>CAVNZL010000138.1:7390000-9932500 GCA_963693355.1 Pontia daplidice | reverse complement strand
CAGAATGTAGAGATAGTACCTTCTTGGATTTTTTAATTTTCTTTTTTAATTATCAGTTACTGCACATTTTGCTTTTGCAGACTTAGATTGATGATGGGCTTATATATAAAAGATAGCTGTTATTATGTTATAAATTAGGCATTCAGATCATAATACATTTACTAAATTTATGTTTTAGCAACAAAACTGGAGGCTCATGTTCTAATTGTCGCGTAAGACTTATGATGCATTGAAATACTTACTAATTGGGAGCTTTTGAAATTTGGATAATTGTATTTGGGCCCAATGTATTCCGGGCCCCCTTGCTTTGACAATCATCTGGTAAGTCATTATTAGTTTCCTAATAAATATTCTTGTATTATTTGTTGAAAATATTATTTAAATATGAACTTGTAATTTGAGTACTTTAAGAAAATATTAAACGGATTTAGAATGGGATAGATCTTTCAGAACATGACTGTACACGTAATTTGTATGGGAGTCAAGTTTTTATTTCATTCTGCTTCTGAGAATGATAGTAGCAGGCTTTTGCTTGTTCTAAGAAAGCGAATTAGGTCATTCTGTTATGAATAGATAAGATCGAAGGGCTTAGGTTATTTATTTTTATAAAATACGGGCAGGGGAGGCTCATCTGATCTTAAGTGATACAATGCCAGAGGCCTCACAAGTGCGTAGTCGGCCTTATAGATAAGGTTACGCTCTCATCTTGGAGGAGCTAAGTAATGCTGATTCGGAAATACTGGGCGTTGCTTTTATATTATGTTAAAAACGTACATACTCGCTACCCTTAAGAGTATGATCAAACTCGGTACGGCCTTTACAAGGCGAGTACGCATGCACGACGAAGCATGAATAGATATAAAATTACCAGAGAACTATTATTTACTAGGTTCAGAAGACGAAAAGTTTTGCGAATGATGAATTGGAATTTGTAGCTAGTAATTGGCGATTAATATTTATATTTAGGGAATATAATTTGACAAGGGCACGTCTGTTCAAGTAATATTATTTATCTGAAATATTCGCCTAATGGTAATCGCATAGAAGTTCTTTTTGTGCGATTCGTCGGTTCGTTGGTTGTTTTTTGAAATATCATTTTTCGAATTACGCACGCAAATTTATGCGAAGAGTTTTGGTATTGAACACATTACGTTTATAATAATAGACTGGACTAGGATTTTTAAAGTCAATAAAATATCTATTATAAAGTGATTAAAATATTTTCAAATCTGAAGTAGTTATAATTTCATAAACGTAAAAAATTACGTGATGAGAAAGTAAACATTGACAATTTCCGAGGACAATAGTAGTGACATAATGATAGCCTTATCTACGAAAATGTTCTCGGCCTTGAACTGTGTTAGTCACTGATGAACGCTCATAGTTACGTACATATAACAAATCTTTTTTGACTAAAAACTACATGTTGTCAGTCTATAAATGTTTATGCATCGGAATGTAAATGCTAAAATATTCGTATTCGGTATTTCTATTGTGACAGTGTAAATTCTTGAATTAGGGCGCCAGTCGGCTACCGGCTGTGTGCACACAACGCACGGCCGAATCGGACGCATGGACGTTGCACCACGCGATAACATTAGAGAATAATTTAGGTGAGCAAACATTAAACTAAGAAAATATATAACTGTTTATCAATTCCTGTGTTAATTAATTAGTTGATACGAATGACTTATGTGTAGTGTTTCAAAATAATGTGCGTTTGAATTGAAAACTTTTAACAAAAACTTAATTAGCGGCGCCGACGTATGAATGTTATATGTTAATAAATAAATAAAAATGTCGGCTGTTTTGTTTAATTTAAACATCTCATTGTTTGTCTTATTTATGGTAAATCTAGTGAGTTTAACGGTATCTTCAGATAGAGATTGCTGTCAACTGTGCGATAATACGCGTAAGTAATGTTTTCAAATGTTTAAACTTTGTATGAAACTTAGTTACTTCAGTATGACCATAAAATGTGTAAAAGAGACGGATGCTAGAGACGCGAGTCGCGACACGAGTCGTTTGTTTATACCTGCTAGGCCGGTGTGGAGGGGTCGCATAGATTCCCGCAATAAAAACTAGTTTACGTAACAGAATCAAAGCTGGAGCCCGAACCGAAATTAGAAATGGCCAGCTTTCCTCACGAAGACGCCTCCAATCTTGCCCAAGAGAAGTCTGAAGAGACCTACAAAGATTGGGAGAAATACTGGAAGGCTGTCACCTTCGATAAAGCTGAGGCTGGAATTCTGAATGTTATCGGTAAGTTTCGCGTATGCGCCAATCAAAAATATTTAAAATGACCTCATATAACATTTGAGGGGTTGCTTCCGCTGCTTTGTTGAGATCGACGTGCCCTATTGAATGTGTATTTTTAGGAGATAGGGGAATCGACTTGAAGTCGCAAAAGGTGTACGGTAACGGACACGCTGCGGCCATGGGCGATTGCGAGGTAAGAAATTTATTATTTTTATTAATAAGTTATTAAGTTTAACTCTAGTAGGTAACAAAGTCGACTAGGTAATATTAAGCTTGCCAGGAATCGTGACGCTAGTTCGTGATTCAATAATGAATATGAAAGTTTACTTTGTTCTCGATCAGTGACAATCCAAGCTGAACTTCATTGCTTTTGTGTTAATGTATTGTGGAAACGAACTTTCAATTTTAGTACCGCTTGGGATGAATTTGCCCCAGTCCACAACATCTGTTGTTACTGTAAGATAAAAAAACTCGGCTAAATATTCTTCTAAGGCCAGGCGTGCTTATGAATAGCCTTTGCATGTAATCTATTAAATGAAGTTCACGAGTGATCGTGTAGATTATTTTTAATTGAATCATCGTCAATATTTTGACTATGACTTATGAGTGAAACAAAAAACCTCTCCTATTTTTCTTCTACTCTAGAAGTATTTTTTTCCATACTTTGTATCTCGTATATATAAGTTCGCCCGCGCTAATAGAGTTAACGATTCCATGTAAATACAAATATTATATGTAGTATATAATACATCTAATGAACGAAAGCGAACAGTATCTTCAGTAGTTTCATTTAGAAATGAATTAATTACTACCAAATGTGCATTAGAAATAACTTGTCTATTAGCATATATCTATTTTTATGGTTCACTATTTTGGCTATAATCTTTACACTTAAGATATCATCTATATGGAGGCTAGTTCTTTGTCTTTTGTTAAAACTAGCGGTTTTGGCATTGGACGCTAGGAATAGCCGATAGTAGTTTTTTGCTATTTCCTATTTGGAGCTGTATTGCTTCATTAAAATTGATTCAGTAATTTTTAGGAGTAACAAACATCCTTACCATACTTACAAACTTTCGCGTTTGAGAGATGCTATCGATTCTGCTCTCTATTGTCAAATTTTCAATTTTTAATTGTAACACAAGATCTATTTATTATATTTCGTATAGTATATAAACTAAAGAAATATTTTCATAACTGTTGTTTGATTTCCTCATTTATTGATTGTAGCGAGAATCTATTATCTTTTTAAAAGAAATAATCCAACGCAATAAAATTAAATGCGAACCAGTAGTTCCTGAGATTGGTGTGACCATCCAAAGCTGAAGAGCAGCTTCACAATTGGTACACGGTCTATTTAAAATGTGTCAAATTTTAAGATGTCAAACGGTGGAAAGGAGAGGCGTTGGATGTTAGCGATGCGTCACGGCGAAAGGGTCGACCTGACTTACGGCGCCTGGGTGCCTTACTGCTTCCAAGATAATGGCACTTACGTCAGGAAAGACCTTAACATGCCGATAAAACTGGCTGACAGGTATGCTAACACTTGTTTGCATAAATTAAATGTACCCAGCAACAAAATAAACGACTTTTTTTACACGTTTTTATAATTCAAAAGATAAAACTTTATCTCAGAGTTATAATTACTACAAAATTTGACGACCTGATGATGTCGCTTACAAAATTTTATCAATATTGGTCCAGCTGTATGTGCGTCAAGAATACATATCAATCACAAACTGTCAACTTTATTAGGTATATTAGTCAGATCATTGGAAATGTAAGATTAAAATGATATTGCATGAAATATCTGTGACTTGATAAGTTATCGCGTATAAACTTTATTATTAACTACATTTTGAATTTTCTTCCCGTGCATAAGAGAAATTTGATAATAATAATTTAAATGTAACCCAATAATGTTGAGTTCACCCTATCATATGATAACGAAATATATAAGGTTCGCGTATCACACAGTAGCAAAACAGAGTTAAAGATAAATAAACAAAGAATTTATTCAACATTTAGGTAATCGAACTTGTTTTCAAAATGTATTTTAATAGTAGTTTATTCACGCGAGTATCAGACGGATAAAAACGATTATACGGACCGTGACACGAGACCACGGTAGCTGAAAAGCATATGTCGGCATAAACACTAATAATAATAAATTGTATTTGAACAATAGAAAGGGTGGGAAGGAGTCGTATGCCCTGGACACTCCGCTGACGCGCGTGGGTCACCTGCAGGCTCAGCTGGTGGGCGAGGGCATGCGAATGAACGGTGTCGGCGTCAAGCACGTGTACGCGTCGGCTGCGCTGCGCTCCGTTGAAACCCCCCCCCAGCTCCCCCTTGGGTCAGTGCCCCTTTAAATAAATAAATAAATAAATAACCTTTCACAGCAAAAATCCATGATTGTTGGTAGTAACATTTCCTTAAAAAAAAAAATAAAAAAAAAAAAAAAAAGTGGTGTGTTTTGGTTTTTTAAATTTATTTCTTCCCCCCCCCCCCCCCCCCCCCGGGGGGGGGGGGGGGGGGCCCCCCCCCCCCCCCCCCTCCCCCGGGGGGGGGGGGGGGGGGGGGGGGGGGCCGTTTGGGGGGGGGGGGCCCCCTTTTTTTTTTTTTTGGGAAAAATTTTTTTGTGTGGGCGTCTGCGAACTTTTTGGGGGCACTACATCGCCACGCCATACTTTTGATACCTCTTCCCGTTCATCGACTCTCATCCTCTTCCAACAATATAACATTATTTAAGAGGCTTCTCTAATAATGCGCGGAAATTGATTTTTTCATCATTACTTTAGCAGCTTTCTATGTGCCAGTTTAAAACTTAACTTATCAAAATAAACTTTTGGTAAATTACCTCTTTGGATATTGCGGAGTAGAGGATCGTTCCATTTTTAAATTAAACGACAAATAGGATTTACATAGTAAAGCTAAAGCCGCTAAACAAGACATACATGGATTGTATGCATACAACTAGTGCAGAAAAAACCTCGAAGAAGGTTGTCAAAATAATGCTCAAATTTCCAAGCATATTTGAGAAAATAGTATTTATTGTGTGTGTAAAATATATATGCTACCACCTAATAAAATATTACCGCTAATGCACTTCTAGTAATTTTGTAACAATACTTTAAATTATATGTTTAATTTGCAGGTCTGCAGGCGGATCCATCAGTGAAAATTCGAGTTGAACCAGGACTATTTGAATACAAAATGTGGTATCAGACCAAGGGTATGCCAACATTCATGACACCACAGGAACTGCACCATGCCGGACTGAATGTCGAAGTCGAGTATGTTTTTTTACACCACCTCTAGTTATTCTCACAGTTGGTTAGAAAAACTTTGGTAAAAAATTATAATAGTCTTCTAAGGCCATGCATAAAATAATTGTGATAATTCAAGTAGTCATAGTCAGTAAATTGTGTATAATATAAATTATCTTAGACCACCAAGTTGGTACAACAGTCACCATACCGGAATACCGAATCGTAGGTCCCGGGTTCGAGCCCCGTATTGTCAATATTTGTTGATGTTTGCTGTGGTCTGGGTGTTTATATATTTGTATTTATAAAAAATACTTATGTACAGCTGTGATAGAACCTAAAATATAGGCTAGAAATAGCTTATCTTACTGCCAATCGACCGTATATGAAATGTATAATTATTTATTTTCACATAAATTTGAATTCCTGACTTTCAGCTAGGAATTACCAGTCTTTGACCAGATCTTCCTTTGTTCCACTAGTTAACATCTAAATGAAAATTATTTTTTAATTGAATTAAATTTTATCTCCCAACAATTTTTAATTAATTTATCGCATCTTTTATGTCAAAATACATTATGTTGGCAACATCTTTGTTTGAGCTGATAGTGTAACTTTTTTAGCAAATCAGTTCCCATCTTTAAGATAGATGTACAAATAAAAATTATTAATTATAATATAAAATTGTTTAATTTTATATTAGAATTAATAATTGTACATTTAGCTGGTAGGTATAAATAAATAAATAAATAAACATCTTAATTTTGTAGATAAATCTTTAAAAGGTCAAGTTATATAAATAGTGTATATGACTTTTATAGTTTATTTCAAGTTGTTCTTACTCAAACTCAAAAATCTTCATCATTAGCCAAAAAAAAATTTAAACAATTTTACATTTGCTACCAGTCACGAGTAAAGGATGTGGAGTGGTTAAAAAATGTCATTGTGTTTATTCCAGTTACAAACCATACATCGACTTGGACCCAAACACCCCGGAAACATTGGATGATTTCTACAAGAGAAATGAATTGGTTATGCAGTCTGCTTGGAAAGAATCCGAGGCAGAAGGTAAAAAAAAAATTTAAGAAAGAGATTTATATAACATTCTCGTCTTTATTATTTCCACAGTATAATAATATCACAATCATCACTTATCTCTCTCTCTGTATACTTATCTTCCACTGTAATCAACTATTTTATTTTTTTATGAGCATTAAAATTTTCAAGGTGGCAACATTATATTCATTGGACACGCGGCAACACTGGACCTGATGGTGTTAGCATTCAAGAGGCTGGCTGAGGGCAAAACTGATGAACCTAATTACCAAATTAGTCAGAATTTATTGAGAGTCCCGTATTGTGCCGTGGGAGCCGTACGCGACAACCCCTGGGAGGTGGTTTCCCCCCCTTGCCCTCCTTCCATCAATTCCAGCTCCGCCAGATACAATTGGAAAATGCTTCTCGATATATAAATTCCACCCAAAACCACGAGAGTCAACACGCTAGCTGTAATTGTGATGACAATAAATCCATTTATAGATCAATATAAATCATACCTAGAATCACATTGTAGATGAAAATGCATATTAGATCTTTTTATATACATTTATTATTTTTAGAAATAAAAAGAAAAGTAAATGTAAATAGGTCACATATGTTTTTCTGAATATGAACATAATAAATTATATTGTTTTATCAAGCATTTAATTAGATGAATTAAAATTTGAGACACGGTCCACTTTAATCTTGACAAGTTCAAGATGCCTCAAATCTCTTAATAGAATTTTATGTTAGTACAAATAGCATTGATTTATTAAGTGCTTAAAAATAAGTTAGAAATGACACTGCTTCATTAGTATTGTTGATATGGTACAAAATTAGTTAAGCTAGTCAGTTTGCAGTTTAATTGATTTTTTAAAGTTCCACAGTTTAAAAATCACCCTAATTTTATTGAATTGATGTATCAAGTTTCAAATGCCCTGACTATAGACATTATTTCTAGTCAATTTTCAACATGTATGACTATATATTTTAAGATGATACAGGGCTTGATTTTAAAGTGCAAGGCTGTCTATGAATCTAAATTCAGCATAAGAGGTTTTGAATTATAATTGTAAAGAAAAAATGTCACCAGGCGCCTATATGAGACTTATTCATATACTGATAATATCTAGTTTCATATATTTAATAACCATTATATTATGATAACCATTACTTATGTACTGAAAATATCTTTATTATGAAAATAAAAGTATATTATTAAATAGCTTTTTATTTCTTGACTATTTAACAAATTTACAAAAACAATTAAACAATAAGACTAGAACAACATATACTTAAAAATTAAATGAATTAGGATATTCATAAACATGTAGGATGACAAAGTTACACTTTAAATTTGTTATTATTAATTTAAAAACAGTTTTAGTTAATTGGATAACATTAAAAAATT
Organism: Pontia daplidice; assembly: GCA_963693355.1. Taxonomy (NCBI): domain Eukaryota; kingdom Metazoa; phylum Arthropoda; class Insecta; order Lepidoptera; family Pieridae; genus Pontia; species Pontia daplidice. The sequence continues at coordinate 9,924,520 of CAVNZL010000138.1, read as the reverse complement.
TCTTAACATTTATGAAAAAACAGATAAATTTCTAATTGGCCATAAGTAACATATATCTTAACATTTATTGTGTGCTATCTGATTTAAAATTCATCCTTTCAGATAAAATTTCTTCCACTATCATTTGTATAATTTTTCTATTCTCGATCTTAATATCTTCTGGCTTAGTTTTATCATCATAAATTTTTCTATCAATAAGCCTTGTTATTACTTCTTCCACTATGGATTCTATGTTTTCGTCTGCTATATTTTTATTACTCAAGTCAGTGATTTTTGCACCTTCATCAGGATCTTCTGCCGAATTTAAACTAGCATCAATTTTGTTGTCCATAGTTATTTCTTCGTTGATTGAATTAGACACATCGTCATTTTCTGGAATAGAATCACCTTCCACTGTTGTCTGTGTTTCAGTTTCTTCAGACAGCTGCTCTGGAATATCACCTCGGCCATCCATTTCTTTATCTTCTTTGCTAGTTATATCATTTTCGGTTATTTCTTTAGCTACATTCTTGTGGCGTTTCATTAACTCTTTTAATTTTTCTTTGGCAGAAGCAACAACTTCCTTCCTAGTTTCAGATTTTATTTTTTCTATCGCTCTCTTTTTACGTTCCGAACGGTTAAGTATCTTTGTTTTGGGTGTCTCTTTTTCAGCTAGTGTCTCTGTTTGTAATATAGACTCCTCTATTTCTCTTCTAAATGCTTCTGTCTCTTCATCGTCGACATATGTCACTGTACTTTCTGAAGATATATTTTCAGTGTCGTATGAATTATTATTATCACTCATATGCTCAGTTTTATCCACGTGCTCTTCCGAGTCACTATAACTAATATTATCATATTGAACTACATTTATTTGTACTTCTTCGGACCCTGTATCACTTGGCATTAAGTCGTCATAGGCACTTTCACTTATCTCAAGATATGGTTGAGGGTTATCTCTGAAATTTTTCCTTTCTAAAATAAATAGTGCTGCCTTTGTTTTGATTTTTATTGGTGGTATAATTCTATAATTCATGGCTATGTGCGAAAACGAGTCCACACTGTCCAAGACTGTATGTGTTTGAGTGAATGCCTTAATACTGGGGGAATATTTGCTCTTGGCTTCCACAATGAGATGAGTATAATATTGCAATTGTTCTGTACTCAGGGATTCATTTTTGCTATAATACCAGTGGTCATGGATTTGAGTGAATTTCGTAACACCAGTTTGAGCAGCTAAGTTACTTATATGCACATGTACATATGGCTCATTTTTAAGTAATTTGTGGAATCTGGAACAAGAAGATATTTTATTTCTTAAAAAGGAAATGTTTATGTACAAATAACATGGTGTAAACAAACCTAGTCATTGCTACTCCACCAGGATAGTTTGTCATTGCTACAAAAACTAGCGTAGACGTAAAAATAATGTTACAAATCATTATGACCATTATCATCCAAAACAATAACTCATATACTGGTGCTTTACTTCGACGAATATATCTGAAAATTAAAAAATCGCTTAACAGTTATCCACAACTAAATAATTTAATGACTTTTATTTGAATCAAAATTCTACATCATTATATCAGTATTATACAAAAGTAATTTACAAATAAAACAATTTAACTTTTTAAATTGAGCTTAAATTTATAAAATATAAATATAACAAACATCTTACACATATGAACAAGTTATTGCTGAAGACACATTGAGCAATGGGAAGACATAAATTATAAATCTCAATTCCTTGTGTGGAAGAAAGGAAAATAATAATACATAAACTAATGATGTAACTACAACAGGTACTATTCTTTTATCCAGATAAGCTCCTACAGGTAGCAATATAATGCTAGGACCAAGTCCACGGGGAAGTGCTGAATAAAAGTACCAAAGGAAAGGAGATGTCTGTTATTAGAGTTAAGGTGATGTATCAAAGTCATGGCAATGAAATAAATCATATAAAATATGTAAAGATCTATAAAAATGTATGCAATATTATTTCCTATGCTATGCTAGATAACCAATCATCAACTTTTGAGTTAAATATTATGAAACTAAAACAGTTGAGGTATATACAAGTTTTGCTGTACCAAGTTCCTAAGTTTTCCAATATTAGAATGGCTATAACATAATATGTTCATTGAATTTTATTATTAAATAGCATGCCATTTAAAAGGATACTCCCCAGTCTGAACTCTTGTTCAAAACGGTATTAAACCAGAAAACTTCAGCTTCAGGCCATACCAGTCGGCCCCAGAATATTGAATCAATACATATAGTGAGGATTGCTAAACAAATTCCAGCAGGCAATGCCACTTTTAAGAAACTGAAAAATATAAATTACAATTAAAAGTTCATAATTAAACTCAACACATATTGTATAAAATATGATATTTTGTAATTTAATTTCTTTTAATAAAAACCTGGATTAAATTTTAGTGAAGGTTATATATAGGTGTAATGAATTAAATTATATGTTACGTCAAGTAATACTTACTCTGTCAGATTCAGTTTTTTGAAATATAGATCTACAATGAGAAACAAGCCAAATAACATGGCAAGTTCAGATCTAAATATAATTATCGCTGCACCCGCTGATATAATAAAAAGTTTTTGCTTTCCCGAAAGCCAGCCATCAAATGCTAAGAGGACTAAAACAAAAAGTAATATTTATTTATTCAACTCCATGCAAAGAAAGATTTATCTAATTCATTTGATAAAATGTGCAGTGCTATAAGAAATAATATAATAAATAATTACAAAAAATATACTAACCAATCGGTAGTGCCATTATATTAGGTAACGGACGGCTCATATAAAACATAAAGTGGTACTGTGATACTGTTATAAGAGTGAACCACCAGGCAAATGTGTTTCCAAAAAGTTTCTGAAGTGTATTTCTAAGACGACTCCATGCTGCTATCACCGTAAGCGCTAAAGTTAAACGCACTACAATAAAGTATAAAACTATTTTAGAACTCCTTATGAATATCACTATTAAAATCCGCATGACGTAAATAGTTCAACGAGTACCTACCAACATACTGTGTCCAAAATTTATTTATACCAGACAGATGCAACAATCCTACAACAGGTGAAGATAGCGCCGAAATGAATAGAGGTCCCAAAAAAGTACGTGGAACAACTCCCGGGAACTCATTGTGGTCATACTGGAAGAAAATTTTATTTCAATTTACTGGAACTATGCAGGAGTCCAAAATTAGATAATCTAGGTATACCTCTGATAGGTTAAAACGATGATATAAAATATCATGAAAGGATTGAATATTAAAGCTTTCTTCAACTTTGGTGAATGGGCATAATAGAACGTGCAAACTAGACACGATGTACAATAGTTGCACCATTTCACTTATTTAAAATAACTTCAAAATACAGAGAACTTTCGTGAAAATAAAATCATTTTATGTAGAAAAAACAGATTCTTTCAATTTCTATTTTCCACATTTTAGTCACTTGATTTTTACTGTCAAAACATAAAACAGCTGTCTTACAACAGTTTTAGAAAGTGTCAGCTATCATGTCTAAAATAAATGTCAAAATAAAATCTGTCATTTTAAACAACGCAACAGATGAGTAAAGACTAAATCTTATCGAATATATATGAAAATATTATTTTCATAACTCTTTTAACTTCTTTCGAGATGACTATAACATAATATAAAGCTGAAAAGTAGTCAAGTTATCTAAAAATAATATTAAAATTTATTTTGAAGTATACATTACACTTACGTTTAAAAGGTAAATTGAAGTCAAGTTAGGACAATTGCTCATTTATAAGTGGTCACCCTGTTCTTCTCAGCCTTAACAATTGACTGTTGACAGCAGATGGTCAACAATGGTGGATTTATTGTGAATGAATTCTTTGACATTTTAGAAGAGTTCGTTTTCTGATACGAAAATATCAATAATGATCAATATCTCAAACAAAACAAAATTGGCGATAATATTTTAACAATATTTCGCTTCTTTATCTTATAAAACTTTGAGAATGTGTGATGTTTGCTCGGAGTTTTCTCAGCTTTTATTAAATTGTAAGTTACTTTGTTTCGAAATTTCATGGTTCGTTTTCCTAACAGTAAAGGTATCCTTTTTGTGGGAATTATTACTCTTGTTTATGAATAAGAACACCGGTAAGAACCATCTTTATTATCAGACGTAAATATTTTTCCTATTTTCAGGTGAAACACGGTTAACCGATGATGTGTCCCAATATCCATCAATAAGCCAAACGGAGCTAGATACAGTATTAAATTACATACTTTCCTGGCCTCAAAGGTATTATTTGTATATTGTTAAGTAGTATACATATAGCTGTGCATTGTGGTAGAAAGTAAAGCATCCAAACTTATTTTTTCTAGTGGCTGTTTAGGTGTAGTAAAAGTTTCTAAATAGAAGGTATTTATTTCATCCATAAAATTTCGTAAAACCAATTTTTTTTTCAGGCAATGTATGTGTTGTTACCGTGATGTGAAAAACTTCGAAAGGTTTTACCTTGTAGTTCAAAGTATTATTTGCCTCTCTGTATATCAATTAAAGGTACTTAAAGATGAATTGGTTGGTGCATCCAATATCCCACTGGCACAAGATAGCAAAGAGAAAACAAAGGATGAGGAAAATGACAATGCAAGTAGTCTTGACAAAGAAGACACTGAAGAAACTTGTTCAAAAGAGGAAAATACAACACCCTCTGAAATAAGTGACTTAAACAAAGAAGAAACATCAAACCCTGAAAACTCATCATCTAGTATAGAGACTGAAACATGGTCATTGCAACAAAGGGAAAAGCTTCTCCATATCATATCAAAAGTCTTCTTGCACAACTTTCCATTGTACTTAGCTTGCAAGCACTCAGCATTAAGTCGACTTGATGATTTGTCTGCCCAAGAAATAACAAATCTTAGCTCATATTGTGATCTTCATGATACAGAAATACCACCATACCTCTTAAGGAATGTCAATTTGTTCTGTAAACTTGGTGGAATTTTTGCAATGACTGCTGTTTTTGAAAATGCCACACCAAAAACTTTACCATTGTCGATGGCTCATGCAATTGTTGCAGCAGTTGGGAATTTGAAGCTTTGGTTAAACTTTAGAGCCGTTGGTCAACAATTTATGCCACTGAGAAATAGAATAATGAAATATATGTGCAGTTTAGAAGACAAGGACCTGCGATTGCCTGCTGTGAAGTCTATGGCAGGTAATTTGATTGAATTTGATTCCATTAAATCTATGTTTTTAATTTTTACTTTTATTCTATGTTGAGGATTTTCTACATATTTAATATCAAAAATAGGGAAGTATGGCTGAAATAAATATAAATTTTTGCAGATTTCATGTGGGGTGCAGCAAAGGAGCCATTAGATTCACCATCATTGATTGATCTGGATGGATTGGCACTAGCCTTCAAGTATTTTAACAGCAGTACATTGACTATGAGATTGGCTGGTATTGCCCAGATAAATGCACACATTGCTGCTCATAATGAACTATGCGCAGGAGATTCCGCTGCTGATGCTGAGACCTCAGGGCAGCAGCTTGCTTCTTGGTTGTCCTATCATGACATAATTGAACATCTATTTGGCCCTAATTTACATGTAGAGGTAATAAGATTATAAAATATATATCCTTTTTTATATAACATATAAAATTTATACCTTACCTCTTCATGGCTCAAATCTTCTTTTTTTATAAATACAGGTAATTAAGCAATCGCACATGATCCTAAAGTTCTTAGCGGTGGAAGGCCGGATAACCTCAGAGCATGTGGAGCTTGTGTGGGCGGCCACTCAACTCAAACATTGTGGACGCCAGGTTTATGATCTCTTGCCTGGGTTTATTAGAGCTCTATCTCCGAAGCCATGTGCCCACCTTTACAGCTTACTTTGCGCATTGCCTCCAAAGGAGCACACAGAACAGGTATAATATTTGGCTATTTCTCTATTTCTACTTTATAATATATAAATAGTTTTCATTTTAGTTTGTCCAAACTAAAGAAAAGACATTTATTCCCTTCCAGAGTCTATACCTGGCCTCAGCCCTGATGCGAGCTATGTGGTCCCGTGGGCGTGCCGGTGTGTCAGTCAGCAGTCCAGTGGGAGAGCCAGCTCGTCTGCCTCCACCAGCGTGTAAGCCTCATCGCTCCTCGTCCGAAGCCAGTGTTAGCATGGACCAAACAAACTCTGATGATGACCGGGTCAGTCACAAGTAGCATTTTTTTGTGTAAAAAGTAGGTGTGATTACCTACCCCTGATTGATAATATAAAATTGTATTATTTTTGTACAACAGTTGAAATGTAGTGGAATTATAAAATACATACCCTTTTTGGTAAATAAATAATATGAAGTGTGAATTTTCAGTGCGAAGAGTTGAGCACTTCGGGTGAGGAGGCAGGTCCCACGCCCAGAAAACAAAGCAAACACCAACGCGAGTTAACGGGTGATTAATTCAAATAATACACACAACACCAGAAAATAAATGATTTTTCATATTATGTTATGCAAAAGGGGTGTTACTGCTAAAGTCTCTATAAGAGACCCAGCAACCCAAACTGTATTATATCAAAAAGCTTTAGTTTTTTGCTTTGAGTTTGTTAACTGACTTTAAAAAAGGATAAGTTTTTTTAATTCAAGCATATTTAGTATGTTATTTTTTTTTTGAGATTAGAATAGTTGAATGATTCGAGAATGGGGTTATTCAAAGGGTTGTACTAAGGGTGTATAAGGAAACCCTAATCAGACAAAGGCTTCCCAAAGAAATGGAGGGGAAACTTCGTAATTCCTGTAAAATTTTTACATCTTTAAAGTTCAAATATTATATTATATAAATGGAGAGAAACTTTTTAGCAATCAAGCAGTTTTATTGTTATTTATGAAGCTAAACCAATATTAAAGTTTTCCTTGTTAACGGACTTACGAAATTTCCATTATTCTCATATAAAGTTTATAAATATATATCGTTCATAATAGTATTTTTAAATGTTACTTATAAGATACCAAGAATTGTTAAGTCTATTAATTTCCTACAACTAGCTGAACAAGAGTGGCTCAGGGAAGGTGAAGAAATTGCCAAGAAGGAATGCACAGCGTTGAAACCATGTCAAAAGTGAGTGACCATTAATAACTAGTACAAAATTGAAATTCTAATTAATGTGTGGTGCATACCTTTAATGTTTTAGCTATTTGAGATAAAAATAGATCAATAATCCAATTGAACATTATATCTGATAGTTCTGTTATTGATGCAGGAATTTTGATTGATAACTTTCAACTTAAAAAATAGATTATAATTCTAAGTACTCAGCCGATACTTTTACTAATATAGTTCGGTTGTGATAGACGAAATAAGCGCGCTGGTAGCAGCGGCAGCGCGAGCAGCGGCGCCGAAGAGCTGCTGCGCCCGCGCAAGAAGAAACTCTACAAGAAACGACACAAGCCCGGAAAGCCCCGGCACTTCCGTGAGTGCATGGTCTATCCTCATTTATCATAATTCTTATTCTTGTATTTCAACATATTATGTGTTTTTTTTTAAATTTGAATGTTGTTCCACAAAAGAGTATTTTGTTAATGAACTGAAAAAAAAAGTTTTTGGTAACATTGAGGTTTACATTTGAATTATGTGTTTCAGCTGCACAGATAAAGGGTGCGGAATTAGCAGAGTCTGTGTCTGACGTTGAAGAGGAGTCGAGTGGAAGTGATACTGCGCATTGTCAGCTCATCTGTGATAATGTGGATGCAAGGTCATTTTTTTATCAATACTTATAATAAAATTTTACATATAACATTTTTTTACTTTGAAGATAATGGTAATCCCAGTCGTAACATTGAGAAAGAGTTCAATAGAGAACATACAGATTATATTCATGTTTTTTTACACTCCGTCTGTTTGTCTGCGGGCTATTGAATTGTTGTTCCTCACTTGAAAGGTAATTTTGGCGATATTATTATGATGTATTTCATAAATGTAACATACCAAATTTTATTTAAAATAGGGTTATAAATAAAACGATACCGAAATACATTAATTAGACTAACGCAAATAAAAATAAATTGATCGCTTCCAGGCGGCTTATGGAGCTTCGCTTGATGGAGAGTTACAAACGCTCTGAAGAGGAAGGCAGTGCCTCATCAGCCGTGTCTCCGCATTCGCACCGCTTGCCCGACCTCGACGAAGACGACTCTGCTTGTGAGGAGGAATTGGCGAGACTCGCGGCACAAGTGAATTTTAATTATTTATTCTCTTATGTGCAATAGTTTTATATTTATTTTTGATGTCAACGCCGTGTCATTGCAGTCTAGGGGCTCTCAACCCTGAGGTCAATTAAAAACCGGTAAATCGGTGAAATATATAAAAAGCACGTTTTCCAGGCTCAGTGCATGCCCGAGTACCAAGTGAGCGGTCTGGTAGCGGGAGCTCTGGGGATGGGGGGCGTAGTCTCCGGCGGGGCTCTGCCCTTCAGCGTGGACGACGTGTGTCGTCCCGGGAACACGCTTCTGTGGGACTTACTGCAGGATGGCGCAATTGTAAGTTTCTTATGGACATTCCTAAATGTTGTCTATTGTTATAGTTGAATTTAGATAAAGAAAAAAATAGGGATGAATTGCCTTTATTGAGTCATAACATTTAAGATTATGACCTAGGGTAGTGAGTAATTTACATCTCATTTAATTTGCTAAATATATATAATATAAGAAGTCCATTTACATTTCCTACAGTCCCAAATAAGGGGTTGACCCTTTGTTTATGTGTAGATTAAATAACTTTGAATATATAATAGCACAACATTATCTTTTTCTATTTTAAAGTTATTAAGCGATCTGGCGGGTAAATCTTTTAAATTATGTAGATATACCTACTAATTTTATTTCTTATTTTTTTCGTTTAGGATTCCAAAATCTTAATATATATGTCTCCTGTTACGATGGTCTCCTAAACTATTGAACCGATTTTAAATTAAATTGGCACACCGTGGGCAGTCTGGTCTAACTTAAGAAATAGGATAGCTTAGAACTTTAATTGTAGTCGCAATTTTATTTTATTGCAAATTATTTGTCTATAATTAATTGGCAGTCACAATGGTGTTAACTCCAAAAGATTCCAACAGATGTCGATACTTTTCGACTGGATTGAGTAGGTAATCAATAGATGGCACTGCTTTGGTAAACCGAAATAGTGTCATTTAAGCTACAATAAGCTGATTATTGTTATTGGGGAAGGAATAAATCGGCGCAAAAAAGCATATCGTGGCTAATCGGCAACATTGCTGCGCGTATTCGGGTCGCCCCTCTACAGTTGTAATAAAATTCGGATAGGATAATTTGATAAACGAAATGTTTATTATTGTTAAGTGTGTGTGTGTGTTCACAAGAAAAGGAATATTTTAATGGCAATGAAGAAAATGACGTCAGCGTAACTAATGTCACTGTTTTCATAAACCTTACTTCGGGTTCTACTTTGTCATATAAATTAAATTTATTTTGTATAGTAAACAAAATAACGTGAAATTCAATTATTTCTACTTTTTGGTGTTAGCATAACCTCCAATGGTGGTAGATAAGTTCTAATGGTGAATACGTCACATGTAAATTTTGTCATTCCAGGAACAGCTTGGCGAAGGCCTGGCTCTGGAGGCCGAGAAAGCTCTGTGCGCGTTGCTCTGCTTCAGCACTGATAAGTTTATTCGGATCAAGTTCATCGAAGGCTGCCTAGATAATCTAGCTAATCATAGGTAATATTCACATTGGAGCATAGACCTTGTATTTGTTTCCTGCGATTTCACGCGCATTAGTTAATAAGTTAATAATTTTCTTTACTGATCCTTTGCTCGTATGATTTGCAGCGTGATGCTACTTAGCCTTAAGTCTTCGGACATACCAACACAAAAATATTTTTTCAATTCGAACCAGTAATCCTGAGATTAGGGCGTCCATTCTTTTCAGCTGTTTAATAGGGGTATAGATAATCAGAAATGTTTGGATCCTGTAGGATATTTGTTAAAAAAAAATTTCCATGCTTATTTCTTAATGATAGTCCATACTATTTTTCTTCGTATCAAAAATAAGTAAACCGGCTTTTTCTTAAAAACTTACTGTTGTGTAAAATTACAAAGAAATTATTAATTTAATTAATAAATAAAATAATAATAATACATTTTGAAGTACGAACGTTTAAATTTTAGATCTGTCGCCGTCTCTCTGCGATTGCTGCCGAAATTGTTCTCGTCATTTCAACAACTTCGCGGTCTGGATATGCATCAGGTATGGCATTCTCAGATTTATTACAAAATAAAATGTTTATTATTGTAAAGAGAATAGAGATTTGGTAAAAAAAAAAATGCTAATTAGGTAACGGTAAATAACAATTCCATAGTGATAGGTTCACGGCCTCACCGATTGGTCATCGGCCTTGAGCACACAATCAATGAGGCCGTTAAAACTACAAGATACAGTAGAAGGTGGATATGTGCGGGCTTTCAGGTGGTGATGTGGGCGGAACGCGAGCGAGGCATGATGCGTCTATTCCTAGAGGACCTACGTCACTACGTCAAGCAACGAGCGAACGCGTCTCAAGCGACGTCCGAGGCGCAGCACTACGCACACATCACAGAGCTCACCGTGCGTTTGCACTTTTTGACCGCTATATTCTCACCCGTCGGATCGCCACATAACTTTCAGTGAGTTTTCAATGGATATTTAACGTATATTAAGAAATATTTTAAACAATCTTAAAAAAATATTAATACATATAAGCCAAATGTGAAATACACAACAAACACAAAACACAGTTAACAAAGTTACATTGAATTTAAAAGAAATCATTTGTAATGATATCACAATTTTAAATTTTGTTCTTAATAGCTTTTCTGTTCAAATTAAATATATATATTGTTGAAAATGTGCATTGTATAGCAGGTATGCGTTGTATAGTTCTTAAATCGAGTTTCTCAAATAATTTGTACTAAACCGAGATAGTTGGAACAGCTTGGTTTGTCTTATTTTATAGGAAGAAGGAATATATAAGAGATTTATTTCCACACATAAGTCTATCCGTTACAGCTAATAACTTCTATTTTTTTACTTGCTAATTCGATCGAATTTGTAGGAAAGAGAAAGATGTAATTGGCTCGTGTCGAGGTTGGTACGCACAATTACAATGACAAAAGTCGCACCGGATTTTGTGTTGTAATTATGTGAATTTTATATTTTTAACAACAAATTTTACGATTTCCTCCAGGTTAACGGTGGATCAAGTTGAGGAGCTATGGCAATGCCTGGTAGTGGAAGGTACCAGTGAGTGCGCGGACTGCCTGTACTCGTGGTTGCTGTCACACTCCAAGTCACCAGATCAACACGCCTTGGGGCTGGATGCTCTACGCTTTTTGTATGTTGAGAAGATGCCTACACTGGATCCTGAGGTGTGTACCACAAACCCTTCTAGGGAAGGTGTCGCTTGTTAGCAAATTAGTCTTAAAATAAAAACATTACTGCATGTAATCTGTATGTTGAGTTGTCAAGGCATTGCTGACAATCATTTGGTTGAAAAATTCTGGTGTATTTTAGTTTTTGCCAAAAAGCCTTGTTGGTTGATTTGAGCGCACGTATTGATTTGTCATCGATAAACTTAGATGATTAACGCACGTTCGTCACTAGTATATAAGCCATACTGTATTTAAATAATATAAATGGGCCAAAATAGAATTGGTATAATTCTTATTGCAGACGATAAGTATAATGGGCCTGAGCCTCTACCAGCAGCTGTGCAACTTGGCTCGAATGGCCTTGGGTGCTGGAGACGCACATCCGCATCACCCCCAACATCCTCACACCCTGGCCATGGACCATTTGTGGAAGATCGCGCTCAGGGCTAACAGTACAGGTATTATCATATAAATATAATTTATAACTTAGTTAAAAATAAAATTTACTCTCCTATAAATCATTTTTTATCTAAATTTTCGTGTAATTTTAAAACTCTAAAATATATAAAACATAGCAAATAGTTTTGATCTGTTAAATGTATATAATACAATATAGCTCATATATATATAATAAAGTTTGTAATTAATAAAAAGGCTGGGTTGTTTGTCTTTCTGAAAGATAAATGTATTATTTTATAATAAAATAAAGAAGTTTTCTTTATATATATAATATATTATATAATTAATTATCAAGTTTTGCCTAGTATTCGCATTATAGTATAAGGCCGACCACATAGCTAGTTAGTTTCGATTATTCGCACTTTGTAATCATTCTCGTGTATAATAATCTGTTTGATATTCGCAGACGTGTCAATGGGAGCCATTCAATACTTAAACAGTTACTACATGGGACAGCAGTTGCAGCAAGAAGATGATTTTGTGTCGAAATGCATGTTCCATCTCTCATCAGCCGCTGAGAGACTCATCACCAAAAGTCAAGATGGCGAGGGCACCTCTAATCAGGACGACAAATGCGAGAAAGAGGAGAAAGTCACCGACAAGCAAAATATATACGAGCATATGACTGAAGAGGCTGCTTTGCAGTGCATACAGAGGGCGCTGCTCTTGTTAAAGACTCACCTGGATACGTTCAAGAGAAGGTTACTTCGAAGTCTTATGTTTTCTTTGATAAATGCAATGAATAATTATGGTAGTGTAAACTAATAATGAAATCTTGGCCTGGTAACAACTTTATAATTCTGCTAGCCACGTTTAATTCTAACTTAGAGGATTTATTTTGTGGCCGATTAAAGAACTAAAAAATACATTATGTTTACTCAACTCTAGGGGACTCACATTGATGAGGAAAGTCAGGTGTATTGCACGTATAGTATAATTAAAAGTATAATAATATTTTACTTTTTTGAATAAAACAGGAGGCTCGCCCGATCGTAAGTGCTATCGCTCTTTTGAAGGCTAAGCGTACTTGTGCCCCCAGATACGCGTACCACCTGCGGCGCTGGGCGTTGGCGGAGGCGGGGGCGTGGGAGGGCGCGGCGGGCGCGGGCAGCGTGCGCGTGACGCTGCAGCCGGCGGGCGCGGGGCCGCGGGCCGTGCTCGCGCTGCACCACTCCGACCTCGTGGCGCACCTCCGCGCGCACGTGCACGTCTGGTGGGAGAAACAGGTAGCCGCGCCGGTCCTTCTTCCGCCTGCTGGACATTCATTTGTCGACTCTCTTAAAGTATTCATACTTTTTCAGATTCAAGGCGAGGATGCCGTTACCGCCTTATCGAGTGATGGTCCCCTGCGCTTGATCACCCAAGGACAAGAGCTGACCATGGATTATGATGAACGCACTCTATATGATATGGGATTCAAGGACAATCAGGTAACATTTCATTTGCTTATCTCATCTTAAGCTTTCAAAACCTGTAGTACGCAAACACTAAATATTCATTGCAGCAATGAGAAGATATATGAATGTTGTTCAATAGTTAAGTTCTCTTTCCAGCTCGTGTTCGTGTCCGTTGGCGTGGGCAGTCGTGGCGCGTGGGCGGAGTGGCCTTCCGCCCAGCCGGCGCCTGCGCGTGCGCGGCTGCCGACACATCTGCTGCTGGACCCCACCTACTTCCACCAGCTCTTCACCTTGATGCAAGCGCTGGGGCAGATGAAGGAACCGGCTACTAATGGGGTGAAGCTTTGATGTCCTTGATTATTTTTAAATTGTTCCTTTAGTATTTCTCATAAATAAATTATCTCACTCATTAAATTGCATAACAAGTTTAATTTAATATTTTTGTTTTCAGGAACTAATGGCCCATACAAAAGCGCAATTACTCTCTCGTCGGGTGTGGGACATTCTTCAAGCCGTGCCACTAAACCCCACGCTCCTAGAAGCGTTTCAAAATGCCACTGAAAATAAATTGCCAGAACTGCTGGACCCTACCAGTCCCCAGAAACTGATGTACTCCCTACATATTATTGACAAGTTGAGTTCAAATAATGGCAACCCAAATGTGAAAGATACGTCCGGCCTTAATGTCGAGAAGGCTGAAGAGAAGAGTGTGGAAAACTGGAATGAACTATTCATTAAAAAGGGTGGTTTAAGATTACTCTACGATATTATGATGTCCGGTGAGTTATCAAGACAAGCAGTTTTAGATAATTTTTCCATATAAAATATTGAAATTTCTATGTAAAAATAGGTATTATTCTTATACATAACTACGTGTACATTTAGTATACGTTTGGTATACGTTAGGTATACGTATTCAAATGTCTGAAACTAACCTGAAATGGCAACTTGTATACCTAATCGAATGTGTAGTAGTCCAAATGTCCACAGATATCACAATAAGTTAACTGTGTATGATTTAAAATCCTATGAATAGCCTCAACGGTATTCTTTAAATTTGAATTATTTATGTTAATTTTATCCGGTCTCCAGCTTTGAATGACAGAGATTAGAGTACTTCAAATGTATGATCCATTAATGATATATAATTGCAGGTGTGCTACAACGAAGCGACGACAGCGAATGGAGACAGGATTGTTTGGCATTATTGTTGCAACTGTTGTGCCGCATCGGAACTTTGCCCAGTTCGGAGGCGGGCCAAACACCTAAACTTCATCCGGTAAGATTTTTCTACCGAACGTTAGTATGAGAGTGTCTGTTTCTCCCAACGCAAAATATTTTGTTTTATTAATAAGAGAAAATACTTTTTTTTGCTAAAAATTAATGAACAAATTTCAAACGTTTCCAAATTTTCAAAATTTGGTGATTTAACTTTCATCCATATTTACTGAACCGTTATTACTAAAATCGTACGGCTCTCTTCACACAGTGTTAATAAATAATTAATAGAATCAGGCGTTACATTGCGGATGTCAATAGTATACTATTTTAATAGACCAATTTATTATCAACCCTCCGCGAAAACTCCCTAAGAGTTCAGAACGTGTGACTAGACTAACTGTCATTATATATTTTTTATTTTTGCATTTATGTTTCTCCCTTAGCTCTTAACATGGGTTGCCTAGAACAGATTACCTTACTTTAACTAGCTGTGGGAAGGCATACAATATGAATACATTACCTACCTTTTTTCGTAGGCACTCCTAGCGCTAATGAGCGTAGAGGAAACGACAGACCGACTCATATCGATCCTCTGCGAGGCCGCCACTGCTAAAGAACCCATCACCTATAAGACTGGTTTTTGGGGAAGGGCACAGGTACCCATAACATTTTTCCATAGCAGACAGAGCAGCACAGTGGAAAGCTTCAAAAAAATTCTAGTTCTTTTTTTCTTTTTCCCGTCAAAATATAATTTTAATAAAGCAGTAGTAAATGGGAATATTTTCATATTGAGGTACTTATTCACGACGTTTCTAAATATACATTACGAAAACGCCGCGTGTACGCGATTTTTTTGTTGTAATGTTGTTAATTTTGATAATATTTTCATGTACTGTTTGGTTGGCTAATTTTAATTTTCATATCCAAAATATGAATTTTTTTCAATACTTGTATTTTTTTCTCATTTTTTCTAAATATGTTATTTTTCTATATAGTCTGTTTAGTATATATTTTTTCTGAATCTATTCCATTCCTGTAGGTGGTACAACACGCAATGCGTATGTGCGTGGTGTGGGCGCGCGGCGGGGGCGAAGCGGCAGCCCTGGCTTGGGCTTTGAGGAAGGCCGCGCCAAGGCTTTTACTCGACGATGCGGATCCGGCCGTGAGTCTCTTTTCATCTCTTTTAATCCACAAGATTTTATTTAAAAATGTAAGTAATAAAGTAGATGATTCCGTCCAGGTGCGTCGCGAAGCGGGCAGCGCGCTTTACCGGCTCTGCGCTGGTGGCGAAGTGGCAGTGCTGGCTCCGCTGCTACAGCTGCTGCTGCAGCATCTGCCTCGGGCTGCTGATATGCGGCCTCATCACCAGCCCCATCAACATCACCACGAGGTTTGTCGAAACGTTGGCAAAGCATTTGTTTTTATTGAAATATCTCGACTACAATTTAGAGAAAAAACGACCCAATTTCTTAAAAAAGTTTTTTTATTTGTTTCATTTATAAATAAAATATATATTTAATAAATAGTACTAGGAATGAGGTTAATGTTTGTCGCAATGTATGTTTTTTTGTTGATTTGTATTTGTGGAGTTGGAAATTTTATAAAATTATAATTGAATGTGTGTGAATCTGACTGTCTGCAAGAGTCTGTCATGACACAGGTATTAAAGGGTTTTTAAATCATAATGATTATGATTATTTTAGTTTAATTATATATATGTTTATAAACATATTCTCTACTTTATTATAACCCAACCAAAGGTGGTGCACCATCACGCGGAAGAAGGCAAAGAGCCGTACGGACCGGCATGTCGCGATTACTTCTGGCTTGTTTGTCGGTTGATCGACGGCCTACCCGAAGACTTTTTCAAAGGTAAGAAGATTTATATCATATTCACTGCCCCTGCTTAGATACTCTCCATGTAACAATGTAAAAGTAATAATTCAGACGGTATAGCCCATATAAGCATGCCTACAAATTGTGGAGCTCACGATCTCGTAATATTGCAGAAGGTGCCCTTTCAGAAGAGACCGGTGCGCCGGATCTGAACGAGCTCTGCGAACAGATCAGCCGTTCGCTGGAGAAAAGGGAAATTATCGAAAAGAGATCGGAGCCGTGTACGCCGGACGACGGGCTGTACGGCCAGTTGAGCCTACTCACGCACCTCTTAAAACACCCGCTCACCTTCAAGACCTCCGAACAGGGTACCAGGACTTTAGAAATGGTAGGCCTTTGTTATATGCCAAAGTAGTGTTCAATAAAACTATATACATTCCATTTTGTCAACCCAATGACTGAAGCTTCCTCCGGGGTCATTTCTATGCGATATTTCGATTGTCACTGCGTCCCCCAACGTCCATTAAACTTATATTTAGATTTTCAGAGGATATAATAAATAGAGGATTAATGTTCTTCTAATTAATACTTATTTTTCCAGATTTTTGGGTTTTTGTTCGACGTGCCGAACCCAACGCAACGAAATTTACCTAAATGCAAGTCCCAAAAATCTCGTGCGGCGGCCTATGATTTGCTGGTTGAACTAGTTCGTGGTGCTCCTGATAATTATATGGTGTTGTACCATAAACTCATGGATCATCACAAACCTGGTAAGTGGAAGGGATATTGAGAACAATGTCTTTATGAAAAGCAATTTAATATGTCTGAACTAATTTGGATCATGGGTATCAATCATTAGATAGTAGCAGGTTTTCGTTTAGTGAACCAACTTATTACATCTGATATGTGGTTTTGTTACATGCTAAAACTTACGCATTTAGTGCAAAGCATATTAGACATTTTCTAATTATATTCTATAAATAACATGTTTAGATATATCATAACTATTATTTTATCATAACTATATCATTTATCATAACTATTATTTACACATTAATAAAAAATAGATCTATTTATTTATCATTTAGATAGCCCACAGGAGATACAGTGTATATAAAAAACAAAACATAAACGCTCTCATTAAGAATCATCAGCTTTCCTAGCGTAACAAAATTTTAAAATATGAAGTCCACAGAGCATAGTGGCAAAAGTGTTTTTAAAAATGGAATGGCTTAGTTGAGTGCTTGCGATACCTCAGGCCCCTCAACGTCGTACCCGTGGGACTACTGGCCGGCTGAAGAGTCCCGCTCCGAATGCGGCTACGTGGGCCTGACCAACCTGGGCGCCACCTGCTACATGGCCTCGTGCATGCAGCACCTGTACATGATGCCCCAAGCACGCGCCGCCATTTTGGGGGCGGATCCCGCCAATAGCCGACACGCGAGCACCTTGCACGAGATGCAGCGGATGTTCGCCTATCTCATGGTGAGGCTACCATTTTAATGTCTATGGTTGCTGTCATTAGAAAGCGTATTAGGCTAAGGAATAAAACACTTTTACAGGAAAGCGAGCGCAAAGCCTACAACCCCAGGAGCTTTTGTAAGGTGTATCAAATGGATCACCAGCCGCTGAACACGGGCGAACAGAAGGATATGGCCGAGTTCTTCATAGACCTCGTCTCGAAACTTGAAGAAATGACCCCGGAGCTGAAGAAGCTCGTCAAGAATTTATTCTGCGGCGTGCTCAGCAATAATGTCGTGTCCCTGGTGAGTCCAAAGCCTCAAAATGGATTCCTTTACTGGTATAGCCAATATAAAGAAAAACACTTTGTTAACGGATTAAGTTATGTATTTTTACAAAACATAAGTATATTACATTATTTTAAATTTCCCCGACGTTTCGCGTACTTTACAGCGTGCATGGTCACGGTAGAGTCTACCATGTCTTACTCCGTTAACATAGTGTTTTTCTTTAAATGAGTAATAGTTATGTCAATAAAAGACAATATTATAGCCAATATACTTTGCCTTTTTTAAATATATTTGAAGATCCTTTGTACTGAGAATGGGATTGTTTTTTGCTTTTTGTGTATCTTTAAAAAACCCACATAATCTTTATAAATCCTACAACACAGGGTTTCCTTTGAGTGTCTATATTGTATTTGTTTGTAAATTTTGGTCCAAATAAATATTTATTATTATTAAATCGCTAGGCTTGGTTATTCAATATTCGATTCTAGAAAAGCTTTGAACTGTAAAATAAATGAGTATAATCGAATTAAAAACAAATACACATGATTTTCGTCCCCAGGACTGCCCTCACGTGTCGAGGACATTGGAAGAGTTCTACACGGTGCGCTGTCAAGTGGCCGACATGAGGAACTTACACCAGAGCTTGGACGAAGTCACGGTAAAGGACACTCTCGAAGGGGACAACTGCTACACCTGTTCACATTGCTCTAACAAAGTGCGGGCTGAGAAACGGTGAGTAAATTTTGTCTTGGTACACCCATCTTTTCATACAGCGATTATATTTTTTTCATAATTGGATGCGAAACATATTTAAATAATGTATAGCAGATTGAATTGCGATTTATTAGTGTTTTCTATTGTCACTAAGTTGCCATATTAAAATCTACGGAGGTGATATTGTAATTTTCTATGTTGTGGCAATACTGAGCAACCGGTTCCGCTTGTTGATAATATTTTTTTTCTTTGTCGTTATTTTTTATCAGACTCAAAACTAAACTTATGCTCTTGTATGTCAGGCCCAGAAAGAATGATCATCAGGCCCTGATGCCCAGACCACATGGTTATATTGCCAATAATTTAGTTGGATAAATATGTACTCTCTTTTGTAGAGCGTGCTTCAAAAAGCTACCGCGCATATTGTGTTTCAACACAATGCGGTATACGTTCAATATGCTGACGATGTTAAAGGAGAAAGTGAACACCCACTTCTCCTTCCCCATGAGATTGGATATGTCCGGTTACGTAGAGAAACATTTGATGCCAGCGCAATATCAAGGTTAGTAAACCTATAATTTCTGTATGGTAGGGGCATTATACCGAGCTATACTTGACGTCCTACTGAAATTGGAGAATCCCATATAGAGAGAAAATTTGTCTTGCCATGTTTAAGAGTGTTTAATCATAGTGTTTTTTCAAAACAATTCAATGCAATTAATGTAGTAATACCATTTACAGAAGAGAAAAGGAAGTCGGCAGAGCTAAGGAAAGACGGTGAGAGCAGTCCCAATACCGATTGTGAAGACAGTTTTGAAGAAGAGCACTACGAGTGAGTATGATACATTCAAATATTGCAGGAAATACTTTTAATTTATCAATTACTATATTTGGTTAACAGTATTGTTAAGTCTATTTTAAAATAATATATAAAATCATCTTGCTCATTGAGATATATTTCGTGTGTTAGCCAAATTGAAGATTGTTAAAGTCATATTGTCATATATATACCTCCGAATTCTTGCGATGGTATTATGTCAATTGTCAACTTGTAGTATGATCGTGACCAATTTTGTAGAAAGAATATTAATGAATTTTCAGCATTCAAATACTTCGTAGAATAATAGTGCGTGTTAAATAACTTTCAGATACGAACTGATCGGTGTCACGGTCCACACCGGTACAGCGGACGGCGGCCATTATTACTCGTTCATACGCGACCGCGAACGTACGCACGATCGTTGGCTGCTGTTCAACGACGCCGAGGTCAAACCGTTCGACCCTGCCCACATAGCGGCCGAGTGTTTCGGCGGAGAAATGACGGTAAATCGCATTTATACCAATATTAAAACTCTTAATCGCTTGTTTGGTTGAACGCTATGGCTATGTCAGGTCCTAATCGAAAAATACCTTATTGTTGATATAACATTTCATTAGTAATAAGAGGGAACTTACGTGATTAATATTGTGGAAGTGTTCAAAATTGTTATTTTCACGCCTTTGTATATGAGTATTTTAATTCGGGTGGAGCTGTAGGAAACTGCTACTTAAATGCTATCTGTCTGTATGTCTGTGTTGCTGTCACGGCTAAACCAGAAGATAAAAAATGAAATGAAATGGAGAGTTAATCTTTTAGTTAAGCACACTCAAAGCTACACTAGGGTCAGCTTTGAGTTGGAGCTTATGTTGGGCTATAAATATCTTTATAATATTCATTTCTTTTTTCAGAGCAAAACATACGATTCCGTAACGGATAAATTCATGGATTTCTCGTTCGAAAAGACGAACAGCGCCTACATGTTGTTCTATGAGTTGAGTCCGCCGCGGAATCAGCGTGGCTCCGATTCCGGACAACAGGAAGAAGCACAGGTTTGTCTCGCCACATTTTATATATAGTATATTTGTTTAACTAAGATAAATTGCTGATAAAATATTGCTAAATAAGCTGTAAATAGCTTGCCTTAGGTCTAAACGGCCATTTGTAAAATTTGCTCGTACCTTATTTAAAACGTAAAATCCCCGAAATATGATGACATTTCGGAAATGATATTCTAGTCGTCAACCGCGGAAGAGAGCCCCGCTTCGACCCTGGAACTGCGGAACAGTGACGCAGCACCAGAAATCCACCTTCCTCCGGATCTGCTGAACTGGATATGGGATGACAACATGCAGTTCCTACACGACAAGAACATTTTCCAGCATTCGTATTTCACGTGAGTTTATATTAAAGCATTTGTGCTTAAAATTTCCTACTCACTGAAAATGATGTTTTTTTAAAATCATACACCGATTTGGTTTTTCGAACAAAATTGCCAGCCAAGGTAGTTAATTACGTAATTAATTAATTACAGTGGGGGTAATTCAAACATTGCTTTATTAATCAAATACGTGAGGACCAGTGGTGGATCCCAAAAAACCCAATATGTTTAAAATTAAGGTTCATAGTGGGGTCACAGGGTACAGTCAGCATAACAGATGGTGTTTTTCAGGTTTATGGGCCAGATGTGTAGTTCGGTGCCCCAATCGTTGCTGACCCTACGACCTGAAATCACGGAAATGGCAGCGCGCTTATCAACTTCATTCTTCATTGAGACCTTCATACATGCTAAGGAAAAGGTATTTCTCTGTTGTGAAAAATTAATCCATCTATCCCTTTTCATAACAGCGTAAATGCAATATAGCAGAGAGAGATGACACGATTGTTCACAGTACAATTAGATTTTCCTATCAATGCCCTTAGACTTTATTGTGTCGTATGAGTGTAAAATAAAAGCCGGGCAAGTGCGAATAGGACTCTCGCTCGCGTTCGGTAATAGGATTCTTGTTTTACCCATTTGGTACGGAACCCTAAAAAATATACAAGAATTAGGTGAAGTGAAAGTTTCATATATAAAGATAACAGAAAGTCAGATAAAACTTATTTTTAGGTAAAATAACGTTTCTAAAAAAAATGTAACAATTTTTTGTAGTCTTAAAATGAAATGTGCAATGAACCCTTCATCAATCCAAGTTGTTTGCAATAAACTCTTTAGGAAATATTTCAGGCCTTAATGAGCATTATAAATTAGCTTCTGAGAAAAAGAACTAAATTCTATTTTCGTATAACTTTGTTAACCAAAATAAAATTTGAACCCTATGTAATATAAGAGTTTTCGTAGCCAACGATGGTGTCGTGGGTGGAGCTGGTCACGAAGCAGTTCAACGCGTCTTCGGCCGCATCTGAATGGTTCTTGGGGCACATTGCGGACGACACTTGGTGGCCGATGCAGGTATATATATATAATATAATAATATTCATTTTTGAAATAATTCTTAATTAATAATTCTTGGAACAATTAAATATCATTTTCTCTTGGTTTTGACATTCCCGCGTAGTGAGCATTATTTTTATGCGTCTAATGCCGCTTTTTTGTTTCAGGTGTTGATAAAATGTCCAAACCAAATGGTCCGGCAAATGTTTCAGAGGCTGTGTATGCATGTCATACAAAGGCTGAGGTAATGTATAAATATGTATAAATGATGCTATGATATGAATATATACATAGATGTATGTTTATATAATGAGGTATTCCTATAAGTTTTAACATATCATACACTTTGAAATGTCACAATGATATCAATTATTAATTTTTATAACTTTCTTTTACATTTTTTTATGTATTGAAATCTAGAGTACCACGGGAAGACTTGGCTTCTCAAATACAGATGATATCTACCTGAGAAGCCTGTAATTCATGTGTATATTATATTATTAATTTTATTTTTTTATGAGAGAGGTCGTCCTCTATTAGGTGTTTCAAAATTTTAAATAGTGATGGAATTCGCCTGATAATTTGTGGGTGTATTTCTGGCTAAGAAGTTATATATAATAGATGAATGAGAAATATATTTGTGTGTTTTTAGGTCTAGTCATTGCGCCTTGTACCTCCAAGGTATGGAGGAAGGCGAGGATAGTAGTAAATTGGGTGAAACGAGCTGTGTTACTAGGTTTATAAGAATGTTATTGTCTTTGGTAAGTGTTTTTTACTATTTGTCTTTGGTCTAATAATATATTAGCTTTTGAGATTTTTTTCTATCGAATCTGTTAATTAATAAGCACTTTTTTAACAGTGGCAGTAGATATAATTAAAAAACTAAGGAACTTTTTTATTTTAATAATTCTTATATAGGTCTTGAATATTTTTTTAATTTTATTTTGTTAATAAAATGCTTATTGGCAGTTGGATAACGACACGGTTGTAGTAAAATATTAACAGTATTATGCAAAAGTTTAAGTTCATAAAGAATGCAATTTATTATCATTATGATTAAACTAATGGACGAATAATTTACTTTCAGATTTTTTTATGCAATTTAAAGAAAATTATAAAAAAAATATTTTGCTTATATGAATAAATATTGTTTGCCTTTTACTTTGTTATATATGAAAAACATTTTGAAAGTTAATATTTGAATACAATATTAACAGTGTTACCAGATATAATGGTTTTTACAGTTTTGGCTCAGCAGTGTATCCTAAAAAATGGGATTGGGTAGATTAGATAATATATGGTAATTTTTTTTTTCAAATTTAACACTAACTGCTAACACATTTTTGTAATAACGGAATGTGGTTTAGATGGATTCGGGGGCACGGTCACACCTTCGGCACCTGACGGAGTACTTCTGCCTGCTGTATGAGTTCAGCAAAATGGGCGAAGAGGAGGGCCGGTTCATGCTGAAGGTCAACGCCATCTCCAGCATGGTCAACTTCTATCTTGGCCAGAACTCCAGTACGGTATGTTCTATCGGGTGTAAAGTAAAAATTCTTATATCTGTTGCTTTACTTATAGATGTGGTATTGTTGCTATTTTTTATGTTCTATAGAAATATACTTGGATTGAAAATTCTTGATCTATATTTTTATGTCAGCTGAATTTTGTGGTGTAATTATGTAAGATACGACGTTTAATAAAACGAACTCTTTATAATATTAGTAGTATTTATTATGTAGGGTAGTAAGATTATAAAAGAGTGGTTGGAACAATTAAGGAGAGCTACGAACTGTTACTCTTATAGGTGGAGTCGCCCACAGAGGAAGCCGGAAGCAGCGGCAGTGGGAACAATGAGTCAGTGGGCAATGGAGATAAATTGCGGCCTGGGGCCTTGGACAAGATGGTGGCGCTGGTCGCCGGGCTGGTGGAACGCTCCAGGGATGCCACTGGCCACGTGGCGCTGGCCGAAGCGGATGCAAAGGCTCTGCTGCATGCTAAGGTTATTATTTGGGTTTCTACCACTAAAGGGGTAGACTAAAAAGACGATTTTTTACAAAATTTATATTTATATCCGTCTGTCTGTCTGTCAGTTGAAATTTTAACAACAAATACTAAAAAAATCATCACAGCGTCTCCCATATAAGAAACGGGTTTTCTTCCTAAATTCACGGTACGGAACCCACCTTGCGCGAGTCCGACTGTCACTTGTTTTTTTGTAATGACTTTATAATGCATTCATCCATTTATATAAATGCAAAATTACAGCCTATAGTGAATAATCGTATATCCTTTCTTTCCAGGGCTTTCCATTTCTCTATCAACAAATCCGGGACTGCCTGAACCTGCAACAGACGCGTTCGCTAATATTCGCTCTGTGCCGATGGAATGAGCCGCTCGCGACGAAAATTGTTAACATGATCTTTCAAGCCATCGCCAAACACTCCGAAGTGAGTTTCTATCCTACTAATATTATTAATTCGAAATTTTTACGTAAATTCATAATTTACTCATGTAATGATAAAGATATTTATCTTAAATAGTTCTCCAAAAAGCCTGTATATAGATTATCCATAGCATATTAGTTAGTTAATTAGTTAACTAGCTTTCTACTATATTTTTTGGTTATAATAGTTACAATAAAACTAGATAAGTTATTATAAATTGATTCCGAGCCATGGCCACAAAAAACAATTATATATTAACAATAATTAATATAGTGTGTATGTAAATTATTTTTTCTTTTCTTCGTCTCATATTATTTCCTCAATTATATTGTTGCATGTATACATTTTACACTCTTCTCTTCCCCCCTTTCTAATCTCCTTTTTTTTTGTATATTATATATTTTTCGAAAAAAAACCTGTCCACATTCCAGGGCGGATTCTATATCTTCTGAGCTATCCGTTGAAGATTAGTCAATTTTCAAATTTAAATACTTATGTTAGTTTATTTGGTTATGTACTATTTATTGCTGAAATAGTATTAAATTTTTTGCATGTACTTTAGAACAAATTTTGGCTATAGGTGTGAGTGGGCTTTCTTGAAAATTCAAACTGATCATACAAATTACATAATTAAATAACATCATGATGATGATGTTTACAATTACTAGGACATGATCACGCGTTCGAGCTTAATTTTAAATAAAATCGTTTTTCATATGTTTATGATAATTTAAAATATTAATTAACGTTCGGCAGAGCTGCGGGCCGTTTTTCAAGCTGATAACCCTGCTGGTGGAGGGCAGCGGGGGCGGGTCGGGCGGGGCGGGGGCCGGGGGGCTGCCCTGCTTCACGCACCTGGTGCTGGCTCGCCTCTGGGACCTCTCCGACGTGTGTCCGCACGCTGCCTTGGAGTGGCTGGCCATGCAGGTCTACACTGGAATTTATCTACGAAAAATCGCAATTCCTATAAGAGTTTGGCAATTATAAACGTGCGAGGGTTGCTGCCGCAGGTGCCGCGGAACAAAGTGGCGCACGCGTGGGCGCTGCGGACGGCGGACCGCTGGGTGGAGCCGCAGCTGCTGGCGGCGAGCGTGGCCCGCGTGCGCGCGGCGGCTGCGTTGCTGCTGGTTGCGCTGGTGCCCTCGCAGCACTTTAGGGCGGGCTACGCAAGGTCAAGGCCCCACCCGCACCATCCCGCCAAGCTGCCCGACACTGCGCACCACACTTTGCATCAGGTAATCATGATTCTCATCTTGTGTTTCTATGTTTATGGCTTGTTTGTGTCCCGTTCATTATTCTCTATAATTATTTGTGAATACGCGTTTAAGAACTCATCTATATGTATATCTGTGACTGTATTGTATGTGTGTAAAATATGTGTTTGTTGTGTTCCTTGTAATAAATAGCTGAGGCAACTCTGGGTCTAACTTTGTTTTTAAAGTCTTTTGTTGTGCCCGTTTCATTTTGGTAAGAAAAGTCTTATTATTAGTTTTTATTTACTGTTTTGATACTGATTAAAATATCCAACTTTAATATTGCCTTTCAACATTTTATAAATAGCCTGGACTCGACGGCGAAGAAAATATTGGCAATTCTTGCCGTCCGCTCTATGCGTTTGATTTAAGAACTAGCAGTAATTTCAAATTTATGTATTGAATTAAATGTTCTTTGACGTTCATAAGCGTGTTATATCAATCTAAAATTATCCACTCCTAACTAAATTATTTTTTAGGTGTACACAATGTTACTTGGGAAGCTTAAAGCTGCTCGAAAGTACATCGATATAGCTGTCCACGGCTCCATTAAGCTCACAGCTTACTTCGGCGTCATGACCCATTGCGTTGTCAGCCGGGTCGAGAAGTTAATGGTAAGACATACATTGATATGTATGCTATATATAAAAATTAATACTTGGACAAAAATTAAATGTTATAAAATTGTACACATTTTCAGTTCGGGCAATATTTCATGGACCTGTGGGACCTCTACCACCCGGGCATTTCGGAGCCGTCGGTGGCTGTTCACCCCAACAAGCAGGCGCTGATCACGTTCTGGCACACCGTGTGTGTCGACTGCCCGGAGAACATCCAGCTCATCGTCTCCAACCCTAGGGTCATCAAACACATTGCGTTTAACTATATCTTGTGAGTATTTATGGGGGGGGGCAAAGGAACCTAGACATATCTCTAGTGTTTTCCTTGCTTTTTAGGGAGGAGTATTCTCTTAAATCGTATCTGGTTGGGAAGACCTCCACTGTTTACCTCATAAACTGTTTTTTTTAAGAGTATACTTTTTACATAACCAGGCTTTGAAAATTTTGATGTCACTGCAACATTGATTTTCACCAGGCCGGTGTTAGATAAGACATACATTTACAAGAAACAGAAATTCAAATTCAGATATATTTAACGGGATTACTAAATGTTGTTTATTTATTATATATATATTAAGTAATTTTGAGATATTAATTTTGATATAGATATATATTTTTTGAACCGTCTTTTTGCGTGGCTGTTGTAATACTTTAGTAGTAAAATGTTGGAAACATTGAATATCCAGAGCGGACCACGAAGACGGCGAAGTGGTGGCGTACAACCGCACGATGCTCCCGCCGTACTACGCGCTGCTGCGTCTGTGCTGTCGGCGTTCGTCTGCGTTCGCGCGTACGCTCGCCCAGCACCAGAACATTCACTGGGCGTTCAGGAACATCGCGCCCCACTCGCATCTCTACCCAGCCGCTGCCGACGAGTTGCTCAGGTATGTTGTACATTAATAACACCTTTTAATATGTTGGATATTTAGTGTTATATAATATTTCAAGTGGAGGTGTTCGTAAATATTAATAGTAATAAAATTGTGGAATTAAGAGCCTCAAACATTCGACGCACGTTTCGCCACCGGAGACAGAAAGACAACTACACTAATTAATAACTGGTCTAATATAATTATAAGTATATTATGAAATTCATCAAAGTAACGCCTCACAATATCTTTGATTATTTACAAATAAAGGTAATCTCGGGGTGCTAGCGAATTATTTAGTGTTGCGTTGGAATATTCATAATATCCAGAAATATAACATCTCGCTGCTATTAATACGATCGCAGAGTCTTTGGATGCCAAACTGCTTTTTTTAATTTTCTAAATATAAAATAAACCTCACAGATTAGCCCGAATCCTGGCAGCTCGAGGCGGCAACGCGAGCAGCAGCAGCAGCAGCAGCAACAGCAATGCAACCAATGGCAGCGAAATTGATGAACGGGAAGCCACTGCCTTCAGGCGGAGTACTCTAGCTGCATATTTACAGGGTATACTTACATCCGTAAAATGGGGCCGATCGAAGGCTTACAAATTCTAAGATATTTAAAATATTTCGACATAAACAAATATATAAAATATATTATTAATTATTAATTTCAGGGTAATACTTTGAATATACTATACTTTTTTGTGAAGTATTTTGTATGTCTATATTGATCGGCCCCAGGAGCCATATCTGTGTCAGAAGTATAAAATGTTGTTATAAGTTTTCAACATTATAGGTCTAAACGGGCGTACGTCGTGGACGACTCTGATATCGGCGTTCCGTACACTCGTTGAGAACGAAGACGATCGCCTGTACGTGGTGTACAATGGCGGCTTACAGATGACCTTTGAAGTGAGCAAACCTTACTTAAAAGTCAATGTATTTATGGCAAATAATAATCACACTTTGTCCTTTACATTTTCGTGGTGTGCTGTATCAAGAGAGGGTTACTCTATTTTTCAGCGTTTTCGATACTCAAAATTTTATACACTGCCAAACCTTGTTTATAGAAACATAGTCAGTTTTTTTTCTATTCTATAAAAAATTAAAATTTAAATGTTAAATATGCAGAAACACACTTGTGTGGTTAAAAATTTACAATAATTTGTTATTATTACAGTTCTTCTAAATATTTGAATTAACGTCTCTCAATGAACGCATTTTATTATGATAGGCCCTACACAGCCTGCACGCGGTATACGTAGAGGGCGGGGCCGGGGCGGGCGCGTCCGTCGGGGAGAGCGTGCGCGGCGAGCTGACGGCCGCCTTGCGCTGGGTGCGTGCGCTGTGTCGCACACTGCGCACGCGCCGAGAACCGAAGGAGGCGAGGGCCTTGCTCCTGGCCTGCAAAGATTGGCCCGAGTGCGCCAGGCGATTGCTGACCCTGTTAAACCTGCATCAGCGGTCTGCGCTGCTGCCTCGCGCTGCGCTTGGTTCGTAAACTTTGTTTTGCTTCTATATCCAGTTTCACACTTTCCCGTACTATATTATATTATATGGAAGAGATCGCCTGTCATATTTAACTTTTTGTTTTTTATTTATTTGAATTTATTGCAGATAAAAATTCGATTTAATTTGTTTTTTAAAATAGGGGGCTTTATAATGCAAACAGGTAGAAGGTTCACTTGATCGTAATGATACCGCCGCCCATGAACACTCGCAATGCCAGACGCCTCACAAGTGTGATGCTGGCTTTTAAGATGCCTATACGCTCTTTGGCGGTAGTGCACGGCAGAAAGTGCCTTCGGTAGTGCTCAATTGTGGAAATGATATAGATTTGATAGGATCTTTTAATCTTTCCGACAGGCGTTCTCCGCGAGCTGGTAATGATAGGTGGTGGTGCGGCTCTAGGCGCTTTAGTGCCTCTGGCGGCGGATGCGCACGCGGCCGCACGTACGCCCGCGCGTCCACGCTCGCGGACACGCTCGCACGCTCCGCCACCGCTCTACAGGCCCTACCATAAGTTCATTGGTAAGCTGAGTTCTAAATATTCACGGATTTTAAGTGACCTTCATTGAGATAAGGTATGTTTTCAGAAACGTGCTGCCGCGTGGCTCGCAACCAACGCTGTATGTCGGAGCAACTTGTGCTGTTGTCCGCTCTTTGCGCTTTGGAGGCTGTGCCGTTGAGGTTCAACTACTTCGCCGCGTTTTGGAGAGATATCGCCAACACACCTGTATGTATACGAAATACATCCACATTTCGTTAGCATTTGGCCTAATATAGGTGAGCTGCTAATATTGGAGAAATAAATGTGATTATTTTATGTTTTAGGCGGATGCGAAGCTGGAAGAGATGCTGTTGGAGTGTACCGTGTTATCAGAGTATATCGACGCCATCCTTCTGGACGAGCGCGAGTCCTTAGAGGATCCTGTTATTTACGAGTTTATGCAGCACTATTATCCGAAGGTAAGTGACGTCATTTTGTGATTGATTCTGTTGAAGGTTTATATTTGAATAGTTTTTTGAATAAAATTGTTCTCATCAGGTATGCGGCTCGAACAGCGGCGGGAATGAGAGCGGAGTGATAGAAGCTCTCGCTGAAGAGGTGAGCGGGTGCGGGCGGGCTCTGGGGCGTGTTCGCGCCTTGCTGCTGCTGTCCGCTGGGCCGCTTCCGCCCGCTACTGCATCCGCGCTGCAACGGGCGTTGGCCGCCTTGAGGCTGCGTGCGCTTGATACTGCAGGTGCGTTCTTTACTTCTTTTCGAATTCATTGACTGACATTTGACATCTTTACCTCATTAGGCGGTTGGACAAATTATTATTGAAAATCTTAGATAAGTATTTGAAACTTTAAAAAAAATCGATTTAGAATTGTGTTAATGCTAAGTTATCTTGGTAATTGTAGTGTGCTGTATATCTGATAACAATACTGTTTACTGATAACATTTAATATGCTTTGTGTAGAAGAGGAACCAGCGGAAAGCGAACCAGCAACAGAGCCGATTAGCGAAGTGAGTCGATGCCAATCGCCCGAGGGCAGCGAGGCCGAGGAGACGTTGGACGATCTGCCCCCGGACTCGGACGATTCCGTCGAAGAGGATGCGCCTGCGCCGATCCGGCCGGCGGACTACAGCGCGCAACTGAGTGAGGCGATCGAGGCACTCGCCGACCGCGTGCGGCACCTCTTACCCGAATGAGTGTGTACCCCGTGGCGTCTCACGTCACGAACATTGAACATGTTTAACGTGTAGCACGTATACGCGTATACGCGTACGCGTATGTACGCGTAAATTGGTTGTCGAATTTGGTAAAGGTTAACAATGCATGCTCAAATTTGATTCGTATTTTATCTTCATGGTCGATTTTGATTGGTAGAAAATGCTATATGATTTTGTTATATTATTATTGTACCAGATGGTTTATTTGGGATAATAACGTGAATTATTAAGTGTTAGTAATCGCAGACGTGGTCCCTATAAGGAGTTTAGTTCGTTCTTAGCACATAGGGCTTTGTCGTTTGTTCCAATTCGAAAGTCGTAGCATATCCGCCATATTAACCTTAGTCTGGTTCGGGCAGATTCGGGCCTTGTCAGTTCTCGTTTGGTTCACAATTTGAGGCGAATTTTTATCTGTTATAGATGTATGGGTAATCGTTGTTGTTTAATTGTTTTATAAATTTGTAAATACGTGCGTAAATCGGTTTAAAACATATATTATTTAACATTCCACGTCCGACATCACAACGTCAGTGAAAATGCCATGTCATAGGAGTTTTTAAATTACAAACATTGCATGTTTATTTTTTCAGTCGTGCAGACCACGATTATGCATGCTTATTATCATATGCTATCAATACAAAAGGTTCTAAAAGGTGGTTTATTATTAAAATGTTTGTACTTATACGATATGGTTTATATTTTTATTTGTATGGTTGCTGGTCACCCAAATTGTTCGTAAGAGATTGCTTACGTATACTGCGTGTTAAAATTACGTTTATAAACAGCCGAAATAGTTCCATAATTGGTAAAATTTTTTGTTTCGGAACGATATTCGGATCAAATAAAAACTATTTTGCTGTCTATCAAACATAGAAAGTGCATTTTCTAGTCTGCACAATTTTGTTCGACCATCTTTAGTTGCTTTAAAATTGTATTGATTTAAATTTTAATCAAGACTGCTTTTGGTTTAAGCTGTAGATTTTATAGGGAAATATAGGTATAATCGGAGTTTTCTATGGAATTTCTCGTGACAAATTCGCGGAATCTCCCGACTTGAGAAAGTCCTAGGTATCAGGTAATTTTGAAGTTGGTGAATATTACATGAAAAATTGCATATCTACTATGTATGAGAGAGTTTTGAACAGTTCCACTTAATAGTAAGAGTGTTTTTCAAAATTATTTTTCGGCTGTGAATGATGTCTATGTTTAAGTCAGAGTGGTTTCAGGTTGATGCTTTGTGTCCCATAATTGTATCTACCCGTCCAATTTTTTCAAAGTTCAAGAACCTAGGCCAGTACCATTGCCATATTAAGGTGGATGTATGTTTAGCGATGACCTCAGAGACAGAGATGAGAGACTTATAATATTAGAAGATCATAAATTATGTAATAGAATGTGAAAAATGAGAGGCCTATATTAAAGCAATGTTTGAAGTGAAATTTAATCTCCCTCGATTGGTGTTTGATCACTCATCCTTGTCTCCAGTCATATAGCCACCATAATTGTTGTTTTCTTCACCTAATTCATATGGATCATTTTTGATCATTTTATACATTTACTCATTCAAGTGGATGTTAATTTAACAATAAATCCTTAATGCATAATAATTTTTGAACCTTTGGTTCACAAAACTGCACCAAAGTATCTTTTTATATCCATTTGATTTAGGTGAACAAAACTGCAAAACGGATGGATGTCAAAATTTTAAAATCCATCCAATCCAATTTTTATGCAGTTATAAATACAATCATTCATAGTCATCTCATTGGTATTGTAGTGTTGTTTGATTTTGTAAAGTTGTATTTTTCTTTTATCATTTTAATATTTTAGACACTCAAGTTTACAGTGAGACACTGCCCAATTATACTGCTTGTTTCAGCTAAAATCTTGTGTGTCATATAGATGTTTTGAATAATTATTAAACAAAAGACAAATATAATATCAATTCTTCCCAATTTAAGAGGTGATATGATATTTTCACTTTTGTTGATAAAACTTTGTCTAGCTAATGTTTCAATAAACCCAAATAATTAAACTAATTAGGGATCACATAGAGCAATAATATTAGTCACTTTTAAATCTTTATCTGTATGTAATTGCTGTTAAATTTTAAGCATTTGAATATTGGATACATTGTTAGTCACTGGTCTTTTAAAAGGGTTATGATGTAATGTGGTGCTAACGATCAGAGTTGAGCGATTGGTTATTGAAGACAAAATATTATATAGTATTTAATTTTGTCCTGATTTTAGAGCTTATTAATATATATTTAAAATAATGTAGCTACACACTGTAATTAATATTTTATTTTTAAGTCTTACTTTCCACTTTCACGTAATTAAGCTTTCGTGTTGCGGTGAGGTTTTATATAATTATAATGTATCATATGTATCTCTTAATAGAGGTTCAATTGTGTTATATTTCATTTGTATAATTGAAAATAAATACTGTAAATCGGACTGGAAAGCCAAAGTAAACAGTATTTTATAAAATATTAGTTTTATTTTTTATTAAGTCTACTAACCCACCTGCCTAAATCTATTCTTACTTTTATTAATCTTTACATCTTTTATAGAAAATATAAACGAAAACGTGTCTGACATAATCCCAATAGTTTATTTCGATAACTGAACTATCTTATTTTTAATTTCAGTTGGAAACTTTTCTATATTAATTTTAGCACAAGCAAGACAAAATAATTTACAATAAAATATACTACATTCTTTACTGATACACACAGCCTTGTCACATATTGCACAGTCTGAGCCTAGAACTAATATTTCTCCTTTCCCTGGAGGACTGAATGGATCCTTCATGACATAACTTGTGAATTTTAATTCTATGTTACGGGAAAATGGTGGTCGTGTTCCTTTATAATGTACTTTTTCTTTAATATCACAAGTACTGCATTCAAAATCATAGATTATGGGTTCATTGACTTTTTCTTTGGATGTCTCCATTTGTCTGAAAAATGAAAATGTGATTATTCAAATTTAATTAAATATAATTATTTTTAAAATGAAATACCCACATATTTTAAATCAGATCTTATATAATAATTTATATAAAACACTGATAATTTCCTATTCACTCTTTTGCAATTCTTTTGGAGCTTCCATGGGCCACCAGTCCGGTTTAACAGCTTCTGCTTCATATTTACCAATTTTAATTGTTTTTAAATTTAGAGCCTCTTTTGTTCTTATAAGGGCTATACCATAATTATTCAGTACACCTTTCAGTTTACCCAAGTTAGATTTTAAATTGCTACTGGCTGTTATAATTAAATCTTTCTCAAGGTTATCTCTAACATTCTCTATAAATTTTATGGGCATTATTCTTTTACGTACAACACCAGTATGATGAACTCTAGCAGTTAGTTCTTGCCCTATATAGCAGCCTTTATGAAAACTTACTCCATGAAGATAATCACAATTCACTTCTAAAGGAAAGCTTGTGCCCGGGGGCAAGTCATCAGCACCTTCACTTACACCTAGTGTGTATCTTAAATATCTATAACCATCTTCAATGTTATCAACAGTTACATTAGTAGTACTGCCTATACTAGACACAATTTGAGATTCACTCATTTTTGTTACAGATATTATCCTATGTCCCAATTCAGCTAATCTTGGATCTTTATAGATTTTTATCTCATCCTTAATATTATTATTCACTTCAAAGGATTTATCTTTAGGTGTTATGAGTGCCCATATTTTATATTGATCAATAGGTTCAATTGTAACCTTTCTCCTTAATTTAAATACTTTTAAGTGTTTTTCAAGAGAACTTACGATTTTCTGATCACATTCTAACATGTATGACTGATTATCACCCCATTTGTGTATTAATGTGTCAAAAAGCACCCTGCCTTTATTATTCAAAAACATAGCATACACAGACTCGGCCCCTTCTTCAAAGTGTCTCATATCATTTGTAATAAGCCCTTGCAAAAATACAGAGGCTTCATTTCCCGTAATTCGCAGCAATTTTTTGCTTTTCAGAGGATATAGAATAGCATTCTGATCTATAGAACTGTGCATGCATTTCTGAAATTGTTTGATAATATAAAGCCTACGACAAAAGTATTTATTTACCTGATATATCATCATCAGTTACAAAAACAAAGCTGATAAGGGTTTACAAATTTTAATTAAAAAACTATTTAATCAATTAAATTTGTAAACATCCTCATATTTTGTGACTTTAGTTATGGCTTTTTCAACTAATTGTCAATTGTCATTAAATCCCGACTGGTCACTTGTTTCATTTTGACAGTCCACAGAACACACTACTCAGAAATCATGTAGTTTTATATAAAAAACTAATGAAACTGTTAAGATTTAATTAATGATTTATCCGTTATGGCGGAAGACGGGATATCAAAAAAAATTGTATGAGGCTGGTCACGTGATGGCATTTCCATACAAAACGCTCTTTAAAATTTCCGTCTGTCAAAAGCTATGTATAAGCCGATTTTTAAACAGAACTTTAGAAAGGTCATTCTAACGATCAAATCAAACCTAACCAACATTATGAGGATCGTGTAAATTGTGACCTATACCAATAAGTTATCAATTGTTAAGATGCAATTAGGTAAACTATCAAACCTATGTACATTTCAAAATACCTGGTTAACGTTCAGATTTCAGTTAGGTAGTCTAACTTAC
The DNA here is from genome assembly GCA_963693355.1 of Pontia daplidice. NCBI lineage: Eukaryota > Metazoa > Arthropoda > Insecta > Lepidoptera > Pieridae > Pontia > Pontia daplidice. The sequence continues at coordinate 9,889,394 of CAVNZL010000138.1, read as the reverse complement.
GTACTGCATCAACACGATTACTTTACAATATAATTAGATCGAAAAGAAATGAAAGATTAGTAAGAACTTTTGTATTTTACATTTATTTTGTTCAAATCGTATTACGTACTATCTTACAACGCTATATGCCACGAGGCTTATATAAAAAAAACAATATTTTAAAAATAAATTATGGTATGATTAAAATAAATTATCAAGCTACAATTCAATTGCAGATCTAAAATATTTCATTAAAACATTAATATGAAAAGCTTTGAGCATTGGACTTGGCATAGCAACTAATTTGAGCTCAGTTCAAATCTAGTTTGTATGAAGAATTCCCATCTGTAGTTTCTATTGTAGATTTCAGGGGTGACCCTTGAGCTGAATTAGGTGCAGTATCCTGTTCGTGTTCTATAGAGACGGTGACGAGTTCTGTTGTAATAGTGGGCTCCGATTTTATAGATGTGGTGTCTCGCTTCGTTGGCGAAACGTTACTACGCTGTCGGCGGGTTTTTCGCAAATACGGTGTCACTTTCTGGAAAACATAAATGCGTTTAAAAAACCCTACAAAGACAAATAGTACAAAACCCTAATAGACATGCAAGCAATACTCCACGAAAAAACCCACAACCACTCGACGTACGTTTCGCCTCGACACCGGAGCATCATCAGGATGTTGCCTCTATCGAACAGCGCTTTTCGAGATCAGTGTTTGGTATTGTTGTATTGCAGTATTGCTTGCATTATTGGTTTTGTACTATGGACTTACGCAAGGTAACGCCTGATTCTATTAATTATAAATGCGTTTCAAAAGAAGGTTTATTATATATCGGCACTACGTAATTTTTATCTATAAGGTAGCATTTTAAATACGGTATAAATGATTACAATACAATTTATTTATAACAGTATCTAGAATGTCAGAATGATCGTGGCCGTGACCGTGGTTGCTAAAACAGTATTATATTGAAACTCCGTAAAATACGGTATATTAGATCGTGTTTAAGTCGGTAAATCTCTTTAACCACCAGTATTTTATTTAAACTCGCGTGTATTAAACATAATATAATTAAAAAAGTATTACTACGAGTTTTGGAAAACAGGGGAGCTATGAAAGACGGTTTACAAGTGGCCAGTTAACAATAGTAAAACTTTTTTGATTCCTTTTTGTAGATGATGACGCATTCATTTCAGTAAGAATGCCGTTGCTTTCGTGGTTCAATCGAATACGAATAGACGCAGGTTTTATCATAACTAAACACTAATTCCACATTAAGCTTTTGTTTTTCTAAACATTTTTTACCGCAGTTTGGCTAGAAACAAATTAAAGGGAATCATTTGTCATGAGGCTATTCCTTGACATAATTGAATTGTTTTAATCAAGTGGCCAGTTAACAATAGTGAAAGCTTTTGTATTGAATTTGGCATAGATTATTAGTATTATTTTTTATCTTTAAAGTAATCTTAAGAATACCTAAAATATAATGAAAAACACCAATGTTCTAAGCATTAACGATTAGTTTGTATTAATCTAAACATATTTTTTTGGCGGTGGGATCCCCAAAAAAAAAAATAAATAAAATTTCAGTGTCACCTATACAGGAAAAGTCGAACGTGTGAAGAAATTTTATTTTATTTTCAGGGAACATAAAGTGGCGCTTGGATACGCCTTCCTCTATGTTTACTGAATAAAATTAAGATCGTTTTTATGAAAAGATACAATGTGAGTCGAACAAGTAGTGCAGCATAGATTATAGATGAAATTACGTGTCGGGGGTCATGCAGGTGGGCCGCCGTGCGCCGCACTTTGAAGTCGGGCGCCGCCAAGCATCGGGCGAGGAAAAGGGCCGCACCGCAGGCCCAGCTGGCCCATAGGCCGGCGCTCGCGGCTCGCGTCGCCGCACTCCGCGCCGCGAACGACCACGCCGCGGCCCACGACCGCTCCAAATACCCATCCACCCCCGAACACCTACACAAACATACACATCATACTCATGTATCGCAGAGCCCCCCACATCACTTCATAGAACTTACGTTGTCGCGTTTGTAATGTTTTGAAACGACGCGCAGAACTCGACGAGACCGTTATTCGTCTTGGTGAAGCTGATTCCAGTCAAAATCACCATCACGATGGCGAATATGAGCGCCGGTGCGAGAATACGCCACGGCTCGGGAAGACTGGAAACGATTCATCATATATCTGTCTTTTGAAATGGGCTAAATAAGCTAGTTAGAGGATTTAAATCGAATATGAAATCACTAGCTATCTATCTAACGTTAGATCTGTGATTTAATTTTAAAAAAAAAAAAAAAAGTGAAGGGGGGGAAAAAATTTAGGGTTATTGTTTTTGTATTTATCTAAAAAAAAAAAAAGTGTCAAAAAAATAAGACTTATTTGGGGGATGAAAAATAGATGTTGTCCGTCACCTTCCCATATGCACACAAAATTTCATCGAATCGGGAAAGCGTTTCGGAGAAGTTTAACTCAACCGCGACACGAGAATTTTATATATTAGAAATCATACTTTAAAATTTAAAAAAACGCAAAACAAGACTGAACCAAACATAAGAGCGTATAAGCATCTCAAAGGTGCCGGCCTTTGAGACGCACTAGCGAGGCCTCTGGCATTTCGAGTGTCCCTAGCAAAGGGGTCCCCCTTTACATCAGATGAGCCTCCTGTTGCCCCTGTTTTATAAAAAAAATCAGCTGCGGATGATTTTATGCGTATCACTATTTGAATATACCCTGATCTAGGTCGACCGCCACCAGGACACATTGTGAACAACGTTGCCCAAGTCGCAGCAACGATTAAAGACATCACTGGTATATATTCTGGAAGCTCGCATTCTTGGCCGAATAGTGTGCGCGAAGTATCAAGGACCAGTCGGCTTTCCGTCGCTGGAACATAAATAAATAAAAAGCCTTTTATTTCTCATACAAATATTTGTTTTAAATTATCGAGAAATCCAATCCATTCCCGTGACGGGTCTTACAGTTGTAGTCAGGGCGAGGTGCCTAACTGATTTCATCTTCCCATCTTGTATAGTGTCTGCCTCTTCATGTTAACAGGATGAGAGTATATTTAATACTGAATATTACAATAAAATATCAAAATTGTTCTCATTCACAAGGAAGGGTGTAATAGTGAATATATAACACAATTTTTTCCCTCAGAATTCAAACTGAGGACTACTAGACAAATCAGTGGTTGACCAACTGAGTTACAGATATACAATATTAGGTCTATTAAAGCTATCATTAAATTCTGCTAATCAATAATATTATTTATATTGAATATGTTAACAAAAAAACGAACTTTGTTTTGGCCTTGATAGAGTTGAAAATATAACGAAAAATAACTACTTACTCCATTGTTCCAAGTCATCAACGTTGTGCGTTATTTTAGACGTTATCTCTGTATCATTTTGGTAGTCTAATACATTTCCATCAGTGAGGTCAGAGTCATTTTGAGCATTGTTTCCATTTGAATTGAGCGCATTTTCTATTGGCACATCCACCATTTTGAAGCTCAACTGGCGCGGGAATAGCACGCAATTATTGTCAACTAGCTGCATTGTATTTTGTAAAAATACGTAGTTCACAATAGAGAAGCTGGCCGCAAGCGCATAAATTATTAAATGCCACGCTGAAAGAAATCAAGTCTTGTACAGGATTTGAAAGCGCTCTCTTTGGATTGAGCACAAATCTTTTACTTTTTCAATGGTATTAACATTCAGCCTACGTAATAATAAGTACAAACATTAAACGACCTCGGAGTTTGGAACTCTGCATGATGTCATTGCAATGTGGCAATATGTGTTTAAAAAATCGATGCGCAAAACTAAACTTTCGTAGAAGATCAACGATCTAACGATAACCGTATAAGAACGCAAAGACATTACTATTTCTCGATCGTTCTGTAACAGTTAAAAACAACGGTTATTTTTAAATATTACAGAACGATCTTGCATTAACTAAATAGGTCTGTGATATTTATCAAAATTGGATTTAAAATTTAAATATTATTTGGAACTCATTTAATCGTGTTTCTGTAAATTCTGACATTTTGAAATGTCATTACTCGTAATGTTTACTATTGAATGTTTACTATTACTAGACAATACATTAAAAACATTATGCTGGCGGTGGGCGGAGTGGGAGATGTGTTAATAAACTTTTATCACCTTCATGCAGACTATCACCTTAAGAACATTTTAAACAAATAAGTTTTCGGGGGGGAAAAAAAAAAAGGGGTTTTATAAAAAAAAAAAAAAAAAAAAAAAAAAAAAAAAAAAAAAAAAAAAAAAAAAAAAAAAACCCCCCCCCCCCCCCCCCCCCCCCCCCCCCCCCCCCCCCCCCCCCCGCCCCCTGGTTAAAAAAAAAAAAAAAAAAAAAAAAAACCAAAAAAAAAAAAAAAAAAAAAAAAAAAATTTTTAAAAAAAAAAAATTATTGGGGAAAAAAAAATAAAAGAAAAAAAAACACTTCCGAAAAAAAAAATTCTCGGAAAACAGAAAGAAAAAGGGTTTTTAAATTATACAGATTCGAACATTATTTTGAACTATTTCTTAGGATTCAGCCAGTGTTAAAGTAATTGATATTTTTTATGACATTAAATCTCTCAAATTAGCGATTCTCTACTACTCATAATATGTACATATAAACCTTTTCCTTGTATGTATTAAAAAACCCCGCATTAAAATCCATTACGCAGTTTTACAGATCTAAGAATAGGGACAGACAGTGGGAATCGTCATTGTTTTAGAATATGAATTGATTACTCAATTCGATTCGGCGCAACGCACAGTATACTTTATACGCATAATCTGTGGTTTTGTTGCTTCTTTTTTATATTATCTATGGAGAACAGGCGTCACGCATTCTCTACCAATGATACCTATTTAGGTAATAACATATAGGAATTAAATATTTATTAAATTCGTAACAAATAAAATATTAACCAACCCTTCCATGCTTTGAGCTGGCTCGACGCTTTTTCCTCCAACTCGACCTTGTCATAAAGCAAAATCGTCATTTTTGTTGTGTCCTGTTCACATTTTTAATCTGGAACAATATAATATAATGTAATAAACATGGATTGAGGCGAGATTCTATTTATATGTGATTTTAGCATCTTAAACTTAATACTAAATTGTAGATATTCTTTATTGTTAATCTATTCTAGATATACATTAAAATAAAAATTGTAATAACATAATTAAAAACTTGCGTCATCTGTATTTGTATCCATATGGAAACACGTAAATCTTGTAAAATTGAATGTTAAGAAACCAATCGGTGTGTAGAAAAATTCATTTTGTAATTTGGGTAAATATTGGCGGCAAAAGTTCATGAACTATTTTTTTTCTTTCTATTATAAAAATTTACTCAAAACAAAACTTTTTTTATATGTGAGTACCACATAGTCTCTAAATAAAAAAAACACACACAACTGTCAACTGAAACTTTATTCATTGACATTAAATCTGTCCAAAAATTTGTCATTCCTTATGACGTAATGGACACTTGACACACAAAGGTACATTTCAATATATTGACGGCGGTGATACGAAGTCCTTGAGTTGATATGATGATGATGACGTTTTATCTATAACCCCCTAAAGCAATTAAAACAAACCAATCATTAACGAAGCTAATGTAGTATTTTAACTATTCTCTATCATATAATATATAGTCGTGAATTGTGCGATCCTCATTTAATAGATTTTTGAGAACGTCATAGTTATTTTTTTATAAAACAGGGGGCAAACGGCTGGAGGCTCACCTGATGTTAAGCGACACCACCGCCCATGGACACTCGCAATGCCAGAGGCCTCACCAGTGCGTTGCCGGCCTCTAAGATGCTTCTCGTAGAACGATCTAATATAAACTACTACTAACAACTATATTTTTTTATAACTAACAGTTACATAATGAGGATAATTGCAAGGGAAAACCTATAATTATTCACTTATATAAGCTAAATGTGATCTAATCAAATTATTTATTGTAAATAGCCTATATAGACTTGCATTAGCCTATAGTTATTTTTTCGGCTAATTCCACTGCAGTGCGCACATAATTTAGTATTTATAAATATAAAGTTAGTTGCTTGAAATGTTTCCTGTCTGCCATGTGGGCTATAGCGGATTTAAGTTTATTGTAACATAAAAATATAATGTAACAAATGTAGTACTGCGTTATTGTTGACGATCAAGTTGAAAATCAAGGCCGACCTGTTTTTGCTACTTAGAGCTTTGGTATATACATTTATTATATAATTTTGAAGTTATTTCTATTATTCCTAATGAATTATTTTTGAACGCAACGTAAGTTTCCATAGCAGGTTCGATTCTCGTAATATTATGAAGAAATAGACTGGAACAGATAGAGGAACCTTGGCTAAGCAACTTCTGTTTTTAATTTTTCTATACAATGAATACTGCGCTTTATGTTAAAATCGTTTAATGTCACAACCATGAAACTTAACTAACATTAATAAAAACCAAGTCATTTGGTATATATGTAATGTACTTTTAAAGTTAATATGAAGCAACGTTTATCTTAAATTAATAACTAGGATATATTTTTAAAAATTATTTCCTTCAAATGATAATTTTATATAATATACTGAAATTGACTGTAAATCATAAATTCTTCAGTGTAAGCCAACGCCGCATGGTTCTTTTCACGTTTGCACACCAATTAAAAAGTGTGAATCACTTTGCATACACACGAATATTGATGCGTTGAGATCATATTGTGGGTATTTGCAATTCCGTCTAAATATATATCAGCGAGGGTCACACGTAGTCGTAGTCGTAGAAGCTTTTTTATGATAAGTTCCCTCTACATCACAGTGATCGAGAACTTGTTCAATAAATTGACCGCCGAGACGATTCGATTCCCAGCTATATATCACCTCAACGTCTGGCATTCCACAACAGAGTGGTTTTTAAGGCACTTTTTGCCGTGTACCACTTTTCTGTGGAACCAGCTGCCGGCGGATGTATTTCCAAGCCGATACCATTTGGGAGCCTTCAAGAAAAGACCGTACTTATTCCTTAAAGGCCAGCAACGCGCCCGTCATCCTCCTGGCGTTGCAGGTGTCCATGGGCGGCAGTCAGACTATGTAGTACCCGCCTGCTCTTTTGAACCTAACTCATAAAAAAAGCAAATCCAAAAGTGAAATTTTCACAAACTTCTTATTGAAAAATACAAAAGAATGGGAACGAGAATGATTTTTATATTTATATGTGCAAATACAAAAAATAAAAAATATAACGTAAAGCTATGTATATTTTTTGTGCCGCAGAAACGGTTATAAAGCTTTAAATCTAAACACATTGTAATGGAATCGAGGTTGCTGGTCTCACAAGTAACCCATCACGGTCTATAATTAAATTCAGCTCATAATCTCCTCAACTGCATGACGTAATATCACATTCTGTATTGTGAATTGTGGAAGCAAGTCCAAACATTGGTCAACCAACTACACACACAAAATATAGAGAAAAATCGAAGCGAACTGAATTATAATCTGTATTTACAGTCGCTTTAACACACAGGTTGGGTACTAACATCCTTATCTACTCGTCATTGGTTTCTGATAAGCTCTATTTGTGATAAATACCTTTCGCCTACCTATTAACGTATTCTACTAACGCGAGGGCAAAATTCCAACGTAATGGTATATTGTTCGGGTATAGATTGGGCAAGTAAAAAATAAGAGTTGACTACACGCGTATTATGAAAAAAAAAATGTTAAAAACATTCAAGAAATCGAGGAGAAAACATTGTACGATCTTTTTAGATTGAATAAACTATATATTATGTGAAAGAAATTATGTTAAAGTCAAGGTTAAAACGTTTGTTTGGTTATCTTTAATCTTCATAAGTATGAAAAATAGGAATTGTTAGCCGTAGTCGGTAGCATTAGATCTTACGAGAGAAAATTGAGCAATAAGCCTGACATATTATCACAGTCACATTGATTTTAAATAAACAATTATGCAATTCGTTTGCAGGATTTTCTATATTTCTCTCTAGTTCTTTCTTGGTATTTACTTTTCAAAATTCATCACTGAAAAACTTGCAGGAGGTACAATGAAGAAAAATATAATATAAACAGTATTTAGAACCGCAATAAAATCATTTAAAATCTTTTTTTTGATTGATAATTTGTAACCCGTATAAATTGTTATCGCCGGTATGCAAAACATATTTATTTCACACATAATACATTGTTATGTATACGGTAAGTTCTGTAGCTCTGAGTGTGTAACCAAATAATAACGTTCTTTGGTAATTATTTTGTCATCCTTAGTACTTAGGGAAGTTATCAGAAGTAACTATTTTATTTCTTCACGAATTGCATTCAGGTATGTTGACAAGACGTAATCGACTTCACGATTGTAGCAAAACGTATATTCTTATATGTAAGAAAGTCATAAAATATGGTACTGTAGTTAAAATTAAAACCAAATATAATTTAATTTTAATATTATAACATACCTTTTGACAATAGTATTCAATCCATCCAATGTATACAGTGCATTCCGATTAAAATAACTTATAGTGTCATATATAAAACTGATAACAAAATTATGAGATAAACAAAATACAATGCTTTTTGTTTTCGTGGTCGTGTGCACGATGAACACTTCTACGTCTGACTGAATAATACTAAAGCCAGTGCAGAAAACCAGTTATTCAATATTAGTAGATATTGATTTGATCCTTATTAAAGTAACATAAAGATCTTTTTCCTGTAGCAAGCAAGACTACTCTATGAAACGGTATGAGAAACATGTATGCCGAGCAAAAGAGATAGTAGCTATAGCAGTAACCACAGCTTACGTAATGCTCATGCATGGTATATTAATCTGTGGAATTGTTTGCGGTTGTATTGCCATCTATATGAAAATTTTTGAACTATGACTATCAGTTTTCATAGTCTAAAGCTGCGAAGACAAATAGAACACAACCTACCTAATAATTTCTTTACCAAACCATACTAATTTCTTTACCAAAAGTTCAAATAGATGGCTCGGTTTGTGAATGCTTTTCATGCAAGAAATTTTGCCTGTTTATACGCACATAAACTCCAATTTAGTTTTGAAAACTTTATTTACATACACAAGAGTATTTAAAATGACACAAAGAAACCTGTAGATATACATGAATATACTAATCATAATATTTCAAAATGGTGATGTTCTAAAATATAGCATAAAGCATCTTAAAAGACTTTCTTAGAAGGTATCATATTTACATCAGTTATTCAACCTCTTTACTTCCACATAATACTGTTAAGTAAGCTAAAAATATCATCTAAACCAAGCAGTCTTGAATCCATCGAACCTTCTTTGATCAACAGAATACATAGGGCCTTACGCATATCGGGCACCTATCCGTTGCAGCCAGGCAGCGCCTCAAACAATCGGCGTGGAAAAAATGAGCACAGGGTGTCACTCGTGCCGACTTCATGGCCCCAAGGCATACCGCACACACATCCTCCAACGTGGATAATTCTTCAGGCGTCGCCCGTCGGAACCTGGCTAACGAATCACAGGCTTCCTTCAACTTGACCATCGCCTCTCCAAGCTTATAACGTCCATGTATGTATACACAAAGGTAGGCGACTAGGAGTGCTAGCCTCCAGCGCTCGCCCCAAGCTAGCGCTGGCACTAAGGGTACTGCAATAAGGGTAGTGGCACTCCTGGCCCAAACCCCACAGTACAAGGCTTCCATGCCTTCCAGCCGCTCTAATTTGAGAGCAGAGAGAGCTAAAGGCCACAGCTCAAGGAATGTTTTTTCGGTTAACAGGTAATACGTTGCTGTTATGAGCGTATAGAACAGAGTTGGTCTGTAATGCTCCAGTCCCTGCTCTAAGCCCAGAGTCAGGAGTATGAATGTCATCGTTACAATAAAGGTGACAGCTTTGGTCCATTCCAAGACAATTTTTGTGGCGGACATTGCCAGGTGCTTCACTTGAGAATGACGTGTGACATTGACGTAGGGAGACCAGTCCTCCTTGGTGCATATCTCGCGGATGTAGTTCACAGAGTAAGTTATGACATTATAGAACATGAGGGAGTAGAGGCAGGTTAGCCGACCGCGAGAGACCAGAAGACGATCGCAGGCGGTGAAGATGAGTAACTGTAATTAGAAATGCAGAAATTATCTTTTTTTTATAGATATTTTTCTCGTAGTAAGCAAGACTTATCAAGAAGATCTAAGAAGAAGCGACGTTTTATTCTGTAGTGGCAGATTACTTCGGTGTTTATGGACTGATTTTTATTACTTTGTCATATTAGGCACTTCCAACCACCATCCACGAACGGAGTGGCCTTTTCCCTGGGATGGGACCTTTAAAATGGTAGTTCCTGTTTGAAGTCGGTTCCCCTTTACTGAGAAATCTCGTTTGAGGACCAATATGAATGTATAGATTAAACAATAAATCCTAAAATTATACCAATCTAAGACCGAGCCTAGAGATTTTTGTTCTGGCACAAAATACAAAAATAATTACCTGACTTATCATCGTAGAGAGATTGTTGAGCTGCAGAAAGAGTCTCTCAGCCCGGTCTATGGGTGAATAGGCTGCTTTGATCACGAACAGAACCCGTTCTACCGGACCACGGAGTTTCCTAATTACCTCTGAAATAAATAGAATTAATTATTGCTTATCTACTTATAGAGGGATGAAAGGTGTTCTGATATATGTTTCTAGTTAACAATTAAAAAATATATATAAATTATTTCGCATGTAAGACGATCTTGTCATTAGTCAAAACTTATTATTATAGTCAGGGGCTAAATAAACCCAATATAGATTGACGACTCGTTTTCTTTTTGAGGCAGCAATTACAAACCGTATTGGGTGTTGGTATTATTATGACATTAAACATTTCACCGCGTTTTCGAAGAAATAAAATAATGTAATTGAAACAAAATAAAAACGTTTATTTTATGAATGAGATCTAAATGTAGAATTATTTATACTATTAAATTTAGGCGAATGGATCGCTTTGAGTTCCATTTTCAAAAATTATTTTTTTCTTTCTTTTTATTCAAACTTTTTGATTTAGAACTTTTTACATTTTTCTACACATAGAACATTTTTATAACCTATGAAATTAAAAAGAGGTATAGCGAAAAATATGTTGTGTGATTTAGTTTCTTTGGTTGTCTGGATTATATTTGGTTTTTTTTGAAGGGGTGGAATCCTCCGTTCGCGGTCTTGAAGCTGTCACTATATATTGTCCATTGAACTTGTCAGTTTCCAACCCAACGATTTGCATTAATTATCACAATTTTTTAAAAAGGATTTTTATGGACGGCTTCATCAAATAGTCACTATGCATACATTTTTGTAACTAGAACCGAAAAGATTTTTCTTGTGTTTTTCATTATGAATTTTAAGTTTTCTCTTTTTGTAGGTATACTTAATGCATGCCGTCCGCGCTTTTTATAAAGGCCGCACCTAAGCTGTTAGTAGTTAGTGATGTGTTTCGTTTCGCTTATCTTATGTGTGTCCTTGTTGGCGTGGCTTTATAAATAAATAAATAAATAAATAAATAGAATAATTATTAAAAGTTATACATGACAGGATATTGAACAAATTTCTAATCTTATTTACTAAAAAGACCAATGTAATCTACAATGAATAAAAATAAAAACTTACGGACATATATTACGGACATTTATCCACATACTAAATATATTTAATGGTTACTTAAAAATGTGTTAAGATACTGTATAATGATTCCGACTTTTAATCGTTTTAAAACACATCTATAATTTTATAAAATACTGCTTCCCTTTTAAATAAAACCTTTGAAGTACCTACTTAGATATTTCAAGAACATCCCTTAGAGACAATTCAATATAAAAGCGCTATATTGCTTGAAAGAAAACAGTTCAGAGCTGGAGTCCTCTAGAAGAGACACTTCAACTAACCAATAGATTTATCTCTGGTAAGGATACATTAATTTATATTTTTTTCTAAGACCTAAAGAGTTTAAATAAAAATAATAAAATTCTTTATTTGCATCCAACATCACATACATATATATATATACAAGAAAAAAGGTGAATTTTCATATGCGATCCAAAAGGGCGGTCTTTTATAGACAACCCTATTATTATTCCCCACAGACCTCACTCTCGGTATAATTATATCTAGATCTGATTTTAGTGTTTCAAACAAAAACAATCTTAATCACATTTTAAATTCTCAATTTCAAAATAAATAAGATAAGTACTTTACTCATTTCTATTTAATATTATGAGTAATGGTGAAGCAAAACAATGTTATTCAGTTATAAATAATATAGTATTTACAAACGTGAAAAGTTAAGCTGTGTGTTATGAGTCCAAAAAATAAGTAAAAGTTTTGGTCTGACGCACGAACGCTGGCGGATAGCCAGCTTCCGTTGCCCCATTCAGCTTCACTTCGACAATGACCCGACTTATATAAATACTACACAAAACATAAACAATATAGAGCAAATTGTTTTTAATAAATCTACGCGCTAATGCAATTACGACGTTCCACTTTGTTTTACACAGACGATACGTATAGAAGTTTTGATTGTCAAACGGAATTTTAAGTTTCGAATGCGCGGGCTGTGTTCTGATATTTTTATTTAACCATAGGCAATTATAATCTGTATGTTGTAAGTTACCATTTATGTTGATAAATTGACCGTTAATTCAGAGTGTGTAGGAGTTTATTACACAAGAAGTTAGTCCATCTTATATTTTAATTACATGTGTAATAATTTTATATTTCTTAGAATTTGAGCAACACTCAAATCAGATGATTCAAACGATTTGTCATATGTTTCACCAACGAATGTATTAAATATGTATTCGGATAATATATACCCATCAGTTGATACATTTTGGCACATATTTCACATAACAAGACATTTAAACATCAGACGGCTTTTACCAGACATGACCTATTTAATTATAATACGGACGAAAATGAAAAGATTTTAAAAGTTTTGTTCGTATCAAGTTTTTTATCTGTGGTGTGTTAGACTTTCAGACGCATATATAGACTCATTTCGTTACTAGTGGCATTACTAGAATTACCATAGAGTAAATTTATGTGAAGGTTAACGTAAGGGTGTAGAATGTCTACGTTTTATACGAATTCACTTCACAAGCAAACAGTGTTGCCACTCTATCATTGTCGCAGTCCAAACAACGACATGATTTTTATTTACCTTATTTATATTTGTATCCAATAAAATTAACGAATCAATTTGAGAATTAATAATAATATTTATGAATTATATATATGTCTTGAAATATATATATTTTACATTAAATTTAAGAATATTGACAATTCATCAATTGAAAAGAATTTGTAGGTAAAGAACGATTGCTTCGGCTTAAAACAAGCAATTTAAAATATTCTTATATATATATAGATTTTGATATGATATATGAAAGGCGTGGGAAGTTGTAGACAAACACATATCAGGTTGGCACACCCCCGTGTTTACAATTGTTTTTTATGCCGACTTTGCCGGATATCTCTATTTTCGTATTTTACGTATCAATGCAATAATATTTACGAACTAAATCTTAATTGATTTATGCAAAATTTATTTACATAAGACATCCTATAAGGTATATTCTTTCATTCTGTTTGCGGCGCTGTTTTACAACATCCCTATGAAAACTTTAGGGATTGTTATTTATTTTTAGTAGAAACATCAAAACAATATAATTTGAAGAATAGTTGTTTAGCCTAACATGCTAATCACAAGAAATTTTTGACGTTGAAAAAATAACGTAAAATAAATTCTTATTGCGCGTTCAGAACGTGGGAATAAACGAGGGGAAAAGAATGGAACAGCTATTTACATTCTAAAAGGGATACTTACTTCGGGCAATTTTGGCAACAGCTGGATACCAGCTTGCAGGATACCGATAGTTAGCGGAGATTAGGATAGGCACTACGAAGCAAGTATATGCAGCCATTAGCCAGGCCCCTCCAAGAGCAACGAGCAGTCCACGAGGAACCCAATATGGCAGCAGCAGCACCAGTGAGATAAGCCATACTGGGAACAAATTTTTAAAACTTACCCCAAAGGATAATTGTAATTCCAAATGCTTTAAGTAATTTTCAATACTTTGACATTTTATTTATCAATGTCTACGGTTGTTATATTTTAAGGGCAATGCAGATGAACACAATATAAATACCTATCTCTTTAAGATAATTTTTTTATTGAAAATAATTTATTTTATATTGTTTATGCGCAATATCTTGAAATGGAAATTTTAAAAATATTTGAACAAAGGAATTATTATGATCGCTTATAATTGAATATTACTGTAGAGTATTTTTGAAACAAAGAAAATTTGCTCTAGCGTCAGTGTGCTTTTCAAATACCTAACATTGCATACATACCAATATTTGCGATTTTATCTTTAGATTTCATTTGAATTTTCGAGAAAGAATCACTCCTTATTCGCCCACGCACACGCGATATCATTCCCATATCAAAAATCTTTTCCAAAACGCAAAATACAATAGCACAACTTATAAATTTAACTTGCGCAATAATTCACAACACAACTGATTTGTGCAACATTGAACGTATGAATGCAAATAAATTGGGCGGGCGCTCTAGGGCGGGCGGCCTTTGCGCGCAAGAGCACACACTGAACCGTGAACTCTCGCGCGTTGCCAATTTATTCGAGTTATTTTTCATATCAATATTACTGCAACTGTATACTCCATGTTGTGGCGAACATTTCGTATAAAAAATAATATAGATCGCCGAAAGTCGATGCAACATATTTTTACGCTAGTTCAATGACATCGGATGATTTTATTTTTCTTGTGAACTCTGGAAGTTCATGTTAGGAATACAAAACATATTGCTGTGTTAAGAAATGTTATGAGGCTATCTTTAAAATACATACATACATACATACATAAATTGCAGCACTAAATATATACATACTTTATGTATACCTTACCACTGTATTTTAATTTTTTCTCTATACAACCTTTTCCTTCCTTTCACGTCTGTTCTTAAAATGTAGAAGTAGATATTAATTTCATATAACACCTTCAAAGTTATTTATATATATTTGTATATAAGAACATCTAGTATTCGTAAAGCTGTTAAGAAACAAAAGACTTCAACATTAAAACAAGTATGTTATGTCTATCTCATACAGACAAAAATAAAATCCAATTGGTAATAATATCAAATGTTGCTCGCATTAGATGATGCATGTATCTAATGTTGTTTACGATTCGAAGAAATATAATATGAATACTCTCCAAACAGTTGTCTACTTATAAAACTAAGAATATTTTGATCATAGCACGTTTTATTCTTTAAATAGAAATTATATTTGCATACTTTTCTTACAAAGTTTTTACGATTATATGAAGGACACTAGTAAATGGTTGAATGGTTTTAAATGCTAGGGATTCCTTTCAGGACTCGAAATGTCTCCTATTCTCTACCTTCTACTAGCCGTCACTGGTTGCATGGCCCATTACAGAGGCTACCAGGGACGGAACTTAATTGAAAGAGAGGAACCACACCCGAGCGATGGGTAACCTAAATTGGATGTTTTCAGTTGCTTTTGAATTTTTTTGCAAATATTTTATGGATGTTGTATTGATTTTGAATTGTTGACGTATAGGAAAAGAGGTATGTATTATCACGTTAGTCGTTAAGTTAATAATTTATGTATGACTATAAAAAAAACTTTGCCGCCCATAAAAAATAACAAGGTACAGAATGGGGAACTCATACATATATCATAAAATATAGATAATTGGTATAATCTATATTTTAATACCTATTCTCGCCTTGTTTACTTTAATAACATAATAATTTCAGAATTCTGGTAGAATGCCCCGTCTGTTACACTGCTCCATGGCAGTTCAACCCGGACAATGGAAACCCAAAATGCAATATTACAATTGGTACCAAGAGATATAAAAAATGTGACCGAGGTTCTTACTTTAACGAAGTCTGTGGTCGTCGGGATTGTTACAGGGTAAGTCAAATGACAAAAGTTATTTTTACGAATGAAACAGGAAAATCGGAAAAGGTTACTTTTAATTGTGATAAATTGTAAAAATCTATCTCTTGATTTTGTGAATATCCAAACACCTTTTATGAAAAAGTTGTTTCATGTAAAATAAAACGAAAATAATTTCAGGGTCCCGGTGAACCATGTACTGAGAAAATGGAGGAAGACGAATATGGAGCGAAATGTGCTTTTGGCTACGACTGTGATTTCTCATACCACGTATGCACTGGCATAGGGTTTTCGATAAGCATTCACGACCGTCTGTCTTTTCCGCGTCTGTTTCCATTGCGACCGCTAAACGAAGCTGAAAATGCAAAATCCATGTTACTAGCTTGAGCTAACAAGATGTAATATCAGAATGTTTTTACTACTTATTAAATTGGAGATAAAATGGTTATGGTTTATTGAATGTAGCCCCTAAAAATAAGAGCCTAAACTAAGGATACGACTAATCATTTTTTAGTAAATCAATAATATTTTATATTATTCATGGTCATTTCCATGTATATTTTTTATTTTATGAAGGTAAAAAACAAATATATATTTTCACGCTAAAAATATGTATTTAAATAACAAATATAACATATAACAATAAAATTAATAGAATCAGGCGTTACATTGCGGAAGTCCGTAGTAAAAAACCCTAGTAGAACAATATGTACCTAAGCAATACTCCGCGAAACTGTTTGTAGGTGTGGGTTTTTTCGCGGAGTATTGCTTAAATACTGGTATATTAGGGTTTTATAAGAATAGCAAAGCTATTCGAAATTCTAAACACCACTCAAAAACTTAGTTTATTCTAAAAAGCTGTATATTTAATAGTAATAGTTTGTTTCTTATATTGTATTATATGCTCTAAATAGTTATTGTTGCCACAACACAAGCGAAGTAGTAACAACTCGAGCTTTGTTTTTTTGATATATCTTTTATGTTCCACATCAATGTTCAACAGATGTATTATGTTAAAAGTATAGATCTCCTTTTTATTTAATAAAGAATTTATTACAATGAATAATTACAATGTTATTTTACAAGACAATGTAATAAACTATGAACACGTAAAAATATAAATCTCTAATAGTTTCCTAAAACAAAATAAACTTGAAATTGAAATTATTATGGAACATTACCTCCGTTGAATAAAAACTGCTAGTACAGTTAAATTTGAAGCACCCAAAACATTACTTTCATGACTCCCTTGACATACCAAGTTGATTGCATTTACATTTAATCTCTTTTTAACACAATAAATTTAAAATTTATAGTAAAATATATAATAAGAATTGTCTTTGGACGTACTGCTGTCTATGTGAGTTGACAGTTGACATCTTATATGAACATTAATGGCAATTAAATAACAAACCCGATAATCATTTTCCTTACTTTTATCTGCCAATTTTCTCATTTCTTAGTTATAATATGACATTGGAGGGCGATGTTAGTCCCGTGCGAATAAGCAAATTGCGATTAACGAAGTTATCAGTTTAAAAATATGTCATTAGTTTTACTTTACAGAAAGTTGTAACGTGAATAAACATTCTATATAAAAAATATTATGGAAGTAAAATATTCCTTTTGTAAGCAGATAGTGTTAAAATAAATATGGAGAGTGCGCAAATAGTAACAAAATTAAAACTTTTGTTTGAAAGAATTGCTCAACCCGGCTATATTATGGAGCACCACTATAGTGATAAATTTTTCTTAAAATTAAGTTCCAATGACCCGGGTAAGGACAAAACCAAATTGTTAATTTACCTTCAAAATTAATTTTCGCGGAATTGCAACTCCATTTTTTTACTGGAGTAGATTTAATGGTTTCCCTTTAAAAGTATAATAAATAGATCATGACATGTTTAGTGTCTTATCTTTTGAAGTCATATCCATAAATAGCCTTTTGTGGCTATCACATTTGTTTCTTATTTGCTATCTAAGTAAATATCTATTATTCATAAAAGTTTTTATTAACTTACACCTATCTTATATGAATATCTCAGCTAGTGTCATAGTCTTAAAATAATTCTATAACAAACTATGCACAAGGTAGGTTTCAAACAAATCCAATATTATCATCTATGTGCTAGATATTATCAACCTTTTCAGAAATGTATTCTTATTATTTAACAGTTAATTATCTAATCAATTATTAAAGGTGCCTGTTTTTTTTTTCAGATGTGCAATATCTAAAATCATTGCCAATGCTTCCAGATATGTTAATTGCAGCCTTTTATCGCACCGAAAATTATCATATCACAGTTAAAGTCTTTCTTGTAAAATTACTTGCATTCATTACAAATAATGAAGTTAGCTTTGCAAAATTTACTGCAAAAAAGGGAGATGATTTGGCTAAGGCTTTTGATCTCATTAATTCTCCAGACATACACACAAGTTTGAGAGAAGCAAACATGGAAGTAGCCTTATCACTTTTGAATCACAATTCTGGAGTTCATTGGTTTCTTGAGACTAATTCATGGCAAAGAATTTTAACACTATGTAATGAAAAAACAACTGTTTTCATAGTTAGACAGACTTATCAGTTTGTTTCAACATTTATATGGAAACTCAATTATTTTGGTGATGAAGCCAATGTGAGACATGTTTTAACTTCTATATTGCAACCAGCCCTAGCAGTAAAGTTAGTTCAAAAACAATCAATTACAAGTGAAGAAGAGGATGAATTGTGCAAAATATTTGAACCGTTGATGCAAATGCTACTCAATATCATAAGCAAAGAGAAAGAAATCAAATCCACAAATTATGTGATGCATTTCCTTCTACAGGAGTTTCAAATAGAGACCTACTGTTATATCATGTTGGATAGATTAAGGAGAGAAGATATTTGGTTAATTACAACAAAATTCCTATTCTGGGTAGCTATTAGTAAACTTTTCTTAGTTAAAATACTTCCATCTAGTAGCAAATGCCGGAAAGAGGATTTTATGAAATTAGCTGTCACTCACTTTAATACAATACACAGATTAATACAAAAGAACTCACCCAAGTTACTATTTGATTATTGCAATGCATGTAATTTGATTTGGGGAAAAGTGTGGAATGAAGAACCATTAAGTTGGGAGATAAATCAGAAACATATGGAAATGCAAAAACGATTGCTTATTGTAAGTCTTGTGCCTCCTTTGGTGTATATTACACTTGGGAAGAACCAATCTATGGATGAAAATGAAGGTGAAGTTGAATTGTATATCAATACAATAATGCAATCGACATGTGAACATACAGCTCGAGCTGCCTATGCAGTTCGCAACATGATGTTACAACTAGACATTCTGCAAGTAACTCTATTAAGTGTAAAGAGACTAACATTCCTGGAAAATAATTTAAATAATGATCAAGCAAATATAGTATTTCAAGCAATGTTCTATGTTATAAAAGAGTTTGAGCCATTTGACGAAGAAGGCATGTTACGAAAAAATTATTGCTACGGTAATGAAGTTGACAAAATATCCATAATGGCATATGTCCTTGATACATTGTTGTGTCTTATTAAAAACTACAATATAAAGTGGCAAGAGAGTTTAGAAGTGATTTGTTTGAACGCAGTTGTGTACAATGTGTTGAAGAGGCCTAATTTAAGTTGCAAAGTAAGTTTCGAGTAAGAAGAAAAGTAGAATAGGAAAATTTCAAACAGTTATTTGATTTTTTAGTTAATTTTGGGTATTTTATTTTAGTTTGTAGTAACAGCTCTGAATGTTATCTCGGTCACAATAAAGAAATCCTTGACTCCAAATCTGAGTCTCCTAGTGGACACAAGGCCGGGGTCTGGTCTGCATGAGATTGGAATGCTGATCTACACAAAGTTGCATGACATTAACTGGGAGATAAGAGATACAGCTCTAGAACTCCTTCATGTGTGTTCTGAACTCTCATTTATCAGTGAGTGGATTATGAAATGTGTTTTATCAATTGATAAATAATAGATTATAAATAAACATGTTTGTCAGTCCACTTAACCCAAATAAAATTTGTGATAGTTGAGTTTTTTGGCATGTACACAGGGTTATATATCGACTTTTAAATATATATTATAAACTGGAAAGTAATTCATGCTGCTTGGATTCCGAAACTTTTCTGAAGGGACATCTCGTTGAAAATTCACAATGGAATGAAATTGCCTTTTTTGATTTTTACTTGTTCAACTGTTAATATATCAACTTAACAATGAAAACTAATATGGAGACAAGTTAATCATTATTTGCTGTTATAATTGCCTGATTAATAAAAAAAACAATGAAGGCAAAAAACGTAGTCCATTTGGCATGGCATGAATTGTAAATTGTCATAATAATGGCATTCATTAATTAACGTTCATTAGTAGCGCAATCACAACTAATCCAAATTTAATCGTAATATCAGAAAAAGGCTCTCAACCGTAAAATATATATAAATTTCTAGTATATTTTCAGAATTCCCACCATTCCAAAAGCAGATCCTATCTCACAAGCTCATTAATGTAGCTGTGTCGATGGCGCTCAATGATGAAGAGTTTTATGTGAGAGTGTCCGCGCTCAAATGTATGGCCGCCGCCACCAAGGTCATCCTAGTATGGGACCAAGTTATGTCCGAATACCCAAATCTTCAGGTGAGTTAATTATAGGAATAAACAAAGATTAAAACTAAATTCGCCTAGTGCTACAGATAAAACAATATTGTATACCGTTAACTCGGTTTTATTTTTAAAATTAAAAGAAAATTATGAATGCAAAAACCCTGTGTGAACACGCATGAATTAAAAGACTTATATGTAGCCCATGTGATACTTGGGAATTAATCCAATTTCATCAATGGTTATTTCTTGAAAGGTTTACAAACATTCATATATAAACTTTTATAATAGTATAGTAGTATTGTTTTTGGGTAATGTTCTAGGGAATCATTCCTAGACCAAAGTCGGTTTACTAACACAATTTTAAATAAAGTACTCTTCTGTCAAATAGTATTTACTCTGTGATGAAAAGAGACGGATGATTAGGTTTTTTAAACAGTGAGTCCAGTTCATTGAACCCATAGATCCTTGTACTTGAAGATATTATGAATAATGGTTCGCGTCTAAAAATGTATCACCATTAATTGCAATAAATGCTTATACATAGTTAATTATCTTTGTAAATTGACGATTATAACTTTATCATATACACTAATCTTTATCGATACCTCTATACTAATTTAATAAAAACTTTTTTTATGTTTTTAACCATTTATCCGGGATTTTAAACGCCTATACTCATAGTGTTATGGTACATAAGGCCCCTGTAACTTCATTACACGTATATGTAAATCGCGCAAAAGCAACAGACAATTTCTATTGAAAATCAACTTTAGAACCGATTATATTCCCGGCTAAAACCGGACATATCACATCATAGGTAAACATATCGATTAGATCTCTAAATAAATAAAGATTAGTAGCAAATTATACGCTATCAATGTCTGTTAATATACCCCACTTAGTGCTATATTTTTAATATACAAATAATAAGGTTAGGTACTGTATTGTTTAAGCAAAATCTCATTTCTATTTTTCAGGAGCTCATAATTGCGGAGCTTTGCACGAACCCCGAAGGAATCGTTCGTAAAGAAGCCCTCAATGTGCTCTGTGAGATATATCAAAATCTAAAATTGAATGATTCTATGAAAACTGCGCTGTATGAGCGGTTCCTCGAATCGTCACTGAGCGACTTTCATTGGGAAGTACAAATCAGTGCCTTGAAATTTTGGAGAGTCGTCATTCAATCGTTGCTCAGAGATCAAGGAATGTTGGATGGCACTTTCCCACCGGTCACCTTCTCGATCGCATCCAGGAAGATTGTCACATTAACCGACAAAGAAATCCAGAAGAGATTGCATAAAGTATTGGACGAGCTCGCGTCAATTGGATGCTTGTCAATCCTTATAAAACTCCTACACGAAGAAACCGAAGAAGAAGTTATGGAATTAGCTCTATCGATAGCGAACGAGTTACTAGAGATCCTCGTTAAGTACAGAGTTCCTGGGTTTCTACGACCCAGTGATGACGATCCAAATATAGATGAAATTTTAACAGTTGAAAAAAGCGATTTGGACGTAGAAGACATGGACATTGAGAATCCCCTGAAGTCTGATGATGTCATAGAAGGGATATTGAGTTGTGACGATACGAGTTTGCTGGCGGACATCCATGAACAAATCAATTTAGACAATTACCGCACTGCACCAAAGAAGAAAAAATTAACGAATTACGCGACTCCATATATTTTCGTAGTCTTTATGAAGAGTCATGATTTTAAAGAGACAATAGAGCGTAAGAAAAATTGGAAAGATGGGATACGCAGTTTGTCGTCGTTAATGGACGATGTGTTAGGTTTTTATGAAGTAAATAGTGAAGTGAATAGTTCGGATTGTTATTGAGATCTATCTATCTTTCCTATAGTATCCAGTAAAAAGTGAAATTAAAATAGTAGTCATTAATTTTACATAAAAACGTACTTAATAAAAGTCGCCGTACTATCGAAATCAGCATTATATAAGTGTTATACAAAAAAGTATTTTTATATTTACAGATTATATTTATACAAGTTAACGAACGTAATAGAGAATATATTTTTATTAAACCTTGTTTTAATCTACGACCCGAATTTATTGTTAGTCCTTCTGTTTCGTAATATTAAAGTCAGCTGTTTGTAAGATTAAACTGTGGTATAACTGTGGTAGCCTTTAACTTTTATTTGAAAAATATTATCTTATCTATGACCGAGTGCAACATCAAATAAAACATATGAGTTAACGGCTCAAATATATAAGTAGTATTAAAAGGGCATAAAATAAAACCGAATAAATATATTAAATTATAATATATTTTAATTTAAGTAAAGTTCGGAATATATGAAACCCTTTAAAAGAATTGTAGGCTTCGATATTTCTCATGCCATGCATATTACTATAATAAGATATTATATCAAGGTTATAAAGAATTAACAAAATAGCTGGTTATTAATACGTGAGTGTTAATATTTTCCTCAGAAAAACTAGGTTATAAATGTATCTTTTACAAAGAGTATTTTTGCCAAATTTTTAAAATTATCGATATTAAAGCGGAAGGTTTTAGGGAATAAAAAAGTTTCTAGTCGTAATGATAGGCATTATTGGGTACCTTGTCTGGAAATAACATATTTTATGAGTATGTAGAACGCTTTGAGAAAAGCCGAACCTGAGCCTTAAACGAACTCGAAAGCAATTCTTGCTTTTCCGGCTACCTATGGTATTCAGAAAAAAAGTATTAGGGCAAGGAGACAACTTCAAAGCCATTTCTTCAATTTATATAATAGAAATAATTTCAAGTTTACACTTGAAATTATGACAGTTCCAGGCGAAAAAGTAACCTACCCAAAAAAAAGTCCAAAAACCATGTTTTGTATATTCCGAGGGATCCAAAAAGGCTGATGGTGCCAACACGTTGAGTCACGAACAGGTAAGCCTGTTTGCCCCACTATTTCATTAAAAACACAATCGTAATGATTTCTAAGCGAAGGCGGTCTTAGATAAACAAACCGGGGGTCCCTTTGGGTTCCCCCCCCCGAAACCCAACCCCCCCCAGGGGGGGGGGGGGAAAAAAACAAACCCCCACCCACCCCACCCCCCCCCCCCCCCCCCCAACCCGCGGCGCAAGAAAAAAGCCCCCCCCCCCCCCCCCCCCCGGGGGGGCCCACCAACAAAAAAAGAAATTCCCAACAAAAAAAAAAAAAAAAAAAAAAAAAAAAGAGGGAAACGCCCCCAAAAAAAAAACCCAATTTTTAAGGGCCCGGGTTTTTTGGGTCCCAGGGGGGTTTTTGGGGGGTTTAAGAAAGGGGGGGCTTTTTTTTAAAATTTAAAATCACAGTGTTATTATAATGTATCTATTCCTAGATGTGTCTTGATATATCTGCATATTCAATTATTGACATTATTCAGTAATCATCTATAATCATGTGAACTACTTGGGAAATAAAATTATAATTAAAGTTGATATTGACCAAAGTGCGATAAAGTATTAACTTATCATGCTAAGGTACTGTATGTGTATGACTGGGGATATTTTTCATAGTGCAAACAGCACACTTGTCTGTTTTTACTTTTTGTTGTGTTGACTTTTTGATTGTAGTAAGTGTTAATATAGATTAGCGCTATTAAATTAAATGTTATACAAATCGTAAATAATAACCTAGGCTGATCCGATCGTGGCTGAGTCATGAGGTATACCTAACAGTTTTATTAAGCATGTGTGTGTGTGTGAGCATAACAAGCATGGGGTGCAGCGGGCTCAACACTTAAGCCAAATACAATTTTCTTGAAATTTGATCAACAAAACGGCCGCTCTGTACTCAAACATGCATTAGACCGAGAAAGTTAAATCTATTTTCCATGTTTAAAATAAATTTACTGTTAACACGAATGTTCCTAGCGTGTGTACAAATGGTAACAATAAGTGTTTGTTCTTCAACAATATCTATAATTTTGTGACGCTGCAACCAATTGGGTGCACGTTTAGACTTAAAGGGTAAACACATCATAATTGAGGATCCGCACTAAAATGGACTGGATGAATTTTACACAAAATAACAAATATTCCCCTTATTTTCTTTCATTAAAATATAATCATAGCTTCACATGTTAATTTATATATACACATCACTAAACAACAGTCAAAGAATGTCGGAGAAATATTTCTAGGTATTAAAGTACAAAACAAGAAAACAAAGTATTAAAAGAGTAAAATTGGTAAGAATAATTTTGATCCAAATTTTAAAAGAATTGCAAAATATTATGCAACTTTTACAACGGTTGGAAATGTTGCGTAATATTTTGAAATTATCGTCTGAATCGGAATTTGTGTAGTCGGGGCGTTTCGTAAAAATTCGTAGAACTTTTACGTTCGTTATTCGTCGTTTTTGCACGGCACACATACATGATTTGTATGAATTAAAGTTCAAATCTTACTAACATAATGAACGAAACGAAAGTTTGTAAATATGGATGTGTGTTTGTTACTCTTTCAGATTAAAACTACTGAAAGGATTTTTACTTTAAAATAGCTTATGCAGTTGGATAAGACATAGGCTACACTTTATCAAGTAAGTAGGAAAATATCTAAGATCTGTGAGCCACTCTGGCGCGCGCAAACTGCAAGTTACACATAATATGTGATGTATGATGAAAATGTTTATCTTAAGTAGTCCTATAAAAATTCCTGCTTTACTATATTATGTCTAATCGTATGTGTAAGCCATTATAGCCAAAATAGTGAATCATAACTACGATAGAACTTGATAATTTATTTCAGTAGGTAGTAATAAATTAATCCCTCAAGTAAAATATTACTAATATATTACTTTTTTACTAATGTATTAGTTGTTTATTTTAAGAACAATAATTGCGTGGAAGACATTGGAAATACAAAGAGGTGTTTAAAAGCACATTGCCAATAAAATTAAAAAAGAAAATTATGGACTCTTGCTTGCTCCCATCTTTAACATACGCGTGTCAAACCTGGACCTATACAAACCGAGTGAAAAATATACTACGAACGTGCCAACGAGGAATGGAAAGAAGCATGTTGAACATTAAAAGAATTCAGAAGATCCGCCATACAAAAATTACAGAGAAGACAAAAGTAATAGATGTCCTAAAACATGCATTGAAACTAAAATGGAAATAGGCAGGGCATGTGGGAAGAGTCATCATGAGTCAAGGCCCCCTAGGTAAGAGGAAGCAAGGTAGACCACTTGCAAGATGGGAAGACGACATTCAGGGAGTGGCAGGGAAGGAATGGCTCAAAACTTCGGAAAAAAAGAAGGATGGAGACACTTGAGAGGAGGCCTTCACCCTCCAGTGAGGGTTCATGCATAAAAATTGATACAAATGTCATTTAGATAAACATTTTTCGACATTCGACATAGTAAATTCTAATTTCTAATCATAAGTGACATTATACCATATATTTAATAAACCATTATAAATCTTCATTGTAACTGTAATTTTGCATGAAATAAAAGGCTTTTTTATTTTTATTTATTTATTTATTAGTTATTTATTATAATATTAAAAAACATCCACATATTGAAAACACGAAATACATCTGAAAAATTCTTATATATGCCATAATTTGGAAACAATCTACCTACGAAAGAAACATTGCTACCTTATTTTACTTAAATGAACCAAAACATACCTATATTAAAAAGAAGGAATATCTCACAAATATGTATGTACTACAAACAGAAGCGTGCTTGTCTGCTCCTTAACCAGTCGATAGTGTTGTCATTAATCATTACTAGATTACATACTCTTTGGTCTTTATAACATGTGCATTTATGTGTAATGGCGTGCACGGGTATCTTTAATAACGCGTACGCCATTTTTAATAAATTAAGTTTACTATATAAAACATTGATGCACACTTAATATTTGTAAATATAATATTTTATTCGGGGTGAAAAATGGAACGGTGGAGTTTTGTAACTCTTTGAAAGATCTGTATCTTTATTTTGATTTTGTATCAAACAACAAAGTTGAGGGAAACAATGTTAGAGAAATAGTTTTAAACGTGAAAAGTCTTCTTGGATCAGTCTTGCTTTTTTGTTAATTAATTAATTTTATACGGTATTATATATTTTATGAAGCGGAAGGTAGTCTTTATTCGTCAGTTAATATGTAAAAACTCGTATAGGAAAAGTATAGACAGTTATCCTACTACCTTTGTGTGTTCATTCCTAATTTCCTTAAAACTGAGGATATTGTATTGCCAACTCTAATGACAGACTGACGCCCTCCTGATAATGTCATCCAGATGTACTAAAATCGTTGTAGGTCTAACCTGTTTAAAATAGGGGGCAAACGGGCAGAAGGCTAACATGCCAGAGGCCTTACAATTGTTGTCAAATATATGTAAAATATAAATAATCTATATTTGTATTTAGTATTTCCAGGAGATTTTACAGTATTTAGTGTTGATCTGTTAATTTATACACAAAGGTAAACCATAGCTTTGTGTATAAATTAACAGAGAAGAAGAACCATCCAAAATTAGGCTCATAACCATCTTATGAGGCTAATTTTGGAAAGTCGATGCCAAAACATCAAATAGAATATTTATCGCTTTATTTAGTTTTGGTAAGCTTCGAAACAGTCATCAACTTTATCTTCATTTTCACTATGAGCAGCATTCTTAGAACTATAAAATAACTTTTGTTGAACAACGGTTATTGTTTTAGGCAATTTGTACTGCAATTGATGGGCTGTTTTTTGTTTTAAAAGTTGTTATACAATTGTATCGGTACATGTTAACAATAAGCTATTTTAATTTGTATAGTAACAAAAGGGTTTTTTTTGTATGATATCGGCTCGGTCGCTTTCACTGTTCATATTTTATCGTTAAATATGCTCTTTACTATCTATCATGTTATTAAACTTACAAGGTATATAATACACAAATCTAGAAGTTAAATAGATTGCGGTGAGTACACTGAGTAAATAGTAAATTTAAAATTGTTTGTTTTAATGTTCTGAAATGTGTTCTACCTATAAAAACGATTGGGATGAAAATTTTTAAAAATAAATTTGTGATTTAGTGGACTTTGACGTATAAGTTAATTTGCTAAAACGTAATTTTTCATCCTAGTTTATTTAGTTTTTACATTTGCTCGCTTAGTAAATTCTATATGGCATTTAAAAATAATGATACATTTGGCGCCTGTTTAAAATGGCATAGCAAATATATAATATGACACATATGTTCTACAACAGTATCGTAGTTTTACACTGGAGGCCATATTTTTTACAAACATTCATCATTACTAATAATCTAAATAATTATAACGAATAAAGATAGCTTTATCTCTACTACAATAGTAGTCTGTTGTTAGTCAGTAGCTGGGGATTTCCGGTTGCTGTATTTTGCTGTACAGCATTGCCAGAATGTTATTTTTGTTACATTTTATGTAACTTTTGACCCTCTAGTGTTTCTTCCATATTTTACAAAATGATTGTAAAACAGAATATATCGTAATTGTTTACTTTTGTTCACTTTCTAAAACTTTTCAATTTGTGTTAGACTACCTGGTGGCCACGATTTTATCCATTTGGTAAGTTTAAAAGGAAAATAAAATATAGCCTGTTTATCAGTCATTTTAAATAATACTGCTGAAACACTTCAATTGTTCGTGGTAAAAAGTATTTAAGATGTTGACCAAAAATTTAATGTGTTATACATATACATGCAACAAATTTGTTCAACGTTTTACGAGATTATTGTGTATATATATAATATATGATAACAGACAAACAAAAAACATGCAGAGAAAGAAAAAATCAGATAATATGTTCTATTTCTACTACACATACTTTTCTACAAATTTGTTAATATTACTTTTCTCTGAATATTGTACTTTATTAGCTGGGCTATTTTACTTTTCATTATGGCAACACTGATACCGGGCCCGGAGCCGACAAGTGACTTTGTATTCCGCAGTTGTCCGTTGTTATTGTTACTATTAATTGTATCTCTATATATTTTACTTTTTTAAGTAAAATTTACTTAGTATGTGTAGTTTTTTTGATGTATTGCGACGCAGTTGTTAATGTAAGTTTAATTATATTCAGATATCAATTAATAATTAAAGAATAATTATACAAAACATAAAGCGAAACGTTATTTTTTTGTTTACAGATAACAACGGTGGGATTGCTGTGTTAGCAATATTTTGCAGAATTACAATGTAAGTGGTTTACAAAAAATTTGTTTATTGTTAACTTTTATTTTATTTATGAGTCAAATTCGTCGCAGGAACGCATCTAGCACATTTTGTTCAGTTTGTGGTTTTGTTGACGAGGAGTATGACGAAAATTCTGCTGCTCAACATAATGATACTCCAAAACATATATGTAATTTGATTTTAAAAAATTACAATAATAACAAGTAAGTACCTGACATTATTTTTACGGATTGAAATATAAACCACGTTGCGTTTTTATGTAGGTACTATCTTAAAATCTGAAAATTAAAGTTTGACCCTTATTATAAATAATTATTTCCATTGATGAAGGTAGATTCTTTTTTTATTCCACATGGTTTCACTTAGTTTTGTTTTTTATTATAATTGTGTGTATAATAATTTTATGTATAGTTCTTATTTATATTATATACCATCATTTAAGGTCATACTTCAGTAAAAATAAGGATGGAGTTATAATTCTTGGTCAGGCAGAAAGCTTGCCTATGAAGACAGCCCCTGTTATGAAGGTTGAAAATTGTAACCATCACAAGATTAGAGTTATTGTAAGTATAACAATTTATTAATGTAGCTCAGCTATATACATATGACAGATTAAAACCATTTTTATTAAGCTTTTATAACTTCCTTCCTTTCCTGCCTTTAAGAAGTTTTTTTTCTAATAAAAAAAGTAAGAATTTATAATAGTTAATTTCACAATTTAGGTTAAACCGCGACAACAAGTGAAGTTTACATTTGACATAAGTAATGATATGAAAAATGAGGACCTGCTTATTATTGGTGTGCAGCTTGCCCATCCTCAACCACAATTCCATATGGAAAAGAATCCATATATCTTTGGCGAAGAGCCAAATACAATTCCAAAAAGTAAGTAATGGCAATTTCCATTGAAATATAGCAAAAGGCAAAGTTAACTTGTAACTAAATTTCCCTTTCAATTCTATATTCAGATACATTACAGAACATTTTTTATCTCATATTTGTAACTAACAATAGGTTTTAAATTTAATACTTTTCATTTTAGAAACATCATTTAAAGGCCATGTATGTGTAAAATTTGGTGCACCGGATATAGGACAGTATGAGATGCCAATTATATTTACGCTTCATCGTGAAAGTGATAAAAAGAACCTTATATACATCAGAGAAATGGTAACTGCTTTTCTAAGTTCCTCATTTGTGATTATTACAGCTTGTTCTTTGGTTATTTACTACTATAAATATTTTTCAGGTTGTATTAGTACAGGAGCACAGTGAACCATATACCAGCATCAAATATCCATACACAAATGACACTTGGGAAAAAGCGCCAAAGTACATAAATTCCACAAGTCAGCAGTATGTACTTACAATCCCTTTGTCTATTGCCACGAGACCCACACTACATGGTTCAAATATCACTAGCAGGCATTTTAACCTGACATCAGCAAAATCAGTTAACAATACATATATTGTTTATATACTTCACTAATAAAGACAATATTTTAATTAAATATAGATCTCCAGTAAGTTAATAATAAATTTGAAAATTTGCAGATCATATCCAACCAACTACAAAATTCCTAAGTTGTTGAAGACTCTTTTACCCATTGGTCTCGAAGAGACCACTTTAGACGGTCTGAAAATATCAGCTCAACAAAAAGATCAACTCAGGCTCTTGATGGCTTCAACTAGGTAAGAATTTCACTTGAAACTTTCTAACTTCTATCAATTGCTTTCACTGTATCAAAACTAGCTTTTTCCTACAGTTTCATTATTACTGTATTAATCATAATTCCCATATCATCTAATAGTCTAATTAACAGTTATAAAAAAGAGTGTATTTATTGTATTGGAAGCAAATATTTAACTATTAATGACTTATAAAAACCCTACCCTACAGGGCAATTAGCTAATAAGCTAGTTAATAATAATTATCTTTATAAAATGTGTTTACTGTTGTATAAAGATAAAAAACATTTAAAGGAAGCATCCACTTCATTTTGAAGGAATAATTTAGTAGTTTATTTACTCAAATATACCTCTATAATTGGTTTATCTTGTATATGCGGTTTTTGAGTTTGTCAATGTTATAAAAATTTACCCTGATATTTTGTGTAATGGTATTTTTTATTTTATGTACATAATTATTCAAGCTCATTATAATAAATAAATATTCTGTTGACAGATTTGTATTGGAGGAGGGTTACACGAAAAGGAATTATGTGGCTTTCTTCCATCATCTCCTGTGGTGGGAAGAAGTGATTGCGAAGATAAATTTACGGGTAGGGATGTTATGATGCAGCAAAATAGTTGCTGCTCACTTTAAATTACTTTTTTCTCACTTTTTAGGTGTCTAATATGACTTGTTTTTTGTAACATGTTTTTTTACTTCTTTTTTTGTATTACTATTTAGTCTTTTTTATATATATTGTAACCCTATTTTGGCTTTACATGTAGCAATTAAATTCTATACGGTTAGGGTTAATAAATAAATAAATAATTGATCATGAAAAAAAAAACACCGCCCTTCCATTTTAACTTCTTATATGTCAGGATGCCTGGAAGAGATCGCTTATTAGCGACAAGGCCGCCTTTTATTTATATACTAGTTCTTTTTTAAGTTGTTTAATGTGAAGGACATTGTTTCATCATTTTATTTTTTATTACTTTATTATAATACACAATGAATAAAAGTACCTAAGATCAATGGTTCAATACAAAAACACTTGTAAAATTCAGCTTTATATTGCTAAGCAAAATGTTCAATCGTGGACAGTTCTTTATACACTGATAAGATATCTCAAGCAGTCCTTTCGTATACTATTGGTGAGATAACTCTTTACCCAAATACAATCGCTGTCAATATTTTATGGAAATATTTGCCTAAGAGCACGTTCACACAGCGTCCGGATAGATTATCGTTAATGGAAACGTAATTTTTTATGTATTTCATTTCAATTATCACTGATAATATGGTTGGTCCAGCACATTGCTATTTGTCTCTTCATACATCTTTGAATATATATTTTTAATTACATTTGTTTAAAAGTTTTTACAAGTAAGTGTCAATTTTACATCACAAAACTAATACGCCATAAATCACCCTTTATTTGCATATATATTTGTTTTATTGCAGAAATACAATATGTTTGGTGTAACGCTGGAAAAGAGAGAGGAGTTCTTCGTACTGGAAGTTCCTGGCCTAGCTGAGAAGAGGCCCTCGCTGTTACGAGGTAAATTTACATATATTTCAAAATTTTCATAACACGTTGTTAATATAAACAAAAGACATGCTTCTATCGTTATTTTTAATAAAATAATACATGAATATAAAAAAAATTAAGCCATAATGTACAAAAAAAAATAAAAATCAGAAAAAAAAGCGGAAAAAAATCAGAAATGCTACAGTACTAATTTGTGTAAAGCCCCTAATGTTTTATCTTGTCTGGTAATATGACTGTGATACTATGAAATTAAAAATTATAGAAGAACAATGAAAATTCCTGAGGGGGGGGGGGGGGGGGGGGGGTTTTTTTTTTAAAAAAAAAAAAAGGGGGGGAAAAAAACCCCCCTTTTTCTTCCCCCCCCCCCCCCGGGGGGGGGGGGTTTAAAAAAAACCGGGGGTCCGGGGGGGGGGGGGGAAAAAAAAACAAAAGTTTTTTGTTGTTTTTAACCATCGCAAAGGGTTATTCAATGTCATTTCAAAAGGCTTTAATTTGAAGAATATATACGCCGTGAAAATTTGTTATATTTTATTACATTAAAAACTCCACATGACTAAATTCAATTAATCAATCATGGTAAAAATAATTAAACTGTTTTTATTACATACAGCATTGTTTTTGTATTTGCGATCGAGTCAGTGATTAAGTTTATGAGTGGTAATAATAAATAATTATTTTTATCATACGACAAAACCACGATTAACGATAAAATACACAAAAACATACATATTGATGGTTTAAAAGCAAATATTCAAAACGTTTCTCGTAAAGTTTTTCGTCTTAAAAAGGACTATTAACTATTATGTATACTTAATACTTTTTTATGGTTTGAAGGTGATCGAGTCTACGTCCGACCAAAAAGCGCGCCAGACCTTGTTTTTGAGAGCACGATTAAAAATATCGAAGACAATAATATTTTGCTTACTGGGTTGGACGAAAGGTGAGTTATTTTTAAACTTTTATCGAACTATCAAAACTATTGTACTTTCAAAACTATTAATAATTATTGAGTTTTATATGAATCTCGCCTTTTAAGTGTTTCTAGTGCTTTAAAGTTATCCAGTCTAATGTTTAATTGCGAAATAATCATATGTGTAACTTAGTGTTACATTTTTTTAAGATAATATTTTATATATATAACTAGCTGATCCGACAAACGTTGTTTTGCCATACATGTGATTTCAATTTTCAATTAATAAATAAAAAATAAGGGTTGATCGTAGAAGGGTCAGAATTTAGGGTTGTATGTATTTTTGTATGTTGTATCATAAAAAAATAGAAACTAAAAATTTTGTCTAAAAAAATTAAGAAATAAAATTTTGGGGTGGCCCTTAACATTTAGGGGGATGAAAAATAGATGTTGACCGATTCTCAGACCTACTCAATACGCTCACAAAGTTTCATGAGAATCGGAGGAGTTCAAGTTCGAACCCCGTGACACGAGAATTTTATATATTCGATTTCAATCTCGTATCACAAATACAAAATATTTCGCTTTATAGTAATTATTTAGTGTATTAATTCTGATGAAGTAACTGTAGATTAGTAGTGGTAGTAGTAGATTTTAGTCCTTGGTATAAAATCTCGCTTAAATTTGGTCATGCTAATTTTCGAGTAGTAGCATTTTTTTTTTACATTTAAACTGTAATTCTTCTATTTTGTTTCCATCACATAAAATAAAATAAATTAAAACTTTTAATCTATTCCTATGTCGACGTATAACGTCAAATTAATTTGGATATAACATATCTGATTATTTGTTAAATTGAACAGTTTTTATGACTAAGAATACTTGCATTAAAAGTAAAAGAACAATACATTGAAGGACAAAAAAAAAAAAAAAAAAAAAAAAAAAAAAAAAAAAAAAAAAAAAAAAAAAAAAAAAAAAAAAAAAAAAAAAAAAAAAAAAAAAAAAAAAAAAAAAAAAAAAAAAAAAAAAAAAAAAAAAAAAAAAAAAAAAAAAAAAAAAGGGGGGGGGGGGGGGGGGGGGGGGGGGGGGGGGGGGGGGGGGGGGGGGGGGGGGGGGGGGGGGGGGGGGGGGGGGGGGGGGGGGGGGGGGGGGGGGGGGGGGGGGGGGGGGGGGGGGGGGGGGGGGGGGGGGGGGGGGGGGGGGGGGGGGGGGGGGGGGGGGGGGGGGGGGGGGGGGGGGGGGGGGGGGGGGGGGGGGGGGGGGGGGGGGGGGGGGGGGGGGGGGGGGGGGGGGGGGGGGGGGGGGGGGGGGGGGGGGGGGGGGGGGGGGGGGGGGGGGGGGGGGGGGGGGGGGGGGGGGGGGGGGGGGGGGGGGGGGGGGGGGGGGGGGGGGGGGGGGGGGGGGGGGGGGGGGGGGGGGGGGGGGGGGGGGGGGGGGGGGGGGGGGGGGGGGGGGGGGGGGGGGGGGGGGGGGGGGGGGGGGGGGGGGGGGGGGGGGGGGGGGGGGGGGGGGGGGGGGGGGGGGGGGGGGGGGGGGGGGGGGGGGGGGGGGGGGGGGGGGGGGGGGGGGGGGGGGGGGGGGGGGGGGGGGGGGGGGGGGGGGGGGGGGGGGGGGGGGGGGGGGGGGGGGGGGGGGGGGGGGGGGGGGGGGGGGGGGGGGGGGGGGGGGGGGGGGGGGGGGGGGGGGGGGGGGGGGGGGGGGGGGGGGGGGGGGGGGGGGGGGGGGGGGGGGGGGGGGGGGGGGGGGGGGGGGGGGGGGGGGGGGGGGGGGGGGGGGGGGGGGGGGGGGGGGGGGGGGGGGGGGGGGGGGGGGGGGGGGGGGGGGGGGGGGGGGGGGGGGGGGGGGGGGGGGGGGGGGGGGGGGGGGGGGGGGGGGGGGGGGGGGGGGGGGGGGGGGGGGGGGGGGGGGGGGGGGGGGGGGGGGGGGGGGGGGGGGGGGGGGGGGGGGGGGGGGGGGGGGGGGGGGGGGGGGGGGGGGGGGGGGGGGGGGGGGGGGGGGGGGGGGGGGGGGGGGGGGGGGGGGGGGGGGGGGGGGGGGGGGGGGGGGGGGGGGGGGGGGGGGGGGGGGGGGGGGGGGGGGGGGGGGGGGGGGGGGGGGGGGGGGGGGGGGGGGGGGGGGGGGGGGGGGGGGGGGGGGGGGGGGGGGGGGGGGGGGGGGGGGGGGGGGGGGGGGGGGGGGGGGGGGGGGGGGGGGGGGGGGGGGGGGGGGGGGGGGGGGGGGGGGGGGGGGGGGGGGGGGGGGGGGGGGGGGGGGGGGGGGGGGGGGGGGGGGGGGGGGGGGGGGGGGGGGGGGGGGGGGGGGGGGGGGGGGGGGGGGGGGGGGGGGGGGGGGGGGGGGGGGGGGGGGGGGGGGGGGGGGGGGGGGGGGGGGGGGGGGGGGGGGGGGGGGGGGGGGGGGGGGGGGGGGGGGGGGGGGGGGGGGGGGGGGGGGGGGGGGGGGGGGGGGGGGGGGGGGGGGGGGGGGGGGGGGGGGGGGGGGGGGGGGGGGGGGGGGGGGGGGGGGGGGGGGGGGGGGGGGGGGGGGGGGGGGGGGGGGGGGGGGGGGGGGGGGGGGGGGGGGGGGGGGGGGGGGGGGGGGGGGGGGGGGGGGGGGGGGGGGGGGGGGGGGGGGGGGGGGGGGGGGGGGGGGGGGGGGGGGGGGGGGGGGGGGGGGGGGGGGGGGGGGGGGGGGGGGGGGGGGGGGGGGGGGGGGGGGGGGGGGGGGGGGGGGGGGGGGGGGGGGGGGGGGGGGGGGGGGGGGGGGGGGGGGGGGGGGGGGGGGGGGGGGGGGGGGGGGGGGGGGGGGGGGGGGGGGGGGGGGGGGGGGGGGGGGGGGGGGGGGGGGGGGGGGGGGGGGGGGGGGGGGGGGGGGGGGGGGGGGGGGGGGGGGGGGGGGGG
Organism: Pontia daplidice; assembly: GCA_963693355.1. Lineage (NCBI taxonomy): Eukaryota > Metazoa > Arthropoda > Insecta > Lepidoptera > Pieridae > Pontia > Pontia daplidice. The sequence continues at coordinate 9,853,574 of CAVNZL010000138.1, read as the reverse complement.
GGGGGGGGGGGGGGGGGGGGGGGGGGGGGGGGGGGGGGGGGGGGGGGGGGGGGGGGGGGGGGGGGGGGGGGGGGGGGGGGGGGGGGGGGGGGGGGGGGGGGGGGGGGGGGGGGGGGGGGGGGGGGGGGGGGGGGGGGGGGGGGGGGGGGGGGGGGGGGGGGGGGGGGGGGGGGGGGGGGGGGGGGGGGGGGGGGGGGGGGGGGGGGGGGGGGGGGGGGGGGGGGGGGGGGGGGGGGGGGGGGGGGGGGGGGGGGGGGGGGGGGGGGGGGGGGGGGGGGGGGGGGGGGGGGGGGGGGGGGGGGGGGGGGGGGGGGGGGGGGGGGGGGGGGGGGGGGGGGGGGGGGGGGGGGGGGGGGGGGGGGGGGGGGGGGGGGGGGGGGGGGGGGGGGGGGGGGGGGGGGGGGGGGGGGGGGGGGGGGGGGGGGGGGGGGGGGGGGGGGGGGGGGGGGGGGGGGGGGGGGGGGGGGGGGGGGGGGGGGGGGGGGGGGGTATATTCTTACAAATGGAATTGTCACCTCGTTAATATTTTCAGCTTTTATAACCATTACAAGCCCGATGCTATCTTCGATGTGAGGTTTATTATGTCCCGTGTTCCATTTGAACGGATGCATGACGCAATTCATAAATTGTTTACGAGTAAACAAGAGGCAAGAATATTCCCCGAACCGGCTAAAAAGAAGGTGGCGGTGACGAAGATCTCAAGGTAAAATGTAATTTTTAACACCTGTCAAACATGCCCCAAAATAATATTTATAAAGTACGGTTATTCCAGTCAGTAAAGTGACGTTAACAGACACCTGTCAAACATGATTAGCCCCAATATAATATTTATAAGTTTTTAGTAGCAAATAAATAGTGATGTGGTAGAATTTAGTAGCAAATAAATAGTGATGCAGTAGAATTGAGTTTTTACAATTAGTAAGCTAGTCGAGATTACTTATTTGTATTCAACATCAATGTGTCTTTATATCAATAAAAATATATTATTTACGGTAATGAAACAGAAGAAATACACGGTAGTACTTATATTAATAAGTACATAAAATACTAAAATCATACTTATTTTTGAATCAAAGATAAATCAACTCGGAGCGTTTTGAAGAATGGCTTAAAATTTTGCCAAATTTAAAAACAAAGCGTCACTTGTATTGTATCGGTTATCACTGACAGTTGCTTTTATCATTTTACTGACTGGAATTAATAATCGCACTTTAGTTTATTACTCACACATCTGGTACATATACTTTTAAACAGACAAGCAACAAATATTATAATCGCACATTGAATTCGGCATCGTCAATTCGAAAGTTCCGTACTAGACCATTGCGCCAGCTGAGTCAATGTAGTGATCTAGGTTAAAAAATTATCTTTGTATATACTACCCCTTATTATTTTGAGTTAATGTAAATATTTTGGGTACGAACACACAGTTTAATTTTTATTATAACCAAATAAATGGGATACGAGTATTATGAAGACTTTTTTAAGTTTATTAATGCATTGGATGTCGGTATCCTTTAGCCGTTAGTCGACAACTTTGTACTGTTAACTGTGTTTTGTGTGCGTTTAAATGTTTATTCCGCATTTAGCTTATATGTCATAATTATTATTTTTTAAGAATGTTAAATACCTAAAAGTATAAAATAAAAATAAAATCTCTGATTGTATAAAAAAGGGAGTAATGTTAATAAATAATGTGTATTGGATTATAAAGAGGTTATTATGCCCACGAGTCTGAGAGGTCTGACTGTGACCACTGACACTATAAACTCAGTTTATTTTCTCCACGAAAATTGTATACAGTTTCATAGTGAGGATGGAGACTGGAGTCTAAAAAGTAAAACCTGCGTTAAAGTCTCCAGGACGGGTGGGCCGCAGCCAAAATACAGTTCAAAATCTAGCTCAAGCGTATTATATACTAATTAAACGAAGTTTTACTAAAATTAATAAATAAATAAATGTTTTCAGCTTCCACAATGAGAAGATAGCTACAAACCCAGAGCAGAGGTCTGCAGTGGAACACATCGTGTCAGGGACCCATGGTCTCACGCCGTACATTGTGTTCGGACCACCGGGCACTGGAAAGACGATGACCATAGTAGAGGCGATTATTCAGGTAAAAATATAGTAATCCTGTGTATTTCATTTGAAAAACTAAAATGTTATAACAATTCCGTTCTAACTGCAGCTGGTGGTCCGCAATCCAAGAAACAGTGTGATGGTATGTACGGACTCAAACATGGCGGCGGATCACATTGCTTTGATGCTTCTTCAGTATAACAAACAGCTCAACATTACAAACTTCCTTTTCCGCGCTAACTCGCAGTGCCGTGAATGGTATGTTACATTAGACTTATCAATCCCTTAGAACACCATAGAAGTATTGTAAATGAGTCAATTGCTATTTCATAGTCTGATAAGTGCGACTTACATATTGTAGTGCTTAATAAATGTTATTAAAAGAAAATTGATTGCTAAAGCCTATTACAGGACCGCGGATTATCTGAATGACAGAAGTGCTTCGGACTAAATTGCTCCTGTTCTAAAAATTATAAGTTGTAAGCATGATCAAAAAAAAGACAAACCCGACTGAGTTTCTTGCTTGTTCTTCTCAGACTCGGGCGCGTTAGTGAACAAGCCTAAAAATTTAGTTTTAAGTGACGTGCAAATGTGATCATGTAACGATCCTACTTGAATAAATGAATTTATTTGACTTTATTAAATGCTTACCTATCTGTTACACATACAATATATAATACATAACATAATCAAATGTTCCTTTGCGGAAGTCCATAGTATACAATTCTAACACACCAATTTACCTCTACATACAGTCTTTGCAATACTCCGTGTATTGCTAGTAGAATGACCAATTAGATTATTTTACATTCAATAAACCAATAGCTATTGTATTTAAACCTTGTTATGCACTCTATCTTGTTCAGATGAAGTTAATGTTTTTTTACTTATTTAAAACAAAGTATGCGTTATGCCCTTTTTCCACCAGGGGACAAAAAAGCGGGTTGGTTTTTAGATTAAAATAATACTTTATTAAAGTAACAATTTTATTCAAAATTCTTGATTGCTATCTAAACATCAAAAATAATTATTTACATAGAATTCAAGTTAGCAATTAATAAATAAAAAATAGGTGTTGATCGTAGAGGGATTAAAAATGAATATCAGATTTTTTATACAGTCATGTCAAAATAATAAAAATAATTCTTGCAAAAATAATTAGGGGGATGAAAAAAATAGATTTAGGCATAAAAAATTTCATAAAAAATTCGGTCGAACCGTTTCGGAGGAGTTCAATTGTGACACGAGAATTTTATATATAACATATAGGTGCTATTCTGATTTGTAAACAACCTTAAAATTTAATTTGATTAAAAGACTTGTTTTTACAGGACAGTGATGCCGCCGGCATTGGCACCGGTGTCGAATGGTACCAGCTTTGAGACGTTCTACTCTGTGAGTAACTCCAAAGTAGCAACGTATAGGATATTCGTCACCACGCTGCTACATGCTGCTAAATATGCATCGTAAGTATCTTATTTGATCAAAACTGAAATATTTAATTCTATATAACTTTGAATTTAAAAAAAAAATAGATGTCGATGTAAGACGTAATTACAAATTTAGCGGTTCTGTTATCATATCACCAATTTTTGATTTTGATGAACTTTGAAACCTTGGATTATAGAGTTCAAATTCACGATTGGTGCAGCACAGAATATTTGTTACTGAATAAAACTATTTTAACTTACGTTAAAAGAAATAATTTGGTATATTTACTGCCTTTGGTAGAGTAAATAAATAAAATAAATTTTTCATATATTACAGACTGCGCAGTCAGGCCGAGCATAAAGTTCAAATGACGCATTTGTTCGTGGACGAAGCGGCCCAAGCGTCTGAACCAGCCGTGTTGGTCCCCATCACAGGGCTTTTGTCTCCCACCGGGAAGCTCATTTTGGCTGGAGATCCCGAACAGTTGGGACCCGTTTGCATGTGTAGAGAGGCTAAGCAACGAGGTTTAGGTGAGTTAATTTTTGATTCTACGCTATCTAGAATGTTCAAATTTTTAAAGTCTTTTTAACTAAAAATATTTTCAGGTACATCGTTGTTAGAGCGTCTGTACTCGACGTACGCGAACATATACGAATCAAACCCGGACTATATGACTATGCTCGTGCAAAACTTCCGCTCAGACCCCGATATACTGGTGATCCCTAATGAACTGTCCTACAAAAATAATCTAAAGGTAGAGTTTTTACTGATCATAAAAAAATTAATTGTACGTTTGTAACAAATAAACTACTACTTAAAACTATTTCATTATAAATCTATTGAAAAAATTTAAGAACATAACAATTAAATATATTCTAATTGTGACATTTTAAGTAAAGTACCCAATAGTCATTCTATCTCTTTTTTGTGTTGTTGTCAAAATTGTGTTTATAATAGTGATATCGAACAACAAGCAGAATGTCATTTGTCTCATGTGTTAGACATTTTTGCCCGAGTTTGAGGTCGGTCTAGTACTCTATAGCTTGTACTATAGGTGCTAAACATTAACATACATTGTGGAGAGGACAATGCGACAATAAATTAAACACCGCATAGCTCTCATGTCCCTGCCGTATACAAATATTCATTACAAATAATCTAACAGTTAAGTCATTGGACAATTTTTTGTTTTCAACATTTACAACATGCCGATTTGTTTACTACGCCATCACTATGGTTAATACCGCGTTATAGTAGGTACGCTTACAAATCAAGTTGTCAACTCGCCATGTCAAAAATCTTAGTCAAATTAGTCCAAAATTTTATACCTTATGCCCATTAGTAAGTAAAAGAATTACCAAAAATTTAAAAGAAGAAGTTAAACAGAAAAAACACTGGGAAGGGAGAATGAAGATTGTTTTTTTCATGTTTGCGACAGTATGTAGTGGTCAGGTCACGCGTATCGTAGTCACTGCGTCCTGTAATAAGTCGCGCGGCGTAAAGGTTTGTTTTATTTATCCGCGAAATGGGGAAATAGGAAGGACACATAATAAATAAGAGTGGGATGGGAAGAGTGATTTAAGTTTTTTTGTTTTTTATTTACAATGCCTCATTACCGATATACAGCATCAGAGTACACGGACACGTGAATGGGGGGCACATTAAAAATTTAAAAATTTGATTAATGTGATTGACTGAACAGTGATTATGATTATTATATTGATAATAACTACTCGAGGTAAATGACGATCGTATTAGTGTAGGTTTAGGTATCTAATTGTGTTTATTCGTCGGGCGATTGTAAAGGGGGGCGCGCTGTTGCCGCTCTTCTTACCACAGGTTAGTGAACCCATATTTCCAAATGGTGTTACATTTTGTTTCGATTTATATTGTTTTTAGTTTGTTAGAAATTTTTATTTTTTTAATTTTGTTGTTAGGGTTTAATTTCATAGTTTCAAAATCATACTAGGGACTATTATGTTTTTTTCATTTAGTCCAGTGTCCAATTGTATACATGATTGTTTTTATTAACACTCGTGTACTTAATTTGTAAAAACACTTTAACACTAATATAATCCGTTAACAAAGTGTTTTTCTTTAAATAAACATATACAGATACATTTAATAAATATATATAAAACCAAAGCCAACGGTTCTTTTTACACAAATATACCGGGGATCGAACCAGCGACCGTTCAGGAGTCCAGCATGGTGACCATTTCTCCAACTGGGTCGTCGTAATATCTATTAATCTTAATTAAGTGTAGTCTGTGGCGTACATAAAACATACATTGACATAAACGACACAAGTACTGATGAATAGTGTTCTTTTTTCATAAAAAAATCTAATTTAAACAACATATTAGGCAGTAGCCCCATTGGATCCGCTGAGTAAAAGAAGCATCCTCGGTCTTCCAGGCGGAGACAGTGCAGTTGTCTTCCACGCGGTCAACTCCCGAGAACAGAGGATGGGGAATGCCCCTAGGTATGATAAACTCACAAAAATCTACTATTAATTCATACGATTTTTTATTCATAAGAAATAAGGGGTCATACATTGACATGGAGACTTACTATGGAGGGCTTGTGTGTGCTTTGCCGGCCTTTCAGACGACGAATGTGTCTAATAAGAAAAGGTTCTCGTTGCTACACTAGCGACAGTTTGAGGCTTTTTAGATTAGGTATGTCAAGTCGACCAAGACCCTGTGAGTTGTAGCTTTAGAGTCTTGGCAGTTTTTGAATAAATTCGTTCTTTTATATATATGTAAAGTTTCAATTAAGTCCAAAAAACATAAATAACAACTTTCGCGTCTGTAACATATGTTATGCAGCAGCAATGTTCATTTTAATAATGGTCACTTAAAAAGTGACAATATAATGTTGATATTTCTTTCTAGCTATTTCAATGAGAGGGAATTGGAAATGTTGAAGTTGTACACGCATGCCTTGTTAAACGACCACAATGTTTTGGCAAAAGACATCGGCGTAATTGCACCGTACATCAGACAGGTATATTATAATTTAATTTAATTTTCAAGTTAATGTTAACTTACAAAGTTTAAAATGTCTATGTCAAATGTTTGAATGACGAAAATGTTTTCTATTTAATTATACCAATATTTGAGACTTACTGTACCGCTAGAGCTACAGATTTGTATGTTGTATACTTACAGGTGTACAAAATGAAGTACTGGCTCAAAAGTAATAATATGCAAGACATTGAGGTGGGTACCGTGGAATCATTCCAGGGGAAAGAGAAGAGAGTCATCCTAGTATCGACCGTGCGAGCGAACTGTCGTCTACTAGAGTATGATGCCAAATATAACCTGGGATTTTTGGTTGATGACAAGGTAAGTTTTTCTTTACCCTCGGCAGTGTTTAATGAGCATAGAAGCAAAAGAAATATCGAAAATAAAATTTAACTTTTCTGTGTTTGCAGCGTTTCAATGTGACACTCACGCGGGCTAAAGCTAAGCTCATAATAATCGGCAACCCGACTTGCCTCACAAGAGACCGAAAATGGAGGAAATATATGGAGTTTTGTAAAGAGAAGAACTGTTACCACGGCTTAGAATCGCAACAAATTGATAGATCCACCTCCCTTTTAGTGGAAATAGCAAGAACTCGTTTTGACAAGTGCCGCTTGACAGAAGTGCTTACGAAGTAATAGTTTCAGGGAAAGAAAAAGGGTCCATGAAAAAAAAAAAAAAAAAAGTGCACACAATGAAGCCTGGATTCTAGATGGACTACAACAAAATATATCGAGTTGTAAGAATGTCTAGATTTTATACTGTGTACATTTGAAATCAAATTAATCATGGATCACCTTATAAATGATACATTGTTTTTACACAAACAGTATGAAGTGATAGCATGGTGCGATTTTTATAAGGGACAAAATGTGATAGCTTCTATTAATCCTGTTGTTTTAAGCATTTCAACAAAACATATCGCGTTGAAATTGTTGTACATTTAAAATAAGTTTTTGTTATTAACAAAGGAGTCCATGTGAAGATTTTTTTACATAATTAATACACAGTTTCAATATCATTAAATTTTCATATTAGATGAATACACTTGAAATTTTTGTAATTTCAAGTCTAATAGGAAAGTTAAAAAATGATGATAACTAGAAATCTGTATTTTTCACTGATTCCAAAGAGATTAAACCAATTCAATATTATTTTGACTGAACCATGATTATTATATATTATATAATATATATGACTTTGTATAAAAAATTGCCTTTATATTGTTCAGTGCTATTTCTTTTGTTCCTTACTATCTATAAGATTTAAGACGCATTTATATATCAATTATGTTCCTGCTTTTTCTTAAGAATGTATAGTTTTAAAGTTAGTGTAAAATCGTATGTTTGACTGGGATGTTTCTTTTTTGTATACACAAAATGGCTCTCTTTATTCCACCCTGTCACAAGGTAATATATTGTGATATTTGTTAATAGTGTGAATGCTTTAAGATATATTATTTAGTATTATATTACTTAGAATATATGGAATACAATATTTTTTAGAATTATTTTCATAATTCAATCATACGGTGAACGAATAATTGATTATTTTATTAAATAATGAATGGATGTGTACTTATACCAATTTTTATATTGATTCCGGTAACAGGGTTACTTCTCTATCCACTTAATGTAGTAAAAGTGACTAACACCAAATTAATCTTTAATCATTTAAAGAGAAAAATTGTTCTATCTAAAATTCTACTTTTACATTGTGCCATTTCTTTTTTGATGTGTGAAGATTAATTTGCTGCAGAATTGAATGTTGATGAAAGTATAATATTAAATAATCTCTATCTATCATTTACTACAGTTCTATGGGCCTGTCTATTGCTTATTAATATTTTCATTTCATCAACAATTTAACAATAAGTATCAGTCCATTATAAATCGACCTTTGTCAACCAAATATAAAATTAAATAATTACTTTTATAACCAATACTTTTTACTTCATTTATTTTTTTATTTGGTTCTCAACAGTGTAAGTCTTTTTAGGTATTTTATACTGTGATTTTTTATTAATTGTTATAAGCAGATATCCTTTATAATAAACGATTAAAAATTAATTGTTTTTATTTCATATCATCTGCAGTAATATATATTATTAATTTTGAAATATTTGATTGTGTATTTGTGTAATCCATCTTATTAGTATAATCTTATTGATATATTCATATATCAGAAGTGTCTACTATTTGCTCCATCCTTTTTAAGTTTGATTTCTTAATGTATTTTAATTGTAGAGATATATCGTCCTTAGTAAAAAATTAATAAATGCGAAGACGAGAAATTAGTGACAAAATTCATATTACTTCTCTCATAAATGTAAGAAAAGTAATAGAACATATTGAGATTTCTAAAATTTTTCTTTAAGTTTTGAGGGCCATTCTTGGAGCCCTGGCCGTACAGTATATCTCTTGACTACATTATTTCTGCAGAATAATAAAAACTATGATAACTTATAGAGTACACAACAACTCATGCACTCAATTTAGTAAAATTTGGCATACCGAAACCAATATCCAATAAATAATGGATATTAAAAAAATTAAAAAGGGAATCGGCGCGTATCGTTTTTTGTTTATCTTTTTACCAGAGTACGAAATCCGCATCACATTTTTGTTGTTACCTGCTGAAATTTTTACATAGTAAATTCAATTTAAACTATTTATGGTTTGTGATATTATAATTATATAAAAAAAACTACATTTAATGCGGAACAATCCGAGCATTTTCCGACTAAGCTCTCGCCCATAAAATATTGAATAGGATGTTATGTTTTGAACGTTCTGTAAATTTACTAACATAAAATAATTTTTTTTTTTTTTGGCGAAGACTATGGGGTAACTGATATGGAAATCATCACTAAAAGCCATATATGTGAAAAGTATATATGGCTTCTATGTTTAAAAATTTTAACAAGAAGAAAAATGAAATCTGATATACGGCGACATTTTTTTATAAAACGGGCAGAAGTAATGATGTAAAGTCATACCGCCACCTACGAACACTCGCAAAGCCAGAGGCCTCACTTATGATGATATAATATGATGATGGAATTCAGTTGCATGTATCAATCCGAACAGCTCCTCTGAACACTCTCCATGATAAATGCGATAGAAGATGGAGAGAGTCAGACCCTACATCTCTACGCAGCGCCAAAGGATCAAGCCGCTCAGAAAGTTATTCGTCGTCGACGATTCGAAGTGCTCTCCTTTGGATGCGATCAAGAGGAAGGAGCTGGTACTGGGGAGCTCCCGCCCAGAGGTGAGAACAGTATTCCATGTGGGGCCGAATTTGCGCTTTATAAAGTTGCAAGCGGTGACCCGGTGCGAAATACAGTCTCGCTTTACTGAGCACACCAGCCTCAGTCAGCATCGGAATTCGGAATGCTGGCTGCGGCTTTAAGAGGAGTGTCAACATACACAAAGATTTAAAATTCGCACACTTTAAAATAATTTGTTGTAAATATATCAATTAATACTCATTTTTACTGTCTAGACTATGATGGAACCGACATGATGACGTAATTTTTTGCCATCAATGTTGGCTGCATTGGTCAATTATCGACGTAGTGAATAAGTTGATATGAGTAGAGTCCGGACGTTTCATATATGACTTCTTATTTTTTTACTGTGACGTTCCGCCTGTTAAAACGCGATGATATGCTCTTTAGTCTTTGTTTCATAAATATCAAATCAGTGTTCGCGCAACTTTGAAGTTTTTGAACGTGTGGTCGATTTCAAATTTAAATTTTTAATTTCAATATTTATTCGAAATTAATTTAAGTTCTATGAATGAACCGTAATTTGTGTTTGATGACTTTATTATGTCTGGGACCTACTTCTTTTGTGTATCCTAGTTGACTAAGATTCGTTTTCAGAAAAAGCAATGTGTTTAAAAATTAAAAAGGTCACATAATTTGCATTACATACTAAGAACCTTAAAGATCGAGAAAATGCGTGATAAAATAGATTTTATGGATATCTTGCAACCTCGCAACACGTACTTTGGTATAGTGAAATTTATGACCCGGCCCTGGATACCGAAGAAAAGTATGAAATTGGATCGAGAATATTTCCCGGAGGATATTAAAAATTTAGTCTCTAAATCCGTGTACTTGGATTCATATTTAGATGCTGTATGTATTTCAATTTGCAAGTTGATACTTCTGCTTATATTATAATATTCCTACTAAAACCTACAGTGGCATAAGGCAAACAAATTTCTGAACCTTAAATTTAACAAGCCATATTCCACATTCTTTTATGAAATTGGTCAAAGTAATGTGTTAATATTTATAAAGTACATTGTATCATGTTTTCAAGGAAAGCGCAAGGACAGGTATTATGAAACAGAACTTAAAAAAAGAAGTATTAAAGTATTTGGAAGAAATAGCGATGGACAAGCGAATGCATGTTATACGCTGGATGGGTGTATTTTTTTTAAAAGTTTCCTTTATGATGAAAACTGGTATTTTTGTAAATGAGACAGCAGTTTTAAAGGTTTGTAATAATGAAATTGTATAATAACATATAAAAATCTTGCTAACAATAGTATTCAATTCAAGACTTTCGTTATATGTCTGAAAACTCGTCTGGATACATTGTTTAATAAACAATCTTGTTTATAGCTTAAAGAGACAATGGGTGACAAACCAGTATTATTTCTGCCAACACACAGAAGCTATGCAGATTTCTGTTTGATGACATACCTCTGTTATCACTATGATATTGAATTACCAGCTGTTGCTGCTGGCATGGGTAAGTTGTTGAAACACTAAATTTATCATAAATAGGATCTTTGTATCTATATCTAGATGAATAAAAAAATACTCAATTATCTTAATAAAAGAGGTTTTATCAATTGGTTATATGCATATTTTACATAACTTAGTAGCATCATATATCATAGGTCATATAAAAATTATTTATTTGAAAAAACACTGTATCATATCATTGCATTTTATTTATTACGAGTAATAAACTTATTCATCATAACATAATTTACATATAATTAGAGAATGTATTGTCATGTTTATTTACTTACATGATTATAAAGTTACTCAAGAGTGATAACACTCGTTTTGTAATAATCTTTTAGCTTGAGTAAATTTAAGTATAACTTTGAGTATTTTAGCAACTAATTTACAATGACAGAAAATTCAACCTGGTCAATCTATAGAATGATAATAGTGAATTAATATTTTTTTGATACAATAAATAAATTATATTTTTATCCAGACTTCTACACAATGGCGATCGTAGGTCAAATGATGCGTGAGACAGGGGCCTTTTATATGCGTCGGACTCTCGCAGGTGCGCCCTTATATTCAGCGACTTTGAGGCAGTATGTCCGCACGCTTGTAGCTCACTATGGAGCCCCAGTTGAATTCTTCCTCGAGGGCACAAGGAGTAGAAGCAACAAAAGTTTGCCACCAAAGTATGGTTAGTGGACAACATAGTTTGTTTTTTTTATCTATGCACTTGCTTTCCTTGTCTTTACATTTTCTTTCTTTGTCCCATCTTGTTTAAGCAAACCTCCCATGTGAATTCATTTGAATTGAGGTTGATATTTGAAAAATAGAAAACTGTTTAGTACTGAGTAATCAACTAATTATTAAATTAATAATGATTATTTATTATTATTCAATTAATATTCAATCTTGAATCATTCATTATTAAGGGTTGTTGGTGAGAAAAAATGTTTTGCCAAAACTGGTAATATCCGTGGCAGAGTCACAGACAGACTTTCCATTATAATACTTGTATTAGTAGGATTTCAAGAGAATCATATTTCTATACGAGAATAATAATTTCAAGGGAATAATGTTTTTTTTTTATTTTTAATCTGTCCATAAATTATACATGTATGACGTACGGCTTTAAGCGGCCTTGTTAATTTTGATGTAAATTCTCAAACGTAAAACGAGCAAAGAATATATTTTTAGTGTATTAGGCCTACGTGTTAATTTGATTCATATCGTGCTCACAATATTTAGGCAACATTGTTATCTTATTTATAGATAAGATATAGGAGGGAATAAAAATAGCGGGAAACTGATTTATAGAAATTCTTTTTTTTTAGTTTAATCACATTGTTACTATGCGATTGAATTTAAAAATGTTTTTGCTATGAATGTGTTGATAACCTAATACCCTTATGTTTCCAATGTCTATAGGATTAGTACTGATTTAAATTCAGCATAGAGAAAATATGTCCTTATAAGCAGTTTATTCAAAGTAATAATTTTGACGTTTCAAAGAATATATAATTTTAATTTTTAAAATGAAAATTCTAGTGTAGGTTTATCTCATTCTCCACTTGAGAACACGTCTTATTGTCAAAAGGTTTTTGAGTAAGGACTGAAAGGATATTAATAATAATTAAATTAGATAAGGATTGGCCGTGTCAAAAATGTTTGCCGTTTTCTCAATAAATTTCCCTAGGTATAAAGCTATATAGATTTTTTTATTAATGTCCAAATTAAAAAAAAAACGAAAAAAAAATATTTTAATATGTATACAAAAAAAGTCAAAGTTGTAGTATCGAAGTTATTTATCTCACATTGCATTCATAGGTATGCTAGCCATGTGCTTAGTGCCCTACTTCGCCCGTGAGGTGGATGACGTCACAATTGTACCTGTCAATATAAGTTACGATCGGATAATGGAGCAAGTGCTCTTCGCGTACGAGCACCTCGGCGTCCCCAAACCGAAAGAGACCACGGGGGTAAGACACACACACACCCTATACTATGGACCCCTCACACGGTCGATTACACCAATATTGACCGTACCGGGCATCGAGCCCGGGACCCTTAGTTCGGTGGTTTCGGTGATTGCGCCAACTGAGACGTCATGACTATAAAATCAAATATGAGCTTTGATAGCGTATACTCATTCGAATTTATAAATATGAATATTGGCTATGGAAATGACATAATCTGTAACATAATAGGTTACCTCTAATGAAGGGTTCAATTTAGATGGATTTATTGGACTTATAGAATTTTTTAATTATGTATGTATCACGAAGTAGAGTAGAGATTTTGATAGCGTGTTTCCAGTAAAATATTCTTATGTTTTATGAATAATGGACTTAGAATGTTAGACGATAAGCCATACGATAATAATTGTTCGTCAGTAATAACGAACAGATAAATATTTGATACTGAATGTCCGATTTGATTAAATAACTACTCGAAGTGTTTCTCAATAATTCATTTATATGAAAAAATCACGAATGCGTCATTTTAATTTGTTTTATAAGCTTAAAGACCTTCATTACAACAACTTCAAATTATTTTGTATGACGTAATATGATTGTAAGATAATGTGAGTAAAAAAATTGATCAATTAAAATAATTAATATTTTATATTTATGATTATTAAGTAGACGGAGTAAGTATATGAAATAATTTAAGTGATTATTCTATGTCCGTAAGCATACAAATGAAATAGTGGAAAATTTACATACACAATTCATATGATTTCATAAATTAATTGCAATTATGTATAAGTTAGGTAAATTAAAAACACAACACAAAATCACGATCTCAAAATAGGAACCATGGCAGAACAAAACTCTAATAGACCAATCTATAAGCAAAAAACCCGAACTCACTCAACTTGACTCATCGAACATTGAACGCTGTTCGTAGAGGCAATATCCTGATGATGCTCCGGTGTCGGGGCGAAACGTGCGTCGAGTGGTTGTGGGTTATTCGCGGAGTATTGCTTGTAGATTGGTCTATTACGGTTATGTACAATGGACTTACGCAAAGTAATTTGGCGGAAACTATATGGGGTATTAAAATATGCGTAAAATGAACAGCAGCTACACAAATGCGTCTTATTATTTAAACAGCATTGTTGAAACCGGTTTCAGATATTTATTTAGTACTCTTAGAGGACCTTGAATAATCTGCTATCATAGTGAATTCATATTAGATGGAAACTGTTCAATTATCTTAGACTTGACATAGGAGCAAAGGAACGTTTTTTCTTAATAAAATATCGAGACGGCCGGTTAGACCCAAGGTTAACTTGTAGCTACTTATACTACAGATGAAAATGTAATATATTATATGTTTTTTTATTTCTTTATAATAAATATATAACGTCCAGACAGCAGAACCATACATTGACCGTAGTCGGGTACAAAAAATGATTTGAATAATTTTAAATATTAAATGCTTAGTCTAACACCTTGGTTTAGTCAAATGTTGCATTTGTTTTGAATGCTTCGAGGTATTTTATAAAATCTTAGTTGGCGCAAGTGTCACCATGCCCGGACTGTTGAAGGTTCCGGTTTCGGTTCCGGTACAGTCAACATTTGTATGGTGTGGTAAATGTAAATATCAGTTGTGTTATCACCTATTATTCAAGATACTTACTTTAGCGCCGAGCGTGTGTGAGATGTGTCCTAATATAATCTATTTATTAACCCAAACATGGTTCAACATATATTAAAAAATCCAAAATATTAACAAATAATATATCTTATATACTCATACATCAATTTCTATAATCCATATGTCACCAAATTGTTTCAGGGTCTGATTAAAGCGTTACACACTCTCAACGATAATTTTGGCGATATATACATAAATTTGGGTTCTCCTATGTCCCTCAGAAGCTACTTGGGCCACTCCACCCTGTCCTCGGAGACACTTAAACCACGCGACCTGCAGAAACTAACGGATGAGCAGATGAGACAAGTTCAGAGAGTCGCTGACCACGTGGTCGCATTGCAGCAAGAGAACACCGTGGTGACGGTCACGAATCTGCTCTGCATAGTTCTGATGGATAGTCTGTATTCGGGCAGGGTGTTGGGAGTGGATGAGGTGGAAACGCAGATCTCGTGGTTGGTAGGCGAGCTTCAAAGCTTGGGTGCGTCAGTGTTTGTCAGAGATGTCAAGGGCAGCGTGGAGAGGCTGCTCATAGTGCATAGGACCATGATGAAGGTGGATCGCGACAAAAAGTTGAGGTTGGTGTCCAGTGCGCTTATGAATGTGACGGCTGACGTCCAGAAGAAGATGAAAGGTTCGTTTGTTTTAGATAGCCTATTGTAAGTTTTTTCAATCAGCTTTTTTTTGATATATAGTTTTTTTGTACGGACTCATACAAAGTACCACTAAACTGCAGTCGATCCCTTAGAGCAGCAAAATTTTACCAGCAAAATTAAAAAAACATATTTTAATTATATAAAATTAATTACTTACAAATGTAGTTTACAGTATTATTCTTTTATATGTAGTATTGATTTTAGTTTAGCTGGTCTAAACCGTCAGTAAATTGTGTATGTCTGTCTATAATCAGGTGATATTGTCTTTTGTTAACATAACTATTATTCATTTAAAGAAAAACACTTTGTTAACGGATTAAGTTATGTATTTTACAAAATTTAAATATATTACATTATTTTAAAAAAATTCCGACGTTTCGCGTGCTTTACAGCGTGCGTCTACCGTGACCAGGCGTTTTTCTTTAGATACAATCAGGTGATTTTTGTATTTGTATGACGTGTCTTAAACTATTATTGCAATTTACACAACAATTTCTTTCTATAATTAATAATAACAATTTCGTGTGATTAGAGTTCTATAAACCTAACTCAAAATCCCAATAGACCAGTATGAAAGCAGTACTCCGCGAAAAACCCACAACCACTCGACGTACGTTTCGCTCCGACACCGGAGCATCATCAGGAGATGTTGCTCTCGAACAGCGTTCGATGAGTGAACGCTGCTAACCAAACCCTCCCTTTTTATACACTACTACCCCCACCAAACCCCCCACCGAACAAATTGATCAACGGTGACGTATTGTGGCTCTTTTCTTTGATAATTTCTAGTTGCTCCATTGAGCGCATTGGCGGTGGGGGGTTTGGTGGGGGTAGTAGTGTATAAAAAGGGAGGGTTTGGTTAGCAGGTTCACTCATATTAGCGCTGTTGGGAGGGGCAACATCTCCTGATGATGCTCCGTCACGAAACGTACGTCGCAGGGGGTTTTTGGGGGGAGAACTGCTTTCATACTGGTCTATTGGGATTTTGAATTTTACTCCTTTCATACTGGTCAGATTTTGGATTCAAAGTAACGCCTGATTCAATTAATTATATAAACCTAATGTCAAAATATGTCAAATTGTGTCTACGTTGCGACTCATGTCAGACTTTTTGTTTATAGGTCACATATTAAATGCGCAGACAATGGTCAATGCAGTGCCAGTAATCCAGCTTCAGATATATATAAACCCAGTTTTGCATTATATTATGCCACCGGCCCTCATACGCCTAATTGTTACAAGACGTCATCTAAACAATGGTTAATATTTTAGTTATATATATTTTATTAAAGCTTTTATCGTAAAAGAACAATTTTTTTTTTCTTTCACTTTTTTTTTTCACTTTTTTTTTTCACATTTTTTTATGGTCCGCTCTTATTGATAGCGTAGTATATAGCCTTAAGGACCGCTAGTTTCTGAGGTTAGCTCGTTCAAACAGATCGTTCAGTTCCATATTTGTAGCATAATAAACATTATGTTTGTTATTTTATTAATAACAAATTTATAAAAAAATACTACTATGTTTTGACCGTATTGCAATAGAAAAGTAATATTTGAATTGTTATATGTTAAAACTATTTATATATAAATATTTAATATACATTATTTAGTTTAAGTTCGTTTGTAGCTTATAACGAAAATAATGTTTCAGATGAATTGTATGCAGACTACAGCGCGGTCAGACGCCTGCTGAAACATGAGTTTTTCCATTTGGAAGAAAATGAACAAATGGTATGATTTAAGTATTTTTTATTAGCTTTGACAGTGTAGTCAATTACTTGATATAATAGTGAAGGCTTTTGCATTATTGCGAAAATGGGGCAAGCTAAGGGTTTCGTATCATTATTATGATACAAAAAAAACGTTCACTGTCTGTTTCCCTTAAATATTGATTGAATTATATTTTTCAGTTTTTGTAATAACGGCAACAGATCTGTTAATTTTAACTATCATATGTCATAAAATATAGCCTGACGGACGGACATAGTCTGAGTAATAAGGTTTTTAGGTTAAGGAAGGAGAGAAAACGCAGAATTGATTTTTAATAACATCTACAGACATTCGACAAAGCGCTCGAGTACTGCGTACAAAACAAAATAGTTTCGAGAAATGGTGACTTGTTGTGCGACGGGTTGGGCGATCAGTCGACCGACAAGTTGCGCTACATGTTGCAATGGGCTTTGTTACCGGCGCTTACGACGCTCCTTAGTTGTTTGGACGTTATGAACGAGGTGAGATTTTTTTTTATTGTAAATTTTTCAATTATCAGCAACAGCCTTTGGGGCGATATCCTGAGGATGCCTTTTTTACAGAGTATTGCTAATAAATTTAATTGTAGGGTCACAAAAAAAGTAACGAGCTTCTAATAACTGCTTGTATATTTTTGTTTTGTGTATAGTCCATTTGTAAAAGTCATACAACAGAACATCAGAGTATAATTAAATTTGTAAACCATTTTCCATAATTATATTATTTTGGATCTTTATTGGAAATTTTGTGATTAAAAAAAGTTGCTGCTAACTTTGCTTAATATTGTTATGTTATCATTTCAATTAATTTTTGTAATAATATATATTTATTTTAATTCTAGTTTGTCAAAATATTAAACACAAATATTAAAATGATCTTCAAAAGTAAACAAATTTATACTCTTTTATCACTTTCTATCAAGCTTTGTTATGGTTTAATGAAAAGAGACACCAGACATTGTTTTTGGAAAGATCTTCTGATGTTAATGTCTTTTATTTTAGAAAAATGAATCGGTTGTCTAACTTATGACTATTTCAGTGCAAGAAATGTGAACACAAGCATGCCCTGAAGCGGATACAGCAGAAGTTAGAAGAGAAGAGAAGTCACCCGTACTGCTTGAGTCTTGAAGCAGCTGGTAACTGCTTGCAAGGACTTGTATACAGCGGTGTTCTACTCAGGCATAAAATGTGAGTCTAATTATTGATACTATCAAACTAAATTACTATTATAATATTTTTATAAGAGTTGGACAGATTTTTATATTTGCTATATTCAAAATTTAATGGTAATAAACAAATTCTAGCAGGAACACTTGGTATAAAGTTTTTATTTAATTATATATTTCCAGGCCAGAAGAAGTCGTGTACGAAGCAGTTCCAGAAGCTATTGAAAACTGCCAACGTCTCGTTAGCTCGATCTTGCCAAATTTAACTGTAGATTTTTATAGCAACCCAGTAATGGTACATCAAACTCAACTGGCGCGGTTATAGATTCTCGTATAGTTAATCTCTTAGACAAAGCTTCCAAAATGTTTGGTTACTTTTGACAGTTTCAAAATCAAATTTAACCCACAGGAAGAGATATTTGTATTTGAGACTTAGATATGACAATGACAGCTGTCAATGCAAAAAAAGAACACTTAGCATAAAGTTTTTAATTGGTGAAGATCCATTTTGACAGAATAGAGAATGCTTTCGATTAAATTGTTAAAGAAGTAACAAAAGTTAAAGTTCGCGCCAAAAGTTGACAATAGACATTCTTGGCACAGATTAAGACAGACAGTCCTTATTTACTGCATAAATATTTATTTTACAGTTCAAATTAGATCAATAATTTCTTAGATATAAAATATACAGCATATGAAACTTGTTAAATGAAGGAAGCTCACATATGCGCAAGTATTAATACTCGGAATAATAGATTGGAATCATTCGGTAATATTATTCACTTTTTATCTTAATTTTATTCTCGCCGAGGTGCCATTAATTCATATTTGAGGAGAAATGTAGTTAGTAGTATTGTAGTTAGTAATTTAATAACCCCTAGCCGTGTTCTATTTTCAAATTTTGCATGTTTGCGTTTATGTCAATTGTCAATTATTATGCTATGTTGACATTGAGTCAAATAATGTTATTAATAATATTGATAATTAAAATACCTGTGATAACGCCAATGTATTCTTTGTATGTCATGTATTATTTCCCCTTGTACCAACCAATATGTTTTAATAAAAGTAAAACGAATTTCAAAAACGTTTTTTATTTACAAAAAAATACACATATATACAAAATGGGAGACAAAATTGGCAGACTAAACGAGAAAATGGATAAACCAAATTGACTTAGTCCGTAATATCTTGATACAACAAACCACAATCTTGTGTGATGTTTTGACACCAAAAACAATCCATGATTCTTTAGCCAAATTAAAATGAAGAAAACCTATTGGACGTTTATAACTCTGCTTGATATGACACTAAGTTACTGATAAGCAAAATTCGCTATTCCAACATTAAGTAGGCTCTTTCCTACAAAATATATGTATATAAATAAATATTAAAAATATGTAAAAGTAAACATGTGCGATGAAACATATTTTACAATGAGTGCAATATTTTAAAATGAAATATATTAGACTACATTATATACAACTTATTTAACTTATGATATAGATTGTCTTTTTTAGCTGCTGTGTAGTATTAGTAATGAAGAACTATTCCACAAATTTGCATGATTTTTTTATTCATAGGAGAAAATACATATTTTACTTTAGGACAATTATTTTTTATTAATGCTAATATATTTTAATCCAGCCTTCTCCGATAAATGGACAAACCTATCCAGTATTATTTATCCAATTTGATAAAATTCAGAGATCAACCTCCTCACAAAAACCTTTAGATTTAGACTCAGTACAGACTCCTTTAATAAAGGAGGAGGGAGGACTCCAACAGGAGTCCTTTAAAAAAATAAATCCTTTTAAATACAATATTTTACAAACATTCTTCTGAATTTTGAAAATTGAAGTATACTACTAATAATTCACTTCTCCACAGCTAAAAATTTTAATTTTTAAATTTTACTCACCCATAATTCATTAAGTTTATTATAAAAAAAAATCTAATTTGATTCAAAAAAAATAAGTA
Organism: Pontia daplidice; assembly: GCA_963693355.1. NCBI lineage: Eukaryota > Metazoa > Arthropoda > Insecta > Lepidoptera > Pieridae > Pontia > Pontia daplidice. Next base: position 9,833,069 of record CAVNZL010000138.1, on the reverse strand, counting down.
AGCTTCGCTGTACTCAAGCTCAGTTTGTCTGAAGGTTCCTGGCCGCTAAATATTAACTCGCTTACTAAGAAAAAGCTTGATAAACTAAGATTCAGATACCAGTGAAAACTCCTATAATACAGTAATCATCACTCTCTTTATCTTTGTACAATTTGACAGAAGAACAACTAAGATATCATGGACAGTATATAATATCAAGAATATGTTCTACATCACATGGTTGCAAAATCACAAAGGATTTGATTTTAATATAAAATACAAAATAAGATATATATATGAGTGTAACATATTTTAAATGGGTTTAGATTTGACAATAGCGATGCTACAGTACATGTATTCACACATAAAATTGATTTAAAAGCAATTGATAATGACAAGTATGAAGTAATTCTAAAACAGATTATACTCATCAGTATTAAACGGATATACGAAACTTAGCGACTATGGAATGCCATTTATATTGCATACAGTTCGAACTACCAGACATTAAAATGACTAAAACCTTAGAAATTCATATATAACAAATTTCACAACCATACTATTAAAAGATAAAGTATGTTTGTGAATTCTGTAAATGAAAGTATCACATGAATTTATAACACACAACATTTATTGGTCTCGCGATTGACAGTTCAACTCACAGGTCAACCGGTCACTCGTTCAGCCGTGCTTCAGGGTGTGATTGATGAAGACAGTTCGCACCTCCATGGGGCAGAGAACGAGTGTGGCGTCGGGAACGGGTGAACGAATGTGAAGGAATGTGAGTGAACTGTCAAATACTCGGTCTGGTTGCACGTCTACGATGTCTGTGAGTTGTACCTGAGGAGATTTATAAATTTAGGATCTGACCTCATTTATTATAATTGATTCTAAGAAATTATATGTGGATACTGGCTATAAATAGGATATCATGTTTTTATTTGAATTAAGTTACTGTAAAAATAGAACAAACACGAAAAACAATTATCCGCTGACTTCTAATACAAAGATCCTTTATTTTTACCAGACAAAAAGTCAAACAGTGTCAAATAGTACAACTTAATTCACGAATCTAAAATTGTCAAAGTTTGACAGTTAATCGTGAATTATTTCAAAGAGCAGGATAATTATTTGCTAGGAAAAGTTACTCAGTGTTTTTATATTAATAACACTTTATTATACCAAGTTTAACACCTGATTGAAAGAGAATTAGTTTGAATATATTATTACTAAAACTTACTTGGCCATCGCTAGTGGGGTAAAAGTTGGAAACAGCCGAATTGCCAAAGCATGTATCCAAATGCACGCGCTGCACAGTCATGCCCATGCCGTGGTAAACCGATCCATCCTTATTCTGGAAAATTAACCAACACTTTAACCATCTCGAGAGCCAGAAGGTAAAGTAACGGGCTGCTTAATGCACAAGTCCATTTTAGTACGCGCCACTAAGCTGAGACTTGACGAAGGTCAGTAGTGTAAGTCATGAACGAAAAAGTTTTGAGGTTTTAAGGATTTTTCAGTGGCATTTAGATGATTTATTGAGTTTAGGATTTAGCAATGCGTAAACATCTTTAAATTGTCCAGTAAATTTAATTAATTTTTTATTGAGTTTTTTATGGTAGCAACACCGCTACAGAGTGTTATTTTTACCTCTTCTCGTATCTTATAGCAACACATCAGAATAATGACGTTTGACATCTGTCGTGCTATAGACAATGTCAACGCTTAGATTTTTCTTTATAAAACAGGCGAAACTGGCAGCAGGCTCACCGGATTTTAAGCGATACCACCGCTCAACACACAGCCCGAGGGCTCGCAAGTGCGTTGCAGGCCTTTTACAACATCAGTACACTTTTTTCTTGTCGTCCGTTTTAGCATCACTATGAATTATGTAGACATTGATGAAAATGCCTTAGCGGTGCTAGGTTCTATGCCAGAGAAATGAAAATCACCTTAACAGCAACGTGCGACCGGTAGGAGGCGATGACGAGGTCGGCGAAGTTGGCGATGGCCCGCGAGTAACTGGGCCGCGGCGAGTTCTCGTTGGCCGAGTAGTGCATCGTGACGAGGGGCTGCAGCAGGAACTGCTGCGCCACGTGAGCGCCGAGGGACAGGTACCCGCTCGGGTGCTCGAATGCTTTGTGCTGCAAATTGTTTTTACAGTTTTTTTTAATGCAATCATCACCCACACTACCGTAGTGTCACCTTTAAGCGATCGTTATTCATCGGATTGTCGAATATCACGAAATGATATTTAATCGATCCGATCATGACATGTTTAATAAAATTCTATAAGACCAATTTATTATCAATATTCCACGAACCGGAGCATCCTCAGGATGCGTCGTGGAAATTTGCTAATAAATTGGTCTCATAGAATTATAATAAGGATATAAGTAACGCCTGATTGTATTAAATAGATTTAATACTTCAACTTGCTATGATTTTTAGTTCAGCCAAAACATATTTATAGACGAATTATCGTAAAATCTCTAACATCAATAGTTGACAATCCACGTCAACTTACAATTTTTCTAAGAATCTCAAATCTAAAATCCATAGTGCAGAAACAGTTTGAATAAAAAAAAAATATTTTTATGGAACTGGAATATGCAAAGCATAGCATTCCAAAATCGTACACCAAGGGCAGCCAAGTTTTGGTAAATTACTATAATTTGGATAATACAATAGAAACATTGCCGTTAATGTCTCAATAAAAAATAAACCGTAAATTGAAGACATTCTTGTTAATGCTCTCACCGTACACGGCGTATGCGCACGTTCGACGATCAGTTTGAACGTGTGCCTCGTGCGGACGTTGTCCAACACGCCTTGGTTCATCCCACGATTGTCGTCGCGGGAGAGACGTCTGTCTTGCATTATCTGTGGAATATATTCAACAATCTCTATAAACACTTGACCTTTATGAGACTCTTTATATGAACACTCGTACATGTGCGACACATCGCACAAAAAACATCATAATGGTTTTTGTTTTTTTTTAATCTAATATGAAAAGAGTTTTAGGCTTTTTTATCACTTTGTGTGTGTATGGGGGGGGGGTCCTGTAAACCCCTCACTAAAATGCGCGTCAAATATCATGTCATTTAAACCAAAGTCTCAGGAAAGTATCTATTCAGTTCTGTTCCCGTGTGAATATTTTGTCGCTTACCTCAATCTCTCCGGACTGTAAAGCCGCGACTCCGAGCGGCGTAGAGGCAACAATGGTGAGGCGGCTGCTCTCGTCTTCAATGTACGCGCCGGACCCAAGTGGGTAGAAATTTGCTTGAATGGGTAATTTATCCAAGTACCGTCTTTTTATCATCTGAAATACACAATGAGATTCAATATTATATCATTCAAATTAAACTGGAAATAAAGAAAAAATTTAAATGATTACCTGCATCCCGTTCAGGTCAGTGTAGAAGACGTCGCCATTTTTGATGCTGGTGGAGAGACGCATGGCCAGTTCCAGGTCATCCACTTGAGGGTCGATGAGGAGGGTGTTGGTCACTTCCACCTCGCTTTGCTGCAGGGATGGATTGTTGTACACCGACACCTAAGAGTCACAAAATAGCAAATATTTGTTTTACTATAACACACATTTCTCTAACTTGAGAATATATAAATATACTAGCTGATCCGGCAAACGTTGTTTGTCAGCCGTTTGGAGGGAGTTCAATTCGAACCCCGTGACACGAGAATTGTATATAATATTGTGATTCTAAACCATTCCCAGGACCCCACACATTGAACACAGACAAAAAATTTCATAAAAATCGGTCCAGTGTTTGAGAGAATTTAGTGACATACAAGAATTATATATATAAAGTATTATTTTCATCACAACAACAATTGACACTCAAATCCATATATGGCACCTTCAAGAACAAGGCGTACCGATTCCTCAAAGGCCGGCTACGTGCTTGCGTTCCTCGTCCTACACAACTTACCGTCAAAATGACGTCAGCCGTTTTGAGGCCAATCAGCGCCGAGTACAGCGTGGCCTTGAACGGCCCTTCGGTTATCACGAGTTCGGGGTACGCGTCCAGGTTGAAGGGCTGCGCTGGTCCGTCCGGGATGAATAGATACGCCCCGCTGTTGTTATCCGACATTTTTTGGGTGCCGTACCTAAAAGCATTTATTGTTTGTGGCTAAGCATTTATTTTTTGCCTTATACAGGGTGTTTTACAAAACTATATGGAGGGAGGAATACCGAATAATTAATAATAGCTTAATAGATAGGAAATCTCCTGTCACGATGTTTGTCCGCGATGGACTCCTGAACTATTTAACCGATTTTAATTAAAATTGGCACACCGTGTTCTGTCGGGTCCAACTTAAGAGATAGGATAGCTTAGATCTTTAATTACAGTCGCAATTTTATTTTATTGCAAATTATTTGTCGATAATTCTGTTAACTCCAAACGATTGTAACAGATGTCGATACTTTTAAAAAAAGTATTGCTAGAAATCACATTTATGGCAAAACAACGTTTGTCAGATCTGCTAGTATCAAACATCAACAAATATTAACAATACCGGGAATCGAACCCGGGACCCGATCGTTGCGCCAACTGGGTCGAAAAATGGGTTACTATGACTTACTGGACAAAATCCATATGGACCGGCGTGGTCCATCCATCGCTGGATATGATCGCCTTGACAAGGCCATGCTTGTTCGCGAGCACTCGCGTGCTATTGCCCGCTTGCACCGTGACGTCATCCGACAATCTGGCCGTGGGCTGCTCAATCGCGAAAATCTTCGGGAGGTCAATGTTCCAATAGTCCGCGTTGTATACGCGTACACGTGCGTACGACGTATACCTGGAAATGTGTAGATTAAAAAAACATATTAGTATCAAAATTAAAACTTCATATTAGGAGATATAAGATTGTAAATAACTGACAATTATTGATTATTTTTGAAGTGGATTAAAATATACCAACTTGTTAATAGTCATACTGTCTCGTAGGGAGACACTGTACGCTGTTAACGCGAGCGCGTCTATTGTCACAGGGAAAGAGAGGAGATATTTATTGGCAGCGAAACCGAGCCGCTTTTCCCCCGACACAACGGGGGATATTTGGGCCATTATCGGGCTGCCTTCGAGGTCGAATACCTGAAAGGGATAGAGAAATTAAAAAGGAATATTATAATTACTGGTTCTCTTATATAGTGAATGTAAATGTAAAATTAAATAATTTTTAATGACTTACGTATCGGTGAGAGTTACCTAGTTAACGCCAGACGCGTGCGCCGGCAAATACTTTTTAAAGAAAAAATAACCCCAGAATAAATTGTATCGATTACTTTTTTGAATTTATTTAAATTTTGTATCCCATTTCAAATTAGAAGTACTACAGTTAAACACTAAAGTGCGAAAAGGAACAATATTCCCCATGTCAATTACCCGTGATATTATTGATAAATATATTATATTTTGATGGTCGCTCCTGAGATTTTCTGTACATAAAAATAAGACTAATATTTCCAAAGAAAAGTACCTCTACATGAGGCGAAGATACGAATACGGTTAAGATCTCCTGTCGCCTGAACGCCAAAGCGTTGTAGAGCACTAATCGCCTAGATGGCGACACTTCATCCAGGGCTATTGTTATTCTCGCGGGAATTTCATTATTCTTCCGCCATATATCATCTACGTCGAAGTAGATGTCTTCTTGGGTTTGGTCGATAATCGCCGGCTGCTTTAGAAGGTAGTAAGCAGCTTGTTGTATCACGGATTGGCTGTCTTTGATAGCTTGGAGCATCCTGCAAATGTCACTTTAATAACTTTCACAGATAATGTATTTTCCACAATGCGGATTTAAGGCGAGTGTGGATGCTAGGAGACCTGCCTGAACTTCAGATCAGATCCAGAATGTTCTGGAATTGCAGGTCATGAGCACCCATAACTGACGAGAATGTACGATGGACCGTATCAAGTGAAGGTCTGTGATCTTTAATATATAAATAAAATCGCAACCAGAATTTGGTAAGGTTCCAGTTACATTTTTGTGTTTCTGATAAGATTATTCATTCTTCGTATTCAAAATAAATCCATAGAAGTTGACTAGTCTGCTAAACAAAGAAAAATGAAAATTGTCTCTAAATTTTCATTTCCTGCCACTATTAAGTCCACTAAACATGTGGACATGGGGACATGACATTGGTTTAATAGTTATAGCTTCTAAATAAATAGTTGAAGACAAAAGTTGTTGATTGTCAAAATAGGTGTCACAGCTGCAGAGAGGTTGTGTGTTATCTGTATTTATTGTAGTCGATACCAACTCCAGGGCAAAGTGCCTGCGTGGTCAGTCTACCGTGACCACGCACGCTGTAAAGTACGCGAGACGACGGAAAAATTTAAAATAATATAAGAAACAAAGTATTTTTCTTTAGCTCCCACCAAAACAAGTTTCTTAGACACTATGCATAAAAATATTCTGCTATTATAGTATACCTCGGAGGTCATATGCCGAAGCCCCGTCAAATCATCGCAAAAACTGTTCCTACCACGGTAAACCTTTATACTGAACCACTTCAGAAAGAACTTACTTGCTCGCATAATCAAGCACCACATCGTCTCTAGCAGTTCCAGTGACGCCATCGTGATGCTGGAACAGCGATAATGCCCTCCTAGCTCTTTCCACGCGATCCCTAAGTTGTAGCGATGTGATGTACGTCACAGATTTCGACGAAACCGCTTGTGATGTTATAACTTCAGCTGCCCTGCGAGATGAGATCTTGTCAATTCTCACAAATAAAGGATTATTATTGGATCATTAATACTATAAATCGTTAATTTAATCCGGTATAAATCAGAATGACAAAATTAAAAGAAAACCCTACCATTTAAAAACACGGAGAGACTATGTAGAGCCAGGTGTGATCCTTGCCGCAGACCCATTGTTTGAGATCAAGACGGTAAGGTAAAACTTTCGCCCAGTACGTGACTTTGTTAGGTCGTTTAAAAAAAGTTAGAACGAAGAGTCGTAATGAAAGTAGTTGATTTACCTAACATATGCCAATAAAATTCTATCCATATTCTTATAAAATGGTCTAGATGTGAAGTATCCACTCCAATAATGTTGGTTTCGGTCTGCGTATGTGAAAAAATCACCAGAGAGCACAGGGAAGTCGGACAGCTTCATTTCCTCGTGGAGCGCTTTAAAATAATCGTTCAGTGTGCCTATTTGGACCTAAAAACGGAAATTTTAAAGAATATTATTCAAACTATCAAAAATAATATCCTGTTTAGCGGCCATATAACTATGAAAAATCATATTTGTCGTGTAATTTAAAAATGGAACGATCTACTCAACATGGCGACCAAAGAGGTCGAAATTCAAATTACGAATTTGCTTACATATAGAATTCTTAATTTAAAAAATAGCCAACCTCGGCATTCCAGGCGTCATTATTATTTATATAGTCTATCAGCATTTCGTAATTCGAATACTGGTGGTCCCATTCATTTGGACGATCGTATCTGAAGTCGTCACCCAGTGGGAAGAGTACCACATTGCTCCGGTACAGCTGGGATTTTTTCCGCCATTGGTCCAATATTAATGATGCCCTAGAATTTATCATTTCTTGATACACAGGCTAAAATTTACAATTTGAAGAGAAAAACCAGTTTTAATGTGAAAGTAAACACTCGAAATTTGATAAGTTTGTTGATAAGAAATAATTACCTTTCGGCGACATTTTTGTGAATAATTTTAATTGGCGCTATCCCCCACGGGCAAGTGACGCCATTGCCGGGTAACCTTTTAAAGTCGAACTGGCAGCATATCTGAAAATTTATTTTCATATAGCTATATTAATATTCAAACATCTATACAGAGTGTCAGTTCTCAAATCATGGACGTAGAACCGACTGGTGAACAGAATAAATATTCTATGATAACAGCGGAGTATCTTTATATATATAAATCTCCTGTCACGATGTTTGTCCGCGATGGACTCCTAAACTGCTTAACCGATTTAAAATTAAATTGGCACACCGTGAGCAGTCTGGTGCAACTTAAGATATCTTAGATCTTTAATTATAGTCGCAATTTTATTTTATTGCAAATTATTTGTCTATAATTAATTGACAGTCACAATTATATGTTAACACCAAAAGATTCTAACAGATGTCGATACTTTTCGACTGCATTGAGTAAGTAAGACTGCTATGGTAAACCGACAAACGTGTCATATAAAGTAATTTATTAACCCAAATAAAACATACTTTTATTGTTTAAAACGCTTTGGATTATAAACATATCCCCGCACACATTAAAGCTTATAAATATTTTTAATGAACTTAAAAAAATGATTACTATAAATCACATTTATGGCAAAACAACGTTTGCCGGATCAGCTAGTAAATTTTAAAAAAACGGGGGAAATTGATTCAAATATCTTCCGATAATGCTTACAAAACTGTAGCTGATGGTACAAACGATTTTATACCTTAGGATCTGGGCCACAAGAGTGCGGCACGTCATACGAATAGAAAGGCATCATGTGTGTAAACATATCGGTTTTGCCCGTACCATCTGCAAAACAATACAGTGATTAACGATTTAATTAATAGGTTTTCAAAGGAAAAGTGTGTATATGTGTGCCAAATGATAATTTACGTCTACAATTCTGAGTGTTACTCAAATTAATTTGTAACAAATGATTAAACGAAAAGGGCTTTTGAATGAAAAAAAGGAGCAAATTTATTAAATTTTGACGAAAACATAATGGTTATCGTAACTTTAACGTTATTCATAAACCAGCCCCTAATTAAATAACTCTAACAAAGAAACAAGGAATAAATACTAGAGCTTATAAAATACAATTTGAACAATCGATGGAATATCTGAATACATACCACCGAGAAGACAAAATTATTAGAGGAATAACTCCTACATTTTTCAGAGTTTCGTAGAAACGTAATTTCCCATATTATTAAATATCTGAAAAGTATTGAATCTCACCCCATAATTGCCTCCACTTGAATTCTAAATGTCTGTCGCGCGCTAACTCTTTTTTAATTCTGTAATGTATACGCTGAATTAATGAATTTTCGAAGCCGGCCAGCTTCAACAAGTACGGTTGTGTACTGGAGTGGCCAAACGGATCAATGGACCAGCTATTCTTCGGCGTATATCCAAGGTTTTCGGTCAGCCACTGGTGTCCAGTTGTGAGCTGTTGGATGATCGACAGCCAGTGCGAGTTTGCCTCATCATTCATCACCCATCCTCCAGTTACGATTTCTATTTTGCCCGATTTCAGTAAACTAAAAGAGCGAAGATTGACATCATCATATTGTTATAAACTGATATATTTAAAGAGGTTTTGTATTTTTCTTGCTCTTATAATGCTACATTAACAACGATCATAGGGCGAGTGGAATCTGTGCTGTTGTTGGGGTGAAACCACGGCATAAAAGTTTACATAGTAAATGTAAATTTATTAAATCTGCACCAGAGAATATATATAGCAGGATATATTTGTGACAGGATTGGTGAGATTGAGTGAAGCCTGCAAGGAGTTTTTATTTGTAAGTTTAGGTTAAGGTTGTTTTTAACTAGGTTTTGGCATTGGGCTGTTATTAAATAAATTATTTTATTTTGTAAAAACAAGAACGAATCCGTGTTAATTCACATTACATACACCATAATCAGTATAAATGCAATAATTGCATGCATAAATATTATGTGAAAATCTAACAAAATACAGCACAATTCTAAATTTCATAGAAAAATCAAGAATAACTATTTAATGAAACATGTGTAACAAATAATAGATTTCTAAAATTTCTTTAATTTACATATTATCAATGCGTAAAATATTCAATTACACAAAAATGTCTTAGTATTGTTATCTCGATAATAGCTAATTAATATTGAATAAAACAAAATGGAAAGCCTCTTAATTTCGCCATCGTATCGCCTTATCTCTCTTCTCTGTCGCACACTACCATAACGTCGTTAAAAAGAAAGAATATAATATATATTTCATTTGTACTTTTGTATCTGTCCTTTGGATCAATGTCCTTTGAATTTAATATGTTAATGCTTTCATAACTAGTAAACTCACTCAAAACACCAATTTCAATCAAGGTTAGTAAAAAATTAAGTCTAAAAATATTTAGTCGTAATGCGTATCACATTGAATTTTTTTATATAACTCCTAACTCTCTCAGTACGCCAGTTTTAGAAACAAGAGATTCTCATACCATACTATAAGGCTGAGATTGTGTGGTCACGCGTTAATCTCAAAAACTACTAGTGCGAATTGAATTATTGTATATTGAGGATAGAACTGATTCTGACGAAACCAAAAAGTATTATTAATCTTTGAAAACGGGAAAAATGCCTCCTTATTTTGCAATACGATGGACACGAGAATTTTAATTATTTAAAGTAAACTAATAATGGACATGAGACTTGATGTTTGTATTGGGAAATGTAAGACGTTGACAAAAATTGTGCCATTATTATAAACCAGTCTTATAAATATTTGAAAAATAATCATAAGCTATATTAATTTTGCCACATGGATAAGTTCTGAGCGCTTTTATGACTAAGATTTACTTTGTTTGAAGATTGCTTTTCTTGTATTTAGTAAAAAATTAGCTATTTATCAATAATGTATATTACCAGATTCTGTTAGATAAGATAAACAGTTATTTAAATAATAAAATTCTTTGATGCTTTATAAAAATTAGATATGAAAACTCTTTATATGTTAGGACAATTCATCTTTGGTTTATTAATAAACAATTTCTTAATCTATGCTTTTTAGGCCTTAAATGTAAATAAAAAATAGAAGTGATTCAGATTAATAAATATTTTCGTTATCTCATTTCATAAGATGTTTAAATTTATATAGGTTGACAAGGTTACATGTAATCAAACTAATTAAATTACAATAGGATAGCTGTGTAGACTCTAAAAAGATAGCTTACATATTAATAGAACTTACTTTATAAAAGCAGTTTTCTCTTTCTCTGTTGCATCCATATTCCACCATAAAGAAAGATAGCTAATCTCTGCCCAAATAAACTTCCTACCATGTCCCTCCGACAATTTCTCCACCATATTAGTAAATATTGCTTTTGTTTGTAACTTATAGTAATTTTCAAATGTCTTAAGCCATCCTGGATTGAATAAACATAATAATTTTGTTAATTACCAATTTACTATATAAAGTAATAATATAATTTTAAGACTCAATAGTTATAGTTTACATAATGATACTACATTAAGTATAAACACTTAGGAAAATGAGTTTTCTGTAGTGAAAAACTATGAATAACATTGAAGCCGAAGGGATTTTTTGGCCCATCATTAGATTTAGCTATAGAGTATTAAATACCTGGGTCATTATGTGAATGTGGTACAATGAAAACCTTAAGTTTATTCTTGCTACTCCACTGGCTCTCTTTATATTCAATATCCCAACCTTGCTTCCACACACCACCATCTATATCATCAAATTTTATTCTCTCATACATTGATAACATCTGAAAATAAGATTCCTATATTCTAAAACCTTTCAAATTTAGAGTAACAAAAATTAAGGGGTAAGAACTCAAATACACTACATTAAGGTAATTAATTATAGACATAAACAAATATATAAAAAGCAAAGAAATCTTTCAAACTTGCTGTTATATAGTTAATAGAACCAGACATTATTGTGTGTAAGTACATAACCAAAAAAATACTCAAACACTTGTTACATGTTTCGGCTCAAAAACAGAGCATTCTCATAATGTTGCCTCTAGGTACAGTATTCATAGAGTCCTTAATAAATTACATTACTCAATCAACCCACAAAGTGTATTTTCGGAATATTGCTAATAAATTGCTCTAATAGAATAGATATTGTTTTAATAATATTGCAAACCACACACAATTACGTGGAATATATGAGAAAAAGTTTAAAATGTACAATAAATAATGGATACCTGGATATCTGTTTTAGATGTTTGTTGATTCATAGGGCAATATGACATATTAATTTTACTTTTAATTTGCATTCTTGGTGGCTCATCTCCCACCACTTTGAATTCCCTTATTTTTGAATGTTTCTTTGTAATCTTAGGTTTTTTCATAGGATGAACCTCATTTGTCTGATCCACGATTTGGTCCATAGCTGTTTTTATTTCTCCAACAACTGCATGATGTTTGTTTAGTTCCTTTTCTATGTGGCGTAGTTTTGATTCAAAAGAAGACCACTTATTCTAAAAATTAATTACAGAGCCTCAGTTCAATAATAATATGATTGTTATATACATATTTGTCAAATATTCAGAAAATTATTATTTTCACTTAATAATAATACTCACATCATCAAGATCAACCATAGCAGGTTTAATGCTGGGTAGTTTAAATGTCAAATCAGTCACAACATAAAGAATAAAATATATAAAGGCTATAATACATATAGCCCAAAAGAACGCCGACAGCCTCCGTATTCTCATTTTTAAAGGTAAATATTATGCGATAGTTATAAAAATATATCACCAAATAAATGTAACACAACCCGGCTTAGACATTATTATTTCAAGTTCATTTTCTCCATTTTTCTGTGGTATACAATTGTATTATTCCTGTCTCTATCTTCTAAACCTTGATTGTAAATAAATAAATTTAATATTTTAAGTACGCGTCAGCGCTGATAAGACAGCTTTTTCCTCTGTTTTTATTTTAATTTTACGGAGTTATTTGACATTAAATCGGCGAATTTAACATTGGACGTCAGCGGTTTGTTGTCCATTGTCAACAAATCCAAAAAAATTTTTTTGGTTATGAAATATACGCCTTAAGAAGATTATTTATTTTTTTATTTTATATTAATTGTGTGTCAACGGTATACCTGTATATTTATATGATTTATTATGAATTTCCAATTATTAAACAAATTGTAATTCCTTAAACTTCAATGTATTCGATTTCCGTTTGTATTGATTTTCAAAATATTTTGCCGGCTAATGTCAAATTCAAATTTAAACGTCAAATAGTTTGTGTGAAAGATGGCGTCAAAGGAATCTCTCGATGTAAGTCCTCCTTTTATTTATTTACAACCGTTTCAGTCACTTTAAAGGCATACCTTTCACTTGCCTCTTGAAGTTTAAATTTTATTCTATTGAAAAACGAACTTTCTATCTTTAATTTATGGGTGCCAAATAACTAATGACCACACCCTTGTACGCGGCACATAATTTTTCGTTATTTTATTGAATAATGAATTAAATAACTTCTTAAACACGGTCAACTGGTTTAGAATAGCAGTGTCGTATAAGATTATAGTTTTTTTATTTTAATCTTTATACCAAATAAAAATATTTTCAAAATTTTGTCCCTTAAGCTTTAAGTCTAATAAAATGTATTAATTAATATTTTTACTACCTCATCTTAAACCTATAATTACAATGAAACCTTGATTTAAGTTACAAGTTTATATACAGTTTTTAGATTTTACAAGAAATCTTAAAATAATAACTATGGTAGTGAATGAGTTGTATATTTGTTGTGTATTAAGACAAATTTATTAAGATCAAATTCAGCACTTAGGGTGTTTATAATAATTTCCATATTTATGATCATAATCTTCTATAGACATATATTATAGATAGTTAGTCTTAGTTGTCTAGTATTGTTAGGATAAGTCTTTATAGCAAAGGGTTAATTTGGCGATTGAAATTTGGTATAGTCCACATGAGTAACAATTACAATTCATGGATTATGCATTTTTTTCTTAATGAGTACAATTGAAAGCTGTAAGTTTATTTTGAATGACATATCTTATGCAACAAATTTTATTGAAATTAAGAAACAAAGTATGTTGTAAAATATCTAATGTCACATCTTAAAATATATTAGAGCCTTACTAATTGTTACTACAATTAAGTTATTAATCTCAGTGGGATCTCTGTTTATCCAAGAGTATAAAAAATATATAATTTCAAATAAAGCAGTGTTATGACACAGTTTTTACTAAGAACAAGTTTGTCGCTTCATCACAATAACATAAAATAAGTGTACATATAGACTTTTTACACTGTAGACACTATTTGATTTTTATAAAGAAAACAGAATGTTTTTTATTAAAGAGTCATGATATAAAAATTGTTTTAAATATACAAAGGCTCTTCAGCCTTGCGTTGTTTAACGCAGTTTGATAGCGGCGAGCGCACCAATTGAGCGCATCCGCATTTGTATTAGAGGACACAGTACACTTCAAGACGCGTTCATCTTCACCCAAGGTTACCGCGGAACACCGTAGGAAATATTCCACGGACCATTCCAACCATGTAGGTTGTATATGATTACGGAAACAGATCATTGTTTTATCTGTGAGTTTTATGATGTTTCATAATTACATAAAGCACACTTAGGAATGTGCCGTAAATGATTTACCATTTAAATTCATTTACGCTGCGATAATTCACATAACGTTTATCGACATGGATATAAAATAATTTGAATAATATATTACGATAACGTTACTGTAGTGTCGGTGTCAGTTACAATTAAAAATAATAATTTTAATCTGACTTCCGAAATTTTTTGCGTAGGTTGGATATTGCGTATACACTTAAATGCTGTGAATATATAGAGCTACACATATGTACCTACTACAATGCTTTACAGCCGTATATCATGTTACGAGATACGTGGAAATTGTATAATAGAGCTGAATAGTTCAATACGATACGATCATTACTATAACATTATGAATAGCAGCGACCTTACTTGCCCATCCCAGCATTATAATTCGTAACACATTACGGTATGAATGGGCCAGTAGCTAGCGAATCTAATTCTAAATTCGTATTGATTAAAATATTGTAATTGTATATTGCAATGTATATGAGCTCTCGACTCGTCTGCCTTATAGTCTAGCGTTAATGTCTTGTGCGTTGACGCAAGCGATGCCACTTCCCGTCGGATGTCGTGAATAAGAGCGTGTCCTTATGAGATTGTCGTGGGTAGCAGGAGTCACTACAAAGTAGACCCTAACGCATGATTGCATATTTTCTCCATTTACCACGTATACTCATCGTGGTTTAGAAATTAGGTTGTGAAACTTGCTACAATGGGGATATTATTCAGGATCGTTGCAGCGATAGCCGCACTGCGCACAGATAAACTAAGATTTACACGCCTAATTGCTGTGCCATAGTTAAAGGAGAAATTCTATTTAATGCTTTAAAACCGTGGTTAACACTATCTGGACGAGGTCCTATTATAGATTTTGTACTGATAAAACGTCGTTCTATTCTCATGTAAACTATGAATTGATTAGTGAATTATAGACGCTTATAGCATCTATACGACGTAGATCATGAGAAAAAAGCTCGAGGGATTTACTTAAAACATTCGCAAACAGAAACCGACATCGATCGATAACTAGAGCAGAGTGTGGGCGGCATCAATAAATTTCACCACTGTAAATTTTATCCTGTTGGATCGTTAGATGGATTGGGTCTTCCCATCTAAACAGTCTCTTCGTATATAGTGATCTTAGAGCACGATAATTTCTTTATATTCTATTCTTATTTCATTAGTGTATGGGAAACTTATTACGTAATTATATTTACGCTATACATTTCATAACTAGTACTTAGAATTGTAATCGCAGTCTAATAATGAAATCCGGTAATGGGAATTAGTGTATATTGGTGTAGAAAAGTTGACAACCTTCTTCATATGGTGGATATAAGAGTACATTTTAAAGTACTTGAAGCGTTTTCTGTGGAACGTCTGCGAACAATGACGTAACAAGGTCGATCAACAGATAGGGTTGCTTGCCAGACGCTAGTACGTGACTTACATAAGGGCTAGGTTTGAGCGCATAGTACTTACATAACGAGACAAACTTAAAAGTTATAACATGAGAATCCTTCTAACGAGATATGATCAAAAGTTGCGACTGCCGCTGCGGGCGTGGTGGCTTATGTAAGATCTAGGATCAACTGCGGTGAATATTTAAACGAAATACAGGATAATGGCGCATATTCTTAATTAGAAAACTAGAGTTAGTTGTATTATAAAGATTTGAAGACTTAAAGAATAAGTTCATGGTTGGGGAACTATTGCGCCTAATTATATCAAAGGAAAGGATTTTGTATATTATAATATAACTAGGACATAAACATAAAGATTGTAGACGTATTTTGTACCAGTCGCGTGATAGGTGACTTTATTTACGCGGTTACAATCTGGCCTACCTTCAAAGGTTTCAGATCCTACGCCCAGGCATCATGGACTCAGAATTTTGATATGATTTTATTTCATCAAATTTTATCTACCGTAAAATTTGTAATGTATACATTTTTAGATTTACAGAATATTTGAAACTTAGAAATCGTAAAGTAAGTCAATGAGATGTTTCTCCTTTTATTTACTATAATTTGCCAACAAAAATAAAATGATGTATCCTTGTTAACTTTCGAATATGATTTGGATTACACGCGAATGATTGCTACGATTCAGTGAGTACAGATTTGATTGAAATAAAATAAAAAGCTTCGTTGTATGTGTTATTTTTGAATAAAACTTCTAACGAGTACGGTTTTTCCTAGTTATACATATAAGTTCAGTTTTTAGGTCGTACAATGTTTATATTTCTTTCTATCGTTATTTGTAGAAAGAAATACTGTTTAGCTTTCCAAAACCAGTTTTTAAAATACTACTATGTATAGCGTTACTAGGATTAGCTGACAGCGTTGTTTATTAATTAAATATTTTTTTTTATTATGACCTACCAACTAAATGTACAATTAATAGTAATAAAAACTTAAACAATATGTATTTGTACATCTAACTTTAGTCTAAAGGTGGGCACTGAGTTGCTAAAAACGTTAAACTGTCAGCTCAAACACAAAAAAACAAAAAAAGTGTACCCAAATGAAATTTTAAGACAAACGTGGAAGCTCTGACCATACTAAGCGTTCAGTCTAATCAGAGCATCCACAATAATTTTCCTAAATGTGTAGACATTGGTAATGAAAGACATATAGATACCAGTTTTTCTTATATATTTTCTTATTGAATGTAATTTAAGTTTGATTAGCTTTCGTTGCTATAGTAACAGTACTTATTTATAAGAGCCTATGAACAATAAATGGAACACGAGGTGATTCATTACTGCACGTGCAAGGGGAAAACTAATTCATAATTAACCTGTCCCCTAGTTTGGATTTACTACTTAAATACTCTAACATTATAGAAACTACTTAAATACTCTTATATAACAAAGCAATTTCATTGATTTGATAATGACATATTATCGTAGGTAATCTGTGGGGACTTAAAACAAATAGTTCATTAATAACTGATTGACCGCGACCACGATAAACGATATTAAAAAAAGGACTGGTGTAATAGTTCTCAGATTTGTATGTATCTTAAATATTTTAAAATAAATTACCGGTTTAAATAATTCTTTCTTATAACACGCCATTTTTCAAGACAATATTAACAATTAAACAGAGCTATGTAAAATACATGTATTGGACACAAACGTAGACGTTGTCAGTATGAAGCTATGATGCAGTTAGGAGGGCGTGATATCTTGTTCAATTGGCATAAAGCTTTTCTATGATAGTTTGGTGAAGAATAAATTACATCTTACAGAGTACATTGTCTTTGGTCTACGAGTTTCCACAGATAACTTCAATATTAATGCGAATATTATTCACGAGTGCTTTTTGAAAGAGTATAAACTAGTTTAACTTAGCTACTCAAAGGTTTGCATTGTACAATAAAGTTGCTAGTGCCCAGGCAGGTGCATTGGTCGTTAAGCGGGTCGCGATCGATTCGACTGCGTACATTGTTCTACAGATACTCGAAGCTATTTCAATTTAGGTCGTCATGTAGGAAGCTTTTCTGTGGGAATCTTTTTATTTTATATACTTATACAATCATTTTTTTTAAATTGTTGTTTGCGTAAAAGCAAAGGTGTTTTCAAAAATGTACACTGGTAATTATTAGAATAGAATTGCTGAACTATATTGTATACATTATCATATATATTCCAGCTATGGTAACTAGTTTAAAAGGACTACTTAACTTAGCTAAAATTTTTTGATAGGATATCGTATCCTATAAATAGAATAGAATATAGAATTATAAATAGTAGAATTTCTGGTAAATTGTGTCTACGCTGTAATGAAAAGGGAAGTTTAATGTATAAGCAAGTCGTGAACGGTCAAAGGTGATACCGAGGTGCCGTATTCGTTTATAATAAAACCAAGTGTTACGAATACCCGTGTTCATTAAGTTAAGTGTTAATTAAGAAATTAGTGTATATATTTACACGCCGAACGGTCAAATTACTAACTATATTAGTTTTACAAATTAGACATTATCACGCATATGATGGCAATTTTTAATAAAAAAAATTACTTTGATTTTAAGCAAATGTGCGACTTGTTATATAATGAGGATATTTCTGCCATACATAGTTCAATAATAAGTTTCTAATGTAACCAAAGTAGGCATTGAGAATTTGAAGTTACGTGCTACGGCGTAGCACATGTAGCTAAGTTATGGTTTCGAACATATTTCATACTAATTATATAATTTTCTTGTTGCTAAATTTAGGCCTTAGCAGGCCTGTTTTTTAACAAATATATATAGCTTTAAAGCTGAAACTGCCCTACAGCTGGAGTTAATTTAAAAACTGTAGTGTGATTAACAGTGGAATGGCAAAGTCAATTCTACCTCTATAAATTATCGGTAGAACACTCTTAGATTTGTTTCGATTATGTTATGGGCTATTATTGGTGAGCATGTCCTTGAAGAAAGTTGAAACAATCCTACGTGAGTCGTATATCTCTTACCTGCGCCCAATTTCCTTGAGTAGATAGAATTTTCTAGACAATAACACAAATTACTTTTGTTGTTCTGTGCTGATGATAATGTTCGTATGTTTAATTGAATCCCATATTTATAACTATAATCTAGTTATTAGACAATATATTTTACATAACATACGTCGGTTGTGACGTAGATATACTAGGGTATACCAATATTTTATGGGCGATTTTTTAAAGTTGATGGACATGGTAAGCTACACGTTTTATCCGTTTAACCCGTTTATTATCTCTTTCTAAAGTACAGGAAACGACAAAGTAAGCTGTATAAAAAAAAACAACTATTGGCCCTTGTTATGCCTTTCTCAATAGGCAAGGTGATCCGCCGTCTGTGGTTCATAAAAGTATCGATTCTCTCTGGATCTAAGCCTTGGTTTTCCTAATGTAGCACTATATAATATTTTGTGAAAACGATGAATTCTAATACATAAATAGAAGACCTTGGAGACGAAAGCTCTTATCGTAAGGCATCAGGTAATAGAATAAAATTTCATTTATTCGGATATACAAGTGGCGAATCCGAGGATATTGCGTCACACGGCCCAACCTCCATTATAGCAGACTTTGCTATCAAACCGTCTTTATTACGCACATATACAGAAAATTGCTGTAATAAAAATTCAATTGTTGGCTGGAGCGCTTTTTAACAGCCGAACTTATTCTTCATAACATGTTTTATGAGTGTAATTAAACAAACAAAAGAGTCCAGCTTTCAAATTATGTTTGTCTCGGATAATAATTTTCCTACTTCGAAATGTAATTTAATATCAGCTTCTGCAACTAACTAATAACACATGTCAAAAACATTCATGTCTTTTCGCCACAGCG
The DNA here is from genome assembly GCA_963693355.1 of Pontia daplidice. Taxonomy (NCBI): domain Eukaryota; kingdom Metazoa; phylum Arthropoda; class Insecta; order Lepidoptera; family Pieridae; genus Pontia; species Pontia daplidice. Next base: position 9,813,384 of record CAVNZL010000138.1, on the reverse strand, counting down.
TAAATTTAGACACAGAGCAGAGAGAGTACGAATGCAATTAAGTTTTTTATTACAGGTTTTAATACATTCGTTTCGCAATAATTTCGATTACATAAGAACACAGAATACATAGATTATTGATTACATTAAACAAAAGTAGGATATGAAACGCGAACAAAGGCGACAGAAAAACAATATGAAGGACGATCACTGATAGAACGACGTGTCGTACTGAGATTTAAATTACTATTTTAATCAACAATATTGGATGGATTGGATTTTGTAATACATGAAATTACCAAGCACTTGTGTTAAATAATTTGTATTTTTTTTTTTGGAAAGAGAAATGTTACAAAGTTTTCCATCAAACAATAGTATTCAATACTTAATTATAATAATAGATTGAATATATTACAAATACCAATAGTAATTGGTCCTAAATGTGCTACCTACGTATTGAAGATTTTCATATAAGTAATATATATTATATGATTTTTTGTTTCAAAAGTATAAAAATGTACCTTATTTATAATCACAATATAGAATTAAGTATGCAATTATAATAATAATAAGTTAAGGCAGTTGTAATATATAATTAAGCATTAACATTTTTATATTTTAGAGACAAATATCATCTAATGTAATCTATGTTTATTAGTACTAACAGAGTTTAAAGTGTTCAAGTAGTTTTTAAATAATTGGATTTCAGTACGAGGTTTTCTGAGAACCAAGAGAAATTATTGCGACTTCTATTTTCTGTGCCGAACGAATGGTCATTTGAGCGCTAGGCGTATCAATATTAATGTATTTATAAGAGTGTAATTACGTTATAAATAAGGGTGCAAACTATTTTTTTAGATACAACAAACTTATATATCAAAATATCAAAACTTTCATAATTTAAATGCCACACAAATCCCTATTGGGAATAGATGCCATTTTGTTGAGTAAATTATTAACGTACATATTACAATATTCATTTCATTGGCTATTTTTATTTAAATTATTTGAATAAAATTTAATCTTTGCAAACAGCTATGTTAAGGTCGACTAATATTCGATATTTTATACAGATACTAACCAAATATTTGATAATTTTTTATGCACACGTCTCCTACGTTCCCATTTATTAACTGTCGAAAATTGAGTGATAATATTAAACAAAGCTTCGTTTAGGTGTGATTCGTCGACAGCATCTCTCGTCCAATCAGAGCCACGCGACACTATTTCGAATCGTCATTTGTTACCTTTGTTTCGTTCGTCTTTTGTTACCTAACACAGTGTTCTTCAAATGTCATTGAGAAACTCAATACCTACTCAGGTAGGAACATTTTGCCAGTACTCAGCGCTTATAGGAGTATTTTACCGTACCTTGGCTCACAGTATTGATTGGGGTTACGTAACTGTTATGTAAGGATCTATAGACGTTATATAACAATTACTCGGTCCAGTAAAATGCAGTTCAGATATAACCTAGTTTTCGTGATTTTAGAGCAGCTTCTTTGTTAGATTACTTGGCACTTAGTGGAGAGCAAATAGAATTGTTGGCGTGACTTTCTTGTTATCTGACATCTATTACGATAAAAGTTGGACGGTCTATGGGTTTTTAGTAAAAAACACATATCACAAATAGATGCTATAATGGATTTTGTTTAATGAATAGAAAACATTAAAAGGAATCTAGGCTAAATGTTCCAGTCGTCGTTTTAAACTCGTTATAAATCGCTTTTAAGCTCTCGAAGCTTTTTTATCAGATCCTGAAAAGCATTAAGGAACGCCGCTTTCATAGAATTTCATTGGGTATGAACACACTTTTTTAAAGTAAATTAGAAACTGTATTGCCTGTTTTTAACAGTTGATTGTAAAAAGCTAAGCAAATATCTCGGCGAGATGTAAAAAAAACTTGTTGAAGTTATCCGTCTTCGAATAAGTCTTGAAATCGATATAGGACATTGCTTTTTGCAGTTGTACTCTTTTAGCTTAATGTTTTGTCTTCTTCATTCAAATTGCATTTATGCTGTGCTGAAAAGGGACCTTAAATGGGTGCCTTAATTTGACGGTTCTATTATTATTAATGTGTCTCTGCTATTTGATAAAAGAGATAGGTACGTGAGGAAATACTTTAATAATCGTAGAAACGTTGCAATACTATTTTTTTTTAAAGACGTCAAATAAACTTATCGGTGCTAAAGGACCCTTATGTCAAGTTCTCATGAATATTCATAGCGGAATCAATTTTCAATTCGAAATTGATTTTAGAGTTAGATTAGTCTTTCGTGAACCGAGTTAATATTCAATTCTGTTAATATTAAATTAGGTTAGCTACAATTCGTAGAAATAGATAGAACATTGATTTTTTTTGTATCTAGTCTAGTGAAATAGATTGTTGATTCTAAATGGGTTTAACGCCCTGTATGTATGGGGATTTATCTCATAAAAGGTTTTTAGTGCTCAGTTGTGATACGGAAACAATGCCTATATTTGCGATTCTATCGAGTCTGCGTAACTATATTCCTTATATATAAAATATAGAAAATAGCAAATATATAATGTATATTTTTAAGTAATTAGTAGATTATATCGCAGATGTTGACATATCGTCAATACGTTTCTCGATCTCGGATTTACAGCTGACAAATCAAGTACACATCACACAGAGCACATTTTATATTGAACACATAAGTATCATTTCATATAGCGTATAAGATTTTCTTAGCTGGTTGCTATTTGTGTTTTAGTGTTTTACCAATGCCCGATTAGAGGCCACAGGACTTGAAACTCATTTTGTTTAAACCGGTTACCACAGGTCGGTATAGACTACAGAGACTACTCATTCGCAAATTTCATTCAAGGGGCACGCCCACACACAATCTACACAAGTTAAACTATAATGAGGAAAGAGCCTAGCCGAAACATGAACCGGTCAGTAATGCGTTGCATAAGACTTCTTTTCATGGTGCAATTTGGGAATTTTAATTGTAAAAGGGATTAATACTGAGAATTTTAGTTGACGCGAGTACATGTCGAGTTCTTTTCAGCAGTCGTCAGCGAGAGACGAGGAATGTTTTCATGTACAATATAAAATTATTCGCTAAAAGCTTAAACTTTCATGAATTGATTTACTAAAATATTCCTTTATAGGAATAGTACGGAGAAGGATTTTTAAAAATTTTATTAAGAAAATATTCTAATGTATTTTCCAAAGAATTACCATGTGCAAGTAACGTACATTATTCCAACGTAATTTTTTTTATAAAATTGAGCGATGCTCAGTGTTCATGTGCCTTAATTTAAGATCCGCCCATATATCTTTACTTTACTACTTTACCTATTTTGAATTTTTAAACAAAAAAACTCATACACAATATTATTTTTTAGCGATATATTCGCATATTGATCTCACAATCACACAGACTTACTAGAGACAAATGTATCAAGGATTAGCTCATTCAATGCAGGTTTTTTTGATGAATTATTGTCCAGTCCCATGAAGTTAGGAGCGAATCAGCTCTCATCATTACCATTATCCTGGTCAATGAACTTGTGTCAGGAACGGAAATCGTGGTGCACACCGGGTGCGGACCTGACGCGGATTAGACTGGTATTGTAGAGAAACCAATTCAAGTGGACAATTGATAACGAAATGACTGATCAAGCAAGCTTATATGTAATCTGCTTAAAACGATGTTTCTCTTTTTAAGGGCTTATCAAAGAGCATTCCAAACATTGTTTGTCTTCTAAGGTACTTTTATAATATTAATCCAATACAAAAAATTATAATTCAAAATGATTGTGAAATTTTGCTCAGCATGAAGACAATTCAGAGTCCTATTGAATATCTTTAGATTGATTGAATTGACAGATTAAAAGCTTCGGTTAAGTGGCAAGCTTTAACATATGAAGCCTAGAATACTATCTCTTGTATTTTCTTTTATTGAAAGAGTAAAATTTGCAGTATGTGCGTCGTAACACTGCTGTATTCTCTATCTGAAAATCGCTGAGAAATCAACCATGTTTTCGGTTTAAATAAGTTGGAGCTGTATCCTCCAGATATTTAACTGTATAATATTTAATTATCTGGCTAAGCGTAACCCTTACAATAAATACCTTAACGACTAACTGAGTTCATAATTGAATTATCCGTAGCACGGCAATTCTCGCGTGCACTTAGCTAAATCAATGTTAAATTTATGTCAAGTGAAGTACCGTTAGCAATGTCCTGACATTGTTTAAATTGTATATGTAACTATAGATGTAACGATTAGCGATATTCAATTTGATTTTGATATTAATTTTGTATATTACGTAAGATGACAGGACTATCTCGCCTATATTCAAGGGCTCCATGTCCTGCCTGCCAAATTTATAAATGATATTCCCCGACTAGTTCCTACCACTATCTGGAATTCCAAATCTAAAATTAAATCGTGGAGTGATTTCGCCAAAAGTCTTGGCTCGTATATACGAAATTATGCTCTGCTTTTGAAAAATAATATAAGTTAGTTGTGGCACGTGACTTGGCTGTGCATTTGCAGTTGCCTTGTTTTAAGCAATTGCCAAGAGCGTTCAACTTTAGCCCAATTTAATACTGCGACTGCGCACTTTACTGCGTGTTATCTTAATCTATAGTATCTAAATGTTTATTCCAATTATGTGTTCTAATGCAGCATTGGGCTTACCGGCTTTCTCTTCACTATCCATCCTATAAATTGAAATTGGTACCAGTAGTTTCGAATTTTCATTTCTCTTTTTAAATATACATTTGTTATAGCTGTACTCATAAGGTTAGATCGTAAGGATTTATCGATCACTAACCAGCTTTGAATGATGCAGCCACCACAAGTGTCGTGTGTCCGAGTGTTAAGTTCGAGGCTGGAGCCTTTAAGATGTAGGAATGTAGTAATTACGAACCCAATTGCTTCTATGAATAAAGCAATCCCATTTGCTTTTAACAAAATTTTATAACCGTATTTTCGTTATGATTTTATACGTATTTTAGTTGAGTTTATTAATTACAGAAGTTTTATTTATACTTGAGTATGACAAAAGACTATGGTATAATGTCTAGAATAGGTTAACAGCTGAAATAGAGTTGAAGAATTTTCTAATCTTCCAATTTTAGGTTCTTACAACCAGGCAGCAAGCCATGAAGTTTTTCACGGGAGATTGCCTATACCGAAACTCTTACTGCTACTAGCTTTAGCTAAACAATTACGAATAGTTATGTACAAAGAGACTATTTAAATAGACATGCAGACAACGACGAGCTCGGCTTCGGATGAGGTTTTATTTGGAATGTCATACATTTTAGATAACTAAAAAAATGTGGGGAGGTGTGCAAATTTTATATTTCAAACTATAAATCTTGTCTAGCGTACTGCATATTCGCTGTATGTGAATAAACAGTACTGGTTAGCAACGTGGTTTATTTTTAACGTTACGTTTACAGTAATTGATTGATGTTTTGAGATCCGAGGAATTGAATGGGAAAATTATAGTATACTAGCTGATCTAAGTTTTTTTTTTGCCAACACAAGCCTGTGTGTGTGACAATTTCCAGTCCTTTAAAAAGTTTTTTGTATAGTCGTGTTGTTTTTATATATATAACAAAGATATGTATAAAAAAAATACAAGCAAATCTGAAAGGCTGATAAAGGCAAGTTGTAATAATTGACATTTAATACATCATATATAGTTTCCCATAATTGTTGACGGGTGTCACAACCGCCAGTGGCTTAGTTGAAGACCTGGATCAGTGTTCAATTCTGTCGAAACAGTAATTTATCTTGTCACAGCTCCAAACACACCACGTCTGGTTACAACACTTAAAAAATCAATGAAAGAAAGAAAAAATTATAGCAGGAATATGTAATACATATATAGATATATGCTATATAAAATGCTGCTATTAATGAATGTCAGTGGCATTGGTACAACACAATTAAGTTGGTTGGTTAGAATATTTAATAGGATCATTGTTTTTGTAGTTGTAATGAAAACCTACTTTTGCTTTTGTTATTATTTTCAGTCGTGACTAACAATGTTCACAAGTTTACGATTTGCATAACATATGGGTAGATCAAATATATCTTAGACATCACACGCACTCGGCTCACGATCTTAATGTAATCTAATATTGACTTGAGTTTATAGACGTAGTTGGCAGTTGCTGCGGTATCCCCTTCAAAGCGGATTGGAGCGGCGAAGGCCTGTCTGGAATATTGTATAAGCGATAGCTTAACTTTGTCTATATGTCTATATTACAAAATATAATCCAGAGCAAATTTTGTAAGATTGTTAATACTTATGTTAAAAGAGTTTTAACAACTGTTTTAACAACCACTTCAGCTCTGTACCAAGAACGAGGTGTTTAATTATTTGATTAAATCAGGGATATGTAAGTCCACAAGTGACCAGTGGCTTGAAGGTTCTTGAAGAAAGACTTCTTCGTCATTATATAGTTGACTATAAGGGACATTAGTTAAAATATTTCAAGAGCCTATACTTAAAAGAAACTTCTTCGCATAAAAAAAATATTGATTTAACTGTCAAACGATATGATGATTGAAATGTAACTAAAGTACTAAATAGAATAAGGAATTTACAAGGCTACGTTGATATATTACAAAGAAAGCTCTCCGTTCCTTCTTTTATGGCCCCATTTTGGCACCAAGTTGGTAGTACCCTTTACGTCACCATATCCATTACGATTCGATACATGGTTATTTCTGAAGCGATTATTCTAGTTTCGGTTGAGGCGTGATTTATCGCCAAGTGCTGAAATTTACAGCAATATAATTTTAAGATTGGTAACACTGTGTCTGTCTTCTCAGTTATACCAGTAAAAGCTCATTAGGCTATTCCTAATATAACGAACGGTAATATAACGATCTCTCGTAAAAGGTGTATTTAAAGACTACAAAATATAATTGAACGTTTCCTCATTATTTTATTGCAAAACTAATTATAGTGAAACAATTTGTATTGTTTTGGGCTATTAAAGTAAGTGAACATAATTTTCATTTTGTAGTATAATCCTAATCATTTTTTTTAAATATATTATATTTATATTATAATGGCAATATATATTTTTTAATGTAAACTTTATATCATAAGGCAATACTGTACTTTTGATGTTGAAGTTTTTTTAACCGACCCCGTTTCTTTGCCTCTATTCAAAAAAGCTTTTCATCAATTGTAGCATGATGTAAAAAGTTTTATGTACCCACTTTAGTTTAAATGCAAATGAACAGAATTCGCTTTGTGTATTCCGACCTACTCTAGATAGCGATGTTTCGAATATTTTTATATGAAACATTTATACAGCCCCATTCGTAGCTGGGCTGTTATAATTTTATTTTCCTCCCCCCCCCGGGGGGGGGGGGGGGAAAAAAAAAAAAAAAATTAATTATTAAAAATTTTTTTTTTTTTTAAATTTTTTTTTTGTTTTTTGGGGGGGGGGGGGGGGGGGGCCCCAAAAAAAAAAGGTTTGTCCCCCCTTTTTTTTTGGGTTTTTTTTTTTTTGGGGTTTTTTGGTTTTTCCCCGGGGGGTTTTTGGGGGGGGGGGGGTTTAGGAAAAGGGGGGGGCCCCCCCCCTTTTCCCAGTACTTTCCCCGGCTTTTTAACCTTTGTTTTAAGTTTCTCACCTTACAACATACATTAATAGATCACTTTAGTAATTTGAAAATATTTAGTAAAACGACACTTACAGTGTTATAATATCGTTACTTATTTGGAATTATTGCATGGGTCGCCCCATGAGTGGATTGTTAGACATTTTGATGACAAAAATGCCCAGATACACTTATCAGAAATATGTTTCCTAATCTGAACTATTGTTATATTTACTAAAGAAATCCGAACCTATCTAAAATATATTTATTTCTTAATATGATTTAAGAGATTTTTGTTTCATCGAAGTATGCAAGAGATATTTTTTATTTAATATAAAGGCCCCTTTTAATGGGATATTACCCATCATGATTAGCTGAAGAAGGTGGCATAACTTACGTAGACACAATTAAAGAGTGCTACGAATTTTTATCTGTCGACTAATTGTGACAACGTCCTCTGTGCTACATTTATAGATAATTGTAGAGTTATTTCTACGTGTTGCAAACTTCGAAGGTTAGTTCGGTTCTATCCTAGCTCAGTAGGGACTTGAGTAGTTTGTATTTTCCACACGCGTTTCATACAAATCCACTCTGGCTGCCTCGCGAGTTAAACCGATAGCGAATGTTAAAAATTCATTCGTTTAATGAGAAAATAATTTTATAAGTGAAATAAATTTTCCACTCTAGTCAGTGAAATAATTTATCCATCTACTAAAGTAAGGTTGGACGGTTTCAACATTTCGTTATAAATGAGACGCTTGAGACTTGACCGTTGATTTATAAGGCACATTTTTAAATCTAAAAATATCGCTTGAATCTGATATCTGTACTAATACTATGAAGCTGAAGAGAACCGAGGTTTGTTTGGTTGATTGCACGATCTTGTCATAGGAATTGTAATTTGAAAAGAATGTTTAAGAATTATTTGTGTGATAGTTATTTATTATAAAGGAAGGTCGTTAGACTCGCGCGATCCATGGGAAGGGGTGTCTTATGACACAGGTCAGGTGAAGCCGCGGTAAACCGCTAGTTATATATAAAACCTATAGGAGTTATATTTAAAACCGCATGACGTACGAATGAAATTTGTCTAGTCGGTAATTTATAGTTAGTAGACGTCTGCTATAAGGAATTTTACGTCAGGGTCGGTTTGCAGAAGTTTAAGCACTGTATAGTTTATGAGTAGAGGTCACCACCTAAGACGTTTGTTTTAAGCTGTTGGCTCAATAAGGCTGCCGCATGTTTGATAGAGATAATTTTTTAAGAGTCAATTACAAGATAGGAAAGGATCTTCCACGAAGACCGGTCTAAATCACTGGGCGACGAATTCGCATTCGCATTTTACAAGTAACGAATTTTGAATTATGTATTACCTAATGACTAAATAAAAAAAGTATTCATTTAAAAACATAAAATATATGATTGATAAAAGCTACGCAGTGTAAAACAAATGCACAAAGGTGCGTCGATTAGCAATTCGCTTGTAAATGTGTAGTTTGTTTTACTACCTTATACTGTATGAAAAAGTTAAGTAATATCTACTTAAATAATAATGTAATGTTGGTTAGTGAGTACTAGACTGTTAGGTATCCGGCTTGGCGCAGGCGGGAGGGCGTGCGGCGCGCGCCGACTATTGATCGAGGGGAATGACGCCCGGGCTGACCCAAATAGAGCCTTCGCCACCCTACCCCTACTCAAACCATTATCCTCCCAAACCGCTCCACGAATTTTCATATGCCGCTCCGCGAGGAATGTCCCGTGCTCCTTGTTACGTAACTATGGCACCTCGACTTATTGTTAGGTGATTAATATTTAGCTATGTTATGTAATTCAATCATGACACGTTCAAAGTAGGCAAAAATCTATTTATATAGGCTAATTTTAAATTATCTTATAGGTATTAAGATTAATTTGTTGTGGATTCCAAAATTATTCTTCTGTTGAATCCCATAACAATGGATCGATGGTAAAAATATAAGGGCTCAATACGTAAAGATTTTACTTCAGAGCTATAATAGTCAGGATTAAACTGACAAAAGGAATTAAATCGGTAAATAGGCATATCATGAGACGTAACTGACCTACGCGACGGTCTGGAAATCCCATTTCGTGCGGTGCATGCGTACTTAGAACCCTATGGGTTGGCTCGACACGTTGCACCTCTATTGATTAATCTACCCTGGAAACTGACATCGTGACCGTCAAAATTGTATACATTAAGAAAAAATTTTGCTCCAGACTGCGTTGAATAAATTCCTATAGATTTATTTACCAAGATTCTCAAGGCCTTTATATCAATAACCGTATTAAAGTAAATAAAGATATTTTTATCAAGATGCTGCTGAAAATTCTAGATATTGAGTTTATAGTCGGTTATAAGTATGCTAAGAGCAGACGCCTTTTTGTGTAGCCAAGGTTTTTGAGCGTATCGTATCTATTCACAGTTAAATGAAGGGCATTTTATTCTTTGCTCTCTGGGATCTCTTTACCCACTAAGGCTACGATAAAAAAATAAAAGCAACCCTAAGCTCCATAACGTGACCGAGTGGAGAAACTAACGACCTGAAAACCACGTTCTATATATGCTATCGCGTAATGATGGCAGACGTCAAGATCCGGAAATTAATATCAGCCCAGGTGTCTATTAAAATGCAGAAGGAATTAGGATAGATCAGTAAATAAATGTTAACGTGTTTAGAATTTGTTTCATTTCTAGAACAAGTAACAATTTGGTAGACTTCAAAAAGCCGTTAGCGTTTTAACAGACAGAGGGCAGACAATCTGATTGCTTAAGTGTTCTGTTCATTAATTCTCACTGGGAATTTAAAACTGTAAAATCATCAAATTTTTTTCCATTACGTTTATTGTCTGAGAAAATAATTCTTCAGTTGCACTTATTCGAGCTTTACGAATGCAACATAATTATTACCACCGGTGTTCGCAACATGAAATTGTCGTTAAAGTTTACACCCCTTTTTCGTTCCCCAATAATAATTCAAGGGCGAAACTGTAATTATATAAAGCGAGACATACTTGTACAAACAGTTTTCACCCAACTACCATTCGCAAAAGCCCATAAAAACCAGCTATTTATACGTATGTATCCATTTTATTGCATTATGATAATAAAGTGTGAGGCAATCATTCGACGGTAATAAAACGTTTTCGTGAAATACCTAAGCAAGAATACAGAGTATTTTAATTTGTAGCTTCTCATTTGAAGAAACGAAACATACATAAGTGTTGTTTTATTTAGGGAGCTTTGTTAAATGTCACTCTAATTATAGAATACGCATATATCACTACAATTATATTTTTATAGAAATGATCGATTATTTACCAAATTGATAGAAAACTGTGTATTCTATCCTGTATTTTGTGAGTATTATAGACGTCCAAATAGATACTTGTAGAAGTAAGGCAAGATTTGCCAACGAGATAAGGCTTGATGAGCATGGGAAGTGGTGTCGGTCGGCGGTGCTTGTCATCGGGTCGGTTGTGAAAGGTTACGAGCGGGGCGGGCGGGCGACAGGGCGGGCGGCGCGCGCAGCTAGATGCGCGCGGCGCTCGCCGTGGCGGCGCTAGCGTCGTGACGCAGTGTGACGTCAGTGCACCGACGACCCGATAGGCACAATTCCTACCGTCAGTCGCCGCTCGAAGCAGGCCGCCCAAAGACGTGCCTTCGTCATCCGTTTGCACTCTCATACCGGGTTTTAATTTCGTATCACGATGACATAGCCCCAGTGCCGTGCGACCGATTGACGTGGAAGCGCACATTTTAAGTTTTTTCGTTGGAACGAGGAAGCCGTAAAGGTCTTCGTTTTTGCAGAACTAGGGACGACCTACTCCGCTCCATCGACGAACACAGCGACAAGAGGCGGCTTATTCTTTTAAAACCGCCTTTTCAATACTCTTGCGAAAATGGGCGAGGTGAGTGCACCAATGCATATAGGATTGGTTGCCTATTGTAGACTTATTTGAAATATTTTCTGTCGCAATTTGTATGTGAGCATGGCAATTAGATTAGTTTCCGCATTTGAATCATCAAATATTCTTTCATATACAGTGATTTTGAGTTACTATTTTTTTGCGTTCGCCACCGCTGATTACGAGCTCGAAGATTTTATCATCTGCATTAGTTCATTGTTTCAAAGCATTGTTAGATACCTTTTTGTTACAATCAGACGAATTATTGTGTAATATCAAGGGAAATAAAGAGAAAAACATCGAAGACGGCGCCGGCTGGGTTGCGTAACGGCTGGTATTGATCGTGCGACAGGAGACAGTTTGCTTTGAATCTCTCATAGCTTTTCACAGTTCATACATTCGAATAAGCTTTTATAAAGTTTAGATGCACCTGACAGCGAAGCTCATTAATAATTTATAGTTTTTTTTTCATTTATAGATTTTGTATATATAATATATAATAAACTAGGTGTACTAGTGATAATAGAAAAAATAGTGGGGGCCTGATTGATATAATTCCTCCAAGGTGTTCAGAAGGAAGTGACTAAACAGGTAGTCGCGGGAGGCGGTTAGAGCCCGCGCTAAGTGTAAGAGCACCGAAGGTTTATTAGGAAATTGCCTTGTCATTATGTCATTTAAATCGCATAGAGTGCCGTCGCTCTATTGGAGTATTTCCTTTATCCTTTATGACGTTAGCACGCACACAATTATGCCGGACGGAGTCCTTGCGCTGCCGAAATTTGATATCTTACGTAATGGTTTAGGTTTTAGTATGGATCTATCAAATATCAAGGCTAACCATAGATTCATTTTTAATAAAAATTTAATCAATAAAATAATATGAAGAAAATATTTTGTAATATAATTGGTGTGCTTAATGTACTCGTAAACATCGATATAGTTATAATGTTAAGCTAAAACTTTATCAGCCGCCTACATAAACGTTGTGTTTTTTAAATTATTAATAGTAATTTTTTATCAGTTTTAATTATTGATGGTTTTTGTTATTACATTAATTAAATTTATAGCTCAGTTCAGTGTCATCAAATAACACTTTGACCATTTTTTATCACCAATTGGGATCAAAACAATTATTTTTATTAAAAAACTTAAAATTTATTGATACGCTCTAAAGGTGATATCCCTTTAATTGTTTTATTATAAATCCGTTTTGGAATCCATTCTTTTTTTCGGCCTAGTATACGATGTATTCGTCGGTATACCAACAAAGACTCGTGAATTCTAATAGTGTTTTGGCACGTTGGCACAGTCGCGACGTCAAGAGCTAGTCTTGACGCGATATTAGATAAAAATAATTGTCTCATTCACGTTTCGGTAGCTACTACGATCGTAACCACAAAATTTCGGTGTAAACCGGTGTTGCGACCATGGCACTGAATTTCTGATCGATGACTCTTTGTTATTGTACATTTTTGCATGCGACCCGCCGTCTACCGATTCCGTCTGTTTAAATATACATTGTATGATATCACACCGCGTACCTTTGACAAAATCGCATTCGCCTACAAATAAAGCACTATTGAACTCGTTTCATTATGTGGACGTTATTATGCTGGACCCTAAATTCATCCCAGTGTCACCTTGTAAGTTTCGCTTTGTGTTGGGCAAAACCAGATTCGATTTTCCATCAGTTATTCCGGTTTAACCTTTATGGAGATTATAGAATGCGGTCGCTAGGGACCGGGGGTGGCAACCTTGTCTTTTAGCTATTTATGTCGAGGGCTGGAGGTGGGGTTGGACCGAATGCGCACGCGTGTTAGCCCATGCTTATGTAAGAATGATCACGCCTTCTTAAAACGTGTTCTGTTCCCATTTTATATATGAATATTGAATCATATCATCTCCGTTACGTTTAGCTGAGATTCGTGAATGTTGTCGTAAAATTTTAACGTTCCCAGCGACTCACCTCGCTAAATGGGTGAGCTCTTAACTCGCGTCGATAATGAGAATGTCGCGTTCGTGTTGTTACTTAAAGTAGCCTTCGCGGATATTCATAGCTCGTTTTAATGAGGGCTTGGACGAAAACGTTTATCAATTATCGATGGTGATGCCGGACTTGTTTACGCGGCGTATTTAGAAACAGGCTACATACGCTTGAGTTTAGTGTCCATGGCAAGAAATGTGAACAGATGTGCATTTGAATGTCATTGAATTGTGCATGCGTGTTTGTATAGGCGTGATTCGACCGTGGCTACAGTTGCTCTCAGGTTCGCACACGTAACTAGTTCATATCAATTGAAAGCCATTGAGCCAGTGATCCCTACTAGGACCACAGTAGTTACCAAGGTTACACCTAGTGATCACTGTTATTGCAAGGGATTGTCTACTATGGTAATTTGCTAGTTTTGAAATTGTATTCTTAGAATAACTAACATTGTTTTTTTTCGACTATTTGTTTGCTATTCATGATTTGTTTTTCTGATACATTTGATTCCTGGCAACGTTTGGTTCTTTTTTCGGAACCGTGCGGTGTCTTTATTAGTATATCATTGCATTGCCTTTGGGCCTTTAGTTACCTAGTAGATGTCTAGCCCCTAGTTATGTTTTACAGCATGGCCGTACCGACTCGTACCGCGTCGCAACCATCGGCCCCATTAAGGATGATAATAGAACAGCTGATGGACATTACAAGGTTTTTAATTTGCATTTTCATGTCATTTCAACGTATGGCGATCGATGTTTAAATGCATGCTACGCGATCGTCATTGCATGCTTATCATTCCATTCATTAAATGTTATCATTGTATGAATTTGGATACGGATGATTTAACTTACAGTGATGGCATTTATCAATTGGCTTTACAGTGTTAAGTTTAAACGCTTGGGTTATGTCTTGTGGATGGATCGTTATAGAAAAATAATTGTTGAATTATAATTTCTCAGACACGACGAAAACCCCCCGCGAAAAAACGGAAACCTGGAGATTTAGAAGATCTTAAACAAGAATTGGACATTGACTACCACAAAGTAACACCCGAAGAACTCTACCAAAGATTTCAAACGCATCCGGAAAACGTAAGGCTTTCTTTGTGTAATGGAGTCTATATTTGCTATTTTTAAAGGCATTTCAATGGATCTTTAAAAATTTTGGTTGTTTACAGGGCCTTAGTCATGCAAAAGCGAAAGAAAACTTGGAAAGAGATGGTCCAAACGCACTCACACCCCCAAAACAGACGCCCGAATGGGTGAAGTTTTGTAAAAATCTGTTCGGTGGATTCGCATTATTACTGTGGATTGGTGCTATTCTATGCTTTATTGCTTACGGAATTCAGGTCAGTCTGCAATATTAATAAACTAGATAACATCTCAACGTGCAATAACAGATATTAAACTCGAATACATTTAAACTCTTTTATTCATACTAGAAAAATTGTTACAGGCGAGTACGGTAGAGGAGCCCGCAGACGACAACCTGTACCTTGGTATTGTATTAGCAGCCGTAGTCATTGTGACGGGTATCTTCTCATACTATCAAGAAAGCAAGTCATCGAAAATTATGGAATCCTTCAAGAACATGGTGCCTCAGTTTGCAACTGTCATTCGTGAGGGCGAAAAGCTAACACTGCGAGCTGAGGATCTCGTGCTCGGTGATATTGTTGAGGTAATAACTGCCCGTACATTACCTTATGTTTCTTACAGTTTTCACAATTCTATTTTCTTTCAAGGTTAAATTCGGTGACCGAATCCCAGCTGACATCCGCATCATCGAATCTCGAGGCTTCAAAGTGGATAACTCAAGTTTAACTGGTGAATCCGAGCCCCAATCCCGCGGACCCGAGTTTACGAACGAGAACCCATTGGAGACCAAGAACTTGGCCTTCTTCTCTACCAACGCTGTAGAAGGCACTGCTAAGGGAGTGGTGATCTGCTGCGGAGACAACACTGTATGAAAATGTTCTGTTTGATTGATCATCAGTTCATCACTAACGGTGATTTGAATTTCGCTGATTGTTTTTAGGTTATGGGACGTATTGCCGGCCTGGCTTCCGGTCTGGACACTGGAGAGACCCCTATCGCTAAGGAAATCCACCACTTTATCCATTTGATTACCGGTGTAGCCGTATTCCTTGGTGTGACATTTTTCATTATCGCTTTTATCCTCGGCTACCACTGGCTCGATGCTGTCATTTTCCTTATTGGTAAGATTATTGACATTTTCTATAACATTTTTCTCGTGGAATGTCTTGTTAACCTTCGTACATTTTCAGGTATCATCGTAGCTAACGTACCAGAAGGTCTCCTGGCCACTGTAACAGTATGTCTGACTCTCACTGCCAAACGTATGGCTTCCAAGAACTGCCTTGTTAAGAACTTGGAGGCCGTCGAGACTCTCGGATCAACGTCCACTATTTGTTCTGATAAGACTGGTACTTTGACCCAGAACAGAATGACCGTCGCTCACATGTGGTTTGACAACCAGATTATTGAAGCGGACACGACTGAAGATCAATCTGGAGTGCAATATGGTTCGTACAATTTCCTTCAACGGTGGTCCAGTGTTTTTTTTATCTAACTGACTTTTTTCAACAGATCGTACTAGCCCCGGTTTCAAGGCCCTCGCCAAGATCGCGACTCTATGCAACCGAGCTGAATTCAAGGGTGGTCAGGACGGTGTGCCAATTTTGAAGAAGGAAGTCGCCGGTGACGCCTCGGAGGCTGCTCTGCTGAAGTGTATGGAGCTGGCGCTGGGAGATGTTATGTCAATCAGGAAGAGGAACAAGAAAGTCTGTGAAATTCCCTTCAACTCAACCAACAAATACCAAGTGTCCATCCACGAGAGTGATGACCCCAGCGACCCCAGACATCTCCTGGTGATGAAGGGAGCCCCTGAAAGAATTCTGGAGAGGTGCAGCACTATTTTCATCGGCGGCAAGGAAAAGGTATTTTCAATTTATTATGAATCTTTATCAACGATTCTCGATAACTGATTATTTTTATATTATAACATTTGAGACTTGTCTAGCGGTAAGAATTGATAACAGAATTGAATTTTGTATTAATTAAAATCTTTATTGAAGTCAAAATATCTATATGGGATTGTAAAGGAAAACGTGTCGTTGATCAGGTGTTGGATGAGGAAATGAAGGAGGCCTTCAACAACGCGTACCTGGAATTGGGAGGGCTGGGTGAGCGAGTGCTCGGCTTCTGTGACCTGCAGCTGCCTTCGGACAAGTACCCCATTGGCTTCAAGTTCAACACTGATGACGTCAACTTCCCAATTGACAACCTTCGCTTTGTTGGACTCATGAGTATGATTGACCCGCCTCGTGCCGCCGTACCCGACGCCGTTGCCAAGTGCCGATCTGCTGGGATCAAGGTACAGGGTTTCGATGTAGCTCTTGCGAATATATAGTTGATATGAATTTAAGAAAAAAAGTTTTGTAAGAGAAAGCGCTTTTTAAGAGAAACTATTGGTTATAACAATATATTATATTATTATCGGTTCTAAAATGGTGACTTTGAACATTGTTGGATGCAAAAAAAAACAGCAAACGTCCCCTTCAGTTTTATTATTGGATTCATTTCAATATTTGCAAATTTTTCACAATTTTACAGACAATTCAAATTTATACAAAATAAGAAAAATCGTTTTGGTAGTTCATTTATTTGAATCTAAAGTGGTGCACCAAGTCAGTATTGGACAGGAAAGATTATTAAAAAAAAATTTGTTTCACTTGCAACTTAAAATTTATCAGAACTATCCCAAGTCCATTTTAAAATTAAATTGTCCAGGTTATCATGGTGACCGGAGACCACCCCATCACAGCGAAGGCCATTGCCAAGTCTGTGGGGATTATCTCGGAAGGTAATGAAACAGTTGAGGACATCGCTGCCCGCCTGAACATCCCCGTGTCTGAAGTCAACCCACGTGAGGCCAAGGCCGCTGTTGTCCACGGAACTGAACTGAGGGAACTGAACTCCGACCAGCTAGATGAAATTCTCAAGTAAGTTAACAATATTCGACAATTTGTTTTATTCCGTTCCAGGGTTTCCATCCTTTTATATCCATTAATTGACCACGGTGGTGCACTTATAGTGCCTAATAAAAACCTTATATATAAAAAAAAAATTTATAAAACGGGGGCCAAACGAGCAGGAGGCTCACCTGATGTTACCTGATACCGCCGCCCATGGACACTCGCAATGCCAGAGGCCTCACCAGTGCGTCGCCGGCCTTTTATTTCAGATATGATTTTTACAATACACTTGAATGTGTATAAAATTATATTTTATCTAATTATACATTATCTGTGTGCCCTTTTTTGACAAAGGCCTCCAAATCACGCCATTTTCCTCTGCACTGCTAATCTGTGCCATGTACCTCCAGCTGTTTCCATAATGTCATCAATCCACCTTCTAAATTGTCTTCCTATCTTCCTTTTATTGTACCTTGGACAGTAGTTTAATAAAGAAAAACACTTTATTAACGGATTTAAGTTATATATTTTTGCAAAATTTAAATATATTTTACATTATTTCAAAAAATTTCCCACGTTTCGCGTACTTTACAGCGTGCATGGTCACGGTAGACCGTAATACTTTGTTGTTCCACTTATCTGTTCCTCTTACCACTCATTGACTCATTAAGACATCTGTAATCTTAGTTATTTTTTTTAATGTTGAATATCTTATTTTATCTCTGTCTTTCCCTTCATGCATATATCCCTATAACAAATACTAAAAACCAGAATAAATCTTTCAAGGGGCTTCTCATCCAATATGGTGGTTTTGCACTAATAATGGTATGGAAAATATTCGTGCGTGGTTTAAAAAAACTTGTGACTTGAGAGCGATAACTGTGTTACCAGGTACCACACTGAAATCGTATTCGCCCGTACTTCACCCCAGCAGAAACTGATTATCGT
Source organism: Pontia daplidice (assembly GCA_963693355.1). NCBI lineage: Eukaryota > Metazoa > Arthropoda > Insecta > Lepidoptera > Pieridae > Pontia > Pontia daplidice. The sequence continues at coordinate 9,794,939 of CAVNZL010000138.1, read as the reverse complement.
CGAGGGTTGCCAGCGTCTCGGTGCCATTGTGGCCGTGACTGGGGATGGTGTCAACGACTCGCCCGCTTTGAAGAAGGCCGATATAGGTGTTGCCATGGGCATTGCTGGATCTGATGTATCGAAGCAGGTAAACTGTCTAAAACACCATGAAGGCTCAAAATATGTAAAAAAATTTGAAGCAAGAAGTTTTCAAGAAATTAATTTCTTGGAATCTCGTTGAACTAGTTATTATTTTTTAATTGAAATGTGATATAGAGATTATTACTAGCCATTTGTCTCCTCTCAGGCTGCTGACATGATTCTCTTGGATGACAACTTCGCGTCCATCGTAACTGGTGTTGAGGAAGGTCGGCTGATCTTCGACAACCTGAAGAAGTCCATCGCTTACACCCTGACCTCCAACATCCCAGAAATATCTCCTTTCCTGGCCTTCATCCTCTGTGACATTCCTTTGCCCCTCGGAACTGTAACCATCCTTTGCATCGACCTGGGAACTGACATGGTAAGTTCTTCGAACAATAATCGATCGAGAGTTAATATTTTTAATGTTTTACAATGCGTGCACATTTCCAAATTACACATCGCGGAAAATATTAAAAATATAAAGACTACGAACGTTGTAATGGTTGTTAATAAAAGTATGCGTTTATTAAATAAATAAAAACCGTTACGACGTTGAATGATATCAAGTGTATTTTCCTTAGCGATTTCAGCTGTCGAGAATAATTTATGAATTACATTAGGTGCCAGCTATTGCCCTAGCGTACGAAGAAGCCGAGGCGGATATTATGAAAAGACCGCCTAGGAACCCATTTTGCGACAAACTAGTCAATGAGAGGTTAAGAATTAGTGTGTTGCCCTAACTAACCGTTTTCAGCTAATAAGTCGGTGTTGTATCGATATCGTACGTGCGTGTATTAATCCGTCTTTGTTACTTATTTGCCATTGTACAGATTGATGTATGTCATATAGTAAGAATGTTTTAGGGCATTAAATCTAACTAACAATGCTCGCAATGTTTGCAACGCAGTTGTACTAGGTTTTTATTAAAATACTAAACTGCTTTCATACAAGTATCCGAAAGATTGACACACACATTACAATCTCATTCATCGTTCACCATCATCCAGCGACGGGGTTAGGTCTCAGGTGCCATCATCATTCACCGTTCACTTTTATGTTCCACGTTTTGGCGAGGAGCGGGTTGTTTTGTGAATTTCTATGTGTTTTTCGTTTTAGTTTTAAGTTACGCGGGCACTTGTAATCAGACGTCGCTCGGGCGGCGTGTGTTTGCAAGGCCCGTTGAATGTTCGGTGTTGTACGTGACAATGATTGCACCACGCTTTGTCGTACGTGCGCGTCGGCGGATTGCCGTTCGCTCTCATAGCTAGTATTTGTGTAGGTGCCCGCCATTTCGCTGGCTTACGAGGAGGCTGAATCTGACATTATGAAGCGACAGCCGCGTAATCCTTTCACTGATAAACTCGTTAACGAGAGGTAAACACCGCGGGCGAACAACGCTCGTACGAAACTATTATTCTTTCCGCTATTGCTTGCTATACCACGTGCCAGTCTTCAATATTGGGGTGGACAGGTCTGGTGGATATTGAAGGCGACAAACGCACAGCTCCTGTTTCTCTGCCTTGCGTTGATTTTACTACTATTACTAACCTCCCTCTGTAGCTTGCTGCAATGGAATAACGTGTTTCAATAGTTCGGACCATAAACACGTCGTTCCATGTGGTTTTGATATTTCTTACTTGGGTGTGGTATATGTGTTAGTGGTAGAGAGGTAAGTTTATCATTGTCTCCCTCTGTCTGCCGTCTCTGTGCCATGCATGTATATTGAGAGAACTTTTCTTATTCAGTATCTATCGTTTTTGTATTTCTATTTTATCTATTTTTTCTTCATACCCTTCATGCACACCGACACGATCGCTATCATGTTTTTTTTTTATATTTTCTAACACGTATCACCGCATTATCTATCATGGCTAGGTTTCTTATCAATTATAGTAAACACTTGAATACATTAGGGCTCACATTTACTAGAATAGTATCTTCCTTTTGAGACGTAAAGCTACTCGACTTGTACACGCTAAATACTTATATATTTACTAGAGAGTTGTGATACAGATATAGAATTGAATCGATCGGAGCTGCGTTGGGTGTACAGGTATACGTTAATGTTAAAACTGTGCGCGAGTGTCGCGCTAGTATTGGTTTGTCCTGATCGCTTGGTGTTTAAAAAGGTGCCTGCTATATCGTTGGCGTACGAGGCGCCCGAGTCAGATATCATGAAGCGGCAGCCGCGGGACCCTTACCGCGACAACCTCGTCAACAGAAGGTCGGCCAGCACCCGCCATAGCGCGGCCCGTGGCAAAGCTTTTAGTTATCATCATGGGTGTTGACGCAATGATTAGCCCACTACTATATGCAATATTCTAAAATCCGCGTATCATAAACCCACATAAGTTGTTTACATTCTATTTCTATACGAAACGCAAATAATGTTGATGGTTCACGAGGAAACATTGACGCTAACATTTCGTAGAATATTGCACAGTTTACAATATATAAATTTGACTAGTGTGGCTATTCTTGGCTGAACAGTTCCATTAATAAGCGGATGTGGAAGAGTGATTACGGGAGGGTCACACAGTTCAACAAAAAAAAACTGACCAACAGAGAGTGTTTAGTTATCTATTTTTCCTTTGAATCTACTACAAACAATCTTCTAGGATGGTATCTCATAGATCTTATAGTAATCTAGAATAGATTGAATTAGAGTTCTGTCTTTACAATCTCACTCTTCCATATTTCAATAGAAAAGTGCGAAAAGCAAGTCAAATGTGACGAAATGCACGTTAGCTATAGACACAGATACGTCTTTAGGGCGTAGATAGTGAAAAATGTGTGTTGTGATACTAGAGTAGAGAATAGATTTAGTTCTAATATGTTTTTAAATAATGACATAGGAGACATGAAGAGTAAAATATATATATTTTAATTTTATTTTCAATATATATGTTTAAGCACATGGCTTTGCAATCACGGTGCCTCAAACTATTCTAAGCGCTTCCACATATCTGCTTTTGCTCCTTTCCAGTATCATAGTTTTAAGTGTTCACTGCATGTTTGGAATAACTACGATAACGTGTCAAGAAAAATACATGTAATTTAACCAAGCTTAAAGTTCCGTTAAGCTGGAAATCTCTAAATTTGTCATATTTAAATATTTGGTACTTCATCAGCCGGATTTGATTGCTTAACAATCCATGACCAATCTACAAAATGCATGTTAAAATTTGATTAAATTAATTATTCATTATATTATCCACTCTGTGCCAAGCAACTCGTAAGTTTTTATCGTTTAATTAATGTGAAATATAATTAACGTAGCTCTTACCTAAATTAGTTCGCTGTATCCCAGCATTTTGTTCTCTAAATTGAATAGACCAAGTGGTTCGTAACAGATTTTAATGAATGCTCGATCTGAATGTAAATAAAGGCTTCAGTCTGAAATTGCTTGTTATTTATGTTGTTTGAATGCAATTTTTTAATTGATAATTTAATATCACTAGGCTAATTTCGATGGCTTACGGCCAAATCGGAATGATTCAAGCCGCCGCTGGTTTCTTCGTGTATTTTGTGATCATGGCTGAGAACGGATTCTTGCCGTTAAAACTGTTCGGTATCCGAAAGCAATGGGACTCGAAGGCTATCAATGATTTGACCGACTCCTACGGACAAGAATGGGTATGTTCGAAGACAATCAAACGCCGCTATAGGAACAGTCCCACGAGATAGTTAATGACCGTCCCGATTTCCAGACATACCGAGACCGCAAAGCTCTGGAGTACACCTGCCACACCGCTTTCTTCGTGTCCATCGTAGTGGTGCAATGGGCTGACTTGATCATTTGCAAGACCCGCCGTAACTCCATCGTGCACCAGGGAATGCGCAACTGGGCCCTTAACTTCGGTCTGATCTTCGAAACGGCCCTCGCCGCTTTCCTGTCCTACACTCCCGGGATGGACAAGGGACTCCGGATGTATCCTCTGAAGTGAGTGCTGTTCCCTCGCGTCGCGCGAGCCGTTTCCCGATGCTAACGTGTGTCTGTGGCAGGTTCGTGTGGTGGCTGCCGGCCATTCCCTTCATGCTGTCCATCTTCATCTACGACGAGATCCGGCGCTTCTACCTGCGTCGCAACCCCGGCGGTTGGCTCGAGCAGGAGACGTACTACTAAGCGGCCCTGTCCACGCGTCGTGCAACTGTTAGTTCTCACGTCACCTTCATTTGTGTTCTCGTCCCAGACTGACAGAGGTCGCGGTGCCGTTCCGGTGTTTGTGTAATCGCTGTCGTGTTCGCTTGTCACCGCTTGTTACCGCGTACGCGTATACTTCGTACCTGCCGGCCCGCGCCGATCGCCCGGCCCTCTATGTACATAATATATGTTTTGTCGACGCTTTGTTTCTCATTCGATTAGGATTGGACATATCGAGGCATCTCGTTCGGTATTCGGTTGAATCTCAGTCCCGGGCGAGGCGGCGGCGATCGCGATGGCGACAGCGGACCGCAGACTCTCGTGCACTAGTTCACACTCGGATAATATGTATACAGTAATATTTGTTTATCACCTTCGCAATAAGTAATAGGCGTTCGCGGTGGAAATCGCGACGAACGAGAGACGCCCGCCGCGCCATCGCTCGGCGGTCAACGAAAGCATTTGTTGTAAAATTACATTTAAGCCATTATATTATTTTAAGTGATGTTAGATTAAGTTGAATTTTGGTGTGAATAAAATTTAGTTGACGATTCGATCGGGTGCGTGGTGCGTGTGAGGTGGATGTAGAGTGCCTGGGTCTTTGAACTACCGCTTACTGTTAGGTAGGTAGTTGAAATTTTGAAGCCATATTTTCAATCGTAAAGTAGATGAAGTAAAGGAGCATTCACAACGCGACGCTTGCGACGGACCCTCCGTCGCTGACACGACGCTTTTCTTTTTCTAAACTAATCAGATCATTAGAGATTTCGACATCACGTTTATAAAATAGGCTGCTCATGGTAATTGTGTAAGGTTTTATTTCTTAAATTAATTAATTGATAATAAACAAATGTAGAGAATGCGTAATTAGAGATTTTTAAAATTATACAGTTATGATAGAGTCATCTTGTTTTCGTCGGCGCTCGGCTCTTCTACACTTGTAGGAGGGTAGGACTGCCTAGGATGGGGAGGGGGTATTAGTGGGGGGCGTAGCGTGCGTCGTGGAAGGACCGAGCGGACGATCCATTTCGATTTCGTAACGAATACATATAACATACTATTATAATGGTTACAGAAGTAATATATAACATTATAGTACCTAATAAATCTAAATTATATGAAATGTTTATAGATTTAAATGATGTTTGTTTCTCTAGAGTGATCTTCTGTGCTTGTTCGATTGGAACGATGTACACTTCACAGACAATAGTCGTTAAACATTATTGATATTATTGAAATGATCGGATCTTTGTATGCTGTTTGTTTTATGTACGTACACTGTAGGATCAATTACTTTGCGTTCGACAGTTGTTTACACCAATTCTTTTTTATAGTATTACTCTGTTGGCTAGGTGCGCTGTAAAAATGTAAGTGTTAATAAAAAAAACATTTTCAAAATATTATTGCGATGTTTCATTGATATTAGCTTTTAAATCATTAAATTATTTTAATGCTATGCTTTGGTATGATTTGGATGACGAGGGTCTATTCCAGCCAATCCCTGTATCCCTATTTCCTCCCTCACCTTTAGGGAAGTTGTAATTGTAATAGCTAATAGAAGAAAGAATAATATCGAGATATAATGAGATGAGAATAATAGACACTAGAAATAATTGGATATCTTAAATAAACTATACTTTATACTTGAAGTATTTCTAAAGTCATGCATTTGTGCATAAGTACATGCAGCATTCTCGTCTTTCTCTAATATGATTTTGACAAAGCAAAAACGCTGTGGTATAAAAATGTTTACAATAATACGCTTTGAAACTACTAGTACTAGCATGGTTAGGAAAAGTGGAAGAAGCACTTAAAGCTTTTTTTAAATATTAAAACTGAAATGTATCAGGTATTGAATATATATAAAAAAAACTATAATTTATATAGTAAACTATACGCTTAAATACATTTAAGCGCCATCTGTTGATATTTAATCGCATTTCAAGCTTCACACAAAACTATGTACATAGTATATTTTGTAGTATATTTTGTAAATAAAGCTTTTCAAGGCAGATGTCACACGATGGAGAAATCAAAAATATAGCGTTATTTGTATATGGTATAGCGTTTATTGTAACCTACTTGAAATAGTACATAAGGAAAGATATTTGCTATTCCTGTTAGGTATTCTGACTACGGGGAGAGGGGTTGTGTCCTACAATACAGGTATTCAAATAATTCATCACGTAACAGCCTCTCACAAGGACCTAGTTTATAATTCTGACTTCTAATTTCTAAGGAGAGAAAAATAAATGAGATATATTATTATGTGAAGTTCATATTGGTTTAAAGAACACTTCATAATATAACGCACACCTGAGCGCTTGGGCAAAGTGCCAGTGTCCCGATTACGTTGCTGTAATGTATTTATGATTTTATTTCTTACTACCCGATCACCCAGTTAATGTTGCATCATTAATGCCCGCATTGTTGATACGAAGTTATTTGATAATTTAAAAATCCTATTAAAAGTAGCTTCTTACCAAGCCTTGTTTTGGATTATATTATTATAAAAAACTAACTGACCCAGCAATGTTGTTTTGCCATACATGTGATTTCAATTTACAATTAATAAATAAAAAATAAGGGTAATAAATAATAAATAGGGTTGTATGTATTTTTGTGTGCTGCATCATAGTAAAATATAAACTAAAAATGTTGTCTAAAAAATAAAATTTAGGGGTGGACTACCCCTAACATTTATGTGGATAGATGTTAGCCGATTCTCAGAACTACTCAATACGCTCACAAAGTGTCATGAGAATCAGTCAAGCCGTTTCGGAGGAGTATGGGAACGAAAACTGTGACACGAGAATTTTATAAGAAGATTATAATGAGTCCTCACTACTTTTACCGCTCAAGTTTTTTAAATAAAGAATTCCTTGTTAGACATACACAATAAGAAAGGGAAGCGCATCCAACAGGATCGCATCCTTTTCTCAAGAAGTGTGTTGCTCGATGTAACGCGCTGATGTACCTGAATCGGGTAAGAATTTTAATGAGTCCGATACTTCAATTCCTTACAAACATACTCTTAATCAAGTAATCCTATACTACTAAGTATAGGATTTTTCAACATTGCAAAAAAAATTATATCTGGGGTTACAAATTTTTCTTTTTTTCTAAAGTTTCTTGATCATTTTTCCGGTACTGTTAATATATGTGTTATGAGCATATTTGTTGGCTGTGTGCCGGGTGGAATATTAGTTATTAATTTTATTACTTGTGTTAGCAACTAAAACACAAGTTAAGTTTGAAAATATTTTATTTCTCTAACATTATATGATTAATTACTTAGAGAAATGTACATTAACAAAAATAACAAATTGGCGTATTATAAAAGCGGAAAATCCTCTGAAATATGGGTTTTCAGTAATTTTTTGAAACTGATAATGTTTTAGCTTCCTCAATTGAAAGGGCAGCCCTTATATAATTTAGCTCCTTCGTAAAGAATGCAACTCCTTCCATAGTTGGTCCGAGGGTCGAATATACAAATCCCTAGACCGGCGCGTGATACTTTCCATGTTGAAAATTTATTTTAAAACTTAACTGTGTGTGAATCTTGACTTATTTTCGAATAAGAATACATACATAAATAGCGTATTTTGAGGCTCCTTAGCCGGTAGCTGACCGTGTAAAATATGTCCTGATATTAAAGGGTAAATATGTGATCAGGCCTCCTGTACCACTCGCACACAATATAATTTACCGTCAAGTTAATTCAGAAACGTCATAAACGCTAAAGAGATAAATTTTAGAATAATTAAAGTACTATAATGTCCTGAATATTAAGTATTAGAAGAACGAATACGAGGGGTGGTTGAAGGCTCATGTAACGAGATACGAAAATCCATAATTGTTACTTAATATTCCGTGCTTCATTAAAGAACAAACACGCCAACTATGTTTATGTATCCTTAAATATTTGATCAAAGCGTTCGCTGTTTCAATTTGTGTCCCCGTTGCGTTAACTCGTCTAGTATAAAGTACGTTCACATGAAAAATTTACGTCGCTACGTGCCCTCGGCCTTGACAACGGTCCCTAGTAAAAGAGGTCCTTCGTCCTATCACCGCGCAGTATTCCACACGCCCTGTCGAGCCTACCTTCCACGGCGCATGTGCAAATCTGACAGCCACAACCTATTCTAGCTTTTTCGTCGTACGCTTTATAAGCAATTCGAAATGATAACAATAGACTGAAAATGGTGGCCAACCTAGGCGGTGTTAGTCCAGCAAATGGTAAATACCATACAAGTACGGTGTGCATGAGGTGAACGTAAATTATTGTTTCTTTGTATGCAGTGGAAGCGACGGCGTATATCAGCGCGGTTGCCGCTTTTGCCGTGGTTCTGCTGGTGCTACTATTGTTTCTGGGAAAGAAGTGGTGTTATACTGATGCTGTCAACAGACGGTGCAATGGTATTCTAAATGTAAACGCCAACGACCCGGGGCTCCCTCTTGACAATGCTCAGTTTGGTAAGCATATTAGGTGTATGCAATTAGATAGTAACATATATTAGTAATAGATACCTAAATTCCAATATAATGTAGACAAAGTTGAAGAATTAGTTTTGTGTTTAGATTAGTCAACGATGTATTTGTAAGGACATTTTGTGTACAGCTTAACCCAAGGGTATGGTTATAGTTATAATAGTGTAATAGTTGGGTTTGGTCATTCATTTAGAAGTAATTATATGCTGTAGTAAATTGAAATCAATAGTGATAAAACGGCTCGTTAAAAGTTTAATATATTAACCATACATAACAGGATGAATAAGGTATTGTATCAGACTGAGATTGTTAATCGCAGAGCTATTTTTGGAAATGAACATCTTCGTTTAGTATCAATGTGACAGCATGGAAAATACTCACGCATTAATCGATTTCAATCTTAGCGCATAGAAAAGCGATTGTCAAAAATAACCTTTTTTAATATGAATAAGTAATATTCGTATTGTTTAAACATTTTCACTCTTTCGTTTCCTCCTCCTCCGAGACCAGATATATACCGATTGACTTTATACGTACATGTGTTATAGATACTTTGTCGAAAACCATCCAATACCCCGAACGCGTTTTTGCGTTTGAGGCGTCGGACTCTGACGAAGAGCTGCGCTTGCGCATACAACAGGTAAGACATTAGGTACAACGATATCTTGCCCTAAAACCACCGAAGGACATGTTCATACCACCGCGGACTATTTTAGTGAACTATCGGCTAATGAGTAATATTAAATTTAGTGTCAATATAAGCTTCGGGCAAAAGCCCGAGCAATTAATCAGTTTGCGGTTGCATCATTCATTATCCGCCAAAAACTTCATAATAACATTAGCGGCTAAATATTGCACAGGTGAATATAAATAGAAGGATAAACACAATATAGTGAACGGTTTATTTTCAAACGATACCCGAGTTGTACGCATGTGGCTTCATTCTTAGAACGCATTTTAAGTTTATAAATTCATTGTCATCTATGTAGTCTTTGTTTAGAGCTTATGGTATGTAATAGACAATTATATTTTTATTATAAATGAGTACCTTTTTATACAAATTTATAGGATAAGGAAGACGTTGAATGCCACTATGAGGAGAAGAATGAGAACCTACCGAAGGTGGAAGTGGATGTCATTGAAACAGCGCTAAGCGAGACTAGTATACGTGAGACGAAGATTGACGAGATTGTCCCGCAAAAAGCAGAATATATACACACATTGGAAGCGCAGAGTAGCGTAGATAGTGACGTTTTAGCGCACAATGTGAGAAACTTTTATTTTATTAAAAATGTATTAAACAAAACATTTTTTCATGTTAAAATTAAAAAAAATCACACTGATTATACCGTAATTGTATAGGTCCGTGAATGTATAAACTATAGTTAAGGCATTATGTCTTAAAGTGTAATACTTGCAGGATACATCTCTGCTATGCGGTGAAAGTTCAACCGAGCGCGGATCAGTGGAGTTGACACTTTTGTACGACGCGCCCGTTCGCAGTATGACCGTGCACGTTCTCCAGGCGCGCTCTTTGCCGCAACGTACGCAAGGACAGATCTTGCAGAGCCAGGTATTTTTGATAACTGCTTCTCTTAATTATTTAAATATAAGAAATCCAACTAAATTTTTAACTTAAAGGTGCGAATTGTGCTTCTTCCACTGAAAAGGCAAAAATACAAATCGAAAATTCGTAGTGGAGAAAATCCGCAGTACATGGAGAGCTTCGTCCTGCATAAAATCAATCCAGGTAATTTTAATTCATATATATATTAAGTTTAAGAAATCGGACGTATTTTGTCAAAATTACTATTAAAAAATCACATGTTTTATATTCATATTGATTGAATTATTAAATACTATGTTTCATTCTTAAATGACAATGCTCCGCTTGTATTGGAAACGCTAATCGCAAATATTGTTCATTCGAACCAGTAAATCGGTGTTATACGTTAAAGTTAATAGATATTAAAAATAAAATGATCAAGATTGTCTGAGTTCATAAAAAATATTTTAAATTTACAGAGGACGTACACGGGCTTGGTTTACGTATACGTATATACGGGTGCGAACGTATGCGGCGGCAGCGTTTATTGGGAGAGGCAAGTGTCAGCTTTGCAACCCTCAACTTTGAGCTTGAGAACAACTTGTGGCTGCAACTTATGCCTAGACAACATCACCATCACCAAACTAGCATGCAGGTAAAGTTCATTCTATGTCAAATATCACCCATTACCATAATTACTTTTTCGAAATTCTGAAATCAATTCAAATGAAAAAGATGCATTTTCCACCGATACCTTATTTAACAACGATCCAAATTGGATGTTTTATATGCAACTAATCGCTGACGGTAAATGCAGACATATAAGAGAGACTGTTTAACTTTATGACAATATAACTGACTGACCGCGAAGTAAATATCCTTCTCCTGGATCCTCCAAACAGATTTGAGAAAGTGCACACCATCCTTCCTCCATAAATACTACAATTAAAACAGTATTATGATTTAAAAAATGTTTCAGGTGCCCAAAATAGAACAGACCAATTCAATAGTAGGAGTCCTCGCGACCCCATCTATAGCCCCAGCAATGTCTCCTGGAGGGGGCGAAGCCTGTAGCCTGGCAAGGTCTGATTCCGCTTCATCATGCTGCAGCACTAGATCAGCCCCGGAACTATTGCTGGGCTTGCAGTACAATCCTACTACGGGACATCTTTCTGTTGAGGTACCTACGTATGTTAAAGTCTCAACGTGTATAAAATTTCAGCTCTTTATTGTTTAAGTATTGAACTAGATTTCGTTCTATGATTTCTGTCTCAAATATTAATTTGCAAAGTAGACATATTTTTAATGTTAACCTATAGTTAATTTATTTGATTCCGTTTATCTACAATTAAACTATGGAGTTTGTTTGATTGACCCTGCGAATTCTTGGTTAGAATTGCAGTATCCTTTTAACTTTATATATTTATACAAACGGATCAGTATTCAGTATCATCTTTAAAACGCAAATTTAAAAAAAAATTCAGAGCCCGTGAGTACGCTGCGTAAACAATAAACGTTACGACAATTTAGCATCCCATGTTAAAATTTAACTTTAATAAGTTTATTGTTAACAGCAGTTGTTTTTTTTTGAATAATAGTTTTAAAATAGTTCAGCAAAACATTACAGTCGAAAAACAAGTGCTTTTTTACAATGCCCTTACCATAGTAAGTATGGCAGGAAAACGTTAATCGCATAAAATGTGGCATAATTTGGCAGACTTATTTTGTTTTAGATAATCAAAGGCACCCATTTCCGAAAGCTGTCTCCCAATAAGGCACCGGATACATACGTAAAGCTCTGCCTCATCAGCTCTTTGGGAATGGAAATGGGGAGATGCAAGTCCACAACACGTCGCGCTCAGTCCAATCCTCTTTACAAGGAAGTTTTTATATTTCAGGTACTTAACAATACACACCATACTAAATGTAAGTTACAAAAGCAAATTTAACTTTGTCATTGATAAATATTCAATTCAGGATGGGAGCACCGGTTTTGGTCAGTTCAAGACAATTTAAAATATGTTTGAACATTCGCAACAGTTACAAGAATCTGTAATTTAAGAGGTCAACCTTATGTAAAGTTTTTATATGATTAAGATTTGAGTAAATTATTCTTTATATGGTTTTTAAACTTATAACAGCGTATAAGCCGTATAACTTGTATAAGACAAAAGACTACAATTTATATGATATTGTGTGAATGACAATTCAAAACACTTATGAGCGATTCTGACGTTCGCTGCCACAACGAAATGTTTATCTAAAATAGGCCTAAAAAAGCCTACCCACATTAGCCACATTACATATATATCATGATTAAGCCGCAGGAATCATCCAGTTTTTATATCATAGGTGGCGTTATTCCAATTGACGGAGGTAACTCTTATGGTGTCAGTGTGGTGGCGGCGCAGTGTAAAGCGAAATGAAATGGTCGGTTGGTTCTCACTCGGACATAGTTCATCAGGCCACGAGCAAGAGAGACACTGGCAAGAACTATGCGAGAGACAAGGACAACAGGTAACTTAGTTTTATGCTAAGAGATGGCGCTGTACAAAGCTTAGGCCATTTAAAAAAGTTTTCTGTTCGGCCAGTAATAGATATACAATAGATAATAAAAGTTTTAAAGCTTGTTAATAAGGAAGGTACTAAGACGCGATTTTAATAGCAGTGACGTCAAAACTTACTTATCACAGGTACAACGTTGGCACGTGCTCCTGGACTCCTGACGTTCCTCAAGTTAATCCGCGGATGATGCGACCGCTTTGTGATCTTCGCCAATTCTGCGACCGGCCGCACTTTGTGCTTTTGCGCTGCGACTTTTGACTAGTCCTGCGTCCGCCGGTCGTCTTTGTAGTCCTGGATTTTTGGGAATTTTTCGGAGAATCGTTTGACGGTCCCTTTGAATGTGATATTCAATTATGGACTTTGTACAACGAACTACAATTCGTTTATGTTAAATAAAATTTCAGAGGTATAAACGAAAATAATATTCGCTAACCACTGACTACTTCAATAACTAGTTCAATAACGTTACAAATAATTTCAAATTCATATGAAATTAAAAGACCAAAGAATGAGATTCTGAATATTTACTACATATATGATTTACTTGTTATAATTCTTAAATCACATTAACAATTATGCAAAATTTTTGAAATTTACCGCGAATATTGTAGTTCGTTGTTGTATGGGGCGAATGTTGACTGATATGGAATATTTGGTGTTAAACATATATAGGAGTTTTGAATGTTCTCTTCACAAGTGATATTATCAAAATCACCATATTATTATTGATATTCGTAAGAAGATATGAATTTTAGGTAGGTTTACGATGACTTGGAGCGCACAATACATGTGAGATAGGGTTACTATATGAGTATTTATGAATGGTTTATATATTTGTATACTGTTGCCGATGTCTTGCCAATAAGGTGTTTCGTATTTTCATATTATAAATCTTTGATCTACTGTAATATAGTATTGAAATGTCGTTTGTTACTATTCATCTTTTTGCATAGTATTAACGTTAAATCTAGTACCAAATACACGAAAGAGTATTGTCTTCACACGAAATAGGACTTTAATTGCAATATGAATGAATGCCGCTTAATAACGATCTAATCTGCAATAAATAAATATATATTTATATGTGAAATAGACTTTTTCTATATAGGTATTTATTTACAAATTATAGTTATTAACAATGCTTAAAATCTATTTATCTAACAAAATTTATTTTATATTGTAAATTCAAAATTTTATAGTGTTAACCTTATATAGCGTCTGATAATTTATTTTGTCACATTTGAGTGCTTTTATTGACAAACTAAATGAAACTATTAAAGATAAGTCCCTTTTTATATATGTTAAGGTTTATTATTGTTATACAGTATTTCTTCAACACTTAGTTGCCGCTACCCAATCTCTTTATGCAGATAATAATTTATTTTGGTGCTGATTGCCATTTCATCAATATTAAAAATAATATTATAACTACTTACTAAATTATCAAGAACTTGTCACAGAACAATACAATTTTGGTGTAAAACTTATCGGTCAGCTTAGTGTTGCATATCTTACATAAATATTTATGCTTTAGCATTGGTATCACAAATAACTTTAAAAATTAGATGAATATCGTTAAATAGTGTGATAAATGTGGCTACACAATGTATTTATTATTTATTAGGTAATTACAAATAGTTGAAGCCACTTTCAAACTTGTGTGTAATTGAGGATAAAACCGACCAATAATATTTAAGATGTAGCTTTCATATTGTAGAGAATGCATATTTTCATTTGCCTTGATCTCGATTCTGTGATCAGAAATTAGATAATCGACTACAAGCTGACAACTTATAATTTTGGTGTGAAGTTTGACAGCCTAAAAATGTTTATATAGATATTTTTATAGGTGTGCCACTATATCATTTAAATATTTGTGTGCTTTCATGACATTAGATGTGTACAAGTATTTAATACAGGCAGGCTAATGTAACATCTTACACCATAGTTAAATTTTTACAAATTTTAGTAGACCAGGCTTAACCATTAATGAAATATTACTTCTGAAATTATGTCATTTGAGGTAAGGCTTTGGCTTAGACGAACTTTTATTGTCCCTGTAAAGAACTTATTACATCTGTTATGTTTTCAAAAAAATTTATATTTATAAAAAGGTTGGAGGTTTTAATACTAATTGCTATTATGCTTCCATTATAGATCATAAGAACTCTGAAGATTATAATAGTTGACTTAATTTGAAAAATATGTATGGGTCGATATCAGTTATATATTATTGAAACTCAAACACTTGTATTGCACCTCACTTTGTAGCTTAACAGCAGATTTGTTAGTCTTATAATATATTTGCATTTACCAACTTAATGTTAACTGGTTTATTCTAAATACATCACTATACAATTTCTTTTTTTTATAATTGCTACACTAATTTATCTGAAATTGCTTATACATAGTGGTAAGTAATATCAAATGATGCTAAATTAAAAATTGAAAATTCGAAAGGAGTTTTTCTGTCTTTACGACATTAAAATAAGTTTTATACTTAGGTGTAATGCATGTATTTCTTATAATAAGTTGTAAGAGCTACTCAGATATTATCGTACTGGTTCAGGTTGTTGGGTCAAAAGCAATCCAAATCGTTTTTTTATTGTTATTCTTTGTCTTGAATATTTATCTTCCGGGGAAAAGCGTGCTGAAAAAGAAACATTTAATTAATAGTAACAGTTACATTTATAGTAAACACATAACTCTACAATTATTTCTGAGTCTATAATTTAAAGAATTACCTGGATGTGCTGATAACGTCGGCTTGCCACTGGGATCTATTGTCTGAAATGTTAGGATTTACTATATTTAATAAGAAATTAAATAAACTAAAATGAAAAAAGTAATTTTTGGTTAGTAAAAAAAACGTGATGAACATACGGCTAAAGTGTACTGGCGGTCACCATTTTCATTTAAAAAGTATCGCAAATACATGTTGGAATATATTTACTTCTTTAGATGTTATTAAGGAAACTTTTTTTAAACAATGTAATTTGTATTACAATTAACAAATAATAAACAGCATGCGCGTGGTTGAGAATGACCCGTACAAGTAGATAAATGTCACTGTCAAGATATATTGTCAGTATGTCAAATTAATATTAACATGTGTATAATAACAAAGAGTAGATAGTTAAATGTTCTTTAACACATTTCTTTTATAATATCCATATATTTAAATTATTATTTGCTAAATTAGAAGATTTATAGCGTAAAGATTTTTGTTCATTTAAGATTTTACATGCAAACAAACATGTAATATAAGTAACACATCCCTTAGAAATGAAGAAGAAATTCATTTGCTCTTTAAAATAAATTCTTGACAATGGATTTAAAAATAAAACATAATATAATATTTCGCTCATCAAGAATTTTTAATTGCTCGAACAGCGAAATAGTTATTAGTTGATTTATCTATACAGCGTGCATAATTGTAATAAGCTTTGAGAACTAACATAAGGAGACAAGGTTAACATTAAAAAATAATGTAGCATAATTGATACCATCACGACCATTTTGACCATACTAACTTTTAATTAATTTGATTATATTTCACGTACGGTTGCCACCATGTCTGCTAATTCAAATGACTTCTTAAAAAAGTTTTGTCTCGAAAGTAGTTTTCTGGGACTAAAATATTTTTACTTGTATCCAGACATTTTGAGCAGGTATGACCTTGTTTTACGTTTGCTTACGTTAGGTAGCAAATACCTATATATTAAATATTATTATTTAATATATTATTAATTAACCAATTATGTGAATTGCGATATCATGATTGGCGGAGAAAATGTATGTATGTTTACTCGAGATGGAAGATGCGACAGTGACATTGAAAGACGCGTAAACGCAGGAGTCAGAGTGAATGGTGCATTGTATTCCTTTCTGAGTAGCAAAGTCGTGTCAAATGAAGCCCGACTGGCAGTTCATAAGGGAGTCCTTATACCGACGTTGATGTATGGTAGCGAATGTTGGGTGTGGCAGAAGAAGGATGAAAGTAGAATAAATGCTGTAGAAATTAATGCGTTAAAAAATATATGTATGGTAAGTTTGCGGGATAAAATAAGGAGTAGTGAAATACGAAAGCGATGTGGAGTGGAAGATGATGTAGTGATAAGGATACGAAAGGGCATGCTGAGATGATTCGGTCACATGGAAAGAATGAATGAGGATAGACTGACAAGGCGTATATATAAGGCGAGTGTGGATGGCGAGGGTGGGGCTGGGAGACCTGCCCGAACTTTTTTGGATCAGATTCAGAACGTTCTGGAAAAAGGGCAGGTCAAGAGCACCCATAACCGACGAAAATGAATGATGAATTTAATGAATGTGGAATAAGCGAGAGAGGTATGCAAGGATCGTGGCAAGTGGAGGTCTGTGGTCTCTGCCTACCCCAATGGGAAACAGGCGTGACTTATATAAATAAATAAAAATAAAAAATTATGTGAATTAGTGTGATGTGAGACCGACATAAATTATTTAATATTATTATAGGAACTCTTTCTTCCAGAATATATTCCTTTCTAATAATAGAAAGGCCGAACTAAGAATATATATAAATGAAAAACATTCAGGATGGTGAAATCTGCCTCTTTATTTCATGCATTTACGTATTTCGCTTGCAATTGTAATCTAAATATTATCTACTAATATTTACATACTTTCTAGGTGCTACTGGGGCGTATCGTTAATTATGATACTGTTTGTTGCCTGGGCACTCACGTGGCTCTTGTACAGTCGTTTCTTAGAGATGCCTACGCGTATCACGATAGATAATCAATATGAGCCAGTCCAAAATCTGCCATATCCATCCATTGCTATTTGTTCACCTAATCAAATAACTTTAAGCGCATTACACCACTTTAATAGGACTCTCGTGTGAGTGTATTTTATTAATTGAAAATAAGAAAGATATAAAATCCTATTAGACCCTATTTCGCCACGTCCGGAGGATGCTCCGGTGTCGGGGCGAAACGTGCGTCGAGTAATATGGACTTCCGCAAAGTAACGCCTGATTCTATTATAACAAGAAAGATCACGACATATTTTTGCCTCATAAAATGTATCAGGCGCAGTTAAATATAATTAAACAGTAATACTTAAGAAGAGACGTTTAAATAGTAATTCTAAATATTTTTTAATTTAAAAGTAAGGTAGTAGTGGGCTCTTAATACAAGATTGTCTATTGCAGTGAAGGAAACCGTAATTTAGATTTCGGGAAAACAGCTCCATTATTACTTGGCTTCTATGAGTTGATTGGAAATTTTAACGAAAGCCTCGTATCACATGTCGAAGACCTCGTGAAAGCTAATAGATATCATGTAAGTAAATTATTTTTATGAAGACTTACATTGTTTCACGAAATAACTTCTTTAAAAACGGTGACATAAAATTTAGGTATTTGATAAAAATTTCAGGCGATAGATGTAATGGGTATGGTTGCACAGAAATGCGAAGACTTCCTAAAACTATGCATATTTGAAGGCAATGTTTATCCGCAATGCCAAACGTTATTTTATCCCATACTAACAAGGATTGGAATGTGTTGTATATTTAATAGTGTGTATCAATTTCGAAATCAAAAGCGGTAAGTGGCATTGCGTCAGCAGTATTCAGATTTAAATATAATCACACAATTAAATTTTCCGTTGCTTTGACTACAAAATTAATTGCTTGGACAAGAATAGTTCCACAATAATTATGACTCTGTAACTATTTACTGAATATTTTACTTAAAAAGTTCCCGGTACATTGTTAACAGGAACGAGAAAATAAAAAACTTCACACTTCGAAGAGTAGCAGAGAAATATTCAGGTGCTGGTCGAGGTTTGCAAGTAGTAGCCGATTATAATCCCGATGACGCAGTTGACGGTACTGTGGTTAATGCTGGAGCTATACGAGTTAGTTACAAATTTTTAATTATGATGGATTATTTATCTACTTATTATTTCATAACAAACAATCAGATACCTTATTCCAATTTCAAAAAGCATGAACATTTCATAATTCGCTACGTCAAAAGTGCTTTATGGCGGGAAAATTACTCAAAACACCTCCTACAGACCTCAAAACAGGAATACATAAAGGTGTATTCCTGTTTTGTTTGGTGTGATAAATTACATTATAGGTCATGGTCATGGAGTCGTCTGAATTTCCGTCGGAGGATGAATCGAATCTTGTTCGCCCATCCACTGAATCCTTTCACATTATACATCCTATTTACACCTACTGTTCGGAGGATGTTAAAGCACTACCAAGTAACAGGTAAGATAATAGCGAGTCCTCGTTAATGTTTAAGTCATTTGGCGTACTTTGGCTGCCAATATATATTAACTAGGTAATTAAAACTCCAAGATCATCAGCATCTCATTACTTTTAAACTTATAGATATAATTAAACTTGTAGATAATTCTATAATATAATATTTTAATACAGTATAAAAATTTAGAGTAATCAAACTTGAAATATTAGCCACCTACATTTGTAGTAGCGTAGGCCATAATAAAATTTCGTCACTACCTGATGCAAAATCATTTTCAGTCGCAAATGTCTCTTCGAACACGAGATGCATGTACGTCACTTTGGCGAGTACAGTAATAGTGACTGTAGCCTGTTATGCTACGTTGAACACATCGAGCGGCATTGCCACTGCCTCATGCACTTTGTACCTCATGTGAGGCATGAACGCGCCTGCAATATTTCCAGTATTCCTTGTATAAACACTGTTAGGGGTATGTTTTTCAGTTGGATAGAAGTTCGGCTCTTATTAATTCTATAGGGTTAGGTTGGAAGGTAATGGAAGACAATTTATTTACGATTTAAGTAGATCTACTACTTATGTAGAATTGATATTGACGCTAACAATGACGACTTTAAACTATCCCTTATTTTCCCGCCTACATTGTCTATCACCACAGACTATATGTTAGTCTACATTGAATAGAACTCTAAACCTCTATGTCTCTTCTATATTTGAATCTTATACAAATGAGTTTGAATAAATAATAGCAAATTTATAGAAGAACTTATCGAGTGCTTATAAAATTTTTCTTTTCAATTACTTTTTGGGTCCTTGTATAAGTAAGCTACAAATGATAATAGATTATAAAAAATTTCGTGTCTGTGATTGTACCTTACTACTGTATTAAAAAGAGGTTCTTATGAAATCAGGATTGCTTGTTACGTACTCATTTTAAGACAGGCTAAGTTGATGTTTACATTACTAAACAGTTCATCTAAGTAATTGGCATGACGACGACGACTGCGAGTGTCCCCGCGACTGTGTGTCGTACAGTTTTCGTTCAGAAATGATGCTCGGCAACCTACTTGCTTTGGAACATCTCATTATAAATCCATAGTAAGTAAATACATTGTAATCTACTATTTTAAAATACTGAAATATATTTTATAGACCCCAGTTACGTTTAGATATAGTGTAGAATATTGTATCTTAAATTTCGTATCCAAGTAATTTTTGTTATACAGAATACAGATGGTCAGGCGGAATTTTTCCATTTTATATTTTTCTCGCTATTCATCTTACCAAAAGTTGTACGTGAAAATAATTTATAAACTAGGCTTCTGTTATTTTCAGTAAAGGAATCGTGTTCAACCGAAGTACTTCATTGTTAAAGTTTTACTTTTCGAAAACGTCGTACGTTACAAAGAAGCAGGAGACAGTGATGTCAGTTGTCATATTCTTTTGTAAGTAAATCTTACTTCAGAGGGTATTACTTAAAATAAAAAAGATTTTTATATCAATTTGCACATAGGTACAGGTATAATTTAATTATTATTCTAACGTAGAGATTTTGAACACACACTATAAAATATTAACAAAAATCGTCGTTTCTTAATTAATGGCTTAAGACAAAGTCGACAATAGAGAATGTTGATATTGCTACTTAGTACAATTCGAAAACCGTAAAATCATTTAGATGATCCAAACTTATTTAAAAAATGGAAGTAAGACATACAATGTAACTGAAGACATATATTGGGGGGAAAAGATTACGATAAATGTGATAAAATACCGTACGACGACCGTGGAAATTTCATTAATAGAATAAGGCGTTACCTTGCAGAAGTCCATAGTACAAAATACCGGAGCATCATCAGATTTGCCTCTAGAACAGGTTCGATGAGGAACATCCTCTGATGCTCGTGTCGGAGCGAAGCGCGTCGAGTGGTTGTGGGTTTTTCGCGGAATATTGATTCAATATTGGTCTACTGGTATTTTGTACCGTGGAAATTGTCAAAAAAAGAGAAATGTAAAAGATGACAAAAACAAATACATTGGATGACGAGGCTGTATGGTTGAAAGTCGCCTGCTCATATAATGGGCGAAGGGAAAAACTTCAGAGGTCTTAGTCAAGATGCAATAACATGTAGTGTATGTTGAAAGTCCAACAGTAAATTTGTATGAAAATGACATTACTGGTTGACAGAAATTGTTGACATAGACTATACGCATATTGGTTTAGGTTTTTAGTCCTAACGCATACATGAAAAAAGATATAGCAAAGAGTATTTATTGCAACTTCTATACTGATGTAAGTTGAACATTTGGACGGGAAGTACTGAATCGAATTGATCACTTCTTTTTATATAGTATACCGGTTATTAGCTGAACACAGCTTTTTTCATGAAATATATATAAAAATTAACATTAAAATTTGTGTGCTACTTTTCAGCAAACCTAGGAGGCGTGTTTGGACTATGCCTGGGCTGCAGTATTATCAGCCTCTTTGAGTTGTTATTCTACATATATATGACAATTAAAAATAAGTTTAAAAACAGAGGAAAAGTCCAACCTTTGAATTATATTAATTAAACAATTTTAATCTAAATTTTTCTCGAGCACCATTCTTAGATTTGTATGCATGTTTGCATGTTCATTCCAGCAAATAAATAATACTTATTTAATTAATAATCGCGTTTTATTAAAATCATATTCAGTGGAAAATAACTCGCGTCCGTCAAATACTTTATCTTTGGATGCAGTTTGGGTTCGAAGATAAATAAAAGACACTTTATGGTGTACGTAAACAATTCTATATTTCCTGTTCTGATACAAATTACTTCATCGCCGTATAATTTTATCAAATATATTGCTTCGCTTCAATTGCAAAAATACAAAAGTATTCTAGGAAGGCGTTACAAAATTAAAAAAAAAATTACATCTATTTATTATGCGTAAATCTCTGCTAAAATATTCGTCTATATAAAGGCAAATCGCACCATTCGCATTAAAAATACAAATAAATACTCCGTGGACTAACCAATATTAATACTTTTCGGAAACGGAGGTTAACTTAACCTATAAATAAATCAATATTTGGCTTAATTTAATTAATCTATGATAAAGCACATAAAACAATAATTTGGTCTAAGTTATGCGTAGGGTTAAGTGCTCTAACTCTAATTATTGCCTTACAATATTCAGTATATATCGGCGCCCAAGAAGCCTTCATGTTTCACCTTGTAAAGAATTAAATCGGGCGCGAAATACCCTCCCCAAGAGGCTCACTGGACGTATCACAACTAATACCTTAAAGTAATATATTCTACCTGTACCTAATCCAATGGAACGGTATGAAATTACAACGACATTGAGCTAACTTACATTCATACATTAAGTAAAATTGCTGTTAGTCTATTATTCGGTTAATGAGGGTAGACGTAAATGGCACGACATTTATTATGACAAGATCATGTTGTGCCCGTGGAGATCTCTCGCCCTAGCCACGCTAGAGTTAGCACAACTTGAAATGCTTCAAATAAAACTCTGTTTTATTCTCACAGTTATTATTACCAGAAATACATTTGTATCATATAAAAATAGTCTCAGCGTACAGCTAATGAATTGACTCTCGTAGGCATCGTGTTACATTAAACACAAAGCGAATAGTGAGCAAGAACGAACCCCCGAATAGAGAGGGAAAGAGATAGCCGATCAACGGAGGTTCAACAGACAGAGATAGATATAGGGGGAATAAATACGCGTACGAACTAAGTTCCGTGCGGACACGTCTCACGTGGCCCGCAACGAAGGCACGGGAATACAAATTTATACACCAAAAACCGTCCCGAATACAATTTTGCATCAATATTTGTGCGGGATTCAGAAAATACGGTTCGCAATAAACTCATGTGGTTTAACAGTTAAATATATAAAAATATTTTCCTTAAATTTACACGTTTTAAAAACACTTTTCTTCCAAATTAAAAATGGACTTTATAATTGAGGGTAGTTGCGAATAATCAAATAAGGTACGGTTTTCGGTACCTACTGAGCGACTTTTTCAGAGACTGACGAGGCTGTTGTGCGCGTCGGGTGATGCCAGATCCGGGGCTGATCTTTGTTGTTGGGAACAAGGATGGGGCTGAGGATGGACTGGAGTGAGACCGGTTCCACCTTCCATGAGGCTTTCGAAGTTGAAAGGTATCCCATTACTGGGTGTACTGATTTCGATGCCGGGGATTTTGTTGTTGCCTAACGCCTTGTTATTGTGTATCTGAAATTAGAATTTATCAATTAATTAGGCTCTTTGAAAAAACAATTCAGTTTTAACAGGACGGTCCCTTTTCAGACGCTTCTTTTATGCTTTCGTCTTTTACAATTTTGTTCTATGTTATGAATGTCCTTACCTGTGCGGGTGTAACACTGAGAGGCACTTGAAGGAAGTTAGGTCTGTTTGGCCTGTTCATGATGGGCGGGGTGTCCAGTGACGTCACGGACGTAGCACTCGTCACCACTGCTAAGTTTGCCGCCGACAACATTATTCTGTAAAAGTAAAATTTAACATTAAGCTTCTGCCAAAATTGCTAATAAGTGTATATTATGGCCAAATAAAATTCATAGTTAAGTTTAAGATTAATCTAGAGAATAAAAAAAAAACACACTAAATTGCATGTTACATCCATTTAAACACTTCGCCGAGGTTAATTCCGGCAAAAAGCGATAATAATCTCACCTTTTGTCCGGTGTCGGCGTAAAGATATCATTATCTAAACCAAGTACGGGGACGGGGTCGATCGTCGGGTCCATCACTTCCACCTTGACTCTGACGCCATCCTCCGGCAGATCCGGGAGCATATAGGGATCTTGGAAGGGTTTGACATCTGGTGGACTAGAAGATCTCTTATTTAGCCGGCAGAGAGGCATGTGATTGTTTAGGATGGCTTGCAACTGGTCTCTGCTAGAGTTGAGTTTCCTGATTTCATCGTGCAGCGCCTGCTTCTTCTCCTCCAGCCTGTCAGTCTCCTCCTGGAGCTCATTGGTGTGATCAAGTCTTCGTTTTCGGCACCGAGCGGCTGCCATTTTGTTGCGTTCACGACGAATCTTCCTACGCTCTTCTTCCTCTGGCGAGATGTCCTGTGGGGCCTTGGTGGGCCGCCGGCCTCCCATATTGCGGCGTTTGGGCGCTGGTAGCCCTGGACTACTGCTACTATCGCCGCTGGCTGATAGTGGGCCCGGCGACACATGGAGAGGCGTCGGACCCGAGTCGCAGTAGCCCACCGTGTTCAGGATGCCTAAAAGATTAGACCTCTGTTAAATTACGTATATCACGAGACGGATTATAAAATAGAAAACGTGTTTGCATTTGCAATAGAAACGCAAACCGGTCTCACGTGGGATTTAGTACAATTGACATTTGCATCGACATCCAAATGATACTAGATATCCAGCGTGCACGGAAATAACAAGCTAAAATTCAAACCTTATCGGCAACGGTGCAAATCGTAAATAAAACAAGCTGGTTTCTAGTAAAGCACAGATAAAGGTTTTCTTTGACGATATCAAAAGTTTATCCTGAACGTGTGTGAACCTACCGTAATTGGGCTGCGTGACTGTCGGTGGTACGAAGCCGGCGTGGCTGGCCTGGTCGTTGTGGCAGTTGTTTAACTCGATATAAGTCTGCTCGAAGTTTCGCAACTGAGTGGGAGTGATGGTCGCCGTCGTGCGGGTTGGGACCCCCGACTGGAGGCCTTCGAGGTTTGCCAACTGGAATTAGGAAAGGAAACGTTTAAAACTTACAAGAAATTATCTCAGTATGGGACTTTTAATTATTGGAGTCTATATAAATATTCTCTAATGGAAAGGTTCAGTTACACAAGGTTACACCATATACACACGCGTGGTATTAAAATAATTGTAATATTATGCAATGTTTGTTTTGTATAAACCATTCCACATTCCAAATGAACTCTTATCAACAATAATTAAATATGTATCAACAAACAGTATTTATTAAACAAATCACCAAATAAGCAATTTGCAGTAAAATGTAATTAATCTTAATATATATAAATCTCCTGTCACGATGTTTGTCCGCGATGGACTCCTAAATTACTTAACCGATTTAAAATTAAATTAACACACGGTGAGCAGTCTGGTCCAACTCAAGAGATATGATAGCTTAGATCTTTAATTATAGTCGCAATTTAATTTTATTGTAAATTATTTATCTATAATTAATTGACAGTCACAATTATAGGTTAACTCCAAAAGATTCTAACAGATGTCGATACTTTTTGACTGGATTAAGTAATCAATAAATGGCACTGCTATAGTAAACCGACAAACGTGTCATATAAAGATTAATTTATTAACCTAAACAAAGCATACTTTTATTGTTTAAAACGCTTTCGATTATAAACATATCCTCGCACACTTAAAGGTTATATATATTTTTATTGAACTAAAAAAAATATCGCTAAAAATCACACTTATGGATAACAACGTTTGATCAGCCAGTATAGGTTATAAGGATTCTTTAGAATACAAAATAACTAAGGGTTTATACTTTATATCGTCAGTCAAAGCGCTGATACAACATTTAGATTTTTAACTATTCAGTAATACTATAAAAAGGGGCGTTGAATCTTGATGCACTTTTTAAACAAAGAACACGTTCCTAACTGAAGTAGACACCGCGAGTACTTTACTTTTCACGTTCGTACTGAAACATTCTATAGTTTGAGAGCAATAAATCTTTCACCTATCCGCGTTACACATAATAAAATAAACAACTCACAAGAGCAATTTCGTTTATTATTTTAATTATTCAGAGGGTGAATTGGTTTTAGTTTCATCAGACGTAAGCCAATGAAATATTATTTCTCGACAAATATTCGTGTAATTGCATTTTAAATTGGTGACCTAGTTACATCTTCGCGAAGTGGGGAGTACGAGCGCGCTGGATTAACGCTTCTACGTGGACTTCTATTAGAGGATATATACCTGTTGGCACCACAGTTCAGTGGCCAAGATGTTGGCGAACTCCAATGGGTCGATATTCTGCATCTCGTCGTATCTAACTCAACCACGTTATAATTAGACGCTTACTCTATTGTATTGCGCTTTTTGCGATGTGACACCTTCGTGGTTCGAGTTTGTTAGTCGATTTATTCGTTATAATCCGCCCTCGCATATAAATTGTGAGTTTATTGAAGACAATGGAAGGGGTTCGGGTGTCGGTATCGTTGATCGCGATCGCGATCAAGTTTTCGTCTGCGCGGGATTGCGGGTCGTTCGTTCGTTGCGCGCGGCGTACGGCGGCCGGCCGCGGCGGATCGCGCGCTACTGCCGCGCCGCTCCGCCCGACTTCGACCGAAAACTTCGCCCACGAGCAATTTCGAATCATATATTTATAGAACACTCCTCAAGTCCGGAAATATTTCGCATCATTTCGCAGCACGCGGCGGCTAGTTATCAAAGGTAAAGAACGCGTTACGCAAACAGATCAAGCCGCCTTGATAACAGCGCTTTCGCAATTACGAACTACACTAGAGTGTTAAGATAACTCCGGCTTGCCAATCTCGGGATGACTTTGCGGGAAACTTACGTGTTTAAATCTGAGAAAGATGTTAGATACTTGGAAGTGGCTGAAGGTGGGCGGACTGAGGAGACCTTGTGGCAAGGACGTACTTCTTAGTTACCAGTTATTATGGTCGTGGGCGCTGAATTTCGATAATGAGCCTTATAAGGCATTGAATAAGAAAATGATAAATGATTCCTCTATATGGTTGTGTTGGTTTCATTTAAATTATAGTGCTACATAATTAAAATTCTTCATTAGTATCATTATAATTATCAATCTCAGCATTGTATTCGTCGAAATATAATGGCAATTCTGGTTAATTGTTTTATCCACTCATATAGAAAAATGTAGTCACGAGGTGAATGCTAAAAGACACGAATCCTTATAGTGATTATGATCTATAGCAAAACAGGACAAGACAGATGAGCGCTGCGGAAGACGCGCACTCGAGTCAATTACTACAATTGCTTAAATGAATTTCGTCGGCGCAGGCGCAGGCCGTGCGTTAATTGGTCACGGTGCTTACCTAGCAATTACCAACCGAAATTATTGACGCACACACTTTATCTATCATATACTTTATAGATTGAATTGATGCGTTACTGAGGTCGTTAAACCATTATTAGTCCGCTATCAACATTGTGTGACAAGTGCTTTGACATTGTTTTCATATATTCTATAGTCGACGTGCAAACTGAAAAGTCTTCGTACGCCTATAGACTTCGTACACCTAACAAACGCGTCATACGGGGGTCGGTGGATTTGAGAATCGTTATCGCACGCCATGAGATCACCGCTATATCTAGTTGTGACGTTTCTTTAAAATAGGCTATGTTGACAGAAACGATTTGATTACACTTATAACGTAATAATTGAAAAATTAAAATTAACCAACAATGCGGGGAGAACAAATTTTTTCATTGATTACCAAATATGGACATCTGCTTCATCCATCAGAGTTCACAAAAAAATATTGTCTACTGGAAATATAGCAGCCGGAAAACAAACTATTTATACAAAGATATTTCTATTAACACTATTTTAACGATGTACTCGTTTGCTTCTATCAAATTGTCTGAATGAAAAGGGACACTAATTCGGTGTGCAATGATTCCGGGCGGTCCAAATCGTAATAGCGAATGTTGTTCTTATAAATAGGTTGTTTTGACGTTTTCAATTGATGACTTTGGTTAATTTCAACAATTCCTAAGACCACACAAGTATTATCTATTGGACATAAGATACGACCGGTTCGACCGACACGTGCAGAACTCACCCATATTCGAACCAAGTAATTACTGGGAACAATTACATAATAATACAAATCCATACTATATCATAGAGATAAAATGTTTCTTTGTATAATCAAGGGAACTACTAGTTCGAATTGAAACAATATTCTTGTTAGTCCATTTTGAGGAAGGCCTTAAAGCTTTTATAACATCAGTGAAAAGTGTGGACAAATTTTCGCATGTTACTTTTGAATCCGCAGGAAAAGCTTATTCTAGAATCTAGATACTACCACAACTATATAAAAAATGGTTAAGAATTCTGACCCGTTATGAAAAATGTAAATTGCTATGCGATTAATATCGATCGACATAATTAATTTAAACACTCTAAGCTCAGAAATACTGAACTAACTTGTATCGCGTATGGCTAAAAATTCCCGCCCGCTCATTTAAGCTACTTTGTACACGGGATAAAAAATAACAAAAATGTAATGTATTAATAAGGGATTGCTCGGAATAAACGTCGATTAAACTGATGCAGTTAGTTCATGTGTAATCAAATTCAAATTTTAACGCGAATACCGCATATTTGCTTTTGCAATTGTTATTTTCCGTAAAACAAAATATAGTCTATTTAAAATTTAAAATCATATTCAAAAATCATTTTTCTGTTACTAAAGTATAAGTAGAGCTGATCGAAAGGACAAACATTGCTATGCGCACTATCTGAGCACGTGGTATCCGCGTGATCGTATGACCACGCCCACAACGAATAGCAAAAACATACAATATACAATTCGTTTGACTAAAAAGAAAAGCAGGACATAGTTTAAACAAATAATTTTGGTCTGCTTCGTAAAACGTACGCAACCAGATTCTCCACTCATAGCTTCCTTTACAAATACTTTTCCAGGCACGGAATACTACAATGGTCATGTCTATTGAAACATCAATTCGTAAACAATCCAAGCATAACATGGAAAATTTAATAAATTAAACGCAGTGGACGCAACTATTCGATAAGGCAATTATCACAGTGGAAGCATTGTGTTCGAGCTTATCGTGAGCCGCAAGGATGGCTCAAGGCTTTTCCATTGGAAATTTACGACGCTGTCTTCCGTGAAAAGCAACGAGGTCTACGCCCGACTCAGCCATAAAGTATGTAAATTTTCGAAAACAAACACGGAAAGGTGTGAAGCACCTCGGCCCGAGGTAAACAATACACCTTTTGAAACGATATGCCAAGAGCGCTACGTCACCGCGTAATTGCTAATACCCGCAAACCACGCTTTTATATCTATATCACATTTGGTCTTCGGTGACGGTAACTTTAAGGAAGCCATGAGTGGAGGCTGCACTACATTATACAAATATTACATTTCGCAAACAGAAATGTTTGTAAGTATCCGATACACAGTCCGGATTATATCCGAAATAAATCGACTTATTACGAGCCACATTCATACCCATTTGAACTATATGGAAGGCAAATCGTTTATTTACGTGAATATAATAATAAACACTAGAAAAGGACGAACTGAATAAGGGTTTTCGAATACTGTGGCTACAGTTAAAACGTGTGTAATCTGTATGATAATACGACCTCTACAACGAACCTTCTTCAACTGGCCAGTTGTGCTCATTAACAGACCGCTAATTACCTACTCTAATTGCATTGCTCGAATTGTCTTGGACCTCCTTGAACTGATTTACATATC
Organism: Pontia daplidice; assembly: GCA_963693355.1. Taxonomy (NCBI): domain Eukaryota; kingdom Metazoa; phylum Arthropoda; class Insecta; order Lepidoptera; family Pieridae; genus Pontia; species Pontia daplidice. The sequence continues at coordinate 9,765,291 of CAVNZL010000138.1, read as the reverse complement.
TTTGGCTCCTTAGGCACATAATTGACACCGTGCCTGTTGCAAACACGAAAGGTCGTTACTCTTTTAAAAACTTCTGGATTTTACGGAAATTCACGTATTTTAGTGTTTTGTTAAATCGAGCGAAGCTAATTATCTATATTAAAGAACTTTGCGAATGCATCGATTTCGTCACTTTACTATATAGAGTATATTCGTAGTAGTGATGTTTGATTTGTTTGTAGGTTTAATAAACAGCAGCATTTACTACAATTAAAAATAACATAAATAATAAAAATGATGTTCTATATCTAATTGTCAGAAGTATGAAGCTACTAAAAATATACTCGACTTCAAATTATTATAAGAATGTCTACGAGTACAAAGTAGTATATACAAATACTACGTTTGATTACAATTTTGACATTTGTTCCGTTTCTTTGAGTACATTAAAAGAACACTGCAGTCAAGGTTTGTTAATTCAGTCATGGTTCTCATTATCTTACAAGGCTTGCCCATTAGGTTGCAATGCAAGAACTTTAAAAATTTTACAACTACGCATTTGTTTTATATGTTATATATGTAAATTGACTATTTATATTCAATATAAACAGTCTACGATTAAGATGTAATTGGAATTACTGGTTTCTTTCTTGATTAATAAAATATATCTCTATATTTATTTAATAACTGACACAGAACTGATTGAGAGAAAACTTCTTTTTACATAAAATTTCTTTTAAATATCTATATTATGATATATCATATATAAATATAGATATTCTACTAGTGATTGCAAGGTATTGTTTCATTATATTACTTGACAATATTACTTTTTACCATGAGGAAGTTGGCTGACACAGATTAGCGATAGGCCGTCCGTTTTCATAATTACTTAAGCATGATTGTAAATGTAAGCAAAACCAAATAATTCAATAATATTACAGAATGTTATAAGCATATCGGGCCGACCACAGGCCAGTTGGTAACTGTATGAAAAATAAGTTGCGATGCATGAATTTAAATCTTCAATGTAGGGGACACATGCAAGCAGTATGCGGCGCCTGCAGTCTGTCGCGACATTGACCGCCACCAAACGCATAATAAATTGCTTGGCAGCGCGCCAAAGCCCTTCCTACCTTTGTTGAAAGTGCAACCGTCTATAGCCATAACGTAAAATGGACTGCGAAATAATCGATATGCGATTGTTTGGGAACAATGATATACGACTGATCGATTGCGATACTTTGTAAATTAAAATTAACCATACAGCCGACGAGTTTCAACTCGCTAATCTCTGGAGTTATATTTAATTGAAAGGATTTATTATGTATGGCATCTGCTATAACATCTCCCGCTCGTTTGCCACGTATACATCTTAACGAGGACAACACTTTTTAAAATTAATTCAGGATTATAAAATCAGGGATTTCTATGAATCTCACAAATTAAAGAAAACTCAATATCAAGTATATAATATTTTGAGTTATGTATAGGTTCGTTAAATAATTAATTATATTAATCTTACATAGTCCAAATGAACAAACAACAAAGTCACAAATAAACTGTACTCTTCATAATACGGCTATAGACGTACACATTCATATGTTAATAACAGGAATCGACCTCCATTTTCATGAAAACCGTCGCGTATCGTTTCTCGGAAAACCCGTGAGTCACCACTCTCTACCGCGGGTCACTTGCTACGAGCGTTCAATTCAAAAACTCGATTGCTCATGACTAATACGAACTATGAATCACGCGACAGTGAAATTTCATGAAAATCGCTCCACATATGATTTCTCTTTTCATATCCAAGGTCAGGTGGAAGGTCGCTCTAGGAATCGAAATGAGATACTAAGTTATATATTACATTAGGCTACCAAGCTAATCCAAAACATATCTTTATAACCTCATCGCCTTTTACGAGATTTACTACTGGCATTTTGAACATTAATTTGATCAAACAATAATATAATAATTATTATTAAAATAAATGTTTGAATGCCTATTGGAAAACGGTCCACGTGATTTTCTGAATCTCTTATATAATCTCTTTTATAAGAAGCCTACAGGCTTCATATTATACATAATATGGTTCAAGTTGCGGTAATCTTAAGTCGCAAAGCATGGCGCCGGAGGACCGGACATAGTCCGGAAATGGCGAGCATTCCTCCTCGCGCCGAGTTGCCAAACCGCATGTTTCATTAAAAATTGTAACATAATCACTTTTAACGATATCATTTTAAATAAAATTAAAAAGGAATAAATTGTAATCCATGTGCTGTCCCTCTTTGCGTACAAAATTTTATTCATAAGTTAATTATATAAATAGTTAGTTATAAATATATGACTTAAAATATGTAATAAGAACTCGGTGTATAAAATACAATTGTTAGAGGCATTAATTAATATGCGAATATATAAGGGCACACAATTTATCTAATTCTATTTAAATTATTATTTTAATAACTGCGATAACACACAGCTGCGAAACAAAGAACAGTATTATCCGTCTTTATTATGAAAACATTTTACGTCTTTTGTTCGTATATTCAATATTTAATACATAGCTACATTTTATAAAAAAACACAACATAGAATTTTAAATCACTCGTATTTTTAAGACAAATTATTTAATTGAGAATATTTATTTTTACTTAAGTGTTACGTGTTAAGTGTTCATAGTATTATTTATACATATTATAATAATTCGATGGTTTATATATATTTATATATAGACTACATATCGATATATATATATATTGATATATATATATATATAAACATAAATATATAAATCGAATTTTAAATAAACACGGTAGGTAAGCCCGGAGGTAAACTAATTATTATAGGTATAAATACACAAAAAATCACCAAAACCACAGATAACAGTTATGCATTCAGCAAAGCGTAGCGGTCCTTTGAATTATCTCGAATTATCGTTGGTATTTTTTTTTAACCGTCATATTCGACGGATAAGAGATAAGTACTGTACTATGTACTGCATGCATTATCAAGCATAGATATTGAAAATGTTTTATGATAATTGGTCTGATAAAGAATTTAAAAGTCTTATTTAGAGCATTGTTGAATCAACGGTTTTTTGCAAAGTCATACTTATAGAATTTCTTCCGACCATAAAAACGTTTACAATATATGCTTTGGAGTAGAAACATATAAGTTTAATTTTTAAACACAAACCCGACAATATTATATCTAATGTGATAAAGTATTTCAAAGAATTTTAAGCGATTTCCAATAATCACGTGAAGAAAACGCGACGGTTTAAAAGTTATTTGATTTGTCCTTAAACTAGACGATTAGCTTAATAAAAATATACTTTGGTACTGTACAAAGACCCACGCTGTTTTCTTGTTTTATTTAATTATTAATTGCGTCGCCCACACGAGTTCAAATTACTCACGTTACACGGTCTAAAATAAAATGTAATAAGCCATGAGGGCGATGTTTCTACGTCATGCAGAGAGAATTCGCCCGTTTGACAATAAAAAGGAAATTCGAACTTTGAATAAATACTGACTTACAACAAGTAAACTTAATTAGATAAACATATTTATCTATCCGAATTAAATATACTTAACTATTCTCAAATCATTGAAGGATACTGATACATATCTAAATGGGTACATAATGTTAATATTACATAGACATACTACTTCGCAGACCTAGCATGGATGTCGCGTTGTAGAGCTTGTCTTTCAGAATTGCCAAGTAAAAATATATTAAACCAATGCGAAGTTACGCGCAGACAAAGCCATTGTCTCGGTGAACGTCACCTTGAGCGGAGGAAATGATTAATACGTTTTACTTATAAAGAAAATGCACAGATACACCACACTAATAGCATCACAACGTTTACTTGCGTATTTAGAAACGTAGTGACAATTTTTTATCTGTTCTATGCATTATTTGACCACGAATGTTGGATTTATAACTATGTCTTCAGAATATCGAACCCACAATGTATAATGGTTAGTTTAGTATTGAAAACTGTGAAAGAAATTTAAGACTACTTTGCCGTGGAAGGTGGTAAGCTAGCGTTACCGAATAGCAATGATGGAGCTAAAACAGTAGAGGGCAGCTCATTTTACTATTTCCTTATCAATCTGTAGAACAAACGTTTTATTGTTTGATTCAAATTGAATCTAATGAATTTTTAAAAATAAACTCTACAAAATGTTAAAGTTGCATTTATGAACAAGACGACCTTGGTGATTTTTTTACCATACCTAGTATTAATTACATATATACTTTTAAGTGCAACTCTACCGTATAAATATTTGTTTATATATCAACTGGATATTTATAAAATATTAATACAAATCAAGAATATCGAATATGATCTTTCAATTGTATATAATTGTAGGTTAACTGTTAATAAACGACTCTGAGTATGCCGGAAACTAAATTTTCCGGCATAGTTACTAAATATAATAATATTTTTTTCCCGCCAAATAGTACACGTACAATTACTTTAAAGTTTGCTTAATGAACGGCCCATGACATATGTGTTTAAAGAAAAACACTTTATTAACGGATAAAGCTATGCATAAAAAATAAAAAACAATATTATATGTGTTTAAATCAAATTCACAAATAAGGATTCGACAGTTCCACAACCTTTCAACTACACAACGATCACCAATGTCAAGTTTGACAGGTGTCACTTAATCGCCCCTTGTATGTTTCGCGTATATATCTAATGTTATATTTAGTCGGAATATACTATAATAAAATTGTTAATTTCGCAGGGATTACAACAGCCTACGCCAATGAGACAACAAGAATAATAATATTGTAGATAAAACAATACGCATTGTTTTACGCCGCTATATTCAAACCAAACGATTTCTAGAAAATCATAGTATGCACGTTACGAATATTCGTTATCAGAGTGATAGTGACGCGCAAAAGGTCTGCTAATTCCAGCCGGGCTTATCACCCTTCCACGAACGAAAAGATAAGCGCTTTCATTGCAAAATACTTCAAAGTACCAACAGCGAGGCTCTGATAAATCGGTGTAAACTGTTACAAAACTTAGGAGTAGTCTTTATATTGAAGGGAAGTGAAGATGATTAAAAAATGAATTATGCCGTTAATTTTGTTTTTCATGAATATAATTGATAGATACAGAGTTCAATGACTTTCCAAGGAGCAATTAACAAAAAAGTTACTATTGTTATTCAAAAACAAAGCTATTTAACTAATGTTCGATAATTCTTTCAATTGTTGCCTTAGAATAATTCCGAGCCTATGCAAACAGAGCATGATGCAAGAGGTTCATGTCCTGAAGATAAGGCACTATTGACATATGCCCACATGACATAATTTAATAGCACACCTCGGTACACAGTAGGTATACTGATGATGCAAATAATCTCGATTATGGCTAGGTTGACGTCGGTCTGAGGGTTCGTTCAACTGACCGCGAACGATGACACGAAGCGCGTGCGCAACAACGCACCAGACAACAACATTGCCAAAACCTTTTCCAAACAAAATTTTAACATCCATATCATGCACAACGTATACATAATGTATGTTATGTATGTAACACGAAACCACCAGTTTCAACATCGACACAAAATCATGTTCCAACATGTACGACCTACGAGGAAAACGCCGATTTTAACAACATGGGCCGTTAAAACACAATTAAACTATAATGACGTCAGCTATACAGTTAAAGACAAAAAAATACGCAGCCACTTACCAAATAACAACGATAAGGCAATCCAGTAACTAATTGCACTTCACAACACTTTATGCGATTTCAATAACTTGAAACAACAGAAGCGAACGCGTGCGCACAACAAAAACAAGCGACTGACAGTTGTCGGGCGTGGAATACCCCTGCGGAGTGCGGAGATTGTAAATATTGCGTTTCGATTGGACAAAGGTTTTTATCTAAGCCGGTGTGAGTGCAACACGAGAATCACGGTCAGCGGTGGAACGGTGAGTGAGGCTCGCGCGGCGGCCCAGCCGTCGTCTGATAAGCCTGGCGCGACGCCCCTCGGCGACGCCTACGCCCCACTCGGCGCCGGTGCATCGTAAACACACCACCGGCCGCCCCTGCCGACCAGACAGGCCCCCGCGCAAATGCACCACCTACGCAATTTTGCAACGCATGCAGCACTTTCAACTCCTCAAAAAGGCGAACTTGCGACACCCTATAGCCTAGATATCGATAGAGAACAATGAGCTACATCCAACAAACCCATTTGGTGTCCTCCTAATTGGGGACCGAACAGTCTGTGTGAATACTAACGGAGAATTCATAATTAAGTTGCAGTTATATCTTTACATTGTGGACCTGTATTTCAGGTCAGTTTTTAATAATTTTATCAAACAAAATTCTTTTTATTCTACATAATTAAGGTCCGAAAATCGTCTATGGCTTCATTTACGTATCGCGTAACGTTTTGAAAACATAATGAAGGTTGCATTGGGAATGCTAGACAGAGAACCATTGAGGAAAATCATTAAATTAATAGGAATGCCGGACGAAAAATTCAACGCGAATGCAACCAATGCAGTAGATATATCGAAATATACGAAATTCTTATTTCAATTTAACGAAAAACGTGTGATAACAAACGAAACAAACAAAACAACTGCATTTATCAATTTGCAATATTAGCTGTGAATTTGTCTGAACTAAAAACATTTCGACGTTTTAAAAACACACTAAAAGCCCCTAATAGGCCTGACCTCAAAAATTACAACCCTAAACGATTCAAACATTTGACGTTCAAAATGCAGTCATAAACCTTTACGAGTGCATTACTCTCTGTAAACGGACAGACTTGTGCGAGATCCTTCAAGCAAGAATGCCCACACAAATAAAAATATTCAAACATTGTATGCCACATACCACAAACGATCCCATTAAACGCTACCATAATTTTAATATCGAGCGTGTTATAAAACCTCTTTGGCGATAAAAAATTAAGGTCCTTTTGATAAGTCAGCCTGTCAACTAAGAAATCTGTTGAGACGCATTAGGCCCACATAAATTACGAGATTAATCTTTTCAAATAATTTGACCTTTTCATCTGACGAGGGTTCATTAAATAATGGCGTCTGTATTGGGAGTGCGCTTATTGTGCCGTCGATCACGATTTTCGTTGCGGGTGAATTTATTCAACGTTAGCATATAAATCCCGAAAGGCGTATAAAACTACTGTGTTGCATCTATCATCTACTACATCTGTACTATTGTTACAGATTTAACTCTCATATATTAAACAAGTTCACAATTATTTGCCATATTTTATTGCTATTGTTAAATTGTGGAATCTGTCGTATTCTTTGGCTTATGAATGTGGCCATTGTCTGCCTTTTGAGGTGAACAATTCTGTATACAAATGTAAATAGGGCGCGTAAATGTAGGACATAGGGTTTTATAATAATCAAACGCACGTGCACTCAATGGAATTATGGCATCCTTTAATAAGGCAATCGAGGAAACGTGGAAAATGTCTGTAATCTACGGAGTTCTAAGCACGACTCATGACCATAATCGGAACAAGGACTTCGCAGCTGTTGTAAATATCGACTTCAAGCTCATTGTGACGTAATTTGCTGCAACAAAGAAATAATTGCAGTGGGAATTGATAATCCTTTGTTAGAAATGCATTATAATTTTGTCTTTCATTACCACTACACGACAGAAGGCTAAAAAAATTCTTCTATTATGGTATTATGAAAAAAAAAACACACTTTTAAAATATTAAGATTTTCATTTTTTCATAGTCAATAGTAAAACTAAAGCAAGTTAAAATTTTATCGTACACAATTGAGTATAAATTATATTTACGCCAAAATCTAATTTGACTGAATGAGTAAAAAATTAACGCGAATGTTTGAAACAGAAGGATTAAAAAATTTCAAGAATGTTCACATGCGGTCCAAATGTATGAATCATTCAACCGTAAGTACTAAACGCCTTTATTCCCGAACGAAAGTACCGTTTCGTCTCTTTCTGTCAAATTGTAACGCTGCGATGAAAGACAAAGATAACATTAAAATGGTGCAATTAAAGATTTATTTTTAAATAACTACCTCCTTTTAAAAATAAAATGGCTTTGGCGTCAAAAAGGGAATATGGCAGTTTTTGGCCTTCAGAGTGGCCCATAAAAAGGCGGCTACTTTCCAGATAACTGTCAACAATAATCTACCGTTAAAAGATACGGTTCAAAATATTTACTGTATTAAAACGTAACAATGTATATTTTTTTTTTCAATAGCCGAATAATATTGTCGTTTGAAAGACCGATCTCGGTTAACCTTTCTAAGAACTACATAAAAAATTTAAGACCTTTAAAATCGAGAATCGTGACTGATCCATTACCGAATTACTTATATTGAGTTAGATATTTACATTTATTTTTGTGTATTAGGCTAATCTATATAAACTCAATTACAGAACGATTTATTCGTATTATTACTTGTGTTACAAAATGTAGACTTCAACAATTAAACATGAAGTTAAACGTACAAAACATCGAATCAAATGTCAAATGTCAAACGTCAAAAATGTAACAAGTAGTTCAACTAATAAAAAATGAACCGATTTAAAAGTGATAGACAACATCGTGGGTGGTGTGAAACTGACAAATAGTGGGCAGGCGCATTAAAATGTCATACTACCGACAATAGCCTTTTAAAAGGCGTCAAACTTGTTTTAACATTATTATTTCATGGTCCATACTTAAGTTGAATTAAGTGAATTTACAAATCTATTTACTCCTACATACTAAAATACTTTAACATATTCTCTAACTTCCTGAGGATGCTCCGGTGTCGGGGCGAAACGTACGTCAAGTAGGATTTCGTCGCGGAGTATTGCTTACATATTGGTCTAATAGGGTTTTGTACTATGGACTTGCGCAAGGTAACACTTGATTCTATTTATTCATACATTCAAAATACTCACTACGTTCCTCTGAACGTTAAAAACGGATTTGTTAAAATGTATTTTGAGTATATCAAGTCAGATAAGCCAAACAACAAAAAAAAGCCTGAACAACTTCATTTATATAACTCTCAGTAGACAAGATCTTTAAGAACGCATACGGGAGTTTGACAACCCACTGTATATGTAACTTAACGTCACTTTCGACTTTGAAATATAACACCAATCTTCGTTACAAACAAATGTAAGTAGCTCTTAGAACAAATGCTTTAAAACGTTTTAAATTATCTCTATAGTTAGAATGTTCGTAGCAGAACAAGACAATGGACAGCACTTTTATGTAATGGACCGAAATGGATAACATTGGTAAAGTTATCTTTAACGACAGCAATAAAGACGTCACAACGTTTCAACTTGTGCAACCGAGGCGTCCGTTTTTGTTTATGGTCACTACTGATAATTGTATACTTAGATAAATTTCTCGGACCATAGAGAATACACCGAGGTTGCTGTTAAACAAGTAAGTTGTCTATAGCTGAAAGCTTTGATTTTGGCTGGGACCTTAATGGTAGCTATGGAATGAAGAAACCCGTCTACATATTTATGTATGAAATAAAAATTGATGTTGATTTTTTCGAATGATGAAATAATTCATTTATAAACCTCTTTCCTTGTTTATACTGGTAATTTTAAATAAGTTATTTTTACAAACAGCCAACAATAAAAAGTTCTAATAAAATAAGACTTTACTTTCTCTATTATTCGAAATATAATCAAAATAAAGTTACTATACAAATAAAAAACTACTATATGAATGAATTACTCGCGACTTGTGAACTATGCACCTCCGAGCACGACATATTGTCTGACTCATATTTCTATGAAGCATGACACACGAATATTATCTAATCAAACAAAGACCGTGAAAAATATCGTAGATAAAATCTATTTCAGGATTTATATTTTGTTATAGCAATTCAGTTCAGCAGATTAGTTACACTTTAAAACGACACCACTCAGAATGATTTCGATGTAGACCTAGAAAATCACTTTTTCAAAGAAACAACACGTGTGTTTTATATTCAGATTGTTAAAACAATAAATTATAAATTTACATAGACGCATACATTTACCAGTGCTGGCAGTTCATCTTAGTACAATTAGAACAAATTGTACACATCCGGCTTTTATTGGTCGCAATATAACCGTTTAATAGGTGTCGGCTAAACGAACACATCTGCTATCAAACCACAAGTTTAATATTTCCTTAATTAATTTTATCATTTGTACTTGTATACGAGGACGCCTGGTATACGAAACACAGTTCTAATTCAATAAATTTCGCACGTACATACTCGTATGTATGTATTTAAATCTAACAAAAAAATACGTAAATTAGCCAGCCATCGCAAAAATTCATATATACCTATTCTGTAATATCAGTGTTGTCATATACAATTTTAAGGAAAATACTCTTCAGTATAATTAGTGAACAATTTAAATTGCGCTTTAGTTGGTCATATCCTCAGTAAAGGCAAAGACCAGCTTAACATTTTCTCTTGCCATTATTATGAAAATACATTATAACATTTAAAAATACTATTGCAAACTACTGCCAGTATTATAAGCTAATTGCGTCTAATATCAGCCGTTATTACGAAAAGCAGGTAAACGAATTCAAAGTGGGAATTCCCAGGCGGACGTGCGTTCTTAGAAGCGACGCGGGCGCAGGAGAAATTTCACAAGCGAAATGTAGGTCAAGACAGCCGGACTTCAAGTTTTCGCCTCGAAAAGGTTAACATCGAACCCTTGCGCAACCGATCCTAAAAGACCAGTTTCGAGAAGATTTTCATTTTCAAATTTTCATTAAAAATTTCATGATAATGTATTTGTTGTTACTTCTTTTTTTTTCATTAAACATTTAATGATTGTTGAGGCTATCCAGTTTCTAGACACCACCGGTCTAGTAAGGAGATTGAAAAGGAAAAAACCATTCGATTTAGTGTTTTAGTGCTAGTGTTATTAGTGATGTGCTATGATTATATTTAAATATTTTAAAGTACACATTAAAAAAGTGCCAGGCCTTTATTAGAGACTGTAAGAAGTGTTAATGAACACTATTCTTATATTATATATTCTTAAGCAATTTAAGTTAGATAGATGTATATTAATCATTAGTCTTTCTCTAGGCTAGATGGTAATTTTTGTGAAGGTACTTCATGCCATAAAAAAAAATTTAAACATGTAAAAAGTTGAAATACAAATTTGATTTTCGAATGAAATCTACAACCGGTATTATTATTATCAACTGATTTAATATTAAAAATAATGACGCAATTGTAACGCGCGTGACTCAGCAACTTAGCAGTTAGCTACAGATCTACCATAGTAAACTTTACCTAGGGCAATACCCAAGGACTACATGGATATTTTATTAGTTTTCAACGTTACTTCGTGACGTTTCGTGCATTTGTGTAAACAACACAATAATTTAATTGTATTGCCCGTTAAATACAATATTGATTGAATTCGTCGCTCAATCTGTCACCACGAGGTCAAATTTCAAAAAACCAAACTTTTTGGTACAAATAATCGGTTAATAGTAAAATGGACATAAAACAGATCGTCAAATAAATATTATTTAAATTGTTAAATTATATTTATGAAAGAGCTTCATAAAATTTAAATTGTATGACGGTCAATTAGTTTCATAACTGAGCGTCATCGATATAAAAGAATCTATGTAAGTGGAACAGCTGCCAAGTTCGAGGAACTTCCCAAAAATCGGGGGAAGGGGGGGGAATTGACTTCGATTGCGTCACACGATGACGTCACGCATTCGTACGAGTGATGACGTTTCGTTTTACTAGTTTGCCCCATTCACAAGTTTGGTTACGTCCGAATCAAGTTTGGATCCGCATTTCTTCAACATATTGCACAACAAATACGCTTCTAAAATGAGTTTTGTATTGAGACAAGATCTGGTAACATCTATTACTAATCCAGTTACAGGAACTACTTTCAATGGGCAACCTTGGAATGTTTTAAGCTAGAGGCCGATAGCAATAATTGTATCAACTGATATAACTTCACTTTGGTGTACTGGCGCCATCTATTAAAGAAGGAAGACATTAAAATCTTGGTATTAACGAATTCTCACCATTTACAGAGAGGTTAACTTTATGATTAGTTAATAGAGTAATAATGGCGATCATTGAGCTCAACACATGTTCAGCTAAGAGACAATAAAATATAAACTCACCACAGGCTTTGAATATTCATCATTCTGGTAGTCGAACATTGTAGCGAACATAAGACTATCGTCTTGCTCGCTGTTGGGAAGGTGGTAGGGCACCAACTGAGACATGAAGACAGTTTTCACAAACGTCCACAACCAACGCACCAAATATAAATCAGTAAAAAATCAAATGAAAACACAACTGATAAGATTATGACTCATATGGACGCGTTCGATTAGCTAGAATGTTTAATATCAGACTGAGTCAGCGCCCGCGGTGCCAGCTAGTTTTGTACGCGACGAAACCGCGCACGCGCACTTCGCAATTCACCGAAAGGTAGCAAGCGACAGCAATTCGGAGCCAAAATATTCAGCCCGCTATGTCACGATTGAACAGATATTTTTCCAACGAATCTTGGAAATGGAAACGATTAACAATTTCTCTTAAGTGTTGGCAAGGAATGACGAATAAGCGGAACAAAACCAAAATAGAGCGTGTTGAAATTGAAAATAAACGGATTTTACAAATCAGTTGAAAAATTTACAAATGGTTATTAAAACGATTACTAACTGCGCAATATTTAATCTGTAAACATTTGTATTATAACCATTCTGCTATATAGACATAAAACACTCTAACTATTCGCCTATAGTAGTAACTAAGTTATTCAGCCTAAGAACTATTTAGTTTTTAATTAAATCAGGTTATAAGCCTCGAATTTGATCTTCAATCTTATGGTGAGTGCTAGGGTAATGCCTTGGGCATTGTCACCCCTTCTTCACGTCCACGCAGTACAGAAATGACAATTCTCATGACAAAACAATGGCAGAACGTAGCAGCAAAGATAAATTTCATTTAAGTATGACAAGAATTGAAGCAAAAATAATTCCAGGCTACGCAACATTTGACACTATTTCGATATGGTAATGTAGGTCACACAGTATATGGTATTGTATTTATAAACATTGACATATAATATCACATTTTAATAACAAATGGAGTTTGATCCATACAAATAACTAGGCTCAGTAGATCGATTAGTGGATTATATCTGTGTAAATTAAATTTTTTATCTTTGCTTTATGGATTAAAATGTGTATGTATTAATCGTCATTCAGTTTGATAAATAAGCAAAGCTTCTTGTTACTTACACGAGTTAATCATTACCAAGTATTTGATAAGGCTATTTCGGGATTAACTATTCCAACAATCAATTATAGGAATTATATATTAATACATATTGCAAGTTAATTAATACATATTATTTTGTTCGTTGTTTACATAAATTTATATGTAAAATTTACGTTAAAAAACGGTCAGTAACAATTCTTACTTATTAAATTACGCTTAATGAACTCATACGAAACAAAAATGTCTAAAAGCCTCAAATACTTATCAATAACCCGCATTACCAGGGTGCAATTCAATTGTTATTAAGTATATAATTCCTCATTATACTGTCTGTGGTATACGCGAGCAAGACACATTTGCACCGATATCTCTTTTGTCTGGCGATGGCAATATTTTAATAGATTCTAATCATAACATCAAATAGATATCTGTGTAATTTCCAGTGTCTGTTACTGAACTGACACTGGAAATATCGAATTATTCATATAATTATTAAATTGTATTAATAACGTAGTTTTGTCATTGAAATTAAATCGACCTTAATTGTTTTTAGCGTACCAACAATGATTTTTCATTTAGTACGATTAGTTCACTTCAATACCCTTTGCATCGTGAGCAATGTTTCGTAAACAAAGTCAATAAGTTCAAGGTCGCTCGAACCAGACGGTCACGCGATCTACCCTCTTCCTATGAACCGCGATCAAAGCTGATAACTTGGTATACATATCCATGGCAACCGTACACAACGATTCGCATTTCATAGAAGGGATTTACCGAAAATCAATCCAATTAACTGTTTCGAGGAAACCTGTACTGTACTGTAAACAACGTGTTTCAACTCCTGGTACGAGGATGAATTGCGTTAAACTTTCCCAAAGCCATAATTGCTCAGTTATAGTCTTAAATTACAGTCACTGATTGCCATGGAGCCTCTTCAATTTAGGAAAAAATTTAAATTCAATGCCAGTATTAAATATTTTACTTAAACGAATTAATTTTTTCCTTTGAGGCAAAATAAATCTTAAAAAAATAATTATATTAATTCTTCGCAACATTATACTGTTTATAATAAATCATAAAAAATATTTTCCATTTCATTGTAAATCTATCTGTACAAAAGTGAATGTCATTAAATCTAAAGATAAGAATATATATTTTTATTATACGAATATGTATTTTGTATACCTATCAGGCATCAAAATGGCCTCTCAAAATCGTATACGTCGTTAAGAAAGTTTGAAATACGCTAGTGAATTGTTTTTATTTTAATTATCTGTACTTTAATGGGATTTATAAAGTTTATACATTTTACAAACACTTTGTGGGGAAGGTATCAGCATATCAAAGTTACTGTACTTTTTTACAAACCCCACAGGGTTTTTACGGAAGGAGAAGTATTTAAGACGTTGCCCAAGAAACCAGGTAAAATTTCGGTGAAACAATTTCAGAGGTCCCGTACAAAGAGGCACTATTTCTCTTCTCATATCGACCTAACTCGGTTTCCCGCATTTTCTTTACTGTCGACCTTTTAACTTCTATTATACTAAGTATACAATAAGTGACCCTATCCAAAATTCAAGCTCGAATTTATTTTTATTTTACTGGTCATTGTCGAGAGGCACTATATACGTGATAAGTTGCGCCTAATTACTATATATTTCATCATATTTTACCCTATATAATGTTTGGCTTTAAAATGGCGGGTTCTGTGAGCACGCGCACGTCGCAATGCGAGTTTTCCGCGAATAACGTGACGTCAGAGCCGCCGGTCAATGCCTACTTGCATAAAGCATCCTGCTATTTACCTTATTAGTGTAATTAACAGCTACTAATATACAGATTTTAAAAAAGGTTCTTGTCTTTCAAAATATTATTGTCTTCTTAAAAATATTACCAAGATGAAGATGACATTGATAAGAAATATACAACAATATTTAGTTACTAAAATGCTATTTAAATATATAGCATAATTTGTTATATTTCAAACTGTATTACAAACAGTTAATAATAAGAATAAAACTTGTTAGTGTTGTTGTCATTTCCCCTGGGACATAAGCTAATTGTAGTTTATTCATTCTCTGTAGATATACTAGTGAATGTTCTACTTTCAATTGAACAACTTATTTCAATTACAGTTTTGTATAAATGTCCTTCAGTAAGGTTTATGCACATAGCTTGTCGAACACAACACCCAGGTTTTAAGGTGTTTGTATACAGTTCAAAGTCCATCATAGATAATAGTTTATTTTCTGTCATTACTGGATGTACAAATTCTTAACAATTATATCTAAAAAAGTTAATCCAATTTAACCCAATCTCATAAGTACATGAGTTGAAAAAGCAGGAGCAAAAAGCAGAGACGCCAGTTAAAATACCTACAAGATAAATATTTCCCGTGTTTAACTTTAAAGGAAAATTAATTCAAAACAACATGGTTATAATAACATACCGATATCACAGTATTTACTACACAAAGTGCACCTGTTTCCTTAACAAAAGCATTAAGCATGAATTGTTAAGTTTATTATCATAATACTTAATTCAATATGGTCGATATGGGATTTTATAGACTGTAATTGCACATTCAAACTTTAATACATGATTATAGCTGTAAACACTGTATTTTAATTTCATAGGAGTTGGTCATCCATACTAGAATAGCAAAAAGAATGAAAGCAGCATTAATGTGAATGTTATAAAGAAAAAGTAAGTTATTTAAATATCATGTTTGTTAAGGTACCAAGGTTAGTTTCTGGAATTAGCGGTCTTCCTAGCAATACTTCTGTTATCTAGCTTGTACAAAGATTACTAAGAAACATAAATCACACAGTTTTACAGAGAGCTGACAGCTACTAGATAGCTTTATTATACAATCAAGTAAACATATTATAACAAAAAGAAAGAATTTGTCTAGAATCTAAAATTTTTCTTTATTTATATGTAAACAACATAAATTTTACACCATTGTTTTTATTCTGTTCAATATCTTCAAAGTTTTGTAATGTAAGGTAAATAAGGCACCTAATAAGGTTCTATAGTCAAAGGATAAAAATTCATCCCTATTATAAAGGTTGTATCTCATCAACTGATATTATTACAGAAATATATAATCTATGATTTCAAGTGAGTATTAGTCTGAAAATCCAGGTGTTATTGAGCTGACGAAGTAACTTTTTAAACTTATAGTATAACGGACTCCGTGACGTGCTTTCCAGAAATAATATAGACTTACCGTAAGTAGAGCTCGAGAGGATCTTGTCGACACGAAATCATTAGTAGAGGATCCTTGTGAAGATTGACTATCACTAGAAAAGTCCGAATGATTAGAATGACTGTCACTCATCTCCAGCTTCATCGTCATAACGTTCTTATAACTTTTTCAATCTCTCAATAACACAAACACTTTACGTAATTTTTTATCACTGCGTAATAACCCGTTATCACTAAGATCGCAAGTTGTAAAAACGTGACAGTACGAAATTAATTAATTAACCCTTTATGACAATAACATTATTTATTTCATACAGTAGAAAATTATAAAGTCTCATTGAAAGATAAAACTTAAAAAGTCAATGAAGAATAACATAGATGACTCATCAATGCGAGTTTTTGCGATGACGTCGTTCACTCTTTGGGGATGCCCTTCTCTTGAGTTAGTTTTGTAATGAGAACCAAAACGACGTATGAGACCAAGTTTCCTATACTTTTAGTCACATAATCTTCTTCAAACCCAAGATTTTAAAGGGTGAGCTCACTTTCTAAAAATAGAATTTGACATGATGACGTGATATTTAACCAATCACATTCGTTTCACGGCCTGACGTCATGTCTATTTCGTTTGCTCGTACCTATAAAATCAGTGTTGCCAAATAATCATCAAAAATTCCCCTTTACGTTTTTAGAAATCTACTACAGATCTAGTTTAATAAGAATTTCTAGAACAAATCTATAATTATTTTGCTTAGCTTTTTAAACGAGTAGTTAAATATTATTTTCCTATAGTCATAACATTTTAGGTAAGCGCATTATGTAGAATAATCTATAAACTATATATTTTATTAGCTTTGAAAGATATAGGAAGGAATAGGTAAATGAAACTTTTACTCATTCAAATTTTAATTCATTACTAGCTAATTTTATATAATTCAATATAAATTCCACGCATTCGGCCACATAACCACAAAATCGAGGGAATCTACAGTGGCATCACTCTAATTACATAATATAATATCGAATATAGCCCTTTTTCTGGTCTTACTACAACTTGCACAATTATAAATGAATGACGAAAAAGTATCAACTAATATATTTGACATAATTCATAATGTTGTATTCTTTTGGTCAATTGCTTTGTGAGTAAAAAGCTTATTTAAAAATAAAAAAAAATTTAAAAAGTAAAAATTCCATTGGACTTATCATTATGGAGATGTCATTGATGTCACTCAATATTGTCAAATGTCAATCGTCAATGATTGTTTACAATTTTACGTAGCAAATTTGAAACATATCTTTGCTAAGCATGAGCGCATGTTTTATAAACTTGCATCAATTTTATAAAATCTTAACATACGTCCTTCTGTTATTATTCACTCTAGTATTGCAAAAGGATTTTAGTTTGTTTGACCAAGTCATGAAATGAAAATTAAATATCATGCAATGTAAAATATTGATAATAGAGAATAGATAGTCCATCCACCTTAATTTTTCAACTTTTTATTTAAGACTTGGCCAATTAATATTAACAACTAATACCAAATCGCATTTCGCGATGTCATCTGGCAAAAAATGCAAGCATTGTGGGTCGTCAGAAATTGAAGTTGATCCTGCGAGAGGTGATGCTGTGTGTACAAATTGTGGTTCTGTCCTCGAAGACAGTATTATTGTAGCTGATATAGAATTTCAAGAGACAGCACATGGTGGAGCCTCTGTCATCGGCCAGTTTGTATCTGCCGAATCAAAAGGAGGAGCTTCTGGATTTGGAAGAGGTTTGTTTATAGGGAATTTTCTATACAGTTTTCTTGTATTAAGATTGAATTCTTTAATTAAAATATATATTATATTATTTATAACTTGAAACACTTTTTATGATGTTAGCCTTCAATTCTGGAATTGGCCAAGAATCCAGAGAAGTAACTTTAAGGAAAGCCAGAGATGGAATCACAGCATTGTGCCAACAGCTTCGTTTAAACCAGCAATGTATAGACATCGCATGTAATTTCTTCAAGTTGGCTTTGATGCGACACTTGACTATTGGACGACCATCAGCACTCACACAGGCTGCTTGTGTTTATATGATGTGTAGAACTGAGGGAACTGCTCGTATCCTTTTTTGTTTAATCAAAATTCACAAACTTATATCACATATCCAAACTGTGTTCAACTTTCTCCATAAAATTTGTTTAATGAATGACAATGCAAGAAATACAATAAACTAAGACTCAGAACAGAGATTCATTAAAGAAAATATATTCATGTGGCCACCAAAACTTTAATCAAAAAAATCAGTATAATAACAGAAATTTGAAGAACATTGAACACTGTTGCAACTCTATTACCAAGTATTAGTAATCTATAACATTTTCTAAATAGGTTGATAAAAAGTAATGTTTTAAAACAAAAGTCCTTAACTTTTATCAGATCTATTAATTGACATAAGTGATGCACTGCAAATATGCTGTTATCAATTGGGTCGCACTTACTTCAAACTTTCTAAGACACTCTGCATCAACATTCCACCAACTGGTAAGTACATTCATTACTATATTTAGAGATATTTTGTTACAATTTGAGAATGCAAACAATTATTAATTTGGTGTGTTATGTCTTCATGCTATGCCCATTAGTTTATGAATTAATAATCATATAATTTGTTACAAAAAAAAAACGATTCCTGAGCTTGATTCGCTGACCTTTCAAGCCAACTAAAAATAAATGTAAACAAATGCAAAGCTTTTAAACATTTATTGTGAATAAGTTGTAGTACTAGTAAAACTTAAGTATTTCAAAGAGCCTTTATACAACACCCATATCACATTATTGTATTTAATTTAATTATAATTAACAATACATAATATACACATTTCTATGCAATAATTTAACAATATGGGAATGATCGAGATTATTTTATGCTCAAGTGCTTATTTTTGCAAAATTTGTTTACAAAAATTTTGTGATACCCTAAACAGAGTAATGGTTTAGAGGGCGTTTTCTTCTTGATTGTCAGTCATCATTTGCATTGACATTTACTATTGTTGCATTCACTGTTGGGCCGTAGTAGATCAGTTCTGGAATTTGGCCTCCTTGAACACCTGTTCCATTTGTACTCTCAGAAGAACAGTGGAATTGAAATGTGACTGTTCCCATGTAAACTTCAGTCAAGCCCTCCTGTCCAAAATAACTTAGTTCACTTCCATCAAGAACTGCAGAAGCTGTGTATAAGCATTCAGGTTCAATTTGAATAGGATTTTCAAAGTAAACATGGAATGTGCTACTTGATCCATCAGAAAAGAATTTTGTATTGTTTTCAGCAAGCACTCGTCCTAATCTTTTTAATTCAATCTTAACATTGTAATCTGCTGCACCATTTGATGAACCATACAATCCAAAGCCTACAACAAATATCCTTTTATCCACACAAAATTGTATGGAATCACATCGTCCTCTGTACCTCCATTGGTTGCTTCGGTATGCACAAGACTGGAATCGATGACATATCTGAAAATCAATATAAAATTGTGAGATCACTTTCTTATAAAAAAAAAATCTTATAAAAAGATCTTCTTAAATTAAATTACCTGAGCCTTAAGACCAGCTCTTGCTTTAATTGGGTATGACAACTGAGGTTTGGTAGCAGCAGTAAAATGTAAGAAAATATCTATAGTTTCTTGAGGTGTTAATATTCCAAGTTGGGCGGCACTATTAGCAAATTCTTCCAAAGTCATAGTAGGAAATCTTATTAAGTGTATTGCACTGCCAAGCATAGCCCTCTTATTGGTAGGTGTAGGTTCTATTTCCCGACGTACACATTCAGCTTGTGCCCAAGCTAAGGCAGCCTCAAACAGATTGATTTCCTTGCAATTTAATGTTTCTCTTGCTAGTACTGATTCCAGAGTTGATACATCAATATCAATAAATCCATCGGATGTAAGTGCCATTTCAGCCTAAAAATATTTAAATATTAGGTTTTGCAAATGAAAACTGCAATACAATTTTCTTAAATAGTTTATTTTCACAATTTTAATAATTATTACAACATTTTATATTAACATCCATATAATACATGCTTTGCACAACATGCAAGTAATCAGTAATCTATTTAAAATGTATTGCAGTTAGCTTTATTTTAAAATTTTGATAACTTTATCTTTGACTAGGAAACTTAATCACAATAATATTCATTGATTGTGCAAACATTAACTTAAAACTATAGAGTAATCACAACCAATTCATGCCAACATATAATATACACATAAAAAATTAGTATTGTTAGTCGCAGCAGTTAAGGGTTTCATTTGACAAGTTATTACATTCAAGGCTAGAGAGATTGTGACTAGATTCTGATAACTCCATTAATAAGCTACTATAGGAGGAAGAGGGTCCAATAGCCAATGTCATAAGATTTTCTGTTGACTCACATACCTGTGCATCAATAACTTCCCAACACCTTTGCATCAGTTCAGGTTCCTCAAATAATCTAGATTGACTTAATAGCAAACATGCATTTTTTGCAGTAAGACTAGTTTCTAAATAGTTAACACATGCTCTTGCTACATGAGGTACAAAGTACTTCTTTGCCACATATAGTGTTGATAGCACTGTATCTGCTTCCAATTGAATTTCATCACAGTATAAGTATCTGTAAATAGTGAGATACCATTAGTAAATTATATATTATGTCACAGTTAAATACTGTTTGAAAAATATAACATACTTGAGAAGAGTCAGAAAAGCAGATGGTTCCACATCAGGGACTTCTATTTCTTGCTTGCATTCTGCTAGTCCTCCATAAAACATAGCATAAAAGACAGAGCTGCCTGTTGCTAAGACATACTTGTGAGCTGGGATAACTTGGGTATGACCTGAAATGAATAGAATTAAACTTAGTCCAATTACATTTAGATACTTGGTTATATTCATAAAAAACAACAATAATTAAATAAATTACCAGGTGGTCCAACAATGAATGTCACATCAGCCATAAGTTGATTGTTGAACATAGCTGCGTTTCTTTCCCTAATTGTTGCTTTTGTTGCTTGCCAATTAGGGTCAAGTGTTGCAGTGCCTGGGGGAGTTGTGGGCAGGGCAGTAGGTGATGGTGTGGAGCTTGTAGAGCCGCACGGCGACGATGGCACACTGTAGCACTGTGATACTTGAGTTGTTGACTCTCTTTGAGATATTGTGTTTGGTGGAGACACTGATAATCCACCACCATTGTTGATGTTTTCAGCTGAAAAAATACATAATTTTCACCATTACACAAGTGAACATAAACGATATAAAGATTTTACTAGAATCTCGAGATATGATTTAACAAATACTACTTTTAAACGATTTTGCAAACCTGTTTTTATTGACCAAATGGCTGCGTCATATAAGTTCTTATTTAAATGACTCGCACGCTAAATCAATATTAATTACAATTTGCATGTCGGACTCTTACCATTCATCCAAGTATTAGTTTGAGCGACTGACAAGCTATCTCTACCGTCTTGTAACCTTTTTGCGGGTTTTAAAACAATTCTAGAGCACAAATTTGACATTTTCTTAATACTAAATCCCTACGAGAATATATTTTTGTAAACAACGCCAAAACGCCAAATCGCTCCAATTCCGATCTCCGAAATGCGATGGCGTGACGTAATTCCTAGGTAACTTAACGATTGGCGTTTGGCTTTGACGCCATCTTGTTTTAACTTGTCATTGTCAAGTAATACTAACTTCTATTTGAGAGTTGTCAACGTTATTTTTAATTTATTATTAAACTGGGATGGTAAAGATAGTTTTTTTACAACCAATATAATCACTCTCAAAATTGTAATACCTTGTATTTGAGGCCGTATTCTCTGTTCACTTGGACGCCGTCGTGGTGCATGCTGAGCCGGCTCTTGACAGTTCAGTTCGGAAAACCGACCGTCTTCATCAATAAGACTTTCAAAGAAATCCACACTGCTGTTCATTGATGACCGAGCGTAGAAAGCATACCAAACTATACTGCAAATATAATTGTTATTTTATTGTTGTTTAGCTAAAGGAATATTCAGTACATATTACAAAATCCCGTAGTTGGCCTTTTATGGCGTACTTTTTAAATTTTATTATGACAGTAATTAAGTTAACTTTGTGGTAAATTCCATTACAGTTTATTACTTACTTTACTTACTTTCTAATTCAGATAACTTACGCTTAATATTTAATTAGGCATTGTTTACACGTTTACATAATAAGTTGTTTGTATGAAGTTATTAATTATAAATTATTATTATACCATTTCATGGAGCGTTAAAATTGGAATGGTTGGGCAATTATGAATTATAACCGCGAACTTACTCTCACGTGTCAGAATCATATGACCATTTGATTCTGTACTGAGATTTACAATTTATTATCCTTAATGGATGAAATTAAAATTAAACGTTTTGAGAATTTTTTGCTTAGTTACAACTTTACTTTGTTTTCTCTTTTGATTACGCTGTGGTGTAAAAATACTGAAGACTTGACACTTATGGTTTAGATAAGGACTATAAATTTATACTTATCGTGAAATTACGCACGAACTAAGTTTTGGGCTAATAAGTACTCTATAATAATTTGAACCCAAAAATTTTAAAATGTAAAACTAAGCGAGTCTGGGCATCGGTGTGACATTGATTTCTTTATTAGCTTATTTTTGTTGGACGAACAAAAATAAGCAAGCATAGTCATTCAATCTTGTTTTATCTGTGTTTGCGAATTATTCGTTAGTATTTCAATTTGTTATTGAGTGCGATAATGTTAATTTAAAATATTAGTTTGCTTTGTATAGTCATAAGGAAGAGAAAACCGTGCTCTTCGTCAAGAGTTCTACTGATAATCAAATCCAAGACCACCGGGTTATATGCTACCAAGACATGGCTATGTTGAATGTAAACAATATTAGTATTGCATAGTGGACGTCATTTTTGGTGCCATTATTTTAAATCTCAGATTCATTGTTACTTAAAAATAATTCCGATGTGTATAATAATTAATTTAAAATTCTCGTTCGTATTAAAATAAATATTTATAATTACTAATAAGAAACCACGCAAGAATATTATGTTTTTTTTTTAATTTTGTGCCGTATTATGGCATTAAATATGTTCATGTTGAAAATAGAACATATGTATATTTTAAATGAAAAATTTTTCGATTCTAAAAATCGCATTCCATGAGAATTATCCTTATATGTTGTCGACTATTAAACTAAATGTTAAATAATAAATAAATCTACTATATAATGCTACTAAAATTTGGTAGCATTAGTGGTTTTTGAATATATAACATCTACCTACATAAACTGATCGCTATCCCACACGATACACAGTTGTTTGTATATAATATACTTTGCATAAAGCTTGTGTGAATTAATTTTATTTATTTATTCGTTTGTTTTTAACGTGAGCCATTAATATGTATACAATAAAATGTTTAGAACAATATTTTTTCCACATTATAGATCATATCTGACCATTACTTGTGTTATATATTCAAATATTAAAACAACGAACCGATAAATGAAGAATACCGAGTCTGCCTTCGTGAAGACCCAGCGTAGGAATATTCTTCCCAGGACTACAGGAAACTTTTGCGACACTACAGTTGCACTACCCTGCATTTCATTCTTTCGGCGCACAGATCATATTCACTAATCACAATGAATACACGTTGAATAACCACGTCGCACAGACACGAATACGGTAAACCGACTGCGCCTGCGTCGATTTGCAACCGCGTTGTGCTCTTGCGCAAGGCTAGGGCATGCTCTCCGAATTTCGATCGTGAAAGTGCATGATGTCATTATTGACTGCATAACAGGAGTATATTATAATATACAACGTTCAGGTAAACTAACTGGCCCGATTTCTTATATATAAGGCTGCATTATCAAAGAACGTAAATGTCACACTGCGAACAATAAGTGGGTCATTTGTAAAAATGTTGTAGGACGGGAAAATTAAAAGACAAAGGTGGTTAATTATTGCAATCAGTCAAATCAAATTAGTCAGTTTTAGGTTAGATACTGAAGAAGCTTTCCGAATCGAATCGTAAGTAATCGTAGCTCTTCAGTCTCGATGCAGTTTAAATGGGCAGCGATGTAAACATAATATGTTGCATACTTACGTAATGATTTACTCTGATCTATGACGGAAGTAAATAAGGCTCTATTTATCGTAATGCAATGTTGGCATAGTGGCTTCAGCGTGCGACTATCGACACTCAGGTCGTAGTTCGAATTTCCACTGTAGTTGCAGTGCACATTCTATGTGTGCAGTAAACACATACATGCAATGATCACATTTTTATAAAACAGGGGGTAAACTGGCAAAACATGATTGCAAAGAAATGAAAGGTCTATTTATATAGAAATGGTCAAGTGGATACTGAGGCTCTATGGCTTGTAAAGCCAATGGTTTTCATTGGGAAAACGAAATTAAATCAAATAAATAGATATGGGAAAAGTTGATAAATCAGATATGATTCAATGTTCATTAGGAAATATCTGCATATTAGAAGTAGAATCGATAAAAAATTATTATCGTGCAACTAAGTAGTAAGGTATTTGCTACCTTTTTTAAATATTCAAACGATATTTTTATATTGATTGTCTTTGATGTAGAATTAACCGTTAATAGTGGCTCTCAAGTAACGGATGTTAATAAGTTTTTTGCGTACGCCAGTGACACCAATGTGACGGTACAGAAACAAATGACAACTGTAAAGTTTATTCGAAATTGGCCTCAAAGATATTAAGAATTATTCATTTAAATAATATATTAAGGAAATAAATGCAATTCACTGACTTTATCACAAGTTTTCTTTATGATTTAAAGTAACTGCTGCTAATTCTGTAGTGTATGAATATGAAACAACCACCACGCTCATTATATTTTTATAAATTTTTATTGTCTTTGTATGTAAGGTAAAATATCCATTAAAACCTTCGCTTTTATTTACCTGGTCTTTTACTAACGCAAACAATAATAGGATGTTCCTCGTCAGCTCCACTTATTTGGTTGCCATCAATGAACTTATTCTTGCGAATTGTGACGCCTAAGGCTGAGTCGTTTAATTCAAAGCACGCGTGCGCAGCGATAAACAGACTATAAACATGCAGTTCCTCGGCAGTATGAGGCTACTATCAATCCTTTATTTTCCATATACGCTCTAGTTGGATCGTTCAGGGTTATTGAGTTTTAGCAACGCGTGCGGAATTGGTGATGAGCCTCTGAATTAATTAAGTATCCGGTTTTAGACTAGTTTTAGATTGATAGCTGATGTTCGTAAGGTAAACGTATATTACAATAAAGATCACATTTAAATACTTTTAGTGGATACAAGACGTGTATAAATCAACTTTTGTGACGATGTTATTAAAGTACTTGGGACAGGCAATTTAAAAGATATAAGATTCTGAGTTCGACCACTTAACAAGCGAATAAAATTAATAAATTTGAAGAATTGAGATGTTTTGGAGGTAAGAATGGTGATATAGGGGTGGAGTTTTACGTTATCTATTTTTAGAATTGACTCTGGATTATCTCAGTGAGAATGTTGAGATTTGTTGTAATGACAAAAACAAATGCGCATACGCCTACTTAACGAATTACTTTGACTTTCGAATCCGGTTTCTGCCAATATTGTCTGTCGTGGTGACCCTTCTGTGACATTGTTAAGGCCGTTGGTAAGATAGACTCTAGTTGTCTGCAATGAAATAATCTATTGTTTTTTCAATTAGGTAACATTTAATATGTACTTTACCAAGTTAATATTTTTCGTTACATTATAAACAGAAGCCATTTACTAAAATTAAAAATATTACTTGTATCGTGAAAGCGTTTGCAGATAACTTTCACATTTATGAAGCGATTGGCAGGACTAGTTATTTAAATTAAAAATCCGTTATTCGTATAAATCATAATTACCCCAGCTGTGTGTATTATTAATAAGAAATTACTTTAAAAAAACGTTTTTTAAATACATTAAATTACATAGAAAAACAACACTTTTTGAGGCGTATAACGTATAGCGCAAAAGAAACTTTGTTTTTTAAATATATAAATAATAGAGATTCTGAAGATTTCTATCTGAGCTGTGCAATTTCTTTGGGGTTATTCAAAATGAACAAGCCACAGACTCTGGCATAAGACAATGTTCAAGAAATACGGCACAATTGATGTAGAATGTCCTAAATAGGGCTCAAATTTGCATCAAATCAAGAGCTCCAAACACTGCAAGTATGAGTCAAAGAATCCACAGCAAAGCATTAAATTATTGTTCATATTTGCGGCATCCAAAATGCATATAGTGTGCCATGATGATCACCAACCTTCCAAAGGAGACGGCTAGAATATAACTGATATAGGATGATCGATATTTTTTGGTGTGTTAGTGAATGTTAGATATACCATGATTGGTATAGAAATGGTATGTCTGGTACATCTCCATTTCCAAAAGGCAAGGAATCTGGAAGCGTTATGAAGCAGATATGAAAGCGCTCGCTGAGGTTGTACTGCTACATAATAGAATTAGGCTGAAAATTAGATGCTGGATCTAATTTAAAATGGTAAAATGGGCAGGCCATGGTGAATCTCACTCATGTATGCATGCATGGTCTTGTTTTAATATACGCAGAAATGAGAGAAGCATGCAAAGACGTAGTAAACGAGTTTGTTGTCTCTGCCTAACATATTGGGGAATTTATATAAATAAACTTATTTTTTTTATATTTATATTATGAATAGCGGAATAAACGTTCCATTTTAATTCCGGTGCTTGGGACCGTAATGTAACAAAGAGAACTTGTACACATTCGCACTGCGTATTTTGTAAAATGACTAAAGGAAATGTGCTAACACTTGAATATGTTTATTATTTTACGCTTTCTTGCTGTTATGTAACATGTAATTATATAATTACCTTAGCTGTAATTTATTATGAAGATAAGTGGCTTTCGTCATTGGTCTCTTCAAATGTAATACATAGATAAAATACGGTATAAACTGTTTCAGTTTTATTAAGTAACTAGCTGATCCGGCAAATGTTGTTTTGCCATAAATATGTTTAAAACAATAAAAGTATGCTTTATTTAGGTTAATAAATTAATCTTTGTATGACACGTTTGTCGGTTTACCATAGTAGTGCCATCTATTGATTACTTACTCCAGTCGAAAAGTATCGACATCTGTTAGAATCTTTTGCAGTTAACAGATAATTGTGACTGTCAATTAATTATAGACAAATAATTTGCAATAAAATAAAATTGCGACTATAATTAAAGATCTAAGCTATCCTATCTCTTAAGTTGGACCAGACTGCTCACGGTGTGCCAGTTTAATTTAAAATCGTTTAAGTAGTTTAGGAGTCCATCGCGGACAAACATCGTGAAAAGAGATTTATATGTATATTAGATTAATATCACTGGTTCCTATCATCTAATAAAACGTTGCTGATAACAATAACAAATTTTAGAACCTAACGAGTGGCGATCGCGAGTCATAAACTATTTCTCATAATGGATTTGCAAATATAAGATACAGGATTTCAAAGATAAAAGGTTAAGATACAGTTTATGGGCCAGACCGTATCGGAGTATTTTTTATAAAATAGTTAATAGTTTTTCCTTGTGTGCAACAAGGAAAAACTAAGCTAGGGAATCAAAAATTCCTTTCTTAAATTTGTATAATATACGGTCGGTATACTAGAATGAGTTCTCTAGGCAAACTTCAGAGTAGGAATTTGACGAATGAGTGGATCCTCTGTGGTTCTGGCGTGTATCCCAATAGCACCCAAAGAATGCTTCGCATATAGAACATAATTTTCAAGCAATAGTTGATGTTAATTTTGTTTATATCTGAATTTAAATGAGTGTCCGTTTTATGTAGTGTGTGTGTGTTTGTGAAAGACTATTGTGTAATGAGTTTCAACATTAATGCTGAACCGGCCCCGCAATACGCTGCAAAGCCATATTGTGAATATAATTGTCCTTTTAATTTTTATTTTGAGAGTGAATGATATATTCACTATATTTTTCTAAATAATTCTAAATGATGGCTGTGAAACACTTGAAGTTTCCGTTAGAGAGCGCGCACAAGGAAAGATTTTTCGATAATCGTAGTTTACTTGATATATGACAAAACTTTCATTCAAACATTGTGAAACTAGTCAATAATTGAAAATTTAAATATTCTAAAGGACGACTTAACACATCGAGACATTAATAAGAAATATCAGCCCAAATATGACGAAACGGTAAACGAGTTGAACGTTGTGTCAAGGGTACATGTGTTTGCGGTATAGCGGATGATAAAGGATTGAAAATGTATGAATAATGTTTATACTAGCTGATCCGGCAAACGTTGTTTTGCCATACATGTGATTTCAGTTTTCAATTAATAAATTAAAAAAAAGAGTTGATCGTAGAAGGGTGAAAAATTTAGGATTGTATGTATTTTTGTATGTTGTATCATAAAAAAATAGAAATTAAAAATGTTGTCTAAAAAATAAAAATTTAAGGGTGGACTACCCTTAACATTAGGGGGATGAAAAATAGTTATTTGGCCAATTCTCAGACCTACTCAATACCTCACAAAGTTTCATGAGAATGTCAATTCGAGATTCAAGTTCGAACCCCGTGACACGAGAATTTTATATAATAGATAGTTCTACGAAAAGTGTCTGACGACCATAGTCGCTAGCGTTAATGAGTAGGTTACATCAAGTTAAAGCGAGCAACGCTTTTCTTTGATATTAAACTTGAACAAAATTCAAAAATTAACACAATAATACATATACAAACACACAAGTTTTATTATTAATCTAAGTTTTATGCATGTTAAATGATTTCATTTTCTTGATCACCGCGGAGTAATCCCCTTCAAATAAAATGGGAAGGCCATTTTTCGGATTACTCGACTAAAAGAGCCATGTTCTTTAAATAAATAATGCATCGTTCTAGAATTCACCGATAAAAGAATATCTATATAGGTTACCTAAGTTCTTTGTTCTTTCTGACTTAAATTTTGACCTGACCTTTACAAAAAACAAGTTATAAAACAGAAAGTACACTTACATAATAACAACAGCCTGCAACAAAAACGGAGTGAAATGTTGAACGAAAAACGCATAAGTAACCATATAAATAGTCTAATCTCTTCAAAAACTTACGCCAATTTTAGTCCAAACTAGAGTACTTACGATTATTTTGATGCACATAAATGTATATAATTGAACAAAATCACGAGTGATTGTTGTTAATCAACTGCCGGCGAATGTCTAGGATAAAAATAAGCTGGTTTGGCTACTTATCCTATTTACAACGTGTCTATTTTGATTTTGAAGGAAAACATGACAGAATTCATGGAGTTATGGCCGATTTATTTGCCAGGAATTTCGTTTGTACCGTGTGTTATGTATGTGTTCTATAATGAAATGGTTGAGCATTGTTCAGTTTTGAAATGAGTTTATATACTTACAAACGTGATCAAGGCCCTGGGTCGATATAGGAAAGGATAACCTTCATGGCGTTCTGGCTATTTGTCGCAGATGGAAGTGCCCTTACAGCCGCGGCAATGTATTTATACAAATAATAATTGTGCTGACGAGTAATGCAAATGCTGATACATGGTGTGGTGGGTACAAACTGCATTACGTTAGTTGTACAGGCTTTTGACAAACATGTTTTCCCATTATCAGTGTAGATAAAACATGCATACTGTAAGTAAACGAAATCGTTAAAACTGAACAATAAAGCGATAATACCTTATCTATTGCGTAGGTACTGGGTGAAGCAAAAGTAAAATAAAAAACCCTATTTGGTTCAGCTATAAAAAAATTCTAAATTAGAAAACTAGATTTAAGTTTTTTAAATGTATATTTGTGCCATTAAATTTCGTACTATTGGGATTTTAAGATGTCTTTTAAATGGTGACATCAAGAGTTGATGCATATTTGAGCCCTACTTATGACATTTTGCATAACTTGCCGTAATACTTCCTGCGGTATATTCCTTATTTCTCGATGAATGTTTTCTTGTAGAGCTGCGAGAGTTTGTGGCCTGTTCATATACTCCCGAGATTTCAAAAAAACCCCAAAGAAAGTCTGGTCAGATCGGGTGATCTTGCAGGCCATCGCCACATCGGCAAATCGCCAAAACGAGAGATAACTCAGCCTGGAAAAGCGTCCCTCACTAAGTTCATAGTATCGCGCGCTGTGTGTGCCGTAACGCTGTCTTGTTGAAACCAGATGTGCTCCAGCCCCAGTCCAAACTGGGTATCAAAAACTCACATAACATGGTTCTGTGAGAGAACGAGTTATCTCTCGTTTTGGCGAGGTCCAACATCATATATTGTTGATGAACACTCTTAAAGGTTATAATGTCACGCAGACATTTTACAGGTAATTTTTTATCATAGGTTCCCATTATTAAACAAACAAAGAATTATCGCAGCGCTCGAGTTCATTGATCTCCCTGTTGTAACCATTTGCATACAATACAACACTTGGAAAATTAATCCACTCATTTCTCAATCACTGTGTGGTATAAAAATAGTAGTTATTTTAATAGCTTTATATGTTAGCCCTTATAAAACTGGGGGTGAGGACCTGCAAAAATATCCATACCGTGCCAACTTTTCCTTGTCATTGTAAAACTGCTAGACTCTTTTTCGAAGATGGTTCTACGAACTCCACATAGTCTATAAGAATAATGAATTATAGGGTTTGTGAAAACAAGGGAAGTCTAGCTAGGAAATCTTACTTGCAAATAAGCTTACAGCTTTGCAAATCGCTTTAGATCTAGCTCTATAGAGTCGAGTTCTCTCCTAGAAGTAGCTCTAGACCCCAAATATTGGTTTAAGTAAAAAGAATTCGAGACCACAATTGCTAGTCTTCGAAAAACTGATTAAATACAATTTTTAGTTAACGTTTAAGGTTTTATCATCTAATCAAGATTGCTTAGTCAACGGCCAAATGTGGTCGCGATTTAAATTTTGGACCCTCACCTGCATAGGATGGTGTAATACAATTTGTACCTAGAATGAATGCAAGGTCAAATGCTAATAGCGCCTGGCCACGTATTACTGATCGATAACGAAATATGTCTTAGCAATCCCAATACGTATTCTAAATTTATCTTTTACGTCCTATGTAATAACATTATTGGGGGCGGGGGAAAAAACCCGGGGGGGGGGGGGGGGGGAAAAAAGCGCAACAAAACCAATTTGATGATGAGATTATTTGTTTATTTTCTTGATTTATTTATTAAGATGCGCGGACTGCACATGTGACAGTTAGTTGACATACACCTGCAATATAAGTACAGGCCCCCCTTCCCGCGTGGGGTAAAAAACAAATAAGCATCACATTATGATATGCATCACTGAAAAGTCATTTATTAAAAGAAATCTAAATAAAATGAAAATTCTATTTAATTTAAGGCCCGAATTAGCACTTAACTAATAACTAATTAAACAATCAAGTCCGTGCTTCCAAATAACAAAAACCTAATCACGTTATCTACCAACGTAATACAGCTCCTACATTTAATGTCGAATATCCATAAGCACCTCGAAAGCTTGAAATTTGATAAAAACGTAATGTTGCCTGCTTATTTTTGAGATATCCCCTTGAAACGTCACTAATAACCGTAATATTTCATCAATTTTCAGATCCGTGCATTTACATTCTACGATTTGCATCCCAGCTGCAGTTCGAAGACAAACAGCACGAAGTGAGTATGACTGCTCTTCGGCTGGTGCAACGGATGAAAAGGGATTCCATACACTCAGGACGTCGGCCCTCAGGCGTCTGCGGAGCCGGTAAATATTTTCAATAGAATGCTCATCTGGCTTTATCTATTTAGATTAACTAAAAGAACAGGAGATTTATGGAGGAGAAGTTGTTCCATTCAACCTGCAACGAAGACAACACATAACATATATATAAGACTACATATTTATCCTTCTGCGTGCATCTTCAATTACAGGAGAGTACAGCTTGCACAGAGTTAGTTAACAACATAAATATTAGAACAATAATAACAAATCCAATATGAGTTTCAAATAGCGATTATTAATATCAAAACATCACCAAGTAAGCGTGATGATTTTTCTTAGACCGTGTTTGGATCGAAAGTCATTGTGAATTTAATGGTCTTGCATGAAACTCAACAATATTTTAGCTTCTGGAACTGCAAATTATTAAGAATAATATTCGCATACCTGATCTATAAAGCTCTTAATGTCTTTGGTTGCAGCGCTTCTCATAGCAGCAAGACTCCATAATTTTTCGCGGACGCCATCTGATGTTGTACGTATAGTCAGGGTCCATGAGAGTACGCTGCGCAAGCGCCTCCTAGAGTTTGGCGATACTCCGTCTAGTGCGCTGACACTTGACGAGTTTATGACAGTTGACCTTGAAGAGGAGCAGGATCCTCCAATATTCAAAGAGGCTAGAAAGAGGGATAAAGAACGTCTTCAGAAGGTATATTAACAAGGCAAATATATAATTCAATTCAATTGTCCGAATGTGTCGCCTACATATATAACGAACTTACCTTCCATAATGGTAATGACTTTGATATTTTTGAATATAAAAAATAAAAATTTATTACTTGCTTATTTATTATTCCTTTGTATTGTAATTATACTGTGTAATTAATAATTGTTAATGTAATTTTATGTATGTTTCTTGACTATGTATTTGGAGGTGTATTAAATGTAGGCTTGGGTCGACAAATAACTAAACAAAATTAGTTCTTAAGGCACTATATAAAAATGTACTTTATTGTCTGTTGTATGTTTCCTTCATTAATTAAGATATACGTATTACTGCAAAGTTATTCCTCATATATATATATATATATATAGATAATTTTAACCACTAATGAATTCTAACCTTATCGATACATAGCTACTTATTTTTATATTCATGGCGACTTTAACAAAATTTGAAAGGTCAAATCAAATCAATTTCAGCTTATGGAAGAAGAGGACGGGGAGAGAGAACTATCAGAACTCCAGAAAGAGATAGAGGAACAATTAGAAAAAGACAACGCGAGGAAGAAGAAGTTATCCGCAATTCCGAGCTCAATTAGGGGTGGGGGTGAGAATCAGAACTGTTTACATAGGAACATGTTTTCACTATAAGGTAAAAAAAATCCTTTAAGACTTTTTTTTTTAATTTCTATCAGCAAGGTTCAAAAGGATCTTTTTATGAATGAAAAATGTTCTATTAAAGGTGAAGAAGCTGTAAATGAGGAAGATGAAGCGACTCGATTTGCAGAAGAAAGAACTATCAGCCTTATTGGAGAGTTGGCCAAGACAGTTTCAAAAGACACCGACGACAGTAGAACAGAAGTGGAAGAAGAGAAGGAATTAGGTATCACATAAGTTAAATCTAACTTCTCCTATACGTTTAATAATTTTTATTTAAAATTGATTTTCATTATACTCTCACACAAATCGATAACATAGTGTTTGTTTTCATTTGACGGTTTTCGTCTGAGAGATTTTCCAAAATGATTTGAATGCAAAGTTATTTTTCAAAAGTAAAGGAGTTTATAAGTGTGGATTAATGTGAGCGAAATTTTCTACATCCATTGTTTAGGTTAACCATAAATAATGATTAACACAATAATAACCATATAATTAATAGAATCAGGCGTTACTTTGTCCATAGTACAAAACCCTAATAGACCAATCTACAAGCAATACTCCGCGAAAAACCCACAACCACTCGACGTACGTTTTGCTCCGACACCGGAGCATCATCAGGATATTTCGCTCCGGTGAAATAGATTGGTCTATTAGGGATTTGTAATAATAACCATAAATAGGTTAACAAAAATCCATCCGGTATAAACTCTCATTCATAAAAAATCGGTCCAGTCGAATTAGATATTATTTATTATCTAGATGAGATAATCTATTTATAAAGTTTTAAAGCATGGATCTTAAATTATGCAAAATATTGTCTACTCTTTTATCTTGTTTTTTATTCGTTTACAAAATATGACTAAATCAATTTCATTGTTAATTCTCGTTTTGGCAAAGTGCTTTTAAATCTTCCATAACTTTGATCTTATTTACGTAAGTATAAATATTCAAAGGTCCGGAAAAAGCCGTTATCGGAATACCCCACGGGAATGAGAAAGATACATTCTTGAAGCCGGAACCGAAAACCCAGGTACCAAATAACCTGACTAACGCAGACGACCTGATCCTTGGAGACGAAGACGAGGCGTACATTGACTCGCTTATCATGACTCCTGATGAAGCCAAGTATAAGACGAAGATGTGGAAGTCCATAAATGCCGGTTATTTGCAGGAACAAAAAAGTTTGTATATTTTTTTATAGGCAGGTAGGTTTATCCTGTGTATGTAAATATTTGGACAGCAGATCAGATTCAATGTTTGTTGTTAGCGTATATATAGATTAAATATACTATTAAAATAAAGTTATACTAGCTGATCCGGCAAACGTTGTTTTGCCATACATGTGATTTCAATTTTCAATTAATAAATAAAAAATAAGGGTTGATCGTAGAAGGGTGAAAATTTAGGATTGTATGTATTTTTGTATGTTCTTCTTATGGTGCTTTCTTGGTCTCCTTTTCTATTTTTGTATGTTGTATCATAAAAAAAATAGAAACTAAAAATTTTGTCTAAAAAATAAAAAAATAAATTAGGGGTGGACTACCCTTAACATTTAGGGGGATGAAAAATAGATGTTGGCCGATTCTCCACAAAAATCGGTCGAGTCGTTTCGGAGGAGTTCAAGTTCGAACCCCGTGACACGAGAATTTTATATATTAGATAACATCAGATTCTATCTGATGAAATTTTTAAAACTGATATACTTTTGTTGCCACTATGACATATAATATTTAGTTAACAAATTTCCAGTAAAAGAAGAACTCCGTGCAAAAGAAAGAGAAGAAGGGAAAGATAAGAAGAAGAAAGTGCGCGGCTCGTATAGGAAGAAAGTGAATTGTAATGCGGCTACCGCTGGAGAGGCGATTGGCAAGATGTTGGCGGAGAAGAAAATGAGTTTGAAGATTAATTACGACATACTCAAAAGCCTGGATCAGCCTGGCGTTTCAATACCAACGCCGAGTGAAACACCTGTGGTCGTCGAAAGGTATTTTGTTTTACACAGATTATATAACACTTAACGGAATTCAAAACAAGGAGGTTTCAATTCGATTTTTTTTTGAGGATAAATATTTATTACTGCTTAGTATTAGAACTGTAATTAGAGTGATGTTTTGTGATAACTGAGCTATTTCTGATATATTTTAAATTGTATTAAATGAGGTGTTTAAATCTTAAGTCTATTTAGGGTTTAGAATAAATGATTTTTATACATTACAATAGCTTGTAAGTATAAGTTGGGAAACGTTTTTTGGGAATTTCTATAATTCGCAATATCACCTAATTCCTAATGGGATTATATAAGGAATTAGGAAATTAGAGTTGAAAAAACATATGCTACATAATTATTTTTGTTTTATATTTATATATTTTCAATAGAGACATTTAGGTATGGGTGTGATAAGGTTCTTGGTACATTTTCATCATCGTACACCTATAATAAAAGCTTTGTTGGGTCTCTTCGACTGTGTAAAAATGTATCCCGATATTACTATTTCAGTCCGAAGATCCCAGAAGAGAGTAAGACCCCAGGCCCGCCTCCTAAAAAGAAGAAAAAGAAAGCCGCCCCACCGTCGGATACAGAGTCGAATCCCGCCACTCCAGCGCCGGCGACACCAGTTCCCAGCACGCCCGTACTAAAGGATATAGGTTTGTTTAAAAAAGGTTTTACTATACACTGATGTAGAAAATATTGGTTTCATCGTTATATATATTTTAACTCAGCTCCTACCCCTCACCGAACCGACGTAACGTTTTTATGCAATTTAGTTTACATTTGACATTTTCGACCTATAAAAGTTTTTAAAAAAAAAGTTAAAATAAAACTCAAACAACCAAAAGACCAGGTCGTCTACGTTAGCCTAAACTGGCCCTGACCTCTTCAACATTGAAGGCAAACGATTCACAAATTGACAGTTCATTATGCTGTCAGTCTTGACAAACTGTCAAACTTCAAAATTGATTTATGTCATCCGAACTATCCACACTCTGTGGCTTGCTCCGCTGTTTTGTGCTTGTGTATCCAAAGTAATGAACATTTTCCAAATAAGTTATGTGACTTAAAGGTCTATGTTATCAGGTCGTAAAATTTAAAAAAATATATGCTTGTATATTTTTTAGAAAACAAATGAATACATTTAAAGAAAAACACTTTATTAACGGATTTAAGTTATGTAGTTTTGTGTGTGTAAAATGCTAAATAAGTGTCACAGCTGCTTTTAACAATCAACACCTTTTGTCTTCTGTCTACCGTGACCACGCACGCTGTAAAGTACGCGAAACGTCGGAAAAATTTAAAATAATGTAAAATATATTTAAATCCGTTAATAAAGTGTTTTACTTTAAATGAGTAATAGTTATGTCAATAAAAGGCAATTAAATTAAATGAATACATTCACAGAAGCTGACGATTATGAAGAAGACATAGATACAGCTGAAAACGACGCTGAGCTCTCTCTAGCCGCGATGTTGCAGAACCAACAGGAAGACGACTATTACGATTATGAGGAATATTAGCGATATAGGTGAAAAGAAACTATGCATTAATATACAGTCGTATAGCCCCACGTCTTATAGCTGGCACTGTGAAAAAAACAGTATTATAGAGGGTGTTTTTATATATAACTTGGTTTTAAATAGTATTTCATTTCTAAATTTCCTTGGTATAAAGTAAATATCGTTGCGTTATATTCGTATAGCCCAAGGGAAAATATAAAATATTTTTAACATACAGTTATACTATGAAATCGGCTCCCAGTGGAGGTCTTCCCAATCGGAAAAGATTCCGAATTCTTTGAAAGCATATTCCTCCCGTAAGGGCCGGCAATGCAAACACCGGAGTGGATGTTTATGGGCTACGACTGTATCGCTCAGGTCAACCGCAAGCTTAGCCTTTAAGCATGGTTTGCCCATGTTTTATAAAAAAATACTTTGCTCGCCTAAGATACTATTGCTTGCCCACTTTTATCTTATAGATATATTCGTAATGATTGTCAGCAGTGAGCAATTTAATATACATTTACATACTGTTTACACGCTGTGTATTATTAAGTAACCTCAAAAAATAGTCTAAACATAATATTTTTTTTAGATATTATTCGTTTCGCATCTACGATGTGTTTAAAAAATTCATGCCCGGGGAAAATTTTATAATATATTGCGAGGTGTTTCATCCACTTTATATAAAATAGGAGCAGACGGGCAGGAGGCCCAACTGCTCTTAACGCCGGAGGACTAGCAATTGCGTTGCCGGCCTTTCAGGTGACGATACGCTCTTTTCTATAGCGGTGTTGCGCGGCAGAAAGTGCCTTCGGAAGCGCTCAGTTGTGTTATGGCTTATATGTATATAATATGGCTTATTTGTTATTCTGATAGCTATATTATTGTAAAGTTTAGCTAATAATAATAGGAAAACAATAAAACACTGCGTTAAAAATGTTAGTAAGGTTGAAAAAATGTATAAATATTCATATCTCTACAGGAACTTTTGTAGTGATTTAAGCGGGAAGGCATGAGAACTTTGTTATAAAGATTTTGATAAGCAACCAATCTATTGTATCCGTTGCAATGTATTGAGACTGTGACAATGTTAGAATTTTGATATATATCAAATAGTCGTAAAATTATATTATTATTGTACCTAAGCTTTTTATGTTGTAGTCAAAATTAATTTTAGTACAATACCTTTAGCTTTTCATGTTGTAATCAAATTAATACACATTAGTTTTATCAATTAGATCAAGATATACTCTGTGGTGAAGTGAATGAGATTTTCATGACAACTATATACAAGATTTATTTAAGCAATTGCTTAACTATTTTTTTTATCTGTCAATGTCAACTTTAATAGTTTATAAACTATTATAGAGTTATTATTATTATTAAGGGACCTTTTTGTAAAGGGGATTGCTTGTAATTTAAGTTGTTATTTATAAATGATATACCTACACACATTTCATTTCTGCCAAAGGTTTATTTATTTTACTGAAAAAATGTATTTTCTCTGCTATGCTTACTTAATAAAAAATTATAATAAATTCTTTTGCGTACGTAGTAAAATAAAACATATATAGATACATTAAAATATTATAATTGACTGACTACATATTTGCCCTATGGATTGAGTCCTGAGTTCATTAAACCGTATGCATTAATGGAATTTAATTAATACTCGCTTATAAGAAATAATCGTCTCACAAATCAGAGGCAACCATAAAACATAGAAGGCTAAGAAAAAAATGATGCCAAATCTGAGACCATTGAGTCTTACCCAACGGTTTTTTGTTCAAGAGAAGAACAAAAATCTTTAAACTTATTAGGATTATTTAGCTATTAATTATTTTTAACAATCTAGGAAAAAACGCCATGTATGGCAATGCAGTTGGTTGGTAATTCCCTTAATGCAGTTGGATATAGTAAAATATTTTTATCTTATTAGAATTTACTATATATATATCACGCGAGATGCGTTTTTAAGTCTTACGTTTTTTTATAATTATAAATAACACATCTCGAAATACGGTTTTAGTTTTCAAATTATCTTCCTATGTATAATATACTTATCTAATTTTATCACAATTGTACAAAGTT
The DNA here is from genome assembly GCA_963693355.1 of Pontia daplidice. Lineage (NCBI taxonomy): Eukaryota > Metazoa > Arthropoda > Insecta > Lepidoptera > Pieridae > Pontia > Pontia daplidice. The sequence continues at coordinate 9,726,028 of CAVNZL010000138.1, read as the reverse complement.
TCTTCATATATTTTTTTGACTTCGTAAATTGCTTAGTGCCAGAAAATAATTCATGCAAATAATATCATATAAATTTTTATACAAAGCTTTAGAAACAGATTTACGTCGTACTTATATAACATGTCTCAATGCGAACGAATTGATGAATCGTTTTGTTACTTTTTGATATTTAGATAGTAATCACCAAATTTAATTTTATATGGGCAATAAAGCGGCCCTATACATGCGATCTCTTCCAGGCAAGCCGCGAGTGCATCGCGAAATACCTCCCGGCGTATGCATACAATAAAAGTATTAAACGATGCCAAATAGATTGTTAGTAATTGATATCCTAATATGTTTGTAAATAGTCCAACATCGAACTCAAACGAACTTGTCGAAACATGATGTCAGTGAATGGAGTCGATAACCTACAGTGCAGTGTGCAGTTCACGATTTCCAACAAGTGGTTATAACATACTGATTTTGGCACATAGAGGTACACTTTGGAAGTTCATAACTAAATAATATATTTTTGAACATAGATATGAGCGTTTTGTGCCAACAGGATAAAAGGAAAAATAAAAATAAATTAAATGATAAAATAGTGTTAATCTTAAAAGTAGAAATGCATCATTTTAGAAATGATAGTGAATTTCAGCGTCTGATGATTTATTGTAAAAACTCGCCTGGGTAAGTTTTTGTTTTCTATTTTTGATTATTTGATATCTTGATTTGATTGATATCTTAATTTTTTTTCAAAACGTCAGGTCAAGATTCGGCACTGCGGCTGCCAAGTGCCGAATCTTGATTTTTAAATTAAAAGAACACATGCGATTAGAACTATAAAACAAAGTTTTGACAGTAATCAATAATAGTACGGCTCTAAATTATAATGGATTATGGAAATGCCAACTTCAAATTGCCATATGCTTTTGGAGCTACAGACTAAATTAGGCGCATAAATAAATATTAAGATGATTTTGAATTGACTGCTAATACTCCCTTAATCCCTTCATATTTAAGTGTAGTTTCAGTGAAACATAAAATCCTCTCAAAATGAAAGAAACTGTTTCATAAATGTGACGTGTTTACTCTGTGGTAAGTAATAACTCCACAATCTGTCAGTTTCGTAGGACGGACAGTACAACTCAGGTCATAGACCACAGCAGACAATTAAGGTGTCTGTTGTTTGAACGGGGACTCAAACACTCTAGTGGATTTGTGTTTAATATTAACTGCTCCAGAAAAATCGGTTAATTTGTCTTTCCGTGTTCACAACATTTATCGAGATTAATGAAAGTTCAAAATTAAGCCAATTGCGAGGATAAAGCTAAAGTTTTTGACAAATACATGTTTTGTAAAGTGAAGTGTGCAGATTCCAGGGTCAGTGTTTTAATAAATAGTGGTGTATTTATCGCTTTTTAGCGATGTGTGCCGTTCTAAAATTGATTTGATGGTGTTTTTAATAAATTCATGGTGTTTCATAAGGTTTTAGTGGTGTTTGAAAAGTATATCGTGAATCATAGGTTCCACAACAGAGCAGACGGATTCTACCATGGTCGTAAAACGGTAAGTCCATAATTACAACGTGGTCTCTTACGGTAAATACGTTTTTGTGTTATTAAAACGGACATTGTTTCTGAAAGAAGGATTTAATTATGAATTTAAGCCAAAACATACATATTTAAATGATACTCTTTTGATAATATGGTGTGTTTACATCGCGTTGATGCTCGCGTTTCCTATACATATATGTGTACGATGCTCGATGTTTGAACCTGTTTGTTTACGTTTTTGTCCCAATTTGTGGGCTTGAAGTAAATGTAACGCTTGGAATAAACATTTTCCATAGATTTTTAAAGAAGTAACAAGAAATTATTTGTGAATTAATTGTTCTTAAACAAAACAAAATTGATCCTCCTCCATTGTTCTACAACTTGAAATGTTATCTCAGCATAATGTGTAACAAAGAACATTTTTTTTGTATACCTTAGGTATACATCACAAACTTATAAAAAATAACATTTAGTTATAAAAAAGGTTTAATAAATTGTTAAGTATCATTTTTAATTTAAGATGATTTCATATTGCTGTAGAGTATTATTACTAGCCACTTGTAGAATTATATTGTAGTGAACTGAGTGAAGCCATATCTTGACATAAATGAAATAACTAGAGACTAAATTATGTTATTTGTATGCATTGTTAATAATAAATTGCCCATACAAGACATGTGCACCCATATTATTGAGTTTTAAAAATTAATTTTCATTAAAAATCTCTGCAGGTCAAATGTGTCCTTTGATGCTTTACCATTTTTAAATAAGCTACAAATTGAAGTAGCCATTTTATTAGTTTGAGTATTTTTGTGTATTATGTATGAGAGATAGGTTTTACTATCTTAAATCGTAGCCGGCTCAATACAAAGAAGACAAATGAGTTAATAATAGAAAATAATGTTTGGTAAACCAATTCATAATCAAGTGAATCATTAAATTGCATTTATATTTTCCAAAATTTAAATTACATCAATTGCCGTGGCTGTTTGGTGTTTTTGACAAGTCAGGTCATGTAACTCTCTTGTTGGTGAATAGATAGCGATTTAACTTAAATTATTATTATAAAAAAATTTGAAATATTTCAGTAGTTTGTTATAATTCTCAGGATATTTTAATATGTTAATCATAACATATCTATATTAATCTTAAATTTAAAAGTCATGAAGGCTTTACATCAAGGAATTGAGCATTCATTGTATATAAAGAAAAATTTGAAATTTTTAATCAAAATTCATGTAACGAAATGAGAATAATTGTATAATCCTTAACATCTATGAAGTACTAAGTATTTTTGAGATGGTTTAAATGTAAAGGAGGTTAAATTTTCCGACAAATAACCACATTTTATTATCTACGGATTGATGGACTTGCATATTGGATTAGTGCACCTAGAGCTTATTCAAATTACCTTATTTTTACAAAAATAATATTATTAATCATATAAGCTTACCCAAATTATGTACCTGTCATAAAGACTTAGAAAAATGCCATTTTTTTTAGAATTCCACAACTAAATAACAGAAAACTGAACCCTTATGGGTCTCTGTCTATCCATCGGTGTGTCACAGAAATTGTTGTCTGAAACTATATGAACTAAACTTAACTAGTTAAATACACTAGTTAATTTGTGTAGATGTATTTTATGAACCACATCATGATTTTTATACAAAAGTAGAAAAAAAATTAATTCATTTTGGTTGTTCTCCATGTTTATAACTGAAACTCAAAAAAATCTTAATGCAATTGAGGTTTCTTTTGTTATTTTTATGTAAACTAAATGGTTAAAGACATTTTACATTACTTATAGACACACAGACACAGAAAAATTTTGCTGTACATCACCATATTCATCCACTGAAAATTGTTTTGGAGAGATAAGTAGTTTTTAATACCTCATAAATCATGTTTACCTTTCATGCAATCAAAGTTACAATAAACAATAAGAACTTTTATTATTTTTTTATTTTATTTTATTATATTGTTACTTTCTGCTACAGAATCCATCATGAGCGGGTAGGATTCGCTCATGGTCGCTTTTTATTTTACCGCAGCTTGCCCTATTAAGATTTCCGTTCGCGTGGGTCCACCTGCCTTTCCCTGACACCTGCGTAGCAGATGTTTAGTTGGCTTTAGTCCGTCATCGATAGAGCCGATACCAAGCATTTGAAGAGGTTTTGTTCGTGTATAACTTGACACTGCCCTGCGTTTTTACGCCTTCATGAATGGTGAAATTATGATGTGATAACTTGGTCTTTTAACCTGCCATTATGTACGTCGTACAATACAAATGTTACTTTAGTGTGACAACCAACACACGTATAATTCTGAAATTGGACTTTCATAAACAATATGTAATTACAACATCTGGAAATGAAACTCTTTATAATGCAGTTTGTTTCATCTGACTGTCATTTGTGAATCAACATTTTATTTAAAAATTGCGTGTGCTTTTATAGTAATTTCACAGCTCAACAGAGCATCACTCGGCTTCCATTTGTTTTTGGCGATGGACAACAAAAATGTTGTTTAATTATGTTGCCATATAATTGGAACAGACAGGCATATGATATTTTCGCATCCTTAGATTCAACGATGGTGCGTCAAATTTGTTGTGATATATGGTAACAGGTGACAATAGTCATCAGTATCCAACTGGCTTTAAAGGAACAAAGTCTCCTTATCGTCTGCTGGAACAAGTGTGACGTCCAGTTCCTATATAAAAGTATTAAACCTGAAACGACCTGCACACACACCACACATGTGATTAAGAACAAGGTTGCATCAATATAACCTTTATATTGTCCATTGAACTTATGCAATAAACACTTAGGTGTTATTCTTGAAACAAAAGCAAACCTATAAATATTTCAATATGCTATTAACTCCCTTTTCGTGTTTGGCACGTGCCGTTATGTATACTCGATTACATTGTGCCTCGTGCCGAGTACTATAATTGCCTCAAAATTATTTATTTGTATTATTGTATTCTTAATTGCGAACACATAAAATGTAAAATAGTTTTTATATTAAAGATACGTCTATGGTCTTTATATAATAATTGACGATCCAGTTGGTGATGGATGGCCCCGGGATAGATATTGGGGTAAATAGGTATATAATCATGGTTGTGGAAAAAACGTTAGTGTGACAGTATACAAGCTTAAAATAGCTTGTATTGGGGCAAAAGTGTGGATCTATAAGAAAACGATGTTTTCTTTGGGGCAAAAATTGGTGCGCGGTGACGGGTCGAAGTCAAAGTGAAGATCAATTTTAAATTTTGATACATTATGGATTCCTTGCCCAAGACATTAATCCCAACATCGAGTGCGCACGAATCTTGTTCACGTTTTGTGTATCATTTTGGAGTTCGTTGACCTGCCCTCGTTCGGGGAGCACCGAATTAATAAAGTACAAGTGAGCATAATTTTCAGATTTCCTTAGTCAAGAGGAAAGACCGTATACGAAGTTGAAGAGTCGACATTTTTGTTAGGAAAAGCGATTTTTTTGCCTATACCTAATATGATATTATTATTGAGTGTTTTTAACATTTGAAATTGTTTTTGGGTATATTCGTGCTGTTTGGAAAGTTCAAAATCTTAAATTGAGTCGTCATACCGTGTGACTTATTATAAAATTGCGTTAATTGTAAAACTACCTTAATTCCAGTACGTTTATGCTATGTTTTTATAGAAATCGCGATTCTTTCTTCGATACCATATTATTTGATAACGCGACACCGATTTTGCTACAGAACTTCGAATTTATACAAAAAGTTAATATCGAATTCGGAATGCTAGTAATAGAATATAAGCTGTGGTCGTTCTTATAAACAAACAAGCTGTTCGCCATATAAATCCAGATATTTTACGTAATATAGGCATATATATGCAGACTTTTTTGATATTTAATATATGAATTATAAAAAGAAATAAATCCTTAAGAAAAAATTGTTTCAATTTGATGTTATGGTAGCTTATAATAGCCTTGAATGATGATGAAAACTCGATTTTACTATTTTTTGATTTATATTCGCTATGTTTTATAGTTACGCTGAGTCTTATCCTTTTGTGTTCTAAATGTATTATTATTTATTGTAGCTTAATTCAAAATACATTTTTTTTGCGCTAAAGAATAACAAACATCTATATGTATTATTGTAGTTTTCTATATTTGAATTGGCATTTTTGCCTCAAATAACGAGAATGATTATTATTATTATTATATGTACAAACATTTAGTGTAATTAGTAGGATAACGGTGCACTTTGATGTATAATTTGAATGAAGCAAAATTCGCTTGTAAAGGACTCTTCGTTAGTCTGGTAGTTACATATAAAATGTCATTTGCGACGGAATTGAAAAATGCAGCGATTAGGGTTTTATTGTTTTTATTTATTTTACTAATTATTATTTTCCCACCCTACTGTTTTTATTGTTTTAGGCTTTATAATATATATTAGATTAAGTAGTAGCTAACACAAGTTGACATACATGTCGAATTGCCCAAAAACAAAACAAATTGCGGGACTTCGCCCTCGGTTACTTTGAATTTCAATTCTTCTATTCTATTTGAAGCTTCAAGTGATCGTATGAAACGGCGTCTCTATAATTGTTCTATTTTATTTGGTCGAAATCCGTTCAGCGTTCCGCTTTAATTGGAACTGAAATTAAATTGTTTACGAAGCGTAAAATCAAATGACAATGTTTAAGGTCAGCTTGAGGTTGCTTGGCCCTCAGTCGTGAGGCAATTGAAGTAGAAAGTAGACAGAACCTACGGATCGTGACAGAGAAAGTGGATTCAATAATGTTACTTCCCAAAGTATCTGTTTGTCAAAAGTATATTGTTCCGTAGACACGTATATACGGTGTTTCATAAATTGTTTTGTCTACTATATGGATCTCTTACTGCCAACAAGACCAACGGCGCTATCTCTCTCTGGCTCACTTTGAGGAAGTGTAAAAGGCACACCAATGTATTTATATAACATTAAGGAAATTATTCTCTCTCATTAAAATCAGTTTCTATATATTTTCTTATCTCTCTATTATAATTATAGCTTTAGTAACGTTTATATTGAACGTTTTTATTAAACAAATAAAGAACCCATAAACGTAGAGCTTGTATGTGAGTGGAGGAAATTAGAGGAGTAGTAAGGATCGCAGCAAGTCTGTGTCCTACTCCAGAGAAACAGGTGATTAAAATGAATATAAAAAATATAAGGATTGTTATCTTCATTTATATTGATCTTCAACTTTGTACAATCTTCAAAATATCCATTTTGAAAGAAAACATCAATCGACTTAGGTCATAGCTTAGTTGGCGCCGGTTTTTTGCAGTTGTAAATACTTGATCATTCGTGACGTCATATGGGCGTGGCTTCCGCTCTTCTCGCGTTTTCAACGTCGAACCGGATGCTAAGTAGCAGTTAAACACGTGCTCGGCTTGCCGAAGTTACTACGAGCTGCGTGACGCTGAATCACCGACAATAGTAGGCGATTCTTGGAATTCTATAGTTTATTTTTCCTTTGAATTTTGTTGACCTACTTCCATTTGGAATTTAGATTATTTTTTCAAACGAAGTATATATTGTGATTGTCAATAGAATATTAGTGGTTGGCATGAACGCAGTTTGCAGGGTTTGCGCCGGGTTTTCTTGATAAGCGTCCATCCAAACATGACCGCAAATGGACGGTCTTGTTTCGGCAGTCTTCAAATACCTAGCGCTTTGCCCTGTTTTTAAATCTAGGAACGGATGTATATTCGGGTTGTCGGGTCAAATCTAGTAACAAAAAAAAAGAAAAGAAAGTTAATGAGTAACAATACGCTCATCATCAATGTCACTCGTCAAAACACTAAGTATTTATGTACGTAAAATTGTAGTAAGGACAAATAGGTCGGTTAACTGTTGTCCTATATACTGATTTAATCGATTTGTTTTAGATTAGATTTTATAATATTAGGTACATTTGATTAAATAAATTTCGTAATCTTGGAACGACACCTTTTGTATCTGTTCTATATTTAAAATATTATACGAGTCATAATATTAATTAACGTGTTATATGACAGATGCGCTTTTCATATAAGTATTTAGGACTCCATACTTGGATAAATGTGTTAGGCAGGTGTTAAATCTGATAGCTATTTACTGCTGCTAACTATAGTGCTTTGTATTCTGAGAAGTCAAATACCAATTAGTCATTTCGTCAGTGACTTTATTTAGTAAGTTGGTTTGAGGAAATCCTGTGTGGTTTGTTTTCTCTTTAAATCCGTACAGGAAACTTGGTACGCTATACTTCATGGTGCGAGAAACTTATTTCAATACTAGCACCCCGATTTCATTTCAAAACGCGCGAAAAAGAAAAAATATCCGTTTTCACAATTTTTCTTTACGCTTCGCTCGTGGATATAGTGTTACAAAGCCTTGCACGAGAGATAGATAGAGATGGACTATATAAACTCATAGACTATAAATATGAAACTCAAATAGCTATATAATGTTTTGTCTGTCGTGACATCGAAAACGAATAACGTGGCGAAAACCTTCAAATGTAGAACCTTCCTGAAGAATACTGTTAACTATTTATATGATATTGATCTTAAAAGAAATCTTACTCGAACATTTCGAGCTGTGTAAATTCAGTTTTATCTAATTCGATGTTAATCAATCGATTCGTAATACCTAAGAATAAATCGCGGAACTGCCGGGTTCCAATCTAGATTTGCGTGTTAGATTGTGTGTGGCACAATTTTCAGTTATTTCATGACGTTACTGGACACATACGGAACGTGGTGTGTTGATGTCATGAATTGCCCGTTGTCACGATATGTGGTGATCAAAAAGTTGTACAGAGATGACTACCAAGTATTGTATAAATCTATCTCAACATAAACTCGGTTTGAACCATGTTGGTTCATTCGGTTTTTTCTCGTAATACTCTTTGCCTTAGGATCAAATAAACTAAGGCATGTGTTAGCCACAGCAGGCTTCTAACCTTCTTATTATTGACTGGCTGACCCGCGAACTTCGTACCGCCTTGCGTAGCTTTGATACTATTTTATTTTGTATGGTTGACCTATCTTATTTCGTATTTTAAAAGTGAAAGAGATAGAAATAAGCCACGACTCTCTCACTCTCTCTCATGACGTTGACATTCGTTACGCGCGTTTTGTTCCTTTACGTAGACTGCGGAACCCTAATAAAAGTAGCCTAAGTGACTCCTTATTACATCAGCTACCAATCAAAAAAAGTCCCGTCAAAATCGGTGCAGCCATTCCAGAGATAAGCCGGAACAAACAGACAGACAAAAATCTAAAACAATGTCATTTTGGTTTATCGTTTATATATTCATATGCATGTAGTAAAAAACGTTATTTCAATATTAAAAACAAACTCCAATTTTATATATTAGTATAGATAAATTCAGAAATATATTCAGATCACAGTGTTGTAGGTACCAATGATGTAGTCACTGTCGTCTCCGCTAAGTCTAAAATGTATTGACAAATCGTATTAATATTGGTGTTTATAAATACAAAGATTCAATCGATTTTTATATATGTGGGGTTAGCTCGCTATTATGAAGAGGCTAGCCTAGATGACTATTCTATATTCAAGCCGCTTGTTCAAAGCCTCCAAATGAGAAAAATTATGTTTTAAACGACTCATAATGTGTTATTTTACTTTAGTCGAACCTTTTTATAACTAAATACATAAGCTATATTGTTCAATACGCAAATAGCATCGTAACAAATTCGCAGGTATGCGTATTTTTGTTACGCGCGTAAAGAAAGGCAAAGTGTATAAGCCTGTTCTAAATATCATGGATATGATAAAAACATTGTTCTAGTTTGACGATACGATATCTTTTGTAAACATGGCTATCGCTTTCTAGTGTTTCCGGATTGAAGTTCAGTCCTTATAAATTATTATGGTGGCTTATAATTATTATGATTGCACTAATTTTAATAAACGGGCTTATAATTTTACTTATTGACGCAGTCGTCACGCTCTTGAGTCATGAAGACAAATGCTGTTTGACGGGACATCACCAAATGCACACATTGTTTCAGTGATTAACAAATAAAGTATTAGCTGAGTGTTTAGCGTAACTTTCCTATAATTCTTTGTTACACTTTATGGTAAAATTGATTAAAAACGCAGGGCAAACCTTCAGACTGTTTCTTACCGCGAACGTACATAACAACGTGTATATTTTGTATATACCGGAGGTCTTCAGCTTCCCATCCAGCGAAGTATGTAGGGGAAAAGCAAGATGTAGTTTTGATATAATTTTTTATTATTCTACGTAGTTCGATTCAGTGTGGTTAGAGATAAAAGCATTGTCACACATGACTTGCTTAATGCGCCGACATTATACTTTTTATCTAAAATGGTTGAATAACCGCAAGAGTAATTATTGTTAGTGATTTGGAGGTAGGCGAACGGTCGGTGCCCGCATTCAAGGCGATCTGTGGTCTTTCTTGCACTCGGTGTAATTTTCTTTCCATCATAACATACAACGTTGTCCTTAATAAAAGTACTGAATAATTACGAATGAATAGGACTTCTTATATTATATAATTTTAAAATCTAGCTTTACCTAAACTTACTGATATGATAATTGCAATTAATTGTGAATTAAACAATATTAAACAGGAACTGATCGTATAATTAATCTCTTCAAAGAGTATTCATGTTATACTTACTCAAGATAAGTACTATGTTTAGTACTTAAGTGACCTAGTTATGCTTTGTTAGCAAGGGCCGATAGCCTATCTCTACGATCAATAAAGCACTTGGTATTGACAAAGGATGTTTGATGTTATGGTAAAAAGTATGAAAGCAAAATTAAATGTTGTTATCCTCGAAAATCCACGATATTTTTCTAATTCTAATTAATAGTGCATAATTTTCGAGGTGATTTGCACAGAATATATTGTTATTTCTTGTTTGTCGAATGTGTGACAAAACCCTAATAGACCAATTTACCAGCCTGTGACACCGGATCATCCTCAGGGTGTTGCATTTACAAGGAGCGTTCGATGGGTCGTTTACGGGATTTCCTAGGTGTGTTGCTGGTAGATGGACCCTTAGAGTTTTGTAATATGGACTTTCGCAAAGTAACACCTAATTCTATTAATTATATTGAATGTAAGAGTTCTATTTGATATTAATTATATTGAATGTGTTTTTGAGTTGATTCTGATCTGTATAGTTTTCAATGTTTGCGTCAGATAATATATATTTCAGTATTGAGCCAAGCTCAGGCTTTCTTAGTTTTACAAGCGTGACGATTTCTTGAATCGTCAGTGTTACAACCAGAGAGTGTCGCCCGCTCCTAGCATTTATACGCACCTTTGATATAAGCGATTGTTTGTTAATTTTTTGATTGATGTCAAAGTAATATCTAATATTTTAATCATTTCTTGACCCAAGAAACGTACAGACCTGCTAATATTTTAAGTACTTAGTTTATTTTTATTTAAAGGGCTCAAAAGGTAAAATAACATTTAAAAGCTTCAATTAAAAGCGATTACGGTACCAAAACATTGTCCTTGTATTTAAGTAAATTTTGAGAGCTTTCGTTTAATTTTGAGATTTGAATATGATATTCGTGTGGATAATATGTATGTGGGGTGACATTGACCGTACCAAAGCCGTACGTAAATTGGTAAAAATTCTCTAGTCGTAGCAGTTAGTTTGAGAAAACGTTAATTAATTATATCAAATACATATAATAATTAAGTATCATGTGTTATTGGTTTAAATTTTTCTTGTTCGGATACGATAACAATTTCATTCTTCATTATTTGAAAGGAAATACAATTTTTCGTCAGAAACTGCATTACTCAAATGTACTTCGGATACGCATTCGGAACCGGTTTCCATGACGATGATAATTTACTCGAGTTGTGGGTCACAGCTACGCTGAACCAGTTTCTAATCTTACACTTGACCTCGGGATATCAAAACCTTGGAAAGGAAGTTGAGAGGTTTCAATGCGTTAAACGCCTCGCAAAGGGATTTTGTCAAGCTTCAGTGGTAGCTTTTAACTTTACTATTACTACTTTACTACTTTTATCTATATTATGAAATAGGTAATCCAATAAAAAATTTACTTCGATTAAATGTTCAATCTCAAGTCTAATTAAGGACGCGAACATACGTCGGTGTTCAATCCCGTGTTCTAAATTTGAAATTATACATAATACAAACGTTGTAGATTTTTTATACCCATATAAAGACTTTGGGACCTTCAAGAAAAGAGCGAATAGATGTCTTAAAGGCCGGTAACGCACTGGTGGGGCCTCCGGCATTGCCAGTATTCATGGGCGGCGGTATCACTTAACATCAGGTGAGCCTCCTGCCCGTTTGCCCCCTATTTTATAAACAAAAATATTTCTAATAAAACTATATCGAAACGGCAAGATGACTTGAGGTTTTCCAACTTACCAATAATTAAAAATCTAAGTGAGAGTCAATATTGCCAGAACATAGAAGATTATAATAAATATCACCGTCGTAGGAATATATGCGTTAATTTTTCAACTTTTAATTTCAAATAAGACCTGTCACCTTGCAGTCTGGCCGTGACGGGTGAAAACCCGAAACGTCGTCATCAATATAATCGCCTTTTAATCGGCCATTTTACCGTCTTTTATTAAAAAGCTAGTACTATTATAATAATCTGTAGCTATGTGTAGCTTAAATCGATTGACTCTTGTGTCGTTTTATAGCCGCTAGCTATTTTCTCTCAGCAGACCAATAGTTAAAGTAGATTCTCCTGTTTCAGTGCTGCAGACAGTACGGAGTCACCGATACTAGAGGAGGCCGGTGAGAGTGGCTCAGAGCAGAAGCCAAAACCACTCGTCAAATATGGGGAACTCGTCATACTCGGGTAAGGCACTATATATAGACATCCTTTTCATAGAGGCTCTCGGGTGCGATCCCCGGTACGAGCGAACGGTTTAAAAGCGCATATTTCTTCTCTATGGTCTGGGTTTTTTCAATGGGCTAGCTTGGGCTAGTATGTATGAAATGCGTCCATATGAATCTATTTATTATAGAAATATTTTGTTAGCGGTATAGAATATACTTATTGGGGACTTTGGGGGATGAATCGCTAGAGCTGCGGAGGGAGCTATGTCTGTTTAAATTTGCAATTAACGATATTAGGGGCCAAATAGATTGTCCGGAGTTGCTACAAGCCTTACTCCGGTATGTACTGGACAACTACTGTAGGTCGCCAGAAATACTATATTGACAGAATGGAATTCGCGAACGGTGCTTCACCAGAACATTAGCGATACCGCGAATGGTGTCGCTAGTTAATAAATTTATTAAATCTGCACAAGAGCAGGATATATTTGTGACAGGCTTGTTATGAATGAGTGAAGCCTGCAATGAGTTTTTATTTTAATTTAGGTTAAGTAGTTTAAGTATTTGTAAAAAAAAATAAAATCTCATATTGGGAAAAAACTTTATTCTTCCATGAAAATTGCATGTTATAACGTCGCTTATCGAGTGAGATATGAATTGTCAATCAATCAAGGTGGCACGGCGTGTACAAGGTTATACCTGATTTGCACGAGTCCACGGCCTGCACTGTGAACTGTTTAAAACAGAACAATTGACGAGTCGTTAGTATCTCCATACTTTGGGACCCCCGAAAGGGGCATACACGGGCATGCATTATTGATTTGAGAAAATGTATTTGATTATAGATTATAGGTTGCTTTATCATGCAAGGCCCAATGCGAGCATTTTCTAACCGCCCATCTCGGTTTAAAAGAGCTGTTCTGTCGATTATGGAAAGTGTATAATAGTTCTTTGCCTTTGTTTTATACAGGCATTTCTTTGTGTTTTTCATAATGAATTTTAAGTTTTCTCTTTTTGTATACTTAATGCATGCCGTCCGTGCCTTATAGAGGCCGCACTTTAGCTGTTAGTATGTGATTGTTTCTTTTTCGCTTATCTTATGTGTGTCCTTGTAGGCGTGGCTTTATAATAAAAAAGTCTTCATACAATTTGAAGCAAACCATTAACCACAGTTTATGGATGTGTGTAATAAAGATTGTTTTTGTGAAATACAGGTCTTCATTTGTGTGTAACGAGTTTACGTAACGGCGAACCTATTTCCTGATTTTGGTCTATATCTGTGTATGAAATTTCTTTAAGGGGTTGCGAATGCATGTTTTACGTAATGAATGTTTGTTAAACTATTAATGAATGATACAAAATGACATGTAGTCGTAATACTGTCTTAAATACTATGTAAAAAGCTAATTTGTTAATGAGACAAGTATTAAAATGTATGCTTTCCAATAAAGTATTTAGATGAATGGAAATAATTCTTGAGTATTGCTTGAAAACAAACAGGTGTATGAGGGTTCTGACCGTAGCAGAACAACCTCGAGATTTGATCCTGGCGTTAAGTAAAGTTAATTAATTGACAATTCCAATTATTGAACTAATGTAAAACTACAATAAACATTTAAGTAATTTTAAATTACCGAAATGATACGATAATGAATTAATAATCTGTCCGAATCTGTCAAAATAAGCTCACAGTACATATGAATGAATAAAATATTTTAAGAGGTTACTCGTTGGATATTCGGCCTAGTAGTTCGCTTTGTGACGTCAAAAGATAATGCGTAGAATGTGACGTCGATGTACTGCGCAGATCTACGGTTCACTGAACATTCGTCCTTACCAGACCCCGGCTCTAACTTGTATATACGACAGACATATTTACGCGTAAGTTTGATGAGAGTTTTATCTTCGTGTTGTTTTCAAAAAATTCTAGATTCGAATTTTCAATATAAAAATGCAGATTATTTACGATTTAGGTGTAAATTTATAATAAATATTTATTAGAGCTGCTGATTTTTTAGCGTTTTGAAGCGGATTTTAAATCTAAAAGTCTATAACATTTAAGGACCGGTTGTTTTCTGATTGTTATTTCATAATGTCGCCAATGACGCACAGCGGTAGTATCAGTAAAAAGTGTAATATAAATAATTTAATAATGAAATTTCCTTATATAAATGCTGGAAAATTGAAATTCCTCTTCCATATATTTATTATGGAAAGTAGAAAACGTTGTCTAAATCGCAAGGAAATGTCAAGTCTCATCTTTCGTGGCGCATAAGGAGCTTTTCAATCTCATACTCTACGCTACATCTTAAATAAATTAATAATAACAATAAAAGTTTAGCCCCTATCAGCAAGGCGAAACACCTATAGTGGGTATTCACGCCAACACACTCAAGGTGAAGGTGGAAGGGATGAGCAAAGATAAGTCTACGAGATGTTGCTCTACTACTTTGAACATTTATTATACAATGATAAGGGTTCGATCAAGGTGAAGATCAAATGTCAGATGCATATAGATAGCGGTTGTCGTTCTTGTAATATGTGGGAGTCGGTTTTGCGGGTAGGTAGAAAGTATTTATAAAGATTCAAAGTAACACTGATTGTATTTTGAAAAAGTAATGCTTTCAAGGTTTTCGCTGTAGATTCTTGAGTATTCACGAACAGTCAGTTTGACAATATTTGGGTGATGAGCATAACTGTTGACTGTGATATATAGCTAACATATAAATGCTTACCTCGGTGCTAACCGACGGTGTGTGGGGTTATAAATAGTAGTACTCGATTGTCAATCCTAATTAAATAAATTGCCAGGACAATTGCGTTAATAATCACATCATGGCATAGTATAGTACCTTAGATTTACAGGTCCTTGTTAACTCCAGCCACGGCCTACCGACTTACCTCCAGATGCTCAGTAATTTCTCAAACTGAATACAAAACGCCATTTCGTCAGAGTAATAAACCCAAATAAATGTTAAACAAAACCGACAAGAATATACTAACTGTTGCTCTTTGAAGTGAAGCTGGAAAGATATATTAAAAATTTATCCCAAACTTTGTGTTACAAATATATTTAAATTTCTGAAAATGATATTTAATTTATTAAGCTTATTTTGGCGTACGTGGTACGTACCTAGTACAGTAGGTGCAGTTTTAATATTGATGAATGATGATTGGATGATATAACGGTGATCTTTATAAACACATAAGAACAGTTACTTTGTTCCAAGATCAAAATTGTATAATAATAGACTCGACATATTTTCACACACGGTCGGTCAGCCCCGAAGTACCTCCAATACAATAGATATATATTTTAGATGATTATTGATGAATTTAAGGGTTGGGAAATACTACTTGTATATACCTCTCTCTCTTATAAACCTCTCAACCTTTATTCAATTTCCTGTGTTGTCACCCCGATTAAAGGATGTGATCTTCTTCTCAATATATATATACATCTCCTGTCACGATGTTCATCCGTAATGGACTCCTAAACTTCTTAACCGATTTTAAACTGGCACACCGTGAGCAGTCTGGTCCAACTTAAGAGATAGTATAGATTAGATCTTTAATTATAGTCGCAATTTTATTTAATTGCAAATTAATTGTCTATAATTAATTGTCAGTCACAATTATCTGTAAACTCCAAAAGGTTCTAATAGATGTCGATACTTTTTGACTGGGTTGAGTAAGTAATCAATAGATGGCAAACGATAATTTTTTTGTTTAAAACGCTTCCGATTATAAACATATCCCCGCACACTTAAAGCTGATCGATATTTTTATAGAACTAAAGAAATGATTGCTACAAATCTATCTATCTAAACAACGTTTGCCGGAGCAGCTGGTATAGTATAAAACCCTCCGTAATAAACAATACATCTCGAACATGCGAACCACTACTTCCTTAGTATAAAGCGTTCATGCAGACTCCTCAGATTTGTAATATTAATGTAGATACGAAACATCTAGTATCAATCTGTTATTGGAATTGGATTACGTAACGACACAATTATTCATACTATTTTTAACTCGGGCTGAGTATTTGCGTGGTCTACCGGAGACGAGGCGGTGCCTTCGAATGAACTAAGTTTACATAAACGTGAATTGGGAACTATGTGTTATGCCAACGTTTAATTCTATTATGAAATCGGAAATTTAATATAACTTCTTCCTTGATTTACAATATTGAACCACTATTTCTTTAAATAATAGACGTATTATTATTGTGTTCTATGTAGATATGTCAATGCATACAAATTGTAAATGTACAAAGTATGACAGTTTAATCATAAGGTTCATTTTACACCATTTAAATCGTAATATTGTAATATTTTAATCGTAATATTGTGATGTCAATACAAAATGTGCAAATAAAAGGAGCGTGTTTACCAGACTTTAAAGGCTATTCTTAAACGGAGTTCTAGCGAGAGCTGTTGTGAAGATTTTACGCTACGTATTCAAATCGCAATATATTATAATAAACAAATTCGTATTTATAAGGAGTTATAAGAGTTTTACTAAGTCCCGTGTCTCCCATAGCCTAACAAGTTATACTTATGTAATATAATATATGTTTAAATGAATCTCTGTTTGTATTCTTTTTAATGAACGAGACGATAATTTTTCTATTAAAAAAATTATGAAGTTAAAACCAAATAACCTTACGTGACGCGCATATTATCTCAAGTCGCGTAGTATGTCACTATCCCCAATTAGAGAGAGAGAGAGTATAAGAAAATAGGTTTATCGGTGATTGGAATTAGATTTAACTTGATTAACTTTCTGGAATAAGAACCTGAAAAGCTGACTGTCGTAAATATACTAATCAATTAAAGCTCTCGTTTAGTGTAAATTAAGTTTCTGAAAGCCTTAAAGATCAACATGTCAAGAGATGTCAAAACGGAAACCCCAATGGGCATTAAAACTTTAAGGTCCTATAACTTAACGTTGATGGAATTTGGGTACAGTCAAACACTACTTCTTCCCTCAAATCGACGTGAACTTAACATTTATTATTTAATTGACCGATTTTTACTGCTACCAGAAACTGAATACTAGTGTTCTCTTAGAATTCGTAACAGTAGTAAATTGCATCCCAACTATGAAATCGCCGATCACTTATTGACTGATTTGAGTTAGGTCTGAAGGCAGCTAGAGGTGAACTTATTCAAATACTTATGAAAAGCTATGGGGATAACTGTCAATACGGTTTTAGTACTGTCTATTATGTCACGAGTTACGGTGCCTTACACAATAGCATAAAGCCTGCACTTGCTCGGCTTCCCATGCCGCATCCAGTCGGCATTGTCCAATTTCTTGCCATTATTGTGATTCCTATATGAAAATAAAAACTGTGTGAATAGAGGCATTCATTGTCTTTGCCCTCGTTGGCTGCTGTGATGGGCTAAGCGTGAGCGGTTATATCATTATCATACATTTATACAATTGAATGTGGCTCGTTTTTATTCTCTTCTAGCAAAGACTTATTGGGTTCTCTGAGTAGCAGAGAGCTTCATGAAGCAAACAGATATTTATAATAAAGTGTTAATCACTGCCGAAAGACCGGAGCTAAGAAAAGGAATATTATAAAGTCTAGTCTAGATTTTTTGCAACTCGACTCGGCTCGATTATAAAGTTGCCGGAGAAAGTATGTTCTCTCCTTTACGCTGTCGCTTATTGTTTAAACATATATTGTGGCAATTGAACATTAACTTACGGGACACGTCATGACATCACTCAGGCGAATGCAAGAACATCCGGAGATTTTATTGTTATATAGACATTAAACGGCCCATCAAAGTATATGATAATTTCTCTCCATAATTGGTTCTCCTTGAACATTATAACGGTTTTGTTATCGTGATGGAACTGCTTTATAAGACATACGGAAGTACTATTTTTTATTTATAGTTTAGTTCGAGTCTCTTTCGTGTTTTGGTTTTTCTTTTAAGAAAGCCTTGCGCTTTTGAGAGTACGGATTTTTGTATCTACTGCCCGAGTGAGGAATAATGATCGGGCCATATTTTTATGCTTAAAAATAACGGAGCAACGATGGTTTGATAAAACGATAAATTTAAAGAAAAACATGTTGATTGTCAAAATAAGTGTCTGCAGCTTGCTTTTGACAATCAACACCGTCTTTTGTCTTCAGTCTACCGTGACCACACACGCTGTAAAGTGCGCGAAACGTTGGAAAATTTTAAAATAATGTAAAATATATTTAAATTTTGCAAAAATACATAACTTAAATCCGTTCATAAAGTGTTATTCTTTAAACGAGTAACAGTATTGTTAATAAAAGACAAAACGATAAATCTTGGATGAAGCTTATTTGTAATCTAGGTTTTTTATATGGAAAATTGATATTTTAATGAAAAATTAACTTACGGTAGAGGATTCAAACATATTTATATACTGCTTCTGCATTTTCTCGTCTGTCGTCGACTATAATTAACACGTAGGCTGTTTTAATTAAGTAAATGGGGCATTAAAAGCTTTTGTTCCGTGTCTGTTGCAATAGAGCGTCATCGGATAGCGTGATGACTTGACATCATTAAGTTATAAATATCTTATAATATATAATACTCATTTAGAGTTTACTACGTCCTTTATTTTGGGAGTTGGTTGTTTCCTGTTCTTTAACACCAAAGCCATCGTGTAAATGGAACTTCGCGAATTTCATATTCCTCTTCTCATTAGAAGTTGAGTGAATCGATTTGCCAGCTCCCATAAATGCATCGATGGATAAATATCAGTTGAAATGTTTTGTCAGTATTAAAAATTTTCAGATATAACGGCTTCCTGCCGGCCGGTGAACGCGGGCGGCGCCGAAGCAAATTCGTGTTGTACAGAAGGCCTCAGCCAAACGGGGTTCGGAGGTCAAAACACTATGTGGTGAAGACGCCGCACAGCAGCAAAGCGATACTCGACGCGAGCCAGCACTCAATATCCTACACGTTGAGTCGCAGTCATGCTGTTATTGTTGAATACACGGAGGACTCGGATACAGATATGTTTCAGGTGAGCCTTTTTAGATGTAAACTATTTCTGTGCGGTTAAATCATAGGTGTATTTATGTGTGACACATGACGTCACGGTGGAATATAATCTCGTAGTGCGAATATAAATGTACACGGAGTCGCAGTTGATTTGATCACTGTATAAACCTACGTCATGAATGCGAACGATTGTAAGCGTGGATGAATTGTTTGTTAAAAGCGGTTAATGAAACTTAATATCATCAAAATATCATAGGTTATCAAACCTCGATCCTGGACAAGACCTCGCTGTTACCAGGTCTCGTCATTAGCACTAAGGAGTGAGTTGAGTTTTAGTGGGTAGTCCTTTGTGGGCTCTGACCCCCACACTCCTCATACCATGTATATCTTGTCCCGGCGTGGGGATCTGTCAATAGATTTCCCATCGATAAAAAAAGATTATCAAACCTCAAAGTCGTTTGTCGTGAAAGACAAACAGTTCATCCATGCTTGTCGTTCGCATTCATGAAGTAGGATTATATAGCTCACAGCTTGGCTAGCTTTTAATAGCTCGCAGATGGTACTTTCTTCTTTCTTTCTAGATATAAAGAAAGAGAAAGTACAACCTGCGAGGTATTCCCTAATGTAATCTATGATCAAAATGTTTATAATATTATATTTGTCTTTGATATCTATATCTTATGTGAGCCGTTACAGCCAGAGTAGTAGGCATAACTACAAAAAATGCATATTTTGTAGTAACAAATTGAATCTTAACTTAAAATAGAAAATTGGTGTTCCTATTTATGTTCGATATTACATATAATATGTGTGTTTATATGTAATGGTGGGCATGGGTATATATATCAACGCGAGCGAAGCCGCTAGGTCTAGTATTTTTATAAAGGCAATTTGTCAAAGCCCCAAGAGTTGCCTACGTTCTAACACCAGCGAGCTAATGTTATCTGTATATTCAATAAATACATTTGCCTATAGAGTTTTTATATCGATACTTGAACTAATATAATGTATAGTAGTCTACTTTTTCACTTCATTTGTTAATTGTCACCTGTCAAACAATGGGACAAACACATTGGCATGAGTGTGGTACCCTGCGTACCACCCATGTGTTTGTCCCAGACACAAATGCTACCGTAAATTCCTTAGAGATATACATTCATTTTAATTTCGATTCATATAAGCTCTACGGAACTACGGAACTACGGTATATCTTATATGAGATTTTAATATATGACTTGGGGACCTCATCTGTAGAACTTTTGATAACGTGGTATCGATTGGATTGCAAAATTGGTAAGAGTTTGGAAAAAGCTTAGAACCAGGAGAGTGTGATCATATTTTCATTTAAATTTTTTTCGGTTTTGATTAAAGAAAACGCGGGAGATAGTGTCTGATATATGTACAGTATAAAACATCTTCAAAAGCCCGTAAGAGACATCTGTGAAGCAATAACGAATCTATAAAATGAAACTTTTATATATGTATTTTTTACTCTACTATCAAATGACATGACTTTATCTACGCGATAGTATCACAGAACTCTACATTTACAGTGCTTTGCAATCTTAGAAATGATTGCACTCTTAGAAAATGCGATTTGATTTTTTTGGTTTTTTGCCCTCGACACTTAAAAAATAGTTTAAAGTTACCAAATACTTTAACATCTGTGTAAGTATTTGGCAATAAATTTGTATTGTAAATTGCTTGATGCATGTTTACATGTGGTACACCTAACGCACGTGGGTTAGTGCCCCCTAGTGAGAACAATGCGTTGGTCCTAAGACAACGACCCTATCAGGACATCTTAAGTAAATGAAAGCGATAAACGATAAACTCCAATGAAATTGTGTAATTAAAAAATCCTATACAAATCATTAAAGAAAGTTAAGTTTGATTTTGTGAAACGTCTGATTCGAAGTAAATGCACAATTCGTCTAAGCATCATCGCTAAAAAGCATTTTAAGCAAATGAACAGAGGCATTAATTGTCTTTGCCTTCGTTCGCATAAGAAAATTCTGTCACGTTTTTCAGGGACGTAATTGAAGCGCATATTTAAAAATGATATTACTCTAACGTCTTTTAAAGGTAGCGATATTAAACGTCATCGTACTATTCTTGAAATGTTCGCGAGTGTTCAATTGCGAGCAATGCCTATGGGACGAAGTTCGTTGGCTCGGTCGACGCACCGCTCTACATCCTTATTATTCGCCGCATTTCATTGTTGTCACAAACCACGAATGTAATACGATAATGTCTCACCATTACAACCAGTTTGCTGTGAAAGAATCGCACAATGTTCTTTGTTGATGTGATAAACTGTGTCGGCGCCAGTTTTTGTGATAAAATGTGAGCGATTTCGCAATTCCCTCGGGCAATGATTGATAACAGAAAGTATAACGGAAGACGTTCCTCTTGTACCGCCAAAAATACCCAAAGCGTTACGCGCTAAAAGGGATTTATTTTTACATGAAAGAATCTGTACTTTTGATTGTAGGACCGGGATAACGTACGCGCTTGGACAGTGTGACCATTAAATTATATATGTAAGAATGTAAATAAAATCAGCTTTGAGGAATCTTGACTCTTTAATCAAACCATACATTTTGTAGGACAAATAGTTTTTATACCAGACATTTTATACGCGCAATTCGCGATTGTGGACAGCAATAGGAATGGCAATAGCATGTACAACACCATTAAGTTTGGTTGATTTGTTTCTTTATTAATTAGAAAGAATTAAAACCCTTATAGACCAATCTACAAACAATACTCCGCGAAAAACCCACAACCAATCGACGCACGTTTCGCCCCGACACCGGAGCATCCTCAGGATGTTGCCTCTACGAACAGCGTTCGATGAGTCGTTGTTTGTTTGTCAATAGGACTATTTTAAGATTTTGTTTATGGTTAAAAAGAGTTAGCTGCCACAAAACAGTTTTGGTACAGGAAATTCTTATGCATCAAATCAAACGGAAGTTATCCTCATTACAATCTAACTATATCTTCTAGCTTCATTGCTAGTGAAATGCTGTAAACATGTTTGCATATATAATTATTTGAACTTTGAAATCCTGTGTGTAAGCGTTAGCGAAGTTAGTACAGACTTAGTACATTTCACAACTGTCAATATGGAAATGGGATTAACGATAAATGGATGTAGCGTGTGATGTCACGATCCGATTCGCATATGGGGGGGGGGAGTTGTGACGTAATTGAGGGTGGCGCAACAAGACGGCCAAGGACGTCTCCCTGCCGACGGTTCCGCAACATCAGACAATCGATAGTTGTAAAACTATTACTAATCTGCTATAGAAGTCTATAATGATAGTGGTTTGGATTCTTTAAAGTTTGCAAAATGGTCTGGAGCATATGGCTTTCTGTATTATGTGTCTTGGACTACACAGTGATCCATCAATGAAGCCTCCAAGTCTTCTTCATCTCCAAACTTGCATCACCAGTGATGAACGGATAAGCCTTTTATCTCAATCTTCTTGAAAACTCCAAACGGGATCCTACTTCGGTATGTGATTCTAATCTCTACAGTGTTTCAATCAGTGATTCACGAAAACAAGGACTGGAGATTTACTCATGCCACTACCAGATTTAGTTGTAATTAAAGTTTCTGTTTGCAAATGTTATAGAAACCGGCCTATGATATTTTTGTAAAATCATTTGAATGAAACATGCATAGATGAGATAGATGAATTTTTTTAATATTGATAAAAGGCACACGAGAAATATTCTCGATAACATTTGACTTCTGGCTGTAGTCCAGCAAGACGAGCGAAAGTGTATTACGCAAATCTGTTTATGAGCCAAAACGCCAATGTCAATGCTATTGTGGCAATTTTATTGTGAATAATGTTTCTAGTATGGCAAAGATTTAATATTAACTTTTACTTGTATTGATGGCGATGCAGGATATGGATTAGAATCAGATCATTATTCCAATTAAAGTAACTGACGTGACGTGTGAAATATTTTTAAAAATAATAAAGACATTTCACTCGTGGTCGGTTAGCTTCAAGGTACCTAAGCTATTTATAGTTCGTATGGTTCCTAACACGACTAATAAACATTTTTATAAATATATAACATCCAGACCATAGCCAACAGTTATGGTCATCACGTAAATGTTGGACCCTCTGTTCGGCAGTCAGGCAATAGTTTAAAGTTACGAATTTAACAATAAAGGAAACTTCATGAGACAGGGATCTAAAGCACTACATATTTCTGATGCGCTCACACTCCTGTCAATTCTAGACGAGGACCTAATTTTGTGAACGTTAATATCCACAGACGTTACTTATAGACTATTTTTTTATCTTTGAAACAAAAATATAGAATTGGGTCTGGCGTCCTTGATAAAACCTGTAGAGGTACGTCGTCTCTCTCACGGCAGCTTCCTATTGTGATTGTAGTACAATAATCGTAAATAGTCCCTTCTTGTTGGTTCATACGGGCTAAATTGCTTAAAGTTTTACAGAAAAAGTTGTAGAAATCAGATAAAAACAATTTTGTATTGCCAGTTTCGATTTCGCCTTGGCTTGAAATTAGGCTTAGGGACCTTCAAGAAAGTGTTCAATTGTTTACAGGCTGGCAAGGCACTCACGAGCCTTCTGCCAATGAGACTGGCCATTAGCAGCCTCCTGTGCTTTTCTCTACATGTCGTGTAACATTTGTTTAGTCTTGTCAAATATCTTATGGTAGGTTCATATTAGTTTAACAAAGCTTTTGTTCATGAGGAATTCTTTTTTCAAACAATTGTTAAGTCTATGATCATGGGCTATTTATCTGTAGAGTCATAAAACGATTCTACCTACGTTGTGCGATTTCTCGACAATATAGTCGTAAGATTAGATCCTGTGGGTCTATTGAAAGAAGGGCATACACAAAATTGTACTTTCGCCATAACATAGATTCACTATACAAGTGGAGTGTTAACGAAATGGGAATAAATGTTTCAAGGGATGAATTTAACGGTCGAATCGCCAGACACAGATGAAAAGTGATACCTAAGTGAAGGAACGATCGAGGTGTAGACGCGACAGTTCATCGGACCTTGTTATTCTGTCTAGACGAGTTCACTATTGAAGTAATTCCTAGTTATATTCATCAGAATCACATTAGAATCTAAAATCTCCACGATCAATTAAATGTGAGTACAGACGTGAGTATATGATAGAAAAAAATTGTACGCACGTGTGTATTTGTATACAAATGATTGAAGCCAACCAAATACCGAAGAATTGCTGTTCGTTCTTGTTCGTGCAAGTTTTTCGAAAATGTACGTACACGTGCGAATGAATTTACTAGTAGGAATTATGAGGCACGGATGAAAACCCTGGAAATTGAAACTTTAGAAATGCTTAGGCAGAAAGTACAGGTTATATTTGTTTATAATTAGTCAATAATGTATTGGACTGTCCGTCACTTCTGTGTACATATTGTTTAAGTTATCCTTATATTAGAACTAATAATTGTACTTTTAGTTGGTAGGTCATAATATATAAATAAAACACTAGAATTGGACTGTCTATAGCGGGCTTCATCGTTATGGTCGTGTGTGATGAGCATATATATAGGCTGTGGTCTGGGTGTTATGTGTATCTGTCACCTTCAACACCCGAACACGCCTTTACATACCTAATATATGAAAACAGAGGCGATAAAAATATGTGTTTTAACTAAGGAAGGATACTAACAATATGTTATCCTGTTGATGTTAGGGATCAGAATTTTAACTATAATGGCTTAATGGCTTACACATACAATGATGGCATACTGTAGTGAGCTTTTTGTAGGACTCTTTTAGATAAAAATTTCCTTTCTTACATTACTTATATGCGACTGAAGCGATTTTAGCAGCGCACGAATAACTCTCAGATGGTAATTTCTCATTCACCTGATTATTAGAAGATTCTCACATCTTTAAAAATTGTAGCCTGTATGTCTGTTGTTTCATTAAAATCCATTAAGTAGTTTTTACGTGAAATAGTAATAAATCCATCCGTGGTCAGAAACTATCGCTTTTCTCATTAACTTGTGTTAGCACCCATAACTCGTGCTTATTAATATAACCATATAACCGACAGTGTGTTAAAGGTGTTCCAGTATTATTATTAATTCTCGTCTAATCCGCACCTTACTTCAGAAGTTATGACGTCAGATATTTCTTCAAGTCTATGAAACCCTACCAACGCATGTAATACAGATCATATCTCATAATGTGCATTTGACCTCTCCCTAACTCAATTTACAATACTCAATAGCTCCACTGATAAGGTTCGTTTACGTCTAATTGACTGAGTGTATTCTTAATTCCGGCCTCACTGATAAGAATTAAAAACAATTTGTTATCGTTCATTTGTTTTTCTTAATGCGCATAAGTGTTTCTCGGTAAATTAACAAAAATAACAGGTCATTTTGCGTCTTTTTTTCCCTCTTAAATTAACGGTATTTTTTTAAGTTAGTTATATGTTGTCACATTCCTGGGCCTTGTAATAAAGTGGCCTTATTCACTTCTACGACGGGGATCTTATAGAGCTGATTGGAGACACTTTTTAAATTTTATCTTAACTAGATTCTAATACAATTTAGGAGACAATGTGGCAAGTTTAGTTAAATTAAAATTGAGATTGTATTAAATGTCTAATGAAAGTTGTAAAAAAAACTGCATTCGTTGCATGTATTTGATACAATAAATACTCGTAGATTTTTATTACAATATCTTAAAACGCATGTCTGATGTATCTGTTTATTTTTTCCTCTTTAAAATATTTTTACGTAATGTGAAATTTAATTTATAATCGTTCTGCTTTTATTTGTGTATGATATTGATAAGAAAAACAATAAAACTTAATGTTATTATATGAAATTAGGTGTATTTTTGCTGCATTTCTTATAATGAACGCATTTCAAATGATTCTATAGAACGAGGTCATACGTGATATGAATATTTTATGCTGCACGCGAATTATTTTGCATTATATCAGAGCTAAGGTGAATTGAACCAAAATAATCTTGGGTTTATAAATAATAAATTATACATTCTCATCATTCTGCAACA
Source organism: Pontia daplidice (assembly GCA_963693355.1). NCBI lineage: Eukaryota > Metazoa > Arthropoda > Insecta > Lepidoptera > Pieridae > Pontia > Pontia daplidice. The sequence goes on along the minus strand of CAVNZL010000138.1, from coordinate 9,699,532 downwards.
ATACTTGCGTCGCAGCGTAATTTAATAATTAGAAAAAGGTTTTATACGTCCATGGTGTTTAATACTAAAATACGAGTGAGTATAAACTATAAATGATTCAAAATTCTATATTCAAAAAAGCGGTTGTAACCATTACGAGTCGCAGATGCTCTCGTGACTTTTCGACAGTCATTCGTAACCGACTACAAAAAAACCGACCTCTGATTTGGAAAATCCTAAAAAACGCAGAGTCCAGTTCGGAGTTTGTACCGAAATATTTTTTCATGGGTAATGGCAAGTGTCTGCAAAATGTATTAAACATTTACCTTTGTACCAAGAAGGTAGGCTTGGGAATTCAAGAAATAGCCGTCTTCCCTTACGAACGTTAGTTTTTAATTCTTGTGTATTTTTTCTATCCTTGAATTACGTCAACCTCAATATTATGTGATATTCTACAGTCTTTGTTTGTGAAACAATGGCGAGAATCAGGATAGACCTCCAATAAAGGCAAGGTGAGATAATGACGCTAAGAAACTTTTTAAATAATAGATGTTTTTATATTGTTTGTATACCTTGAAATATAAATATAAAATAAGCTAAGAAAATATACCTTAACTTAAAAAGGCTTAGTTATTTAACGCCGTCATATAGATAGAAGCTCTCTTTTTATATTTCATCAGACTAATGTCGATTTTCAGATTATTCTTACACTGTACATCCAGGGTTTGATACTAAACACTCAAGGCGAAGAGCGCTAGAAAATCTACAGTAAGATGTCATAATGAGTGATTAATGCGCGTCATCGAATTATTTTATCCGGCTCTTTCGCCGAAATGACCGGACGGGATTCCCACCCACAGATATTTAGAAATCTATTAACCCGTGGGCGGGAAATCCTATCCTGTCATTGGACGGGATGAGTTGATTTAATTTTTATATGTATATCTTAGCTGGTCTCGTGTTAAAGCCCGAATACAATTAAATCCTCCAAAAGCAAAACGATAGGCGTCATCTGCACGTTATTTGATCGTATTGCGTTTTACGTGCGTCGTCATAAAGAAGCGTGGTAAAGACACCATTGTTCTATTTATTCGAATGAGCGTATTTTTTGACGTGGCAATATGCGGAACGTGAGGAAATACCACTTACTTCTTTTAAATCGTGTAATTAATAATAAGGAGGAGAGCTTGAGAATTACTTTATGTCCTCTGAGGGCCAACTCAAATTTATGCTTCATTTATGTGTAAGAACAATAAAAATTTACACGTTTAGGTATCCATTATGCTCTAATAGTAGAAGCTAGCCTAGTGTTTTATAAAATCAATTTTGTTTCTGTTCGCCCCATGTTTACCGAGATAGTACAGGCGCGTAGATAAGATAGTATTGTTTTATTTTATGTTCATGTGAAAGTAGGAATGGCGATAAAGATTTTATATATACCAAGTACTTTCACTGCTACCAGAACAATCTGTAATCTTTATGTGATTTTATTTAATAATTTACATTGTTGTTGTTTGACGGCAATTTTACCTTGGCAATGAGCCGGTTTAGCTTCCCATTAGATATAATTAACAGAATCAGGTGTTACCTTGCGGAAGTCCATAGTACAAAACCGTAATAGACCAATCTACAAGCAATACTCCGTGAAAAACCCACAACTACTCGACGCACGTTTTGCCCCGACACCGGAGCATCCTCAGGAAGTTGCCTCTTCGAACAGACTCATCGAGCGCTGGTTTTTTCGCGGAGTATTGTTTACATATTGCTCTATTATGGCTTTCCCATAAGCCTATTAAAATCTTTACTTGCTATCGCTTATTGAACGACTCCTTGCTATTAAGTTTCAATATGAAACAAGCAAAATGATGACCATCAACGAAACAAAAGAGACTCGGCTTCAAAAACACTCATTAACAAAGTGTGTAAAAGTGCCGGTTAAACGTATTTGTTATTGCTAGAACTATTTTATCTAAAGTGTTATTCTGATAGAATAATTTTAATTAAAAACTAGGGTGACCTAATTAGCTTGGTTTATGTGTCTCGTTACATGTCACGTCAGTCCTTTCAATTTCCCAGCTCTTCATTGTATTTCATTCTCGGTGTATTGACGTTGTCCGCATTGAGGGTAGACACCATATTTCCCTACCCTCATCTTTTGTAGGCATTGTAAAGCTGTGACTGAGGATGATATTGTATATAAATTTAAAGTTTCATATTATATATTAACTTTCAGTTGTATTGTTTTATAAAATATACAACTTCGTATATATACCGGTCCAATGATCCGAGTTTAGGCAATTTTTTTAGGCATAGAATATGTCTAATACATGAATGACATTTAGAATTTTTTAAAAGATTCAAGAATAAGATCTTAAACAGTGTTTTGTTAAGAAAAATCTCGAAATAATCGTATTTCGATCGACTCTTTGATTTGTTGTCAATTTCGACAAAATCGCCTTGGAATATTTTACATAAATCAATATTTTTAGTTATGCTGCGACCTCTAATAGTACCCGTTTGAATTGAAATATGTAATGTCGCCGTATAACCAGATTAGCGTCTGTCTACAATTGGATTTCGAGCAATTTAATCTATGTACGATGTAATTATGAATCCAAACAGTTTAATTAACGCCTAGTTTATCCAATCCAAACAGAGATTTTCCAATGTACGCTGACCTCTGGATTCATTATCAGTAGAATAGCAGCGCACCCGCACCATGTATCTATTGTCGCTGGGCAGAATGTACAAAGGAAATATAACCGTTATCCTCAGAAATTTTCGAGAAACTAATGCTTGTTTGTTCGATGAAGTTTTTGCGAAATAACGATTTTTGTATCAGGTACCCTTTCGTGGAATACGGAGGTACATTTGTTAGTTTATGCCGGTTCGGGTGTTGTCTGGCGCCATTTCTCTTTCTGATAAGTTTTTTTGGATATGTAAACCTATCGAGAATGTTCATTTCGTGATTATTAAATGAAACGTTTGCATTGAATTGTTTTGTCTGCTTTTCTGATTCAGTTTAATGAATATGTTATAGAATAATACTACAGTACAGATTGGATGAAAATTGATACGTAAATAATGAACAACAATATGTATGAACCCCTAAGATATTTTTATGTATCGCCCCTTAGGCGAAGGAGTTATAAAATTTGTCGTGCATCTTAAATTATAGAAAATGTAACCGCGGACATCAGCCAGTAGGTTCATAGAATTGTTACCACTTGCGTCAGAGTAGTAGCCATTTCGTAGCCGAATCGATTTATTGTAACGGGATCTTTGCAAAAAGTAGGCGAACCGTTACATCTATTTGCTCAGTGAAAAATTCAAAGAGATTTACTTTGTTACACCTGAATTATAAAATAGGCTTTAACTGTCATACTTTTTTTAAATAAAATAGTAGCGCAAAGGTGGTGTTAGTGGCAACAGTCGCATCCCATACGATTTTGCGTTACCGGCCCTAAGTTAATTGTAATAATGTTTGGCAAGATTTAAGAACTAAAGACCAATTTTTTTTGTTTATGTGTAAGTTTAGTCTTAGGTGTTCATTGCCTGGTTGGAAGGTTAGAAAGTTGCTAAAACTCTTCACGTGACTAATTTGTATTATTTGTATTTTATAATTATTAATTTATTCAATTATTTAAATTGAATATGTAACACCAATATGATGGTTATTTTGACGTACCAAAGCTGTTGATTATTATCTAATATATCTGAGTTAAATTTCCTACCTAGGACTTACCTTCTACTCAGAGACATAGTACACTCTCGAAAAGAGTGAACATTTCTAATCTTATCTTCATGCATGGTGGTTTGTTTTGGTTATTAACCCTTACATACATTCGTTTTGTTCTGGCGTATTAAATTATTAATAAACGTTAGGACTTTTATTTTACTTCTTTTGCACAAGTTATTATTGAACTCAGGTGCACTCTTAAAACGTACTGACTTTGTTTTACAATTATTGGTTCTCTTCTGCGGTTATTTGTTTTTGTTTTTCAAAGATATACATACTTACATACATACAGGTTGCTGCTAGTTTGCTTAGTCCATACAGTTTGTATAGAACTGTGTGAGCTAAAAGAGAAATTATTTAAACTTGTCTATGTTTTAAGAGATTTTATTTTCATAGACGTAAGTTATAGCCATATATTAGAGATGAAGATGTTGAATTGACAGTATGATATTGCGAGACTCATAAATATACAATTGCGTGATCGTTTGACATAAAGCTTTGTTGTGTTAAATTTGACAAGTAGTTTCCGTTCGAAATTTTAAATTTAAATTTAGAATGGCCATGTGAATGTTTTACATTTAAAATGTTTACCTGGAAATTTGTTTTTGTCTGTGCTGATATTCAGTTGATGCATTCATTGACTTAATGACGCCTTCTTGTAACAGTCACGCTACGTGATTTATTTATTTGGTTATACACTCGTATTAAATAAAACCAAGCCATGATATATGAATATATTTATATGAATTATTATAAATCGGTGCGGATTAACCCGCTTTAATAAAAGAACCGAGCTCATAGTTAAACCGCCTGAGATGTTATATAGTCTTTAATAAATTCATTTTACATTTTCAATGCGAATTATCAGCTCCTAAGATAAGCGCATTCAAATAGAAAATATCTCCAGCTGCATATTCGTGTAGATCAAAGCCTTCGCCAATAATTCATAAATAATGTTATTGTGTTCTGTAAAGTGTATCGTTACCGAGTAAAACATAGGTTAAAAGGAGGACAGGAAGGGATTGAATTTCATTGTATAGTGAAATTGAAATATTGCAAACGTAGAACAATGTTATTATGGTTATATTTAAATTAAATATATACCGATTCAATTTGTATGCGTTTCATTTTCAGTCCCATTGCACAGACTATGTCGATTTTCCAGCTTAGCTATGTAAAGGCTGATTGAAATCAACGCCATCTAGCGGGGAAACGAAATTTCGATTAAGTGTTAATTTCGTACGAATGTTTTAGAAGTGGTCGAGACAACACCTATCGCAGTGGAATCCGTTAAACAGTTTACATTTTTATCGTGTCAAAGAAGCCATTATAATATCGGTCGAGGTGACGCACGACGCGTTGCTTATGGAGGAAATTTTTATATGCATTATAATCATATTTAAATTGTTTATACTATTATGAATTAAAATACGTAATTGCTACCTTATTACTAAATATCCGTCAACTTCCCTAACCGTTAACCGTTGGAAAAATTGTTAAAATATATTTTCTCTTACGAAGGAAATAGGAGTACAAAGCCTAGTCTAAGATTTGCAACCTCTAGAGTACACAACAAGTCGCAGACTCTGGCAGCCCTAAGATAAAATAATAATCAACAAATACCGAATTACTTAAATAAGTTATGGAGAATTATAGGAGATTAATAGGGTTCAAAATTACTGTAGAGGTCACCACTTAAGGGATAACAAACTTATACCATCAACACGGGTGTAAGTGGGTTCTGTCTTTTCTAAAAGCCACCTCTCTCACGGTTGAACCTGAAATTTTCCTTCATAGTTTAAGAAAAGGCTTATAAATGACTAACTATCCTACTCAAATTTACGTACAAAACCCCCAACACTGGGGAGCATTATCATACCCTCATCGAACGCTGTCCGTAGAGGCACAGTTGGGATGCCCGGTGTCGACGCGAAACGTGCGTCCAGTGGTTGTGGGTTTTTCGCGGAGTGTTGCTTGTAGATTGGTCTATTAGGGTTTTATACTATGGACTTACTCAAAGTAACACCTGATTCTATTAATCAAATTGATTTTTTTATAATATTTCAAGTGAATTTCATTTATTACTTTTTACTAAAAATTCGACAATGTGCAATAGTAAAGGAAATTGATTTATGTTATTTAAGTGTGATTTAAAATGAAATGATTTGAATAGATCACTTTTAAGGCTCACTTAATCTTCGACATGGTCAAAAGAAATCGTGGACGAATAATTTTAGTGTTTAAAGTTTCGCATGTGAAGATTGCGTGACGATGAGCAGGCCAATTAATGTCTGGATAAACCCCGAATGCGAGAGTCATGTAAAGAAAATTACACACATAGCAAAAGTAAAGATATACACATAGATGCGTCTTGAACGCTTTTCACAAATAAGTACAGTTATTATTAAAGTGGAAAAAAAACAATATTATGAATATATGAATAATCATAGAACCATGGCTTGGTATGGTCCTTTTTACATATTGAGTATGTAAAAACAGATTAAAATTGTTTTATGTTTTTGAATTACATAAGACTAATATAATATTTTCGTAAACGTCGTTCGTCTTTCGGCAAGTACTAAGAAAACATGAAGGGTATGGTTGTTGGTACTATTGGCAATGTAGGCAGAAAAATGCAATGAGGTGTCTACCGGCGGAATATCGAAAAAAAAAAGTATATCATGGTTTTATTAGTACGTACAAATGGAGCAGATTAGTAAAAAATACTATAATTGATATTTTCGAAGATTAATTTACTAAACCAGGGTGTACCACACCCGGCGTTAGACACACAGTTTTGCGGTTGCAGGTTCTGGCGGCCTCTTGAGACGCATCGCTGACCACAAGTAGACAGACGCTTGTTTGTACTTATGCCTTATTAAACTATACCATTTTTTACATTATATTTTTATAATGTACGATTAACAACAATCTTTAATCTCGAAATCGTGATAATTCTAAGCTATTCCTTTTGAACACGAACATTGCATTTTTTTATGGGATATAAGATGTACCACAAAAACGTAGGACGTCGTATAGAGGAATTCGTATATCTGGAAACATCATCGAAAAGTGTTGTAACGAACGATGAGACGAGACTTTGCATTCCCGTGTTTCCTAGTTGACAAAATTATTCTTATCTTATCTATCATCAAATCAATCTTAGCCTTAATAAATTAGTTATCTACAGATGGAGTTACCTGCTAAAGATTGAAATGCTAACTTTGAAATATGTGTCGTCGTTTGTTTTATGATATGTTCACAGCGAATTTTATACACACTCTATTTAAGGAACGAAAATATATATGCAATGCTTTTCATTGAATTATGTGTAAATCTCAAATATTCTTGAAACACTCTTCAAGAATATTTGAGATTACTCCACAATTTGCTCTAATAGGCATAAAAATAATAATTATGTGGGGATACATTTCACGTTAGCCAGGGTAAGCTTTTATAGCTCGTGTTAATACAAGAATTAGAAAATACAGATCACAACCAGCGAGTGAGCATTAAAAACTACTATTAAAGGTCTTATATCATTGTTTTTCAACTGTGGGTCGGGCTTTCAAGCCTCTTCCTGGGGTCGCCAGAGGTCGAAAACAACGGACTTTAGTAAACAAAACAAAGAAAAAAAAGTAAGTCTGTCACATGCACCTACATACATGATAAAAAACCGAAGGTCAAAGGGGGTCGCGAAATATTTTTTTCCAGAACCAGGGGGTCGCGAAATATTTTTTTATACTAGGGGGGTCGATATGAAAAAAGTGGAAAAACATGTCTTAAATAATATTTGCCTCTCAAATCAACGAAGGTTTAAACTTTTTGCTTATTTGGAGTAAGTACTTGTAAGGAGTAAGCACATACCTTTGACTACCTACTTTCTCAACGCCGGACAGCATAATCCTTTCATAAAACACAAATTATATATGTTTTATTGTAATTACCGGAATAGATAGGAGGCCTTAATCCGTCACGCTTAGTGGTGACCATGCCTGACTCTTGAAGGTGTTGTCGAGGTAACCTCTTATTCTTGCGACCTTAGCACGTTCCTTCAAAAATAATGTAAATTAATGTTATCCAATGATTTAGTACAAATTACGAGAACTATAATAAAGTTTCAGCTGAAATAAATGCTTTAAAAGTCTTATATTTGCAAAAAGTTGGTAACGTCTAAAGAAATATGAATTCATGTAATTTAATGTATAATGCGAGGACGTTTGAGAGAGAAAATTATGAAGTGGCTCCTTATTCAGTTTTATAAAATTACTTTGGGTTTATGGTAATAAATACTCGTCAAGTTTTGAGAGTAATTTGTCTGTACTATATTTTTATACTTTTCGTAGAGCTTAAATATTTCTTGTCCCTCGATTGCAAAGTTGGAATAGTCGTTACTCATAAGCGCATTAAATTTTTGATTCGATATAGCGCATTTGTTATTTTGTATTGCTATATATTAGTGTAAGTCTCATATCTTGAAAATAAAATTAAGAAATTGAGGAAAAAGAGGAACTTATAAATGCCAGTTGAAACTTTCTCATGTTAATAATCAATGTAAACGACAGCTTTCGGATGTGACATCACGAGCGGAACTTTAATATCCCTCACAGTCTACGTGTAAAGCTTCGTTTCCCCTGGAAACTATTAGAGCGATGCATTCGCTAAGCGGAAACGTGTGACGCAATATAACCTTCACACTCGCCGACCATCTCAGCCAATTGCTTACTTTATCAAATTATTCGTGGACAACCTTGAATGTTGCATCTTGAATATTAGATTTTTTTAATAATATTAAAACACATTTATATTTGCGTTTTTTTTTGCGCCAGTACCCTTTAGCTCTACTTTTAAAGATTCGATATATTTAAACGGGAAAACAACATTCGAAAACACACCAATAACAATTAATGACAATTGACAATAGATCGTAAGTTAATATATTATCCTTGGTGTATCTAAACTGTAATTGTTAGTAAGTAGCCTCACTATGATTCCTGTCATATAACTAATAAAATTGCCTTTGTATGATTTGATTAAAATATTCATTGCTTCTCAACACTCCAGACATTAAATAATATATCCAGATATATTCATTTCATTAATACTATACTGTTTCGTTACACTGATTACGCTCAAGATTTTTTGAAGGTTTTATTCACAGGTTCACAATTGAGCATTATCAAAATTAATAGAATTTTTTGAAATTAATTAATAGAAAAAGCTTTTAAAACTAGATTTACGTTTGAGCGATGTTCTCAATAGTGGTATGTTTTCATTAAATATTAAAACAAGTCATGTGACGTGCAATCTTTCTATATTGTTATTATATGAAGCGGAAAATTGTTAATACATTTATCACGGTCGTTCTGGGAATTCGCATTATCGAAGTCACGTGTCGGGAAATTGAGAAAACCTTTCAACGGGAGACGGTTGTTTGGGTTATAATTGACAATCATTATTGAAAATCCTTGCATACTTCTAATGCTTCTTTCCATTATCAATCCATCCCGCCAATTATCCAGTTGGCGAAATGGTCTCCATGCCGATTCGCGGAACGGTCAAAATTTGTATATTAAAACATATTTGTTGGCTATTATACGTATTTGTTGAAACTTTTTGTATTTATAGTTTATAATATATGTTATATTATAAATATTATAGTCTAGCTTACCAAGGGCTGTGTGAAACGTGATATTTTTAGTATATCATTAATTGATTGATGTGAGTATGTACATCTTAATTGGCGTATTAATATTGTGAAATCAACGCTCAAGTTGCAAGATTACTATTTCAGGTTCTTGAGTACTTCCAAATATGACATACTTCTCGTTTTCTGGCTGCATTTAAAACTGTATTAAAGATCGAAAGATCCCTTTAAGACGATGTTTAGGTGTCTTTGAGAGAAAATCTAATAATATGTATATTATTAGTTTTAAAAATTTGTATGTTATTTAGATTGGGCGGTCGTCGGAGTCTCCAATCGACTTTGTGGTCATGGACACGGTCGCCGGTGATAAGACAGGTGATACAAAAGTATTGCAAAGCACCATATCCCGCTTCGCGTGTCGCATCATAGCTGACCGCAATGACGTCAACAATTGTCGCATTTTCGCCGCGGGGTTCGATTCGTCGAGAAATATCTTCCTTGGGGTATGTGTCCAAATAAATTAATAAATGTTTATTTTTGATCATAGCGAAATCTTGGGTTGGTTGGTCAGTTATTCCGTGATACATATATATTACATGTAGTTAAGATACATTTATATAAGATGTATTACAGTAGACCAACAAATCAAAGAGATCTTCATTATATGTACGTTAGTGTTAACTGTGTGAGCGTACGAGAGGATATTAGTGTGTGGAAGATAGAATTATATGAGCATTCGTACGCTATGACTGGGTATTTTTTTTAAATATAAAAATGTGTCTTTGTAATAATATTAATTACTTCCGACTCGATCGTCCATTACTATTTCCCTCACTTGACCAGCCCTCGAAAAACGATTTACGAGTGTGAATTTCGGTAACCCCACAGGGGTGCATCCCTATCGATTCTATATCAAATGAACTTTTACGTTCCAAAGGCGGAATTCGGCGTTACTTGAAGATTGTTTTATATTAAAGTTCATTTTAAAAGCTCAATGTCATCCTGGACTTAATCCAATTACACCTGTCCACTAAGTCCCTTGAAAGTAACTGCCACTAAGTCGTGGTTTGAAGTATCATTGGCAACCGCAATTAATACCGGGGTTTGTTCCCTTGAGGTATTAGGATCGATCGTTTATATTCATTTGAAAGAGGCGGTGGAATATAATGGACAAGAGTTAAAGGTAGAATTGGCGTATTTGTAAATTGACTAGCCTTTGGTTCATTTATTATTATATTATAAATTTATTATTTTATTATACAAAGTTCGATTGTCGAGTTTTGGACAGGTTAATTTGTTATGTAAGATTAAATAGATTTGTTATGTAAAGAATAATAATAATAATAATATCTTATATGTATTACATTATTGATATATCTATATGTATTACATGGATTATTGCGTTTGACTCCCTGTCGCACGGTCGTTCGGTGAAATTAACGTATTTCGCAGACCAAAGACGGAGTAATTGCAAGCAAAAATTCACTAGTTTATCGGACTGTACTGGTTTGCCGGCCTGAGTGACTTTAGAGCAGCTAAACTATATTTTATTTTATATTTATCCACTCCGTATCGAGTACTATTACAAGGAATGAAACGAAAACAATTAAGAAACGTCACGTCTTAATTACTTTTTAATGAAATACAAAACGATTGAACCATTATATCTACCTGTGGTTAGGTGTAGGTTTTCTGTGCATATAAACAGATAGCGGGTAAATGCTTTGTCCTTATCACTCTCGTGTTGCTTTGAAAGCAAATAAACACATTACAACCTATGCATTCCTTAATCTTTGTATATAATTTGTAATATATTCTAAGTTGTTTGAAAATTATAGGAGAAAGCAACGAAATGGTCAGAGAACCATGAAATAGACGGTTTGACGACGAATGGCGTGCTTATAATGCACCCTAGGGGTGATTTCTGTGGAGGCAGCGCCACCTGTGGCCCATGGCGTGAGACGTCTGTCGGTGGAGCCGTTTTCTCGCTAAGGGAGAGCCGGTCTGCCCAGCAAAAGGTACGAAAAAAAGCTTTCTCAATATCGAATTGTCCTTTTCTCAGCCTTTTCCGGAGAGAGATATCGACCTCTTATAGTCGAGGGCCAGTAAGCGACCTAGAAAAATGTTTAATTCTCCGATTATAAAGGCCATATTAATCAATTTAAGTTGAAGTTGTAGTGATTTTAATCAATTTAACGAAGTAGGTTAATAATTCGAAAAAACAGAGGGCGCCAAAAGTGTTCTCAAACAAAATAAGTTTGGGAACTGCTCTACATGAAACGTCGTGACTCATGACGCTGTCGTAGAGGCAACATTTCCTGATATGCTCGGTTCGGAGGATATATTGAGTCGTTAGGGTTTTTCGCGGAGTACTGCTTTCCCCATACTGTTCTTTGGGTTTTTGAACTATGGACTTCCCAAAGTAACCTATAATAATTATATTTATCATTCTCTTCAAATGTTTCAGGGACTACCGTGTCAGGAAGAAACAAATGTTCTACGAGATGGGACTATGATAGACCTATGCGGGGCAACACTTTTATGGAGAAGTGCTGAAGGACTGAAAAATTCACCGGTAAGGATTCTGTATATAAATCTAAACTGCCCATCTGCCTCATTGGTCTACTAGTATCTATATCTATATCTTAATGCTGATCAGGTTGAACACGGTCGTCTAAGGGGCCGTAGGTATTGATTTTAGAATTTGTAATGGAAACGGTAATCAGTCACTCTTCATGCGTTACAACGCACGGGGATAATGCAAATGAAACAAGGAACAGCTGGTGCCAATATATTGTTAATACCTCTAACCATGACTGGTTGCTAAGCCCACGGAATTTAAATTTCAGACAAAACGCGACCTGGAGGCGCTTGTGGATGAACTAAATGCGGGTAGGCCTCAATGTCCCGTGGGTCTAAACACACTGGTCATACCGAGAAAACTTTCCTCCGCGCATCAGGACCTGAACCAGCCCTATGTATACCTTAATTGTGGACATGTTCAAGGTAACACTATACAAAGTACAAATTAAGGAAATTTACGAAAAGAGGGTAGTCGAGAATGTTCCATATGAAATTGTTATTTCCAGGTGAGCACTCTTGGGGTGCGGAAGGCAGCGAGACGGGTGTGCGTCGTTGCCCTATGTGCCTCACAGCCGGGCCCGTGGTGCGTGTCTGTATGGGCATCGAACCCGCATTCTACGTCGACTCTGGACCGCCCACCTATGCGTTCAATCCCTGCGGACACATGGCGTCGGAGAGGACTGTCAAGTGAGTTCTTTTCATACGCTAAAGCTACAAAGACGAACATACAGAGATGTGTTAGCACCCATTTCACTAGAAAAAGTAAGAAATAGGGTCTTTGCATATCCAAGCAGCCTTAGTGAGGAAAAAGAAAATGTTAAAGTGCTAAAAGTATGAAATATATAAATAAAATATTTTGTAATTGTTTTCCAGATATTGGGCAACAGTGGATATTCCGCACGGGACGAACGGATTCCACGCGATCTGTCCATTCTGCGCTGCGCCATTGCAGGGCACGCCGGGCTACGTGAGGCTCATCTTCCAGGACAATCTTGACTGAATCTCGGCTCGAAAGGTCAATTTCATCTCTATTATATAAATAACCTCTAATCCTTATGATGTTGCCCACATGGGTTAAGTCCTGAGAAATTGTAAAATGCTTTTATTTTTTTATATTAATATTTCTCTTGGGTATAAAAGTTTTTTTAATACCTTACAGTTGAGACGCTAATAAATTAGTAAATCCCTATAAATGATAAAATTTTCCACTATTCTCATAATTAAATCTACCATCAAATTTTTAATATTGTTTTATTAATGTATAGCTTTTACAGGTTTGCTAGTATCCGGTACACGCCATGAAAAAAAGGAACACGAAATCAAATGCTTTAGTTGTGACTACCCTCCGTTTATTGAGGGCACCTTCATGACTTCAAAAATATGGAATCTCATTTTATTTGTATTAAGGATGCTTTTGGTGGTGTAGAAAAATATAGTACAAACATTACTTGCCTTGTATTCAATATGTTTTTCGATGTCTTTAAGCAAATAATAATTTTTATCTTTAATCTTTAATACCGAAGGCATCCAATATGAATTTTCCAATTGAGAACTACTGGAAGAATGGCCAGTAGTATCAGTTGTGATAATCAATCGAACGATCTATAATACGAAAATGAATACATTAAAGAGGCTTGATTTAAAAATTTATTAAATTTCTTCCCACTGTTTAACAACGGTACATATGGATACATTAAGGCAATATAAGATTTGTAAAATGTGAGAGCTACCCAAATATTGAGATACTAATTCATCATAATTTCCTCATCCTGCATAGTTATTTATCGAACACTGGAATTTTCAAAGTAAAATCAGAGTGTTAATATTTTTGTTGGAATATGTTGTGTTAAAGCAGGTACCTCTTACACTATATGAGCAATAAATACCCATATAAAATCGGAATTACTTGTTTCAACTAAATCCGAGTGTTCGTCGTATTTAAGTAATGTAAGATAAGCTTTGTAAATCGCTCTCAGAATGGATTTAACAATTTCTGCAGATTATTTTGCTATACAAATAAAATATATGTAAATATAAGTTTATGTTTTTGTGTGGCTTAGTTTAAGATGTAGTGGACCTGTCTGAATAATATAAGACCATAGAAAATCCAATTATAACAAACAAATGCTTTTATATATTTTAATTTGAGCTATAAAATCGTTTTCCATTAGAGACAAGTGTATAGTGACAATGCAGACGCTATCCTGCGGAACAAAGATGGCGCTGTTACCATGGTTACATAATTGCTCACACATTTCTGAAGGCAATAATCTTAAGATATTCTAATCGATTGAGGCGTGTGAATGTGCGATTTAATGTTTTATTTACATTTATTTGCACCTTTCTTAAAAAAAATCCCAATTCGTCAAACTATCTAACAAATATTTCAGGGGACCGAAATTTATTTTCGTATATCGATCTCATTTCACAAGGTTAAAATGCGATATATTCACATAGTTAATGAAATTGTAAAAATTAAATAAGTTAGTTGTAGATTAGCTTACATTTGAAAATTAGTTTTTGTACAATTTGAATTAGGTTAGAGGTTTTCATTTTGAATGTTGGTTATGATGTATATCGGGCTTACTTTCGCGTTCCAAGTCTGCTATTATAGGTAACATACTAGAGCAAACAGTGAGACAATATTTTAAGTAGGTTGGGATTCAATAGTGTGGCAACTGTGTGTCCAGGTATCATATGGTTGTAAACACTTAAACTCCCTTCTTAATATAACACATTATATGTTAAAGCAAAAATAATGATAACTTTATAGCGTAGGACGTTGGCCTTCCCCGCAGTTAGATTCATAAAACAACCCTCAATTTAGTGTTCATTTAGTTTTTAATGAATTTTGTTTTATGCTTGTGTTTTGTAATGGATGTTTGTTTAGCGCTACTCGTGGTTACGTCACAGATTCGATTTTGGTTAAAAATGCTGATTTTTGCAAAGCTAAAATCTCGTTCATGAATAAAACAATTGCACATAGTAGCATATTCACAGACAAAAATCAGCATTTTTACGTTTAGTTTGATGAACTAATGATTCAATGTATTGACAAAGTAACTTTAACATTAGTCGTAAATAAGAACTGAATGCTAGCCTTAATTTTATTTATGATAAGTGCTAAGTCAATAAAACACTCTTTTGAGTTGGAAAATTATCATGTTGTTTATTTTTAATAACTTCATCTTATAATAAATCACAGATAATGCAATGATATTAATAAATGCTTATAAATAAAATAATTTCATGGAGGTCTTAAAAGAAAAATAAGCATTAAATAAATGAAAATCTAAAGATATTAACTAAGATGTGTTGACCTCTTCCATGTTTATTTGACAAAAATAAATATGTTACTAAACTTTTATTTTTCCAAATGAACCCTTATTTAGAAAAATAAAAGTTTTGATATGGATTAATGCAAATTCAATTTGGTGGTGACTAAAACCCTCACATATTGATCATAGGCTGTTGCAACAGCTAACCCTAGGTGATCTCTATTCCAGTCCAGTGCATTGATTGGTTGAGAACTGATGACCATGCGTTGGAGCCTATTTAATTTTCCAGGAACTCCCACAGCTACTCCTTGGCCATCCATGTGGAAGCGCTGCTCTGGGTATTCACTACACAATAAAAAGAAGTGGTTAAGTTGCCCATTTGACTAGGAAGCACTGTGGTTAATAATTTAATGCAGGGTACATCGCAAAGGTCATTATACATTAGCATGTGACATTAGCCTGTAAAAATAAACTCTACACATATGAAATCTAAAATAAAATGTATTCCGAAAAGGTCCATAGTGGTAGTTGAAAGCCAAATATGGCTTTCTATGTTTTTGCCATTGGTAAAAAATGAAAATAAATTGTTTGAAGGAAAACTCAGGGTCTATTCACTAATACATTACTGAAGTATACTAGATTTTTAACTTACTATTTCCATAGCGATACTTGGCCATTTCCTGCACAAGTAATAAATATATCACGATTCTGTGGCAAATGTCGTGATACCCACACTGTCCCACTTTTTGTTGAATTGTCCAGTACCTAAAAACATAGGTACATTTAAAATTATATAATATCTATAAGACCTAAACAAGTCGAAGGAGTATAATAAAGTAGAAATCTTGTCATGTGTGAATTTCTAAGCTAAGTTAAAACAATATTTTGTTAGTTATAAAAATTATTTTAATTAAATACCTGTGCAAATCCTTTGGTAGGGTTCTGAGTTCTAACATCAAACACATGAAATTTGCCCTCTAGGGTAGTTGCAACTAATTTATTCATTGGGATGTCTTTTCTGTCAAATTCCACAGAACAAACCTAAAAGTAAAGTTATCTATAAAGTAAGAACCTCAATTTTTATTGACAGGAATATTTTAAATACTAACCCCATTTCTCAAATTACATTCCCATCTCAAAGACATAGTTCTCAGGTCAAACATTTTAAGATCACCATTATCATAGCCAGCTACAACAATTCTTTCAGCATCATTGAAGGAGTTGCCAAAGGCTACAGCCCAACAATCTCTCTTAGTTTCTCCTTTCATCGGCTGCATGTTTGCTACAGGTTTCCCTCTTTGGCGAGGGTCCCACACTTTAACTGTACCTAATAGAAAATTATGAATTAGACTAGGCTATGTAGTTAAACTATGATAGAGTAATTTTATAAAAAAAACTACAGATATACCATCTCGACTTCCCGTCACTATTTCTGGTGCACCGCAATTCATAGTATTACCACCCATACCATCAATAGAATTAATAATATCTGCATGCTCTTTAGTTATGTAAACTTGGCAAGTTTTTTCCAAGTCCCTAAAATAAGGAATATGTTAACGAAAGAGAATTTGTAAAAACAAAGGAATAAGTTTAAACATTCATACCATATTTCTAAGGTTCCTTTAAAATCGCCGGTAGCTAGTCTTCTTTCAATATCACTACTAGCTCCAAATGTCCCACATTTATACGAATTAGGTCGCTCTATATCTTTTATTTTATTTACTTCACCAGATGTTATTTCAAATATTTCAATAGTTCCACTTCCCTTGGGCAAACATCCGATAACAACAAATTTGGCTGAGCAAGGAATCCATTTACAGTCAAAAATTGAGTGATTAAGATTATGTTCGATATGAGTTATGATCTGGGGAGTGTCTTGATGTTCCATTTCTATATTATTTACTTGTCTTCTAAAATACAGGGGCAAGAAAAACCTCGAACTACTGCAACTCTAAATAAACAACGTGCAATAAACACATTGTTGCCATGGAAACGAATCGACGACTTCTACAATCTATATAATATCTTGATCTACATTCTATTTTATACAGTAATATGTCTATTTACAAAATCACACTATCAGTATTTTATTATTATATTTTGAGAAAATGTTTGTCTTGAATACAATCAACTCAGAATGACTGTTTAGCCTGTTTTAAACACAATATTAACATAGTGGATTTATAGATGGTTGAGTCTTCTTAACTTTGTCTTTATGTTTATTCTTGAGCAGCTAATATTTGACATCACTCTCTGTCATCACATCTGTCAAGTGTCAAGTTTCAACCGTATCATCAATTTCAATTTGTATTTTATTATATGTCAGTGTGAGTAAATTTACAATTGGTTTATTTGATATTCCAAAGTAAAATAATCATTAGCTTTTGATAAACTCAAAAAGGTTAATTTAAGTTTTAGGAATATTCAAGTAAGCTTCCATAGCTCAATCCACCCTGGTTTAAGGTCGTTCATCGCTGTTAGTGTATTAAACATTTGATATTGGTAAAAAGTAGTCATTGCCTATTGTGAATTCTAAAATGAGTATGAAGAAATATAAACAAAGTGTAAGTTTCAGGGTTTATGTTTATAGGAGTAAAAATTTACAATAAATTGTTTATCTTATGGAATGTGTTATCTGTGTATTACAGAAAGCGGATATTGCAAAGCAATTTGATTTACCAGAACGCCAGTCGAAGATTACTAGTTTATTAAATCAAGCTGGCCAAGCCTATTGCATATGCCGTTCTTCAGACAGCTCGAGATTTATGATGTAAGTGAAATCTGAATCTGTATGTCTGGTCTTTTATAACAGAAAGTGTAATTATAATTTAACAGCATTATCTTTTTATAACCTTTGTATAGCTAATATATTATGTATATCATCTTGAAAATAATATACTCCAAAAATTTAGTACTTTAATATGTCATCCAAGAAATCAGACTATAAAAATATAGTTTTTGTGGTAAAATTGTGATTTAATAATTTTTAGAGCATGTGATGCCTGTGAAGAATGGTATCATGGAGATTGTATTAATATTTCTGAAAAGGAAGCGAAATACATAAAGAATTATTTTTGTGATCGGTGTCGAGAGGAGGATCCTAGTCTTAAAACAAAATTCAGACCGCAGAAGAGAGAAAATGATGGTGACTCAGGTTTAATAATTTCTTTTTATACATTTTAAGGAAAAATAGTTTGATTAACTAAGTAATGTCTCACTCCCTATTGATATTGAAAATACAAATTCATAAAGGTCGAGAAGATGGTAGGAAAAAGAAGAAAGAAAAAGAGTATTCTGAAAATAAATCTTCTAGAAGGCCAACAAAGGATGGCTGTGGAGACTGTCCTGGATGCCTACAGCTAGCTGATTGTGGATAGTAAGTCACTGTTACAAATCCAATTCCACCTTTTTCTAAAAATTTAGCGAGTTAAGATCAGAAGTATTCCAATCAACTTTTGAAATTTTTGAAAAAACTCAGGTTTGATAAATATATATTTTTAATTACACCCAGATTCTTGGGATTAAATTTGAATACCAAACACTACATTTGTTAATTTTTGATATAGTAAGAACTATGTTATTACTTTAGTTTGATAATATGATATTTCCACTAACATTGACAATATTCATATATCTAAATGAAACGTACATAATAATAACAATTTATACTAACTTCATTTTTATATATATGTTAATATGATTTTTTTATAATGTTATCAGTTGTGACGCATGTGAAGATATGTACAAATATGGTGGTAGCAACAAGTTGAAGCTGAAATGTCGTAAGAGACAGTGTATTAAGGCTAAAAAGAGCTCAAGAGTGTCCAGGTAAATATTATTTTCTACCATTCAGTGCAGAAATATAAATAACCATTTTACCTTTTTGCTCTTTGTTTTGTCCACCTGATAAATGAGTAAATTCATTCACTGCAGCACAAAATATGTATATTTTCTCATTCAATTTATGTAAGAAATAAATTTCCTCAAATCAGGCCTAAGATGTAAAAATTATTAACTACCCTGCAGCCAGACTAATAATGATATACTTTAGTAGGATGGTTGATTCTAAACAAGACAACTATTTGAAAATCACCACACAAACCATAAAATAGTCCAATCAAGTTTCAAGGTCTTAACAATTGTTGTTTGTGCCAAAGCAGCAGTAACCGTATAAAGAAGAAACATCATGAGCGTGAAGTATACGAGCCAGAGGAGTCAATTGCCCATCTCCAAACATCTGAGCCCCGGCACTGCTACGGCCCTCAATGTACAAGAGCTGCTCAATATGGTTCTAAGTACTGCTCACCTCAATGTGGTATGCGTCTTGCTACAGCAAGGATATATCAGGTTTGTTTAGAAAAGGTGTAAATTATTAATCTGGAAAGAATCATATCTATAGTCTGTGTAGTCATGATTGAATCAAATTCAAAAGGTACCTAATTACTGATTTTCATTATACGTCTGTCTATTCGTCTGTCAGCAGGCTCTACCTGATAACCTGTGAAATTTAAGCAATTGATATTTTCACAGATTCTGTATCTGTTTTAATTAAAAACCAGTATGTAATGATTCCGAATAAGAAAAGTGATATTGTATAATATGGCCCTACCATTTTTATTTTTTAGTATTTATCTTTTTAGCTAAATTATTGATTTCATATCGCAGGTGTTGCCTCAACGAATACAAGAGTGGTCGCTATCAAGCTGTGTCGCCGAACAACATAATCGTAAAGCGCTTGAAGTGGTCCGCAGCGGGTTGACTAAAGCGCAGGCAGCGCTTCGAGCGTTGGATAAGCAACATACTGATTTGGATGCATTGCTTGAGAGGGCCAAACACGCCACCATTCAGCATAGTGATGAAAAGGTAAAAAAATGCAAAATTCGATAGATTTGACCATTGATGAACCCTTAAATTTGTTTTTTTAAACCCTAATTCTAGGATATGTAACAGGATTTTGTATAAAACTATACTATATTTACCCGTGCACGTCATTAAATCTATATTATACTAGCTCATCCGGCAAACGTTGTTTTGCCATACATGTGATTTCAATTTTCAATTACTACATAAAAAATAAGGATTGATCGTAGAAGGGTGAAAATTTAGGATTGTATGTATTTTTGTATGTTGTATCATAATAAATAGAACTAACAATTTTGTCTAAAAAATACAAAAAAAAAATTTAGGGTTGGACTACCCTTAACATTTAGGGGGTGAA
The DNA here is from genome assembly GCA_963693355.1 of Pontia daplidice. Classification (NCBI taxonomy): domain Eukaryota; kingdom Metazoa; phylum Arthropoda; class Insecta; order Lepidoptera; family Pieridae; genus Pontia; species Pontia daplidice. Next base: position 9,679,088 of record CAVNZL010000138.1, on the reverse strand, counting down.
AAATAGCTTATGGTTATATTGACTAGCACATACGAGTATGTCTTACTAGCTTATGGTAATCTTTTTCTTCACACATTGGATATTAAAATCCATTCATTTGTTTTTACGTGAAAGAGTCACAAACATCCTTACAATCTTACTAATATTGTATATAGTTATAATATAGCCATAATACAAGCTGTAATAGCTTTTAATTAATAGAATATTATTAATTAATATATATATTTGAATATTATAGGAACTAGACGATGAAACATCGATGTACTGCGTGACCTGCGGCCATGAGATACATTCTCGTACCGCGGTCAAACATATGGAGAAGTGCTTCATCAAGTACGAAGCTCAGGCCTCCTTTGGCAGTCGCCATCGTACTCGAATAGATGGACAGAGCATGTTCTGCGATTATTATAACGCGGCTAATGGAACTTACTGTAAGCGGCTTAGGGTAAGTCGTGAAACTTTTTTTTATGACATTTCTAGGATATGCTAAAACTTATACTTACAATTTTTACTTAGTACACAAGTTGTATTGAAACAGAGCTGACAAAGATTATTGTCTAAATGTGATATTTGTTATTGCTGAATATAAAAAAACAATTAGAGAGAGTAAAAAAGCTCGGAAAGGAGATCAACGCAAAACTAAAATATGTAAATTATTTATAATGTTTAATGTACTCACTAAGAATATTTACACAATTCAAATATACTGGTGGGTTTTTTCCTTCCATTTTGTATTTTTGCTTTCAAGCAGGCAAATAGTATTTATTTTATAATTGTGTAATAAATATTTTGATTTCATGTTTCAGGTGATGTGTCCAGAGCACTTCAAAGACCCCAAGGTCAGCGATACCGACGTCTGCGGGTGTCCCCTGGTGAGGAACGTGTTCGACCCAACCGGGGAGTTCTGCAGGGCGCCGAAGAAGGCCTGCCTCAGGCATCACCAGTGGGAGAAGCTGCGAAGGGCCGAAATCGACATGGAGAGGGTCCGCCAGTGGCTGAGGCTGGACGAGCTCGTGGAACAGGAGAGGAGCATCCGTCTGGCGATGGCCTCTAGGTGACTACAATTCGCGTATTTCGAAAAATATCTATTTAAAATATCAGTAAACGTATAGTATGGCTGTATCGTTTCGGTTCGGAAACAAAAAAAAAAAGAAAAAAAAATCATGAAAATATCTGGTCATATTCTGTTTATGTTTCTGAAAATGGATTATTGTATTAAATTATCAATTAAAAAGTAGAAATTAGAAACTTAAGTAAGAATAGATATAACACTTGCAAACTATTTCAGAGCTGGCGTGTTAGGTCTGATGCTGCATTCCACATACAATCATGAAATGGTGGAACGCATCACAAAGGCGAATGAAAATGGAAAACTCAAGGACAGCTCCTGACATCGGCGGAAAATTGAGGAAAAACCTCACAAAGATTAAAATCCATTGTTAATTTGAAATTGTATTTATTAAAAAATAAACTGATTCAAATATAATGTGGTATTACTATTGACCTATGTTTTATGCTGTGAGAAACATTTATTGAGTTCATAACCGTTTTTTGATGTAGAAACATTTATACATCCAGAACAAACTTTCCAATAAAATATTTTAACATGGTTTTTATTTTTGTACAATTTGGCTAATAGGTTCTTTTCATTAAGATAATTTTATGATAGTTAATTTGCAACGAATGGTAAATAAATATTTTAGGGATATATGAATTGAAATATGTTTTAAATCCCACATTAAATAAAAGGATAAAAGTAGATGGATAGATAGTAAAAAGAGTAACTTAAAAATCTTTACAATATTAATTTTAATTTTTACATTAGCATAATTTTGATAGTTTCATAAGGTAGGTAGAGTAAATGAAAATGTCTAGGGGAACAAAACACTCGCGATGATATAAATGAGTAAATAAACATTTATTATTTTAAGTAAAATCGTTTACTTATAAAAATATTAAGCACTTCGTTTTAATATTATGAATTGTCTCAACCATTATTACATATTAAAATCATATTTGAATAACCCTATTTCCTAAAAAGATGTTTGTTAATATTTAATAACACTACAGACTCCTATCAAGAGGGCACCGATTGTTTTATTTCTTCCACTTATCACAGTTTAGCATTGATAACTACGCTGATACCTCCCTACTGAAAATAAAGTTATTATTTTCATTAATTTTGCTTTTATCGTGAAAATATATTATTTTTTGAACGTATACTCTTGAAATATAAGATTAATAATTTTTACAATAAAATTATTGACACAACAATAGGGTGGGCATGCGTAAATTATCGAATTAACTTTGGTTCCGTTTAATAAAATACGCATTATCATATGCTCTTTGAATTTTAGGGTGTTGTCGAAGAAGTAGATCAGTTGGGGGCTTGACTTATTGGTTGCGTAAGTAAAAACATGATACAAAATTAAGTGCGACTCAACGCAAACTTGACGCTTCGATTTATTCGGGTATCACACATAAAGTGTTGTTTGTGAGTATAACATTATTGGACTATCTACATAAACACGAAGATTAAATAGTAAAAAAAAACAGTTCTACCTGTTCGTATCGTACCCCTTACAGGTTGAGGTTATCCGTTATATTATTAGTATTTGAAACATTTGTAAAAGGTCTACCCAAAAACAAAGAAAAAGTAATTATCGATAATTTCCTTAATTTTAATCTGATCCTAGACGATTAAAATCATGAATTTACACAAACACATTGTCAAAGACATGTCAAATAAGTTTGGTTATTTTTTAACGCATTGATTTTCCATACAATTTGGTTCAAAATAATACTAATAATAATACTTTACTTTGGATCAATAAAATCAATTTTATGTCAAATATGGTTTCAGTTGTCTATGTTGGCTACTAAAACAGTAAAATAAATGTAATTCGTTTTGAGTTCTAAAACAATTAGAGAATGCATTCCTTCTATTTATCATATCAAAACATATTTAGCTCACCCTCAAGGGACACGTGCGGTTGCACCCCTCAAATATACCGTCCCCAATTAATTGAAGCGCGTAATTCGTTTGACATGTTTTGTTAAATCTCATAATTTGATACAGATTATACGCTCTGTTCTATATTAAAAGTCAAGATATTAAAATTTAACTTGTTTTTGGGGGGGGAATCTTTTTTTTTCGCGACGGAAGGGGCGGGGTTTATAGTTTTAAAACCTATCTAATTTAAAACTTACGAAAAGTTAGATTAAATATGGTTTTAGAACAAATTTTTAAATATTAATTATTAAAATAAATATTGGAAACCACCGAGCTCACCTGGACGCCAAAAATGTATCGCTTGTCTACATTATAAGTCCAATGACGCCACCGAAATAAACGCAAGTTCGACAAATTTCCTTTAACTTTGACAAAGTGTTGTAAGAAAACTTCATAATGATATCGGGGATGCATACGCTATTGAAGCTACGCGTTTATTGATATTCTTTAACGATAGTAAACTTAACCCATAATTTAAAAACATTTAATTACATTTAACTTAAGTAATAAAAGATTATATACATACGTATTTTTAATATCCTTTAAAAATACGTGGCACGTGATATTTTCGTGTGTATCAAACTGAATTTCATAGAAACACGCGTGAAACCATGGGCCATAAATAGTCTAATATAGGGTATAATCGCTAAACACCCTCGCAGATCGGATTTACTCCACTTGCACTAATTTTGTGTCAAAAAGTGACAAATATCCCTAATAAGCTGCATCCGTGTCAAATTTGCCATCTGCCAACACCCCCAGTCACGCCTTTGATTTTGACGCGATTGAGCAATCAATATTTTTTTAAACGAAAGTGTATTGAATGTCTCATCAAAGCTTAGCTCGAAGATCCAAGTCTCAATGTTAAGGATATTACAGGATTTATACAGAACACACAACACAGGATTTATCAGTATTCACATAATCCCATATCGGGATGTTAGGGGTAATATTTTTTCTGTAGAGGGTTCGAAAGTGTGGAGATACAAGTTTAAAAATATAACCACATTTTACAGCCGTCAGTAGCAATGCGTATTTAACACACAATTAGCTCCCACAATTTACAAATGATATTCGAAGACCAAATACTAAATCAAGAGCTTTTAAGTCACACGTGAAAAATATTTGTACCTTGAAAATATGAGGAAAATCTCTAAAAGGCACAGCCACGCCCCTTACACCGCCTGCGACCAATGAGGACTGACAACCCCCTAACCACCCCTTTATCCACCAATTACATTTCCGAAACCTGTCGCTAGAATTCCGAGGGCCACTTATTACCGTACGATGCAAAATCAACCTAAATACAAGAGCAAAGATGCGAGGTTACCTTGATCAAATACATTTAGAACTATATTTTATTATGGAACAAGAGATATTAATTTTGATTTAGTTTGAGCCTGTGCTTTGCGCAAACTGGTGTCCGTCACGTGTCCTGGCAGCGGTCAGATAGTTTCTGTTTAACTGTGTAAAAACCAGGTCTCAAGATTCATTTCCCGCTGATGTCCTACGGCAGTGAGACGCCGCACATTTGGAGTGGCTCCTCAGTAAGTCTTCTTGGTGATTTCGTCTTAACTGTTTTTAAGGTCTGTTTTAATAATAACTCAATTTAATTCGATAAGGATTTCGATGATGGCTATGTGTTTTAATCCTTAGTTTACTACAACTCTTACGTCTCTTAGTACGGTACTTCTACGTTTCTTAAATAAGGTTGAGAAAATCGGTATTTATGTATTTATCCTTACCAAAAAGTAGAGGCGTAATTTTTATTTTATTGTTGTGGAATGCTTTGAAAACCAATTTTTTCTCTGTTCAGGGCAGTGAGGTCTCCCCATACGGGCCTTTGTGGGACGCTCCGCCAGCTCCGGTGCCATATCCAGACATCCTGGCGTTTCCACCTGCTGACCTTGGTTTGTACATTTAAAGTAAGATCGATAGGAGATAAAAGAGAGTTGAAATGTTCTCGTACATTTGGCAGAAATGATGAATTAACAAATTACAATATTTCTTGAGTCTTAGAGTACTACTAGCAATTAAATGTTCGAAAAACCTCACACCTCTAGTATCCTTTGTAATGCCTCCTAAATAAAAGAATTGACAATCAAGGAGCGAGTACACTCTTCAGTGTTCAGTCTCGATCTTTTGTATGTGTTATGAAAGAGTTTAAATTTTTATAACAGTATGGTCGGCGGCAGGATGTGGAAGGGGGCCGCGGTCGACTCCTGGAGGAAAAAAGCCACGGCGTCGGGTCGCATCCGTCGCTCAACGGCGTGCCGCTAACATACGAGAAAGGCGGCGTATGTTCAATCTTAATGAAGCATTTGACAAGCTTAGAAGAAAGGTACTTTAATATTTAAAATATACTCGAAAATCTAACATTTCTGTGTCTGTGTAAGAGGTGTTTTATTAAAATACCTCTTTACTTTTCTTGGTGCAGCAAACGATGTACCAGGATGTAAGTGTTGTGATTTCGTTACAAAAGAAAAAGAAATTACACAATCGATAAAATGTTATAAAGAGCTTTTGTTTTAGATAAATGAGAATCAAAATTAATAAGTTGGAAATGTTTTTCGATTAATAACAAATAAAACGTTTCGCTCGCTCCACGTATACAATTTTTTCCGCAATTTCGATATAATATGTTTTAGTTCTAGGGCTTCTGTTAACTTACTTATATCAAAGTAAGTGCAAAAATATTACAGTGTTATCCTTTTACTATTTTGGTATCGGATTTTGTAATTGTTGATACAATAACTATTTTATGTTATTATTACAGGTACCAACTTTCGCGTACGAGAAACGTCTCTCGCGTATCGAGACATTACGCCTGGCTATTACCTATATTAGCTTCATGTGTGAGCTCCTGCATGGATCACCACAGCCCCATCACACCACACACACCACATTACATTCAAGGCAAATCTATGATAACGACGTCCCATGGTGCGCTTAATCAATTCTCTCGCAAAATCATTTTATTCGGCGATAAAGATTATAGAAACTAGAGATGAACAAACCGAAGATCCTTTGAAAATGTCTCAAATCGACATATATTCTAGTCATGTATAGCGATAATTAGGTATTAAGGTTGAATAAATTGTATTGTCTTCCATTATTAGATTAATATTTAATATAATGTTTGTTTTATTTGCGGCGCCTGTTCCGCCTTTTGCAGTAATAGAAAGTTATTTGTTTTGTGAGTGAATTTGTGCCGTTTTCCTTCTGACAATATGCGAGCCTAATAGGAAATTAGAGCAAATGAGGGGTATGTCTCTACTCATGCTAAGAATCATTGTTTAAAGTACGTATCTGCGGTTAATGTACCGTCATTATACATGAAATTTACAGATTTAAACAGAAAACTTTTTAAATAAAATTAAAGTAGACATGAACAAAAAGCTAGTGATGAGGTAGAATAGAAGAAAAATAGAACATATCTAGATTTTATTCAAATTGTTTGTTTTTCTCTGTACGGCCTGTCCTGTCCTGAAACTTTGTTTCTTATCTTGAAATTTAGTTCATATATTCTTGAGATATGCAGAGAATAATTAAACAATACACCACAGATAAGGGGACTTAGGAACTCCATTTGCGATCCGGTTTAGGACCTAAACTGAACGTAATTGTAAATACTTACGGACTAGATCTATGCGTTCTTTTGATTTTGACGGTTAATTTTAGTCCGTTTACAAGTTACCGTTCTTGCTTGAAATGAGAGCTTTTAGAACCTAAATTCAAAAGCTAATTTAATGCCGGTTTATGGTAGGCCCCAACTCCAACTTAATTAATAACCCAAATTAATGAGTATTTATCGCCCAATCTATTACAATACTATATCGCACAAAAAAAGCGCTGTTATCTTTTAAAGCTAGCTAAAATCAGATTCAAAAGTTAGATTAGGTTAATTTTGTCAGTTTTGCTTTATGAGCACTTACAAATACCTATACAAATACAAAAGTCTGTATTTCTCACAATTATTATATTAACGATACGCAATAGGTATATCAAATATCTTAACAATCATAATCTATTTATGTGTTGTTATTGTAAGATATCAATTTCTGGGCTCCAACGTCTTCCACATTTCCTTTTCTTGGGCTTGCCGGATCCATATCCCTCCGGCTATGGATCACGGCACCAGATCGTCAGGCCAGCGTCGCAACATGGACGCCAGTGTCTTATTAATTCAGCATTTAAATCCCAATTACAATTAAACCACATATTTAAATTATTAATTCTAATTTTCTACTCGGGAAACACACCAAAGCAAACAATTTATTTATATCAGCCCCAACAGATGGATAAAACTAGATATCAATATAGAGCAATATTTTAAATTAAAATTTTTGAATCGTAATTAACCAAGTCCTAAAACCTAATAGTACATTTTTACCGAGAGTGAATCCACGCAGACGAGGTCGCGTATTAGCTAGTTAAAAATCATTATTATTTACTAGCGGGTAATTATTTTAATTAAATATTATTTAACGACACAAACTTGCCAAATTTAGGAATATTTAGGCTTCTGAAATATTGCTATCGAATTTCAATTACGTCAAAGTAATAAATGATTCCAGGAAAATGTTAATTACTGAACTGAATTATGGTTTTCCTTTGATAATAGGAATACCAATGGAAAAAACGTCAAACAAAAGTAATCTATCAAAGCATTTATTATATCGCGTGAGTTTATATTTAGTAAAACGCGCATTGGGCACCCGCAAATTTTCTAAATGAACGGGCAAAATGATAAAAAAAAAACAGATCAGTGTTTAAATAAAACAATTCTATCCAAGAGAATCCTTCAACAAGTCATCATAATCGAACCACGGGTGTTTGCATGTGTATTTTTGTTAATACGGATAAAACCACTGAAAACTGATAGTCTCAAATGTTCCTTAAAAATACGCACATCAAAGTTACTTCCCCTATCTCTGTGGATGCTGTCAGTCTGCTTATGTCACTCGTATAGGCCAGAACGTAAAAAAAAATTAAGTATGATGTTTGTAAAGTTTAGTGTTTTACTTCTTCAAATAATTACCATATCGAGTCTACGTAAGTATCATAAATCTAATATAAAATGAGAAGACTTATCATCCTTCTAATTGCACATGAATTCTTCCCATAAGTCCACGAATTATTAGCGTCTCTCCTCATCTAAAACATCTATAACTGCATGTTCTGTTATAAAAAATGTTGGAACAAATTTCGGCCTTATAGAACCATATATATGAACCATATTTGTTGCAAGAGTGACGGTCGTTTTCCTCTTTGATAGTGTGACATTCCAAGTGTTGCGGGTTCGCTATGAACAGGCATAATAGATAATAACTTTTTAATAAGTCGATTGGTTTAAAAAAAAACCGTATGTAAAACGTGTGTAGTAAAAAACTTCAGTTAACATATTGACTATTTTAGATATTTGCAAAGATTGTATGAAGTATACAGATTGCAAAGCGGTTCATGATCGTATTCAGGAAACAGCACATCTGCTAACGGATTTGATTTGCGGAAAAGAGTTTGACGAAGGAAAAACTATACCTAAGGTAGGATAAGGATTTGAAAACTATAGTCGTAAAGTAACGGTGTGTTCGGTAAGCGTTATAATAACCCTATACATTAATTTTGTGACTAATTAAATGAAGACAGCGGAGTTACAATTCGTCCCTTATATTTTTCTGGGTTTGTCCAATAGCTCAGCCGTCTGTGGAACGAATTCGATGAACAATTTGGCTTGCTTGAAACTTACTCGTATATGAATGAAATAATCTGATTAAATATTAACGCGTGCATTCGATGTTTGGATTAGTCAATTTTTATAAAATAAAGTATAATTTAAACTTCAAGTAATACTTTTTTTATAAAACAGGGGGCAAATGGGCTGGAGGCTCACCTGATGTTAATGGATACCGCCGCGCATGGACACTCGCAATCACCAGTGCGTTGCCGGCCTTTGAAATGCTTATACGCTCTTTTCTTGAAGGTTCCTAAGTGTGTGTTGGCAACGTGTGTGTTTTAATAGTGTTAAAACGGGCCCCAAAACAAAAGTAATACCCAAAATTGGATTGAAATACACACACATATATACACACACTACACAATATTGTGTTTAGCCATCTTTTTATCTAAATTCACTAATTCAATTTGAAGTGAATACGTCAAATATTTATTAACTGTCAACTAACCTAAACAAAAGCGCCTTTATATAAGTTACCAGGTATATATATAATCGTAGTAATATTCTTTTAGATATGCTGTTCACAATTTTCATCGTTTAGTCTCACCGAGACACCATTTTTTGATAGTGAGAGCGTAAACAACAAAGAACATTTGCTACCGGGGAAATGTGGCAGTATTTTGGATGACTATCGATCTGGGAGCCGAAACGCTAAACTCTATGAGTTTCCTTGGATGGTTCTGATCTCTTCTAACACAAGTAACTAATTTGTTCATAACTTCATCGATACGAGTACTATTATAAATATTTCTACGCGATAATCTCAGGAACTACTGGTTTGTATTGTAAAATTCTTTTGTATTGTATAGTGTATCGAGGCATGCTATAATATCTCAGGTGCATTTATGATGTGCTCTTAATAAAAAAAAATACGAGTGGAATCGCAGCTAAAAGCTAGGTATATTCTGAATGCATGCAGTTGCCGCCTAATTATAAGCTAATGTAATGTAACTACTTTAAAAAGGCTTTGACCTTTTGAACTTGAAATTTATTTAGATTAGACTCGAAGATAAAAAAAATAAGAAAAAAAAAAACAGGAAAAAAGTATTTTTATAATATGCTAAAGGATTTTTTAAAAAATTGATTTTATGATTATGATTTTTAGGATATTGTCGTGTGTGGTGTCGCCAATCATAATTATTATTTACTGAATCAATTTTCTGACAATTTTTTTTACATAGGAAATTCTAGGTTTAATGACTATCTCATCCCCGAACTTATAAAGAAGTTAAGCGTCATACGAAGGCCACAAATATTTCAAATTGTGTTTGAATTTGACAATTATATATACTTTTGTTTTAGGTTCTGGTCGGCAGTTTTCTTGTGGAGGGACGATCATTAACTCAAAATACGTATTGACAGCTGCTCACTGCGTTGTCAATAAAGAAATTCTAGGTGTGAGGATTGGTGAATTTGACATCAGTCAAGATGAAGACTGCGAGTACGATCATGGCTTACCTTCTCTCTGTGAGAACCATATTCAGGTGTGTGAAGTAGTGGTTTGGAGACGGTAGTGAAGTTTTTTGTATATTGTTTTCAATTGAGTTTTTATAAATAAATATTTATTTACTTTAAAGACGCACTCTTAAAGATACACGCTGCATATATCATACGGCTTATAAAATCATTGTGATTTTTAAGGCAATTTTGAAAAATTTAAATTTCACATTAAATAAAAAGTCGTAATTCATTCAGTAATTTCGACGACAGGCGAGTGTGATTATCCAACTTGTACTAAGATTAAAAGTGAAGGATTTGAATGGTATTTTATTATACATACAATGTGTGATCTATACAGATACAAACGGACCGCATTAAAATAATTAGAACATCGAAACACTGGGCATTGGCTAAAAATCAATTTAAGTCCGAACAGGCACCATAAGCTAGACCCCTTGTACAAGTACAAGCCAGCCGATATTGCGTCGTTATATTTTAGGGAGAGGAGATAAAGTGTGTTCTATCACGCTTAACCGCTTCTTGAAATCTCTATTTTCTAGGAAATGCGTGTGGAAAAAGTGATCTCTCATCGCGAGTTTATGGCGAAACCATACAGGAATGACATCGCATTATTACGAGTGGATGGCGAGATCGACTTCAGTTATCGTATGTATAATAATTATGATAACACGTTTCATTCGGACAAAATGTGAGCTTCGGAAAATGTTACTATAGGTAATAATAGGTAATTTTTCAAATTTTGAAAAGTTAAAAAACATCATACAATAATAAACCTAGAGCTAGCATAACCCAGTGTGTTGATAGCAGGGACTTGAGAATTAGCGCTCAGTAAACCATCCTGCTCACCTTTATCTTTTACGATAAGTTCACGAGGATTCTTACTTGCCTCATCGTTCTAAGACAACCCTTTTAACACACATCGATGACATTTAGAGCGAGAATTATTTTGCAAGGAAGCAATATATTATTAGTTAATATATATATTTGCCTTATTTTTAACAAATAGAACAACGAATGACCAACCAACTCCATTTCGATATTAGTCTCTTTCTTTAAGATTATAGTAAATCAAATAACATTCTCCCATTTCCATCAGCTAACGTCGAGCCGATTTGCTTACCAATAACACCTGAACTAAGAAACAAGATATTGGAATATGAGATTGCTACAGTGACCGGCTGGGGAGAGACCCCAACGGGAATGATGGCGTCAAAATTGAAAAAAGTTAATATCCCTGTAATATCCAATTCAGTTTGTCACGCATACTTTAAGTTGATGAATAGTGATTGGAGTATGAAGAATCAGATTTGTGGAGGAGAGAGAGGGAAGGACTCGTGTAGAGGAGACTCTGGAGGTCCTCTTATGGTTGAATACACTACAGGAGCATTAAACCGCTATGTCCAATACGGCATCGTATCTCACGGATCTCGAAATTGCGGTTCAGGTATACCAGGCTTTTACACTGATGTGACGAAATATGTAGACTGGATGTTGGATAATATGCAAGAGTAAACTAAAGATAGTTGACTTTGATAGTGCCATTTTACGTAAGTCAGTTAAATGTACGTGTGATAAAGAATAAAATAGTAAGATATTTATTTGTTTCTTTTTGATTCCAAACAAACAGGATGGGGGAGAGACAAAGAGCAAAGGAGCGGGTTACTCATAACGACAACAGCCGTAGTCCATGGATATTTTATGAGTTATAGCCTTAGAATTAAATGAAAAAAATTATATATCTAGAAAAGAATCAGGCGGAAGTCCATAGTACAAAACCCTAATAGACCAATCTACAAGCAATACTCAGCGAAAAATCCACAACCACTCGATGTACGTTTCGCTCCGACACGGGAGCCTCATCGGACGCTGTTCCTAGATTGGTCTATTAGGATTTTGAAAAAAAAAATTCTTTTCAACCTTCTAGGACTAAGGTGTCAAATTTAACTGAGGTCTGGCTTTTTACCTCTAGTAATATTTAGTAGTAGCGAGCAAATGTACGAGCCAACCCTCTCTAAAGTCCTTCGCTCCCATTCATAATTACCCCTGAGGTCTGCAGACAACACATGCTCTAGGTATTTCAATATTATCGCCCTCGTCTCGTAGATACTGAAGTAACCGACTTAAATTAGGTTTCATATATTTTTTTAAAGTAATGTGTACGCGCCACAGATACTATACCACCTTGACTACTACGCACTTCTTACCCTACTTCCGATTCCTTTCGTGTCATCTACGAAAAGTGACGAGTCGTGGCATTGGCCTAGGAGTGAACCCACGCTTGATAATATAATTAATTTCATTAGTCGCATATAGAATTATATTCTCGCCACACACATATATTATTATACATAGTGTTGTGACGCCGAGCGGGACGCACGCGCATCGCACTGCTCGGATAGTTATTGTCATATTGATTGAGTGTGATACGTGATTCGTGATTATTCATATTAACGCACATCCACGTAATTATGAATAATATGAACGTAACGTTTCGTAAGAAAATACCTTCGACGTCTAGCACCATACTTGATGAACACGAAATCTCAGTGACCTTACTGAATGAGATTAGTAGTATGCGTGAAGAGATTAGTGCCCTTAGAACGCAACTTAGCAACGCAGTTTCTCTAATTGTAAACTATGAAAGCAAGTTGGAGAACTACGCCACTCAAGTTAATAAGCTTCGTGAAGACATCAATAATAAATTCTCAGCGAAGATGAAAAAATCAAAAGTACCCTCTACTGGAGACATATTACTTAGTCAAAGTACCGTCCAAATTCAAAACACCAGTGGGGCCACAAAATCAGCTGTAGACTTTACGCGGAGTAATTTTGAACCACAGAATATCTCCTCAACTAATGTTCATCAACATGAACAAGGGGAATGGATCACTGTGCAACATAAAAAAAATTATCGATCGTCTAAAGAGGTCCGGGTTGGAAAGAATACTGAGTTGAAGGCTTTACAAGGTGCAGAACGCAAGAAATATTTACACGTGTGGTGGTTGCACCCTGATACTACGACAGAGGCAATCACTGAACATGTCAAAAATGTGTGTGGTCAGGATGTGATAGTGAAAGTTGAAAAAATAAAGCATAAGACTGAACGGGATTATTCTTCTTTCATTATAGGAGCGACGCCAAAAATATATGAAGAATTAAATAAAGTGGAAATATGGCCACTTCACGCTGAATTTAAAGAATGGATTTGGTTTCGTAGATCAAACAAAACGAAATTCTAAGAATAAAAATGTTACTCATATAGAAATATACTATCAGAACGTACGAGGACTGCGAACTAAATTACAGAACTTTAGAAGCAATATAAGTTTATCACACGCGGATTTATTTGCTGTGACGGAATCTGGTTGCAACGAATCTATTACTGACGCGGAAATCATCCCACAAGGATACAAAATATTACGTTGCGATCGAGCGGACGGACGGAAGCAGGGTGGCACGTTTCTCGTGGCCACACACCGGTTCGAACTACGGCAAGTACCTATCGGAGAGCCGCCAATTGACTCCTGCGTATTCGAAATGGTTTGTGCGACGGTGCATTTAAATAATAGATTTTTGTTTTTGTGTTGCGTAATTTATATTCCACCTAATAGTTCAGAGAATGATTATATGATTTTATTTGGGTTAATAGAAAAACTTTGTCATAAATATAGACAGATAATAGTTATAGGTGATTTTAATTTATATTCATGTTCTACAAATGTTAGTAATTATTATGAATGTTTTATGTCATTTTGCGAATTCACTCAAAGTAACGAGATTCCCAATTGTTTAGGTCGTCGATTAGATTTAGTTCTTAGTGCCGGATTGTGTGAGACGGGCAAAGTGGTAGTGTCACCGTCAGATGAAGCATTGGTACCTGTTGACTCGCATCACCCGCCGCTTGCCATCAGCGTTGCGCTTAACGGCGGCGCTTCGGGCGCTCCACCGGCACCCGCCCCCGCGCATCCCGCGTCTGCCGACCCAACTGCCGCACTATTTGCCATTGCCACTCCGCAATGGAACTTTTATAAGGCCGATTATAATTTGTTATATTCGTTGATTTCTATTATAGATTGGAGCGAGATGTATGGTATGCGTGATGTTAAGGAGATGTTGAAATTCTTTTATGATAATTTTTTTAGTATTTTAGACAAATGTGTACCGAGAAAAAAAATTAACCGTGAACATTCCAACTGTGTGTACCCCGAATGGTACACTGCTGATATTATTAAAAAGTTAAAATACAAAGCTAAACTCCACAAGACATATAAAAAGTCGAAACTCAAAAGTGATTATTTAAATTATTCTCAATGCAGAGCCTATCTTAAGAAGGAAATTAAAATTAGTCATGAACAATACAAAAATAAAGTTCAAAGTCAGTTCGTAAAAGATCCTAAGTCATTCTGGCAATATATTAATAATTATAAAAAAAATGCAACCCGACAAATTATCATAAAGGAAAATCAACACCTCAATAATGATGAATGTGCGAGGCACTTTGCGAGTTATTTTGAATCGGTGTACAGTACTGAGGCGCCAAAGCTAGACGTAGACTTGGCGATGCAGCAAGCTGCCCCAACAAGCGCGCTAGTACAGATTAATTCACTCAGCATAAAGGACGTGAAAGAAGCTATCCAAAGGCTTAAACCTAAACGTTCTTCTGGACCGGATGGCATACCTGCGTTTGTTATTAGAGACTGTGGGTATGTGTTGTCTGAACCATTACTTTATATTTTTAATAGTTGTTTAAAAAATGCTACTTTTCCTGCGGAATGGAAGATGACTAGGGTAATCCCAGTACCTAAGGGTAAACCAACATCTTGTATCAGTGGCTACAGACCAGTGGCAGTGCTATCGACACCGGCGAAAGTTTTCGAGTCTGCCATACAGCACTGCATGCAGAGGCAGATTAACGCGCAGCTGTCGGATGCACAACACGGATTTCGTTCGGGACGAAGCACAGCCACTAATCTCCTCAACTTCATGACCCAAGTGGTACCGGCTGTGGATTCTGGAATACAGGTAGACACTGCGTATTTTGACTTTAAAAAGGCTTTTGATAGGGTTGACATGGATGTATTATTGATGAAGCTAGTGGAAGTAGGATGTACGCCTCACTTGTTAAAGTTTTTTGTCAGTTATATGAGTGACCGAAAGCAATATGTTGACTACAATGGGTGTAAATCGGAGCCATATTTCACCAGATCGGGCGTGAGTCAAGGCAGTAATTTGGGGCCATTGGAGTTTATAATAATGATAAACAATTTGCCAGAGGTGGTCAAGCACGGTCAATGTTTATTATTCGCAGATGACCTTAAGTTGCTGCTGGAGGTGAAGGATGAGTCGGATTGCAGAAGGCTACAGGAGGATATAAATAATGTAGTAAAATGGAGCAATGATAATAAACTGCATTTCAATGTATCCAAATGCTCTGTGATGTCATTTACTAGGTCTCAAACCATAGTCAACTTCCAATATAGCATAGAAGGTGAGCCACTAGAAAGGGTGATAAAGGTTAAGGATTTAGGGGTAAATTTTACACAGGAGCTTACGTTTCGTGAACATATTATAAACATATGTAAGAAAGCGTACAGGAACTTAGGTTTTGTACTGAGGCAGTCTCAAGGATTCACAAACACTACTGCTTTAAGAGTGCTATATGATGCACTTGTAAGAAGCCAACTAGAGCATAATGCTCTTATTTGGGCACCTCATGAAACCAAGTATATAGTTATGCTAGAGCGAGTTCAAAACAAATTCATGAGGCATTTGTACTTTAAGCTCTACGGTGTATATCCTTTCTATCCACTGATGTACCCTACATTGTTTGTCCTCGGAATGGTGGGGTACTACGAGCTTAAAGTACGTCGCGAATTTGCATTTGTATTGTATATAGTAAAGGTACTACGCGGTATCGCACATAACCCGGGAGTGCTGCAGTACCTGACACTTAGTGTACCGGATAGATATGTCTGGCGGAGGCGCCGCCCGCAACTGCTTCATGTCCCCGCGGCGAGAACTAACCTGCTAGAAAAGACGCCCCTCACTAGGGCTATACATGTTTTAAACGGGGTTCACGAAAAAGTGGACATCTTCTCGTGTTATTTGAGTGAATTCGCAAGAGTCACATTATTAGTTTTAAGCAACTCACTATTGAATTAGGATAAGTTCCTGTAATAATAGTAGTTTAATGTTGAATAAATAAATAAATAAATAAATAAATAAATTATATATACGCTTCATGCATTATTGAGTGGTGAAGAACAGGGTACCCTGGAAGTGTTTCGAAAGGTGTCTTGGAAGCCGCCACGCAACGCCATCACGAGGACTTCAAGGTTAATGGATGACACATTCCTCTTATTCAGTCGCTACATCCTTGAATTCCTCTTTTCCAACGGTCCTTCGAACTATTTTTCTTCAATTGGTGCCATCAATAAGTAGACACTAGTTAGATGAACGAATCAGCCCTAGGCGCATACATAATGTTTTTGACACAGGTACTCATCTTGAAATATTTCAGTGGTAGTTTGGCTGTATACGAAACTATTTTAGGAGATTATAGAATAACTTATAGTATATAAGTATACTTAGTATTTAAGAACATCCTTCCGTTTATATTAAATTATTTACTGTATCCTTTTGTTTGCTCCTCGCGTACTTATTTACCAACAAGGATAATTTATATTAGTCATTAACGTAAATTATACATAGCGTTTTAGAGCTTAAGGAAAACGGACATATATTGTTGTTATACATATAATAGATCCCATCGAACGAGAAAAGTTAGTCTGTGTTAATATTTCGTAAAGATCAGACATATAAAATGTTTAACAAAATATATTTTTGTTTATTGGTGCTGCATACGTGTTATTTAGTTAGTGCACGTAAGTTTTAACAATATTTGTGAAGATAAAAATTTAAAAAACTCTATTTCATAAAATTTTGAGCAATTCGCATACAGATATATTTAAAAATATGATATTGATTGTATCTATTTAGAAACTGGTGCCGAATTCGCCCTTGAACGATCTTTTCTAAACTTGTTTGTTTTGTGGTAGTTTATTTTCCTGTAAGCGTATCCTTAACAAAAAATAAGACCAAATATATTGCATACATAAATATAATATTTAGTTCTAACTCGTTTGTTTATATACAAAAGTAATGTAGTTCCTATGCCTATTACAATGTTGGTGCCAAGTCGAATACTCATCAACTTAGATCAGCATCAGATATTATCATAAATTAAATGTTTAACTGCTAGCAGCGGCTTTGATTTCTGGAGCTGCTTGGCATTTGATTGGTCATAATTATTGAAATTATTATATAAGGATAAGAATTCTGAACGTTACATTGATTTCTGGCACCGACCTTCTATAATAAATAAATACCTTTGAACGCATGCGTGATTATAGTTATGCCAGGATACTTTGATTGATGGGTGTAGTATCTGGGATATAAGTATAGTAAGAAAGAAAAGTTCGGCGATGAAAGACTTAATGACAATAGAGAAAAATGTGTTAGAGTTGTGTAAGTTTTGAGTTCCGAAAGAGAGTGCGGATTGAGAATGGTTACTAGTGAACTGTTCTTTGCGCCGATGACCAAGTTTGGCTCAAGTATTGCCGGAATTGGTAAAAAAATATAGAAATGTGGCATGGAAGAGGATGAAACAAAAGGCAAGCTAAGGTGGATTGATCAATTAGGAAGAATAATGAAGATAGACTGACAGGGCAGACGTATAATGCGAGTTTGGATGTGGTTAGAGAGGAGATTAGTCGCAACATTTTTGTATGAGATTCAGAATGCTCTGGAAAAAGGGAGACCGGCCCAAAGCACATATAAATTATAATCGCCGATCGAGTTTGAACATTCTGAAAAACATCTATTACATTATAAAACAATTTTAATGGGTCTATTTTGCTGCAAAACATTATTATTTAACTACTCGAACATCCAAATCGTTCCACTGACAACCTAACTATACTTAAAACAATTGTGTTATACTTAAAACTATTGTGTTATCTTAATATAAAACAGAGGGCAAACGGAGAGGAGGCTCACCTGAAGTTAAGTGATACCGCCACCCATGGACACTCGCAATGCCGGAGGTTTCACTAGTGCGTTTCCGGCCTTTAAGATACCTATACGCTTTTTTCTTGAAGGTCCCTAAAAAAAGAAGCTTTATTTTCAATTGTTGTTTAGTTAATGTAAGCACTCGTACTCTACATTAATGTAAATTACGAATAATTATTTATTTGATCCGGTCATACATTTTTATCTCCAATAAGATGTATAGCAGCTATATCAGTTGAGGTTAATATTATCGCTAATTATGCGTTACTTGAACTTGACATAACTGATACTGCTCCACAATTTTTTTCCTTATATGTTATAGAAATATAATATGTAAACAGTCTAAAGCGGTTAGTAGTAATATTTTAAATAAAATATTCTATATACTCTTTCTGTCCATGTGTTTTTTGCTAGTTAGTCCAATTTTAACACTGATTACGAACAAAGTACAAGTGTTTTACAAAATTGTTCGGTAGGCACAATCAACTAATAAGCCATCCAAAAAATGTTGAAGATTACATAGAAGGATCTAGATAGTCTATATAATGTTATAAAACAATAATTTATCTTTAAATTTTTGCATGTGAAGTTCTTTTTGCAGCTTCTCTTCGACCACTATTCAAATTCGATATTTTGGGTATATCATATTAAATAAATCTATTTCCATCGATACGATCTCTTATATATCACAGTTTCTTTTTCAATGACTTGTGCTTGGACACCTACAAATTTCGTCTGTACAGAGGCATGGATAAGATGTTAAAAACAGGTCAAAACGACACTGTTGCTTTCCGCGGATTGTTCTATTCATTCATTCTATTTATTTCATTCATTTGTTATAAGAAATTGTATGCTATTCGGAGAATTCACTTAAGCTGTCATCGTCTTTGTGGTTATGCGATAAAGTGCATATAGACGAATGTATATACGAACTTATGGATTTTGAAAAAGGCGCTATAGTCATATTATTTTCAGTCGAAATGGCAGTCCACTATCATTCTCTTTTTAAATTTTATAATTTTACTAGCTGATCCGGCAAACGTTGTTTTGCCATACATGTGATTTCAATTTTCAATTAATTATTCGAATTTTATTTAAAATTTGATACTGCGATGGTAGCGCCGTCTGTCGGATCCAATGTAAAACATTCCAAAATCAACAACTACTAATAAATTAAAAATTAATTAAAAAAAAAATTGTCCAGCGGACAAAATTGTGAAGAATTATATATATAAAGATGTTCAGTTGGATTATTATTTTTATCAGATTGAATGATTTTTATTTTTATTTATCAATTTTTAAATTGTGCTATCTAGGAGCTCGATACAATTTTGCCAATGTCATTTTATACACACGATTGAATGGGTATAAAGCAAGAATTATGCATAAAAACTCCATTAATTTTTAAGAGTTACAATGTTATTAAATTTAATAAGTTAACAATCAACAATCTATACATTGCATAAAATTTTAATTAACTTTAAGAAATTAAGAGAGATCATAGTAAATTGCATTCCAGGAAATTGCAATGACTGTCAAAACTACCATACATGCCAGGCAGCCGCTGACCACGCTCGGTATAGAAAGAACGACGAGACGAAAGCCTTATTTCAGAAAGCCTCATGTGGCTCCGAAATGACTGAATCTGGACGCGTATTTAAGGTGAATTTCACTGAGGATCTTTAAATCTCCATATGTGTGACTTCGACCAAGGAGTCTCTGCTGTTGCTCACACGCATTTTAGTACAGTTTGCCAAATATTTCTAGCATCCATACTTGTTTTATGTCTGTGACGCAGATATGATTTGGAAGTTTTGAATGAAAATTGTTTAATATCTAATAACGTAACTGATACTGTATGGGCACATCAATCAGGCAATCACATAGAGCAAATTCATATAACAATGCTAATATATAATATAAGATAGCACAATATCATTTCAGGCGTAAATATAAAGCTCTAAACAGAAGTTTATATCGACGGATCATAAATATAACACAATCCATTTATGTAAATGTGTTCATATAATCTAAAAGCTAATTGTTACAGGTGTGCTGTTCTGATTTTCCCAGCCTGAAAAAAATTGAAAACAGATGGACAGGTATGAGTAAGGAAAACTTACTGCCGGATAAATGTGGCAGCATTTTGGGAAATCGTATTTTCGGCGGTAAAAAGGCTAAACTATACGAATTTCCGTGGATGGTTCTCATCTCTTATGACACACGTAAGTTAATTGGAGTAAATGGCGAGCTGCAGAAACTACATTACTAAAGTCAAATCATTTCGAAGCAAAAACAAAAGACGTATCTGTTTACTATCACTTTTCAACAACAACGCCTCTCAGGAAATAACTTAAATTCGCCGGTAATCACTAATTCCTTTTCTTTTGTTTTGGGCTTGATCTTTTGGCTTTAGCTTAGAGACGTGAATTCCCTTCATAATTTATTGCATATCATTGTCAAAGCTCTGATACATTGTGCCGACCCAATGTCCGAAAATCTAACCTCAGCTAGAGGCGACGTAGAGGCCTTCAACAAAAGACGTGCTATCCTCTTACAAGCCATACATGTAAACCTCCCGGCAGGGGTACATGATCGGCGATTTGCACGTCGCATTCGAAGTGACCCACGTGCTCGTTTGCTTATAAAGAAACTTCTAACTCACGCTCCAAGTGTTGGATTGTTTCCAGGCGAAGGTCCTCGATTTGAGTGTGGTGGAACTATCATTAACTCCAAATACATCCTAACAGCGGCTCACTGTGTAGTCAATAAGAAGATAAGAGGCGTCAGGATAGGAGAGTATGACATTGACGAGGCTATAGATTGTGACTATCAAACGCACAAAACTATCTGTGAAGAGCATATTCAGGTAAAAAGTAAATACAATATATGGTTGAATAAGCCTTTACTTAGATATATTAGTCCCACAAAGTGTTTGACTGTAGAGTTAATGTTCCAGGTACTTATTCACGCAGACATGCATACTTAATACTTAATTAGTTCTAAAATTCTTGTTTAGGATATGTTCGTCAAAGAAATAATACCACATGAAAATTACCAAAGAGATCCTACCGAGAATGACATCGCCTTACTGCGGGTAGACGGCGAGATCTTCTTGAACTATAGTAAGAGTATTACTAATTAAACATTATAATAAAAATATCCGTACGAAATTTATTAATACAAATTTTAAAACACCTAATAAGACCAGTAATAAGATTGCATATGTAATTTTAGTTTTACTTCATAATAACAATAATCTTATATATAAAATTCTCGTGTCATAGTTTTCGTTCCCATACTCCTCCGAAACGGTTTGACCGATTCTCATGAAACTTCGTCTGCATATTGGGGAGGTCTGAGAATCGGACAACATCTATTTTTCATGACCCTTAATGTTAAGGGTAGTGCACCCTTAAATTTTTCATTTTATTTTTTAGACAAAATTTATGTTTCTATTTTTTATGATACAACATACAAAAGTACATACAACCCTAAATTTTTACCCCCCTACGATCAACCCTTATTTTTTATTTATTAATTGAAAATTGAAATCACATGTATGGCAAAACAACGTTTGCTGGGTCAGCTAGTATATATATAATAATAAAAAAGTATATACATCACTTATTTACAATTATTGTTTTTTATAGCGAACGTGGAACCAATCTGTCTGCCACTATCCGTCTCACTTCGCAACGAAAATCTAATTAACGGCACGGTTGCTGGATGGGGCTACTCTGAAACTGGCACAGTGTCTCCTGTATTATTGAAAGTCGATATTCCTGTAAAAACCGATGCCCAGTGCAAAGGTTACTATAATAGATATGATCGTGATGTTGTTAAAAAGCAGTTCTGCGCAGGAGAGCTTAATAAAGACTCTTGTGGTGGCGATTCCGGTGGACCTTTCATGGTGAAAGCGTTCTATAACGATGTCAATAGTTACGTTCAGTATGGAATCGTGTCCCATGGTCCAGCTCAGTGTGGGTCTACGTTCCCCGGCGTTTATACAGATGTAAGAGAATACGTTGACTGGATATTAGAAAATATACGAGAATAACTATATATTAACATCATTAGTATTATATAATGTAGATTTCTCATGTTTTGTATTTCAAATGATGTTTATCCTGAATAATAAACGCATTTTTATAGAACTGTTAATTACCAGAACAGGCTTTAATGATAATGTTGAAAATTCAATTGTGTCCCCGTTAATCTATACAAGTACGAAATGACTGCATCGTGACATGTTTGGATAAGTTTAGTCGAAAAGATCTTATATGGAAAGCAGGAATCAATGAGAACTATGGAATTTCTAATTTTAAAGCTATCTAATAATATTTTAGGGTAAATAAATTACTGTAACAATACACGTGCATTTTTATTATTTACTAATGGCTTTATTATTTACTTATGGTATTAATATCTATAGAAAGAAATATCATTTGAATTGTTTAAACATTTGTCTGTGTCCATACGCTACTCTTGTGAATTTCAGATTGTTTTTCTTTCAAGCCAGCTTTCTTATTTTGTCTGTTCAAAGATTTTTTGTCATAATAAATATATAAGTTCTGGATGAATTATTGCACACGAACAAGGGAAGGTAAAAGGAAAAGAGGGAGACCGCTGAAAAGATGGGATGACGATATTAGAGAGCTGGCAGGAGTAATATGGAATAGAGTAGCTCAAGACAGACGGGAATGGAAACGGTTGGAGGAGGTCTTTGCCGATTGGCAAACAGATACGCAAAAAATAAACAAACTGTAACTATTATTAGAATAAGCTGTTTTGAATTTTTTTGTTGTCTGAATTAAGGCTAAGTATATTATTATTATTATACGTGAACAAAGTTGTGACTAACATGCATAAAAAGAAAAATGCAGTTCAACAGTTTATTATCATAAATAAAATATTACATTCTTTGTAGACGCTCTCAAGGCCTTTTTATATTAAGAATATTTTACAAGCCATCTTGTGGCTACGAAATAGGTCTAGTTCACAGAGTAGATCCAAAAGGTTGGAAGATGTTTATTCTATTTGTCATTTCATTTAAACCTTCTCCTTCCCTAAACATATATTGCACATTTTATTGAAGTGATATTCTCTTTCTAATTAATTTTCAAACGAAACGGATGACAAACGGTGCAATTATTAGGGCTTCTATGCTTAGTTGAAGCATAATTAATTGAAATTGAAATAATTGTTAAATTCTCGGCCATGATTCCATTCATTCCATCCATGACCATTCCATCCTTTTAAATCTAATCTCCGATCTGACAGTCCGATGCAAACTTTATGGCGCATCGTCGTAGTTCATGAAATCAGAGTACAGTCACGACGACTACACATTTGCATAAAAACTCTTTCCTATCAAAGTAGCCATAAAATTTGTATCCAACTTTATTACTAGCCCTACAATGAGTTTTGACAAAGTATTATATTAGTGTTAAATATTTACATCTTTTTTGTCAAACAAAAATCCAGTTTCTTTCAATTCTCTGTTAAGTTTCAATCAAGTTGAAAGAAGTATCATTACGTCATTATTCTAACTTTAACTTTCTTGAATACGAAGAATTTTAAAGGTATTTTGAATAAGGTTAAGGCTGACATTTT
Organism: Pontia daplidice; assembly: GCA_963693355.1. NCBI lineage: Eukaryota > Metazoa > Arthropoda > Insecta > Lepidoptera > Pieridae > Pontia > Pontia daplidice. The sequence continues at coordinate 9,655,191 of CAVNZL010000138.1, read as the reverse complement.
TTTTTGAAGAGATTGATCTTATTAATTCGAATACTATATAGAAATGTAGGTGACGTGATTTAATCAAATATGGACATGTAAATTAACGTAATTTACCTGTTAATATTTAAACATTACATACTTTGTCTAGCCTATGGTAGAGCTGTAGAACAGTGACAATAGAATAGAAGGGGGTAGGCCATAGAACAGTTTCATGCATTTCACCGTTATTTCACCGTAAAATACTTCATACCACATTATAATCGTGTAGAAAATGTCACGGATTATAATTATGGATGAAATTTAATATCCAGCTTATTTACAATTTACGGTGACATATCAGCTCAAAAATAGTATTGACGTCAAAAATTAGAAACAACTTTTTGCACTTTATCCAGGATAAAGCCAACTTGTCTTTCTCGTATCACTATTTTCACTAAACAGCACTTTCCCTGTGCAGGGTCAAGGTGACATCGGGAGGTGGAGGCTCCCACTCCCAATTTAGGCGGGTCTTTGAACGTCGGTCTATGGGCGGCCCAGATTCTGTGGAGCCGACCGAGTATCCGCTACTGCAGGATCGGAGACTACGCGATGCTTGGAGTTTATGTTCTAAAATAAATATTGAATTGACATTTCATACAAATTGTCAAGCAAAACTCTAATAGACCAATCTACCGATATACTCTGCAAAAATGTTCATTTAGTGATAAATAATAGGTAGAGAGCAGTAGTGATTGCGATGATGCTGAGCACTGGGGAAAAACTAAGTGTTAATCATATATTATGGCTTCTATACAACAAACCTCTAAATTATTTCTTGATATAGAAACATGAAATAGTTTTAGTTAGCAGAGTGCAATAATACCAATTATTTTTTACGGATATCGCCCTTGCGAGACTATAAACCAGCTAATAGTCCTTACCTACCTCCTATAGTATCCAAGTAATCTCTAGCGACGTCATCCAGCTGTAAAACCTGGATGACCGGGACTGGCTTACGTCTGGATCTTCGGATGAGGCGTACCAGTAGTACGGTAGATGTGATGAAGATGATAACCAAGAGCAGTGCTCCTATTGATATCCCCACGTCTTTATCTAGAAAAAAATTGATGTAAAATGTTGAAAACAAATAATAGTGCAAAAAATCTTATTATTTATGTAATGTATAAGATTCCTTTTTTTTAATATTTCTTCAAGTGTTCTGTACATTATTTTTAATCGCTGTCCCTATGGATTTATGCTAGTAATTTTGTATTGACAATTTATTTAATATTAATGTATGCCACTCGCAAACATCATTTAAAAATGTTGCTAAAAAATATTACGAACGTATTTCCCCTTGACACAATAATAAGTTGTTGCCACATTAAGTAGATATAATTGGGAATTCCAAATGTTTATATTTGAACAAGGAATGGTCTTTCCGTTTATAAACAAAATGATAATTTATTGACTATAAAGTAATTTATAGTCAATAAATGCGTATACTTAATACGCATCTATCTAATTAGAACTGAGTCGGCTGTTCGAAAATGTTATTATTTCCAATAAGACTTTGTAGGGGAACGGAAGTATACTTATATACCTATAAATCGATATGTAAACAGAATTATAGAGAAGACAAGCCAATTTGCTTACAAATATGTAAATTTCGAATAATTTTTTAAAACTATATTAAATACCGCATAACGTACATTTCCACCACGGTGTTTCTGCTGCATCTAACAAATTTTCAGTCGGTCTCAAAAGCAGAGCTCTCGAGCATCCATATCTGTTGCATGCTGATGCTGCAGCCTCGTCTCCCATCTTCAGGGTACCTAAAGGACCTCGAACTAGCCAAGGGACCCCACCGCCTTGCGCCAGCGCTTGGCTTACCCCAAAACCCATAGAACCTCGCCTCTCCAAATACAATGAGGCATTAGATGTGGATATTCTCCAGACAAATACTTCATAGTACGTTGCGTTCTCCACTGAAAAGTATAGTTTTGTTTAGACTCATGGACAAACTCACAGAGAGCTCGCAAGTTACGTGCTTTTTTTGTATGATTACATAAGATAATAAAAGATTGCAGCACATATTAATGACAATTTTATACAGATATAGAACACGATGATTCCGATAGGATTAAGGTAGACAAGCCATTTGACTAAATAATGTTTATCAACCCATCTCAATTTTTTTACATCTAACCATGTAGTACTACATCAATCCTTACCCGGAACACATCTCATTTGGAACTCTTCATACTCATAGGCCAGGTCACACTGCTGTGGCTGTGGTGGTCTCAGCTGCTCCAGCGAAAAGACCTTCTTACACGGCTTATCCTGGGATGCTATGCCATTGCCTGCTTCACAGCTGGCATCGAGTAGCCCAGATAAGCTCCCCGTAAGCTGGCTCAAAGGTAGAATGGGCGAGCCAGTTGTAAGGTGCTGGACGTCCTCGCCGGATGGCTGTATATGCCAGAAATATGTGTCTGGTTCTGGTAATCCTCGGACGCTGCATTTGAGGGTTTCTTTGACTAATGTAATGCCAGCAGTTGTGCACTCAGGAGGATCTGTAAGTGTTTTTTGTGTATAACTAATTCCGAATCCAAATATTTGAGGTTACCAGGTTTGCCTACTTATGGTTGATCTTGGAATAGACGTAAGTGTAGATTAAGTTAATAGTAAGTACATTTATTAAGCTTTGTTTATCATTGCCTTTATCATTACCGTCGGGCATTTCTGTGGCCTTGATATCCAAATGGGCTAAACCCCACGGAAAGCCCAATTCTATTTAAACATAAACAATTAGAACATCAAATTAAATAAGTATGAACAACAATGTTGTTAGACAAAATAATCAATAATGTACTTAACTGGGATTTCAGTTCTGTGTTACTGCTGTACATACGGTATCAAGGCTATATTTATGTATTATTATATTGAAATATATAATTTATGTATGTACTCATAATATATCATTTTAAAAGGCCTGCGTTTTTATAGTAAAGAAACAACAGACTTCTGTCAATACTTACAATAAACAATAACGCTTATTGCCTCAGACCTAGTTTCACCGACGCTGTTCGCCGCTGCGCAGGAGTACCGACCTGCATGCTTTCTCTCAGCCTCGACTATTGTGAGACTTTGCGTCTTAGTTTTGCTTCCCCATATACTATTTGGTTTTATTTCTATATCCTGAAAATTTATAATGGGATGACTAATATTAGATTCTCAAAACGTCATGTCATCAAACTTTGGTTTATCTGTTGTGCGTCTCCACAGCTATAGACATAAATTACGTCAAAAGGTTCATAAGACTTTTTTCACTTGACTGGTTTATGAAGTGAGCCTGGGATACATACATTTGTGAAGAGTAGATTTATTTCATTAAAACATGCATTACATTATCAGTCGCAACGTTGAAGGTATGTAATCTTTCCTATTTTTAAGTGGCTTTAGTGCTATGTCCATTCGTGATATAGCATATCTAAAGCCACACTTTAACTGCAAGAGTCTAGAGGTGAAATTCCTAATATACTCAAATGTAATTTGTTGAAAATGGTGAAGAGAGAGAGAGAGAGAGTAACGATGACGTCAGTCACGCTGACGTCGATTGTTAGCTTCAGGCATTTTAAATTTACCGTTTCACTTCAACTAATGAGTTTGATAATAATAAATTTCTGGCCAGTCCAGGGATCCTCACTTTAGTTAAGAGAAAATAATAATTACTTACGTTAAAGTACCATGTATAATTGTCTACCGGTGGATTTGCTTTTGTTTCGCACGTCAAATGCAAAGTGTCCAGTTCTGTCACTTCGTTCAGTCTTCCGTCTCCATCTTTAATTACTTCTACTAATGGACTATCTGCAAAATGAAAAAAAAAAAAAAATCATTCGAAACTATTCTTCAAGCGAAAAGTAAATAGTTTTTTACCATCATTTCTCGGAAATAAATAAAGGCATGAAATGTTTCCCGTATTTGGATTTAACAAAGCAAGCAGTAGACGAAAAAGATGTAAGTATAATCATTTTGTATTATTAAATTTATTTCTAGTGACATCTGTCGCCGAAATATACTTACAGGTAACATTTAACACAACCACATCAGCTTTAGAATTTCTATCGGGCGCCATTGCGCTGTTGGTTGCGATACAAGCAAGCGTTGCGCCGTGATCACCAACAGATGGCGTTAATTCCAAGTATGATACAGCCGTACGCGATGAATTGATGACGCTCTGAAATATACCGCATATAATATTAATTTGATAAAATCATCGTTCTCATATATATTATTAGTACGTATTTTTCTAAATATCAATATCAAATAACAATATCCGAGATTTTACTTTAATTTTGCGATCATTTCGGACCTGATTGCTATGTTGTGACAAGTGTCGGTGATCCAGCCACCAAAGAATGTCAGGGGATGGGTAAGACCCGTGCGTTATACACCTAGCGACCGCAGTTTTGCCTGCCTGCAAAGCATCACCATCGGTACCACGCACCCAGTGTATTGACACGTTGAATGCAGGTACTGAAAAGTTAAACCTCTTTAAATTGCATAGTACGTATTAATGAGCATCTCCTAAATAAGCCGCATTTCATTTAACATCGGGGAAGGTTGCGGCCAAGCATTGTTTAAAAAATCTGAGTGAGTTTAAAGACAATTTTACAAACACTCTACAATGTTATATATTAACAACGATTTTCAAAATTTAACTACCTTATCCTATGTGAAAAAAAATCCTAGCGTGCTTTACACAGTCATATTAACGAACGAGTCAATTAACAATTGATATACAATATGCATTCGTTAATATTTACTTTCTTAATAACGATTATTCTTAGAAGTTGTTTCTTATATAACTTTATAACTATGTTTTTAATACTCACAATATAATTCAATCTTAAGACCAGATATTACAGGCTGTGTAAGATGTGTGTTGCTGGCTCTGCAAGACAGGGACCGCGCATTGTCCCGAGTGAGAGGCAGATATAGTTCGTTCTCCCTCACTCCAGGGATGTCACTGACACCATCTGATGCATCCACCAAATCCTCGCCGGAATACCAACTGATTCGAGGTGGAGGTCTACCTGAAGGTAAAGTTCTTTCTGTTCAAGCGTTTAATTATGTCACAAAATAGTGTGTAATGATTTCAAAGGAGATTTTAAAGAGATACACCAATAAGATTGTAAGTTTTTAACTGTTTATTTATTATGCTTTGATATTGACTAATTGTGCGGTATTTTATAATCTGATCATGTAGTGACCACTTTGCAATTACATAATTATAATTTACTTCGTAAAATCGTAATTTATTTCTATAGTCGTTTCTAGCAAACGAACATTGACTTTTTCAACTAAGGTCTTCTCTATCTTTATATAGATTTATATGATGATACAACAGAACACCTGAATTGCAGTATGATATAGTTTTTGATGTGATTTGAAGCATGAGCGCATATTAAGTGCTTAAACAAATAACAACGAGCGAACAACTGAAGCCGTATTCAATTATTAGAAATATGCTGTTTCTGCGTTTGAAAAACATTTCGTTTTTAATGGTTCTGCTTCCCCTTTCCTACTTCACTTATTTATGACACGCGGGTTTTTAAGACACAAGCCATTTTGATCCACAATTTTTTAGTGGCGTATCTGCTGGCTACAATAAATATATTATAACTTGCCTTATGTTCAAAGCAACAAATACTCTTTCAAATTTAGGTGTCCAAAGGCATATTTTATTTTATCGATTTAAAAAATTGTTCTTTATGTTTTGATGTTCCTATCTGTTTTGTTTGCTGCATCCAACTCTAAACAGTTAAAGTGAAAGACATAGGCTGTATTATATTTTCAAATTACTCAAAAAAAATCACTTATCAAAGCGCTTTTTTCCCAAACCAGTGGATCGAAATAACAACGGCTAATTGGTAAACAAATATATGTAAATGGCACATTACAGTGACTATATGAAAAGAATAATGATAATACAATGGAAATATTATTTATTCTTACCTCCAATTACGAGACAACTTAACACCAACGTGTCGCCTTCGTGATATGGCCCAATTTTATTCTCAACTTTGTTCCCTAACTCATCCAGAAAAAACGGTTGACTTGGTAACACTGAAAATAGAACGGCATTTAAGCGTAATAGCACACCAAACTATATTTCCATTGTTCGGTAATATTATAAAACATTTTCACAAATTTTCGTTACATTTTTGACTCGCGGTTAAAAAGATCGCGAATGAAAATAGCTTACAAGGAAAATGATATTTTATTTATCCGTAAACAAAAATATATTAATATTTTAATATGAAATGTAAAATATAAAAAGGCATTTATTTTATTGGTTTCAATATCGTTCGTTTCGTATCGTTTCGTTTTGAAATATCAAATATAGTTTCAAAACGTAAATCAATACAAAATACCTTATTTATCATTAACAATTCACTCGACAACTCGTCACTCGTCAATTAGACGTCCGTGAGTCTCAATTTATTGCTTCCAATGCTGAAGACATATGTAAAATAGAAACTTATCTCTGCCGTATGATATTCTCTACCAGACTAATGGTTTCAGAGAAATGTTAAAACACTCAACAAACGCAGAGATTTACTTTAGTAAAATAAACTGGTCATTGTGATTCGACGCAATAAGTACAAACCAAAACTACTTTATATACGTGAAAAATTTTCTGATTATATTAACGTCAAATAAAGTATGTACTTAAGACTTGCCAATGTTGAAAAGCTGAAGCTAATGCGAGCCTAACTGAATAAAACACAGCTTAATAAACACGGTTATTATTACTTGTTTACTTTCTAAATCCTTAAAATTATGTGCTTTCAGAAGTTCACTATAAGGTTTATTTCTCATTTGTGGCTTTCTTTTGAACGCTTTAAAGCAAATTAATCTTTTCTGTAGGTAGGCAAATAATTCTTTAGTTCGTATTTTTATTTGTTTCAATGTCAGAATATAGAGATGTTTTTAAACAAAGAAATATGTGGGTATATTAAAATTAATGTTTGTTTTATGCGAGTATAATGACGCGGTATGCCATAATCAAAAAGCTATTACAACCGTATGCATTTTTAGCCTCGATTACCAGTGTTGGAATTGAGTCATCAAAATATGTATGCCTTTAAATTGAATGCACAATATTTGAAATACTGTGACCCCGCTCTTAACTTGGAACAGAACTTTGTTTAATTCGTCCCTTTCTTTACAAGTTGGTAATCAGCTAACTTGGCTTATGACACGAAAAATGTCTGATTAAGACCGAATTATTTTGCAATGTTCTGTCACTCATGTATTGATTGATATTAATATGCCAAATAACGAGAATGGGATAAAAAAACGGTTCTAATTTAGTAATTACATTAGGGACTTTCAACAAAAGTCTTAAAGGTAGACAACGCATTAGTGAGGCCTCTGGCATTGTGAGTGTCCAGTGAGCGGCTTATAAAAAGAACATAAACATATATTATTTTTATAGTTGTTAGTCAATAATGTCTCTAAAGGAGTCACGCGACATGATTCGCCCTTTTTCAAAGAACAGTACTGCGTCTTTGGCACGTTATTATAGACCACTTGCTTATGTCAATCATATAGAGCTATCGCTATTATGGCTCACGAATACTGAAAAGTGCTACAAAAACCGTACCGCTCCCCAAAAATTGAATGAAAAATTCACTTTTGTGACCCACTTTTGTATCTCTTGAAGTTTTTTTTAGTTCATCAGCTCATGAACATTCGGTCGGTTAGCCCCAAGGTAAGCTTGTACGCTGTAACAACTAATTAAATAAACGTTTATAACATATACTATTTATAAATACATCTTACACTCAGAACCCAACGAATAATCGGTCACACAAATGATGACCGACCAATTCGAACCGACACCGGTCGCCATGGCGACCATCCAATTGGTTAATAGTAAACGCGTGTTCAAACTTTTAATCATGAATAATAATAATTATACTAATTATTTATTTATTTATTTATTTACACTTTAGTGCACACCGTACATACATGAAATAACAAATGTTTACAATAGAACAATCACAGAAGATACAATTAGAAAAGAGAGTAGATGAAAACATAATTGTTAGGGAATGCAAAGGGCATTAATTAATTAGTATTTATTACACAATGTTTACACTTCTATTTCTCCATCCTAGGCTCTTGATTCAGTGAAATATATATAAATACATTTCATTACAAAATTAAATGAAAATCAAATATTCAGAATACGGTGTAAGTTATAAAATTGCCGAGTAAGGTATCGATCGATTGTGTCATTGAAACAACAATATTAACGAGTCATTCTCACCTATAATGAAGAAGTGGTACCTCCTTTTAATAATTAAACCTTCAAGTAAATATGTTGCAAATTTATACAAATTTTAATTGGTCAAACCACAGCCGGGTAGCAAAAGGGTGTGTTTCATTTCGTTGCATTCTGAAGCATACGAAAAGCTGCCGCCATCTTAATCAAAATTGGTTATGAACTAAAAGTGAAATTATAATATTGTCCGTTATTTCATTTTCTTCGATAGAGCGAGAGACCGTCTCTCGCTGACGATGATCTGCAAATGCTACGGACGGATTTTGCTCTGTAGCGCGTGGATTTGAGATGTTATTTTTAAATCACGGACAATCCCAGAACGGGCATCACAACTAATGGGTACAACATGGCTTCATGTGAATCAACCGAACTTAAAACGTCCGACTCTATAAATTGATCCTTACAAACATTACAGAAGCGGGCCTACTTGGCCTAATCATAATTCGTATGTAAGAAATTCAGTTCTTAAAGAAGTTTTACTTATGACCCAGTTGCTAAAGCACGGCCAAGATTTATTTGATGAGCATATTTGTTGCCTGTGGTCTGGTTCTTACAATTATTAGTTGTGTTAGCACTTAGCACTCATAATCCGACCTAAAATGTGTCCTGATATTATTATAACAAACTTAGTCGAATATCATATAGCTGCCAATAGATGTATTTCCGAATTTAACATTTTAAAGGCCAGCAACACACTTGTGAGTCCTCTGGCATTGTGAGTATCCAATAGCGGCGGTATCACTTATGATCAGGTGAGCCAACTGCCCGTTTGTATTTCATTAAAACAAATTATTAATAAATATATCGACGCATGAGTTTCACTTAATTAATAGTGACACTCGCGTAAACAAAAGTAAAATATCGCTATCTTAAACCAGCACAATGATTAATTGCCTGCGTTAACCAATTTTCAAGTATGAGAATAATTTCGCGCGGAATTTGAATATTGCCACAGAATAACGCAAAGTTTTAGCATAAAGATTGAAGATACAAATTTTATCGCATTTGCTTGGTAATTTATGTGTCGAGAGGTTTAAGTATCACTTAATTATTCATATAAACGTGGATTTTGTGCTATTTTTTAAAATCGCAATTTATCATATTACGGTGTGATAACTAAGCCAAACATGTATGTATATTTAAGTTAGTTTTACTGGTATTCATTAATTTAAAATGTTGTATATTAAGTTCAACGGCGAACATATTAGTGGCTAAGTAAAAATATAAAAAAAACAATAATTCATGTTGCAGAACAGTTAAAGAAAAAAAAATTAGATATACAAAAATAAGTATTATATATTCATCCATAAGATTTTTCAGGACAATTTAACATTCTTAAAAACAATTGAAAAGGAAGTAGTTTGACCTATTTGGGCCATAATTGGCAAGGTATGCCCCCGGGGTTCACAGCCCGCTGAATTTTATACAATCATTGTTTTATATGTACTATAAAGCATCATGGCAGAGATGGATTAGGTTTTTAGTATCTATTAGTGTATGTAGCGTATTGTGTGAGTTTAGAGCGGACGTTTCTGGATGATCGGTAATTAAAGCGTAGAAATAACGGTTATTAATATAATGCAGCCAAAGTTATAATTTTTGTACTACACTGGTTACAATGTATAGAAAAATGTACATAATGACACACTCAATGACTGTAGGAGAAGTATTCGAAAGTTGAAAATGACTATTTGGCGTAGGGACGTGACGACCCCACCGCCCACTGGTGAAATAACCTGTGAAAGAGGTTATTTCACCAGCGCAATCAGTCGACCCCCTTCCTAGTGGGAGTGCCACGCTGTTGTCTTAGGACTTCAGCCAAATGGGTAGGCACGACCGGGGCAGTACCACTGTCTCACAGAAGACCGGCGTGAAGTGATGCAATAGGTTAATCTTATTGTACTCGCGTTTCGTGCGGTGAGTGAGACTCCCGGAGCCCAACCCCCCCCCCCCTCCACGAAATATGAAGGTGCAGATTAAAGAAAGAGTACCCCAGGGGGGTACCACGTGCGCTCGCCGTGGAGAATCCCCCTCTGGGCGTCCTCTATTGGGACGTCTAGAACCCGGTAGGGGACGCACAGGCTGCCCCTCGTATTCTGGGGGGGGCAAATCTGCGCTCAATAAATTTAGATCTCGGGGCAGACGGAGCCAAACAACAAAGACCGCCACCCCCTTAACACTCACCGTGGACTTCACAAATGTTAGGGGGCTCAACTCTAACTTAAACGCGGTCCACCACCATCTTGAGACTGCGAAGCCGGCCTTGCTCTTTCTTACCGAGACACAGATATCTTCCCCGGCTGATACTTCTTACCTCTCCTATCCGGGATACAAATTAGAACATTCCTTTGTACCGCGGGCGGGAGTCTGCGTGTACGTCAGGGAGGATATCTGTTCTCGTCGCCTCGAGTCGCTTGAAGGTACCGACCTATCCAACCTTTGGCTGCGCGTAGACTGCGATGACCATCCGCGTTTCTACGCGTGCCTGTATAGGTCCCATAGCGGAAATACCGAAACTGACCGACTCATCGAGCACCTTCAATCGGCTGCTGATTCCCTGCTCGAAAGGGTTCCGACCGCTGAAATCGTGATACTAGGCGATTTTAATGCCCACCACGCCGAATGGCTTGGCTCCAACACTACCGATCACGCGGGAAGAACCTTTCACGACTTTGCCTTGGCCTACGACCTGACACAACTGGTCCCTGCGTTTACGCGAATACCAGATGTGGAAGGTCATAATCCCTCTTTGTTGGACCTTCTGCTGACCTCACATCCGGAGAATTACCAAGTCTCCGTCGACCCTCCTCTGGGTTCGTCGGACCATTGTGTGGTCCGGAGCACTGTGCCAGCCATGCGCCCTCCTCGGCCTCGCTTTGCGGGCTGCCGCCGTGTGTGGCACTATGGGTCGGCAGATTGGGATGGGATGCGGTCATTCTTTGCATCCTATCCATGGGGGTCTATTTGCTTTTCGTCAGGCTGTCCGAATGTCGCTGCCAACACCATCGCCGAAGTGGTCCTGCAGGGTATGGAACTCTTCATTCCATTCTCTAAGGTGCCGATCGGTGGTAGGTCGCAGCCCTGGTTTAGGCGCTCTTGCAAATCGGCTTCGCGTCGGAAGCGAGAGTGCTTTCAAGCCTGGGTAAATGCAGTGTCATCTCGTGACGCGAATTCCGGCGAACTCAAAAAAGCGTATAACTCAGCCTCCAGGTCCTTAAAACGGGAGATTGCTATGGCAAAGTCTGAGCACATTGCCAGTTTTGGCGAGAGATTAGCTCGCTTCCCTTCGGGGACTCGTGCTTTCTGGTCCCTCGCCAAGGCTGTCCAAGGGAATTTCTGTCAGCCACCCATTCCAACTTTGCACAGGGAGGATAACTCGCTGGCCCACACCGCGAAAGAGAAGGCCGATCTCCTGGGCCGCCTCTTCGCGTCCAACTCGACTTTGGATGACCAGGGTAATGCACCACCGTCTATCCCGCGGTGTGATACTTCGATGCCAGATATCACATTTCGGCACCGAGCTGTCCGCAAAGCTCTCCTCTCCTTGGACATACATAAGTCGAGCGGGCCCGATGGGATCCCCCCCATAGTGCTGCGTACTTGTGCTCCTGAGTTGGCTCCGGTCCTAACGCGCCTTTTCCGGCTTTCGTACTCACTCGGCATTGTCCCGAACAGCTGGAAGACTGCTTCAATACACCCGATCCCTAAAAAAGGTGATCGCTCTGATCCGTCCAATTATCGCCCAATTGCAATAACTTCCTTGTTCTCCAAAATAATGGAAACCATTATTAATGGCCAGCTCATGGGGTACCTAGAGGGTCACCAGCTGATTAGCGACTGCCAGTACGGTTTTCGTCGTGGCCGCTCTGCTGGTGATCTTCTTGCATACCTTACTCATAGATGGGCAGAGGCAATTGAGTCCAAGGGGGAGGCGCTGGCGGTAAGTTTGGACATTGCGAAAGCCTTCGATCGGGTGTGGCATAAAGCGCTTCTTTCTAAGCTTCCAGCATATGGGCTTCCCGAGAAATTATGCAATTGGATCTCCAGTTTCCTGGCGGATCGGAACATCAAGGTCGTCGTCGATGGAGCATGTTCTGACCTTAAATTTGTGAATTCTGGGGTTCCACAAGGCTGTGTCCTATCCCCGACCCTATTTCTTCTGCATATCAATGACATGCTACAGCTTGGAAGCATTCATTGTTATGCGGATGATAGCACTGGGGATGCAATTTACACTGGCCGTGCGAATATTTCTCGGGTCATTGTCGAGCAGTGCCGGAACAATCTTGTGTCTGAAGTCGAGGCATTACTTTGTAATGTCGCGAACTGGGGTCGACTAAATCTTGTCGAATTTAATCCCAAAAAGACACAGGTCTGCGCGTTTTCCGCTAAAAAAACTCCCTTTGTCGTTACTCCTCTTTTTGTTGACACTCCTCTTAAAGCCTCAGCCAGCATCGGAGTTCTTGGCGTTGATATATCGAATGATGTTCAATTTCGCGATCATTTGGAGGGTAAGGCTAAAATTGCCTCCAAGAAGCTTGGTGTGCTCAGTAAGGCGAGACGGTATTTCACACCGGGTCACCGCTTGCAACTTTATAAAGCGCAAATTCGGCCCCACATGGAATACTGTTCTCACCTCTGGGCGGGAGCTCCCCAGTACCAGCTCCTTCCCCTTGATCGCATCCAAAGAAGAGCACTTCGAATCGTCGACGACCAATCACTTTCTGAGCGGCTTGACCCTTTGGCGCTGCGTAGAGATGTAGGGTCTCTCTCCATCTTCTATCGCATTTATCACGGAGAGTGTTCGGAGGAGCTGTTCGGATTGATACCTGCAGCTGAATTCCATCATCGGACATCGAGGCAGAATACGAAATTTCATCCGTACCATCTCGATGTCCGCCGTTCCACAACTGAGCGCTTCAGAAGGCACTTTCTGCCGCGCACCACCGCTATGTGGAACCAGCTGCCAAAAGAGGTATTTCCGAACAATTACGACTTAGGGACCTTCAAAAAAAGAGCGTATAAACATCTCAAAGGCCGGCAACGCACTGGTGAGCCCTCTGGCTTCGCGAGTGTCCATGGGCGGCGGTGTCACTTGGCATCAGGTGAGCCTCCTGCTCGTTTGCCCCCTGTTCTATAAAAAAAAAAAAAAAAGACTATTCCATTTTTATAAACTACATTGTTTATAAAAATGGAAGTTGAAGTCAAAAATCAAAAATCATTCATTCGTGAAGGTACAATTAAGGTACAAAAAAGACTCAATTCATATTTACTACCAGTTCTCAAAAGGACGAACGAACGAGACGAACTGGCAAAAAACCGCCATCTTTTATCACCAAATAAAATGAATTTACAGTTACGAACTAAAACATTTTTTTTTGTTACACCGGGTTCCAAACCATTGTTACGATGATAGTATTTGATGATATGAGCGTTATTTAAAAAAATATAATAATGTTACTCTTTCAAAGTACTGTCAAATTGTGTTGATGTGATGATGAGGAGACCAAACCCCAATTTCACTGTTTAATGATAAAGAATGAGGTGTAAATGTAGTACAAACATTTAAATGTTGATTTTACTAAGGAAGTCTGTGGGTTTAGTTGACTTGGTAACCGTCTCGTAACTACGTTCTAACTAACTACATTCGAAAATCTTCGAACACTCTAAATGCATAAATCTTTTGTATTTCAAAGTGATCACATGTTTTGTGTGCCCTGACCTGCGTCCAGCCGGTATATCAAAGAAAATGATGTAGTTATATATATCTTAAATTACAAAAGCATATTGATCGAAATATAACTGACAAGGAAGATAAGGACATATTTTATGTATAAAGAGAATAAATAAATCTAAAGCAATCAAGTCAATAATGGAAATTGAGGTTAATTCAAAACACGTTTCTTGGCGCCGGATAATAATGGCACTTAGTTGTTATATAGCTTAATACATTTCTAAGCGAGCCTAGTATTTGATTGTTTTAGGATTATTTAACACTGATATGTTTAAGAGAAAAATAGGTAGAATAAGGACACTAACAGTAAATATAACAGGACTAAATAAATGTTTGAATAATAATTTATCAAGACATCAAGGACAACTAAAACAGAGGGTTTTCTAAAGGGAACGTTATTTAGTTTCTTTGGATTTGATACACTTAATAGTTAAATTCTGAAAAGAATCCGGTTTACCTATCAAATCAGCCTTATTAGTATAAATTCACGGAATATCAATCATAAGTCAAGGTGTTATGACTGATTTTCCGACGACGGAAGCAATGTTACTTGCTACATAACAACACGATACGTTTTTAAATATCACGTAGTTTACTACAGTTATTCTTGAAAACGGCCAAAAATATAAACAGTAAAAATTATGAGAATTATTTAATATTATTATATATATTATATGTTAGATACCTTACCAATAACAGTTAAATTAACCCCAACATTTCTGGTAGGCGCCAGCAAGAAATCCACTCGGCAATGGTAGAGAGCCTGGTCGTCTCCTCTCAGGTCAGATATCACGAGGCTGGTCGGCTGCTGGTGTATGTCCGCCTGCAGTCTGTTGCTGGTGTTAAAGGAGATGCTTGACCACATAGTACCCGTGCGGGCGTCATAACTGAAAGATATCATATCTTTATTCACAATCTGATTCCCTAATCTACTCCAGACCAAGCTAATAACCCTATAGGATCCAAGTCAAGCTTGTTATCTGTTAGCCCAACTAAACAACCGTTTATATGCTGACCAGGAAATATCGATCCTGGTATTTTGATCACAAGTAGCTACAACTAAAAATAGATAAAGAAATGTTTAAAATACTTTCGAGGCCATAAGCGTCGTAATAGTTATAAATAATGTAAGAACTTAATAATTACTGTTCTTGTTATCTCTTTTCTTTTATCTTTTCGTATGTTTGTCTAATGTATTCACGCACAGCAATATCTATTATGATATTAAGTAATGCTTATGTTCTCTTGAAGTGACATTGTTTTTAGGCTTTAAGGGTAAATAATGTGCAGAATTTCAAAAACTCTTCAGTTCTTGTTTATCATCGAAACTTACCTGTAAATAGGAGCATTGTCCTTATACCAGACAAGAAGCATCAGTTCGTCATCAGACGTATCTGGGGTCGAGTCACAGAACAACGTGGTATTACCGCCTTCCAGAGCATCCTGCCTTGACACTGGCCCTGAAAATTATATGGTTCTATAGTTGAGGACTGGATTTAGACTGGAACATATATTAATAACAAGACTCATTTACATACGGTCGGTTAGCCCCGAGATAAGCTATTTATTGCTTGTATGATGGGTGCTAAAACACTGATTACATTTACTATTTTTACACACCCAATTCTTACTTTCTCTACAAAACTCTAATAGACCAATTTACACATATCCATGTATGAGAATGACGATGACTCATCGAACGCTGTTCGTAGAGGCAACATCCTGAGGATGCTCCAGTGTCGGGGTGAAACGTGCGTCGAGTGGTTGCGGGTGTTTTCGCGGAGTATTACTTGTAGATTGGTCTATTAGGGTTTTGTACTATGGACTTCCGCAAATTAACGACTGTTACTGAATTATTTTGCTTTCTCTGTTCTACAGTTCAGCATGGTGAGCTTTACGCCAACTGGATTGCTACAAGTATTGGTTTAAACTAGTTCATCCTAACCTGACCAACGATTTTCCCTATTGGCAAAGCCGGTTTGAAGACTTTATTGAGTGTCTGATAAGCTCATGAAAATTATATAATTTTTATGATATCAAGTTTATTAGAGCTTCAAACGTTTAAACGTTAAACTGTTGACCGCTTATTCTAATGTATTTACTGAACAGTGTCATTAATCAAGTTTGCGAATTGTTTTTAATATAATAAGCCCTGTACTGTACTTGTATGTTAAAGTTCCTTTGCCTTAAACTTTAATCATCTTATTATATCCTGTTATACAACTTTAAGATGTAGTTTAGAGATTTCGCATAGTATGTAACTATGCATTAGCCAACTAAGAAGTGCTAACCGAGGCATCTCGTAATTGTGTAATTCCTGAATTTTATAGGTCACCATTTTATATATCACTTTAAAAACCGACCCACTAAGTATTGGGATAAGCGCGTACAACCTAATTAAGAGGCTTCAGTTGTATATTATATATTCATTGGTACACATGACTTATTAAATAATAACCTAAAACTAAATATATCTAACTACAATATAATTCAATAAAACTGTAAAATGTGAGCTTTTAAGTACAGTCCTCTTAAATAATTAATACATACATTTTCCCACGCTAGATTTGACTTTAACATGCCTAATGATCTAATTTCCTATTGGTTTCGACCGTGAATTTACCGTTGAAAACTACAATTATGTATACACTATTGTAAATTCCATGGTCATTTGGCAGAAGCCTTCGTCAATAAATTGATGTCCAATCATGTGTCGTACATTGATAACTTCGTATGTTAAGATTTCAAAATTAGCTTATTATTTTAAATTAAGTCTTCTTGAATGTTATATTATTCATTTGTTAGCGTTACCGAAAGAGTTAAACTTTGTTGTTCTTCTGTCTATGAGTCCATGTTACACCAAGTTTTAACGATCCCCTTGACGCAATGGGCACAACGCTGGACTGCCGAACAGAGGGTCACCGAGTTCGATCTCCGGTACAATAAACATTTGTGTGATGAGCTTAAATGCTTAAATCTTGTTCATAAATATAATGATTCAGTACTTTGTGTCAGAGAAGCTTACCATCAGCTCCAGGCACGAAGGCAGTTATGGCAGATAACGTGGTTATGACACTCATGAGCGCGAAATAGACGCGCATTCTACGGCCCATCCATGCCTCTACTTTATTCTATCATGAGTGAAAACCATCTTCCATTTCTCTTACTGCGGATCTGAAACAAGGATATTATTAATTTTGATATTACTAAATAAATAAATTACTAAATTAAAAGGGAATACGCCCTTTCCATGCATCTGGTGAGGTTTTAACGTGGAAAACAGCACAGTGATGGTATACTCAGCACCTTAACACATATATATGTGGCACCTCATCTGCTTGCCCTTTCAATGGCGAGAATAAATCTACTAAGGCTCTCCTTATTAGACTTTTTCCATGCTACATGTAGTTAGCTCACAAAATGTTTGGAATGCATTATTCCTACCGCTTTTCGCCTTTTGTTTTTAGGTTAATATCATTTGGGTTGTGTTTTTATATTTGGATAAGTTATTTTAACTTAGATTTTAAGAAAGATTATAAGTTAGATATAACAATCGTTTTGGGTCATGGCCTCTAAGGATGGTTATAAGAAATACTAAATACAAAGTTTTTTTTTATGCCGACATGACCACGCTTGCTGAAATCCAATAAAAGACCATATTATATATGGTTGCATGTCTTTCTATTTATTCAGTTACTTTGAGAGTTTGAGTCCAGTCCACTTGATTTGTGAGCCGTTAACTGAATAAAAAAGCATTTTGTTACATGCCAGTTTCAATTAAATATCTTATATCGTATGTTCGATTAAATTAAATTCATTCAATGTCAACTATAATGTATGGTACATACATACAATGTCGAGAAAATCAATAATAAATGACAGTTTTATATGGTGAAGGACTCCTTCTAACCGTTTCGTTTCTAACCGTCTCCTCATAAGAATGAGACAATCAGAGATATTTCCCTCCAGATTTAGTTTGATAATAATTAATCTGTCAGTACGAATGGTATTGCATTAATTTTCTCAAACTGTAAAAATAAAGTTTACGCTTTGTTTCAATTATGTATGTTTAGCCATCTTCCGATTTGAATGCTTAAGCTAAGTTTGAAGAACTATTACGCCCAAATTGGATTTTGCAACTCGATGTAAATCTGATAAATAACCTCGTGACTACTTCGCTAAGGTTAATAGTCTGTGTTGAATTTAATCCTCTCATCTATGCTTGCGGTTTTAAGATATCAAAAATAATTCATCTATCGTAATTGAACTTAAGTTTAGATGGTAAAAAGTGTATTTATGATTAATAGAATCAGGTGTTACATTACGGAAGTCCATAGTATCAAATTCCACTAGACTGTGGAGTATTGCTGATAAATTGGTCTATTAGAATTGAAATTGGTTATTTGCCAAACACATGCCTGTCCAAAATTCATTATGATGATGATTTTAAATACGTCCACTAGTCAGAAATAGTATACTACTTCTTTATAAACGGGTTTCAATTATATTGCCAGGTTCTTAATCTGTATTTCTTAGTATAATACCGCAAATATTTATTTTCATTCAAGCAGAATAATGTTCGCTATATGACATTGGTAGTTTTGAATCAGATAACATTACAAGTAATACATGATTTCATAATAGTGTGGCATGTTTTAAAGTCAGATCTTATCACAACTACGTTGTAAAGAATCTATAAAAAATCGGGAAAGTGCGAGTCGGACTCGCGCACGGAAGGTTCTGTACCATTCTTTTAGGAGAAAAATGTAAAAGTTTCAACTCTTCAATATACGTAGCCCATACGGTCAACGAAGTCAGCGTTCGGTCAGTAATATGGTTTCCGTTCACGCTTTCAGTACGGAACCCTAAAAGAAAGAAGACCAAAATAGTCCATCTCTAAGTTAACAGGTGATTTATTAATTGTTATATGTGCTATTCTTATAACACGACGGAGTTGAATTGTTCCCACTATTATTGTATGATAAAGGTCCTGTTTTGTCATATCTTCTACCGAAAGAGGTTGCCTTGGTATTAATTTCAGGATTATGATTAATTGCTTCCTGAAAAGTATCGTGTAATGGCTGCAACCATACGTTAATGTTCTTAATAAAAAATATAAATAGTAAAATATAATATAAAAACAAAGACGTGCAAACGCTTACTGATTGCTGATTGTAAGACGTATTTTTGCAATTATTTTCTAACGAGAAGATTTCGTAGAATTGTGTAAGGTACCAACGGCCTGTGAAATGAATGGATTTTTTCATATGCAAAACTAATATTTTTTTCTAAAAAAAGTGGTCAAACAACATCAAATTCATTACATATATTCATCAACAATTCAATACTGTATATATAATTGTATAAAAAATGTTACGCTATCAGAGTTCTTCACACAATGATTCATAAAACCAATGAATGGTTTATTAGAGTTATTTAAAAACTTTGCAATAATCAAGAGGAAATGGCAAGGCTATTTGGCATCATTATGTGGTTTTCAATTTCAAATCTAATAATATCCATTGCAAATGCAATTATGTTTTCTGGTTTCAAGTTTTTGAAATAGTTCTCATACTTACATCCGCTATTTAAAAATGGGGAATTTTGTATAATAGTAACTCGGTACCACGACTTATAATTACATATAACACATAGTTTTTAAGTAGAGCTCAAAAGATTAACTCAGTAAAGTGGAAAATAAAATAAAACAGACATAACGTGGAAACACAGTTCTCTATATTCTCACTGAAGTATTGTATAGTAAATTTTATCAATAACAACAATATTGTGCGGAGATTTAAACTATATTTAAAACTCTATGTCAGGAATTTACTTATAAATTACTAAACTAATTATTGACTGGCAGCTCTTTGTAAAACAATTGCTAGCATTCTAATGACGACCCAGGTAGAGCAATGTCTATACCACAGAATGCCGAATCGAAAGCTCATTGACACATCAACCTGTTGTCTATGGTCTGGTTGTTATATAAAAAGTTATGTTAGCAGAATAATACTACTTATTAATAGTTTACCTTGGGGTAAGGCCACCTGTATAAAAAATGTGGAACACATTTATATTATTATAATCAAATTTAATCGTTTTTATTTGGAAATATATAATAATCAGCTTTTAATATTATTAATATTTTTTGGACTGATTACCATGTTTAATAATAGTATATACAACCTATTTTCATAATCGAACATACAATAATTAATTTCGTAATAGTTAAGAAATAATCTTTGTTTTCTTAAGTTTTTTGTAAACGGGGGAAATTAAAATATGTATACGAACGCGTAGATAAGAAAATATGTATTATTGCCTGTCATACAAACCGCATTAATTAGTAATTGTATTTTTTCAGTCATTCACCTCAGTAATGTAATATTCAACAACATGAAATCAAGATAAAGCTACTTTTATACTAAGGCTTTATTTATTACAGAAAACAATGTGGAACTTCTTCCTACGTTAAATCTATTTGCCAAACAATATTTATTGAAACATTAGATAAGTGTTCCTAATTCTTAGCCTTTAATCGTTTTGTTTTTCCAAAACCATACCACGAACTCTAGGAAGTGTCAAGTTGGTGTTGAGTGGCTATGTTCGGGAAAGCACCTTTAAAACTTTTGTTTTAAGTCTAAACTATAGTCTTGAATTGATCAGCTTAACTTCTTCATAAGCTCGTTGGAGACGCGAATGCTCCCTGGGTATAGACAAGTTTTAAACTTCTGACTTGTGAGTAGTTGTGTAATTTTAAAACTTATATAGCTTGGCCAATAGATGGCGTTCGTATACGTTTCAATTACGTAATATACTAACAAATATTTATCAGTCAGCTTGATGTGGCAGTCTCTTTGCATTGCTGAAATGCTCTCGAAATATCGAGCTGTGTAAATATTTTAGTGAATTCTCAATTATATTAATTAAATAAGTTTTATATCAACTGCTTCCTTTGTAAACAAAAGCTATAAATATATATTATTTTTAAACATAACTGCTCAGCTCAGACAGTACTGACTACAACCAGGATAATATGAAGTTCAAAGTTGTTTCAAGAACTATTACAAAGTTGTCCAGCATGTAATACTCGATTGTCAGCTATTTATTCAGTTCTGAAACATTGTTATATTCTTCAAAGTTAATAATATACATTGGTGGTTTATTGACGCTTATTTCTCTATCTTGGCTGGAATTGGAATAAAATTGGATAAAGACATTCAGAATTCCTTATCCCTCGGTACCTTTCAGGGTCTTTTCCAAAATTATCCTGGTCAGGCTACCTAACGCTGTTGATTGAACCATAGACTTAGATCTGAGATGCGAGAGGCATAAATCCTGTACTGAAACCTGAGTCCTGAATCTTTAGCATTGGTGTCCCGTCGAAGATGATAAGTCTATTTATGGCTTCGTATCAGCCGACAGTGACAGGAAATCTAAGCTCGAAGACGTGCGTTACGAGGTGGGTTCAGAGGAACTCAAGATCAGCAGAAGAACGCAGAAGAAGAAACACTCCGAAGAGAAGCAAGAAGAAACGTGAAGCAAGCGCTTCATTCGAATACTCAAGGAAAAGGCCTGGTCGTCCTAAACAAACCTGGCCGTGCGTTTCAGATGAACGAGAGCCGGAAAGTTTAAGACCGGACACGATTGTGGACTGCTCCTCTGCCTCAGCTACGGGGCATAGGAAACGAAGTCAAGACATATGTTATTATTATTTTGTATGTATAAATGTTGAAGCTAAGGAATTTCGGCTTTTTTATTTTTGCAGTCTATAGAATAGAATTGGCTTTAACTAAACATCAGAATTAATAATGAGTCCATAAATTTTACCCACGTATAAATCGATTCCATTAAGCCTCCCAATTCCAGAAGTTCGTATTCAATTAAGATAAACTAATTAATCTTGCGTAAACTATCTAATATTGTTGTATCGTAGATTTCATCACTTTAGAATTTAGGCTGCCCCGGACTTGTATAAATTTCATGTGATATATATAACATATCTATTACGCTATAGAAAATGAAATAAATCGATAGTATTTTCATAATTGTATTATTTTACATTGAAAATTTCTATTTAAATTATCTAGAGATGAGCGATGCGTGGGTACTCTTGTCATAACATCCCAAATAAGACATTCATTTGGAATGAATAAATTGTAATTGTCATAATAACGACGATTGATTGAATACAAATTACACCGCCGATTCAAATGTAAAGTTATGTGGCAATTACAGAAATTGTAAAATGTCATGATCGTTCACTTGTCTAGGACAACTTATATAAGTTTTATTAATGAAGATGCTATCTTAAAGAGGGCACAGCAAAGGGCAAAGTGCTTATTGACTTAAATACGTTTTTGAATTTAATGAGAACATTTAGCAGAATAATTCCACAGATGGTAAAGTAACATAAACAATCAGACGTCCACATAATAAAAATCTATTTCTTAAAGACAATGTTTCAGATTCGATTTAGAAGCGTGGCTAATTTAATGAAGGATCATTCACCTAAGCCTCGAGAGAGGCCAAATCAGACAAAAAGAGCTATATGAAAAATATATTCCATACAAACTACGCAACAGCGACGAAAGCCTTACAATACGAATGAATAACTTCATACATAATATTTTCGTTGTATGTAAAATATTCTGAATTCAACGAAGTCTTTTATGTATGTAATCAGTATGAACAGTGATTCTGTTATTATTTTTTTAAATTTTACATTGCAAATTAACATTCTTGGTATTTCAATGAATTCTTTGTAAGTTTCATGCGTCTGTCGCGAGTAAACACCCTATTATAGACACAAGGCTGTTCATCTACTTGCCTAATAAATAAACTTAAAGAAATTACACATACAGTGTCTGGCAAGAACATGAACAAGAAACAAGAAGAACATTCACCGCAACCAAATTACAACAACATATGCAATATATTTAAACAATAATTAAATCAAACTTATAATATTAAATTCGATTCCTATACGTCGACAGATTTTTTCACCTTGCAACATTTTAATTGAAATCACAATTTCGTACTCTTCTCTTGAATTAGGCGTTACTTGCGGAAGTATATAGTATTAGAATATAGAAATTCTAATACAATTTATTAGCTACCCTCCGCGAAAAACCTTGTTGTTGAGGTACTCAACGACTGCTGTTCGTAGAGGTAATATCCTGAGAATGCTCCGGTGTCAGGGCGAAATTTGCGTCAATGAAACGAGTTTGCTTAAGAGATTTTTTGCGGAGTACTATTACTAAATTGGTCTATTAGATTTTCAAACACTCTTTAAATAGAGAAGCAGTGTTGTTTATGTTGTTGCCAATTCGTGTTTATGGACAGAGTGTCAGCATGAGTTAAAAATAAAATAATTTATTTCGTAATTAATTATTTTTAATAAAATAAGCTTTCCCTTGTGAAAAGAGTACATTTTTTCTAAAAACATTGTAGGTTACATTCCTAAAGTCAAGTCTTTTTCTTGTTAATAAATGGTAAGAAATTCAAATTGTTAGCAAAATACTGTATTATATTATATATATATTATTTGTATATATATATTATATATTAAAAGAACAGTGATATGAAAAACAAAATTTGAATTGACGCACGTATTTGTTTAGGCGATTGGCTTTATTCAAAGTACCTTTCCCGTTTTATTCGGAAAATACGTGTAATTATTTGATTTTTAATTTGATAGAGGCATGCTTTTGAATCGTAATCAAAAAATTTGCTACACTTCGCGAAATATACTTTGAATAGCGTGTTTCTATGTCGTGATGTCGCTTTAAATGAATAGCCTTTACTCCTCAGTCAATCGTAGAGTCTAGGTCACATGTTGATAATAAGTTTAACGAAGAAACACCTCGTACGAAACGTAAATAAAGATATTTTATTCTTTGCATCAAAATTGCGTATAATATTATGTATTTAGCGAACCTGTGAACGCAATTGTTACTATATCGGACTGCAGAATGAAAAAAAATTGCAACTTCAATAACGTCGCTAGAGCCAAAGATCTCAACTTATCGTTCAACATAATTAAAAAAAAAACTTTACTTTACTTCAGAGTTTCTTGATTATTCCGCTACCATGTTTTTGAATTTTGTAAAAATTACATTCTCAATTGCTCATCAGTATAAAAAATACTTTGACTCTGACTTTCCCACCAATTTTGATCTATTTTAGATCATACGAAAAGTACAAACATGCTTCGTTATAAAAACTCAGCCTTTTTTGAACAAGCGTATAATCGCCATTACTTTATACATCATTAGCTCAGCAAGGCTGTATGTAATCTTAGCAATAAACTCATTCACGTCATCATTAATTTCTTTGCAATAAAAACAAGTTTTATGTATGAGTAATGATAGTGTTTATACTGGTATGTTATACGTCTCAAGGCATCTATAGCTCAATAATAACTTTAATAAAACTGTAGTCGTCTATTAGTTAAAATCTAACTTTTCACATTGTTTTTAACTATTATTCATAACGTAGACGTTTGTTATGTATTTTGTCACTTAATCATTGCACGTTTCTGAACTCTTCAGAACGACCTGTTCAAGATTTGAATGTAGAATATAGAAACCGGATGTTAAAAATTATGGTCTCAGCATAAAACGGAAGTATCGAAATATCTAAGCTACATTTAGTCTGCGGCTTATATATGGCCACGCTAAACCAGCATTTGTACAATAAACAATCTACGATTCAAAATAAACAGGGGTGCATATACATTTTAGACAAATCGATGAGATGTATTGAAATTGAAATAAATATTTAAGTAAAATTTGGCTACGCCATATCATTGAGGAAAAGGGCTAATTCAGTTAAAGTAAGACGTTACACTTACTCAGCACAACAAAAAACATATATGTTAATATTCACATTTTATATTGCAGAGTCTCGATACAAACGAGAAGCTCTCTATAGAAAAAAATGTAAAATAGGTCCAAAAAAATTTTGCACACTTATTTTTGTTTTTTCGCGTATTCTTCTGGAGTTTGTTAATTTATACCTCCCCTAACGAGTCATGTTTCATAAATACTCCATCCTTCATTATTTCAATTTTTATTTATTAGTCAGTTCTGGCCGCCCAATAACTGTGATAGGGGGCACTCGTTTAGTACGACACAAACTCTTATTTATTCCATAAATCATCAAACACGACGAGAACCAGTTTCACCCGTACGTCAAAAAGGTATTGGTATTGGTAATAAAGGTGTCATATTTAACGTCAGGTCATCTGAATAATTATGGCTATACAATATACACTTGCAATAAAACTATAGATTTCTGTACATTTCAAAAAAAGGTAAAAACCAGATCATGATATAAGAAAAGGAATGCCAATAGAACACATCCAGATATTTTTTTCTTTTTTTCTCAGAAATTGTTGGTTCGATTAAAATAAAAAATTTTTTGGTGGTATATCATATCCTTGGACATCTTTTAAGATAACGTTTATCTCGAAAAATTACTGAGTTTCCGTTGGTTACTCAAAAAACAATAGAATCTTATATAGCTACATACACAACAAGTTTTGCAGCGAATTTAGCATTTAGCATGCCCATTGCCCCAAAAACAATGTATATTGTGTTATGGGCTCCCGTGGGGATTAAGTGGGGGAATTAAATAATTACAAAATCGGTGTTGCAGACGTCATTTTCATCGAAGGCAAAGAGCACGATACGAAATAGTTCTGTAAAAATCTATAGATGGCGCTGTTTGTTTTAAAGAACAATGATTCAACAGTTATTAGTACATATAAGTCATCTAAATCTTTGAGGGTATCGCTAACCATTATAGTACTGTTCCTTTGTTTGCGTTATAGGAAGCGATAAATATTTCGTTTGTTGATTTCTCTTCTTACACGAGAAGTGTGAAATCCACCAACAATATACATCAACGTGTTTACAAGTAATGTTTCTGACGGGCTTTTTGGGAAAGATTGACATGGCTAAAGAAAATATTTTTATATGAGATTTAATAATTTGTCTTTGCTCATTAAAAGGGGCTTTATAAACACACTAGATCGGATAGCTCCTAACTATATTCTTAAACTATTTTTACTACTCTACTACTCTTAACTATAATTACTACTCTACTGTAGAGAGAAATTTGTTTAAAATGAGTTGAAAGACCAAAATTAACCTTTCGTATGCTAAAATTTGATGTTGAATTTATGAATAATTTAAAAAGGTGGCGCGTCGTGTTTGTAAATATGGTGATATTATATTGCCGCAATGTTATGTCAAATTAAAAAAAAAAATTACTTATACTATCTCACGTAGAATTCATGTTAGTTTGAACAGAGATTAGGAACTAGGCTGGAAACAGGTTAGGCAAAAACTAACTAACTGTATAAAGCCATACATTATCTATAGATAATAGCATAAAAGACATATTATTTCCGTATAATAATATATATAAACCGTACGACACCTTTTTAAGCCTTACATTTACCGCTAAAAAAAGGACTTTTATCTGGTTATCAATTTTTCCGTACCCAACTCGTTTAGGGCTAACGAAAGGTTGGTTAAGTGAAATCGGATATAGCATCTGTTCTGACAGCACGGTTCATTCTATATCCGATAGAAAAATATTTTTTTGGACCACTTAAAGACACATGGCATGATTTGGAGAAGTGGATTTTTTTGAGATTTGGGAACTGCCCGAAGGCACCTTTTGTCTCACACCACCACGTTGGTGCTCCAACTACGGATATTTTTCTGTATCGATACGAATTAGGGCCTTCAACAAAAAGGCTGTCAACGCACTCACGAGCCCCCATTGTAAGTGTTGATAGGCGGCGGTGACTGAACATCAGGCTAGCCTGCCCATTAGCCGTATAAAAAATGTTTCCGACGAGGAATAGAAAATGATATGAAACTTTGTCCTTAATATATGGACCATCCATTATTTAAATATTCAGTAGGAAAAACATACAAAATAGGTTAATATGACCAACAAATTACCAAGTTAATTGAATAAAGTATTTATGAACTATTACAAATATTTTAATACTATGTTAATAATTTTCTTATTTAAACACAAAGAGAATCTGATAATTAAACAAATATAGATCAACAAAATTTGAATCAAGAAAAAATTATAATTTAGCGATACATTACCATTGCAGGGAAGCCGCTAGGTACAGGCATTTACAGCTATTAAATTGAATAATAATGAAAACGTTGAACATAAAATTCCGATTGTGAAAACAATAAAGCAGAGAAAACACATTTACTACGTTTAAAGTTGCCGACTCGCCATTTCACATACTATTAATATTTATATTTGCAGTTTTTTTGTCTATGGAAACTCAAAGCTTTAAGGCTCTACTTTGTTTTGCTACGCCCTCTCATAAATTTGCGTACAAAAAGGAAAATGTTACTTCCTTCTCTTCACTTTAATCTAATGATCAGATTATGGTAACGGGCACAATGATATATCTTATGTCAAAACAAAAATACAATTTGACTGAACGAAACACGAAAAGGTAAATCTTAATATTATTGAAAAATCCTTGGTACACATCTAAACTCCCAAGCCCACTACAGACACTCGTGCTACTTACAGTAAAAAGTGCAAAGCTGTGTCAAACATTATACTACTCTGTGGTTGATCATTGTCTGGCAGACACACATTAAGGTGGGAAAATGAGAAATATTTCTGGGTAAAGTGTATCTTTAAGAGTAAAGTAAATTTATATAAATATTGTAAACACATGTGTTCAATAATTATCATTTACACCATCAAAACTGGTTTACATTCACTATTTTACACATTAATAAAAATAATGCTCTCCTATAATTATGCTCTCTTACTAAGTTATATATAAAAAGCTTCCAAAAACCGTTCAAGTGCGAGTCAGACCTGCGCACGAAGGTTGTATCAGAGTCTCATTAAATATTAATTTTAGCGTTGTTATAGCAGCGACAAAAACAAATCATTTGAAAATTTCAACGGTCAGTCTCGGTGTATGACAGACTTCGAAGTCAGCGACTGGATTCCCTTTTTTACATGACGTTAGCGGAACCCTAACAAGGATTAAACATCGTAACGGACCACTAATTTGCGGCACCAAAGTGCAATTGACATTCGCCTGTATCCGGAATGATGCAACCCGATATGGTAATTTGCGTCTCTAATGGCTCGTCGTAATCGATATGAAGTTTAAATTTATCCCCAGTATTTGCCAAGCTTCCCGCTGCAACTATTTGAAAAACAACGAACTAGCAACTTTGTCGATGTTGAATGCTAATGGCTTAACGAGAACAATTTATGTGTCGAATGTCTGCTTGTACCGTGCGTGATGTTATGTCTCTTTCCGTCAAGTTGTAATTCTTATGTGTTGATAAGGGACATGCTATAATTTGTATGTGTCATATATTTATGTAAAGAACATGTTTAACAGGTGTATTAGGACCCATAATACAATATACAGCTTACATTGGGGCTAACTCACAGCGAGCGAAAGGTCATCCTCCATATTATTATTATTTATTTATTTAAGTACTTCAAATTTGAAATAGATTCAACAAAAAATGAACGGTCATTTGCCTAAAATATTTACTTATAACTTTTACACAGGCAAATTGTTTGCTTAACATATTGCTCGGAGTTTATATTTTTTTATCTATTGTTACATACTACCAGTATTTACCTGGCTGAATAAAATGTGTAATGCAAACAAAGCTTCATTCAAAACGCAACTTTTACATAACATATGCTTTACATTAAAAACCGCCATTTTCATTTAAAAAGTATACACTGCCATAAAATTAATTAGAAAATAAGAATATTCTTGCTATTTCATTTAATATTTATACGTATGTACTGATTATAAAGAGCTGAGCTTTTATTGGTGTACCAAAACCGTTGGCTCAATGGTGCAAGAATCATATTATAGAGATAAGTTAGCCTAACTATTAATTATATTGAGAATTTTATATAAAAGTAATGGAACAACACTACTAAGTAAAAATAAAATAATACTAGACCAATAGAAGTACTCCTATTACATATGATCGTATATATAGTCTCTCTACTTATATATCTGAAGAGATTTAAACGCGCCAATCTTAGGTTTGAATTGAAAAATCTTTTTGTACTGTACAGTCCATTTATCGAGGAAGTCTATCAATATTGGCGGAGCTATGAAAATTGTGACAAACCTGGAAAAATGGTTTTATTTCGACGCTTTTGAATCGCATAGATCATTTTGTTTTGAATAAAGTAACTGTAAGGGAAACCAATACAAAATTATATATTATTTCCCTAAATTAAGAGGCCAAAACTCATGAATTCACATGAAATAATAATAATGAAATTAACTTCTATTTGTATCCGTTAAAGTTAATCCAAATTACTATTGTTTTAGACATATACCACACAATAAAGAGAAAATGCCGAAACAATAGAGACAATTTAGTACCGAAATCTAACTTTTAAATTTCGGAATAATTATTTTCATTATTTTTATATTGCACATTCGGTTTTAAAAATACAAATCGCATCGAATATATGACGAAATTACGTTTTCATTTACCATTAGTATATCGATAGGTATATTAAAATTGATCCCAACTTATCCTGTTATTTGCCCATTAATATTCGATTTCTGACTCTAGTAATTTTAACACGTAATGCGGCAATTTAACATTTGTTTGAAAAATAATAACAATCGTCCTGATTGTCCTTGCTCTTAGTTTATTTTTAGTCATCACTGTATAAGATAAAACACAGAACTGATAAAGACGATTGCACTATTGTATGGATTTTAGAGTTTGTATAATCTGATATAAACAATTCCATTTCAATAATTGGAGGCGCTAGAAGATCTTGACTGAATTTCAAAAAGGAGTAAAAACGAGGATGAGACCACGTATTACTGAGACTTCGCTCTTGGTCTGGCCATCAGTTGGTCCGCCAGAAAGAAATAATAAAATGAATAATTAAGGGTTAAACCTCTCTCGTGCGACTTTCATTTTCCGGCTTCATTTTATACACTGTAAGAATTTGGTTATTTAAAATCATTACCAAAGGAGTATATAATATACTATATAAGTCATATATGTCATAATATTTTTTACATTATTTTAATAAGGTTACATTAAAGTCTAATTGAAATATGAATAAATAAAATGGCGCAAAGGTCCCTGGATAGCAGTATTAATGCGTTGCGACAATCCTTGTATATGTGTTTCAATATTAATTGGTCACATTAGATTAGGATTAACCTTATATCAAGTCGTTAAGTTATATTAAGAACATTAAATCATTACTAATTAAAATGTACATCCAGGTATCCCGGATCACCTGCAACGACGGATTTACTTATGCAAGAGAATTTAAAAAATATTTGTTAAAGAAAATAATAAATGTTATTTTTATATCAATAGACATGTCATGACCTCGTCAAACGAGTTTGAATAACCGGTCAATAAAAAGCAGATTCTCATGTGTTTTAAGTGGAATTGTGTTGCAAAACATTTGAGAAATATGGATGGGAGATATGAAAATTATTGAATCTATTTAAATAACTCACAGCAGTGTTCAGCGAGTAAATTCCATGTGTTATAATATAAATAATGCGAAAGTGTGTGTGGGTTTGTTACTGCTTCACTTGCGAACGTTTGGACCAAATTAAAATAAATACTAACCTCAAATTGGTTAAAGTACAACGCGTGCGTTTCCATGATCAAGAGTCTCCTAATAACCGCAGGAAATTAAACTTATAGTATAGTTAACATTATTTTACTTAAAATAGAAATTCGTGATTGGTAAAAGTCCTAAAACCGGAAATATCGTTTGTCAGAAATCATGTATACATATTTCTAAAAACACCTTAGAGATTGACATAATCTATTTTATCCAAATTAAATGTGGACATAAAAACGTCGTGTATTTGCAGTAACGTTGCTTACTATGAGGCTGTTAAGGAAATTAAATCATAAAGTTGATTATAAATATCTGAAAATGCAACAAGGGATGTCATAAACTAGCAACTCATTTAATAACTAAATACAAAAAAGGAACATTTTATATTATTATTGAATGATGTTATCAGTGAACAATTCTATACTTATGACTGACCATGCTCCTTGATTGGTCCTGAGTTTAATTTCTAATTATTGTGTTTCAGATTAGTAGGGTCATGGCACTTCAAATGAGTCCATAGGCGGCGGTACCTATCACTTAACATCAGGCAAGCCTCCTGCCCGTTTGCCCCCTGTTTTATAAAAAAAAAAGATTAGATATATCATTTTTTTTGGCATCTATGGAATCTAAGTGCAATGAAAATTGTATCTTTGATTTCTACAATAGAGAGTTTGAACTAGGTTGAACAGTGTAGAATGTGCTCCGTGGTGTGTGATTCATAAATTTGATTTGTCTTTTTTAAGCAAATATAATAAGCTCGTGCGAATAAAATTCTGAGGAAACTGACGTAAAAGTCTGATTGAAAGTCTGCTTGCTTGAAAATATGAAATCAGCGAATTATTATAGGTTTGCTGTTTCTCTACTCTACTTACCGTGGTTCTCCTCAACAAGAAACCTTTTAATAAAAACGATTTTTTATTCATTTAATTCTCGAGATAAGCTCGGTCAACCAAACTCTCTATAAAACACACTCACCGTGTGAGCCAACCATAATATAAGACACTGATGCTTTTTTAAATAAGTCTATTTAAATATTTTCTCAATTTGTCTAATTAAGACGCAGTTATGATATTTTTTCTCTCAGCACCTGCGCCGGCCTACTTAAGGAGTGCCTACTCGCCTTTGTTTATTTTCAGAGAGGAACAAAATGGTTCTCAAGAAAGAATGCAACTGCTTTACAAAGCCGTCTGCATCACAAAATGTATTGTTTTAGATCAAACATGACTCTGGTTTTATGATTACCTGCATCTTTTACTAATGAAATGTAAATAAACAAAATGTAAAAGCCATTCATCTTAAATTAACACGAGCGTCTAACGTTTCACTTGAGAGCACGAATTAAGTTTACTTTTATTAATTAATAATATAATGCGTGAACCATGCTCGGAGAACTGTTGGCTTTCTCCGTAAAGTCAATGTTTTATCAATTATTGAATTTTAGTGCGAACCTGAAACGAAAAACCTTTAAAAATCCTAACGAAGGCAGATATTTAAATAAATAAAAATACGAGCTTATTATCAAAATGCCATTAATAACCCAAACGTGGCATCTCTAAGCATAAGATACGAGCGTTTGCATATAGATTTCAGAATGTCCATAGAACATACAACACAAAGCAGGCAAAGCTCAAATGCCTTTCTAAGCACGACTTGATTATTTTTGCTGCGCCTGCAAAGCCGCAGTGAAAAATCAAATCGATTTTAATTAGGCACGCCAAAGCCAGATTTCCGTTTGAACTACGTGACTTAAAAGTTACCTGGATGAGATTGAAATGGGTTTTTGAATATTGTGGGTCTGATTCCGGCGGAATCCGAGAATCTTTGAAAAGCTCCACGCCAAATATAATCTGGATAAGTCGATTTTTAATGTATAAAGGAAAAAAGCAATATAATATCGGGGAAAGGATTTGTGTATAAATGAATTAATATCATAAATTTATATGAAATTCATCGGAGCTGAGCCCGTGACAGAGCCTCAAACTGCGATATTAACTATTTACCACATTACATAGCAATCTAGCAAGGACCGGTGAATATATGGGTCACAATTCGTAGGGTAAAATATGGGAATGAGCGAATCTAAATTTCGATAAAAGTCACATCGAAAAGTAGAGTTTCAAACTGTTTTTTCTGTGTTTAACGATGAGTTATAGCCGTTATACTCTATATCTATGAAAACTTATAATTCTATTATGGTTCATGGGACGACAAAGACAAATCAGGTCCCGATTTGACTTGGCACAAAACGCGTCTGTATATTTTCAAGTTATATTATAACCAATGAAAGAAAATAATATCAGTTATTTGAAGTCAAATCGAAAGATTCATCAATGCTTCCTCAGTAACCAATAATCGAACCAAAACAACGTAGGCCTTGAAGAAGAGCACAACCCGAATTGTCAATAGAGCACTTGCGAGCCCAGTCAGTGTGAAGGTCCACGGGCGGCGCTGTCACTTAATATCAGGTGAGCCTCCTGTTTCGTAAAAGGATCCGAGTCAACAAGGAAATAAACAATTGATTCACATCGCTAATCACAGGATTAGATTTGATAATCCTCATATCGAAAGATCAAGGTACGCTTAGAAATCACGCGGCGCCTACTTATAGAACTAAAGTTATATAAAGCTTATACAACAGTGTAAACAATGATCACGAAAACGCTGTAAAACTTTTAACGCCTTTGCTTTATTGAGTTTAATCACGACAGCCCATAGATACAAACGATAAGCCATATTCGGAGATAAATGCGAAATAAACAAACATGATTATTTTAATGAAGCTAAACTAAATAATTGTCGACAAGGGAGTAGGAAATTCGCACAAATATAATAATGGTCACATGGATTTTTAGTTTGATTACCTAATCAAATCATTATTAAATAGTCATCGATTTATGTTAGTAGACTGTTTTGTCGAGGATTCCATTCTATTAATAAACGTAGAGCAACTCGAAAATAAACAATAAATTTATTTTTATTGCTTCGATAGACACAGGCACTTAAGTGTGTAGCGTCTTATCGTCTATTCAATAAAATAAAATTATTAAATTAAACATAAACTAGTTTATAATACTATTTTTTTTTAATTAAAACGTTTTCAGAAAATATGAGTTTAAAAGTGTTTATTACGTAATATTTAAATTTGAAAACCTAAGAGAGTGATACAAAATGGTGCTACTTGGTCACGTAGAAGACTTATTGTGAGAGAAAAAGGACGCTCTCTTGACATAGACATATCGCTAATATAAATAATTCATAGTTCCTACCGTCATTTACGAGTATACGAAATTCAAATATTTCCAATTCTCGAAGGCATACTATGCATCTTCGGGTTAATATTTGATATAGAAAAATGTATGCCCGAATTTATTTTGATTTATCTCTACAACTCGTATGAATTGCTAATTAAAGATGGATTAGTGCACTCAAATTAACTCAAGACCTACCTTGGGTAGGTCAATTTTCTATGTATGCAATTTACCATACCATAACTTAGAGACCTTGGATTTAAAATTTGTAATAACTTGTTGATATCAACAAGGTAACAGAAGTGGCTGATCACTTACTTGCTTGATCGACTAGTCTGGTTTTAACATTCACTCAAGTTCTGAGGCATGTCTTAACCAGACATGCTGCTTTTAAAATTATTCTGATCTATTTTTATTTTTATCTAATTGTATAATACCCAGTAACTATGTCGACCTTTATATCAAACCCCTCGGAGTAATTTGAAATCCTCAAAAGATATTAAAGGGCACAATTGTACGAAGCGGCACAAAGCTCGTTAATACCATTTGTTTAGCCTCGATTTGAACTTTTAGGAAAGCTCTCTGCATATTTTATAAAAATAAATCGTATTGGGACAAGATCTCCCTAGTGAGTGTATTGACAGGCATTGGGTTCGTCTTATATGATTTGTGGTTCTATTATTCTGCTCTATATTACAATAAGGTTCGGAGGAATAAAACCTGTTTTATCATGATAGTAAACTTTTTCTCGTATGTTTTATTTTATGCCGGTCGTTTGCTGGTTTCGATGTGAAACTTTAACAGTAAATTGTGTTTTACAATTTTGGCTAAATCTTATGGTTACAATATTGTAATTTAATAAGACTAGTCTGTGCGAATTGTTGATGTTAATTGAATAGTTATGGTTAATAATGAAAGGTTCGTCGCATTGACTAAGTTGTTCATCAGTATATAGACCAATAATATAATAAAATAATCGACTAGAGAATTAAGATATTGGTACCTGGCCGTAGTGTTGTGTCGTGGACGTCAAGCTGCAATGTACAATAACATATAAAATCATTTATCATAGGCGAATGGATTTTTTGAATCCAAAGAGGTTCCTTATCCTCCTTTCACATCAGGAATATTCTAAAGTCCTATTAATTCTAATCCCTCGTTGATCTCAGGGTATTCCTGAGCTATTAAAGTATGTCCTTGGAGTTTAAAAATATTTCCCTTCAAAATTTATTTATTTGTTGTTAAAACGGCAATAGAAATATATCGTATGTAAAAAAATCAACTTCCAAACCAATCTTTGATGTGTGAAAATTGTGTCAAACGTTTTCACGCCTCAAAATAGGTTTTCTATAGAGTCCGAAACAAACATTTGAGAAAATGCTAGCAGCGGGCGAATTTTCTCTCGGTTTCATTTCACAAAGCAAAAAGGCTTGCCTGATTGATTCATCAGTCCGCTGAGCTGGGAGATTAAATTTGGCAGTGATAGTGTCTGTTTCTTCGTGAAAAAAATGCACGACTTCTCAATCTAGGGTATCAAACTGCAAAACAAGAAATAACGCTGTGTAGTTCTATATATTACAATAGTTAAGGTTAACTATAACATATAGTCCGCACTCGCAATCGATTATATGTTAAATACAGCCTTCGATAGTAATGGACTACGGAGAGGAATTTGAACCGACACACATATTTATTGAGCTTTAGCACGATATATTGGTACTATATTATGGTAGACAAAGAATATTACAGTTAAAAATTTATTGAACAACTTTAGTATAGTGTAATTAAATGACTATTAACAAAGTTTTGACTTAAATGTTATACATACTATAATGATGAAAACATAGATAAGATTCTCTTGTCAAAGACAGAGAAATTAACACTGAATAAATTCAACGTATATTATAGTTTTAAGTCAAAGCAAGCTTGACAATCATGTACAGTTTTGAGGCGTTTTTTAGTGCGGTACGTAAATTAACAAGAAATTGACAAGAATCTCGGTAGGTATATTTAAAGTTAGAGCTGAAGTTACCATGTCGGGTCATGTTGAGAAAGAGTTAGAATGGAAACAAAAGCATTTGGTTCCACATAGTCTGTGGTTTCGTTTGCCCAATCACGAATGAAACGCGCTATTTTAATAGAAAATCACAGACAATCTTACCGATTATTTTCCATGACACACAGTCATTCTTCCTGATATTACATTCATTTGTTTGGATCTCGATTGTTCGACGATATGATTAATAGACGTAAATAATTTTTTGTCATAATGATTCGCATTTTGATGTGGGTACATCAAAAACACATAGCAATTAGAATAAGTTTGTTTATTTTCCGTTTCCAAGCTTAATAGTGTAAATTCAAAATGTTTCGACCATTATTTACTATTTACATAGCAATTTAGAATGATTTGTTTTCTAAATAATAGATCGCTTTTTAAAGTTGTTACTTTTAATGACGTTCCTACACGTGTCACTTCTAAGATGGATGCTAAAATACATACGCGTTGAATTGGTTAGGGTTATTTAGACAATATTTTCAGATATAGAATAACATCTACAAACGGTTTATCATTCGACTCTCGGGTACTCTGGGGTCATTGCCCCAGAGAAAAAGTAGTAGTAGTACAAGACTTTTTTATTTAAAGTTTATTCTGTTCATTAGATTTTAATTCATGTTCCTGCACAAATTCGAAGCAAGATATAGACACCATTTTTATGTAGAACTCTCTGGTTTAGCAAAATAAGTTCAGAGCATCAGAAGTAAATCTTCTTGTTATTATCAATCAATCAATTATATATAAATATTAATTATATTCTCTGTAAATTCTGCAGCCAAAACTCTCATTTCTTTTTCGTAATCCACCATACAAACGACACACATTTTTATTATTCTACTGTAAATAGCGTGCGATCCCATTTTGTTAAAGCTCTGAGTAGAGCTTTTCAGTGAAAAACTTTGTTGGCCTGTGATCAGTGTGTCGAGAACTGAGTCAATTATTCATGTTTTAAAAAAGCTCCATCTTTTAAAAATTGGAATGGAAACTTATGTCCTATTTTATTCAAATTTAAAAGTTCAGTGCTACTATTATTTGAACACAATAAAATATAATAGCTTATATTAGCTAATATATATAGCTTAGCTTTTTTCTCTTACAATATTAGCGTAGATATATTAATTATGGGTAATCAAGCCAAAATACTGAAAATCTATATATGAGTTATTAAGAAGTATTTGATTATTTGTAAGACTTAACTATCAGACACAAACAACGTGTACGTAAAGGTTAATGATCAATGAAGCAAACACAAAAATCTCAAGCCAAAACTAAGTATTGTTGTAAGAAAAAAATTATGTATATTAACAATTATTGAAATGTCGACTGACTTTGAGTATCCTTGAGATTCCTACTGACATCTGTCAAAAACTCTTCGATTCGTAGAAAATCTGATGCAACGTAAAAACCCAGCCTCCGGACATAATTTGATATATCGTTAAGCTACGATGACCTCACGTTTAGCAAGGCAATGACTGTATTCCTTGGATTCCACTTGACAAGACAGAGCGTGGGTGGGCGATTAATTCATTATTATGCCAAAACTCACATTATAAACCTCAAGTTGTCTAAAAACATATTATTATAGTTCATTCAAATTTATTTCATATTCTACGCAGTCATCTTTACCGAAGGCTACTCTCCACTAGTCGAAACATAGTCGTAATTAACGATTTACCTAATCAAAAAAGGCTTTTAGCTAAACATGTAGTGTTAATTTTTTCTAAAGCCCTTACAATAAATAAGTATCGCGATTGCATTTTCTGACAACTATGACCTTGTTCTAAAGATTTAATAATAGAATATACTGAAAAACACGATACAATATGTCATTTTTGTAATATCCAGTGGAATATTGCTAATGCAAATTCGTGGCGTTTATATGACGAATCCTAATATCAAAACGGTCTCCTGTCAAGATGTCAGTCTCTCGGTGACAGTAACTGAAAAGTACGGAACGTCGTTATGTAGATAAACTTTTATTAAATTAAGCGTCAAAGGGCAATATGTATAAAAATATAATGTTAATGGCTTTGGAAAGTACAACATTAAAGTATGAACGTTTGTATTAATGTGTAACTACATTGAATATCATCAAATAT
Organism: Pontia daplidice; assembly: GCA_963693355.1. Taxonomy (NCBI): domain Eukaryota; kingdom Metazoa; phylum Arthropoda; class Insecta; order Lepidoptera; family Pieridae; genus Pontia; species Pontia daplidice. The sequence continues at coordinate 9,617,063 of CAVNZL010000138.1, read as the reverse complement.
ATCGCGAATATGTACGCATTAGAGCATCCGCAATCTCTACGGGTCCTTGCTTCAAAAAATTTGGAAGATATACATACAAAACATTAATATGAGATATTCAACGTTTCTGTTTCTAAAACCAACGAAAAAATCTATCAAAATGAAGCAATTGGTAATATTTTAATTAGAAGCAATTCATCTAGGGCAATAAAATCATGCCTGAATGCTTTATTATAATGATATTTCAATGTTATATTAATTTTAATTAAATATCAGTTCACTGCCTCTATGACTCTCCATTTTGTGTATAAATGTGATGCCTTCAATATATATTGATTGCACTTGAAATTTCCATTAGCACCCTAACGAAATTCGAACGCACAACCCCAGACAGGAAGTCAGGTGTTTTAACAATGCACATAATATCCAAAATCCGATACGTAGATATTATAATTCGCTTTTATATCCGTAAAAGAGGCATATATTGTATGCTAACAAGCTTGATTACCAATAAAAGGAAAATTAAAATAGCCACTTAAAATAGTAATATTAAGAATGTCAACCCAATGAAAATCTACGATCCCGTCCAATTTAACAAAGGTCCGCGAACAGTCAGCGATTTCTATTAAGAGAATGATTAATGTTGGCCAAGTGTGCTAAATTGTGATCGGAATTTCCTGATTCAGTTTTTGCGGTCACACAATGGTAGGTGCCACAATGCCTTTATAAAAACATATATTCCGTGATGAATATCCGCTCATGGTTTGAACAAGCGCTTCCTCAAATTTTTTTTATATATCTTAAAAGATAAAATTAATTTTAAGATAAGGTGTAATTTTATATATCTTGTACATATATAAAATTCTCGTGTCACGGGTTGCATAATTGAACTCCTCCGAAATGGTTCGACCGATTTTTATGAAATTTTATATGCGTATTCAGTAGGTCTGAGAATCGGCTAACATCTATTTTTCATCCCGCTAAATGTAAAGGGTGGTCCACCCCTAAATTTTTTTTACACATACAAAATACATATAACCCAAAATTTTTACCCTTTATGAACTAACAAAATGATTGCTAGAAATCACAAGTATGGCAAAACAACGTTTACCGGGTCAGCTAGTATATATAATTATAGTTAATTATAATTAACAAAACAAGTATAATTATAGTTTTATAAGTATTTTTTGTAATACTTTAGATATTTCAATACAAAATGGAATCGTTTCAAACGAGAAACTTTTTCATTATCTCAATAAACAATGAATGTTGAAAATGGATTAAGCAGTTTCAAACGATCAACACTTAATAACCCTTTCATCTCAAACACGCGTCAGATTTTAACAACAATCAAAGTACGATTATTCGTGGTATTTGCTGCTTATCAATTTTATTTATTTATAATTTTAAACTCGGGCAATTTTTCTAGATATTTCTACCTATCTAATAAATTATTTATTTATAGATGTTAATACCATAATGCTCCGTTATAGTAGAAATATCCAACACAATATTTCAATTCAAATCATTAAAGATGAGATGCACACTTCAGAGTTCCTTATAGTCTTAGTATAGACGAACAACAAACGAGATTCAAAGCCAAGGCACAAAAGATTGAAAAACATAAGAGATAGTTACTGTGAACGGAATTTACTAACTACTTAACCTGAATTTTTACTTATTACTTTCACTGCTTACCATATGTTTTATATTTTTTAGGAGATGTATTTCGATCCATCTTTTAATCGTTAATAAATTAAATTTTTAAAGACAAAATTAAAAAGATCTCATTCTTCTCACCTGTAGTTAGACATAAATTCTTGATCAGGCCAAAATTGATGAACAATAAGAAAATAACATTTCTGCGAGGAAATTTTTTCAATTTTGTATAATGATCGTCAATTTTATAGCAATCAAGTAACGATTTTAATACCGTTAGCTCAATTTTTTGTATCGTGCAAACAGTATTTGGCACGTCTAAAAGTTGTTGGACGGCCAGTGGTAAAAAACTGTCGATTTTACACATGAACCTTCTGAACTAAGAAGTTATATCAAAATCTTAGTAAAACCTTCTAGTATAATCTATTTTAAACTGATACTGATAAATCATTTCAAAGTCAAAAAATACCCTAGAAGGGTGCGTTATCTCAATGAAGTTCCTAAAGCCTCTTAAAATCTTTGATTTATATATCAATAAAAGTTTGAGTTACTGGTTGACTGCCGGAAGTAGGTATCCATTTTTATACGATCAAGATATTATTTATAATATTTATTTGTGTATATAATATATATTTAAAAAAATTTTGTGTAATACCATTTATAAAATATATTGAGATAGTCGTTATATATTTTCAATTGTCTTAGCACCCTTGCATACCGGAAACGGCAAGGTATACCCTTGCCGTTTCCGTTGTTGGGCTTAATAAATCCGTTGTTGTTCGTTGGGCTTAATAAATCAAATCATATTTAAAAACAGTTAAATTAATTGTTTCATTGATCTATGTTTTTAACCTTTCCTGTCGTTCAACTGCAAATTTTATAAGTAGCCTTGTATTCTTGAAGTTCTGTATCAAAAGTTTTGGACGCACAGAAAAATCCATAGATACAAAAACGGGCAACAAAAGCTCCAGACTAGATTATCCTATTCTGGTTATATATAATTGTGAAATATATCAGAACAGTATATTTACGACTAGCAAACGATCCGGAAATACCGTGAACTAAATCTTCTCCCAAGTACTAATGCATTCAAATGCATAATTTAAATCTCAATTTTGATATCTTAAAAGGATGCTCGCAATTCAATTTACTTACATTCAGAATTTGTATTTCATATTATATTTTGATAAGCAATTTCGTTGAGTAAACTCGGAGAGAGTCAATATTATTTATTTGGACTATAACTTTATGAATTCTTGTTTAGCGAGTCTATATTGCACAGTATACGATAGCCACACATTTTACAAGTTATATGTCCGAATACTGTTGTATTATTCTTGAAACGTTCAGTAATCGAACCTAGAATTGGTTGCGGTTTAGTCCCAATCAAAGTATACTGTTACTGAAGCTATTCAAACGATTTAATTTGGTACGAAGCATTAGTTTGTATATTTCAATAGCGCCAACAGAAGTGTTCAAAGTTGTCACCTGTGAACAATTTGCAAGCCAAGTTGTATATAAAAAAAAAATACTTGAGGACATTACCCCATTTCTAGTTACACAACGTAACTTTTTTTATCTCTGCACCGAATTTTTGGATCATGTTTCGTGTACAATAATTCGTTATACAATCTCAATTTATTCCGGTTTCTCAATTTGGAGGCATTGTATATTCGACTACCTTGATTAGGGTATTAACTGTGATGGATGGGATAAAGAGCTTATTAAGACGTATAGCGGGTGAACGAGGCGTGACGCGAACTAGTGTAAATATTTACGAGACTTACCATAAGAGTGCTGTATGTCACCAGCGGGTTGGTTTTGCTATAACGGCTGATATAATGCTTTTGTTCTAATAGTTCATTGAACTTCTCGCGAAGTTTTATTTTAAGCAAAACTTAAAATAAAACTTTTTGTGAATTTAAATATATTTCCAAAGTGCCTAAATCAACAGAAACGAAGCCAGCTCACAATGCGCAGGTGTATGCAATCAGTATATTTACCTTACCTCAACAAACAGTTCCGTCTACGGCAGGAAAAATATTGTTCGTAATGAAAATGATACTCTTTTTATTGAATGTAATTATGTGGCGCAAAAATACACATTTTTGATGACGCAGCTGGCTTAATGTACCACAGCCGGACGGTACGGTTAACATTTGAGAGATCAGCATTGTTGAATGTGGAATATAATATTTATAAAATGTGAATATGTAAAGTATATGTACATACAGGCCTTCCGACCGTGTATAAAATTTCTAACATAATTGATATGAAAGGGTTTTTATTTTAAGCAAAACTGAATAGGTAAGGCATGACAATAAAATAAACATATATATAAATATAAAGGGTACTATGCACTTAGCAATTCTCAGTCAAGGAGATGATCAGTTTTTAATCAAATGGTTTTATTGTGACTCAGACATCGATTGCCTCGCGAAAGAAAATCAATAGAGCTTTGCGGTACTCTCTGGGCCTACCGTAAAACTCCTACTGACGTTGTAGTGTCAAAATTTATCTGGCTTAAATCCATTAACTTTCATAATTTAGAAGGTTTAGCTTCATTGCATATAAATATCGTACTAAACTATTTGCCTACTCGATCTCCCGCAAAATGGTGGAAAACATTTATTAGATAATCACTAGCAACTCCCCGCGGTTGCATTCACGTTAAATTAGGGATCGTGTTTACGATGTCATAAACGAAATCTTGTAAACGTTTTCTACATTATTGCTCCACACGTATTTGTAACGCCATAGCCTTTCTCGTTAAATTTGATATCCAAATAAGAGATTTGATAGCATATCAAACAAATATCAACTATCAAATATTATTAACAATCATCATTCATATAAAAAATATTAATGTTTAGCTTCGTAGCTTATAGTGTGACGCGTGAGACGCGTAGGACCCTTCTAGCTCTAAAATTGCAAAGCTATCCACGGAAGCCTCTTTTATCATTCCACGTGAATACATTTTCCGAAATCAAATCCTCATAACGTTTTCTGTTTAAAAGCCAGTCCCCCCTAGAAATATAGGGCTTCAGTGTTCTATCAAAAGTCTTTCTTTAGTAGTTACAGCATTTATAAGATTCGCATTAATGGTATAATACTGAAAATTACTTAAAATTAATTCATAAACATAACAAAAAAAATTTGTCAATGTTAGGCAATACACAGCGCGGTATTTGCTTTCTTTTTTAAGATTTGATTTGAAGATTTTGAAAGAAAATATTTCTTTATTTAGTATATGGATTTATCATTGTATAGGACGGCAGCGTTTGAACATTTACTAATAAAAACAGCTAAATTGTTTTCTAACTTAGGACTGTTTTATTTACAATAATTACCTTGCATAAAATTCATAATGGTGGAAGAACCAACATGGCCGACTACATATTAGCACTTCAAAAATATGGATATCAAATAAAAGCTGTTGTCGAGTCTAAATGAATATAGTACCAAGCTCCAATCTGTACGAAATTTGTTGTACTAGGGTATTATATTATAAAGGAGATCAGACCTTGCTGTTGTATTATGTTCCTTGCTAATATAACAAGAAATTACTCTTTGAAGAATTACACTGTTGGAGTTAAAACTAAAAACTAGCAAACTACATAACATAAATAAAATTATGAGAGTACATAAATATGAAATATTACTCGACTCGCAATCTCTCTTTGAACAAATTAAAACAAGAATTTATTTACAATTTTTCTTTAAAGTACCGTTATAAAAAATACGACAGATGACAAAAGTCAGAAAAAATACACTCTGTAAAAAGCCATAACTGCATATACAAACAACCACATACACACACAATCACAAATCATAGTGTTTATATACGATTAATATTTTCTAGCTATTATTCTGTTCAGACATGAACTAACAATTTATTATTATACACATCCAATGATTACCTAAATTATAAGTTGGCATACAATAAAATTGCTACGTGAGAATGTTGTAAACAATAAAATAAGGAAACATATGTCATGTCACGTGACATTGTTAAAGAGGGTCAGGATCACATTTTTATGTTCTGATTGCTCGTAAAAATTGTCCATCGTAGTCTTATTTGATAGTATTTGATTTAATTAGATTTGGATTCGTGTTTTACTTAATTCGAGAACTTTTAAAAAGAGAATTTTCAGGAACTTTTTAAAATTCGAGATTCAGATTAAGTTTTGGATATTTTACGGAATACATCAATATCAATAAATAAGCACACTAGAAAGTTAGACCGCCCAACGTGTAAAGATTTGCACTTATTTCAAACGATGCATTCAAATTTTCTTATACGTGATAAAGAATTACAATTTGAATATAATATTTTTAATTTATAATATATTTTTGAATCTTTGTTTCGCGACAAAATCTACCAATATTTGTATACGAGAATGACACATTCCAAATTTAATTTATTTTTTGAACAACATAGAGAAATATTATAGAGCAGCATTATTCAATATCACACAGGTTCATTTTGCGTGGTATTGCGTCGTCCTCAGTAATGCAAGGAAGCAAATAGAGATTCTTGTAATAACTTATGAGTTTCAAAAGACAGACTTCTTTAGAATTTTGTACAATACAGACGTGTTTAATTGAAATGTTTCACGAGAAAACGTGAGAATTACTTAATAAAATAATTGAGATATGATATTAAAAGTATTTTAAGTACATACATAGTTATTTTAAGTTTATTAGTGTTAGCTAAATTAGCCAAAATTATCTAAGCTAATCACGTGTGAAATGTATAATGTTTGTTATGAAAATTTAAAAACAGTACTTTGTATTATGTACACGTGTTAGAATATAAAGCTGTGAAAACGCAAAGCTCCATTATAAGCAAGCTTTTTCATGTAATCTGACGGCGGAGTTAGATATTTGGGTAAGTGCTTTTCACCAAGTAACAAACACCGCGAAACGCACTTTTGTGTTAACTGAAAAATTTTCATGTAGCTAATTTGTCTTTGCTTGACTAATGTTTTAGAATTTTAATTGTTTTCAACAAAAAACCATCCATCCCAGTGAAATTCTTAGTAAATTCGAAAATTGTCCTTAGTGCTCTGTAATTTTTATAGATACAAGCAAGAGATAAAATCACATCCTTAAATAATATTTTTCCGGTTTTTAGTATTATTTGTTATAGCGGCAACCCCTTTACGTCCCTGTGGTCGCACAACACCTTTCGCGTATATAAGGGTGACTCAACTTATATTGGATTCCGCGCGCCTCTTCACAGAATGTGTCCTTCATTAGATTCTCACAACAATGTCGACCTGTTTTCGGCCTCCTCCACTGCTTCATTTAAGAATAAGTTTAAATATATTCAAAAGGTTTGCTTTTAATTGAGCTTTGCGCTTTCATAACTTTATATTCGGACACGTTGACATAATACAAAGTACTGATATAAATTATCATAACAAATGTTATACATTGCACAGATTATGATCGGACAATTGTAGCTGGTTTCGCTAACACAACTAATGAATATATAATTAAAATACTTTTTATATAATATCTCAATTCTAATTAATTGTTTCGTTTTCTCATGAAACATTTTATGAAAAATAAGTTGCAGTAATTATTACCTACTATGCTCACATCTTGTCCTTACTAAATAGTATTTTGTATATCGAACTCATTGTATACAAAAGTATGTGAATCCAATTTAGAAGATGTGTTTAAACTAATAAAAAAACACTCTATAACGACTCTCTCTATTATAACGGGTAATAAATATCTAATTAATAAAACAAGCATGAAAACTCAACGAAACCCTAATTATTCCTGATTAATTAAATGCTAATATGTAATCTGACACAATATGGAACATTTGGATACATAATAATATGTGTGTTAATAAAGTCGAGGTTTTAACAACTTCTTACAATAAATTAATGATAATTAATTATAAATATAATTGATGGTTAATGTTTGATTATTTTTTGAATCCTAATTAGAGTGGTATTGAGACAGCGCTGTGGAGTATGTACTGAATCTTAAGTAACCGTTAGCACTTAACGAACCATTCTGAGTATTACATGACCAATGGACCGACTACAAGCCTCATAAGTTAAATAATTAGAGCTTTTTAAAGACTTACTACAAACTGAAAATATGTGAAATATAAATACTCGGCATGTGGTTTCGGTGTGACTGGTTTCGGTACCATTATCCTCTCAATTTATTTTGTTCTATTTAACTGTCTTGCTATGACGGTTCATGAAATATAGTTTGGTGACAGATTAACAGCGAAGACTCCGCAATAGGATTCTTGTGTTTACTCTTTTTAATACTTAAAATAGCAAGACATTAGTAATGCAATATTGTCATTGTATATATGTATTATCTGCAGAAAATAAATAAAATATCAATTTGTTTACAGGGTAAACAAAACGTTCAGATCCTGCTGAATTTTGTTGGTTGTATGACGTAGTATTGCGCATTCGGCATATACTTCGTCAATGGTTCCTTGTGTTTAACAGAAAAATCCGTAAGAGAAAGCTTAAGAAAGCTAAGCTTAAAGAAAAGTAAATAAGACCATCTCTAACTTCAGTTGATTCGACGATTTTTCGAAAAACGTATTAAATGGCCCATTCTATTATTATTAAAATATCAATTACGATTTTATACAATTTTTGTATGAAATGTTTATGTATCTACATACGAAACGTAACGCAAATATTAAATATCTATTGAATTCGTAATTAGAAAAATAGAACTAAAAATCAAAATTAATCAAAATTTTCCAGCTGTTAAAAACATAATTAATCGTATACGAATTTATTTATAACAGGATGTTCCTGTGTTCAGTGCACCTGATATGCGATCAGTGACAGCGTCACCACTTACAATGACAGAAGGACACATTCCGGTCAGGTCTACACTATTAAAATTCATCCCTATAACGTATAAATATAAAGAAATAAGGTTTCTGGTAAGTGTTTACGATGCACAACGATGACTATTTTGATATAGCCTACGAGTATTTTCGGTTTAATGTAAAACAAACCAGGTTTCAAATTATAATGAGCTTTTTACAAAACTAATATACCAATTTACCAGCAATACTCAATATATAAAAAGCAATATTTCGCATAATGTGCTTTGTCCTTAGTAACGCCGGATTCTATTAATCAGGTTTTTTTAATAATCAAATAAACATCTATGAAATTTCTGCTTTCCTAGTTCCTGAGACACTGGTGAAGGATAGACGAATGGAGGTTTCAAAATTCAGATAAATCCAATCCAAGTTCAATATATAATTTTAAACAAATGGGTTCATAAAATTAAACCATAGGATAATATAATTTCACGTGAACGCAACCAATCGGAAACGTAATTTAAAGATAACAAAAGTGTGTTTAGGTAGAGCTTCGTCGAATAATTGTTATGTTGGCAGGCAAAGAAGGCTTTTCGCCTAAAAAATTACCCATGGAGCACAGGGTGACAACGTCAACGTCATTTATATTATAGTTTCTTTGTCTATTAGGATATTATAATAGTCTAAATTTGAAGCTATTAATAATTATATAGTAGTGAGCTTACAACAAACTATTTTGATTCATATCAAGTAACTGATGTTAGCGTTAGAGAAATTCGCGGACACGCATACTCTTACAAAGTATAAATTATTTCAATTATAAATCCACTTTAAAAAATATCACATTCATATCGAAAATCTTCTACCAAAAAGTCATTCAATAAAAAGCCTTACAGATACAAAACATTGTGATAAAGTTAAATAGGTCTAAATAAATCGATTAACTGATTATTTAACGTTAACGTTAAACTATTTAACGTCTACTTAATATTTATTTCAAACAAATTTATATTTTATTAATAAGATTCTTAAAGTAAAATCACCTGTGCCAGAACAGCTGTTGAAAGGGAAGCTCGCTTAAGCCGAGCGAAATCAAAGTCTTTAGTGTTGCTCAGTCACTTCCAGACTTATAATTAATTTATCAGCAATGGCTCCTTTGAATAAATATAATGCTTTTGTCATTTGTAAGAATCTTATCAATAATGTGTTTATGGCCTAACAAAAGCTTGGTAAACTTTGGTTAACCTGACACGAGCTCATCGTAGATCGCTATCGTGCTGTATATTAAAAACAGTAGATATGACGTGATGAAGTAAAAGACATACACACTCATTGATTTCACTTTTATCGCCTTATCGGCTGAGTTTTGTTTCATTATTCGTGCTTATTTTAGATCTCCAGCATAGCTGATTAATTCTAATTTTGTTTAAGTCTTTCTAAAATTAATTTTGTCCATTTATTGTTTAGTTTAAGTACTTTTTTTTGTGTACCACGACCTTTATATGCATGTTGTGTCGTCCTTTAATAGTATGTTACACTGTAGAATATAATTTGTAAGGTAGTTTTAAGTTTTGATTTGATGTTAGTGTAACGTAGTGGATGACCTTTTTAAATAAATAAATAAAAAATTATAAAATTTAGTTCTAAAGTTATCAAAATACAAACGTAAAGTTTCAAAACGGTTGGGAGGAGGCTTGGATTGGTATAAACTATCTCATTTATTTCACAACAAAGAAAACTGGTTAAATACTGAAGAAAAATGATGAATATTTTTCTAAGGGAAAGATTTCGTTTACATTACGAAATACTCTTATATATTCACTCTCTGAGATTCTAACCTACGATTCCACTGGTACCACCTGGGAAATATACCCTTTCAAGCAAGCAAATAGTTGTGCGAATTGGTGCCGGCAATAGGTAGGTGAATCAAACCATGCGTAGAACCCGGATGTATCGGTAATCGATGTTCAACCTAAAACGTTAAGAAAATGACGCAAACAAAAAAATCACTCACAAGCAATTCGTTTACATAGATGTTAAGTATCTCACTATTTGTAGCACTAAAACTACAAAACTACTTTGATCTACAATTAAAGAATTGTCTTTCTTTATATAGATAAAACAGGGCTAGTTATTGAGCTCAATTAACTCAAATAACGAAACCCGAAAGACAAAAATGTAGAACATAAATATGTTCTATAAAACGTTTATATTATATATGAAATATAAACATGTATATCTTAAACATTTAAATTCAAATTTAATAAATATTACCTAATACTGAGTGAAAAATACCTATAGTTAGTAGCCCGTTCTTTATAATAAATTAATACCATTCGGAATTCATTTTGTATATTAGTCATATAGGTATTTCCATAATATTTCAATAAAATTATTTCTAAAAACAAGTTTGTAATATATTTTACACAAACTTTTAGGTGATACGAAGTAATTAAGTTTTTCATAAATAAATGAAAACAAAAACAATACTAGCAATGCGGAGAACTTATGTGTTTGTAAAATAAAATCTCAAAAACAATTCAATTTAAAAGTCAAAAGGGAAAAAAATATTTTATAAAACTCACCAAATAAAGTATAAAATATCCACGAATAATCACACAAAAACAATAATTATAACACAACACTTGATACACAATGCAATCGTGTCTAGTTAAACAGAAAATAAGCTTTAAGCTCGACACGTCCGATCACTACGGGTTGAATTTTGTACTGAGTTGCGACTTACGAGTAGCGACTAGCGAGACTCGTCACTCAAGTATTCACTATGAGGCTTTTTTATTCAGAAATAGGTTTGTTTGACTGCTTACTGAGTAGCTACGGCACGTATAAATGAGTGGAAAGCCACCACACATACATATACGATTAAAGATATAGATAAATTGAATTCCACGGATAAAATTAAATAATATAAAATTAAAAAATATAAATGCTATAAGTTGTTTAAAATTTTTTTGCTTTATACTTTGTTTATTGCTGAAGTCTAAGCCAATGCTGCCATACGTATTTGATAATAATGGTGCTTCGTTAGGTAACTCAGTGAAAGTACTATTCTGTTTGAAATCCTGTCAACAGCTGGTGCTCCAGCAGGGACGCCCGTTTCCGCCTGATCGCTTGGAAATCTGCACTACAGCAGCAGAATCACCATATAGAATATTTTTATATGCTATAATATGGAAAAATGATCAAAATTTAAGGAATTATCTTTGTCAATCTTCAATTCAAATTCAAAAAATCAATATGGTGGTTCTGGAAAGCCGAGCTTTTATTACTGATGGTGTCATTGAAATACTTCAATGTCGCTTTTAGGGTCTTCCGATTGGCCGTCGTGTGCTAAGGCAGACTACGCAACAAAATTTCATAAGTTTTCTCCAGTAAAAAATAAGTAATTTATAACTTAAAGTCATAGTTGTGATTAAAAATATGTTTAAGCAAACAGTTTATTAACCAATAGAGTTAACACCCACAGATCAAGGTATATAAATAGATTGATCTAATATGATATAAAACTACTAATAATATAATTTTTGTATTATAAGTAAGATAAGTGTTAATTAAACATATAGCCTTACGGTTATAGATTATAATAACTAATAATTTGGAAGCCGATGTACACAACGCCTCAGTAGTCTGCAGCAGCAAAGTATTTCTATAAAGGAATGTTTCATACAAATATTTCGCGTTATACGCGTCAGTCATAGTAGAGTTGCTTCCCTTGGGTTACCTCAAGAATGAAATATAGCAATACTTCTTCGAACACCCTCCATGCCCGTATCTCTTTATATATTATTAACACAGATAATATGTCTATAAACGCACATTCATAAATTGATATTTTGAAGTTTTCTGTGAGATTTTTTTTTCTTTTAAGAACAGTGGGATTTCGATAAATGTTTTTACTATTGCTTAATCGATTCACTGTATTTCCTTTAAGATTTAATTAGAATTTCATTAAAAGATACTAATCTCGAGCTCCTCGTCTTGCATTTGAAGTAATTCACAAGCGTTTAATGTCGTTTAATGAAAGTTGTTTGTGTTTTGAATGTAAACACGAACAATGTAGAGTTTTACGTAAAATATGAAAATTATGGCTATGTTATATGTGCCGTGTGTATATTGCTATTAGTTTTGATGTTCGTTTATTATATCGATTGGAAAATATACGCACTGATATGCTTTTGACTTCCTGTCAAACAACCTAACGATGACATGTTGATTTTGTTCCTAGGCATGAATTTTCTTGACAGTAATGGTGACCTTATTGCTGGTGCAATCCTTGCTCAGCATTCATACAACGCAATTCAGCGAGGAAATGATGCCAGCGTTCCGCCACCACACACACTTTTTAAATTTATGTGTTTTGATTTGAAATTATAAACTCTTCTCTGGCTTGAGTAAAGAGTAAATCTATAAAAAGTAGTATGCAGCGCAATCGAAAGATATCTTACATAATTAGTATTGATAGCAGGCAAAGTCGGTAATTTCCAAAACTAAGCAAATCTTAAATTTTGAGTGTTTGTACCACGCGATCCCAATGTTGCATCAGAGAGAAATTTATTGGTGAAGGTTTATCTAATGAAAACTTCATTCGATTTAAGCGTTTCAAAGTGGCGTGAACTTTGACTAACCGCGAAAACTATTATTATCTACGCGCTAACACTAATACCAAAACTATTCAGATAATATCTAAATTTTAAACCTGATGCTAGATAGTTATCTGATAAAATTGGTGCGTATAAATGTAATTACTTCAATTCTACATTTATTTAACTAAATTTGTGTATTGTTAATTTGTCACAACCTCTAAAAGTGTTGCAACAGCCTTCAATATGGTTTAGAACGTCGCGGAAATCCCACTGCCTCGAATCTCTGGTCACGCTGGACGTCCGTTACCTTAGGTTTATTTACATCTACTAACTCATTTTAATTTAAGGGTTGAATTTTTAGTGGACAGACAGTAGAGCGGCTGCTAGTAAGGTGTTTCGTCCCAGGTCATATAAGAACTGTTTGCAAAAAATACCACAACAGCCGTCAAATACATTACAAGTCCATGATCACAAATAAAATTATTATTTCTAATTTATAATAAGAAACTATCGCCGATAATTAAACACAAACTTCATTAAACTTACCGCGATCTCAGTCGAGTCCCTGGTGCAGGAAATCTGACTGTGCTATTGAAACTTGTTAACAAGAATAATATTCATGGGACACGCTGTCTAATTCATTGTGTTCATCTATATTAAGCAGTCTCTTGCCGTATTCGTATAATGTAATGAAGATCCTTTTGAGAAACTTTGTTTCCATGTGTGATAGTCGTTATTGTATTTTCTTTTAAAACGCAATCGTCAACGTAATTGTGTTAAGGTTTAAGTTAAAAAGTGTGAGGTTGAGGGCGCGACTAAATAGTTAATTGCACTTGACCGTAAAGTTTCCAATTATTTTAACGGGAATAATTAACGGAAATGTTTTTTTCATCGCTGAGTCATTAGGTTCAGTGAATTGATTCATGTTGAGATTTAACTTTAAAGGGAATATTGAGATAATGAAACATCCATTATACACCATTATACACAATACAATGTGGTTTAAATTGATTTTATGATTTTTATTTGTTAAATTCGTGTTGTTTTTTTTGCCAACATTAAATCAAAATCTATTTAAAAGTGTGCACTTAATGTTCAAATAAGGTTGCGCCGAGTGATGATCAGACTACTAAAATGGATCATTAGATGGAAGATGAAATAGGACATATCTTGTTAAAGCATATTTAAGTATACTCTATACTTATTCCTGATGTTCGACCAGATACCGATTGGCGTTTGTAGAATAATCAAAATTTCATGGCTATTAATAGTAACCAGTATCCGCCGATACTAATAACAATATTTATTCTAAGTAGCTGTATACCCCAAACGTATATAAAAAACACGAGACCTACGGTATTATACTAATGGTCAAAAATATAATACAAAGCTTCAACAAATCCTACTTCCAAAAACTATTCTCATAACTTTACATCCCTGTAAAGATGCTATTAAATTTCATATTACTAATGTAGTGATGTGGAAGCATAAAGAGAATATACGTCGAATAGTTTCATTCAACAGTGAATGGAATGTTCTGATACGTGCTGTGACGATAAAATTCAAACCTACATTAAATCCCTTTTCTATTAAATACTTCTCGTTTATATTCGAAGCTTTCAAATATATCAAATTAATTTATTCTGTGTGAGTTGCGCCCTAGTTATTCAGTAGCGTCAACATTGTGCAAAACCAGATATTTGCTATATTTAATATATGCATTTCGGTTTTCAAGGACTTAGAATACACTTGAAATGATTATTATTTAGCAGGACTGGTTCACGATGCAATAAATAGACCTGGCCTTCACTTGTACCATTAAACACATTATTATCACTTTAAACGTGTTTCTGCAACCTTTTATTTTTGTTACATCTCCATTGAAGAAATTATAAGATGTAAATAAAATTATGCCCCGCTTGTTAAGCAAGCGATGCCACTGATTGCGTCATCTCACACAAAGAAAGAAGCAATGACGCGGCCTATTCCCCCATAAATTCTTAATTTCCTAAAATGTTCGTCACAAGTAACAAATAAGGGATAACAATACATTGGCAACGTCACGCTGTTCCGCTAAGGATGCGCAGGGAGCGTCCCGTTTATGGCCTCATTAATTTACGGTAGCTATAGTTTGTCGCTCATCTCATTGTCGCCCCAATTAGGGGTGGCAACTCGGACTGAAAGATTGATATGACACGGTAGCAAGTGGGTATGCTCATTATCCCAACGCCACTTTTAACTATTACGCTATAATTTCCTATTGTCCTATGTAAGAATACGAACATTGTTTAGATAAATTTTTATTTCAAGTTGTATTGCATTGTTTAAAACATAGGTGACTTAATAAAATTGTATATATTATAAAATTGACTACATGTAATTCGTTTTATTTATTTATTTATTTAATTACAGCCTATAGCCAAAAAAGAAAAACAAACTTAAAAACTACCTTAACCTAAACTTACAAATAAAATCTCCTTGCAGGCTTCACTCATTCTTAACAAGCCTGTCACAAATATATCCTGCTCTGGTGCAGATTCAATAAATTTATTAACCAGCGACACCATTCGTGGTATCGCTAATTTCTGGCGGAGCACAGTTCGCGAATTCCATTGCGCCAATATTGAATGCCCTCGCGACTGCATATCCACGTTACCTAACCTGTATAGATTTGTACGGTTTTTATACATTTACAATCAACATATATTTTCTTCTTCTTATTCGAAATTGATTATCACTCTGATTCGAATTAAGCTCATGTCCGACTCTGCCGGGATGCCTACATCCTGCATTTCCTTTACCACGTAGTTTTAACTATATTAAGAAGAGATTTATGTTAATTCATGGCAGAGCTGTAATCAGTTAAGCTTTTTGGCCTTGAAAAAGCAGGTCCCAAATGTTTTAAAAATTTGCTTTCAAATTATTTTAACTGAAACAATTTATTATTACAATTTCTTTATATTTAGATATGTTTATGTAAACATAATGTTTTTTTGTATTGTATTGATTTTGTATTCTGTTCGTAATTTGGTGCAATAAAGTGTAAATTGTTGCTATACTATATAGCCGAAATGCTTGGTGCATGCCCTTATCTCTGGATTTACCGTTCAAATTAAAACTAAAGACATATTTTATATCTAGCGCACTCCCGCTATATGCAACCAGCTGCCCCCTATTGTATGTAAACAAAAACATTTTTTTACTTACATTAAACTATTAATTTTTTTAACTATTGCAAAAGACTCCGAATTTTTCCTTTTTAAACGTTACGCAATCAACCGAAATTGAGCTAGCATAATATGTGCCTTTGGCTTCCAACCGGTATAATTCAAGAATTGAACCCAATTATATCCCCGATTGAGGTTTGAAGGTGTTAATAATCCAATTAACATAAAATGGAGATAATTTAATGTGCAGTGAACGATTTCGCGCCTTTTATAAATAGGATATGGTAATTAATTCACACACTATATAATATATCGGTTAATATATTTGTATACATTCAGTTTCATCTTTATAAGAGCTTTTTATACAATGGAAGTCTTAATACTCTGTAATGAATCCAACAGAAGAGCGCAGTTTATTCCAACACGACATTTATAATTTCAATTTTCTACTTGCTTAAATATACCCTACATTTGTATCAGAATCTTCTGCCAGAACCTTATTTTATGGATAGTCAAATTTTATAAAACGCGTTTTTTTTTTAACTATAAAATTCAGACATGAGTTACTCTTCGTATCAAGCGAACTTTTGTTTCTGTTATTTTAACTGTAATTGCCTTTTTTCTTCACCAAAAAGCCACCTCGCTTAAGCCGAGATGGCCTCGAACATTTTATACGTTGTACATTTTTCTTTTTTCAGAAACACTGCATGTATTCACTCTAAAACGAATAAGTAGATAAAATTTTCATTTATATCAAATGTAAAACATTTTAATTGATTGTTTTGGGTTTCGACCACTGACCTAGTTTCGAGTCATTGCTGTCAATGTCTGAAACTATTGGAAAAGGGTGCTGCCTTAAACGTTATTGTCACTACCGGAAATGTTGATTTAAACCTAGATTTAATTATGATAAGGCTGATAAGACTATTCAAAATAAATTTCGTATGTTGCTAGTAAATCCAGTTAACTCCAGCAGGAGTAAAAACTAAAAATAAAAAATTAACTTCATGAACTACTTTTTAAGTCGCGTTCTTTTGTCACTCCCCAAGACTTATAAAAAATATATGGCAAATATCTTTTTGATTTGGAGTTCGAAAAAAATGTTTTCAAATTGATAATAATTTTATACAAATTTCAAACTATCGCAACTTCAGTGCTTAGAGAAGATCACTTCTGTGTTTATTGATGCAGCACCACGACGATCTTCCAAAAACCTCCATGACATAAGAGAATATCGAAGACGTACAGCTAATGCTCATGTGACATAGCATGAAATAGAGACATCCGTAGGCATTTCAAGGACAAAAAATCCTACACGGAGAACTTGTCGAAAAGAGTTGGTCTCTCAAAACGACAGTTTTGACAAAATACCGAGTGTTAAGCATCGTTTGAAAGTCACCGTGTAATTTTGAAATGATTCCGAACCTAATAATAAAAACGGTAACTCAGACTTCGCTGTTCACCTGCCACCAGGCACTTGCCCAATTTTTTAACTATAACTACACAAATGAAATATACAACAAATAGAAATTACTTGTTTGCAGAAATTGCTACATGAAAATTTTTGCTTTATACTGCTATTAATGATCAAGAAAGTATCCCTTATTCTAAATATATAGGGACTTCAATCATTTTTTAGAAATCATTAATTCGAATGAAATTCAATTAAATGTTTCGGTGTAATGAAGCTGGTGGGCTGATTAATGATATAGTAAACATTTCCTGCTAATGAGACTGACCGCGCGCATTAATCCAATAAAACAGGTTGTAAACTGAATTATTTTGTTTTACTGTGAAATAAGTTACTGTGAGCTCAGGTATATTAAGATAACGACCTTTACGTAAAGTTCACCATACCGGAGTGCGAAACAGTTGGTCCTTGGTTCGATATGATCAAAATTTGTGTAATGGGCCAATCGTATGTATAACATTCAGACGGTTGCTAACAACTATCTTTTACCTGTCGTCTGGATGTAATGTGTATGTATTTATAAAAAAATTACTTATATGTCATATATTTATCAGTTGTATTAACATAATTCTAGCTATTAATAGCTAAACTTGGGAGTAACTGACTGCGTGGGATTTGAGTCTAGCATTTGCTTTTTGATTGTTTATCTGGTTTGTCGTTTGCAGCAAACATTAATATATTGATCTAACTTTGTGGCAGACAACACTCGAAAATTTTAGGATTAAAACAAAAACATTGATTATAGTTAATGTATGTCCTGACAAAAACGCCTTATAAATAATATACAAATATGCAAATGGAATTGAGGTGAATATTTCCACAGAATAAAAATAGAAAATTGTAAGTGAGCAGGAAAATCAGATTTTTTTTAATATCTGCGTGCCACGCCAAGCACCTAAACAAAATTCCATTTTGTTCCATAAATTCTTGCTTGTATTTGCGTTTCGGGTGCTTCCATTCATTTAAAGTTATATTATAAGTAAAATTAAGTAACTTTCACAAAAAATGCGCAAAATAAAAGCCTTTTCTCCCCATACATCATTTTAATAGAGCATTTACAGTTAGAGGTTTGGGGTAATGGGGTAATTAGCGTAAGAACTTGCCGTTTTTCTCGAAACTTCTTTTAGAGTCTGCAATTAATTACAAAAGGATTTAGTGAATTCAATAAAAGAAAATATCCGTTTCGCAACGTTTAATTAATACAATATTGCATGATTTTATTCTTAGTTAAACAACACAACTAATTTGTAATATTATATAGGGAATACAACCTCATCGCTATTTAACACTGTAAAACTACTCCTATAAATGGAGCAAGCTGCTAACACTTTGATACTCGATAGATGGAAAATGCAATTTAAAAGTACTATTACTAATCTTTAGTTCGTGGAATTGAAGAATATAATTAGAACTGTTTGTATATTAAAAGTTAAACTATATTCTAATATCGATTTTTTAAGCTGTTCCAAAAAAAAATATCATATGGCGTAATATTGAACGCTACATTCCAAATGTTCATATGAAAATCTCGGGTTTATAAATAGTGAAGTATTCAAAATGACCAGATTTCGTTGGGAAAAGATGATTCTTAAGTACACTCAATAATTAACACAACGAAGCTATTAATATTAATTAGACTGTTAAAATGACCTACTTTTTATTCATTTAAAATGCTGTGTTAGATATGTAGTTTTCATTAAGTTTTTATTATAAAACATGGTAATTTGTGATTAAAACAAACTATTGTTTGAGAATATTAAAAGCTAGATTCTTTCAACATAAAATATGTGTCTTTAACAGTGAATTAATTTGTTCGGGGTTTATGTATTGTAGAAGAAAACCTGAACGACAGATTATATATTTCAGACATTAAACACTTTATGGTAAGCACATATATGGATAATTTTAAGACACGTGAATAACTGTTTAATACTCACTCAAGTAGGACCTTTTAAATTTATTTAATTTCTAGCGTTTGTCAGTGTCTACGTTCACGAAGTAATATATAAGGTAAAGCGGAAACGTTGTTATTTTGTTTAAACGCGCTAATCTCAGGAACTACTGGCTCAAACATTATTTACATTTGCATAGTCCTCTACAGGAAGGCTATATATTATTTTTATGCAACAGGAGGAGGCTCACCTTTGGACACTCAGAATACCAGAGGCCTCAGAAGTCCATTGCCGGTATTTAAGATGACGACACGCTCTTTTTTTGAGGTCGTATTGGTTCCGAAATACATCTTGTGGCTATTACAACACACACATAACATTTGCTAACTATTTTAAAACTATGCTAAAAATAGTGATGTCAGCTCAGCTGACGTCATTTTTCTTCAATGTTATTCGTAGATTCCTTTTTTTGAGAACACACACACAATAAAATCACTACCTTAACAAATAATCACTTTTATTGCGTAAAGCGTATCACAATAATAGTTTTACACTGTCCGAGTCCAAATAAGCGAATGTCCTTTCTGTTGTAGCGCTCGTCTTTTTATAACAAGTGTAGTGGGGTGGTAGTAGTAGAGGGGCGACCCCAATACGCGCAACAATATTGCCATTTTACGCCGGTATTGCTCCGATATATAAAATTATTGTTAAAGGGATTATTTATATTTCTGCGTAACGATGTGCTTAACAAGTCACGGTAAACGTACGTACGTACGTACTAATTTCAAGTTTGTAACATAATATTAAGTAGTTTCATGTACGTGAATCCTCATGAAGCCGAATCATAGGTCGTGCATTTTTATATAAATGGTAGACTACGAGTAATGAGTTTTTATAATTCAATCGGGTATAATATAAACTATTATTACTACTAATAATTAATACACAACACGATTCGCAATGACAAGGCAAAGTATTCACATCTGAAGATACTAGAACTACATCGTTAATGAAAAGATGTAAGAATTTATTTTTGTACATTCTTAAGATTTTCTGAAAATCCGCGCACATTTGGGGATTTTTCGTTGTTTATAGCTCTGTGCACCGATAATTCATTTGGTTCATGCCGGGCTTATAAAAGCGACGACCCTTGGGCCCGTCCTATTATGTTTCGTAACCGAAAACCCGAAGAGCTATTTCCGGAAAAGTACGAACTATCGCTACATGACGATTGCCAAATTGGTATGACGCAATTGTGCGATAATAGCTTTTGTATTCGTATCATTGTGATAATGTTAATCTAAGTACTCTGGACATAACGATAAGTGACAAGTGAAATCGACATTCGATTGAATAAATAAATAAGCTTCTTAGCCTAGATTCTGTCTTTATCAGTCGTTATAAGTAAAATCAAAGTCAAAGTATTATTCCCTCATTTCTTCTGAACATTGTTCGTTCATAAAAACGTCCGATCTGCGATAAGTAGCCAAGAAACTCCAACCATACATTTTTAATGGGTAGAATGTTTGATGGCATTAAATACGACTCATGCGTCCAGTAAGTGTAGAGCACCAATACTCTAACTTTGCATTCCATCCGCACCATCTCGATGCTTGGAAGTCTTCCACAGTTCGCTTTACAAGGCATTTTCTATTGCGAACAAGTGAATTGTAAAATCGACTTCCAGTGGAGGTCTTCCCCACGAGATACGAAAGCACAGTTCTTTAAAAAGAGAGCGTATTCCTTCGTGTTTATGGGCCGCGGCTGTTCCCGCTTAGGCCATCCGCAAGCTCTTTTGCCCCCCTATTTTATAAAAAAAAAACAATTCTCAAACATATTTATATATATGTAGTCTAATTAAACCTCGGCCGTTCCTGTTTTCTTAATATCACAAAACACGGATCAAGAGTTGTTCATAATTTAAAATAATCAAAGAAATACTTGTTCAAGATCGTGCCTACATGCATACGTAATAATACCGCCACGCTTCTTTCTTTACTGGAACAATGGCTTCTTATATTATCAATACTTGTAATGTAAAGGCGTATCTCTAATGGATGTGGATATTGGATTTAGCACTCATTAAGCACCACCTACGTGTTTGGACACCTTAAAAGGAGCTTGATGGGTTCAGTAATAGTCATCAGTGTTTTAAATGTTTGGCTATAGACGTCATTAGTCAATCAACGATAACTTTCTATAATAATAACGAACCGTTATGAGACAGGGGGACAAATGAATCACTTAGAATAGTGGACACCTGCAACGGCAGGAGGCTTAGTCTGAATAAGTCGGTCTTAACTATTCAAAAAAGTTATGCTATACTTTAAAGATATAATCAAAGCTCTTGTTCGCTGCTTAAGAGATTTTGTGACGAGCGCTAACTGCTTAATCGTAAATTCACATTAATTGACACTTCACAATTCATTGTCTCGCGTTACGGCTTAAGAAACTTGACAATCAAGTCGAGAGCTTGGAAAATTAAGAAAAATCGATGTTTGCACGTCGTTATTGACCTTCACTAATTTGTTGGCTGACGGACGACAAACACTACCTTCATTTGTTTTCGATTCATAAATCAGTTATTTTGCAGCTGGATGACTCACTGGGGATCTTGGCATACATATCACATTTCACACACGGTCTGTTGCCCCCGAAGGTAAGCTATTTTTTTAAATTTATAATAAATACATACAAGAAAGAGTATAGATATGTTCAAATACATGTCTCACGAATACACAATTATAGCTTGTGTTATGGGTGCTAACCGATTTTTTATTAATACCAGATGATAACTGACAAATATATTATATACATATATTGACTGTATCGTAATTGGGAACCTTGGCATCCGGTTTGTTTACAATTACGCCAACTGGATAGACAAACAACAAAAAAAGCAAATCGTGAAATGAGTAGTCCACGATCTATCCGCAGTAAATCGACTCTAACGATTATTCAACCCTTATATATCCTTAAATAAAAGAGACCAAAATAAAACTGCCACGCCAGATGTTACACAGTGTTTAATTAACAGAAATTGTAAATTTGGAATTTTATACAATATTTAGCAATTTTTTACGACAGTAAAAGGGCTCAGCTGTTATATTTTTTGTTTGCAAAGAGTCTATTAAAAACTGCTGCACGGACAATTTGTTTTAGTCTCTAATAATAATAAATCTTCATTTGTAATGTATTAGTACATGTGTTATAAATCAATGTTTACTGCACTATATGACAAAATGTCAAAGAAACATCAGTACGTAATCATGCTGAATCGTGCTAACGAAGTGTTTTGACGCTAAGTAAGCGAACTTTTTGGTATGAGCTTTGGGAGCTTCGGGTCTGTATGAGCTCGCCGGAAGATAATGGCTGCAAGAAGCCGGTTTCTGCTTGAGGATTTTTAGGTTAAAGGAGGCGTCTTCCATTAAGCAAAGAAAATAATAAACTGGGGTATGCAAATGGGGTACTAATTCCAATTCGAATATAACTTTAGGATTGAAACTCGGACTATCAAACGATTTCTAGAAAAGCCGGACAAGTGCAAATCGGAGTCGCAAATAGAGATTTCGTTACAAATACGTTTTACTGTATTTTATGATTAATTTAAAACGTATAGTTTTTTCCCGATACAATACAACAGTATTACTTCCAATTGCAGTGTTTTGTTTTAGAAATTGAACTTAGAACTACAGTGTTTTTCGTTAAATGAATGATAAGTAGTGTATTAGGAGGCGGTTATAACGACACCAATAAAACAAAGGCTAGTCAGCAGGAAACGAACACGACCGAATCCACAGGCGGTAGTATACAGTAATTGAATTATGCGGCGGCAAATTAATCGATTTGGAACTCAATAAATTACATCTGTATACAATTTGTTTAATAAAATGGTATTTTAGTTTATAGGATTGTCGTAATTGGACGTTTGTCAATTGCTACAAAATATTACGATATTTATTATATGCTGTTATATCTAACGTAAGCATTTGTTTCAAAAAATCAAAGTTATCAACCGCAAATCAAGGGCGTAGAACGGACGAAAAGAAATGGAAAGAAAGTCTTTAAATCGCCCAGTTTGTTACAAAGAGCTATTAAAGCTTCTAAACTATCTCTACCCTCGAGTAAAATACCCCATTGGGTATCCCCAATTACGTTAAAGAAATGTATAATGTCCAAAGATTTGAAATGTCAAGCTTGGGTCAAAATCAAAATATTACTCTACTAACACTCGCTCGTATGATCGAAGAAACATCGAAATTAGTAATGGAGGTAAATATAATAAGCATAACAGCGACACGGATGCTTTGAATGATGTCAGGGACCCGAACTACTTGCTTATTTGCTTATTCGATTTTATGCTCCTCACAAATATCACCGGACAAGGAAGCATCCATTGCTGGCAGAAATTCGTTCTCGAACTAGTTATCAAGGTCCAATTACACGCTTCATCAGACAAATTAATTATTTCCTCAGCTCCGTACTAGAATGTGACAGATTTCTGACTGATTGAAACGCTATTTATATCTTCGTAAATGTATCATACTCGCATAGACAAAATATATATAGTTATGACATGTTTAGGTCTACAGGGGAATAGTTAAGATACATCTTTAAATTAAAACTAAATAAATAAACCACTATGAGTCGACACAATCCACAACAAGACAATGCTGCTACAACTCATCAATTGCAGTCCCAAACTAATAAAACAAGCGGAGCAAGTTTGACTCGCGTTAATTAACGAATGGAGTATTTTGTATTATACATAGCAGTCTGTGTTATCGCCTCTAATTGTGAAATAGATGAAGTATTTTAAGACTGATTAACAGTTGAACGAAATTGTAAAGTAAGATGAAGCTAACAGTTCTGCTGTTCTATTAAGCTGTTTCAGAGCACCCATTATGTACGGTACGGGAGATATAAAGTGGAGTTTCAGTACACAGACGAAGAAAGTCCAAATCGTGTTTGATAATGTCCACAATAGCATGTTATAAATGAGGGTAGTTTGATGATAGAAGGCTATGCAATTTCAATGAGCATTCAACTATTTGAATTACAAATTCCATCCAAACGGGTGCTGTGGATGTGAATGCGTAACAGACATACATAATATAAATATGGATAGCATAATTTGATATAATTGTACTGGAGTATCGCACATACTACCATAATTATAGTCTTCAAGTTGTGACACAGTAATTGTGGAACGCGGACGCAAGTCATCGTATTATTTGTTTAATGAAATGTTGAACATTACATACATTTTCATTATACCTGCTTAAATTTTGGTTTAATTGAACCGAGATGAGGTTCAAATAGCCGCTTATTTTATATCCTGTATAAGCCGTACGAATTATTTATATCCGAAACTATTAATGTATTTCATTGAATTGTTCAACGTTTTGTGCAATCTCCTGTCTGGTTATATCATTTTGACTTATTGTTTGACATAGATTGATTTTGAAATAAGATTCGCTTGCAAAAAAGATTTTCAATAATATGTAATCATGTAGTTTAATTTATTTTAAAATATTTATATATCGTTTATTAAAATATTTTTAAGAATGGTATATTATCTTAAACTAGCTTACATCAATAGATTCTGATGATTACATCAATAGATGCGAGTCTGACTTGGGAACGAACGGAAATAATCCGGTCTCTAATTTTTGGTCCTTAAACATTTATTGTATGCTGTGGCCTTGTTCCAGCGGCAATACACCTGTGAAAATTTCAACTGGCTATCACACTTCATGAGACACGGTCTGGTGATGAAGACCGTGGCCATCATCGGACATCGAGGTAGAATACGAAATTTTATCCGTATTATCTGTTCTGCCGCGCACCACCGCTATGTGGAACCTGCAGCCAAAGGAGGTATTTCCGAACAAATACGACTTAGGGACCTTCAAGAGAGTGTATAGGCATCTTAAACACCGGCAACGCAATAGTGAGGCCTCTGGCATTGCGAGTGTTCATGGGCTGCGGTATCACTTTACATTAGGTTTATAAAAAAAAGCCATTCATACCAAAGGAACAGTCAGGCAGACAGCGAACTTATAGGGTTCCCATTCTAATCCTTTGGGTACAAATCCAAAACAAAAATAAAACTTGAACATAATATTGCTCTATGCACATTGCTGGGAATATACTATAATGGGACAGATATGCTGATAATGAACTCATTATACGTAGATTAAAATTCAAGAATTTTATGTTAACCAACTGATTACATTTTAATATTTTGGGTTAACGAGGCGTTTTAGTTATTCCACCGATACACATTAGGTTTAATGGAGGAGTTTGTTTCTGATTTGTAATGTATTCATTCAAATGTAAAACTATTTTTTTACTAAACATACATTAAAAACTCCGATTTGAAGCTGCACTAAAAATTTACAAATTTGTATTGGACCATTGCTAAGACTTGGTCAAATTATGTTTACGTTGTGATGAAAAGAGATAGGAATGAACGGTGCATTTAGTCTCTTTATAGGGGTTGTATTTGAATGAAGCTGCTATTGGTACAAAGTACATTAATATATTAGAGATAGATCATAGAATTAGTCCTTTCATTTGCTATGCTATTTACTTACCTTAGCATGATTTTCAACCTTCAATTAGGCATCCATCCTACTTTTACATTACTCTTTAAGTCTAAATTGTGTGCTGGGCATAACTGCTCTTCTCTGATATTTATGTAAGTTTTAAAAAGTGTGTAAGCGCGTCTATATGCTATAAATAGCCTTATTTGGTCCTAACCGACAGCAATATCGTTGTATTGATTATGATATAATTATATCAATATCCACTTACTGTTTCCATATGAGTTAATTTTTATTTATTAAAGTTTCCAATTTTTTAAATGAAATTGTTTGTAGAAGTGTTATCCACCGTTACAGACTCGTATTTTGTTTATGTATAATGGCCTAGATTAGGTACACCCTACGCAACTGAAATTCGGACCGGTTAGAAGGCGAGATAACAAACAAACATTGTAGATTAATCTTTATATCTGTTAGAACCGATTCAATAAATATTTAAAAAATTTTAGACACTTTACTTAAACTCAAAAATCTTTATTTATATGGGTTCATGTGTATAAATGAATTGCAAATATATAAAATGTGAATTTACATTTACTATTCTAGTCTTTTATTGACATAAATGTTACTCATTTAAAGAAAAACACTTTATTAATGGATTTAAGTTATGTATTTTTGTAAAATTTTAATATATTTTTCATTATTTTTTGAAAGACAAAAATGTAAATGTAAAATATTTTGAAATTTTGCAAAAATACATAACTTAAATCCGTTAATAAATTGTTTTTCTTTACATTTACTACCACAATGAATGGTATACAATGAACAAGAAACTCTCCGCTAAAAAAGAAAAGCTCCCCTAAAAGAGTTGTCTTTATGTATATACATTAATAATACAGATCCAAGAATCAGCCGAGTAGGCGTTTAGAAATAGGAGCGTCCACGATCGTTAAAACTATGATCAATTTAAAGTCCATTTCATGCATTCATTTTTCAATCCAGACACAACATATACACAAAATAACATGTTAAATCAACTTTTTATTTTGTTGCCGGTCAGATATGTGGTACTACTAAAATTACCGTACACCAAGTTAATGATCTCTTGATTAACGCGTCAGTTAAATTGATAAAACGAGTTTTTGAACCGAATTATTACAGTAGTAATTATTGATTGTGATAAGGGCAACTTATATCTGTTTAGTGCCTTTCACCTGTTACACTTGTTTCTCGTTCATTACATAAATATTTGCTTGTTTTAGAAAAGTGTGGACTCAGCATCGATTTTTTTTATAATATAACACACAAATTGACAATTTATTTCGGACTGGTTCATAGACTGTGCTTGAGAAATGTATATTTGAAGGTAATTTTTTTTACCTAGTCGCCTTAGCGTCTTAGTGTCAGTGTTGATTGTCTACTTTTTCATTCATATACGTCATGCGTGTTTCCCATTAGTGTATACAGTGACCACAGACCTCCTCTTGCATCCTCGCATACCTCTCTTGCTTTTTACACACTCATTCAATTCATCGTACATTCTCGTCGGTTATGGATGCTCTTGACCTGCCCTTTTGCCATAACATTCTGAATCTGATCCAAAATTGCAGGCATCATCAGATTCAGGCAGGTCTCCCACCAACACATTCACCGTATATATCCGCCTTATTAGTCTATCCTCATTCATTCTTTCCATGTCACCGATCCATCTCAGCGTGTCCTTTACTAAGTTTACCCTCAGCTTTGGGTTACGATTACATTAAATTACTGATTTTTCCATTTGTGTCGAATAGTATCGCAAAACTTTCTATTTTTTACGATGGTTAATCCATTGACAGACCCGGGACAATATATACATGGTATGAGGAGTGTGGCCCCACTAACCACTAAACCCATCAGTCCTTAGGGCTAATGACGAGACCTGGTAACAGCGAGACCTGGATCGGTATACTTAAATATTATTTAAGTATTATTGAAATTTAATGTAAAAACATTGTACATGATGACGTCGCTTCACGATGATATTTTGAATTGTTTTGGTAAACAGGAGTCATAAATAAACTAGCCAAGTTGAATAAAATAAACCGTTTCTCGTACAGCAACCGAATTTCAAATATTGATGTGCCAATTAGGATTTAATGTTATTGTATATACGTCTCGCAGTCCCGTGTAGTGTACGAGCCATATCACTCGTTAGCGAATATGGCCTCTATGTTTATGACATAACTGTTTGATTTTTACTGGCACCGTTTTGCAATCTCAACGAAGGTAAATGAGGAGAATTTAGGCACAAATCATAACATACTAAAAATACATTATCAGCGATGTGTTTGTGACGTTGAGCGAACACGATTTATAGATTTTGTTAATATAAACATTTTACATACAAATATAAACATGGTAACGTTAAATTCATCAATTTGAGTATAAACTCAATCATTGTTTATGATAAACAATGGATCGATGCGTGCAAATAAGCATAAAAACAGAAACCTATTTAAAATACGAGTATGTGACGACTTTCTTTTTATAAAACGGGACAAACGGGCAGGAGGTTCACCTGATGTAAAGTCATACAGCCGCCCATGGACACTCGCAATGCCAGAGACTTCACTAGTGCGTTGCCGGCCTCTAAGATGCTTGTACGCTCTTTTCTTGTAGGTGCCTAAGTCGTATTTGTTCGGAAATATCTCTTTTGGCAGCTGGTTCCACAGAGCGCTGGTGCGCTGCAGAAGGTAGAAAACCATAAAGCTTAAAACTCATATGTCAAAACCTACTACGTTTTGACATATGAAAGTCATTATTTCTTTAATTCTGGATTTTACACACACCGAGAGCATTAGTAAGAAGAAATAGCTTGTAAAATTATTGTTATGTTGTTGGCATAATAATTATGACAATCAATTAAAAGTTAAATAAAAAATAAAATAATATTATAGTTCTTATTCTAGTGATGGACTTTTTTAAATCAAATGAATTTCATGAAAATTTCCTTGCCTCTTCTATTCATCCAACTCCATTAGCCAATATATGTCGCGTAATTAAAGCGCCCACAGGATTTAATATCGACATTGAAAGGTCAACGACCTTAGCCGAAACCCGTTTCAAAACACTCATTCAATATTACAAAGATACCTTTAATGGTGTTTCTAATAAACTTGTAACTTTAATAACCATAAATAAGGATTAAGTACTACGCACCACCTCTTTCAAATAATAAAATTTTGTTACTATTTAGGCATATTGAGTTGAATATTCTAGACCAATATTGCCACGCGATAGCTAATCATTGTTGACACCGGCCTAACCTAGAACTTATGCAGAGGGAAGTCACAAAGTTTATTGTAAAAGCAGATATTGCTGCTTTTTCTATACAAACTAAACAGAGCTTTAGCTGCTGCTATATAGTAAGATGCCTTTTCAATGGTACGCTTGTTTAAGCTTTTTGACAGAGACATTTAAATTATATTATATGTAATAATGTATATTATATTATATATTATATAATATAATATACATTCGGTTTTAATGGACTGGTTACTGGAATACTGGTTCACGCGTGTATTACACAAATAATTAAAATTTCATATCAATAGATAGATATTTCACGATTTCCACGAAGTTCTAAAAGCGAGCTTTTAATGTAAATGTTATTAATTCACATATATCATCCAGTTATAAAGATAGTTTTGCTGCTCATTAAACGCCACAAAACTAATGATAATTTAGCAGAGCTCAAGGGGCCAGTCATAAAACATTCACACCTTGACCCCAGGGCCCGTATTCAATAAACGATGAACTCGAGGGGAATTTGCTGGACATACAAAAAGTTTTGGCAAATTGAATGAATTGTTAAGTTGTGAGGCACTTTCTGGAAAGCCAAGCGAACATCGCCGCCATTTTTCATTCTATGACGTATTAAGTTTTAAGTAATTTATTTGGCATGCACCAGCGGTTTCACCTGCTAAATATATATATGTATATGTTTATATATATATATATAGGCAGAATAATTAATCCTAATGTTTTACATAAAAACTATCTATCGTAATTGGTCCAAACAATCCTTGAAGAATTTTCATAGTCATTCAAAAAAATTCGCTTATTTTTTGAGGATAAGACAAGACCTATTTATGAATTCTTGGAAAATCTCTATAGCCGAATTCAAACATCCACTACTTATGACCAACGAATTTTCTAAAAAGTTTATAATCTCATATTCTAAATGGGCAGAACAAGCAATACGTCATTCCTAAAGATCATTTGAGTATGCAGCGTGTGAAGATTCTCTTTGGTGGACCACACATATCTTAATGACCTGTTAACATTAATGTCCGTTGTTGTTGGGGATTAACTTTCATTACAGATTAATATATAGCTTCCCGCTGACTGGACTGACATTTATTAAGATGACACTAAATATAAAGTTGCAACTGCAAAAAAAAAATCTATCATTGGCTTTATTAACACAATAGTGCTGAAACCAATCGTTAAAGGCTTAATCTGTGCGTTTGCACCCATGTGGGTGCACTATTGCACAGTGCAGTATAGTTATGTAAATGTTTTATAAAGTTGTGGCCTCGTATCACCACGTTAAACATAACACGCTTTTATTAATTGAGCAAACAATCACGCAATTTGACTTAATATACAATAAGCTCTTTGTGAACGCGATTAACACATTCTCTCGATAGTATTACGACTCGAGTGCTGTCGTGTATAATTTAATAAAAAAATATATTAAAGAAATTCGCGTCTATCAGATTGACGACACACAGTGTAAGGAAAACTCAGTTGAGTAATGGACTGCAAACAGAGCATATCTTTTGTCTACCATCTCTTATATGTTCTTTTTACAGTTTATATGTAAGTATTTATCAGTTGTATTAGAAAATGTTTCCCGATATATAATTATTATAGATTTTCACGATTGCATTTTCTTTGTCAGAATGAGACGGTTTGTTGATGATCTACTCACTTACCTTTCAAAAGATCCATCAAACGGATGCTGTTAGAGTTCAGTAGTACTTTTTTGTTATAACATAACATAGTTTAGCTCTTTGTTTTCATACAATTGTTATATTCTGAACTTGAAGTAAAAAGAACATAACTAAAAGATATTACAAGAAAAGGCTTTACTGATTTTCGCAATTAACATTAAAAACTTGGACATTATATAGTCCAATCCACACTTGATGAGAAAATAATGATATACTTAACTGAAATTACGCCCAAATTGGTGGTTCGCAGTAAGTTTTATGAAGTGAGCTATTTTTATATAACAAATCAACTTTGTATCTTTATTTTAATTCATTCATATCGGTCGAGAATTTTTTTAACGGTTATGAATATTATTTTTTTAACAATAATCAAGAAATCTTGACGACCATCAAGGCTTGGATAAAGTCCAATAAAATATAATTAGAATTGATTAGTTATATACACATTCCATTTTAAGAGGGCCGAAGTACCGGAGGGGTTTTGTGAACTCAGTTTTGTCCAATGTTAGGATCGAGAAAGTTTAACCCACAAAACCTACGTTTGTAAAACTAAAAACATACATTACATTCCCTTGAGTTGGATCAATTTTATTAACCCGAATAGGCTTTGAATTAAATTTAAATTCACGAGGTTAATTTATTCTATGCCAATGATATAAATCTGAATAGTTGGTTTATTTGGTTTAGAGCGCTGATCTCAACTACTGGTTCGAATGGAAATATTATATATTTCAGTTGGATAGTCCATTTATTAAGGGAACTTTTTATACGAATAAAATTGTTATTTTAATGCTGTTGCAAGAAACGGCTGGAATATATATAAAATATATATGGAATATATATGAAATATACAATATATATGGAATATATATATACAACACTTAGCTCTTGCTCTCAGCTTTCTTTGCGTGCTCTTAGCCTTTTGTCCGTCAGTTCTGTTTGTTACCTAATTTTCAAACGTAATTTCTCTCGCACTGACTTCAACGTCATTTTTTATTAAAATTACGGTTTAAAGTAAATATCACTTAGCAAACACGTACATACCAATCAATGAAGGTAAATAAATTATACTGTAATTAGAAGCGGCCAGGCCCGTATATTAATAATAAGGTTTCCGTCCGATTGCTATGCTTCAAGAGGAGCCTTCACGTCTGTAAATAGTATCGACCGTACAGTTATATTGATCAAGTGTTTGTGACGTCGTACGAGAACCTACTACAGGTACTACTAAAGCTAGGCGCTCAAATTTTTAAATTTAGTTATTGTGAACTAAGGATGTTATTGCCTGGACTTCGAGAGGTAACGACAGCGTTTCTGCCATTTAATCTCGGCCACAATTGTGGTTGGTTCTGCCGCGACCAGCATAAAGGCGTCTCTTGAAAGACTCGAACCTTGGCTTGGAGCTTTCATTCAGGAGATAATGAAGACCGAAGAAGATAGACGCGGCCTTGCTAACAGCTTTCGCCTGCTTAGCGGCATCCCCACCAACCATCAGAAAGAATGATTAAGTTCGCGTTTAAATTAATTTACGATTAATTAATTTCACTTACTGATTATTCCATTTAAATTAATCTGTGTTTTAATATTTGGGCCAAACTCGACAGTAAATTTAAGTTAACATTGTTTAAGATATTATTTATTTCATTGTATTCAGTTCACATTCAATACCTTTTTTAAATTTTCACTAACAGAATTTCCTTTGACATGTGGATCCTATATATAATGTGAGAATTGTAATTGCGTGGTTAACTCCATAACCTACAAATAGATGAGGATTTATAGCCACTGTTAGAATTGTGAGATGAATAACTAAGACATATTGTTATGATTTAAGTTATCTTAATAATAAATTATGTTGTATTGCAATATTGGATCATATTGGATCTCTAAGTACGGATCGCGTTATCGATTAATATAAATATATTTTTCTATGAAACCTTTGGTGGATCTGTAAGCTTCAAGCTACATATATTATTTAATACTATGTATTTTATAAATGGCAACAACTTTTAATGGTTATTTGTAAATAAAATACTTTCAAACGCGATTATTGTTTTTTCTAGAAAACGTCGGCATCAATATCATCAATACTGATTCCAAATGGACGTAAGCATTTTATAAGAAAATACATGTCGTATGAATTCGGTTTCTACGTAGCTACATTACTTGAATTAAGTAAAATAAACTTCTAAGACGAATGCGATTAAGCGGTGCTACGAGTCCAAACAGAATAATTTTTATACATATAAGGTTACTATAATATATATTTGTGCTCAACACAAATGGCGTTGAGAATAATAATTAATCAAGTAGCTTTGGTTCTACCTTTTGTGTGCTTAACACTATTTAGCACTCTAAGGGTTAAATGGAACCCTATTACTTAGGAATCTCTCGCTGTCCGTCTGTCTGCATGTCTGTAGAATATAATTATTTACTCGATATGATTTTTTACTCGTTTTACTCGTTCACAAAAATATTGTTTATCTACAAGAAACTTAATACATCATTACAGGCACTCCCATATTATTCGCATAAAAATCATAAGACTGTTTTTAGTATAAAATAAAATTATAAATTATTTTGAAGTACATGAAATTATTTTCTATACTTTTTTAGCTAGATATAAAGAAGCCTTTCCGATTAACAGGAAAACCATCTCATGATGTCGGTTGACATGAAATGGAAGCATTTCATTCTTACCTGTGTATGTCTGGCATGACCTGTGGATTGACATTTCAGGCTTTTGATGTCATCTTAAGAGAAGTGAAGAATCAGTGAAGCAAACATTAATTTGAAATGAGAATTCAATTCAGGATACAAAATAAGAAATAGAGCTTTCTTATTCAGTGAAATGATAAATACAGTGTTGCTACGACTTCGTTAGATCGTCATTTCTATTCTAATCTTTATTTAGATTGCGTGAATTCGAACACACATTTAAACAAACACAAAACGCGGTAATAAAACACAGCATAAAAGTAAATCTTACATAATTTATGTGTCTAGGCCAAATCTATTATGACAAATGACATCTTAATTGACAAGTTTAAATTTGAGGACAATATGTATTTCTATCTAACAGTTTTGATTTCTATTCGACGATTTTCCATTATATATATGGTCACAAAATGGTTGCCTCCGGCCATTAATGCTAACTGGCGGTTTGTTGTGTTCTTACTTCGTTAAGTACCAAACAATAAACAGCACATTCTAGAGCAATAACAAGCAGCTGCCGTTTTCTGACGATATACATTTGTGATAGTGGATATAGTCGCGAGCTATTTATAAAATTTTTGCGTAGCCGTGCTTAAATGCGGATTACATGGTATAAGGCGCATGAGGAAAGCACTTAATACTTAAGCAATAGACAATGTTTAAACTTTGCAATCCAGGCTGGAAGTGTAAAGTCAATCAATAGATTATTGACACTTTTAATTTATCAATTCCAGTGGGTGCTGCCTTGAGCGATGGGTGGATCAGCAGCTTTTAAGACGCGTCTGCTCCAGCAATGTTCCATATGGAAATCTGATACAATTGCATCATGTAGCCCTTATTTTAGACTGTCTGTGTCCAACGCGTTGATACTTAGCTGTAATGCACGAACCGACTGCATTATTACGTCGTTTGGATCTTCGCTGTAATTTTGCGTAATGCCATGTTGTCTGAGGATACCGCGGCGTGTATAATATAATTTTATTGCTAGTATTTGCGTTTTTATAACTTTAACGAGAGGTGATAATTACAGATTCAACGTAGGAATTAATTATACAAAACCAATAAAGTTTAAGTATTAATGACCGAGAAATTTAACCCAGAGCGATTTCCCAATAAGTTGAATATTGTTTGATGTTCATTATTAAGAAACTGTTCATTAATTGAAGTATTATAATTAAAGCCGAAAGTCGAAAACTCATTTAGGGTTCTCTTTGTAGTTTTGTTATGAAGTTACATTATTATAAGTAGAAACATAGCAATCATTTCAACAAATACTTTAAGAATGGTAATCCTTTATTTTTGAATCGTAAAACAAACAAATAAATGGGCCACAGCGCGTCTTTGAAGCCCCCTGATATTAAACCAGTGCCCAGGTCTAATAACTAACTAACTAAATAACTGTTCTATAACATGTATTTAAGCACAAGACATATTTAGGATATTTTAAAGGTAGAATATTTATCGCAAAAAATATCGCTGCTTTTCACGATTGTATATTTATGTTGTTCATAAAAATCTGATTTCTTCGCCTATAGAGACGTGATGAAGCGTCTACCAAATATCCTATTCAGAAAGAAAGTAGAACGGGGTCGCTAAATAAAAAGCCCGGTCAAGATCGTTATATGTAAAGAGATCGCAATTCAAAAAAAGGTTTTCCCCAAACAGATGTTTCTGTTTATATAGTGCTTTAAGTCCGGTTTCATTCTGAAAGCTCAAACGAAAGAAATTCTAAATTCATTTCTATCTTCTGTCCCATTTATCATGGAGAGTGTTTGGAGGAGATATTCGGATTGATGCAGCTTAATAACATCATCCAGAACCATCATTATCCATAACAGAGTTACAATTCTATATTGGCTTTGGCCACAGATAATTTCTAGCTTTATAATTTTTATTATATAAAAGTCATCAGCACGAACTATATCGTCGATTTTTGAGTCAATTGAGGAAAACAAGTGATGCTAGGCTTGTGATTAAATATTAATCTACCCACCAATGCTTGCTATTTCTGAAAAAGTTCAAAATGA
The DNA here is from genome assembly GCA_963693355.1 of Pontia daplidice. Classification (NCBI taxonomy): domain Eukaryota; kingdom Metazoa; phylum Arthropoda; class Insecta; order Lepidoptera; family Pieridae; genus Pontia; species Pontia daplidice. The sequence continues at coordinate 9,581,172 of CAVNZL010000138.1, read as the reverse complement.
CAAGTAAGTTTCGATTTTTTTATTCATTGCAAATACATCTGCGCCAGATATATTATTCGTCATATTTTACGAATACGAATAAATTGTAGAGTAACCATACAAAACTGAAAATCACCCGAGTTCCTTTAATCATTATTTGAATGGAATCGTGCATTTTTCATCCCCGCGAAATTAACAAGTGATTGCAATCTGAACTTCCAATCATCTCCAAACATGGTGGGAATAATTTTCGTTTTAAGTTTCAATGCATCTGTACAGATTAAGTTTTGCGGCAATTTCCTGTAAAACCAATACACAGTCCCTATTTATGTGAATTATTGTATCTTTCTATCTTAATATATCTTTCTATTTATTTTAATTTACGTAGTGTTCATCCATAAAAAACAATGGTTGAGTATTTTAATTGAGTTGGTAAAATTGGACCGATGCCCTTTCCCATACGACCCGAATAGTATTGTAATATGATATTCCTATTTATATTATAAGTATGAAATTTTGTATGTTTCTTTGTTTCTCTTACACACAAATCTGATCATAGTTTAAATGAAACTTACTAAAGTATAGGCCATGTTATTCTTTTCAAGCTACATTTTCAATTTATTTTCTCATATTAACCCCCAAGCGGCGCAAATAAGGGATTTTCAATAAACTGTGAAATACGGTGTGCTACTTAAAGATAATTAAATCGAGGCAATGACCCTCTACACAATGTCTTCCTATCAGCGTGCCAAAAATGTGTTTGTTTTATTATCGAGGTAGCCAATTCTTTCACTGCGATTCGAAACTATTAAATCCAGAGACAGAAGGAGCCTTACCAGTCTGACTTACCCAAAAGACAGCGTGAGTCTTATATTCGGTTTAATAATTTGAATCACAAAATGATGTTGTAAATTGTGTACAGAATTAAGAGAAGGCTTTACATAGAAAACGTAAATAACGTAGACGACGAGGACTCAATTGAGGCCACTACAAATCTATGGTTTGATATAGCACCGCTGATCACACTAGCTATTTGTCACGAGATCTTATGAACCGTAATACAGTTGAATCACAGATGACGTATTTCTCTTGCCAGTACAAAAACGTGATTTTCTCGAAAATGGTACCGAAGTGTAGTCCTTGAGTGTTTAAACGATGCTGTCAGAGGCACCCGTTAGAGTTTAGGCTGTGGCCTAATACAAAGCCCTGTCACAGACAGCAGGTACATTCAAAGCTCTTTACCACAATCTTAACTGATATCCGCTTCTCGTAATAGCCTTCTTCAATAAAGTGTACCTTCGTGTATGATTTTACAAATTACTTATTTCTTTAAGCCTGCACCAGAATGCATTTCACATATTAGCATTTGAGTGGTCCAGTGCGAGTCATACTAGAGCACGACCTGTTCCGTACCATTAATACAGTAAAAAATTAAGTTTGTTATATATCCCGATCTATCACGGTTCATGAGATACAGCTTGGTAACGGCATTGTCTCAGTAAAAAGAATCCTGGTTTTTTAACCATTTGGATACAGAATATTAAAATTAAATTTCGGTGCTATATTAGCTTTTAAATTGTACGTTTAATTAGAGTTGGCGATGGCGTTAGTTAGCACACAAGACCTATTCTCGATCTAATTAAAAATACCGATCCGACAAAGAATATACTACCTTCAAATTTCGTAAATGTAGTAGCTTCGTACCTATTAAAACTAAGTTCTTTATATGAAAATGCAACCATACGATTTAATCATTTAATACGGTACATAAACATACCATTTTAAAAATAACAACATGTTAATATTAAGACATTTCAAATACGTTAGCAAAAGTCTATACTTAGTTATTTTCCAATACATATACTAAGAGAAAAGTACAAAAATTCCGTAAACATTCGCGAACATTCTGACAAATAAAAGCTTATTGAATTTATCAACAATTCACCCGAACATAGCCCGTTGTGACATTTAAAAATGCTTTTCGAATTTCGAATCAAACTGTTCCTTGGCAACAGCTAAAATAAACCAGGAAAACGATGTCTGGAATCTATAAATGTTTGAGACCGGAACTACACTCGGGTTGAGCCACTACATTGTTGATTTGCAACACTCTAAACATAGTTTACTTAACTTCCAGTGGGGCTTAATATCTTGACACACACACACACACACAAAATTTAAACTATATCAATTTAAATGTATCTGCAGATAGCCAATGGGGTGTGGATATTTACGTTATTGAAACAAGCTCACAATGCTTTTTCAGTCGAAATAAATTTGCATACATTGAGGCTGATCACATGTAATGTTTTCTTAATAGAATCCTCCATAATCCACGAATTAATGGGGGATACATTTTTGATGTTTATCGTATGCTAGAAAACATTTGATGTTGCCTTTGCTCAGACAAATAATTTAAAAAAATACATCTAATCGTTTGTTATGTAATTTTGTCATAAAAACGGGGTGATATTCTGATAAAATCTGATTTAAATGTCTTTTAAATAAACAACATATAGTTATTTTCTTTTTAATTTTAGTGTAATCTAATTTACTGTTTAGACGAAACTGTGGTATGAAACAAAAGCCGCCTAGTCATTGCAAACGCTTCACAGATTTCCAACTAATTTAACCATCTATTTTGTTCGCGGTAATACTTGTAAGCCTATAACATTATTCTGTAAAATTAAGACTAATTTTAATATTTAATAATGATAATTAATGACATATATCGATTTATTCTTGGGGCTATTTATTAAAAAATCTACTTGAGTGACGCCAAAATCCATGTAGATTTTGGGTTGAAGCCAAATTTATACTTAATTATATAAGTTTGACGTGTTTTACAGAGCAGTATATATTCAACATATACATGATAACATTTTGTTTTAAATTTGTCAAATAACATTTGAAAAAACCTTAAAAAAAATTATATTGATGATAACTTTATTAATAATATAAGCTTAAGATCCATTAGAAAAGTTTGTCCTCGAAACTAATCCATAGAAGACTAAGAGCTTTTAAAGCTTCGAGTCGATACAAAGTGCTAACAACTTATCGGTGTATTTTGTGTTCACACATATTACACTTATTAAGCTGTTCACGCGATTCCATATTTTATTGAATACAAAAATCCATATTTTACATTAAATTACATAACAATACAAAATATCTGTACAAGAAAAAAAAGAGACCCGTGGCTGAAATCGTCAGTGACGTTTATTATTTCTTTTTCATTGTAACATTGTTTATCTATTTTTACATATTTTTTCGTTTTAATTGTTTTTAGTTTATTATAGCTTAGTTTATTATATACTCAAGTTCTCAATAAATCAGTGTTTTAGTACTTTAACAAAGGTACACTTCGAGTCAAAATAAACGTTGTGATGGAAAAAGATAATTGAGTCACTTCCTCTACAATTTAATATTAAAAATATGTCTTATGTATAAACTAAATATACTAGAGTCAATAATCTCTAGTAATTGTTACTTATGTTTTATACTTATGTTGAGTGTATATGAGTAAAAAATGATCTAATTATAATTAATCTGTTGCGTGCAGCGAGAATATTCGGCGTTAACAATTTTACGCTTCGTATGAGTTCACACTACTATACATTTACCATTTGTTTGTAGGTTGCAGAAATCCCCTACAATTACGAGTTTGTATTTAATATATTTAAATAGTATTCGAATTTAATTTCAAGAATACTGCGCGTTTTCCACAAATCAAAACTTCCTATGCCATAACATTATGATGTCTTCGATGAAATTTCCCTTAAAGCCAGCATTGGAATCCTTGGTAATGGAATACTGTTCTCACCCCTGGGCAGGAGCTTCCCAGTACCAGCTTCTACTTTATGATCACATTTGAATCGTTTGAGCGAGTCGAGCGTCTTGATCCTTTGGTGCTGGGTTTATAGAGTCTCTGCATTTTCTATCGCCTTTATTATGGGGAGTGCTCGGAACTGTTTTTTAGAAATTCACCTCGATGTCCAACGTTCCACAACTGAGCACTTCAAAAGGCACTTTGTGGAGCCAGCTGCCAATAGAGGTATTTCCGAACCAATACGAACTAGGAACTTCTAGAAAAGAGCGTATTCAAAGCCGGCAACGCAACTAAACATTTTTATTAGTCTCTGTGTAATGTCAAATGCTATGTCAAGTGGCGTACTTTCACATACAAATAATGGATGGTGTAAGTCATGGGCATTATGTCCCGAGATTCTTCAAAGTCAGCCAAGCGCCCAGTACATGAATCTTGACCTACCGCAGCTCACCAATAACAGTCTCGTCGTATTGCAAACAATCTTAGGAATTATCAAGACTTTCTCTTGGATAAATTTTGGGCGACTAAGTTTGACGTAATAACCAGTTAGATAAGGTACCTTAGAAAATTAACTATAGATATTTTCACTTGCATATTTTTTTAGTTTTACCATTTAAAGATGAAGAACAAATTATACCACATAGAATCGTCACTATACGCAGGAAATAGTTGAACAAAATATTTTGAATTTCATATCTTTCGAAAACTTATGAAAAGTCAAAATACGTTTTTCTTAATGTTTCCACCTATACTGTATTGTGATAATGAACGTTTGAAAGGAAACGACCCACGCAAATCGCACAATTTGGGTTATAAAAAGGCACCTACACGAAATCGAAGCAAGCCTTATTAGCTATTTTTGAATATTTCTATATATACTACTAAACAAACTAAATTTTAACACTCCAAGAAAACACCCTCGACAGCACATTAAGCCTTTGTCTCCACCTTTCCGACGTAGTGTAATGGGTGCCAACTCATATATACCGCGCGTATGTAGACTCGTTAATAAATATAAGACTGACTTTGATATTGCATATCCACCATCCGCAGCTCAGCTTCGGCACATTCTTAGCATGTAGTATATTAATGTATTATAAATAATTTACCCATTACAGTTTAAATATCGCTTTCTGCGTTGACCACCGCTTTTGTCTACTAGGTTTCTATTGTATGTGTATCTCTTTTTTTTTATTATGAAATAACCAATGTTTCAAATTTAAACAACATAGTTTTTGTCTACTTTTCTTAAATGCATGTTGTGTTAACTATTAAGGTGTACTATAAGTATAGATTTCTTAGTATAAGCTTTAGCCTAATTTAATTATGTAAATAGCTAATGCCTGCTTGTTAACCATTGAAATAAATAAATAAATAAAAAAATAAATATACCAACAACTTCTCCCAAGCAATTTACCCGTAAAATTGAATTGTAATTCATTTTAAGCTCACTTCATTTGCACATAATATATTCCGGCCGCTACCAGAAATGTGTTGAGGACTTTGAGTACGGATGAGGCTAACACCTCTCAAAACACTCCAACATTGAGTTGCATAGGAAAAGGCTGATGACCAAACAAATTAATATTGAAGTATTTATACAACAACGAGACATGTTTACAATTCAGAGTGGTTAGCCGTGTGAATCTCAACACTAGAGTATGAAGCCTAGATATTTTTAAGTGAATCAATAATTTATGTAATATTTATAAAATAAAAAAATAAAATATCTGTATTCATACTTATGAAGTTAAATACTTTGCTTCGTTAACCACGATATTTCAGGACCAATAATTCCATTTGAAAAATTATGTTCCACGATTAACTAATTAAAAGAGGAACCACAGGAAACAGTTATTGCAAGAAAATAGAGCGGTCATGTATTCTGAATTCAAAAAACTCGAAGGATGTAATATGAATATGTTGTTGACTATAGAATGTAATATCGTCTTCTTTTTCAATTAACCATGACTTATATCCGCTAAGATAATCATTTCGTTATAAAATTCAGTTATTTGTCATTAGCATCCGTTTGTATAGTAACATCAATGAATATAAAATACACGCACAACGACAATATAAACCAGGTCAAAAGGAACATTTTCCAAGATTATTTTTATTTCATAAAATTTATAATCTCCATCACCCACAAAGGAATATGATAAAACTAAGTGCCATACACTTGTGGGAAATAAAATGTTCATACATTTAAACATTTTCATTTTAAACGTACCTAGCGAATGTGAATCAATTTTTTGCGAATGAAGTTTTTACATACTTTTAAACGAGCATTTAAAAAAACATTGACAATGACATTATTCTTGGTTTTAAATTAATGAGCAAATAGTTTAATAGTTAGCAAGTAGCGCAATACTGTGTTATTCAATCAAACCGCTGCAAAAATATATAATTAAAAATTTGCATTGCATATTCCATTTAGAATTTGGCATATCCCTGTATAGTATAACTTGCTCTTTTGATCACTACGCCCTAATCAATAAAACCAAATAAATATGTATGAAATTAGAATAAAATTAAACAAAACCTCTTTTATTATTTTTTAGTGTATTTAAAGCTATTTTATACAAATTAATTTCGTTTTCTTTTTTTCTACACAGCAATTCGAGAATTGTTACTACAGAAAATAAAACTTTTTTGGACTTTTCTGATTCCATATTTAAATAAATAGTTTTGAAATTATTCTTTCGTTCGTTTTTGAAAGCAGACTATACAAGAGTCTGTTAATGACTTAAGAGTGATAAGGGTCAAACTCACGTACCCAGAATCATTCATTACCTATACATAATTCAATGTACCACAGTGCAAATCTCATTGTTAGAGATGGTGTATATGGTGGTCTATCTACTTTAACTATTAATTATACTGTGTATAACTTAATATAATCAAATTACTTATAAACCCTAAATGTACAGATAACGTAAAACCTACGAGCTAATACTAGCATAGTTTAAATACCAATTTAAGATGCCATTCAAAGTTTCTAGAAAGTCTTAGCGATTTGTTGAACTCGCAACGCTATGTGTGGCTGATAAACGTTCGGAAATAGCATTCGTGTATCCGAATGTGACCATAAACTTCGAGAAGAATGGATAGTCGCAGGGCGGTCACTATTCACAAGTCGGCCATCACTCTACAGTCTACAGGGTTACGATAGATAGTATGAAAAAACTAACAGATAAACAAAGCTCTCTTAAAGCTACTCTCTATATAATTGACCTATAAAGTGTGAACCTGTAAATTATCGTCAATACATGTGAAATGTTATATAAAAAATGTATAAGAGTAACCGTTCTTATTTATTTTTGAAGGTGATAAAGCGTTTGATTACAAAGTTCATGTAACTAGATGCAACTGCTTAATTGAACATCTCCTACTTTTAAAAAGACAGCTTCACTGAGAGATTATATAACTTATGGATTCCTACGCTAGAAGCTTCGACTTGGAAAGAATATAATCGATTTTTTAGGTGTTCAATGCTATTTAGTTTTACTCATTACATTTTTCATGCAACCCTTGTTTATACTGTCAAGCTGTATTTATGAGTCTACAAATCATTGTGCGTGTGCGTGAACGGAGCTGCTGTTCATACAAGCAATTATTCTTTTTGCGTGTGATTTATCACCCATTTGAAGTACAAAATGGAAGTTGCAGTTTTTCATTTAGAATTTCGCTTCGTCGATTCAAATATAGCTGAAGGGGTACGTCCAGAAAACAATAGTATGAATGCAACAGGATGCATTAAAACCGTAAAATAATTCTCGTAGTGACATATTTTATTATTAAATATAGAATATGTTTAATGATAATTCAAGTTATTTACATAATTATTGGAATATAAATGAGTTTTTTAAAACTTTAATTGTTCGATCCTATAAAATTGTTGAATACTTTTTGAAAGACAGACCCTCGCATTTCATATAATACAAGCGGTCGGTTTTACCAGCCATAGACGTTGCATCATATAGACTTCCTCGAATGCACTATCCAGTACAAAATTAAGTTTGTAAATTCGAACCTCCTGTGATTCAGCCAGGCAAATGAACAAACGCTTTGTAATAATAAAACATATATTTATTTATTTGGGCGATTTGTAATGACTATTTCAAGCATTGTATGATGTATCTTTTAATAAACATTGTAATTCAAGTCTTCAGCACACTAACGCTTATTTTAATTCGGGTCAGTATCCTGCGCATCTCACGTCCTTGCCTAATAAAAACCCTATAATATATACACTCCATGATTAACATTTGCTCTACTAGATGATCACATAATATGATAGAAGCCATAAATCTACTGAGAAATGAATTTATTACAAACCAATCTGTATTTGAACTAAATTATCAATTTTTATTGTAGTTATATTATTATATATTTTTGATATTGATACACATAACATGGATATATACTGTGGAATTTGTAACGCCATTTTAGAAAAACTTTTCCATTACTACTTTATATTTGTCTCGAGCGGTTTTGGCAGCACACGCCAGGAAAATATTTTCCTACTTACTTGATATTAAGGAAAATTGACACATGATTTTATAAACTGTAATCTATGTGTTATTCTGAAATGATAGTTATTATTATTTTAAAGTTTCATTCAAATATAATAGTATTAACGTTAGCAACTAACATCTGTCCACACTTAAAACTTTGAAGGTTGATATTAATAGGATCATTTTGTACTGAATGCTTTTTTGCTGCAAGAAAAAAAAAAAAACATCCATTATCTTATAAAAATCATACTATTCCTATTTCCAAATATTATAGAACTGCTTAAGCTCAAAATGTATGCCACCGTCAGTAGATTTAGGTTTGTTTGGGCTCAGTAAACAAACCATTCGGTGATGTAAACAAAACTAAGTTCCGAGATCTCTATTACGAAATAAACTTTGATGTGAACAAGGCTTCGAGAAATGGAATTGTTTCCTACCATTGTGATAATTACTCGGGTATCGGACGCTAATGGCCCATGAAATATCGGTTCGAGAAATGTCTATAAATGATGTAGGAGCGACCTTTTGATGTACGGAAACGGAGTCTTTAAATTATTCATTAAATGAAGATGAGGGTACAAGGTCATCGCTGTTTGTTAGAAACTTTTAAATGCCGTATTTATATGAGAGAGAGGTTAACATTTTAGTATTATCAATATACTTTAAGATGGACTAAGGTGCACTGAGACTTATAACGATAGCGTCCCTATTAAGATAGTTGACGCATTGGTAACCTTGGCGTTACTCTGGGTGTTATATATGCATTTATAAGTATAAATTTCTCAGTTCTGTAGCACCCATAATACAAGCTATAAATAGCTTACCTTGGGGCTCACCGACCGTGTGTTACATTTTGTACCGACATTATTGTATATTATTTAAGTTACCATGGTTACTGTTCATTCATTCTAACAACGTTACCAAGTAACAGAGTAACTTTAAGACACGTTTAATAAGGCCGTAAAATATATATAAAAAACTAAATAATGCGTTGTAATTGGAATACAAATTGTTTTTATCGGTCAAACTATTTATCGGTCGTTAAATGTATTCGATGTTACGTATACGCCCCGAGCGTATTAAGTCAACGCTTCTATCATTTTTTCAAATTACACATAATCTGTTGTATACAGGGTGTCGTTAAGGTAATTTAAATATATTATAACAGTGTGTAATGGTTGAATGATTGACGAGTGCTGTTAAGGGCTAACACATCTGTCTTAGTGACAAAAAACCTAGATACACTATCCCTACTCAATTCAAGAAAACTGGCAATTTTACGATACCATTTGATGCATCCAACTCTGAATGTTAGCTGACTTATAAAAATAATCAATTAAACTCGAGTTGAATAAGTGAAACTTTTATATTCAATTTTGTGTTCCCATTTAATTTCGAATGAACGTTCCTAACGAAAGTACTTTAAGGAGGGGTTACGTATATCAATAATGATGACGATTTGATACTATTACTGATCGAATATTCGGTGAAAAATGCATACGCTAAACAAACATTACATACGAAACATGTGGATTCTGTCTTAGTGCTATTTATAATTTCAAGCCAAACATTCCTACCCGTACGTATCTTGTGGATCTCATGCAGACTTTGTCCATTTTAATTTTACGATCGTAGAACAAAAAATACGCTTAATCATACGATAAATTGGCTATGGTCAGGCTGATTCTGAGACATAATTATTAGAATCAATTCCTTTGCGGAAGTCCATAGTACAAAACCCTAACAGTCAATCTAATAATCAATTTCATCGAACGCTGTTCGCAACATCCTGAGGATGCTCCGGTGTCGGGGCGAAACGTGCGTCGAGTGGTTGCGGGTTTTTTCGCGGAGTATTGCTTATAGATTGGTCTATTAGGGTTTTGTTCTGAGGTATGTTACATACTATATAAATAAGACACAAAACGTCAGCATAAATAATAGTAAAAATAAATCGCATTTTATTCTGTTCCCAAGTAGTTTGTTCCACTGTTTAACTTTGTTGACCTCAAATTGCTTACACGTAAACAAGATTTACTGATTAGTAAGGAAAAACTACTTGCTGCTGATCTTGTATAATTTATTAGAAAACTTGATGAGCTTTGTTCATAACAAATTCCTGCCGATGACAACCCTAGTAATGTGTAGGTTATTTCTTTTGGTAAAGCTTTAATCAACACAACGCCCGAGGTCTTCGCTCTATTGAGTCTATTTTCATTAATATTATAGCAACATATTGTTTGCTAAATCATTGTAAAAAATCTTATCTATCTATCCACAAGCATATGAAATGTATTTTAGGATAAAACTTGAATTCTTCCAGCAAGTTCATTAAATATGCACCGAATGTGTATTACAATGGCAAATTCATATCCTCAGAGCTTTAGATCGTTCATTGTTATTATAAAAAGTGAACTCAAGTCATACTTATTAGTAATTCAGTTTATTTGGAGTTAAATATTTCTTATTGCAATTATTTTTAATGAGCAGAGTATCATCTCAGATTATAAAAATATGTGTATTCTGGGTTAAATAGCGTGAGTTAACACCACTGTTGTAGTAATAGTTTTATCAGAAAGCAAGTTCATAGACTCCAATGCGGTGTTTATAATTATGAATATAATCTCAAATTATTATTTAATAGAGTAATTTCACAGATCTCACGATAGCATTGAGAAATGTTCCTACTGTAATAAAGTGCTCACCAAGACGCTGTATTGTATTAATAAAAGCGTAGGGCTTCATCTACTTGTAAAGTAAAGAATTTTTTTAGTTGGTGCCTTGGTTCGTTTCGAAATTAGGAGCGAAAAGAAAGACCGATGGGTTTTAGTTGGTAGTAGAACCATTCCTCAATCAACACTCTCCCGGCGTGGGGTTTACAAATAGATTACCCATCTTAAAAAGGGCTGCCAGATTTATCTACTAAGAAACATCAAATCCCATCGGAAACTTTACCATTACAGATGTTAAAATTGGCTCAGCAAAGCCTGTAACACTCATAAAATTGCAAACACCTGGTGTAAAGATAATTTTATTCATGAGTTCGTAATTATTCTCAAACTGAGTCCAATTACCCGATTTGCATTTCATTTTGAACAAATATTTAATATCACTCGATTTTCTAATCTTGAGGTAAACAATGACTAAGCGATTAAGTGGATCATGTTTTGTTTTGAAATAGAAACTACTTGGCCGAAAATATTGCGATGGCCCTATACTTCGTATTATGTTCAAAGATTCCATAAAAAAAAACCTCTTACTGGTGAAAATATCTTGTTTGTTTTATCGGTGTCCAAGAAACTAAGCACTTATACTTTTAATCAATATCACAATACACAGACTACAGGAGACATATGCTTATCCACAAATGTTGAAAGTACCGGAAGTCGAAATCGCACACTGTTCGGCGCTAATTTGGTTGTCTTTTATTATAGACCAATTATAAAATTCTTTCACGTATGTAAACCCACACCACATCAGTAATAAGAGTCACTTATTGCTTTGAAATCTAAATGAATGACTCCTACGCATTGAGCAAATATAAGTCTTCTGAGACGTAAATAGATTTCCAAAATATCAATTCCATAAAAGTTTTTCACAAAATGTCGAAGAAGTCAAATATTTGTTTAACATTCTCATTAAATATGTATTTTCTTTGGAAGTTTTTTGGGTAGAAAAATACCCTGCAGCTGAAATATATAGATCTCTTTCCCAGTTATAAGTAAAATATAAAACTCTTCAGATAAAAGCGATTGTTGCCAAGAATCGACATACTTAAACATCTCAACTATAAAATCATATGAATCTCAGGAGAAAATACTTTAATAATGAACCAATTTAAAGTTTCCGTAGCATCCTTCGTCGTCGTAGATTCAATTATTTATTGTTTGCGTTCGTTTTATGTCCTGTAACCCCTCAAAGGGCATAGGGGCTACATTTCTAAAGTCAATTTACTTTTACGAACAGCCACTCTGCTTGTAATAAAGAATTCCACAAGACATAAGAATTCAAGTACACTAAGTACAAATGATGATGTTTTAAAAATGTACATGTTTTGCTATTTTGAGACGAATTTGCGTTACCATTTCATGGCATGCATGAGAAAAGCGTAGCACATTTTAAAAAGTTAGGTAACAAGTTATCTAGGTAAATCTATATCAATTCTTTTGTTTCACATATTGTAAAAATTAAATTTTTAAAGTGAACTTTTTATATCAGACCAGCTCACCAGAGCTGTCAGCATCAACGCCATCGAAATAATGAAATATGTGATGAAGAAATGCCCGAATTATGAAGAAGGAGTTCATCGCTACTACATCGCACCAATGTCCGATGCAACCTTCCCCTTAACCATCATATTATCTGATACATCATTACTGGAGGAAAGCCGAAGCGAGGCACAGAGGGAGTTACCCAACACCAGATAAAGTCAGAACGTGGAGAGAGGTTGAAAACCAAAGGTTGATAGAGACGTGGGCAAATGAGTTGATTGGGGCCAGTGGTGGCAGGTACACGCTGAACGCAATTGGTCCCCAACTTGAGAAATGGCTGAGGAGACGTTGGGGCCACTTGAGCTTTCACCTAGTGCAGATACTCTCGGGGCACGGCTGTTTCAGTAGTTTCCTGTACAGGATCGGACGTGAGGAGACACCATGCTGCCACCACTGCAATGCAGGCGTAACGGACGACGATCTACACACAGAGGATACAGAGAGGAAGCACTTGTTAGACTTGCTTCCTCAGGGATGGGATATCACCCTTGAGAATATAATAAGGGTGATAGTTGATACTAACAATGACGGTCAATGTAACTTTCAAACGTTTTGCGAAACCGTCATGCTCAAAAAAGAAAAGGCGGAAAGGGCCAGGGAGATTGATCCCGCAGCCCATCCGCGTCGCCATCGGAGACCGCAACAGCACCGTGTTATTGCGTGACACGCTCCCAAAAGTCCGAGGCACATCGATAGTCCAGCGGGGGAACAGGGGTCCATGCGTCCAAAAGAAGGGATACTGACGCATCCCTGCAAGCACTGGTTCCGACCTCCCTCAGCTCAACAATACAGGGAGACAAGGCCGATGTGGACTTGGTCCTTAATGCACCAAGGGTCATGCCACATCATAAATGGCTGTGGAGCGCCGATACAAGACGGCTCGTTGCGAGGTGGGAAGCGGACAAGGCCTTGCTGTTACCGTCTCCCACCTATAGCGACGTGGTGACATCGTGGGGTTTTAGTGGGTATGCACTATTTGCGAGTCCCACATCACCCTGCTACACCACGCAGCCGCGCCGTGGGAGGGTATGCGTAATGCATTTCACCACGGAAAAAAAAAAATGATACATCAACATTCCCTTCGAGCTTTCAATATAACCTTCTCCTCAATCTAAAATTCTTTCACGAATCTTCACAGCTGTCGGAACAGTATGGAATATAGACAATGCATATAAAAACCTATTTGGCCTATAAGCAGAATTAGTATTTGCTTTTTCGAACGATAAAAAATATCGTTTATATAAAAATGCAAGTAGCTCTTACCTAAGATGTTTATCATTAGGGGAATACCTCTAGACAGAACGAACTATGTATGTCAATCATGTGGCCTACTTGCCTATAAAGAAGAATATTGAAGAAGATACAGAAAAAGTAGTAAAAATTGTGACGCCACTGGCTTACAATTTTCGTATTTTATAAATTATTTACGTTATCAGTTTTATTAATCCCTGTGGCATACTTAATTTAATATTGAAGTATTCTCCAATTTTATTACTCGAAATATTGAGATTAAGTTGAACGAAAACGAGTAGGTATTTAATTAAAACGGATTAATAATTATCCAAATGATCTTTTTTTTAGGCAGATTTAATCAACTTTTAAAGTGTAATTTACGTTATTCTGCCTCATTATTTTTTGATACGGTGATGGTAGTACAATTATAATAAAATAATTTATTCCTCATCTTTATTTTTATTTATTTAGTTAAGCTTCGTTGCGACAGTACACTTTATTATACAAAAGGCTTAAAATAAATAAAAAAACGGGCGGCCTTATCGCTATGAAGCGATCTCTTCCAGGCAACACTCAAAACAAAGATAAGGGATAGGTGAAAAGCAAGAAGTGCGGACTCAAAAAATAATAATCATAACATTAATAATAATAATATATCTTAAGAACTATATTTACTTGACTCGAGCCCGTGTGCCAAATAAAAACAGATAAAATGAAAAAGAAAAAAAAATACAACATAAATTATAATAAATGTAAAAAAATCAAAATGTATTTAAACACGATTCGCTACATTATGTGTGAACAGATTTATATAAACATTTTCTCAGCTCTCAGTTATTTAAGCAACATTTTAATTTTCTAATTTGAAGGGCACTTCATGCTTGAAAGTGTAATTTTCTTATTTCCCAGACATCCCCTTTATGGCGCCCTTTTTCCGTCACACATTATCTCCGGCGCATCGTTAACGAAACACTGAGTTACTCGCAAATTTGATATTGTCATTAAAATTTTACAAAGGCTTATAATATTTTTCCTAAAATTTGAGGATGATCAATATTAAGTTAAAAATGATACATTTGTGCCCATCATGGGCTGTTAAACCAAGAAAATAATATAATAATAAATACATTACTTAAGAAATAAATACTTTCGCCACTTTTTTTTTCCTTTACTACTATGGACTTCCGCAAGGTACCTAACGCCTGATTCAATTAATTATGATCATTTGATTTTTTTATTATAAAGTATTCGAAGTCTTGGCACTGAATTGGTTTAAGAACTACACATAAGAATATAACTTTTAACGCCATTAACTCTCGTAATGATTGAAATGCAACGGCGTAAAATATACTTTTAGCATTTATTGTTAGGATACTCCAGCATTCTTTTGTATGAGAGAAGCCTGTCAATATAATTAAAAATAATTTTTCGATGAAAGAGGTCTGACGGTTGCTCATTATCATGATTTAATCGTAATGAGCTTCACGGCCGGATATTTATACTCAGTCTACAAAGGATGTTGTTTCACTGATAATGTCAAAAAGGTTTACTATAATTAAATTGATTCTATAAAAAGCTTTCAATAGGTACATTATAATACTTGAGTAAAATAGAACAAATGCGCCAAACATCTTGGGTGTCTTTGTAAAGAAACCTATGCTTCTTACTTTTCCTTAGAAAAAAGCAATTTTGTTTGTCCCAGTTTAAATTTGTTATAGATGAATATTATTGTTATCATAATGTTATCATCGTCATATGATTACGTAATAATAATGAATAATGTATCCAGCGGGATCTAGAACTAAATCACACATTTGCCAACTGTATGTATTTTAATTACTCAACAGTTGCATGTGTGGTTGTGGTACTGTTAATATCCATTAATTTAGTATACTGACAAAAGATTAATGGACTTTATATTGATATCGTTTAAGTCAAAGAAAGAGTAAATTCAACCTAAAAAAGAGTATATTAAAAGATAATTTATTTGTTATCGAAGTTCTGGCTTTTCTGTAATTAATAAATATAAAAACGTATCATTCGTAAGCTTCCTATATGCTTATAAATACGTCCGATTTACAGTTTTAAATGTTAATTATAGTATTTAGTTCTTCCAGGACACCCTGTATATAAACAGTTTATTATTGGCAATATTTTCAAATTTTATTTCAACGCTCACAGGATATAATTAACGAAAATTGATTTTACAGTTTGCGAATCTCGTAATTAAGGTAAAACGAAAATCCTAATTAAAATTCAGGTATACAGATTTTATTTATGTTCCCAATGTGCTTGGCAATTGCACTTACCTTTGAAGTATAAGAGACATCCTCATTAAACTTCAATAGAATAAAATAAGACAAATTAGGTGAATATAAAAAAATATGATCCGGATGCGATTTTAAAAGTACCTTCGAAAAGATGGCAGTTTATGTCTCATCCACGATAAATGCTAATGAAAAATCTTATTACTTTTTACTTTGTTAATGAATATTATCCCAAACGAGAATTAGACAACTTAGTTGCCGAACTGCGGACTAGAGTGCCTTTTAAAACAAGCTTTTTGAAGCTCTAAGAGAATAAAGTAGCTGTTCCTGTAAAACCTTTAGTTTCCACTTAAAACGTCATTACATTCTAATAAAAGCTTCTCAGGCTTCTCTGTGTGCTCATGTTATACTCATCATTGTTGCAAGGTCATGCTGTTTAATTTCGAATAATCTAGCTTTTCAAAAAGGAGATCTTTTAATGTACGAAGGCAAAAATATGTGCGGTTGGACACAGACAGTACTCAAAGTATGCCCTCGATACCTACTGCGCATGCCCAAGCGATGCGACAGACTCGAACAATTTGACTTCTATATCGTAATCGAGATCTCCAAAATATATCTCCTGGTTATAAACTCATAGTAAACTTTCGATCAGTTTTATTATATTCAGATTACTGTCAGCCTTTCATTTGATACTCATATTGTATGATTTATTAAAATAACTAGCACAGTCTTGGCTGTTCCGCCATGTTGGATTTAGAATGACGTAACAGAGATAGCCTTGCATTGTCATCCAAACTAAATGCGTATCCAAATTTCAATTCGATCAATTGAGTAGGTACATCTGCTCCAAAACTGAGATGCAAGTTTCTACCCGAACATACACAGCAACATACTAAAATTATTAACAAGTTCTGTAAAAAAAAACAATATTCGAACGAATGAGTCATTAACTTTATAAATTACTTTCAAATCGACGTTTTATAATCGAATTAAATAAAATATGCAATTTCTGACATTTAAATAATTGGACATAGAAAAATTGTGAATGATGCGATAGCGGAAGAAAAATATATGTTAATAATGAACTTTCACTGTGGCCCTTTGACTGGAAAGCGATAAATTTAACTAAACCACGCTCATTAGTTTTAGATGCGTCTTTGATAATGGTATCGCGGCACTTTTAACAAATGATTGAACTTTTTGTTTTTTTAGTTCTTGGAGAGTTATTTCTTTGAAACATCTGTTTGAAGTGGATTTATTTTGTTGCTTTAACAAAAGTAACAGTGCGTATACAATAAATAAGGTAATTTGATAATTATTTAATTTTTAATACGACTTTCTTCTGCTCTTGTTTGTATAAGAGCTTTAGTTGTTAATTATAAGAAATAAAAAGTTAATTTACAATTATTTTCTTAAATAAAATACCGTAAATTTCTTTTAATGGCCGGTTACATGGCTTGTTGCGCACCACAAAAACTTAATTACCACAAATTGTAATATTCGTGTAATACTCGTAGCTATTGAAATATTTCATTATAATTATTCAAACATGGGTTTTAACGCAGAGAACTTTCCAAATCAAACGCCCCAAAATTGAATTAATTCTTTCATTTATAATTTATAATCGTCTCACCTAACTTAGCTTGACTTAGTTCGTGCATTCGGGCCCCGGCTGTGCACTATTCCGACTTACACGACAAAATAGTAAATACAAATATAATAATTCCTGATTAACTAAATCAAAATACGAATTACTCTATCCTAATTTTCTTTTACCTATAATTTCCTTTTTGACATAAAATGCTTAGATAAAACTATAATAATAAAAGCCCTTAAGAGCTTATTTGAACTTAGAATATAAAAAATTATCATCGCCGGCCACAAAATACGTCCATTGTTAAGCGAAAGTTCGAGATTTCGCGAGTGTAAATGACAGATATCAACTTTGAGACAGCTTTTTACTTTTCAAACTTTCATCCCGGCTCTATAGAATTCTTGTAGTTGATAACTTTACTTCTGGTAATAAACTCTGCCAGCTTTAAGAACATAACCAAACCAATACTACGGATGTATGATAGAAAAGATGGATGATTAGATAGACGACGTCCCCGGCGAGGAAGACGGCGGGGGAGATAGGCCGACTATACTATTTAAAAAAAAGAAAGAATGAAGAATGTTACGACACAGTGCAAGCGTCACCACACTGGACTGCCGAATAGGATTCGACATTTCTGTGACGACTCTCATCATCTCAAAACGAGTGTTATAATGATTTTTAAGACATTTATTACCTTGTATGTATTGTTAAACCTCTTCAAAGGGTAGTTAGAATATTTTATATCGGATACAGAAGTTTTGCATGCCTGATACGAATCAGTTCATAATTTTGAAAATACGTAGTTTAAGAAAAATTCATCAATTTAAATAACTGCGCACATAGAGATACATCAATTTTATCTGCACTCATATTTTACGATATGACTGAGGATAAAATAATTGGTTTTTCATTGTTAGTAAAGGAGTATTTTTACGATCCAGACGAACTCTGCGACCTCTCGGGCTAGACCGTTGTAAATATTCGTAATGCTACGACAAATGAAAATTTCAACATTGCTTTGCAAGATTTTTATTAACAATAAATTATTAGATATTGCTAGTTTTATAATACGGCATATAATACAAAAAAAAAAAATATTTGAATGCGCTAATCTAAAGAATTAAAACAAATATTTTAGTTTTTTTTAGTTGCATTGCACATTTATTCAGAATTTCTTCTAATAAGAGCGGAACATACTGATATTTACATAATAATAACATTTTTTTAATATTGCAATAATTATTTTTGCAGTATGTGGCACTTTTCAGATATATATGGACCAAAGTAAACACAGGCAGTGATTTATTTATATGGGAATTAAATTTAAAATATATTATAGTAATAGAGCAACTGCCTAAAATAATATAATAGGAAAATAAAGACACTAAATGATACATTTATTCTGAAATAATGATAATAATTTAAGACCGCCCAAAATGACTGAAGATCGGAGATAAAGTAAAACTCATCTGTTTGACTCGTTCTGGCTTGACCCGTAATTCAAGGT
Source organism: Pontia daplidice (assembly GCA_963693355.1). Classification (NCBI taxonomy): domain Eukaryota; kingdom Metazoa; phylum Arthropoda; class Insecta; order Lepidoptera; family Pieridae; genus Pontia; species Pontia daplidice. Next base: position 9,561,969 of record CAVNZL010000138.1, on the reverse strand, counting down.
TAACGGGCGCTACGAAGTTAAATTAAATACAGTTATTAAATGTTTAATCATTTTATCACCTTAGTATTTAGATAACAAACAGTTCAAGGTAGCAAGTATGTATATTAAAAGATACGTCATTTTGTTAAGTCAGAGCAAAACTGTTTATTCACAAACATATAGTAGGCACATATAATATGTAGGTATACATTACAAATACATAACATATATTACTATAGTTTGATATAATTTCAGCCCCTTGAGCCTAGATTTTTGAAGAATTAGGCAATTTGTAAGTTCATTATTTTAATCAACAGATATCATAAAGTTTCATTAAAATTAATTTAGTTTTTATTCTTTGATAGGATATTTACAAAGTTTTATATTGTTGATTGAACCAAAATTTTTGGGCAGCAATGCGATATAGTTTGGTCAATTTTATGTAGAGACGAGCCTGTTCGGTCATGCGCACCGATTTAATATAATTAATAGAATCAGGCGTTGCCTCCTCCATCCTCCACCTGTAGAGTAGCGAGAGTAGAGTTTTGCTTGTACTTTGGTCTATTAGGGTTTCGTACTACGGACTTCCGCAAAGTAACGCCTGTTTATATCAATTATAAAGTTTCATATTGTAAATATATCTTCTTTTATATTTTATAAGTGAAGTTTTATTAAAAGTGTTGTTTTTATTATACTCGATTTTATTACTTATCGTTTCATATTTATAGTTACATTATCTTTACTATTATTTATGACCAGCTAAACATGTTTTATTAGAAATACGAATAGCTACTTCACACTTTTCAACTTCAAATGGGATAGAAATAAAATATATCACCTATTCACGTAAGTTCCAAGTACTTCGCGCTAGTTTTATGATTTACGAGTTGTACGTGATAGTACCACCTTACATATCGTATGTCTGTTTTAGTTTTGAGTTTTATTGAAATCTATATTCATAATTATCTCTGAAATCATTCTATCCCCAATGGGACACGACACAGATTTCCAGATCAGTTCATATATATACATAAAAATTGTAAAACTAAAAACTCAATTGGGCAAAATTATTAGGAGTTCGGTTTTAAAAAATCCTATACACTAATTTTGAGTATTCGACTAATTTTGATATTTGTGTTGATTTCAGTCGCTATACGTTACCAAATTATGTACAAAATAACCTTTAATGATCACGATTGAGATCAGGGGTTGGAACACGCGACCTCACGCTTACTTTAAGATGAGATCATTATGCATCGCATATTTTATCGCATTTATGAGAGTGTTTGGAGGAGCTGTTCGGATTGATACCTGCAGCTGAATCCCATCAGACATCAGACTGAGCGCTTTAGAAGGCACTTTCTGCTGCGCAGCATCGCTATGTGGAACCAGCCAATAGAGGTATTTCCGAACCAATTGCCTTAGGGACCTTCAAGAAAAGAGCGTATAGACATCTTGGTAATGCACCTGTGAGGCGTCTGGCATTGTGATGGCATGGGCGGCCTTATCACTTTCGATTAGGGGAGCCTCCTGCCCGTTTGCCTCCTGTTTTAAAAAAATGTTACAAAGTCCAATTTAATTAGGATTTTTAAAAATTGACTTACTGATTACTGATATATTGATTGACTGAATTACTGATTTATAAGTTTTAGTGTTCATGAATAAAGAAATTTAATTTATTTTAAATCTAAATTAATATAACATTATATAGTTTGACGTATGTCGCTGTACTCAAGATGAGATCGTGTTTGCGGTACGGATATGAATACAGACGTACATTTTTAGTAATAAAATTCTATATCATTAACAAAGCATGCAACGGAAATAATAAAATGCGATATTCATCTCCTCAATACAATTAAACTTGTCAAACAGGTAATTAGGAGAAGCTTAAATATAAAGCTCAGTAAAGTGTAACTTTATTGTGCCTAATCTTAAAGCACTTTCCAGCAATTAATAAATATTTAATGAAGGAAATTGTAAATAAATAAGGGTTTAATTTATGTCATTCGGGATTATAGTATACTTTATAATAAGAAGGAAAGATTTGATGTACGCGTGTAATAAATAAACTCAAAAACCTGGCAAGTGCTAGTCAGACTCGAACAACAGTGTCGGTTTCTGTATTAAAAAAAAACACGTTTTTATGTATGAGAGACTGCTTAAATATTTTTTTCTATTTTCGTTCTTACATCGGCAATAGAAATACATCATGTGTGAAAATTTCAACTGCCTAACTATCACAACAGATCATCCCGTTTTTCGCTTTGAAACCTGGATCGGATCGATATCTAAACTTTTATCACCATAGAATGCTACATTACGATCTATTATATAACATTACTAAGCAAAATAGGAGCACATCTGTGAAAAATCATGTAAAAACGATTAATTATAGAGATTTTAATCCACAAAGCTATTCTTACGTGAACACTACAAACCCTAGTTTATATAAAGCTACAATTATTGAAGGTCGAGACATCTCAGTCACGACGATGCCCCAACAATGGTGAATTCCATCGTAGAAAGTACGATCACATTTCCGGTTGATTTCTGGTTTACTTTTTTGATCTTTACTGATTATTTCACGATTTCCAACTATTTCCATACTTTTACTTATTTAATTGACCTTTTTATTTGGTATTAAAATCTGGCTACCGATTTCGCCTATATGAGGTTTCTTCATTTACTGGGTACAATACGGTTGTCACTATTTGCTCTCATGAATTGATTTCAAAAATCTTGAAAAATGCAGTATGCATTGCGGGTTGCAGTTGCGGATTTGTAACATTTGGCAAGACATGAGTCTGGAAGAGTCTATATTTAGTCACACAATTTTAAAAATCAAATACAGTGCGGAAATCTCATTTACATTTAGAATACGGTGCAAGACAGGGATAAAATAATTAATGCTCTAGTGAAAACTGGAACTTAGTACTCAGAAGATATTAAATAATTATATATTATTGTTTATTAACCTATGTTTAATTTTTCTTATACAATGTATCGCAGTATGGCTCTGCAGGATTATTAATGACAAATGTTTTTGTTTTTTATAATTATTTTAATTGATAAAAGTAAATAGTTATAGATATCATAAGCATCATAGTTTGCAGTTAAATACATGTTGTTAAATGCTTTGATAAATTATTTAATATCTTTCGAGTACTAATATCAATTAAATTACAAATATAAATTTCCAATATGCAATGGTTCCTTGAATGGACCACAAATATCTTTAAACGTGAAACATAATTAAGGCTTTTGCTGCCTTATTATAAAACGTGCACGAGAATAGTTTCGACCATGGATTAAGTTAGATAATGGAACAAAGTTTCAGGTCATTTATTTTTGGCTAACGTAATGAAGAGAAAGACATTGGCCTGATTACGTAATTAGAATTGAAATGACATACAAATTTTAGTCAACACACTAATAACTAATAAATTTTTTCATCCTAATCGTCCGCCGAAGGAATACATCGTCATATATTAGACAACTCGACGAAGTATGCTTAGCAAAGACAGCGTTTGAATATTATGGACATGGAAATCCCGAGGCAACGAGAAAACGATAAAAGCTTTATATTTTGCACATGCTTTCCCTACGATCCGTGAACTTCCTATACGTATTTGATGTCATATAGACTACCTCGGTAAATGCACTATCCAAAATGAAAAAATCATATCAAACCATTTTTAATTAGATCCAGTTTCTGAGATTAACAATTTTAACCATAAAACAAACTCTTCACTGGTATATGTATAATAATAATAATTGCATATCATCATCATCATCATCAGCCTATATTCGTCCACTGCTGGACATAGACCTCTCCCAAGGAGCGCCACAATACTCGCTCCTCGGCCTTCCTCATCCAGCCACTACCGGCTACCTTCCTAAGGTCGTCGGTCCAGCGGGCAGGAGGGCGTCCCACGCTGCTTTTGCCTGTTCGTGGTCTCCACTCGAGAACTCGTCTACCCCAGCGGTTATCGGTTCTTCAGCAGATATGACCAGCCCACTGCCACTTCAGCTTGCATATAGATCTATAATTGCATATCTTATATGTAAAATTCTCCTGTCACGGGGTGCGTAATTGAACTCCTCCGAAATGCTCGACCGTTTTTTTATTTTTCATCCCCCTAAATGTTAAGGGTGGACCCTATCTTTTTGACATTAGTATTTTATCATACAGCATACAAAAATACATACAACCCTAAATTTTTATTTTGATAGGACTGAATAAAAAATCTGATGCTCTTTTTTTTCATCGCTTTGCTAGAATTCACATGTATGGCAAAGCAAGGGTTGTCAGGTCAGTTAGAAAGTTATAGAATTTATCTCTACTACGAATTAAGCGCAAATGTATGCGAAAATAGTTGCAACGGAATAGTAATCGTTATACATGGATAAACTTTTCCATTTGTTGACCATAATAATAAATTTAACTTGGCAATTCTCCAACTGTATTTAAAGACAGTAAAATCGCACTTTAAGTGTTTCTTAAACTCGAATGTCTCAATTGTAAGTAATAAATTATTCTCGCTATTCGATTCAGTTCTAAAGAGCTCTTGTGTAAGACAAAGTTGTCTTAAGTTACACTATTGAAAGATTCATTATTAAATTGTATTTAATAGATAAGCCAAACTTGTAGATTATCCTTTCGCGAAAATAGCACTAAACGTCACAATTTAAGTACCTGTGTAATTTTTACACTATTTTATTGAAATTGCCAAATTTGAAACGTATAATGTATACCTATATATAAGCTAGTGCTTGCAGCGATGGTTCCGATTGAAAGTCGAGTAATACGAATATTTTATTTTCAAAATCTAAGACTTAGAACAAATAACAACAAAGCTCAATCGATTCTAGTAACTCATGAGCTTTTAAAAATGGTAAACAGAATAATATGAAGCGTGTACATCAGTTAAATGCTTCGTTTTCTACGCATACTCCATACGATTCTAAAAATAACTTTTATCGCTTACTTGGGGATAGCTATAGTCAGCACAAACGTACGGAAGTGCCACCATTCAGAGCTGCTGCTGCTTCCCACCATTATTACCTTCCCTGACGTTTTCATTGGAGAAACTGCTGCAGTAAGTATATTTATTACTCAGTGTGGGTTAGCTATCATTGAAGGGCCGCTTACTTACTTCAGTAATTGCAATTTTTGGGGAGCAGATGTCGTTAATGAAAACACTCTCTAAAAACGGCTATCTCTGATGAAGCCTCATTCAGGGAATAATTCCCATCTTATTATTCATCCTCCCATCTATTTTCTGGTGTTGTTTAGGTTTTGTTTTATTTATTGCATTTACTGAAGGTGCCTATAAATCTATTAATAATTTCTCAAAAGAGATTACAAATCTTGAATTGCCTATGTTCTATTTAAACTATCTCAACTTAAAGTAGGCAGGTACAGCGTAATATATTTAGACTTGGAAACTTGAGAGAAACGATACTGAATATAAAAGTGCAATAGGAACGGGCCTCGACTACAAAATAATTTTAAAGTCTGCAATGGCTAGTTGCTTTATTTACTTTGAAAATGGCGTTTTAAAGTTTTAAATTGCAATACTGGTGTTTCGTTTTCTAAAACCGAACCGATAATCGAGATATACGGGTTGCGAGAGGATTTTTGAAAAAAATACCACTGAATAATAGAACATACTAGAACATACTAGCTGACCCGGCGAGCTTCGTACCGCCTTAGCGTAGCTGATGGATGGATGCACTTTTTTATTTTGTATTATACGTTTTTTATTACGTAATTTTATTTTAGCTTTTTATTGGCGTAGTAAATACACATATATCCGTGCAAAAGTTCCATCTTTCATACACTAACCGTTTCGACGCTAGAGTGAGAACGGGCGAATGAACGGACATGACGAAGGGTTCCTTTACGTAGACTGCGGAACCCTAATAAAAGTAGCCTAAGTGACTCCTTATTACATCAGCTATCAATCAAAAAAAGTCCCGTCAAAATCGGTCCAGCCATTCCAGAGATTAGCCGGAACAAACAGACAGTCAGACAGACAAAATTTTTAAAAAATGTCATTTTGGTGTATGTATCGTATAAATATTCATATGCATGTAGTAAAAAACGGTTATTTCAATATTAAAAACAGACACTCCAATTTTATATATTAGTATAGATAAAGGAAAAAATTACTTGAGAAAATACAATATTTCAGTTACTGATAGTTCAACGTGATGCAAAGAGCGCTCTGTTGCGCTGTAATTTTATTTGTATAAATTAATATTTCATATTATATAAATAAAAAAAACGTTTTCGCGGGAGATTGAATCAAACCTTCAATAGAATACACATTTCACAACAAAACGTCATATATAATGTAATAAAAATGTAGTACAAAAAAGCAATTTATTTTTTATATCAAGTATTTACACCGAACACCGACTTACAAAGAAAGATTCAATACATTTAAGTTACTGAAATTGCCTTACATCTGCGCAAATTGCTAAGGCCTACATAATAGGTCGTTAAAGGACACGGGATATTTCACCAGCGATTCCTCATGGTAGTTACCGTAAGGTGAGAGAAAATGGATGCTCGTAACATTCTACGATGTATTTTTGTCGGAAGATCTATTATACGATCTAAATGACTATAGTTAACACAGTTAAAACAGTTCTCAACTTCGATATTGCGTTGTAGGTTCGGAATTAAAGCAGGACATGTATATGTTATATTTGAAAAAAGGAGTCTAATGTGAAATAAAAAAACAATTCGGTTTCGTTATTTTTGTCTTCATGGACAATCTCTATTTGCACGGCCCGACACTGTCAAGTGTCAACCAACCATCGACGATTGCGAAACAAATTATAGAAGGCGTCTAAGGTTATGTCCGCAACTATTATTGTGGTTTAAATTAAATTTAAAGGGACTGACAGAACTCCTAAAAAATAAACTTTATGTAAATACAAAACCTTGTCGAACTACTTAAATGAGACACAAATTTGCACGTTTCCACTTTGTGAAAACCCTTTGTCGTTACAACGTTCTTCGAGAAATCGAATTTTAGTTACCAATTTTATAAACAAAAACTAAGTAAGAAATATAAATTGTTAAGGCAATTTTCCACATGAAAAAGTAAAAACGGCCACATTTGAAAAGTCGTATAATGTTAATGTAAGATGCGGGAAATGTCCGCAGCATAATGGTCAAATTCCAGCATGGTGCGAACACTGAAGTTATTTAAATGGTTACTTGCATTTCCAGAAAACGATTACTGCTCCTCATAAATTGAAGAATTAAACAAAGGCGCCGCGTTGCCGGGGTCTTCATTAGGTTCAGGCTTCGAAACGAATTAGTTGCAATGAAATTTCTTATTGAACGATTCTCACTCGTATCTTACAGTAATACAGCCTATTTTCCTACATATGATTTCACTTTATCCTGATCAATTGATAAACGTATTACCCTACTCTACTTATCTTAAATATATAAAAAGAGAAGTATTTTAGTTTTGTGTTATGATTGGATTCATTTATTTCTGTCATAAACTGGATAACAATATTTTAAACACACTCTTGCTGTTGCCTGCGGCTTTTAAGATATTCGTGCCATAATCCGAAGAGCGAGAGAGATATTTTTTTGATTAGTATAGCGTATAAAAATAAATAACCTATAAAATCATAAAACCACTAGAAATTACGAGCTAATATACTGGCGTCCGGCATTTTGGGTAGGTTTTAGTCAAATGTACGACTAAGTGAGTAAGGTTAGAGGTATTAAAATTTAAATACGGATCATAGGAAAAATTTAGTCCCCCTCATCTGGAAAGTTAATACATTAATTATTAATAAGATGAATTTATATCTGTAGATAAATATTCATAATTATTGTTAAAAACAACTCTGTAGTTAATAATAAATGGTTATTGATTTTCGCTTATTTGGCGACAGTCTACAAAATTGTGAAACGATTTCATTATAAAAACTATTCTCCAACTCCAACTGCTATAATAATTTATGTATACAAATTTTCTCCTTAAAACTTTTATTATTAGTTTTGTAGGCATTTCTCAGAAAAAGTATATGTATGTACGAAATTATGTTAAATTCCGAAATAATGTCATCTATCGCAAACATTTAAAAGTAATAAAATAATTATTAGTTTGAATTTTGAAAACGGTTGTGCTTTTGGAATCCATCGCTAGATGTCGCCAAATTATTTTCAATCAGATTGAAATTAACATTCGCTTTTACTATTTTTTGCGTGAAATTAAAAAAAATCTAATTTCCACTCGTATAACACATGTCTAAATTACCATTAGCTTCAGTATTAGAGTTAACATGCGTATTCTATCTCTGCCTAATCAAAATAAAAAATAATATTGTACAATCTCAAATATATTTTATAATATGGTCGTGATTATTAATTAATTCTGGCAATCCATTTGACAATTGATACCAAGCTTTATTTTGACAATTGACCTTAGGGTTTTGTCTATCTGTCTAATTCGGAGGGCCTGATATTTCTATTTTTCTGTTGCTTCCACTGTGCAAGTTCACGACAACAAAGTGCAATTTTATTGTTTGTGTAGTGCATAATAAAATGACCTATATTGTGTTTTGTGCGTCTTGATTTGTGATTTGATAGGACAAAACAAAGTTAATCGTGAAGAGCGATATGTTACTCTCCTTGGCAGTGTTCTAAGAGTGTGTTCATATCGTCAAGTTTTCAAGATCGGAATACGAATGATTAAATCTGAAATGGCTACGAAACTAACAAGTCCGAAGAGACGGTAAGTTTCTAATAATGTTGTTTCACTTTAAAGTAAAGTAAATGTTCTGATAACTTTAGCAACCTCATTAATATTTTCCTCCATAATGTCCCTGTAAAAACTTTCTCTTTACTCAGAAGTTATGGAAATCGTCTAAAATTATCAAATATTTCATAAACTAAGCGTGACTCAACCGACTTGATGTTGCTTTTTAATAAAATATTGAATCAGAACTTATCTCATAATATGCACAATATCTTCCTTTTACGATTACATGCGTATGCTTACGCTTGATAAAGGCGTCACTTGTTAGCGAAAGAACATGTTATGTTTTAATTCTATAATTTAAGTCTAATTTATAAAAAAGGAACAAGGTTATATTGTAATAAATATGACAATTCATATACAAAGATTTAAATTAATCACAGGTTTTACAAGTTATGTACAGAAAAATATACAACAACTATCATACTTTATTTTTCTGCTTAAAATGTAAAAAAAGATATATTTAAGTAAAGAAATAATACTTGACAATTGTGGTTGTAGTGCTGGGAATTTTAAAAGTTCTGCTCATGCTTGTGCCTGCACTGCTGTTGTGGATCCTATAACCATTGTCAAACTCAAGTTGAATAAATATGTTATTTATTGTATTCAACACAGACATAATTATAAATATTTTCTAAAATTATCAATTATTTTGACTCTGTGTCGCAATATATTTCATTTACATAACCATTTATCATAAACTGTTTTCCCATAGAAATAATGTTATATAGAATATTCAAGCAGTTTATTAACATTTCGGTATGTTACTGACATAAATATAAATACAACACAAATCTGATAAGTAAGAAAATTAAGTACTCTGTATGCATTTCCATTACCCACTTTACCTCAAAATCTTAAAATCTTCAATCTCAGTGATCTTTTATAAAAACAAATAGAAGTTTCATGTAGTTTAACAAGATTTCTATTTTGAGTTCTGGTATTTTAATATATAAATAAAATAAATACTTGATTTTTATAAGATTTTTTAGATATTATTTTACTATGATAATATGAAACAGTTTTTTCATTTCCAAGCAAAATCCCCTTCATTTATGAAGTACAATCACTTATGGGCTGAAGCTACATCTGGGTGCCCTGGAGATGCTATAGCTGAGCTATAGACAATGATGCTCTTGTAAAAGCTTTTGAGTCTACCATTGCCATTAAGGGGCTCTTGGCTTGCAGTCTTCTATAGTCTACACTTTGTCAAATGTTCTTTGGGACTTCACAATCTCATACCATCTTCCACATTATGCACATGCAGAACCACATAGAAGCTTCATCCTTTATGTTTCCATTTCTGTTGACATCACCAGTGGCACATTACATTTCGGACCAACATTTCTTATGAAACTGCAAAGCATGCATTCCTTGCCCACTTCATTCGTCTCCACTATAGCATGTTCACCTTCTAGCAACGGTTAAATACGCACCTACTAAACTGGTGTACTATGTATTAGGCCACATTCTTCTTAGTATCAGATAAGGTTGTCACCAAACATTGTTTATAATAGTTTTGTAAACATATATCTATTTTGTTTTATAAATGGCATGAAATCAAATTTAATACCATTTAATTCTGCAAAAAAACAGTAACACAAGTGATAGCAAATAAGTAATAATTAAAGAGAAGGCAACTTTTTACAAGGTAATGGCTTTATAGCTTGAGTTATGTATACTTTTTGTAAATGCATTATAATACAAAAAGTTAAGTTACATTGTAATTAGTGCACGTGTATGTAATTTGGTGCTTAAAAGATATATCTGTTAAGCACCAAATGCACTCATTGCACAACCCAGCCCTTGATCGTCAGTCCAGCATGGTGAACAGTTTTACTAACTGGGTTGCCAAAACATTTAAATTGACACTAAACATTGATATTACACTCAAAACAATAAACATGGATGAACCAGGATGTGCTTTTTCTTTGAATATGTGTAATTACCATTATGTTAATTACGCACATATAAAATACAAAAATACTGTTAGAATCTATTATAAATTTAACTTCTTTAACGAATGTGTTCGACTTTATTTCATTATTGCTTTACAGGAATGGAAATAAAGTTTAGTCTACATAATAACTGCGTCTCGAAGCCAACAATAATGAGGTCAAAAAATTTAAAGGGACATTAAACAGTTGTTAAGTGGTGTATAAGACATTAATAGCCACATGCAACGGAATTTTCCTGATCCAATAGTTGTTATCAATCGCGAACTCTTCGACCGTAAATATAATTAATACCATATAAAAACATCCTTGACTTCGATAGTTATTTAAAAATTCTTAATAAGTTGCAATACAATTAGATACAAAATAATTGCTATGGGATGACAAAGGTAGTGGCACTGCTGAGTACAAGAATTCATAGGCAACGTAATTTTACGATAATGTTTCTAGAAGTTTCCGAAAGTTCAACGGACTGACAATATATTGGACGCATGCGTTTGGGCATCATGAGTATTAGTTGCGTCGGACTACTCGAATATTTACAACAGTAATATTAATTAATAATATAGAAGTTTTTCGAATACCCTTAAACGGAATATCATCATATTTATTTCACACCGACTGCTTTATTAGGAGTAGCATATTTAGCACTACTGTTTGATACTGGAGTGAGTACGTAAGAAGATATTAAGTATACTGGACGACCACTGTTTATATTTCATTCCTGCGAGTATTCTAATTTTGATCGTCTCAAGCTTAAGGCGTTTTCAGAAATGATCAGAGACAATTGTTATATATATGAGTACTTTAGCACGAAAGTAGTAAAAATGCTGCAACAGCTGAACAATTATTGGATTCGGCATGAAGCGAACAAACCTACTTATCATATTTCGGACAGCGCGTGTCGGCGATCCATATATTTCTAATCATTATTTATATGATAAAACCAGAACTGCCTTATTTAAGGGATGATAAATAACACTTTATAGGTATTGCGCGTAATATAGTCAAAGAACGTACATGTAACAGTATACCAAGGTTTTGTATTACACAATATTAGTCGCATTCTTTGGATTTATAAATATTCAAATTTCATACGAAGATTGAAAGTTGTACTTTGGACGTTTGAACAGAAGAATCAAAGGGTATAGATTATTCACGCTGTGATAATTCTTTCGTCGTACAAAAATACAGATAAGATTTCTATTAAGCGTAAGATTTATTTGCTAAATCAGTGTAATTCTATCTATCATTAGACGAAAAGTACTTTTTCGTCATGTGTCAAACTAATGCCGACTTCAGCGGTTGAATTAATATTGTGTTTGTGTTGCACATTTTCCAATATAATATTACTTACTTAAAATGTAATTGCTCATAACATTTATTTTTATTTTTTATAATTTTGAACACTAGTATACGTATTCATGACAGTGGCGTAACGATGCGTTTATTCTTGATTGGTCATACTTTCCATTCGACACGACCTACGTCATTTCGTTTGTCCAATAATAATTTTGCGTCTGACGCTTCTGTTATCAAGACAAGTCGATCATTCTTTTGTATTTTACTTTAATAGTCCGGATTGTGATGTAATGGGTATAGGATATAATACAGATATTATGTTGAAACATATTAGTGACGTATATGAAGAATAAGGCTAACTAGCTAATTATGTACAGATAAGCAACTCGGGTTCTGTTTGTTAGTACGATGTAAGAATGGAATTAGCTTCCGCGGTAGCACTTAAAATATCAAATTTGTTAAAATTTAAATGACTCATATTGCGTTGCGTTGCGTCATAGATTTTTTATATCGTTACAATATAATTTTGTTTCATTCAATATATAAACAATATATTCTAATGTATTTATGACTACTATTGTACTTTATTATCTGCCTTCACCTGGAATCGGTCCCGAAATGATATCTAATGCCGTCTTTAACGTTGATCTTAGGTTTGTGAATTCGAAATTTCATATAAGAAATGGGGCTTCACTCAATATCACGAATTCACGTGTCTTTAAATATTTTATTAGCTCTTTAAATATTTTATAACCAAGTATTAACATTTCATTAACTGATAATGCGACATATTTAGATAATTGTTTAAAATGGCATACTAAATGTTGGATGTTAACGTAAATATATTTCAAAAAACTTCCATCAAATTGCAACATTCGACAATAGGCAAGGCGAAAGATTTTGAAATCCTCTTCCGTAATGCAGATAACCATCTATTGTTTACAACAAAACCTTTATTTCGGTAATTAACTTAAGATTTTGCAAGTTTAAAGCCATTTTTATAATCATTTTTAAATATGGCGCGAAAAAGGCTCTCCGTGTCATGGCGTCGTGTGTGACGTCATACTTACGTAAACATCACTTTGTTTACACGCAGCTAGACAGCTTTTTGTGTTAAAAATGAATTCTAAAGTTTATAAGTGGTGTGCAGTGCCTCAGTGCAAAAACACATCAATAACGACACCCAACAAGGTGTTTGTACATGTCCCATACAAGAAAATAATAAGAAATAAATGGTTAATGCTTGCACGGCGAAACCCGAACGATGTAAAGACAAATTCGCCACTTTATTTCTGTGAAGATCACTTTGATGTGAGTATGTTATCATGTATTGATAGATTTTTAACTTATGTTATGTTTGTTTGACATGAAATTGTTAACTTTGCATTTTTCAGTTGCCAAATGACATGGAAAATTTTATGGAATACCATGTGATGAGGTCGGTATCGCAAGTACGTATGGTACCAGGATGTATGCCCACAAAATTTACTTGCCAACCAGGCAGGAAAACCCACACATCTAACACAACGGAGCGACCCTATATAGCTAAAAAGCGAAGGATGATGATTGTCAAAGAAATTCTTGGAGAGGGTGAAAAGCAATTTGAAGAAAGTACTGTAGTTGAAGAGCCATCAAATTCAAAAGAAATTGCATCTTGTAGTTCAGGTATAGTTTACTAACTTATTTATTAAAATGTTAATTCAGTATTATGACATATATTGTAATTATTATAGTATATATTGTAATTTTCTTTTTGAGTTCATAATTATAACATTGCACTTTAATAATAAAACATTTATTTTACAGTTCAGAAGATTGTTGAAGAAGTTCCCCAATTACCGCCAAGAATGTTGCATAAAGCAATTCAAGTACACATATGTAAAACATTTAGAAGTAAAGGTAACCAAACAAAAGTTAATTCTGTAAATCAGATGACATCACCATTGAAGCCGTATGTACATTCTGTCTCTACATCACCATTTAAAATCAAGCATAATGTTAATAGTAACCCATCAAGACCAAGTATAAATGTTGTGAGTAAAATAGTCAAACAAATAGAACAACCAGACAGTGATACTTCTTACACTCCCACTGATGAGCCGTCATCATCCATAAAATCTCTTCAAATGGAGTTTACGTCTGACTGTAGCGAGATGTTAGAGGATGACAAAAGGACAGAAGATTTAAAAGCTATTGAGTGCACTTTGAGGAAAATTAAAAAGAGCCCCCGTTCTTATATTGGCATTCCTTTAAATTGTTATTATTTAGTAAACTTGATTCAAGAACAGACAGGTATACCGATTAACCATATTTTACTCTGTCTAAAGAAAATAAGGTTAAACAATTCATTCCGTGAACTTGCTGATGACTTTGGCATTAATAGATCTTATCCAAGCAAAATTTTCTTTAAAAATATACCTCTTATAGCAAGTGTAATGCGTCCTTTTATTGTATCACTCGATAAGGAGTTGATAAAAAAGATGTTACCTATGGCTTTTAGGCATAAATATCATAAGGTGAGTTGTATAATAGATTGTTTGGAAATCGAAGTACAAAGGCCTTCGAAGGCCATAAATCAAGCTCTTTCTTGGTCTGATTACAAGAAAGCCAACACAATTAAGTACCTCATATCTTGTACCCCTAATGGTTTAATAAATTATATTTCATGTGGTTATGGAGGTCGAATAACAGACACATGCATTGTGGAAACTTCAGATTTCTCAAAATGTTTACAACCTAATATGTGCGTAATGGCAGATAGAGGATTTAAACATGTGGAAGTATATTTACGTAAAATGGGTGTGCTATTAGTACGGCCTCCAAGTGTTGTATCTGGAGCCAAATTAACAAAAGCTGAAGCCAAAGAAACTAAACAAATAGCTAGCTTACGTATTCATGTTGAGCGGGTAATACGTCGATTACGTGAATTCAACATGTTAAAACAACATGCATGTCTTAAGTTTGGTTAAAGTTCTGGATGATGTGATAACTATAGCCTGTGGTTTAATTAATATACAAGATTCTCTAATTAAATAAAACAAAGATTAAATTTCTGCATTTTTATTTCCTATTCTACACTTTTATATAACAATGGATATACATGGGATTTCCAAAATTTTATAATATTTTCAAGTAAACTTGACAAATATTCATCATCTATGTTTATGCATATAATTTCTACATTTTTATTAATTGAAAAATTGGGATCTGCAACACAAAAGTAACATTTTTTTAGTCCACTTAGGTACATTTGCATTTGTATTTAGGCAAAGCATTTCTTGCTGGGTTTTCCATTTTTTATATAGTTTAAATATGTTTTATTGCTTATAGGGCATTTTATCTCCACAATGCTATCTTGACATAACCCATCAGGAGAACCTGCTAGCATTGGGTATTTTTGAGAAATGAAGAGACCACAATCCTTAATATTTTTCCCTAGTTTCTTGCTAATAATTTCCCTTACCTCATTTTCTAAAAATCTACCCCGTTTCATGGCTGGTGTATCTGGTATCTTACCCCCCATGATAATAGAAATCAGAGTCCCATCATTGGTCTGGCACCGACTCACTTCATAAGCTTTAGAAGCTGTTACTCTGCCATACCTGAGTTCTAACCAAAGGTTATTTTTGAACTGGTCCCTGGTTTCAGCTTCAATTTTATTGATAAGGTCAACTGTCAAATTAACTTTACTTAAAAATAAGTCACAACATTCTGTTTTATATTTAAGGACCAGTTGGTGCATTGAGACACTAAATAATTCATCACCATTATACTCATGTTGGTACTTTAGTAGCTCGCAGTTACCAAGATTTCTCTTTTTTCCTTCCTCTAAAAATTTTTCAAGAACTGTGAAGTTAGAAGGCAACATAGGGCTACCTTTAGATAAATCTTTGGCAGATATAAATTTCAAGGTAGTGCCAACTCTTGATAGCTTTGATTTCTGCCAGTAGCATTGGACTTCTGTGCATGAAGGCTCTTCACTTCGTCTATGGACCCACATAAGTAGTGCTATAGCATGTTTGCACCCACCCTGGGCAGCAACACAATCATGACATTGAATTGATGTTACTTTTTCTTCATCTTCATCAACTATCAATGTAACAGCATATAATTTTGCATGGACTTTATGCTCGGGGCAAATCCTGCATTTGACTATGCAAATTTTTCCTTCCCGTTTTAGTTGCACATAACTAATTGCATCATCTCCATATGAAGGTCTTGAAGACCTGAAATAATAGAAATTAATTAGAACAAATACATACATACTGTCAAATCAAACATGTTTATTTTTTATTGTAGACTTGACTTGACTTGTAGACTAGAATGTTAGTTAATAACTGGTTTAGCAAACATACCTATACTCTAAGCGAGCCAACCTCAAAAACAAAGACAAGTTTATTGTAAAAATAACCTATAAAAGTAAAACGAAATAAACTTCTACGAGTTTAAAACGAGTCTCATTGCTACTTAGTCATATTTGTATCTAGTGTTAAAGATAAATACAAATAAAATATACTTACAAAGAGGTTTTCACGTTTCTAAATTCGGAAGAGCAAAATTCTTTATTTGTTGCAAGGAACTCGCCCAACATCAATAAATCGATCCTGGGCAAATTTGCACTGTTTGCCTTAACAAAGCCTGGTTCCATTGTTATAGATAGATTCGTGTTGTAAAGTCGAGAAATCACAAAAACAAATATATATCAATCGTAACGCGCAATCAGTATGTAAAGTAATCAAAACACAGTGAAGTTTACATAAGTATGACGTCATGCGCTGTGATTGGTGTTTCAGTCAAAATGGCCGATTGCAGTATTTTACTCTTTTATTTTATTGAAAATCTTATTAATCTCAATTTTTTAAATAAAACTAAATCAGTTTTTTAAGTCCTTTGAATGTGTATTTTCGTCTAAAGTCATTAAATCTTTGATAATGTCATACTGTCGACACGCCTATTGTTTTAATTTTTATTCATATTCATGATTGTTGGTAAATTTACCAAGAGCATGTTTCCTTCAAATTTTATAAGCTGAGTAGCGGAAATAATCCTTCGCATTTACCGTTATCTTAAGAAAATACTTATCAAGTTTTTTGCTACTATACGTATTATAGCGAGCAATGATAAACTTACATCTGCCCTATCAGTCGGACGATGATTATGTAGTCCGATGGACTGTTTCATTGTTAATTCTGTGTTAATGCTTTCACCAAAATGTTGGTTAATGGCGAACCCATATCGCTCGGTCCGGATTTTGCAGCATGGCGTGGTCAGTGCTCCAATTTTCAATGGGAACAGCCCGCGCAAAGCATGCGTGGTTACGCTTGCAATGTGATTGGTGATTTTTCAAATCAGTGCTATGACGCTAACTACTACGTTCGCGATCCCGGAATCCAATACTTTTGTCCACCCGTGAACAATGTTCAGTGCAGTGTGCCGTTAAGTAATGTTTGTTATCCACCAAAGACTGTTCCTCACTACACGCCAGCATTGCCCTGCCGCCTCAACGAACAGTGGGATTACAATAGCATGTGCTACAATGTTGGTGGTGAACCCTGTCAGTTTACCAACGTTGTAGATTTGGAGGACTTCATGTAAGTTTGTCTTATCTTAGTTACTTTTACTTTTTTGATCACTTTCAAAATTCGGTTGCTCCCTGTAGAAGCTTTTTGTGACAAACTTTGGGATGTGAATAGTGTTGGTAAATATCAAGAGCATGCGCGTCCACGTTAATGTCCGTTTTTATGTTCGCGTTTAAGATGTCAACTTCGAGTAGGGAATTTAAGTATTTATTCATGTTAGAGAAGTCAAATTAATAACCGTAATTCTATTTCATTGCTTGGCTGACTATTTTCTCAAAGTAGTGATAAGAAATTGTCCATTTGGAGCACTATTCAAATTAATGATCTACATTTAATCTCTCAATACGCTCGGTATTCTATTTCAGGATATTTAAAATATATGTGGTAAGCGCAATGTTCAAGAGTTACGACTCTTAAAACTTGGGTGCTTATATTAAATGTTAACGTTATTTTTCATTCGGAAATCTTATTTCAATTGTTTTTGACTGTATAGTCTACACTGTTTGGCCTTTGCTCTTAAGTTAGGCTTATATGCCTAGTATCTTCATTGACTTTTGTTGTAAGCAATAATAAGGTCATCTATTTTTTAGTCTAACTTAGTTCTTAATCTGACTTCCTCTAAGTCTTATTCATCTATTTATCTTAAACTGAGGCACTGAGTATCGGTGCCTCAATCAACGGAAAATCTTTTGGTTACACGTTTATCGACTATCACATGATAAATTATATATTATCAGTGAATTTTTATTTCGTCAGATTATTTTGTTTTCTTTGCAACATTGTTGATGACAGCTGTCAATATTTTGTGCTTTACTGAAACCTGTTCACAATACCTGTCACATTTGACGTTAAATATTTTTTTGCGTTCAATCACATTGTGAATAATAATTGCTCGATTGGTGAACCGTGTTTCTTTATGTGACTATGCGGGCTAAATATGGACGCAGACACAATTTATTAGGTCAGAAACAATGCAATGAATAAACGATACGATAATAGTTTGAAAGACAAGCTTGTAGTTTTATCAAGAAGCCTAACTCTTCAGGCTGTCATATAAACCATCATTAAATCCAATAAATATGTATTTTTTTACGATTTTCCATTGGTATTTTGTTATTTCTTTAAGAGTTAAATTGTTTACTAACACCAGTCGATATTTCTATATTGTTAACATATTCCTGATCGTGTTCATAATGGCAAACTGCCAAAACTCTATCAGCTGATTGGAGCACGTGAAAATGATTTCACCAAATCTTGTGATTTTACAGTAGACATGTAGTTTCGAAAATTAATTGTTCTAAGTAAATATGATATGTTTATTAACTGGCAGATGACCCCGCCGCACTTTTACATTTATCTCGGGATCTGTGGATTGTTATTATTTACATATAGAGGCTCATATATCGTGTGTATCTCATTAACTATCACGTATATCCATAACCTTGTAATCGTTTATCAAATAATTGTGAAGTTAATATCTTTAAGATTCAATTTGTATGTTTCTGTGCGAGATGCATCTGACATTTGAAATGGCACCTTAATGCAATCGAGTATGGTATAATTTTGTTCGCGTATGCGCGTAAGGTCCTTTTAGCGTATTTGGAATTCGGCTAAAGTTGTTGAAAATTATCTCTCATGACATGTTCTGTAGACTGGAGTATTATATTAATACACTATTGTTTATGTAACGATCACCGGATTAATGTGATTTGATATCAACGATAGGCTCTTATTGCGAGGTTAGGTTTTGTAGCAAGTCATTCTTAATTTGCATTATTAATGATTGATTCAAAAGTACTAAATAATTACAATCGATAGTCCTTAGGTTATTTTCTATTAGTGGACGAGCCGAGTCTCCTGGCACAGAAATCTCTTATAAGTTGAAGTAATATATATTATACAGAGTAAATTAGAACAAAACTAACAAACACTACAACAATAACAGTCTGTGCGTCGGTTTATAAACGTTATCTTCGTTAAATCTTTGGAGATTTTTTGTTTAATAGTGGTAGCCCGTTTAACAGCCCAATGTCTGCGATTTGGGAGATGTATTATGTACCTGTTTGAAAATTTATAATGCGTTTAGGCTTGTCAGGAAAGTAGTTATTCGCGTAAGGCCGCCTGTTGCTCGACGACCCTTTATTTTTGATGAGTGATTGAGTGAGTGAGAGAGTGAGAGATGATTATTTTTGATTCGTTTTGATACTACAAACAATTGAATACGATAAAGTTGACAGTGAGTAACAAATATAAAGCAAGTAATAATTAAACATGGCTATGCTTATAACATGAAAGTATAAGTATGACATTTGAAAACCTATTTCTCAAGCAAGCCTTATGATTAACACCAGTAATAGAAGCGTCGATTTTATATAAGTACATCATCTTCAAGATTTTGCGTGCAAATTGATTATGTTTTAGAACAAAAAGTATTTATTACTATACAAAGTAGAATGAAATTGTTATTTTTATGCCGAGACACGCATTTGTAGTAATAAATTGTGTATTGAAGCCGAAATCTATGTAGAGTTAAAAATGATGTGCTCATTTGTGCTATCCATATGAATACCAACGTTAAGTATTTACGGCGTCAGTCAACCAGTGTTCTTGATAATTAACCATTAAACCTACTTACACCTAATGACTTTATAATAGACTCGAGCAGAAATACTAATGATTGAGGAAAATTAAAAGAAGTGAAACTAATCGATTTTATATTGACATAAACAGCTTATATTTATGGGCTTATGGCTTTATACAACCGTTTAGCCTGGTCTCAGATACGTTTTGAGCGAAGGACGACTAAAGCCTTGAAAAAATTTCAAATGAAGTGTTCAAATAATTGCGCATTTAATTTTGTAGCCTCGTTCATCCTTTAGGTATTACATAATTATTAATTTCATCCATAATAATGATTACGGAAAATTTCTACTGAAGTATCAAGTTATAGACTTGCTAAGAGTCGGGGAATGCACTGTTATTTGTTTTTCATTTTAGCCACTTTAAAAGCTTTTTGAATAGGCGTTTGACATACAGAATGATAATTTTTGCTATTATTGCATAACGTCGCATTGGATGACACAATGTAATTTTATCCACGTGTACATAGAAGACAAACATATATATTTCACATGAAAATAGATAGAATAGGTCCTAACTGTGACAAAATTGTTCGTTTTTGCTTGGTTTTATGTTCGTTGCAGATGAAAATCGTTATCCTAACTTATTTATACATCAATAATGTAATCTTTTTCGAAACTTTGTTAGTACTAACTCGTAAAGACATCAATGTGTGATGTAAGATGTATGTACAACGGACGTTGTGGTCTACGTAACAGATCCTCAATTGGAAGACGGGGACACGATTATTTTAGCAATCACAACCAATTGTCGGGTTTGCGTTGGTATCGCGCGTCAGCGCGAATTCGCCGGTATCGCGACGAAAATTGCAATTAGAATAGACAGGCTAATATTGTGATAAATTAGTACATTATAATCAGTAGTATAAAGTTTAGTTTGTTGATATTCCAATAGCGATAACTATCTTCCTATCATTTATACATGAACTTCATTCGCAGCAGTAAATAGCCCAACTATGTCGTCTAAGTTGCTACCATAAATGCACTTTTGGATTGGCTTTTTTTAAAATAGGGGGGCAAACAAGCTTGCGGATGGCCTAAGCGGGACAGCCGCAGCCCATAAACACCCATTAATGAGTCCGTTGCTGACCGTTTAGGCCTTCCTAACTCCTTAGTAACGCTCTCTTTTTAAAGAATTGGAGGTCGTATCTCGTGGGGAAGACCTCCGCTGGAAGTCGATTTCACAGTTCACTTGTTCGCAATAGAAAATGCCTTGTAAAGCGAACTGTGGAAGACTTCCAAGCATCGAGATGGTGCGGATGAAATGCAGAGTTAGTGCTGTATGTAGACCTCCTAATCGATGTTACTTTAAAAATCCGGTAATGGCCTTTCTTATAGGTATATAATATCCTATAGAATTTGTGAATATAACTGGTCCAGACAGGCTTCGCTAAGTAACAATTAATATTAAGTGGACATCAATTGTCTAATTTAGCTCCACAATTAGCTAAGTCTAGCATGAAACTCTATTGGCGTATAAGAAGGGTCGTTCCTGCGAAACATCGGCTTTTGGAAGATTCAACAGCGGTTCACACTTGTTTCCACACATTATTTTTGACTAGCTGTTTCGTAAACATTTGTCTCCATCTATTCAATTTCTCGTGTATAGTTTTTAAAGCTGTGTATATTAGCGGCTGCGAATTTCGCCATACTACCAAAGGCTCAAAGCAAAAATACATTTGCGATCTGACTTGGATCTATGTATCTGCAAGCATTTTCCTCCTTGCATTGTCGTTGATATATTTACGATTGTGTGGCTAATTTGGAGTGTTTGCTGCACATTACATAGATTTAACTCGGATTTTTTTTTAAATTTTAGTCGATGAAGCATCATGCTGCCGTAATCTGTATGCTTGGAACAAACAGACATACTATGAGTTTTGCGCGGCCTTAGACATAGAAATTAGTCAAATACCATCAATAAAATATCTCATTATTCTCATATCTCATATTTGAGTGTGAGAAAAACGCGAGACTCATTGAACGGACCGCTTCTCTTGGTGCAGCGTCATGCTAACCAGATTCAACGAGAAACATATAGTATTAAATATTCATATAATTAAATAGAATGAAACTGCGTTGTTCGTTCATAGTTGAGAATGTATTAAATTTATATTCTTAAACGTAGCCTAGATACAGCGGTTATCAGGCATACTCTTTTGCCCATAAAACAATAAAACGAGCCTCTTATCAAGATTATTTCTCTAAATGCGCTACCGGTGATAATCATGTGAAGTTAAATCTTATTCAAATAACTTCATACAACAATATTTAGTACGCAAAAACAAAATTTAGCGATTCTATTGTTTTTGACTTTTTGATTTAACTGTGCTAATTCATAGTGGAGTTTCAGTAATTGAAATTTCTGTGATAGACTTTAAAGCTCTATACTACGCGACTGTTTTTGACATATATACAGTATTTAGACTAGCAGGTGGTGGCCCGGAGTAATTATTGTTTGGCCCCAATGTCACTCAAGGTTATGACTAAGAATTAGATATTTCGGAGATAAACGTGAATATTAAAGATTTCGAGTGCGATTATCTTTGGCCAGTTGCTGAAATGGATCCAATAGGCGGATATTCGAGTGGAGACCACGAACAGGCAGACGCAGCGTGGGACGCCCTCCTGCCCGCTGGACCGACGACCTTAGGAAGGTAGCCGGTAGTGGCTGGATGAGGAAGGCCGAGGACCGAGTGTTGTGGCGTTCCTTGGGAGAGGCCTATGTCCAGCAGTGGACGAATGTAGGCTGATGATGATGATGATGAAGGCAGATATTTCATAACAATTGTAATTAAACTAAACCACACCACAAAAAGCGGCAAGAGTTGTAAGTAA
Source organism: Pontia daplidice (assembly GCA_963693355.1). Taxonomy (NCBI): domain Eukaryota; kingdom Metazoa; phylum Arthropoda; class Insecta; order Lepidoptera; family Pieridae; genus Pontia; species Pontia daplidice. The sequence goes on along the minus strand of CAVNZL010000138.1, from coordinate 9,538,876 downwards.
TAATTAAATAGTTTATAGTGATTTTGACCAGTTTTAATGTCATATTGTGTAATCTGGAGTCGCATTAAACCAGTTTGTTTACTACATTCGGTTGAACGCAAAGTGTTTTCTCTAAAAAATCTTAAGGTTATAAAACTTAACGCTATATTATGTATCAAACTTTAGTAGCAGATAAGCTTAAGGTTTTCATTTTATCGAGTAATTCATACGTACAATAATTATTTCTGTTTCTTATGTTATTATACGTATATACGAAAATCTGCACTAAAACTCTATACTAACCACGTCAAACTAAAGCGTAGAGATTTGGATAAAAATGTATGGTGTATTAGTATTAATAATTTTGTTAAATTCAGCACGAAGGCGTTTACTATCTATCATCACGACATTCCCTATTAACGCAGTAATTATAAAAACAGTTCGTAATTAATGTGCTCGTTAAATATATCAATCATCGAACCATCGATCGTTCTGCGTGCATTTCTTTGTAAATGAAAAAATTGTAGTTACCGTTCAGCCAATTATAAACCCGACCATCGAGTTTTTACGTCACGCTCTTCGCTGTAATTGGTGATGTTGAATATAATTTACGGCGAAAGATTCCGATGCGTTTTCCTCAATCTGTCGCATTCACACGCGTTATCTATTTATAACGTCTTATCCCCGAAACACATATAGCCCCATAGTGGCTTGTGACAAAGTTGAACGGTTCACAAAGTGATGTAAGGTGTATGCACTTCATTTCGTAATTCAAATCACAATTTCAGCTGGTCGACTGCAAGCAGAGGGTACCGAGGGTTTGATTTCGGGTTTCGGTTAAGATTTGTATGTGTGTTTATCCAAAGTGTGTGTTTACTGATATTATTATTGTTGTAAGGAACGGTAAGAGATATAAAAATGAATGGTATAAACAAAGTATCTACAAGTCTTAAGTATATTCGGCAATATACTATATATGTTTCTCGTAATCTTGATATATCACAAGTTTTTCTAAGTTTGCCGTTTCGTTTCGTTAAGATTATAGTAAAGTAATGTATGTTTAACATACATGTCGTTCGTACATTATGTAATCTAATCACATCTTGTGGTTGTGCGTCAATGGTAACATATTGCAAATATTAATTTATATCACTTCGGATAATGTTATTTTGGTGATCGCGTGATGACCATCATCTCTGATTAATTGAGAGCTACTTTGGGTTTTTTTTTACACAAAGTAGTTCTTAGTTTTAACCAGATTAAAAAAATTCTATATGTCGATAAAGAGTGTCAATTCCCGGGACTAAAGTTATATTATACCAATGGCATGGTATGGCAATGTATCCATAGATATTTTTCATCTGTTTTGAGCTTTAACGATCTTTATTTTATCTTCAAATGTTAAGTATACATTTGCTTGGCAAACAGCATAGATAGACAGACGGACAGCGAAGTCTTAATAGGGTTTTAAACCCGTTTTAAACCTTTGGGTACGAAATACTGCATTTGTTAATATTCATTGTTACAAAGTCATTGGTTTTATTTCTTATTCCATTTGTATCAGCTGACTCCTTATATTTTCTAATCCGTAATTGATATAGATTAAAAAATAGCTCAGACTATTTTAATGCGTTGCTTTTGTTGACGCACTTTGTTAATAACCATTTAGGCCAATGATAACATTATCGACTCCTAATGAGAAGTTGATGGATCAGAGATCTGCTGCACTGCTTAGTAGTTCATGGCGTGTGGTTGAAGTGTGTTGGGTACATCTGTATATGAAACCCCATTAGAATATTAGACGAGTAGTATAATACAGTATTAATTCCTTAGTGAACTATTTATATACGATAAGAGATTTTAACACAGCAAGTGTTTTTAGTGTTCCATATTTAAAATGTGTGTTCCGGGGGAGCCGGAGGATGTTAATAAGTTGTGTGCCGTTACAAAAAGGTACATTATTTTATTAGCAACGTTTTTAAACTCGTCGAGTTAAAATGTAATTGTTAAGTATTTTAAATGTATAAATGAATTACAGTTTTATTTTTGGTTGAACAATTTGAATCGCCAGATGTTAAAATAAGATGAATTATTTATATTTAAACTGAGTCATAAGTAATAAAATAGATAATTGCGTACAGTCAATTCTCCGAATTGTTTATTCTGTTGATAAAATTCGGTGTACATATATTAAATAATTTTAATTCGCATGAATAAAAGTAATAACTTTATTTTTCTTTGACTGATTACATTGTTCTCTAGTTGTTGGGACCTCCTTGTGAGGAAAGTCCTGCTTGTTCTGGGAGATACCATACCAATGCAGATTGACACTGCATGCAGATTAGGGCTTTCAACTAAATAACCTCATTAGCCTTATAATATTACCAAAATATGAAAATAATAAATAAGAATAATAATACAGTATTGATCAAGTCTTAATCGAGTTTAAATAGCTTCCTTGACATCATATGATTTAATAGTTATACATCGCGTAGGTATATAGACTTAATGATGTAATTAGGTTAAAGAACATTCTAGCAAAGTTTATTTTTCCATAGCACGATGACGCCGCCTTTTAATGTTAAGAGAATTTTGTGTTTATACCGTGTAAAATGTATTGTTTAAGAGAATATATTTTGAACTTTATATGTCTATCTTTAAGTGTGGCGAACCGCTAGTTAGGCAAAATATTAAACGACTAGCAACCTGCGGTTTCTATAGCTCAATATCAGCTTTGTATCTTTAAGCCTTGCTCCAACGCAAAATATTCTTCCAATTCTCACCCAGCTGTTGAGCTGCACAACCAAACAAGCACCACCGCTATGTGGAACTAGCTGCCAAAAGATGTATTTCCGAACAATTACGACTTGGGACCTTCAAAAAAAGAGCGTATAAACATCTTAGAGGCCGGAAACGCACTGGTGAGCCCTCTGGCTTCGCGAGTGTCCATGGGCGGCGGTGTCGCTTAGCATCAGGTGAGCCTCCTGCTCGTTTGCCCCCTGTTTTATAAAAAAAAAGCCAAGCAGTATAATATTTGTTTGTGTATAGGTACGACAGCAAATCACCCGAAATACGAAGATATGTAAAGATCTTCATCTCGGATTAATGTCCTTTGTGACGTAATACCACAATTAATAGATAGAATATGACAAATGTTATTCTTATCAGACAATGCGTTTATGAATAGTCCGTAAACTTAGTATGCAAAAATTATGTTCGCATGTGATGATTTTAAGCAAATTCCTTTGTACAGGAACTATAACAGATGGGATTCTATTAGGTTATTTTCAATGTTTATCACATATCAGCTAGTTACAATTTATTTGATAGCATCGCTCACATGATATGTCACTTATACTTACTCTGTGATAGGAAAGTAGAACAAAGTTAATCTTTGAAAGTGGTTATTTAAATAATTGATGAATAGGTAAAAATAAACACAGTTTTCTCTTAATTAAACTATGTTATTTTCCATACACTCAATCATCTGTTTGAAATAATAATTATAACAATATCAGATACATTATAAACTTAGAATATTTTATTTGTTTTCTTTTGAAGGTTGACCCACCCATTAATGGTTGCGTTGCCGGCCCTTAAGGAAGGACTACGCTCTCTTTTTGAAAAATTTGATTGGATTTTATGTTGTTTTGAGCAAATAGAAATATTGCTTTACATTAGAGAATTACGAAATATTATTTGACCTTGCTTGATAACCGATAATATGATTTGATAACGTATTTATTGATAACTTATATCGATTTGAGAAAATGGCTGATCCATGTCTGTGCACGGATTGTGTCAAAATGGTGCAGTTACGACGGCTTTTACATTTGTTTCAGTATAGAATCGTATTATTATTAAATATATCTTATTTAGTAACGGTTGCTGGTTACGATATGTTCTTAATATGACAGGCAGGTTTGACAGGATGAAACTAAATTATGGGTAAAATGTACTCAAATTTTATTTATTACAGTAAGAAGCACTTCAGTGTCTTATTATATGAAATTAGTTATTATTTTCAAGCTATTATTTCTATTCATATAATTCATTTTTATTTTATTTATTTCAATTATAAACTCTGTGACTCTCTGTTGATAACTCCAAACATTTATTGCCGATTTAGCAATTCATTTCGCAGTATATTTTTATCTCAAGACGTTCTGGGAATTGATTATAAAAGTTATATGAATAAAATGCATTAAAATGGAATATGTTTGATTTGATTGATATTAAATATTTTTAATAAGAATGATATTATTTAACTTATGTCTCCTATGATCAGAGTGTAACACAGGTCGATAGAGAGATAAAACCGTAGTTTCACACGACAGAAGCTGATTCATTTTAAGAACTTCTCTCTTCTTATAGGTATTACGTTCACTGGACATAAGCCAGTAGCCAGTAGCTAGTACCAGCTTTGTCCATACCAATGGTGGCGGTTCGCTTTATGTTTTTTTTGTAAACCGTAAGAGTTTAATTTATTTCCAGGAATAATGAAAAGAGGAAGGAGAAATCTCGGGTGGCGGCAAGGTGTCGGCGTACAAAGGAGATGGAGATCTTCAACGAGCTGACCGCCGCCCTGCCTGCCAAGAAGGAGGAAGTGGAACAGCTAGACAAAGCATCTGTGATGCGGCTGGCCATCTCCTACCTTCGTGTGCGTGACGTTGTGTCTATGTGTGAGTATATTGTTTTAATGTTTACTTTGCGTAAGCTACCGCAAATGGTGGCGTCGTCTTTCTGAATATATTAACTATATTATACGGCTTTATATCCATATATTTTGGTTTATTTAAAGAATTTGATAATATATTGGTGATCGTTAATTTTATTGAAATATTTTCATCAAAACATTTTTTTATGAATTCTGCATGAAATAAATCTTTGTGCTAATACAATGTAAATATTAAGTACAATAATTTCGTGTCTGTTATCTATTCTACCGGCTTTAGATATGTTTCATTTGTTTTGTGTAGAATCAAATGCAAATCATATATTTAAAGATATATATATAAAGATATTAGAAAATCAACTAATAAAATTAAATTTGTTGCTATGCTTATGTCTTGGTGCAATAATATATATCTCTTGTAATATGATTGTGAACATGCAACGATACGATATGATAGACAGCAACAAGTATAATTAATAGAATCAGGCGTTACTTTGCGGAAGTCCATAGTACAAAACCCTAATAGACCAATCTACAAGCAATACTCCGCGAAAAACCCACAACCACTCGACGTACGTTTCGCTCCGACACCGGAGCATCATCAGGATATTTGAAAGTAATCATGAGGAAAGATAATGAATTCAAAAAAAGCACCATTTGAATAATATAAGATAGGAGGTACAACTAGGCTAAAAGAGCGTGTCTAATTTTTTTTTTGTTAAAACGGGTAAATTAGAGGAAAGGGGAAACCAATCCTATATCAACAATACTCATAAATATAATTAATATACACTTGACAAATTGCTATGTCTGCAAGATGTTTTATTCTTAAATCTTTCCAAGTAGCCGCGAACCACAGTTTCTCGCGAATGTTTGGCACGCGTCATGTCTATATTTGCGTGGTTTTGACCACAATGCGTCATTGTTAGCAACTGGTATTGAATCAAATTATTATTCAGGGATCATAAAAGGCTTGTGGATTTTCCATATGACGTTTTTTATTTAGCAATAGTGCTGCTGGATTTTTATTAAGAAGTTTATAAATTATCTACATTCTAGACGAATGTGTACTTTGACCTATTTAATGCTTCGGCTAGGTAGATAGACGTAGGTTATCTAAAATGAGGCAAACACTCGAGCTGTTTTCGAAATCGAAATGGGAATTTTATTAGTATTCTAGTTCGCAAGTGTGAATAATGATAGTCTGCAACAGTTTGTTAGCGTTCTAAAATTAAACTACAAATGAACAATAACAGTTTATGAACACTATTTGTTTTTATCGTGAGAGGTTTTTTTATACATACGTTTAAATTTAGATTACCATGCAAAATAGTTCGTTTGTCTGTGAGATATTTATTTTTCTATGTCTGTGTAAAAGATTAAGCTGTTCTACGAGTAGGTATATATGCTTAAAGATACGCGTATTCTTTATCACGAATGTAAACCTCTTTAGGGTTGGCGTTTCTAAAATGAATATTGATGACTGTTTACGGTAAAATGTGTAAGTAGGTGAACTAAAAGCTAGATGTTTATACGATTACGGCATGACCTAGAATGTAGAGGTAGTTATTTTGGAAAAATTAGACAGTTAACTGCAATCGACAGACAGACATACAGATAGACTATCGAATTATTAATATTAGAATATAGATATGGACAAATTTCATAATTCGCGTCATCATAACGCGACTGGATCTCGGGATTAAATATTATATATATATAATATTAATTACCTTGTTGTCACAAATGTTACATAAATTCTGCGAAACACTTATTTTAATCATCTATAAATCTATCTGGAATTTATAAACAATCGATTTTTACTACATACATATAAATATACAAGTAACTAAATAGCCAAAATAACTTTTTTTACAATGTTTCTCTTTCTGTTCCGGCTAATCTCGGCTGGACTGATTATGACTGGTCTTTTGGCAGGTAGCTAACGTAATAGGAGTAACTTACGTACTAAAAATTCATCAATTAGATAAATAGTGTGATGTTGCAATGTCCAACTACTGTCAATCCGCGTGCAGCTCACGCGCATGCCACCACTGAGCCGTCGCGGGTACAGCTGTTGTAAATAAAACTTAATTTTGCAATAAGTAACAATAAAATAAAGTAGGTAGCATAATAAGAAAAAACTAAACAAATAAAGAATCGACTGTTAGGCGGAACGAAGTTCGTCTATACTGCTTTGGTAGAAAATGTTTAATTTATTGCGAACTAGCTGACGCGGCGAACTTCGTACCGCCTAGCCTCCTTAGCGTAGCTTTTATGCACTATTTTATATTGTATAGTTGACCTATCTTATTTCGTATTATAAGAGGGAAAGAGATAGAAATAAGCCACGACTCTCTCACTCTCATGACGTTGACATTCGTTCTGCGCGTTTTTTAATGCAATATTAAATGTATATTTTTTAATATTCCTGAAAGATTTTCTTAATATTTTTTTCCGTAAGAACCATCCTTGGACTGCCACAAACATTTAAAAAAAAGAATTATCGAAAATGGTTCAGCCATTCACACGTGATGCCGTGACAACGCGAAACGGGTTTCATTTTTATATATATAGATTTATTACATTGTTTACTTGACAACCGTTTTCAATGAGAGACTGCCGAATTCGAGTTTAATGGAACCAGTTCCGAATAATATTATTCGTATTTTGTTAATTTCTATAGAATATAAACAAGGTTTTATTTATTTGTTTATGCGACAACAGAATATATATATCACGGTTCTCTCGATACAACAGACTGACAACCAAGTCTCGGTGTCGTTTTATACACTTTGGCTGCAGCCCCTTTAAAAAAAAAGAATTCCAGCAAAAAAATCTTTTCGAGTTTGCGTAAATATAAATGTCCGTCAGATGACCGTTTTCATGCTCGTTGTACTGCTCTTGTACGATTTTGCATTTAGAACACTCAGCTATTCCAAGCAGAGTTTTATTTCGCGTAAGGTGACGTTGACGTCCGATACATTGAGCAGGGTCGATTTCTTCGTATGTATGGGCAGCGTGCTGGTGGTGCAGCAAAGATACTAAAAATTATAAAGCAAACCACACGATATATGTATAACTAGGACAACAAAAGCAAACGCGAAACATTTGATTTGAATGTTTTCATTAGAAGCGAACAATATTTTATATTTTTATACAGAGATGAAAAATTAATTTGTTATGGAAATTACGCTGATCATTACTAACTTAGTAGTGGTGTTTTTTTCGTTGACAATCAAACCCATAGTCTGGACGCTTTTCACACACAGTCATTTGTTATTGACCTAATAATTTCAGTACCGGCTGACACAGACGCGCCGACGCTACAAAGCCCCAAAGGTTTGGAGGAGGTGCAATCTGAACTGTCATATATGAAGGCTCTGGATGGATTCGTTCTGGTGCTGTCCCAGCAGGGCGACTTTGTGTACTGCAGCGAGAATATAGCAGAACACCTGGGTGTGTCACAGGTACGTGACACTTACTGATAATAGTATAATAAACAAATAAGCATACTGTCGAAGTAAACACACGTCAAGTAACTAATGTTACAAGTTCAAATGGTTCTAGCAATTATAAATGATGAGATAAGTTTAAAATCTGTAAATTGGTCAAAATGAAGTGTGTTTAACCTACAAAGACAGTTAACAATAAAATAATCAGAGTGCTTCGTTGAAAAAGCCAAACGAATATCAACTAGGTTTAGGGAGAAGACACACGTTTTCCGTTCTTCGATGCTATAATTGATATGTTTCGAAGGGCCTCTGTTGTATGTTTCAAAATAATTACGTGTTGAGTTCATTGAACTACGCTTTGTATAAGACAGCGTTTAATAGTCCCGCAGTTTTTGAATTCCATTAAATTTTATAGAACATCAATCCTACGTCTGTACCTTAGAAGGTCGTTGACCCAAACAATAAAATTTATGCAATTTACTTATGTTAATGCTTCATGCAATTAGGTCGTATAAAACCGGTAATTATTTATTTATTACGATATTTCAGTCTTAATTGAAATATGGGATTCGTATATACTAAGTCTATACATAATCTTAAATTTATTATCTGTGCAGTTCGAGTGAATCTACGAATTGCACAGATAATAATTTGACGTTGAAAAATTTGTGATACGAAATAACAGTGTTTATTTTCAGATGGAGATAATGGGCCAAAGCGTCTTCGAATTCAGCCACCCTTGCGACCATGACGAGATACGGGAAGCCCTGCGCGCCTCCAAAGTTGGAAGGCGGGACTTGCTTGTCCGTCTGAAGTGCACTATTACGGCAAAGGGGAGGAATGTTCATCTGAAGTCTGCTTCCTACAAGGTGCTGTGTCCATAATATAACAGTCAACTGACGATCTCGATCACATTGCACATTTATAAAAAAAACTTAATTTTTGTAATAAGTTGGATAGTCAAAATAACAATAAAGTACTCAGTTCTGTATTGTGATATTTTGATAGATGATAATAATACTTTATGGACGTGAAAATTATCATTTGTTGAAAATGCGATGAATGACCCTTGACTTTTGGAACCAGATGCCATTCCAGGTACGAACCGGAACGATTAAGAGAAATTTAAGAGAGCTTTCGACTTCCTTACTAAAGGCCGGCAACGCACTTCCCACGGTCTCGGGTCTCGGGTTCGATCCCCGGTTTGTGTGGTGTATGTTAGCTGTGATCTGGGTTTTATATATATATATATGTATTTACAAAAGTTATTGTATCATATAAGATGTAAATAGCTTGCCTTGGCTAATCGACCGTGTGTGAAATGCGTCTCGGTATTTATATACAATTTTAGTTCTTTGTTGGCTCATAGAAATGAAAAGTGAAAATATCGAATTTTGGTTATAGAAAATTGTTTCCGTTTCCATTTCAGTTCAACGTGTAAAAGTATTTATCAATTAGAACCAGTGATACCTGATAGTGTTTGAACGCCCAGTATTAGTTAGTATTTTTGTTTAGTTAGCCTGGATGTCATAACTAGGTGCTGAATAGAAGAATGAAGCTTTGTCATTTTTAGCTAGGTTTTATTTTCTAAATACCGCTTAAAACATCGAAATCATTGCTATAGAACTTAAACGTTATATAAACATCTGTGTATCTCATATACTAGAGTTACAAGTATGTTATAAACATACATACTATACATATATGGCGCTCAAACACCTATCATCTCATTTCTATTCACATTGTTCGAGGTATAATTTCATCTAACTGATAACTGCATACAAATTGAGATAAGCGAATCATACGGAATGATAATTTGGTTTCTTCGTATACCAAAGCGACTTGGGTCGATTATATATTCTTTTTTATAAAACGGCGGCAAACGGGCAGGAGGCTCACCTAATGTTAATCGACACCGCCGCCCATGGACACTCGCAATGCCAGAGGCCTCACCAGTGCGTTGCCGGCCTTTAAGATGCTTATACGCTCTTATATACTTTTATTTATTTATTACTACAAACACATCATGTTTAGACACGATTAGATGTGATGTTAAAATCGTAACACGAATACAGACTTAAACATACAAACGAAAAATACGATAAAATGAAATTAAAATAGAGGTTTGTATATTGTAATGCGTGATAATAAATTAGCACAGTTCAATAAGAAATTGTTTGATAATAAAAGCATTAATTCAGTCTGCCGTAGTGGTATTTTTTTTCTAGTTTTTGTAGGTACGAAGTCCGAGTAGGTTAAGCTTTTCAATTATAAATAGTGTAATCGATGGTTTTTTATATATGATTTTTCTTATATATATGATTATTGCTATAAGGGAGATGATATTTTACGTTTGAGAAAACAAAAATAGACTTTTTAAGCTAGTGAAAGTTTGAGTACTGTGTAAATAAATCCTCACCTGTCTGTGATGTCATAACTCGTTTTGTTTGTCCAATCAATAGAGAACAGCGATTTCTAGTATTTGTAGAGCCTCATATGTTTTTATATCACTATCAATTCAATTGTTTTGTCTGTTAAATTCATGCTAAGTTGCGTAAATTTCAATCTTTTTTTGTTCGTTCGAGATTCTTAATGCCGGTTATTGGCCTATTTCCCGAAACGATGTACTAAAAATAAAATCATTTGAAAATTTACTAGTATACAATCGGTAGAAATTTCTGTGCTTTGCTATTTTTCTACAATTCATTGCTTTTATTTCTTATTCGTTCATTGTTAATTCAATTTTAATAAGAATAGTGTTGGTATCAATATATTCGTCGCCCGTGGACACCTGCAATGCGTACTCGGAAGTGCGATGCCGGCCTTTAGGTAGGAAGTCCTCTTGAAGTTCACTTAATCGTACCTACCGGTGCGGTTATACCTAGAATGGCAGCTGGTTCCAAAAAGTCATGGATTTTAGGCATTCTTCGCATTTGACAAAAGATGATAATTTTTATGTCCATCAAATATTATGATCGTTTATCAAAATATCTCAATACAGAACTGAGTACTTTATTGTTATTTTGACTATCCAAACGTAGTATAAAGCAAACAAATATGAAATGATATTGTCTTTTATTAACATAACTGTTACTCATTTAAAGAAAAATAGTTTATGAACGGATTTAAGTTATGTATTTTTGTCGTGACCACGCACGATCTAAAGTACTCGAAGGTCGGAAAAATAAAAAAAATAATGTAAAATATATTTAAATGTTGCATAAATACATAACTTAAATCCGTTCATAAAGTGTTTTTCTTTAAATTTGTAATGAATTAATGTGTAGAACTCCAAACAAAATAATAAATTTTAATTAAATAAATAAAAGGTTTATATGTCTTTTTATGATTCCATTGAATTTACCATGCTCCCACGCAGTTCGTGGCATTTCGTTATCATAAAAATTACTTATTTTTTTTATAAATAAACATTGTATTCAAAATGTTCAGCTTCGGAGTAATCTACATAGTTACTAGAACCAATTTTCAATTATATGTTCAACTCTTCATGTTTTACAGGTAATCCACCTGACTGGCCACATGCTAACTGAGAAGCCAGACCCCAACGACACTGATATGAAAGATATACATAAAAATGGCGCCTTGGTCGCGGTCGGACGGCCTATACCACACCCGTCGAATATCGAAATCCCGCTTGACAGCAAGACGTTCCTTACAAAACATAGTCTGGATATGAAGTTTACTTATACGGACGAAGGGTAAGAAATTAGTATTATTATGAGCCCTGTCTGATTGAAAATGCATAGATTTCTACGCGGTTAACAATCGTAGAGTGAAGGTTAACGTAAGGAAACCGGCCTTTGAAATCGAGTGTCGGGCGCAAAGGCCGCTTAATTGCGTATCACTAAAGAATCACTACAATGTACTTAGGCACCAGCAAACTCCCCCCTCTCTCGTTTTTTTTTAATTGATTGCGATTACAGAATAATTCAGTTATAAGCACAACTCAAATTCAGTTTTGTTATTCGCCGCCGTCGTTTTTGGTTTTATTTTATCATTAATTTTAATTACAGTGAAAGTAAATTTGAGAAAAAAGTATTTTTTGTATCGCGAATGGGCCTACCGGGGAATGGTTTATCCAATACAAAAGTAAAGTTAAACTCTAACCAGTAGTTCTGTTATGCTGGTTCAAGTTACAATCGCTTCAGGTTTATTATATTAGTTTAGATTAAAACTTCTTTTGAGCTTTGAGGATGCTACTCTACAGTGGTGATATCGTTATATATTCTACTGGAATTCACCCCTAATGATTTGGAGTAGCGCACATAGACAATATTTACCAACACAGATTATAACAAGAAACAATAAATATAAATACTATTTTGTCGTCTACCAGCTACATTCCTTCAAGTACAGAGTGATTTCTGCACGACGAGCCCGAATTGTTGTTTTTAATTATTTTGTGTTCCTATTTTTACAGTGTAAATTTAAATTGTACAATCGCAATAACTCTAGTTTCGTCCGTCCGTATCTTATATTTTTCTTCATAGTACGTTATGTCATTACTAGATGGCGCTTTAGTAAAAATCAACGCTATTACCTGACCGAATTAAGGTAAAGCTTGGTAGAGTGAAGTTTGACCTTCGCCATGTTCCATACGTCGTGGTTGTATAATATCAACAAAATATCACCTTCAAACGTATTTTGTAGGTTAAATATGATTGTGTTTAGCGCTCGGACGCGATAAACCTGGTGGAAATTGTTGAAAATGCAGTGAATTGTGATTGTGAATCTCAGTTTGGATGTGATATTGTTGTTTTTGTGTTGTGTATTTTTTGAAATGGCGGGGTTTTTGAATGTTACCGAATGTGTGAGTTGAATTTTTTGAATTTTGTATCAGACTGTTTAAGGTTCGTTAATTTAAAAAATTAAGGATTGCAATAGGTCATTCAAGGTTAAATTAGGAGGTACCGGTGGACATAATCTTTAGTACGCATAGTTAATGATAGGTCACATTGTATGACCTTTCGTATTACAGGAAATATTAAAACATAGGTCAGGTCATATGCGACGATTTAGACAAATTATATATAAGTATTAGGATGTATAGTTTACATGAATAGCGCCTTTAAACTGTCAGTAAGACGACTGCTTATATTTTTATTATTTATTTATTAAAAATTACTTCTATATCAAAAAAATGCGTATTGTTAGACCACATATGTTATATACACATAGTGTTCCGGTCGTCTATAAAGTAGGTTAAGACTTAATGAAGGGTTAACCTATTTCCGTACTAATTTTACGATAAATTGTTCCAGACTAATGAAAACGCTGGGCTACGAAGCCGGCGATTTAAATGGACGTTCTTTATATGATTATCATCATGCGGCCGACAGTGCATCATTGGCTCATCAATTCAAGTCATGTAAGTGTAATGTATTAAGTTAAAACAATAATCGTAATGTAATATAGCGCCATCTATCGGCGTTGACAGAAACTAGGTCATCTTTTAAAATTCAAACAACATTCTGATTTATCAACATTTTTACGACTATGGCTACTAGATGGCGCCAATTGTGATATTGTCTCGATTATAATTATCTCTACTTGACCTGCGTCTGCAATGTGCATGCAGTTAACTTTAAAAATAAAACACGTAGGAAAATTTTTGTAATTCCAGCTTAGTGCGTATACTAATAGACGGCTGCTATTTATAATTGTAATGACATAATTTTTTGTTTTAATTTGTTTTCTTTTGGTGCTGTTAACCAATTTGCATATAATTCTTTGTGTTATATGAATAATAGTTATGTTTTTTTAACAATTACGTCACGACTATGGAGCCTACTTCATAGTGTTGGACGAAAAAAGTGTTTTAATACTTAAATATATTAACCACAATAAAATTAACACTTTAAAGTTAATAAGTCTGAATAAATTGCAGAAATCACAGCAGCGGCTATAAAATTTACATTATTATAATTAGCGAAGGTCAAAATTGTATTTAAATTTAATATTATTTTACAATTCTAATTTAATATAAAGTTGGTTATTATTATAGTATTGTCTCTTATCTATGTTTTCTCATCCAATAATACACATTGATTATATCAATAATGAGGCAATGGTAAACAATACTTAAACTATACAAATTAAATTGGTCAAAACATATTTCGTCTTCGATCACACATCATATAGCTTGAAGTTGAAGCAAAGCTTTATTAACAGTATTGGTGAAAAATATCGTGAAGAAACTGACATAGATTATCGAAATATAAGGCGTGTATAATATATTATTGTACCGGATACATTTTATACGCTTGATTACTTCCATATATTGGTGCTAACATAAGTATACTTTTTATAAAGTACTAGCTGGTCCGGCAAGCGTTGTTTTGCCATACATGTGATTTCAATTTTCAATTACTTATTCGAATATTATTTAAAATTTGACACTGCGATGGTGGCGCCGTCTGTCCGATCCAATGTTAAATATTTCAAAATCAACAACTACTAATAAATTAAAAATTAATTAAAAAAACATTGTCCAGCGGACAAAATTGTAAATCTAAACCATTCCCAGATCCCTTTGAACACACACAAAAAATTTCATCAAAATCCAGTCGTTTGAGAGAAGTTCAGTGAAAAACACACTCACAGAAGAATTATGTATATATAGATATATGTCGAAGTATTCAATCGAGCCCGTTGTTCGGCGATCCAGCATAGTGACCATTGCATACCTACAGAAAACTGAGGACCAAACCACAGTACGTTTATCGCGTCGATTACGTTTCTTTTGTATGAAGTTTTAAATTATTACTTATGATACTTTTGAGTTTATAAATCGGTCGATATGATCCTTGAACCCTGCTAGATCATATGTGATTTGCCAATTGAACGTATAATGCGGGGCGCATTCGAATCTAAATTTCATCCCACGCACTGACAATTGCCAAACACTGATTTCTTTGTAGGTGTTGAACATTGGTACAGGTGGTTTTAAATGAATCATTTTTTCGATCATGGTTATACGTGAATATGTTTATATTCAATTATTGAGAAAATACCGCCATTTTATTACGGTTTCGTCTTACTCCTGTCTAGTTCAAACAAGAACTGTGATTTCTAGAGGTTCCTATCGATTTTTCTAGCATTCGTTTTTGAAAAGGTAATTCATTCATTGTGGTATTCATATTAATCGATATCTTCTTTCCAATAAAAAAAGAATCGCTTAATAAACGACGAAGTTTTCAAGGATCATACACATTTAGATTAATACACACACACACACATATATATATGTGTGTGTGTTACATATACTCACGAGAGACGCTATTTAATTATAAGCACTTTAATACGTTACCGAAACTCTGCGTCATAAACATAATTTGCATTAAAGAGAATGAGACTGATTTTTTATGAATAATTTCGTGCTCTCAATCGTCTATAATTTTTTTAGAATACCACTAATTATAAAGTGATTTTACTTTATTCGCCGTTAAATACTGTATTGAAATCTTGCCTGGAGGCCGTCCCAAAATAAAATAAGTATTTTTAATCAATTCTGTGTATTAAAATAGATGTTTTGTGAATGTTTGTGATATTCGAAAGTTTGATAAAGGGAACGTGGAAGACGTCATAATTGTTGTGCAATTTCGCGAATTGTTGACGTACTTTGGGCTGGGTTTTCGAAGGAATTTACCGGATGGAGGGCTTCGGTACAAAATTAAGTTTTATCCATAAAACATTGACGGATTACATTACTGACATAGAATCAGTGACAGGGATAATATTGAAAAAAATCAATAAATTAATAACTTTTAATTGTTTCGTCTCTTTCTGTCACATTGTGATTACGCTGTATTGAAATGGAATAGAAGAAAAGATTTAAAGTTTTTAAAGCAATACACCGCTTAACATAAAACAATTAAATTTGAAAGGTTATATTTAAAAATATGCTATTAGGATAACGATTGTGACGTAAATAATTTGCGTGTTGATAATAAACCGATTAAGGAGATATTTATCATATGTTTCACGATGTTTTCCTACGAAGCCGATATAAAAAGATTGAACTGATCTCAATGTAGTTGAAAGTGGTACTCTTCATTGTTAGTTGTATTCTAGTCTAATAACTGTCTAAGAGGATATAGGAGCTCGGGTCGCGTGGGTGAATTTGAGCCGGTGGGAGCCGCTTGGGAGTACTGACGATTTTATACGCTGATAGCCCGATAAGTTACGAGCTTCAACGATAAAAAGGGGTCATTTGAAAATTGAATCACGTAAGGTTCAAATTAATTTTAAAGAATAACTTTTAGCATGAAACAAAAACATTGAAAAACAACATCAATTTGACCTTTGACACGTTAAATATTAATTCTATAATTTTAATGCATTTTATGTACCTATACCGGACATCTAACAAGTTATTATTTACTTGACTATAAAAATATGTGAAATATATGTTAATCTGAATGTAGATGGCAAATGTTTAAATACATATAAAATATTTTATATATGAACGGAGGATTTTTAGTGATGTTTATATAGCTTATAGAACCCATAAACTCATAACTAAGATCACATCCCAAATGCTTACCTAAAACTGTTGGCTAAAGTTAATTTTATTTTTATAATATTCATGCTTAACTCGTAAGTTTATTGTATTTTACAGCCTCCATAGCGAATGAGAAGTTTGATAAGAATTTAGGGTTTATTAAATAATAGCAAAGGTTCGCGTTACGAGCTTAAAGCCCGCGTCGTAAAAATCAAGATAATTTGACGTATAGAATCATTTTTCTCAGTTTATTCCACAGAGCGGAGCGAAAAAATGCAGAGATTCTCTTAGATACAGACTAAAGCTTTTTATTACCTCCATGATTCTACATTTTCCGATCGATTTTCACACATCTCTAAATACATAATTTTATAATTGACAGTGTCTTCGTGGGTAAAATATATAAAAACGGGTAAGATATGTTAACTGATACCGCGCCTTGGACAATCAAATTGTATCACTGAAGGTTAAAACTTTAACTTAAAATAAACAGCTATACCATAGAAATATACTTGCTTCATTCTCCTATTAGTACGTGACTTTTATATCTTATATATAAAATTCTCGTGCGGTGCGTAAACTCCTCCGAAACGGCTTGACTGATTTTTATGAAAATTTATATGCGTATTCAGTAGGTCTGAGAATCGGCTGACAACTATTTTTCATCCCCCTAAATGTTAGGCGTGGTCCATAACTTGTTTTAAATTTTTTTTAGACAAATTTTTTTTTTTTGTCTATGATACAGCACACCAATTTATTGAATTTTTATTGAAGTAAAAAAAGAGTACTAGAAATCACATGTATGGTAAACAACGTTTTCCGGGTCAGCCAGTAATCATATATAAAGTATAGTAATAATTTTACTAATTTGCATCAAATGAGTAAGTAACTATGTCATATCTCTCTTAATCTCTCTTATGATATTTACTGCGGCAAGTGCAAGCATGTAAAAATGCTGAAACGGCATTTATTTTTCATTGCGGCATTCGTATTTAGTTTACGGTCGTGGGCGGATATAATGAGCGGCCGGTGTAGCAAAATTAAATTGTATAATTTACATTTTATGAATTGTTTTTCATTACGAAAAATGTCGCCACTAGAGAATAACCGGAAACATTTCCGAGTCCACTAAAACTTAATGTAACTTGACCAAAGTTATATTAAACGTAAATTATATTATACCTCATCGAACGCTGTTCGTAGAGACAACATTCTGAGGATGCTCCGGTGTCGGGCCGAGAGGTGCGTCGAGTGGTTGTCGGTTTTTCGCGGAGTGTTTCTTGTAGATTGGTCTATTAGGGTTTTACTGTGGACTTCGCAAAGTAACGCCTGATTCTATTAATTAAATTATAATAAAGAAAGCTTCCAGATTACAGTCTATAACTTTTAGTATTTTTTTATATTAATCCCCTAGTTGGGTCAGAAGGCTTTCTTTTCAACATATATATTTTAAAATATTTTTAGTTGAGCTAAAAAACTATGTTATTATCTAACAACTAGGAATAACTTCAATAAAATATTATTGTACTTATAACAATAAAGAAAATTGAAATGAACTACTTACTTCATGTACTTATTCAGTACACGTTAAAATTTCATTAAAAAGAGATACATTTGATATGGATCACCTCAACGGTATTAGCATAACTATGTCTGTATAAAACCTTGTTCGGAAAAGTATCAAGACATTTTCCCACTACAGATTCGCACGTTGTCCCAAAACAATTACTCGGTCGATCCTAACTTAATTTTTATTCACTGTCGTTGAATATCAAGCGTTTTCAGTTTCTTGGAAATAGTTCTTCGCCTACACAATCTTCATCGGTCCGTCGTAAATTTGCTGCATTTTCAGTGAGAAAATGTCCCCTTGTATATATTAGATCTAGTACAGTGGTGACCTAAATTCATTGCTATGTTATATGATTAAACCACAGCCATAGATTTTCTATTTCCATTGATTCACGCGAAAGAACTTGCAAGGAGTTTCTAATCTAAAATCTATGAATTAACACATATATTACGTCATATATTTGAGGCAAGCCGGCGATTAGATTAAGCTACTAATGACATGTAAATTTTGACACATCCAGATTCCAGAAGCTGTTTAAGCTATAAAAATGTTATCTTTCATCATACTACGAAGAAAAGTAAATAAAAATTACATAAAAACTCCTATAAAAAAGAAACAATTGCTACAATGAAACCCATTTCGGTAGTTTACTTTCTTTTGATTCAATAAGGAGTCTATATTTAAAAAGTTTTCCTCTATATTTAATAAGTCGTTTGTCCTTGTTAAATAGAATTTGACGTAAGCGCCCATATTAATATTTAAAATAAGTAACGTCATTGGTTATTAGACTTAGATTATTTACTTACGCATAAAGTGCTAGTCAAATATTATTACAACAAGAACGGAGCGTTGTTGTTTTCCAAATTGAATGCGATGTCACGAGGTGAAATTTCGGCTCACAGCTGGCAGAACGAGCTGATATAAATATCAATAACCTTGCAATTAAGTAACACGATTTTGTTTAGTAACGGCGCATGATAGGGTCTTATAAAAAATATAGAACGGTATTGGTTTTCCGAGACGCGTTTAAAAAGTTCTTCAGCGGATATAAACTTAGCTGAGTCTCGCTTACTAAGATAGCGATAGTGTTTATAAATAAGGTGCTATATAGTTCAATTAAAACACAATTTATAATGCAATAGTCTGAGTATTAGTCTTGTTTTTCTCACAGAGATCGCTCAACCTTTTTTTTATATACACCGAAGGTTACGTGCATATTTACATATAAAATAATCTTATCGAATATTTTATAATAGTTTCACGCACCGTTATAGTGTTGGCCTATCGGTGACGCGGAGTCAATACATGTAGATTATGACTTTGTAATAATTACTTATAAGAGATAAACAAGAGATTAATCGTACAGAGCCGTTTTATTAATAAGTATATAAAACTAGCTGACTCGGCAATCGTTGTTTTGCCATACACGTGATTTCTAGCAATCATTTTTTTAGTTCAATAAAAATAATGATCAACTTAAGTGTTTATAATTGAAAGTTTTTTAAACAATAAAAGTTTGCTTTATTTAGCTTAATAAATTAATCTTTATATGACACGTTTGTCGGTTTACCATATCAGTGCCATCTATTGATTACTAATTACTCAATCCAGTCGAAAAGTATTGACATCTGTTAGAATCTTTTGGAGTTAACAGATAATTGTGACTGTCAATTAATTATAGAAAAATTAATTTGCAATAAAATAAAATTGCGACTATAATTCAAGATATAAACTATCCTATCTCTTAAGTTGGACCAGACTGCTTACGGTGTGCCAATTCAATTTAAAATCGGTTTAATAGTTTAAGAGTCCATCGCGGACAAACATCGTGACAGTAGATTTATATATATTAAGATAAGTAAGTATATAAAAAACAATAAGATGTCTGTGTCTTTTGAATAAATAAATATATATGAATGTAAAATTCAAAGATTATAATAACGAGTTACTCGCCTCCTGCGAGTAACTCGTTATTATAATCTAATATATATAATAAAGAATTAAATGGTGGAAATAAAATGTTAATTTTGAAGACGTCAAAGGGGTTATTAAAGAAAAATACAGCTCGAAATGAAAGATTCTCAAACGAAAAAATGTATTCATTATAGAACAGCTGCTTTAAAATAATCCAATGTCACTATAAAAATGTAGCAGCTTTCTTTGCCTTGAACTTGACTTATGTAAATCGGCCCACGTGTTTTTATGTCGATGGCATAGACTCTGTTTTATATTGACTCCTGTTTTAAATGAAATAAATCTTTTCTTTGACATGAATTAGTTTGTTGATTTTATGATAGATAGACATTCGATCGATAATATGGCGTAGAGATTTTTTATATAAATGGGAATGATGTTACAGTAGGGTTTATCCAATAAACTTTTAGGTCGTATAAAAATTATCGTCATTATTTCCTTCAATATTTTCCCAGATATATGATATTAATGACGAGCATTGCTTTAGTGCGAATAAAATTGGATTATGATCTAAGCAAGAAATGATATTAAGGATTCTTAAGGATAGATTAGATGTTAATTTGTGCGCCAAGGACATTGGTATCACGTGAACTGATCGTGCAATATTAAAACCCGGTTTTCGAACTAAAATATTTAAATCGCGATATGGATTGTCTTGCCCATATACAGAGATCAAAGTGATTCAAACTAATTGATTAAAAAACTTTATCTATACTGCAAGAGTACTACGTTTTACCAAATTTAAACTACGTTTGGTTAATGATGGACATTTTCAAAATGTGATTTCTGTTCAATATTGTGCGACAATATAAAATCGTCTAGATAAGCAAAAGTATACATCGTACCAGTATTGTTATTTTAGAACCATCTCACATGTTGAATTTTATATGACGTACGGTCGATGAACCCGATTATTTGAAAAGCGTTAGTGTTTTTATGAATACATCAATATTCTAGGATGTCAAATATGTTCTAATTTATATCTTCTATAAATGGTGTTTCTATTGATTTAGAAGGTTATATTCATAGAATTAGAACTGCGAATCGTGTGTAATGTTTAATACATTTGAATATGACAAAACTGTCTTGGTACGTGTGTGGTTAACGTTATATGATAAGGTTAACTCTCTAATTAATGTACTCTAATTCAAGTAAGTAAAGCTAGTTCTCTGTCTCTTTCACTCCAGAGTATTATTTAAGATAAGGAGACGGTATTTTAATTTAATCGTAACCTAACAACATTTTCCCACTATTGTATTTGATCAGTGAATATTGTAATATCGTCGGAATAGATTACGTGGCTGGTTTGACGGATGCAGTATTCGCAATTATGAGAATTGTTTATTTAAATCTATTCGATGTTTGTGTGCGTTCTAAAGTTTGATCTAATGGTTCGCTTTTAAATATTTAAAATTAGTAGCACAATCTTTTGATACGTCAAAACCTTACTAGTGAAATACGTTTACTTGTCTCAATTTACTCGTAAAATGTAGCATTAAAATAGGAATCGAAGTTTGTGTGTTATAATGAAATGTCACATACCATTTCATCACAATTGTACTAAGTTACGGGAAGTCATTTGAAAGCTCTCGAGTTGGATTGTTTATCTGGATTAGCCCCGAAGCCTTTCATTAAAAGCTCGTGCTACTTCAGTTATAAGTTATAATAGGTATTTTTGTATCATATTGATGTGCTGGAAGTGTGAGGCTTCGCAGTATGTATATTTATTGTATTAGTGTTAATTTTCGATCTTAGTCTCTACATTTGTGTTTATTAATGTTGACTCGATGTCTGTTACTAGCTCGATTCATATGACGATTATTAGCGGTTTTACGTTTTGCCTCTGCAACTCTATCCTTGCTATTTTGTTGCTTGTTGGTATTGAGTATAATTTGGATATATTTGTCAACGTTCTTAATATTGTCGGGTAGTATTAGATTATCATAGACTCCTTTCTGGTTGTCCCCTTTAAATAAAACCCCGGTGTGAACAAGATTTCCATTTCGCTTGTCGTCGTGCAATTTTATTTGCAATCAACTTAAAATACCGCAGCGCTTTTTAAGAGCATTTAACCCAATTCGGTTTTAAATATTTACTGGTTTCTGTTGTATCATAAAGTTTTGTACTTTTTCAAAACATTGGCTTTATTTTGATGAACCTCTAAAAGTTTAAATCTCTATTTTTTAGTTTCATGATTTTTGAATATATGTACAATAAGACTAATTAGAACATTCTGAAAATTTAAATAAATAATGTGGAGTTAACATTTAAATCAAAATTTAAAAAATACAATATGATGCATTATCATTACCTAAATTTTTTTAAAAGATTTGTTATCATAACTACACTTATATCGGCTTAATAATTGGCGGCAGTTCAATGAACCACTCAAGAGTATTTTTATCTGTCTTATTATTATCGCAATATTATGGATTATCTCAAAGGTATTTGATAAATATGTCTTGTGGTATTATTGCAAGTGGAAGTGTTTCTTCTCAAAACTATGTACATTTAATTTGTTATCAGCTTTTACTCACGGTAAATTTGTTTTCATTGCTGCTTCGACACCTAGAATATCTACGAAAACACCCAGTTGGGATTCTGCCAGCCGACAACGGTGTTCTTGATTTTGGGTTTTTAACACAACTTCGATTATCTATATCAATTCTCCTCTTAACTATGAAAATGCATCTTAACCTTGGCAGAAGAATTAGCACGTTGTTTATATGGAGTTGAAGGAAATTGTGTTAAATAACACCATGAATATATATAACGGTTGATAAAAATTGCAATTATTAAGACGAATAGGATTTGTGAAAAAAATATCGTCTAGATATACGTAGATGTTTCAATGAGATATGACCTACATTTTTCATACAACGAGCGCATTCTTTAAAAGCCGGAAAAGAATCCATCTATGGTTTATGTGTTCATGGATCCATGCTTAAGATCTAACAAAGTAAAGTGCACGAACTAGTTGTCAATAAAATAGTACTTAAGTGACACATTAGAAATAAGGGCGCCTTGATTAGAAGGAAATCGATGTTCACTTAATTCGTTTGCCTTTACTGGAACTATTTCTGCGTAACCACAGACACGCAATGTTATATCTAGAATAGTAGAAAAGGCAACGCCTATTGTATAAAGCTAAGAATTTCGTCTATGGTATCCCGATTATATAAAAACTTATAGATAGTGGCTATTTATTGTTACAAAAATATTCGAAAGGCATCTTGATATGATGCACCTTTTAAATATACAACTTATCAAGCGTCTATTGTTACGTTAATCCTCAAACCGATTGGAATCCTCTTAACGTAGCCGAATCGAATTGGTTAGTTTGATATCGTTATTTATTACTCGAAATATTAACGACGGTAGATGGTTCTGACGGAAACTTTTTATCATTAAGTTCACGTATTCAGGTCAAGTCCTTTGATTAATACGAGATAAATGTGACGGAGCGTTTGACAAATTTCTATCTGAATATTGACTTCGGTTTTATTTCTTTAATATTAAATTCGAGTAACTGTTTCAGTGTTCTCAAAGGGACAATGCGAAACCGGGCAGTACCGTTTCCTGGCGAAGTCCGGCGGCTACGCCTGGGTTCAGACCCAGGCCACTGTCATCACAGACAAACAACAGAAGCCTGTCAGTGTTGTCTGCGTCAATTACGTCATCAGGTAGGTTTAGTTTTAAGAAAAACTCGCTTTGAGTAAAACAAGTGTCTAGTGATGAAGACGTTATAATTTAAGCAAGGTAAGTCACATTTTTAATTTCATTCTTTAATCTTATAATATGGTCTATCGATCAAACGGTTTTTATGTTACCTATAAACGACCGTAATGAACGTTCCTTATCTCGATCACTCAATTTCAGTAACGTTGTTAGGGGCTCTTTCATTAAGATTATTGCATAACTGCCAATCAACGAACAGCGGAATGTAAAATATTACTTGTAAAAGATGGAGGCCTCGTAAAGTTTTGTAGGCGGTTCAGCGGCTTCACGTAATCAACACGAGTGTTTCTACGACAATGAAAACAATAATAAATCTTAATTAACGTAGTCTAATTAAGCTGGATTATTCCACACTACAGCGTTCACATAATTTCAGGGTAATTCAACATCATAAGATGTCGAGAATTCTAAGGAAATTAACGAAATATCTTCTCGTTCTACAGTAATTGATATCCCTCTAGGCCGGTGATCTCGTAAAAACGCAAACTGGTAGGACCCGAAATGAAGCTGGGTGATAAGGAAGGGTAGTTCGTAATCCTTTGATCACAGCCTGCGGCGACTTATGTAACAATTTGCCCGAGGATCCCGAAATTCTGATTCAACAAAAACGTGCCATTCTATTCTCTTTTATTTGATATACTATGGTGTTTTACTATAAAACAAAATGTGTGTATAAATAATATAGGTATTCAAATCTTGTTCACTCTACTAATATAGTCCACGCTGAAACTTTAATTCGTCCGCCATCTTAAAAGTTGCTTGGGGAGTTAAACTCGTTCTTGTCAATTAAGTCCTGTTTCTAAAGAGAATTCACAGCGACATTATTAAAGCGAGGCCCGGATTAGAGATACTTTTACAAGATTTTTAGGTGTCGTTGACGTTTCATCATATTTTAACGACGCTATTACGTTGTAACAATACTCCCCGATGCCTTCCAGTGACAAACAAGGAATTTTATTTTTATAAACTTCTTTGGATGTTTGAATGTCTCGTGTATCAGATTAGATTACTCAATGTTCTATAGCTTTTGTTTCAATAGGAACATATTATACGAGTTTTGTTTATCTACTAATTTGACGTAACATTCCGTTTTTGGTCATAAAATTCAATATTCCAGGACTTTATTAAGAATTGTTGTGTGCGTTAATGTTTAGTAACATTCTTTATTAGGCTCTGAAAGTGCTTTCTGACTCGTATCGTTTTTATGGGCCATAGTTAGCCCTTGGGCTTTGTCCACGTCTCAATGTCACGAATAAAATATTCCAATGTAGACGTTAAACGTAATTATTTTTTCTATATCAGCGTTATATTCTAGACCTTCTAAACTTATTTATATGACTATATAAATTGTTTTTCTTTTTGCCATCGTCACACGTGATCCGTGACTATGCATATTTACTGGTATATAAACAGTGGTATTGTATTAAAACTAACAGTTTCTCGCGGTTTTACCCGCGTATATATACACAGATACTCACACATAGTGACCGCATGCGTTCTACTTGACCATTACTTTGTTTCGAATAATTTTATAAATACGATATCCCCTTAGGTATTTATTGATTATGTCAAGCGAAATATTGATCGAAATTAAATACTTGTAGTTGATGTCTTAGTTATTAGAATTTTTTATGAAATGTTTGTCGAAACAGCATGTGAATTTCAAATATCCTTTTTGGGTACTTTTAAACAATTTCTTTAGCGCAACAAACCATAGGAACTTAAGCTCTAAAAACGACTTTCCGAATATTCATTTTTCATTATTACTTTACCAGTATTGGTACAATTGCCCTCATTTTGCGCTATTCTAGATGTTGTGTGCATGTTTAAACGTCAATATAAGTTTTTACTTGTAAAATATGTCGTTACATTACTTGAGTGTCGCTAGTACCATTGGATTGTGTAGGACTGACTATGACAGCAATGGAGCCTTGAGTTACGCCACGTAAGTATATTTGGCTCGTCTCAAACTCTGTCAATACTTCTGCCAAAGGTTCCGCGTTCTAGCTCGTGTGTGTTTTTGTTTCGCAAACGTCATTACGAATTCACTATCCTCATTTGGGTTTCCCGTTTGAATTTGTCCATTGACCACATTTTCAATTCTAAATGAAGGCATGATAGTTGATCTAGTTGTCGACTGTTTATGCAACAGCCGATCTATTTACGATTGGTCGAACGGAAAATGTATTTTATCTCTGGCTTTAGATAATTATAAGCATAGGTTATCTCACAGTTGGTTGCTATGTACGTCCTTCCGGGGACTATTATATATAACCCTCATACATAAAGTTCTCTTACTAATTAAGATAATATAAATGTTAGCTGATCGATTAAAGTAGGAGATACAAAACCTGGATTCGGATGCTCCAGCTTCAAACTACTTTCTTTGAAATAAATATTAATTGAAATTGTTGATTCCATTATATAATGAAGCTCCGATGTAACCAATGTTATAATTTTGACGTGTTTATGTATCATAAACAAATGGACAGATTATGATATATATTTTTTTAGAAATTTGACGTAATCGAGAATGTTATCTTCTATGACGATATGTTAATTCATTTCACGGTCACCAGCTTTTTTGTCAGTAAAGTTTTAGGGGTTTTTTGCGCCGCTAGTCACTAAAAATTTATTCTATCAAAAATGTAATTACTAGTGTTGGACTTAACTATCGGTTAAAAATACAAACTATATTACATTTTTAGCGTATTGTGAATACAATTCGTTGTTCAATGACATTGTCAATTATTTGCTAAGCTTTTTTAAATTGACAGACACCGAAAGCCAAAAAAAGCCGACGTAATTTTTTTATCAATAGATATACAAGTCGTTCAAAGTAAATAAACATAATTGAATTTTCATTATGGTTTTAATAGGTTGCACCTGGGCGAAATCGTGTGTTGTTTGATGATTATTTTTTACGTATGTAGGTCAATGTAAGTGCACGTGACGAATGCATTCGAAGGGCCGTAAACGATTCTATTATTAGGCTGTGTTGAATGTTGATATCGCGTATCATATGTACTAATTTTCCTATATATGCTTAATCAAAGCTACGTGTTTTTTGGAAAAGGTTTGAATTAATTCAAATTTAGAATGCGAATATGTGTGTGTTTTGTCTATTTTGTAAATGATTGATAATATATAGGTGGTAAGGTTCTACTGTCTTCCTTCAGGGACATTCAGAATGTTTTGTTTAAAATATTTTTTTAGTTTCATTAAAAAACCATATGTCTCTTCAAACAGTGAGCAGTTTCCAATGATGTCAGTTTATTCTGAACATTCTGTAAGCTCTATTAAAATCGTTTAAAATGAAATTTCATTGCTACATCTTTTATGGTGCCAGTAAACCAAAATTTTAATTAAAATGCCTATTTTCTAAATATTCTTTGTAAGAAATATTTCACTTTAGTGTGGCTTAATATTCGCACCAGTGCAAATCTTTGCCAGAATAACATAAAAACTGAGGAGGCAAAATAAAATAAATATTACATAACATAGATAAATTAATACATCATCTCCCACAATTTAGATGTAAATAGAAGTAAACAGGTCACCGCACACTCCAAATGAGAATGCATTTCATATATATAGTGGTTTAATTTATTCATTACTCAAATGAATAAATTTCATACCACTCTCATATCTTTCATATACAGTTTAGAATTTTCACAATTATGTAATGGATCATATATCTAGTGCGTATAACTTGATAAGGTTCATGTACTCAATAGATTATACATATACAGCAGGTAGCTAAGATTTCTTCCTGGCTAGGTAAAAATTTAAAATTAGTGATGCAAAACTAAACAAAGGATGATAGTAGTAGTATACTGATAGTAGTAGAAGTATACTGATCTTCGCTAATTCTACTGCAACTATAAGGATGAGTAATAATAAAAGAACTTAAAACTAGTATATAAATAAAAGGTGGCCTTATCGCTAACAAGCGATCACTTCCAGGCAACCTGACACACATGTATATATATATATAGCAGAGAAGACAAAATGGAAGGGCGGTTATACAAAAAGTAAGAGAATAAAAAAGAGTAGATTATAAAATACAGTACGTAGAGCAAGTTAGTTATATATGAGTATGAGGATCTTAGAGGCCTGCACCGCACTGGTGAGGCCTCTGGCATTGCGAGTGTCCATGTGCGGCGGTGTCGCTTAACACATCAGGTGAGCCTCCAGCCCGTTTGCCCCCTGTTTTATAAAAAAATAATAGTTATATGTATAGTTCTTTACAAATTTGCTGCCAATAGTATTAGATATATTTCAAAAGCGATTCGCTCACCGTAAGAGGGTTTCATAAACCAGATAAACTGTAGGCCTCAGTATTTAATTTTGTTTCTAGTTATACTTAAGTTCAAAACATAGACTGTAATTTCTCACATAATATTATATTGCAAATAAGTCTTCACATAAAATTAACATTTATTAAGTGGCTGCGATTATAATTATAATTGAACAAGAAATAATAATATAATGCTACCTTGTTATATTATTTATCATTTAGTATCAATAATATTCTAAAAGTAGATTATATTATCCGAGTTGTAATGATTATAAACAATTTAAATAGAAACATGAATCGTCTAAAATTTTGCTACATATTTTTAAGTTATTAAGGATTGCCTAAGTATGTTAACAGATAAGCATCTTTAAGCGAAATACGTATGGCCTTCAAAGTAATATAGATTCACCAATAAACGCAGCGAGATCGAGAAATCTCGGGCAATCTAAATATAAAACAATTTTTTCATCGCCACTATGAGTGGTTAGATCAATATAATTATCTGTCCCCTGTTTTCATATTTGGAATCGTTATTAATTGGAATCACTATTTATTTAGGACGATCTGAAAATCGAATATTATTGCTTTTGTTCGTTGTATGTCTAGCATTTGGTCGTAACTGATTTTATGAGCCAATCTGAATAGGAGCTTTTATTCGATCAAATTGAAAAACAACATTTTATGCGAACTGCAAATTAAGTAAAAATTATACTGAAGTGTTTTTTTACGTATTGTCTTCAAAGCCTAACTGGCTTTGAAGCCTAAAGATTCAGTTTGATACAACATTTTCAACAAATGATGTAAGAATGAGCAATACGTGATTCAAAAGGAAAAAAAATACATGTCGAATTTTAAAGCTCTCGTGCTTTTTTTCATGTCATAGCTGTTTACGACATCGTAATAATAAAACGATGACTAGTAAAATCTTATAGAAAACAATTGACAACGAATTAATAATTGTTGTTTTAATTTCAGAATCACATTTTCCTAGTTTTTCTTTATTTATTTTCTACTTACAGATACTGTTGATTGTGAAATATGTTTAATAAATGAATAATAAATTTTATTCGATCCGCTCATGCTCTCTATACGAAACATTATTTTCAATATTCTATTCCATTGAATCTTTTTCTTGTTCCACACTTTTTGTGCAGTGCTTTTGGAGGAAACCAGGAAGAAATCTCGAAATAGTAATGTTGTGTTAGGTAAAGGGTTTACCTAAATAAATCGATTTTACGCACTTCTGAGATAAGGATGCTTATCGGAATAGGACAGAAGGATAACACGCACAAAGTAAATTGAAGGCTGACTATAAAGAGAGTAGAGTACTCGTAAATACAAGGACGAATACATTACATTTTTTGCTTGCTAAAGGAGAAAATAATTATTGAAATAAAAATTAATTCTTTTATAATTATTTCCTCAGGTGTATTAGGTGTTATACACCTATGAGGTATTAATAGATAGTGATCTAGTATATATCCAATTCATTTTGATCAATAACAAACAAATTTTATGGTACATGAAACGGCTGTTTGTTCTGTCCTTCACATAATTTTCAATCAATCAAATCAATTTCTATACTTTGGTCGATTCAATTGCGTTACCTCAGACGGCTTACATTTTTACCAATTATTTAGGCAGTCGTATCAGTGTCCCAAATTGATTCTTTGGGATTTATGAATGACGTCTGCATGCAGGTGTTCGTAGTTCTGTCGAGATTTTAATTTCGTACCAACGTAATATGCAAGTAAGCGGTCGTTGGTTTTGAGAGCGGGTGCAACCTACGGCCTTCCCTCTTCTCCCTTCCCCCCAGGTCGTTCACTCTATTCGGTATTAGAACAGTGCAGTTTTCAAGTTGAATAAGGAGTGGGTGGATTCCGGTTATTGGCCCGGTTGCGGGTCTGTTGCAAACTATTTACAAATTATAATTTCCAAAGGATTTGATATGAAAGGTTTTATGAGCGAATTACTATCCCAATTTCTAGAAGTGGGTTTATAAAATGTTGTAAAATAAATAGGAATATATTTTATAATATATATATCAATTGGGTGTATGATAACAAGTATGAAAGAATATTATAGCCAAGAGCCTTGAAAGCCTTGAAGCCGTGAAGGATCTTTTTTACCAAAAGCAAACTAGCCTTTGCATAAAGTCAGAGAGAAAAATGTGTTCTTCAAAAGGAATATTTTTTAAGACGGTCGGTAAGATCTACCTATTCTTTTGACCTAGAATTATTCTCGGTTTTGTATTCAAAAGACGACACGCTAGTGAGCAGCGCATATAACGAAACGGAACTATTTATGTAGAAAAATACAAATATTGATTCACTTTCGAAGCTTAATAAGGCCTATAGTAAAATATATATTTGATACGGTTTTTAAAAACCCGATGTTTTACCACCAAACATTGTAAACGTGAAGGAACATATAGCTTTGTTTTGTCATTTAAAAGAATAATTACTAAGTTTCTATAGAAATATGTCATCAATGTAATGAAACAATAAAAGGTGGTCGCTATTTAAAGAATTTGAATGTTTCGTGTTGAAAGTTCATGATTAGAAAAAAATATGATTTATAGTCGCTGAATGTATAACAGTATTTCTTGTTACTGCAGTGTACTGCATGAATAAACTATTGTTTTTATGGCCTTATCTTGCATTCTATAGTGGCCCTGGAAAACTATATTACGAAACTTGAGAACCTCCCAGTCAAATGAACTAGTAGCAATATACAGTAAATATTAAAGTTAACACACTGAGGGTAGAACAAAATTTTGAGTGATATTTTCGAAACGCCATCTACGATTATTAACAATATGAAAGAATCGCGCATGGCTGCAATTCGTCTCCATTTCTGATACGCGGAAGACAGCTACAGTGCAATATGCATTTTATACCAAACCGATAAAGTCGCATTTCAATTTACACCAAACCAAGTATAGTGCACTCACCGCTTACACAATTTTTACTTGGATCCCGTTGCTTTTCATTCGAGTCCTGTCTGAGCTGGTTCCGGTTTAATGATCAATGTTTTTTTCTTATCGTTGGCTCTGGTAATTCGTGAAGATAGTCACGTATACGGTGGCGCACACGTGCCGCTTCGAATACTGGCATACAGTACGTATTCGATTTTACGTTGGCCTTGATATTTTGAAGTTCCAGTACATTTAAATTTATATAATACTGCAAGCTCGCTACAGTTTGGAATAACAGTTTAATTTTCCGCTGTTATTGGGGATAATTCCGGAATTATATCATGGAGTTTAATTCTAAAACTGGACTGTGACGGTATTGAAATACGCAAAAAGTTATGACGCAAAACAGGGTGATGTAATAAACAAACGTTGCTGGAGTCACGTAGTGGTCTGAACAGGAGGATCAAAACCGGGGTGGGACGGGTCAATGACTGGACCAAGAATGCCGACGCTTATTGTATAGTTACGTTATAGTTAGTAGTAGTTACGTACGGACTTCAAGCTTCAAAATGTCTTTTTGCAGTTCTTTTTTTAAATTAAAAGCTGTGTAATGACATATTAAGTTTTAATTCACGATGAGTTGACTAATTTATTAAAGGAATTATATCAATTCAAAGGAGGATGTGACGCCGTAATATCCGAAAGTTATATATATATGTAGCTTTATAGGCCCTACTACTAAATTAACATTTGCTTAAAATTGTTGCAATAGTTATTGTTCGTATATAATGAAGTCTTATTTGTTTCGTTTGGACGAGGTTCTCATAGGAACTAATCATAATCGCTATGGTTATTTAATATTAATTATTGCTACATATTTTGCATGCATTTATAACATACAAAATACACCTTTGATTATTAAAAGCTTGTAAACATATTGTTTTCCATCGCACGATGCAGATATTAATGAAGACGCAATTAAACTAACAATGGAACAATTTTGCTACTAGTGGTTTAGTGTTTTAATCTATAAATTAAATAAACGATGATTTACGAGTTGTTTATTGTGAATTAGAGTGTGTGTAGAACGAGGAAAACGTATCGCCATTAGATGATTTCTTAAGTTTAACGAATTTTGTTAGGCAAAAAATTTTAATGGAAATAAAACGAATGTTCGCATAGTTTTTAGCCCGAATTCATGAATGTTTTAATTTTGTAAACGCATGTAATTTATAGGCTGTTGCATATTTCAATCGGAAATCTTTCACCATCAAGGATTTCACATAATTTCATCATAAAACGCGCGCCTTTTTATTAGTCAACGTTTATTGTCAGAAGTTTGAGTTAAAATGTGAGTACTTTAGTTTTGTTGCATCATTCATATTGTAACTAATCATTGAAACAGCACGTGAGCAAGTTTTGCAGAATCTGTTGTAAACATCACAGATTTAAAGTATCGACCAAAAAGGATGTATATATAATAAACTCCTGGAATGGGGTTTTATCTTAGTATCCATTACTAATAATACCATGTCCATTACCAAATGTGATGAGTTGCGCCAAATTGTGAGCGCGAATATCATATGACTGATTGATTGAATGGTTTTTTGTTTACAACAGTATCTTTGCTCTTGGGTTTAGACATTCAGAATACCTTTCTTTCTCCAAACTTTGCAAAGTTTTGCTCCGTTGTGTCGTAGAAACTTTTATTATACCTACAAAATAAATTGAATATTGTAGGTATTATAAAAGTATAGAGACAAACGGAAGGAATCAATTATATTTATGTTTTGTTATTGGTTACTTCTGTAACGCAAGAAATACATGACATCAGCCGTTGTAATCTTTGAAGTGATTTATTTGTATGTATTTTGGGTCGAGAGGCCTAACCCATATCGAGTTGGTAAACATTAAGCTTTTCTCTGATGAACTAAAAAAATAAGGCTCGGATTGTTTCTACAAGAATTTTTCATATACCTATTTTGTATCAATAAACTTAGCACCTGATAAAAATTCGTATTAATTACCACTTAACCTATAAATTAATTTACGATTTTTCATATCGTGGCTTCTCTCATTACCATATTAATTGACCGTTGACGTCCACATCACACCCAGCTATTTATTGAAAACTACATTGTTGCTATGAGTTTAATTGTTTAGCATAGACTATATTGCCAGGTATTGATATTTTCGAACGAAATACTTCATATACGACACAATTTAGCTCCCATTTTGTGCGTACAATTAAACCTAATTAATTAACCTTGTAAGGGAAATTAGTTTTCACTTTATAAACAGGTTTATAATATCTTTTCGAATAAATTATCAAATGTAACGTTATATAATACGTTTAGTGCCATAAATACGATCGCAATGAAAGCTGTAAAGTTTTTTGTTGATACGATAGTATTATCAATAACCCATTATTATTTATCTCGTTTATGGTTGAGAGGAATTATCTAACCCACATGAGTGACAATCACTTGATGGGTTACTGATGTGGATACAACCTGTCCGTGATACCAGCGGCGAATCGCGGACCCTGTTATCGCAAGCGTGGCTGGCGAATGAGCGAAGCGGTAACCCTCGGATACTTATCATCGCGCTACCTCGCCTCACCGTGTATTTGGTCGCGTCACAACTCACAGTGCGCCGTCGTCGCCACTTGCCGCCAATCGTAGCTCGCGTATCATTCGCGCCACGGACTTCATACAAAGCGTACACCCTGCGTACAGCCCAAACAGCCGGCAAACTCCTAACTCGATCAGCTGTTCGCTCTCAAACTCCTTGCAAACTTTGAAATTCAGTTGCTATCAAAATGGTAAGAAGTGTTTTTACGTGTAAGTGACAGTGAATAGTGTAATGACGTTGTGTTGGCATCGCTTGTTTGTTACCTAATCACGATCGTACGGGTAATATAAATGATTAATCAGTGGATAGTGGATACCAAGAAATATAACCGCTACGCTAATATCGCATTTCGTTGGTGCATCGATGAAACAATAGATGCTTGCAGGGCGCTCGAGTCGTGTTTATTTGTGATTTGTGGGTATTATTTACGTTTATTACATGTGCAGAATGTTGTTTTTCTTACGGCAATAAATTAAGAGTCGCATCGGTGGCTGAATGCCGAGCATTGCGGCCGCATCTTCAGTTGCGTTTTGTGAGATCATCTAAAATTAGTTCTAGCGTCCCCCGCCGCCTTCGGCTGTTACATAAGCGCGCCACCAGCTCGGCCTTGACTCCCGCGCCGGTCTCAGCGCCATTTTCTCGCTAGTGCTTAATGCGTTCGCAACTCCTTATTGTTACTGTATTGATGGTCTCGTTAAACTTTTCCGCTACGTATCAATGATAGTTGCTTATTGTCTTCTTGCTGATTTTCATATTTTTTTCCATAAAATTGTCCTTGGACTATATCTTATCTGAAAAATTTCAGCGTAAATATTTATCGCGATAATCGTATGTCTAGTCTGCCCCAAATATAGGCAAATATTTTCTTAGTCTTCAATATTACATTACAGCGTTACTAATACAAATAATAGTGATTTGCTCCACAAAATGAGCAGTGTACTAATTTACAATTATTATAATTTTAATATAATTCCAATTTTATATACGGAACAATGTTTTTCACTTTCTAAATCGTAACCTACAGATTTCAAGGCTGTGCCCTCGACCGTGGAGATGTAATTATTATTGTTGAATTTCGTTACTCGCTCAACGTTATCACGGCCAAGGTCGAAGAAACATCTGCTTAACTTTGAACATATGCGAAACAATTTGAAATTTTGAAAGTAGTTTGTTTACCTACTCTTTTAATTGATCAAAACATTTCTTCTCTGGAAAATGTTACTGTTTTGAAAAAGCTACGAGTCCTGTCCTAAGGTCTTTAAGCGTACACACGATCGAGTCAATTCGGGACTGTTTACTTAAACAGTATTTTGTTCTAAAATCTCCAACCGGCAATCGATACCTCGTGTTGTTTCTGCGCGCGCATTCGGTTTCACTAACTTTCTGGTGAATGGCCGCCCGAAGGAAACTTGGGATGTTTGGCTTCGGCAGGGGGAGCAGGCAAGGTCGTTAACAAGGCCGTACTTACTATGATCATCGCATCTCGTTCAAACCTACTAGCGCAGCATCCTTCTCTCCCACTCGGATAAATTCACTTTCGAAAAAGCGTAATGCAACGTCGTAACACACCCCCGCAGGGATGAATCGGCGAATTTCATGAATTTCGTATTACATCGCCGATGACGATTCGATTATAAAATACTTCTATTGTATAGATTTCTCCATACATTGTTAATACTATCCAAACGGAAATTTACATATTAATTCATAAGGTCAATCAAAACTTGAACTGAACGCGTCAACAACATATTATTGCGCGGCTATCCATAGATAATTTCTTATTCAAATCACTGACGTAAATGTTTGAATCTACTCCTAGTACTGCTTCTTGGGTTATCTAACCACTTGACATTTATTAATTAATCCTATACTAGTTGATAGTTGTGTTAACACTGATAAGAATACCAACAAGCATATTAAAATATCGCTATTCTCTGCTCTTGAGCCGCCCACATCTGTTGTGTTCTATAAAAACAAAGTCTTATCGAAATAATTACCAACTGAAAAGGCTTTTATAGTTCGGAATCGTGGAATTGTAAAGCTAGGTCCCAAGATGCGTCGAATAATATCCGGAATAAATTTGCTTGATATAATATAAAGATTTTTATCTGTTCCCTGTCAGCTAGTTTAATCGTTGTCCTTGAATACCGTTGACTGATTACTTGCTTGTGTGCATTATTTGCATGTTGGTTTATTATAGATATACTATTCTCACCTACCTATTATTCCGTTGTGTGTGAAACTAATTAACAATGGACTACGAACGAGCGCTGCTATTATCATGGCTACACAGTAGCGTCATTACAGAATTAACAAGTGATCTTAAATTTCTATTCTGAGTAAACCCAAACGAATCGATAGACCAGATTATATTGTTTTTACTTTCGTCATCTATATGTTCTGCTTTTTTCTCAGCGGTATCGAGTGCAAAGATGAAGTATTCGCTGCACACCAAGTGCAGCACGCGGACCTAAAACCTGTTGTGATTCCAAAAACAACTAGCGTTGCTATAACACCTAGCTGTGTATCCGAGCCGTCTAACGGCGCCATTGTGGCTGCAATCCTCCCAGAGGAAGAGCGCCCCATACCTGTCACAGAGCTCATATTCGCACCAAGAGAGAAAGAAATGAACAAAGGCTATCTCACATTCTCCCAAAACGAGGGATTTACAAGTGAGTGGAACTTGAAACGCGACCGCTTAGGTACCATTGCTTGCTTTGCTTTATCCATATACATAATCTATTTATTATAATGCACTTAATATGTTCGTGTATTTCAGTGCTAAAAGACGAGCCCGAGGATCTGACACATTTGGCTCCCACCGCTGGTGACGCTTGTATTCCGTTGGAAAACAGTCCTTTTGATATGTTTGACGAGTTTATATTGAACGACAATTACTGCAGTCTACTCGGCGATGATCTAGCAAATGGGTCACCCGTAGATTCTTTAATAGCAGATTCATTGTTGTCGTCTCCTGAACGTCAGGTAATTCTTAAATCATAAACGATCATTTTAAATGACAACGTGCTTGATATAAAAACTCTAATATCTTTGGTTACTTTTAAGGAAAATGAATCGACCGGCGAACAGTCCTCATTATTAACGGAATTATCATTAGATGCATATGACAGCGCAAGGTCGGACAATGATATTGATGATGGCAACTCTCCATTCATTCCGATCAACGATGACTTACCGATTTTGGAACCGGCAGTCATGTGGGGTGCTTTGCCAGACAATGTCAGACAGGCCAGGCCCCAGCCATCAGAGCCACAGACGACAGCACCGGCGTTACAACGTTTGCTGGCCGCTCCCCCTACCGGACCACCACCACAAGATCTCATCACAAACATTTATTCAGATCCAGGTTACACTATACTTCATTCGTTCATAGCGTTCGTTTTCTTTCCCTTCGTCTCTTAAACTTTTGATGCGGTTTCAGGCCTAATACCAAGTAAGAGTATATCATCATGGGACACGGGGGTGAAGAGGGTTCTCAAACAGGATGAGGAGCCGTGCGCGAAACGTGTGAAGCGTAGTCCCTCGCCTGCAGCTGAACCGACACAATCATCGTCGAGTGTCCTCATGAACCTCCTGGTGAGCGGCTGTGACGTCGACGCTGGATACATTTGTATGGTTCAGTGTCGACCTCGCCAAAAGGCGAAAGCATGAGATGCTCGCGTCTATATAAAAAACTGTGATAATGTGCGTCCAGTGTTTGAGGGTTGCCTCTCGGGAAAATCAGGAATACGAATTTTTATCCGGTGCCGTCATAAATTGTGATATTATGGTTTAGACACGAAGTTACAATCTGATACAGTGCAGTGCATTAGAGGCAATGGAACGATATAAAATGGGACTTCCTTAGGGCTATTAAGCTAAGTTACTTTCTGGCAGGCTTGTAATCTCCGC
Organism: Pontia daplidice; assembly: GCA_963693355.1. Classification (NCBI taxonomy): domain Eukaryota; kingdom Metazoa; phylum Arthropoda; class Insecta; order Lepidoptera; family Pieridae; genus Pontia; species Pontia daplidice. The sequence continues at coordinate 9,501,198 of CAVNZL010000138.1, read as the reverse complement.
CCCCGTGGCTAACGATGCGAAATAAATTTAAAGCAAATTTAGTATTGTAGTTAAGGTCAACGCGCGCATATCTTTGTGGTTATGAGGAAAATTGAGCTGTTTATAGATTTATTAAGTTACCGTACGTGTCGTACGCGCGTCTTATGTTTCTAATATCGATTAGTTGGTAGGTTTAATTGATCGTTATTTATTTTAGCTGGGTAAGTTTTAGGTTGTTTTTATTGAGTCTATTGTGTTAGATGTGGACGTTGATATTCAGAGTTTATACTAGGTTTTAGGCAGTTCGTGAACAAGATTTGTTATTATATTGTTGTCACTGCCAAATGATATAAAGTACAATTTAGAACAAATCTATGGACCTCTTAAACAATAGATTTTAATAGTTATATTCAACTTGCCTTACTTTATCAATCCATCGAGCAACATAATACGCTGCGCATAGCACAATATAATTGTGTTGAATGCAATTGTATTAAACTTAGCGCCGTACATATATTTCGACGCAACAATATTCATGTGTGCTTCGGAGATGTATTTTAAAATAAACTTACATAGATTGAAATACTTTGTTATGGATACCTTTTTATAGTCTAAGTTATAGAAATGTTATTTTTTTCTCAACGAAATGGTACATAATAAAATGAGAATGTCTGGTTGTCAGATTTTAGCTGAAATGGTGCACATTTTATTTTACCCATTCCCTTTATCCTGTCGGGATTAAACGAAATACGTGTGGCTACTAGTAGATTTTAGGTGGAAAATGAATTGGTGCTGAATTTTCAAAGCAGCTATCAAATTGCCTTTACTACGATCGTAGCAATGAGCACTGATATTTTGGATAAACCCGTTCGAGAGTATTAGCTGTGTTATTTCCAGAAACATTTATTACATAGTAAAATTATCTATGCGATAAAATATTTGTTATCAAGTAATGTTTTCAATGTCGCTTTAAACTTGAGTTTTATCTATGACTCCAGTTATACAACTGACAATAAATATTAATTTTAAAATATGCATATAAAGCAAACCACAGCAACTTATGTGGTAACTAAGATTTATACCAGAAACTATATAATATATTAGTATAATTTAATGAATACTAGTACTGTTTTGGCAGTAATTTGCTGGTGGACCAACAAATGCGTTATTTTTAAATCGAAGCATTAGGAAAGTCTAAAAAATAAAAACCTCTATTATGTGATTAATTTACACTATCATTTTTCATCACAGCCGAACACAATCAATCAGAAAGAGACAAAACAGTACTTTAGTTAAAGAGTGCAATCAGAGGAATCGGTTTTTCAAATATACCTTTCAGTATAATAAGACAGACGCGGCTTTCAATATAGCGAATACATTTCTTATTTCTTCGAGAATTGTTTCGGTATATTACATGAATTATTCAACAATCGAATAATCGGAATCCTAAGTATTGCTGTAAATAATTGTCGTGACGTATATTGTTGTTATTTTAGTCTCCATTCATTTTACAAAAAAAACCCCGAACCATTTTGTAGGTATGATAGAATTTAGAAGAATATTTGGTACATCCAACCCGCGTCTCTGCATTCGTGAATGGTTCCCAACTGAGATATCGAATTTTGTGTTAAAAGCCTTATTGAATGAAAATTCCCAACTTTGGACTGTTTTTGTAATTGTACTCTTAAAAAAGCAATTAAGTTTTAACGGGAATAGCACCTTGAGTGTCATGTGCGTTATTCAAAGTTAATTGGATTTGACACTGAATACCCGCGATATAAAAGAAAGAATAAAAATTCCTATTTAAATATATTTTTCTTAATAAACAATCGTAAATTCCCGCTCGGATTAAAGAACTAATTTTAGCTGTGGCAACAGTGCTTTGGCAAGTGGTATATTTTTGTTTGTAGTTTGAAAGTCAAAGGATTAGAAATAGTCGCATTCCAGAAGTCACTTTTAATTGTAATTAAAGAGTGAAGTTTTCAATTGATTCATTTGTATTCGTGCTGATTTTTGTTTAACTAGGAATCGAATGTGGCAATTATCGTTATAGATTCTAGGGCTAAAACCTGATTGAATATGTATTCATATGTATGAACGAATATTTTAAATGGCAACATTAAAATGTAATACGCCTAAAACTCAGTCTCCAATTTAGATAATAATTGAATAATATGATCCATATCTGTATTGTACGCTATCTTAAGGCGATACAATAAAGGAACAATATAGTTTTATGAACATTAATTGACAGTTCAAACGATGGCTACCGATGACATCACTTCGGTATCGTATATGTTTTAGATTGGTATAAAATAGCCTGATTGCCCCCATGACTTATCACTGATATGAAAATTATCGTTATAACATTTTGATATAGGCTATGACTATTTTTCGGTACAGAGTAATTGTCACGTAATTTTATCTAATACAGTGCAAAGAGTTTAGTTGGTATATATTCATTGAGCCTGCGGACTTCGTACCGCCTAAAGTCGATTCTTTTATTTTTTTATCTTCCCGGAACCACACCACTAAAAAATTAACTTTATGGTATGGTAATTGAGTTCAAATTTACTTTTATATATGATTACGTTTCTATGGGAGTCTATAATTTGATGTTTTCATCTATTTTTTAAGATCGATCCTCATACTATGTACATACGTTCTCGTGATTCGCGCTAAGCACCACATTCATCCCTTTATTTTTATAATAGGTTCAACTCATATTAAAACTAGAATGTCCATGCTCCAGACACTAAAGAAACCTTGCCTTCAAATAAAATTCCATCGAAAATTGTTCAGGGTCTGAGAGGGTCTTCAAACATATTATTATTTAGAATTCCTTAACGTACCTAAATTATCACGCATTGTCTTCTTAAACACAACACACGTGTAACTTATCTATGAAATACTATAGACAATAATAGCTCCAAGATAATCGTAAAATATAACGAACTTGCCCGACACGCCACTGCTAACAGCTTATACGGAAGCAACAATTCACCAGATTAGAAAAATTATATGTGATTTATAGGATGTAGATTTACGAGTGTCTACAGATCATGGGGACGATTGGGCACAAATAATAATAAACGGAAGCGAAAACTCTTGAACTCTATTGAACTTGATGTGGTCATATTCAAACAGTGCTCAGGAGCGTTTGAAATGCATGTATGAACATTTTTAGCTTCAAATATTTTATGCGGTCGCGACTATTTATTATTAAAAAATTATCGAAACGAAATATAATGGGACTTCATATGAGTTCCATAATCTTTCAAATGTATGGTTAAAATACGTTATATACTTACAGTATTGTTTTGCTTCGCTGGTTGAATCATTTTCGTATTTCTTACGAATTATGGTCAAGCTGTGATGAAAAGAGATGGGTGTACTTAGATTTAAACGTTGCAATTAGACTGATTTAATTTTTGAGAAATATAGAAGATAATGAGAAAGGGCGTTATGTTAAGAACCTATATGGAATCTAATAATAAGACCTACACAGTCTAAAGAAACATTGAAAACAAAAATATATATTTTCTCGATTCGTTACTATATGTAAATGTCAAGACAAACAAAACTAATACTCTTTCCTCGTTTATATCCTTATAAATCCCGTGTGCACCATTTTACGCAAGAAACACTTAAGGAAACAAATATTTGGTTGACTAACATATTATTTTAATGTTACAGGATATGCAACGGGCGAGGCAAGAGAAGACGACAAATTATCGTTTTGTCCTAAATCCACAATTAGCCGCCCCCAACAAAAATATCCCAATTCCTGTCATAAACATAATACAAGCGACCAAACAGTGCGATCATGCTCCAATTCGCTCAACAGACAGCAGTCTAATGTCTCCGCTGAGTCTTAATATTGGCCAGAACTCTTTACCATGCAGCCCGAATTACAGTCCCATTGGCAGTCCCATGACAGCCCAGTCCACGCCGCAGTCGTTATCCCCCGCTAGTAGCTACATATACAGCCCCGGTAGGATGGTGTCGCCCACCGGTGTACTGCAAGGCTACGACCCATATCTATCGAATAAAATGCAAGCGAGCCCCGGATTCCCCATGCAAAATGAAATGTTTCTCGATCCAAATGTATCCCTCACGTCGAACGACTTTTGGCCCGACACGGACGTTATTCAGAACACCAGCGATCTCCTTATTGCCTTCGATGACGTGAAATTAGTTTAGAATATATAAAGCGGCGAGTGATTTCTATTTGTTTTATGTGGAATGCATTTTCTTAGCATTTTCACTTCACGCAAACATTCCAATATGGTGCTAAAGCCATTACGAGGAGGCTCTTTCAATTGTCAGATCAATCGCTATGTACGTGCAATATCAATGAGTATGGATTATATAAAGAAAATGTTGATTGGCCAACTTACCGTGGCCCCAAAATAGAAGTCACTCGAAGAAAGGCAGGGTCGTACTGTATGCTTCCGAAACCGAAAAGGATTCCACAAAAAATATCTTTCTATACATTTTTTATAAATTTTTTAATGCGTGGAAGACTTTTTGGTTGTAAAATAAGATAATTAATAGAATACTATATTGTAACAAGCTACACCGGCAAGATCGTAAGACTATTTATAAACTAAGGCTTTGTCCTAAGAAAGTTTATACAGAATTTATGCCTAAATCTAACACAAATAGTTTCTACTTGGTAGGCACCTAAGGTCTAAAGATACCTATATAGACCAATAAGACAGACATAGAAATGTGTCCGCCACGTGCCCCATTACACAACATTGGCACTTTTTATCGTCTTGGGGGTGAAACTTGTGATAATTTTAACTAAAGTGGGTGAATGGTGTAAGATTTTAATGTTAACCATTGGTATATTTTCATTTTGTAAGCCTTATCAATAAGAATATGTCATCGTATTTTTTTACATTAAGTATGATCAAATATACTCAATAGAAAATAAGAAACGGCACAGACGATAGTAAAATTATCTTCTAGAAGATTTACATCTACATACTATGCCATTTTCAACATGTCATGTTACGTATAACGGATCGTATGAAGTAAACAATACAACATCTATTTGTATCGGATTGTCACATATGATTGTTGATATTTACGGGATTGGTACTTATTGATATAATAAAAATCAAAACTATATCGTGTTATTATACCTAAGATATTTAAAAAGCCGTTTTGAAATTCCAATCACAAAGAAATTGACAATTGACATGGCGGGTGACGTGAAATAGATTTTCGCGCCTTTATACCTCAACTGTAAGTAGCGTATTGACAAATAGTTTAATTTTAACATTGTATTTGGGGTTTCGTGTACAGAAGTACCGATTGTTTATCTCGAATATTATGTATTTTTCATTTCTCTTAATTGAAAAACTAATTATCAATAGTTAATTTAATTCACTATACGGGATTCATAATGTTCGTATATTTTTCAATAAGTACAATATAAAATAATTTCTATATGCAATTCATGATTTAACACAAACTATATTGAGTTTTTGATAAATAAATAGATTTAAGTAAAGGTAGTTGTGTATGTTTAAATAATTATTTTATCCTTCAGATGTTTTGCTATTTGCAATCTAATATACTAAACTATTTCAGAATTTTATTTAATGTATTTTTAAATTCATTTTCGCATAACTGTGCCATATTATTTATGGTGATATCTGCACACTGTTTTATAGTTGATATAATAAGTTGTTTTAAAAATAAATTAAATGTAAAATGTGCATCAAAACATTATTTTATATATTGAGATTAAATTTCTGGCAAATAATTAATGTGGTTTTATTTGAATATCATAAGAACTTAATTCAGATAGGATATCTGAACATGTAAAAATTCGATTTGAGCTGAGCTAATATCTTTACATCCAGTATAAAGACTATTATTTACTTTGATTAAATATGATTGACCCCACTAACACATTTTACGAAATATATATTTTGTCTTTGAAATCCACATCAATAAAATTATGATGAAAAACAAAAGACATATATTACTTATATAGGTTAGATTATTTATTATAGCGCCATCTAGTTCATGATAAATACATTACAGCAAATTGGCGGTTATCATACAAATACTTATAATTTTTCTTTACATTAAAATATTTACAAGAGAAATACGATGCCTCGCAGTAATATTCTTTAGGTCTTGCTTTTTCTTTATTAGTAAGTATAGAAATCTACACATATTATGATGATGTCTGGCAATCCCCCCGAAAACAACCGTCATCGGTCAACACTCAACCGTCAGCTGTCAATCGTGAAACTGGCTAAATAACGCGAAGTGCGAACGAACTACTGTTCTGCAAAAAACGGGATTTAATTAATTCAAATCAAGTTCAGCTGTTTTTATTTATAAACACATTCGTAAAATGAAGTAGAGTGTAGAATACGTTTTATAATAAAGTGTAATTTTATCCGTTCATCGCTTCCATGGCTTCTACTCCCAAACAAGTGAACGGTAATGCATCGCCGAGCAACGGTCCTTTGGGAAAGCGAAAAAAATCGAAAGGAAGTAAAAGCTCTTACTTATCGAAATGGCTGGATAAAACAATGCATCATATTCCAGAATCCGCTCCAGATGGATATGATAATCACCGAACGAATTTCAATTGGCCAATTTGTCCATCACCGTTTATCCCGGGATATGATTCCCATCGTTTAATGTATGGATCGAACGAACCGATGTCCCTACCAACCTTGCCCATGCATTACAACCCTATCATGCACCATTATCCAGAATACAGGCCATTGCACTATGAAAACAAGAGTGTTCAGGTGCAGCGACCTAGAATACGCCGGCGAAGTAAGAATAGAGCAGAGGAACTTTCTAGTGTACCAGCAGATGTAGCTAATCAAAATTACATGCAACCAAAAAATTTCTCTGATACTCAAGACTTTGCCAGCTTGCCTCCTATTGTTACTTCTACTGGCGACACAAATTCAAATAGTGATTTGCTTAATGATAAAGATGAAGGCTGTAATAATAGGCGGTATAGTGACCCCTGTATGCAAGCCATACCAGATGCAGAGGAACAAGCCAACAGAGAGTCGGAGTCTGAATCCAGTTCTGGTCTTTCTGGGAGTCAAGTTGGAAGTAGACTATTGTCATACTTGCTTGACCAAATAACATCATTGAAATTGATTAATGAAAGACTGAATAAGGAATTGCAGGAAACAAGAGGTAAGAATGTACTGTAACTGTTTTAAAAATTTACTTAATAATCCATTCAATAATATCTTACTCAACATTAATTATTCTTATATATGTATACTAGCTCATCTGGCAAACATTGTTTTGCCATAAATGTAATTTCTGACAATCATTTTTTAGTTCAATAAAAATAATTATCAGTTTTAAGTGTGCGGGGATATGTTTATAATCAAATGCATTTTTAACAATAAAAGTATGTTTGTCGGTTAGCAGTGCCATTTAACGATTACTTACTCAATCCGGTCGAAAGTATCGACATCTGTTAGAATCTTTTGGAGTTAACAGATAATTGTGACTGTCAACTAATAATAGACAAATAATTTGCAATAAAATAAAATTGCAACTATAATTAAAGATCTAAGCTATTCTATCTTTTAAGTTGGACCAGACTGCTCACGGTGTGCCAATTTAATTTCAAATTGGTTAAATAGTTTAGGAGTCCATCGCGGACAAACATCGTGACAGGAGATTTATATATATTAAGATGATAAAATCAAATTATTTATTCATGAAAATAATATTTCTCTTGAGTTTTAAAATTTGTTTTTTCTAAAATAAATTCTAAACTAAATGTCTTCTTAATGATGCACACAGAAAATACCTTAAAGAATTTTACAGTTAAATAATAAACAACTTGGTAATTGGCTTATTGTTACTTAACCTAGATTCACACTGTATATAATTAGATTTACAATTTTTATAAGTACACTGAATTGACAAACACTAACAACGCTTAATTATCTCATACTTATGTGTTAAAATATTTTTTTAATAATTTAAATTTTTTATATATACAAGTTTTTAGTATTGCATTAGCCTAATGTGATACCAAGCATGTATCCTAAGGTGCGTCTGTCCTATGATCCATATATATTTGACATCAAATTAAACAAACCAATGTTAACTCGTCTTTGTAAGGACCTTGACGCCTACAAAATGAGGTCATATTATGTTGTTATAGTAATAATCAAGACAACCTACACAATGCCTTTTTTGATTTATATTTCTACAGTTTAGACTATTTCAACCTATCCTTGAAGTGTCCACGGTATGTAATTTGGCCACGTTTAAAATTTATTTTTAAATTCACCTGTTCAGTAGATCATGTTTCCCACCTGTCTGGCAAGCCTCAATATCAATTGTACAAGTAAACTATCTAGAATATGCTTACTTTCAAGTTATACCGTAGTTATACTTGCATGTTGTATTTTTTTATCTTTAATTTTAACACAACAATCGTTTAAATTCTTTTTCAGCTGAACTGGACAGTTATCAACCTCAAAGTTTTTATGCAAAAGGTGCAACAAATATGGGTGCTGGAGGTAAATATTTTTATACTACTCTAACTGATAAAATTTGACTTTTTACATTTTGTTATCAACTCTATATTTTGATTATATTTTTTATTATATCTGTTAATTTTTTATATTACAGCAACCTTATGTCATATGTTGCTCATTTATGATCGCCTGTCTGTAGTTTTATTTCATGACATTCAATAACCTTTTTTACCATATAACCTATATCTATAAATGGTCGTGCCTGGCAAATCTAAGCACTAAGTGAGATAGCGTGTTCAACGTATTCTGATAACCCTTAGGTCGATAATCCATAGATAATTTCGGAGTAGAAATTATTTTTACTTAACAGTTAATGGTAACTCACGTTTTGCAAACTGTCACCGGTTTTTTTATAGATGTAGAAACTTAAAGAACTATGTAGATTTCTAATAAAAAAAAACCTTTTACAAGCCCCCTAAATACAAGGAAGGTACGAATTTTCAATATTCAGAAAAATTATACGACAAAATGTTACTGATGTTACTCATATAAATATAAAGTAACGGGCTTATTGCTATCATGCGATCTCTCTTAGGCAATCTTCACATGGAAAATAACAATACTTCCTTTATAAATTCAGAATGTACCATGAAATGTGACAGGCGTTCCATTATAGTTAATCGTTTGAGAAATCATGGAATGAATCACAAATGGTGACACCACGTATGCTTGGAGCGGCAGTAAATCACCGAATGTCTGTTGTATATTGAAGGCCAATATATATCTAATAGGTATTGACCAATGTCCATACGAAACGACAATGTTTTGAAATGAAACAGAATTGTTTTTTCACATAGACCACAGTTGGTTCCAGCTTAATAATTGCACACGTTTGGATTCTTCTCGACGGATCCTGCATTAAACCGTTAAGTTGAAGTGAATTGATCCGGTTAATACGCAAATCCGTCTTATTACACTGTCGTGTTCTCATTAATCGCGTAATTAGACAATCTCATTTGTGCGTGCGAACATTTTAATTTCATTTGCAAGCATTCCCACGTTACCATTTTGATTTTATTTTGTTCATGTGACGACTGCTCTGTTGAAGACACTAATCTCAGGAACAAAAAACAAAGGCTGTATAAAATTTCGCTACAATGCTACTATATATATGTGTGTATATATGTATAATAATATGCTTAAAGTAAGCATACTCTCAAGACGAGAAATAAAAAAAAATATTTTATTGATGTCTGTTAGACCAATTTATTAGCAATATTTCACGAAAAATCCCTCAACCACTCGACGCACCTCTCGCTCTGACACCGGAGCACGATGCTGCCTCTACGAACAGCGCCACAAGTCGAAAGTATGATCCTCGCGTCCCTGTAAAAAACTTTGATAATGTTCGAGTGTTTGTGGTTTTTTGGTCTTATATAATTGTATACTATAGAGTATAGACTTCTATAAAGATTGATCTCCCCCTGCGTTTCATATATACGTACATTAATAAATCCATTTAAAAATCTGTCAAATTCGTTGAAATATCATTATTATCTTTACTTCTGAGTTGTAAATGTATATTTTATATTCTCAGGGCAATATTCACCGGGATACCTCACAGAGTTGGTGCGGGAGATCAAAGATGCTACTCGCGTTAGAGAAGAAGCAATGTTCGCACGACTGCGCAGTTTGGTGCTTGAGAGAACTGATGTATGTATCCTTCATGCGCTCATACCTTATAGATAGCAGAAACAATTCCGGCATTGAAGGCTCGATATTTTCTTAGGGCTTCATACCCAAGGCATAATAAGGATGGTATCTCATGAAATTATCACAGCTGACGTATTTTTGTTAAAACTATAGCAGTAAATTACTAAACTTTAAAAAGCACACAATAAACATTTGAAACATTTGCCGATATTCATTTAAATGATCTAAAACTAATAATGATAACAAGTTGTGGTATTAGGAAATCTAAGTTGGAGTATTGCCAAAATGTAAACAAATAATGACTTTTTGAATGCGTAATATAAAGACTGATCAGGTGACCGAATTTTTTGTTTTAGTTTTGAAACGTTGCGTTTGCACGCGAGTATCGCATGATATATACATGATAGATGAATATCCATGAATTTTTATTTATAGTGCAATTAAATATTAATTATCTAAAAAATATTGAATTGCGTTGCGTATACGATGAATCTATGGAAGTAATGTCAAGAAAAAGTCTTGGTAAAATGACTTCCCACATTATCATCAATCACCTAGCCTCCACAGCATTCTTTTATTTAATTATGTTGTGTGGTCTTCTTGGTCATTTGTAGATTTTTTATGTAGATATAAAATTGAAATTCATTTTAATGAAAAATTGTATGCGTCATTGGGTCATGCTAGTATATAGCAGTGTTGTTGAAATTCCTATACTTATTATTTGGTTAGATGTCTTACCAAGGGTAAGAACGGGGAACCGTGATGTTAAAAATTTTCTCACATATTTAACAACAAATCCTAAAACAGAGTATAAAATATGTTTCATAAGCTCACATACAATAAACCTAAGTTGTTTTTCACATTTTTAAAAATAAACCCTTCACGTGTGTCCGACAAGCAACGCGTTCCAGGTATTTTTATCACCAGTATTCCTTTAGGTTGCCAAACTTTGTAAAACCATAAACGAACGCAAAAAACAAACTAATATTTTTACAATTGTTAGGAGTTGGTGAAATATGAAGTTTGTAAAAATGATATCGTAACAATATTTGCTTTCACTTATACATAGTGGGTCACGACGTTACAGCAAAAAGTGAAGGATGATTAGAGACGCTCCGAATAGCTTCCGCATTGAAGTAAAAAGTGTAACAAATGGTATATGATTCTTAGTACTGTTAAAATGCCAATATAAATTAAGACGATTTGAGTTACTTCAGAATGCGACCAAATTGGATTTTCCTTTTGAAGTTTTGTTGTCAAGACAAGGCTGTCTCGCTTTTGATATTATGTTTTAAAATTGTTTAAATTTGTATTTTATCCAAAACTTGACTAGGGAAAGCCTTCGTTGATCGTATACGCGAAATTTCCCCACCGTTTTCACATTTTTTTTAAATTTTTGCTCCTTATATAAACTATCCAACGCCAAAAGCAAGTTGCACTAGTAGTCCCTAAGTAGACATTCAACCAAACTGTTTATAATATTGGCGTAGATTTGATTAGTATTTCGGAAATTATGAGCGGAACATTTCGCTGAAAAAATTTGAATATAACAGAGTTAGTTCTTCTATACTGTTAAATATCCTCATTAAACATCATTATTAGTAACACGCATCCACACGTGCGTCATTATTTGTAATTTTTTATTGCAATTATCTTATATTCTACTACTTTATTCTAGTTTTCTTTATTTTAAACATATTGTTCCGCGTAGTTCGTAGTTTATACATAAGTCGTAGCTTAGTGCAAAAGCGGAATCTCTTTAATTTCTACGACTTAAATGATCCCATCAACTACAAAGGTTATTGTTCAACTTATAGACAAAATAAAATTTAATTATTATCACTATATAATAATGTTCTATTTTATAATTCAAATATAGTATTACATAAATATAATTTACGATACATCAATACATTATATGATTCAGTTTTGAATTTGTTATACAACCTTGCAGTTTATTTATAAACCCTATGTGGGAAGAAGAAGCATTGATTAGTAATATTCTTCGCATGTGTTGCCTTCGTTTTCTATAAGTAATTGACTTATAAATACTATATATATTTACTTCAAGTATGTCGTACTTTATACAATAAAAAGGCCTATACTAAACCTCATATATTATATTGTATCTATACTATGTTATGAGTCTGTGTCTTCTGCGCTAAACAGGAATGGCGGATATAATTAATAGAATCAGGCGTTACCTTGTGGAAGTCCATAGTAAAATATCATAATAGACCAATATATATATGTACTCATTGCGCTGTTAAAAAAGGCAACTTCCTGAAGATGCTCTGGTGTCGAGGCGAAGTACGTCGAGTGGTTGTGGATTTCGTTGCAGAGTAGATGATATATTGGTCTATTAGGGTTCTGTAGGTATGGCGGGTTTGTATTGAAAATTCAACTCTATGATAAATAGTCAATTTATTGTAACTGTTGTCATGTGTGTGTCTCATTGGTCATATTTTCCTCCTAACGCAAACGTCAATCACCGATAATTTGGTCATCCAGTTGGGAATCGTGCGTATACATTTTACATAGATGGCTATTTAGATTTATCATTGTAGGAATCATAATTACTTTAGTGGTTTTGCTAATTATTCTCATAGGTGAAATCAAGAATCTTACAGGAACAGTTTTATCAGAGCGGTATCGCGTTGACGCAAAGATTGCGATAAGATATGTTTGGCCTAATCATAATGCTAACGATATTTTCGCGAGTTTAAAAATAATACAATATCCTTGAGTCAAGTTTAGCTTTGCATCTCGGTTAGATTTTGTCTCGTGATAATCTTTGCGTGTGTATATTCAGAACGAGAAAACCTGTATATCTATAACAGTAGCTCTTACGAATGAATACCGGAATTTATTGCCCACCCAAGCTTTGACAAGCTCTGATATGACCCCAGACATCAACGTACTAATGTGTTCCGGGGAATTCCTTGATTGATTTTCGATTATCACAAACAAGAAAAAAGTATTTTGTACGCATATAAAATAAAAATGAAAGATTCCTGAAATTTATATGTTGTCGATGCTATATTTGTACATACCTCTCCTACTTTCGTTCACAAATTGTCCTAATATGATAGGATTTATGATCCTTGTTTCGTCATTTAGGCTGTGAAATACGATTGAATTGAACATTATAATTCGCACCAAGACGAACGACACGAACGATATAACGACGATCGTAAAAGCGGATTAAATTTGATTAAGAAAATAAATAACTTATTAAATCGATCAATTGTTCACGTTATTGTGAAAGTTGAAAAACGGGCTTAGACAAATGATATATTTGAGTAAAACGGAGCAGAGCATTTGAAAGATCAATGTTATTTATTCAAGTAGGATCGTTACATGATCACATTTGCACGTCACTTAAAACTAAATTTATAGGCTTGTTCACTAACGCGCCCGAGTCTGAGAAGAACAAGCAAGAAACTCAGTCGGGTTTGTCTTTTTTTTATCATGCTTACAACTTATAATTTTTAGAACAGGAGCAATTTAGTCCCAAGCACTTCTGTCATTCAGATAATCCGCGGTCCTGTAATAGGCTTTAGCAATCAATTTTCTTTTAATAATATTTTTGAATTGGTTTATTGACAGCTCTCGGAATTTGCTTGGGACTTTATTATAATAGCGAGCACCATTTCCTTGAAATGAATTGCTTATTTTATGCAGTCTTGTGGATTTAGCACATAAATCGTTTCTATTTCGGGTATTATATTGATGAAAGTCACAATTAGTACTAAAACGATTTATGTGTTTTCTAACATACATGATATTTTCATAGATATATTGACCAGCAAGCGTCATAATATTTAAATCCTTGAATCTCTCTCGCACCGACTCCCGTGGGGGCAAACAGCAAATCGCGCGAATTGCAAGATCAATGTTATTGTGTATAAAATACTTAATACAAATCTATTTGCTACCGTGTGCCTAAAAATCTAAATATTTTATTAGTAACACTTTCATTAAGATTTTTATCTGTTTTTAATTTAGTTTATCAAGAAATCCTTTCCTAAAACTGCTGTGTTGTAATTATATAGTATATTAATTGTATAAAATTGGTCACCTAATTTATTTTTGAGTTTATTGGTTGAAGCCTTTGTTTCGTTTACTACAATAAAAAATATGTTATTTAATATTTTAATTTTATTATATTTACACTTGTTTTCCAAATACACATTTTGGGTTGGGGAAAAAGTATCTTCGCATTTAATATAAAAATTCAAAACATTTTATAAAGTTTATTTACAATTGATAAGTTATACTCTCGTTATGTTAAGCTGATACAGCCTTCTGAGACCGAGACAGGTGTAAATCTGAAGGAGCAAAGACGTGTTAGAACTGCACGACGGTTTAACACAACCCAGCCAAACTCTTATCAGCTTCTTTAAAATTTTCGATTTCATTACCCCGTAATTTCGAATGAGTTCAGTCAGACGGTCTATAGGTTTCCTTCAGTGGTGGATGAGGTGCCTAAATATTGAGCTTTATTTAACTACGCCAAAACCGTTATATGGTCAATTAATTCCCTGTTCTCCAAATACATCGTTACTGCCTATAACGAAAGCGAGGTAAATTTGACTTACTTTGAAATGAAAATATCCGGATTGGAAATGCTTAAACCAATTTTACGCTATTCACGCAGATACTGCGTTAAATCCATAAATATAAAAAAATCTAGCTATTTGTAGTAACATTTATCGAATGTCTTCATTAGATTGACTTATTCCAACATTAGCAAAAACTAATGAAAATTAATATTTTCCTAATTTGCATTATTCTTCTTTGAAATAAAATCATTTATTAATAAAAAAATCAGCCAGACACAAATGATATAGCTAAATATAGTTTATTATAAGTTCATATATACTAAATGCGAGATGACTACCCCCAACCTATTACTAATTACTTTTTATTAAATCAGTGAAACATATTGTGGGAACACCACACCAATTATAAATTTAGTGACGTCATTGCTTTTTTTTACAGAGCGGGTCCGCGTCAGCTACATCAGAATCCAAAGTTGCCGAGAGGAACCTTGAAGAGATCAAAGTAAGGTTCTTTATAGAAGCGCCATCTCTTGTGAATTTTTAAAAGTAGAACGTAACTTGTTTGTTTGGTTCTGAAATAGAGACGATTCGCTTTAGAGATTATAGTTTACTATATTCTCACTAGATGGCGCTTTTACTGATTTACTTTAGTAGATTTTTCCTTACATTATAAAGATTTGAGCTGTCTATATTTAACTATGATATTTATGAAAAATTCAAGATCTCTTTTACATTGATTGATCTATATTTTACATAAATGAAAAATACACATAATACAATACACAATTTGAAATCATGAGCAAACCTAGGATTTTCACTATGTACGCTTTATTTTATATGTCATCTGCTTCCTTATAAGAACACTATCAGTTTGTTTCAAGTCCTTTTTAATGACATAAATAATACTAATGTATAACCATCATTTATTACTAATAGCCAACCCCAATATTCAATCAATTTTCACCTTTTACAAAAACGCGAGCTCTTTCCATTTTTGTTATAGCTGTTCGTATATTTGCGTAGCGTTGGGTGGTCCGCTAAGGGCTCTTCACGTCATACACCTTTATTTGTTTGTTCGCGAAACACCCACAACCCGTGACTGCGCTAAATTGTATATTTTTTTTCACATTAAGATAATAATGCATGTCAAAATATCAGGATGATATAATATGAGCCTTCGTTTATAACGATAGGAATCGGGAATGTAAAATAAATCTTTAATATGTATAGGAAAGCCGAAGACATTGTTTGCTTCGCGAGACATTAGTTTAAGAGGCATAATACTTTTAAATAATTTCACTATCTTGTAAACGCAACAGTTTAAAAGAATAAGACTCTAAGTTAATGGTGAAGTAGACGTAACCCAAATTTTTCGTACGATTAAAAAATATCACGGAATTATAATAATAATATTAATACCTACTTTAGTCACAAGCTAATTTTTCGCTCGTTTGTTTAGTTATAATAATTAACTATTACCATCGCCATCAATTCATCTTTGTTCCGAATCTCATTGGAATCTTTGTTAATAGGAAGATGTATTTGTTTCCCGTGTGGGTTGCCTGTAGCGGGTAACATTTTTATACAGCTCGAGCGAGTGCGTTGCCCGCCTTATAGCCTTATTTTACTGAATGCTGGAAATTTGATCGATAATCATTTTTATTGTATGACTTAAGTCTTTGTATATCTGAAATGTTTTCGTAAAACATTTCCTCTATCATCCCGACTTAGCTATAATGGTGAGTAATTTAGACTATTATATTATATATAAATAGTATCTGTATTCTTATAAAATATTTATTGTAATATGGATTGATTATATATGTTCCCAGATTTAAAATATCCCTTGTCAAACTGTCATATTAATAAATGCACGACTTAATATTTTATACAATCCATAGAGAACTTAGCATTACAATGCATAGATAAATTTCACGACAATGCAGGCCCCGTAGGTATTGCAGCATTTGTCAAAGTAAATAAACATGGTCGGGGGTTCGGGGTTTCGGGGGTTCGGTACCAGTTCGCGAACTAGGGATTATAAAATCAGCGTAGACTCGCTAAAGAGCGGAACGCATCGATTCACCTAAAAGCGAGGGCATTCGTACGTTCGGTTGCCTTTGTGGCCGTCTATTACACCGTTATGCAATCGGGTGATCTGGTAGAAGTTTTGTTTGAGGTTAATTTTAATTATTGTATTACAAAATGGTGTGTATGGTGAACAGAACACTCGGGCCAGGTGTTGTTTGAGCTCATTTCCTAATGCAAGTATTTCTTACTGCTACTTTGTATATATAATGAAAATCACCATCGTAAACAACCGATTGCACCGATTTCACTCATCAATCGTTTTGATCATTTTATTTCCCACGTGGGTTGCCTGAGTCCGGGGAACATTTTTATACAGCTCGAGCGAGTTCTTTTACTGAATGTTGGGAATCTGATCAATAATCGTTTTTGTATGACTTAAGTCTTTATATAAAGACAATTTCATCACACAAATCATTATTTCCAGAGAGAGATAAAGTACTTGTTTATATATGTGTAGCTATACCATTATGTCACAGTTGAAATCTTTTAGTGTGGACACGAGCAACGAGCGTGGTTACGATTTTGCGTACACGTTACGCGTCTGTGAGATAGCCGTCCTGCCGTGTTTTGTAGCTCTCCCTACACGGGGCATTTGAAATATGAACGGGTGCGTACTGGGAGGGGCGTTGTGTAAATATTGGCAGATGTGAGTGGATGCAGCGCGGCGCCACCCCGCGTGACGTCACCGCAACCCGCGCTGATTTGGTGCTTGAATCTATTTCGTGTGCGATGCTATATTAGGAGACTTTCGTCTGTTGTATCGATACAATTTTAATGGGAGAAACAAGCTGGCGCTGCGTTACAAACGAATCAGAACTTTTAAATGAACTACTCAGCGGTAACTTATTATGATTAATTAAAATATATTACCGAAAGCATTTTGGATTTACCGGTGTATGTGAAATTTCTTGTTTGTCGTGCTAATGTATAAGCGCGAAAGTTTGTATGTGTGTAATATAGCGTATACATCAGTATAAAGATATAGTGTTTGATGCAAAATAAAAAGGCTAAAAAATAAGTAGGCTTAAGTCTACCATCAGCGAGATATAGCGCACGCCAGAGCGCTGCCAAAAAGTCTTACGAAAAAGCCCGCCACAGTACCTATTCACTTATATATTCACTATTATCGCAAAGTTTTGGAAGTAACCAAGTGTGTGTATAAATGTGTGTTAATATAATAATTATAGAGAGATAACACTTATTTTGAAAACATGAGTTGACTATGGTATTTTTATAGCTATAGCGAAACATAAAAAATAAATAAAACACAAAACCACAGAAGTAACTAGAAATAAAATTGACAATTTGAATCCTAAATGCAAATCATAATAATAATAATAACGATAATAGTGTATACTATTATCGTTTCTACTTATCTGACATACTATTACATACAACATATAATGTATGTATTTGTATAAAATAACACGCTCTGGTCTCTATTAACGCGGGTAAAGGGATCACTTAGTTCATCTTAAAAACATCTATCATAGGTTGCTACTTCTACCGAAAATTTATGCTGACCATTTTCTCAGGTACGCACGCGTGGGCGCATAGTATACGTAAACGATTAGCGAACGCCACGGGCGTAACAAGTTAATTGACGTGCAAAAACGCGTAGGTAATGATTAACACTTGGTACGTACGCAAGTGAACAGGTACAACAACACCTTCATTTGAAAATAGAACTTTTTGCGCATGTTAACCATAATTTGTGTGTGAATACATACTATACAAAATATATACCAGTATTATAAGCTGAGAAGTTTGTTTGAAATTAACTTCATTTTGTTGTACGGTCAATGTATCGTGAATAGGGAGCGTAAATGAAAAAGTGTTGTTTATAAATATAGAGTTAAGATGAGCTCGGGTATTTCAATGCTTCCGGTTAGAGCTGGAAAGAAGATGGGATTTTATTAAATGAGGAAAACGTATCATATAAAAAAGACCCAATTTAAAAGGAAAGTCTATGTATTTAAAAATTGTATGCCTAAACAGGTCTATCTCAATATTGAGAGGCGTTATCCACTCCGTTCAACAAATGATTATCGACTTAAAGACTTAAACCGTTAGAGAAAATGTTTTTCTCTACGAAAGCTACGGCTATTAATTACAGGCACGCGAAAGTTAAGTCAACTTATTATATTTCATTTGTGTGGATTGAATAACGCGTATACATTAATGTTGAACAAAATAATTCTCATTCGAAATGCATTTTTTAACACAATATGAGAGAAAGCCTTTGAGAAAGAAATACGATTGTAATTTTTGTTATTATTCCTAGTGGCCTATCCCCGGGCGAGGTCTTAACCGGGCCGGAATATGTAGCTGAATTAATACACAAGTTTTTTAATTTTTATTCACGAAATTACAGTACATTGCTATTTAAATTTTTATCTTAACGCTATAATCCGTTACTATGCCATGATTAATATATATAATCTTAAAATTCATTTTTTGATGATATGATTGTAATTATATAATTAAGTTATATATTTGAGAGCAATATACTACAATATATAAAAATGCATATTAGGAATAAAAAGGAATAAAGTCATTTGTAATACAGTGATTTTTATTTTTATGTGGTTCCAAAATCGAGTCAACAACAGTGTGTATCCACTTATATGTCCATTGTTGAGTTGTTGAGGTATGCAACGCTCTGGTGTTTGTAAAATTGCAATGAAATATGATAGTGCTAAGTCGGTGTTCCGTGTCTGCGAATATATTAGGTGAAATAACGGCATTGCATTCGTGGCTGCAGATGTTATAACTTGGCACCTAGTAGCCGTTTTTAGATAGGCTCTCGTAGATTCTCATACGTTGCTTCTAATTTTGCTACCACAAGTGAATATCATTCACTTGTGGTAGCAAAATTGGGGTCTAAATGGATTTCTTACTTTATTTTTTTGATAACGTTCTGTATACAGAAGTTTTTGGTTTCACTACTAAACATTTAATAGTATTTATGTTAAGCCTCTTAGACGCCTTTTTTTTAAATCTTGAGTAACATAATGCAGCTGTATATACCGGAGCATCTTCGGGTTGTTGGCTCAACGAACGATGTTCGTAAAGGCACCCGCAGGATGCTCCGGTGTCTGGGCGGAACCACCGTGAGTGTTTGATGGTTTTTTCCCCCAGTGTTAGTAAATTGGTCTAATATAATTTTATACTATGGACCTCCGCAAAGTAACGCCTGATTCTATTAATTAGGTACTGCTGTACAAGTCATGTAATGTATTTTTTAACGGGAGATTTCCGTCTCTGGCCAAAAGCGGCCTTTAATTTTTTGGATTTTAAATATGACTAACCTGCGAGAAGAGGGTGGCCTCAAACTCAAACAAAAACTTTAAAATTTTAATAAATATAACTAATTAGACCATAATGTGATTAATACAAACGGTTATAGGCTTCCCTGCGAGCGTCGGAAGCTGACAAGAGATGCATGATGGATCGCATCAACAAATTAGAGGACGAATTAAGAATCCTCAGGCTGTCTAATGGGTAATTAATAATAGATAATGTATATTATGAATCGCAATACGGAATTTTCGAGAACAGCTGAACCGATTTGACTAATTCTTGATAACGACGATGTACAAAAATTTCATGTTAGTCTAAATCTACACTTGTCTGTGCACCTATAGATTTCTGCTACTTAAAAATCAATTTCAATACCATAAAAGTTTAACGGTTACCGAAGAGGTTCTATGAAAAAATCGACTGTCAGATCTTATAATATAAAAACATTAAAAGTGTTTACTACTTTTCAGTAGACAAGTTTCTTTTTCAGAAAATGAATACATTTTATATGAGGAGTTAAACTAATACGACATCGTTTTTATTGGATAATTTTAATTTAGATTCAACATAAATTGCAGTTTGGAGGATAGTAGAATGTCGAATGGCAATAATGAAGATGAGAGCGAACGTGTGCGCCTGCGCAGGGAAGTTGCAGAACTGCGCAAATCGAAACAAAACTCGGACGAACACGTTCTCAAGTGAGTATAAGTTGTTTAAAATTTCCTCCTAAACAGTCATTGTTAAATAGCCTTAATATACTATTTTAATACTTATAGATCTCCTGTCACGATGTTTGTCCTCAATAGACTCCTTAATTATTTAACCGATTTAAAATTAAATTGGCCCACCGTGACCAGTCTGGTCCAACTTAAGAGATAGGATAGCTTAGATCTTTAATTATTATTGTCGCAATTTTATTTTATTGAAAATTATTTCTCTATAATTAATTGACAGTCACAATTATCTGTTAACTCCAAAAGATTCTAACAGATATCGATACTAATAAAGATTAATTTATAAACCTAAATAAAGCAAACTTTTATTGTTTAAAACGCTTTCGATTATACACATTTAATGCTGATAATTATTTTTATTGAACAAAAAAAATGATTGCTAGAAATCAAGTGTATGGCAAAACAACGTTTGCCATCTATATGATAATTCTCTATTGCTTTCAATTTATTCCAACTTCATGTCATCGCAAATTTGTTGTTTTACCGTCACTTTGGATTATGTATAAGCCGTTGAAAGTTCTTCTCTAGTAGGAGGTAGAACAACAAGAGGAAAGAGGAAGACACTACTGAAATTATTAAATAACACTTTCTATTTCGTATATCCTTTACAAGCAAGTAGCTATTTACAGAGCTCTATAACACCTGATTAGTCTTCTGTATATAAGGTTTCCTTCACCGTATAAGTTCTTGGGTTGGTTTACTATGCGTTATATATTCTTGTCAATATATAGACTTCAGATTTTCAAAGGTGTGCTGCTTTTTAATCTATGTTGCTAGCGTAGAAAACTTTTCGTTATAATATGGGAACACTGTTTAACATTTTTTTTTTATTTGTCATCCGGATATCTGTTATAAGTTAGTTTTATAGATATTTCACATGCTTAATAATAATAATCGCATGCCGTTTTATTTCTTTTGCATTGCACTTTACTGAGATATTTTTTTTTACTATATTTCAAGGCTAACCTCACTTCCAGACTAGAGCGTCTTGTCACACAGCTGCGATCCAAATTCAACGGCATTATGTCAAATGGACCGGAATCGATCCCCAGCGATCACGATGACGTGCGCGCGCGCAGAACTAGCGTTAACTCGACTTTCATGTGCGGGCCAGTTACGGATTTGTAGCGAATGGAATTAGGGCATGCGGCCGTTAATATTATCGCGGATTTTGTACAATCTGCCTATTATAGACTGTTTTTAGCCAAGAAGTAATGGCAAATAAATTTTGGCCTTTGTCGTCCACGCCATTCCTAATAACTTTATCCTTGATAACTCGGTTTAGGTTGTAGGATCATTTAGGCCTAACTCTAGGATAGACTGTTTGACGCCAAGAAATTAGATTAGTTTGAGTAAATTTGATGTGCCTAGAGTGGAACGTAAACAATGTGATACTCATGTATCGAAGTTCAATAAAATGATACTGCAACATTTTTTTCAACTTATGATCTTTGTTCTATCGTGATCGCTATTCGTGTGATTTTGGATTTGATATATATCATGTGGGAATGAAATTTTCTTTATAATTAGTGCTTATTCAGATCACCTAAGTCATATACATTAAATTTGATATCTCTGTTACGGTTTTCGTAAGCGATTTTACGGTTATATAAAGTTTGGTTTTTTTTCCGTGCTGTACGCATACTGATTATATGCGTTGCGTGTATTTTAACACCTCGTTCGCATAATTTGCCTACAACGCTATTTGTTAAGACATTATGTGTGTAGTTTCTGCTAAACTACACACATAATGCCAGTGTTGGTGCTGAGTGAAACTAACATTTCATAACTACTGCGGTATAATATGATAATTTAAAGTATTGTTAAATTTTCTACGGCATCGTTATGTACGTATAATAAAGTTGTAAAGAAACATTTGTATAATTGTCTATAAATTATAATAGTAACATACCATGACCATGCGTAGAAACATTTAGGCTGATCATCAATCATGTTTGTGATTGGTTTTAATTCGATTCGTGTAAATACTATGAATTATTTCTATCGGCAAGGCTGTCTCTAAGGCTACAGCCTATATAGACGACACAAGGTGTGTTGATATTTGCAATTTTCAAGCAATTGTCTTTGACACCTTGTACGATGTTTGCGATGACCTTTGCCAATGTTTTCTTAAGGTCCGAGTTTCATTGACCAAGTGGATCCTAACAAATGTACCACAGTATTGTTTACTATTCATTGCTGCGCTATTTAAAACAATTTAAAATTAATTAGAACAAATTGATATCTAAATTGAACCGTGTCTAATTCCTTAACTAGTATTTTCTTTGTTTGTTTGGTTGTCAGAATATTTGTAGTAAGATGTTATGGAGAATCAGTATATAGTATATATTTTTATCATATTGTAAATTGTAACAATATACCGTTTCGAATAACCATATTTGCCACTAGACGCTTGAACGGGTAATAATAAAACCACTTACTAAAAATTGATAAGTTTTTCTCAGGCGTTCGCGTTTCTTAAGCGATAATTGTTGGATTTACGCTTACGTCATACTAGTTACAAAAACTCTGTCATGTGATAGTTATACAATATGTTCTGTTTATATCTTCGAGAAGTGTTTTTTTATTCAAGGATGGAAAGGTATTTGGCAAAGGTCCGATCAAATCTCGTGTCGTGTAAAAACTCAAACCAAATTTATAAATACCTTACAATTGATGTTAGTGTTATTTGTTCGGCCAATATATGATTGATATTAATGAAACCTGTCCTTAATAATTATTACGTCTATACTCACATTCATATTAGCGAAGTTCCGTTTATTTACAGGGACATAGAATTAAATCAGTACTTTATTATACGTTTCTTATTGTCAAATTATGTTAACGAAATTATGAAACGATACAATTGATCGATTTAAAAATGATTAATTATGAGGCTCAAATAATATTGGAAAGTGCTCTCTAGTGTGTAAACAGTGGTGCTAATTCTGATGTTCACCAGACTAGTTTTATTATTAATCGTTACCATGGCAACGATGGCTGCAATGTAACCATGGTAACCAACGCGATACCAACTAATACCACGGTTAATATTGGCGAACATAAGGGCTGTTGTAATTAATACGAATCAGTCTTAGCGACATTGGGAATAATTCTCTGTATAATTTACGATTGGTTTATCGATATAGAAACCGAAAGTATATTCAGTTAACGGTAATTGCGAGTTCTTTAACCATTGCTGATTTTTACATCATAATTATCACCATTGATAATAATTAATATTTGTATTATAAATGAAGCAATATACCTGTTCCTAACTTCTTTAATAGTTCTAAGATTATCTGATGTAGACTTTTGTAAGCTCATACGAGATTATATAATATTTTGTATATATAATTGTAAGATCCAGGCCGCAGGTTTGTGGTCGAGCGCATCATAAAACCTTAACCAAATATACTATTCAAATCGTTTCATTACTGTTCTGGGAAGCTTTTGAGTACACTAATAGGACTGATTTTTTAGGGTGGCGTTAGTAAGAAATACTTTTACGCATCACTTGCCACTTACAGTGTCACCAAATTTGATGGAATTAGTGGCTGTGTTGAAATTTTCCAATTTAATTTTTTACCAATATATTTTATATAGAGACCATTTATACAAGCAATATTATTGAAATATACGGTTATCTTGTCATTTTTGAAATTATTCTTTGACAGTTACGAAAATACTAAAAATGAAATGTAAAATTAATTTGTTTGAATGTATTAATAACCAGGCTTGTCTTTTTTCGAAGTCTGTTAAACTGACAAATGACATTTCAATATGGCGACTGCAGGTCCTATTTTTGTCCTTTCACAAGTTGGTGACACTGTAGGTGCCGGGAGCAATACTAACCACCGAAAATATTCATATGTAGATTTTAAGTGACATACCAAATCATGTAGTTTAGTTATTTTAATATAATGTAAAAACACGAATTATCAAATTCATAATGCTCAAATTAGGTACTTATTTTGCACAACTTAGCACTACGAAATAGCAATTCTTTTGTGCGTATTGAAATGCAAATACTGTCATGTTATATTCGCTATTGTGTTAATATTTCAATAAAATATTGATCACTGAAACACAGACAAGTTATGCCCTGAACTATTCATATCTTCGCACGCCAGACTGACTGACATCAACTCCTGCGTATGTAAAGCGCATTGTAAATATGCAGCGAATATAAGTTTGGCAGTCTGTGGAACTTTTTGACAGTTCGTGTTTTGCTTCTTGACATAGAGAATAGAAGAGGTGCCTTATATGATAACATTGTCCGCCCGAATGTTGTATTATCTATTGTTGTGCCATTCTTTTTATTTATTGATTCCGCTTCGTTGTTTTAAATTATTATAATTTAACATTTGGCACGTTTGCTAATTTAATACTCACTATATTGATTTGTTTGCTTAAATAAAGGATAATAATTAATTTGTTTTTTTTTACCCGTCCCATATTGTGATTTGAGGTCAGGTTAAGCTTCCTGTTATAGTGTCCTTAGTCCTATGACTACCTATGACTCTATATGCGGTACCAAACCTGATGCGTCCGTAATGAGGTTCAATTGCTTTAACCCTTGCGTAATTTTGAGTTTAACAGGGGTATTGTGTCCATTATTTTTGAGCGTTTTCAATAAAAACAGTGAAAGGGCGCGCGGTCACGTGACCGCCCGTGGCCGACACGTGGCACCATCTTGCGGATGGGAACTTCCGTCGCGTCATCAATTGAGTCAAGTGAGTCATGCTACCTTAAGACAAAAAGTTGCTAATTGCAAATATATTGGAAAAAACTATGACCCGTTATTTACACAATGTCTTTGGTTTACGCGATATTGAAATGAATTTTTTTATGGATAACACTTTTAGAAACAACGAGAGACATCTTGTTATTGTAAGTATATAGTAGTAAGTAAGATAAGTATCAACTTAAGAGTTGCAGCTCCTTACATGCAGGTAAATAACTTGATGATTGAAAAGAGCTGCGGAGAGTTATTTACTGTTCTTTTCATATATACTATGTTGTTTCAGAAAAAAAAATCGTAATGTGTATTATGTGATAGGAAACTAACATTACAAAACGCAATATACTATATCGTTATTGAATTGTAAATATATTTAAACGATCCCTTTAATAGTTTGACCTTATGAGCATACATGTCAAAGAAATACTTTTTTAATTTGAGGAATTGTTTTAATAACGCATGAAGTTGTGCTGTACTAATACGCCTATACCAAGTTAACATGGAGTTGTCATAATCCCTTCTTATATATTGAATATTAATTTCCGAACACATACAATATTAATGCAACCGCAACGCGACAAATTGAGCTCAAATAAATGTCTGATGACGAGTCGCGGTGAAAAACTACCTCATTACTGGATATGAATTAATCACGAGCTAGTGATGGGATATCGGTAAAGGTAATAAAGATATTGTTTGGGAACAATAAATATGTTAGCTCCGTTTCGATAATAACGAAAAAAGTGGTGATAAAATGAAGGTTTATAAAAAAATTATTAACGGCTTTAAAAAAACACTATAATCAACTATTGATACTATTTGTCGATTTTAATGCTTTGCGCTAAGTCTTACGATCTCGATTCTTTCTCGCGAAAGCGGAGCGATTATTTTGAACTAGGTATATTTTTTAAACTTTGTATTAGTCTATAATGTTAATGATTTTATACTAAATACGTTCACGTTTTAATCGATTCAACGCTGTCACTAGTCTAATGAATATTGTATATTGCAATTTGTGTAATTTGATTAAGCTCTGCCTGCGTGGAAAGTGGTTGAGCTATGAATGGGGGCGACGATATGATGGACGTTTGCATTGAATTTAATTTTACCAAGTGAATAGATTTTTTTGTTGTTAGATTGCTGATGAGATCAAAAAATGAAGTCATTATAACATATAGATATATAGATAGAATATAGATTCATAATTGTATGCAGACATCGTTGGAATCATCGTTCGATTTAAGGAAGCGAAAGGTAGAGTTGGAAATCAACCTATTTTATTCATTGATAAAAGTTATATATGAGTAATAGTTGTTTAGTTAAAAGTGATAGCAGTTACCGCTAAAAATCTTAATATATATAAATCTCTCTACTACTTAACCGATTTTAAATTTAAAATAAATTGGCACACCGTGAGCAGTCTGGGCCGACATAAGAGATAGGATAGCTTAGATCTTTAATTATAGTCGCAATTTTATTTTATTGCAAATGATTTGTCTATAATTAATTGACATTTACAATTATCTGTTAACTCCAAAAGATTCTAAGACGACAAATGTGTCATATAAATATTAATAAAAGAAGCATACTTTAAATGATTTAAACGATTTCGATTATAAACATATTCCCGCACACTTAAAGCTGATAATTATTATTATTTAACTAAAAAAATGATTGCTGGAAATCACAGTTATGGCAAAACAACGTTTCTCGGATCAGCTAGCATACAAAAGTTTAGTTTTATAGTGTCTACATTAAAAACGATTTACTCTAACTAGACAAGGGCAACCAATCAGTATCCCGAGATGCGATTTTCACTACTTTATCTCACCCATAGACATTACTAGGTTCGTAAATCGTATTGTATACAGCTGGTCACCATCACTGATAACACAACAACGAACGAAAGCAAAGCTTTATTTATATAAATGTAAAATAAGTCTCTATCAAATTATGTCTAATGACCTGCAAAAATGCTATCAAGCCGAAGCATTATGATGTCATTATCATTTAAACGAACTTAAACAGCACCTATCAACCGGCGCACGCTTATTTAATCAATCAAAAACCCCACAGCGCTTATCACAAAACGCATCCCGACAAATTATATATTAATACTTGCAACACTAAAAAGCTCACGTCAAAGCTACCCTCCTAATAAAAAATGCTGATCAGCGGAAGTCGGACGTGTGCGGCGAATATGATTATAATTATATTTTTACAAGTATTATTTCAGGGTTGCGTGGGAGCTAGGGAGGGCCAGGTAGGGCATTAATCGGATGAGCGTAATGCAGTGTTGCCAGGTGTCTGAATAGAATTTGTAACGGACAATTTGACAAATCAACTTTAGTTCAACTTAGCTGAGCCGATAATCGAACTTTGACTATTAACTTAATGTATTTTTAATATAAAATATGTGACAGTTTCACTATAGGTTTGTCTTATGCGACAGTAGATACAAAATCGAGTAAACATACGTTTGTTACAATTTCATAAATATTTTATCATCTGGGTTTGAATACAAGTTCTGATTGATGTTAAATGAAATGTTCTCTTCAACACAAATTTAGCGGCGAATGTAATGAATATGAATTATTTGATTTATTCTCGCGTGTATATTAAAAATCTTGCTTTGTAGATGAGAATTTCCAAAACAATTTCCATGGGAAATTTATTAATTCGGCCACTTCAATTTAATCACTAGTTCATTATTCAAGTCCCCAATATAAATAAATCGCAGTTCAATTACACAGCGTGCGACCCTATGGCTATGTTATATTCGCGTATTGTTCCACATTAGAACAATTTTTTGCCATCACAATTTGAACCATATGGTCGCAGCAATAAGGATACAGGCTTTGGGAGTTGGTCAGCCGTGTCCTTTGGAGTGGGTGCACGGAGTAGACACGCGTCTTTGTATTTTTTATTTGGATTTAATTAATTGTGGTGCATCACTTTGTTCGTGAGTATAACTAGCATTTTTTTTTAATTTTATAATAATTTCAAAGATTATGAAAAGTTACTTACTTCTTCCTTCTCTATGGGTGATATACTTAAACTTTGGATATATAACACCTATCGCAAGCCGTCTGTTTGAAGAGTCACCAAACGTAATAACAGTACGTAATACTGAAGTACCTATAAAATGTGAGTACCTGCGTCGTTTTGTATCTAATATAATAATAATAATAGTTTTATTCAATTCCATAAATATACATTTTAACGACACGACAGAGTAACAGTGATATAAAAATAATAAAAAATGAAAAAACAGTGTCTGCCTTTTGTCTAATATACCTTCCACGATATTCATAATTTGAACGTGCATCCTCCGAACTACGTCTTAAATTTTCTCATATTTTGGCCCTCCAAACATTAAAAAGCATAATTTGGGGCAAGCCGACCGCATGTGTATCAAATATACATTATTATTGTCAAAAAACTTATGTAGTTTCAATTGAGTTTTGGATAGGTACATTGACGTATTTGATTGATTTAGTGTAGGTAATTACACTATTTAAATTTTGCATAATACATATTTTTAGCTCGACTTCATTACAATGAATATAACATATCTCTAAAAATCACAAGGCTCCGTGATAGGATAAAATGCAGACCACACACAGAGTAGCCTTCCCACGTAATTGACAAATAAACACTAATTGAACATTATTTTTGGGTTGAGATGGATCTGAATATTAAAATTTGTCATTCACTCAAAAAGTATAAAAACTCTACAGTTACGTGTATGTTAATTATATTTATTGTAAAATAAAAACGTGCTTATAATTTTACGCTCAAAAAGAAATAAAATCTGTTGAAGCTCCTTTTAGATAGTTGAGAAAGTCTATTTACTGTCAAATGTACTTTATAATACTATTTAAATTTAACTAAGTACATTATCTTATACGTATGCTTTTATATAGACCGGATAATTCATATTTTTAATAATTATCTTATTGTCAACAAATAACGAATAAAATTCTACCAGATTATAAAATTTACCTATCATAATATCTAACCAACCAAGTGTTACAAGTATTTCCTGTTGAAACTGCGAAATATTCAACTGGTTTAATTATAATAAATATTTTTTTGGAAATATATTGTACGTTACTATGGTATTATAGTGCATTTTTGAAGAATATCTCGCAGCACATAACTAGTCAATAGTCGGGACACTTAAGCTCGGGTGGTCCGGTACTGACGCGCAGGAAGCTCTTCGCGAGAAGTGAATTCAAAAATAGTTATTTCCAAATTAAAAAATATTTCACCTATTTGAGAAAAACAGGTAACATATATTATATATTGCAAAATCAATTCAATGCGAAAAAATATTTTTTAAATTAAAACTCTAAATTTCTATTATTCAGGCATGCTGATATTTAATTCAGTGACTAGTGCAAACTCGCAAGGCTTTTAAAGAAATTGTATTTGGAAATACCATAATAAATGCATCATTGTCGAAAACAAGTTGCTAAACTATCATCTCTATTTATATGTTATCATTGTCGATCGATTTCAATTGTTTTAAAATTAAATCAACTATCTTACTCGACTGTACCAGTTAGAGCAAGACGCGAGTTTGTGATGGTTTTACTGCGAGAGCCACTTAACGCCCGCAGACTCTACCTTGTACTTGACCAGCCCCCCGCGCTAATTAGATGCAACCACCCCGTATTACGCATTTAAATTTTTATATAGAACTATTTAAAAAAATCATTGTATTAATTTCTGTTCGAAGCGTATTTTTAAATTTAGATTATGTTGCATAATATAAATTTGAAAACACAATCATTTCATAATAGTGTCTTTAATTAACATAACTATTACTCATTTAAAGCGAAATACTTTGTTAACAGATTAAGTTATGTATTTTTACAAAATTTAAGTATATTACATTATATTAAATTCTACCGTGACCACATACTGTCCCATTTCAGTGAAGCTTTTTTGGTAAAAGTAAAATTGCCTTAAAACTCAAGGAGTCAGAGCATACAACGATCAAAGAAAGACTAGTAGTTCTCTGCGATTTTACTCACGTTATTTAAAAATCTCATACAGTAAACACCTTTCATCATAATTTCTCTACCGAACACAACACTAACAATATTTTACAATTTGACTCTACAAACGTATTTATTAAGTGCAAGGCACTAAGTCTCATTTATTGTGAGAAAAGCTTACTCCTTGATTTCATTGCTAAAACATAAACCCTTGGATTAAATACATCCCTCACCGCAAATTAATTCAGCATTACGACTAAATATCCCCAATACAGACTTAAGCCACCAATACGAGGGAATTAGGCATAATAAAGTTCCCAGGAATCCCCTGAGGCGGCCACTTGTCCGGGATTACTTGGCCCATAACGTTTTGCGTGGTCGCGATTCGAAAGGTTGGGTTACATGACTTACAATTATCGAAACCGAATTTACGTCTCAAACTAATAGTAAATATTTTAAAGTGGTATTAAGACAATAACCAATGCAGCATTGTTTTTCGGAGTCTCAGCAACTATGTGTGAATGTATATTAAACGAATTTATGCACAAATTTGTATCATTTTAAATTTTGTAGTTGAAATATATAGGTATAACAATTGTTGTATATTTACAATTTTGAACAATTCTAAACGAATTAATTCTCTCGTGTACACCCGTCATGTATTTCCAGTTCAGGTTCGTGGCATAACTTCAATTGTTTTTTAAGTGCATACACACTGCTGGCTCTATTATAACTAAAAGGGGGACGTTAATCGCGTGGGATGAATGATCTATCACTATTTGCATCGTCAGAAATACCAATGAAAAAAGGAATATTTATATGATTTTTAATCAATGTAAAAAATAAGATTTATTATATAATATATAAATACTTAACAAACATTACTATTCTAAAATAAACAATTATCAACAAGAATTGATTTGCTAAACGTATAATTCATAGAGCCCAAGCGAAATAAGACATCTTGAATTTGCAAGCTATAATATGCAGCAAAATATTATATGGACATCTACTAAGCTTTGTAATTACCAATGTCTCCCATGGGAGAACTACTAAAAAGTGAAGTTGACTTTTAAAACTAT
This sequence comes from Pontia daplidice, assembly GCA_963693355.1. Lineage (NCBI taxonomy): Eukaryota > Metazoa > Arthropoda > Insecta > Lepidoptera > Pieridae > Pontia > Pontia daplidice. Next base: position 9,469,477 of record CAVNZL010000138.1, on the reverse strand, counting down.
GTTATTCATTAATAATTTATTTTATTATTATATTGAATGTCTCAGATTGCAAACATGAAGCATTAAATTGTCAAAATATTATTTTTTTACCCTCAGCGAAGTCACGTAGGATGTCTTTTCATTATCATCTGAAAGTAAAGGAAACAAGCTCTTGAGGGAAGCTTTCATAGTACCTGTGCGCCGGCGCACCTTACCTGACCTAGGAAAACATTGCGCGTTGGAATAGGAAGGATACACCGTATTCAAAGACCCCAGAAATGAACTGTCGTTAGAAGTCGTACAAGCGGTATTATATTGTCATGTCAGATATTCTTCGTTTATTTTCTTAATTTCCGATATTCGAACCTAAAATATATATATGAGCGTTAATGTATTATTGGTATGTAATAATCGTTTGCTATTTATGCAATAACTTGGTAATTTTCACACGAATTTAAATTTGTTGACTCTAATCTTAGATTTAGATTATAATCATGGACAAACAAATTGATGGAGATAAGAACTTATAATATGAAAAATAAATATAGTTGTGTATTTTCCGAGGCAAACAGGAAAACACTTAAGTGTCGAGAAAAATCACAGTTGACAAAATTCATTAGATTATCAATTTAGTAATAGGTAATTCTTCCACTTCAAACCATAAAGTATTTGAAATCGTCGAATGATTGATTAATACCTAAAATTGGGAATAAATACGATAACCCTTTTTGTCTCCACCTAGAAATATTTTCTTAGATAACGAATTTTTCATTAATTAGTAATTTTACGTTATTTACTTTTAACTATTATATTTTACCACGTAAACCTTAACTGGCAACCCTATCCATACAATACTATCGTCCCGGTGTGATTTTTCATATTTTTGAAAGTATTTTTTGTATGACATGCTAAGTGGTGATGGGGACCACCCACGGTGGTAAACGCCTTTTTAGCATTGAATTTAATAGCTAGGAATCTTTCTCATGGTATAACATACTAATAATGTACACAATAGTTAATGAATATATATATATTCTATATGTATTCCTGCAAACTTAGTAAAGTCACTTTTAGGTTAAATTCATATTTTATTGAAATATCAGATTTCCACATGGGCACAATAGTGTAGGGTGGAAATTACCACACCAATCTTCTTTTATTTGGATAACATAAAACAGGGTACGTCGATAACAATAATTTAAGCACATTATATAGAATGATTAGGTTTATGAATTAAAAATTCCTGACATACCCACAAAACCGTCATAACTAAAATTTCTCACGTCATTTTCGGCTCAATCTTCGCACAATGCGAGATTTGAATGAAATTACGTGGTCCCTAAGCATTATCGCAGCTTACCTGTTTTATCTGCTAATGCAATTTGTTGATTGTACTATTTTGACGGATGCGGTTATCTTCCCTTTGTTGGAGTGTAAACGTGTTAAATATACCTGATGCTTAAACGTGCTGCTTTGTATGTCCAAAAGCATGACGTCTAGAATATGAAGAAATAATTTTTATTCATGATTTTTCTGTCAAAGAGTTGGGCTGTGATAAAAGAATTTATATTACAGTTGTATTTCAGTAACGGTGGGATAAATTTCAGATCTGTATGTTGTGTCTTATATGTATTTATTAAGTGTATTACTAAAGAAATATATTATTATGTATTGTTTGATGTATAAGATATCTTATTACATTTAGTATGTTAACTAACACCATACATGCTCCCGCGTAAGTTATAATGGGTTAGAACATTCAGATCGTTTTTCTTTAATGTTTTTGTGTGAGAAAGACGTGAAGTACGAACATTTCTTCGAGACATGTTCCGATAACTTATTTCGTCAAGAATCCATTAACGCACCGCCAAGATAGTCTGTTGCTTATTTTTATTGACTAAAACATTAAAAGCTATCCAAAAGTATTTCACTAAAAAACAACTTGGAAACAACTAAAAAAGCTTGGATCTGTGGAGCCAAACCGCAATACATTAGCACACTAATATACAGATTAAACATTGTTATATTGTCATATAAAGAAGTTCTTTGAAACAGTTGTGTTATTTTACTACGATGAAACAGATATATTTTAAATTACAACGACAGTAGACTTGCTATCTCTAATATAATAATAATATCAGGATACATACATACACTGTAGGTAAGGCCCAATTTTATTTACAGCTTATATTAAATGCTTATATAATGACTTACATAAATACTTTTTACAAATATGTACACATATATTATTAAAAAGTTCTGATCTCATGTCAGCTTAAAAGCATTTTGTCTAGTTAATTATTGTTGAAATAACACACTAATTAATGAACTTTGCTCCCATTTTGATTATGCGTTGTTTGTTAGACGTCCTTAAATGTTTCTTTGCTGATAAGTTTAATTAGGACAGATAAACGTCTGCGTATAAAACAAAGTAGAGTAGGACAGAACACCACATCCTCTTTCTATCAAATTGTATAAACTGTGATAAAAATCTGTCTAGTTAAAACAGCCCCATTACATTCGATTTATTTTTTACTCAAGGGTTTTTAGTCTATTTCATACTCTTCATACTCTTCATATTATTTTTAGATGCTACTTATATTTATGTTTATATATGTATGTGTATATATATATGTTTGCTGTAAATGAAATATCCCCACTGATCATAAAACGTCTCAACAGATTGCTTAATAATAAATTAAATACTCTGTAAATTTAAAATTATGCTTACTAATTTCTCTGTAGTAGACCTTAGGGAAGACCATAGTACAAAACCCTATTTGATCAATATGTAAACAATAATGAGCTCCTAATAAGAAAATATTATTTATGGCACGTTAGGCCCCGACACCGGAGCATCCTCATCGGTGGTCTACTAGGGTTTTCTCTGTAATTATAATACAATTATAATATCGGGATACATTTCGTACACGGTCGGCAAGCCCGAAGGAAGTACAATGGGTCCGACCCACAACCGATCATCATATAAATGGCGGGGGTCAAGCCGGTACACTAACTAATTCAAAATATTCCATCTTCTTGTACTGTTTTCAAATAATTTTACCATTAAAGTTTAAGATCTCATCTGACAGAAGAAATTTGATGAAAACATTGATATTGACATGATTGCAGCTCCGTGTCCTTTGTCTTCTAGAATGGACTTTTTGTTACCTCTTACAACCGATAATAGTATAAGTATTTATTTATATAATAAGGAAACTGAAAAAGCTTTATTTTCTGTCTGCTTTGTTTTTCTCTTTTTATAACTAAAACTTAAATGGTGAATGAAAATTTTGGTACATTGATGACTATGTATTCGTAAGCTTAGACGAATAAGTTGTGTCTTGACTTTGACCTATACAAGATCACACAGGGGCCACCCTAATGTGCATATAGAGTTACAGCCACTCCCACGTTTAATATAATTGAAAGCGGATTCCTGAGATGCATATACAGGCAATACAGCTCGTTTTACTTGGGGTAATGGTACAAGCCTCCGCCATTAGCTGAATTCCGGTGTCAAGTTACATTTTCCACTTGGCTCCTTCGATAATAACCGTTTATATAATGTAAATTCAATCTTTAGTATTTATATATTAAAGCATACAGATTAGCAGAAACCAACACAGTTATAATATTTATAGTAAATTTCCATTAAAATTAAAAATTTCAGCTCTGATAAGGATGGTGAGAAATTAATTATTTGAATTTATTGTTTGACTGATAAACAAAATAAAGCACATTTTACACATTTTAATTAATCATAAATAATGTAAATTTAATAAGGAACTTAGGTGACAGGATCGAAGAGGAACTTTCAGCGACTCAATAACGAATTGTACAAAACTGATGAGATTTCAAAAGAAAAATTTAATTATTTTATTAAAATGCATTACTTAAATGATGTATGGAATTTGTTAACGTTCACATTTAACATTCCACACATTTTTTTCATGGAACTCTAGCATACATATGTGTATATGTGTATTATATATGTATATGTAAATGGGAAGACCCAGACTCCTGAAATACACATAAAAACTCCCAAAAATCTTATTTTAAACACGTAAATTGAGTAAGTAAAGCCATAAAACGCTTTTAAGGCTTTGAAGTCACATTGCCAAGGAAGCTCTCGAGTGGAATCCAGAATCAAGGAAAACGAAGGACGTGGAGAAGGGAACGTGGATGCCCCAAACAAATCTGGCAATGCACCGCCATTGCTGAAGCGTAAGAAGCTGGTAAAACCTGGAGCGAAATAAAAAGAGCTTCCTAAGAACGATCTGGATGCCCTCTCTCTAGGGGACTTAGGATCTTACGTCAAGCTTATAGCTATAAACCACAGATTGTGATTGAATAATCATACTTCAGTTAAAACGCCGCCGCTGTAGTAACTTTTGCATGGTTATTATCCTGTATTCATATCGTTATCTGATTATAAAGCATTTCAGTTACGAATTTAATATATAGATAAAAGAGACCTATATATTTAGCATTTTGATTTGTCGTCAAAGTAACATTACATTTATCAAATTGAATGATTTATAAACCTATATTAAAATTTATATTACCTATATTTGTATTACCTATACTTCAGTTTGTTTCTTTTTTTTGAACGTGATCATCTCAGGAGGTACTGTTACAAAAAGAAAAAATATGTTTGTATAAAGTTCATCGAGGAAGGCTTTATCTAACTTACACATGTTCTATCGATTAATGAATGTAGGTGAAACTGAAAGGCAGTATTAAAAATAGTCTTAAGTCTTTTTCTTACCTAGCATACCTTAAAATTACATAGTATTGAAATTATCACAGTTTCAAAATTGTTTACAAGATTTTGATTTACAAAGTAGTTTCAATGTTTTTAATTAATTTTTAATTTAAGCAGATTATAATATTTTACGAGATAAAAACAAAGAACTCTTCCTAAGTAGGCCTAACTAATTTGTTTACTAGTGATTACAGGGTCCATGGTTCATTCTGGCAATAATGACTTTGTTTATGTCAATGAGTACGTAAGAACAAAATTTATTTGTTTTAATATAAAAAAATATATATTTGCCGTAGTACAAAATTTTTATTTTGTTGCATAAATGTATCTATAATTAAGTAAGAATTAAAGATAACATTTATCATCTCTATCCATTTTTTATTTTTGTCTTTTATATACAGAACAAACCAATACAATTATAACGTATCTTAATTGGTAAAGATTGATACAACCTACCCATGTTTTAAAACTGATCTATTAATGCCTACTTTATACACTAACCGTATGTGTGCCTATTAATCACTGCGCAAAATTAGTTACATAGTTCACGCCTTAGTAATAGTTAGAGCGAAGCCCCGCTATCATACAAAGCTCTTAATACGGATTTTCCGTATCACTGAAATTTGCGTCGGATTTAATCCCGTTGTAAAAACGTTTCAGAAACAAAGAAGCTTCGTTTCACATTATATGAAATATAATTCTCGCGAACATTATCCAAAGCTCTACACAAGTACACATACCAGTTAACACACTTATGATTATTCCATGTTTTTATCTTCCCGAGCCATAGTAGTAGTAGAGGCGGTCGGCCGCGCTCCGCGGTCGAGGGGTGACGCGGGGCGCGGGGCGCGGTGGCGGGGGGCAATGCGCGCGCTGTAGAGGCGGCACCGGCCTAATCCCGCCCCTCGGCGCCCATCGCGAAGCGTGGAGGGGAGCGCGAGCCCCCGGCTTCTATTTACTCTTTCAATCAGTGCGAGTGTTTGCCCCTGGCCGGCGTGCACGCGCGGGTGATGCGGTAGCCATGATCTCGCAGAAGCTGTCGTACGGCGACGTGCCGACGTCCGCGTCGCTGTCCACGCTGTCGCCGGGCCTTGCGCCTCCCTATGTCAACGGGATGGGCTGCATGCCGGCGCAACCGTACCCGAACCTCTATTCGAACAACATGGTGGCGAGCGGATCCTGCATGGGTTCGCCTGGCGTTGGCTACTCGCCACCCAGCACCATGGCATCGTGTATGGGCGGCGGAGGTGCCGTGCCCTATGGAGCTCTTCCCCGGGAACAAGAAGCCGCTTCGCCTACGTCGGCGCTTCAGCGGGCGCGCAACGACAAGACTTACCGCCGCTCCTATACACACGCGAAACCGCCTTATTCCTACATATCCCTCATCACAATGGCAATACAGAATAATCCGTCGCGAATGCTAACTCTCTCGGAAATCTATCAGTTCATCATGGACTTGTTTCCCTTCTATCGCCAGAACCAGCAGCGCTGGCAGAACTCTATAAGGCATTCGTTATCGTTCAACGATTGTTTTGTAAAAGTGCCGCGGACACCAGATAAGCCGGGGAAAGGTTCGTTTTGGACACTCCATCCTGACAGCGGGAATATGTTTGAAAACGGCTGCTTTTTGCGGCGGCAAAAACGTTTTAAGGACGAGAAAAAGGAATCCATTCGGCAAGCGCAGAAAGCGACGCACCCTCACGGGCATCATGGCGGACACGAGAAGCGCGAACATTCTCATGAAAAAGCCGTAGGTGGTGAGGATAAAGAGATGCGTGACGAACTGCTGGCACAATTACACGCGGCGCCCGAGCTGTGTCTCCCCGAACACACGCCACTATCATTGGAACACTATGCTCAGTTGAAACAGGAGCCAACGGGCTACGCACCCGCGCCCCACCCGTTCAGCATCACGCGGCTGCTGCCTGGCGCCGATACCAAGGCAGACCTGAAGATGTACGACGTCAACTATGGCTACGGGCACGCGCCCGCTGACAACTACTACCAGTCACCCCTGTACCACCATCATGCACACCACACGCAGCCGCCCTTGTGACAGTATCCGCTGGCGTAGGCCCGCGGCGCCGCCTGGCCTCGCCGGGTGACCGCCCAGATGCCCTCAGTGTCCAGCGAAATTATTAACTTCAAGTCTCATCTGACGGACTCCATGTGAGCGTGTTGTGTTCTTGTGATAAAGAGCCGCCCGGCTGTAAATTGTGTATATATTTTGTGCGGGTTTGAGTAGATATGGACGCACCTGACTCCGGGCGGCGGCCCAAATAGGCCTAAATGTTAGTGGACTCTCGGAAGTGTCCTTTGTAGTTTTGCACCGACGCCCATTCATATACCATAACACTTTATTCAATTACGAATTTAAATGCTACTAACACTTGAAATATGTTACACTAAATCAGTGCGCTTATTTGGCACTTTTATATTATTATAACATAAACCTGCTTCGAATCGAAATATTATCCATGATGAATCCGCCCAAAATAACAGCTTAAAAATTGTTTAACATTCGTGTAAAGACATCAGTAGTGCGATCAATATCCTTATCAAATTATTATCATTGAATGTATTGATTTTGATAAAAACATCGCGCGCGTTTAATTCTTTCGTTTGAGTAAACAAATCTGGCAATCAGCGCTTTCTTTACGCACAACCTAAAAACATTTAAATCCATACAGTTGTTATAACGTAAGTATTTATAACGCAACCGTCAAATAAGTGGGTACGTACGAATTTATATTGTTTTTATTTATTATAACTATATACAACGTAGAAGTGTAGGTTTTCTTCAAGATTTGGTATAAGAATGCGCGTAAATGGTGATTGTCATATATTGAACAGAACTGTGCAATGTTTGTTTAAATTGTGTAAAATAAATTAATAGATAGACGAAATGGAAATATAGTGTTTCGACCATCGCATAGGTATAGTTAAGTTTTGTATATATTGTGTTAAGGTAAATTTATATATTATATATGGTGTTTGGTGTAAGATAGGTACCTATCTACGCTTCTGCACAATCCACTTTCAATATATATTTATATGCAAGTTTCAATTTAGCATTTGAATGAGATTAACATACGCGAGATATCTATAATTTTTTTGTAAATTTAGGCATATTTATTACATTACATCAGATTTGTTCACCTTGAACAACTTCGACGAAATCTTGTCTGTGACCTAACGTGAACGCGTTTTTTATATGATGATGAAGCAGAAACCTTTATAGGTTACTAATAAATTATTTTATTATTATTTTATACAAGAGATCTCGTGTGAGTTTGTCGAATAGCTTGGTACTGTATTCGTAGTTATGCTAAATTTACTCTTGTAGGTATAAATACATATTAATATCATATTACTCGAATCTAGATAGGTTACTTATATCATCTGTTAGTTCCAGAGTTAATAAAATTAAGTTTACAAAATTATGTGTTTTTATTTTACTGTACATTACAAATATAAATAAACTAATTAATTACTTTAATGTTATTGTTATTATATAAAAAAAAGACTCCGTATAGATAAAATGAAATATATCGATAAGGTCCGCTTACCTCAAAATTTTTAGACGCGTATCGCGCTGATATGCAAATCTAGTAGTAAAGTATAGCTAATTCCAATCAATTGCGCTATTAGATTCGCAAGGAGCTAAGAACATTTCTAAAGATTCTTTTGTAAAGCAAGGTTAATTTTAAACTCTTGTAAGGTACAATACAAAACGTAACCCTTTACCTGCCGACGCCACAATAACTATTTATTGCACTTTTACTAATATTTTCACTTTTGTTGCATAAGGTTACCCACGACAGTCGTAAAATAATAAACAGAACAAAAGAGTTCTGTAGATGCTGGTGTTAATTTATCTTGTGTCGGCATTGCCAAGTTTATTGAGCGTACTTTAATATTTCCAATGTCTGTGGGTTTTGAAACTATCGAAACACCTTTAAATATATTTGAAATTATTTGATTGAATTGGTTTAGTATTGTTGTCTATCTTGAGTTAATGTTGTTTGTAATTACTAAAATATGCTACATTATTTTAAAGCATATATTTTCTATTTAAATCATACTTTTTCAACTTATATACATATTTGTTTTCATAATTTATTTCGGGCAGTAACGAAACAAGTCCATTATGATGTGTAAGATGGTGAATGAAGTTTTTTCTCATCTCTCCGCGGGTGGTTTATTGTGTCTATAAAAGTAACCACTCAACACCTCAGCCCGTTCATAGAATAGAGCCTTCATTGATGCCATACAAACACGGATTATTTTAAGCAAATAACTGATATAAATTGTCTTGACAATTTGAAAGTATATAACCGCAGAGCAGTTTAAATCTTTTGCAATTTGAGCGCTGTTATATTCTTGCATTTGTATAGTGACGTGGTTTGCTTACTCATGCTATATATTTAATCATTAGCTTATCAATAATTATAATTGATCCCTTTCTATACGGACAATAAATTGAAAAATTATTATTATATGCATATACATATACAAAGATGTGTACACTTATATACACCAGATAAAAAAGATTACATTCACCACCAGTTCTCATGTGAATGTAGCGCAGACGGGAAGAGCTGGCAAGACACTCGGCTACTCTTTCAATAAAACGATTAATTCCCACAGAACAATGTGTGGGCGCGTTTTATTATCTTTTTATTGATTTTACTAACTTGTTATTGCTACTGGGTTTCTTACGTTCAAACTTGACAAGTCATCAGGTCGCTTGAATGTCTAATCATCGTATAACAACCTGTAAGTGTATGCGGCTTAAGGTACGTCATATATTTTATATTGAAGCACTTTTTTTACTTTTTATCGGTGGTCGTTTTATAAGTTTTTGTTGATGTTATGTCAGAGAAGCCCCATGTCGACCTTTTGTGTTTTGGATGGTGATAATAAAAATAAAACACTTTCTTTGTTGGACGTAACGGTGAACGAATGTTGAGTGGATCGGATATTGTGTTAAATAAATTTCTTAGTGACAATTAAGTTCATTATAAGGCCACACACAGTGTTTGATGGAGACATGGATTCTAATAGGCTTATTGTAAGTACATTTGGTATATGGTTTAAGGTCTTCTTGTAGGTACAATTACATTTGCTTTCGTGATTTTTAAATTAAAGTATTAAACTTATAATTTAAAATTTCCGATTACCAAACTGTGAGTATTTTAAGTTATAATAGTAATTATGTAGAGCTATATTAGAAATATTTTTACCTACATTAGGTTTGTTAGTTGTGATGAAGTAAATATAAATCATTCTTAATAAATTTTATTAGCCTAACCACTAGTGAATCGTGTTCCAGCGGTAGAGCAGAGAAGTCGGAAGGTTGGATGGCACCCCTATTGAGATGCTATTGTATAGTAAACACTCCAACAAGTAGGACTTACTTACTTACTTAGTAATGACAACTTAGTCATTTTTCTATCATAATAGACCACAGCATTATTTAAGGCATAATATAAGATATTTATGACAAATGCAATGATATATACTATCATGAGTTTAAACATAGTTGCAGTATTTATATAAGATAATAATATAACAAAGATGGATTTATATTTTTTATTCGGAAACCCTAATAACAATTTCGTGAGCGATCTTGTAGCGGTCGACACAAAATTGAAAACTATTTGTTGAACAAACATCATCCATCAGAACGCCGCACTTAGCTGTATTACGGGCACAGTGGACGTGGGGTAAAACTAAAGTAATTCGTCTAAATTTTATGAATCCACTGTGTTATTCGGTTCGGCTACATTTAAAAAATGAGTCTAAATGACAAGGCGTATATAAATGGCGACCGCGGATGGTGAGTTGGAGACTGTAGACCTAAAAATCCTAATAGACCAATCTACAAACAATGCTCCGTGGAAAAGGCTTGTGGATCGGTCTATCAAGGTTTTGCACTATAGACTTCCGCAAAGTAACGCCTGATTAGATCTAATTAGACTGTAAACCTATCCATACTTACGAATCCCCCAAATTCAGTCGTCAACGATTGAAGAACGTTATGAGAGTGGAGTAATCGACAGAGCACAGACGGAGGTCAGTCATGTTTACTCCATTTATATTCATAAATAGTATTGTATTTAAATGTAGTGTTGGTTTTCGTCCTCTGGATTAGGATAGGCCAGTGCTAAACGTGCCATTGAAATAGAGCTCTATATTTTGATTAGTTAAACGGTAGTCAATGACGTAATTCTAGAATAAAATACTGCTACCTATCTTATCGAATCTATGACTACCTAGCTCTAAGACCTCTATCTATTTATTTTACTTTCTTTGTTAATTTGTTATATTAGACTCGTCTATGGCTGTTAAACAAAACAGTCATTGAAGCAAAAATCTAACTGTATATGTTTTAGTAAACAAATTTGTGTAGTTAAGATATATCGTACAATTGTTTAATTATTTAATTTAGCATAAGTTTCAAAATTAAACATTGTATAATAGAAAAGAATATCAAGTCTAGACAATTTAGTTTTAGAATGAAAATATGAGAGAAAATTCCAAGAACGTGAACATGCAAGTTATATGCAGACATGTTTATGAAGTCTAATTGTCCACTATCACATTGTATGCAGCAGGCGAGGTCATCCACCCCGGACGCCATCTTGTATTTTCAAATTACAACACGCAACTGTTATTAGTACTTATTCTTCAAACTTAGTTAATACTATTATTAATTAAAGCGAAATTGGTGACTATTGTTGACACTCTATTGTATCAACTTGAATTGTTGCTATAGTATAATGTATCTAGCTTAACTCTAATGTAAACCATTGTTATATGTTGTCGCATAATATTGCATCAGTCTTTGAAAGAAGGGCTGTGGAATTCCGAAAGTGAATATATAAAGTTTTTATACAAAGTGAATAACACATTTGGTTTACACTCAGTATTGACGAGAATTAAATAATAAGGACAAGCAAGGCACAGCCTACTGTGGTGGTTCAACAAATAAAAAATGAATGCTATTCAGATTGCCTGTCCTGGTAGACCTTGTGAATATTGCGACCGAAGAAAGCAAAGTTTACAGGGTCAGTAGTAAGGTATGGTCTTCCAGCCATCACTTTGAAAAACGGGAACGACTCACACACCTTAAATATTATGATTTAAGCGGTACAATCTCAAAAGAGCGTTGCGCAGTGTGAGCGTGTGTATTTCAACAAACATTTGACAATGTTTGTACTTTTCGTTAGTGCTGATTAAAGCACTCGAAATGTAGCGAATCATCAAAACAAAGATTAAATTAGCCATTATAATTATACACAAATACTTACAGACTTCAAGATGTTGCGGAAGCATTTTTGGTTTACATACGGAAGGAAAATGGTCGATACACATATTTATTCATATGCGGGTTGGATATATACAGGTTTATTTATTTCTAGTCATCAAAGGCAAATAATATATAAATTAATAGTTTGAATAATTATTTGTTTCTGATTTCCACTACTTATAAAATAGATCTAACAATGTATGTATGTAGATTTTAATAAAGATAATAATTATTTGAACTAACTATATAAGTTTAATTGTAATTACTATTCCTTTGTAGATAAAATTGTTATAAGTATTGAGAATGCTAAACCCTCGTTTTGGCACCCCCACATTGTGACTATTGCGACAAATGGGTCGTCTGTCATACTTACATACATAATTTTCTTTAGTTATTTAATCAGACTATCATCTTTTTGATTAAACGCAACGGAAATAATTTACTTTAAAGACTAAGAAAAAAAAAAGATCAAATACTAATAAAATTCTTGTATAGCTCGCTGGGTCCAGCTTGTATTGAGATACCGATGAATCTTTCTCAAACTATTATTCGTGAACAAAATTCTATATTGGTAAGAATTTTTCTTACCAATACTGCAATCGTAAGTATTCTTTTATTCGTCTTAACCTTCAAATGCTGCTCTTTACAATCGTCATACTAAATACAATTCATTAGCATGTTGGATTGCTAACACACCGCCATGGCTTTGCACTTACTCGTTCTGGGTAAAGCCACCTTATTGCTTCAACACGACTATGATTAACATATTGTACCTAATGTCAGAAGGTACTTGAATAAATATAATGAGGAAAATAGTTTAGCGAGAACGCGTGAGTCTCGACAATGGTTTATAATATGAGCATAATTTTAACTAACTCTTAAACAATTGTATGAAAACTATGCGCATATTTGTAAGTTAATATTATATAAAGCGCATCTGATTATCACGCCTGACCTCGTATTCCACGATCATTATTTTCTATAACGCATGTCTGACGCCTGATTGGGGCAAGGCACATTCCCTTGCTTATCTTAAAGGCATGATTATTATAAAATATAAATTATTTCTGTCACTAAATATTTTTTTATCAATAAAACCATTTAGGATTGTAGCTCGCTATTATACACGTACATATTTGCCGATTGTCGCGTATCAACTCGGGGTCACTACCGATCGATATTCTTATCGAACAGCCGATATTTTTATTTGCCCGGCCTCATCAGTGAGAGTATCTTGCCTATTTGAGCAATAACTTGTTTGTCAAAAGCTTGCTATGAATATCACCTCTTCAGATTGCGCGGTTTTTTATCTATACAATTGATTTGCAATCAACAACTGTAATGTAAATATAATTGTTTTTTAAATAAAAGTCGGTCTTTCTCTCTCTGGCTTATAGTTGTGTCGCGTTTTTTCTATGCTCAAGTAATGAAAACTGAATTATATTGGATTCCAACAGCAACTCGGCTAAACGAAAAGGGACCTAGTAAAGATATATCTAGTATGAATTTATGTGGAAACAACTTTATGTTGTAGAGTAAGGTAAAAAGGATTAAATATTTTTCTTTATCGCAGGCTTGTATCGTGATAAGTGTGTGACAAATACTTGAAGATTTCGTCATCCTTTTAATGAGCTCATTCGCAATTTCATTTGTAACACGAATCTGTAACTATGCAATCAAATAAAGTATATTCTTACCTCACTTGAACGTTCGATACAAGAAAAAATCTGCACAGACAATGTAAAAAACATTATAACATTACGGAGAGAAATAAAATAAACCGCCGCTCTTTGTTAAACCAATAGTGTTTTACAAGATATATGTATGGAGCTGCAAACATACACATTACACTGTTATTATTATGTTATTGTTATTATTAATTTATAAAATTGGGGGGCAAACGAGCTTGTTAGACCACCTGCTAAGTAGTAACAGCCACAGCCTATTAATGATTGCGTTGCCGGCTCTTAAGGCAGGAGTACTCTCTCTTTTTGAAGAAGAGGAGGTCGTACCTCGTTGGGAAGACCTCCTCAGGGAGTCGATAGTCGATACCTTGTAAAGCGAATGTGGAAGATTTCCTTCCATCGAGATGGAAATATTCAATTAATACTGGTTCAATTAATACAATGGTGATTAGCATGAGATGTCGAGTATACAGTTATTAATTGATATCGATACATAAATTCGAGTATTTAAATATATTAACATAGGAAATCAAGCGTCACTTTTGCTTTGTTTTCACTAGCGTCCCGCCTTCATGTAAACTTATTGCATACAAGCTGTATTGGAACTAGAGTAACAAACAATTTTCTTTAATTCAAACTTACTGGAATAATTATATAAGCATTTAGTTTCACAATTATTTATAAATGTGTTTATGACTTACTGACAGATCCAAAGTGAACAAAATCCGTCATCATTGCTAAGATATTCTATTAATCTGCATTAATAACGGAATCAAGCACTGTAGAGCCTGGTGATTCTGGAATGAAGTTTTTTCCGTTATAGTTTTATGTCTAGAGCGGTTGTAAGACAAGATGTGACATGAAGCGAATCAGATGCACTGTTCACACTTACTGCAACTTTGTTTGTCCTTTTTAAACTTAATCCTAGAACGAGAAAGCGAACATTCACACGTCTCGTGTTCCTCGTCTTGCTTGAGTCTATTTTGAGTTATATACAAAAGCGTGTTTCATAATTTCAATATACTTATTACATCTGTATGACTGACTAATCTTTAAACCATTTACATATTACTGTAACTTATAATCTGTTGTTTTCAGTTGCGTAGTTGCACTGCAGGCATATGCAACTACACTTTAAAGATCCCCTTCCCACGATCAAAGCACTTAAGATTGTGTTTCATCTATGAAATAAAATACTACTAATACCACATTAGCTAAAGGCCATTATTAAAATGTATCGGATTTCAACGTCTGCGCGGACCAATAGCGTGTCCGTATTCAGCCGATGACCAATCAGGGAGCTTTTTTTTTCGAGTTAATGGATTTTTCTTTATTTCGTTTAAAGTCGTGTTGAAAAGTTTTTCTGGTTTATGTTTGCTCCTTTAGCTCAACTGTAGCTCACAGTTTCATGTTAATGTTGATGTAAATTAAGTCAAAGTTTGATTAGATTTTTTAGTTAAAATATCTCATATAAAATGTAATTCTTAAGGATCGGGTCATGAATGAGGTTTCTTTTTTTCCTGTAAATTACCGGGTATTGTTTAAGCTACAATTATGTTCTAAATGTTCGCTTTATCACAATTCTGTAAAATTTCTATAGCGAGTTATGTTCACTGGATAAGACAAATTTTCTAAATATGGATTTCTAACTTTTAATGTACGATGGGGTGGATTCAAAATCTCCATAACATATAACAAATAAGACAGGTACATTATATACCAACCTGTTGCTTCTTTGATTCCTTCTCTGATTCTATCGTTTGTCTACCAGTTAGCGTTAATATCTCATACAGAGAAACGTTTTGAGGCAGGACTAAAAATTAAGACATTTATAATAGATTGTTATTTTAAAAACCATATTCAATGCCTATCAACAACGTGTACACAGACTAACATTTTTAGCTCGTTAAGAATACATTAAATCTAGTAGTTATATATCTGTGTATAATTCCGTGAATAGGAGCATGCGCAATGAGAATAGTCAATACTAAAGCATTGCGAGCTCTGAAACATATCCTACGTAGAGTACATAACTTGCAATATAATAAACAAAGCAATATGGACTTTATGGAGCATTTGATGTTCTTCATTTTTGCATATCTAAAGCATGTATAAGATGTATATTTGTCAGAAGATCTCATTGAATTTATGGCAGGTATTCGCATTTGTGATTATTTGACGTACAAGGAAATTTCTTTATTGTAAGGTATTTTTAACCTCACATTTATTTATAATGATTTAAGCATCCAATTCTCAGGACGACGCCGTGAAATTATTATGATTTGAGGTCAGAGATACAAGAAAACTAAATGTGTAACAGATGCAAGAGTTATTTATTTGATAAAAAGTTTAGTTATTTTTCTATTATTAACTTATTTTTCTATTCTGATATAGTCTATAACATGAGAAAAACAAATTTTGCTTCTGTTTCCTATATGTTTACCTGTTATATATACGAGTAAAAGCTGAAATAAACCGGGCATACATTTATGGTTTCAAATCTGGCATGGCATGCACGCACGGCCTCAAGTTTTATAACCACTGCACTATTTGACTGACTAATATTGGAATCAAAATATTTCAAATGAAAATTGTTAAATGGATTTCTCGGAAAGCTTCTATAGACGTCGCAAAGCTAACGAGTCTTGTTGGCTCATTATTGTTAAAGTCTCTTTCAGGCTCGATATTAGCTCTTTATATATTTTTAATAACTTAAATTAAAGCATTTTTAATTATAGCAGCATTACCATGTTTATAAAGTATTTTCAGTCACATCCGTACGATGAGAACGCACTTCTAAATAGTCTCAAATGTCATTAATATATGCTTCGATGCCCTACTAACTAATCATCTTTAAGATAATTCGATTTCAATCTATTTTTTAATAGGGATGAATTGCCTTCACAGAGACAAATCATTTAAAAGATATCGATCTAGCTTAGAGAAAGACTAATGAGTAATTTACATATATTATTACTAAAGAATATAATATATGAATAGTGTCCATTAACACTTATTACAGTCTCTAATAAGGGCCTGACACTTTTTAATGTGTACTTTAAAATATTTAAATATAATCACACATCACTAATGACACTAGCACTAAAAATTCATTTTAAACAGGAATAATATTAAAATATATATTAACCTGACACTTTCAACGGTGACCGTGACCACGGTAGATAAAAAGTATCCGAAACATAGGCATAGATTATAGTCATAATACATGTATTTTCATCCCTTACAAAATATTTAATTCGAATGTTAATAATATATAAAAGAATTTTCCAACGACTTATTAACAAGATTACACAGTCGTGACGAAGATTTCAGAATTTTTATAAGTTCAATTGAACGGAATGAATCGGCCCGACTAATCACGACACGATTTGGTCGGTGCTATGTGATAATATAGAAATAATATTTTGTAGCTAAAATCAAACATCTCAGTTTTTATCTCGGAAAAATAATTTTTGCATAGAGCAACGCTTAAATACGTTTTAGTATTTATTGAGAATAACATAATATTTTGACCCAGAACTAAGTATAAACACAGGTCTGCTAATTATTTGAATATAGATTTTTTTGATTTTATTAAAATATCAAATTGACATGCGGTAATTGACGTAAAATAAAAATTTAATCAATATAATAAAAGAAAATGGAGCTTTGCCAAAAAGGGGCACATAGATGCTGTTTAAACACAATTTTTTCACCATTAGGACAATTTGAACTTTTGCATAACACCGTCCAAGCTAACAATTAAGGCAGATTAAAAAAAACTTCTTTATTCAAGAGCGGATGTTTCCTTTGGAGATCGGTAATTTGTTGAAATTTTCTTAAAATTTTTCACTTCGATGTTCGCTTAATAGAGTACTTTGTGTGTTTGTTTTAACTTTGTAATTCCATCGATTTATTCCTTATTTAATGGACAGGCTTTTAATTTAATTACTTATACATTAAATTTAGCTGCGGAGTTTGGTTAAATGCATTTATGAGTTTGGCTGAATGAAGTCGCGTCTACATTAGTCGGTAACATTCGTTACCTTTTGAAGTATTATTTCAGTATTCGATTTTTAAATTTTATCAGAAAGATTTAAAGGAAGAACAATTTAAAAGAAGCAGGTATCTGTGGTCGAAAAATTATTTTGAACAAAAAAACAAATAATTGTATTAACTTTATTTCACATTATTACTGCATTGATAATCTTTATTAGGCAAAAGTTTATAGCAAATATTATTACCTCTATCTAAAAGTAATTGTACGAATAGAGTATATTCTGTGTCTCGATAAAAAAACTTACCGTCGGAGAGTGTGTGTATGTATGTATGAAAATGAGTGCATGTGTGCCTGTGGCAATAGTTCAACCAGCTTATGAAAGGCCATGAGAGAGAATACCGGTACATATTTTGATACTTTTACATCATTTTATTTATGTACTCCTGGGTACTCTCGAACTCTCGACAGTCCTAATCAATTCGTCCCCTAACGTTGCTTATCAGTTCTCATTAGATAAGAGCAGCGACATCCCGGAACCCTAATACAAATATAGTTATCTAAGGAGAAACCGGCGCAGACGCACTTTTTAGGAATATAAAGTTATATACTGAAGACATTAATTATTTTATTTTAATTTTATTTTATTTAAGATTTTTTTTACAATTACAATTAATTAATAAAATTTAAAGTTAGGGTTGAGTAAGATTGTCTAATCTGTGGTTGCACTAGTGTGTAGTACTTCGTCTACAACCAACCCAAATCTACAAACGCTCTTTAAGAGTTACCTATAACTTAACAAAGTTCACAATAGATCTGGAATGTAAAAAGGTAATTCTTCGTCCTGTATAACTTTAAATAATTGGTAACATGGCTGGTTTGTATATACAACGTGATATGACAAATTTTAATTGTCTATAAGGTGGTTTCCAGGGAGTCGGAAAATGTTGTGTAAAATAAACATTATGTTAATGAGCATCAACAGAGCATCCAGTAACTATAATACCAAAGTCACAGAGGTTAATTATGTGAATAAGGTATATAAAAAGGCTTATGTGTTGAGCACACGGCACGTCGCAATGCTGGGTTCTCGTGAGGCGTTACGCGCCGGTGCCCTCCGCCATCTTATGTAGGCTTTGTACCGATAGACTGTATAAAACGTGTTTCTCAATGCAATATTTTTATTTTCTCTGTAAATTTTTCTTCCATCAACAGTATCGATATCATAATTTAAAATATTTTATATCTTTCATATTATCTTAGTGTACATAGCATCAATTATACCTATGTATACTTATGGAAAGTAAGTTTTCATTATTTTATTCATATTCTATGTATGAGTTAGAATTTTATAACGAAGGTAAATGATATTAATAAATTATATTCAAATCAATGTAATACAGAGGAGAAAGTGGCATCACATTTTTCAGTAACATTTCTGCTGACTGTACATCGGTAATCAGACCAAATATTTTCGAAATCGTCCGCGAGCCGGTTTTTGGAGTTTTTTCGTGTCGCCGCTCGCCATCTCAGTTGAACAAATAATGACAAGTGTGCGCTTCAAGGAAACACCGAATCGGGAAAAAAATGCTTTTACAGCAATTGAGTTTTGAAATGCGTAGTAGGAAAATGTTTATTTAATTGTCTTGCGAAAACTTTGTTTTTCTATTATTTTTCAGCTAATAGATAGGTGTGATCTGAAGAATCAGCCACTGTACCCGATTAGGCTGGATAAATATCAAACTAGAGGCCATTTCCGTCATTCCCTAAGCCATGGAGGTGTAAAGACAAAACATTTATGTTTAAGATACAGTATTTACGACGTTATTAATAAAAACCTATCCTAGTTTAACAAAGAACTATTACAGTGTTAAAATAATATTACAGAACGAGTCTAAATATTACTTTCTAAAAATATTGCAGTTAAACTGTATGAATAGTCTAATGGCACAAACTATTCGTAGCTACCACACTATTCGAAATAGCAGCAATTTAAAGGCCTAAATTGTGAGACCTTTGGCATTGCGGGTGTCCATAGACGGCGGTATCACTTACGATCAGGTGAGCCCCATGTATTTAAAAAAATAGCACTGTAAAATAGACCATGCAATATAAAGTTTCTGCTTGAATTTGTTTATTTCATGTCATAACCAAGACACTGTGTTTAGGGGTTCTCTCTAAACTTTGTGGTACTATTTAATTATGCATAATGCTAACAGTGACATCTATTTTTATCACAATCATGTTTCCTTAGCTTCTTGCAATGATTACTGATGTTATAGATATTTTAATTATTTTAAAAAGATAATAAAAATCATTTATATGAGATATAATAAAATAAAAAAATAAAAAAGCCTTTTATTTCATGCAAAATTACAGTGTCAATGAAGATTTATAATGGTTTATTAAATATATGGTTTACTAAATTAATATATATAAATGTATAATGTCACTTACGATTAGAAATTAGCATTCACTATGTCGAATGTCGAAAAATGTTTATCTAAATGACATTTGTATCAATTTTTATGCATGAACCCTCACTGGAGGGTGAAAGTGTCTCCAAGTGTCTCCATCCTTCTCTATTTTTCGAAGTTTTGAGCCACTCCCTGAATGTCGTCTTCCCATCTTGCAAGTGGTCTGCCTTGCTTCCTCTTACCTAGGGGGCCTTGCCACATTGTGATATGTTGAGCGGCTATCTTGCAGTCTTCCCACATGTCCTGCCTATTTCCATTTTAGTTTCAATGCATGTTTTAGGACATCTATTACTTTTGTCTTCTCTCTAATTTTTGTATGGCGGATCTTCTGAATTCTTTTAATGTTCAACATGCTTCTTTCCATTCCTCGTTGGCACGTTCGTAGTATATTTTTCACTCGGTTTGTATAGGCCCATAACTTCCTTTTTTAATTTTATTGGCAATGTGCTTTTAAACACCTCTTTGTATTTCCAATATGTCTTCCACGCAATTATTGTTCTTCGTTGCACTTCAGAGATACAATTTTGAGGTGCGAAAGAAATTTGCTTACCTAGATAAATAAATTCGTCAACGTAATCTAGTGCTTTGTGATTTAAATATAGGCGGTGTTTACTCGAGTTCGTCATTATTTTTGTTTTATCTTGGTTAATTTCTAAGCCCACTTTTTTGCTTTCGGATTCTAAGGAGAGAATCATTTGGTTTAGGTCGTGAGCATTTTCAGAGAACAGTGCAATGTCGTCGCAAAGCGAAGGTGAGTTATGTGTTTCTCTTTTATGTTCAAACCTTTTCCAGTCCAAACGAGCTTTTTAAATACTGATTCTAGGATGGATGAAAAGAGTCTTGGAGATAAGGGATCTTGTCTTACTCCTCTCTTTAGTCGTATTGGATGTCCGGTACTTTCTAACCTTACCCTGCTAGGGCAGTTACTATATGAGATATACGCACTTTTATTCTAAAATATCGCTCCGCGCTTGCAGATTTTTAGTATCTTACCAAGCAG
The DNA here is from genome assembly GCA_963693355.1 of Pontia daplidice. NCBI lineage: Eukaryota > Metazoa > Arthropoda > Insecta > Lepidoptera > Pieridae > Pontia > Pontia daplidice. The sequence goes on along the minus strand of CAVNZL010000138.1, from coordinate 9,448,256 downwards.
TTTAAGTGTCCTTTCGCCTAATACGCTCAATATTTAGATAATACTTATTAGATATTGCTTAAGAAGTTTCTTAAAGGCATCCGGTGATTGCACATATCTTATACTGCTTGATAAGTTTTTAAAAGTTGTGCTCCCTCGTATTCGATTCCATATTCCACTTACATATTCCACTTTTTTGCATAAAACCTTTTAGCTAAACAAAATCTCGGCCAACCTTGATTAGCGAACTTCACGAAAATTTCAAATAATATAATGTTTAAGCCATATTAGTTAATTAAGTACAGTGTACGTTTGATACGTCCATTTAAAAAAAATAATGTGCTAGTCAATCGTCTAATCTATTAAAAGAGAATTAAAGATAAATGTGAAGTGATAGTTGCCAAGTGCAAGATAGTGGGTTCGTTAACCGATAATACCACAACTGACACTGAAAATCGAAACCGTATATTCTCGAGAAGGATTCGAAATAAAAAGGTCGGTTAAAATATTTTATAAGCTCCAGAAAGATCTTATAAAGATAAAGCACTGAAATGGGTAGGGGATAACGTTTTTTTTACTATGTTAGCCAATTTCATTGTGATTTAATTTCCATAAAATTATATATTTGGTTTTTACTATATTATATAATTTTTTATCTTTGATGTTGTGTGCAGCAACCAATCATCGTTCGAGTTTGCAACAGCTGTACCCGAATATTATTGATGAAAAAAATAATTCAAATTCAATGAAAAACGAAAACTTTTATATAATGCCTTTTAAGAACGTATTATAACTTTTTTGTATGGAAGTCCCTTTTTGTGTTTTAGTGTTATTTGTTGATATAGCGACAACAGTAATACATCATTTGTGAAAAAATCTACTTCTATAGCCACGGTTCACAAAGTACAGTCAGTGGTGACAGTCAGAGTTTGAGTCATACAGACGAGAGTGAACTCTCAATTGGGTTGCCGTTTCTACATTTTCGGTACTAATAGCCGCGTATAATTCTAGACATTAACAATTAACCTTATATAGGTTACCCTACAGTTACGAGATAATAGCACAGTAACTCCCGAAATGTTAAAATTTTCCCCATTTTCAATTTTCATTTATATTTATGCTATTTAGCCTAAAGCCTAGTAAAAAATAATTGTTCAATACGCTCCCTTATTTCCTGAGATGAGCGCGTTCAACCGAAGTTTTCCTTATTTATGATAGATAATTATAGATTCAATTTGTCTGACAAAGTCTTGCCTACATTAAAAGACATGCAGCTCTAAGTATTTGAATTTTACAAGTATAAAATTGCAACTATTGTGGATTCTCGTAACCTCCGAACGTTTGTATTTTTAAAACTATATTTTATTTTATTTCAAAACTTTTTTACTATCTCACTCACTACAATTCTTATTTACTTACAAGTTCTCTATGTTGATTATTTATAAGCGTTTCACGAGTTTCAATTTTAAAGCATTCCCTACTGAGACGTAAAGACTCCATTAATAACTTCCAACATCTATGGACGAAGCTGTAACAGACAGAATACAAAATGTTTTCAATTCGCTATCAACTTCCCCCGCAAAGAATTTAACCCCCAATTGTTTGAACTTTAATGTTAGTTTGTAAGGTGATGAGAGTCTTTTGGCGTTTGGTATTTTTTGTATTGAGTATATTAGTCGAATGTGCGAGTACTTATGACTCAAATTTACAACATAGTTGTAACGTAATTTGATAAATACATATAATGAAATAGTATACTACCAATTTAACAAATGCTATCTTGCGAATCTTGATATGCTTCTGTGAATACTGCTCCTTTATTTCGCGGTTTCTTTGTATGATATTTGTAAATTTGTATGTAGCATTTCATGAGAACATCAGTTGAAACTATTTTTGTCTAATATTCATGTCCTTTAGAAAACCTGTACTAGTATGCAACATTTGTTGTTTTTGTACCTTTTTATAGCTTGATGCGTTTATTTCGTATTCTTATACGAAAAATATCAAATTATATACTATGTACTATACTATAATCTTTGACGCATTGCTGTTACATCATGGATCAGAGAGTTTCGAATGATTTTATGTGATACACGATGTTGTATTAAACGAAATTCTTCGAAAACGTTAGGCAAATAGTGTTTTAATATCAGGTCCAAAGCCGACCGCGACAAACAACGAGATTACACTACGTCCGAACGGAAAATACACAAACGCCTAGACCTTCATTCGAAATTCTCAAAAACCCGGCCGTTGTCGTTGTCTCTCTTCCATAAATATTTACCCTGGCCAGTTATTGGCGAGGACGCTCGCTCGCACAAGTGTTTACGACCAATTTCAAATTAGAATATCGGTGTTAAGTTTCTAACATTTGATATTTGTAAACTGTCCGTATAATTAATTATTTTCAGCGTATTTAAATTAATATTTTACGAGAACGAACAGCGGAAAGACCCTTCCCGTATTAATCGTTAAAGGTACCTGTACCACGGTCTCATTTCAACGGCGACTCTAAACTCAAGCTGATTTATGGAAAAACTAAATTGTGTTCAAAGTGGATTCTATGGTTAATGAGTTCGCGTTAAAGAACTCTACAGGTGTACTTCGTTCTTGAAGCCAGTTTTATTCATGACTGTACACGTTTAGATCTTTTTCACAGTGAAATAGCCTTCGCGGCTGGATGTATGATACTGTGAACGCAGCAACGTATTCAAAGAATGCCTGTGAGCAGTCAACATGTCATAAAAATTCGGAATATGATGTAACAAGATTTCTTAATAACTATGTTGATTATGGATTCAAACCTAGGTAAGTATCATCATTTGTGCGCACTTTTAATCCTTGTTAGACTTTATTGTGTTAATTTTAATAGGACTGCATCATGAATTTTTAAAAACACTTTGCATCTTCAGTGTTTAATACACAGGACAACCAACTCATACTTTATGTCACTGGAGTCGATGGGTATTTTAAGTTATGTAAGATCTGTTTAGTATTAAAAAGTTTGAACTTTAGCTGGCTTACCAAAAGTTCATTATTAAAGATTACAATGTCATTTTTGAACTCAATATATCTTTATACACTAGCGTATTCCGTTGCTATCTGAATCCAAATTTGACTTAGTTTCAAATAAACAAAAATGGTGTGGCTTGGTTTTGCTTTTTGACTTTAAGTACGGTATCACTCAAAGAGGTTCCATATCTAATCGGTGTCACATAGACATTCTAGTTCTGACCAAACACCATAACGTGGTTCTCTGAAGCTCGCATAGTTAGCAGATACATGTGAAATGGGACTTGTAACAATATGTGCCTTATTTACTTTGCCACAAAACTGTTGGTAGGTAAACTTCATTTTTTTGCATGACGTAAGTAAGGAAAAAAAATATTTTGGTTTAATGCAGCATGAATTTTCTATGCAGGCAATCAAAATTAGACTAAAATATAGTTTATTCCATATAAGACGAGAATGTTTTCATTAAATTTTTCAACGGTTTATTAATCGCAATTAGGTTTCCTATCAGCTACGAGATTGCTACGCGTCGTGGCGTAGTTGTATATTTAAATTCGATCGTAGTATTGTAGTTCGAAAATCCCGAAAGAGGTGGTTTGAAATTCGAAATTTTTATGGATGTACAGATCCAACAGCAGATTCAAGTTAGATTAGATTACTGGACTTTTTATAATAATTGTTATAATAGTGTTAAATAAGAATACATTTTTAAGCTTTTAAGATGAGTTAGAATTGGCAATTGTATTTTTTTGCCAATGCCAATTTTATCATCAAAAGGCTTAAAGCAAAAATTGTTTACGCATCTCAGTTCGTTCACTAAGTGAGTAACAAGGTGCTAACCCACTTGCCAACTTTAATGAGATGATGCTAATCACCGGCAAAGGAAGTGCCTCGGCCCTCTTGAGCTTGGTCTTAAATATGACTCAGAGACCCTCAGCTCGAGAGGGCAAACACTAATCTAATTAGCTGTAAGGCTTTATAGAGTGGTTAAGCCTTCATAGAAGTATAGAATATGGGTAATACAGTGGGTGAGTCCTCATTTGTATGTCTTATATACTGACTAAGCAACATCCTAAGTGTAAAATGTTCGTGAAAGTAAAATATATATATAGCTATGTATAGCGCGACTTTGTTTAATATACTGTGCCGGTTATTAATTTGCGATACTTATATTCAAAGTGGTAGATAAGGTATACTTAGCTAATGGGTATCACAGAGGACGAGACTAGAGCCTAACGATGTTCTAGGACTTTGAAAATTCACATTTTAGAAGCTGATAGTATTAATCAATATTCTCTCAGAACGGGCTGTTGAGTGGCACAAACATGGCGGCCGGCGGCGCCCTTTGAAGCGCTAGGCTCAAAGCTCAGCCATTGTGGCTTTGACGAAATTGTCTACATACTGCAGATTTTCCACTATGTAACTTTAAGCTATGTTTTATTCATATCGTGGCGATGTCACTGTCTTCAGCAATGCCTTCATTTGTGTAACTTTCGAATAACTTGGAATATTGATGCCTTTGTCTTTTGTTTGTGAAGTTTAACTGTGTGTCGTGTATATACTGAAAAGTATACAGCTTTCAGATGAGACCTACACCTTCACCAGAGGTTCACGTGATATAAATACAATGAAGATAAATTTATCGACCAATATTCAGTGTGTCTAAAGATATCATTTGATTTCCATATTTGGATAATATATGCAGGAGTTTTGTAGCGGCTTATCAGCCGCGACGGAAACGGAAAAGATTACCAATTTCGTTATTTTTGCATTGTTTCTTTGACCTTATAATTTCTCTTCATCGCTTTACTCTCAGCCCTTCATTCATTTCTGTATTTGTTTCTTGCATGTTGTTCATCAAATGTCTTCATTTACTCATAACATAAAAACTTTTTGGTACGAGAAAAAATTCCAATTTTAAATGCGTTTAGCGCCATATTGCAATAACTCAGCAAGTGCTCAGCAACGTTTAGAGTGGCGCTCGGGATGATTTGGGCATTTATTAAAAAGCACACAATGCGAGCCACTACACTGCGATCAGTCCTCTCCCATTTTATTTTTAATATTAAACCCCCGGGCGACCGAGTGATATCATAGATTATATAAATAGATGTGACACTCAGTCTTTCTAAATATTTTATTGTGGCCATTGTAACCTTGGCAATTGAAAAGAGTGGAGTGTTTCCTCTCTGTTCTTCTCGTCCGATCTACCCGCTTGATCTGTGAACTGGCAGTGAATGTAAATTTAGAAATATAAAGAGTAAATTATTTTAGATTATATATAATATATACTAAAATACGTGAATAATTTTGAATTATGAACCATAATATATTCGAATTCATCTCAAGTTACAATCTCCAATTGATCCTTGTCAAATATATCAAACTTCAAATTAACTAAAGTGTTTAGAAGTTAGATTTAAGTTTGCTTTTTCATCTTCGATTTTTTTACTAACCATGGCTACTGAGCGCCACTTTTATCACAGCTTATAACACAGTAACGTAACAAGCCTTAAAGAAAGAGCTTATCTATATATCTCAACTGATGTTTCAGAAGCAATATAATCTGTGTTCGTCGCCGATAACTTGGCAGTATCTCCGCTATAATCTATAACGACGCCACGCAATCCTGTCGAGAGCCCTCATCGGCATTATTAAGATTCAGATGACGGAGGCTCTTCATCATGCCTTCAGTCTGTAGCAAGCTGAAACAATAATTATGAATTATGTAACGTTGGTCTTCTTTGAGCTTGCTGAAATGGATTTAGACAAAATAAAATTCTTCGCAATTTGCAAAATATACAAATAGACTCAACGTTGAAAACGGTATCCTTTTTTCATTCTCAGTCAATACTGCTTGATGATTATACTCTCGTGGAGCTATTCACTGTATGACCGGGCCAAACAAGCGTTGAACCTAAGACGGTGGCGATTTTCTTTTCAGGTATAGATTAGGCTGAAGTTACCAACTGGATTGGGGATGTTGCCTCTCTGTCTATTTGTATCAGAATAAACGAGAGCACACGATCCCTATTACTAAGCGGGACAGGTCTTCTATTTAAATTTCAAATATTGAAATAAAAAAAGGATGAATAATTTGTAGAATATTACTCGTTAGCAAATTACGTGTTTGACGTTAACCAACCAATTTAACACGATGAATTTGACATTAACATTTTTTTTAAATATGCTAGACTTTTATGTTGTCTTAAGGCTAGGCTAGGTATATTCAACAACTTAAATATAACAATTTGAGCATACGAAAATCTTCAGAGAACGTCGTCAAATATAAATAAAAAATTTGGTCATAGACAATTTTTATTACTTCATGAATTTTAATGGTCATGTATAAATTTATATGTTTAATGAATTCTGATACCATTCATATCATTCATTATGAGTATACCAATATTAACTTTGTGACCCACTTTCACAATTTAAAGATAATGGTTTAATAATTACTACATGGAAGACAAGTGGTAAGGTCTGCAAACAAAGTTATGTACAAACATTCAGGCATATAAATGAGCTTTACAAGTTTTCCATGTGTGGAGATCCTTATCACACCTTTATAGGCAATTTGGGACATTGCGTGTTGGACTTTTGTTTCTAAATAGTGTAAAATATAAGCGGAAGCGATTTATATCAGTATGCTGTCTTAGTCTATTAAAAATCTAAAAAAATAACCATTCGTATTTTTTATTTATTTATCTATATAATAAATATAAACATTGTAACAAAAGACCGAGTGCAAAGTTCGGCTTTACCATGGCTGTAAAGGTGAAAAAAGAAACAACAAAGACCATTTTGGGAGAGAGAGAGAGAGATGTATATTCCTCAGCTTTATAGCTGAAACTCTAAAACACTTTTCAAGGAAATTCAGAGTTGAAGGAACTGGTAATTGTAGGTCGTCGTTTCAGCCTGTCGACGTTCAGTTATGTACATCGGCATAGATTTTTAGTAAGACAACTCCCCGCACTTTGCATCCAGCACTTCTAGGTCATCTCTCCACCACGCTTCGCCGGCTGGTCCATGAACGCCTTTGCAGGACTTTTTTGCCCAAACGGTCATCATTCGTATATGTTCTTCGTTCGCTAGTGTTGCATGTCATCACTATCACATTTATTTATGTAAATATTTTCAGAATAACAACAGTCTGAAATATGATAAATTATATCATGTATAGTTTCTATCATCGCTAATCTTACTCATAAATACGAACAGGTGTAACCCTGACGGTTAATAGTTGAAAATGCAAAGTTCTCAAATACTCTGCGTAAACACTACGCCATCTGGCGACGTTTCGTACCCGCTCGGAAAAGGCGGTGGGGCGTGAAGTGCCCCTTGGCTTTGATCGCATGTCAACCATCAACAAGTTTATTAAAATACACTAAAGTCCAATAAAATATACTAAATATTTAATGGAGATACACGTTTTTTTTATAAAACTCGGCTCATCTCGGATTTTCTTTCACAGAATACAAACAATTGTAGTTTTTTATGTGTGCAGATATGTAATAATCAAAATCAATCCCTAACCGGCCGATAATCCACCTGTTTGTACGTCCTGGCATTGCAGGTGTTAGCACTACTCTTAAGTGTATCGTTTGTAGGGGACAAAATAGGCTCATAAAAAAAATTGCAGGATTTTCCTGTGACAAGCTGTTTACTGAAGGTAAACCTCCTAGTCACAAATAATCAATGCATAATAGCTTATAAAACAAACAAAAAAAATTAAAAAAATGTAATGGAAACATTTTGTTTTTCCTTACCCATTTTCAAACGCATTGCATATAATTATATTATGTATTGCAATAAAGCCTTTAAATTGCGTTCCCCTTGTGCGTGGTTGTCTTGTGATAGAGGGTTAAATTGACAGCTTCGAGTAGCGCCAATTGCGAAAATATGGCGAATTTACTGTCAGGCCACTTGTACTTTTATTCCTTCAAATGAGAATAATTAAAGAGACATGCAAAACAGCTTACATAAGAGATAACTTGACGTGCGATTTCAAATCGTAATTGCAATCGTGCGTTAACAGATGAAAAATAAAAACAAAAGAAATAGAAATACAGAATTGCGAAGCGAAGTGTTTACAATTATTATACAATTTTATAATGTGTTTCTATCTACCACTTCTATCGTTTTTAGTTTTGTTTTGTGATTTTCTTATAATCATATAAAAATAAATCCTTATTTTGCTAAGTCATTCCATCTCGCGCAACTAATCATTTCTAACAATGTTTTTGTTGTGTTTATTATTGTCATTACATAAATTATAACTATTAAATTATATTTTATAATTATAATTGAAACAAAAAAAGTGTGTAATAGTAGGAAATTAAAAAAAAACAATTTAACGTAACACCGGTTGGCAGATTGCGAGCTGCACAAATAATAAAGCGGCAAATTAAAAAAAAATTGTCGTTACAACATTTCTTTGACAATTTGTATATTGACATACATATATATAATATTTAAAACTGAACAACGTGTGAGACCACTATTGCGAGATCGTAAGGCATAAACTGTAACATATGGTGGGAACTTGGAACAATTTTAATGTTTGTTACTGTGCGTTTTAATCACGCGAGAAATATTTAAAATCAGCCACATTAATTAGTTGCAATGTAAATAACCTTATAATCAACCATCAAGTACTCCCAACGGGGTAGCGTGCCGTGGAACTGGGGTATTTGAGACCCATGGGACCAGCTTTACTACTTCAGAGTCTCTTGTGCTCCCAATTGTTCTGTTAATTTTTAATGATACGGTTTAATTTAGTCTAAACAATTTTTAACAAAAAAATTATGTTGTTTTAACATTTACTTGTGTGTAATATTTAAGAAAACTGCAGAAAGCTGTTACCATCGTGTTCATAGCAATTTTCCAATCCAATATATGTATATTATATATTTATTCTTACAATGGTTGACTATAGAAGCATCCACAAATTATATAGCTGACATATATTAATTAATTATTTACTCACATACATTACATATCGCCTAGATATTGAATTCTAACTTAAAATATACTTTATATATAGATTTCTCATTTTATATGATTTTATATATTTATTAAAAGCCTACATAAATTAGAAACAGTGTATAACAATCAATCGATTGATACTTTCCAGCTGAACGCCACGTGCTATGAAATGAAAGTATTATTAATATGTGCAAATCTTTTTGTTGAGATTCAATGGGCACCGACATATGGACAATATTACATTTATTAACTCTTGCTGTCAGTCAATTTAGAGTATTAGCCGAGAATAGCTCCAGGGCTTATTTTATACAGTATGTTGTTTGTTTTGCAAAGATCACTATTTTAATACTTGAATGGTGTTTAACGATCAATGTGGTGACAATTTATAATAATAATTGATTTATTTTACGCTTATGTTTCTGCAACCCAGGCAGAGGTGAAAACTATATTCCAGGAGCCTGTGACTTCCAATTTATAACCGTAGTAATAAAAGTACGTAAATTATAATTTTGATTAAAACTTATTGTGTATATTATGGTATTTAATTATATATATATGTACAGCCCAGGGTGTCTACCAGCATGATAAATTTCATCAAAATTGGCCTAGCCGTTTGCGCGTAATGACGTAAACAGTCTGACAAAGTTTCGCCTTTATAATATTAATACAATTTTGTATCTATATTTTGTAGCACGCCGCTAGCGAAACAAGAACGCAGTTTAATAAAAATAACTTCCATTAACAACGTTCGTTATTTTTATTAACTCAGAACAAGCGTACATTTTTTTATAACTTATTTTTTAAATGCATAGATATCAAACCTATATCACTTGACTGTATGACGAGTTTGTATAGTCAACGCCCTGTATAAATTCTAAGTACACCGCAGGCATTTATCTGACATGCATTGTACTGCGCCCTCGCGACTCCCGCGCATAATGAAATAAGCTACCCGTAAAATTTTGTGGTAAACACCGTTTTATGTTCACGTTTCAGTGAATATTATTTAGTACTGATTGGTGTTCTATCAGCTTGAAGTTTACCAGTAACTTATAAATATTATATTAAGGGACTCTACCGGATAAATGCTGTATACATTACAGCAAAGAGTTTTTATTTTAAGGTCTATTAATTTATTAAAGGCTTGTCATTCATCCGACATTATAAGAGTATGTAATTATCTTAGTGAGCCGTGCGTAATGAAGGGCTACTACGAAATAAATAGAGAATCTTTTCAATTGGAAGTATTTACTGAGATTAACAAATAAAACTACTCATGTAAGCTTTGGAACACCAAGCACTATATTGAGTGAACTCTATGTCCAGGTTTTTTTGTAAAAAAACAGCATACATTTCATAACCTTATCCAACACGAATTTTGTATGCAATTATGACGCTAATAAGGCAATATTTAAATATATTAAATTAAATTTCATTACTACTGTTAATACTTAAATTGCAACGCTCCGAAATGAAACTTCCATCATCAAGAAAGTAAGGGAAAAACTAAATGTTATTTTCTCTAATAGACTTACACGAGCTTAATCAATCACAATAGTAGAAAAAAGCTCAACAAATGTTCGTTGTGTAATTAAATAAAATCTGCGTTATATTCGACCCCAATAAAATAAAACAACGATAATTTATTCACCGACGAACTAATCCTGCGAGGCGCGTGATCGAAACACGATCAAATGCGAACAATAAAAATCTCAGAAACGCCCTCACAGTTCCAGATTTAAGGGTACCTTTACAATGGTTTATGGCGCCATGGCTCAGTGTTGTTAGCTTAAAATGTAGGTTTTTCGAAACACAACGTGATCAAATTTATCAGATTCAAAGTTAAATGATATTCACCATTTATTCATTTATAACGCTGTTATTCATAATGTTTGATTGCTTTGCCCGCGTTAATTTTGTACCCGACTTTCAACATCCACCATTAAACTTGGCTATTCTATGCCAACATTTTCCTCTTTCTAATAATAGTGTAGATAGAGAAATGCAACCAAAACTAATACAGTATAGTCGCGCCCTTACAAAGTGTGCAATATCGACGGGGTGGCGCTCGAAAACAACACGATTTGTATTTATATCTAAACCGTTCTTTGTCGTGCGATTAGCAGCGTATTGTGCGAATGTGCGCAAGTGTGGGGGACTAAACGATATCATTGAATTCAATTGTTTAATAGAGTTTTCTTAAATTTACAACGCTTTTACAACTGTATGGAACGATAGTGCTATACGAACATTAATAACCAAAAAGATAATTATTATTTTTCGTATTTACAGCTTTGGAAGCTCTGTGGTTTCCTGTCACGCCTGCCCCGGCTAGAACTTTTGACCGATCAATTAGATTGTCGGTTGTAAGCACTAATCTAATTCATTTCCTAACATTGGCTATCAATATTTGTAGAGTAAAAACGGGCCAATAGTCAAATTTTTTAATCCGCGAGTACAATATAAAAATAGTAGTACAATCGAAAATTTTAGCTGAATACAAACGTGCAACGATATACAATACGTTCTGTTTAAAGATAACAATTACCAAAGATATATTATAATACGGTACAATGGTGTGTGGGTCACGCACAGTGCCTGCTAATATGAGATAATCCCTCCTCCCTCACACTTGCGAAACGCTCTATAAATAGGGTCAATGCAATTGCACATTTGTTGACAGGACTAATTATTATTTTCTTTAATAGTACAAAGCGTAAGCGGCTTGGGATTTATATATATAATAATAAACTTAAAGACCTACAATCGATCGCATCGTGTAGTACTAGTAGAACAACTTTAGACTGTCATATTGTAAGGAGATGTAATATATATATATATATATATAATATATATATATATATATATATATATATATATATATATAATATATATATATATATAATCAGTAGTAATAAAGCATACGGCATATCGAGCACTCGTATACTCGACCCTGCCAGTTCTAGTGTCGGATTCGCGCCATTGTTTACATTCCTAAGTCCAAATACGGCCTTATTTGGAACCTTACAATATGTTATCACACCGTAAACTCTACTTATTTTATATTATTTGGTCGCCATGTACACCAACAGTAGAACAATACAAATTAGTATATATTTAATTCAATAGAAGCTGCTGGCTACTGGTTATGGTATTGAAGTCCTCGCGTCTTAACAATGTCAGAAACAATACCTATTGGATTATCCAGTTTGTGAGGTCACAATGTCGAACACCGGGTTCTATTCTAGGCATGGTTCATATTTTTGTGATGAGCATATTTGCGAGAGGTCCATGTTGTAAAAAAATGTGAATATAGAAATATAATAATATAAGTATTCCGCGCAAGACAAAGTTATGGCGAATCTACCTTGTTCTATGAAAAATAAGTCTATCGAAACGATGGTGTAAGATTTTCCACACTCATTAAAAATCTAAAACCCCAAATTAAAGGTGACTTTTGTTCATGTGTGATAAAAGACTAACACTGGCTGATAAAATTTGAAAAATACCCAAAACATCAGTATAATTAATAATAAATTGCGTTTTAATAAATTAAGTTAGCACATATGACACAAGCTATCGATATATTACCTGACGTTTAGCGACAATGTATGTTATTATTACATCTAACCTAACCTAACCCAGCGCTATTCAAGGTTTGACATGCATACGTCTAGAAAGCTTATAGCTAAACATCGATATTTGCTCGAGATCCAATTATGCGTCCACGCGACAATAACGAACAAACACTAAAGCGAGCGACATATAGCAGACAACTGATGAAACTAAATATAAATACTGAGCAATTAAATTGCATGTCTGCAGATTAACGGTTACGAATCCCGGACAAATAGTATTTTTTAAATTTAGAAGAAACAGAAGTATTAGAATTTATTATATTGTATTCCTATATAAATGAATTCAAAGTCTATTTAAATGTTCTTCAACAAAACTTTCAATTACACTATCCCTAAGGAGTAAATAAAGTGTATTTACCCAACAAATACCCACATCAAATCAAAAAACGCATCCCAAAGAGGGCCAGGGAGGGTTCTCCGAGGAATATACTGTTTACACCGCATCTCATTAAGATAACGCCCTCCGAAATTTTTGGACCATGAAATGTAAATACTACGCCCCCGGAACTATTTTTTGTTTTTATTATCCAGCGCTGTAGGTCCTGAAATAGTTACATACCGTCAGGAGATATAAAACTGGACAAAACAACTTTTATAACGTTGGCGGTGTTATACAAACACTTACAGGCGATATGATAGAGAAGTGTGGATGTAAAGCTCTAAAAATATATCTGGTATAAAATATAAAACACGCATTAATCATATTGATTCCTTAGTTATATTGGGATTACGAAAACCTAAACTCCTAAAAGAAGACCTGAATTTCTCAGACATCTTTCAGAATCTTAGTTATGGCTATCAGAGGCAGATATAAATTCTTATGCTAAAGAAGTTTCTGGTTAAAGAAGGGCCGTTATTCGTTGCAGCGTATAGTTATAAGGCTAAAAGAGTACAGGCTTATTTTCGATTTTAATAGAAACGACCAAGGAAGTTAGAGAAATCTGGGAATTACCAAACTTTGTGTCTTAATTAGACTCAATAAGTTCCTGTGAGAGAGGTGTAATGGTTCTTTTTCTGTCAACAGCTGATTTGTAATTACCTCAATAATGTTCTAAACGTGCTAATTTGGCAATAAATTAATACTGCCATGATCTGCCCGTTATCACCATAAATCTCGGTAAATCCCAAGCGACGAATCTGCACAAATCAACGCACATAAAATGTTCTTAATAAAGATTTACTAGGGGGGGTGCATGTCACAATGCGTAACGTCGTATGTGACGTTGAAATTGTATCAGATTTGCACCCTTTTTCAAATATTGGTGTAGTTTTAAAAGCTTAATGACTACAGATTACTAGAGTTTTAAATTGGGGTTGTCACGTTAACATTTGTACTACAAGGTCATTTGAAAATTGAAGTATTTATAGTTATATTTATGGCTTGGTAAATTGCTACAATTACATTTGTGTATTCAGTGTTTGCCTATAGGAAAGCTTATGCTAAGTTTCAATACTGTGTTTAACATGTACAATTTAAAATTTATGTGACAATCAACAAACAGATATGAAGGTTAAGTATACAATATAAATATGTTTATTAAAAATTATAGACTATTACCTTTTTTTAAAAAGGTTACGCCAACACTACATTGCTTGAATAGTAAATAAAAAAAACAATTGCTCTCTATTATTAAAGTTATTATTTAGGTTATTTTAAGTTTTAATTTGTTTTTATTTCTACCGTAAGAGAGGAATACTAACCTACACGAATTAAAATACTTTTATCTATATCTGCCACACAGTTAAAATGTAAAATTCAGTAGCATCCCTAATTATTAATGTATCGCAGGAAAGGGTTTAATTTGAGTAATAAAACAGAACCGAAAGTAATGAAACGCTATATTCTCGCAGCGATGTCGCCAAAGTACGGGCTCATAATTACGACTCCCGAGTAAATACTTAGATTTTAATGAATTTTTCCTTATCATCCTTTTGTATACGGAAACATAAATTTGATCTAAATGAATATTTATATTAGCTTAAGTGACTGTTATTGAATAATTCATACAGATCTGACAAAATAAATATAATCGTTGATTTATCTCAATTAATGTTATAAGTTTAGAGCAATGACATTTTCTACGTTAGACAGCGAAGGTTTTGTTTTCGCCAGCATTCGTTTTTTCGCCACCTCATTGTTGCAAGAAAAATGTCTTAAGCTGTAAGCCGAAGCTAAATTCTCAGCTTTATTTCTATTGACTGAAACATATTAGATTTAATGGTTTTACAGAACAAGGGCTATCGGGCTGATGGCTCATCTAGACGACCTTTTAAGATAAACAACGATAGAAACATCTTTAATACGGTAAATTTAATGTGCTAATTAAGGCCGAGTAAAATATGAATCTATCAGGTTTCCATGATCCCTTACAACTTTGAAAATGCGTATTTAGTGTACATAGCTATCTATATATAGAAGACAACGCGTCTGGACCGTCGTGATAGCGGGCCCGTGCTTACCCGCACCGCAATGGGATTATATCCCCCTCTCAAAGAACCCTAAACTTGCCAAGAAACAGCCTGCGTCATAAGGCTTACACATAGATATTGAATACATATGGACCGATCTTCACATAATACATAAATGTTTTATAGGAAACTGATTATCCGATATAACTTAGCAATGTATAATGAAAATTATAAAAATGAAGACATCTTAAATCTGTCTATGATCGAGTGCAACGTAGCAAAACATTTTTTTAACAATCCGGGAAAATGGAGGCCACCGTGAGCCAGTTTTGCAAAAAATCCTTCCGGTTTTAGTCGATACCAACTCCGGGACAATAAATACAGATAACACAACCTCTCTATAGCTGTGACACTTATTTTGAGAATTAACACCTTTTGTCTTCAGTCTACCGTCACGCTGTAAAGTTCGCGAAACTTCGGAAAAATTTAAAATAATGTAATATACTTAAATATTGTAAAAATACATAACTCAATCCGTTAATAAAGTGTTTTTCTTTAAATGAGTAATAGTTATGTTAATAAAAGACAATTCTACAAGTGCTCCTCCATCACCTTTGGTAATTCTATTCCCGCAAATCATCATATCACTGACGTTAAGTGACAATCTGGCACTGGCAACAATGTGTGCCTCACGCACATTGAACTAGCATATTCATTTTAATATCGTGGCGTGTTGCAAGCGCACGCGTCGGTGTTTGTGACACGTTTTCGGCACGCGCCATCTCAACAACCACACCTACCATCACTAATTTCGACGGAAACTCCAAATGAGGGTTAATGTTAGATTGCTCATTTACAATTGTTAATTTTGTTTAATATTACATAATTCGTTATAGTTATATTTGAGGTGAAGTTGGCGGAGTAAAGGTTGAATGGGTTCAATATATGAAGTATGATCAATTAATCATATGCCATTGTTTAGTAGTAGTATTTATATTGTTGTTCTTTCAATTGTATTTGTTTTTATTTTTCTACATTCATTCTTTTTGCAATTACACCATAAAATAGTATCACTCGCTTCTCAGCTAGGTATCACCTGTGTTTGAGAAGCCAATTGTTCTCTTGATACACTTGCAGTAGTTCGTTATAATACTTCTACAAAAATAGAAGTGGAGAGAGATTTAAAAAAAACACACTTAAAAGCTCTTACAAACAGATGAAAAATAAAGCCTTATTGCTTAATGGACCATTATGTTAAGCGAAAAATACGATAGAAAAGCGAAAATTTCATGATAACATTTCTCATTTTTGTAGTGATATCCAGGGTAACCCCAATAAGAGATAGGGTCACCACTGGCTGATCCGGGCCCACAACAATGCGTATTTGTTTTCAATTACACGCGCTCTGCTCAACTTCAATATCTACTGATGGATAGCCAAGCGTGATCAAGCTAAATAGCATTGTATAGATATCAATTAAACAGAACATTATAGTCTACTATACAAATCCAGAAATCAAAAAACGTCTAAAATAAATACTTAATATCTCTACTTGCATTGGTGGTGTCTTAAATCGTAGATTGAAATTTCATAGTTCTTTTAATGACTCGTGCTTATTATAGAAAACGTGTGCGACATGTTAGTTGAACCAAATAAGCACATAAAAACCTCAGAAAATTGTTAAATATAAGCGCATTAGAATAAACTACATTTAATTATAAATAATGAAATAATTTAAGCAAGTTAAAGTCCGAGCGAACCAGCTCGTATCACGAGCGCCGCTTATTTGAAACATAAATATTTGCCGCCAATGAAACTTTTCCAACGTCTCCGGGCCTTTATTAATATTTTATTATTTTGTCTTGTACCCCGTTTCAGAAATTTTCAACTTCCCTTGTTACAAACTCCCTCTCCTAAAGCGATTATATTTTAAATTATTTTAATTAAAACACTGTACAAACTTAGCCCAACTCCGACGTTTCTGAGAATTAGGCTTTATGTACATTTATTTATATAAAGAATAGATTATTTCTATAATATTGCCATGTGACTCTACATAAAATAAGACACCTAAATTTACTAGTTTAAGGAACGAAATGACATGGACGTCTTTGATTTCTAATAGTAATGTAAAAACCGAATTTCCTTTGTGCGAGCTTTTGTATTTCGTATCAAATCTTTATAAGCAATACGTGTATTTTATACCGCTAGCATAAAGATGAACGTCACAATATAATCCCGTTGAAGTACCAAAAAAGCTCGACATTTTGCAAATATCTCTATATATTTATAACGCCGACAATAGAGGAGAAATTATTATGTAAATAGCTCGAAAATACTGTCTGTTACGCGCCAGTTTCGAGGACCCTTGATGTTACCAACACATGACAGCAGACATCGAGTGGATTTCAGTAGCAAAAAGTCCTATTGTATTTTTCAAACATTTTTCTATTTAATACTCGCTCGCATAGATTTGATGCATATAACGCTGCCTTTTATAGCAAGATTAAAGTAAGTACCTTGAATTGTTTGTTTATTATTCAGAAATTAAATTCTTTATAGCGGTCTGTCGTAACCTCAATAAATGTAATATGAAGATCAGCTTCTCCCGACGATAAACCTTTTAAATAATGCATCTTTTGTCTTTTAAGTGATCTCTGTTGTGCATCAAAGAAGTAAATAAATCTTTGAAAGTTGTCCACTCTGCATAGTTTATAAAATCTTATGTATCAATAAACTCATTTATTAATTTAACTATTAAAGATTGTATATTCATCTTTTGCTCTGAACTATGATTGCCTAAATTACCAAACTTCTTTTAAAGGACTTATGTGTAATTGTGACATCACAAACCTCATTTATAAAATAATCGTCTTTTGGATTTGCTGAGCATCTATAGCATTCTCTATTTTATGAAATTCTTAACACAAAGCTTCAAGTGATTCTAATCAACAACGTATAAGAAATAAAAAATAGGTGTTGATCATAGAGAGGTAAAAATTTTGGGTTTTGTATGCTGTATGTTAAAAAATAAGAAATTTTGTTCAAAAAAAAAATTCAAAAAAATTAGGGGTGGACCACCCCTAACATTTAGGGATGCAAGATAGATGTTAGCCCATTCTTAGACCTACTGAATACCTAAAAACCTACCTATATAAAATTTCATAAAAATCGGTCGAGCCGTTTCGGTATGTCTGTTCAAAATTCTGCAACCAAATTAATTAATCTTTTTAATTTAATTTCTCGAAATTTTAACAATGAATACGCCTGTAGAGTACGTCTTTTTGGAGCCAATACGGCCGTCTTGACAGATATATATTAAGTAATAATCGTTTCCCAAAAAAATACAAAATACGTTCCAAAATTAAATTAAAAATTCCATTATATTCTGAAAGAATATGCTTGTAAAATAAAATGCCTATCAAGCCTAGGAGAATCTGATAACGCATAATCCCCATATTTCACAATGAATTTATGGGCCCGCTAAACACACCACGTAAATTATCTGTAACGGGCTTACGACACGTTGTGCGCTTTAAAAATCTTTTATTTATAACGCACGGAATCCAATAAGCGTTGTTTCACCCAATTTTCTCATTTGTCTTATCGCGATTGGAAAAAAAAAACACAAAGGAGGTTGCTACGTAAAGGTTCTATTGTCACGCGTGTCAGTTTTTCTGGCCAGATCTATTATTATTCCTTTCATTCACCTTTCTTTGTAGAACCTTTCACAATGTAAAGGAATCTACAACAGAATGTATTCAATACGTATTTCGGATGTAAAACAAACTGACAGCGAATGTAAATACTATTGTTGAGTATTGTCAAGTAAAAATAACAATTTGTAACAGATATTTAATGTCGTTTAAATATGACAGTTATAGAAATAATTGACATTGTTGGTGAATAAAAATTCTATGGGAAAATATTCTAGACAATCTTTAGTATCTTCAGATCGACCCGTTCTTAACCTTCATTTGTTCCCATGAATCTAGGATATACGTATTTTGTGGCAATTATGGCAATGATGAGTATGAGACCCGGAAATCGGCATACAGTCGCAAACGGCTGTTCGATGTAAACCTGTAGCTGCAGAAAAGCATCTTGTCTTTTAAGGTGCGTGGGTCTTTAGTAAATTCCAAATATGAATATATTTTCAATCATAATACCTATATGTGCTTTAGACATAGTTCAGATGGCTGCAGCTTTTGTAGTATCTGTGACTACTTACGTAAATTACAATATAAAGGCCGGCATCACACCCGTGCCAGGGTATTGCAGGTGTTCATTATCCTTAGACTCGTTGGTTCATTTGCTCCTGAACCGGGGATTTCCAGGGAAATTTATGTTCTTTCTCGGTTGTCAGATTTCCGATACAATTTTTTTCATTTAAACGAACTATAAATATTCAATATGTGTTCGGTGTATTAATGCCGTTGTATGCGTTGTCTTCGTTTCTCCACGGTAGCATAAATGTGTCATGGACATTAAAAAAACCACAATGACAGGTACAATATAATTGAGACCTTATATCCACGAATTATGGTCGAATATTGTAATTGTGTGATTTCAATGCGTTTTAATTTTGTACCTTACGCAACTATTACGCATGAGAATACGACATTTCTTCTCAATGCGTATGTTAATATTGAGTTTAACGCACGAGTTTCTGATGTCTGATTTCCGATTAAATTATTAAAGGTTTTTGTCTATTTATTTGTTATTGCGTCAAGACATATTTGGTCTTGCTGAATTTGCGATGCATAGTCGGATAGAAATCAGAATCAGAATAAATACTTTATATAATTTTTTGTGTCATAAATATTGATAAAACAAGTATTGGAGGTAAGGAAAGGGTTCTTAAATTGCCACTTTGCACTGGAATCGGCGTGGAAACAATATCCAACACAATGTGTGCATCTTGTTTATTAATCAGCGCAAAATGTGAAGCGTTTTCTATAGCAACATTGGCTTACTATAATTAAAGATTTGATTCGCGTATTACTTGGTTCAGTACAAAAAAAAGCATACTAAAATACCTTTCATCAAGTACATTGAAACGAGCCATAATATGCGTAACGCAAACACAAGTGCACTGTGCATTCCCAAAATATAACAAAGTACCTGTTAAATGAAGAAAAACACTTCCTGTACCGACAAAGTAATTCGACACGCCCATATTAATATTATCGCTAATTCACCCGAGAACTGGCAACATCGGATGTGATTTAGAAATTTAAAAAAAAATCGCATCGAGGTTCGCACAATCAATCAAGCGCTAAGCCAATAAACCTCAACGATGCGCTTTTGAATTTGGAATTCGATTTTTGTATCTATTGTCGGTTATGGCCGGCGGCGCGCGAATCTGCCTTGTCAAATTGCACAATGGCGGCCGGAAGCGAACGTCGGTGTCTCCTGAATAGACTTGCCGTTCAGGAACTATCACAGTACCGTTTGCATATTCAATTTAAGAACAAACATTTGTAAAATCAGTCTGTTTCGAAACGTATTTTTATATGATTTATTATGGATGATACATTTTTATTTATTTCATTATAAAGATTCATTTTTGACGGTGTAATTTCAATATTTTGTTAGGAATTAATTGTAACTTGCGACAAAATAATGTTCCTACAAGTCTTATGATGCAGACCGTACTGTAGAATAGAAACGGCCGAAATATTGTACAACAATACAACGCCCCCCATTCAAGCCCGAAACTGCTATTGTAAAAAACTCCAAGGGTTGCCAGCTATAAAATTAAACATACCATAAAAGGAAGTAATAATGAAATATGTATTACACGGGTATAATGTTGTTAGCCCCCGTTTAGGAATGAATAACCTTTTTGATAGACCATTTGACTTGTATCTTTTGTGGAGAATTGTCCGTGAAATCGTTAGAGATACTTTGATTGATTTATTCCTGCGTGTATAAGCTCTAATAGGTTTAATATGTTATATTAATAATTAAATTAAACATCGTGTAAACTATCATTGAATTTTAGACGTTCACTTCTAAAATTGTTAAAAACACTGTTCTCGTTTCTGTCTGGTTTGTTTTATTGATAATCTTCTGTCTCTAAAACGAAACGTGCTAGAAATTTTACTTATTGGAGTCTTAGAGTTAAATTATTTATTAAACCGAATTAGTGTGGGTTAAAAGTGTGGACTTTCTCTTTAACGTTCTTGCTTAAAACATCTCGAAGATCTCCGTAGGTATTACGCAAACCGGTTCAGTAATTAAGTGTTAATCAAATATCGGCTTTTAGCAAAAATACCGGAAATCTAAGTTATTCATATTTTACGTTAAGTAGGTTTACTTGTGAGTTTCTCTTTGTTATAATGTTCAATATAATATAGATATAATGTAAGCGGTATCTGTGAAGCACCCAAGTTATACGAATTGGATAATTTTTGGAAAGTATTGTCTTATACTGAATTTTCTATGATACCTAACTGGATTAGACAAATACTGGT
Source organism: Pontia daplidice (assembly GCA_963693355.1). Lineage (NCBI taxonomy): Eukaryota > Metazoa > Arthropoda > Insecta > Lepidoptera > Pieridae > Pontia > Pontia daplidice. The sequence goes on along the minus strand of CAVNZL010000138.1, from coordinate 9,426,748 downwards.
ACTTAAAATATTACTTTGTGCATTTAACAAAGTATCACTGTGTGGAACCACAGCTAAAAGAGGTATTTCTTAACTGACTTGGGGACCTTCAAGGATAGAGCGTACAATTTGAAAGGCCGACAACGTACTTGCGAGCCCGCTGGTTGAGTGTCCAGGTACACGTACACCTATTGCATTGTTAATGGGCGGCTACGCATAAAAGGGAAATAACGATGATGATATATTATAAGAAGATTTGAGATGAAATGTATAAAAATAATTAGAACGTGACTCATTGTATAATAAAAATTATTATCAAGCCTGTCACGAGGTGACATTAATTTATGACTGATGGAAGGCGTTCGGGAAAGCGAACTAAGTAATGTCAAGATAAATAAGACTCTCTTATCATAGATAAGTCCTTTGATGAGTTCGTGGAATATTCCACTCAATTATAACGTTCATTAATACACTAATTATTTTGAATATTGGAAGCAATTCCAAGTTTACTAATAACAATTTATTTGTTTCAATCTGAGTGTTTTATTTGACATAACGAACTTTTACATTATTAACAAATAATTATTATCTGTTAATTAGGGTTATTAAACGATTGTACAATATAAAAATAGAATTAAAATCGTTTCAGATGAAGATTGAATGTAAAATGAGATCATAAAACCCGTTTTAATTTTATATAAGATAAAAAAACGGTTTTGATGTTTATTTATTATTTGAGTTTATCAGACTTTATGTAGCGGTTATTTTATTAAATAATTATATAAGTCTGTATTAACACGTATGTAACATCAAACACAATTATTATATATTTATTTACAGATTACATATGAAAATATAAAACAATTTTGGAAAATGTCCTATCTACTTACTGTGCAATACCAATATTATATATGCAACATTATAGAACGTATTATTTATGTTTTTTTACGGCGGTTTAACCACAAAAACAAAAATTTTTGCAAGAGATAAAGTATACAATTTATACAATAAGTCAAATGGTGCAGTAACCGCAGATTGTATATTTATTTATTTATTTATTCGGAAAACAAACAGACATATCACTTTATATAGAGAAGAGAAATAAACTGTGAACATATGAAAACTTCGGATATATCCATGACAGTTTCACTATATAGTAATAAACATACAATGTGGAGAGGACAATGCGACAATAAATTAAACACCGTATAGGTCATCATGTCCCTAGCCAGTATACAAATATTCATTACAAATAATCTAACAGTTTAGTCATTGGACATCATTTCTTCTTCATCATCATTCTTAACATATCTGAGACAATTCAAAAATCGTAATCTACAAAATTTCTCACAACCAGAGAGAGAGAGAGATCATAAGTATTGATCTCCTAAATCAGAAGTATTTACTATTTACCTCCTAAACTGCGGTAAAATAGACGTCGACAATAAATATGAGTTTCTAAAAATTATGCCCTATCACGACGATAGTTTTATAGATAATATCGGTAAGTTTGCTATTCCAAACTGCCGGATTACGGTAATTCTCAAGGAATAGACTCACAGCATCCTTGTTTATCGCCATGTACATTGCTCATTGCATCACGAATTCCGTACACTTTTCTACTAGACTCACAAAGGACTTAGAACACATGTTATAGTATAAATGATGTTTTTAAGTTTTAATATTTAATTTCCTACGTATACGTCAAAGTCTATATACACTTGTAAATTTTATATTCGTGAACTTTGCCGTCGGTAAAACATATGACATTTTTATAACAGATTACACCGTACTTAAGGAGGAGATGCGTGTGTAATTTTTCAATGTATTGAAGGGGGAGCAACGTACATAAGGTTTTTGATGAATGAACAGCAAATAAACGGGAAGTAATGAAATGTAAGCGCGAGAAACAAGCCGAATTGTTGCTATTCTACGGCCGAATATACAATTCTAACACAAGATACAACTAAAATAAATTTTTCCGTAATTTGTCGTCGAGTTTTGCAATATGGCCGCCGCATTCTAACATATTCAGTAAACATAATTATTGTATGTCGCACTTACAATGTTTGATCTCGCTTATTTGATAGATTAAATACTATATTTATTGATATCACATGATTTAGTATCGAGTTAGTTGTACACACAAGTTGAGTCATTGTGTGTTGTATGTTTTTAAATAGGCTTTTCAGGTTATTTACAAATGAAAGATCTCATCTGTAAACTTTTGTAGAGTATTAAAAAATCGCAGCCGTCGCCGCAAAACAATTTATAGTTAGCATAAACATTATTTAATACTTTATTGCCCAACTCTTTGTTTATATAAAAAAAGTTTTAGAGAAATCTCCCTCTCTCTTCTCTTATAATATATTATATTGTATTATAGGTTATATGACAGAGTGTATAAAATGTATGACTATATATAGTCGTGATTTAGTCGTCAAACTGTACCTATATATATATTTACACTTATACGTGAACTCCAAAACTGTAAAAAATTACATATTGTAGAAGAAGAATAAAGTCTTCATATCAAAATAGAATTATCATGCAGATTTTGCCAAAAATGTAGAGTTTTAAAGCAAGAGGTTCTAACCGTATCACATCACGACACTATGTGGAACCAGCTGTCCATGGACGTATTTTTGAATCAATACAAATCCAAATGAAAACAGCGTACCAATGATGAGGACCACAACTTAAAAGCATCGTCAATATAATTCCAATCTTTCGTGGTCTTCAGAAGGAAAATCATTAAAAATCGTGTCCGTAAAACGACATCCAGGTAGGATCAATTACACGTACATGTTAAACAAATATGAGTTAGCTTCAGTGTGTTACATGAATCTTGCGGACACGAATTGAAAACTCAAACATCGGACTTGCGCTTTTGGCGATGATGCCTCGTTTAAATACTGGCGTGAGTTGCTGGAAGGTTTGTCTGTTAAAATAGTAAGAGCTCCAGCAGTTGTGTATTTTAGTATTGTTTTCTTTTCCCATAATTCTAATACGATTTAAAACATATAACTGTTTATCCACTAATTACAATTGGCACAAAAAATGGTCTTTGGGGTGAGTACTTTAGAAAGTCTACAGAAGAATATATTTCTTAGGCAAACTACTTTTGGAGAATTAAAATTTAAATCAACGATTCTTTATTTCTTAATAATCAAGTTAATCTTTCACTTTGTTTATTGTCTTTTTCTCACTTTGTTTTTGTTCTTCTTTGCATTTTATTACTCAATATTATTGATTTTTGGTCTATTTTTAATTTTGTTTATATAATGTATCGCGGTATGGCTCTGCAGGTGCAATGTGGTGTTTTTTTTTGGTGCCTGCCAAAGTATTTGTTGTAAATAAATGTTTTAAATGGTAATAAAGGAAAAAATATTTGATTTCAACATGTAGGATATAGCATTCGATATTTATTATATAATAATATATTATATATAATATAATATATTATATTATATTATATTATATATATATATATATATATAATATATTTAATATATTATATAATTATAATTTTATGAAATATCACATGAATATGAAAATACCTACAATTGATTGTTACCTACAATTTGATTTTCTTGAACTTGGTAAATATAATTCGTATGCTATCCATACTTGATATTTGATATGTGCAAACGCAGCACTGAATATAAGAGGATACCTGAGGGCTACATTATATCAGAGCTGATAATTTGTGCAGTGTAGAGTCCCACTCGATTCATTAACACCACTAGTGTGGAACCGACTCATGAAAATTTCCGGGAAATGCCTTACAATAATCATAAATTTGAAATTCATATGGAATTTTTTTATCACTTGCAATGTCAACTGACTGAAGGCTGTGTTCTTACAGAATATAACCCTTAAACTCGTTTAAGAACAAAAAATAACGAATTTTGTACTAAATTATTAAATTGTTCATTGCAGTTTGTTTTTTTATCTCTTTAGGTCTCAAGTGTTGTGATACAGACCTAATTACTAAGACTGTGTGTCCGTTTCTCTGATTGTTTACCTGTTACCAGGTATTTCGCCGTAATCACAGATATTTTTCGTTCATCAAGAAATACTAAAATAAAACGAAACGTCAATTTAGTATATATTAGTAGTCAGATAGCGATTCAGGCGTAAAATCTTAATGACCTTTCCTGCAATCCCTAGATTAAAAGTAATACTTAAGTAGAGCTAAAGTTCGATATGACATTCTCTGTCAGTTAGACAATTCACTATCCCTGTGTAATATATAAATAAAAACAAATATGTACATTTATAAGTTTTGACGACCCCGTTGGCTCGATAGCCACAAATCAGGCTGCTGAAAAGGTCATCAGTTTCGATTACCAGCACTATCATTAGTTGTATGATGAGAATGTGTGTGTATATTATGTAATTATTAGCACCCATAATAAATAGTTTCCTATCCACTGTAAATACCTTACCTAAACTAACCGACTGACTGTATTCTGATATCTATTATTACATAATAACCTTTAAAGAACATAGGAGCGTACTCTACAACCAAAAATTATCAGTTTCAGTGACAAATTACATAAGTGGCGAACGAAAACCAGCAAATATAAATATTATGTTTATATATTGATAGAGTTGAGCGTTCGTCAAACAGAGTGGTGTACGGTGCCAATATTAACTCTAGTTATCAAATGCTGAACCTGGGGAAGGTCACGGTCAGCTTTACATTGTCAATATTGAAAATGTTTTTCAACTGCGCTTTGACACAAGTGACATTGACAACGTTTTGTGGGGCAGCCGATTGGGGATTGGCCTCGCTTTTGCAGTAATGATCATCGTTTGAAAATAATGTTTGTACATTGTTTTAACATATAACTGCTATATATATGTCTAATATCTAATTGTTGGAGGAAAACTACAGCGTATAAAATGGAGGAAGTGTGAAGAATTATGCAACTTCAAATCAATCTTCCTCGGAAAAGTCCAATTCCAATATACTATCAGATTTTTTTTAGTTTACACTGAAACATGTGATACTGTCAACAGTAGGTAAATCGCAACGTCGGTACAGGCATTATTACAGCTCACAAACGCTATCATTATTATGTACGTAACTTCTTCGCGTGTATATAAGAACAAACACAAAAATAGAATTCTCTGACGCAATTCTTTCTTTGCGGTTAATTCAATATGCGTAAATAACACGTGTTTGTTTTTTTCAGTGCCAATGTACTTGGGTGTGCCAGCTTGGTCAAAAGCTCAGACATAAGGTCATGAAAACCAGGCCATTTGACAGTTAAAAAATATTTGGTCGAATGCTAAACACAAAATCGAGACGGCATTAGATTCCTACTTCAGTAAAAGTACAATGAAATAGGGACTCTATTCTATTCTATACTCTATCTATTTGAGTAAAATTGACAGCGGATTTAGGAGGAGAGGCGTAAGTATTTCCCCGACGATGTATAAATGAAAATCCATTTGTAGTCAGCGGTTAAATATTTAGAGTCACAGGCTAAACTACAGGGCCAAAGAAACAGTTAATTAATACAAAACTTCCGCCTTGTATACTCTATATCATCTCCAGGAGCGTTATAGCAAATTTGATAAGCGATTAATTTATCTTGAATGGTAATTAAAACTTCGTAAACGCCATTAATGCCCAAAATAAACGGTTAATAAATATGTGTATTTAGTATATCAAGGCAAACTCCTTGGATTACATTGGCTGTTTCCAAATATTTTCTGTGCAAGCGACGTGTGTGCGCTGTGTACATAACTTGTGTGTTTGTGTGTTAAGCATATATTTAGCTATGCCGATACGACTTGCTTCATTCAGATATAATGACTTTTATATGCAGATACAATAGGGGAGGCTTAGTGTTGTGTTGTTATATTTTAAATTAATACTTATAGCCGAAAAATGTAAAACCTCATTACTTGATTTAGCTATTAGTAGATTATTTAAAAATTATTGACAACTGTATATCTTTAGGCAAGTAACATAACACTTGGGCTTCAAGTACGGCTCTATACTTATTAAATGCTCACCTGACTATATATTAAATATTTATATGTAAAGTATAAGGTTACTCTACTTTGTCAAGCTTGGACGTAGATTTATTAGGAGAAAATTAAAATGAATATTTGCTTAGACGTCTTTTTCAGTCTCTATTACTTTAGATACTTCTCTTAAATGTATACATTTGTATCTATGACATAATATAAGAGTGTAGCTTTGTGTTAATTAATATTCGTTACTTTGCTTCTTGTACGTGTCCGTGTCTTGTAATCTACACGACGTACGGGACAAGAAAATGGTTGGGCTAATCACGCGATGCTGGTGAAATCAGGTCAAAAATATCTAAGGGTGAATGCTCTATATTACACTCGGTTTAATAGAGCTATATAAATTTGTGTTTCAATAATGCCTACGTTACATAATATATATTTGCTAAAAGCAAGTTTTGGAAGTTTGGTATCTATCTTCAAAGTATAGAAGGATCTTTCACGAGGGATACAAAATTCATTTGCAAATTACGACTTTCAGTAGGTTTTAAATAAGAAGTAATTGATCTGTCTCAGACAAGCTTACTCTAAAACCTTCATAAAAAATTCCTAGTGTAAAAAAAATTGTTGAATAAAGTATTGACGAATGCCTACAGAACAAAGTATTAGACAAAAACACACTACGTTTAATTACTCAAACAATATAATCCTAATGTGCTCATTTACATTCTGACCTTTTTAAAACAGGTCCACATAAAACAAACTCTTGCGCAGCCGCGACCTCCGCAAACATGGCGGGCGATAAGACGGCGGCCATCTTGGTTTCACATCGAGGCCACGTCTTAAAATCCAATTTTACGAGCTTGCTTTGTATGAATCAATTTTAATCACACCTAATAATATTTAAATTAACTAAAAATTTGATCCGCATCGTTTGTACATTTATCAATATCAGTCTAAATACGGACGATTTAGGTGAATTGAAACAAATTGCGTGTTATATTCCTAACTGGCTGTTTTATATGGTAATAACATAAATGTTTCCGCCACCCATGGGCGCGCAAGAGTATTGCCAACCTTCATTGAATATGTACAATTTTTTCTTGGACTCTTAAGTCGCACATCCGAATATGTCTGCCCAATTATATATATATGTATAATTAGAAATTGTATATATATAATTAGAGATTGGAATAGATATCTACCCACCATTATTTTAAATTCGTAGAGACTAGTTAATTCATAACACATTCATAATTATTATGAACAAAGTACCGTAGCCATAGAGTCCTATTTTAGCAGAAAATTGTTACATTCGTCTCTATTCATGTTAGTAAAACAAGAATTGAATAACCAAATCAAATCTTCATATCGTTACTAAACAAATCATAGAGGCAGTCGTCTCTATTAAACTAAAAGTATTTGTTTACGCTGTAAGCAAAATGGTACTCTAAATAGACTGCTTTCTTATTTATGTAGATTTCCAGGACACTGTTTCACAAAGGAGAGAAATGATTCATATTTCTAACAATGCAAATTATGATTTTGCAATACACTTATTCATTAAGATAAAACAGTTATCTAGTAGAAAAACAGGCTAATCCACACGTCGAGAGACGAAGAACAAATTTGCTGTATCAACAATCAACTGGCACCTATTCTACGGGATAAAGCTGGTCAGAGACGGCATGGGTATTTGACTAAGACGAACTGACGCCTTTAACACTATTCTTACAACGATTTGAAATAGTATAGACATAGACGTAAGAGACAATTACAGCGTTTGACAAAGAGTTCTTAATATAATCACAGATAATGAGACGCACGCCTGAAACCTCTAAGATAAAATTGCAGACGAAGAAGAATCGCTACGTTGAAATAATTTTCTTAATACAAAGTTATAATTGTCAATACGTGCTAATTAGTTCACTAAAAATATATACTTTGGGTAACTTAGAATGCTACTAAGCTACTAGCGTACATCGCCCCTAAGAGATAGTCACCGGATTACACAGTAAATATTTCAACAAAGATACAGGGGCGCTCAACTCAAACCTATGCACTTAGGACTTTGCGAAAGCAGACATAGTAATATGTCTTTTAATTGCTATCTGAATCGGCATTGTTTGACATGGATTTCCGTTTAGCTCCAAACACAAAAATGCCGATGTTTTAGCCTATAGCTATATATAATGTTATGTTTCAAAATATGAATTTTCGACCGGCGAGGCTGATACTATTTTTGTATTCTAATTACAATTAGAACTATGTGACTGTTGTATTTACTTAAATGAAATTTGATGGTAAGAGACACCACACTACTTTAGTGAATCAGTTAAATTTTATATATAAGAATTTATTATAACCTTATGCGGCATATGGACGATTAATATAATAACCCGCGAAAATTTATTATAAAAATAACTAATTAGTTTTCTCGTCCACCATTACGTCGAAAAACTTACACTTATAAGTCACAACCAATGGTATGAAACATTGTAAGTTTGCTTTCATACTTCTATTTGAACAACAGACTACATATTCTTAGTTCCTTTTAGATCTCTAGATACTACAATTTCATTAAATATTAAGCTGTTATTATCACATAAAAAATAACAAAGTATATTTATATTAATTGAACCTCGAGCTTTTATTATAATTCCTCCGCTCCGAATGATTAATAAAAACCGATATTCACTTTTTCAATTCAGTTTTCAGGCTACTTTCATTTAATTTATAATCACAACCACTTATGTGTTCAACTCAAGTGCCCTAAAGTAATATAGAACCAAAACATTTGCGATGAAAAGAAAAATCGCTGACTAATCGTTGCGAGCGTGGTCCCCAAATATTGGTGTTTGGCAAAGAAACGGAGCCGCGAGTCGACTTGTTTGTCCCTCTGTTTGACCCCAATCAACTAGCTTTTACATGTAACCGGTATGCTTGGATTAATTGTTCACTGCAGTTCAATAAGCCGACACAATTCGATTCTCGATACCATTCGTAAGGAATAAGTTATTTTCGATTGAGTGCACAGCTTCCAGTATAATTATATAATCTTTCAATTGTTCCTTAATTAAAAAAGACTTAACAAACTTACAGCCGTATTATGAGTTAGAAGCGAAAAAATAATAAACATAGATTTACATTAAACAAAAAAGTAGATGTCAATTTCTTAAAAATTTCTTTTTCTCATCGTCGGCAACTCGTCAAAACTTGTCTCCGATTTACATTAAACAAATGAAACATGAATACATCCAAGATTGCAACCAATAAAACGAAACTAAATCGTGGCGGAATTCCGATTCGGTAGCTCTTTCCAATTAATCCTTTAACGGCGGGTTAAAAATCGTTTAAACGCTACCTGAGCGAGCGACCAATTGAATTATTAATGCAGCCTCCACAAACGAGAATACATATTTACTTGTCCTGTAAATAGATGCGCACACGGACACGTTTTGCCGTCATTCTGCGCAGTATCCGTCATGTCATCAGATAAAACTGACACATCACAATTGTGTTTAGTTTTATTGTCTCTTATATGCAAATTCAACGACATTCTATGTATTGCATATTACATCCGGGTGAACATAAATAGTTCATTCTGTGTCGGAATAAATGGGATAAAAGCTTTAGGAAAATACCTTTGGTTAAAGCTTTCTTTACTGAAATTTCTATGTGTAATAATGCAAGCAAAATAAAAGAGAATATTGATGATTAGACATCTATACATTAATGCTCGAAACTTATATTTCTTTAATTAATCTGAGATATTTTAAAATACCGATATATTTGAATAAGGTTATGCCTATACTGATTTGATTTTCGGATTAATTTTCATAGAATATAAGAGTGAATATTTTCCTATTTCTTATTTTAAATAAAGAAAGGTTTGCAGATAGTAAAAATAATAAAAACCTTAAGACTTTTTTTGTAAAAAAATGTATATTGTTTATATACCCCTGTACTTAGAGAGTATGTAATAATTTTTCGTGTACATTTTCGCGTTCTGATACACATTCCGTACGGGAAAGGCTGTAGTTTTCCTGGTTGCGCGCGCTTCCTGTATGTGTATGCGGTACGCGTGTGTGTGTCAGGGTTGGTCTTTTGCAAGGGGGAGAGTTGGGGAGTTACTTGGAAGTCGAAACTGTGGAGTCGCTCTCTATTTGTCTTCTGCAATTAACAGTTCTTTATGAATATTCAATAGCTGGTTCTTATTAATTGACATACTCCATGTTTGAGATGTTAATCTAACAGAGTTTTTGCTTTATATTAGAAACATGAATGTAGGTGTAGTAATCGCTTGGTACCAGTTGTGAAAAAGTTATGCTGTTGTAACATGACCATTGCTGCTTTTAATGCCGCAAGATATATGATTACTTGAAATCCCTGATAAACTTTATTAGAAAACGAAATGTAAGCTAGTTAAACGGTTTTACAATATACGTCCTAAATATAAGTGATATTCCATACAAATTGCTCCACGTATCCCACGGAAAATTTAGTTAGAAAGAGACAACATTGCGTGTAAAGAGATGGCAACAGCGGGGATGAGTCTTGAGCTGAACGTGATGAAACGTTCTATCCGCCGCGAAATTGCGTTCGCAATTTGAACTTTATACGCTCGTAGTAGATTACTAAGTTGTGGTTTTATAAAATTGTGTGGGTTCAGTGCGTGTTGTATTAAGGCAGAAGAGTACGGACAACAAATATTGATTCGGAGCCTGGTATGCGGAGTGAGGGGTGCGGGGGGCACATAATTTGGACTAATTCCTTGGATGTTGACACAGGCTTGTCTGCCAGCCGGCTCGGCCACGGTACTTTTCTTATACAACTTTTTAATAGGAACTGAGAAGTTTTATAGCCTTTGAGGCCTGAATGATTGATAATGCGTTGAGAGCAGCATCTTCTTTAGAAGCCAGATTTTATTTAAAAAAATAAAGCATTTATATTTTATCAATTCCGTAATACGAAATCACGTATCCTGTCTATTTTGTTAAGAATACATAGTAATAATATAATTATGCGCTATAGAAATCCTAACCTACCGATACTAACATACAGGTAAATTCACATAAAACTCTAAATTCGCTATTTATCCACGCTAAACGCGAAGCGAATGGTAAATAAAAATACATATACTTCAATATTAAAAATATTTCAACAGAATAAAAATAGACAGAAAAACTGTGACATCATAGCGAATAAAACACAATTTTATCATTAATTCACATCGTATAATAATCCAACGTAATATTAAAGCAAATATTAGTTAAATAGAGGATCAAACAAAGTTAGTCCGGAAGCAGTGAAATCGCGTATTGTTTGAGAATCATTTAAGCAAATAGCTTCAAGTGCATCAGCTCCATATCGAAAATACTACAACTGGGGCATTCAATACTTTTGTAATATTTTTATGTTGCTTTTTATAACTATTTTTTATATGTAACACTCATGACAAGGAATATTCTCGTAAAAAATTGTCAAAAAGGATTATTGGATGTTGGTGCCTACAATGACTTTCAGGCGGGATATAAAAAATATAATTCGACAAAAATTATATAAAATTAAAAAAAGTAATTCGCCAAAGAATGGAAAAGATTCGAGCCACGAAAGAGCTTGAAATAGAAAAAAAAATCTGCTTCGGGTTTTTTAAAGTCGGTGAAAAATTTATTTGTATCGCTAACCACTATTACTGAAAAGCCCTCGAATAATCAATCTATGTAATTATTATAAATTAGCTTTTTTATCTGTTAAAGTTTTGTATTTGTAGTAATGTGGTTTACATAACATAATATTTTTATGTGCTTCGATTGTAAAAAACCCATGCAGACATTTCCATTAGGAAATCTCATAAATACTACAAAGGACCGGATGATCCATTCAAGAGAAAAATCATTACATATTTATATGCATCGCCCTACAGTAATATTTTTTTATTTCTAGTGAATCGCCGGCGGTGCTAATATTGAAGATCGTTGGGGTTTGGGCCGCGCCCGCGGGGATCATTTTGTGCATGGGTACATCTTATATTTATTGCCTATGTGAGATTTATTTGCGTAAATGTTAGAACCATGGGATTTCTATACAATTTTAAAAATACTTCATTCCAATCCATACTAAAATAAGTAGGTAATGCATTAAGCTCTGGAGTTACTGTAATTGAAGTTTCTTCGGCCACAACTACCAAAACAGTATTTAATAATGTGTACCAAAAGACACTAAAAATATATTTCACTTAGTACTTGAAATCGAATAATTGATATAATTTCTTAGTTCTCAATTAACGTACAAAATTTAAGTTAATTAAAATATTAACTAACAACTAAATTGTATTTTATAGATTTACATCGTTGAAATACAATTTTTGCATTCAGCTCTGATGCAAAAATCAATTTACAACATTCAAATCATGAATATAGTTTATAATATATTTAAATCTAAGTTTAAAAATCTAAACCACTAACAATTTCCACTTTAACAGTCCTACGAAATCGCTACGAAGCACATTAACGCTTAAACATTAATACATCTTAGTCAATACACAAACCATTTTAGTTATTAATTATAAGTACATAGGCATACCAAACAGTTCAAGAATTCTCACTTAACACACTATACGTTTACCTTCGGAGTTGAGGCTTAAACGGGGCGAATCCACAATTTATGTAAAACAAGTTTGCCAATGTGCAAACATACTAGTTAATACTCAGCAGTATTCAGCCCTAAGTAGATTAAGTTGGGTAATACGTATAGCGATGATTTTAGAGCCTCTTTACTTTGCTTTGAAATATTTTTGAAGTCGCCGCTACTTTACACAACATTATGTCCGTTAATGGGTTTGTGCTACCTACGCCCAACTAACAAATATTTTAATTCTCGTCTCCATGTTCTACGTGTTAGGCCAAACATCAGAAAGGAAACTATATGGCAAAGATATTTTTGAATGTAACTAAAAACATGAATTATTAGTAAATACACGACGGTGTATTGTTTTTTTATTGGTCCAATAACTGGGCAGTGCTGACTATCGAAATCCGTGCACCAAGACCCTTTCGATCCGTTTTTGTTTGAATCTTAGAGAGGTGACAAGCAAAGGAGAGAAGAAGGAGAAGTGCAAAGCAAAGGACCTCGCCTTCCCCAGCGTATGCAATTTTTGAGTTTCTCGATTAGGACGTGACTAGAGTAAAAGACGGATAGTTGCCTCGGACGGATACATGCCTCAGTTTCAAATGCTCTATGATAGAAGTATTTAAGTTTCTTTTTGATCATAATTGAAAGCGTCCCCCGGGCAGGCCTCCGTGCCGCATAAGCCGTTGAAGTACGTGTTTTGTTTTTGTAAGAAAACATCTTCCGCGGCGATACGTTGACGGGCGCCAGAAGTATACCTAAGCCGCCCGTGTGGTTGAGTCGTTGGGAATGATTGGGCACACGAGTGAGTTCGGGTATTTTTAGGCTTGTAGAAGTGGCGTTTGGACAGCAACGTCATCCTTTGGGCTATTGTGGGGAGTGCAGACCGACCCAACAGATTTGAAGGGCTCGGACAAAAACTTCAACAGATTAAAAAAGATACGTTTGGCGCACGATCAACTATCGCCACCTGGTCGCTGTCTCTCGAAGTCCATGTAAAAATAATAATTATACCTTTGCTTTATTCAATTCCATAATATAATATAATTATATTTATATAAGCACGTATGAACGATAATAGTGATATGTCTGTACTATATGGCCCCTCTCGGGTAAAACCCTCCTTCAGAGAATTCCAGATCTTTTTATCTTTTGTTGTAGTTAACCATCTTTTCCTTGCTGTCATTCCAATTACGCCAACCCACCTGGTACAATCCGGCCTCTCTATCTTGTACCTTGAAGCCCTGGCTATTTTACCACTCTTTGTGTCCACCTATTTTGCCTTTTTCTTTATAAGGGTATTCGAATAAAAATTAACTCTAACTTCTAATAAAGTACTCTGTACTAAATATATGTATAAACTAACTCAAAATTAATATAACTTATCAGTATTTCTAAAGGTCATTTTATTGTCCTTCCATGGAGCCATAAACCACAGATTTTAATTAAAACTTATTTACGCACAATATCTAAAACAAAGTTTCCCATACTGCGTATTATATGAGGTAACAAAATAAATTAGGCCGGATAAGCTTTTAATCAGGAAAGGCGAGAAATAATGGTTTCCCTCCGTACCCACGTAAGCCTTAATGTCCCAACATTCCCACCGAACGTAAAAACCCATAAATAAATGAGCCAACGCAAACATAGAAAGTGTGCAAACAACATAAAACACGGAATGATTGCAATTAAAAACGCATCGCGGTCACGTGACGGCCGCCATCTTGGCACAAGCGGATTTATCGTGACATTTATTGACGTTAATTACAAATTAATGGCCGATCCTTGATAGTAATTTATATTAGGTTCTTACATAGTATAGGTGTATCCAGATGTCGTAGGTAAACCAGAAAAGAACAAAGTATCTAGGAAACTTTCCTCAAATGTCAGTTTCTTATAGTTTTAACACATAAATTTTCATACAATTGTATAATATAAGAATGAAGCTTCCGTTTACTTACAAATGTGATCATTAAGCGCAGTTCCAATTTTAAATCATCTTTTGCTAGTGTCAAGGGCTGCCCACGGGATATGGGGTACGACGATACACACTGAATGGTTTTCGTGAGCAGTTATAATCTAGTAAATGAAACAGTGAAAAAACTTTTGGGGCGTAAGAAGGCTTCGCCGATCTTACTATAACAGTTAGGTTACGGGTGCAATGCCTGCTCTTTTATTTACACTAGTACCATGATAATAGCTTCAACGCGTAATTTTAACTTGCATATTACGAATGCTTATCGGGGTACACAGTAACACAAGAAATCATAAATATTAAGACTTCAACCATTCAGCATTAATTACCATAGACTCAAGAAAATTTCGCATAATTTACATAACCACCACGCCCGGTTGGGAACAAAACAAAACGTCAGTAGCACTAAGTATGTGCACATGAGTATATGAATTATTCAGTTACCTATTGCGTGCCGACGGCAAACTCACCGTGGCCACCGATGATTTTGACAATATACACTTGACAGACACATTACACACGAAGCGTCTAATAAAAATAATTATTATTACTTCGAAGTTTTACCAACGCGTTTAACCGTATACACTACAGTGAGGTCTTGATTTGTTAAATTGCGATCCGCCACCATGTTTTCTAAGTAGTCGACTGTAAGAGGGTTACTAATAGTAAGAAAAATTGTGAATGTTTCCGTTAAAGATCTAACTACAATACTAATACGCACCGTAAACTGTTATTTACCTTTAAAATACCGAAAGTGATCTCTAATGATAGATAAAGTAATTGTAAAATAACGAATTATGGCGCAAACCAGCATAGGTAATGTCAATATAGAAATTACATAGATAGCGAGCCAATTTCTTGGTTTGCGATTTCAAGGTTAATAGGAAAAAATAACGAAGTTGCATACGTATGCCGCTTTGTACTTATGTCTATTTAAAATTATTGACACTAGATCTGTTATATTTGATGTATAGGATTGTATTTGTAGGATTAATTTTCTACTTGTATAGTATTTATGTTCATTACAAGAGAGATTAGACAGATCATTAATTATAAAGATGAAGCTCTGCGATGATCTGACACGAGCAATGATGTCACGCAAAGAAATTTACAGAACTACGCGCTGATTCAACCCAGGTTTTAGGTGTAGAGAACAATATTTCTTTGTTGCTTACGCGTAGTAAAATATATTACCCGTATACATGTATATGATATGTAAACATTACATCCGCCGCACCGCTTATCGTTAAACAAACTTCGGCTCGCTCGTATCTTAAAATATTTCATACGAAGGCCTGCCCGACGATTTCTTGGAATACTAAATTTTACCTTGTGGAAGGAATCATGCTTAATAATATATAAAGGTATATTAACTTACGTTTTCTATTTTTTATATGATAATTATATATGATATTGACATGAAAAGGTAAACGCGTTTTGTCCTTGTCACTCTTCTCCTTTTTTTAAACGAGGAAAAGAGGCAGATGTGTCAGACAATATTCCCTCTTATCATGGTGTGTCAGTGCATTCAATTTACAGTTTAAAATTTTAAAACTGTCAAACGATACTTTCTATGCTATTCGTAACAAGCGACGAGCGCTGTTTGAAAAACTAGAGAATATAAATAAAAGCAACTATTTTAATACTAAAAATTTTTAACCTTCATACTTATCTGATTTTGAAATATGCCCATAGCATTGTAGATATGAAAAAGTCACCTACAGAAGTACGGGTTGTTGAACGCAGACTTCTGAATATTTACATACAGTATTTATATAAGTTAAGGCAATTTATAGGAGGTACATTGTTACAAATATACTAATTTTATAAACAAGAGCGACATTTTAGTAGTAAAGCATGCTCCTCGCAATCCTCGCAAATGCAATGAATATAATATATTCATTGCATTTGTTTCTATGTGCGTAACAAACGAAAACCGAGTACAGAAACCGGCATATCCTCCGTCCATAAACATTAACCGTGTGTACAATACATAGAACATCATCTCATAGAACAATTGCTTTTCCAAACTTAAATCCTTATACATTAAGCCAAGGCGATTGCGTTTCATTGTTATGTGCACAAAATAACTATACAGATGTCTACCGTGACCACGCACGCGGTAAAGCACGCGAAACGTCGGAAAAAATTGAAATAATGTAATTATATTTCAATTATATTTCAATTTTGCAAAAATACATAACATAAATTCGTTAAAAAGTATTTTTCTTTAAACTATACAGATAACTAATGCAATTATAAAGCTATATGCAATTATAAAGTAAGAAGCATGTGATCTATAAAATTATATTAAAATTTATGTAGGTATTAGTGTTTTTTCATGGCTTTTTCAATTTATGGCTTAGTTTTTTGCCGTCAAACCTTGTTCTGCGCAGATTTTCAGTCTTTATTCCGCTTTTTATTACAAGTCTCATCATAGAGAATAGAATTCTTAAATAGGGGACTGGCGTATGTGATGATCTATATCCTAATCTACGGATACAACCTAAATAAATAAAATCCACACATCTGTCGTCGCCTGGGTCTGCGTTAGACGATAACGTAAGGTAAGTAAAATATTACCCCTGGAAGAGGGGAGTTAGATTTTTTGTAACCCACATCTAAGATTTTTTTCATTCTCCGTTCTACACTAACCATAGATTTGTATGCTTCAGTTTTAGGATTAAAATTTTGTAATTCAGATATCATAGAAAATCGTAAATCTCTGTAGATATTGATCCAACAATAGTGTTGACACGCATCAACGAATGGTGTATGCCTGATGTCAGGATCTTGAAGTAATCAGTTTACTAGTAAACAATATGTATAATAATCGCCTAATCGTATTAAGTAAAATGCACTTTATATTGTCTTGTCCTGAAATCCGCGCACTCAAAGTCTCGATGACATATTTAAATCAAACCGACTACGAAAAACGTTGAGCAAACTCTGTTTAATCGTTTTATTAAACGATTCAACAAAACCCTGGACAGCAAAGAATAGATCAGGAATAATCGGTGGACAGCTGAACGCCCTCCATTTGCTTAGCTCGCGACATGGTACCAAATGAAAAAAGTTGGTCGTACAATCGCGAGCGCCGTCCACAATCTATTTGCAAAACAATTTCGCGAAATGCCACAATTTATTTAAAAATTACGCCCTTGTTTGTGTGGACAAATATTGACATGTTTGGTTTATGATAATGGTAACTCTGAGCATCAGGTAGACTGCGCACTGGCTAGCGACAGTATTATTTACCTGCACACATAATATTATTTAATATTTACCATGCCAATGTTAACAATACAATATTTGTCAAGTATGCTCCTATTTAAAAGTTTATAATATTTACCTCATAAACGTATTTTTAATCAAAAGCAAATTTGGAGACTAAACACTGAATCAGTGGGTTTACGTAGAAAGGGAAATCTTATCCTAATTTACAAATCAAAACGCCGCGGCCGTGTTTGCTAAAAGCAAGTAATAAAGTAGTGATTGTCTTAATGAATTTATTTGTTTTGAGTGGCTACATTGTTAGACTACGTCGAGTAAACTCCTCGATCGAACGTAAAGTCGAACCGCAAACAATATCATCATAGTATTTGTACTGAAACAACAAATTTGTAGCCAGCTTTAAATGCAAGCCCAACACACACTCACCGTGTGTACTGAGACAATATGTAGGCGACTCCGGCGCGATCTTAAGCAAGGCGACAAAATGAATCTCCTCCGCGACTGATACGGTCCAATTCAAACATAGTCAGCGCCATTTTGTTTTGACAAGCGGCTCCATAGTCGGACATTCTGAAGTAATTTCAACTCAGATTTCAGGGGATTAAAACTGAAATTGGTTTATCAGAATCGCAGAGTGGAAACATTGGAAATTAAGGGTGGACCAGACACGATTCTGTTTGCAGTCTAACGTGGTCCCTGGACGAAGTTACAAATATTTGACGTGTCAATTTTGTGAATGTTGACCGAGAATTGCGGTTAATATTCTCAACTCGGGCAGGCCGGTACGCGGCCGCTCTTTAATTAAATGACTAGAACAGTCAAATTGTTGATTCTCTTTTGTGACAATTACGAACTGATATTATTCAGTAATTATAACATATTTACCAGCGTACTAGATAAGGGCTGTCTTCTAATCAGAATATACTATATTTGAAGGAAGCTTCCAAACTTTAGGCACCGAAGAGTTCTTCCAACGCTGAGTTAATTAATTGAGTACGTCAATTATTATCAACTCAATCTAAAAGCAGATATATTCAGCAATTTCGGAACAATAGCAAACAAACGGTTGTTATAAAACGTAACAGCTTGTTAGGGCATATTGCTCGTTACCGCCGCTATTTATTTTCGAGTGGCAACATCGAAGAGTTCATAAACAAAAAAACACTTCGGTGACTGTTTTCATTGACAACAATGCAAAGTGCGCGTAGTGTTAAGAGAGAGGTTGAAGTAGGCACTCACTTTCGCGACATAGGTATCTAGTAGGGGCTCAGTACAGTATTTTCATTGTGTGCTTTTAATTTTGAGTGCGCGAACTAGCTAGCTCTCCCGGGACGAATGTTTGCAAGGGTAATATTTGCTTTTGCTGTATAATTCAGCCGCCCACCATATTTGCCAAAGAGCAATCATTTTAATATCGTCAGGCATCACATTAGGGCCCAGCCGGATACTCTTTGTTTTATGGATAACATTTTTCAATTTTAATTAAGCTTTTGCGGGATAAATTAGAAAGCCTTTTCTTCCTTTAATAAATGTTATCTACGACTATATACTATGTAGACATGCTATTCTATTAATGGGATGTTACATCTAATTAAAATGCCAATTATAAATGTCATATAATAATCTTTATTTGCAGTAACTGCCGTCTAGGTACATATCACCTGTACATGTGTAAAAATTAATGTTCAGCTGCTTCAGTCAGCAAGCCAACATGGCGTACAAAAAATGTATTTATACGCCTACACAAAAAACATCTAGAGTAGATATGTTCTAGAACGAAAGTCAAACCATATGAAAAAAGATAAATAATATATATAAAATAGGAATTAAATACCTACTTTAATTTTTTTTCTCTAGCCATGTCAATACTAAAGTAAAGTTTTTGCATGTGGAGCACATACATAAATGATTATAGTACTCAAGATAACTGTTTGTTAATTCGTCTCGAGGTTTATATCTTCATAATTGTAGAGGGACAAACTGTATTAATATTACATATTGGGGTAATAAAATAATACTTATATAAATAGTAAAGACGAAGTGTGCACTGATTTGTAAATTTATTTACTCTGTTATTTGGTAACTACATAAAACGATCAACGGACATTTTTATTAGAACTCTCAAACGCAGCGTAATCATACTGTCCTCGCGAAAAATTAAATAATAAATAGTAAACGTGAGATAATTTGAGTTTATCGATATTATATAGTTACATAAGTGGAAGTTACATATTAGGAATTGAAGTTACCTGATTGGAGTGCGGGTTATAGTGTAAATTTATACTTATAATCGTGTGTCATTGTTGGTGTCCAAATGTACTTTTCTACAAACTAATTCCTAAAATGTGTGATTACTGATACTGGATATGCAATTGGATAATATTACTAAAGTCTCGTCTACTGTGTGAAGAGTATTGTGGAAGGTGCCGTGTGACGTTGCAAAATATCATTCTGGCGTTATAAACCTAACATTTTGTTCAAGTCTGTATAAACTATACTCAAAATTCATAAGTTACGTCAGGGAGCTAGTAGCGCATAAAGGTTATCGCACTTCACTTCGCCTTGAACGGAGATCGCTTCCCAAGAGCTCAAGTTTCTTTTTTTATTTTTTTTTTTTTTTTTTTTCTTTTTAAAAAACTATTATAATTATAATTATTATTATTATATTTTTTAAATAATAATACCAACAGAGTACATAATTCAGAATGGATTGTGGGAAATGTTTGAAAACTGTTTGCGATACTGAAGTGATTAAATGTACGTCTTGTTGCACGCTGCTCCATTTCTTTTGCGCTGATTTATCAGAGCCCGATTTCAAAAAGATGCTTCCCATGAATAGGAAGAAATGGAAGTGTAATATGTGCAAGGGTAAAAAGAATGTCACTCCTGCTTCATCCATGTCGCCAAAGTCAACTTTAGCATCCTCATTAAAAGTCGACACGGAGATCCTGACCAAATACATGGACTCAAAACTCGCTGATTTGAGGCAGCAGTGGCGAGAAGATCTGAACGCTGCTATTTTGGAGGTGACACGTAAGCTTAGGGACGATATGAGCGCCCTTGAGTCTCGAATGAGTATCTGGGAGGACAGACTTTCGCAAGTGGAAGATCAATTAGCAAACAGGGATCCTTTGCCTACGAATATTTTAGAGGAGAATGTCGCACTTCGTACTCAACTGGAAACATTGAGCTCTAAATTTGATGATCTCGACCAAGCTTCTAGGAGTTGCAACGTCGAAATTCAAAATATACCCGAAAAAAAAGGCGAAAATCTCGTTCAACTATCCTTAGCTATTAGCAAACTGTTAGGTGTCAACCTGAATGACTGTGACATAAGGAGCGTTCACCGTATTGCTCCCGGACAGGCAACAGACCGCCCAAAGAACATAATTTTGCAATTGACAACTCGACGACAGCGGGACGAACTTATTGCTGCAGCGCGAGCGCGTCGTTCACTGACGTCTGAGCAATTATTTGGTATTTCTGCGATCCCTGGCGGTGGCACCCGGTTTTTCGTCACTGAGCACCTAACTTTAAAAAATAAAATACTTTTTAGCAAAACTCGTCAATTGGCAAAAGAGAAGAACTTTAAATTTGTATGGGTGAAAAATTGCTGTATTTTTGTCAGGAAAACTGATGAGTCAAAAGTTATACAACTAAGATCTGTGCAGGATTTAGGTAAAATAGTATGACTAGACAAAACTGATTCTGGTCAGACCATTTCACTGTCAACTTCTTGCGTCTCATTTGTTTTTTCCGGTATGTATATAGTGTTTGCTGCGTGGAGCGCGAAAATTCCTACTGAAATATTATATAACGTTTCTATTTATTTATTTGATAATGGATAACTATAATTTATCAATTTATTATCAGAACTGTGGTGGCATAAAAAGCAAACTCGATGAGTTAAGGATTAATATTGTTTCGTGCAGTTACGACATTATTGTCTTGGTGGAGACCTGGCTGATAGTTTCCTATTTCGATGGGGAGATCTCAACGTCTGGTTACCAAATCTTCAGACGTGACCGTAACCTATCGATTTCAGGTAAAAAAGGGGGCGGAGGGGTCTTAGTACTCATTAAGAATTCCTTGAGGGCCATAAGATTTCCTGAATTTGAAGCGTTGGATGTAGAGGAAATATATATTAATTTGCCTTCGTTGTCTGGTCTTTTGCTTAATGCATGTTATATCCCTCCTTCATCTTCTTCTGCAACCTATAGAACGTTTTTTCATAAACTACATGATATATACTACAGCGCGCGTTTTAGTAACTATATGATCATTGGTGACTTTAATTTACCGCAGCTTAACTGGCTGTCTAATCCTGATGCCCTTTTAGAATCAGCTACAACAGAACAGTCAAAACTCTTACTTTATACTATGTCCTTTATGAACTTAAAACAATCAAACTATACACTTAACGAAAGCAACAGAATTTTGGACTTAGTCCTAACAACACTTCAAAATTCGACTCATTGCTCTGCTGACCCACTTCTTAAGGTCGTTCCACATCATCCACCACTAGAAATAGATTGCCATATGTACACTTATAATACGATGTCCCATGTTCACACCCCAAAGAGAAATTTTTTTAAGGCAGACTATGACTCAATCAACTCAGTAATCAAACAAGTTGAATGGAACTCCGTATTAGCACCACTCTCGTGTAATGACGCTATTAGTGCGTTTTACACACAAATAAATAATATAATTGATACATATGTGCCGATGAAAATACCTAAATCCAATAGATACCCAATATGGTTTAGCAGAAGCTTAATACGAACTCTTAGGCGAAAACAGAAACTTTGGGGACGTTGGAAAACATATAAAAATCCTCGCGATTATCAGGAGTTTTCTTTGTTAAGAACTCGGGCAAAAAAGCTTATGAACTCATGCCACAAACGGTTTATAGAACACGTTGAAGAGTCCCTTAAAAGAAACATTAAACACTTTTGGAAATACACGTCGTCGTTAAAGCAAACGAATTCAGGATATCCACAAATGATGAAGTATGATAACGCAGTGTCCAGCGATCCTGGTGTCATAGTTGAAATGTTTTCTCAATACTTCCGTTCCGTTTTCGAATCTCCTACCTATGTCAATTCTGGTGAATTAAGTGCAGTGGATGAGGGCACATTCAGTGACTCGCATGTTTTAATTAGTAGCGTATGCATTTCTCAGGCCGAAATAAGCAAAGAACTGTATGCGCTTGATCATAATAAGGGACCTGGACCAGACAATATTAGTCCAATATTTCTTAAATGCACGCACGAGACCATATCTTTGCCACTAGAGATTATTTTTAATAAGTGTCTGTCAACAGGATCCTTTCCGAGTCTTTGGAAGCAGGCTCACATAACGCCCATCTTTAAGAGTGGTTCAAGGCATGACATTGAAAATTATCGTCCCATTTCTATCCTCTCTACAATTCCCAAAGTAATGGAAAGGCTATTGCATCGTCACATCTATTCCTGCTTAAAAAATCAGATAATTGATCAACAACACGGTTTTATGGCAGGCAGATCGACTGTTACTAACCTTCTTGTATTCACCAATTACATCTTCACCGGATTAGATTGTAAAGCTCAAATAGATACTATATACACGGATTTCCAAAAAGCTTTTGATAAGGTTGACCATGTTATACTCTTACGGAAGTTATCTTTCAACGGTATTAAAGGTAATCTCTTAAGATGGTTTGCAGCCTACTTGCGGGATCGCGTTCAGACGGTTGTTGTTAATGGGTATCGTTCCTCTCCAGTTTTTGTAACATCTGGTGTTCCGCAAGGCTCAATACTTGGACCTTTGCTCTTTGCAATTTTTATCAATGACATATCGCAATGCTTTGTAAACTGTAAATTTTTGCTCTATGCTGATGATCTTAAGGTCTTCAAAACAGTCACTTGCCTAACTGATGCTACTGGCATTCAGGATGACCTCAATAGGCTTGATGCATATTGCAAACGTAATAAATTATTTCTGGCATATCATAAATGTAAACATATAGTTTTTACAAGAAATAAAAATGTTATCAAAACTAACTTTAAGTTAGGTAATCAGCAATTAACCTCAGTCTCATCCATTAAAGATCTGGGGATTAACTTAGACCAAAATCTTACCCTTGTGGCCCATATAGACCATATCTTAAATAACTCTCTTCGTATGCTAGGCTTTATAACACGTGTATCTAGACAATTTAAGAGAAAATATACTTACTCGTATCTTTATAAGTCCCTTGTGCGGCCCCACCTTGAGTATGCAAGCCCCATATGGAATCCTTTTTACTCGGTACATCGACACAGAGTTGAGAGGGTACAAAAAAAATTCCTACGCATTTTACATTACCGGGTGGAAGGAAACCGATCTAACCATATTGGCTTATTGCGTAAATACGGCTTCCTTGAGCTTTCACAGCGCCGTGCCATTGCGGACTGTGTAACGCTGAAAAAGATATGCAGTGGTGAGTTAGCATCACCTGAGCTACTCAGTTTATTGGACTTCCACGTTCCAGCCAGGTCTCTCCGCTCGTGTAATACATTCGAGCTGTCGTCCTCTAGGACTAACATCGGGTTGCGTGCGCCAATACACAGGATGTGTAACGCCTATAATAAGTTCTTCTTAGATATTGACATATTTTCGGGCTCCACGGCTTCTTTCAGGTGCGAATTGTTTTTAAAACTTAAATCGTAACTTTTGTTATAATTCTCATGTAATCGTATTTTTAATTTATTTTTGCTTGTATGTTTACGTCTTGATTTTCATCCCGCTTTAATTATTCATTGCACTTATTTGTGAAACGCGTTGAAGAACGCATCTGTACGTATATCTTTGATTTTTACTGTATGTGTGTAAAAAATTGATGTGTTTGTTGTGTTTCTTGAAATAAAATAAAAAAAAATAAACTGTAAACGTGCCTTTTGATTCGTATAACGAATGATTTCTCGAACCTACAAAACAAATTGTTTGTACTTTAATTAATGAAAACATCCACAATCTATTATTGAGTCTTAGGCATAGATAAGTATGTATTAAGGTGCTGGCAATGCATACACAGTACATACATAGAATTATACTTGCTTTGGTATGGTGCTACTTATCCCTTGCGGTGCTGACAGTGCTATCTATATTTTAAAGTAAGAACTACTATAAAGTTGTGTTCGCGCCATCTACACTCTCAGTAGATAGTTTAGGAGTTTATATATGCGCTTTTATTATTCTCAGTTTGTATACTAAGTTTAAGCAAAGCTGTACTATTAATTTTAAACGAAATCTACTATGAAACAATACGTACAAATTTATGCAATATAAGTAATCCTACAGCAGCGATTTTATTTAGAAATATAACAATTTATTATTAGTTATTCTACGTATTATTTATAATAACTGTTATATTATAACGGCTTTAGTAAAACTTCACACATTCTTCCCCTCCAGTTATTTTTTGTTTGTTGGGGAAATAATTTTACGATACAAGCCAACAGATGGCGCTATAATAAATGGCATGTTTTGTAAAATAATATCACTGTTTGTTAAAAATATTTATTAAATCCTCAAATGTCACATACCTTAATTCTCATGATAATTTCAATCGTTTAAATCTCAAAATAAATTTCTGTCATGCAAATAAAATAATTATATACAAAAGCTCTAAAATAGCACTTAATTTTAAGTGTATTAAATAAAAGCGAGGAGTTTTTCTTGACGTCAACTGTTAGCCTTAATTAGAATTCGAGAAAAAACAGAAGCCATAATGACTAATCAAATATCAGTTATCCTTACATAAATGTCATAGTAATGAAATTAAAGCTAAATTAAAAATCAAAATTAAAATTAATTGATGAATGGCATAATCATATGGCAATTATTATTAAAAATATGGTATATTGTGATTTTACAATGTTGAACACATTTTTAAAACAAGTTTAAGAATATTACATTTTCCTTACATCAAAAACCAATAAGTGACATTGTAAAGTTTGTTAACATTGTTATGCCTTTTCGACAAATAGTTATACATTATATGTGTTAAAACGTAGATATTAGTAAAATATAATACGCAAATACCTGTAATGCCTTGATTAAATAAAGAAGAGTTCAATAAAATTGCACTTATTAATTACTGGTCCCTTATTTACTACAGTTAGAACTAAAATCAATCTTATCCTTAATCCCAAAATACAAAGTAAGCCCGTAACTAAAATAATTTAAAAGTATATAAAACATTTAGCATGTGATTATTGTAAATAATAAAGCACTTTAAGCCAATCATAAATTATTGTGATATCTAATTACAGCTTTGTGTAAATGTCATAAAAATCTCTTAGAAATGTTTGTACTCTTTGCCACAATTATCAGTTTTACATAGAAATAATAATTTGTTGTTACAAACACAGTACTAATGCCCAACATGTAATATCCATAAATATTTACTGTTTCACTTGTAAGTCTGTTATTATAATTATAAAAGGGCTTATAAAGACTATTCATATATCAGATCAAATTCTTCAATGTCTTCACACATAGAGTTAAAACCGGCAGCCCAGGTTTCTGCTTCTTGCTCCTGGAAAGTACAACAAATGACATTAATAATTCTTAGAATATATTTATATTATACAATATGAAAAGTCTATAGATAGATGTATTTGACTGGGCTATTAAACAGTGAAAACTATTATAGACACATACATACATTAGAAAAACAGTAAAAAAATATAAAAGTACCTCTTTCTTAGATATTTTTTGCTTCTTGGTAATTTTTTTCTTATGAACCTTTTTAGGCTTAGTGCTAGGCAATTTAAATGATAGATCATCAAGATTATCTTCTTCATTGGAGTCCTGCTCCACATCATCAGAAATGTCACTATCAGTGGCAGAATTCTGTCTAAATGTCACTTTTTTTGCTTTTCCATAACTTTTGCGAGGTGGCTGAAATAATAATAAAATTAAAGAATACACATCAGTTACATGATGTGATTAAGACAATAAAGGGACATCTGAAGGTGAAAAATAAATTTAAACTAGGCATATTACTCTTTAAAGAGACCTGTAACCACTCATACAAGCTTTGTAAAACAAAACAAATTAAAAACAAAAACAATCTTATAAGAAAGTCTAATAATTACCTGATGGTAATGATGTATTAGATCTATATCTTCAAACAAATGTACAGAATTTGAGTCATCATCTACAACATTCATATTTGTTGTTTCAACATTAGTATGAACAGTTTCCTTTTCAGGAAATTGTGGTGGTTCTAGACCTGATTTGGGATCTTCAAACTCATTATTTAAATGGTCTGAATTAAGTATTGGTTTGGATTTCACAGAAATTGGTATGACAGCCCTAGAAGGACCTTTCAAATTCTTAACATCCTGCAAAATCGCCTTCGGACGTGATCTCAATAATCGCCGCTTGTCCTTTTTATGTGGAATAATATTTTCCTGATTTTCCTCTTCAGTGTCGTCAAAGCCAAAGAATGTTCCACACTTGGAATTGCTTTTTTCTGGTGTTTTCAAAATGAAATTTTCTACATCTTCATTAATGATATCAGGCTGATCTGAAATACTTTCTTTTGAATTGTTCTTTGATAAACTTTTTGTTGGACTTACATGTACAGATGTGTTAGTGATATCTTCAAATAAAGAATTTGATTTGACGGGAGTTGACTTTGATTTTTTCTTACCACTTCGTTCTGCAACTTCTTTTATAAATGAAATAATACTTGTTTGTTTGAGGCTTGTATCATTAGGCAATGTATCATTAATAGGTACAATATTTGTATAAACATGCTTCTTTTTTGAATCATTAAAGTTTATGAAGGAGCTTTCAACAGCTGGTGTCATGTTGGGCTTTACATAAGTATTTACAGGCCATTTTATAGGTAAGTTACCAAATTCAACCCTCCACGGACTGGCAGTGGGATGTCTAATGGATGCATTCATACTACTACTAGCCACAGGTTGATCATCGAAGAAACTGAAATCATCCTTCAGATTCAAAGGATCTTTTTCATTAGCTGGTACACCTTCTGTAGCTACTTTAAGAACATTGTTATGTGGTGAATTTACCGGTGAATAGTCTATGGTATGATTGGGTTCTTGCAAATCCAAAGCAATATCTTCAATTCTTACAGAATTATAGTTATTCTCACATGGGACACTATTGTTTACTCCATTTACTGGACCATTTAAATTTACATTATTTTCATTACTACTGTTGATATTGTTTACAGTTTGTAGATTGGGTACTTCTTTACTAGATTGAGTCTTCATTGCAATGGTATTCTTTAAAGAAGCTAAAGCTTTAGCTAAATTTTTCTCATAAGCATCCTTGACTTTCTTAGGTTTTGGCTCTCTTGGCTTAGCAACACGTTTCTTTTTCTTTTTTTGAGGTGGTGGTTCCTCATCTGGGTCAAATGTAAATTCATATGGATCAGTCTTACCCGAATTTCTTTTAAGAGATTTTTTAATATCATCAAAAACTCTAAAAGATGAATCCAATTGAATTTTCTTAGATTTACCAGACAGTATTTGCTTTTCAAAACATTTATCAATCTGTTGTTGCTTTTTTCCATTGTTATTAGTATCAGCAGCAGAGCTTACATTTTTCTTTTTATTCTTTTTTGATAATGTTTGTTTTGTAACATGACTTAATACAGGACTAGGTGTTATTTTATGCAAAGTGTTAGTATTTTTAACAGTTTTATTTGCAACAGGGGTACTGGTGCTCACTGGTTGCAATGGAATATATTTGTTTGGACTAACAGAATGACCCTCCAACTTTGATGGTATTCTACAAACTCTTTTAGGACGTGACTTTAATATACTATTCTCTAATTTAAGGACAGATTTCTGTGGGGATGCTTTTTTGGCAAGTACTTTTTTCTTAGCTTTAGACTTGGCAGGTGTTAACTGTAAAGAATCTTGATCGTTATTGCTCTTTGATAAATTATTCAAAGCAGGGTTGTCAAGATAGCGCAGTGGAAGTTTTCTTGCACGTCGAGGCTTTTTTACATCAGTTTGTTTAAAATTAGAATTCTTAACTTCTTTCGATGTGGACAAGTTAATATTGTCATCTGAGGCAGAATTTGTTTTATCACCTAGCACTTTTCTTTGAGGCTTTTTTTTATTCTCTTGTGCTTTAACTTTACCTTTATTCGTAACCCCAACATTTTCTTTAGATACTTTTAGTATTTTACTTCCTCTGGTTTTTGGCGGCATAATTTCACGTCAAAGCAGCATCCATTCGCAACAACAACAACGTAACAATAACTTCTATGAAACTTTGTAATATCGAGTATAAAACAAAGAAATGATATTTTCAACGTAAATTACAATTCGTGAGTCGTCACTAATAACTATTTTAGATCTATGTCTACAAAACAAGTAACAACATCCAACTTCATTTTTGATCACACTTAAAACATAACTTGATTACTTTCTGTAGTTGACAGTAGACACTAGACAGGTACAGTGTACACACTTGACAGTACCACTTCTTGAGAAAAAAATATTTCTATATAATTTAATATAATTTCTTCTAAAATTTAAACCACGGCTCTGTCTAATTAAGTGTCTTTATCATCACTAAAAGTTGGAATCGTCATATCGATTATTTGAGTTTACAAATCTGTTGTTACGTGCAACGGTTTCGTTTTTAGTGTAACGTATCTATAACTAATCTGTGGAGCCTACCGGCCAGCAATTCATTAGCCAGCCGTTTAATTCAAAAATATAAAAGTTCTGCAAAATTAGGCTGATGTTTTTTATTTAATAATAATTGCTGTTCTACAAACTTTGTTGAAAATACTTAACATTAAAGTGTTTCTCCGACGTTTCTAAATTTATAGAGGTAAGAATTAGACTTACAAAACAAGAGTAGCCGACCAAAACGGCATTTCTTCGAGTTGATACTCATTCTGCCAAAT
Source organism: Pontia daplidice (assembly GCA_963693355.1). Taxonomy (NCBI): domain Eukaryota; kingdom Metazoa; phylum Arthropoda; class Insecta; order Lepidoptera; family Pieridae; genus Pontia; species Pontia daplidice. Next base: position 9,397,010 of record CAVNZL010000138.1, on the reverse strand, counting down.
TTATTCACTAGCTTTGTATTAATTTTCTGTGACTTTTAAAGGCCAAAGGATAATAGTCTTATTTAACGAGTAATTATATTTATGCCATATAATAATGCACCATCGCAATAAAATAGACTTCTTTTTCGTAGGTATAGACAAAGCATTACCTGTTTCATTTGATTTATTTCGTTTCTATTTTTTCTCCTCAAGTAAAATAATTTAAATTAGTTAAATATTTTGGTTGAAAATGAATTAGAATGTGTTAAAAGAAGATACAATATCACTGCTGCGTTTGTCTTTTCTGACTATCAGTTCCTTATTTTAATGCTTTGGAATGAAACCTTAATGGCTTAAGTGTTTAGAAATAAATAATTTTAGATAGAACTTATTTTCATTATTATTTTTTTTCAGTTAAGAAAACTTAAGATAAGACTTTGGTGATGATGGTGGCTAGATCTCAGACATTTTTGAAATCATTGAACATTTGAAAGCAACATTGATTTGGTTTTTTTGTGTATATAATTAACTACTCAAAATGGTGGACGGGGATTCAAACAAATGTACAATAGACACTGTACAAGTCGCTCTAAGAATTAGGCCTTTGATGGAGCAAGAAATTGAAAGAGGATGTGTTGAATGCATTGATGTCATAAATGGGACACCACAGGTCACAATTAAAGACTTAGCATTTACATATAATTTTGTTTTTCCACAACATATAACACAACAAGAGTTCTATGACACATCAGTAAAGAGTTTAATTGGAAAGTTATTTCAAGGTATTTTTGCACAAATTAATTTCTAAATTAAGTTGGTATTTTGAAAATGTTTTACTGAATTATTTAACTGTAGTAAATTATACTATGATCTGTGAATTGAGGCAATTACCAAAAAGCAAAGCAAATATTATACATACCACTGAGTAGCCTAAGCTGCCAAAGTAGCAATTAATGAGAGGGTCCATGGACATCTCTGATTCTTTACAAAATAGTGTGTATAAGATGTGGAGTGCATAAAAGTGATTTCAGATATATATATAATATAGAATATAGATATATATATAATAAACTGTTCATACTTCAAACATAATTTCCAGGATACAATGTGACTATACTGGCTTATGGTCAAACTGGGTCAGGGAAGACATATACAATGGGGACCAATTATTCTGGATCATATGGGGACTCTACTAAATTAGGTATGATTTCAACATTAAATTATATAACTATCCAATAAACAATATATTGTTTGCTAATAATTTTTGCCTATTACTAACACACTTTACATTTTTAGGTGTAATTCCCCAAGCTGTAGCGGATATATTTGACTTCATAGAGACACATGAGGACCAATTTATATTTAAAGTATTTGTGTCATTTATGGAGCTATATCAAGAGCAATGTTTTGATTTACTTTCGGGTAAAGAGAGAGGTCACAGTATCATTGAGATTAGAGAAGATAGTAACAAGGGTGTGATCTTGCCAGGTATTCTGTGAAAATGTTTCTTGATTTTTAGATAGATTGGCTGTTGACTTAGAATGTACGCAAATTGTATTTAGAATTTCATGTAATAATTTTTCTTCATGTAAATGAATTTTGGACTTTAGACATGCTAGTTATCCTATAATGTTTGACATGATTGAGAGATTTATATATTTGTTACATTGGGTCTAAATCCGCAAACCTCATGACATTGACGAATTTTAATTTTGTAGGTATAACAGAAGTGCCAGTTTCATCAACAGCTGAAACCATGTTGGCTCTAGAGAGAGGTTCATCAGGACGTGTGACAGGATCCACTGCTATGAACCAAGCCTCTAGTCGGAGTCATGCGGTGTTCACCATCACCATTTTGAAGGAGAGTAGAAGTGATAAGTAAGTATAATGTTTTTACAATGAAGAGACTTCAATGTCTTCACATTGGTTTATGAATATGATTTGTCTTGCAATCTTTAAACATTAGCATCAACTTAAAAGGAATTTGAAGCAGAAATTTTCCAGTATATTAAAGCCACTTAGCAATAAAAAAATCATCAAAGATTTTTTTGAGCTTTTATCAATCTAGATAAAACAGTATTATTTATAATTTATAAAATTGAATAGCCAGGAATGTGTATTTACTACCTGTTAAAGTCCTAAATAAAAACGAGCTTGATACGCAGCACAAATACTGCATTATAATTACAGTTGAAGCCATCTAAAAATAACAATATATAAAAAAATTGTCCTGATTAAATTGTGTATTATTACAGAAACTTGGCGACATCATCGAAATTCCACCTCGTCGACTTGGCTGGTTCCGAGCGCATCAAAAAGACGAAGGCTAGTGGAGAACGACTCAAGGAAGGCGTGAAAATCAACCAGGGCTTATTGGCCCTTGGAAATGTCATTTCCGCTTTGGGAGATGGCACCAATAGGAGCTTTATTAGCTACAGAGACAGCAAGCTTACGAGGCTGCTTCAGGGTGAGGTCTTACAATATATGATGAGAATTTTTTTTGTAAAGTCATTGTAATTTACACATTTAAACTTTATATTACTTGGTTCAAAATGCGAATCATAATAATGATTTTTTTTATATGCTATTTTTTAATATACATAAGGAATTGCGTTTAATGATGCAGGGTTTAAATAAAATACATTATTGTATGTTAAAAATAATTTGTTTAAACCAGTAAGTGTATTTCATTTTTGGTTACTTTTCGTTTTAATATATATTATATAAATATTTGAGGGTCTCTCATGTTTATAAGACAAAGTAAGTATAAGGTTGTCCTTTTAAAACTGGTAAAAAAATCCAATATTTATTTTTGTCTTGCTCAATTAAGATTGTTATTACAGACAGCCTTGGCGGCAATTCCCTCACTTTGATGGTAGCCTGTGTGAGTCCAGCCGACTATAACTTGGACGAGACGGTGTCTACGCTCAGATATGCTGACCGCGCCAGACGTATACGTAACAAGCCCGTTATTAATCAGGACGCTAAGGCTGCTGAGATTGTTCGGTAAGTGAAAAATTATTATGTGTTGTTGTACTATAACTTTGATGTTGTATTGTAGTCTTTTTTTTTTCTTAAAAACTAAAGTGCAGTGCAAATCTCGTGTTCCATTCTCAAATTCTCTTAACCACAAAATCTTTCATATTTTCAGCCTTAACAATTTAGTAAACGACCTAAGACTGCAACTCCTGGGTAAACTCCCATCATTAAGCGAACAAAACAATGAGCAATTGCAAGAAGAGTTAGAGAGAGAGAGAGCTAGATACCAAGAGCTATTGAAGAAACACAAACAAATCACAGAACACTTGGGTAACATTCTCATAGAGAACACGAATTTGTGCGAAAAGGCCCTTCTGGCTGAAGCCGCGAAGGACAAAATTGAAAGAAAGCTAAATGAATTAACCGAGCAATGCAATCAGACTATCGAGAACTTGACTATGGAGAAAGAAGAGGACGACTTACAGAAAACAAGCGTGATGGATTACTTGAAGGAAATTAAGACGCGCTTAGAAGACATGCAAACATTGAATAAGCAGACAAACGAAGAAATGATAGACCACGATATTAAACTGTCATATATAAAGGAGAATGGGGACAATAGTGTGGAAGATGTCGTGATGAGTGAAGATCAGGCCGCGCTTGAAGAGGAGAAACGGGCCATGGGACAGGTATAAATTAGATTTGGTAGTATTATGTTTTGTTGAAACGAAGTTTTGACGTTGTTGACGTACACGTACGTAGCACGAGTACGCAATATTACAACAAATCAAAAAAGAAGTATCACCAGGATTTGACAATGTGGATTAAGTACATTATAAAGTCGACCTAAAAAATTTTAAAATAATCTATCTAGGTAAAAATCTTAAAAATAAAACGACAATGGAATATGAGATATTCTGTATCTGAGTTCATTTTGTTTCAGGTTGCATTGAACCAAGAATTGCAAGAATTGAACCGGGCAATGGCCTTTAAAGCTAGTCTGGTGCAAACGATTCTCAAAAGTAACCAGGATATGTTAAGAAATCACGACAATCTCCGGGAGAATGAAGAGAAGATCTCCAAATTGGAGAAGGAGAAAGATGAGCTGATGCAACAGTTGAAGAATACTAGGGTGAGTTTTTATTCGCAAATATCGAACCCTAAAAATGAGACTTCGATGTCTGTCTGTCACGAGGCTGTCTCCTGAACATTGATAGTTCCAGGGGTCTACAATACAAAAAACGTAAAAAGTAAGGAACCTTTGTGCGCGAGTTCCGACACTCGTTTTGCCCCGAGCTTTTCCATTGAACGTCATATGCGAGGCTGCTGTTCATCGAACAAAACCATAACACAATTTGATAGACAAAAAAGTATTTAGTTACCAATTTGATATGAATCGTATGTCCGTTTATTTTTACAGACTAAGGATCCGTCCCATGATGAGACTCGCAAGCAAGTGTCAATGCTAGAAGCGGAAATTACCGAGCTGAAGAAGAAATGCCAGCAACAAGCCAACGTCATTAAAATGACGCAAAAGAATGAAGCCAAGATTACGTCTCTCAATACTGAACTGCAGGCTATGAAAGCCGCTAAGGTAAGTTGGACTTATTCTAAACCCCAATAGACCAATATACAAGCAATACTCCGCGAAAAACCCACAACCACTGGACGCACGTTTCGCTCCATCATCATCACGCTGTTCGTACAGGCAATATCCTGATGATGCTCCGGTGTTGGGTTTTGTACTATGGACTTCCGCAAAGTAACGTCTGATTCTATTAATTGGAATTATTCTGTCTAAAAATGAACTAATGAATACAGGTTATGCTGCATTTAATATTTTCAAAAGTGTTTCTAAGCGTTCTTTGAAAAAGGACTAAATTTCTATAGTTAGAAATTTTCACAGGTGATGTATTTCTGTTGCCACCACAACAGCAATTACAAATAAATTCTTTTTACTAACGTTTAAGTTAAATTTATCACGAATCGTTGGAACAGGTGCAAATAATTCGTAAAATGCGAGAAGAGAGTGAGAAGTTCCGGAAATGGAAGGCGGACAACGAGCGAGCAATGTTGCGGCTTAAGACCGAAGACCGCAAACGGGCCACTGCCATGGCCAAGATGGAGTCGCTTCATGCCAAGCAGCAGAATGTGCTGAAGAGGAAGATGGAGGAAGCTGTGGCGGTTAATAAGCGACTGAAGGTATGCTTTTATGTTATTTTTTTTATTAAATTCATCATTCCCTATTTGAGAAAGGAGAGGTTGGTGATTCATGGGAAATGTCTGTTTTTCTATAGTTTGAGAACACATCAATGCAAGCTTGCTTCCACTGCTTTGCTTCCACTGGATTATTTTTATGGATATAATCAATCAAAGTTCCAATATTTTTTTGATTGATATTCAAATATAACTTTGTCCAAGAATAAACAGTGCTTATATAACATTAAACATGTATGATTACCAAATTCGCTCAGTCTCAGAATTACACTTGACATTGTTTGTGATTTCAGGAAGCCCTAGATCGCCAAAAGCAGAGTGCTATAAAACGCAACGCGAAAGGTAATGTTAAGACTGGCGCCGTACAACAGTATATTGAACAAGAGCTGGAGATGCATCTTAGTATAGTGGAAGCTGAGAAGTCGCTCGAGGAACTTATGGAGTACAGGTAACCAACCCGCTATATAAATGCATAATTAACCCAGACCATGTTAACAATTGTGCTTATCACATAAATGTTGTATTGGGAATCTAACCTGGGACCCTTCGTTCGTCAAAACTACGCTTTTTTTATTTGAGTTGGTCTGTAAATATATAATATAATAAATAATAAATATAATATAATAAATATATATATCTTATAAATTTACTCACCCACCAGTTTTCTGTGATTTAATAACAGATTATAATAATAATTAAGTGTTTTTCTTTAAACAGATTAATTGTATATTAAATATTTTCATTTTTTTATTCTAACAAAATGTTTAAAACTGTCACTTATACTATTCTAATATATTACGGAGATCTTTATTGTCCAAAATAAACCTTTATCATTATATTCATTATATGATCTTGATAAACAATAATTAAAGATTTCTGTAGGTTTTAAAATCCAATATCCATTCGAAACAAGTGACAGTTTCCATCACTCTTAAAAATGTAACCCATTTGAAAATAATTATGCAATATATATATGTATTTATAGAGCATGGATCACCGAGCAAATTGAGTTCATACGCAATAGTACTGACTCTGAGGCCAACCGCAAGAAGCTTGAAGAGCTAGAAGATGATTTAGCCTTACGCAAAGCACAGATTTCTGATCTTCAACAGAAGATACTAACAGCTGACCAAGGTGGGCATTTCATTAAATTCACTAGACAATTTACTATTATTTTTGTTAGAAACCTGGGTCAGACTCGGCCATCGGTTTCAATCTGTTATATAATATTTTATTTGTATAAAATACATTAGCCCCACATGATTTATATTATTGAAGTAAAAGCTGTCCCTATAACATTTGGACAAACCAAGATAATTATTTACTTAATTTTTTATTTTTTAAAATTTTTCAAATTTTTTAAGCTAGTATTGTAGTACAGATTATGTATATGTTAAATTATAAAACTTTCCCCAATGCATTATTTCAGAAAACAAAGCTCGCACCCAATGGGACAAGATCCAATCGATGCTTGAGGCCAAAGTGGCTCTCAAATGCCTCTTCGAGTTGCTCGTCGACGCAAAGAGAGATGTCCAGAACCAGAGCGAGAAAGGATTCCAGGCGAGATACGAGGAGATCAAAGATGCTTACGATCGTCTCAAAGTCGAGTACGAGAGCAGTGAAGCAGAGTTTGAACGGCAGTTGGCGGCTGTCAAGGCTGAGAATGATGAAAAGGTGAGTCAAAGTAATTTATTGAAAGCGCTATTATCTAGGGTGTCTGTTACTCTTTTACGCTAAAACTACTGTGCGGATTTAGCTCTAAGCTCGAATTGTGAAGCACGGGTTTTTATAAATTGTAAATAATTGTTGATAGTCTTGTCTTGATGTTTCAAAAAGTTTCAAAAAGACTTTTTTGGTGAAGTTGTTTTTGCTGCTGCTGAAAAAAATGTTATGCTGAAATACTCAAAAATGTAACCGTCGTAGAATTAAACTTGGCAATCTAATAATGGGTATAGACTAAAGATGACATTTATTAGATTGAAGTATGAAATTTAGGATATTTTTTTAGGAAACAATCATAAATACTGAGTAGAGTCTGTATTGGTTTACATGAGCAAAAGTTGCTCATAACCAATACAATTATAGAAATTCATCGATCACGAAGTTGGCGTAATGTTCATCTAGCCGGACCTCCGAACTAAGGGTCCCGGGTTCGATTCCCGGTTCGAACTTTTGTATAATGAGTAACTGCTGATCGACGATTGTATAATATGACGGATGTATAATATACAAGCCATTCAGCTATCCACGGAGTAACCGACTGTGTTTGAAAAGTGTCCCGATGTAATATATTAATAAATGTCTATCCTTTCCAGATATCCGCTCTGTTCGAGTTACAGCGCGGGGTAATGGGCCGTGGGGACAGAAATGAAGCGTGTCGCAATTTGCAGACGGTTTTGCAGTTCCAACAAGATAGACTGGAACAGCTGGAACAGGAGAATGTAATTCAAATTTATGCACAACTTTCCGTATTAATTTATTAGAATTTGGTATGGTTTGGGATCACATGGGTTACTACTGTAATGTTTAGATATAATCTGAATCATACAATATATCTGATGAATTTAATAGATTTTCTGATTTTCCAGTTTTTTTAGATTGTTAGACCTGGTTTCCCAAAGTAAATTCACTGCACCAGCACTACATATATACATTTACCTGAATTACCAAATAAAAGGATATACAAAAGTAGATTAATATAATCTTGCTAATTAATACTTATTACAAAACACATATTTTATTATTTATTGACAGAACAATTTTGCATGTAATTCTTGTATAATTGTGGTAAATAAATATTTTGCAGAAAAAGCTATCCGATGAGTTAGACCAACTACGAGCAGCCAGTTCCAAAGCGAAGAAACGAAATAAGACACTGGAAACTGTTAAGAAAGTGGAATACATCGAACCCACTGATGAGGAAGACGAAGTCGAGGACTTCGACAATGACCCGGACTGGCGCGCCTCACCACTTACCAAGCGCATTCGGGTAATTTTACATATTACAATTTCCTTTTATCTATATGCTTGGCAAAAAAATCTACTAATACGAAATTAGTTCATTGACCTTCATAAAGGAACAATCAGCTAAATAAGCTATCGTAGGACCTTACCCGTCAGTTTATTTCAGACGGTTATTTTAAATTTAGAATTCGTTTTTATACCAAAATACGATAAATATTTATATTGCCCAACACCATTTGATTTTAAAATTAATTTTTACGCCCTTCATATTCTAGGGCCAACGCCTGACAATGAACTTCGGTCCGCCGCGGGAGTCGAACGGCAATCCCTCGGTGACCCGACGCAGCGAATCCCTCCCCTACTGCACCTGCAGAGGCAGCTGCAGCAGCAAGCTCTGCGGCTGCGTGAAGACGGACCGCGGCTGCCATCCTAAGTGCCGGTGCTCGCAGCAGCTCTGCAAGAATCGACGGCTCTCGTCCGATAGTGAGGATAAGGAAAATAATGTAAGCCAATGCTCAAATTGTAGGCTCTACAATCAAACCATAGCATTTACTTCGTGTATAATAGAAGTTTCAATATTTTGAAAATACAAGTCGAGAGCAGAAGTAGTATTTCAAGGGAGTTTGAAATTATTCATTTACATTTAAAAGAAAAAGTCACTTTAATCAAAAGTGCTCTCTACTTACCACATCTATTTATAAGACTAGGATATTTTAATGTTTTTTTGATAGTACTAACTAATTATTAAATGTTAAAGTTAAATTTATTGCTTTAATCCAGAAGACAGCAATATATTATTTATTCTGATAACAAATGTACGTCATACTTATAAATGTAATTTAATTTTTTTACAGCCGACGTCCGATTCTCTGTCAGACACGACTCCAGTGTATTTTGACAAACGGTTAGTATTCTCTCATTACTTTTACATTGCTTGAATGCATGAACTGTTAATAACCAACATCAGAATAGAAGCGTTCAAGCAATGTAGTGTCACTCTCCGGTTTCTATATTAATACCAGCTGTACAGTTATAGAGTTCGTCCTTACTGGTAATTCATGTATAGAAACCGGGAGCTACAAGGCGGCATACTAAACGCAAGTTTAGTTTTGAAATGTCCCAGGAGCTGAAAGATGCGTTGAAAGATCCCGAACCGGAAATTGCTAAACGTCCCGTACGTCCCATGTCCGAACCCGTGGCTAAGAGTTCCAATCGCACGCAAAAGTGGATGTTAGCACTCCTGTTATATAACACATGCGTTGCCCCAATGTCCCAATACTGCGCTAATAGCATACTTCAGTATGGAATGGACGCCGCCAAGTACAATGTCGTGTCAAATATTATCGACTTCGTACTGAAAGAGGTTATTCATATACACCCTTGCGGACTATGCTCTTACAAAGTATTATTTCATTAACATTTCTTTTTGACCTCACAATTATTTTGAACTGAGACTTGTGAAGCTTAAAATCTTATACTATTTTCTCCTTATTAGGCATACAGAAAAGTATACATTCTATAAAAACCTGTCTGGGATTTGGCACATTTTTAAAAGGAGGGAAACGTTGTAGTGCAATTTGTGAGTGCATAGTTCTGCAAGGCGTTGCCTAGATTTGTTAATATTCAATTTTTAGTATTGATTTAGTTTCATTCATTGCAAAACTGTACCTTTAGCAAACGATTATATGATATAAATAATATTCTATTTGAAGGCAAATTTTTAATACAATATTGTGTAGTTTACTTAAGCTAACGGTACCCTATATTTCAATTAGAATTCAGTTCACTTAATAGTAAAAACGTAGTGGGACAGTAAGACATTGGCATGTAGTGGCAATGAAGTATATAATTATGATATTCATATATTAGAGATCATCTATCCAAGCACCAGCCATGTAACATGCCTCAAAATATTGATACTATATAGAATGATTTTTACTTTCCAGAGATCATCACCCTGACTCGACATTTGTTAAAAAACCAAGGAGTTTCTTCTTCGAAAAAGAAAATGATGACTGATATTGACCAGGTATACAGGTTTTGGTTTTTGTATTTCCTCAAAAAAGTTTTTCAAATTTTTAAACCATGTTATTAAACAAGCCTTTGACTTTGAATTATATTTTACTATTATATATGTTATGTTAGCTTTAAAGATTTTTAAAAAATCTTCTTACTTATCTGATGGCGTACACAGAAACATTCATTAGAAGTAAATAATTGGATATTTTATTTTACAGGCTTGCGATGACATGGTCGACTAATAAGAGTGATCGTTTATAATAATTAAAAATTATGTTATATCGTAAATTATCTATGAACGTATTTCGTATGAATTAAATTTGTTTGACGTTAATATTAGGAGTTTAAGATTTTATGAATAATTCATTGAGTTCCCCAATATAATTTAATTTTACAATTTAAGTGTTTTATTTATAATGAATATCATGTGTCTATTAAGTTTTTTGGAACCCACATTAATTTCAATGTTGATATGCGAAGGGCCCACAGACTAAAATAAGAACAAAATCTTCACTCTAAATACTGTCGATGCTTGTCTGAGATTCGCACAATCATAGCAAAAAAAATGTTCTATCGCGAAATAAAAAGCCAACGTCACGCGGTGTTCCCAGGCGGTCACCCATCCAAGTACTGACCGCGCCCGACGTTGCTTAACTTCGGTGATCGGACGAGAACCGGTGTATTCAACGTGGTATGGACGTTGGCGACAGAGCAATCGAATGAGTACCACGGATTATCTAGCGGCCTAACATACCAACAAAAACTTCTCTCTAAATACTGTCGATGCTTGTCTGAGATTCGCACAATCATAGCAAAAAAAATGTTCTATCGCGAAATAAAAAGCCAACGTCACGCGGTGTTCCCAGGCGGTCACCCATCCAAGTACTGACCGCGCCCGACGTTGCTTAACTTCGGTGATCGGACGAGAACCGGTGTATTCAACGTGGTATGGACGTTGGCGACAGAGCAATCGAATGAGTAACACGGATTATCTAGCGGTCTAACATACCAACAAAAACTTCTCTCTAAATACTGTCGATGCTTGTCTGAGATTCGCACAATCATAGCAAAAAAGTGTTCTATCGCGAAATAAAAAGCCAACGTCACGCGGTGTTCCCAGGCGGTCACCCATCCAAGTACTGACCGCGCCCGACGTTGCTTAACTTCGGTGATCGGACGAGAACCGGTGTATTCAACGTGGTATGGACGTTGGCGACAGAGCAATCGAATGAGTACCACGGATTATCTAGCGGCCTAACATACCAACAAAAACTTCTCTCTAAATACTGTCGATGCTTGTCTGAGATTCGCACAATCATAGCAAAAAAAATGTTCTATCGCGAAATAAAAAGCCAACGTCACGCGGTGTTCCCAGGCGGTCACCCATCCAAGTACTGACCGCGCCCGACGTTGCTTAACTTCGGTGATCGGACGAGAACCGGTGTATTCAACGTGGTATGGACGTTGGCGACAGAGCAATCGAATGAGTACCACGGATTATCTAGCGGCCTAACATACCAACAAAAACTTCTCTCTAAATACTGTCGATGCTTGTCTGAGATTCGCACAATCATAGCAAAAAAAATGTTCTATCGCGAAATAAAAAGCCAACGTCACGCGGTGTTCCCAGGCGGTCACCCATCCAAGTACTGACCGCGCCCGACGTTGCTTAACTTCGGTGATCGGACGAGAACCGGTGTATTCAACGTGGTATGGACGTTGGCGACAGAGCAATCGAATGAGTACCACGGATTATCTAGCGGTCTAACATACCAACAAAAACTTCTCTCTATATACTGTCGATGCTTGTCTGAGATTCGCACAATCATAGCAAAAAAAATGTTCTATCGCGAAATAAAAAGCCAACGTCACGCGGTGTTCCCAGGCGGTCACCCATCCAAGTACTGACCGCGCCCGACGTTGCTTAACTTCGGTGATCGGACGAGAACCGGTGTATTCAACGTGGTATGGACGTTGGCGACAGAGCAATCGAATGAGTAACACGGATTATCTAGCGGTCTAACATACCAACAAAAACTTCTCTCTAAATACTGTCGATGCTTGTCTGAGATTCGCACAATCATAGCAAAAAAGTGTTCTATCGCGAAATAAAAAGCCAACGTCACGCGGTGTTCCCAGGCGGTCACCCATCCAAGTACTGACCGCGCCCGACGTTGCTTAACTTCGGTGATCGGACGAGAACCGGTGTATTCAACGTGGTATGGACGTTGGCGACAGAGCAATCGAATGAGTACCACGGATTATCTAGCGGCCTAACATACCAACAAAAACTTCTCTCTAAATACTGTCGATGCTTGTCTGAGATTCGCACAATCATAGCAAAAAAAATGTTCTATCGCGAAATAAAAAGCCAACGTCACGCGGTGTTCCCAGGCGGTCACCCATCCAAGTACTGACCGCGCCCGACGTTGCTTAACTTCGGTGATCGGACGAGAACCGGTGTATTCAACGTGGTATGGACGTTGGCGACAGAGCAATCGAATGAGTACCACGGATTATCTAGCGGCCTAACATACCAACAAAAACTTCTCTCTAAATACTGTCGATGCTTGTCTGAGATTCGCACAATCATAGCAAAAAAAATGTTCTATCGCGAAATAAAAAGCCAACGTCACGCGGTGTTCCCAGGCGGTCACCCATCCAAGTACTGACCGCGCCCGACGTTGCTTAACTTCGGTGATCGGACGAGAACCGGTGTATTCAACGTGGTATGGACGTTGGCGACAGAGCAATCGAATGAGTACCACGGATTATCTAGCGGTCTAACATACCAACAAAAACTTCTCTCTATATACTGTCGATGCTTGTCTGAGATTCGCACAATCATAGCAAAAAAAATGTTCTATCGCGAAATAAAAAGCCAACGTCACGCGGTGTTCCCAGGCGGTCACCCATCCAAGTACTGACCGCGCCCGACGTTGCTTAACTTCGGTGATCGGACGAGAACCGGTGTATTCAACGTGGTATGGACGTTGGCGACAGAGCAATCGAATGAGTACCACGGATTATCTAGCGGCCTAACATACCAACAAAAACTTCTCTCTAAATACTGTCGATGCTTGTCTGAGATTCGCACAATCATAGCAAAAAAAATGTTCTATCGCGAAATAAAAAGCCAACGTCACGCGGTGTTCCCAGGCGGTCACCCATCCAAGTACTGACCGCGCCCGACGTTGCTTAACTTCGGTGATCGGACGAGAACCGGTGTATTCAACGTGGTATGGACGTTGGCGACAGAGCAATCGAATGAGTACCACGGATTATCTAGCGGTCTAACATACCAACAAAAACTTCTCTCTAAATACTGTCGATGCTTGTCTGAGATTCGCACAATCATAGCAAAAAAGTGTTCTATCGCGAAATAAAAAGCCAACGTCACGCGGTGTTCCCAGGCGGTCACCCATCCAAGTACTGACCGCGCCCGACGTTGCTTAACTTCGGTGATCGGACGAGAACCGGTGTATTCAACGTGGTATGGACGTTGGCGACAGAGCAATCGAATGAGTACCACGGATTATCTAGCGGTCTAACATACCAACAAAAACTTCTCTCTAAATACTGTCGATGCTTGTCTAAGATTCGCACAATCATAGCAAAAAAAATGTTCTATCGCGAAACAAAAAGCCAACGTCACGCGGTGTTCCCAGGCGGTCACCCATCCAAGTACTGACCGCGCCCGACGTTGCTTAACTTCGGTGATCGGACGAGAACCGGTGTATTCAACGTGGTATGGACGTTGGCGACAGAGCAATCGAATGAGTACCACCGATTATCTAGCGGTCTAACATACCAACAAAAACTTCTCTCTATATACTGTCGATGCTTGTCTGAGATTCGCACAATCATAGCAAAAAAAATGTTCTATCGCGAAATAAAAAGCCAACGTCACGCGGTGTTCCCAGGCGGTCACCCATCCAAGTACTGACCGCGCCCGACGTTGCTTAACTTCGGTGATCGGACGAGAACCGGTGTATTCAACGTGGTATGGACGTTGGCGACAGAGCAATCGAATGAGTACCACGGATTATCTAGCGGTCTAACATACCAACAAAAACTTCTCTCTAAATACTGTCGATGCTTGTCTGAGATTCGCACAATCATAGCAAAAAAAATGTTCTATCGCGAAATAAAAAGCCAACGTCACGCGGTGTTCCCAGGCGGTCACCCATCCAAGTACTGACCGCGCCCGACGTTGCTTAACTTCGGTGATCGGACGAGAACCGGTGTATTCAACGTGGTATGGACGTTGGCGACAGAGCAATCGAATGAGTACCACGGATTATCTAGCGGTCTAACATACCAACAAAAACTTCTCTCTATATACTGTCGATGCTTGTCTGAGATTCGCACAATCATAGCAAAAAAAATGTTCTATCGCGAAATAAAAAGCCAACGTCACGCGGTGTTCCCAGGCGGTCACCCATCCAAGTACTGACCGCGCCCGACGTTGCTTAACTTCGGTGATCGGACGAGAACCGGTGTATTCAACGTGGTATGGACGTTGGCGACAGAGCAATCGAATGAGTACCACGGATTATCTAGCGGCCTAACATACCAACAAAAACTTCTCTCTAAATACTGTCGATGCTTGTCTGAGATTCGCACAATCATAGCAAAAAAAATGTTCTATCGCGAAATAAAAAGCCAACGTCACGCGGTGTTCCCAGGCGGTCACCCATCCAAGTACTGACCGCGCCCGACGTTGCTTAACTTCGGTGATCGGACGAGAACCGGTGTATTCAACGTGGTATGGACGTTGGCGACAGAGCAATCGAATGAGTACCACGGATTATCTAGCGGTCTAACATACCAACAAAAACTTCTCTCTAAATACTGTCGATGCTTGTCTGAGATTCGCACAATCATAGCAAAAAAGTGTTCTATCGCGAAATAAAAAGCCAACGTCACGCGGTGTTCCCAGGCGGTCACCCATCCAAGTACTGACCGCGCCCGACGTTGCTTAACTTCGGTGATCGGACGAGAACCGGTGTATTCAACGTGGTATGGACGTTGGCGACAGAGCAATCGAATGAGTACCACGGATTATCTAGCGGTCTAACATACCAACAAAAACTTCTCTCTAAATACTGTCGATGCTTGTCTGAGATTCGCACAATCATAGCAAAAAAAATGTTCTATCGCGAAATAAAAAGCCAACGTCACGCGGTGTTCCCAGGCGGTCACCCATCCAAGTACTGACCGCGCCCGACGTTGCTTAACTTCGGTGATCGGACGAGAACCGGTGTATTCAACGTGGTATGGACGTTGGCGACAGAGCAATCGAATGAGTACCACGGATTATCTAGCGGTCTAACATACCAACAAAAACTTCTCTCTATATACTGTCGATGCTTGTCTGAGATTCGCACAATCATAGCAAAAAAAATGTTCTATCGCGAAATAAAAAGCCAACGTCACGCGGTGTTCCCAGGCGGTCACCCATCCAAGTACTGACCGCGCCCGACGTTGCTTAACTTCGGTGATCGGACGAGAACCGGTGTATTCAACGTGGTATGGACGTTGGCGACAGAGCAATCGAATGAGTACCACGGATTATCTAGCGGCCTAACATACCAACAAAAACTTCTCTCTAAATACTGTCGATGCTTGTCTGAGATTCGCACAATCATAGCAAAAAAAATGTTCTATCGCGAAATAAAAAGCCAACGTCACGCGGTGTTCCCAGGCGGTCACCCATCCAAGTACTGACCGCGCCCGACGTTGCTTAACTTCGGTGATCGGACGAGAACCGGTGTATTCAACGTGGTATGGACGTTGGCGACAGAGCAATCGAATGAGTACCACGGATTATCTAGCGGTCTAACATACCAACAAAAACTTCTCTCTATATACTGTCGATGCTTGTCTGAGATTCGCACAATCATAGCAAAAAAAATGTTCTATCGCGAAATAAAAAGCCAACGTCACGCGGTGTTCCCAGGCGGTCACCCATCCAAGTACTGACCGCGCCCGACGTTGCTTAACTTCGGTGATCGGACGAGAACCGGTGTATTCAACGTGGTATGGACGTTGGCGACAGAGCAATCGAATGAGTACCACGGATTATCTAGCGGCCTAACATACCAACAAAAACTTCTCTCTAAATACTGTCGATGCTTGTCTGAGATTCGCACAATCATAGCAAAAAAAATGTTCTATCGCGAAATAAAAAGCCAACGTCACGCGGTGTTCCCAGGCGGTCACCCATCCAAGTACTGACCGCGCCCGACGTTGCTTAACTTCGGTGATCGGACGAGAACCGGTGTATTCAACGTGGTATGGACGTTGGCGACAGAGCAATCGAATGAGTACCACGGATTATCTAGCGGTCTAACATACCAACAAAAACTTCTCTCTAAATACTGTCGATGCTTGTCTGAGATTCGCACAATCATAGCAAAAAAGTGTTCTATCGCGAAATAAAAAGCCAACGTCACGCGGTGTTCCCAGGCGGTCACCCATCCAAGTACTGACCGCGCCCGACGTTGCTTAACTTCGGTGATCGGACGAGAACCGGTGTATTCAACGTGGTATGGACGTTGGCGACAGAGCAATCGAATGAGTACCACGGATTATCTAGCGGTCTAACATACCAACAAAAACTTCTCTCTAAATACTGTCGATGCTTGTCTGAGATTCGCACAATCATAGCAAAAAAAATGTTCTATCGCGAAATAAAAAGCCAACGTCACGCGGTGTTCCCAGGCGGTCACCCATCCAAGTACTGACCGCGCCCGACGTTGCTTAACTTCGGTGATCGGACGAGAACCGGTGTATTCAACGTGGTATGGACGTTGGCGACAGAGCAATCGAATGAGTACCACGGATTATCTAGCGGCCTAACATACCAACAAAAACTTCTCTCTAAATACTGTCGATGCTTGTCTGAGATTCGCACAATCATAGCAAAAAAAATGTTCTATCGCGAAATAAAAAGCCAACGTCACGCGGTGTTCCCAGGCGGTCACCCATCCAAGTACTGACCGCGCCCGACGTTGCTTAACTTCGGTGATCGGACGAGAACCGGTGTATTCAACGTGGTATGGACGTTGGCGACAGAGCAATCGAATGAGTACCACGGATTATCTAGCGGTCTAACATACCAACAAAAACTTCTCTCTATATACTGTCGATGCTTGTCTGAGATTCGCACAATCATAGCAAAAAAAATGTTCTATCGCGAAATAAAAAGCCAACGTCACGCGGTGTTCCCAGGCGGTCACCCATCCAAGTACTGACCGCGCCCGACGTTGCTTAACTTCGGTGATCGGACGAGAACCGGTGTATTCAACGTGGTATGGACGTTGGCGACAGAGCAATCGAATGAGTACCACGGATTATCTAGCGGCCTAACATACCAACAAAAACTTCTCTCTAAATACTGTCGATGCTTGTCTGAGATTCGCACAATCATAGCAAAAAAAATGTTCTATCGCGAAATAAAAAGCCAACGTCACGCGGTGTTCCCAGGCGGTCACCCATCCAAGTACTGACCGCGCCCGACGTTGCTTAACTTCGGTGATCGGACGAGAACCGGTGTATTCAACGTGGTATGGACGTTGGCGACAGAGCAATCGAATGAGTACCACGGATTATCTAGCGGTCTAACATACCAACAAAAACTTCTCTCTAAATACTGTCGATGCTTGTCTGAGATTCGCACAATCATAGCAAAAAAGTGTTCTATCGCGAAATAAAAAGCCAACGTCACGCGGTGTTCCCAGGCGGTCACCCATCCAAGTACTGACCGCGCCCGACGTTGCTTAACTTCGGTGATCGGACGAGAACCGGTGTATTCAACGTGGTATGGACGTTGGCGACAGAGCAATCGAATGAGTACCACGGATTATCTAGCGGTCTAACATACCAACAAAAACTTCTCTCTATATACTGTCGATGCTTGTCTGAGATTCGCACAATCATAGCAAAAAAAATGTTCTATCGCGAAATAAAAAGCCAACGTCACGCGGTGTTCCCAGGCGGTCACCCATCCAAGTACTGACCGCGCCCGACGTTGCTTAACTTCGGTGATCGGACGAGAACCGGTGTATTCAACGTGGTATGGACGTTGGCGACAGAGCAATCGAATGAGTACCACGGATTATCTAGCGGCCTAACATACCAACAAAAACTTCTCTCTATATACTGTCGATGCTTGTCTGAGATTCGCACAATCATAGCAAAAAAAATGTTCTATCGCGAAATAAAAAGCCAACGTCACGCGGTGTTCCCAGGCGGTCACCCATCCAAGTACTGACCGCGCCCGACGTTGCTTAACTTCGGTGATCGGACGAGAACCGGTGTATTCAACGTGGTATGGACGTTGGCGACAGAGCAATCGAATGAGTACCACGGATTATCTAGCGGCCTAACATACCAACAAAAACTTCTCTCTAAATACTGTCGATGCTTGTCTGAGATTCGCACAATCATAGCAAAAAAAATGTTCTATCGCGAAATAAAAAGCCAACGTCACGCGGTGTTCCCAGGCGGTCACCCATCCAAGTACTGACCGCGCCCGACGTTGCTTAACTTCGGTGATCGGACGAGAACCGGTGTATTCAACGTGGTATGGACGTTGGCGACAGAGCAATCGAATGAGTACCACGGATTATCTAGCGGTCTAACATACCAACAAAAACTTCTCTCTAAATACTGTCGATGCTTGTCTGAGATTCGCACAATCATAGCAAAAAAGTGTTCTATCGCGAAATAAAAAGCCAACGTCACGCGGTGTTCCCAGGCGGTCACCCATCCAAGTACTGACCGCGCCCGACGTTGCTTAACTTCGGTGATCGGACGAGAACCGGTGTATTCAACGTGGTATGGACGTTGGCGACAGAGCAATCGAATGAGTACCACGGATTATCTAGCGGCCTAACATACCAACAAAAACTTCTCTCTAAATACTGTCGATGCTTGTCTGAGATTCGCACAATCATAGCAAAAAAAATGTTCTATCGCGAAATAAAAAGCCAACGTCACGCGGTGTTCCCAGGCGGTCACCCATCCAAGTACTGACCGCGCCCGACGTTGCTTAACTTCGGTGATCGGACGAGAACCGGTGTATTCAACGTGGTATGGACGTTGGCGACAGAGCAATCGAATGAGTACCACGGATTATCTAGCGGTCTAACATACCAACAAAAACTTCTCTCTAAATACTGTCGATGCTTGTCTGAGATTCGCACAATCATAGCAAAAAAGTGTTCTATCGCGAAATAAAAAGCCAACGTCACGCGGTGTTCCCAGGCGGTCACCCATCCAAGTACTGACCGCGCCCGACGTTGCTTAACTTCGGTGATCGGACGAGAACCGGTGTATTCAACGTGGTATGGACGTTGGCGACAGAGCAATCGAATGAGTACCACGGATTATCTAGCGGTCTAACATACCAACAAAAACTTCTCTCTAAATACTGTCGATGCTTGTCTGAGATTCGCACAATCATAGCAAAAAAGTGTTCTATCGCGAAATAAAAAGCCAACGTCACGCGGTGTTCCCAGGCGGTCACCCATCCAAGTACTGACCGCGCCCGACGTTGCTTAACTTCGGTGATCGGACGAGAACCGGTGTATTCAACGTAGTATGGACGTTGGCGACAGAGCAATCGAATGAGTACCACGGATTATCTAGCGGTCTAACATACCAACAAAAACTTCTCTCTAAATACTGTCGATGCTTGTCTAAGATTCGCACAATCATAGCAAAAAAAATGTTCTATCGCGAAACAAAAAGCCAACGTCACGCGGTGTTCCCAGGCGGTCACCCATCCAAGTACTGACCGCGCCCGACGTTGCTTAACTTCGGTGATCGGACGAGAACCGGTGTATTCAACGTGGTATGGACGTTGGCGACAGAGCAATCGAATGAGTACCACCGATTATCTAGCGGTCTAACATACCAACAAAAACTTCTCTCTATATACTGTCGATGCTTGTCTGAGATTCGCACAATCATAGCAAAAAAAATGTTCTATCGCGAAATAAAAAGCCAACGTCACGCGGTGTTCCCAGGCGGTCACCCATCCAAGTACTGACCGCGCCCGACGTTGCTTAACTTCGGTGATCGGACGAGAACCGGTGTATTCAACGTGGTATGGACGTTGGCGACAGAGCAATCGAATGAGTACCACGGATTATCTAGCGGTCTAACATACCAACAAAAACTTCTCTCTATATACTGTCGATGCTTGTCTGAGATTCGCACAATCATAGCAAAAAAAATGTTCTATCGCGAAATAAAAAGCCAACGTCACGCGGTGTTCCCAGGCGGTCACCCATCCAAGTACTGACCGCGCCCGACGTTGCTTAACTTCGGTGATCGGACGAGAACCGGTGTATTCAACGTGGTATGGACGTTGGCGACAGAGCAATCGAATGAGTACCACGGATTATCTAGCGGCCTAACATACCAACAAAAACTTCTCTCTAAATACTGTCGATGCTTGTCTGAGATTCGCACAATCATAGCAAAAAAAATGTTCTATCGCGAAATAAAAAGCCAACGTCACGCGGTGTTCCCAGGCGGTCACCCATCCAAGTACTGACCGCGCCCGACGTTGCTTAACTTCGGTGATCGGACGAGAACCGGTGTATTCAACGTGGTATGGACGTTGGCGACAGAGCAATCGAATGAGTACCACGGATTATCTAGCGGTCTAACATACCAACAAAAACTTCTCTCTAAATACTGTCGATGCTTGTCTGAGATTCGCACAATCATAGCAAAAAAGTGTTCTATCGCGAAATAAAAAGCCAACGTCACGCGGTGTTCCCAGGCGGTCACCCATCCAAGTACTGACCGCGCCCGACGTTGCTTAACTTCGGTGATCGGACGAGAACCGGTGTATTCAACGTGGTATGGACGTTGGCGACAGAGCAATCGAATGAGTACCACGGATTATCTAGCGGTCTAACATACCAACAAAAACTTCTCTCTAAATACTGTCGATGCTTGTCTAAGATTCGCACAATCATAGCAAAAAAAATGTTCTATCGCGAAACAAAAAGCCAACGTCACGCGGTGTTCCCAGGCGGTCACCCATCCAAGTACTGACCGCGCCCGACGTTGCTTAACTTCGGTGATCGGACGAGAACCGGTGTATTCAACGTGGTATGGACGTTGGCGACAGAGCAATCGAATGAGTACCACCGATTATCTAGCGGTCTAACATACCAACAAAAACTTCTCTCTATATACTGTCGATGCTTGTCTGAGATTCGCACAATCATAGCAAAAAAAATGTTCTATCGCGAAATAAAAAGCCAACGTCACGCGGTGTTCCCAGGCGGTCACCCATCCAAGTACTGACCGCGCCCGACGTTGCTTCACTTCGGTGATCGGACGAGAACCGGTGTATTCAACGTGGTATGGACGTTGGCGACAGAGCAATCGAATGAGTACCACGGATTATCTAGCGGTCTAACATACCAACAAAAACTTCTCTCTATATACTGTCGATGCTTGTCTGAGATTCGCACAATCATAGCAAAAAAAATGTTCTATCGCGAAATAAAAAGCCAACGTCACGCGGTGTTCCCAGGCGGTCACCCATCCAAGTACTGACCGCGCCCGACGTTGCTTAACTTCGGTGATCGGACGAGAACCGGTGTATTCAACGTGGTATGGACGTTGGCGACAGAGCAATCGAATGAGTACCACGGATTATCTAGCGGCCTAACATACCAACAAAAACTTCTCTCTAAATACTGTCGATGCTTGTCTGAGATTCGCACAATCATAGCAAAAAAAATGTTCTATCGCGAAATAAAAAGCCAACGTCACGCGGTGTTCCCAGGCGGTCACCCATCCAAGTACTGACCGCGCCCGACGTTGCTTAACTTCGGTGATCGGACGAGAACCGGTGTATTCAACGTGGTATGGACGTTGGCGACAGAGCTGTAGTGTATAAGTATGGAAATGTGTGCTTGTGTGTGTATGCCTATTATATAAATCAATATTCTCTAATAATAAACGCATTATATTACTGTCCGTCATGTGAGTTTCATTGCAATAAGGTCCCATCCGTATATGGCGACCCTGCCTCGAGCGCGAACGCGAGATGTCATGGGAATTTCTCTTTTCCGTGGGGTTGTAGTGCGGTGTGGTAGATTTTCTAGTCGGTTAAAAAATCCCAAGAATTACTAAGGTATACCTTCAGGCTTCAAATATGGCAAATGAACTAAAAGAAATAAACGACATTGTGAAAAAATGCAAAATTTTGCTTTTGGACATCGAAGGGACTACAACGTCGATCAGCTTTGTTAAGGATAAGCTGTTCCCTTACGCTGAAGGAAACGTAAAGACATTCCTTGATAGTCAATGGGAGAAAGAAGATGTAAAGGAAGCCTGTCCCTCACACGTCAAGTAACCTGTTATTTTAATTCAGTCCCAACTTTATGTGCTTTAGTGAGTGAGTTCGTTTAGTGTAGTGAAATAATACAGATATAGGTAATGTACACTAATTTATGTGATTTGTATGACGGTTTACTTAGAATAAGGACTTATTTAGTGAAGATTGGTCCGGGTAGGAGAAAAGGAGATATTATTTTAAAAAAAAGTCAGGAAGCTGAAAAATTAGTAAATGATTTTGATGCTATTTTAAAACAATTACTTCCTATTCAAATATCTTGTCAGGACTCCATAAAAATTGATCAGTTAAGTTCAGATTTTTTTTAAAGTGTATGAGGAAATTTCAAACTTGTGTAGCGACTCATCTGTAAATACAGTATTAAAAATGGCTAAATTTGATTTAAAAATCGCATTAAGCTTATTACCAGTTTTATCTGACTGTGAGGAGAGCGTAAAGCAACTTATTGATGGCATTGAGTACTATCAATCGGAGATAGAACAAAGTTCCCACAAAAATTTAATTAATTTTGTGTTAAGAAGTCGCCTGTCTCAATCGGCAAAGTTAAAACTCGACTCGCAATATGACACTGTCAGTGATTTAATAAACGCGATGAAAATTAATTTGTTGCCTAAAAAATCGGCAACAGCTATTCAGCATAAGTTGTTGAATATCAGGCAAAATAATCTTTCTATAGACGAGTATGGAAAACAGATTTGTGACTTGTTTGTTGATCTAACGATTTCTCAATCAGATGGCAACTCAGAATCTTTTAAGGTACTAAAGCCTCTAAATGAAAAACAAGCTATAAAGAGTTTCGCCGACTGATTGAGAAATCGGCGATTAAGTACAATAATTTCAGCGAGGAATTTTTCTTCTTTAAGTAATGCCGTTCAAGCGGCCATAGATGAGGATATGTCAATTCCCTCAACCTCCGCTGATATTATGGCTTTTCGACAAAATAATAATAATAATTTTTCCCGATCAAGTAATTTTAGAGGTCACCGTAGAGCGGAGGATAGGACCTTTACATCATTCAACCCTGCTCGGGGTCGGGCACAGCCACGACCAGGTTACTCACACTCATTCCCTGGGCGCGGTTGGCAAGTACCTCGCGCTAGCGGCCATGGACCAAGCAGAGGTAGGTACTTTTATAATAAAACTAAGTATCCCGGTAAACGACAACCGCACATGCATATTTTGACAAACCCATATTCACAAGATAATCATGAGAATAAAACGGAAAATAAAACGGTTTCAGAGGATACGTTTTTTCGTGACTAAAAATGTAATTTTATCATGCAATAATGTTTGTCACGTTACATTTAACTTACAGAAAAACATTCCATCTACGTGGCTAATTGACACGGGGGCATCAATTTCTGCTATTAAATATGAGCATGTTTTAAAACTTAATATTCCAATTTATCATAACAATCTTGTCGTAAATGGTATTGGGGGCAACGTACAATCCATTGGATATGTTTACATTAATCTTTATATAGAGAAACTGATGATCACGCATAAATTCTTTGTTTTCAAATCGTTGCCATGTAAAGCTAGTGGTATACTGGGTCAGGAATTTTTAAACAAATATAAGTCTGTTTTAAACTTCGAAAGTAATACATTGACACTTTGGAATAATAATTTGAAAATTTGTTTGCCCTTAATTGTCAATAAAACGTCTTTGACTATTCCTTCTAGATGTGAAGTTATACACTTTATTAGTACCAATTTAACAGAAGAATGCGTAGTTTGTGCGTCAGAAATAAAAGAAGGAATTTATATTGCCAATACCTTAGTTAAACCCGTTGATGGAAAGTTACCTATACAGATTTTAAACACGACTGAGACAGAAGTAAATTTATCCGACATAAAGCCTATTATTTACAGAGCTAGTGAGTATAATATCTGTACTTTTGAGAAACCAGTAAAAAATTCCGAGAGAGTTAAAAAATTATTCCCATTACTCAACTTGAATCACTTAAATTCAGAGGAACAAACTAGTATAAAAAATATCTGTGCAAAGTATAATGATTTATTTTATTTAGAAGGAGATCGGCTAACTACTACTAATATATATGAACATTCTATTACTTTAAAACCAAATGTAACCCCAGTGTATTCTCATTCACATTCTCAGAAGGGGGAAGTAAGGAAACAGATTGATAATATGTTAAATCAGGGTATTATAGAGCCATGCAATAGTCAATGGTCTAGTCCCATTCTTTTAGTGCCAAAAAAATCTTTGAACGGAGAAAAAAAGTGGCGATTGGTCATTGATTATCGCAAATTAAATAACTGCATAGTTGATGACAAATTTCCGCTACCTAATATTAATGAGATATTAGACTCACTATCGGGTTGTATATACTTCACTCATTTAGATTTGAACCAAGGCTTTTATAATGTTGACCTTGAACCTCAAAGTAGAAAATATACTGCTTTTTGTTCTGGGCAGTTTCAAATGACTAGAATGCCTATGGGGCTTAAGACAAGTCCCAGCTCGTTCTCAAGAATGATGACAATAGCAATGGCAGGTCTAAATTATGAAAAGTGCCTTTGTTACCAGGACGATTTAGTAATCTTTGGCCGTAATTTGTCTGAACATAATAAAAACTTAATTCAGGTTTTTGAAAGATTACGAAAAGTTAATCTGAAATTGAATCCAATCAAGTGTGACTTTCTTAAGAAGGAATTACTTTACTTGGGACATGTCGTTTCAGCCGATGGAGTATTACCGGATCCTGAAAAAATTTCTAAAAATTAAAAATTACCCTGTACCTCAAAACACCGCCGAGGTCAAAAGGTTTGTGGCCTTAGCTAACTACTATAGAAAGTTCATTCCAAACTTTGCTGAAATTGCTTACCATTTAAATTTTTTATGTAGGAAAAACATTAAGTTTAATTGGGATTTGACATGCCAAAATTCTTTCGAAATTCTAAAAAAATGTATGATAACGCCACCGATTCTGCAATATCCTGATTTATCGGAAGGTAATACATTTATTGTACAAACCGACGCATCGGGTTACGCGATCGGGGCTGTTTTATCTAACTTGGATGGACGACCAGTTGCTTATGCTAGTAGAGGTTTAAACAAGGCTGAGAGAAATTATCCAACTATAGAAAAAGAGCTTTTGGCTGTAGTTTGGGCAGTAAAATACTTTAGACCCTATTTATACGGACGTAGTTTCAAAATAGTTACGGACCACAAACCTCTTATATACTTGTTTAGTTTGAAAGATCCGTCAAGTAGGTTGCTCAAGTTCAGATTAGCTCTAGAAGAATATGATTATGTGGTAGAGTATGTGAAAGGAAAGGACAATGCGGCTGCAGACGCATTATCCCGTATGACTGTGACGTCTAAGGACTTGACAGAGATGAATGAATGTGTTCGAGTAATAACTAGAGCCCGGGCAAGAATGGAAGAGAAGAATACTCTTTCAGGTGATACCGTTTCTGCTGGCCATTGGTCTGATCAACCGAAGCTTGTAGAAACCGAGATTAAGCCGAAAGATGCAGTAGAGCTTAGGTTTATAGAGAATAAATGTTTAGAAAAATTGAGAAAGGATAATAGAATTCAGTACGAAAATAACATTTTTTCTTACGATAATAAACAAATGGTTATATACATAAACCCGGCCATTCGATTGCAAATGACGCGAGCCGCATTTGCGAGAAGGCTGTGTGAGTTTTGTTTGTATTTAAGAATAGAAGAGTTATATTTGATAAAGAATAACGACACAAAAGTGTTTGTGGAAAAGCTAGCAAATGAAATAAAAAGTAAAGTAAATTGGCGGGGGCCTCGTCTTTGTATTTTAAAACATGTAGAAAGAATAGATAACTTACATGATAGAAAAGTGATACTTAATGATTTTCATTTATTGCCCACGAGTGGCCACGCGGGCAAGCGGCGAATGATTAATAATATAAGGAAATACTATTTCTGGTCTGGAATAGAAAAGGACGTAACTGATTTTGTTAAAAAATGTCCAAAGTGCCAAAAACAAAAATACACTGCGATTACTAAAGAGCCCATGGTCATTACCTCGACAGCACATACCTCGTTTGAGAAGATATTTTTGGACCTTGTGGGACCACTTGATAGGGACTCGTATAACTATACTTATATTTTAACTTTACAATGCGAGTTGTCAAAATATGTATGTGCATTCCCACTTGTAACGAAAACTTCAACAGAAGTAGCACGAGTATTCGTGAATAATTTCATACTCCAGTATGGTGTTCCAAGGGAGGTTGCTACAGACAGGGGTACAGAGTTCATGTCCGACACCTTCAAAGAGGTATGTAAACTGCTTAATATTTCAAAGTTAAATTCCACAGCGTATCATCACCAAAGCATCGGAGCGCTAGAAAACTCCCACAAAAATCTTGGTTCATTTTTACGAATTAAAACAGAGAACCGACCGGACATGTGGAGTGCGTGGCTACCATTCTGGTGCTTTGCGTATAATACGACTGTACATACATCGACAAAATTTACTCCATTCGAACTCGTGTATGGAAAGTTATGCAATTTGCCTAGTAGTTTATCAAAATCTGTAGACCCTCTGTACAATTATGACAGCTATCCCCTTGAATTAAAGTATCGTTTGCAAGTGTCGCAGACAGAAGCTCGTAGAAATTTGATAGCAAGTAAATTAGATAGAAAAAGTAGGTATGATAAGTATTTAAATCCAATACGTTATAAGCATAATGATAAGATATTAATTAAAAATGAAACTGGGAACAAGCTTTCGCAATTATACTCCGGACCATACACAGTGATAAGAGACTTATCACCTAACGTAGAAGTAAATATTAAGGGTAAAGTTGATTTGGTACATAAGGATCGTACAAAATTGTATTATGATTAAGTTATATAAGGTTTAAAATATAAGTTATTAAACAATATGTTATGCTATCAATGTTATTGTTTAGCTATAAAGCTGCCGCAAGTTGCGCGTGCGTCTAAACATATTGTATTCATCTCATATTACCATAAGTACTTTTAAGATACTATTCTTATCAATTTATATTAATAACATGAGAGTTGTATTATAAAAATAATATCAATAATATGAAATGTATATTTAAGTTTAAGTGTAGCTTAATCTTAGTTATAGATTTGAAAAAAAAAATGCATTCAATCATTTTTTTTTCTCTTTCCCATGGGAGGTGTAGTGTATAAGTATGGAAATGTGTGCTTGTGTGTGTATGCCTATTATATAAATCAATATTCTCTAATAATAAACGCATTATATTACTGTCCGTCATGTGATATTCATTGCAATGGGGTCCCATCCGTATATGGTATGGACGTTGGCGACAGAGCAATCGAATGAGTACCACGGATTATCTAGCGGTCTAACATACCAACAAAAACTTCTCTCTAAATACTGTCGATGCTTGTCTGAGATTCGCACAATCATAGCAAAAAAAATGTTCTATCGCGAAATAAAAAGCCAACGTCACGCGGTGTTCCCAGGCGGTCACCCATCCAAGTACTGACCGCGCCCGACGTTGCTTAACTTCGGTGATCGGACGAGAACCGGTGTATTCAACGTGGTATGGACGTTGGCGACAGAGCAATCGAATGAGTACCACGGATTATCTAGCGGTCTAACATACCAACAAAAACTTCTCTCTAAATACTGTCGATGCTTGTCTGAGATTCGCACAATCATAGCAAAAAAAATGTTCTATCGCGAAATAAAAAGCCAACGTCACGCGGTGTTCCCAGGCGGTCACCCATCCAAGTACTGACCGCGCCCGACGTTGCTTAACTTCGGTGATCGGACGAGAACCGGTGTATTCAACGTGGTATGGACGTTGGCGACAGAGCAATCGAATGAGTACCACGGATTATCTAGCGGTCTAACATACCAACAAAAACTTCTCTCTAAATACTGTCGATGCTTGTCTGAGATTCGCACAATCATAGCAAAAAAAATGTTCTATCGCGAAATAAAAAGCCAACGTCACGCGGTGTTCCCAGGCGGTCACCCATCCAAGTACTGACCGCGCCCGACGTTGCTTAACTTCGGTGATCGGACGAGAACCGGTGTATTCAACGTGGTATGGACGTTGGCGACAGAGCAATCGAATGTGTACCACGGATTATCTAGCGGTCTAACATACCAACAAAAACTTCTCTCTAAATACTGTCGATGCTTGTCTGAGATTCGCACAATCATAGCAAAAAAAATGTTCTATCGCGAAATAAAAAGCCAACGTCACGCGGTGTTCCCAGGCGGTCACCCATCCAAGTACTGACCGCGCCCGACGTTGCTTAACTTCGGTGATCGGACGAGAACCGGTGTATTCAACGTGGTATGGACGTTGGCGACAGAGCAATCGAATGTGTACCACGGATTATCTAGCGGTCTAACATACCAACAAAAACTTCTCTCTAAATACTGTCGATGCTTGTCTGAGATTCGCACAATCATAGCAAAAAAAATGTTCTATCGCGAAATAAAAAGCCAACGTCACGCGGTGTTCCCAGGCGGTCACCCATCCAAGTACTGACCGCGCCCGACGTTGCTTAACTTCGGTGATCGGACGAGAACCGGTGTATTCAACGTGGTATGGACGTTGGCGACAGAGCAATCGAATGTGTACCACGGATTATCTAGCGGTCTAACATACCAACAAAAACTTCTCTCTAAATACTGTCGATGCTTGTCTGAGATTCGCACAATCATAGCAAAAAAAATGTTCTATCGCGAAATAAAAAGCCAACGTCACGCGGTGTTCCCAGGCGGTCACCCATCCAAGTACTGACCGCGCCCGACGTTGCTTAACTTCGGTGATCGGACGAGAACCGGTGTATTCAACGTGGTATGGACGTTGGCGACAGAGCAATCGAATGAGTACCACGGATTATCTAGCGGTCTAACATACCAACAAAAACTTCTCTCTAAATACTGTCGATGCTTGTCTGAGATTCGCACAATCATAGCAAAAAAAATGTTCTATCGCGAAATAAAAAGCCAACGTCACGCGGTGTTCCCAGGCGGTCACCCATCCAAGTACTGACCGCGCCCGACGTTGCTTAACTTCGGTGATCGGACGAGAACCGGTGTATTCAACGTGGTATGGACGTTGGCGACAGAGCAATCGAATGAGTACCACGGATTATCTAGCGGTCTAACATACCAACAAAAACTTCTCTCTAAATACTGTCGATGCTTGTCTGAGATTCGCACAATCATAGCAAAAAAAATGTTCTATCGCGAAATAAAAAGCCAACGTCACGCGGTGTTCCCAGGCGGTCACCCATCCAAGTACTGACCGCGCCCGACGTTGCTTAACTTCGGTGATCGGACGAGAACCGGTGTATTCAACGTGGTATGGACGTTGGCGACAGAGCAATCGAATGAGTACCACGGATTATCTAGCGGCCTAACATACCAACAAAAACTTCTCTCTAAATACTGTCGATGCTTGTCTGAGATTCGCACAATCATAGTAAAAAAAATTCTATTGTATTGGAAAAGAAATAGCCTACGTGACGCGGCGTTCCTAGGCCTCTAGGTCTTTGTTTTCATACTTATATTCGTATTCTTAGCTTACATCATATGACATTTTGGGAAAGCCATATCACCTATTTCATGACTCAGCTCGCATCCTATTTCCAGTCGACACCTTGACCGCGTTAAGCTTAGACCTGACCACATCAGACGTCATCTGGCGATAAATGAGTCAAAAGAAAGCCTCCGATGTCCCCTACCATCGTTTTTATTTCAATTCATTAGAAGTAGGATTATTTAATATTTTTTTATTCTATTACATGATTTAAAATAACTGTAAATGCTATTCAGATATTCTTAACTATTTTAATCGTTTATTATCAATTCGGAATTGGCCTGTCGTGATCGCAATTAGTTATTGGTCTAATTCGAAATTCCCTCAAAACAAACAATTGTCTCATATCGAAAAGATGCTAGAAATAGCGTCTGTCCAATCCAGATGAGTATACATTTGCACGAGAAGAATTCGACATTGGAAATTCTACATTAATCAAATTTATGTTACATGTTACAGCAGTTCATTTGATATAGGTGTTTATAGGTTAGTGATAAACCGCGATCGAGAACCATTAGTGGTGGCCAAATTGAGTTTCGCCAGAAGAAAGGCCGTGTTTTCGATGTGTACGGCGAGAAATCTCCGACCGGTCGGCAAGCAAGCGGCAAGCCAGTCCGTCGCGGCGCTTCGTTCGAGCAGGACGCGTTTTTACGTTAAAGAAACTTTTACCGACCTATTAAGTCGAAAAACATTTGTGTTGTGTAGTGTGTGTATAACTTTAGAGATAGAGTTAGGATTGTTTTATATCATTAACAGGTACGTTCACTTTATGTGTTTACTATGATGGCGTTATGATTTCATATTTCCGACATACCGTCTGCTTAGGAGCGTTGTAATGCTTCCTGGATTCTCCATACAAACTGTGGAATCAAAATGTGTTAAATGATATATTATTAACTATCTACGTTATTCTCAAACGTTAAATTGACGTGAATGTCAGTTCTGCAGTTTTCAGTACGATAGAGTTCAACGAATGCGCTGCGGTTATAAGTTTCACCTACTGTTATATAAAGTCGCTGGCGTCCGTAACTTCGTCTGCGCAGGATTAGTATATCGAGTATATTATATTACCGTGGCGTATGCAATGACATTAAAAATATCACATAAATAAGTTTTGGGTCGAATTTGAATATTATACAACAGTCGTAATATATTAACGTAATTGTATAAAAATTAAAAAAAAACATGCTAACAAACTTCCGCGTTTATAATATTCGAATATATTCATAACATAAAATAAATTCTCAACGAAGCATGCTTCAAACTGAAGCATTCAAACATTATATCTGAGAATTAGGAGGTCAAAATTTTTGATTTAAGTCCCTTGTAACCAGGCTTTATTTCTACATTTCACAAACCCCTAGTTACTTAAAAAACTCCACGATTTCATCATATTTGAGTAAACTGTAGGCGTTTAGTAACGGTCCATTCAAAACTTATTAGTTCAACTGTAGTTATGAATTAAAATTTATCAGGCGTTAACCTCCATTAAACTAACATACATTTTATGAAACGTCTCTTGGTCCATTTTATATTTATGACAGTTCATCAATCATAACTATATATCTTTTGGTAATTGAATTATCATAAAGAACTTATTTTTCTATATAATTTCATACTTATACAGCAAATACTGTAATTGGATAGTCCAAATCGGCTTTACCATACATTTTGGTAATTTGCGTATAACAAGTGAAACGCGAATAAATCCCATTTGCAATTATCAATATACGTGAAAAAAAAGTAAAATAGTATTTGAAATGGTGTAATGGTGTATTTGTAATGGTTTAAACAGTTGTTGGTAATAAATTGTAGGTAATTAAATAAAATGAGACGTTACATATTAAATAGCCGTAAAAGTATATAAATAAATAACAATTAAGCCATTGTGTGAATCGAATAATAAAAAAGAATATGATTCTGCTTCAGTTTCAATATCTTTTTTAAGCGGACTGAACAATTATTATTTGGAATCGACCTCAGGTTTTTTAGGCAATGTTTCCTGTACTAAAATACAGTACCCTATTTGGAAAACTATAGGAAGCCCTCCCAAAAACTGCTACCTTGTTTTGCAGTCTATTAACCGAACTTTCCTTCAATTTTATTTCGCGTCACGATAATATTGTTTCAAATACTTATCCATATAAATTCCATCGAAATCATTCGCTCTGAATACAATAGCCTTATCACGTATTCCACACAAGTTTACATAACATCGCTTGCCAACAAGTAGCCAAATTGATTCTTTTCAATACTCAAAATATTTGTTGCCATACTAAAGCGGCAGCCGGTGAATACAAAACAAAATGTTGTGTTTTATTGATATACCGTAATAATTGCAATTAGTTCAGTTTAACGAGTAATCGGATAGTTCGCAATGTCGTTTATACGCCCCAATTTTGACGTGATCATTATGATACGTAAACGACAGTGTCAATATTTTTTTCTTAATACTCACATGTTATTCAGTTAAGGATTCCACCTTCAGTCCTCGTGAAATGTTTGAGGCCTTCAGGCTTTAATCACTGTGTTGATTCACATTTATAGTTTGATAGACCCAGTGTGCGCAATGGCATCATACCAGCCTGACAGCCCAAGGAAGGGTCCCGTGGTTGATACCCGGTACGGTCAAAATCGGTGTCATGAGCATATATCAAATATTGGCTGTGTGTTATAAATGTGGCTGCGTATTTATAAAAATTGACTATATATAACTGTCAATTGAGTTAGCTAATACAAGCTCTTAGTAGTTTATTTTGGGACTGTTCGACCTTGTGTAGAAGTGATCAGTATGAGAATAGGTGTAGGAAAAATATATTGTTATGGTAGAATTAGATTTGTATGTATGTAGAATTTTATGTTATATTCTAACTACCTGGTGCCCACGGCTCTGTCAACGTTCACGCTCTTGGAAATTAAAATGGATAATTCAGTCAGAACTTAGTAGTAACTTAGTCGTAACACAAAAAACAGTTTTTACATTAGTGTAGCGGTTTTTATTACGCTTGCTTACATTTGATCATAGGCTTATAAAAAAAGTGTTAAACTTCCAAGTCATAATTCCAAACATCATCTTAAACTTTCTTTATTGTAGTGGAGTAAGTCGTTACGGACATTGTTTCACAGCGCGACTGCTGGTGCAGGTGGTTTATGGGACCCCAATGCCTCTAGCCCTTTCCGCCTCTAATTTTTTACCCATGACGGTCTCGCAAAAGGTGTAAAATCTTCCATTAACCGTGATTATTGGCGCCAGCTATCATTCTTATTATATTGTCTAGGATGACACCCTCCCCTGGAAGCAAATCCAACTGATGCTCTACATCCCACCCACGACAGTCCCACAAGGTTTGTAAACCGTCGTCCACAACGTCTTAGAGAAAACGAATTAGCCATAACGATGTCTTAATTGCAACACTAAGTACAGTATTATTTCCTAATAATAAATATTTATTAATCGACAATATTTTTTAAAAGCAATTGTTTCTCATGCAAGCTTTATAAGCGCGGAGCAAGCCTCAAAGGCCGTGTCTAATGCTAGTTCACGCGAGCATTGAAAGTGTGCGATGCAGAGAAAGTGACCTTGTTGCATCGAGCTATTTGTTAAACTTGTTTAGTTTTGAATAATTATTAGTTAACTAAGAAGTATCAAATATATTGAAAAGTTTTAAAACGATTAAAACTATCAAAATGTTAATGTCTTTTGTATAGATATCTATCTGGGCGTAACAAAAATTGAAAGTAATTATAACTGATATTCAACGTCTAAATAATGTATATTTAGCTCACTATTAATAATAGTGTATTTATGCAAAAATACTGAACTGAACACATCATCGTCAAGTTTTATTTGTTTATATATCTGAACATTAATTGTGAAATTCAGGTAAAAAACAGACAGATCTTAATATATTAAGTGAGTAATTAATTCCATTTAGCGATAAGAAACTTTTCCTTTACTCCTAAAATTAGGATCAATTCAAATCAAGCAAACATCAATTAATGTACCCATAAAAAACCTCTTTCGTGTCTTAGTTGAAAGACATATATTTTTATGAGTTTATTGCAAATGCACGAATATAGCATCTTTTTTACTTTTTATATACAAATTGCATTAAGTAGATTGGGTAATAAACAATCACACTAACAATGCTTATTTCCAAACAATAAGTTACGAAACGGCGATTAGATGAAAAACCTCGGCAGCCTTTGAGCCGTGTGAATTCGTACGTTGAAAGTCGAAACTTTAATTTGCTTGCAAATTGTAATCAAAGTGTTTTGTTTTATTCGAGATTAACTTTAGACGGAAATTATCTTTCACCAAATCAGGTTTAACTGTTATGCTGTTAATATTTTAAGTATTCTCTGTTTAGCTATATAATTGCGTCCATTTTGTTTTCAATAGACAAACTTTCTATACTCTCCAACATCGTTAAGACGTATTTAAGACAATTAATTATATCAGTATGACGATGATATAATTCGCTTTTCGTTCTGCGCAAAACTTCCTTGAAACAGGCACAGGTATATTAAACATTAGCATTATCTACTTTGTCAAATGGTACAGAGGTTGAGAGTAGGAGATATTTCTTACAAAAATAATAATAATATTAGGATAAATTTCACACACAGTAAGCTATTTCAACCTTCATAACCCTAATAGACCAAATAGCAAGCAATACTCCGTAAAAAAACCCACAACCACTCGACGTACGTTTCGCCCCGACACCGGAGCATCCTTAGGAAGTTGCCTCTTCGAACAGCGTGCGATGTGCTTGAAGTATTGCTTGCATATTGGTCTATTAGGGTTTTGTAGGTACTCTGGACTTCCGCAAGGTAATGCCTGATTCTATATTTTTATACTTTCTTTAAATTCGTATTATAACACCGTAAGTATTCCGGTTATAATTTGATTATTGTTATAATTTGTTGTATATCACTTAAATCAAATTTCAACAGAAAAACTTAAAGCCATAAAGGTTTTGCGGTAAAATAAACAATGGCAAGCTTGAGAATGCCCAAGGAAATGTGGAGTTAGCGATTTCACGTCACATGTAGTGGGTTCAACGAGCCACTTCTCACAACTGTGAGAAACTGTTTCGCTTTATATAGGTTTTAGTTTATGAGAATTTTTTATAGGTCCAAATAAATTACTCAAAGGGTGCCTTTAGTGGAATAGTGTGTCAGGTAGGCGTATGCTATGCAATTCTTATCTTAAAATTATAAATGAAGGTCCAACGAATGTGTCAGCACAGAGCCAGCTCACAAATATCGCGTTTATTTAAACAGTAATAAAAATGGATCATTGGAAAAGTCAATAAAAACTGATTTAACCATTTCTTCAAGTATTCACATGTTAAAGTATACTTTCTAATGACAATATTTCTAAGTTCTAACACACTTTTATTAACATTCATATTTTATGATGAATATTTTGTTTCGATAAAATATTTTCAAATCTTAACTAAATTGAAATAGCAAAGTGTAGTGTACGACGCTCAATCTAACACACTTAAATAGAACTAGATAAATATATCTATCTATATTTAATGTCGTAGTAGCAAGCTATTATTATACATTTAATAATATCTGGCAACTACCTCATTACTATGAGGCTTTCTTCAAGGCTTCGAAAGTAAAATTAAATAAAAATATTAAATATATTATTGAATCACATTATATATGATTTCGGTACAATATTATATAGAAAAAAGTGGCACCAGAAGAAGTCAACATTCTATGGGGAAGAAATTAAAGTTACTAATAGCTGCTATAGATATAAAACTAATCAAAATATCACGGATACAGTTAGTCAAGAACGAACGGTATTCTATAAGTTTTTGTGACTCGTATGAAAGCGACATTATAATAATATCAGACAATAGGACGCGTAACACGTTACGTCACAATATCAATACGTCGATTTCTAGTTACATATTATTTGTACTAGATACATTTATTAGGCAGCTAAAGAAAGTATGAGTCTTAATCCGATAAACGGACTATGTAATATACAAATTTATTTTAATTTTACCACTACATAGTTCTTGATATAATTTCCAAGCCTCGTTGTGTGCATTCAATTGTTTTATTTGACGTGATAACATTTAGTACTAGAATCACCAAGTAAAATTGCTAATTTGTTTGCAAAATTGATGTAACATTGAAATGCTTCTATGTCCAAGCCGGACGTAGTTATAACAGTATTTTATACTGTATTTGCCTTTATAACATGTACAGGTTACGGTTATTTACGTTCATGCTTTACATGTTTTGTATTTTAAATACTAACTTTGTGAACCTGGTCGGTAAATTTTAATGACGATCCTTCTTGTGTGGAAAGATATAATCCTAACTATTTTCGTTGTGTCTTTTCTCTATGCTGAAATAAGTATAAGAGTGTGATATTATAATACAATTTTTTACTTTTACAAGCCTTAACAGTTACGTTATAATTACTAATTCACCTTACGTAATGAATTCACTGGTTATTTATTTGTCTTATATAAAAGCTTAGACTTAGTTTCTGTACAATGTTCACTTTTCTTTATTAAGAGACATAGGTGATTACATTTCTTGAACAAATTACACACTAACCACACTCCTTTTTGTTTCTACGATGAAGTTTAATATCTAACCGCTATTTGAATGCTAACTAGAATCTCCGCATTCTTGACATTCAATCTTAAAGGATGAGGAAAGGCGCGTTATAGTGTCTAATCTAAGGCATGAATTAAATTTTTTCCCATAGCACGAACCAACTCTTAAAAAAAGCCTTTTTGATAGTTGAATGGCGTTTTAAATGTGGAACTAAGATTGTTATCTCCCCCAAGTTAAACATAAAAGTTGCTTATAAAAGGGACGCATGTAGGTATGGCCGGATAAAACTGTGTACTACAACCAATTTTTTAATCTGACATAAACTGAGGCGAACCGGCATAATTTTTACTGCCGTGGCAAAAACCAGGCAACGAAGCAAGTAGACTCATGGATTAAAATTTAATTAATTTAGTAAACGATACAATAAATTTGATGGCTGACATTACGATCAAATTAGTATTCGAAAAAAAGTATCGTCGTCGTGCTCACTGTAGCCGAAGATGCTTGTGATTAAACTTTTAATTAACTAGGATATGTTGCCACAGATGGCGCACCCACGGTGATGGCTGCAGGAGTTTATGGAGTCCTATGCGCGGTGCTGCTGGCCAGCGCCGCGTGTTATACGGTTGACTGCAACCATGAGTACACCGACTGCGATACTGAACTTAGTGAGTATTTATTGTATGGGAAATGTTAATCGAAAAATTGTTTGGTATAATGTAATATCTTCTTCTTCTTATGGTGCCGTCTCCTTTTGAAGGTTGGCGATCATTACAGCTAATTTAACTTTGGATGCTGCGTTTCTGAATAACGACTTCGTACTTTGACCAAACCATGTAATATAAAATAACAAAAAAAAACTTTTTGGACAGCTAGACGTAGGTAGCTTCGTTCTTTATGATGAAAGTTCCGTCAAGTCACCAAAGAGATGTAATAAAATATTGCATTATCAAGACTGGACTTTTTGTGATTATATGTTCAAAATTCATTTAAGGCAACGATTACTGATATCTAAATGGTTTGCGGTGTTTACAGAACGATAACCGAACAACAAATTATGTAGTTTTTTATGAAATCAACAATTCTTATCGATTAAACATTACTTAATGTGTATATTGTTCACAACATTGCACTCCAGTATATATAATGATGACCACTTATGATATTAATAATTTATGATGCCATATAGGGATAAATCTAAGCAATTTTTAAACGTTGTCTATAAAAGTTGTCATGTGAGAAAAACTATAGAAATTCAACGCAATGACAAGGTAGTCATTGCGTTGCAATTCCTACTATTAAGATGCCTTTGAAATTGATATATTTTTTATAAATGGAAATTCATAAATATTCACTTATTTAACACAATATAAGAAAAACACATTGGTGCTCGTACTATATCGATAATGTTTTTCTTACTAGTTGTTAGTTCACGAAACGTAAATGTTATTTTCAAATGAAATACCAACTATAGAATTGGATTCATGTATAAAATACTTATAATTTAAGGTTTTACAATATTAAAATAAATGTCTCTTGTTCTTTATATGTCTGTTGATCTCAGGATTAATTAGAATTGAACATTATTTTTGTGACGATTCATTTCTTGACGAATAGCAGAGCATATCGCTTCTATTAATACCAGTTCGCATTATCCAATATATATAAATCTCGTGAGCAGTCTGGTCCAACTTAACAGATAGGATAGCTTAGATCTTTAATTATAGTCGCAATTTTATTTTATTGCAAATTATTTGTCTATAATTATTTAACAGTCACAATTGTTTGTTAACTCCAAAAGATTCTAACAGATGTCGATACTTTTTGACTAGATTGAGTATGTAATCAATAGATATCACTGCTATGGTAAACCGACAAACATGTCATATATATAATTTAGCACCCTAAATAGAGCATACTTTTATTGTTTAAAAAACTTAAGACTATAAACATATCCCCGCACACTTAAAGCTGATAATATTTTTTTATTGAATTAAAATAATGATTGTTAGAAATCACATTTAAGGCAAAACAACGTTTGGATCACCAAGTTGATAATAAAACTATAACGTTCTTTTCTTGGTGTATATTTTTTGTGAAAGAGTTTTTATCTCCTATAACAATATTGGGATCGCTGATCTCAACAGGTATAGTGATAGCGCAACAGGTTTTGAAACAAGTGTTTGTAAGGTCACGTGATTGTGATTCACAACTCAACGTGGGCCGTATAACTTTCATACGGTTAACGAAGTTCAATTTTTCACAATACGTCCAGTTTGAGCCGAGAAAGTGAAAATTAGTGTATTCATATAGCGAATGCAAACGTAACGGGCAAATATAACAGTTCCTGGAATCGAAAGTAGTACATAATATTGGTTAAAATTGTGAATACTTTAAAGTGACCGACCGCAGTTGAGTTTTGATTTAAACATACCAGCTTGTCTGTAGCTGGCGAGTAAATCATTTTTTTGAACGTAAAATGATGTAGCGAAACCGGCCGCATAGAATCGTGACTTCACCGCTACCTTTTCGGGCATCTCAACATTCCATAAACACCACTCGTTTTGTTTGATTGCTTTTTGAATTGTATTTCATTGTAATTCATGATGATATGTAAAAAAATTGCTGCAACGCGGTGATTTTTTGTATTCAGCCTTCGTGTAAAAAAAATGAAAAAAAAAACATGTGTACGTGAATTATAAATTCTATTATGATGAAAATTATAAAATATGTAGTAATTTACTGATATTTATAGATTTTGAATGAATTATTTTTTTACGTACATATAACACATTTTATTTTAATATCGAGGTGACTCTCTACTAACACACACCAAACGCACTTCAAAATCGAAACCCGGGTGTGCAATACCCACCCAAAATAGCCTCGGCTATCAACGCCCACGTGTATGAACTTTTTTGTTAAAAATACAAAAGTTAACGTAAACAGGTGATGTAAGTTCTTTGGACCGTGATCGTAGCGGTATTCCGACCATATCGGAGTATCAAAGCGGTTTAAAAGATATAGAGAAATTCAAATAGTGCCGCGACGGATGAAGTATTGATCCGGTTCTTAGTATGGACAACACGATTATATGTTATACAGTAAAACTATGTAATTAACGTACGTACATTAAATTGTATCTAATGATAGACCAGTTCAATATCAGAGTAACATAGTAAGACTTTGTCAGATGTGTTGAAAGTTAAATGTTAACGAAATCGTTTTAGAAATCGTTAATTTTAAACCGTACTCTTTTAGGAAAAGAAAAGTTTTTAAGTTTTTTTACTCTGTGAATATTAGTATATAATGCTGCATTTTTAAAATAAAATTAGAATGAACGCTTAAAATGATGGAAACGGACACTCAGTTTTTGTATACATTATCTGAATGGGAAATTTTTATTGAAACAAGATACGATTTAAGGTTAAAAAGTAGCCACTCCACAGATGTAATAAATAAAAAATCAATTTGAATTTCGAATAAGTATTAAAACCTTATGCATGTAAATGCTAAGGCCATAGATATATTAGCAGGATAAGTATTTATTGATATCCGGGCTGATTTCTAGTACTTAGTGATTAATGTACCCCATTTGACACTCGCACAGTCGTGTTTATACGACCTTGTCCCTCTTAGAGATGTGATCGACCGAGACAACACGTAAGCGAAAGTTAACGACCGTGATAAAGCCTTAGAAGCTTCTATAAGCTCATATGATAACTAACACTAACCTCGTAATATGTGAAAATTCTAAAATTTGGTTCTAAATTCTCATATAGCTAACATTCTATGTGATTGAATGAATTCTATATAAAGTAAATTTTGAGACGGCCTTAGCCTTAGGTTATATTGGGGTACATACAGTGGGTAGACAAAATTTAAAGAATATCTTGAAAGGTGAATAGGTGAAAGGTACCTCATGAATTGAGTGAATCAAACCGACAAACGCGCGTCGCCTGCTGCGTTACATTGCCCAACCGGCACAATAATGAGGGAATTTTAAACTGGATTATTACATGTAAAGAAAAGTGGATCCTGTACTATAATCGTAAACGCTCATCGCTATAGCTGAACCTTGGTGAACAATCAAAATCTTGCCTAAAGCGAAAATTGACTCAAAAAAAGTTACTTGTAAGCGTTTGGTGGACTAGTGCCGGTGTTGTACACTATAGCTTTCTTAAATCTGGCCAGACGATTACGGCTAATGTCTATTATCAGCATCTGCAAACCATGATGGAAAAGCTCGCTGTTAAGCAACCGAGACTTGTCAATCTCTAGGCTACTGCTGCTTCAAGACAACGCTAGAACACACACGGCCCCACAGACGGCTACCAAATTGGAATATCTAAGATATCCATCGTACTCTCCGGACCTTGCTCCAACAAATTACCATTTTTTCGAAATTTGGATAACTCCGTGCAAAGAAAAAAATTCAATTCCAAACCGCTTTTAAAGATTTCTTCGATTCCCATCCGAATGGCTTTTTTAGTAAAGGGATCAATGAAGTACCTATAAGATGGCAAAAGTGTATAGATAGCAATGGTATATACATTGATTAAAAAAATATATTTTAATATGAAAAAATCGCCTTTATGTTCCTCCCATACAAAACGCCAATTTCATATGTAATGTAACCTAATATTTATTAATCCACAATATTAATAAGTATTGCTGCGTTAAAATACATACAATAAAAACAAGAAATATTTATTTGCACTGACTTCGGCCAAGCCACTGCTGCTGTATAGTCAGCAAATTAATATGATATGCTAAAAATGACATACAAAAATAATGGCATAGTAAGTATTATACTAAACTTAAGTCTTAATGATACATTGAAACATGTCACAATAACTAGTAATAATATTCACATACCGATTTTTTTTCCTCCAAGTATATCAATAATAAATTGTCAAAGAAAATAATCCTACAACAGTAAAAGCAGATAAGTAAAATTTTTATCCGTTAAGCTCGGTACTTTATCTAAACACTATCCAAGCCATAAACTATTTTGCATTTTATTAGTCGTTTTCGTCATATATGGAAATGTCACGAGCTTCATCTAGTTCGATCGAGTCTAATAAAAACGACTAAAATATATAAACACAAAATATTGTGTAGATAAAAACAAAGAAAAGACGATGGAGAAACGAGAATATTATTAACAATAAAATTCTCGACTGAGCAATAATGGGTTCCTTTATTAACTATTAACACATTCTCATACTGAGGATAAACATGATGGTGTAATATCATGTCATATAAAAAAACATTCAGGGAAAGAGAAACTGCTTCGTCTCTTCCCCTATGCCATAATATTCTATTAGGCACATAAGAAAACAAAGATGACTGGACTGAAGATCATGACTGGATTAAAATAACGCATTTTTAATTAAAGGACACCGAAAGTTATCGGAAACTCACACGATTATAACTTGAAAGCTATGGAAGAGCAATATGGCTTCCCGTTGTTATTGAGGGCTTACGGTCATGAAGTTCACCAAGTATTTTGTAATTAAAGGCTTCACTTGTTTAGAGAAGTCCGATTCATAAGTTTTATCAAAATTTTAACTATTTTAAGACTTAGGATATTGTGATTTGCATACGCTTTTAACTCTAACTTGTACATAATGAGTATAAACAACTTATGATACGTACATAGTAAAAGCTTAATGCCTTAATTACACGTGGGTGACAAAGATATTCACTGGTCGCATACACGCAGGCGAAGTCCTGACGATGGAGTGTCATGTTTTCTTCGCCAGGCCGTTACCAACTGTGTATTAATAGGTATTTTTTATTAAAAAATTTGTTTGTATTGACTTGCAAAATTTATTAGAATTCTCATGAAGATGCTGTATCAGCATTTACAGATTATTTAGGTACGTTTCACCAACTTGAAATTAGGATATCATAAACACTATTTTCTTTACATTAAATAATTGGATAGCTATTATTATAATATTGTATTTTATTCACATAACTATTACTCATTAAAAAAAAGTATATTACAATATTTAAATTTCGTAAAAATACAATAAATTAATCCGTTAACAAAAGTGGTTTTCTCTAAAATATTATTATTTTAAATTATAAGAACGAGACACGTATGAGGCTTGCTAATGAATAGCAACGTAATTAATTACCCGCATCCTTCGGAATTTTAAGTCGATCATTGTCAAAGCAACAAGTATAATACAGAAAAATTTGCAGAGTTTAAAAACACAAATCTTACGCAATATTCCTTACGTATTCATTATTCATTGATTCGTCCGGGTTTTCGCTGTTTCGAAATCAATGTCATTACCGAAACGAACAGGATTTGGGAGTGTGTCAAGAATTATTATTGCACCGTTTTTAATTTACACTTTTTTTGCTTCGAATACAAATCATGCGGTCTTCATAAATTAGCATTTTCTTGTAACATTTTACGTTCTTTAATTGCTTGTTAATATCCATGTCCGTAAAATGAAGGTAATTAGTGATATAATAGAGATCCTCAATTATATAGGAGAAAGTGAATAACAATTTGATAAACCTTATGTGGAACTAGAATTAAGTTTCACTGTTAAATATCCGTGAATAATCAAACGATCTGAAAATATTTTTCGATCGTTTATATAGTTACATTAAAATCGATTAAA
This sequence comes from Pontia daplidice, assembly GCA_963693355.1. NCBI lineage: Eukaryota > Metazoa > Arthropoda > Insecta > Lepidoptera > Pieridae > Pontia > Pontia daplidice. Next base: position 9,353,642 of record CAVNZL010000138.1, on the reverse strand, counting down.
ATTTTATATGCATCATAATGTCTTCTAGTCAAAAACTGACATTAAGGATGTAAAACAAAAGACAAATTTATGACGTTTAATTGTTATCAGTCAAAAGCATATCTATTTAGACACGCGACATTAAATAATTTCGTTTGTTAACACATTCACCTCCTCACCAAACTTGACAAAAGTATTTCAAATTTTGTTTTTCATACTGACGAACTACATGTATAGGCTGAAAAATAATACGACTAACAATAAATTATGCTTCAGTAATACGACCTTATCGCGACTAATAGTTTGAGAAGAAAGTAATAAGGCGATAGTTGTAATTAAACTTATATGATGAGCGGATCGTGATACGACTGAGATTTATATATATATAATTCTTTATTTGTATCATACATCAAATGTATACACAATAATATAATAATTATCATAGACGATGAAAAAGGACGGTCTTACTGCAAAAAGTAGCCTCATATATAGATCGTGCGCTGCGGATTGAAAAATAATAAAAAAAACTTCTATAACATAGATTAGTACTCAACTAATACTCACTATTAGATTTCAAATAAATTAAATACATACAAGTCTTAATCTTAGTAACTTGAAGTAGTGTCTAATGGCTTTTAATAATTTCGTCTTTCGAGATATATCGTGTCCTAATATTTCAAAATTGCCACCCATATTCTTTATAACACATTTAGAATTTGGAGACTAGTTAAACAACGATTTTTGTATCAACTTTTTCGATCTCACGCTAACAAATATTGATGATACTGTTAAAGTATGAAAGTTTTGATTAGATTACAAGAAATTGATTGTTTCTCAAAGGTTGCATTCTATAATAACGGTGTTATTGATTTAATGTAACGGATCCGTAGCAATCGACCAACTTTTAAACCAGAACGGACTAATTTAAGTATATTTTTCGATTAAATATAGAAAGGTCTCTCTAAACGTTATTTATTTCTTTAACAAACAGATAATAAGGGTATTTTAAACAGAATATACCAGTCGCTATTGCAACCACAGATTAATTCGTAATCAAAAGAACTGTCAATTGCGGTTGTCGCTTATACAGACAGAACAATCCGCTGCGTATATATTTATACTATCGAATATTAGATATATCATCAGAACGTGCGCTAGGCTATCTTATTTTTTTTGCTAATCAAAACTTCTCCCAAAAAAACTCATCCGTGAAACTACAACAAAAGAAAAACATGTTTATTGTTCGTGTTCTATTGTTATCCATTTCATAACATTTAACCAATAAAAAGAAATGTCTCTTACGACTAAACTATTACAAAATTCTCGATACCACCTACTTTAGATATTGAACATGATCAATTTATTGAGTCGTATTTTGAAGTTAGGTCTTTAGTTTCAAGATTATATTTGTTATTATTTTAACCCTATTTGAACACGAACTATATTTTGTCTTTTATTTACATAACCTTTACTCATCTAAAGAAAAACACTTTATGAACGGATTTAAGTTATGTCTTTTTAAATATTATTTTTTATTACATAACTTACGGTAGACTACCGTAACCACGCACGCTGTAAAGTACGCGAAACGTCGGACAAATTTAAAATAATGTCAACATAATTAAATCCGTTCATAAAGTGTTTTTTTTTCGAACTATATTTGTAAATGCACAATAGTTTATTTGTTTAGTTCATAAGAATAATTCATTGTTTCAGGTAAATTAATGAGCGAGGATGATGAAGGATATGCGGGGACGCAAATATCGATAGACATAGTCCCTCCTACTTCGTCTACCTCCACTTCAACTACTGAAAAAAGAGGAACCACAGAAGTGGTTGTCACTACAGAAACAAATGCAGTAGAATCACCAGCCAAACCGAAACCCAGACTTCTAAATTTAAGCGTTGATGAATTACAAAACTTTGCGAATGCATTGCACAATCAAACTAACCAGAAAGAACCAAAGACCATAAGCGACCTTAGTGACGTTAACATGGACGAAGAAGATGAATCACCCAAAATCTCTGATAATAAACAGAAACACATATCGGATAAATTCTATTCAAATCTTCAAGTACCATTCAATCCCTTAATGACAATAGACAGGTCAGAAGAGGAAACTTGTAAGGAGAATGAAATAACATACAAGGTATGTCAACTGAATAACTGGCTCGAGTATTCTAAACATCCTAAATATACAATTCATAAACATGGCAATCGTTAACGTCTTGTCTCAACAACATTTCTAAATGTACACATAGTTTTAACGTATATTTGTCTCTAAATTGTTGATAATGCATTTAGTTTTTGAGGTTTTCATCACACGTTGTCAGTAGAATTTAGCACATTTTCAAGAATAATTTCACTTTTCGTTTACACAAAATCTTATGTCATAAAAAGTAATTTTAAAAATAATTAATATCCACCAAGTCAAGGCCAGCCTTAAGCTTCACATGTATTATGGTTTATGTCAAAAGCTCGGGGAGAAAATGGACAGAGGCTGCGAAGAATCATGTGAATGTGCCCCAGGAGGTTTATTTGAATGTTCGCCGAGGTGCAAACATCCATACATACGAAGGGGAAGACGTCTCAATGATCCCCTGTGCTTTGAATCGCCGGTCGACGAATGCTGCTCTATAATGGCCTGCGCTAATGGCGGTGAGTTACAAAAGACTGGGTGATGTCCTATTTGTAAAGTAAATTAAGAAATTATTTAAAGATTCGGTGTGTGTTTGTTTATAATAGAAACGATGCGTAACAAAAAGAAATATGAATATACGTTGCATCCATGTGATATTTTGGCTCCCTAAACATACGATTCTAATTTTACAAGCTTAGTTGGAATTTGTTAATTTCTCATCTAATTTTTTTAATTTATTGTAAGCAACCAATTTAATCTTGTATAAAAAAACATTTTTATTAATATTAACTTTCTGGATAAAACAATTTGATTAAATTTCATAATGAAGTATCAAACTTTCTTAATTTTTAGACATGAAGCCGACAACCTTAGAAATCTGTCGATATGGTAATGAGACCTACCACGTTGGTGCAAAGTGGGATATTGGGTGCGAACAAATTTGTACTTGCGAAAGAAACTCTGTCGTCACATGTAAGCCTAGGTTCGTAGCATAGCATGTATACAGACTAATAAAATCTATGTATATTTTCTTACAGATTGATTTATTCTTGCAAATTTATATGTTCTGAATACTAATCCAAACTGGGATAATTATACCTATAAATTCATTCTAAACTTTTATTGAACGTAGTTAATAAAAGTTATTTATAAAACACACGCATTGCATTATATACCTTCTGCGGATCGATTTATGCAGATAATTAATAAATTTTCCTGTTTACCCGTGAAAAGATTTTTATGAATATTTTATTCTTGTTATTCAGTTATTAAAATAGGTCTTAGAACTATATTGGCATTTTATATTTTAGATAGAGTCGGAGTGCTATTGTTTCACGCTTACATTTCATAATTGCAGTGTTTATAATGTTAACAGGTGTACCCGAATGCCGCAATCGGATAGATGCATCAACGTGCAAGACCCTAATGACGCGTGTTGCGAAATACAAATATGCGATGTTTCCCAAGACGCGCACGAGGAGGCCATTGACAACGGCACTCTAAGCACATCCACCACTGCAGTAAGTAAATATAGATAACTTATAGTAAGTTTTGTGGATGGTAATTACGAATTCATTAGTAAGAGATAAAATGTAGCTCTTCAGTTAGAAGAGTGTATTAAAATGCTCTCTTCTAACTGAAGAGCTATTTTGTCTCTTTTTGTCACATTATGTTACACTGCGATGAAATTTATATTATTTATTTGTAATGTTAAGCAAATAATAAAATAATATAAAGCCACTTGGAATGCTGTATGGGCGTAAAATCCTTAAATGAATCCTCCCAGAGAAGATTCGAAACCGAATACGACTTCCAGTTGTTAAAAATAGAACATACCCTTAAGGGCCGGCAACACAAACTAGATGTTTATGGGCTGCGACTGTTGCTACTTAGGCCCAGCGCAAGGTCTTTTGCTCCATACTTAATTTAAAAAAAACATTACGTACATCTTTTAGTGCAAAAGACTTTTTTCTATACTCTGTATGAAATGAAAAAAGATGTTTATAAGAAACTAGTATGAATCTTGTTTAATTTATAGTCTTTACATTACAGAAACCTGAAGTTCCCAATGATGTCCCAATGATGGATACAAAAGTGACAAGACCCTTAGTTCTTCCTGAACCCATTGGATCAATCAAGGTTCTTCAAAACAACAGCGTTCAAGTCAACTTAATACATCCAAACGATACGATCGATCCTATCCATTTAGAACTTAGTAGTGACGGGGGACAAACATACAATGATGTTGAACTAAGATATACAAACCTAATTTTAAACCTTGAAGGAGGGCGAGATTATATTCTTAAAACTAAGGAAACGGGAACAAAGTTCAATTTTACGATAACAACGTCTGATGACAATGAAGTACTTGAAGAGAGGGCTGATAATATGAGAGAAGGTTGCTATCATGATGGACAGTTTTATGCAATCGGTAAGATATTAAATGTGAAGAATTTTATCAACAAAACCATTTTGGTAATGACAGCTACAATAATACGGTCCAAACTAAACTAAATCATTTACAATAACATAGTTTTTCATTTTACAATAACACCTTAGTCGTGTTTTTATAGTAATTTAAAACCGAGGAAATCACACTCATATATGAAACGATAATTATTTCGATGAAACTATTAAATTATATTCTAGGTAATTAATTAATTTCCATATCTATCCATGCCTTCATTGATTAAGTCAAAGTATTTATAAATAAGAAATAAAATAAATTTTGATTAATTTTAACAGATAATAAATAAAAAATTTGAATTGCCGTAATAAAAAAGTAGTCTTAATTATAACTGTTACTCAATGTCTCATATTTTCAGGTGATGAAATTCACATAGGTTGTACAGAGTTATGTGAATGTACGGGACCAGACACAAAGGAATGTGCACCTTTAGTATGTCCTAATCATGTCGGTCTAGAATTAGTATCCAAAGGTTGTGTCCGATGGGCGACAAATCCGCCCCCAAAACCGCCCAATTGCTGCCCACGAACTGCCCGCTGTCTAAGCGACGGAACCTGTCATTATAAAGGCGTTGCGTAAGTACATTTTTTAATGAAATGGCCTGCTGACTAAGGTAATCGGTCGCTGAATAAGGTATCTTTTATGAATTTAAATTGTTGGTTTTTGCTTAATCTTTAATTTTATAGATATTTTCGCATAACATTAAAATATACTAAAAGCCGAGTACGGAATTGAATACGATACTTTACCTTACGGCTATTTTGTAAAAACGGTTTATTTTGGAATAAAAAAAGGCTTGCCTAAAAATATATATAAACAATATCTTTTACCCTTGCTTCATTAAGGGGGTTACAAATCGTCGCGTGTGTAACAAACTGATTCTAAATTTCTCGGTTCCAGAATACCCAACTGGAGTGAGGTTCCCCTTCATTTGACAGGCTGTGAACAGCATTGTTTCTGTGAGAATGGCGAGTTGGATTGTCAGGAAGCCTGTAACCCTCTTCCACCCTTGCCACCTCCGACCCTCAGATGCCCACCAATGCACCGACCTGCAGCTGTAAATATTTCCGACGAAGACTGCTGCAAGGAATGGGGCTGTGTGCCGCATGGTAAGCCAGGAAATATTCTAAAAAATAAAGGTTAATCAATCAAACTACGAAATCGATATCTAATAATATGTTGACAAATTCAACGCTATCAAATCGTTTTACAGAATGTCTAAATTTTAAACAATTGTAAATATGATAGCTTTTTTTATCCTTCATTGAATTTTATTTGTCTAGAATTAGCGCTTTGTTCACTTTATTAAAATCATAAGCAACATTATCGTATGCCATTCAACCAATTCATAATAATCATTGCATGCTAATCATTCACTCATTACAGCTGGAATGAACGCATCGATTCAAAATCATAAAACTTATAACCATGCTACTCCATCACCATTAACAACACCCAGATTCGTTTTACCCACCCCATCACTTACCACAGAGGCAATGAATCTTAAGCGTGTACATTCCGGAAATTTAGATTTTTTTAAACACCTACGTCCAATAAAAACCGGAATACCTAAATATTTAAAGTCCTTAGTACCAGTAATGCTTAACGATACCTATAGAGAAGTTGATGATCATAAAAACGTTACTTCCTTCATTATGTATGATACAGATTCTCCCATTAATAATATAAATAATCAAGCAGTAGTATCCCATAATACTGATCAATTACCATATGTTAGCCCAGTGAAAAAGTTACATTCAGGGATCGTAGTTGCTACTCATGATCGAACAGAAGGGCAAAATAAGAATATGTGGGATACACAAACTTTCGATATAAAACATAGAGTATTAAATGGTCAGCAAAATTATGCCACTAAACAAACGAATCATGAACAAGAAAATGTTAAATATTTCACTCCTGCATATGCACCGAAAGATTTGACGATTCAGCATCAACAGTTTAGCCATCTAGAACCGAGTCAATCATATCCCGGAGAAATTAAATTTGCGCCTTTGAAAAATAATGAATCTGATATATTTTCTCATCCAATTCCTAAAAACTCAATTCCGATTGATAATAATCAAATGGATAAATTAATAACAAATAATCAAGGAAAATATATAACCGTTTTACGAAATAAAGACTTGAAAACACACACAGTAGGAAAAACTGCATGGAAATCTGACATTCATAAGCATTTGCTTCTTCAAGCTCCTAATCCTTATGAAACAGTTCTCCTTAGAGCCCTCCCTAACACCAGATTACATTCAACAATCAATGCGCAAATCAAAAATCCAAATAAGCCTTCTAAATATTCCACCCTCGACCTTGAAAATATTTTAAGTCAGATGGAAGTAGAGACTGATGTGAACCGAAACCTTGGAAGATCAGCTGAAAAGAATCGAGCGACCGCGGCAGGTCAGTGACCTCGCCTGGGTATCTCATTTTCTGTAATCTGTCTTGAAACCATTTATTTTTCTTTTCGGACACTTCCAATCTTCCAAATATAATCTACTCATCATAAAACACACTATCATCCACTATCGCACATTCTCAGTAAATTATTTGTGTGACATACATAAATAGTTTTAGCGACAATTAATTATAGCGATCAGATGTCCAAATAAAGTGTTTTACAGGTCAAATACCCCCAGGATTTCCAAGTAGTCATCCAGCATTTCTTCCAACTGTGCCACCAGATGACATATTTTCAGACAACCAAAATGATATTCATCGACCTACTAATCCTTTGGAGCCTCCGTTAGCTGGTCTCCCACCTGGATTACAAATACCCAGTTTTGGAGACGAAAATAGAAAATTGACGGTTATATCTTTACAATCCGATTCACCGACGAGTATAAAAATGTTGTTTGGCCTGCCTCCTGTGTTGGTTGGGCTACGGGGCAGTGTAGACTTGAGATATACAGATACAGAGTAAGTATATTATATGTATGTAAAATTAAATAAATTTTAAACATTTTACCCATACATACTCATAGCATACATTACAACATAGCATTTACATTATCATTATTAAACAAAGTTACACTTTCAATTACCAGCCAACTATTCCCTTTATTGGATACAAACAGATTAAATTTCGACTAATACAAGTATTAATTTAATTAAATCTCTTTTCAGCGATGATGACGTTTCGCATTGGTATTCCCAAGTATTCGCACCAGCTGATGAAATACTAACCACTCCTCGATTGGAATTCCGTTTAGCTGGACTCAAACCGGATACAACATACAAAATACGTGGCAAATTATTCTTACATAATCTCCCAGTGGAACCGGAGAGTAAAATTTACACCGTACGAACTCAAACATTGCTGACAGTGAGTCATTATATCACCTATATTTAATGCTGTTATGTTGTATTAAATAATTCCTCTTCCTTTGTTATTCAACTTCAATTAACGCGATTGTAGAAATGCTGTTTTCATTTACTATATGGGATAATAATAAGGGAAATAGAGAGAATTTACAATATTACAGCCAGGCTTGACTGGTGCGTGATAGGACATCAGCTTCGTTAGAATAACAAAGTGGATTTTTTTGTAGGATGTTGAAGAATCAGAGGAGAAACGAAGAGATATCGATTGTAAACTGACTGTGGTAGAGGTGAATGACACCACAGCGCAAGTGACTTGGCGACATTTCACTGAGGAAGAGCTGCAGTTCATTGATGGGGTTCAAGTTCGGTAAGCGTGTTACATTTCATATTAATTTATTTTATAATAATTTTACACTGGGTCCACAGGTGACACCCACATCCTTTATCTACTTCGAGCTATGGAAATAATAATCATCCACACAGTGTTATTTTTTTCCAGGTATCGACCTGTAGGAACTCCTATATACAGCATGACTGAGCTGCTACATCACAGTCGATCAGCTGCATATCTTCAGGACCTGAGACCAGAGACCAGATATGAAGCTTCCCTGGTCCTCATTCCTCCTACACGAGCTGTCACTGAATTAGTTGACTCAGGTCATGTGGAGTTCACTACGGCTCCGTACATTGGTAAGTGCTATTACCTACACTTGAGTATACAATACTCTATGCACATATGAATAGAGAAAATCATTGGATTTATACGAGATTCATTAAAATATTTTTCAATTTTACGCCAACTTTTAGCGTAGCTACCAATTTTACTAAGAAAATAATAACTCGTTACGTTAACTATTTGAAATTAAATTATATGTAAAAACAATGGTTATATGAAAACCTTATTTACAATAAGGTTTTGAAAGACAATTGAAAGACACGATTTTCTTCAATTGTGTATCGAGTCTGGCAATGGACTGATGTGCTGGAACAAATAGTTTTCTTTTAAAAACTTAAAAAAGCTCCTCTTATCATTATCATAGTAAAACCTAAACCTTTATACATTTCCTTTTTCGTTTCAGACCCATACAACTGGTCCGTGTCTGTGGAGGCTCGTGTTGTGGGTTCGGAAGCCGCTGAAATAACGTGGCATGGTGTACCGTCTCCCGCTGAGCGTTGGGTGCGAGTGTATAGAGCAGCCCACGCCTGCGGTACGAGCAGAAAGGAACACGACGACTTCAGACTCGCTACCAGGGACTTGCCGCCAGCCATAACCCTGATAGGATTGCAACCAAACGCTAGGTATGTTTCTTGTTCTGCTGACTTAAAGGACAGTGTTACAATGCATGTATCCCAAACGATCGTTTGTGACCTAAATTGACATGCCAAACACATTCATTCAGATGGGTTCGTTTTATAATATAGTTTTATTTATCATGTTGGAAATAATATTCTCGTATTAAATACTTTTGATCGAAAACTTAGTTTAAATATTCAGTTTCTTGTAACAGATATATATCGATTTTTTTTTATATTTCTCAGGTGTCGTGTGTGGCTCGAACTATTTTTGACCAATGGGAAAGTGAAAACCAGCAATGTGTTAGAAATAAACACAAAATCATTAGATTCGCCTGAACCTGTCGACAGTAAGTACATTTGTACTTATCCACGAACTTTCCATTACGTCACATAGTATCAGCTATGAGAGAATCCTCTACAATTCGAACAAATGACTGGCCCTTTTATTACATTTAAACTATTATTTCAGATGAAATAGAAGCATCTTCAATAGCTGGCAGCCGGAATGCCCCGCGCGGCGATTACTACGGCGCGTTGGTCATCGTGGGTGTCATTGCAGCCCTTGGAGCTCTCTCTTCTGTACTTCTACTGCTGGTGGTTATACGTAGGCATCGACCGCACTCTGTGCCTATAACGCGTGAGTTTTTTGTATTATTCTAGCTTTAATAGATATCATCAATTTATAATTATTGAAATCAGGCCTTACTTTGCGGAAATCTATAGTTCAGCGCTCGATGTCGCAACTTCCTGAGGATGCTCCGGTGTCGAGGCGAAACGTACGTCAAGTGGTTGTGGGCTTTTGTCGCGGAGTATTGCTTACATAAAACCCTAATAGACCAACTATTAGGGTTTTATCATCAATTTATCTAAGTCAATTTATCAACATCTGTGTGATTAGCATTGTTGTTGGTTGTTGTCTACTGATCCTGATAAATCCGAAGCACCATAATTTTTATATAGAGAAGTTGTGACTAGGTAATTAAAATTTGTTATAAATGTTCATATATTTAAAAACGTTTACAAACGATAAAATCTCATATGCACATATAATCTCATATGCATATAATTTATTCTCTTTTCGTGCGTTTAGTTTAGAAAAGTTCGATTATATTTCCATTTGTTTGGAGTTGCATTGACTAGATGTTTTTGCAGCCGTGCCGACAGCTCCCCGCGAGTCGTCACTTCCACCTTACGACAACCCTGCCTACAAACTTGAGTTGCAACAGGAGACAATGGGTAAAAAAATTATAATTTAAAACATTCTGAAAGTAATATGCTTCTACTCAAATCAATAAACACTCAAAAATTACTGAACCGTCCTAAAAACTGAATTGTATACGTGATTCAATCCCAGAGAAGCAATGACAATAGATAGTGCATTATTCCTGATAAGATTTAATGTATTCATATTAATTGTATACATACAAAAAGGAACTACTTGCCATATTTTTCACAAATTTATAATAGCGTAAGCTTCTATATTTCCCTGATAAACAGGCTATGAACAAAATTCGCTTTTGAACCAATAGGTGGATCCTCGAGAAAATCTTTTCAACTTTGTAATATTAGTAATCGATCGTTGTATTAGAGAGACGGAACTGGTAGTTGCGACTTAGTATACAATTTTATTATTTTTGTATGTTTGCAGATCTCTGACAGTTAAGCTCCCGTGAGCGCAGAAATGGGCTCAACGGGTTTTCGGAGAGAGCCATTGATGTCGAGCCAAACGGCCGATCGTATCACGAAGTCGGGTTATAAATATGTATGCCATGACAACCAGCTTGTCATTTCATCGCGATGGAATTTGCAGTGCGTTTCCATGGCAACCAGTGACTGCCCGGGCCAAATATCCAAAGATCCATATTTAGAAAGTGTTTGGCACTCAATCGTTCGTTAAAGGTGAACAATTACTTAATTAATAGAATAATTATTAAAGTGTCTACTATTGAGTCGCCTCGTATCGTTATACACTCAAATCAATAGAGGTTTTAATTAAATAAATTAATTGTGTTAGACTATAGTGATGAAATTTTTTAAATTGTTCTAGTTAATAATAAACTCGGGCATCTATATGTATATAAGGACTATAAATAATTGAACAACGAAATGTGTATTGAGCGTTGTAATATAGCTTATTTGCATAAATATTTTTTAAAAGTGTTAAGTCTCTCTAAAACATAATAATGATTGTAAATAGTTTTATATATAAGTTAAGGCGACATAATATTCTATAATACAAAATGTAAACTTTGAATGATGAAGCATATACGAGTACAGAGAAGACATTCCCTTTAGACTATAGAAGATTATTAGAAAAAAGGAATTCCGTTTGTATCCCGTTAATTAATATGTTTTGAAGTAATTCAACAAAAGCTAATATAATTCAAACCTATAAAGACCACATTAATAATAAAATTAGTATAAGCGAACATATTGTATTCAGTATTTTATTATATACATGTTACCTATATCATGTAATAATTTCGTTTTTGTTACTGCCACTTTGTTAATAAGCAATAAATTTATTTATATCTAATTCATTTTATTTAACATACAACTTCCTTTATAACCTCAAAATGTATTATGTCGAAGTCCTCCAGTTATTCGTAGTTTTATTCATTCCCATTTAACCCGTCCTAAAGATATAGGGGTATGAACGGATGGTTGATAAGGTAAAGGATTCAATTAGAAAAACATGTTTTAATTCAAATACAACACCAAATCACATTATATTTTCTATAATATAGTAATACATAATAGAATTCTCTTTATATGCGCTTAATCTACACATTTGTATTAAAACTACTTTTTTTGCCCAATATAAAAGTTTTATGCTTAAGTATTTTGGAAGCTGATTGATTTATTAATGTTTTATGCTGGGCCCAAAAGGAAGTTTTTGTAAAATTTATATTTTTAACGATATTTTACAAGGTATTTGGGGTCCAAATATGCTTCCTATAGCTGGTTTAAAGAAGTATATTTGGATGAACAGAATAAGTAATTATGTGCCGTGACCTAAAAGGTTTAATGTGCTCGAATTAATGTCGTCTTGAATATATTGCACAGAATATATACCGTAAAGTGATATGTTGTTCATATGGGATGTTTGAGTGAACAAAATGTATTTTTATGAGAAAAATTTAGGATTCTTTCTTGGACGATCGTTAGAAATGTATTTATTGCGTAAGCTTTACACATTTTTGTGCCAGTTTTTATGAAGGATATTAATGATATATCGTTTAAGACTTTGAATGTTCATACTAAATTCAATTGGATAAAAATTTGTTTATACTATGTTTAATTCACTGTAAAATTTATAAATTTCAAAATTTGAATAGCGTAACATGTATTTGTTTTTTTAATATAAGTAACATAATAATGAAAACATTTTACAGATTGATATAAGTAACTATTCTAAATTATTTTAAGCAACTAAAGTCAATATATTAAAATAGTATAAACGTAATCCTATTTTTTGTTCTAGCAGGTGATAATACTTGATTTTTGGAATCAATACATTAAAAACTTTCAAAATATTATAAAACATTGTTCATGTAGAAGTCCTATTATTCCAAATCACCTCTTTCTTCATACTATTTTAAACAAACAAAGCATTATTTGCATTGGCTAAATATTGAAATATTTTAAACAATTTGGCCCCATTTTTCCCATGTGCTAGGCCTAGCACGTAGGAAAAATTAAAGGAATGCTATAGAGGTTTATTTATTATGTGCGTTGTCTTCGTGTGCTTTTTTCACTACAGCTAGCTTGGAGTGGGGGTCTTGGGGCTGAAGCTGAGCGTAGGGCGGCGCCCTTGTACCGTGGAGGACTAACGACCAGCCCCGAAGCCAACCTGATGCTGAACTGGGTCCTGAGCCACCGTTGAACCGAGCCTTAAAACGTTAAATAATTATACTTACTTTCAAAGTGATACAAGAGTTATGAGGCCAAGTGAAATGTTTAAAAATTATTCTGGTATGTTAACCTTAGTATATAGGAAAGTATTTTAAATTTACTAGTGTTTACATAACACAATTACGGGCGAACATTTCCCTATTCTAACAGAAAATACTTACTTCTAAAGTCCAAGTCCCCTGTGGGTACTCTCCCCAGGTGTGAGTCGTCATGAAGGGCCACTTGGTAAAACCATCTCGCATGTCATCATCATTCGACCGTCTGCTTAGTATCATTGACCTGGAAACAAAGCAGATTTGTGCCTACACATACATGTTCGAAATAATTTACTCTATCTCCAGCAAGTACAAACGTGTGTATCTTGCAAGTGTATTGACTGGAAGCCAAGAATCACCGTACGTATAGTGTTCGTAAATATAGCATGAGCTTACCTAGTTCCCATTGGACTCGTAAGGAAGAATTCAAGGTCACCGCGTCGGGTTGCATTCGCACTGATGACCGCCTGAACGTGTTCCAAGTAACGCACTTCACTGGCAGTCCCAGCGCACGCCGTGGTCTCGATGTGGAGGGTCACGCTGCCATCAGTGGGTATTTCACTGAAAAATATGATCAGCATGAAACAAAATTTAAAAATGTATTACGTGGATTTTTGTGATATTCTCCCCGAGTGATTAATGAGCAATGTCAGGGTTTTGTGGGAATTGGATGGAATTTAACGATAATGTTTGAAAATGTCCTGTGTCGGTAAAACTCTACGCGCATGGGAGCGTACTTTGAAGAGGCGGGCTGTAGGTATTATAGTGGGATTATTGTCATTTATAAATGTACAAAAATGTCCGCAGATTCGTACTTTAAAAGTAGCTTAATATACGCCAATATAATTTAAAAAATAATACATTGCAGTAATACAGTAACATAATTAATAGTGATTTGGTATTTACCAATTAATTTGTTTTATTCTAATCTCTAAATATCCTATAAATATGTAAATGATAATCAAGTAATTAAACTTACGTATGCGTATTAACGGAGCCAGCTTCGCAATGGTACCGAGGTGGTACAGACCGCCAGTTCGCCGCTAAAGCTGTCATGGCCCCCGCGTCGAGTACTCCAAAACCAAATAGATGGTTGAACTCCAGTCCAACGCCGTTCATTGTCCAGTGAAAGCGGCCCTATAATTATATTCACTATAATGATCCATTTATAAACACGAATGCTACAATGTGTTGTATAGGTTTTGTTATTGCCTTCGCCAATAGGGAGATTCGTTATTACAGCCAAAACTAAATTCTCTTTTGGAAATAGTATTTGTGTTCATGTTATACTTATTCTAGGAAAACATATTGTGTATTCGATAGCTACTTCTGAGCTCACATTAATCAGCCCGAAAATTAATTATACTAAGAAATGTAACTTTAAATATACATTATACCTTATTTTTTATACACATATAGCTTGCTTATTATTATATATACGTTCTAAATGTATAATAACTTATTAATTTTATTTTATATATAATCTATACCAGTCGAAGTGTCCAGTTTTAATTATAGGCAATTTGGAAGAAAGGGACGAAGCAGTAAGTATTCGTTTAATAATGACGAAATACGAGGGACCTTTTTCGGACTTAGGCCTTACAAGACGAGTGAATTAATTTTAAGCTCTCCCGTCAGCTTTAAAACAAAGTTGAGGGATAATAAAGGTAGACTAATTATAAAGCTATTTTGAGTAATACCTTTGCGTCATACAACGAGTTCCTCTTAGATGTCAAGACAGTCAAATGTTGAATATCACGCCAAGTAAGATTCGGGCTGGAAAAAACGTTCCATAAAATTAAAATTCTTTGTTACAATAAAAATACTTTAGCTCAGTGAATGTATTCCGGTATTTTTCGCCGATGTTTTTCTGTGTAATTTTAATTAAATGAAAAATATTTTTCATTCAATTCAATATTTATATATTCTTTCTTATATGTTAAAACGCTTTTCAAAAAGTATTTACGTTATACAGCGTATTATATATTCACTATACTTGACCTAAAGCACAACTGAAAGCAAATGTAGTTAAAACTATAAGTGCGATGATAAATATTTAAACATTTAAATGAACTTCATTTTCAAAGGAAACTCACGTTGAAGATATTCAAATAACTTTCTATTTTATAAATGCTGGAAGCTGCCTTTAATAAAAATATATTTTCTATTCACAGAGGTTGCTATCGAGATTTTCAATTAAGAAATTGGAGTCTTACAACCTCTAAGCCTAAATTAAATCATTGTTTTATTAAATTCGTCGAACATTTTCGTCGAGATTATAAAGACAAGCACAGGTAGTTTGTCTCTGTCAAAATTGAGATACGCTCGTAGAACTCAATGTTTAAACTGTTTATTTATTAGATACTTTCTCCAACTAATAAGTTAATTAGAAACGTTTATTTAAAATATATCATATTAAGATTTGTTTTCACTTCAGACAATGTAAATTCAAAATTATTCATGACTATTATTTAATTTTTATTCGGTACAAAATTGTGCGTCTACCTTGAGAGGGATCTGAATGAATATCTCAATGAAATAAATCTGATTATATGCTTCACAGTACAAAGAATTGATTTGCGGTTTTTATTGATATAAACATTTCAAACGCGGGGTAATTCTTAGTAATATACAGACTAACTTAGCGTGTAGTGCCAATGCGAAAACTCCTGCTGCTTCAGGGGCGGCAGCGGAAGTGCCTGAATGCGTGGCGGTACATTTCCCATACAAATCAGTTGTCGCCACGCCGGTGCTGGGGTCTCTGGCTCCGTTGCTGAAGGTGCTAGCGAGGGTAGAAGAGCAGGACTCGTCGTAATGGGCGTTCTGGCCATCGTTTATTGCACTATTACACAAATTTTAAATATAAATAATTTTAAGTCACTCATATGTTTTTTATATATTCAAAAATATTGTCCAAATGTGCGTAAATAACTAGAAAATTCAATGTTAGGAAAACTGTACGCAAAAAATGTTATTCACCAACTTGTCTATGTAGAGTTCAATCAATTTGGCTTTCGGCTAGATAAACTAGATCCGTTAGCTGGTCATAAATCTCACCTATTAATAGAAACAGTCCACATAGAGGCTGCGTAACCATCACAGTTGCAGTCATCATCTTCACCGCCATCACCACTTGCCCAAACGTAAATATTGCCCAACCCATTGCGACCCTGTTAAAAGAATATAATGATGTGATATGTAGTACATATTCACACACATATACACATAAGTATACACTATATTGTTATCTATAATTTTACATTGTGTCAAACCAGAAAACCAGAAACCATTTCAACAACCATAGGTAAAAGTACTAGTGTTCTTTCAAATACTTAGTAATGTTATAAATTATTGATATCACGTAACTGTTGTTAGTTACATTTTGGCGGTAACGCACTTCTTTACCCCCACACTAACTAAAGTTACCTGAAAACTGACAGATGTCATTCGACAGGCAATCGATGTTTTTTGAAACAAATTTAAAAAGACATGTTTTTTATTAGCGACAAAGGTCCAATTCTATGCTAGAGGTCACCCGATGTAGAATACTAGTCAAACATTTCACAAAAAGTATTGAGCGCAATTTATAAGTTGAAATGCTAGCAAATGAAACAAATTTATTGGAGCTAGAAAATATAGATCTAATAAACCAAGGAAATTTCTAGCTAAAAGCATAACTTTAAAGTTCAATTTATATATAAACGCTTGCAAACGTTCATTTCAGACAGGAAGCGCTATCATTTTCGTTTTTCAGCTTTCATCAAACGGAAATAGCGCGAGAAAGCTTTTATAAGCGTTGTAGGCGCCAATGCAAACTCAATAAGCCATCTCATTGTATTAGAAGTTAGAAGTTAGCTTTTGTTTCTGTAGTCTTGTTCACTGAGTTTAGAGATATTTCAAATTGTATTTGAAGCTTCTTTTATATCTGAAGAATTCTCTACTTTATTCGGTATTTTGTATGACACGATTACAGTTTTTTTGTATGTCATTTTTCATGACTGTATTTACATTTTTTCACATTTTATAAATTGTAATCAAAGTCGCGACAGGCAAATAACAATTCCCATAGCCAAAAATTATTGTAACAAATATTTTAAGACCTATTTTAGGTTTAATAAGTATACCAATTTTCATACACAACCGAGATTTTCATCCTATTTGAGATGTAAGTGTAATCTATATGGAAATACTTTCAAAGTAATGGTGATAATTATGAAAAAGTTATTATAACAATCGCTTTAAATGATTGCACACATTTTGTATACAACTTTGTATTTGGTCCCTACATATATACGGGAGGAACTTTTATTTCCTATATATTACATCGTGATGCGCTGAATTTTTCTATATTTACATTTACTGCTAGTTTATAAATCAAGAACGTAGAGCGGATATTTACAACGACCAGTTAAATGAAGTTCCTGATTTTTGGCAGCCGTCTTACGCATTGTGCGGTCTGAAATAGCACTGGCCTATGGTTATTGATCAGCCTCGGTTGTTTAGCAACTAGCTTTTCCATCATGGTTTGCAGTTGCAGTGAAAAGACATCCCCCTTAATCCCCAGAGTAAATAAGAAGTGGGACTCTTCAAGCACCGATAACAACATTTATTTTAATTCATATTCGCTTGCTCGGATTGGGCTAGTTCGCCAGGGTTTAGTGACTGCGTTTTCAAATTGTCGTACAGAATCCTCTTTTCATCACAGATAATGATTCGATTTATATTCCATTATTCTGCCGGTTGCATAATGTAACAGCAGGTGACGAGCGGTTTTCGGTTTGCTGCACTCAATTCATACATACGACGGTTGACTCTTCGCGAAATTTAGTTTTCTATGTTATTAACTAAGAGACGCAAAGAATGACGCAATATTAATGTTGATATTGGGTTTAAATACATTAAATACATGACTTAATTTCGTTTCTACCAACAGCTAACAGAATCATGTAGATTTCAAAACGCAGACTATATACGTGTTGAAAAGGTTCTATAATACACTACGAATAGTGCAACGTAGCTAGTCGTAGTCGTAGTCGTAGCTATTCGCGTAGAGGTCGGTCGTTTGAACTCTATCATTATAACAATTCTGAACTTTGAATTAATCACACATTAAAGTAAATATTCATGACACGTGTTTGACTGAAAAGCCCATTTCATGTATCTGGTATTCATCATCCCTGAAGAATTTTTTTTTGTAAAAGTCGAAATATAGAATTGTTTTATAGCTTCCAATAAAATCGTGTTATAAAAATGTTGTTACGAGTTCTCTAAAGAAATGTAATTCGTTTAATTGATATTTGATTGACAAGGCTTCCTTCCTAAGTGCTTCTGATGAAATTACTGCTGACCTTTATCAATCTTGTAGTCTTAGCCATATAACTTATCTATGTATAACATTGATATTTTTACTTACACTTAAGCGTAAGTCAAACATATATTAGTACTAAACCTTATTACTTCTAAAATATTCACTGCAACTAAATTTCGATTTTCGATAGCTAAACATGTCGTTTGTTTTACATCCTTATGATTTTAAGGTACGAGTATTCAAAAGTGCGAAAGAAAAATCACTCAACAATAGCGAACAAAATGAAGCAGAATTTTCTCATATTAAGGTATATTTCAGATGCTTTAGGTGAATGAGAGTTTTAATAATTTTGATATTATCACTACTTCAATTGGTTGAGTCGTAGTCGTCGTCTTCGTCTAAAACTTCCCTCCACCATAGAAGCATCATTAAAATCGTAACTAGCACATACCTCATTGACTCCTCGAACTATAGCCCGCATGGTAGCATTTCTAGGTCCGTCAACGGTTCTACCGTCATCTGTAGGTCCCCATGAAGCACTGTAGATGTGAATTTTATGTGGCTCGTGTCCCATAGAGTTAGCTTCTATCAGATCGGTCATGTAGGGTTGGTCCAACATACGAATACCTGTTTAAAAAATGAACATGTCATGCGCGGTATCGACTTTGTGACTTGTATAAATTTGTTTGTTAAAGGCCGATTATTACTGATCATATGGAAAATGGTGATAACGTACGAAGGCAGCGATCAAAAGTAGAACCTGGTAAAGAAGTGTGTAAAGAAGTAGACAATTTTGAACGTCCGAGAAACGCGTAATTACTTCGGAATCGAATGTAGAACCACAAACCGCTTGGACCTGAACCGCTAAATGAAACACAAACCTAGGCGTGTCTTGTTTGTAAAAATACAAAAATTTTATTTGTCTGCCCTTGAGATTACATTTAGGGTTGGTAAACATTTTAGAATACTCTCCCAAATACTCTAGCTTAGTCAAAATTACACTGAAATTGAATTAAGGCTTAATTGAAATTAATTTCGTACGCAAATTGATTTACACGGTTCACAATTAATTCTAGATAGTAATTTTGTTAATCCATATATAAAGATTTCTGTTAATATCAAAACAATTATTTTATACGCGCGTTTTCTTAGACTTACCTAGTATTCGTATTAAATAATTACTACTTAATTAAGAGATATAAAAGTTTGATATATTTGTCCATTGATAATATTTATATAATTCACTAAAGGGAATTTAATAGGTAAAGCTTAGTTATCAAAAAGTATTACAAATATATGTGGTTGTATAAGAACAATTAAAATGATTTTTTACGAAGAACAAACCGAAGTAAATTTACAGTAATCAGTAACATTCTTACAAAACCGTCACCGGGATAGCTACATGTATATAATTATCAAACCGAAACGCGGAATTGACATTCGTTAATTTTTCTACACAGACCTGAAATGACGGTTATAGTTCATACCCGTATTACAATATCCTCGTAGTCTGTCTATCTAGTGTCGTAGTCTGTGCTATCACGAAACCAAACTCCATAGACGGATCCACGAACGTGCGATAATGTCACCAATTCGAAATATCCACCTGGTATCACAATTCCAAATTCAATTAGCGTTATGTAACAATCGAATATTGACAGCATAGACCGAGCCTATTTGTTAAAAACCGATACTACGCCATAACTAGATGACGTAACTTCGGGAGCACGTTTAGTACAATGTGAGTTACATAATAATTAATCGCGAAAATTAATGCAGTCAACCTGATTAGCTAAATTATGAACGGAATATCAAAAGATCTGAAATTATTATTCAAATGTATTCGCGATTATTGAGAGCTTAATGGCGAAAAGATTTAACATTATATTATCGTTTTCCCAAAAAATAGGGAGATGAAAAGTTTATGATTAAGTGCTACTACGTGACGTGGAAATATCAGCTTTTCAAAATTACTTTATATTTTCGCAGAAATGGCAATCACATTTATTAAAACGTATCAGAATATGAACATAACATGCAAAAAAATATTTGAAAACGAATAAATACAAAGAATTCCTTTTCGGCTCATGAAGATTACAAAATATTTTATTTCCTACCCGGAGCGCTGTTATTCTCTGTCGTATGTTATCAATTCTTCTTTTAGATGAAGTTAAGCCCCTTTACTAGCTAACCCGACAAACGTTGTTTTACCATACATGTGATTTCTAGCAATCATTTTTTTATTAATATATTTGAAATAGGGCTTGATCGTATAAGAGTGAAAATTGAGAGTAATATCAGAGTTTTTAAATTAATTCATGACAAAATAAAAGAAAATCTTATTAAAAAAATAGGTTTTGATCGTAGAGGGATAAAAATGAATAAAAAATGTCATAATAAAAATGATTCTTGCAAAAAGAATTAAACTTCTAATTAATTAAATAAAAAATAAGGATTGATCGTAGAGGGGTAAAAATTTTTGAATGTTTCATAGAACAAAATTTAGGCGTGGACCACCCTTAACATTTAGGGGGATGAAAAACAGATGTTAGCCGATTCTCAGACCGTATTAAGCATATTTAATTTCATAAAAATCGAGGAGTTCAATTACGCACCCCGTGACACGAGAATTTTATATATAAGTATATGTCGAGCTTATGTCTTCATTAAATATTGTTTTTTGTCAGAGCAACACTAACGGTACAAACAATGTGGCTAAACTAGGTCATTAGTTTTTTAAAAGACGGAGTTTTTAAATATCAACAAAGCAGTACAGAGCCTTCTTGAAAAGTAAGTTGAAAAAAAAACTTTGTTGTCTAGTTGAATTAAATTTGTTTAGTTGACTTTACTCCAATCTGTGGAAAGTCCAAGAAGAATAACCAAAACTGTGTTTATTACCTTTTGAACCAACAACAGCTATAGAATATACTACAATGGTACATTACTTTTAACGTACTATATATTTTACTGCTAAAAGAAACGAGTGAAGGAAGCGAATATTATTTTAAACATTTTTCTACACCACTAGTTATTAAATATTTTAAAATTTACTTTCTCCTTCGTGCGTGACTTAAGCTATCGTCACATAAATTTCTGCTATATTTAAATACAATTTTGAATATGCGTTTGACGTTTAAATCTCGCTAGCGTAAAGATATCCAAACTCCTTACAAGCCGAGAATACTACCCTTCCTCTTCGGTATAGCAAATAAATAATAACGCATAAATTTCTTAGAAAAGATATAACGATACAATATTAGATATAGAACGTCCCCCCTATTTAATTATGTTTTCTATAATTGATAAGATTCCCTTACCATACTGTGAGAGAATTACAATGAAGCTTTATTGCAAATTAATAAACGCGTCATTAATAAAGTGTATCGCCCTACTTCTCTCTGCGTGTTGTGTTTTCAATTAATATTTTCTGACGTAAATACAGACATATATTCATAAAAAATAATGCCACTCTACTCTATTCTCTCTATACATAAAGTATTATTCTGTCTCCTTTCACCAAAGCGTAAACATAACTTGATAGAAAGAGACGATTATTATTATTATGTATATATTTTAATTCACAGTAACTAACTCGTAACCGTGTTGGGGGTTAAATGGCCATCAATTAATGAACGTGGCAAATACGTAGCCTTTTAATTAAAGTCAGGTGATTCGTTTGACGAGGGAGTAGTGCAATTCTACTGTCAAGTTTGCGGTTCGTTGTATTAATGACCACAATTCTCGAATATGCTTCTCGCGTAGCCAAGGAACGTGATAAAACTCTACCACCAACACAAACGCCATTTTGTCTCAGGTTTAAACTACTACGTATTTTTTTATTGTTTAAGCGAAGATTCTTATTGACGTTATCTTTAAAATGCATTCAGTAGAAAACTGCAAGAGCTAAGTGGAATTTATTGAGAAACTTTTGAGGTTATAGACGTGTCTAATAAGCTAGATAAGAAAAGAATATTAATGAATTAATCGAATTTATTGTTATTTCTTTATGTTAGCTGTTAAACTGTGATATTAAGCTTTGCTTTTACAATTGTACAATCTAAAGAAACTACGGCAAGATCGCGAATAATAATTTGCGAAAGAAACGCGAAACTCAACTTATAATGTTATAAGTATTTAGGAGCACGTAGTTTTTACCTCACCTTTCGCTCAGTTCGTATCTTTTCATACAAATTTACTAATCGAATTTCTAAATGCCCCACACGTTAGTGCGGCTTATCTTAGCCCCTACGATTCGTATTTCATAATATTTGCAACACTGAGCTAAAAGGAAAATCCGATATTTGATACACGCTCTGAATGATCCAATATCCACAAAAATGTACCAACTAAGATGTTTCGCGAAGAATTCGTGGAATTTATGTATTTTATTACTCGAGAGAGATTTTTTCGTAAGTTTTTCTAGACCTTTGTACTTTTATTCTTTAATATATTTTTATAATATAAAAGCTTAATAGAATGTTTGTTTTTTGCGGCCGTTTATAATCCGGTTATAAAAAAAGAAATCGTATTACAATTATAAAAATATTTTTTATGTCATCTATAGTTTATTTTGTTACATTACCAATCTTCGTAATGATTTTTTCAAAGAATCATCAAATGAAAACATAAAAATAAGCTTCAAGAGGCGTTTATGTACAAAATTTTATGTATACATAAGCTATAACTTTGTACATAAATGTTCAGTTATTTCCGTAGTAAGTGATATGACTTTAATAAAGTGGTAATAAGCGTGTTTTATTTATTCCCACAGGCCACATACGACAACACAATACAACTTTGTTCAAGAAAACTACGTACTGCAACACAGACCGAAATAAATGAAACAGACTAATATAAAATGTTTGCGAAGTTATAAGAAATCTAATCTAAATTACTCTAATAAGTGTATGGTTAGTAACCGTCTTCAATTAACTAGAAACACATCCACAGACGCTTTGAAAATTGAATTACCGAATTGAATTAACATCAAATCGAAATATTGTTGTTGGCAATGATTCACTAAACAATTCCAATGTTAACTTGACTTTATTTATTCAATAAGAACTAATTAAGAGAGTATTAAGGAGTCTTACAAAGATAAAACCACTCACCGGCTACTTTAGAATGGTACGCCACGCCCACGCCGCAAACCCCGTTGTCTCGTGCTGCTGCTACCTCCCCAGCACATCTTGTTCCATGGCTATAAAAAACCAATACAATCAAACAAATGTTTTAAGTATTAATATCCACTTAGTTTATTTTCTATAACTATCGTTCACTAAGGCAATTTGTCATACGCATTAAAAAAAAAATCGGTGTTATACATCTATAACACTAATACGATTCTTCAATGAATGATCACCAATATACATAAAGACTTTTACCATTTTCCAAAAATTTAAACTTGGCAATATCTAATTAATACAACGCAGAAGTATCTTCCCCAATACCAAGGTGATTTCCAACTAATTGGATACAAAAAGTTTTAATAGAGGTAGGTACGAAGAAATAACTCGAATTAGTCACGTGGTAATCATAAATTCGGGCACGTTGCTAAACTAAATTAATGACTACAAAGTTTTATTTCTACAAGGTCAGTTTTTAGATTTCCCTGTCTAAAGTGTGAAAGCGGGATATTCAGATGGACAATAAAATATCAGTACGAGTGTTACTGAGATTATAAGTCTGTCGAGCACAGTCTATATCTTATGAATCGATAGTTAGAGAGTTGGATTTTTCGTGCACGATTTGGCTATTGTGAATCAAACAACGAATACTAAAAATACAGAATGAAATATTAATTTTTTTAATTATAAAATATTTAAGGCGGCTCAGGTATCGGGGCGAAATGTACGTCGAGTGTTTGACGGTTCCTTCGCGGAGTATTGCTAGTAATTGGGTCTGTTAGAATTTTATAGTAGAATTTTATAGTAATAGTAGACTTCCTTTAAGTAACGCCTGATTCTGTTAATTATAGTAAATTAATTTTCTCACCCTTCACCGATTATGATAAATATGTAAAAAGATCATTGAGATATTCTCTCTGCTTTTCGCTCTTATGTAACCTTATTCACAAATAACAATTTCAGTACATACCTGTTAAACCAGTCGTCAGTGTATCTAGGATATGGGAAGGGATCGTTGCTACTGAAGTCGTATGAGGCCTCCGCATTCTGGAACAAACATAAACATATAGAGAACTTAGACATTTATGATGTAAATATTTTATTCTTATGAGGCACGTATCTGCCTTTTAAATTCGTAAAAAAAACTATAAAAAACCAATTCTAGACTTATTTATTTACTTTAACTATGCTTTTATAACGTGCACGGCATAAAGTACGAAAGGAGAATTTTAACCATTTTCACTAGATTTTAAAAAGTAGTATGATTTTCAGTTTTGTATCATGCATATCGTAAATCCTTTTATATATATAAAATATCACACAATCTTGTTAAAATTTATAATTTGAGAAGATCTGAAAATTCTGCGACAATTTTTAATTAGTAATTCCATCAGTTTAATTACTTTAGATGAGCTCCTGGAATCGTAATAGCTTTCCTAATTATAATTCAGCCGAGTATTTAAAGTTATCTCAAAGGCAATCTGTATAAGCAAGGTTCAGTAACAATTAATGAGGTCCTTTGTCCTCTAAAAAACACTTTATAATAATTATTGTTTGTTAATGTGTGGGGGTTGGTATGTACTTACATAGTTATATTTCAGGTCCGGGTGCATGTAATCAACTCCTGTAAACAAATATTAGCACATTTTATATATAAGCCCAGGCTACGATTTGTTATAAATAGGATCCGTTATAAATCATGTGAGACAGAGGTCCATCGCAGTCTAAGATCTTAAGCCTATTGTGAAAACTCGATGAATGTACTCATTTCGTTTTATTGTTTCTAAATAAAACGGGAAGGACAATGCTCTCTTACCATCATCCATTATAGCCGTAGTGACATTAACACCAGTGTATCCCTGCGCCCACGCAGCCTCAACATTAAGATCCAATTTAGGCTTGCCTCCGTTCTGTCCCGTGTTCTTCAAGTACCATTGAAGGGGAAAGTATGGATCGCGAGGTTCAGCCGCGGGTACTGTTTCCGGCAAACGTAGCGGCCGGAAGCCACGTTTGACACGCTTAAATCCTGTTTGCTGTACTGCAGCGTGTACCTAGAATTATTCCAAAATTATTAATATTAAGTATTATTAAGTATTAATTTACTTAGGTATATATTAAATGTAACAATGAAACAAATATTGCTAGAGATTTAGTTGTATGAAAACAACAATATACCTATAACAACAGAACAAAAGACAGGTTGTACATTGAGACCCTTTGATAAATCAAGGAATGCTTGAGAATGCTCCCACTAAAGCCTTTTGTGCAAAATTGCCGCTTTGTGCTATGAAGACCTTTGACGAAGGAATTATTTAATTTTTCCAAGCTGGGTAAAGACCTATTGTGCCTTAAATAAATTGTAAAAAGAAAGCTTGTTTTTATTTATATCGACATATATATTGTACTTTTCGAATAAGAGTGGATTTACGATTATTTGAATCCTCCAGGGTTCAAAAACGTGTGCTGATCCTCAGTACAATCTGGTTAGATAATTTAATTTTTATTATTGAGTTAAAGCTAGAAATATCCACGCGCTATTTTTAGAATAAAATGTAATGTATTTATCGCCAGAGCCCAACGCCCAACGCCTGTCTAATTATGTTAGCCGTCAATATTTTTAAGTTCATTAATAAAATTGTGTAAATTTCACTCAATGAAGACAAATGTCAACTTTTTAAAATCACAGTGTTATTCTGTATTTAACATTAGTCAAAAAAACATTCATGAGCAAATACTTACAAGTGGGTGCCGTTTTAATAGTCGCGCATGAACTATGGATCGTCGAGTACGGGCAGGCGGAAGAGCACGATGCGAAAAATGCCATTCTGTGTCAGAGCTTAGGACCTGAAACAAAGGGATCTTTTTAAAAATCTGTATTAAAAGAGGCTAACGCTAAATGCTTAGCTTACAAAGTAGCTAAGTAACAAAACATTTTGCCACGTTGTAAAAATTATACATATATTTAAATGAATTTAAAAATAAATTTGAATACATTTTCAATAATTAAGTTCAAAGAAGAACATAGCTATATTCAACGCTCAACAGTGATGCGCAGCATATATGAACCTGTCTAGATTAATTGTGGAAAATCAATAAAAGAATAAAAGAGCATATATTTTTATAAATACATCTTTTATTTGCCAGACCACAGACACGGAATACGGAGTTGTAAGGTCATTATAGAGAGTCATCTTTATTCAATGGTAGAATAAAGAAGACTGAACTAAATAATTATGTACAATATATAAATGTCTTAATACTAAATGTGATGTTTATGGTAATGTGTATGTGGTAACGATCGGTTGCGATCTAATTACAGAAAATACAAAATATACGCGCGTGGAAGATAGAAAGATGTACAAACCGGACACGGTCCGACATAGTGACTGTGCGATATTTAATGTAGGCTGTATAAAAAGATAAAAGCAAATCTTTAGGAACTGAGTAAAAAAACAGTTTTTCATAGAGTAACCTAAACTCCCACCTGATTTAGCTTTCTTGTAACTGCATGGCACTCGGTTGTCACAATGCTGTAGCAAAGATTTCGTGAATGATTTAAAATCTACCCACCAAATATTGTAGGGGCCGAACAGATAGCGAAAGGCTAACTGGGAACTAATTTAATTACCACTCATTAATACTTTTTATAAAAGAATATGTTATTCTTCATATTGTTGAAAGAAGTATGTACAAATCCTTGGAAATTTATTATGCGAAAATAAAAAATATAATACTTGAAACAATCTCCTACTGTCACGATATTAGAGTATGTGCGATATTTTGCGGAGATAAAATAGATAAAATTAGTAAATGAATTGACGCGGAACTAGTCATAATAAATTAAGTTTTTTTATGAGTAAAACCACTTTTATGGCATTGTGTTGATAGTACTTTGAACAACGTTTTAAGCTTTTATACCTCCGCAATTTGCCGGGATTTATAGAGCTTCACTTATGACGATGCCAAAGAAATCGTACTTTATTACTGGGCAGTAAAGTCCAAGGGGCTTTTATATTTATAGGCAATATATCTAAATTATGCTGTCGCTTACGTTAAAAGCGTTTAACTTAATCTCAGTTGTAGTAAACTATTTTTGAGCAAATCTATAGTACAAGATTTGATAGCCTAGGACTCACAATCAGGAGTTTTTGTATTTAATCTCCGGCCGTGTAATAGATATGTTGTAGTAGATATCGTAAGGACAACTGCAAATCTTAGACACGGTTGACTTACAAAGAAAACGATTAACTCTTAGATTGATGTAGTAAGTAGATGTCTGACTGGCAACCCTGTAAGGGAAACAGCTGTTTTTGGTTGATCTCAAATTATTTTAAATTTAAAATAAATTTTATTGTAATTTTATTCAAAATACAGATTAATTTCCAAACTAAAATATAACTACATTCTTTTAAACAAACTTCTATACATACAGAACTGTATAACAAGTGAGAATTAAGTGATAAGTTTTACGTCGGTTACACATTGAAGTTTTAAATTATTAAGTGTACGGGTAATAATTTTCGTCCAAATACTTATTTAATCACAAGGTAAGATTACTTTTTATAAAAAAGATAAATTTTGGCACGCTTCTCCTTTGTATCTTATTCTTACATAATTTAAAAATGCAGACTCGTAGTGGTTTAAAACTAAATGAAGAGTCTCAACTTAAATTAACATTAAAAGAATTACAAAAAACTAAGGAGTTGTGTGCCCAACTCACAATGGAGAGAGAGGAGAATGAGAGAGAGTGCTTAAATATGTTGGAAGGCAGTAGGAGGCTTAAGGCTGAGCTGTCCAGCTTGCATCAGCAAAACATTACCCTACAAAAAGAAAGGGACTTGCTGCAAGATGAACTGCTAAGGCTGGATGGTTATGGCTTGGAGCATGAGGCTGCACTACAACATATAAGTAGACTGGAGAAGGAGCTAGGTAATGCCAAGGAGAATATCAAACAACTTGAAGAGGCCCTTCAGCTCCAATCAAACATAAATACTAATAGAATGTTTGAGGACTTAGTCTCTAAGAACTCAAACTCATGTTCTTCTACCTCTACCTCTACTAATACTAATATTAACAAATCTAATAATAATACTAAAAAATTTAATACACAAGTTTCTAGCAAAAGAAGTAATAAAAAATACAATAAAGTAAATAAATTTATAAATAAAACCACCAATTTGTTAAAGAAAGGTAGGAAAGGAAATATTAACATAAATTTATTACAACAAAGCCATAAACTTCATACTGAGCTTGACCTCACATTAAGTAAGTATGAAAATCTAAAAGTTAGATATGACATGGACACACAACACTTACACAATGAAATTAAAAAACTTCAGGATCTTTCTGACTCCTTAATATGTAAATCCCAAGAGTCTCAGTTAATGGTCGAGAAATATTCAAGGGCTATGGATGACCTTTTGAAGACTTGTAGATACACAGCAGAGTGCTGTGAGTCCTCATCAATTAAGTCTTGGGACTGTAATAAGCAGTCACAAGTAAAAAGTCCTTCGTTGGTCTCATCACTGAAGAGTAATACTTCAGTGGGAAAGCCAATGAATATTGAACATAGTAAACTGGCTGCCAATATCATGTTTTGTGATGAAATTGGCCAAAACATGGGACGTCTTTTGAATATAGGAACAATGAATAAGTTATTAAACAGCTGTTTCCCAAATTCTAGCTTTAGTTATATACTTAAAGAACATGTATTAGATAAATCCTGTAAATTTGATAATTTAATTATTTTCATAGGCAACAGAGGGAATCTAAACAAAAAACAATTAATAGATCTTTGTTTACATTCCCATATAGCAAAGGATTTACAAAACGGGAAAATGACATTAGATATAATCTTAATCAGACATTGCATACTCTGTCAGTATATGATAAAAAACTTTGTATCATTGATACAAATAAATATATTTATAATTATAATTTGACAAAAGGTAATTATTACCTTAATTTTAGATTAAAGACAAAGTTAGCAAATGTGCTATCTTATTTTTTATTTATGACTGCCAAGAACTTGGCAAAACAAACTGCTTTTATTGAGCAGGTCTATATAAATGAGACGTTGGAAGATGATATTCCATATAATTGTATTAGTTTAAACTAAATAGTAAGACAACAGGGAATACCTCTAGCTTAGAGAAGTCAAAGTCCTGTAAATATGTGAACTTAGTTCACCAGAATGTTCAAGGAATAAAAAGCAAAGAATTAGAAATCGAGCTTTATTTAAATAGTAGCAAGGTTGACATTCTGTGTGTTACAGAACATTGGCTTAAAAAACATGAACTGATATTTAATTTAAATAATTTTACAATGGGTAGTACTTTCTGTAGAAAAAAGGCTATTCATGGAGGCTCACTAATATTTATTTCAAAGACTTTTAAATTTAAAGAAAGAAAAGATGTTGTGAGCCTCTCCGTAGAACAATTATTGGAAATATCCTGTATAGAACTGGAGCAATTCATAGTTGTATGCATCTATAGGCCGCCTTCAGCCGACTTTGATAAATGCGAACAAATATTAGAAGAAATTATGCATAAATTACAAAAATCAAGGAAAAGTCTTATTGTTTGTGGAGATTTTAATATTAATTTACTGGACAGTGGATGTAGTTTGGGTAGGCGTATGTTAAATCTTTTTAAATCATGTAACTTAACAAATCACTTTAATGTTCCTACCAGAATTACAGCTACCACTGCAACATGCATAGATAATATATATAGTGACCTAACCCCTGTTAGTACTTCTTTGATTAATAAAATTACATCTGATCATACTGGTCAATTATTAGAATTTAAATTAAATAAACAAATTCCCCTAAAGAAAAAAATCTGTACTGTGCCAGTAACAAGTGAACGTCTCAACAGATTTAGGGAAAAATTAGTTTGTAAAATTCCATTCTTATGTATGGACTCATGCCCTAATAATTTATATGATACCCTATTTGAATCATTTATTGATGAATTCAATGGAGTATTTGTACCAAAGACTTTTTTGGTCTCTGGTAAGCCTAATTTCAGTGACTGGGCAAGTGAGGAATTACATAAAATGAGATTAAAACTATATGATATGTATGATGAAAGGCAGTATAATAATAGTGAAGAATTTAGAAACAAGCTAAAATTATACTCGAAAACTTTTCAAAAAGAATGTAGGGTTGCCAAATCACAATTTTTGAGTTGTAAAATAAAAAATAGTTGTGATAAGGTAAAGGCGACCTGGAAAATAATAAATGAGCAATTAGGAAAAGTCTCCAATGTAAACGAATATAAGCTTAATATAAATGGTAAAACTTTAATATCGAGTAAGGAAGTGGCCACTGCTTTTGAAGATTTTTTTTCAAGCATACCAGCCACAATCACGAAGACTCTAAATTCTTCGCCTGATGCTGCCTTATTGTGTTTAGAGAAAAACGTCCCTAGATGTCCGAAAAGGTTTAAGTTTAGCTATATCAATAGCAAAGACATTATAAGAACATTCAACGAGCTTAAAATGAAAAAAACCAAAGACCTCTGGGGCGTTTCTGTCTTTATTCTAAAATCAGTAATTGATGTAATTAGTTCAGAACTAGCATTAATATTCAACAAATGCATGGATTGTGGAGTTTTCCCAGATAAGATGAAATTAAGTAGAGTCACGCCTTTATTCAAGGCAGGTTGCACTTCAGATCCTACAAATTTTAGACCGATATCCGTGCTGCCTGCGCTGAGTAAAATTTTTGAAAAGATTCTGCTTGATCAGTTGTCAAATTATTTTGAATCCAATAAGTTACTGCATAACAGACAATACGGTTTTTCAAGGGGGCGCTCCACGATCGATGCTGGTGTAAAATTGATTACCGATATATTTGACGCATGGGAAAACTTTCATGATGCGGTTGGCGTCTTTTGCGACCTGTCAAAGGCCTTCGATTGTGTCGATCATATAACCCTGATAAGGAAGTTACGACACTACGGGATTGACGACAAGGCAGCTGATTTGCTTCAATCGTATCTAGGAGGAAGAATCCAGAAAGTGAATATTAATGGAGTTACTTCATCGGGGTCACAGGTGTGTGTGGGTGTTCCACAAGGCTCGATCCTTGGACCTTTCTTGTTTCTGGTTTACATTAATGATCTCCCATTCTCCGTAAAAGAGCTTGGAGAAATAGTATTGTTTGCTGATGATACTTCACTCTTATACAAAGTTGATAGAAAGAACCAAAGTATTGATACGATAAACAATGCTATTTCTTTAGTGGTTAACTGGTTTAACCTAAATAATTTAATGTTAAATGAAAAGAAAACCAAATGTGTACGATTTAGCACATGTAATAAAAATTGTAATACAGCCAAATTAAAAGTAAAAGATGGGGAGATAGATTATGTAGACAGCACTGTCTTCTTAGGTATAACATTGGATTGTAAACTCCAGTGGGGGGGCACACATAGAAAATCTCTCAAATAGATTGTGTTCTGCTGCCTATGCAGTCAAGAAAATCCGCAGCCTCACCGACCTTCACACAGCCAAACTAGTCTATTATAGTTATTTCCACAGTGTAATGTCTTATGGCATTCTTCTTTGGGGTAATGCTGCGGAGGTTCAGACTATATTTATTTTACAAAAACGGGCAATTCGCGCGATTTGCTGTTTGCCCCCACGGGAGTCGGTGCGAGAGAGATTCAAGGATTTAAATATTATGACGCTTGCTGGTCAATATATCTATGAAAATATCATGTATGTTAGAAAACACATAAATCGTTTTAGTACTAATTGTGACTTTCATCAATATAATACCCGAAATAAAAACGATTTATGTGCTAAATCCACAAGACTGCATAAAATAAGCAATTCATTTCAAGGAAATGGTGCTCGCTATTATAATAAAGTCCCAAGCAAATTCCGAGAGCTGTCAATAAACAAATTCAAAAATATTATTAAAAGAAAATTGATTGCTAAAGCCTATTACAGGACCGCGGATTATCTGAATGACAGAAGTGCTTGGGACTAAATTGCTCCTGTTCTAAAAATTAAAAGTTGTAAGCATGATCAAAAAAAAGACAAACCCGACTGAGTTTCTTGCTTGTTCTTCTCAGACTCGGGCGCGTTAGTGAACAAGCCTATAAATTTAGTTTTAAGTGACGTGCAAAGGTGATCATGTAAAGATCCTATTTGAATAAATAAATTTGACTTGACTTGACTTGACTTGACTTATAGATATTGTCTATACCGCATTATGGCTGTTAAAACTATTGAAGGTTCTTTGGAATGTCACTCATAAGTTTTTTTTTTAATAATGCTGTATTTTATAGTGCACTTGATGAATTTAGGTCATCTCGTATTTTCCGGCTGCAACGGGAAGTAATTAAAATAGCAATTTACTTGCTATGTAGGCAAAGGAGTTATTGTGTTTTTTAACATCCTCTATATAATTGAAACCTACTGCTATGATATTTCACCTTAGCCCAGATTTACCATAATTCAAAGATGCGTGACCCATCGTAAAGCATGAAAGATATGTGGAATTGTTAAAATTGTGAACCTTTTACACCATGACCATGCACGCTGTAAAGTACGCGAAACGTCGGAAAAATTTAAAATAATGTAATATATAGTTAAATTTTGCAAAAATATATAACTTAAATCCGTTAATACAGTGTTTTTCTTTAGACGATAAAAGTTGAATAAGGAAGAAAGAAAAAGATTCAAGGGAATAAAATGTCTTTAAAAGAGGAATGTTTGAAAACCAAATTTCCTTGAATACGTTATTGATGGAGGTAAAAGAGATTATAATCTATTGACAACTAAATTATTCAAATATAGAAAAGTAAAGTATGCTTCTTAGAAAAGATAGGTGACAATGCTAAAACGAAATCTAAATAACTCCATATTTGATTATTTCATCAACAATCGAGTTATAATAAATTGAATAAATACATATTCATCTAAAAATCTTATTTTAACGTATATAAAAATAATATTTTTTTGATTAGGATTACACATATCATATCACTCACTTCACGGTGAGACTATTTTAAATTGCCTTAACTATTATTATACTCATAAAAACGATAATTTTAGGACAAGAGGAAATAAGATTAGAGTTTGAGAACAAAATACAATCATATGGTAAATTATATATAAATATCCTTACACATTAAAAGTTAATTAATGAATGCGTGAAAATTATCACAGCAGCAACGTAAATATAACAAGTTCAGGGTCAGACGTCTTCGTGTATGAAAATGTAATTGTATACATTATCATAATGTTCACGGCTGAAGGGGTTTGTCAGAGCTTGTCACTCCCAAAATATTTGATAAGGTTAAATATTCGCACAGTCGGTTACAACGTAGCGACGTTCCAATTTCACGGCATGAATGTTTCCATGATTATATAAAGGATATTATTATATGTTATAGAGTACATAATGACGTATATGATATTGTGGGTTTAACATTCTCGGTATGTAGAAACAAGAGTAGCATAGATTAAGAAAACGTCAAAAGTTACGTTAAGGTTATACAAATTATTCAAGCAAATAATGAGCACAATTGTTATCATTCATCATACACACACAAAACATGTTCAACTAACCAAAAACAAATTATTCAGTTTTTAAATATTATAACATACCTATTTATAAAACAAACAATATTTGACTAGGGCCAGTGTAAGCATAGAATAATCTATACCTTGATATGAAAAATTATTATTAGTATTGGATATTGAATGAGATAGCATTTATTGAAGAAGGTTGTATAGGTCATGTAGTTATAGTCACGTTCATGTTTTATGAAGAAAATAAGTACTTAGAATAAATTATTATTCTCAAATTTAAGACACACATTCTCCTGTATTGTGTAAGAAATAAGCACGAGAAAAAGTTCTTGCTATATAATGATAATCGTTTTGTCGTCGGTCGAGATTAACTTAATAATTAACAACTTGAGATGGTTCGTTAGACGCTTCGCAATAATTAATGGATGTCTCTTCAAAACGTCACGAAACACTTATTAGTCAAACGGATGATAAAATCGCAATTACGTATTGGTCATTTACTGTGACCTCTCGGTTCTAAG
The DNA here is from genome assembly GCA_963693355.1 of Pontia daplidice. NCBI lineage: Eukaryota > Metazoa > Arthropoda > Insecta > Lepidoptera > Pieridae > Pontia > Pontia daplidice. Next base: position 9,318,964 of record CAVNZL010000138.1, on the reverse strand, counting down.
ACAACAAGGGTTCTCTGTTTCTATATTTGTCACAAAAAATAGTATTCGACTAGGCTTTTATTGAGTTAAAGATATACGTAGAAGGTATAGAGTGAAAATGAATGCACAAAATTTTCTTTATTTCATGGCTTCGATAGGTCCGCTTTCTGAAACATGCATTTTAATATGCATTTTTATTATATAACAATAAACGATTCTGTTTATATTGGTGATTTTTAAAGCAATCTTACGCGATAGTTGTTTGCAAACTTTTGTTATTATACATACAATGTGAATAATGAAACTGAACATTGCATTTGCAGAGTCGTAGAATAAATGAAAAATAAACAATTTTCCGTCCCTTCCTTTAACTCGACTCTTTTGTTTTATTGTTTGCTAAGTTTTATATAATGAGATATTTTTATCTTATTGTGATATCAAAGAGTTCATTGCACTCAGGGGATACGCAATTTTGTGTTTCGCTATTTTTACCATTCAGATAATCTAAACAACCCGAAGTAAATAACAACAATAAACAAAGTGAGGTTTATTCAGAAGCTAACGTGAAGTCGGACGTATTTTCAAGTGCCAGTCATGTTATACAATAAATTACATTAAACATAAAAACACCTAAACAGTAAAAGGTCTTACTAAAAAGTCAAATATAGTTATTAAGTTATAAATAAATAAAAAAGTAAGCTCAACTAGAGAATGCCAACAAAAAAGCGCTTACTGTGCACGGAACTAAACATTTTGATACAAATATCGAGATATTATATGTTTTATTTCTCATCCTTGTCACGATATCTAAAATACCTCTAAATGACCGTTTTGTTCTAAATACGCGTGTTCTAATACATGCGCTTTGTGTATAATTTATGTCATTCTCATAGCTTTCAATGTATAAAATTTGTGATAACTTATTTCTTTATAGAGACAAATAGTTCATTTAAAAATGGAGTCGGTTTAAAAAGATTCAACCAAGAACAATCCACTATTCGCTTTGACATAAAATTGTATGTTTATAGAAGTCAGATAAAAGAACGGAGTATAAGGTTCCATCAAATAGCTTTATCCAGGTGTAACAGGAGAGATAAAGTTTCAATTGAGATGATTGAGCCTCGCAATTGTGTCGTTGCTACAAAGCAATTGTTCTGAAACGGTGTTGCAATATAATGTTTCACTTAAATCGTATGTAATATATTTGTATGGGTATTATAAGAATTATAATTTAAGTAAAATATACAGAAACATATTATTTTTAGTCTATGCTTATCCTATTAGTACATCTATCAAGCAGTCCTTTTACATTATTAAGTAGCACTTCACATTTCTTCTTTGTATTCTTCGTAAAGCAACTTAGTTTATTGTTAAGCTTTTAGTATAGCTCTAAAGGAAAATTGACCCTAAATTTACATCATAATAATTCAAAAAGCCTACAAAGTGTAGCATCATAATTTATTCCATTAAGGCAACCCAAGTACTCCGGATTTTCAACCTATAGCATAAAGTGACCTAAGCATTTATATTAATGTTTTAGGAGACTTATTTGAGAAGACTTATGTATAATGAATATTTCATTATACATAAATATTGTATAAATATAACATGGAATAAATGGCATTATTGCATCTATAATTATGTTACAGAAATACTTGTAAATGATGAGTTTTTGATTAAGAAATATGTATATAGAAATAGTTTCTTCCAATGTCTTCTTAAATATACTTAGGCAGAAGAGGTGATTTCATTGTTTCATAAATATATTTACGACTTAATCCACGTAACATGGCTCTATATAATATTCAAACTGTTTTTTATATACAAACAAAACGATGGAAAAAAATAAGAATTCTTAACATTTAAATACATTGAATTCCCATCTAACCCTTATCTTTGAGTTCTCAGGTGTAACCTAGGTGGACTGACTAACATAAATAAACACGTTCAACCTAACACACAAATTTTTCAGCTTTAAAATTTCTGCTTTTGATGGCCCAAAAATACTAATTTTAAAAAGCGAGCATAATTTTTAAAAAGTGCGTATATATAGCATTTATATAGAAAGGGGGGAAAAGGGGGGGGGGCCCCCCAGAAAAAAAAAAAACCCCCCCCAGATATATATAGCATTTATACCCATCCACCATACCGTAGTCGAACTTTAATACATAACCATCTTGAATGAGCCTTTGCAGAAATGTATAATTGGAAAAAGAAGGCTTAAACCCGCGTATAGTATCTGTTAAGCAAATATTAATCCTATTGAGATCCTCAACCGCGGAACGTGAGGACAAAGGATGCAATCAAAATGTAATCTAGCCGTTGGTCGACCGGGCACGTTCCGGACACCTGAATCCTGATTATGAATTATGCCAGATAAAAGTAGAACTAAATTCCTTTAGTTTTTGGAGACTTAACTGTTAAGTAAGTAAATGATTATAAAACTAAACTTCTAAAGTCTACCGAGGCCAAGTGATCTAACTGAAATCGAAGCCTCAGACTTTATTGTTTTTTGAAAAAAATTACCGCATGATGTAACCTGATGCCACAACCTTCCAAGAATAATTAAACATTTTGAATTGAACGTCAAATTAATTACATAACACTTTGCGCAATGGAATTGCTTGATTTTTATTCCTATGTTTAATAAAATAGTACATGCAAAATAGGAACCTACGCGATATCCAAAGAAGCTAAAATTCACATGTTTGTTTACCGTTAAATTTGCATATCAAATGTTCACATATCCCGAATAATTGTGGTATTGACTTTAGTTTACAAGCAGAGTTTAATTAGTTTAATGGTTTGTTTAAGACTAATATGTGGATATTTATTTTCGGTGTATTACGTATAAAACAATATCCCTATTACTGAGACTAACTAACTTACTCTAACTTCACTAAACAAATATTTAAGGGGGCTCCTATGCCCAATCATGTTTAGGGACGCAATCATGTTTTTCTTGAATTTGCTAGAATAATGATATACCCTGATATAACTCGCACTTGCCCCGGCTTTTAAATGAAATAAAACTTCATCTCGTTTAACGATTCTACAGAAATATATTAATTTTGGTTCAATGTCAAGTTATTACTGATACAATAATACCGATGCGACAATAGAAACACGTCCTATCTATCACGTTTAAGACAATCTCCCTAAATAAATTATTTATGGAGAAAATAAATTACTTTTGACGTTTTATACAAAACACGTAGCAGCAACTCGTCAAGAACGAGACGGAAGAACGTAATTTATTTGAATTTGCTTTGTTTTTAATGCATATCGTAACTTCTACCAATCAACAAAGGAGCATTAACTAAAGTGCAAACGATGGTTTTTGCTGATTAACATTACACCTTTGATCTTGTAGCCCTTATCTATAGACTTAAACGTGTATTGACTTATAAGTGAGAGTTTTTTAATCCAACCTAAATTCGGAACTATTCGGATTCAATGTACGATCAGGCAGTGGGCATCTACAGGACTTAAACCCCTGTTTACCAAAATAACTCGTGACGTCAGACGCATATTCTTAGATCAACCCACGATCATTTGACGTAACAACAATAGCTTTCCAATTATTAACATTTGTCTAGACATATTAGTTTCATAAACACGATTATCTCAATTTATCAATAGCCTTAACGTAGAGTTTGAATATTAATTTATGCTTATTGAATATTCAACATATTATAATATAGCTTCCATAGTGAATATCGATTCTTAGTGGCAAACATATCTTGGCTGTTTTCAATAAATCTTTTCGTGGAGTTATTCCTACCAAGTATCAGAGAAACTGCCTTTAAAAATATTAATTATAGTTTTATTTCAGCAATTGTTTATATAACGTTTGGCTTATAATTAGTTTATTTTATTCATTCATAGTTATAAAAGTCACTTTAAAGAGTCACACAATTTTAGAAAATTATAATAAATTGAAAACCTTATGAATATATAAAGAATGACTTCTTATATTGTCTATATATTTACATTAGATAGAGTCCGTGTGGTAAGAAAAGTGGCATGGAATTTTGGCGAAATAATAATTTGTTCGCCAGTAGCTAATTCATTATTTCACTGTGTTATAAAAAGCATAACTGTCTATATGACGTCAGTTCTCTTTCTGCGGAGACTCTACGTAGCACTACAACGTAGAGTGCTACGTTCCCGTAGTACCAAAGCCGTTATTTAACATCGGCGAGAATGCGATATATAAAACGTGTTTTCTTTCTTTTGCAATTTAAATTTAAATGATAACAAACTGTAAGGAAGTTGACAGGGTTTTATCACTGCCGTTCCACGAATAAGCAGATTAGGTTGCGCTGTAATTTATTTAGCGACACTCAGTCGTGTTGGACGTCGAAGTAGATAAAAGTATAGGAATGAAAATGTCTTCACCGGTCTAGAGAATGTTACTTGCAGTCTGGGTAAGTGTTTGCCCATGTTAGGCCCACTTTCCCGGCGATCGCATTTAAAAAAATGTCAAAAATATTTATGTTCGTCTCCTGACATGGGATACGGGTTCAAACAGTAAAATGTATTAACAATTTCGTAAATGCGTTTATAAACTTTACAATTGAATTTAAATAGGGTCCCAATTGTAAAGTTGCTAAATTTGTTTAGAACCATTGTTAGAGCATGAGATGTTGTGGAAATTTTATTCCTATTTCAGTATGTACAAAACGCATTAAAAATGTTATTTAATTTACATTGCAGTATTTTTTGTGACTTGTCAACAGTCGTTTCCCTAACTGCTCAACTCAATTGATAATTGAACCGTATACTTTTGATTTCATCATATCCAATATTACAATGTATTTTTAAAATCCCTTTAATACATAGTCATTATATGTATAGTCCTGTATAGTTCGTGAAGGTGTCAAACGTTTGAATATAAGTAAATTTAAGTATGTTATGTGTCAAATATAAATTCTAAAATAATAATAAAAATGTACGATATGAGACGAAAGTTTTAAATAATATATCTTGAATGTATACAGTACAGATAATTATCAGTACTGTATACATAATAATAATAATGAGTATTAAAGGGGGTTGGTCTTTAGCAAATTATTCTTGCTCGATGATATATACGAAGAAATTCCACCGTCATTGCCTATTTAATACAATGTGTACTGTTTAAAACCCACAGTACGAGGGATTACAAATTACAAATGCTTGTTCTACGTGTAAGAATAATATAGCTTAGTAAATCTAGAAATTCTCACCTAAGTTCTCCAGAGGGAATGATTTTATATACAAGGATAATGAATAAAGTTTTATAGGTATCAAACGCGGTTTCTACTCACAGTTTCTTGCTAAGTTTTAGCAATTTTGAATTGGAATTATTAATGAGTTCAGTCTTTGATTGGTGAATGAAAAGTATTTTTTATTAGCACATAAAATGTTCAACTGTATCAGTATTTTAGACCACAACCACAAGTAGCCGATTTTCATGAGTTGGACGCATGGATATCTATGCCATATAGTAGAGAGTAATGTTGCCTTTTTGAACTTAACAATTCAGTGTAATTTAAATATAGTATTCAGAAATAATTTGAGACCTAAAATATCTCAATACACTCAAGAAGGTTTCAAAACGATCCAAAGCCTTAATGAGGTATTCAGTGAGGCGTATGGTTCATTCATATGAACTGAGTAAGGAATTTTCTTCGAAAAATTTGAATGTGATCAAAGCTTTAGGATTACTTTTGTATAAATTATATATAAGCTAACCGCTACATTTTCATCAAGTATTTTAATGAAACACATACAGATAAATGGGTCACGCTGCATCCTATTCGGTTCAGGTATTTCTACCATTAAATTTCATGGCATTGGAATTTAAAGATAAAAGTCTCTTAAATGGTGAGGTCGCCATTGATGTCAACACAGTCGAATAAAATTTGAACCTTATTAATATAAAAGTTCCTTTAATTTATTTTTATGTGTGTTTAAAAAGTAATTCTAATTGGTAAAAGAAGATGTAGCTGAACCAAATAGAATTTCTTTGCGCGACTTAAATCTTGTACTGTACTTAAATAGGCTATTATAGGATATAAATTAGCGTGTACTTCATCCAACATTATGGAAGTACAACCATTTGTGTGATAAAAAATATGCGTGAACTTTGCTTTGAATTATATATATTTTTACTCTACGACTGACTTAAAGCGGGTGAATCCGAACATTATTAATATAAAATTAATCACAACCATGCCCAAAATAGGATGCCGACCTAGAAACACCGCTTATACATAGGCGACATAAAATGAGCATTTCCATTCGTTAAGTTCGGATATTTTCCCATGAGAGGACGGATTTAGGTCAGAATATTGTACATATAACCCAGTTAGGCGATAAACGACATAACTGCATAGTTGCCACTTACAGCGAATATCGATTTTGCGAATGGCTTAATACACCATCGTAATTTCATTATTATATGAAGGTAAGCTTTGTTCAACCTTAGGTGCATTAAGAAAATGTCCCAATTAACAATTATAATAGTAATTTATTTGCCATGATATACAAATCTATACTGAATTAAAATTTCTCACTATAAGCCAAGTCAAAGCTGCAAAGATATAGGTAAATCAAAAATTTTTGATCCTTTGGCGCTGAGTAGAGATGTAGAGTCTCGTTCCATCGTCTATCGCATTTATTATGGAGAGTGTTCGGAGGGACTGTTCGTATTGAGACCTGCAGCTGAATTCCATCATCGGACATCGAGGCAGAATACGAAATTCCATCCGTATTCCCGATGTCCGCCGTTCCACAACTGAGCGAGTCAGAAGGCATTTTCTGCCGAGCACCACCGCTATGTGGAACGAGCTGCCGAAAGAGGTATTTCCGAACAAATAGGACTTAGATACCTTCAAGAAAAGAGCGTATAGGCATATTTACGCCGGCAACGCACTTCTGAGGTCTGTGGCATTGAAGTGTCCATATATATAGCGCACGAGTCTCGAGTAACCTCAAAAAGATTCCAAGAAGCAGTGGTAAGAAATAAAAGAAGTTTGTTTTATAAATTGCATTAGTTGACTTACACAAACGATTTAAATGTTCAATGTTCTAACCTATAAATAAATATTTGGCTCAGTTCATCAACGTTAATGCACAACGATTAAGCTAGGTGTAAGGCGATTTTTTAAGGAGAAAATGCTTTGCTCAACGAAACGGTACTCATAGCGCTTGTGATAGTTTTGTTTGGTGTTTAAGTAAATGTTATTTCCTGAGCGCAAATCAAAACGAATGAAGTAAATGGCCAAATTGATAACCAGATAGCGATACCATGACATTGATCGGTACTTAATACGGGCGGTTCAACGAACAAACATTGTCGGGTGTGGCAAGTGGCACTTATTTACGATAGCATCTACATAATTTAGTCTATTTTGTAGCACTTACATTCAAGCAAACTGTAATCTGTGCCATTCGTTACGCGGAATCTTGATCTAGCCGTTCATATTACGTAACAGAAAAGTGAATAAATGTCACCTATTTTTTTTTATAAAATAATAGGCAAAAAGTTAGCACCGCCATACATACGAGTACATACATACCTACAGCGCGTTGTTGGACTTTTATGATAGATTAAAATATACCTGAAGCTAGGACTTGAAGAGTTAGGCCGTGAGTCCTGTTAGCCCATTTTTGAGCATGGTCGATTTAGGACCTTAAGAGTTCATACATTTTTTGACATGGTACTCGCGACCACCAAAAATACAACTAAGATTTATAATTTTCTGTTTGTGGCTTGTAGTAATTTATAGATATTTATTTGGTTTTAAGAGATCAAGTAAAACATGATATCTGATTTTTTGGGCTTCACAGATTGAACTATATTATTTTCGACAACAAGTATTTACGAATATCTTGTGTTTAAAGGTTGTAGTTAAACATACAATAGTCACATCTTGCGCTCAAAGGAAGGTTCAACTTATTCAATAATAATAATAATAATCAATTAATTCTCGGATAGTTAATTTACTTAATGTCCTTTAATTTAGTGGATAATGGAAATAAAAAATTCCAATCAATTGGTATCATATTTAATATTGTTACTAATGTTTATTTCAACGATTAGATTTGTGTTTTTGGGAAAAGTACATAAGGAACAGAGGACACCACTATATTTGAATATGGAATATGAATGAAAAGTAACTAAATTTGAAAAATAATTAATGTTTCGCTCTGATTGTTTCGCTATCAAAGCTTTCCAATACAGCGATACAAGAGCCTATCACTCAACAGGTTATCAATGTAATGAATATTGTGATATGGCAAATCGTGGCAACACACGTCATTGATAGAACCTTCTCAAATCAAGATCACACAGTGAAATTCATTTATTTGAAATGATCACGGTTGAAGAAAAAATAATCAATGAATTGAAATGAAAGAAATAAATTAAAATGAAGTGGATATAATTAATATCAAATATTTTAAAAATAATTACAGTTTTAAGCTCCGCAATGAAAATCCGTGGTCTAACTACAAGCCTCAAAATAAATTAATTCGTAAAAAAAATTGTTTATATAGCCCACGTTTAACAAAAACAATGATTAAGAGTTTTACTAACACGCATACTGCCGCGTAATTGATAGTTTGTTTGCTATGTACTTCCCATTTCATTTGTAGATGCGTGATTTTCGTTTAACTTTCATTAATTGGTTATTTACCGTCATAAAATACTATATTTATTGACTTTCTAATACCTATTTACTGACGGACAAAACAATTGCTCAAATTTGTATAAAACGTGTGTAATATTACTGCAATAATAACGCAACCCAGTCAAAACTTTCCCGCTGCCATTGTAGTAACTATGATTATGTTTACTAGAATCACGTGCTCTTACCGGGCCAAGATTGTCGAAGCCATGATGAAGGGCGATATTGTGGGCCTCCTCGTGACGAAGGGACCTCTTGAATCGCACCAGAAAAGAGTTGGTGAACACTTCACGGGAGCAAGCCGCGGCGATCAGTACAGTAACGGTGATACATTGCAGCCACATGATCTCTGTGGCCACCGGCGGCTGACTGAAGCTGGACTCCCGTTGACGTCACTAAATATCGACCCAGGATCCGCGCACGCGCCGTCAATTTCACAGATTATAATGGAATATTGTTTTGATGTAGCAACCCACATGTGTCGACCTTGTTCGTACGCATGTTGACAAGGCGTGAAGTTCAAAGGAGAGAATAACTACCCCGTAAATATTAAAATAGTATGTTGATTACCGTCACTTAAACTCCTACGTTACGTTGCAAATTATGCAAATAATATTGACTAGTATTTTTAGAATTATATTAATATACAGAGGTAAACTGTGCATTTACGTAATGAATTTATTAAGCCCTCGTGTTTAACATATACTTATTATCATTATCCATTAATTCTAGAATAGAAAATTAATTCTAGACTACAGACTTAAATCCAAGTCGGCGTCAAAAATCAGGTGTTCCTACATCAATGGTACAAAGCAATTTCTTTACATTAGGCTAAAATTTATTATTATATATTTAATTTGTTGAAAAGATTTTAAACTGAGATAAGATTTTCTTCGGCGTCAAAGCTCTTAAAAATATTGTAAGACAGGTAGCAACTCGCAGTATGAAAAATATAATAATTTTTCATTTCTATAATGGTTTTATAGTTTATCTTACGGTGTTTTTAAACAAACAAAAAGGCCGTTCGAACTTTGTTCTTATGATTTCATGAGCATTACTGATAATCATCAAATATTGTATGTATTTGACTGAATTATTTGAATCTTAAATTACGACACCATAGCAACGTATCGTTCATTCAATTATTGTACGTCATTTCAATCTTTACGGTGCTATAAGAACGGAATTAAAGCTATAAAACTTCTAATCTTCTTTTATTGAACCATTTTACATTTGAATATGTATACAGACGTAGCAATACTTTTGCTCATAGTCGATGTTTCTTTAGGAAGTCGTTTTGAGGGGAAAGTTATTGGTGGGAAATATGCTGCGATAAAAAACTTTCCTCATGCAGCATTTCTGGAAATTAACGTCCGTGAGGGTATATGTATCTGTGGATCTTCTATCTTGAATCAGCTATTGTTAGTGTCTGCTGCACACTGTTTTGAGCTCATAGATGAAAATAGTAGTATAGCAGTGTATGCGGGACATCATGACATTTTTCAGGTATGTTTTTCCGGTGTAGCAATCGTGCATTGAGCAAGTTGTCGATTGTTATGTATTTTTGTAATGGCAAAATTCTTAATAGTCTTTGTGTTCCAAACGGGATCCACAGCTGAACTTAATGACGACACGATCAAGATTATAATTCTGCTAGTAGATATTTAACTTAAAAATATAAACTAAAAAAACGGACGGAAAAAAAAATAATTTTATTAAGATCGTGGGCACAATTACGCAACACCTCAATTTACAATTTTTATAATTTATCAGCCCCATAATAAAACTGAACTCTATTTCCCTCTTCGTACATAGAAAACATGAACTTCGAAAATTAACTTCCGATATAAAAAATTACTAAGAGCAAAAGCCCACCTTTTGCTATTACTTCCCAACACTGTGTCGACGATTATATAATATGTGCTTGGCTTAATTCTTTTTTGTTGGAAGCACGAGGAACTTTGTGCCCAATTTTTTAAATGGTGGAATTAAATTTTTATTTGCTATAGATACCTTAATGTGCGAATAAACACAAAATATATGTGGTATATTTAGAAAATTTATAGACAATTATTTTCCAGGAAGTTTTTCCAGGCCTACGCATCAAAAAGTGACTAAATGAAATTCCGGGTAAAGAGCAGCGTGTAGGTTTTCTTACAGTCTACTTAGCCTGGCATTCCGAAATTATATCTATATCACAGAGTTATTTAGAGTCTAGCTAAGGTGTTGTTAGCTCAAGACGTCTGTAATTAACTTTTGTGATTTTAGGTCCAACTAGTAAGAGCTGCGAAATCTGTATACCGTCACAGATCGTACTATACAGAAACAATAGTAAATGACATTGCTTTGGTAAAATTGAAACGCGAACTACCCTTAGGCGAGTATATTAAGCGTGTGATTTTGCGACCGTATATCCCCAAGCAAGACGGAATATTAGCTGGTTGGGGAGCCACTGATGTAAGTTTTGTTGTGTGTTAAACTGAAGAAAATTTTAAATTTAATTAATGTAGCGGTCTGTTTATAATCTCTTAAAAATTAATGTTTTTAAAATTCATTATTTAAACTCTGCGTTATGCATGAAGCGCAGTATTCGAGTAGGTTATAGTATAATAATTTTTTCTAGAAAATTTTATTGGTTCAGCCTAATATTTAAGAACAACAGGTCGCGCTAGTAGACTTAATAATCTTAAAGTAATTTTACTATGGACTTAAACTATGACTTATGGTAACTCTTACTTAATATCGGGGGTTGACACCGTGACCATGACCATGAACGATAAGCACCTTCCATAACATTCTAGAGTACAATGAGCGAATTTGATTACAAGTTGAAGAGTGTGCCGCAAAAGCTGAGGTCTAAAGAAGACTGTTTAAGAGTTGGTACACTGCACAAAGGAATGATATGTGCTGGAAGTTTCAATTCTAACAATTCAAGACCATCTAAGTACATACTATCCAAATATATATATAGCTTAAGTATAGTCTAGTATATATCATTATTCATTATTATTCATTGGCAATTTACACAGTTTACTGTGAAAAATTATGTGTAAATAGAAAAATTAATTTAAAATACGTCAATAATCCTAAACAATTATTTATCCGGCCTTTCACACGAATATCCAAATAAAGCTTAAAAAAGTGTAATTTCAGCATACATTGTCTAATCACCTTACCTATTTAAAAACAAGTTTGCAAACTATAACATTTTCTGTATTCTTTGTTTTCAATTGGGGTTTATATAGTGTTTTAAAGAAAATTATTCAGTTTCAAATATTATAATAAATAAGATTCAGAGTTTTATGATAAATTGTAATTATATAAATATTTTTTTACAGAGGGGACTCTGGCAGTGGATTGTTAAGTAAGGATTATGAAATATTTGGATTAGTATCTCATTTAGTTAATTCTTTTCCAGCCATAATTGTTTATACAAATGTATCTTATTATTATTCCTGGATACATGAGAAAGCTGAAAAAATATTATGTCCTATTGATTGATGTAGAGAAAAATAAATAAATTTTGAATTTTCTCAATTATTCACCTATTTAAACAAATTCATATTATACAAATTTCAAATTGAGTACATACATTAACAATATCATGTACTAGACCAGACCAGTGTACCATTACTTATAAATACATATTTTATATGTATCATATCCCATATTAATAGAAAAGATAAAAGGTGAGAGATTTCACCGGAATAGCTTGCAGAGAGTAGATTTATACCTACTGATAATTCACACCATATCTTTTTTAATTGTAGCCTATTTGTTATTCTGATGAATAAGCTGTATTATTATTGTCTTTTATCAACATAACTGTTACTCATTTAAAGAAAAACACTTTATTAACAGATTTAAGTTATGATCATAACATAACGTTAAAAAAGTGTTTTTGTTTAAAAGCTATATTATTGTAAAGTTTCATTAAAATCCATTCAGTAGAGTAACAAACAAGTATGGATACTTGGAAACTTTCTTGTTTAGAATATTTGTAGTTAGGTTCTTTTTATAAGGAAAATAAAGTAGTGTGCAAATATAACAAACATATATTATACCTTCACTAATAAAAACAATGAGACAATTACATACTTAATTACTTGTTGCTGTAGCTCCTGGAGAACCAGATTCATTTTCCATTACATGGGATGGTGGATGTTCTAAAACATTATCTATCAGACCAAAGCTCTTGGCCTCAACTGGAGACATAAAGTGATCACGTTCCATAGATGACTGTACTCTATCAAGTGGCAAACCAGTGTGACGAACATATAAACCATTAATTTGAGCTTTAAGTTTTAAAATCTCTTCAGCTTGTATCTGTATATCAGTGGCCTGACCCCTAACACCGCCTGATGGTTGATGTATCATAATTCTAGAATTGGGTAAGGCATGGCGCATACCTGGTGCTCCAGCTGCCAAAAGCAGAGATGCCATACTACAAGCTTGACCAACACACCAAGTTGCAACTGGTGGAGTAATATACTGCATTGTATCATATATACCAAGGCCGGCTGTTACATTACCACCTGGCGAATTTATGTATAAATGAACTGGCTTCTTACTTGATTCTGATTGTAAAAACAATAGTTGAGCAACAACCAATGAACTGATTTCGTCATTTATAGGCCCCATTAGGCATATGATTCGTTCACGAAGAAGCCTAGAGTAAATATCATAAGCACGCTCACCTCTTCCAGTTTGCTCAACAACAATAGGGATCATGCCCAATCTCACAGTTTCACTAGTGCTTAGGGGCCTTTGTAATCCAATACATTTTCCTCGTAAATATATCGTCTTGAAAGCTTTATGTAGCACTTTTAACGCCATTTTTATAAACTAGATAATGTTACAGTGAATATTAAATTATAAACCTCTGGTTTTAGCAAGTTTCAAAATTTTACTTGACTATCCTATCATGCTGCGTGGCTAGCCTTGTTTAACTTCAACTTTCTTTTTTTTTCGAATTTTTCTTATATCACAGACTTATAACTAAATCAGTGCTCCTGAATATTTCAATAAAATTTATTGATGTATCTTTATCAAAATTTTTATTTCTTTTCCCAACCGGTTGGACACTTGAAAATTTATTTCAAATTGACAAGTGTGTACTTGTCGTTGTATTTTATGTACCAGATTTTACGTTGTACAGATATACCTAACAATTGACAAATGTTCTCTATCCGTAGTTAACTTAAGAAAAGTAGCTATTTTTACCTAAATCAATCATATTCATAAAGACCATTTCTTATAAATAGAAAAAGAAACATATTTCGAAACTGTCATTTGATTACTTAATATTTACTGCTGCTCTACAGAACTGTGATGATAGTTTAAAATTTATTATTTGCTTTCAGTGAATGCCAAAAAGTATGTATTCTGAATAAAGTCACAATTTAAACCAGAATTTAAGAAATCTTGATTTTCAAAAAGGATCTATATTGATAGTTATGCACAGAGTATACATAATTAATATACACATAAGTAGAAAACAATCTGTATGGCAAATAAAACAATGTTACAATCAAAATCACATAAAATATAAATATTTACATAATCACTCTGAACCATATATTTTGTATTGGTTAAATGTTGGATATAACACACTAATATCACATTTATTGTTTCACTTAACAAATTAACATAGGTAATAATAGTGCATTTATTTTGGTTGCCTTCTTCTCAACTTCATAAGAGCTTCTTGTCTTTTCTTTTCAATTAATAATTTAAGATTAGCATTATCTTCTTTTACATCTACTTCGGGTTTTTTATCAATCATATTGTGAATATTTTTCTGGTTTGACAGTTTTGTAGTTGCACTTGCAATTCGTGGTTGGAAGATAGATTTTTTTGTTGGTTTGGTTTCTATGGTTTCTGTAGTAACACTGTTTACTAATTGAGAGCATTGCGGGGATGCAGTAAATGGTAGAAGTCTCTTAGCTAACAATTTCTCTCTGGCCTGTTGATGCTTTTTTTTTATTTCATCAGGGGTACATCTTATTGGTGAATCACCTGGAACTGAACCACCAGTTATTGTTAATAAACAGAGAAAAAACTCTTTTAAAATCATAAACATGCTTCATCATTAATTTTAATTGAAAGTTTAATTAAAATAAAAATTAATGGTGACACTGTTGCGAGTTTCTATATAAATTTTACAATACAAAAAAACAATACCATACCTATTTTTTCATCACTTCTGTTAAAAGGCATTGAACTGTATCTACCAAGAGCCATACCACTAGTTGACGGTTGACTCAGTTCTCTTAGTGATGGTGATTCTGGCATAGAGTTATGTCGACCAAACATTGATTTAAAGGACTGACTTTCATCGAGTACATCTTGTAATGCCCAATTTGAATCTTTTACACTTGTTTTCTTTGTATCTTTGACAGGCATCTGTGATAATCTTTCTAATGCACTATCATTCAAACCTCCAAGCAGATTATCAAAGGAGTCATTGTTAAATCTTGGAGAATCACATTTCTTAGCTTTATTCAGGTAAGGGGAATCTAATTTAATATTACTTAAAATTTTATCCATAGAATCTTGTTCATTTGACACACTTAAGTTGGGTTTATAGCTCTTTTTATTAATTTTTCCAGGATTATTTAGGATTTCCAGGCATGCTCTTTTAGGTGCCGAATGGCCATAATTGACAATGTTTTCTTCAACAGCCTGGCTTACTTTCAAAAGACATTCATTCATTGAATCATCTGATTCTAGACAGTTTTCAGGTTCGGGTTTTTTAAATTTGGAACTTAAAACATTTTTCCTGAGGCAACGGCTATTAGTCTTTAAGCTTTTAGGTGAACTTTCACTGGTATCACTAAAAATGTCCTCTTCACTACATGATGGTGGTTTACCAATATTTGTTTTAGATGTCTTTCCTATTATTTCATGTAAATTTTGATTTAATTCAATAAGATCTTGAAACATTTCAATTTTTTTTTGTGATGGTCTAACTGTTCTTCTTTTAGGTAATGGTTTTTCTATTAATTTTCGAGTCTTTCTTGATTTTCTACTAAGAGGTGTTGTATTTTTTGATCGCGATGTACCTTTATCTGACTTAGGGGTATAGAAATTCCACACAACATCAGTTTCGCCCTCTGCTCCATCTTGAGTACACAAAAATGGTACTGGACTTCCTGCATCTGAATCACATATTGAATCGCTGTCTCTTGACGGTGACTCTAATCTATGTTCTGGCGTAGAACACGCTAATACTGTAAGAACACACACACATTAAATTGATTGTTTCATTAATATATATACTAGAGCAATTAAAATAACAGACTCTACCTTTCTTTTTACTTTTGGCGACCATCTCATTGGTTGTAACTTTTCTTTTGCTCATAGAACTACGAACATTAACGTGGGATACAAATTTGTAAATAATTTACGGTATACCATAAATGACTGATATAGAAGTGAACTACATCACAACAAACGGAGCAGTACTAAAAAAACTACAATTTATAAATTGTAGATTTTTTTGTATTTTATATAAAATGATTATTATTAGATGTAGAATGTAAACTAATAACAAAGCTATCCTGTTGTTTTATTTATTGAGGGCCATTAAACACAGCTGAGAAGTGACAACTGTCAATTTGGTATGAAGTTAAATTTGGCACTGCAACAAATAACAATTGTCACTTATGGTGCACACTGCACGTGTACACTTATCGAAACTAAACGAGAAAATCGAAACAAATTGTAGAATGTGTAAATAAATGTATAATTTTGTTACGTATTAAGCCATGTGATACTTGCCATAGTAAAAAACATCCAAGACAAATTAAAATAAGATTCCCCGCTACTTTATATCGCTCGCATTATTAGTAAGCTATAACAGAGGTGTACACGAGTTATTCATTGTTAAATAATATTCGTATTTCAAAAATATTAGTTAAATTTACGATATCCAAAATTGATACTTCAGCAACTTAATCAGCATTTTTTTTATTGTCTTATTTGTTGAATACGTTCGGCTCGGATGCTGCGTTACCTAGTCAGTACTCAGTTTATGTTCATATCAGTTGACAATTAACAGATTGTCTACGTTCAAATGTTCTGAAGTTTGATCTATATTGTGAACATTGAACGATGAAGATAATAAGTAGGCAGCCCAGTACTTGGAACACAGAACATCAGTCAGTCATAAGGATGATGTCAGATTTGATTTGTGAATAGGGAATGTGATCTGAATTCTGATCCAGTCGAATGTCAATTCCATCAACGTTGAACGTGTACGCAATTACTTTTATCGCGATGTGCTAAAACAAAAAACTTTTTTGGTGTTTAAGTGTACAAAACTTGTGCAAAATGTTGGCAGACGGTGAAATAGTCGGAGATGGTTCATGGAACCTGACCATTTACGTGACGGACATGAATGAGAAGCGTACAATGGTTGTGAAGGGTGACATGCATATCGGCGGGGTTATGCTAAAATTAACAGAGAGTTTCGGTAAGCAAAGTATTACTCATCTACTCAAATAATTTTAGTATTATCTCTAAGTCATCATAGGATTTGTTTCAGCAGTCTAGGTAATGGCTACTAGGATAAACATAATGAAACTTGAAGCCGTCGTCTGAGTTATATTCATTCTGATTATAACTATTCCTTATAATATTCTGTTCCAAACTTAGAGGCAAAAGTAACTTAATTATTATGTTAAAAACTCAAACAAAGTCTATTAGCCTTCAACTTTGCAATGCAAAAGATAAGAATATAAGTGTAATAACTGTAATAACTTTAATTATCTACTTTCTTAAATTTTTACTTGATTAACTTTAATTTTTGGCATGAAAGTCATCAAGTAAATATTTGAAGTTTTTTAAAGGCAGTAAAAGATTTTATGTTATAGTAGATGAAAATTTAGTATGAAAGGGAAAGTTTGGAAATCTCTTTTAAAAATAATATAGTTAAACTTTATTAATTTTGAAAATATAGAAAAAAAACAATTTCCTAGAGCTTTTTTTTGTTGATTCTGTTCTGGAAACAATAAGCTACTTTCCTGACTGATATTTCATCTGTGATATGTTATCTTCGATATCCATTATTATATGAACATGATTTTCTAACATTTAACAATTACAGTGTCTTATTGTTAGAATCTTCTAGGGAAGTTCTGGTTTGCCCCCTGTTTTATAAAAAAAAAAAATTTGGGATATCTAATCTTTTAATTTGACATCACTACTCTTCTACTACTACAAGTTTGGCAAGCTCATTTATGTGGGTATTAAGCCTCTACTTGTGCTGCTTTGAATAATTTCTGGTTTCACTATTATTGTTGTTGTGTTGCATTGAGTTTTTCAGTAAAAATATATTTTCATAAAAATTTGACTTATTCAATATGCATAAACATTTGATGAGGAATGATGTAACAGGTTTGTCAGTAATAAAAGCAACCTGATTTGCAAGGGCTACTGTGTGAACGAGATGCAAGATGCGCGTACACAGGCACGCGTCCTTCGCGGACGGCTTTTTACCGGGCAAGTTTTTTTCCCCACCACGGGTGAACTACCGATGGTGACATGTTAATTGCCACAGATAAGACTAGTCTTTGATCATGCATAGAGTTTATATGTTAATTGGTTGATTACGAGTTGATTATCAAGTGCCATACACCTTGTTTTTAGAGGCTTGAATAGTTTTGCCTGTGTTTTATATAGCTAGCAACACTTAATTAATCCCCCTATCAGATAATATTAATCTCCAATCCTGATACGTAATCATATACGCAAATAACGCGTTTCTAGTATTCGTCTCATAATATTATCAATCTTAAATCAATATTTACTTAAAGGGTTTCGAAATCAGCAATTTTAATGTTTTTGCTTGTAAACGATAAACGCATTTTTATTTAAAAAAAAATTCGATTGTAAAGTGTTTCGCGTGTTTAATTGTACCGAAAAAGGAAAACGGATATGATGTATTGTACGTAATAAAAACGTACGTCATACAATATATTGGAGGCAATGGACGTCAGAAATATCTTCTTAAAGAATAAAATAAGTGCTTAATTTAAGCACGCTGATCTGAAATTACTGAACTGAACCGATATATATTTAATCTTCAACAACTAGATATTGAGGCGGAACGTGAACCATAGCGTGTGTAGTAACTACACAGTTTACAATTGACGCATTAATTTGAGTCCCAAATGTATTTTCAAATCCAGATGAACAATGAAAATTACATCAAAAGGAAGGAAAGGAAACCTTTCGATATACAAATCAAATTTGTTCTTGTCTACATTATAGACGCATGCTAACTAAACGTTTATGTTTTATACCACAGAACATAACTATCATTCGTATCGACTGATATTCTACAGATACTACATGTTACACCTTTGTGTTAAAAGATGATAAAAATAAGGTTGTGTTACCTTTCCGCAAATTTATATATATTTTTTTAGCATTGTGATTTATCGGATAGTATTGCAATTTACAGGCAAAAAACTGCACGGTCTAGGTCTCAGATAAGATAAGCACGACTTACATAAGTTACAATCAGTCAATTCATACAAGTATGTATATTTTATATACATACATATATGTTATGTAACTGTTATTATAAAATACGTACGAGCAGCTTTGCAAATAAACCAAAAAGTTGCAATTTTTTTTTGCGTATAATCTATAATAACTTTTCATAGAATTGTATGTACGATGTAGAAATAAGTTTTCTTATTCTTTATATAATATATATATCATTTTCTCAATAAATGTTATGGAGAAATATTATATCGAGTATATTTCCGGCGCCTCCTCCCCGCCAGACATAGATAACGTTATCATCCGCTCATTGTTCCTCTATGCACGAGGGACTTGATGCTTGGCCCGGGTCGCTGACTTGGCTAAAATTAGCAGACATCTTACGAGTTGACGAGTCATTTATTATATATTAGTCACTACAGAATGAATACTGCATAGTTTGTATGACAATTTGTCTTAAATATTCTTTAAGTTAATTGAGGCTCTCACGTGTACCTACCGATTCCTAATTGCGATCATAGATATAAAAATCCATTGGTGCACTAGTTCGAGTCACAGTTTGAAAACAACAGATTCAAAATATTTTCTGTCTTTTATTTATGGTACTTACATATCCTGACAGCTATTGTTAATGGTCCCAACAATGTAAAAACACACCTTTAGGGAGAATATATTTATTCTCATCGTGACTTCGTAGTCAAATCGTATTTTCAAGCGATTTTGTACTAGGAGTATATTATTATTAAATCTCTCAAATCAATATTAGGTATATATATATATATAAATAACTAACTAAAAAAATTTCAATTCGAAATATGCGATACGTTGAATCTTATGGGTTAATGGTTTAATTTTATTATCAAAGTTGAGATAAATAACTTTATTCTTAAATCGAACTGCGTACTTATTAAGATGTCCATATTGTAGAATGATCGTTAGGGAGACGTCGATGGGGTGATATCTTCAAACCTTAGTTATATACGGGGACGTAGGCCCCACGGAAACCCGGCACTATTGCATGTCAAGTGACGGCAACTCGCTCTCCTGACAATGGGTAATCCCTGTATGCATTAAGTTTAGATCTATATAGTCAAAATAATACTTTATAAGCATTATATTCTTTACCGTTATAATTTCAGTTACAATAGTGAATGTTTTTAATATGAATTCTCATATCATAATAGTTTTAATGTTTTTCTTGTTTATATAACTTATTAGTTTAAAATAATTTCCTATATGGAAATAAACTTTATTAAAACAGCATATTATCATGGCTACAAATTATGTTTTAAGGGAATATATTATAATCATGAAACGAAGATATAATTTGGTCCATGCGTTGCTTCTCATCATTGTTCAGCGATGAACGGAGATATGTATTGTTAAGTAGATCGCTATGCAGCGTGGAAGGAGTGACCAACTAGGGCTCCTGCCGGACACTAACGGTTCTGCATTCCGCCCCCTTTCCCCTCGCCCAACCGGCTAATTGCTTCTTATGCACAAATCTCAAGCATTAAGCATTTAATGTATAATAGAGCGATACATTTTTATCGCTACTTGATGAGTTTGAAATCGAAAGTTTACGTTCACGATATATCGTTAATGATTTATTTAATTAATTATACAAAGTGAAAAGGTGGTATTAGACTGAGCTAGTATACTTTGTAGGCAAAAGCACTGCTAAGTTGTAGAATAACAAGCCGCTTCTCCATAACTAACTTTAAGTATTATTATAACTATTAAATCTTTTTAATATTTTATCAATTTAATGTAGGGTATATATACTTTGTTTCTTTATTGTGTTATTTTGAGGCTTCCAGACTGGTTGTGAAATATCCTGATTGTACAAACAAGAAGAGTCGATATCTCTTGCGAACTAACAAAACCATATGAGAGTGATAAAGATTAAATTTTTGAGGGGCTTATATATATCATATATGTATATAACATTATTATATAAATATGTTTGTTGTGTAAATATGTTTATTTTTGCGTATCTTTGCATAATCGTATATAAATACGATTATATAAATAATTAAATAACATTGAGAAATATTTATGAGTGATTATAAATGAATTATTATTTCTTCCTACTTATATCAAAATTGTACACCCATGTTGCAAGCGAATGTTAATGGTGTCCACACAACTGGTATTCAAGTTAATTATACCGTTCAGCATAATTTACCTTAATAACTCATAATAAAATCACTTTTGAATGAATTACTTGCGTAACAAATTATGTTGCGTAATCGCATATATAGAAGAATTGATCATACTTAAATATAATATGAGTGAATGATTTGTTTTCCTCATTGATTATAGCGTATAACTCGTGCTAACCACAATCGGATGATTCAGGAGTGCGCGAGAGGCCGTGGTCACGCATGATCCGGGCCGGTTTTTCTGCTATTGATGACGTCACGATCGGTGTCACCGATGACCATGTCCAAAGGTCATAGAAATCGGACCTAGCACCATTAAAGCTGTTTTTTGTTTAAATTTTTTAAAATTCTTTACTACGGACCTCAAAATGTCGAGAGCAATAAACAGTTTAGTTTAAAAATTCAACTCATATATGATGTATCTTATAGATGAAAACTATATAACGATTCTCGACACTGGATTTTATATGGAGAGTTAGTTCATCGTTAAGATTTTTTTCATATCCAGTTTAAAAGAAAATTACTTTGAATGTTTCCCACTATAGCTGACTAATGTTTAATATAGAACGAATTTAAAGCTGTATCTGATTCCTCCTAGAGGATGTTTGTTACCTCGTAACTAATTGTGTAGTTAGTCATAAATTTGAGGCGTGAGTTGTTCCAATTCCTATTTATAATACTGACTACTCTCTCTAAATATATACTTTCAGTTAACGCCGCTATAATTGATTGCAAAAACCCTTGGTTTTAAAAGACGAGCTTGCGGGATAGCCGCAATGGACCATAAACTCGCAGTCTATAGTCTAATATGTTACTGGACCTCGAGGTCGGTGGAGGGCCTCGGTGTTTTTAGGTCGAATATCATTCGGAAGACCTTTCAAGCCGTTTCCAAAGATTGCTGGATGGCATTTTTTTTGAAAACAGCTAAAGAAAAGTTTGTTAGCAATATCAAAAGACATGTTAAGGATTGCAGCTGTATAATCCTAGATAATTGAGTGGCATTTGTTTTTTGTTAAGGTGATCATGATCAGTTAACAGTTGGTTAGGATTTGAAATAATTGGATCTTTGGTATTTTCTAATGATTCGTTTAACTTCAATGGGTTCGAAATAGGTACATTGTTTAGTTGAAATTTACTATCTGTTAGGCTACTGTGCAATTTATTCTGTCGAACAATTTCAAAATGTCGTTCTCAAGACGTAAAGAAATGATACTTGCTGTTGTTTGTTACTTGCTTGCTTGGTACTTGCTCTTGCTGTTACTACAAGTAATCACAAAAAACAGCTGTATAGGAATGTCTTTTTTATTTTATTAATTTCGCTCAACATGCTCTAAAATTTTTTGGGTCGCGGGTTCTAATGAGAACTGCCCGTCGCCTAATTAAAAAAGGTTGTAATAATTCAATAGAGAAGCATTTGTGCATATCGTTTTCACTTGTTTATTAACTATGATGTATTTTTAGGTCAAGGCTCATTACGTCACGGCCACTCCTTTTATTTAACAAACCATTAAGTTCAATTGTTTCAGACCTTTGTTCGCAGAGTGAATTTTCTTGAATACATCCTTTTTATGTGTCATTATCTTTTATCAGTTCAGTGCCGGTAAGTGTCTGGATCACTTTTTATTAGCCATCGTAATTTAGTGTTTGATATTTTTTCAGACGTATTAATGTAGCTTAGACTACATAAGTCTACGTATAATTAGCTAATGTTTTGATATCAATAAAATTTGTGTTAAGTGCGGATAATTAAGAGGAAAATTCATTCGATATCTAAGAGGAAAACCGAATATTCACGAAGTTGTTCGTACATAACCCTGAGCATAAGCCTCATACAGAAGATATATTAATATATCACATTAATGATTTTATAGTTGTAACAGTTAACTGGGTCATATTTTTGTCCAATTCTAAATGCTAAAAGCGCGTAATATATAAAAAATTAAACATCATTTTATTCATAATACATATATAATGTTTTTTTTTTAGAAATAACGAAGGTGGGTATGTCCTGCTAACAAGTCGATTTTCTCACCAGATGTTTTGCTCTAATTTTACGTCCGCCGACGCATTTACGGCGCTGCAATTTCGTAACTTTCATTACGACATCGTTCCACGTTTAATATTTTACCTCTAATGTTACAATAACGAAACGTGGTTTGATATTTTTTCACATCCATTACAGCATTAAAACTTAACGGAACAATATAGTTGTTTTATTTTCATACATGGTCATAAATATTATAAAGTACTCTTTCAGACAAGGGTCGATGTTAGGTCATTGATCTCCATTTAAATATACCTCGAATACACTTGTGTCGCGTCATGTTTTAACAAATGAATAGGGGGATGTTTCTTGGTATAATGATTAGGTGTTTACAAATTATTACAATGTATGTTGTTTGTCTAAAATTTCAATTTCGCATAGCTCAATATTGTTTTTTAAAGCAAGGATAAAAATTATGTATAAAAAACGCGATTTATAACTAAAATTGTTATGACAACGTATTGGATTATTTTTAATCACCGTCTTGGCCACTGAAAGATTTATTTATTTAATAACAGCCCACTGCCAAAACATAGCTAAAAACTACCTTAACCTAAACTTACAAATAAAAACTCCTTGCAGGCTTCACTCAATCTTACCGAGCCTATCACAAATATATCCTGCTCTGGTGCAGATTTAATAAATTTATTAATTATAAAATAAGATGACAGGTGTTTGATTTTAAATAATCACAAAGTTACCATATTAACATTATATATTCCAACGAGGTTTAACTATTTATAAATATCATTCTATGCTAATTTTCTATATTGAGACAAATCTGACAGCCAGACGGTTTTTTTGTTATGACAGGATGATCTTACCTCATCTGCTAATAAAGTATGCCAAAGCACATATGATGGATCCAAGACTGAATGTCTTGTCTTGTTTGGTGGTTTTTGTGGGTATACAGAAAGAAAGCTTATTAAGCAAGTGTCACGCTACGATTAAAATGCATGACAGCTTATTTATACACTGTAAGATATCTATCTATCTAACTTAAGAACGAAAAAGTTTTCATTTGAGTTTATTTCATCACAAAATAATAATAAACAAAATTTTATTGTAAAACTTAGCACTCAAAACTAAGAAGAGATACGCAAAAGGCGATTTAATACATTTGAAGCGGATTTTCTAATCCTATCAAGTTCCATCAGTATTTAAGTACGACACCATTACTCTAAATAGAGGCAAATTATTCATAAAATAACTTAACTTGTTTTAACTATTACGAATTTTTTGATTTCGATTTGACATACAAATAAAATATAATCCTTCTTCAATACTTCTATATTTATTATTCCTTTCTCATTGTTAATTATGAAATTCATGACGTTACTAATGTTGAGATCTGAGATCTCATAAAGTACAGGATACCTAGTTACCTAACTACCTACTCGCTAAGCAATGTATTTTGAATGGTCTTATGGATTAGTGCGCGTGGGTTTGCGTTTTCAAAGGAATGTTGGAATTCAAGAAAAACATGGTTTTTGCTTTTTATTGGCAAACCCATATTTCGATTTTAGATGCGTTTTGCATGTGAATTGGTTGGGTAAAATAGTAGTATGTAAGAAGAGGGAAAAATATCAGTAATAATGAATATTGACATTTTATGTGGTGTGAAAACAATTTAAAAAGAGACGACTAAAAAAGTGTAATACCGTATATTTATATAATATAAACGCTATACTTTAGTTTTGATATTATTTTGACCTACTTCGCAGAGTATTACAAAGTACAAACCCCTAATAGAACAATACTCCGCGAAAATACCCCACAACAAACCGTTTGTACTCGACGCACGTTACGCCCCAACACCGGAGCATCCTCAGGATGTTGCCTCGTGCCGAACAGCGTTGGGCCGAGAAGTTGTCATCGGAATATCCCTATGTTACGTTTCGTTACTTTGCGGAAACAAAAAAAAGTCCATAGCACAAAAAGGGTTTTGTACTATGGACTGAGTGGTTCCATAGTCCCCTACAAAGAACATATTCTCGTATGAATCTTAGATATTTATGTTCTTATGTATACATTATATTATATAATAGAACAAGTCACCTTCCCAATTGACATTTACTAAGTGTACGAAGTTAGTTGTTCAAATAAGGTGTTCTTTAGAAAGGTTAATATTTATATTACGGTAATTTTACGACTTCTATGTGACTATCATACATTTTCAATGGCTTACTCATAATGAATGTTTAATCTAGATTAAATGATTGTCATCAATCACCTTGTCAAATAATACTAAGTGAGGTCCTTCGATCCGGATTTTTCAAACCACCGCAGCTATACCCATTATAAAATACATACATATTTTATGCAAAGCGTCGTGACTGGCGTTTTAATATATTAATGAAAAACCTATAATTGAGGCTTTGATAAAAAAATAAATATTTTTCTACGCGATGCAGTTACATATCTGTCTATTTATTATCTATAATGTTAACACATGTACTCGTGTTAGAGGCAATTGAATCAACATACCGCATTAAAATCATATATGAGTCATTGCTCCAGAATCTAATTACAATAAATAGGATCCAGACATCGTCCTTAGTCGCACATGGCCGCTCCGTGGCGCTCTCCAAAATAGACAAAGTCTATTTATACACAGTATATCCGTTCTGCGCACGCGCCGATTGCGTAAATATGGCGCCGATTTGTTGCTGTACACTTGGGGCATTATAATTAAATCTATGCATAATCGATTAAACTGTTTATGGTACTTCCTCTAGGATTTCCTTGTTGACTCGTCGGATGTAAAGCGATTAATAATTATTAATAATTTGTTGGTGTTCATGGAATTATAGTAGTCAAACAAGTTACGTAGTTAAGAAGTAGACTTGATGGATACTTTAAACTTGCCAGAGTCAGAGTCACTTTGATATAAATAACTTTATCAGGGCTTAAATCAAAATCTAAAACTTGTGATATTTAGGACCAGGACATAGTAAGGACCTATTGTTGTTGCCAGCATATGGTCGGTATCTGGCTCTATGAAGATTAAAGATGCTACGAATAAAAACTCAATCAGCCCTATTCCTTCCTCTTTACAGAACTTGTGTTTTGTCTCTTTCTGTCATATTGTGTTTAAGCTGTTATGAAAAGGGACTAGTTTGAGTGATCACAGTGTGGTTGGACCGTTTTATACGTTATATACTTTTGAATAAATGTAAAATTTTCCCTAATGCCGTTCTGTATTTACTAAAAGCCTTACGCATGCAAACCATCAATCTTGGTTAATGCAAACTGGAAAGTAATAATCCGGTTCTGCTCCCACGCCCTTTCCCACATCGTTCTTTTGTTGACTACGCGTGAATGGGCACAGAAAATATTGGTTTACGAATTCAGCCTGATGTAAACAGGGCAGTTTGTCAGAAATATGTTAAAAGCTGTGTGAGCGTTGAGTTGTCAACTGGTAACTAGGATTACAAGAGAGAGACAATACGATGTAGTATATTAAATATACTAAATAGGCATTTCTTCTCTGATCTCTCCAAACCGTTGTGAATGTGGTCGACATTCAGAAAAGAGCGCACCACTCACTTAAAGGCCGCTAACACACTCGTAAGCCTCGGGTACTGTTTGCTTTATTTCTGTTTTTTTTTCCATCACATAATTTGTATTTATTGGCAATAGTTTTTTGGTGTTACTCAGATTCATACATTCACATTTATCTTTTATATGCTAAAACTTGAACCCAATGCCACTGGTAGTATTAAGGAAACGAATACAAGGTTCGTCCCGGAATGATGTAATCTCGGCTCAACAAATTTATAAATAAAGTTAAAACTGTTTAACACGGTGACATTGACCACGCCATCTGGTGCTGTTTGTGTTAATATTAAAACATATGTTTAAATCAACACAACATATATTACGTGCAAGATAAATAAATGAATCGTACATTATTTATTTAAGTAAACGGGGTTCAGAAAATATTATTTGTTTTATATAAGAATTCATAGAAAGGTATCGCTTACCTTGGTGCTAAATTAGTGTGTGAATTGTGTCCTATACCCGTATTTTAATAATAATAAATACATTTTATTTTGCCAAGCCAGTTCAACAAACAACTGGTACAAATGTACAAGTAATAATAAAAATACAAAATGTTTCATTGCTTTGATATTTTACTCCAATGTAGGTCATGGTAGTGTTTATTTCGGATTCTTTTGGTATTGAATGACGTCAGTACAAAAGACGAGTTTTAACAAATTTTTTATAGCAAATGGTGCATCAAGTTGTAATCTGTGACTCAACCAAAAAAATCAATGTCAACTTCAAGCCCTCCGTTTTGTTTTATTTTCTACTCTTCTTGAAATACCTAATGTCTTTCCCAAGTCTAAAAGGGCCGTAGGAATAGGTCATGATATATTGCTGATTACTATATCGTAACTTGAATATGGTAAGCATAGCAAGCGACGCGGTCCATCAAATTGTGTGGGATCCACCGCGAGCAAAGATTTCTCACACCTAAATGTTTGTCTAGAATTGATTGTATTTGACTCTCTGTAAGGATGCGCGAATCTCGTGTTTGATTCGATTTTAGATCCGTGTGTGACGTATATACTCTCTGTCTAGGTACGTTGTATGGTCACGTGAAAAGCCATTTGGGTATTTACACAAAAAAATTCAAACTAAATTTATATATAATTTACCATCTATTAGTTGGTCTTCAAATATGAATGTTAGGGTATTCTTGCCACACCGTTAATTGTTTGTTCCATTAAACATGTGAAGTGATTTCTATATTTGCCTACTGACCAGAAGTGTCTTTTTCCGACAATCGAACCTGGAGGTACAGCACTTAAAAATGGACGCCGTAAACTTATGATGACATCATAGTAATGCGCAACTTTCCCTATAAACAAGTACGCCGTTTCGAAACTGCAATGTAACATTAATTTAATGTTGACTCAATAATAAACTTTTATTTCACGCAAAATTTTCTGAAGCTCAAGAGAAAAACGACAATTCACGCATGGGTATATTCATAAGCTTCATCATAACTGATGAAGTTTCTTCGAGTGTGTCTTTGATAGAGCATCGAGTATGGCTAACGTGGATAGAACAAATAAAATTAATTTAGAAAAATCTGTTTGCAATATTGACAAAGTTGCTCAGTGAATTTAGATCTATACGGCGTTTTTTAATTTTATGAAATAATAAAACATGTGTTACATTTGTATAGAGAAAATGCAAGTAGTTGTATGTCAACGACAAAGCTTAAAAGGTGAGAAAGGTCTAAGTCAATCAGTGAGAGAAACCGACACAAATTCCTTTCAAGTCCGTAATTGATGCCAAGATACAACAGTCTGGCTCGATAATTAGCCAGTCGTCATAGACACATTATTGTATTTTCAAGTAATACACAAATTTAGAATTTCATAATCATAACATGAAAAAGGAATAGTGTTAGGAATGTATCCAGCCACACTTACAATCGATAACAAATGACTGATGGCAAAGAGGACATAAATCTCAGCCTAAGATCCTTTATAGGCACCACAACAGGCTCAAAATGTTGCGACGATAACATATGTTGCAACAGCTGCTAATCATATTAATGACGTCAGTGTGGTAAAGTTGATTGGATGCACTTCGCATGTCATTCATTTTTATGATTAACAAAGACAGCCTAATAACTGCTTTTGTTATATTGGATTTGATGGCGCCTTATTTCTTTATCTGAATTTGAAGGAAAAAGGGAAAGCAGTAGCTAATCCTTCTATAACATTTTAAAGTACGTTACATGATATTTTAATTTATTTTAACAACATTTTAATTTATGCTAGTTACCAGAGTATAAATATGTAATAATGTTTTTGTATAATAAAAGCTCAATTCTGCTATTACGGAAATCTACGTCTAGTTTTCCAATGTAACGTAAAAACTGCTAGTAGTTCACATAAACATTATTTTATTGTCTGGTTTACCGTAGGTACAAGAAATTGAAGTTTAACAAATTCAAACATGAATTTATACGTCTCGCTAAGAACAATTTTTAACAACAATCCAAATCATGTCATTAAATCCGCGAATTATAAGTCTCTTATGTGGCACAAAATTCATTATCTGATTTAATGATAAACACAGACACATGTTTGTGGTGCAAATTAACTGCTTAATATGTAAAAACACCAGTTTAAGTCTACGAACGTAACGTGAGAAAGATAAGTGCAAGATATTCGCTGTACTACTTTCATCGCCTTATCAGACGGGCATTTACTTGGCCGAGATTTCTTCATCCGTTTTTGTATGTTTGGTTCATTGACTTGGTTTTGGGGCTTCGCGGGGATGATTGCTTATGGCATCGAAGATCGCGCCTCAATTGATAATTGCTCTAGAATTGTTAATTGAAGTGGCTGCCCATACACTGTATAATTAGTTGTAACACGGTCAGTGATCTCGCAATCAAGTTTTTATAAGGAGGTGAAATAGCTCTATTCTGTTTAGCCACGCTTGACCCTCGCTACTCTATTTGCTGACCCTACTTAATGCACTACTTGGACAAATTAAATTGTTACACAAGCGAAAAATATATGGGCCGAATGCATTTTTATAAGGGGATCAAATGTGCTATGATCACGTAACATTAATTCTGTAGTACTATCGTATAAAACCACTTTCACTCTTCACCCACTAGCTAGAACTGTGGGCGAATCCGTGAATTCCAATAACGCTAAACTTTCACACTGAAAACTGCGACTAAATTATAAATTCTTAAAAATAGTTTAATTTGTGCATGGGAGCCTCATGCGCATCCTGTTTGAGCCCCTGAGGTGAGGTTGATGGTACATGCAATTATTAAATTATCGTAAGTTTCAATAAAACCATGTAGTTCTTTTTTAGTGTATATAATATTTATATAAATAGCTTTTTATATTAGCAGGATATTAGGATTATGAATTTGCATATGTAATATCTTAAGCGATTGCATGTATATAATTACGTTGAGATAATCTACGTTTCTTAAAAGAATTTGGTAATCAAATTAAACATCCGCCTTTGAGATATAATAATTATGACAATATTTTACTTAAGTGGTATTGATGTTGATTTTTTTTGTTACAGGAAAAGGTACGAAAATTCATTCAGATATTCAACAATGCGAAGGTAAATAGTTATTTACAATAGGTATATTTATGGGTTGTATTGGTCGTCTTCTTGATTAGAATCGGAGACTGTTCGCTAAGACGCCTATAACAATGCATGCACTAAACGAGGTTCACGAAAGAGTGGACATCTCGTGTTCTTTGAGTGAATTAGCAAGAGTTACGTTATTAGTTTCAAGCAACTAACTATTGCATTAGGATAAGATCTTGTAATAATATTAGTTAGATGTATTAATAATAATTAAATTTAGTTGAGCATGCAGTTCTTGCTATACAAGGTTATACAAGGGACTGTAAAAATTGTCTCTAGAAACAAGACAAAAAACATACAAGATGTTTCAATTCACTCTGATCCTTTCTTCAGTCTTTTTTCTTTTGTCGATATAGTAAATGAAAGTGTAATCGAGTTCCAAACCACAAATCACAGAGAGTTAGTTATATCAGTCTGTTTGTCAATTTCGATGATAGGAAAGTAAGTAGTAGATATTTGAAGATTGCGAGAGTATTATTAGTAAATAGTGATCAATTATCGTGATCGTTCATAATAAGGGTTTCAGAAATATGTAACTCTAGTAGACAGGACTGGCTTCAATAGGCATTGACCTACTTAATTTTTTGGCCATCTTGAAAATTATTTATCGCGTCTATAGAGGTTCTTTTTATTGGTCAATTTGTGTTTTTTACACTCATAAAGTATTGGTATCTAATATGCAAATTAAACCTGCATAAAATCTATACATCGTTGTAACTACAGAGTGTTGTTCCCTTCCATAACAGCGTAAAGACAATTTGACAGAAAAAGACGCAGTTAATTTTTAATGGTAATTATAGGTTTGTTTCTGTATTTTTAAAAAGTGCTTTGAAGTAAACGATTACGTCGTTTCGTAACAATGTTCGTGTTCATGTTTTACAATGGGATGTTACGAAATAAGTGTATTATAATTTCTTTATTGAAAATATTATGAAACACTAACGCACGTGTTCTAGTTTATCGCTGCGTTTTTGCTTTTTTGAAATCTTCAACCTATTGCCGCGCACCACAATTCCGAATTAATGATGCGCTTACGGCTTCAAGAAAGGCAAAGATTTTGAAAGGCTTACAGTAATGCATACCGGTGATATCAATAATGCCCAAATTGTCTGTATAATTAATTTAAAAAAATAGAAAACTATATCACACAGTAAAACACACAAGGAATAGATCTGATAAAAATTACAATACAATTTTAGTACGCAACGAATTCTGATTTAAATAACAAATACAATTTAGCTCAAATGTGCTAGATGCTGGTTTTTGTTTACCCACTTTTATACTAATATAAAACAACTAATTGTTTTCGAGTAAAAATTTCATAATAGACAATAAGGTTTTTGAATAATTGGTGAAGATTTTGAGCCAGCCGATGACAATTCCCTAGGCGTGTTATCTACCCAAGTAATAAAATACTGTATGTATTTATCTCTGTCTAACGAAAACGTTGTTTCTGTGTGAATGTATTTCGAACCTAATTAGAATGTATTAAGATTCATTTATACATGCAGCAAAGCTCATTCGATTGCTGGATCTATCCGTTTTATTACTTTTGGTCTCCGATTTGTCGTATTGGGATTATCTAGCATAATGTGTGGCCATAATCTATGGTAATAAAGTAAATCACGAGTGTAAGCCGTAACATTTTGTGTAATGGTTTAATTTAGAACTAGTTTGATCGAGATACAATCAATTGATAAGAGAGTATAGGGACAGCGTCCTTAAAACAAGTTTTGGTTCTGCTATTAGGTTTGGCAAATGTTTTTGTAGGGCAGATTGCTAGCTCGAGAAATGATGACATTCTTAGAATGAGAGAAATAAATTTTCTTTGACAAATATTTAATAAGGAAGTAGATTTCGATCGATTATATATGTTTATTATTACTATTTTGTGTTTAATATTTAATCGTAATCTTTTTTTGTTTTGAAAATTGGTTTTACACAACTAGTCGAATTGCCGGCGCGATACTTTATCTTTCTACCCATAGCCTCTACCAAATCCACGTCGTGGTGAAAAGAGTCAAAAAGGATCTTTTGGCAGTACTATGCTTTTATGGGTGGGTACATTAAATTTTCTATGGAGTACCTAATTATCTACATTGTTGAAATGCTTATAGAAATGTCATACGAAACTCAAGTCAACTCAATGTCATTCAGTCTCAAGTATGGCACACATCTGCAACGACCCCAGGGTGCTTATAACATTTTCTGCTTGAGATCGTTTAGAATTGATATCTAAGGACGTATGGTTAGTATAGCTCTAGAGTTAATAGAATTGAATATATGCGCATGTTCAACAGACGCATGTCGATATACGTCTATACTTGCTCATTGAAATACACTGTGATATAATAAAGCCATAATTAATCTTAATATAGTCTCTGAACGGAGACAAGTGCATACATGGAAATAGTTATTGATGAGATCATAAAAGGTATTCCTAATAACATATGCTGCCTAGTAGACAGTTAGTGCGAAGTGACGAGATAAAACAGCCAACGCAGAGTAAAGGTTGCCTTATCGAAAGAATGATTTACAATTTATCGACATAAAATTCCTCATGAGAACCAGTGTACTGATCATGAAGCCTTCGTCATTGGGTTATTAATGGGAGTGGTATTTATATCCAATGATATGTTTGGTGTCTGACTGACGTAGTATATGTTTCCTCCAGTCTTTGTAAGTGTGAAATCGTCAATATATATTGCTAGGATACGAGGATAAAACTATTTATGTTAATACTAGCAGATCCGGCAAACGTTGTTTTGCCATACATGTGAGTTCAATTAATAGAATAAAAATTGACGTAGAAGGGTAAATGTAGGATTTCACTTTTTTTTATGTTGTATCGAAAAAAATTATGCTAAAAATAATCGAATTAGGGTTGGACTTCCTAGGATAAAGATTCAGACCTTAGTCAAAAGTTTTAGATAGGTCAAGCCGTTTCGGAGAGGAGTTCAAGTTCGAACATTGTGACACAAGAATTTTATATATTAGATAATTAACTAATTCGTTCCTGTGATTCACACAAAATAAAATCGCGTTACACGTTTTCACGTGTCACCGATGTATCCATAGAGAAGTTCACTTGAATGATACATTTCTGTAATCTAGTATAGATCCCTTATTCACACAACAATACTGAATCAGTATGTTTACACATAGTTATTTATGAAGGAGGCGCAAAAGTGCGTTATTTAGACTATTTTCATAAAATAGGTTTACCAAATTGAAAGACATGTTATCCAGATAGATGGAACAGCCCTTATACATCCGTAACGACAAAGGCATTTTTAACCAAGGATTGCTTCATCAGATGGTGAACCGCCTCCGCGACGGAAGCGGTGGGCGGAGATCGGAGATCTATTGCGCCCACGCATCGCTTATGTCACCGATTTTTCATCGAATAAGGACAGTTGAAAATACTATAGCCATCTCTGTCCTTAGTTGGTCATGTCCGTGTCAAAACAATGTTTACTATTCGTAGTAAACATCGCAATGTTCATATGACAAGGCGACGTTTGCTGAAAGAGTTGGTGCTTGGAGGTAAAGACAGCGACTCGCTCAAACGACGTGCTCATGTTCATTCTGAGATATTAGTTTTCGCCGAGCGAGTCTATTGGTTATACAATAATTATCTGTGACAAATGCATAGACATAATAAAACTGTACTGTTTTCGCACCACGATGAACACAGATCACCTTATTTAAAAAAAAAAACAAAGGAATCTTTGTTTACGCTGTGGTTCAAAGTGAAAAGTAACGATTCATACGAACAAGTATCATTGGGATGCTTCATGCTACTGAAGCACCGATCTATGTCAGCGTAAATACAATTTTAACCAAATTTTTTTAGAGTAATTAACATATACGAAGGTTCCCTTCGATTTCTCATTCGATGTCTTCATTGGATCTTGAAGTCCTTCATGGTGTTTGAGATATTTCTAAGAGCTTGAGCTTTTATCTAAGAGAAAAAGAAACATGTAAATTGATTCATAAAGGATACGGTCGCTTTGCAATCGAGTGACCTTTTCCTTTTTTTGAACTCGGCCTAAACGAATGAGATGGGGATATTTACTGTTGTATAACTAAGTTCATCATATATTCATCATTATCCATATTTCAGTCCCGCAATGATATTGCTAGCAAACCTATTTATAGGTGAGAATTATTTCTCAAGTTCTAAATTTAAATTTGAGATGAAACTACGATACTCTTGTATTATTGATATCACTTGTTTGGTACACTTGGTATTCGCATTTAGTATATATGTAAAGTGCGTAAGACATTTCGGTAGGACGTTGACTGCAAAATAAATGTCAAATACGCTTGAAAGTAAGCCTGTTTGCTCTGTTGTGTTTGCGAGATTTGTTTATTTTACAGATAACGGTTCGTTTAATTACCCGTCTGTTTACGCTACTGCTACCATACGCTGTCCGATATTAAGTTACTTGGAGCAGTGTTGGCGGGAATTAGAATGGTATAGAGATATATAGACAAGAGATAAATAGATGTTAACACAACACAGTATAATTTAGTTGCTTAAAATTAAAATTTGTACTAATATTTAAAAATACCGTATATTTTTGATTAAGTCGCCTTAGCGCTTTAAATGGTAAAACTACAGTAAAGAGATTCAATTAAACAAAATACCATGACTTAAAAGTTTAAGTTGCAATTAAATTCTTCAATACATCTTTCGGGTTCATGTTCTTATATTAGAGTAAATTGGTGATTACGTTCATTGTACGATATAAATTAAGAAAACTATATAAATTTAAAAAAATTGGACACAATGTCTGTTGCGAATCAAAAAACCAACTGCCAAGGCTCTATAGTATAGTAAAGGTTTTTTTAAGCATGCATAACGTACCTCATTCCGTGTTTTGTTTTATTTATAATAGGGGGAGAGTGATGAGTACATTATGTTTGAACGCTTCAAGTAAGGTTTGTTGAGAATAAATCACAAAAATGAATGAATGCGATTGCCGTGTGACCTTGATGGTGTAACGAAGCTCAATTAAAATTTGTATCAAGTAGTTGAAGTAATTAAGATAAGAGAAATTAATGCAATGAATTTAAATGTAAAGTCTTTAATGGCTTACATTTTGATAATCTATATGGAATGAGATATCTGAGAATTCATTTATTTATATTTTCGGTTGCAATTTATTTCGAACGTTTGACGTTGTTTCGCTCGTTGAACTTCAAAGTTGAAATCCTTTCGCGTTTTTATATTTTCTTACTTTTATGGTATATTTGGTACACATACAAATGTTTCTTGATTTATAATATTAGTATATTATTTGATCCTCTGCGATCAGCATTCTTTGGAGAACATACATGGTCACTGGCTAAGTTGGCAAATTTCAATTTATGTAGGCTATACACACTACGGTCTACCGGAGAGGTCCACCTGCCATTCAGGTAGACCGGAATGTGAGTGGGAATAGAACTGTGCAGGTTTTTACCTACCATTTAGTGGCAGACTTTAATGGTGAGAATGTGACTAAAGTCACATTGGCGTCTCATAAGAAAATATCACACTCTACCATATGGTAGAATTTTTGAAGTAAAAGATATATATGGTAGAGTATATACTCTAAAATTTTTAATTAATATAATGCTGATTTGAAGTAAGCTCCAGCTGTAGGGCACAATTTATGGAAATCTCTTGAGTCATTAATATCTAATTACACCTACCTGTGACTACATCGTGGGACTATAGTCGATGTAATTGCGACAAATTCAGTAAAAATTATAATCCTCGTTATAGTTTTTATAGAGAGGTAGTTTGTATAAATCCGTTCACGCTACCAAACGGCGTTTGATTTACAAGTACGTAACCAAGTCTGGGACACGAAATTGTCCGACGACAGAAATAAATTGATTGTCCTACATATGCCCTCATAAAACTAAGAATACGTTGCATATTATATGCGTTGCAGTATTCATGTATTCGTAGGGCTGGCATACCAAACATTTGTAATAATACTTTCAGTTCATATTAAAATTATTTAGTATACAATATGTGTGTAATAGTATTTTTGTTGTTTTTGTACTACAAAAAAGTTCCTACTCATCGTGGGTAGGCTACTTACATGTGTATTTGAATAATTGTTTCTTCTGTGCCTGATGCATCGATTTTTTTTGTTAAAATAACTACGTACTGCCAACCACTGAGCTTCTTGTATCTGTCCTGTTGTGCATTAAATTCTTGCTTGAAGCGGACGCTCGCACTGAAATGAAACGCTAACAAACGCTATACCGAGTATTTAGATAAAAAGTCCCTCCATACTTTCTAAGAACCCTTGCGTCTCCAAAGTAAGTTAATATGCATAGAAATCGAATCTAGGTGGTCCAATATGGCTCGCCTTGCCGCATCGACATTGACAGTGTTGCCATATAAGAAACTGCTGTTGGAATAATTAATTAATCTCGAGTCAACAACGATTGTTAATTACATAAGCGCCAATTAAAATGCTTTATCGAATGTATATGGGTGTGTTTCAGTCCAATATCAAAGTCCAAAATATACTTAATAAAAGTTTTTACTTACGAAATATTTTGAGTCCCTATTAGTTATCCTTTTATTCGTTGAAATGTAAAAGTATAATATATGGAATAATTGTTATTCTATATCTTTTTTAATGAATACTGCACCTACTTTGATAATCTGTAACTCCTAAATTGCTTGAAAAGACATTTCTGCATCAGTATTTGTCTATTTATAGATTCTGTTTTGATGCATGTCATTATGTATTTATTATCTATAGTATGGTAGATAACCGTATCATATTCTCTAGTATCTGCTGCTGTGGTTTTTTCCTTGGTATGCGAACTATTAATGCGCCGTATCTATCAATGTATTTGTCTCATTGTATTTGCATAACCGCATATTTCAAGTAGTTTATATGACATATGCGATTGATTATATATTTTTTCTTTACATCATTTAGTCTATGCAACGAATATCGTCTAGTCGTATAGTCGTTTTAATGGTGTAACGGTCTTATTTATAAACTGACAAGTATAAGGTTTAAAAGTTGTGTAGCAAACTAAGGTAACAGGCTATATAACTAGAAAATTACATCTTAAATTACCGTAACCATATATTTGAAGACCAGTGGTCTTGGTTCGATTGTACGGTTAACATTTGTTTGTATGAATATGATCCAATGAAAGCTCCTGGGTTACCTAATTCAGTTCGAATTAACTGAAAGATGTTCCTACTATAATTTATAAAAATTATCTATCTGTGTATACGTTTAGCAGTTGTGTTAGCTAGCACCATAATACTAGTTATAAACCATCTTGTGTAGCTTACCTTAAGACTAAAAACAGTGTAGAAATGTATATCTTATATATAAAATTCTCGTGTCATAGTTTTCGTTCCCATACTCCTCCGAAACGGCTTGACCGATTCTCATGAAAGCGTATTGAGTATGTCTGAGAATCGGCCAACATCTATTTTTCATCCCCCTAAATGTTAAGGGTAGTCCACCCCTTTTTCCAAACTTTATTTTTTATTTTTTAGACAAATTTTTTAGTTACTATTTTTTTATGATACAACATACAAAAATACATACAATCCTAAATTTTCACCCCTCTACGATCAACCCTCATTTTTTATTTATTAATTGAAAATTGAAATCAACTAAATTATGGCAAAACAACGTTTGCTGGGTCAGCTAGTTATTACTATATATCTTTCCCGTATGAAATCTAATAAAATTCTAAAATGATAAATGATACTTAACGTTCGTCAATATAGGTTATCTATACGATTAGGGGAACGCGTATATCATAAGAATGTTTGTCTTGTTGACCTTACATATTGATCTTTTTATGAACAAAACTGCAATATTTTTGGCGTCTGAGTCACGGCCGTAGATCGGCCATTTCATGGTCATCATTCATACTATATAAATTGTTTCATTTTTACATAGAGCCTTTATGTAAAATGAAGTGTTCTCGGCTTTGAACTAATACGATTTTTAATGGTATACATCAAATTGCAATATTTACATATAGTATTTATATTTTAATATATGTATAGACCGATTACTTTCACAATTTCCCAATAACAACATAAGCTATAGCTAATAGGGGCGGTTTGTAATAATGGGTTTTTAAAAATTTTTAATATTGTAAGGGAGGACTTGTCGTGGTGGAAACAGCTAGTATCATCTACGAACATTTACTTACGTCAGCAATTGATGTAAATATAGAATATTCATCAGAACGTGTAACCGGTATCGCGAGCTAATAGACCGTGCGTTTATTCGCCAATGCATACTCTTTTCTATTAAAGTATATTTCACTCGAGTCTACACTTTATCCCATTTATTCTTAACTGATTCAGTCCAATTACTTTTAACAGTCACTGTCTCTCTTTTTTCATACGACCAGACAGAGAGGCAAAAACGATGCTCTGGTTTTTCAACGCCTGTTTTTGACTTGTCTGTCTGAAGTTTTTGTGCAAAGTATTTGGTCCATGGCACGTGATTGATTACGATACTACTTCGGAAAAATGTACTATAAAATATTTATAAAATAGTCATACTAATTTATGTTAAGTAACGTCGTCTGATACCTTCCCCAGGGTAGCATGGCGAGCTCTCCAATCTTTAAAGCATATTTATAGCTACTGAGAAACAAAGGCTTTATCTATTTCAATAAGAACACTGTGTAAAATTTAATTCAACCATTAGTTCAATTAAGTTTTTATATATTAAGTAATTTATGCGATTTGTCGATGTAAGATTGAGTTGTTTGGTGCTCAAGTTTTATGTTCAGGCAACATTGTATGTTAGCAAATGTATGTCTATAACACTTTTGAAGGTATTGAAATCTGTAATGACGGTCGTAAACTTTTTATGGCATAGTAAATACTTGAGATATTGAATTTATTGAAGGTGAGCGTGTAATGGGCAAGTTGTTTTCTGGGCGGCGTTCATGAGCTTTCATTTCAGTTGTAATTTATTTCTTATGCTAGTAGAACCAGTCATAATTTTGGACTTAAGCAATGTTAACAAGCTGATCGGTTTATATATATCTATTTAGAAGATTTAATAATACACTTTTGTATCGAGGTTTTGTATTGTATATCGTCAATCGTTATCTCTATATTTTAACTCAATGAGTACAATTATCGAAATTGTTACAAGGCTACATTTAGTATGTTTATATATTAATTCAAATATAACTCATACTTGAACTAACTAGAGAGGATTTCCACTTATGTTGGTATGTGTGAACTTAGTTCTACAGTCACTGACACTTACTTACCTATAACAAATATATAAAAACGAGTAAGCATAAATATAGTCAGTAAATGGTGGCGATTCTGATGTACACCTCTAAAACTAAAAATCCCTAAATTTAGGTTTAGACCTGTCAAACGTGTGTAATCTATTCTATATGTTTCTACATTGACAATTTAAACCTTATTGCTGCCAATTTAGAGATGTACAGAATAGGTTACGCTCTCTAAAACCGTTTGACAGGTCTAAAGCTAAATTTAGAGATTTTTAGTTTAGAGTGTGTACATCAGAATCGCCACCAATGTTGAAGAGATAAGGTTAAAAACAAAAGAATGCAAAAGGTGAAACAACAAAATTGACATTAATCTTAAAATATATTCCTATGAAATTACATAACGTAATATATTATGTAATTTAAATGCTGCGTACAAAGGAGATTGTTCTTACCACAAGTCATGATCAAAAATTTATAATCGTTTTTCTTTTATTTCAGTTCGTATTTGGTTAAAATTATCACGTTCTCAATGAAACTAACCAAGTAAGCAGACAGATTTTTAGTTCGAGCCGTGATTCATCTATGTAATTAGAGATAGATTTCAGTCTGATGACTCATGAAACGGCCAGCGTACTTTGACCCACGCCTCCCCACGCGTAGCGTATCAGAGTGACACAAAGAGGGTTCCTTCTGTGGTCGTAAGTCATGTGTGACGAAAGTCCAGTGTACTTTTTGCGTGTTTTATCTCGAGACCGGATGCGCGTTTTGTTCCTATTGCGCTTAAACAAATTAAGTACTGTAACATGTTTGAGGTTCATACATTTTTGCGGTTTCAACATCGGTAGAATGGATACTGTTGATGTTCGATATTCGATATGAAAAGAAGTCTAACGAATTTGAAAGGAACCTATTCTTTACTGGCAAATAGCCATGCTCTTGTTATATCTACTCAATACGCATATTAAGGGTTATAATTTTTGCTCTTAACATCTTTCGGTCTGCCTAAACTGCGCTCTATTGTAAACTTTAAATTAAAAGTTCTAGATATTGGTTATTAACTGTTTTTGTAATAACTAAGCAAGTACTAGTAATTTCAATCATAAGTAAATTACAATTTTCTTCAATATTTCCTTTCAGATTTTAAAAAGGATTGGTCCGACCACGCGCTCTGGTGGCCAACGCGTAACAAATGGTTATCCCGTCCCAAGCACACGTTGGACCAGTACGGTGTTCACGCGGACGCGGCCCTTCACTTCACACCGATGCACAAACCACTGCGGATCCAGTTACCAGACCTACGATACATTGACTGCAAGATTGATTTCTCAATCGACACATTCAGCGCTGTTGTACAGTTGTGCAAGAGTCTAGGTATGTACATTAAATCGCCAATGACCATAGGTCAGAAGTTTATATATTTTTTATGCACTCGTTCAATTAACACGTATAAAATACCATCATGAGGATCTTGTTTGTACTTAGTATAGTAGCTGCTCAAGATAGATTAGAAGTACTTTCAGACGACACTCGGTTGTTTACCTTGATTTTAAATCGCCAATATATGCAACACTGAGGTTTAATAGAAGGCTACAAGTC
Source organism: Pontia daplidice (assembly GCA_963693355.1). Classification (NCBI taxonomy): domain Eukaryota; kingdom Metazoa; phylum Arthropoda; class Insecta; order Lepidoptera; family Pieridae; genus Pontia; species Pontia daplidice. The sequence goes on along the minus strand of CAVNZL010000138.1, from coordinate 9,277,577 downwards.
TTGCAGGTTTCATAGAAATATCTAACGCTTACAGGTATAAGGCACCCGGAAGAACTGTCGCTTTGCTATCCACTAGAACCATCCCACCTAAAGCAAAACTACCAGAACTTGAAAGAGGCGAAGAAGATAAAGGCTTCGCAGCCTCCAGACACAAATACGTTCATAGCAGCCACTCGTGGTTCGTCAAACAGTCTAGACAGATCCCTGCCCTGCCCTGCTACTCCACCCCCACCGAGGTCACTTTCTGCTACGCCCGTGGCTTCACAACAGGTATGTTTCTAACATAGAGCAATATTTTGACAAATACGATACGATCTCGAGCTCCTATTGGCCAATCAAACGCCACTGTGGTTAAAGCAAAAAAGAGTAGAAACAAATAATGTATAAAGGTCTAGTGGAGCGCTGCAGCACCTCAAAGCTGCTCTATATTATACGCTCTACCTCGACGAAGAATCGCTGAATGAGATGATTTAAGCTAGCTAGCTAAAAGAAGTTGAAAGAGTTCTTGTAAAAAAATTGTGAATACATAGAACAGAACATTGAAATTTCATAACTTTCTAAGATGTCAACTTAACTTTTCAGAATGGCACTTTACGCCGATACGGTGGGCACATATACAGTACGCAAAGCGACGGCTCCAGCGACGGAGGCTACTGTGGCACTCCACCCAGAGCGGCTTCAATGGATGCCCTGGATTCTTTAGCGGAACTCTCCCTGGCTGATTCACCCTTAGAACCAGACAGCCAGTCACGGGAATCGCTCCTCACGCCGAAAAGCTTAATGGAACGCGCCAGAATGAATGTTGGGTGAGATAGCCAGATTTTTATTTGAATACTAAAACCATTCATAAAATCAAGACTTTTTAATAGGCGATACTGGTTTTATAATCATTTTTATTATTATTATTTTTATACTAATCAATTGCTAAGGAAAAGCTGACAAATTTAAAAAGAGTTAATATTAAAGTAATAGTTTGCTTTCAATGAGGCTTTATTACAAGTCTCCAATCGTGTGGCGGATCCTAAGTTTGTTATTGTCAAAGTCAGTTGCCAAGTGCTAATGTAATATTTTGGGCGCCTATAAGTGACAAACATACATAATAGACATGCTTTATAAGTATGTTTACAATTTCAGAAAGAGTATTATTTATGAGACAGAAACAATATTATCTAATCAAGAACTTGAGGTCAACAAATATTAAATAGCTCATTATTTTTACAATATTAACATATGGTACTTATATGTGTTATCCATCTATAATCTAATCAATACAACGAATTCAATATTGATTTTGTTTTATAAAACAGGAGGCAAATGGGCAGGAGGCTCACCTGATCGTAAGTCATACCGCCGCCCGTGGACACTCGCAATGCCAGAGGCGTCACAAGTGCGTGGCCGGCCTTTAAGATGCCTATACGCTCTTTACAATTACAACGAATTAGCGTTTCATTGTAATGTTTCTTCTTCCAGTTGGCTCGACTCGTCTCTGTCCATAATGGAACAGTATGTGCGTGAGTGGGACACCCTTCAGCTGCGCTTCAAGTTCTACTCCTTCTTCGACCTGACGCCACGCGCTCAAGACGCCTCGAGGCTGAACCAGTTGTACCAACAGGCTCGTTGGCAGATCCTCAACCAAGAGCTCCATTGTACCGAAGAGGAAATGCTGCTGTTTGCAGCTTTGCAGGCAAGTTCTTTTAAAAGAGACAGTAGCACGACAAAAGGTATTTTCGTGTAGGCGAAAATATAAATGACGATCATGAGATCGTGGCGTATTTATTCTAAGTGACACAAATGTAAATAATAGTTGATTGGACATTTGACAGTTGACAGCCTACACACAACGAATGAATTGAACTCCTTTGTGGAATGTAATATCGTTTTTAATCACCGGCTTAATATTAATTTCACTTAACATACATATAACTTGACAAAATAATGTCCTATTCAGTATTTTTAAGGCTAGCAGCAGTCTATCATTCAGACTGTAATTACGCTCATTTTACTAAAACTATTTAAATTGATTTAGTTTTTTTAATATTTTTTTATGAATTAAAGCAGTTTCTTCGAGTGTTTTAATCTGTGTTGCCTGTTTGTTCACAGCTGCAAATAGAGTTACAGACTCTCACGGGTGGTGGCTTAGAGGCCGCAGACGGGGGTGCTGCGAGCGCATCAGCTGCGCCTGAAGATGAGATCGATGCAGCCCTGAGCGAATTGCAGGTCCAGCTGGAAGGGGGGCCCCCAAGCAGAGCTGATATCACCCATGTGCCGGAGTTGGCTGGCTATCTCAAGTATCGAGGGTAAGTTAATTGTTTTTCTTTCAAACTACTATTATTATATTTACTGCTTAGATAGACTGAAATTTGTATCGTATAAAGATGGTATTAGCGATCAATTTTGATATGTCATATTTTTACCATGATTTTTGGAAATCTATTCTGTAGTTTCAAAGCATAAAACAAAAAATTTGTGTCTGACACAAAATCCATCCATATTAATACGGCTCAGAGGAAAGATTCGTAGCTCAGTATGTTTTCGTAATTCATATATATATATTTATTTTTTATTTATTTATATTTTTACATTGACTGATGGCGTGCCACACAGAAAGTTTCACAGCGAGTCTTGTGTGTAAGGTTTATTTATTTTTGCCCTTACGTATTATCCTTACCTGACCAAACTCTTCAAAAATGCAATATTCCTCTAAAATCCTTCCTTTATATTATTGACAAAATAATTATTCGTTTTTCGAGTGTTGTTTATTTTTTTACTAACCATTTGGTTTGGTTTATAATCATGTATTGTAACTATATTTGATGCTTTCATTAGGAATTCATTTATTTCTAATATATATTGAATAAATCTAATCTTCCACACTGTATTATATTATTGCCTCTTCTAAATCTCGTCCACTTGGGGAAATCGTTAAAAATAAACAGCATGAGATATGTAAAGGATCTATGTGTGGATTATGTGACAAAAAGGGAAAAAAAAAAAAAAAAAAAAAAAAAAAAAAAAAAAAAGGGGGGGGGAAAAAAACTTTTTTTGATTCTTTACAAAATATATTTAATTTGTTTTCGTTGTACTTTTATATTTTAATGATCGTTATTTTATTCTTTTGATACATAAATATTACTGTTTGATCTAAAGCGAGACAAAAGCCCTGTGGTATGTGAAATAAGATTCGAATATTATAAGAGTCCGATACATATCGCCCGATCATACTATTCGTAACGCTAACTCCGCAAGTCTACCGTTCGTAAAGAAGTTTCACACAGACAAATGATTTGAAGTGAATAATTGAATTAACAGCCGTCAGCGCTTCACGTTGCGCGCGTACAAGCGCGGCTGGGTGTCGTGCAGGGACGGCGAGCTGCGAATACACGGCTCGCGCGATTCCGCCGCGAGAGGGGACGCGCCCTCCTACAAGTTCGAGTTGCGAGGCGCCGAGGTTGGTTCAAATTTCTTTGAGTTCATTGAATCATGTATTTAGCTGGGAATGCAATTTTCTTTATACTATTGAAAAGTATCGACCTAGTTTTAATATGGCCTTATATTTAAGCAATTTCCACTTGAGGAGAAATATGTCTTCAAAGTGGTTTAATAGTCGCAAACTTGATTTAAGTTTGGATTACATTCCAAAATTTAAAAAGAAATTACAATTAAAATTCAAGTTTTCTATCTGTTATAATATGTTAAACATAAGTCGTTTGGGTCAGTTGGAATGTTGTAAAAATCGGTGAACCTAGGATTAAGTGTTTTTTGTGTCAATACTTAATTAGTTTTTTTTGTTATAATTTTCAGGTGACACCTGATGCTCACCCTGCCTCAGGTCGATATGGAATCAAGTTGGAGGTACCTTCGGAAGACACTATGCAAGAAGTCTGGCTGAAATGTGAAAACGTAAGTAATTTCTTTATCTATATTTGTATATATGGCTTGACCGACATTACTAGTGGTGTCAGAAATTCTGAAACTAATCCCCTAATACTTAAAAAATAAGAGTCCTATTGCTCTTTCACCCCTTTTATTAAAATTGTCTATTGTTAGCAGATTAGTTAATAATTCTCACAAAAAGCCAATTTCAAACAGTAAATACGACTAGAAGGGTCCCGTTTCTCTTGAATGCTTTTTTTTTTTATTTTATAATTATGTTACACATGTTAAAGAAAAACCTTTTAAATATATTACACTAAGACTACAGTATATACATAGCAACATTTACATGAGAACTTATTAGCTAGAAAACAAAGAAGGGCAAAAACCTTTGTTACAATGTTAGAAATTCCCTTAAAAGTCATATAAGAGGCTGTACTTACTAGTGTTGAGGCTGGATTTTATTGTTATTTATTTTTCTAAATCTATCCTTGGAACTTAAAAGAACTTTATTTTAACAAAAAGGATCAATTTTGCAACAAATTTCATTAACACTATGCTAATATTACTAACAGCATAAATACTTCCTCAGTAAATAAAATATAGTCTATATACTAGGGTCGTTCTTAGTAGTAGTATTTGGGGTTTGTATTTTTTATTATTTGTGGGTTATAACTTGAGATCATGGAGTGCAATAAGAGTGACCAGCGAGGGCTTCCCGTAGGAGGAGCAATACGCGGAGTGGGTCGCAGCCTGCCGCCTGGGCTCGCGGGGCCGCTCCCTGGCCGACGCGTCCTTCTCGAGCGAGGTGGCCACTGTCAAGTCTCTGCTCGCGCTGCAGAGGCCGCAGCCCGGCGCCGCCCTGAACCAGCACAGCCTCCCACATCTGGACCATTTGCAGCCGGAAAATTATCTGGCGCCGAGGTTTCTCAAGAAACTCAAGAGCAAGGTAGGTCTTTACTTATTGACTTTATATGTAGATGTTTACTTATTTTACTGATGATTTTTGTACATATTCCTGATCGTTTTGGTCGTTTTTTTGCGATTGTTCCATGTCGTCGTGTGAACTAATGTTCAAAGTGGCCGTGTCGCTGTTTCATTTATTAATATTATTAAAATATATCAATTTCAACAGTTCACCCAACGCGTACTGGAAAGTCACGCGAACGTCAAAGACCTGCCGTTGCTGGAGGCCAAGCTGCAGTACATCAAGACCTGGCAGAACCTGCCTGACTACGGGCAGACGTTGTTCGTCGTCCGTTTCATGGGACATCGAAAAGATGAAATCATCAGCATTGCCAATAACCGTATCATGAGACTGGATCCCAGTACCGGCGACCATATTAAAACTTGGCGGTTCAGCACTATGAAGGTAAGTTTAATTCTATATAATGACAAACTATCTTCTTTTACTAAAGATAAAGTTGAAAATGCAAATTTTACAAAATAAAGAAAATGTAATCAAACATTTTTAAAAATCTATTTTAAAAATGTTTGATTACATTTTCTTTACGATAGTTTTGATTGAGATTTCTTCACATATACATAACTTTTCGTTTATACTTATCCTCGATAATTGCATCAGATTACAACTATACTTTATTTAATAAAACTTCTTTCTTAATCGACGTGTCATGTTGTGTGAGACATCCTTATCAAATCGACAGTATAAAATTGAATGTTTCTCAACACATATAAATTTCGCGTAGCTCACAATGATATTAACGCCATCTATTGCTGCAAAGTTGATATTTGCAATTATGTTGGCAAGGATAATAAATTTACTGATGTCCGTTTGTTTTTCTTATCTGGGTTTTTTATCGATTTACTACTGGATCCTGCCTGCCTATTGCTTATATGCAGCTAGCTTATATTAGAATCTACATCAAAAAAATACCTTTTTAAATGATTTGTCCATGCACTGACTTATAATTTACCTTAAAACAATAATTGTATTGAGCTTTGGGATTTGTGTAGGTCTGTAGGTCATTTTGAATTATATAAATATATATGTCCATGCTTACAGGCTTGGAATGTGAACTGGGAGATCAAACACATGATGGTGCAGTTTGAAGAAGGAAGCATCATCTTCTCCGTACAATCAGCTGACTGCAAAGTGGTCCATGAGTTTATTGGAGGGTACATATTCCTCTCTATGCGTTCTAAAGATGCTAACCAGAATTTAGACGAAGAATTATTCCATAAATTGACAGGTGGATGGACATAAATGATCAATTTGTACAGATTTGTATGAATGTGCTTTGAATTTTACCAATGTCTTAGCAATTTTAATTTATGAGTATCTTCTTATGTGGATATATTTTTTTATACTGACATTTCTATTAAGTTTATTTTTTGTGTTACATGTGCACAATGACAATGAATTATGATAATATATTCAACTAGATATACTTACTTCTATAGTGCTTCCAATAATTGTCTTAAGCGTCTAATGCCAAATACAATTCCACTCAATACATCACGTGTGAGAAAATAGTGCAGTATGAATCTCAAAACTATCCTCATGATTACCAAAACAATAAATTTCTACTTTACATCTATAAATACTTGAATATAAAATAAGTTCTTAATAAAATAACCATCCAATGTTAATGCCTTTTCGGACAAAACAAGTGGTGCTTCAAAATATTTATAAATGTGTGGCCTTAATAAGTTTGTCATTTTAATTTGAATCTAACACTAATGTTAAAGTCTTTTCAGAGATTGTATACTGTAGAATAAGATTTGAGATATTGTCTCCATCGCATTAAATGCTATAATGAATTGCATAGTTAAGTATTAACAATATTTTGCCTATTTTTAATATAGAATTATTGTACAAAATATATGTACACTATACAAATTATAAATACATTATGTTTGTAAATGAATGTTAAAATAAATGTAAATTAATAACAAATCCTTTGTTTTATTTTTACTAACAAAATCAAGAAATACTTGAACTGGTTGCTTTTATCCTTAACATGTCAGTCCTGTGCAACAACCTTTGTTGTGAATTGTCTTGCTGGTCGTCTGATGTGAATTGTCGAACCTGATGTGTTCATCCAGATCCAGAACAACATGGCAAAGCTTAATTAATCCATAGGATTGGAAAAGTTATTAACTATCAAATACATAGTGCTGGTAGGTGATTCTAGGTCAGCATGGAGAAAGAGCCATTGTGTACATACATAATAAAGAAATTTATAGTCCTGTCCTACAAATCTTGTCCTATGAAAACTAAGATGTGAGATCACTATTGGTAAACATAATAGCATAAAAATTAAAATTATAATATACCAAATAATTAATGTCAGACGACAATTGGTATAAGATAAATTCTGATAGCAGTAAGTTAAAAAAAATCTCTGTATTCTAGAAAATTATGTTTTCTTTGTAATGAAATACCATATTTAAATAACATTGGTAACTCAGGTTGTGAACAACTATAACTTAAGTAACTTTTTTTCATATATGATATGTTTTAAACAGGATCTTGAATAAAACACAAGTTTTAAATACTTGTTAGTTTACTTAATATCATAATATCACATTTCAAGTAATTTATAGTTCACAATTAAACAATCTCAATTTAACTTAGATTTTGCTCTTGCAATTCATTTAAGCCAAATAACATTAACTTTATGTGTGCCTTGGTTTCTGCTGCTTTTCTTAATAGCTCTTTCGAGCTTTCTTCAAAAACTTTTATTCTTGCATCAAGATATTTATTTGCTTCCGTTAAATTAAACTCTAAAAATGTATTTAAGCCAATATTCATTAGTAGCTGAGATGTGTCTGTAACAGCAGCTTCCATGAAAAAATTACAGCCTAAGTTCATCTGTGTTTTAAAGCCATCAGGATGCATATTCTTGTCAGTTATCACTCTTAATGCATGTTTCTGCTGAAACAAATCTGATACTTCAGCATTTACTTTTTCTAGTTTCATGTGTATAATACGTAAATCTTCTTTTAAAACATCGTTTATAAAATTTTCATACTTCAATATAGTATTATCTTTGCTGCTTGACATACTTCTAGAGCATAATTTTCATATCTTATACGCTTGCAGACTAAATAATGAATATAACAAACAGTTTACATAAAAATACAAGAATGCACAAATCCAACTAACCTAAAACAGACTAATCTACGTATATACTCTTTGAGTAAGACCTGAAACCTCGACAATTGACAAATCAAGGTTTTTTTTTAATTTATTTACACGACAAGGATACAACTTCTTACGTCGAATTTTTAGTTAAACAATCACTTGAAAAATTTTGTAGATTCTTCAACATTTGTTTTGTATATAATTATACATTACTAAAGTAAATTATAAATAACAATTTTTATATTTTTTTGAGATAAACTTATAGACGGAATACTTATATGTTTTTCTACTTGTTTTTATGTTTTTTCTTCAATTTCACAAATCATAAGTAAACGTTGTTTATGGAATGCAGATTGCAGAGCAACAGAATATAAAAGGATATATCTCTATCTATAAATATAGTCTGTGAAGCTTTACAGACTACACATTTGTCATAAAGCAAAACAATGATTGGGTGATTATAATATTGTAAATTCGTTATTATACTATGTTTAATGAATTAGTTATAACAAATTTTACGAGGAGTCTCTTGATGAATACTATAGGCTGTAATCCTGCATTTTTTATATCTCACTACGCTCGAGTGAAAAGGGTTCTCCAGGCTGCAGGAGTGTCAGCTCACATTACAGTTTATTTTCTCTGTTATTTTTGTAAAAACATAGGTTTCGCTATGACAAATTTGAATTTTATGTATTTAAAACGAAAAAATACTCTCTTAATAAAATATAAATTGTGTATAATTTAGATATTATGTTAATTACTCTTTTATTCCTTATTACAGACTTCATGGTCCTGTATTTTTAAAAAAACCTGGATAACCGCACATTATGGGATTTGTCATGTTATTAAAACATCACTAATTCTAGAATCTAATTCTCTCGTAAGATAATAAGATCCTAGAGACTAGTGCCTAATTTGAAAGAATTGAGAATTAATTATTGACAGATGACTCTGAAGTTTGACAGTTGTTTTTGAGCAGCCGTCGGATAGTCGTTAACCAATTACTATCATTAGGGATATCATTAATTATTTATCTCTTCAATCCTTGACTGGACCGAATGACCGTCATCGTTGATACGGCGTGGACTCATGCGACCAAACCCAAGCACGGTCCTTTAAACCATAAATTATTGACTAAGAGACTACTATCATATGACTTTGGTAATATAGTATTATTACGTCATACGTTAAACCACAAATACAACTTAGGGACCTTCAAGAAAAGAGCGTATAGGTATCTTAAAGGGCGGCAACGTACTGGTGAGTCCTCGGGTATTGTGAGTATCCATGGGCGGCGGTATTGTTTTACATCAGGTGACCCCCCTGCCCGTTTGACAGGGGGCAACGGGCAGGGGTTTTTATATAAAGAAAATTACGAGCAATAATTGATCACTGTTCATCAATTCGCTTTTAAAATCTGAACAGTTTTTATGAATTATAATATTATAAGGACATAGGTATTACTAAAAATGTTTTGTATTAAAATCGGGTTTGCTCTTTAAACTATATTTTGTCTTATAATATAATAATATAGGTGTGTATATAATATATTAACAATATGATTTAAGTGTATATAATATCCAATTGTTGTTTAGATATTTATTTATTTAAAGATTTATAGGAAAATAAAAATATTGGAAACGATCACCAAATTGTTTATTTCAGAATTATTACTATAAAAACATTTCTTATGAAATTCGAAATCTAACGAAAACGCTCATTTACAACATAGGTATTAAAATTCGTTACTGTTCGTAACGCTTGCGAGAAGGGTTATCTTAATCTATTCCAAGAGAATATATAGGAAAATACATAATATCATATTTAAAGGTACTTGTAAAATATACCTAATACTTAATAATAATTTTAAGAATGTAATAATTGGTATTTACAATATTTAAGTTTACATATCACTCTAAAATTGTAACATAGAAAATAACAAATGTCAAAAAGGAATTCTGTAATTACACACTACGTGAGTGGTTTAATAATTTGAAACTTTTTAATACCATTATGGGAAATTAGATTATTTCTGATATGGCAACTTCGAATAAATTGCTCATTGCCTTCTTGCTATGCCAATCATTAAATAATCCGGAAGAGAATTTGAAATTTTCAATTTCTGCTTTAAATTAATATGGCGTACTTATCATATAATTATTCTACATCCATTTTAAAACCCATTGAAAACTAAATCAACCCATTTTAACTATTAGTCTCATATCAAATTGTGTTTATGACGAAACGAGCTGTTTCATAAACAAGTGTAATCAAATTTAGTTTTCAAAAGGGAATTAGGACAATATATTTACATGGATTTTGGACATTTGGAATTTTCAAGCAACTAAAAACTTTGGCTTAAACTTTAATCTATACTAATCAACTATTTATGCGTACATTGCGCTACAACGAAATAATGAATATCACAAAATGTTTGCGTGAAAATGGACGAAAGTTAAATATGAATTCATGTAATTATAATAACGCATATTCACAATTGTATTTAAAACACCCCTTTAATATTAATATACTGTTTTAAAGTCCTTATTATACGTCGGACGGTCCATTACACTTTCCAGATTAGTCTGGAATAATTCACACCTCGAAAGCCTTATCCGTCCCTTTCTATCTAATAGTGTATATGCTGTGATGAAACGAGACATAAATTAAAACAGTAATAAAATATTTGTTATGTTGAAGTAGTATCTAGTCGATGGACATGTTCGAACAATTGAAGATTTTGTAAATAATATCTAGATTATTTCTATTGATAAGTTTAATTTAATCTTACCACGTCACTCTTAAAAGTATTAGGACTCACAATAACAAATAGGTTATCAGTTCGTTGAAGAAACGTAAGTTTTATATACCAATCGTAGTTTGTACGAAAGCTATAATATGATCTATATTATGCCGCTCGTAAATTTTACGACTAGGTATATGAAAACCTGTTTAGCTTTACCTTTAAAAACTTAAGCTTATTCTGATGTACACCGGTGTACAAGCGCTGACAACTAGTCTATAACAATTAATATCAAACGTTAAACACCTTCAGACTACTTATAAAGAATACTTGATTAATTGAATTCTCGTCTTCAGAGACGTGCTGAAGTCTAGTTTCACTGTCGTATGCCAAGTACAAAAGGCATCGTTTGAATCGTTCTAATATTTGCAATAGATACAAAGTATTTCCTTCAAATGTTATTGTACAAATATTAATGAGGACGGTTTACTATATGTCTCGGTACAATATACATTTAGAATTAACCTTGTTAGTGTTCACTTGGCACAAATGGAGTTCAACTCCTATGTATTTAAAGCATCCAAAAGTTGTTCTACTCATCTCAAGCCTGCGTATTTTGTATTACGTATTCTTACGTTTGGACATTCATGGGACGCACATGGAAATATGAAATTCCCGCAATAAGAAAGCAGGATAAATAAGAAAAGTAATTTCATTTTCTCCCTGATCCTCTGATCTCGGTTCTTCAGCCACGTAACTAGTTGTATAGTTATCATCAGAATATCTTAAGTAAGAGCATGGTTAGCATGGTTAATTTCTGGAAGAACATTATAAATATATTGTGATTTATGTTATACGAAAATATTCAGCTATTACTAACGATAATATACACTCGATAGGTTTTAATTAGGTACATGTTTATAAAATAATTTCAATTACATCTTATAATTAAAACACAACCTAAGACATATATCAAAACAAATGTTCAGTACCATGACACCTTATAGGAGAGCTGGATTATAGGCTCCTATGAATCGTCACAAATGTAGGAATCAAAGCTTTAGTAACGATGATATAATTCAAAACATTACATAGCACGATGAGTGCATTGCGTCACCGTCAGCGTACGTCTCTCGTGGCATTATATATTTACAAATAACCAATGAAATTGTTTATTTGTTAAAGTATATAAATTTGAATGTACCCGCAAAAAACAACGGCAAGAGTTCTAAGTAATTATTGTATGTAAACGCTTCTATAAGGTGTAATGACAATAAATAATTTATAACACTGGCCATGAGATATATAGATTGACTAGCAACATTGACAAATTTTGAAAAAAAACCCTTAACACATTTGAGATCTAATATGAATGACGGAGTTTATGACGGAGAATTTTGAGTACGGATGGAATAGGTAGACGCGATGAACGTTAAAAATCTTATCTATGTTTTGTATGGTCAGAGAATGTGCGAACATTCAGAAAGTCTTCATAGTTTGTCTGTGTTATGTGATATACATCCGAAGAAAATTTCTAAAAGAGAATCGAAAGAAGTGTCACCGTATACTTAAAGTAGTTACAATGTTATTTACAAGCCTCTTTTGCGATTTTCACTTATCGACCATACAAAGTAGTCATACAATGTACAGTCGCGGTTAGAACCGCTTTTCCATCTTACAATTACTTCGCGATTGTACCTTGTATGACATTTAAATCCAATTAAAATTAAATCACAGATGAATACCGCCTAATTTGAACATTTCTTTTTTTGATTTCAAGTTGAGAGTCACGCAGGTGACTTAGAATCTGTGTTTATAATCAAAGCTTAGGCAATCATACGGTAGTCATACGCTTTACGGTAGAGTACACAGCCTTCTTTTTGCCATAACGGTTTTATAGCCCAGGAAAAGCTATCAGAGATGAGACCTCTAAAATTATCTCCAGGAGTCAATGTTATAGATTTTAAGTTTCGGTATTAACAGAAGAGAAATTCAAAGTAGGTTGGCTTTTTGTCGTGCCATGCTTAATGAAGATGTTGCTAAAAAGACAGAGTCGGTTTGAAAATTTAATAGGTTCATCGCTTCCCAATTAAAGTTGCAATCGTAATAGTTTGAAGTAGGCCTCGCACTGCCTGGTCCTGGGCGGCGCCCGGCTCGCCCCGCCCGCCCGCGTCACTCCTCAACTCTAGGGCGGCTTGGTTTTATTGTGATTACCGTATTAGAAGTACTTTAGTGAAACCTTTTCAACAAATCTATATACAGGTTAAGTTTATCAGCAGATTTTTATTTGGACATTTGATTTGGATTCGATGAATTTGTGTTGTTGAATATCTTAATGGTAATCCAAAACTCTTTAATGAAAAATCTTCTGTTTGACTGATCATCAGTGAAGCAATCAATAATAATTTACTTATTTGAGCATCGTAAAGCTACCTTCAATAGCTAACCAGTTTGCGTGAAGCAATTAAAATTAAATTAAAATAAGGTACATTTTGTGTCACTGACACATTTTATATACAAATTTATACAGATCTAATTCTATGGTATGGTACTGGGATGGCCCAGTCGCAGTCACATCACAGTCGCGTCTCAGTCGCCGTTTAGTCGGTGACCTCCGCCGAAGCAGCCGTGGCAGGCTCGGTTGGGTCCAGCACCACCTGAAATTACAGTTTTAAAAATTAATCAATGCTGTTCATAATTTTAAATTATTATTTAAGCCGTTCGTAACATATCCATAGACTAAGGAAAAAAAAAGATGCCACAAAGACTACTCTATAAATATTGTCTTTGTCTGTTTCTTTCAACAATTGTACGGTCGCTGCGTTATCACCAGACATGGTCATACTATATGTTCCGATAAATCCGACCAATAAAGACCCGGTTTCTCAAATTTGTAATTAATTTTTATCGACATTCTTCGACTTCGAAAGAAGTGCCTTAAAAACTTGAAACAAACCATACGTCTCGTTAATGAGTCGCAAATTAGTAAAAGCCTATAAATAGCCACCATAAACCACCAAGGCGCAAGGACAAATAAGTACATGCTAAGACATGAATTTCAAATATACATAAATCATCTTTTTTCGCATTAAATTGTGAAAATTAAAGTTTTACGATTATAAGGTATATGATTTAGAACCGCAAAGCTATTGGGATTATTCGAAAATCCCATAAAAAGTGACATCGGAAGAATTTACGACCGCCTTTGTGTACGTGGAGTGGGAAAGTTTTTAACGTCCGCACTTTACGAGTTACCGCGAATTACTGAAGGATATTCAATGAAACCTATTGCATATGAAAACATAAATCTATTTATTAGATATCGTAATAATGGGAAAGTTACAAAGGAGGTTAATTAAACAATTTCTATTCTAACAAGACCGACGTATTTTATACAAATAAATGCCTGTCTAGACTACCATATAAGAGTAATACAATTTGATACGACAAACAGCAATACTATCATGGGATCGTTGTCAAATTTTGATGGATTTGAAATTGAGTTGAATTTTGATCAAGAATCCAGTCGTAAAGCTAAGAAGAATCTCGGAGGCTGTGTGATAGGTCACGCTATCCAATTATTCGGACATGGCGCCAGTCTTAGTAAATTTTAATAAACCACTGATCTCATGATATTATTTTTCTTTCACTTTTATAATACAGACAAAATGTTTCCCTGATGAACCACGAGTAACATCGAGAGAATACTGTCTTAGTTTTTGTCTTCTACAGATGTTTAATAATCTAATTACAAAAACATATGAGAATAATGATTTGATATGAGAGTTGGTAATAACAAACTCTGTTTCCACAATTTCCATCGTATTAGTAATTATAGACGACGTTTCTCAAATAACTGCCAACTCGTGTTTAATAATATCTGCACAATGATTAACATTAGTTTGAAATGTTTTGAGATATATTGTAAACATGGAGGAATGTCACTAAATGTTACAGATATTGAATATAATGTTTAAACAAATATTCACCGTTATAATAACATAGGTACCCTCGGTAAAATAACGCTTAAGCTCTTGATGAGGCTTTGAATATATTTCTGTTCAAATTGTTTATTTGTTAGTAAATAGAATCAGGCGTTACATTTTGGAAGTCCGTAGTATATAATTCATACTACGTTAATTAAGAGCTGTTCGTAGAGGCAGCATCCTGACGATCCTCCTCCCGTGTCGGGACGAAACATGCATTGAGTGTTTTATTCACAGAATATTGCAAATAAATTGGTCTAATTGAATTGTATATTTGTTTTTATATGAGTTTGTATGCAATTTTATTTCAAGACTGAACATACACAAGAATGAAACTATTACAGCCGATATGCATATGTCAAAATGTCAACGATTAAAAAATTATCTGTATAATATGCATCTCTGTTTAGGAGTCGAATTTAGTATACTTATATGTCGCCATGAAAAGTCTCACATAGACGCAATAGTGTCAAGAGGCAGTGCCCCACATTATCATGAATAATATCTGACTTGCTGAGTCGTTAATATATTACCTCTATAAAACAATTTTAAACCTTACTATAAAACGGCAGCATTTTTTCAAAAGCTTATACAATGAAAGCTGACGAAATGGCTATATGGCCAAATGAAATAAACGTTAAGTGTATAATCCCATCACGTGGCGTCATTGAACAGGTGCATTTAAAAATGAGATGCGCAAAGTATTCATTTGTCGGCAAAATATTATTTAAATTATAACTGGATAACCGGTAGTTGTGTTCAAACAGGTGCAGTATCAATAGTTGCTACGCTAACTAAGTATGTAATTCGAAAAACAGCGGGCGAACTTCATCAACATACGAACATGCCTCCAAAATAATCCGCATATATACAGTTTCTTCTAACGGCGATTCATTTCGTGTAGTGGTCGACGACGCCGGATTGCCTAACAGAGGGTCTCTGGTACAATTCCCGGTAAGGTTATAATTTATTTGATCACTATCGTTTTGCTACAATACGTACTATTAAAAAACATTTATGTCATTATATTTATCAGTTGTGTTAGCACCCAGAACACAAGCTACAAGTTTGATTTTAGACAAATCGGTTCTGCTTTTTGTCTACGATAGTCTACAACATGCTACTTCACACACAAAGCTATATTTCTTTATTAAACACATCTGATACACATAATGTGTGAGTATAATTTGCTCAAACACTTAATATTAATATTGTAGCATTACCATGTCAAAGTCAGGGCCGAAATTCGTGTTATTTGATACATTCTTAAAGACATGTCAAGTCAACGAGGCGAAAGAACGGCTTATATTGTTTTACGAACACGATTTTCAGCGCCGATGTATAATCAGATGTCCAGATCTCGCAGAAGCCTTAATCAAGTTTATATTATAGGTGTTCGCGCGACATTGTACAATCGGATACTTAATACAGACTGGCTGTATCTTAACATAATTTTTTTTAAAATTTAAACGTAAGTAAAGTAGTTCCTGAGATGAAATAAGTTTCAGCTTTCTAATATTACTCTAGATACTATATGTATATATATGTGTATATATATGTATAATCATATAGTACTTAAATTATAGGGATTGAGATAATAATAATCACTTAAAACGCACAGAAGGATACACAGGAGGATTAAATATTATAAAAAAACCCTAAAAACCAAACAAACAAACAATACTCCGAACAGTTCATCGAACGCTCTTCGTAGAGACAACATCCTGAGGATGCTCTGGTGTCGGAGCGAATATAAGAGAGTATTACTTGTAGATTAGTCTATTAGGGTCTTGTACTATGGACTTCCGCAAAGTAACGCCTGATTGTATTAATTATATAAATAATTTTGTTGTTACCACAATTTAAGTTATATTGTATTAAAACGCATTTTATTATAAATATTATTCATGTTGACATATATGTCAAACGTTAAGTCTCTATACACAATTAAAGCCTTTAAATACTAAATATTTCAAATAGTTCTCTATACATATCGGATACAAACGACAAAGTAGATTCTTAAATTTTGTCAATTTCAAATGAATTTGAAAAAGGAACGAATATATTTAAAAAAAAACTAGTGTATTTCCTAAATTAACGAAGTACCTGACATATTGTTTCACGAAATGCGGACGTTTCGGCCGTCAAAGCTAGACCATTGGCCATAGGCAGCGGTGACGCTTCTATAAAAAAAAAGTATCTGGCCAATTCAAGATTTCCTCTACTGATCTATTTTAATGAAGCATATAAGTCTTAGTAATCGGTGGCTAATTGCGCCGGAACGACATAAAAGATAATTGATAAATTTGATGTTCGCCGATGATGCGCAAAAAATTAAATGGACAAGGCAAAGCAAGCGGGCGCATGTCATTCTCGGAATAAACAAGATCCGTGGAAGCTTCGTTAAACACGCGAAATTTACGACGTAGACGCTTCCATATCCTAACAAAATAAAAAACCCCTATATTTCATGTATGACGTCTTATTTCAATACATAAAATTGTATATTGAAATGGCAACCCAATTATAATTATGCAAGGAAATTTTAAAATGTTAGGAGTGCTCGGAAATAAATGTATATTCAATTGTTGAGATGGTTTTAATATTTTTTTATAAAACAGGGTGCAAACGGGCAGGAGGCTCACCTGATCAAAAGTGATACCGCCGTTTATGGACACTTGCAATGCCGGAGGACTCACAAGTGCGTTGCCGGCTTTAGAATAAGTCGAATTGGTTCTATATTGGCAGCTGGTTCCACATAGCGGTGGTGCGCGGCAGTAAGTGAGAACAACTATCAGCAGTGTAGTGGCGCGATTCCAACAATTGTACAAAACGAAATAAAACAGTTACCTTCATCGTGACAAATCCTATAATTATTTATATATTCCATGAATATCTTGAGACCAGGAATGTGTGAAGTGATATATTTCTAATTGCAACGAAACTTCTCAGTTAAGATTTAGAGACACTAAATGTATGCCAAAAATAAGTCATATAAATTATGAGTTTGCATGTTTAAAATTTAATCAACCGTTGTTATATCACATTTTGATCATGGACCGTAGAAGCGAGTTATGTGAGGTCTCGTAAAATGGAGTCGTAAACGCCGCATCCACTTACTTTTATTACTTATTACTTCGATGTGAATGTTTCGTAGGAAATCAGCATTCAATATACTGGGAAATATGTAAAAATATAAATTTTGTGTTAATTAACAATTAAAGACAGACTTTGTACGTTTCATCCCTTTCTGTTAAACTGTGTTGAAAAGAGAGAGAAAACTTCACTGATTTAATGATGATGAGATTAGCAAATGTCATGCACCTTAAAAATATTCATATAACCTTTAAAACTTAAAACGTGTAATAACATTGTCACGTAGTTTTTGTAACGGTAATTTGTTTGTAACATGTAATTTTTCATTACATCTTAGTCTTGCGTGACTGCGTCTGACAGTCAGTTTTTACCGGTAATTATGTCATACTTCAAAATGTCAATTTTGCTATAGTTCTCGCTAAATTTGTCCCGAGACATTCCTTTTAAAAACCTAAACATTTAATGATACCATTTCGTCTCCAATAACATTTTATAAGCAACACAATATGTGCTTTTTGAAAGCAATTTGTGCCGGTCAGCTGGATAAGCTCTCAACAGCGCTTAAAGCTCTTTACTAGCAATTACGTTTTTATTGATACAGCTACTGCTACGGGGTCTAAACGTTGTTCCTTTAGATAATTGAGGGAAAATCCTCACATAAATAAAAACATATGTCATACAAAATGCAGTTATTCGAAGTTTAGCCTATTTACAATTGAGATAAAAGCTAAGACAATAAATAAAATATGGTATTAGATCTTACTATCTATGATATACTTGTCACACAGCGATTTTCGGGTTGAAAACGTCCGCCATGATATATTCCATAGACGTTTGAGGACGTGTCAATTACGCAGATTACAAGTCCGTTAGTCCACAGATTATCCTCATCTGTCACTGACCCAAATGTCAATAAAATTAGGAAATAAACAAATGAAGTCTAAACAATTTTTCAATAGCATTATTTGTATTATTTATAATCTTGACAGCTAGAAAGACTAGAATTTGTGAACGAATTCTATTCGAAGGACACATGTTTGTTCTTCCCATTATGTGGTGTATACGAAAATCTATTTTCACTTCTCAAATTTTATCTATTAATAATTATTCATGATTAGATATTGTTCGTGCAAGGCTACTATGGCCAATGAATAGCGCTACTGGAGCATTATTTTCATTATTTATGACCCATTTCTGACCTTAGACAGCTAATAAAGAAAAATAGATATTAAATTATTCTCTGTTATTGTAATATAGCGTGTTTTCTTTGTTTTCTAATAAATTACTGGAATAAATCGTTGTAGAAATATCAAATTAGCATAATTTGTTGCAGATTATTAGTTATTATACGAGTAAATGCTAATTAACATATTAACACTTTTAATAAAGAGAAACGAGGATTTACGATGCATTGTAATATCATTAGAATGAATTAAATATGCTCCTCTGACGGTTGACCATGGAAATCCTTTACTACAAAAGAATGATTAATTTTTGTTTGAATTTCATGTATTTGTTCATAGATATCATTATTCATTATATATGAAATGTGATTTGAGACGTTTTATAATATAAAAACTTTATGTACTTCTTACTGAAGCCATAAATGAACCAATAAAATCAGGAGCAGAATATGTTAGAATTCACAAATTACTAAGCCCTTCTTAAATAATACCTCGCAATATTTTAAGCGACACAGAAATGACAGATTCGTCACACATTCAAGGGCCCAAATAAGTAATAAACTAAACTTCGACACGTGTGCCACACAAAGAAATACCAATTATATATTGAAAGAGTTCATTGTTCAGCTTTACTACTTCAGACTCCGGAAGCTCTTACGATGTTGTATTGTTAAAAGTAATTTATGATCTATAACACTTAATATGTAATGCTTTTATAAGTGACATATATTTTACAAAAGGCTGCGCCGAGCTAAGCAATTTGAGGCTTGGGTTATGCCCACTCAAACAGATATACTTTTACTTTTATATAAGCCAGAGCGCAGCACACAGGTTGACCGTACCGGGACTACAACTCAGGACCTCTGTTCGTGTAGACAATTGGGTGATACCCATACATCAGTTTACAAAAACATCGTATGTATTGGACCGATTCAGTCAAAAACATATCTCGAAGAGACTTCCAGTCAGCATCCGCTCCAGTTAAAACTCAGAATCGCTGGAGATAATCGATAATCGAGATTTGCTGAATTCGGGAGACCGCTTAAAGCATCCGCTAATTAGCAAAAACCTATTCAAATTAATCTTTAGAACAAGTTAAGTAGTTATTATTGTACAACTCAAATTATAGAGTAATAAATGGCAAACTATATTAAGTTTAATTCAGAATTGTGTGAAGACCATCACACATTCCTTTGGGTCGTACCGTGTTACATACAGCCAGCGGCATTACTTTATAAATGCACTAAACATATTCTTGAATTTGAATTCTGAGGTTTGTAAATCTCCTCAGCTTTCTAATATTATATAGATTTCATATATTTGCAGACACGTCATGATAAATAGACAGAATAGACCTCGTTTTTAATTCTTTGGGCTTTTCTAGTCACTATAATCTAGGAAAACCCAGATGGAAAAGTATAATATTAATAAATTATTTATTTTATATCCATTCATTTTAAAATACATTAAAACAGACGAACTAGCGCTGACGCTAACTTATTTCAGTAAGACGTATGATAAAGTTAAGTCAACTGGAGCCTGTTTATGAGCGACGAACAATACGATGACATCAAACGTATAAAAATTATATTGTTGTAAAATTATAATGTTCTGAAAGGTTGTCGCATGCTGGGTGGCAGAACCTGTTCGGAAATATGAATTTTTATGTCTTGATTATACAATAATATAGCTTTAGTTTTAATAAAACAAATGATATATATTTAATAGCAATTGGATAGTGTATACAGCAATAAATTCTCTATAAACTTATAAAAACCCGGTATATCTACCCTTCTCCTTAATATAGTATAATTTGTAGTGTTATATGATTTCGAAAATGAGTTTTATATTGAAAGTCAAGGATAGGACGCGTCCTTTGACAATGAACAGGGAATATCTTAATATATATAAATCTCCGGTCACGATGTTTGTCCGGGGTGGACTCCTAAACTACTTAACCGATTTTAAATTAAATTGGTACACCGTGAGCAGTCTGGTTCAATTTAAGAGATAGGATAGCTTAGATCTTTAATTATAGTCGCAATTTTATTTTATTGCAAATTATTTGCCTATAATTAATTGACAGTCAAAATTTTCTTGTTAACTCCAAAATATTCTAACAGATGTCGATGCTTTTCGACAGGATTGAGTTAGTAATCAATAGATGGCACTGCTATGGAAAACCGACAAACGTGTCATATAAGCTACAATTCAATATCATGATTACCACCCGTAATTGGGGCTAAAGTATACATTAAATTTATTTTGTAGAAAACGAAATACCGTGAAGTTCAATTATGTCTACTTTTTTAATTTTTGGTATTAGCATAGCCAACCACGCGTTACTCAGACCGAAGTGTAAATCAAAGTCCTGCGCAGACGAAGTCGCGGGCACCAGCTAGTATACTATATTCTATACACACCTATTCATAAGCTTACTCGACGGCGTTAGGTCAAAGCGTGACGAAACACATTAAAAATATGAAATTACCAGTCTCGTCACATGACATTTATGATAATACAATTAAACGGATAAAATTATTGTAAATTTTAAATTTTATTAGTCGGTGCTTCAGTTGTTCATATTGATATTTTACGACCTCTACGTCGTCACCAAAGGACCACATGTGACGAAAGCTAATGGCGCTAACTTAATTCGGTCAACAGGTTTTGTGTGAATATTGTATTCATTATAAAAATCGCCACCGATTCAAAAACAGGTTTGTGATATGTATTTTTAATTGGCAAGAGACAGACGAAAAAAACTTTCGCGTGCATTCAATCGTTCAACATTAATTAATACAATTTTTAAACTGATCTGTTATACAAAGTGTCCGAAATATTGCCTGCCATAGACTGCATGCAGGCTCTAAATATTATTAAATATACCTATTTTAGTGACTTCGTTAAGTTCCGGCATTGCATATGCTTTGACATATTACGGATGGAGGCTCACTGATGTTAAGTGATATCGCCGCTCAAGGACCCTGCCAGGGGCTCGTAATTACCAGCCTGATTGATGATTTAAGTAATCATTGTAATATATATCTTTTGTTAATTTTCTAGATCCACTACACCCATCTGTTATTGCTGATTCATGGTACATTGAGCTTAAACTCGGTAGTATATTACCAGATGTGAAATGCGATTGTTTTGGTAATATTACCGACGGCGGTCACATGCACGTGCTTTTTGTATAAACAAACCGAGTGTGCACTGACCTTTACACGTCATTCGGTTGATTTTTTTACTTGTATCGACTTGGAATAATTAATGGCACAAGAAAGTGTGTCGCTTATCCATCTGGTTCGCATCGTTGTGTTTATTATTTTCACACAGTAAAATCTACATATCGATTGTTAACTATTTAATAACGTCTTATTAATTCATGAGTGTTCGCTTTTTACAAAAATTATGATTAAAATATTTAAGACAGCATAAACGATTTGAAACAATTATATTTTTTATGAAAACGAGAGATTTTTCGCAGGGTCAGCTAGTAAGATGGAGAAAAAAAAAGAAAGTAAATGAACAATTACATTATCTATATGATACTAACGTCACTCAATTGTTTTGCCTTCTTTACAACTAATACTTGAACTTTACGTTATTGTATTAGAGTTCCAATTGAGTTATGTAATATTAAGAACCGTTTGCATGGGAACAAGTGTTTAGACTTGTTTAGGCATTTTTTACGTTTCTCTCCACAAAAACCATCCTTCAAGGAATATTTTAAAAAGTTAGCGAAATTCAGCTGTACTCTGGATTTGGACTTAGCAATACGTTCATTTATAAGCTATAGAGATGTTGCTTCTTGAGGACAAAAAAGCTCTAAGAGTTCCACGTCGAATTTAGATCTGGTTACTCATTTTGAACGTTAGTTAACAATTAATTGTATACAAATGTATATCTTCAATAAATGCAGTAATAAATAACGCATATAACTCACAAATGTGAATTCTTAACCTGCAACTGTTGATGAAATAAAAACGTGTTATTTTAATAACTTCTATATTAGGCGCTGGTTCGAGGCAAGCATTTGTATGGCAATACGCAAATAGAACACTTTTAATTAAATAATTTATTAATTAAGCGTACCACCGTGTTATTCATAGTTTTTGTGCTGTTTCCGCTAGAGACACTGTTCATTGCTTATTATCTAATGTATGCTCAGTCCAAGCTCTAGAAAGCAGAGAACTGGATATGAAAAACCAACAATTAAAACCCACCTCGATTTTTGGTCAGGATCGCTTTCCCATTCTATATTATATACAATGAAATTACTTGTAAAATAGAATTAAAGATTAATAAAATAAATTGTTGTATAACTTGAGCCACACACTGTTGTCTTGAGCTGAATATTAGCAAAAACAAACAGCGTTCAGTAAAAAATGTAACTGTCCCCGCGGTTTTACCCGTATATCAAATGTACATATTTGCGGCCATTAATATGTAAAATGCCGAAGTGTTATCTGATCTCAGCTATATTATTGTATAGTTTCATACAATTCCATTCAGTATTAAGTAATTCATTTTACTTTTTAGAGTAAGTAGGATTGTCGACGGAGTTCTGCGTTTTATAAACAATTTCACTTGTTTTATATCCGATATTTAGTTAGTCTAATATTTGCGTCAGCACACACGTTTGTCCTTGTCAAATCAGTCTGTAAAGCTTTAAAATTATTTTTATTCAATTATATAAAGGTATTTAAAAAAAAGACTATTTAAATGAATACGAGCACATCAATTACAAAAGACAATCGGAAGGACGAATTACAAGACAACAGGATTATTCTTAACTTCAATAGCGCAACGTGATTCACTCAATCCTTTATTTTATAACAAACTAACAGTGCTTTATTTTATGTAAAGAATTAACAACGAAATAATGATCGTATTTTCATAAAGAGTTTAATTTTGAAAGTTTATTGTGCAGTAATAGTTATAATCAAAGCTTTTGTGAAAACTTGAAGTGGATCAGGAGGGTAATCATTCAATTACGCTGCAATAATGGTAATTCGAATTAAATTAATATGCAGTTTACAATAATTCAAAATAAAAGCTATTGTTAATATGTATTATAAAATTATATAGATATTTTCTTCAGGTAATAAGGCTTTTAAGATGTCATTCACCTTGACCTGATTCCGAGAACATTTTTCGAACCTTGACCAAACAGGTCACAAATATTTTTAAAAGACATATTTAAATGTGACAATTTTTATAGTACTGTAATCAATTGTTTTTGTTTTGTAAAATAACAATAATCAATTTATCTTCAAAAATAATTGCGTGTGATTCCCAGAAAATAAGTTTTGTTTGCAAGTTTTCTCTTTATTTGAATCATTCTCATTGTAATTTTTGTCCAGAATTTAAGGGTGATCTAATTCAGACTTACAATAACTATGAATAACCCCATAAGAAGCGAATATATTAAGAATGCTTCTGAAAGGGTAGACAAACTACCGTCAGAACTTTCAACATTATAAACGGTCGTTGATTATTCATACAAATAACATTTTTTTTAATAGCATTCCGTTGGATAATGAGCTTAGGTTCTGTAGCCGAAGGGTAAAATCGGATAATAACCGACGCTTTTCTATCCCTCTATATCAGGCTGTATGTTAGACCATTGAAATTTTCACAGTAGATACTAAAAACGGAATAAAACAAATTTTTTAGGGGGGCTCCAATACAACAAACGTGATTTTTCTCTTATACTAGCAGTTGTCAAGAACACAGGATACTAAAATGTCTATTAACATATGCATAATGTGTATAAAATGGAGTAGCGTAATATATAGAAAATATATAATAATATAGACCGAATAGTTAACGTAGCTCTAAATCTTATATGCATCTTAAAGGCAAGCAACGGCACTTGTGAGGCCTCTGGCATTGCGAGTGTCCATAGATGGTATCATTTACCATCAGGTAAGCCTCCTGCCCGTTTGCCCCTTGTATTATAAAAAAAAAACTCGAAAGCAACGATAGATGTTTGGAGAAACATAGCCCCCTGGGCGCACTGAAAACTATAAGCATGATCACTTCAAATCTAATGGGACTGGTGTTGACTATACCAATTGTGAATGCTTCGTAATGCGAAGTAAGCGCTCATTGATTTCCAGTGGATCTGAATAGACTTTACAGCTGAGAGTTAGAAATGGGATTTAGTTCCGATTAACATTTAAAAGTGTTTCATAGAAGTGCGAGCGTATTGTATGGAATTTATAGATTTCTGGGAAGCATTTATCCTGTGCAGGGCCGGCCATATTTATAGTTTCTCAATAACCTAAAATGGTTAAATTATACTCAACTCCAAGGAATTATCGTAAATCCTTGTGAACGAAGTTATGGTTATGCTTCGCAAGATTTTTTATTTTTACGTTTCATACGTACGTTATTTAAAATTATGTCGCGATTACTTAAATACGCTGACCAAATATTTTCTACTGAAACATCGCTGTTTTAAAGTAATTTCATTTATAAAACCCTAATAGACCAATCTACAAGCAACACGGGTGGGTTTTTTCGCGGAGTATTGTTTGTAGATTGGTCTATTAGGGTTTTGTACTATGGACTTCCGAAAAGTAACGCCTATCTATTAATTTAATTTATAACAGTCCAAAGGCGTTGCCAGACATTCCTATTAGAATTTATCTTGTCTACTTCGGCTTACACTATTAAAGGTGATAATGGGAGTTAATTATAATACTCTCACAATGTACACGCACCCGTGATTACAATCATTATTACAAATTTATTAAAAAGAAACACCAATTATTCTGCTACAGTAACCGATCGCATTAATTTCTTACAGCGAATCAGAGATGAATCGCATTCTCATGTACATTGTAAAACAAGACATAAATCAGATGTTAGGGTCCTGCAGATAAATACAATAAAAAAGGAGTACTCTTAGGTACTCTTTGTCAGTTCCTCACGGTTTAGAAGTAGTAGCTTATATTATATACAAAAGTTTCTTCTTAAAATTATGTTCATCACCAAGGATTGATTAATTTATATTTTTAATGACGTTATCTTTTACCATGTGAAAATAAAAATTGGTGTTTAATTGATGAATAATTGAACAAAATAAAAATTCTTTACATTAGTTGATAATGACCAATATGATTTAATATTACGAATCGACGTTAAATTCCCGTTCGGTATCCTCCTACGGAACTCCAGTCTACTCCAACTGACCGGTCTTTGATGGTTTTTATAGTCAGCTATTCAAGTTTGTCGCAGGAAATATCGAGGTGTTTTGTCAGTGAATCTAACCTGTTCCATTTCATCACGTTTGCTACATCAAATCAGAGAAGAACATAACTTATCTGAACTTAGTTTCTGTTAGAAAAGCTTTTCTCTTCTTTTTTTAGTAACACTTGAATGAAAGAAAGTCAAATATGCAACAATCAACGTTATTGAGAGAAATTAGTGACTGACTTTGCTAAGTTCTATAGAATTAAAATTTAATAAAACCTTATTTGACATTTTACGTTTTTTTAGTATAAATCCGTATATGGTTCCACAGATAACTAATGGTGCGCTTTGCTAGTTATTTAGAACTTGGCTTTACATGATAACGTGTGTCTAGATTTAAAATTTTATACCACGATAGCACTGTTTCCGATCAGACTGAGATAATTAACTCACGCAACAAAAATAATTTTTATTAATTTTTTGTCACGGATTTTTTTTGTCTTGTCTGCTTTTTGCTTAGCAAACATATCAGGTATTAACCAGTTTTAAACACTACTCAAAGAATTCTAAGTTCGTAATTAAAACATGTTTTTGTATTAAGGCATTGTTCTCCCATGGTATCGACATAGATTGATATGCGTGCAATGACAACCAGTCGGAATAATGAAATTCGGATAAAAAAACATAAACACTAGTTAAACGTGCGAATAACAGGATAGTTACTAATTAATCCCTATATATCTAAATACATTTTATTTCCTAGATAGAGTTACCAATAAACCCAATGGTTGCTACAGATCAATTTATACGCAGACAATATTTTATGGTCCATTTTAGGTACGGTTTTACGATTCTAGACGGAGCCGAGTCTAGATTTTAATACTATCTAGTTCTTGACGGCATTGTGCCTAAGTGTTTTTGAATTATTTATAACAGCTGTAAAAATGGTTATCGGATTTACAATAAAACAGTAATAATATGGACGGTTAAATTATTATATCTTTATGGCCTTCAGTAAATGTTACTATAACCAGAGATTGTGGTTCTTTGCGTGTAGCAAATTAAAAAACATACAAAACCCTAATAGACCAATATGCAAGCAATACTCCGCGAAAAAACCCACAACCACTCGACGTATTTTCGCCCTGACACATCTTCAGGATGTTGCCTCTTCGAAGAACGTTCGATTTCTCATCGATCTTGCATATTGGTCTATGAGCGTTTTGTACTATGAACTTCCGGAAGGTATCGCCTGATTCTATTAATTAAAAACAAACGTCATATAAACAATCCAGTTGCGTCACTATGTTATTTCGTTCTATGCATTGTTTCAAGGGTCAAAGGTGCAGGCGGTTAACGTAGAATAAAGCGCTAACGGCTGCCCTCAGTCACCGACGTCCAAAACATATGGCGTCGGTGGCTGAAAGGTGGGAAAAAATCCTATGAGAATCTTGGCAATTTGAGAGCCTATCGTAATAGCGTATGATTAGTGTGAACTAGCAGAGGGCTTGACTTGAAGCAGATAAATTATATTAAAGCTACTTATACAGATAATAAAAAAAATATAAAAAGCCTTTGAAGATATGGAATGAAATAAAAGGAATGTCTAAAATATGTTGCCATATTTAGACATTCCTTTTCCTAAAAACAATTATAAAATAAAGTGAAAGGACATTTCGATATGTCTAAAAGTTAATGATGGCCGAAGGGTTAAAAAAATAAAATAAAATAAATATTTCAGTTGTTTTTCGTTCATCGACAAATTCCAATATTTAATCAAACAAAGGACTATTAATTAAATTGAGCTTTTATGGAAAATGTGAAAGTTAAAGATATCTCCGATCGAAATATCGATTGGTGTTCAAACAAAGAAAAATTAATTTTAATTAATTAACGACTACCAAAACTCGTGCAGCTTGTGACATATCCAATTCAAAGGTGAGATTATCGTTACCGCATTTCATGTCTAAATAAATAAGCGTTTTTAACATCAAACTACCATATGAGGTTTTACATATAATTTCCGCATATTCCGAATCGTTAATTAGCTATTAATTATATAAATATCTTTACATATTTGAGTTGAAAACGTAATAACACGGTACGTGCCAGCTTTTTTATAATTAAAAAATGTACACGGACAATTTACAATTTTAGATTGACGTTTTGGATGATTTATATTTAAGAGATAAAAAAAATTGTATTTATGATGTCACAAATATTATTTATAGTATTTATTATATTTCTATATTTTAGATATTAGAGGTGGAAATATTTTGGTTGGCCCAAGAGCTGCCAGCACTTGGATACTCTCCCAGAAAGCAAGGTATTTTTTTTTTCAATGGAATCTCGCTGTTGGCCTGAGGGGCCTTGACAGCCTAGCTTAGCGGCTTTTGAGGCGAGTTAAATTCTGCCTAGAATGACATTGGTGCCGCGACTAGCACAAGGGCGTCTCCTGTGAGACTCGGACCTCGGCTTGGAATATCATAGAGGTGAGAGAAGAACGGAGTAAGGGACCTTACGGTTTTTATCTGCTAGATGAGAGGTGTTGTTTTGGATAAAAGTGTATTGTTCGGAACGCATCAGTGATGGATCATCGGGATCCAATAAGACGTGGCGAGGCCTCCTACGGCGAGCTTTCCACGCTGGAAACGTTCCAGGAACGGGTAGTTATTGATGCTTTCACGCACCAGAGGATTAGGATGGGTTTCAGCCTTGTCGAAGTGACGTTTGGAGGCCAACTTCATCCATTGGGCTATAGTCGGGAGCAAGATATACCATCCTTACCGTAATTATATATCAATCACTAATGGTTATTGTAACAATATTAGTAATTTCCCATACAAATTACCTGCTTATTTCATTCTAAACTTCTTCATTTGCATACAATGAACAACTATTGTGCAAAGAATTCTTTCACCATTAGTATGATAAAATAAACAATTAACAATGCAAGTGATGTTTAGTAAAGGATATAGCATTTTATAATGAGACGTAGTTCTGTTGCCCTAACGTTATTTTAGAACGTAGTCACAATACCGTCGAAGCTTAACAAATTACACCAGGTAAGCGCATTCAGCGATAAAACAAGCAATCTTATTAGACGGTAACAAAACAATGCAACTTAACGCAGCGCCGCAGCTGCTGTTTTTATGTCATTGTGACGTTTACGCGCGAAAAGTTTTACGATCCGCAGACGCATCAAAACCAGCAGTGTTGTGCCAAATTCCATTTGAATCGATATTTCTATCGACTTCATTACGATAAATATAGAGAATGGATTCCAGAATTTCATGATATCGTTCATGTTTAATATTATAGTATAATAATAATATTTTGATAGTAAATTATTTTTAGGAATCTGTCGATTTA
Source organism: Pontia daplidice (assembly GCA_963693355.1). NCBI lineage: Eukaryota > Metazoa > Arthropoda > Insecta > Lepidoptera > Pieridae > Pontia > Pontia daplidice. The sequence continues at coordinate 9,248,006 of CAVNZL010000138.1, read as the reverse complement.
GATATTTGTATGGAAGTATGTTTGATACGTCGTAAGTACATTTATTCCTATACAAATAATATTGAAAGACAAAGTATTAATTGTATTAATATAAATTTTGAAATATAATGGGCGCATCACTATTCGTTTAGTTTTACGATCATTTCGTATCCCAGTATCCGAGTTCTAATTTGAAAAAAGGTCTTTTGCTAAGGAAGATCATTGGAATGTGGCGGAAAATAAATATTTACTTTATCAAATAATTTAATAAAGACTTTAAAATCCAGTTATATATATGGATGTTTAAGTCTTTATTGTTACAACTTTGAATTAATGAAATGGAGTGTTGCCTGCTTCAAGCTTTCTCCACAGATAATCTTTTTAATTAACCTAATGTTCTAGTTAAGATTCAATTTTATATATTATACATTAAATGATTTAATTATTTCCACTGAAATATCTATCGAAATCCATTTTTTTATAATTAAAACCATTATATTTTTTATAATCAATAGTATGCAAGTAAAACACTAAAAATTCTCGAAGCATGTCCGCGTATAAAATACGACGTAATAAAAGTTTTTGTGGAGAAATAGCTATAAATTCTCTATCCCTTTCTAGCGAGTGTTTACGACCATGAAAATGCGAGATGGTTATATATTTCATGAGTTTTATTACATAGCATTGAGTCATGAGTGACGTGCTCAGCTAAGCTCATCTGCGGACATAATTACCTTAAGATGAAAAGGTGCCGCTTCATATTATATATTCTTAGATGGTACAGGTAACAAATCAATAATGGAACTTTAACAATTAATTAATGACATTTTATTACAATTAATTTGATATTAAAGAGTAGTCAGTAGATATTAAAGCTTACGTTGAGAAATTAAAAATGAGCTTCCACTACTATTGCTCAAAAAGGCAAAAAAAAAAAAAAAAAAAAAGGGGGTTTTTAAAAAAAAAAAAAAAAAAATTTTTTTTTTTTTTTTTTTTTTTTTTTTTTTTTTTTTTTTTTTTTTTTTTTTTTTTAAACCCCGGGGGGGGGGCCCCGGGGGTTTAAAAACCCCCCAAAATTTTTATTTTTCCACATTTTATTTGTATAGTAATCTTTTTTTTCATTATTATGCCTGTGGAAAACTAAAGCGCACTCACCCTTGTATTTTGTAAAAAAACCCCAAAAATTATAAATAATATTTAATTTTTGTTAGTTCAGTTGAAGTAGCGACGCGAAGCTAAAACAAAATATCACGGTTTCTATTTACGCCTGGGCGTCCTACCTCTATACCTCACTAGTAAACTCTTAATTTGGTTGAATGGTGACATAATGAAATAATTCCGTAATCTTCCAGTGTTTAAATATCCCTCGGCATTAAATCTCGAATTATGAACATAAGATCAAAAACAGAAGCGTCTATTTTTAAACAGACATATCTACGACTTTATTAGCAATAACTATCTTAAAGTGCAGGACAGACATACTGTTTTATTGTTATCACCAAGAGGGCTTTACAACCTATGACTGCTGAGGATTGATGACATCGTTAAGGTGACGCTAAAACTATTATGCGGAAATAGCTTTGCAAATATTACGCTATAAAGATATTTCGGTAAACTACATTGTAATCATAAATATTTGAGCTTTATAGGTGAATTAACTCTCTAGACTGAATTTTTCAGTTCCTAGAAACGTGAGAAGCTGCAAAAAAATAGAAACATTCGGCTGCACGACTAATCGTACCAACTTGGGGTTTTACGCTCCTTTAAACCGAACGGAACGTTTTTATAATAGGCTGCAGCAGTTGGACGACGCTGTCGACAATTTTTCCATCCGCCAAGTATAAAATGACTATTCTGTCTATTATAGAAAGTTTTTATAATAAAAACATAAAAAATGCCCATTCACCCTCTGTAAAATTGAATTTTCTGTGTTTTTAATAATTAATTTTAAGTTTTCTCTTTTGTATATCTAATGCATGCCGTCTGCGCCTTTTATATGCCGCACTTTAGCTGTTAGAATGTGATTTGTGTCTATTTCGCTTTTCTTATGTGTGCCTTGTTGGTGTGGCTTTATAAATAAATAAGTTGCAAATATTCTTCTAACTGCGTCAAAATCCAGTATGTTCCTCGATAGTTGTACATTTCGTTCAAACAAGGTAATGCAAATTTCAACTCGTATGTACTTACTAATCGCGGTGCCGTGTTGGTGGGCTACAAGTGCGCAGGCGGCGGTGAATGCCTCGCTGCCAGTGGTAATGGCAACCAGTGCGGCGCGTACTCTGGGGTGATCACGCACCGTGGTAGCCGGCATACGCTTGACCGCTTGTGCCCTTGCAGCTCCAGCAGTGAGTACAGGGACCGTTGGTATAGTTGCCACTGTCGGACCACCCAGTTAGCTAGAAGATAAGGAAACGTTTTAATTCATACAGTTCATACAAACGCCGCTTTAAATTGAATTTCGCCCTTATATAGTAAAACGGTATAATTTCAACTCATGTACTAAACTGCTTAGGACTCTTTGGGTGAAGTTTGTATAAAAACAAACGAATTCGTTCTCAATACGACCAGCCTTTAAATTGGAAGAGCCTTAAGCAGGAATTAGTATAGAAATTGTAGTATTAGGTTTATTATATTGTGTAGTTGATAAGAAAATAAACAAAAATATCACGTCTTTACGTAAACCGCTTGTCGTCTTGTCGATATTAATATATCAATCGGGTTGCACCTTACATAACTCAGAAGCCTGTAGCTTTTGCAACAATGTAAGAAATTAGTCTTTTAAAAGAATCGAAACGTGAGTGTTTAATGCCCAATGGCGAAATGCAATCGACATATAATGACATAACAATTTAGCCTCCACACAGTTGCAAGATTATAACCCGGCTTCTAATTATCATTACAAAGTTTATTAAGTATGACAAAAATATGCGCATAGATCAGTGTATCGAATATATTATTTCAAATGGTATTTTTTCTATTTTTTACTTAAGTTAACAAGCATTTAAGGGCTCAAACGTAAAAATGGAATCGCGGTGTTCTAGACGCGTTTTTGATTGCAGTGAACGCTATATGGGAACCAGTGCAAATTCTACAAATGTAGGTACCATAGTACTGTGTGTATAGTAAAATAGAGCCTTAACGGCAAGTATGAGTCTGTATGTCAAAAATGAGTTGGATTTGACATACGACATACAGAGTTCGCCCCAAGTCGCTCAAGTTTTCGAGCATTTATTAAGATTCTAAAGGTTAAAAAGAGGATCCTAATAGTGGGAATTTGCTGTCCGTCTGTACCTTTGTCACCAGGCTGTCTCTAGTTATATAGTTGAAATTTCCACAGATTCAAAAATAGAAAAATTGAGGGCGCTTGACCGTTTATATATATAAATAAAAGTTACAACTGGAAAATCATGTAAGAATTTTTTTTTTATTAGACTTAAAATAGCTTGTATTTTAGGTAGCTAGATTGGATTACACAAACCTCCAGGTATACGTTATAGACAATATATACATTCGCTATATCTAAAACACGACGATCCATGTGTGCGGTGACTCGAAGTAGACAATAAATCATACATTGTATGTTATACCCGTGAATCTGTTTGTATTTTCTCCTCATAACTCAGAGGTACAATCAGCAACGGTTGCACGTAGCACGATTATACTAAACACCACTAATAAAGCCTCCGGGCTAATAAGATGGTCATAACTCAAAATCGTGCATCGGTAATGAAAGGGCTTCGATTGAATAAATTATTCGAATGCGGATCAGGTGTCAATTTAGCTTTTGTTTAAATCGGGTTTTAACAAGAAGCTTTTTATACAACAGGCAAACGGACAGGAAGCTCGTGGAGCTTTAACGACAATGAGCTTAAATGGTCCGCCGCCCAAATCCCTGCCAGTGATAGACTTACCTATCGTAAACATTTAGATGTCAAGCGTAAGTTGGTGTCGGACTAACGACCAGAGGGCCTGGATTCGATTCCTGGTACGCTGTTGTGTGATGAGCATTTGTTCGCTGTGGTCGTGTTTAGGTTAGTCAGGCTCTTTTTATTGTTCAAATTCACAAAATATATAGTGTTTCATGTCGCATTTCACCTCGACATTAGAATTGTTTTGATAAGCACCGAATGATCTAGAACTCCTCATTTACTATTACAGCTATTCGTTTATGGAACTCTCTGCCTTAGAGTTCTGAATTCTGAATTAGAGATCAAACTATTTCATGCATTGATACGCTGGTGAACGTATATTATCTGTCACTCTCATTTTATTTTATTATATTCTACCTGTATAGATATTCATTCATGTCAAAATTTAATTCTAATAATAGTACTTTTGCACATCGTTTTTATATTATTTAATATTTCCTGCAAATCGGGTTGTCTGCAAGAATTACATATCGTAGTTATAAGACCACCCTCTGTACACAGACAATTATTATAAGTTTATAATAAGTGTACTATTATTTTCTTTCTACATTTTATGTGTGCACTATGTTACGATATTTAAAATTATATACAGTAACGCGTTTATAAGTAACGAGAAAATGCAGCAACCCTAAGATTCAGGGCTGTATTATACGGGAGTTATACCAAATAGCATCTGTTTTGTTTTCTTATTACGCAACGCAGGTGTGATTTACAATTGCACACTTCCCACGATTAGAAACGAGCGTGTGTAATCATCGAGAATCAATCGTATTCTAAATTTGAAATTGCAATCGCAAGTAGGAGCCGTCGAAGTTGTAGAAAACGTACACTAAGAGGTTTCTATTCGGCTCTCCTCGAATTTAAAATACATTAATGTTTTAAAGATATCTGTTTTACTATAATACTATTATATTGATTGTCAACGTCGTAATAATAATACATACGTTTTAAATAAAACACATGGCTTGAAAAATGCAGCAGAAATGATCCCACGCAATTCTATCAACGTGCAAAAGTCATAAGTGACAAGTGAATCACGGGTCATTTTTACTGGTAAATAGTTGGCATAATCCATGCATAAAACTTTTCACAGTTATCAATAAAATCAAATCTTTATACGCGTATGTGGGCGTTTTATTTTAGATCATTTTGTTGTTATTTAGAAGAACAGAAATTAATAAATAGTTAATAATTATACCGAGAATGATTCAAAACGGAGTCATGTGTATACTATATACTTATTAAGTTTTAATTAATCCAAAGTAGCTTAGTTAAAAGATTCTATTACTTATCATTCACAATAATGCTTCAGTTATATTTACTCCTGACCGAAGAGCTAATAACGATTGCTTTATAATAATTTAGAACAATTTTGTCTTCAAAAGCTACTCGAATCAAGTGCTATGAATCTTTTTGCATAACTCATCTGTCTGCCTACACTCGACACTGCTCGTACGTGTCTTCGATTTTCGTGAAACAGAAGCTTGCCGGATTTTAAGCAGCTTGCTTACTACTTGCTACTTTTCATTTACATGTACATTATAGGTACTACAAATAATATTACCATAAAATTCTTAACGTATTTCTAGTGCACGCCGCGTAACTTGCTTTCTCGTAATGAAAATGTACACTGAAATAGTCAGCATTGATTGTACCTGCACTTATCGCAATGGACTATTGAAATCATATTAATATTTATGAATTCATATATTTACTTAGCTTATTTTGTTGTGTTAATCTTTACACTTTTACAACCAAACTCCCTTTCTTGTATTCCTTACTTTCCAACATCAAATTTCGTACAATATCCCAATAGACCAATATACAAGCAATACTCCGAACACTGTTCGTAGAGGCAATATCCTGATGATGCTCCGGTGTCGGAGCGAAACGTGCGTCGAGTGGTTGTGAGTTTTTCGCGGAGTATTGCTTATATATTGGTCCATTGGGATTTTGTACTATGGACTTCCGCAAAGTAACGCCTGATTCTATTAATTATATCAAATTTCGTAGTCGAGTTTCAATGTTAACGTAAAATGAAATACAAAATAATGGGGTTGTTTGAAGTATTGTTCTGCAGGGCTTAAACTTAATTATCTATTAAAGCCCGTAGACATATAATATTACGTTAAGGGGCTCGTCAAGTAATCAATGCAGTTTAAATGAATGCATCATCAAACCAGTTTTTATAAGACGTTTTGGTCAGAAATACGCGTGTTTAAAGACGTATAAAGCGTTTGATTATCTTTAAATATCGATGCACTAAAAATTATAATCTCTCTCAGGCTCTCAATTTAAAACAGCTAATGATAAATCATTTATTTATAGAAGTATTCTTTCAAAGTGTAGAGTAACATATTACAACGTGACGATCAAAATATCAAATCATCAAATCAAAATTCAATTCTCCAGAGAATGACGCAGAACACAACGTGTGACCACCCTTCCAAATATAAATACCAGTGCAAAAGACAGCCTTGATATGAAAATGTCTTCTTTAGCGAAATCGTTTAGTAATTCCTCAAAGAGCATTAACAAGGCATAAAAAAAAACTTATTAACTTCAATTAGGTACTGTTTCTTTGAGTCGATTAAAGCCCCATTATAACAAAATGTCACAAACTGTTAAAGAATATAACACTTTCATTCTTAATATAATGAATTGTTTGTTAAAATGTAACAAAACAAAGATTTTGTTTGTGAGCCTTATCGATGTTGTAATTATTCAAAGTAAGTTAAAAGAAGCGTTGTTTTGTATGCGATAAAGAATTCTTTATTCTCAATTGTGCATCATTTAAGAGAATAAGTTATATTAGCTGCATAAAACCATGAAGACAGATTTATTATATTTCAATATTGCAATTATTGGAAGTGTTAATAAAGAATTCTGTGCATTAAGAAGCTCTTTATGCGAATTAGAGAATGTATGAAGCACTTGATAATATTAAAGTAAGAGACAATACAAAATTAGGGGTGAGTTAATGATAAGTTTTCCATGGTGATTAAATATAGGTTTAGCTTATTCTTAATTCTACTTAAAGACATTAAGTTTCAATGACAGTGAGAGATGATAATAGATTTATGTGTGTGTGTTTTGGCTTATTCATTTCTCGCGTCTCGTGAGGCGCGCGTAGCTTTGAGAAATCCCATAACCTTGAACCACTGATCCTACTCGTAGGCTCCGTCTGTTACCTTAGGTTGTGAGACTTGCCGTACTTATACATAGACTATTCAGTGTTAGGGTATGTAGAGCTCAAGGATCCTTCTACTACTTAGTAATTTAAAAGGTTTGCCAACTCGTTACAGAACACTACTATAACAGACTCCGCATTTTTCCCCACACTACTCAGTCCACTAATTAGCAGGTTGTAATAATACTAATTAGTAGGGTAGGAGTTTTTTGACGCCAGTAGAAATGAGAACAATTATGTGAATGTGTTAATATTCGTAAGTGTCAAGTGTCAACTAATACCGATTGGAATTGGCTCACAGCAAGTAACGCATTGGTACGAAGTCTCATAAGTGTAATATCCTCGTCGATGCCATGTTATATGCTTGAAAATTGCCACCCATATTTGTAACGATTTTTCTATAATACAGGGGGCAAATGGTCACGAGACTCGACTGATCTTATGTGATACCGCCGCCCGATACCGTCTTTAAAATGCCTCTACGATCTTTTCTTGAAGGTCCCTAAGTCATATTTGTTTGGAAAGTGGTTTTCTTAATACTTGGACAAGTTCAAGTATTTATGTAACGATGTAGGAAAACACTTTGAACTAATTAAATACTATTTGACGCTATAAAGCTGTTTGGTTAAAAGCGCACATTTCAAAACTGTTGATGTTTAAATTTAAAATCATTTTAGACAATAATAATAATTACTTACTTATTCAAACTCAGTAAATGATCTTTTGTGGTGGAACCACGAAGCACAACTAGTAAATAATATCGTGACAATGTTTAAGCTACCATTGTTCTCGTTCAGTCGCCCGATCAAAAGTTAAATTTCTTGACCTTCGATATACCTTAAATGGTCTTATCTTATACCTGTGGATACTGCAAGAGCTGTTCTTGTGAAGAAGAAAAAATATTCCAACTGTTTGAGTTTTTTATAAAATAGGGGGCAAATCTGTAGTGATATCGCCGCCCATGGACATTCATAATGCCAGAGGCCTTACAAGTGCGTTGTCGGCCTTTAAGATGGCGATACGCTCTTCTCTTGAACCTAAGTGGTTCAGAAAAACCTCTACTGGCAGTTTAAGTTTATTTTCAGTATGAATGGGTTCAAAATATGTATTTCAATGATGCTAGTAGACGAAGAACTTGAAAATATGGACATATTGTGTAAGAAATAGACCTAGGATAGTTTTTGTTGGGTCAACATAAATAAAATTAAGAAAATTCGTAGTACATTTAGTACGGTCGATTTTGGCAAGCGGGAAAATGCATTTCGCCAGGTTTGATTACGTCAAAATTGAGAATCTAAAGATGTCACGCTGAAACTAGATGAATTATATGGCCCCATTGTCACTTCATGTGTAACAAAGCAAAAGTACAGCACGGATGCTGGCACGCCGCCCAATCATTTAGATCATTACCTAAATGTTGCTTACCTAAGATTAATGGCAAGCTATTTATAATAATACTTAAGAGGAGCGGGGATTAATACAATTCTAATTGACGTGACGGAATAATTAATTATGTAGTTAATTAGGTATGTGTAGCACTTTTTGTACGTGTTCTACGTGGTTTTGACGTAGTTTTAAAAATAATTAAAATAATAAATTTACTTAGAACATAGTATTTTATTTTCAATAAGTTTATCAGAATTATTAAATAAATATTTAACAACTTCAATATTAAATATACGTAACACGATTTCGTATAAATAATATATTTTGAAGAAAATAAAAATAGCTGATTTACATTTTTTTAATTTAAACTAGTTGAGAGTCGTCATGGTTTTAGTTAGTAAATAACGCAATAGCTAATAACTTATCCTAAGTGCTATCAAACATAATGCCTTGTAAATGATCTAATGCGTTAAGCCAATATTTATGTTTGAGTTAATATGTAACACTAGATAATCGAGATTCTGTTGCTATCAGCAAGAGTTATTTATGCAAAATAAATCGACGTAATTCATGACGAAAACGGCTAGAAGAAAAAATGTGAAAATTTATAAAATAACCCTATATAAAAAAATCTGTCCACTTAGGCTCGTTTATTTTACAAAAAATTATGTAATGTTGCAATGTCTAACTAAGCACTGACATCCACACGCGAATGCTACTACTAGGCCGTCAGCTATTGTCAACAAAAATATAACTCAATTTGGAATAAGTAACAATAAATTAAATTATTGCTAAAAAAATATTACTTAAATGCCTATGCATCATAATAAAATAAAACTAAAAAATGTAAGAATCGACCGTTAGGCGGAAGTTAGGAATATCTGGAGACATTTCACCATTGGTGTCTGACTAAACCAATGGAAACAGGCGTGTTTAAATATAAATTTCACATATAGTGGGTTGTCCGGGACTCATATGAGATACTGAAATAAACTTGCCTCCACAACAATGCATGCGATACAATTTATCGAACAGGTTACACGCATAAAATTCATCTATTAAAGTTTCATTAAAAAACACCTTAAAATTTACATTTCCTGTCGTGTGCTAACAACCTTTTCACACTAACATCAAAGGGTATTCTTAATAGCATAGCATGAGCATATGCCCAAGACACTAATTATGAGGAAAAGTTAGTTCATTATATACACTGTTGCTAAGCTAGACGTTTTTTCATAAAATGAAGAAGACAGAAACGGCGTAATTTATAACCAGTTGTATGTACGTGTAGAAGATGATATATGCATTTCCGAGTAGACGATTATAACATTGTTTGATTAAAAAATGTTTTTCATTCAATTAACATCGGAAAGGCATTTATTAACAATGCAGTAGTCAACTTATTATCATTTAGTATTTTTTATTTAATTTTAATGGTTATGCAACACTTCGGGTACTATCTAACCGATGACAGACTCACGGCCATTTTCTGAAAGCATGGTTAGAAAGCTATTTGATCTACACGGTGAATAACAGATATTAGAAACCAAAAACATTGCGTTAAAGTACTTTGAAAGTTCTAAGAAAGATTCTCGAATGATTAACAGTATGTCAATTGATTGTCAATCCTTCAAGAAACTGGCTAGAAAATTAGATATTTAATGAATCTATCAAATTCCTGTGATTTGGTGAACTGTAAGAAAACTAACGCGTGGCTTTAAATGTTATTGATCCATATGCAGTCTTATTATTAAACTATGATTGATCAAGAACAATTCTTTGGAGGAGTACAAACATCAGCTTATTAATATAAAAATAATATGATTAATTCTCTCGTTGTGTATACCATATTGATTTTACAGTACATTTATAGAAAGATAATTCCTGTATATGACAGCCATTTTTACAAACATAATGAGACCTAGAAAAATTTCAAGTTTCGTGGACCGCATTTTTATAATTCAACAGATCAACAGGATTCATGGAATATTGAAAGAATGCACTTCACAACAATTGAAGTGTAAACTTACCACAGGTAAAAAATGGCAGACGCGGTTGCATTTTAACGTTTTTTGTTAATCATTTAATAACGCAGAGATTTCTTTTTAATGTATTACTATGTTTCCATGTTGCCACTAAGTATAAAAATATGTGTTAGTAATGAAATTAAACATAATTTGCACCAGCTGCCAGCTTTCATCCCACCTTTGCAAGCGGTGATACAGCGTGGACTGCGGGAAATTTAATTGTTTATGTTCATATTATAGGTTAAAAATACTCGAACATAATAACGGGACTACTACGTAATTTGGAGTCTTTAATGACATTACAAAATTTAATGATTTTAAACCAAGGCAAAAGCTATAACCGTCTCATTCATTTCAATAGGTTGCCAGCAGGACGGCAATATTTATATTTGGCACCAGAAACGTCACATAAAGCTAATAAATCTCTGGACTCTTCAATTTCGCAAATTTACTTTGCGGTTTTGAAAACAGTTAAAAAAATATTCCGATTTATTTCCATAATCCTTATAACCAAATAATACAGATTTCTCGTTTGCTTAAAATACTAAATCATACTGATTAGTTTTTTAAAATCGCGAAACTATATTCTTATTCAGTCCAAGTACATCTAGAAATTCAAGACGGCCTGTCTAATAATTTATTTATATACTTTTAAACAGAACTTGAATTAGCCTACACTAATGAAGATTTCCGAAAAATTGTAGAATATAACTGTATATAGGAAATTGTAGATTGATTGATTGTAATAAATTGAGATCAGAGTGTCGAAGCTTTTAAAAAATAAAGCTTTCGACACTCTGAAAATGTGTACACCAAGAGTACTTCGCCAAAAAAACGTTCAGGGGAAAAATTCGATTAAACGTGGCGTGCGACAAGGTGACTCTATCCCACAAAAACTAGAATAGAAATGATCTTCAGGCACTTGGATTGAAAGTACCTAGGATTAAATATTTTAATTTCTGAATTACCTACGTTCGCCGACAACCTAAGGCGGGTTGGTATTCGTATGGTAACGATGAAACAATAGACTATATAAATGAATACATCTATTTAGGGAAATATCTCCTGAGCAGTGGATGCATAAAGATATAGAGAGAAGGATAGCCAACACTTACAAACGATTCTGGTCACGATCACTTCATTATCAAAGACAAGAAAATCCCTATTGAGGAAAAGAGGAAAGTTGAAAACACATGTATTTTACCATGTTTGCGATATGGGTGCCAGACGTGGATGCTGACAGAGCAGATTTTGTCCAAACAGTAATAAAATAAGTAACAAAACAGAAGTAAAAAGGATACACAAAATAAAATAGGTTAAGTGGAGATGGACGGGAAATGTGGTAAAAGCAAAAGAAGCTAGAAAAGACGCAAAAGTGGATCACAATTACAACGAGATAGAATACGAAACAGGCGAAGACAAACGAAGAGATGAGAGGATGAATTGAAAGTGGTGGCAGGTTTAATGTGGATGCTAGATAACGCGAAGCTTTTGTTTGAGGCAAAAGGTTGGAGTATGCCTTTGTCGCAGGACAGACTGCAACCCAAAAAATAGCAACGCAACATTTTTTTTTGAAATTAGCAACAGTAAGTAAAATGATTTTCATTTTATTATTATTCATGAAGGTTTCAAATGCACCTAATTATACAATCATTATAGGCGACGGGTTATATAAATGAAAATCGAATTAAAATCATTCTAGATTGTATAATCAGAATGAGGTCGCGCAACATTGTCGCGTCGTGACGTCACACTTCCACGTGTACGCCCGGTCAAGGTTGCGCTCCCTTGCATCTTTATTATACAAACATTCGTTTATCTATGCACTAGTTTTGCTCTACAAGTTTGTCTCTGAAGAAAAGCAATTAAATTATAGTTTTATCGGAATTCTTCTGTTGTTCATTTATAAGATATTCAATTAAAAAGACATAAGCGATACCATTCATTCACCTGACAACCACAAGATATAAGGTCTCCATATCTGAGAATTTTCACACTTCAACAGTTTAACGGTGAACGAATTGAATAAAAAAGATTTTCGCCTTCACACTACAATAGTTGCAACCATGAATAATATTGCGCGCCAAAATTTGGATCGATTGAAAGTTTTACATTTTGATATATATTTCACATATTTTCTAACATTATTTTGATGTCATAAATATTAAAACACATGCAATAATTATAATCTTTGTGTAATGAAATTATCCACACTATATAACTACCTACATGGCAATTAAAGGCTATTTGACATGATTATCTTTGTATTAATACTAAACTTGACAAAAAAAGTTCTACGAGTTTCTACGTAGCATATTCTATGCTCCACTGAACTGACTGCTAACTGAAGAGGTTTACAACTGAAGTGGAATAAGTACTGGCGGAAAACCATCACTTTGCTTTGGTTTGCCTCCAAAACCCTTTATCTCAAAACTCTTTTTTGTATCTCTATTTTGGCGAGTTCTTAATTAGATATTGACATTGGATTTAATAGAAAATCAAACCTAGTAACTTAATTAGTATAAAACAGTTCAACATTTTACGATTCAATGGAATATTCGATTATGCACGATTCAAATTGGCGCGCTTTTTCTAAAAAGATCCTATTGGAATTGATCCGATGTACAACTGGTTCCTTATAAGGGAGCTGTTTAAGTGAATTCGGCGCAATTTAGGGTTCCATACTAAAACGGAATATCGAGAACCATATTAGTAAGACTTCGCTGACCGTCTGTTTGTATATTTGTCACCAGACATTCTTTTTTACATGAACTTAGGAAGTTCAAAATTTCATAGATGATGTGTTTCTGTCACTATTTATAAAAAATTGAATAACATAAAAATATATCATATAGGCAAAGTAGTAGTTCATAAGAAAAACATGATATACACCAGAATAATGGTACGGAGCCATACGCCATTCCAACTCACACATACCCGAATGTTTTGAATTCACTTCACTCATTATATGAAGCCGCTCGTCTGATTTACAGACATCGTCGACTGGTGGTTTTCGATTTGCGAAATATATATATTTTATAATTTTTTTGAATTTGCATTCATTGTTAAAGCAAAGAGGTATTTATAGAAATATATTGTAAACTAGTAAAAATACAATATTATTACATTATTGAATAAAAATTGAAAATATTAATATTCTTATATATTTTGTATTGACAAATTTATTTATGTAAGGGTGCGCACATTCAGGACGGGACATATTTCAATGGAAAGAGCACTCGCATTACGTAACAGTAATAGAGTGACGTGACAACTCGATCGTATTAAGAGACCGCCTAATAAAAACTTATACGATCAAGTTCATAGACAATAAATCTGACAGAATCGTGCCCAAATTATACACTGTCAAAACAGTAATTTAATAAAACAATATTATACATTAGAGATTCATTTAATAAAAAGATATTCTAATTATATTTCATGTTTAACTACGATTCGTTCTTTCTATTATTTTTTATCTGATTGCTTTTTTCTGGTGTAATCTAATGGTACAATTTGATTTTTGCGTTTGGGTTGGTCAGACCGCTGACCGAATTGAAAACTACTTTTTGCGTACCCTTTTCGAGACCCAATCTTACAATAATGTTTCTTTGAAAAGCCTTACAATACTTTAATGAAATTTGCTTAAATTGCTATTTTTGCGAGAAAGCGCGCAATTTCTAATTTCAATTGTGTTCGATATTCCAATATCGGCTAGTAAAATTCATCGCTCCCACTTCAATTTAGTCTTATAGGAAACACATGACTGCGCATTAAAAACCCGTGTGATGCACACACACACGTGTTTTAATTATCATTATAGCACAGGTGCAAAAACTAGTGTTTTATATTCGCTACTTCTACGGACGGTATAATGGATTGTATAAAACGCTGACAACTGTTGCCATGTGAACTGTATTCGTATGACTCTACCAGTGTGTTGAACCCTTATATCATCGTTCACTGGGCCAACAAACTGCAACTTTGTCGCTCAGCCTTGACATTGACGAAGAATTCCATAGTAATGAGACTTACCGGCGTTTTTGTACCACGAGGAAATTTGTTTACAATGTATAACGTAATACGATAGACTACAGACTATAGCAACAATGTTCTTGATTCAAAATAAACATTTGTCTGCGCGCCAAAACTTTACGTCACTGAAATGCAACGAATTTATCCGGTATATCTATTATAATCGATAGAATATATAGATAGCGTGTATTGTATTTAATAAAAAATATAGTTTAATACACCTTCGAGAGGATTCCTACGTTCTTTTATCATGAAAAACAAGTATAACATTGTTTAAACAGGACGCGAATTTCGAGGCGGAATACCGAGCAAAGAGTTCTTTGTTTTTACATTCGTCGCGTGTGATGCGTACATTTTATGTTCAGAAGAACGAGCTTTTTCAGTAACTGTCCCTTCATTACTAACTATAATATGTATTTCTTGTGAATTTGTTGTATATACAAACCTAAAAGTTTCAAAATATACATACATTTTCAAATTATAATCGCTAATGGATACAACCTACAAGAATGTTCTCATCGAAGTTCAGTTTTCAGACATGTATTTTGTTTTGTCTTTGTCAAAACTTACTCTGTGTACCGAGTTGAGTTGTCAATTGATAACAAAGGGTAATTGCTGTCACCAAAGACAATCAAATCGAACAATAAATATCATTTAAAACGTAAATAATTTATCATCATCATCATAAACGACGTTTTGGCTAGTGAGGCTTATCATTACGAAACACCGCCGATTTGTTTAACGATCCACCAATCGATATTTAATATAATATCAATAAGAGTTCAACCATAAGTTATGATTAAATTACGTCACATTAATTTCATAATTTTCGACGTTTTACTATCACAAAGCTGTTGTTTTGTTTTTTCGCGTATCAATTTTAAATTATTTCTTAATTTGTAACTTGTAACCAGTATCGCGTAACCCTCTTCATAAACAGCAGCAGACACAAAACAAAACAATTTGTATCGTATATTTATGAAAACATTTTTTAAAAATCTTTAATTAAGTGCTTAAGATTGAGGTTAAATCGCTCCATTTGCTATACATGTATATAAAATATTTTATAAGAATCTACAAATACTGCTAACCTAATAACTCCTTTTATATAAACAAACTAAAATTCTTGCTTTCTCTGAAAATGGACAAGCTAAAATAATATTAATATCGCAACTTTGTTTAAATACCTCCTTATATTCAGATCTTCTAAATACCGAATTCCTATTACAAATTATTTATATTCTTGAGGTTCGTTGGGTACTAGATTTGAAGTGACGTCACGAAATTTACGACCCTTCACAACCCCTTATCACACTTCGCTGACCTCCTTTAACGTGTGACGTCATTTATGGCCCCTAAGATGCAACGAACGACTTACACAAGGTGTTTTTGGCTCATTTGTGTCGCAGAGTAAGGTGTCGCTTCAATAGATATTTTTTTACGAAAAAAAAGGGTAAATTTATTACATGTCTGCAATTTGACCTTTTACTGTGCGATGCGCACGCGTGCTATTTTAAAGTAGATAACGCTATTCACACGTTAATGATATTTATTTTGATATTCTGTTTCGTTTGTGCGATGATTTATAAGCGAAACTGTTAACTGAACATCCGCAGCTGGTATCCGCTTGTAAATAAAAATCCAGATGAGAGAACCTATAGAAGAGATACGACTATTTCTTTACGTTTTATGGTAAACAAATAGTCACTGTTGTTAAAATCGGTATCGTCCCAATGGCCACTTATGGTAGACTCGGAAGCCTTAATTAATTAACGATAAGATACGTCAAGTTGACGAGTATCTTACGAGTATGATACTTTACATACGCGTCTACAATAGTGAAAGCACAACTTAATATAAAATCCCAATAGACCAATATACAAACAATACTCCGCGAAAATCCTACAACCACTCGACGCACGTTTCGCTCCGACACGGGAACATCATCAGGATGTTGCCTCTAAGAACAGCGTTCGACGAGTCATCATCATCGCGGAGTATTGCTTGTATATTGGTCTATTGGGATTTTGTACTATGGACTTCCGCAAAGTAACGCCTGATTCTATAAATTACAACTTAATATGCGTTTCCATCGCACGTCTGTCTACGACGTCTACAAGGGTTCATCCTACTATTCACAAAAAAAGGTTTTTCTTTCGAAGACTCCTTAAATATAGACTTTATTCTTAGTTAATACCGAAAATAGAAATACATCATCATTTGAAAATGCTAATGTCACTGTGTAAATGTTAGATACAGCCTGCGGATAAACCGATAGACAGACAGCGAAGTCTTAGTAATTGGATCGCGTTTTTACCCTTTGGGTACAGAACACTTAAAATAGTTGTGATTTGCAAAACAAACTTCTACATATAAAATTAAATAAATATAGTATTCTCCTCCTTGTGCTTATACACATAGATTCGTTACAATAAGTACTCGAATAACGTATTTTAGTTCGTACACAAAATTCGTATTTTACAACATGGGGTGCACGTCGAGACAATATGTACGTATACTATACGTATACATTTAGTACGAGTATTTATCAAAATATCAATTAGATCTCTTAACACGATTATTCACTGGTTGCTGTCACGTTTATACCCGTAAAATTTCACGTTTCATTTGAATATTACTCGATACTATTTAAGGTATTATGATCACGGTTTGGAATGCATCAAAACTTCGTATCATTAAGGGATGTTAGTGGAACTTTATTTTATATTATTATTATTGATTAATTCCTTCATCATGAGCCTTCTACAATTGTGCCCATGGACGTCAATATCATTTAAATGCTTTCCCAATAGACTTGAACGAAAAAGAACTTGAGAATTGTAGGAAAACTTTGATGACAAAAAAAAGGTTGAACTGTCACAGAACAGTCTACATTTAGTATCACTATACACACATATATAGACGTCAAAGTGACACATGATTAGTGATATTATAACATAGATAATATAATATGCCAGATAATTCAGTAGTCTACTGAGTTAGATATCCGTCTACATTTCAATCAAATACTGGTTTTATACAAACATTTATTATGCATTACGAATAACGAAACGTCTGTGAATTAACACATACATCGATTACCTAATTATTTATTTTTTGTGCGTTGCGGTTTCACGCGCAATAGATACAGCAATAAACTCCAATAAGAGTCGTATCGAGAACCATCCGATACCTCTGTATCGGATTTTTAATAGTAATTCCTCATTGGTAATTACAATAAAAGTTATAAATTACAAATTAGCTATAGAATTTTCGTCTGAATTACACCTACAATATCAAAAACTAATCCAACAACTTTAAAAACGAACGATTTCCATTCAGACCGATATACAATTGACATTTACAAATGCAAATAGGTCATCATGTAAATCAACAGATTATAGCTAATAATAAGTAAATACTGTTTACTCTACTACAGTGTGCGTTTTGACATGTTAATATGTCACTTGCTGGGTTATTTCTTCGTTCACCTGCTAGGATCAGCTGCAAATAGGAACGAAAATTGTATACAAAAAAAGGAAAAATGATTTCGAAGATTTTTGTACTGTAAATCTGCTTTGAAAATCGAACGTGTAGAAAAACCAGGTCCTGTCTTGGCTGTAGCTATATATATTTTAAAACGCCTGGGGTCAACGCACGCTTACAATGTATCAAAGATAAGGCACGTCGTACATTGAACGTCATTAAAGTATATATTTCGTTTCAGGTTTCATATTTCTTTACTTTAAATAATAGGGATGTGTGTTTGTTTGCCTTTCTTAATAGACACGCGCCATCAATCTTTTAATAGATGACAAATAAAATGCGTCTTAGTTTTTTCGCATCACCAGCAATGAATAATAAATACGAAAAAATCTACAACAGTCCATAAGCTCAATGATGTTCAATGCATTATAATATAACCGAGCAATTGAAATGTCAAAAAATTCGCGCTTTGAACGAGATGCTTAAGTGAAATATGAAATTTGATGCGATTGTATAACAAAAAAATACTTGCACCAGCTTAATAAAGGCATTCCTGTTGGGTTGAGCATAAATCGGAATACGCGTTAAACAATTCTTGTCGAACAAATAAAGCAATAAAATTGAAAAGAAAACTGTTGTTCCGATTATTAGCAAAATTGTATTCATATTTTTATTCGCGTCTGTTTTTTGTTGGAAGCTTTTTGCTTCGTAGCATGGAGATTTCCTACTATACGTTAAAAAAGCGTGATATTGAACTTTTAATCGCTGTTTCTGCTGTATGTGGTAAAGCTACCTAATAGAAACTAGGTTGTCACTGGGCGCGTTTAGTTTTTTATATTAAAGTTGTTGTTAGCCAGTGGCTTCTCTAGTTTAGCTTACGTAGTGAATTTCTAATAATGTTTCATACAAACAATAATGTATAATATGTAAAACAAGGAAACGCAAGTAAAATGTATTATTTTTAACTTGATATATTTTTGAATTCCATTTTTTTATTTTAAGATTACACCGCATACAGTCAGGTGTCATACAAGCAAAAAAACAAAAAACAACAGTACAGTCAACCGACTAAATGTCGGTTGACTGTGATATATAACAAGTAGACATAGCCAAAATTTTACAATAATAATATATTAGGGAAAAAACAAAACTATATAAAACAACTAAACTAAAAACAAAAGAAACATACGAGTGTGTTCATCAACAGAACGACAATTGTAACAAAGAAATATTCGAAACCACTCTTCAGATTTAAAACACATCCTTCGCCGAGCTGTCAAAGTAAAGGTAATATTTTATAACATAATTACGTTAATTAACGCCGACACATAAAACACTTCTTGTATTTCACCCCTTGTGGTTTTAACTTACCACATAGAAAGTGATACGTGCTACAACTATTACATTTATACGTGTACACTGAGTTGACCTACGGCTTTATACTATTTTGCAATGGGCCAAATAGGCAGGAATTCACTTAAAACGACGCTATTGAATCGATACTACGTACATTTGGTATTTAGGTTAAGAAAAACACTTTGTCAACGGATTAAGTTATTATTTTTAAGAATTTAAGTATTTTAAATTTTCCCGACGTTTCGCGTACATTACAGCGTGCGTGTGTCACGGTAGACGCCGTAAAGTTAAATTTTGTAAAAATACATAACTTAATCCATTAACAAAGTGTTTTTCTTTAAATGAGTAATAGTTATGTTAATAAAAAACTATAAGGATTACTTTCGTGTATTCATAAAATCTATTATGTTTATGTTAAAGTCTTATTTATAAATATTCAGTATCTCATTTTGAGCAAATTTATTGTGAATTTTTAATTAACGGTAACTGTTAGTGCAACGGACTATAAATGCATGTCTTATCTGAGAAATCCACGTTTTATAGCCAGTAAGATTGTAAACTATTCACTTTATTGACAACGACTTGATATTAGTTTTCGTGCTAACCTTAAACAAGTTTAACTTATGTTTTTATCATCCTATAACAATTATTATGTCTTAATATAACCGATGAAAATGTAACACTTTCAGTAAAAAATAAATAAATATTGAATTTTTAGTTTTCTTTTATTTCTTAAAAACTTTTTAAATAGGCAACTGTAATATGTAACAATGTACTTATTATATAATTAGGCTGACTGCCTTTAGTTCCATAATTTTAAGGATGATGTAGGATAGAGGATAATTTTAATGTGAATGACACAATCAGATTTGTGGAAACAGTTTTACGATGAATATTTTTTAATTTACTAACTAAGTACATACACTTTACTGTTCATTTCAATAGCGATGCGACCTTGGGATCGCGTGGTAGAGGCCTATTCTCAAGTTCGCTAGCTCTAGAGAGCATCAATTAGGTATATAATCACCATTATATATGAACCAATAACCTTTGCAAATGCCAACGCGCAATAGATGGCGTTAATATTAATTCGATATTTAAAACAATTTTTACTCGGTCAGCTTGAAATGACGATCTCTCCCTAAAAAACAGTTCTAATACTTTTTGTTTTAGTCTGCACCCCTCTTTCCTTAGAGGAAGAGTCCGTATTTTCATATGTTATTTCAATTACTATCTTTATAACTAGTATTATATACATATTATTTGGTTTGGTTTCTTGTGTGCTTATACTAAATTTACGGTCCTCCTTCAATTATATTTCCTGTATAAAATCTAACCCATAATTAATTTCTAAAATGCAAAGTGAAGTTAAATTATGCGTTACTGTTCATTATTTACCATTATGCTAATCGTTATATTAACTTAAGTACATATGTGAAGGTTATCAATTACTTATATGTATATAATGGACGTTGTATGTTGATGTATACGGAAATTATATCAAGAAATAGAAATCGTTTTATAGTCTGACGTAAAATTGTAGTCTACAGACATTTCGATTAAAAGGTTTAAGTAATATGATTAAATTTATATTCTGTTAGTCCTAATCACCAAAGCTAGACTATCGAAAAGAAACGGCAAATATTGTATGCCGAATATTTGAATGAACTATTCCCGGATCGATCCTAATTGTTCTGATTTGCGGGCCATTCCAATTCTACCTTTTCCATCCAAGCTTGTAGAGGTACACTCGCAAATTAGCGAAAATCTCAATAAGAACTGCATATTTTGAAACTCTTCCAAAACCGGTTCTCGTTCCGGGCACTGCCACTCGGTTAGTTAAAGATTCTGACGTGTAAAGTGAATATTAATTCTATTGATGTTAGTTTCTTCAACATTTAGTTTGATTGATTGATGATTTCAACAACAGTATTAGTTCTTCTTTGTGCAGTTCTGTCACATTAATGTTCTATTCGATGACTTTCTTATAGGAATCTTTGAAACCACTTTTTATCCATTACCCTTGACAATTAACTTTTTGTAACATTCCATTTCATAATTTTTTGAGGCCATTGTTAATACAGTATTAATTGAAATATATACTATTTTATATATATAAATACTAGCTGATCCGGCAAACGTTCTTTTCCCATACATGTGATTTTTTAATTAATAAAAAATAATAAGGGTTGATCGTAGAAAGGGAAAATTTAGGATTGTATGTATTATTTGTATGTTGTATCATAAAAAAATAGAAACTAAAAATGTTGTCTAAAAAATAAAAAATAAAATTTAGGGGTGCACTATCCTTAACATTTAGGGGGATGAAAAATCAAGCCGTTTCGGAGGAGTTCAAGTTCGAACCCCGTGACACGAGAATTTTATATATTAGATTTCTTCGAGTTTCTCACTAGAGTTTAGTTGTACGGCCGCTCGTTTACGTTAGACATGTTGTTAATCAATAAATTTGGTAATTCAATTTGCGATAAAGAAAATTTGTAGAGGTAGAGATGTCGCTACACATTGCTAAGAGCGATTCAATGAAACTTGCAGATGTTTTAACCAGCTAGTTGCGAGTATTACTCTCACACATATTGTCACACCTGTTCCATACGACACTCTATAAACCGTAAAGGTCCAAGTTCCAATACGGAAACGACGAGATGAGTAATTAAAACTTATTAATTGCACCGCCATTCTGGCTCGTAAAATCCTCGCCTTCTCTACTAAAAGTGCTCTTAGTAATAAAATAAGTTTTCCTTTAAACCTTTAAAAATACAGGCTCGTTCGAGCTAGGAACGAAATTCGATGGCAGTAAAAAGAGCTGAGTTTTATGAGCCTGACTGTACACGACGGAGCTAGGGTTGCCACGAGCATTTATATTTTTATCCTCTATCGCAGCACTGCAATGATACCTTCTTTATGAATGGGGAAAAAGACTTGGATCGCTTCGATAGGCTTCCATACGTATGTCCATCGCCTTGCTGTATCTCATGCACCGTGACAAGCTGAAATTTTCTCAGATAGTACATCGGATGTCACCATTAAAAACTATCAAATCAATATTAAACGGTGTCCCATACAAATTACGTTTTGTTTGATGAGTGAGTCCGATTGGTAAGGTTTCGTTTACTCGAAGCCGTAAATTTCAAAACTGTCCCGTTGATTTAAGATATTCATTAAAGTCAAATTCACTTTTTGATAATGACTTCAGACGCATTTACATCGCCGGTAGAATAGCAGTGTACATGAGGGAACTATGTCGCATTATTGCAATAAATGGCAAATACGACCTATAAAACATTAATTAATTAACCTATATAACATTATTTAACTAAAAAATCACGAACTAAAGGTAATATTAGATGTATTCAATGAATCAGTTGATATAATTGTATTTCAATCAATACGTTGCCTTGCACTTTGACTTGTGATAATGCTTTATGAAGCTAGATATCCAAGTTTTCGTAAATATCATGTTTATTTGATTCTAAATCAACTTCTGTTTTTGATTCGATACGTATTTCAATACATTTTTAGGTTAACTATTTTATGAGCATTGTAGGATGCTTATTATAGAATCTCTAGTGTATTTTAATTTTAAGCTTACGCGGCGTTAATAAGGGTTAACAGAAACATGACGTTTGGTAATACCTTAGTCTGTAACACAAGTTCTCAAAAAGATTTTATTTAGATCATCGTAGTAAATATGACAAATTTTAAATAGTATATCAATAACACTGTGTAAATGGCATCAACAAATATTTGTTAATAATAGAACATCGAACCAGTTCTACAAATATATCTTAAGGAATATATGTGAACGTGTCGCAAATAAATCTCATGCAGGAACAAAAATTAATGAGACGTTAAATATTTACCCGCAGTTTCCGAATAACCCAATCTTTTGTTGTCTATAACATTTACTTGCAGGTGGCAACCCTGTTGGACTAGGACTTGTCAAAGGCGCGTGACTTCTTAGCTAACTGGGCGCTTTGATTAGTTCGCGAAAATGCACTACCATGTAATGCGATCAAATCCGTTAACTGACATCGCGGCTGCACGTAGACGCCAATCTCAATAACCTTTATGCAAACATTGAGACAGGTTTTATCAATGGCTCCATTCGGAAAAGTTCAACAAATCTTATTTTAGCTACGTATAGATTTGATGTGCGGTTTGTAACTGTTTACCATATTTATTTAATTAAATAACAAAAAAATATGTGTACAATGATTTCAATTATTACATTAAACCATTACATATTACGAGCAGGAAATATTTTTATTACAATACATTTTTTTTTAAGTCGTCACAGATATTTCGAGTTACGACTACTAAAATTACGACTTCATCTATCTAAGGTTCACTAGGCAGTCTTGCTCTTTTACCTTTGAAACGACAAAACATTAAAAAGATTATTTAATACGTAAGATTTATCCATTGCACATTCGTTTTCAATGCATATATGTGGATTCTTTGATAAATTATGATTACCACTTTGGCAGTGTTGTCAAGAAAATAAATGCGTTCCCTGAGGTTTAATGATCGTGAATAAAATATATATTATTAAACGCAATGTCGATAAATACAGGTTATTTAAAAAGTTACACTTATAAATAGTCTGCAGTAAACGCAAATTGATAGTCGTATTCATGCTTGAGGTGGTCCAGACTATCTCGCTAATAAAACTCTACATGAAATATTTACATTAAATAACATCGCTTCTTTATAATTTTAATTTCGTTTCTATGCTCTATATTTTCTATATAGTCTGTGGGTAAATTAATTGTCTTATAATGATGTCTATTATGTGTTTTTAAATGTTTTCCTCTTGGAAAATAAAAAAAAAAGATTCGCATTGGTACATGTTGCAATTTTGATTTTTTGTTTACTTGAAAATAATAAGCATAAATATAGTAGTCTAGAGTACTTTAAGTTTTGAATCAATCGATTATTATATAAATCACGTGCTTTTACTATGAACCATTAAAAATATTATTCTTATTGCACTCTATCTATCTGTGTATCTCGCATATGCGTGTGCGCAAACAGGTGCAATATGGAGTGAGAGGATTGTTCAAACACCGCAAACTTATAAAAACATTTGATTGCAGTCACTTGGTTTATTGTAAAAAATCAATTTATTAAATATGGACATATAACGTAATTTTATAATTAATAGAATCAGGCGTTACTTTGCGGAAGTCCATAGTACAAAACCCCAATAGACCAATAATAATTAATCGAACGCTGTTCTTAGAGGCAACATCCTGATGATGCTCTGGTGTTGGGGCGAAACGTACGTCGAGTGGTTGTGGGTTTTTCCGGAGTATTGTTGTAGATCGGTCTATGAGGGTTTTGTTATGTAATTTTATCTATGTTATGAAACTGTTTCAGTGATTTTAAACTCTATTCACGACACACTTGAACTTTTATCCACAGGAAGTCCTCAACCCATATACGCAGACCCCTCAGACAGGTAACCCTTGACAATTAACCAATCTAACCAATAAAGGATGACCTCTAGAAGAAATATCGATATCTTAGTAAAAACCCAAATGACAAATTTTATTATTTCACTATTACTATATATTGTTACCTATTACGTTATTTTTCGATGATGAGGGTAATCGAAAAATTTTCAATTTACCTGCGTATCTCAATTTTGCAATAAGTTTTATTTGAACCTATAAAGTCTGGACACCAGAAGGGTTGCCGATTAGCTATAGCCGATTCACACAGTCTTTCTTTTCGCTTTTTGGCTTTAAATATACCAGTTTTAAAGCGAAAGGGGAAGTTATATATATATTTCCGCACTTATTTGATCGCAAAACCTCAAAGTTGAGAGTCGCATACTACACTACAAGGCTTCGCTGCTCGAATTATTTAATGGTTTATGTCAAAATTCAAGCTAAGAATTCCTTTAACCATTAAAAGCGAGCGGTGAATAGGCGAATCTGTCAAAACATATAGCTCATTCCGAACAGTTAACGCTTCTGCGATCATTACTACACACATTTTCCATAAACTAGTTGCTCGTAAAACTGCACATATGTTTACCGGAGCGAGGTGCAGCACCTTAAAAGCATTGGTAATATAACAAAACGTCTGAACCGAAATTGCCCATAAAAGTTGGACGGCGTTTTCCAACTAAAGCCATGAAACTGAAACGCTGGTGGAATTTACAATGGTCTACACCGTCTACATTTAACGTTCGTGACGTTCGCCTTAGTTTAATTAAAGCATTTAAAGGTGAGTATTATTTGGTCACATGCAGAGTGATTTTTCCGGTTACACCGATTTGAACGCAGCCTTAGCGTTCCTTGACGAATCGCAAAATCCAGTGACGAAATTCACTGGTAATTATGACGTATTTTTGACCCGTCCCCGTAGGTTGAAAGTTAGACAATTTTTGACTTACCTCAGGTATTGATATATCTTATCTATTTAATATATAAAATTCTCGTGTCACAGTTTTCGTTCCCGTACTCCTCGAAACGGCTTGACCGATTCTTATGAAACTTTGTGAGCATATTGGGGAGGTCTGAGAATCGGCCATTATCATCTATTTTTCATCCCCCCAAATGTTAAGGGTGGTCCGCCCCTATTATTATTATAATTATTTTGACAAAATATTTTTTTTTTATTTTTCTATGAAACACCATACAAAAATACATACAATCCTAAATTTTCACCCTTCTACGATCAACCCTTATTTTTTTATTTATTAATTGAAAATTGAAATCACATGTATGGAAAAACAAAGTTTGCCGGGTCAGCTAGTATACATAATTTAATTTTCCCAATGCTCACTTAACGAATGTCAGTCTAAGTACCAGGATATCATAAAACCAGTATGATTATAACGTCTACATTCAACTCCCGCGTTATAGTCAGATCTGTATAATTATAGATTGCTATAAAACGTAATAATCATTCTCCAGTACTGTCGAATCACGGAAAGTGCTAAACAAAGATCAATACTGGATAATTCAAAGCAAGCTTATGTAATAAATTACATTTGTCATGATGCTATTATGTTAAAAGATTTCTTATTTCTCATAAAGATTTACAATTAAAATCACTTCCATGAGGAAATACACTACTGTTGATAAAAATAAACAGGCCGCCTGCCGACTGTAATAAGTACATATAATATATATGTTATGCTTCTAATCGTATACTAGTGACCTCTCTCAGACTTTTAATGTGGCTCGCACGAATCATAAAAAAATTGACTTCAATTTCAGATTATTCTAATGTTCAACATGTTCGACACAAGCTTCGTCTGAAGCCATTTACAACTGAAAGATTAGCGCGTAAGCCGCAACTATGTACCTATGCTAGTTCAAACCTTGGAGGGTTAAACTTACCGCAGATAAAATATATTCACAGTAACTAATAACGCCGTTGTAATACCCGTAACAGATATAATTTGACGTACAAAACCCCAATAGACAAGCAATACTCCATGACATGAGTGACATGAATCTCTCATCGAACGCTGTTCGTAGAGGCAATATCCTGATGATGCTCCGGTGTCGAAGAGAAACGTGCGTCGAGTGGTTGTGGGTTTTTCGCGGAGTATTGCTTGTATATTGGTCTATTGGGGTTTTGTACTATGGTCTTCCGCAAAGTAACGCCTGATTATATTAATTATAGAGTCGCGACTTCGGAGTGTAAGCTTACGCGTTGTATGAGGGCTTATATAACTAAATTTTGGATTGGTATGATTGTGTAATGAAGTTCAGCGAGAAACATAATATAGAAGTAGGTAACTAATTTAATGTAAACATTCATTGCGGCTTATTATGATGTATTAACTAACTAACAAAACTACTTAAGACAATTTCATATAATAAATTGAAGACTTTTTTACTTTTATCATTTTCTTGTTTTAGTAGTTAAAAGGGGTTAAATATTACCACTTTGAAAGTGTCTCTCACGCAAACAATTCTGATTAAAACGTTATATTAGAAATAATTAATTATTAAAGACCTAGTCATAGACATAGATACCATTTTACTGAACAAAAAATTGAGTTTCAGATCTAATGGGTATGGGTAAATATGATTACAAATATATTAAAAAAAATTTTTTTTTTTTTGCTAATGTGTAAAATCTTTTAACGACAGTACATCTATAAAGCTTCTCTAATTCTCATGGTTTCATATACCTCAACCTACCAGACATATTTTTGGTCGATAGTGCTTTTAGCACGAAGGACCTACATCAATAAGGTATTGGCTAAACGGGGAGGCTCCTGTGAGCTTGCGAGTGCGTTGTCGCCCTTTCGAAACTGGTTCAATGAAGTAAAATAGCTATCAATCTCCGTAGTAGAACGTTGGGTAAATAGGTCTAGACTTTAATAAAGAGAAATAGATCTATAAACCCGGATCTTATCCGCTTACGAGGTTCGCTGTAAAAAGCGTAAAACGGAATGCGTCGCATTTTTATATCGAATGGATTTACGGAGCAGCGTTCGCGGACGTAAAATTTTTGCTTCTTCATTACTTGGGGGAAAAATTTACTCATTTTAAACGTTCCGTATCCAAATAAAACGTTAACTCTCACCAGGATGTACCTCATGAACCGTGATAATTAGGCAGTTGAGCTTTCGCAGATCATTTATTTCTGTTGCCTCTGACATAATAAAAGTAAAATAACATTATTTAAAAGTTGTATGGCCCTTTTCGTTGCAAATTCTTTTCAGGCCTAAGAACAAAGACCTTTTATTGTAAAGTGTAAAAGTCTCGTGTTTTCGCCATTGTACAATATCGAGAATTTTTTTACCAGAATTCATTAACTTGTATAGGAAAATTTCGTCCCTAATTATTTATCAGGCCTCAGAATATTTATGTATAAGGTGTAAAGAAGTAGAACTTGACTTGGCAAACAAGCTTCTCTTTCAGAATTATGTATTATATCTATAAAAAGTATAACATATTTCTTTTTAGGTGCATTTCATATCAATACTCTCCTGTTTTGTGGACGTAGTAAAAATTTCTGGCCCTCAGGAACATGAAACAAGTCTCCATTATTATATATAAGCTTTTTAGGTTAAGAAATTATTATTTAAGATTTAGGGACAAGAAAGGACAAACGGGAATAAAACGAACAATTTGGCATATTGCTTTGAATATAATAGTTTCGTAATTTAGTTCTTAACAAAAACGCGGACACAAAACGTACGCACGATGCGAAGCGTCTTCATATATTAAATTTCACTACGATTTATCATTAACCAATGAGATTTAAAAATAGAATTTCATAGATAAGCTACTTGTTTGTGATATTGCGAGCACAGCTTAACTCTTTTCAATCTACGAGACGCAATAAAAATATGCGATGCGCCGGCCATAAAATACGAAACGACAATGAATTCCTGAAAAAGATAATGGCATCTCTTTACAGCCGGATAGGATGGAGAGAGATAGAGGATGGTAATAAAAGTTTTGATAGGAACCTACGATATCGGACTTAGTTTTACTATTCCGGTGTATCGTCTAGTTTTGACTGTTGAAATTCACTACGTTCTTATAGAGTGATTTCACAATGCCCGTGGTTCGATTCCCGTTAACAAAATCTATTTAGCTATTTATACATTGTATTATGGATGCGTACAAAATTGATGAACATATATATAGATAACTTTTATATATATTTTTGTTATACAAATTATGATGGTACCTGGTATCGAGGCCGGGGCGTCTGTTCGGCAGTCCGGCTGTGACCCTACAATAATTGGATCTTCAAATAGGAGTTTTTATTGCTACGCGTTTTTTATATGTATAGAATTTGACTCTAACATATGGTTAGATAAATGAGATTGATCCTTGTAGTTTTTTATAATAGACTAGCTGATCCGGCAAACGTTGTTTTGCCATATATGTGATTTCAATTTTCAATTAATTATTCGAATATTATTTACTGCGATGGTAGCGCCGTCTGTCGGATCAAATGTAAAACATTCCAAAATCAACAACTACTAATAAATTAAAAATTAATAAAAAAAACATTGTCCAGCGGACAAAATTGTGAATCTAAACCATTCCCTGTCCCTTGAACACACACAAAAAATTTCATCAAAATCGGTCCAGTCGTTTGAGAGAAGTTCAGTGACATACACACTCACAGAAGAGTTATATATATAAAGATATTTCTTCAATATATATAGTATGTAACAGTAATATATGATCTCAACCGTTAACGGGAATCACCACGCCAGACTGCTTAACGCGTCTAAAACTAATATTACAATAGAACCACAAATTTCGGATATAGATAAATTAATAATTTAAACAAAAACAAACACCCAAGGCACTTGCACCCCTGTTTTTGATTGTACACAAGGGTGGTCAATTTGCGGTGTCACGCTTTTCCAACTTAGCCACTGTCGAAAACAACTGACACTTCCTACTGTCAATGTAATTTAAACTTTGTATTTATACAACTAAGGTGCACATCCGACCACACATGCTTATTCAAACGTATGGCCCCCGAAAGTTTAGAATTTCCAACTTAAATTAAATAACAATTGTCTCGTTTCCACACGAAAGGCTTCTGTTGACCGACCTTCATTTGTTTTGATTTAATTAATTAATATATTTAATTAGTTGTAGCAGGAGTATTAAGAAATACTTTTAACCGTTTTCCCATACTATTGATTTTACTAAGATGAATTCGAAGTTATTTTTCATCCATAAAATTTCTAGAATCACCTATATATCATCCATGCCTTTCATATACGTCATTTAATGTTTTACCCATTATTTAAACAGTAGAATAGAAACAATTTCTTGTTACTATGATTAATTCATGGTGTCAGAGTGTTTAGGAATGTATAATGAAATGGCCGACCGCGGATAATTATACCTCGTAATTGAATTAGACGTTAATTGTTTGCAATGTTCATTATTTACACGGACCGATAAGGCTGACTAGTTACCTCGCGTATGTTCGATTGCATAACACATCCTGCTACTATACTAATACAGATTTAGTATATTTCTTTAGTATGGCAAACTGAATCATAAGTCAATTGTCATGTTGTCGGTCAATTGTCAATTTTGTAGAAGAATGAGGTTGCATAATCGTTTCATAACATATGAATTTATATAAAATCTATCTATTGTATTTCGAATATACTCTGTGTATATTCTATGTATTTCGAAATAGACGCAAATAATAATATGGAAGTATGGAACTTCATTCCAATTTTAAATATGCGAAATCGAGACTATTTTAAAATGTAGAACTTGTTTGCCATTAAAAAAAATCAATCACACCGCTCGTATATTTACAGATTCTCTTAACTAGTCAACCAATTTGTTGAGTTGCAAGTTGTACAACTATGAAATTATTTCCTAGTTGCATTCCTTTATCTGATAACGACATTCTACGATAAATATTACACGTGTAATTTGTATTAATAGCTTGCACTTGGCGGGTTTCATTGTGCATACAATAGTGATTTAATTGATTTCGCTAGTGTGTGAGTTTCATTCTATGTCAACAATGATGTAGTTCAATGAGTAGCGTAAAACTCCGGCTTCCTTCCGCTCCCTAATTGCCATCGCAAGAGATCTATACTGAAAATATTCTATCGTAAATTTCATTTCATAAACGTTGTCTGTCTCAAGCAATAAAGCGGTATACGAATAGCCTGTGTTCTAAATCAAACTATGAAAATGAAAACTTCTCATTTAGATGTGACGTATACGTATTTTTTCCCAGCACTGATGTTTATTATGTTTTTGTCCAAGCATTGATTCTCTGTATAGCGATAGCGATCGATAGAGAATTGCGGTAGGTACATCAATATTATATCGTCACTTGATATAATATCGGAGATTTTTTCAGCTATTTTGGTAACTTGCTTACCACGCAGGGTAAGTAATTATTGCTTACCCTGCGTGGTAAGCCATAACAGTTTCGAAACATTATTTATATATTATTATTAACTATTTTCCCTTAACTTAAATATTTACGAATAGAATTTGCGAACAATAAGACATGCAAATCACCATTTACGTGTCTTATCTTAAAACTGCAATAACCATTAAATACAAATACTATTTTGCTGAATATATTAGATATTATTGTTTGTTACGTATATAAAATAATAAATAGGAATTTTAACCCGTTATTTAAACATTGAAAATACATATAGGAAGCTGATAGCGCTATAAACGTTCGGTACATTTAAACGTTCGTAATAATTACAATTGATCATCGGTTCCACGAGCGAAATCAAAGAGGTTATGTATTTTTTGTAGTTGTATTCAAAAGAATATTGATATTGCCGCTCAGTTTGACAGTTCTCTATACTTGACATTTGACAAGTCAAACTACATAGAGATGATTATTTTTAAATTATTGACGGAAAGTATCACGTATTTATAGTTATTTATAAAAAAAAACCGTGTTAGTGCAGGAAAGAGCAATTATTTGCAACACATGAAAAATATAATACATTTAAACAATATAAGAGAACACCTATCTATGGACCACCCTGGTGAATACAACAAAGTGTTAGTGGGAGAATCTAGCATACGGGATAGGGGTAATCAGTTTTGTGGTTACGAAAAAATGTGGCTAATATCTCTAGTTTACGCTTTTACGACTTTTGTAATTGAAACTGGTCGTGCGCAGCTTTTAATACAATGTCGGTGATATATTGCGAAGAGTTTATAAGTCGGTTTCATTTGTAATCAATGCTTTAACTTACATAAAATTATCTATCACACAAATATTCTATTATTTCACCCGATCAATAAAACATAATAATATGAAATTTTGCTGACCCCTCTCATAACTTAATTGCAAAGTTTTACAATATTTCTACGAATACAGTTTGCCTACACGCAGCTCATTATAGGGTTTTATAGCATACGCCATTATTGTGATCCTTTTTACAATCTCTAATTGCATATTATAAAAGCTGAAATGACTCGGCTTATGGCCGGACTCGGGCGAAATATTAAACGAAGATAAATCCAACATTTTACGGCCTACTTCAAAGAAAACCGATAAAATATGGATATGAAGCAGTTTTTAATTTAGACGGATTATAAGATACGATCTTGTTTGTGTAACTGGTTTGAAGTGGACATTTATGCGATGAGTTATGAAAAGCGTATGAATTGATTGCACGTAGGCGCAATACGGCTTCATAAGAATGTGACAAACCATCTTTTACTTTTAATATTAGCAACTTGCAGAAAGTACGGAATTATTGACGAACTGAGTGCGTTCACTCTTGTCCGCAGAGACTTTAATATGTTAGTTGAGAAGATAAGACTTATGTGTCGTAAATACGTAAATAATTATTTAAATTAAAATTCCATAGAACTGTGAATATAAATATCCTGTGAAGTAGTCTTCTGTCGATACAGGTTTAAAAAAGAACCAACCGCTGGTATAGATTGCATGATTTTATTAGGTACCTTATAATGCAAAGATAAAAGACTACTTCGTAAAATATGAAAGCACTTACCGTGGACTATGTCTCTATCATTGTCTTTATACGCACAGCATTGCACGCACACATTACACACTTGTAATAAAGTATCATTCGCAAAATAACTTCATAGATGACGAGAATACACCACTTATATTAATTTCGCTCAGCATTTTCCTACGAAAAAGAAAATAACACACTAAATAAAAATAGAAAAGCATCACAGCACTGTCACTTCTGTTCACAGATTATCGAATTTTTCCAACTTCGTCCGATCACTGCAAAGTGAAAATCATTACTGTGTGTGTATTAGTCTGTACATTTATATTTGCGATAAGTTTGAGTTACTTTGTTGAGGTACGCTATTCAAATTTAGAACGACAGTCATCTAATTAAAATACGATTTAGTATCGAAATTGCAGTTCAAATATTCTATTTGGTTTCCATCCATTCCATGACTAGGAATCTATTTTCCGAAAAGACAAACAAACGATCGCGTTCATGATTTGACAACACACATCGTATATTAATAGAAACTGTATAAACAATCTTAGTCGATCATCAGTTTCGTTAAAATTTGACATTTTATAAAGCTACAGTTGAACCGAATTTTAGTGATTTATAAGTCTTTAAATTTTCAGGTTTCTTATTTGTAGTGCTGTATATTTTATTAATAATCTGAATTATTATCTAATCAGTAAAATGTGTGTACGTCCAGTGTCTGAGATAAGAATGTCACGATTATTTATATCAATTGATGGTTCGCAATGCGTTGTACTGGTCCGATTAGGAAATGGGTGTCAAGAGCACTTTTTCTGTTCGGTGGGAGAAATCTACTATGCGTGTATAAGGAAACATTGTTGGAAAAGTGCATAATCGAATATTATTCATCTACATTTGAAACTAGTGAATATTTGAATTATTTTACGTCATTTATAACAATAAAATATGTATTTAATTCTTGAATTTTTTAAATAAAATTATCAGTGGTTAATGTAATTTAATAAAACTTTCTTCATTGATATTTGAATAACATTACTGTACAAAAACTAACTGAACGCCAATAGATGGCGTGAATATAAATTAGACTCGTTTTAAATGTATCTATTAAAGATTACATTTTTAAATATCGACTAGATCGAAATATGCATTATTTGTATTCGATTAAAATGATTATTAATATTTTATTTGTTTCGTCCGTGTGTATATTAAATGGTATGTATATATAGTAAGTTGGCCCCCGTCGTAGGTCTGTCTTTTTTGTTTTTCTTCATTAAGTCTCTACTTAACGTAAAGAACAATTCAGCCCATGTGTTAACGTTAAAAACTTTAAATTTTGTATTAATAAGAAACGTTATATCTCCTCATATTAATAGAAACCCATAGGACTTCCTAGTGTTCCTGATAAGAAAAAGAAATGCTTCACACAGGGCACAGATTATTAGGCAAATACACATAATGACAAGCATTAATGACCCTTTGACAGGCAGGAGATCCCGCAAAAGATTTTTGGCTTTTTTGTATTTTGACCGGCAACGTCTTTTATCTCCGGAAAGTGAATTTGAAAACGCTCTGTTTATCCTATTATAAAATGTATAGAGTCTAATTGTGTATGTGTGAAGAAGAACAGCTATTATTACTGTATTAAAGTCCATACTGGCGTGTCGAGTTCCGCAGTTCGAGACCGTCAAAGATGTTCAAATTGTGCTTCCGCGCATACTCGTTGATAATCATTTTTCCTGCGAACAAAAAAAATAACAAATGCAATAACACAACAAATGCAGTCGCAATGCATTAGTCTCTCTCATGGGGACAAAGGAAAGGATCAATCGGGTTTAATTGGTCAAAATCGAGATTTTACACTTGCCATAGACTTAAATTTTGTCTCTAAATTTTGTGTTACTGTTGTCAAAAAATAATACGTTTTGACATACAAATGACAGTGGCCGTCTTCTCTTATTCAAGATTCTTACGCCTTGTTTAATTTTTAAATGTCGTGCTTAACAAAACTTTGAGATTATTTTAAATTCAACATTTTTTAATTTTATACATGATATTAAATGTTAGCCTATACCTAAAAAGATTCAATTACATTTTAATAATAATTAATACATTTTAAGTATCTAGTTCTTTTCATCACAGCGTGTCAGGGGCGAACCCAAGGGTATAAGGGGTATAGGGATATAAATCCCCTAT
This sequence comes from Pontia daplidice, assembly GCA_963693355.1. NCBI lineage: Eukaryota > Metazoa > Arthropoda > Insecta > Lepidoptera > Pieridae > Pontia > Pontia daplidice. Next base: position 9,212,957 of record CAVNZL010000138.1, on the reverse strand, counting down.
ACCCCATAGGAGATATATCCCCCTCCGAAATATTTATGTTCAATAAAAAAATGTTACCTCATATTACATATACTTATTTATATACTTAAATGGGCTTTGCATTTTTAAGATATACTTAAAAAAACATCCTCCCCCCCAAATAAATTCCTGGGTTCGCTCATGCAGCGTGTATAAATTTTTTTCAGAACCATAGGAAAGATTTTAGTAGATCTATTCTTATGACTAATACATATGTAAATGGATCTCTAATATAATGGTCACTTCTCAGAATCCTTAGAAATCTAATTAAATGGTACCAATATGTAAAAAGTCATTATTTGTAATGGATGAAGTTGCTTACAAATTATGCATACAAATTCACAAATATTAGAGACTTAGGGAAAAAATATCTATGACATTATATTGTCTTTTATTAACATAACTGTTACTCATTTAAAAAAAACCCTTTATTAACGGATTTAAGTTATGTATTTTTGCAAAATTTAAATATATTTACATAATTAAAAAATTTCCGACGTTTCGCGTACTTTACAGCATGCGTGGTCACGGTAGACTGAAGACAAAAGGTGTTAATTGTCAAAATAACTGTCACAGCTGCAGAGCGGTGTTTAGATCTAAACTAAAATCTCATGAAAAACAATCCGGGAAAATGGAGGACACCGTGAGCCAGTTTTGTAAAAATCCTTCCGGTTTTAGTCGATACCAACTCCGGGGCAATAAATACAGATAACACACAACCTCCCTCTCTTCTATTTTTAAAAGCAGTCTAGTCTAATTGTTTCTATTCCCACATTCACAGTTTTACATCTGCTAAATCGAGTTTACTCTGTGTTGAAAAGAGACGGATGGTTATAACTGTAAAGCTCATAACATTAGTGTAGAAAAAATGCCAACAAGAACATATTAGTACAAATAAATTATTAATGAATACCTATAAAAAATGACAGTTTGAAATTAATGAGTATTAGAAAGGCGTTCGTCGTCGAATTACATTTCCGAGCTAATTAAAACTACCTCATTAAGATTATATAATATACAATTATGCAAAGATGGGTAATAATTGTTTAACTTTACAATAATAAATAACAGATGCTCTTTTATATCGGCCATATAGGGACTAACGAGTTACGTTTGTATGGTCAACAGAAATGTAGAATAATTGAAAATTATTACTAGCGACGAAAATTATTAGTAATCCGATTGAAAAAGCAAAGTAAAATACAATTCTCTGACGTGCTTCTACTATGATGAAAAGAAAAATTCGACTATTTTTTGAGAAATTACTATAATTAATAATATCAGGACTCAGTTCGGTTTGAGTCTTTTAACGTCATGAAAAACTTTATAGCAGTTCATAACAGAGGAACATATATGATAGTAGTGTGTAACATTGATTACCGCTGAGGCGTCATTGTTATCCGATCCGATCGCGATGGCGTGGGTCTTAAGAGAGCTAGCTTTTTCAACACACTTGTGAATAAAATTAAAGTAAAAACTCATTTCAAAACAGTGAAAACAAGTTTTCGAAGTTTCGCTATGGCGGGAAAAAAATAATCAGAATCATATGCGCGCGCATTGAAATCGGCCATGTACTAAATGGATGAAATGTTTTTTTCCGCGCGTACAGTTTGCTCCTATTCTGCCATATATGCCATAAAATGGGAGATTTAAAGTTTTTTTTTTATTATAGTGAAGTTTTATTAATGAAACACGTACGAGTTCAAATTTTCAAGTTGCACGAAATGCGCGAGCAATAGGAACAAGATTTTTTTATAAAAACTTTTTTTGGGAACAAAGCAACTCAACCAAAGGAATTCTCACAAGTGAGTTATAGGTTTTTTTTAATCACAGTTTGATAATAGTTTTCATAATATTTTCTTTTATTGGCATAACTTTTACTCATTTAAAAAAAAACACTTTTTAACGGATTTATGTTATGTATTTTTGCAAAATTTAAATATCTACATGTATCGTGACCACGCACGCTGAAAAGCACGCGAAATGTCGGAAATTTTTTAAATAATGTAATTATATTTAAATTTTGCAAAAATATATAACATAAATCCGTTAAAAATGTTTTTCTTTAAATAGTTGTCATTCTGTGGCTAAATGCGGTGACCATAGAGACACTTTATGAGCAAGTGTGTTGAAAATACTTTTTGCAACACCTAGACCATAACCAACAAAATGCTCATCACACAAATGTTAGCTATAGCGATCAAATGACAATCGCGCCAACTGGTTCGTCAGTCAATAAAACAAATTATATAAATATCATCAATTAAATATTATCAGAGCTTATAATTGAAGTTATTGGCTCATTCGTACGTCAAGTTTTTTGGAAGGTTCAAAATATTTTTTTATACGTCTGATGTGTGATATAAGATGGAATTGGAGTGCATGTCTTAACGTTATTGTTTTCAATATGATATGGGAATAGGATAAGGCATTGTTTTTTAACCTGTGGGTCGCGAACGCTGGGGGGGAAGCTTCTGGAGGGGGGTCGCCAGAGGTCGAAAAAAATGGGTACTTTAGTAAAAAAAATAAAAAAATTAAAGACAATTAATATAGTTAATGGTAATACTGTAACATACACCTACATACATGATAAAAAACCGAAGGTCAAAGGGGGTCGCGAAGTATTTTTTTATACCAGGGGGGTCGCATCATGAAAAAGGTTGAAAAACACTGGGATAAGGGAATGAGAGAAACAATTTGAACATTCGCAGGATAATTCGCACAGCAATGTATGAAACCAACATAATTTCACATCAAATGACTGTGTTTGTGTTGTGACATTATGTGGAAACAAATCAGTATAAACATGTTTAGATAAAATGCTTATGTATTATCAAGTAAAATTACGTTGTTTCATTCTGTTAAGCGCGCAGCGTTTGCAAGTACAAATGATTTAAAATAATCAATTGTTCTATATAGTTTTAATAATTTATTTTTAATCATTCAACTCACGCAATTATAATCAGCTTACCTTCGTCAATTTTCCGCGACGCTTCCTCGAGGTCATTCCCCGCGTAATTTAGTATCACCAGCACTAAAGGCATCATCTCCCATGAGTAATGGAATATTTCTAGCAGCTTATGACAGTTCTCCACGAGTGGCTCTAATGAGACAGCTGTAAGGAGAAAAAACGTATATTAAACTATCTGCATTAATCAAAACAAGACAAAATCTATGCTTGATACCCAGCAAGATATTATATAAATCCAATAATTATGTTCACGAAAAGCTGATCTGATAACATGTCCGTTGGGTGAATTAGCAAAAACCATAATATATGTTATAAGCTTAGATAATAGTACATTGTAAAATTAATTAGTCGCGCTTTCTAAAGGTTTGTTGAAGTCTTAGCTTTTGAACTTTTACCTTGTTAATTTTAAGGATAAGATTCATAAAGTAATGTAATATATCGTACTATCACATCATAATGTATTAGATTAAGTTAGACAAAGTCGCATTGGGGCGGGTCCCTGTAATGGCATACAAAAAAGAAAATAAATACAATTTCAACTGACACCACTGAGACTTCCGCGTTAAACCAAACAATCAGCTTTATAATATTCCTATTCATTGCTGTTTATCATAGTAATAATTTGAATTAACCGATTAACAAACACCATTATACGACGACAACTTGAAGATTGTTTCTTTCCAAAATGAATGCCGTTTAATAAAAATTGCGTAACAAAAACAAAAATGTCGTTATTGCGTCTACAATGTTTTTCAGTCGGCACATACGGTAATTGTATTTGTAACCAGTCCATAGATAGATAGTTTGTAACAATTTAACTTAGCACAAGTCATCTTAATAAGCTCAATTTAATTCATTAAAACTGGCAGGCCTTTTATAGGTATCCGGCCTATCGACGATTGCGTTTAGGTTTCTGTGATGAGGTTCTTCCTTTCTGCCTTAACTCGTCGTACGCGTAGAAGAAAGAGGTTCTTAAGGAACACTGTCAGTTAGAGAACATACTGTGTTTTTTTTTATTGTAATTAACGCTCATCAACGTATTGACTGCAATTGAACGTGTCAGTCTGACAGCTGACGTTTGATTTATAGTTCATATAAAAAATTGCTTAGAATTTTCAAATGGCCAGTTAATTAGTTATAAATAGCCGATACTAACACGGGAATTGCACGTGACTTTCCATTGACACGTAGAATAATAATGATTAACGTTTTTTCTAACAAGAAACGGAACAAAAACATCAAACAAGAAATATAAACGCACAATTTATATGTAAATATATAAATACTATCAATTATATATAAATATATATATTATTATATATAATATATATTATATATAAATACTACAATCATTCACAAAACAGCAGTTACTGTCCACTGTTTTGTGAATGTCCATATATTTGTATTGCTGTCATGTTTATATGTTTATATATTTATTACTATATAGTGAAACTGTTCATGGAGATATCCGAAGTTTTCTCATGTTCATAGTTTATATCTCTTCTCTATATATAGTGATATGTCTGTTTGTTTTTCAAATAAATAAATAAATAAATTAATATCAAACATCAAGTAAATAGTAATAATTAAATAATACTATTAATTAATCCTTATTAAATTAAAGCTGTTTTGGCTGTTACTAATTCCCCCTGCAACGCGATGAATATTTTCTCAGCAAGCGATAACATTGAACTTTGTTTATGCGTTGAATGTAAATAAATATTTCTTAAGTGCTACTTAAGGCACTGCATAAATTTATTCATAGAATTGTTAAGGTCTTTATTTGTTGAATTATTTAAAGTAGTTCGTTGAAATTGTAATTCATCACCCGACACCTCCATTTTGTTTTCATGTGGAATCATTTGATAAATATAAAAGGACACATTTATTTGCATTTCAAAAACAATTGCGATATCTATTACAAAATAGCCTGGCAGGAGGAAGAAGTCGTGGTTGCGAAATATAAGGGAGTGGATCGGAATTACATCCGCCGAGGAGCTCTTCCGTTTAGCGCAAGATTCCCGACGATTGAAATTGTTAACAGCCAACCTTTAGTCATAAAGTGGCACCACAAGAAGAAGAGAAGAAGATTACAAAATATCGTCGTCAAACTTTTACGATACAACATATTTTTTTATCTTATAGGTAGGATTTTGTATGTTAATATTGGACGTAGTTTTTTTAATTCACTATCAATACAATATTTGATTATTACATTTTTCTTAATCTTGTTTAGATACAACCTCAATTGCAGCGGCTCGCAAATGGCGTGTTAAAATCGCGTTAACCATTTTTACGAGATTTGGTTGAACTATTTAAGTCATTCTCATTTTATTTTCATCTTATTTCGAACGTATAACATCTTTACTATTGAGAAAATAACACAAAATATGTCGGCAAGTAGACTTTGCCAAGTCTACGAAAAATTGAGCTTTTGCTTTGACATTTGAAGGGATATATGTCTGTTTTATCATTTCAATTCGAGTTGGTAGATAAAACGTGGGTGGAACAAAAAAACCATAGATAATGCGAAAAGTCATAAAATAATTCCCTCTACAAAGTAAGCTGTAACGCATAAAACGGATTAAGAAATAGCGTCACCAACTCGTAAACTCAAGGTCTGTTTACGACTTCCCTTTGTCCATCTATTCACAGTTGGTCACACTGACACAAATGCAGCTTTGTAATGTCAGATGTGTCAATTGTCTTTTTTGATTACCGCCATCATTCATGACCCTACAGATAAAAATATGAGTAGGTATTTTTACGATCCTACAGATAATGTCTCTTTGATGTTTTAACGTATTCATTTTTAAATTAAAAAGATTTCTTGAGTCGTACAAGGTAACAGACTTATTTCGAGATGGAGATTGTATTTATCATCATCATTGTGAGATATATTTTCAATATATAAACGTAACATTTATTTTGTTTGGCGGTTCACTAATTTTTAGGATGTCTTTTGTTTTTAGTTATTCGTTTCCAAGCCAACCAAGGGAGAGACACACGTATAGGTTTTGATAGTGAATATCAGTTGAAATCCATAAAAATGTATATTTTGCAGTAACCCCAATTCGTCGTGCACGTAAATTTACGTAAGATACGCTGGCTCGTAAAACGTATCGCACGGTTATCTTGCAGTAAAAGGACCGTAAACAGAATAGCATTTTCCTCAATGTCTTTATCCTCCGCTGAGTCTGCCCATTTTTATACGTGCTAGTGGAATAAATTAGTCGATATTAAACGTCCGGTAAAGTTTTTAGCACTTGGGTAATAATTATTTTAGTGGAGTTTAGTTAGAAGAGTATTATTATTAAACTATTAGGATTAGGATATAAGAGTACACCAATAGCATTCGTAACTGTACCTAACAAGCCTGCCTATAGCAAGTTTTATAATACCATAATAGAAGGCGCTGTGTCGTAAAGATGGACATACGCACATAATTTAAATATTAGTAGTTTTATTATTCTGAGGAATCTCTTTTTGTGTGATTACTGTAAATAAAACAGTCCTAATTAAAATAAAACCTAAAGCCTTGCTGTGTGGATATTACTAATACACTTGTCAAATCCCCTTTTCGTCATTAACCGTCTCTAGCTATAAATGTAATAATAGAAACAAAAATCATCAAAATTTTAAAAATTTTGGCAAAGAATGCACCAACTGGTGTATACGTATTTATAATTACTTCAAGGCAAGTTAAATAAAATAAAGTATCATTGTTTTGATTTAAATTTTTTAACGTTTCCGATTACAAATTGTACAACGATTACAAAGCTCAATTTTTAACGGTTTCCTTAAAAATTTGCCTAGTTTAATGGTGATCAGACAAGAAAAAAAAAGTACAAGAGTAGAATCAAGCGTTGCTTTGTGGCATTCCATGGTATAAAATCCTTATTGAGGAATACTCTGCGAAAAAACCCACGGTGTCAATAAACGCTGTTCGTCTTGGTAACATCCTGAGGATGCTCCGGTGTTAGGGTAAATCGTGCGTCAAGTGTTTGTGGGTCTTTTCGCGGAGTACTATTAAATATGTCTAAATAGATGTTTTGTAGTTTCCCTTGTGTAACCTTATATTTCTATTCTTAAATCTAATCTTCTATTGAAATTCTTTTTGTTTTTTTTACAGCAGTAAGAATTTGTTATCTAATAATGTTATTTCTTTCAATTTGTTCTTTTTTAAAATATTAATCTTACTAAAATTTAACAAAGACTAAAAAAATTTTTTACTTTTTCTTTAAATTATGAAGCTTATCTATTTCTTTCAAAATATAAAAATAAGGATTTTGAGACAAACTGTTTGAGTAAAACAGTTTTATACAAATTATAAATACCTATAAAACCGTTAATTATACACCCGACATACTTTCAAACCGGAAAAATTTACTTCAGGACCTTCAAGTGGTCGTTACTTAAACGACCAGGCTAACTAACAAAGGAATTACTGAACCAATGAAAAATGAAATATATATAACATAAGCCTTAGCACGCGTCTTTGTCTCTTGAACTCCATTAGTACATACAAAATTATAACATAAGCGGCCATTAATTTTTATCGGCATTCACAGTAACGCCATAAAACTCCCCTCCATGAGAAAAAACATAGGAAATGTTTTACCTAACGTATTTATTTTTATTGCCGCCATTGTTTGGCTTTGACAGGATATTGTTTTACGCTGAAGCTGCACGTTGAGGGGGCAAACTTGTAATACAATTGACCACAAAACGGCCAGGACAAGTAGCTAATGTAAAATTTGGAACGAATATGTCAAATAAGCATTAAAATGGCTTAAAGGGTTTTAATTTTTAAAAATAGTTCTAATTTCACGATTAACTCGATACTAGAGTAATTTAGAGAGACTTTTTTATACAGAACTTGGATCAGCAAGTCAAGAGCGTTTGGACATATCAATGACCGGCTTCGCTCTTGTAATCTACCAGTGTTCAGGCGTCGGTGTCACTTTACATCTCATTTACACATAGGTACTTGATTAGTTTAAAACTCTGACGCAGGAATATTTAACTAGGATACAACTCACTTATTAAAGCAATAAACCGTGAAAAAATAAATGACTGCAACAATAATTATAAAGACTTCAGTATATAGAGGTTACCAATCTAATATATACAATTCTCGTGTCACGGGGTTCTTGAACTCCTCCGAAACGGCTTGACCGATTCTCGTAAAACTCTGTGAGCGTATTGAGTAGGTCTGAGAATCGGCCATCATATATTTTTCATCCCCCCTAAATGTTAAGGGTAGTCCACCCTTAATTTATTATTTTATTTTTTAGACACAATTTTTAGTTTCTATTTTTTTATGATACAACATACAAAAATACATACAACCCTAAAGTTTCACCCTTCTGCGATCAACCCTTATTTTCTATTTATTAATTGAAAAAATCACATGCATGGCAAAACAACGTTTGCCGGATCAGCTAATATTAATATATATTATAGGGGTAACCGCAAAGGTTTTCTGATCCACAAGTTTGGCCTAAGAATGCATACTACTTCATCTTAAGAGCATTAGCAGCTAACGCAAACCTTTTACATTGTCAAATCAGTCGCCCGTAATAAATCAGCATACGGGAACCGGTCGAGCTCATATCCTACACCAAAAAAGGCAGTCAATGGCGTAATTCAAACGACGTAGGTAACGGTTACGACCGCAAAATGTAACTTTATAATCGGATGCGTTATGAGGCGGCGTTTCAGCCAATCGGAGCGCGCCGCCACGCCTACAGCGCGTCTATTGGGCGAACGGCCAACTTTGAATATAGAACCACAATTTTTTTCTCTAACGCCTACGAGCTAAGTGATGTTTCTATTCTGTGTTCGACAAGAGCAGTTCAATGTGTGGTCTTACCTGTTGCTAGAAAACCGAGTCACTTAGGTGTTTTGGTGTCGCCTTGCGTGACAATTGTTTTAAAGAAAATCACTCTATTAACGGATTAAGTTTTGTATTTTTACAAAATGTATGTATGTTAATTTCAATTTTCCCGACGTTTCGCGTACTTTATAACGTGCGTGGTCATGGTAGACTGAAGACAAAAGGTTGATTGTCAAAATAAGTGTCAAACAGCTGCAGGGAGGTTGTGTGTTATCTGTATTTATTGCCCCGGAGTTGGTATAAGTAATAAAGTTTATTATTTAAATGTGTAATAGTTATGTCAATAAAAGACAATATTGTGTGATAATTCTTTGTCAGATTATATACAAGTGATACGAGTACATTTGTTTATGGGATGGGTAACAACAACCTGATATCGAGGCGATGATAATTAATAATGTATTGTATTTCAGTTGTAGCTATTCGCAAATTTTCTCTTCCTTTCAAAGTCCTAATGTATAAAAGAGCCAGTTTATGAAGTACCTGGTGCAGTCCACATGGAATTAAAAATTTAACAGAACATACTCAATAAAGCGACATTAGAAAATACCGTTAAGTAAATTTTCCTTTTTTGTGGGACTAACATAAACAGATAATCAGAATAGTGTGACACCGCAAGGCAATTTGCTGTTCAAACTGGCCGTAGTAGTTCTTCAGTCATAAATAACATTGGAATAAGTAACTACTAATTACATAGTGTAATATTGATAGATGTAGGTTCGATATGTGACTGTATATAGATAGACTTCCTAATATCTTCCGTTTGCGCGTTTAAAAAACGAATAGCGCCATCTATCGACATAATTTAGTATAGTATGTGTCGTATGTGCTAATCTTAAAGTCTTTAGTTAGTGTTATAGAACTATATAATATTTAATTTAGCGCTATAACAAGAAAAAAATCTCATGTTTTACTCGACTTAAACGCAGAAGCTAGACATGAGTTGTTTAATTAAGCAGTCAAACAATATAAAACTTTCTTTTTATTGAACTCTTTAATTTTCCGAGATGAAAAGTATCTAAAATGGTGTCCGGAAGTATAGAAATAGGGAACCCGTCCAACAGTGTTCCACATAAACCCGTAAAAAAGACAAATAGAGAAACAAAAACTAATAAAAAAAAATAATTTGTTCTATTTTGCACTTAGGTCTCCTGACTCGGTTTTCAGTATTTTTTGCAAAGTGCCTACATTCAACCTGCTTTTATATTTATTTTATTTTTATTTATATAATGACCTAAAGATGCTCTTGCTTGATGATTGCATATGTTTGAACCTAACCTAATTACACTATGTTTCCACAGATGCTAACAACATGATTAAATAGACCAAATGTCAAAATATACTAACTCATATACCTAACATTGGAATGTACTTATACGTCAGAAAATTTCACATTGACTACCTACCTGTCTGCCTAATATTGGTTTAAAAATTACTTTTTTTATTTTTAAAGGTTTACAAACAGTTATTAACTATTATAAATCTTTACTTATAATACACCTTAACACAAAGGTTACGGTAAATTTTAACTAAAAAAGCTTTAGACATAAAATTAAAAACATCGATATTAATTTTATTTATATGACCTGAGAGAAAATCTCTGCATACTTGTAATAAAAAAAAAATTAACAGTATAAACAGAACGCCATAAAGGAATGTACTGCAATCGTTAGAGAAAGTCTTATTCAAACTTAGACTGACTACAAAAATTATACGTCTTTTTAAACAATCAAACATTTCTAAACTACTCGCCACTTCTTCTTCGCAGATTATAAAATAAAACAGTCCGGAATAAGAGCGAGCTATCGCGAACGTCCGGCGCGAAACAAGGGCACATTGAAATAAAACATGAAAAACATTACATTGTTATTTGCTACGTGACCGGAGGCCCAATGGTACAGGAAACGACCGCCTACTTCGATAACACATCTATTACCATTGTTATTGAATGAACTATTGATTGGTACAGGAAGTGGATAGGAATAGCTGGCTCCACCCATGCAGTCAACTGCCAGGTTTTGTCTCACGGATTGTGATAAAAACTAAGAGTTCAATACAGAGCAGTGATTTTGATAATCTAATTAATAATAAAAAGTGACGTATCTAACTTGTTTGGTAGCAGAATCCAGAGGGATACAAAAATATACTAAAAATAACATTCTACTTAAATAACATAAAGGAAGAGAAAGAAATAAGATTGCAATGCATTTTCCTTCTGGTGTGAGGAGCGGACTAGGACTCTTAGGCCGGTTGAAATGTTTTAGGGAAAATTAGCGGGTATCAGTGCATTATATAGCAAAGCACACACTAAGCAAGCAGGTCACTATAGTCTTCCGTCTAATCAAACGAGAAAAATATCACGTTTTCGCCATACTCAACAATCGTGTTTTAGTAATAATTTAACTATTAATGTTAAGTTTTACGATCCTCGGTTTAGCCTTCGCAACTATGTATGAAGGCGTGACTACGTGTTGCAAGACAGCCAGCCATTTACAGCCCATAAAAATGTATACCTACAATATAATGTAATAAAAATATTTCGAATAAAATCATTTTTGCTCGGTAAATATATGGGAAGAAAATTTGAACATAGTAAAACTACATATGCCTGTGACGTCAAAAACAAAGGTTTTCTCGAATCGAACTCAGGCCGATGCAAACAATTAAATGATGTTCACTCAGTTTTTTTTGTTGACTTTTTACCAATTATATACCTAAGTTTGATAAAAGTAATTACAAAATTTTAAGATAACCAATAAGAAAAGATTTCCCTTCGTCGCTCATTTCCACAGACATAATAGGTGTTGGAACACAGCTTAACTTCCCACTAGAAGTCATTAATATCTGTCAGTATGACTCCACCCAACTAATGTATATTTTGAGCCTTATCACACGGTAATAAGAGGCATAATATGACGTGGTCAACCAGCCGTAAAGCCGCGCCTTAGGGGATAGTGATTAATGTTAGAATTCCTTTCATTCAGGTTTAAATCAGAGCTCGGAGAGGTGCGTTAAGATTCACTGAAGAAATTTGGGACATTTTTAATACCACAGATCCGATATGATGGGAAAACATTAAATTTACTTCTGTGGTAAAATGTAGATTATAAATGAATACAAAATAAAAGAAGAGTTTAAAAATTATAGCGATTTGAAATTATTTATTATTATGGTAGTATTTCGGTCCATAGAATGCACACTGCATAGGTTTTCATCTATTTATGAATCAATGGACCTATATAATGCCGTGCTTAATGCACAAAACCTAATCTAAGAAAAATATTTTTTTTTCAGTCGAGTCTAGAATTGAGGCGAGTTAAAATTGTAAATTAAAACCCTTCCCTTTTGAAATTTTCCCGATAAATAGTGATATTAAGCTATGATTTTAACATGCACTATTTACTAAAATATACAAAAAAATGTTGAAATGGACTGAGAATATGACAGATTAATAACGGTTTCCTTGACGTTTTTGACGTATGACAGCTGTCACGATGACATACCAGTTTAAGGAGAACCAGTCTAGTCCAGTTCCGTTTGACTTAATCTGCCAATTATGAATACAAAATTGCAAGTAATTGCTTTCATCAACATAGTATATTTCGAATTAACGCTCATTACATGTGTTCATTAATTCTATTGAAGAATTTTTTAAACTGTAATAATTTGCGTGTTTAGTTGTAATCATAAACAATTATCATGTTAAGCTTGTGACTATTTGATTATTTAATCATTTATTACTTACACTGAGTGAAAAAAGTGCAGCGTCCGGGAAACGCCATTGGAAGGTTCTCTCTTACAATAATTGTCTCGAAGCGATCTCGTTAAAGAACCACTGACGTGTCTTTATCAATATTACGATATTAAAATCAACTTAATATTAGCAGTTCAAGTGTTTTATATCCCATTTGGTGGAGAAACTAGTCTTAAACTAACCACTTCAGTGTGATGTCAAAGACCCAAAAATCGGTACAGAGTACAAAAAAAAACCAACGCAGTCTGAGTCCCAGAGCTATAAAAAGGTTTAACCAAATACTAGACATTTAAATAATCCTTATAGACCAATATGTAAGCAATCCTCTTCGAACGCTCCGGCTCTGTGTCGTATCGGGGCGAAACGTACGTCGAGTGGTGGTGGTTTTTTTCGCGGAGTATTGCTTACATATTGGTCTATTAGGGTTTTGTACTATGGACTTCCGCAAGGTAACGCCTGATTCTCTTAATTATACTAGAACATTTATTTTTATTTTCTTGCACTGACCACAAGACGAGAATTTGGATTAGCCTTTGTGGTTGTCATATCTGCAATTATAGATGCAAGAACTGAGCATTTAACGACATGCCATTTTTCTTTGCAGTCAGGTAAACGTTTCCGCAAATTGCACATTTAATAAAGTGAAATTTATTGCTTCATCGACAATATTATATAGAGCAGGACTTTATGTATCCATCATAGTTATTTATGGCCTCATAAATATGCACTATCCAGTATAATGAAAACATAAACGCGGAAAGCAGGAAGAATAGACATTAAGATAGCGTATCATAAAACAGGTATAAACTTAAGTTTGAGTTGAACCGCTAGTTGACGAAGCCAATGAAAAGTTTTTATTACGCCATGAAAGCATCACTTCTCTTAACACTGGTTTCTCGAATGTCTTTACATCTAGAAATTAATGGAATCGGGAAGGAGCCGAACTCGCTCCCTGAAGTGGGCTAAACGTGAATTTATCACTGCTGTATATTAGAAGCATTGGTGACCTTGAATGTTCTATTGGCAATCATTTTTTATACAAATGATACAGTTGTTTAAATAAATGTTATAAAGATAGCAAATGTTCATAGTGTTTTTGTGCTTCCCGCGCAGATTTGAAGATTAACAATTCGGTAACGAAATTTGTTCAAACTATAGTAACTCCACTTGTATAGCAATATGCTTTGTAGGGTAATATCCTTTATTTTCCATCATAAACTCTGACCGAGAAGAAACAGTTTTGTTTCAGCGGTGAATGCAAAATTATTATTTTTACGAGTAACGGTGTCGGCTGTATCTTTGGAACCATGTATCCATTCTTTAATACTGAAAGTTGTCGGTGACAGACGTGCATTAATTAATATCGGAGATAATTGTTTTCAATGCTTTACAAAATTGTCAATAAAATATGCCGGAAAAGGAATAGTTATCTGTGTCTTAACATCGACTGACATCACTACATAGTATAAAACAAAGTCGCTTTCTCTGTCCCTTTGTATGCTTAAATCTTTGAAACTACGCAAGGGATTTTGATGCGGTTTTTTTAATAGATAGAGTGATTCAAGAGGAAGGTTTATATGTATAATAACATCCATTAAATAGTAGAGAAGTACTGTTGTATTTTGGAGGTTTCTAATGTGATGTCGTAAATGATTACATTTTTTCCGCTTACATTGCAAACGCAGGCTCTAAGAGTTTTATCAAAATAATGTACTTAATATTGTACACAGAAAACTACAGTCTACAGAAAAGTCCGTGATGTTATATGTCTATCTCTAATGGATAACCCACAATAACTTTTTTATGTCATTTACTTTTTACGACAAATAATGGCTAATTTTCGAAGCGATTTTAACCAATACAGCATTTATCCTTAATATTTTCGAAGATATTACAGATTTAAACTGAGGCCGCGGTTTTCCATATTGCACTTTGAATTTAGCAGCGATTGGATGCGTTAATTTTTCTGTAGTGTATTTACTAAAGTACAAGAATTTTTGGACGGGTGCAATGCTGAAGTATCAGCATTGCACCCGTGCACTTTGAAGCCGGGGCGGGTCGCTAGTTTAAATAATAATATTTATAAAAATATGTGCAATCAAGTTTGCTTCATATTTAATTAAACCTTATAATTTATAGTATCAGTTACTTTGCGGAAGTACATAGTATAAAATTCTTATAAACCAATTTATCATTAATACTCTATAGACCGTAAAGTCGCTTACCTAGGACAAGTTTTGCGTCACGACCGATACAGTTTGTTGCAGCTTATAATACAAAATACAGAGTAGGAGACGGCTTGGCAAGACGAAGAAGTCGTGGTTGCGGAATATAAGTGTGGATCGGAATTACATCCGCCGAGGAACTCTACGTACTAACTCTAGGACGATTAGATTCACGATGTTTAAAATTGCAATTTAGCAATAAAGTGGCAACAGAAATAGAAAGAAAAAATAATATGCGTATTATTTTAATTCTTCTCTACTCTACAAAAAAATTGCGCTCTCTAGCTAGTACGATCGCGTGAACCTACCATGCGAGTCTCAATACAAATGACAAAACACTTCTTTGAATCATCTTAAAGCCTACGGTGATCTAAAATTCCTATCTGTTGTGATAGTAGATACCTCGTTCTACTACGAACGGCATATTTATTTACAAATACAAACCGTTATCTTGTAAATATTTTTAATTGAAACAATTGATTATGTAATCGCTTACCTAATCGTGAGAAGTTAACGTAAATAGACACAAATGCATATTTCTATAATACAATAACAGTGTTCTTCAGATAGATTTATTAATCATTTAAATTACGTATTAGGGGTTCCAATCTTTTAAATTTATACCAAAAGCCTTAATGTAGTATATAACAACTCGCTACTGTCAATTATAGAGGAGTACTAATGAAAATGTTGTAAAACGGGGTCAATTGTTGGAAAAATAGTAATTTGATGCAGGTAAAACACGAATTAATTATAGATACGGTGAACGAATACGAAAAGTATTGGCTCCCAATCACCTTGTTTGAAAATCATTTCCAAATGTCATAATATAACTGACTAATCTTAAAGCACATAAATTCGTATATTATTTTTTCGATTCATCTACGAAATTAAATATTTATAGGTAATTTTATTATTACGTGAAATATTAAAAATATATAATATGTTATCGCTGATTGAAATCTAATATAATTTACATTTATTATTGCTGCATATAACTATAGAAAAAATATTGATTTTGAAATTAGTTGAACACTATTTCAATAGTATGTTTTAAAACTTTATTAACCCCATAAGGCTTAACTAATATACACAACTACTTAAAAACAATCTAATATATAAAATTCTCGTGACACGGGGTTCGAACTTGAACTCCTCCGAAACGGGTTGACCGATTCGCATGAAATTTTGTGAGCGTATTGAGTAGGTCTGAGAATCGGCCAACATCTATTTTTCATCCCCCTAAATGTTAAGGGTAGTCTACCCGCAATTTATTTTTTATTTTTTAGACAAATTTTTAGTTTTTATTTTTTTATGAAACAACATACAAAAATACATACAATCCGAAATTTTCCGCTTCTACGAAACCCTTTTATTTAAATGAAAAAAACAAAGGGTCCGATAAGAAAATACGTAAAAAACCTAAAGAGCAAAATCGAACTAAACATGTTTTAGTTATTTAAATTTACACTTCAATCAATTTGACTTTTCATTGATTCATACATCGTTTGTGCGAAACGCCATTATCATTCAAAACGATTCTATGAAATTTTTCGATCCATTTCCGATGATCCGCGAACACCTGCCGCATTGGATTTCATGAGAGGAATAATTTATTGGCATTTTAGGAGCCGAGGCTCAACGATTTTCCTGCAGTGTGTACGTACAAGTATATCTTCGATAAAATTTGTTCGGTCTCGAGGTAGTACTGGTCTCAATACAAATGCAAGCAAGTTTATCGAGTATTTAGGTAGGTACATGTATATAGATACTTAGTTATATGAGTGAAATATCATAGTATGTATGTTACCAAATCTCTACTTATATATTAAAATTGAAGTGTGTGCTAAATTAATAATACCCTTAATTTCGATTGCTGTAATGTTCGGAATTCAACTCCCATTTGCCTTGTATGATTATACAATGCAAAGTGGCAGGGAGAAGCAGACCTGGCCGCAGACAATTGGTTAAAGAGAAAGAGTTTGGTCAAAGCTTCGTTCAGAGGCGCGGCACCATAAGAAGCATTGGATTTGGGTGAAATAAAAAAAAATTACATACGATTTATGATGGCTTATGAAATCAAGACTGCCCAACAGGGTCGGTGATAGAGTGATTATTTTTTTGCGGGGTAGTATAAAACCCTTATAGACCAATCTATGAGCAATACTCCGCGAAAAAACCCTTAAACACTACACAAATCGTAATATGTTAGACTATAGACTATAAAGCTCTTAATAATCAATTTCAAATCAAGTCCAACGGTCACATTCATTAATTCAATAGTTTCTGCTTATAAAACTTTAGGTTTCATATCACGCGCATGCGCAGGATGAATTAGAATAAGTCTATGTTTATTAGAGCATTGTTTAATTTATGTACAATATATCCGGTGTCGAATTTGTTTCAACGAATTACTTGAGACATCCGAGGTCACGATCTTTTGTTTTATATATTTATGTTATGAATGATCAAATGTAGCGGAGGGATTGTAGTCAGCTATTCGAAGACAAATATTTTTTTTTCTATTTATATGTATATATATCCTATTAAAAGCATCACATGAGAGCTTTTACATGTTTTGTGCATATTTTGGCTCATAGCGATACTTTATATTCCTGGTAAAAGAGGTTAAATCTATTATGATTGCTGATATTAATATTATTAAAAAAATGTGAAATGACCACAAATAAACGTAACTACTTTGTTTTAAGTTGAAAAAAAATCAAAAAGCAAGAAATAAACACTCGAATGAATTTTATTATAGTAGTTTTGCATATTTTTATGGTCTCACAGGGAAATTAAGGTTTATAAAAACCGCGAAGCAGTCGTAAACATTTGACGATCGTAAAGTGAGCTGTCTTAAATCTCATCGACGAAGGGAGCGCTTTAACGATTCGGAAGTTAGAGTTTAGGCTTTATAACGCACCTAACGCAATGGAAAATTTGATGTGATTCCGCGAAAAAATTTCCTTTTTAATTTTTTCCATTAATTTATCATCTTATCAATTTTAGCTTATCTTATCAAATTTTGATTCACACATACGAGATATTTTAGCTAGCTTTTGGTTGCATGAGTTCTATGTAAAAAGTTCAATACACCCGTGAATTTGTTCATAAATATTCCAAATACCAAAATGGATCAAACAGTGACAATGTAGTATATTTATTGATAACATTATCGTGAACCTCTTATCGCGGATCCATAACCTACCGCAATGTCACGATTGATATCAAAAAATTACACGAACGAATTGACAAAATATATACGTGATAACGTGGAGATCATGAGGATCAAATTTATTGATAATCGAGAAACATTTAGTGCGTTAGGCTTACACGCTCAAAGCAATTTTTTATCTCTGCATATCTATAGCATGGAGTGTGTTCAGAGGAGTCGTTTAAATGCCTGGAATTCCATCATCGAACATCAAGGCTGGATACGGAATTCCATCCGTATCACCTCGATAACCGTTGTACCACAATTCAGAAGGCAGTTTTTGCCGCGCACCATTGCTAAAGAATCAGCTGCCAATAGAGGTATTTCCGAACCAATTCGACTTAGGCACCATCAAGGAAGAGCGTATTGTCAACTTAAAAGCCGGCAACGCACTTGTGAGTCCTCTAAAGTTGTGAATCCTTCAAGGTATTCTGCCCCAATTTTATAAATCTGAGATATAACCCAAATGATTCAGAGGAACATTTTGAAGAAGATGTATAGTGAAATACTGTTAAAGACAATTTATATGCAGAATTAACTAGATTATTCATTTCTAACACGTGTGGTTAGTTTATCGAGCCAAGTGATTAAGTTTGCACGCTTCCGCCTGTGAGAGGCGATAACGTACAGTACTGGAGTTATATAAATACGGATATGAACAAAAACAAAATGTTGAAAAATTATCTCAAATCAAAATACAAGATTTATTATAGAATGCGTTATTCCCTTTGATTTTGTGATAATTTTTAATAATAATTATATAATAATAATAATAATGATTTAATAATTTTTGAATTTGTAATAATAAAACTTGGCATAGACGCAATTTTATAGATATTTATTGAATAAAAGTGCTTCAGCAATGACACATTTCTTATAAGGTTGATTTTCACTGACCTATCGATGACTAATGTTAAAAAAATAATAAAAATATTTGAATTTGAAAAACTTCAACGGTACAGGTGAAACTCGTCTACATTTCGTGCTTTGTTAATTTTTTAAATCCACGTAAATCGCTATCGCTTGCTAAATAAATCCTAAACCTCAATCGCTATTACAATGACATCGTGACTCGGTCACACCTTGGTGATTGGCTTCTATTAATCCATGAAAAACCGATTACCAAAGAAATCAAATTGGTAAGTATCCCGCTGCGAGTCATAGCTAGTTCGCTAATTTTACTCAAGTATTTAAACTAAACGTTCAATTCAAGTCGTGCATTTGTACTTACTTATTTACCGCTATTTGAACTTCAAGTTCAAGGCTCGCTAGGAATATAGATAATTTATATAGGTATGTAATACGAACGCTTAAAAAATAAAATGTTTCTTGATGTCAAAAAGGGAGAGAAATATCAACTTGGAACTATGTTATGAACGCTTTGTAATTTATAATTTTTTATAAAACATTTATTTTTTAAATTTTAATAAATTTGTTGGATTTTCTTACCTAGTCTTGGTGCAAGTCGGTTTGTAAACGGAACGTATGTAAATGATTTTACAAAATTATTAATGATATTATAATATTATTTAACATAAACCTAATTCGATGGAAATAGAAACCGATTTATATTTAAAAATAATCACCGCATTTATAAAGTTGTAGAAAACTTTATATATGATATAATATGACGAGTTTGTTCTATTAAAAAAAATCAGTTGTTAAACAAAATAATAACTATTTTATCAAACACTGAAACGTATAAATATAATGTATATTATGTATATAGGAGCGGTGGATCTTGTAATAAATTGTAACAGACATTTATTTTCTTTAGATACCGAATGCAGATAACCATGCAGAAATCTAACCGTGTCTTAGTCTAAGCACCACTCATTATATCATTACCTGTCTACCTTTCACCCTTACGCAAGATCTTTGTTAAGTCAATTTTAGTTTCATCCCAGCTCAGGGAATCAGTTCGGTCCCGCCACAATTACTGACCCACTGGTCCCAGTAACCTATTCGTACGGAAATTGAGTTTGTCGAATTTCATCAAAATTGGACGTTGCCCTTGCATTGTAAAACAGTTCTGCACGTGCATTGGGTTGTACATCAGAACTACTTATCATATACTACTTAGAAAGGTGTTACTTTCGGGGACAATGAGGTAGCGATATAATTATCAATTTATAGAATACTAGCGACCCGCCCCGGCTTTGCACGGGTGCAATGCTGATACTGAATACACTACAGAAAAATAAACGCGTCCGATCGCTGCTAAATTCAAAGTGCTATAGGGAAAACCGCGACCTTAGACGCGCTATTTATAGGCACGCTCTTGCCGCACCGGGCGGCCGGCCGGTACCGCCGCAAACGCTACGTCCCGCAATTTTTAAATCTGTAATATCTTCGAAAATATTCACTTAAATCATACGGTGTACGGGCCATATAGATCTATATTAAATGAAAAATGTTTCAATTAAGGATTAATTCTGTATTGGTTAAAATCGCTTCGAAAATTAGCCATTATTTGTCGTAAAAAGTAAGTGACAAAAAACAGTTATTGTGGGTTATCCATTAGAGATAGACAAATACCATCACGGACTTTCCTGTAGACCTTTTTAATGTGTACAATACTAAGTACATTATTTTGATAAAACTCGTAGGGTTCAGCCTGCGTTTGCAATGTAAGCGGAAAAAATGTAATTATTTACGAAATCACATTAGAAACCTCAAAAATACAACAGTACTTCTCAACTATTTAATGCATGCTATTATACATATAAACCTTTCTCTTGAATCACTCTATATTAAAAAAACCGCATCAAAATCCGTTGCGTTGTTGAAAAGATTTAAGCATACAAAGGGACAGAGAAAGCGACTTTGTTTTATACCATGTAGTGATACGATACAAACTCACTCTCAGCTTCAACACGCTGACTTACACGTAGCATTGGTCCAAAAAGCACTCGAAACTTTTGTGGATGTTTAAAGCTTAACCGAAAAACACTAGATTATTCACTTAAACAATTTTTCCAAGGTTTATCTAACTACTTTCAAATCCCTAATAAGTGTTATCGCTTATCAAATAACGGCTAATCAATTTGCCAAGTTTTTAATCAACCTCGGTAATATTCTGACTCGCTGCATAATGTTGTTCTACTAATTGCGAACAGAGTCGTAAAAATATTAATTAATCGTACACTATCGGTGAATTCATTAAGTTAGTAGATGAAAAAACTCAAGTACGTAATGATTGTGGTATCTCGTGACGAAGAATGGTATTTATTTGGTTCGAGTTTTGGAATACAATAGAATAAAATAAATTTATGATTAAATTTTTCTTCTGCTAATTTATAATAGATTCGATGTCAACAATTCTGTAATCTAAGCTTAGCTAAGGAAGAGATCCTCTGCGAATATAATTCCAGACAGCCTGTCTCTTGCTCTGAATTTTTCCCATTATTATAAGTTGTATTACAAATTGTATCGTTGCTCGTATGGTCGTGACGAAAAACATATCCTATGTATGCGACTTTTCGTATTTCTAAATAACTCGTTAAACTCAAAAATGGAGGAGAAAAGTACCCTAACGATTTCGAATTACGTTTTGTGCAATACAACAATTTCATAGCAATATCTCAATAGCCTAGATGCTGCGGCATCTTGATAATGTCTCTTTTCTTGTTAGAGACGTGGTTTGCAGCTAGTATTTGCTGTTCAATTTAACCCGCATTCCTCTTTTGTTTAAATGTTCGCAAAAAGATAAGACATCTAGAGTTTGTACTGTGCAAGCATATAGAGTGTCTAAGCTCATTACCTTCAAACAACTTTGTCACAGACTGAGTGAAAACTAATACTAGGACGAGATCTTAAGAACTAGCTATGTATGCAATAACATATGGTATAAGATAGCGCATCAGCTCCAAATCTTGAAAAGTAGGTTATATCGGGGATTTTTTATACGAAATCAATATTATACATTTATGTTTACTGCAATTCCTAGATATTGCATCACCTACTAAAGATTATTTATAATACTTATTTTTAAGATATAAAACCTACTCTGGTTTAAAAAAACGCAAACATGCGTTACTATATGTTTAAAAATAATCTTCTAAAACTAAGCACAAGTGTTAAACGGCGACTTCAACGTTTTGTTTTTATCTTAGGTCACTACTATTTGAACCGGAGAACACGCACACTAGGTGCCTAACAATTGCTTCATACCATAGGCCCTAAGCCTCTGAGAATGCAATCATCTAACACTGATTTCGTACGAAGGAGAGGGATCTCTTTCTTGGAAAATCCCAAGTTATGGCCTCGCATGTCAGAAGAATCATCAATTTCGAAGTCTTAATATATTGGAGAATTTAGTAATCATCATATTTCATGCGTTTTTACGACTAGACTCACTGACATATACCCTTTTAAGTATATGGTAATAAATGTGCGTTTTGTTTATTTTATATGTGTGCGATGCCTTTTTATACAGCTTTATATTGTAAGGCTTTACGAGCCGACATGTGGACCACAAAATGTTTCCTATTTCAGTAATTTCAAAATGTTAACAGATTTTCGGGTAAATAAAATACATGTATTTTTATTTCATCAAAAGTATAAAACCTCTAATATTTAGGTGTAGTTCAATTATATGTAAAATATAATATTTAAAGCCCTCATTATATTACAAATGGTTTTTTAAACTTTACATGATGCTGTGCACGCATGTATAAAATTTTATCTCACAAAAGAAATACGACTAATTATTTCAAGTTTTTTTTTAAATTTATCGGTGTCCGGTGCGTAATGAGTAATGTATGACGACTTCGCATCCAAAACGATCCAAATAGCTTAGAAAACATTATGTAAATATTTGCAATAAAAAAATAACAAAACACACTTGTGAGTGGTCAATAATTGTTGTGGTGAAGTTGAAATAAATAAAACAGGAGATAGTAAAGGTTGTTTAGATTAAAATCGATAAACCACACAATACATCATAACTGTATTGTGATTTGTGACATCGCCATGATTGTTTTTCGGACGGTTTTCTTTGTTGTGTGTTTTCCCCCACACACACTTTTAGTTGTCTCTTGCTATATTTAAAAACGTGGTACACACAGAAATCTGCCTTAAGGTAGGTCAGGCCTCCGTACACACATCTTTGCTACGCACGCATTTCAAAAAACTCCTTAAACTGGTGTAAAACATTTATTAATTAAATTTATTTAAAAACCACTGACAATTCATATTTGATACTACATTGATATCGGCTAACATAGAACAATACAAAATAATTGATTTCAAAATTGACATCACGCGGTTTGCCTTACCCCTTATTTGTTTCAGTGCGTTCGTCGCCGTTCTATTTCCGATTATGTAAACGGGCTTTCACTTAAACACAGTAAAATTAAAAAAATAAAAATTATGGAATAAAACTTGCCCGGTTTAATTGTGGACAATAAACCGACTCAAAGGTTACAATTTAAAGCTATTCCTTTTACGATCAAACTTAATGCAAGTGCTTCTTGTTTTGTTAATAGTTTTCAAATCGAAAACAGCCTATAACTGAGTATCACGCATTTATTAGTATAAATAGAAAATAGTGTTAGAAATGTTTTAATGTATTAGATGGCCTGGCAGAATGTTCAAGGTTTCCAAATGTGATTTCTGAGCATATATTTTTTTAGTCAGGTAAACATATTAATAACTAATAAAATAAGGGTTGATCGTAGAAAGGTGAAAATTTAGGATTGTAGATTTTTATATATAAAAAAATTAAAAAATTTTGTACAAAAAATTAAATAACGTACTATCCTAGACATTAAGGGGAATGAATAATAGATGTTATCCGATTTGTTAGATCTATCGATAGCTCACAAGTTTATGAGAATCCGTCAAGCCGCTTTGAGAGTATGGGAACGAAACTGTAACACCAGAATTTATATATAGTTGTTCGTATTAAACGAGAATCTATTTATGATTTATCTGAATGTATTCATCTTGTGAGTATCTTCTTCTATAAGCGAACATGAATTAACGCTTTAAAAGTTTATATCTTTCAAACGATTCTCCGTTTTGGGAACTTGAATTCCTCCAATTCATTGACATCCTCCCAGCACAATTTAAATATCTTTAAGTTACAATAGTTATTATACATTTACCATGCCAATACATCTGTATGAATTAATGTTTAATTAGTCAGAAGATAGTATAGGTACCTCAGAACCCTTTTAGCCGGATGGTATTATCCTGGCGGTCGTAAAGCCCCGTTTATGGCTCATAAAAGCAAGTGGATGTACACATTCAAAGGCAGTATGCATTTCGCATACTTGTTGCACTTTTATCACCAATATATTTAGTTTGATTTGTTACTTCTGGGCGACGCAACGCGAAATGACCGCATTTTTGTTTGTTTTACACTCGTATGGGACTTACTAGGAATCGCAATGAAATTCACATCACATAGAGCTGTTATAGAGTTATAGCTATATTTTTAAACGCACCTTTTCAATGAACTTTCAGCGTGCGGACTACGCAAATAATGGTAGCGTAAGGCGATATCGATCTATCGTACTAATAATTAATCTTTATGGCGGAATAAATGGTTTAATAATTTAAAAACGAACGTTGTTATAATTTTGATTACAAGCATTTGAGATCGATAATATTATTACTTATCATAATTTTACATGAAGAATCATATTCAATTAAAAAAAAAACATTTTTTTAAATTCAATTTAGAACACATTTCGTAGCACTTGGAACTGTAATGTTTAAATTATTATAGGTCATCACTGATGTATACAAAATAATGTTTTTCCCTTTATACGATTACGACTACTCATAAATAAATAAACTTAAATAATGAAAGGGAAAGCCGCAGGTGAACACAGACATAAAACTTTTAACGACCAAAGATCATAATAATAATTTTAATTGCAATATAATCTGCAATCAAAAGGATTTAATATTCTTTACAAATTTATCTACCTATTAAATTAAAATACTTACTGCTATTTATAATATATGTACTATTATATCGATATATGATGGATAAATTGCCAAACATATAGAATGTACTGAGACCGTTATTACAAAATTAGCTTTTAATACTGCAATGGAGACTGACGTTTAAGAATACTCGACAAACCCTAACCTGTAATATGCGATACTTAATTACAGTAAGTAAGGGCATTGAGTAGTGTCTAAAATTAGTCTAATTGACACTGTTTATATATGCGCTTTTAGCGTGGCAACGCGCCAATGTATTTCAAAAATAAGTTATTTTTTATAATAAGCTTGTCACACAACAATACAAAACTTTTAAGTGTAGAGTGGGATCGCGACAAAAAAATCTCGTGATAGGCATACTCTAAAGTAGTAATTCTTAAAGTAATAAAAGTCTTTTTCTAGACCATATAGTGATTATGAATAAACGCATAAATATATATATCGATCGTAGAAATTATCAATTTTGTATAAATTGAATGTTTACATAAACGATCAACCACGGAAAACAAATAATACGACTTAGGGAACTTCAAGATAAGAGCGTATCGCCATCTTAAAGGCGGGCGACTCACTTGTGAAGCCTCTGGCATTACGACTGTCCATAGGTGGTATCACTTACGGTCAGGTAAGCTGTCTTATAAGAAATAAATCAATGTTTGAATATTTGTCAACCAATGTCATAATTAGAGATGATATTTAACTCGCGAACGCGCTGTCACGCTCTAGACAAAGTGATTAATTATACAGAGTTATGATTTGAGTTATGGACTTACTCGTTTTATTTAAGTGATAGGCACTTAATTAACCAATAATTTACTTCACTGTGCTTGACTGATTCCCATCGTTTTCAAAAATACACCTTAGAACAGTGTTTTTCAACCTTTTTCATGATGCGACCCACCTAGAATAAAAAAATATTTCGCGACCCCCTTTGACCCTTCGGTTTTTTATCATGTATGTATGTGTATGTTACATTATTACTATTAGCAATATTGATTGTCTTTATGGTTTTTTTTACTAAAGTACCAAGTTTTGTCGCAACCCTACAGGTTGAAAAACAATGCCTTAGAACAACACTAAAGGCGTTATTGTAATTCCATAGTGGTAATCAAATATTGGATATTCTATATTTTGTATCAATATTATTTGTACATATATGGACCATATAAAAGTATAAGCGAGAACTTATAAACAACTTTATTCCAAGTCTTTTTACGTCAATATTGTTTTGCAAGAGAAATGAATAGAAAGAACAGGGTATTTTCTCCACGTATCCTGAGTCAAATCTTTACGAACGTTGAAGATTTAATGACGAGTGCTCATAAAACAGCAATCTTTTGGCAGGGTTGCCACCGTTTCCAAAAATTGAATATCAGTTTCAATTATATTAGTGTATGAAACTGTTTGAACCGAAATTAATTGTTGAACCAGTTCAGTGTATGAGGGAAACTGAACTGAGGAGGTTATATAAATGTAATGTAACTTTGGCAGTTAGCTAAACTTTAAGTAGACTCAGAATTTAATCCGACTAGCTACTTCGTATTGCCTGAGTTACGGAAAGTTATTCATTTTGAATTCAATTTTATTAAATTTCTTTTAAAATAATTGTTATTTTTTAACTCAACACCCATAGGACTACACAATTGGTGATAGACTAAACCTATATTATCTAAATTATGATTGGTAATTTTTCAAAGAAAATATAAAAACCTTTTGGTGTAGCTTAATTTTATTTACACGTAAAAGCTAAAGAGTTTGTCTCATCTCAGAAATTTTCTTATCTATTGTATTATTTTTTCCTTCATTTTCTTTTTATTTATTTATCTTTTTAAGGCTTGCAAAAATATCAAGGATATTGTGAGATAGAAGCTTTAGCCTCGCAATATGCTGGATCGCGCGTTGTATGTGTGTTGGTATTATAAGTACAGTTATTTTATTGGTCCACAAAACAAGGATAGACACATGATAAATAAACAAATTCGTACGATACAATTAAAACAGATGTCTGTCCCTAAAAATAAGAACAAATCGTAGAAAAAAAAACTATAACAATTCACAATAAATTAAACTCAAATAATTGCATCTAAATGCCCGTGTCTTTGTAGTCACCAAATATGTATAAATTATTCGTTTGTAACGTGACAGCCCTAGCCAAATGTAAGTCAGGGTGCCAGTAACCCATTGAACTCGGGAATCTCTGAACTGATTTGTTTCCATTTTAAGCAATCCAATCAAAAAGTTTTCCTTTGTCGAAACCAAGTTGTTCAATCAAAGTTTAAGAGTAAACTAATATGACGATCTGTCAATTTGTTCAAATACGTTGAAATATTCGCTAGCCTTTGTATACATTTTAGTAGGTCTCATATGATAGATATAGATGTCTCTTCTTTCTTGTATACTCTAACAGCGTGTTAAGAAGCCAGTCCCTGACGCTGCGTTCATTGCATCAAAGAAACAACAAAAGATTATCTGGTGTTAAATCTTGTATAAGATTTATTTCTATTTAGAGTTGTTCTTTTTTCCTAGCACTTCTTATTTGTTTTGTGCGTTAGCACTTTTTTATTTTCAAATATTACATATGATTAAGAAACTTATAGATATACTAGCTGATCCGGCAAACATTGTTTTGCCATACATGTGATTTCAATTTTCAATAAATAAATAAAAAATAAGGGTTGATCGTAGAAGGGTGTATTACGATTGTAGTCAAAAAAGTTTCATGAGAATCGTCGACCTTTTCGGAGGAGTTCAAGTTCGAACCCCGTGACAGGAATTTATAATATTGTGAATACAAACCATTCCCAGATCCCCTTGAACACACACAAAAAATTTCATCAAATTCGGTCCAGTCGTTTGAGAGAAGTTCAGTGGCATACACACTCACAGAAAAATTATATATATAAAAATTACAGTAAGACTACAGTATATACATATATAACAATTACATGAGAACTTATTAGTTAAATTGTTAGACCAAACGGAGCCGGCCAACTAACAAGAGAGAGGCAGAACCAAAGTCCCCACAAATCGAAATAAGCTTAGGACGGATCCGCCGAGCATAGCAATTACCTATACAGACTTATAAAATAATTTTTGACACATGGCCACAAAAAGGTTTTACACTAAGCAATATTTGTACCATCAGTCGAATAAATAGAGAATCGAATGCACAAGGTTTACGGAAAACTATTAATCAATTAGCACATATAAAAAGACTTGAAATGCGACAGTCACAAGGTTACACAGACAAGGGCGAGTGTTATGAAGGCACCGGAAGCTGTAAGAATAAAGTGATACTGGAAGTGTGAGCAAACAATCATACTTCATACATTTTTATGTTTAAATAAAACCGTTGAATGAATATGCTTTTCAATTTTATAAGTTTATTAGCGTAGTGGTTTAGCGTGTAATTGCGAATTAGTGTGTTCAAACGTATTCAAATTTCATTATAAGCGTATATAAAGACTGGCATTCCCTAATCCAATAATTAACAGATGACCTATATAAGGGCTTAATCACAGCATTATTATAAGTGTATTAGGTCAGGCGACCCTCTGTCTGTATCAAAGAGTTTTATTTGTTCTTTTATGAGAACCATTATTTAAAAGGGGATGTAAATAGGCGAGTACTGCCAAAATTCCCAAGCGCCTATAGGCTTATTTTACAGCCGCCTTCATCCCTTCCTTCAGATCCACCCCTCGCGGAAGCGAAAGAAAGAGATAATATTAAACAATTCTGTCTCTTTCCCTCGACTCTGAATCCATGTTACCTATTAGGGTAACCGATTGTTGAACAAAGCATCAAAAATACTATACAAACATAAAATTTAAGTGCTATTAATAATTAAATCTTATTTATAGAGATAGCTTAGAACAAGGACATTTTATTTATAGGAACGATATAATGTAGCTACTGGTGGAGTCTTTTGAAAGAATATTGAAAATTAGTTAATACTTTATTCCAGTTTATTCAACTTTTACTAGCGCCCCCGGTAGAATAAAATATTCTCGGGGGGGGGCCCCGGGGAAAAAAAAATTTTTCGCGCCCCCCCTGACCTTTGGTTTTTTATCATGTATGTAGATGTATGTTACAGTATTACCATCTTAACCGGGCCGAAAAAAATTTCCCGCGCCCCCAATATTAATTGTCTTTATTTTTTTTTTCTAAAGTCCCATTTTTTTCGGGGGGGGGGGGCCCCCGGGGGCCCCCCAAAAAAAGGTTCCGCCCCCCCGGGGGGCGGAAACCCAGGGGTTGAAAAACAAGGCTTTATTCAACTCTACTAGCGCGGTAGCATCTTTGGCAAATAAATATATAAAAGATAGATAAAAACAAAGAAAAGTTCATGTTTTTTCATTTCTGTTAGCAATAATAAAACAAAAAATCAAATTAGAATGAATTTGTTTTTTGAATACGAAATGCCAAGTTAAAATTATAATTCACACAATTTCAAATTCTTACTTAACTAACATCAATTTCCAACCAAGGACACATTCATATATCATCCGTAACTTACAAGCCACCTCAAATTAAATAGCGCATAAAACATTGTTTATTTTATTAGTCTAATATATAAAATTATCGTGTCACGGGGTTAGAACTTGAACTCCTCCGAAACGGCTTTACCGATTCTCATAAAACTTTGTGAGCGTATTGAGTAGGTCTGTGAATCGGCCAACATCTATTTTCATCCCCCTAAATGTTAAGGGTAGTCCACGCCAAATATTTTTTTATTTTTTAGCCAAAATTTTTAGTATTTTTTTATAATACAACATACAAAAATACATACAATCCCAAATTTTCACCTTTCAAACCCTTATTTTTTATTTATTAATTGAAAATTGAAATCATATGTATGGCAAAACAACGTTTGCCGATCAGTACACTACAATAGTAACGAAGGGTAGAAAAATATCTTGAACAAACGACCTTGTATTTATACAGAATATTTAAATGTTATGAATATTGTGTAAATGTATTGTGTAATTATTAAATGGTGTAGTTGAAGGTTTTAAGCTCATTAGAGCTTTTTTTTATAAAACAGGATGAAACGGGCAGGAGCCTCACTGGTGTTAATTGTATGAATGAAACTACCAGAGGTGTCGCGAAGGGCACTTTGAAAGTATTTTCGTCTTACAAAATCCCACGAAAAAACCCACAACCACTCGACGCACGTTTCGCTCCGACACAGGAGCATCATCAGGATTTTGCCTCTACGAACAGCGTTCGATGGGCCTGATTCTATTAATTATATTAATTATAATTTCGTCTTTCAAATAACAAACAAAATGTATGTCCTACATAAATATAACATTTGTAGAGCGAGAATAAACGCAAACGCGTCACCTAAATGGAGACCCTTATCACAAGCAACATTGATACTGGTGTATTGCTATCTAGTTGCCAGGTCAATTAGCAATTACACTGATACAAGTCTTTGAATACGGTGGACAATAATTAAACAATCCTAGATACGCCAGTCTATTAGACGTGTGAAGGTTGTTTGGTTCATTCTGAAATCATAAATAAACCAGAAATTGTACTCGAATATTTCCATCGGCTTTAGGGTGCATCCTTGTATCCTTTACATGTAATATTACATAATAATAAGTAAGCCCAAAAATATGTTTGCCCTGTCATGAGTGGACCCTCATATTATTGTAGCGACCATACAATGTCTCCTTTGACAGTAATCAAGCAGCGATTGTATGCAATTTAATTGAAAACATAGGTCAAGGCTTATCATGCTTTATTTGTATGATAAAAAGTCATATCTCTACGTCAAAAGTCGAATTATGCATTAAATAAGAATATTTTAGCGAAACTAACTGTCAATCATTGACACATAGTGTGTTTAGTTTTCTTTAATTTTCCAATATCTCATAATGTTGGGCGAAAAGGAATAAGTCAAATAAATGTGTTTTCAAATAAAGTCTGGACAGTAAAACAGTCTGGCTATCCGATAATATTAATTATGTGTGTTAATTGATATTGAAAATCATATCTTACACACGATCCTTGTCAATTTGCTTTCATTTCAACTGTTATCCATATCGCTATTGGTTGAGCCTTAAAAATACAACAGAAATTTATATTTAAGTTCGCGGCTTGGTCCTTCGGTGTTAGGTCAATTTTAATCAGTCGTTTCAAAAATATTTCATTACACAGTCAAAATCTTTTATGCAGATAGAATTTAAGAAATTTTTAATTTTATACATTGTTAATAATTATGAGAACACCTTTGTGTTGGAATAAACTGATTAAAGGCAAGTCGCCTTGTAATGACTATTTATTGGAAATATAATCGTTTAGGCCCATAGGTTTTTAGTGCCTTCGCGCCGTCGGATCAGGTCGTAGCAAAGTTTAAAATACAATTTAAAAATCTCCTTTATACATTTTCTATAAGAACTTAAAATTATCTGAGAATCTTAATACATATTAATCTCCTGTCACGATGTTTGTCCGCGATGGACTGCTAAACTACTTAACCGATTTTAAATTCAATTCCCACACCGTGAGCAGTCTCCAACTTAAGAGATAGGATAGCTTAGATCTTTAATTATAGTTGCAATTTTATTTTATTGCAAATTATTTGTCTATAATCAATTGATATTCACAATTGTCTGTTAACTCCAAAAGATTCTAACAGATGTCGATTCTTTTCGACTGGATTCAGTAAGTAATCAATAGATGGCCCTGCTATGGTAACCCGACAAACGTGTCGTATAAAGATTAATTTATTAACCGAAATAAAGCATACTTTTATTGTTTAAAATTTACGATTATAAACATATTCCCGCAAACTTAAAGTTGATATTATTTTTATTGAACTAAAAAAATGATCGCTAGAAATCACATTAATGGCAAAACAACGTTTGCCGGCCCAGCTACTGTTAAGTATTAATTATACTTATTTAGCATTCCCAAACGGGAATCATGGCAAAATACTGTTTATAAGGATGATTCGTACTACCATTACATCAGTCTGACCCAGCACGTTATGGGTATATTCATTAAGGATCATCTTATTTTCATTAATACGCCGCTCTGAATAATGTCCTTTACCATAAAAGCGATCAATCTGTGGGACCGCTCTCCCTACTTTACGTCAAAAAAAGGTTCAATCTTTACGTAGTTTTATCTATACTATATCCTATTTTTTTTTGTTGCATGTACTGCATATTATAATCAACACTTTTCTTTTTAGCTGTCTAATATGACTTTTATTTCTTTTTGTAACTCCGCCCTTCCATTTTAACTTCTATTTTAAATACATGCCATGAAGAGATTGCTTGTTAGCTATAAGATTTTTTATTTATATACTATTTTTTAAGTTGTTTTATTGTAAATATAATTCCTCGTTACATGGTGTATATAAAATAGAAATAATAGCCAGATATAGCCTTCCTCGATTAATACACTATCAAACGCAAAATTAATTTTCAAACCGTAGCTATATTAGCGCGTTTAAGTTCCGCTTTATAATATAGGTAAGTAATAAAACATGGATTTAACTGATAAATGAGAAACGTATTAAGATCGCATGATATGCCACTTCACTTGACTGATTAGATTAACAAGTAGAATCCACAATTTATTCATAACGCCTACTATCAACGAAAAATTCGCAATAAGTTACTTAAAATATTGAATAATTTTTGAAAAATTAATAATAATTTTTTAAACATTACTCGATTATGAAACGAATTATATTTATAACAAACTGTTTCCTTAGTCTGTAATACTAAAATTATAACATAAATATAACCTCAACGTATCCTAGCCAGTATTATTCTAATTTTCTTGAATGTTTCTTAATGAGATATCTTAGACCGTATAAGACAGGTAATAATCAGAAATCATAATGAAATACAAAGCTAGCATATACAACCTTGTCCTGTCTTA
The DNA here is from genome assembly GCA_963693355.1 of Pontia daplidice. Classification (NCBI taxonomy): domain Eukaryota; kingdom Metazoa; phylum Arthropoda; class Insecta; order Lepidoptera; family Pieridae; genus Pontia; species Pontia daplidice. The sequence continues at coordinate 9,180,011 of CAVNZL010000138.1, read as the reverse complement.
GCAATGAATATTCAATTCGAAATATGTAGCGGGCATAGTTACTAGTAGTTTAAATAATCATTTTTTTAATCTTACACCTTATTAAACTAAATAAAAAAATATAAAAGCATTCAACGAATTCCTAAGAAAATAAGTTTAGTTTTAATTAAATTATATTTTCCCCTTATTTTTAATGTTTCTAAACTGATGGTAATAAAATTAAAATACCTAAGTAATAAAAAATAAAACAATGCAATGCAAAATTATGAAACTCTCTCGTTGATGTCAACACCGGTTTCTTTTGTCTTAAAACATGTAGGTTTTATATATTAAATTTATTAAATTTAAACAATATTTATATCAGCTTCTATTTAATACCATTTAATGTATATCTATCAAACAAATTGTAATTTCAGGGTATTTTTGATATTAGTCTATTTGATTTTATCAATTTGTCATAAAACATCTATTTCCGTATGCGTCAGTACCAATGCATATTTATAATGTTATTATAAATCTGAGTTGGAACTATAGCTTATATATTTCCTAACATCATATTGAGAGATCCGCAATGAAAACTGTTTCTATCTGTAGATAAAATGCAGTTTAGAAATTTCAAATTCAACGTTTGATGGTAGTATTTCAGTTCAACCCCATATCCGTAAGGATGAGCGTATAATTATTAAATGAATACATGTGACAACAGTTGTTATCAGTATGCTATCACACAATCGCCTACTCACCAGGTTGCTGTGGCGGGAGGAGCGGCGGCATAGTTGGCTGCGGAGGAACTTGTGGAAGAGGCGCGTGCGCATGCGGTGACACTCCCGGTGAACCCGACACCGAACCCACTGAACTACTGGAGCCTATGGACCGCGGGGCTGGCACTACAGGGCTTCTTGGAGCTTTCACTATCGGCGGCTCCGGTCTATCCAATTCCAGCCCGGGCGGTTGACTGCCAGTCTCGATTGCCCGCGCTCTAGCTTCGTCCTGCGCCTGGGCACGTCTCAATGCCGTCTGCAGCGCCATCACGCGCTGTCTGTCAGCCGTCAGACGGCATTTCTCACAATTGCAGTAGCGATATTTGCAGTAGCGCTTGTGACCCTTCAGCTCGATCTTGAGGCGATGGTTCCGGCACCTGGCGCAATTTGGTGGCGCGCGAGGCACGCCGGAACTAGAGGTGCCGGGTTCGGATCGTTCCTCGCAATCGTCAGGCGAGCGACGCCTCCACGCGCCCACGGAGACCATAGCTGGTGGTTACGCGATATACGCGACGTGTATTAGTGACACACGCGACGCGACGCGCGGTCACGATGCAACTGATTGCCGTGCGGCTGCCTCCGCCGCCCCGCCCCGCGCGTCTCTCGGCGTGCATTTATTGCAGTGAAACGCGATGCACTTTGCAATTTTTTATTTTTGAATCGTGGATTTTAATTTTGATGTACGTTTTGCAGTGCTTAAGAATATTCTATGCACGTAAAGATACTTTGTATAAACAAAAAGGTGTTCGCTAAAATTGTAGCTATCTGAATCATTTTACTTAAATTCGTTCGTAAAAAATCTTTAGTTCTTTTTGTTCCTAAATATAGAGAAATTGAATGTCACTAAACTATATTTTATATTTTATCATGATGATTATGTATCCACGCAAGAAATACATGAAGGCGTACGGTAATAAAGTCTCACTGCGTGTGGCTGCACTACTCTACCATCGCGTGTAACACCTACAAACGCAAACTCGTTGAGACGATGCCAATTTGTCTATGTGTGCCCACGTGCATGTATTCAACGTTCTACGTAACACATCGTCAATGTGTGCATATTTTAAGTCATTAATGTGTTTAGTTTCTAAATTCCAGAAATCTAAAAAGGTTTTGTTCTTTGTATGGGGTCAATAATCTGTGCAAAACAGGTCCACATTTTTTTGTCGCGGAACTTCTCCCGTTAAGCATTTAAATGTTACTAAGCCCAAAGAATGACCGCAAATTTGTTTGTACAACAAATAATTCTTTGAGAATAATTTAACTAATAAATGACAGTGTTTCATTGCTAAAGTTTAGATAAAATCTGACAAGCTGTCACGTGGAATGTCTTGCATAAATGTCAATATCTTGCAATCGGCTATGTCAAACGTCGCCGCGTTTAATCTTACTGTCTATGCTTCCTTGATGAATAATTCGTTATTAATACAGTTCTTGAAATAGCCTCGATTTCGATACAATTAAAGCGGTCATTATCTTTTTGGTTTAGACTACCGTCAAAGTGCGATATCATATCAATTCCACAACAGTTACAGTTATACTCTATTAAACTACAAATATTCACCATTTATGATTGACGACCATACGCACGACAAAATGGAAGGGACGCCGATTAGGATAAAGAAGCGTAGGTAGACCGTGATGAAGGTGGGCAGACGACATCGTAGATATAGCTGGAAGACACATCTGGAAACCAACAGAGGAGGCTTTCACCCAAGATGGGACTTACTCTAATAGCAATTAACACTATTAACCTACAAAATCCCAATAGACCAATATACAAGCAATACTCCGCGAAAAACCCACAACCACTCGACGCACGTTTCTCTCCGACACCGGAGCATCATCAGGATACGAACAGCGTTTGACTCATCGAACGAGTTGCTTGTATATTGGCCTATTGGAATTTTGTACTATGGACTTCCGCTTTTATATTATACTACTAACCTACTTTAAGCAAATTTTTTTACACTACTTACCCCTATATAAAAATAAAATAGTGAATATATAATTGTAAATATGTAATTTAGAGAAAATAAAAAAAGCTTTATTATTAAGATAGAAGAAATAGTAAGACTTAAAATCTTATCTCTTGAACTTACGAATTAAATTAAAATCCGAATAACAACAAAAGAACTTTGACACCAAGCAAGTGAAAAATTGAAGGAAGAAATGGGCAAGATAGAGTCTTGTTTTAGATCTTGATTGCGTCCTCCACATTAGTTTCATTAATGTTAGTCCCAATTGCATTAAATTCTCAATGTTACGGTCTAAATAATCCAATTTTTTCACGGTGTTAGCGTTTTGGAGCCGCACTTTTAACCACCGATCTGACATTGCTTTGTGTCCCACAGTACATAGAGTTTTAACAAGTCATTCGTTACGCGTTTCGTTTTGTGAACAACGCTCATAAATCTTTAAAATATTAATAGATTTTATTACCAGAAAAAAACGTTTTATGAGACGTTGTAAACTAATTGGAATTACCAACTAAATGTTTAAGTATCTACAAAACGAGCCTTGAAGATTTCTCTACTATGAGCATTTGTTCCAACATACTACTAAAATTTTTATAAGAACCAAACTTTGAAACAGCATTCGATAGAAGGTGTTTCCTTTAACATTGCACACGATTATAGTAGATATTTAAAATGCAATGACAATTATAAATGAAAATATGTATGATTAATAAAAAACGAATACATTCGTAATTATATAACATTAAGAGGAGAGAAAAACTATGTAAAAATTTAAACAAACAAATTTTACACAAATCTAGACCTGTAATAACAAGTGTTTTTTAAATTTTATTTAAAATATACAAAAAACAAACAAACACACACAGGAAAAATAAAAAAGAATACAATAAAAAAAATGCAACACATTTCACAGATACAATAATAAATAATAAAGTGGTACACTCACAAACAAACATTAAAAAGGACAATAAGTATAAAAAAAAAGAAAAAACAAGAAAAAAAAAAATTAGGGGACGAAAGAACGCTTTATGAAGAATTTAGAAATATATCTATGGTTTCAACAAAACTTGCAACATAATTGTCATTTGACCATAATCTGTGGACAGGAACAGTGTAGGCAACACGTAAAAAGCCATATAAATTATACCTTTTTACAGGTTGCCGCTGCCGCAAATAACAATAAATTTGGAATTTTTTTATTAATTTACGAAGAAACAACTTTACTCTTCACTCTTACGTCTAAATTCCAGATAGTCATAAACGGGACGTAATTTTTTTTAATGGTGTATTGTAAAATTTAAAATTTGTTTCCGGAAGTGATATTTTTTTGCGTTTTTCTAAATCAAGGCAAACTCATTAATATTGTTCTCTCCTTTTTGAGTATTATTAAAGCGTCGTCGGAAAGTCCCAACAATTATCTGTAGTGAAATTGAGTGTTTCAATCGTTTCACTTACAAGGCTGAGGAAGTCGGCTTTTCTTCCGAGAATATACTAAAAAAATATCTCTATTATTCAAAATTGGTATAACATTGAAAATTAGGATTATTATTACCTAGATTTCAATTAAGGCTAGCGAGTAATAGATGTAAAAAATATTGAAGTAAAACAAACTAATTTTCTAGCTTAACTGACAAAATAATTACGCAGTTAAGTCTTTATAAGGTTTATGCCCTATGCTACTTTGTCTCATAAGAATCTTATATGACCAGCAACGTTTAATTTGCAGTCCAACCCAAAAATATAGAACTATATTTATATCTACATTCTATTTCTGTAAATTTATTTCCAAGCTCGCATTGAAAGTTGCTGTGAATATCCTGTTTGTATGATGTTTTTGTAGTGGATGAAGAACGATGTATACCAATAAGCTATGCCTGACGAATTATACTAGATACGATACATTTCCACTAAGAATTTAAAATACATGTTGTTTTGAGCACTTTATTTAACTTACTCTACCAATTTATACCGTACCTAGACATAATAATATTTTTGATAATTCTAATGAAATAATTCTTTACAATTGAGACAAGTGTAGCGGCGCATCGCCCGCGCCGTTTATTAATAATGTGTAAATAAAACCTCTTTGTAATTACTGGCATGTAAATAAAAAAGGCAAAGTGGCGGGTAGAAGGAGGCCTGGCCGCAGACGTACATCTTGGCTTAAGAATCTTCGGCAATGGTTTGGTCAAAGCACGAAATCATTATTCAAAAACGCGGCATCCAAAGTTAAATTAGCTATAATGATCGCCAACCTTCAAAAGGAGACGGCACCATAAGAAGAAGAAGAAATAAAAAAGAACGATCGGCAGCGTCTGTCAGAGGAGTAAAAAAAAAAAGTATTGTAATATATTAATTTTTTCGTGCACATTTGAGTTGTAAATTTGTGCATGATTGTAAATATTTTGTATTGTATTGTAAATATCTAAAGTGGGTTTAATTTACTGAATTGGGCACCACCAACTCGCTTTACTAGCATGTTATAGTATTCCGTTGTGATATACATAGCAGGCAAAGGGGTTGTAATCGTAAGATTTCAGTCCAGTTTTAATGAATTTAGAGTCAATGTCATTTAAAGTTTCACTATTTAACCTACTCTTAGTTCTATAACTTACAAACAATGTGTTTCAAAGGAATGGGAACTATAGAGCTTAAAGATTTTTTTGCTTAATAAGCGTTATTAATCGTTCGTGGCCAATTCATACTTCGAACGCCTTATTCAAGTCGCAAGCATTTGTTGTCGTCAACCGGTTCATCTTAATAATATGTCTATATTAAGAATGCGTCCGTGTCCCCCTAGGGCTGCAACGATACGAAAAATTCTAGACCCTGATACATGGGGCTAGATGTCTTTAGAGACACGTAAGTGCTCTTGGGTACATCGAATTTACGGGACCTGCTTAGAAAGAACAATGAAGTCTTTTAATTTTCTTGGATCCGTATTTTATATTTGAAATACAGTCGTGTAAACTCATGTGCCGAATTAAAACGTATGACAAAACAGACTGAAAGCGGACTGTGACCGACCTCTCAATCCAAGTCCAGATTTTGACATTGACAGTTGACATCATTAGCAGATGAAGTATCTTACAATTTTGATGTTTTTATGTATATTTGTCTCGCAGTTTTAATAGGTTTTTAGAACTTTAGAAATAAATCTGTGATGATCAAGAAGTGGTTATTATTGTTTACTTTTCTCTCGCTTCGCTTGGTTGGAACATTAGATGTACAACTGTATTTTGTATCAGTATCATTGCCTATATTGGTTACCATAAAACAACCGAAATGCAAAATTGTTGTAGGTAATATATATAATAAAATAACCTCTTAAGGATATAACTGTCCACAACCTTTGTGAAGCGTAATAGTTTCCATGACAATGAATTTGGATTTTTGAAGGCAGTGTAATCGGTCAATGTTAGGTCACACTTATCAACCCTATATTGTAATCTAAGCATCCTAAGAATTATGAGGTGTTTGTGAGGCTAATCATACAGTCGAGAGTATAATCAAGTTGAGTTTAAGTACTCATGAACGTAGGCTTTACAAATGCATTACAATGTCGCATCGCTATTTCAATGTAATCATGAGTTATAGCATGAAGACGTTAAAGATAAATGGTAGCTTTGAGGCTTATTCGGTGGTCGGCATAACAGATGACATCCGATACTTGCGTTAGTCCAAGTGATCATACGTCATAATACTTTGTAGATCCTTACTTTATGTATCGAATACAACCTTCATTTTTTAGTATAGTACGCGTCACGAGACATGAGTTTTAACGAATGTTAGTAGCTTATGGTACTGTCACATAGTCAAAATATAATCCAATGTTGCGTGTATAGCGCAAAGTCTACCTCCAAGCTACGTTACATGTTCCGTAACAATCAGTAGCACTAAATTTTATCCAAACTTATTCTATACATATTCTTTGTCTCATAAACACTGGATGCCCTCACGATATTCCCCTCACTCCAGTCGGCTCTCAAAACGAATACAACAAGAATGCAGTTAATATGCGTTAAGTGTCTTGAATAGACTTTTTTTCGCACACCACTTAACCATTCATGTACAACACACACTCACAATTAACCAAAATCGTTTAATGACGTATAGTCTTCAACCGACCGAGTTCCAATTCCTACGATTTCTTGGAGGAACCTCGTGAAAGACCACTCCTTTATATATTGAGATATTTTAGATTCTAAACCTTGTACTTTAATTTCTTACTTACTTTCACAGCGTTCTTTCGATTATCTGTTCCTCTTTTTGGACGCTGCAAGAAATGTAAAAGGGATCGAGACTTTCGTCGACAGCTTTTCCAAAGCTGCGATTATGTCACCTTGTGGACGCTGCAATTAAAAGGGGCGAGTGACTTCGTAATAATAGCGGCTGACTGACTGACTAGGAAGGCTCTTAAGTACCGGCTGAGCTTTCGATTACAACTTGGGAACATGAACTTATATTAATTAAGAGATTTCAAATTAATTCTTCTGTGTTTTTCAAGTAATCACTGATCTATGTGCGGCACTAATTATCGTTGATTCTCAGTTGTTTTTTGTTGCATCGTACGCCAAATGTTCCAAATGAAGCTGGAGAAGATAAACACAGCGCATATTCCTTGTCTTGGACTTACTTGGCGAGTCTAAATGTGCGAGTCACTGTTACAAATTATAGTTGATCTTGTCAACCCTCTGATATGGTGTCAGCGAAGTCTTTATTTGCTATAGTATAAAGCACACTTATAGTTAAAATTATACTTTTACACGTTAATTATAAAAAAAAACTTATATTTAACTGTAAAATTATAATACTATATCGTGTGAAAGATTGATATAATTGTATATTAATTGACACGTATGTATCAAGTATCAAATATTTTATTAATACGAACGTTAATGTAGTTTATCATGCAAAAGAAATTAGGGTTCAGTAAACGACTCAATGTTAATAATTGAATTTTGTTATCCATCAGAAACAAAATGTCAAACAATAGTACGATTAGCAGATAATGATTATTTAAAGATGAGCTGATATTATAAGTAAAGACTAGAAATAAAGTACCACTTATTCAGTTCATTGGAATTTAAGTTTTCTCACACAAAGGCATATAATTAGTTACCATTAGTAAATTAATAATCTTATTACGAATATAAAATATAATATCACTTATAAAACAAATTTAATTTACCTACCGCGTCCCATAACTTCCCAACAACTACAAAAATCGGATACTTAATTATCTGCTTCATTATTAGACCATTTATGCTTCTATATAAAACAAAATTAATAAAATAACACCTTACTAAAATGGCTGAGTGGCTGTAAGTATCTTCAGTATACTAACAAAATAGTGGATAGTTCATTTATAATTGCGTTATGATTTAAAGCGGCTGAAACTGCTATTAAAGAAAATATAGTACAGTCCTTTGTGACTCTCGTAACAACTTAACAGAAGAAAGTTTCTAAATTAATTTCTATATTAACCAATACTAAATATAAAATAGTGGGATGTCACACTAAATACAGTTGTCATACTGAACCTAATAATGATAAAATATCGATTTTTACAATTAGAGCTATTTTAAAATTGTAAGCTCACTAGTTAAACTGTTAAACGAAAGTTAGACGTGACTATAAAATCTAAAAGTTTATTTAAAATATGCCTTGCCTCAATATTCGAGTGTTCAAACAAAAACCTGACGAATTATGGTGGAGGACTTATAGACGGCGTAAGAATCGGATGCGAAAGTGTCATGGCACAGAGATGATACTCAGGCAGGCTTTTAGTGAAACATTTCGGGAATATATTGATAAATGCTCCATTAGCGGGGTTAGTCAGATCTGGGAACCTAAAAGTGGGACGAAACAAAGGTACACATTTTGTGTTTATTTTTATTACGATTTATATGTGTATAGGTATATAATCAGGTATTTGTTATAATGCTGTTTTAGGAAGGTAGAGCAACTTAATCAATTGTGAAATATTAGATATCGGTCTGAAAATTTAATATTTACGTTACCAAAATTTCGAAGTTCAAAATTGAATATTAGATTGATTGCAACTAGTATTTTTCTTTTTAAACTGACTTGTAAGTTGCAACTTCTATATCCATAAACACTTTCCAAAATTTATATTGTACAATTTTCATTAGTTTCAGCTACTTGTTCGACCTATAATATTGCGTTTGACGTAAAATATAAATCTTTCTATCTAGTTGTAGTTTAATATTCTTTCTTTTTTGTATATGAATATTTTATTATGAATTAATTGAACAGAATGACGTGGGCTCTAATTTTTGCTGTATTAGCTGCGACTATGGTCTACTTCCTTCACTATGTGTGGTATGAAGGTATCGGCACACCCCTTGTGGTCACCATGGACTCTTCCACCTACCCCATATCGAAGATTGACTTCCCAGCTGTCGCAATTTGTAACATCAATAGGATTAGTATGAAAGCACTAATCAACTTTACCAAGATTATGTAAATATTTTGTGTCTAATATGTGCACTTTTTATGCCCGAACTTAATTAAAACTTCTTGTCTTTATGAACACAGATTCGAATAAATTAATATTGTTTATGGACATACTAAAAGTATGACGACACAAATTCGATAAATAAGCAAAAATTACAAATTTATTTTACAATTTAATATCTACTAATAATGATTATCTTATTTGAATAATTCACATACTTATCTATTTTTAAATGTCTTCACTATTGACATCTGAGATTTGTTTTGTTTGAGTTGTACCCCATATCTTAATATAAAAAATAATACATAAAAAAATATATAAAAAATATTTTTTCTTTTGAATGGGTTTGTTAAATTTTTTCATATATTTTGTTAAAAATTTACCCTTTCATTATGATCTCCGTATGTTGTTACTAACAAATTTCATTAAAATCCGATCAGTAGTTGTCATGAAAGAATAAAAGAGGAATAACTTACACATGAATCAGAATAACCATAAAATAAATTTATTTCCAAGTCTTAAAGATGCTCAAATGGAACCTGTTAGTTGTACATTCATACAGCCTATAATTTGTATCGAAGGTACCCAGCGTTAGCAAAACGGAACGAGTCGTTTGATAAGGTTTTAACTTTCCTCACTCAATTAGGAAGACTCATCGATTACACATACAACTCAACTCTACACAACCACCCATTCTTGGACCTCTTCAATTCGCAGTTAAGTGATACGAGAGAAATTATCGATATAATGAAAATGGTACGTAATGAGTACGTTGTTACAATCGGTTTATTTGACATTTCATTTACATATAATTCATATGCAAATGTAGTAGATCGAGCAAATTTGTTATTGAGCATAATTGCTCGACCAATTTATTAAGGAGATGGTAAGTACTAATTGTATTGAATTTTACGTTATTAAAGACATGAAACTATTTGTTCGAGCATTTCGTAGAAAATATCATTGCAAGGTCTCTATCTTGATTATTTTAACGTTTCTGTAATTAAAATCAAGTGACCACATTCATATCTAAACCACTAGCGAGTCATATTTCTCAGATAACAAATTTTCTATTTGAACTAGATATTTATTTATTATTATCCCAAACCTGAACGCTCAGAAACAGTAATACAGTGGGTTTTCACTTAAGTGCGATACTTAAAACCAAAGAGTAAATAATCGCTGGATTACATTTAAATGTCATCTAAAAACCATCGTAACCTTACAGCTAGCGCCATCTTGTGATCAAATGCTTATGAAATGTTTTTGGGGAGGCAAGCCGCAGAAATGTGAGAACATATTCAGTGTCCGCAGGACAACACACGGTCACTGCTGCGTATTTAACTATATCCTCGATTACGAATCTGCTAATAGGTAATGATGATGATAGCTTATTATATAATCTAGATAATTTAGTTGAGTTCGAATAACGGCGAGGGCCTAAAAAGTACCGCATATATTTGTTATGTTAGAGTTTGAATAATTGTAAATTTTATTATTTAAATTCCCAGTTGGACTGTTTGCAATATAAGTTAATGTTTCTTAGACCAGATAGAACGCTGAACCCAGCGAAGCAGCAACCCAGAGCTGGCCAGTTCTTTGGACTTTATGTTTTAATGGACGCTTTGGTTGACGACTATTCCTACAACCTGTACAGCAGGAATGGATTTGAGGTATTACACGTACTCTTTATCAGCCAATCCGCCATACTACCATCCTATCTATTACCGACTATGAAAACGACGCCGACATCCTTTAATTTCATTTCATTAATTCCGTCTCTGTTGTCATTTACAGATACTATTGTTTGATCCGGCAAATTTTCCTGACCCGAGCGGTGGCAGAGTGATCCAACGTACCGTACAACCAGATCAAGGGGTGTTAATTAAAATAATGTCTACCAAACAGATTGCGACGAAAGAAGTCCGGAAATATCCGGAAACTACAGTTAGCAAACTAATTTACTTGTAACACTTTTTTTTTACTTTTCTGTATCACCAATATGATAAAACCACCCGGTTGGCTCACTATTTTGTAAAAGAAGGGAGAGAAACAAAAATTCTATTGAATATATTCTGCCACTATAGGTACTTGCCAAGACTTCGGTTCAGAATTCGCGACACGCGCTTCTAACTCGTTTTTCATATAACATATTTTAAAATGTTTTTAAACAGAGACGGAGACGTATAATTGTATAATTTTACAGAGGAAGTGTCTTTTTCGCGACGAAAGCCTTGATAAATTTAAAAAGATGTATTCATACAGTGCCTGTATAATAAACTGTCGGGTGAGAACTATATACTCGCTTTGTAAGTGCATACCATTTTACCTACCGGTCTCCATAAAAGGGGGGAGGGTGTGCACATTGGAGGACCTGAAATGTCTAAATAAATATAAAGGTACAACTCTGAACTATAAATATTTAGTATTTTGTCCGCTGATCGGCAGTTCGTATGGGCTGAACGTACCTATAGGTACTTCTGTATTCTAGATGTATTTTAAATGGGAAACTATTATTATCATATCATATTTACAATTATGAACCTTTCCTCAATAGAAAAATAATAAATAAACTTTATTGCAGACCACAGATTAAGACAGAGAATAAAATAGTTCACAATGTAGTAACTTGTTGCATTCTTGACATTATTAGAACATTTATTGCAGAAAAGTTTTTCTATTTATACCCGACTGGTGAAACAAATTTTGATGGACTTGAAATTGAGGCAGTGGATTCATTAAGCTGTCCAGAATGTCTGCCGGACTGCGAACACACGCGGCACTTCACTGAGAACATGAAATATTCCGCAATGGAAACGGATTACAAAGAAAAAATATTCCCGAAACTTATCATCAAGTAGGTAGACTGGGAATTATTAGACAACCTGTATTTAATTTTTAAATATGTATGTATCGAAAAATCCACTATTATCACACTACAATTACCTAATTTATTAAAATTAATGTGGTGAAATTGAATCGTATTAAGTTTTAAATTATCATTTTTAATTATTATATTTTATTTTATTCAACCTTAAACTTCATTTTCAATTTAATACAGTTCCATTTTTGAACATTTACAAAAGAACAGTCACCTGAGATATTAATATACTTACATTGTTTGTTATGTAATGCCCACTTTATATTTTAAAGAATAGCTAATTTTAAAGGTGTAAGTGTTGTAATTTATTTTCTTTTAGAAACGTCAATGCTACGGGGAAATGTATTATAAACATTTATCAGTCTGCAAGTTTTGGAATATTAAACCGTTTGGATGTTGTATCTTATTGGTTTGAGATTGTTAGTAAGTATAAATGAAATAAGAGTATACATTTTAAATAGTGAAATACAAAACCATTAAAATAGAGATGTTAGGATCCTTTTAATGTTTTCATTTATGTAGCCAATATGATAACGATGGCATATAGACCAATTTATATGTAATACTCAGTGAAAAAAAACATTTGACGCACCTTTCGCCCAGATACTCCAGTATTCTTGTAATTCTCATTACATTATCATTTAGCTTTAATAAAAGCAATGGTTCCATTTTCCCTGACCCAGGAACTGTACACTCATCATATTATTTTTATTTTTTCAGGTAACATTGGGGGTTTTTATGGCATTCTCATCGGTTATTCCATAATAACCATCCCTGAATTTTGTTATTTTTTTATATTTCGCTTCGCAGTGCGCGTTTATAATTTATATGTTGCATAACAATAAAATCTATACCTACCTGCTAAGTGATATATTTTTTTTATTCATCATATTATAAAGCACTAAAGTATGACGTAGGGGAAACGTGGTAATATAAATTTGTATGAAATTTACTATGTCTTGGCAACTTAAAATAATAGTTTTACTTGAACGCCAGCGACAGGTTTACTATATACCAAGAACTTTATCTCCCCTTATATAAACAATTTATTATTATCTATTAGATATCACATTAAACATGTTAAAAGATAATGCAATAGCAGACTGAAATACAATTTGATCTATTTCAGTATTACAAATCATATTTAAACGAGTAGAGTAAAAATGACTCAAGAATCATAATCAGGGTCATAGTTTGACAGTTATTGCTGTCGCGGTTATGGCTGCGTTTAGAATTTATAGTGAAATGAAACTATAAGAATAAAAATAACTGATCTAAAAATTAAGATGATTTCAAACACTAAAAACATTAAATAAATACCCAATTAAATAACTTTTTTTCTGGTCTCAAAACATTACGTAATACGAAATTATTATTGCGCATTAACTTTGTTCACATTCAAAGTCAAAACATTTCCATGTTTCAAGAATGCGCGTCATTCCTCTGTCAAAAAGCGCGTATAGGTGGGTTGTATTTTGCAAGCGTAATTTGTTTTTAAATAAAATGTCCTCAAATTCCTCTCCAGGAAAAAGCGACGGTGAGTTATTGCTGTGCTTACTGGAAAAGTTATTAAACCGGGATCACCAATTTTTGTCTTCGATTTTAGCTGAAGATCGTAATGTTACCCCTAACCCGCCAAATCCAAGTGAGAACTTAAATGATTTGGATGTAGATACTATTCGAAGATATTTCGCCCAAAAATTCGGGTTTTATGAGCCTAGTGAACCACCTGGTAGTGTTGAAAAGGTTTTAGATGAAGTCAGTTTAGATGGTGTTGTGAAATGGATGAAAAGCGTGCGATGCCAAAATGTTATTACACTAGCTGGAGCTGGTATATCAACATGTATGTATTTTAGATAATTAAAATTTATATTACAACTGAAGATATTTATGAATTATTTGTGAAGGAGGGAAGAAATTATTTTTTGTCATTTATATTTATAACTATTAAAAAACTATGTTTGTATTCAAATAACTTTTTACTTTTTTTTTAAATATTGTTTTAGAAATTACAAATATATCTTAAACATCATATATTGAGTGTAAGCTACATCTTTATTGAAATGAGTTATGAATTTTATATCATACTAGCTGATCCGGCAAACATTGTTTTGCCATAAATGTGATTTCTAGCAATCATTTCATAAATATAATTATCAGTTTTAAGTGTGTGGGGATATGTTTATAATCAAAAGCATCTCAAACAATAAAAGTATGCTTTATTTAGCTTAATAAATTAATCTTTATATGACAAGTTTGTCGGTTTATGATACTTGTGTAATCAAAGATCTAAGCTATCCTATCTCTTAAGTTAGACCAGACTGCTTACGGTGTGCCAATATAATTATAAATTGGTTAAGTAATTTAGGAGTCCATTGCGGACAAACATTGTGACAGGAGATTTATATATATTAAGATAATATGGGTATTAATACTGGGCTCCGATGTATTTTTAATATGTGATAATTTAAAAAATTCTTAATATGATTTCAGCTGCAGGTATTCCAGACTTTAGAAGTCCCGAGACAGGGCTCTATCACAATTTGCAGAAGTACAATCTTCCAGAACCACAGGCAATATTTGAGATAAACTTTTTCAGGCAAAATCCTAAACCATTTTTCACACTTGCAAAGGAACTATTCCCTGGAAATTTTAAGCCAACAATTTCACATTATTTCATAAGGCTTTTACATGAAAAAGGTATTTTTTTTAATTTACTACGAAACTAAATAAATATGAATAACAATTTTATTATATTGAATATATACTTGTTTTCACTAAAAGCAAATATATAATCTTAATAAGTAGGTTTGAGCGCTAGTTAAGATCATATAAAAGTTACAAATTCTACCAGCTGTATCAAATTTCATTTGTCTTGCATTCATAAAAGGACTTTAAAATAAGCTACAAGTTATTTTTCAGGTCTATTACTTCGCCACTATACACAGAATATTGACACATTAGAACGAGGCGCTGGTATCCCTGACGATAAAATAGTTGAGGCTCATGGCACATTTTATACATCACATTGTTTAGAGTGCAGGAAATTGTATAGTCTAGATTTTATCAAAGGTTTGTTTTTACATTTATATATAGACATAGGCCACAATTCCAGTGGCTGTATGTACTATGTTAAAAATAATTCCATAACCTTAATATAATTACAAAATTTTGTGTAGACATTTTTAAAATTCTGTATTAACTACTCGCAGCATATACTTCTGAGTTTATTTTCTGATAAATGAGGAAAGTGTGTGTATATTAATATACACATTTTATTATTATAAATTAACAGGGTAGAAAAAGTGGGAAGCTTGTAACAAATAATCTCATTAAAACAACAGCCTCAAATTATATATTTAATAATTTAAATATTTCTTAATTTCAGAACACATATTTGCTGATGAGATCCCCATATGCACAGAATGCGCCGGAGTAGTCAAACCAGATATTGTTTTCTTTGGAGAAAGTTTACCAGATAGATTCCAAAATTGTCTGCAAGAGGACTTCCAGAAATGTGATATGCTCATCATTATGGGTTCATCGTTGGAGGTGCAGCCATTTGCATCACTCATTGATATGTATGCAAACTTTAACAATTATATTAAGTTCTCTAAATATACAAGTTATTTGAAACAGCCTATATCCAAGGCCATTCTTGTTAAAGCAACATTCAGTTTCATTTCCTCGGTTTTATTCTTATCAGCTCGGAAGATATATATATATATATTGATTGCCTCAACATCTCCTACCAAATATATCAAGGGCAAGTCTATGGTGATTTGGTTACATCATCAGACCTCAAATCGAAGAAAAATATGAAGGAGTTCTCATGTTAATTATGTTTCCAGGGTACCGGACTGGTGTCCACGACTCCTTATCAACCGTGAGAAGGCCGGTATGCGGTCCCCATTACTCCGAATGTGTGGTCTGATGAATGGGGGGCTTCAGCTAGATGATGGTGCTGTTAGGGATGTAGCACGACTTGGTGATTGTGATGATGGATGTGCCGATCTGGCTGATAGGCTTGATTGGGGGGTAAGTCAGAGTTATACATATAATACTATTTAAAGATATATAAAAAAAAGATATAGATATAGTAATAATGTTTTTCTAAATCTTGGTTAAGAAATACTTATTCCTATGATTATATGGTTTATGTTTAACATAATTTCATTGACATTATTACATTAATATTCTTGCACTTAAAAAATAAAAGGAATGCTTTAACTAAAGTGTAATAAATATTCTTCTATTCAAAGAAATCATTAAATGTTAGAATGTATAAATCTATATATAAAAAATTAAACCGTCGCAGGGATCACGTGTGAATGGCTGAACATTTTCGACTTTTTTAAATGTTTGTGGAAGTCCAGGGGGGGGTTTTTACGGAAAAAAATATTAAGAAAATCTTTCAGGAATATTAAAAAATATACATTTAATATTGCATTAAAAAACGCGCAGAACGAATGTCAACGTCATGAGAGGGGATGGGTCGTTATTTCTATCTCTATCCCTCTTATAATACGAAATAAGATAGGGTCAACTATACAATATAAAATAGTGCATCAAAGCTACGCTTAGGCGGTACGAAGGGGAGTATATTTATAAATTTAAAGGGAGCATGAAGTAAACATCTTATTCACTAGTAGCTAAGTTATCATTTATGGTTCTTGCTTGCTCTATAACTTGAAATGAGCCAGCAAAATAGTATTTGTTTTTATTAGTATTTATAGTATATAAAAATGTATTATATAGTATTGGTTATAAGGAGTGATTGCATACAAATTTAGTAGGGTTGAATTCTCCAACTTGAAGCTGAATTCTCTTTAATAAAAAAAACAAGAAACAATTAAGAATTAACTATTTCTTTGGATACAAAAGAAATAATTTAAGCTTAGTTGTTACAGATATACTACCTTAACATATATCACCTATATATACATATATTAAATTCCTTAAAAGTTACAGATGATCTTTCAAAGGCTTTGATAATTACTGTTGATTTTTGTATTAAAATATTAATTTTCATTTCAGGATGAGCTTCGCGCGTTGGTTGCCAGCGAGCACGAAAGGTTGGAACGCGAAGGCGTTCTAACGAACCCCCACAGGCCAGTGGTTGGACCATCAGTGAGCCACTGTTTGGAACCAACTATCGCAATCGTTCCAAGTGTAAGCACGCCCGTACCCACAGTGGAATCGCCGCCAAATCCGGACTCAAAAATATGAAATATTTCCAACTGGTATATTAATTGCATTTCAAACCCACTGGTAACACATATTAAGGATTGGGTTACAAGTATTTAAAATTTTACCCCCATCCTCCTTTGTTTAATATTGTTTATCATATACGTCATAATGAAATCCAATCATTGTAGATAGCTTATTTATTTTTATACTTTGAAGCCGACCGATAAAAAATGGTTAATATTAAATTGTTACTATTAAGGGATTTTGTAGTGTTGTGGATTAGAGCTAAATATTTCAAAGTAGAGCTTGGTTATAGTTAAATCATTCACTCATTCAGTTTATTGCGCCGCGCTTTGAAATACAGGTGACAGCTGACATTGACAGCTCAGTTGAAATCTTATTAGTGTTTGTATGTTGATGTCAATTTTTGTCCTATATTCAATAACACATTCCAAATATGTCATACGAAATTCGAAAATTCAATTATGTAAAATGTCGATGAAAAAATTCAATTCTTATGAACATTGATTTCTACAAATTACTGTGTATTGTTACTAAAACCATAAGTTATTAGCATTTTTAAAATTTTAACGGCCGGTTGGTATATAGATTTTTTTTTATTCTTGAATCTAAAGTTTTATAAGTATCACAGAGGTTTATTTTTGACATGCCATAAGACATAATTGTAATATAGTATGAGCCGCTCTGTTCTAATTTATTCTATAATGGGAGACTTCTTTCCAGTAAGATTTATTTATTATTATTATTATAACAGGTATATTACTCATACTAAAGCGCGGCACCTACAGTGCATTGAAACTAAAGCTTATGGATACATCATATATAAATAAAATATACTTACTAGAAAAATAGTGGGCTAGGTTGTAATAAAAATAATGTAAATGCAATTGTAATTAATAGAATCACGCGTTACCTTGCGGAAGTCCATAGTACAAAACCCGTACGTTTCGCCCCGACACCGGAGCATCCTCAGGAAGTACGTCGAGTGGTTATGGATTTTGTCGCGGAGTAATGCTAACATATTGGTCTATTAGGGTTTTGTAAATGCAATTGCTTTAAGCGCATATTGCCTATGTTGTGTTTTGAACTGTAGAAATATAACAATTATCAGTCATTACTTCGAGAAATATCAACTGATACGAATTCTTCACTACACAGAAGTGTTGAAAAATACGTAAAACTAAAGTATGCTAAATGTGTCTAGGGGACAAGATTAGCGATAGTATAGAAGCGCATAACAGACCTTGACAAAAACAAATGTTTGTGTACAGCGCCATCTATATTGAACAACCTTTATTGTATATAAACTAATTTGTGTAGTCATTGGCACGGCGCTAGTGTCCATTGAAGTTTTTTTTATAATCCTCGTTAAATTAAAATTAACATTCTACTATTATTTCAGTGTAAAATATTGTACAATATCTATAATTGATATGTTTGTGTTAGTCGACGTGAATCCTAAATATTTATATGAATTGTGCTTACCGTTGGTTGAATAAAACAAATATTATCTGAAATTATTTTTTCATTTCGTATGATAGTGCAGTACATTTAGTATTTTATAACACGACCGAGGGCGTTCCACCCTGTTCTTAAATTGAAGGTAACGGAACCTAAGTCTTATTATTACAGGTGATTTATCTGTTGCCGTTAAAATATTGTAAAAAATATGTATTGTAAATATAATGAAACAAGGGAAAGCCTACCGATCACAGAATATTCCTTTATTTGACCTTTATTCGAAACTTATTAGGTAAATGGACGATGCTGTTTCCCGTCTAATTTCTGTCTCGCCTTGTCTTATACTTTATTAGTACTTCTCCTAACATTCCACTGTTACACATCTACCTTTGGCTGCACGTAGAATTTGATGACCATTCGAGTAAATGTATATGAATCGTAAACTTATCGAGCCCTCAAAACTGCTATAAATTCCTTGTTCGAAAGGGTTCCGTTAAAATCGTGAATGGTAGAAAGGGTTGGTCACCACCGATCACACTGGAATATCCTTTCACCAGTTTTTAAATGGTCCCTACGATTACGCGAATCCCAGATGTGGAAGTCATAGACCCTCTTTGTTGGACCTTCTCGTTGACCTCCTTTGGGTTCGTCGCATCATTACGTGGTTTGGTCTGTGGGCGGTATCTCTTAAACTCTTATAATGAAGAAAGAACACTTATAATGAAACGCATAGTAATTGTTATTTATTTATTTTTCTACATTTATTTCATAAAATATACATAAAAATTTTACATTTGGGCTTTCACATACATTAGAAGTTTGGATGGATATAAGCTTATTTTAAAACCAACTTTTTTAATGGAACAATTATTACAAATAATATAACAATTAACCTCTTAAACCTAAATGTAGCTACTATATAACATATTATTTATTAGATTCCTTATTTTTTATTATTGTCAATTTGAAAGCTTCATTTCTGTGACATTAAAAAAAGTATCAAAATTAAAATTAAATTATCTGTTCACTTAATAGAATTTCGGAATAATATTTATTCCTTTGCATCAGTTATACCTTCTGCACTGATAGCAAACATGGCTTCAGTTTCTGGTAGGCATGGACTATCATAAATCTTGCAAACTCTATTATCTCCGCGCCCCTTTCGTAAGTATAGACGCGTAGTCGACGCGTGCGCAAGAATATGTCCGCCGATTGGCTTTTTGGTATCCGCGTTGAATACACCCACTGAGTCCACTTGCGCTACTACCTGGTTTGTTATTATAACTGCGACACCAAACTGCAACATTTAAACAATCTTATTTTAACCCTATTTTTGTTTCACTGCTATGAAATAGAATATTCCCGCCTTAGTTGTAAGATTCCATGGAAATTTTAAAAGTGAAGTATATTAACATCAAGCTGACACTTGTGTATACTAAGTTAATTTTTAAGAAATAAGGGGTTATATAATTTGGATTTTAATGTGTTTATTACATTTAATATAATATATTATATAGCCACATTCTGATCATTCCGCAGAGTATTGTAAATATATTAACATTATGTGTGATAGATATTTATTTTATGAGATGTAAAAGTGTCATAATCTAACACTAACGGAGCTTCTGGAAACATTGAGTTGAAAGTATTTCATATACTTCATAATTTAAATAATTTCCTGACATTAATACCTCATCAGCAAGTCTTAGCAGCATCCTCATGAACCTGCCGAGATGCTGTTGCCTTGGATTTAATTCCCCACGACCAGAATAATCCGTACGGTATAATGCAGTCACACTATCAACTATTAGCAGGGAATACCTGTTAAATTAATAAATAAAATTAAAAAAAAAAATTAATAAATAAAAAAAAATATTAATAAATAGCTGATGCTGTCTAAGTGTTACTTTAATATAGAAAAATAATAAGGGACAACATTAACAAAGAGTTGGTTAGGCCCCAAAACCAGGCTATAATAGCTCTTGGGGTAGCTATTTATAGCCTGGTTTATTGGTGCTAATACAACAGATAATTATATTCTGACATAATACCCAATCTTTATATAATAGCCAGAGCAGACAGATATAGAATAGCCAAATAATTTCATTGTATGAACTATGGAAAATATTAATTAATTTATAACAATTTCAATTTGATAATTGTCCCACTTCATATCTAAAATTAATATGTGACCACTTCACTACATTATGAAAGCCATGCCAGCTTGAATAAATGAACTAATGTCTAATGGAAATGAGATAAAGATACATTCAAATAAACAAATTCTTTGGCTCTGTATGTATTGCGTAGATAAATGTTATATATGACATTTCCCCTGTTAAGAGTTTAAAACAACAGTTTAACACAGCACAAGCTTTGTATTGATTTAAATAAGGTTTCAACTAAATGTATATCAATAAAATAATCGCTGTTGTCATACCTAGATTCTGCCATCATTGCACATGCCTGTACAAGCAACTGTGTCTGATGGTCAGTATTATATGCTCGAGCATATGCCACATTGTCCAGAACAGCTGCTCCTTCCATGCCATATCTTTGTGCCACTGCCAAGAGCCTCTCTGGACGAAATGTTCCTTCTGTGTCTATATACATACATTTTCCTTCACCACCCGATTGCTCTATTGGCAACTGAAAGTATGATAGATATATATTTTATTACTAAATAATTATAAAAATACAAGAGTAAGAAATATCTACCTGGCATGTGACAGCTAGGGTGTGGCATAGCTGTGTTTTTCCTGTTCGAAATTCTCCAAATATCTCTGTGATTGATCCAGTCTCAATGCCACCACCAAGAAGTCTATCTAGTTCTTTTGAACCAGTTGTCAACTGAATGATTTCCGCTCTGTAATAATTGGGCAAAAGTATTAAAAAAATAAAATTTCTTGCTTGCTTTTTCATCTAATTTAACCAGTAGACACAAGAAATTCTGTCTGTCATACACATTATTTCATTAATCACATGGTTAAAATCAATTTTTTAATGAGCCTTAACTGATTGTTACAGTTTTATTTTACACAAAAATACTTTACTGCAATTTATTGAATTAAACATTTCTAAAACAAGTTACAACAAGTTATATTAAGATGGTGGTAACATCTATGTCTGCATTTTAAGAAGAATTTTTATTTGTGTTACCTTTTCTGATGAAATTCTGTTGCTGTAGTAAATCCCATGGGAACCAGCTTTGAGGCTTCAGCTAGTATCTTATCTGCCTTTGCTTCTGATATGCCTTTTATAGTTATAAGCCATTTTTTTGGTGCATAAGCTACTGACTCAACTGTGTGATAGCCCGCTTCTTCCAACTTTTTGATATCTCCAGCACTGATGCCATTTCCCTGTAAATTCATTTTAATAATATGATTATAGACAAAACTGTTAATTATCCATCAATATAGTATAAAAGGATATAAACCTAATGTAGCTATTTTACTTATATTCAAATATGAAATTACCTCTAATTTGTTGATAAGTTGAGGCCCACAGTCGTCTAAGTCTTCTTCAACAGCTGATGCAGTTGTTGCAGATGCTGTAGCCATTGTTGTTGTAGTAAATGTTAATAAAACATCGACGAGAGGAGCTAAACTAACAATATATTCCAATAAAAAAAATTATAACATAAACATAGCACCAAATTTAATGTTTATTTTCAATTCACAAAAATTGAAAGATACAACATTTATATTAACTTGTTTTTTTTTTTATTAAATACAAAATACCATCACGTTCTTTACTTTTTTTCAACAACAAACTTCAAAGTCAAACTTGTAAAGCGCGGGTCGTAAATTGTGAGTTTGAAATTCGTTGTTACAATTATGACTTCTGAATTATGTTCATTGTTATATGTCAATCCGCAAAACACTTTGACACATGACTAGATATTTGACTTATACCTATCGGATGCAATTATTTTTTGTGATTTTTCTTTTCAATAGTGTAAAACTCTAAAACTACATTTTGAACGGTTAGTTTTAACGCCATCGTTCTAAAGAGTTGCATCGCTAATGAGTCGTATTCGGCTCAAATGGTATACTGTGTTGATATTATCACAACACGACACCAAATTGTTTAAAAATGCCCCACCATAGTTTTATTAATCATTACTCCCCCCCCCCAACGTATTTTTTGAAGACAGTCAACTCAAAAATAATCTAACGTTTTACTTTGAATTGTTACTATTTTAAAGAGTTCCCCCTAGAGCTCTAACCTCGTGTTGTACCCTGGAGGCGATTTACAATTATTTTGTAAATCGTACAGGTACTATTTTGTGAATCGATTTCGAATTTTTGTTTCATTAATTTGCTACTTCAACCCTTTTTTAAATACTTATAATGTCTATTGATTGGTGACTTGTGAGTTATGGTTTTTTTTTTAAATTGAGCTCAAAAGGTCCGTAAGAGGTTTAAAATTTGGAGTTTATTTTCTGTTTAACCTCTTATACATGTTGCACTCACGGCGAGAAAAGACTTTTGGCTTTTGTTTTTTTTTTGGCTCTTTCCGTCGTTTGTCTGTAATTGGCTATGCATGAAATTGCCAAAAAACCACCATCACTTAAATGTAAGCGAACATCACTTAAGCTTTGGCATAAGGATGCATACATGAATTAAATATTCTATAAGCTATGAGGGACGTTTACGCAAACTCAAGCAAATGCAAAAACGAGTGAATCACTTAACCAATTTCATGATCTATTGCGTCTTTAAGATCGTTTCTAATTTTGCTGCTCTAGCCCTTTGCAATTAGGGTTCAATTATTGCCTATGTTTTCATCTTGGATATGAAGAGACATGATTAGGTCTTGTGATACCGAAAAGAAATAAGCGTCTTTATAACATACGATTCCGATCCGATACTTTGACACGTATTTTGATCTTAACAAATAAGTTAAAATATGTTTTGTAGGTATAATGAAAATAAATTTTTATATATGTTTAAATAAATGATAAATGTTTAACTTTTTTAGATCCTTGGTATTATTTTTCCATTTGCATTGCGTTCATTTTTCTGTCGTGACTATTATATTTGCGTCCTTCTATAACAACAATAATTGTTTAGTTTGTTGCTACATAATAGTTCGTAATAGATACTTATTTATGTTCGTTTAATAATGTCGTATTGGCGTGTTTCAATATTCTAATCACTTCCCGTGGCAAATTTGATTAGAATGGAATATGCTGCATGAGTATCTATGCAATTTTAAATGCCCCCTTTAGAAACACTTCAGAGGTGTTAAGCGTGAATAAGAGGAATTAGAATTAATTAGTATAGAAATTCCTCTCATCTTTGATATATCAGGGGAGAAGTTCGATATTAGTAATGCATAACAAAAATATTTCATTTTGAAAACCTTCCTTTGTGGAACTCATTGAAAGTATTCCCACTTTCTAGAGATATTTGATAGAATTCATTATTCTGTAGAAATAAACATATTTCTCATCGGAAACATGGATTTTCGGACTTAAAAATCTAATAGTTCATATTGGTATTCATATTTAAAATTGACGATTACGAGTTGCTATTAATAGTAACAAAATAATTAGATTTAATCGGGAAATCTTTAACGTTCGATCAATATTCTCATAAAAAAACTAAACATACGCATCAGCAGTCAGTCAAACAGGCATCGTTCTCAAGAAATAATTACATTTAATTAAATAATCACAAGAAGTTGTTACTTCTCGCGTATTTGCTATCATATTTCTGGCAGGCATTAATATTTACCCGTACAACTGTATTCTACATGTACTTTGTTATGTACGTGTATGTATGTGTATGTTACTGTCTAGGTGATATCAACTTGGTATTAAAAGAATTTAATATATGTAATTATGGTCAGATATTTATTTTAAAGCCTAGAATATAAAGCACGCACGTTTTTGTAAATATCGAGCAGTTAATATTTCCGTGTCTATGCTAAGATATTTATGTTAGGCATTAATTTATTTACATTTATTTTAAAGATCCTATTTTATGTTAACGATTAAAACACCATTTATTTAAATTAAATTATTAAAATATTATTTATGACATAGTTGAACCGTGGTCACGGCCATATTATTCATTAGCTATATTTACATCGTAATTCTTTTCATATAACTTTATTTTGGCCTTGTTCATGATTCCAGTCCATCTAAATCAGATTATGAATCAGAGGTGCTCTTTTCAACCGATGGAAGAGATTTAGAATTCAATGTGTATTTTTTTTAGTGGATATTCATGATCATTGAGGTTTCAAATGATGAGGATTAAAAATTGTATGTATAGGTAATTTTTCATAATTTTTCGTCGCTCAACCCTTCGCATTCGCTTCGCTTTCGCTTCCAAAAAGTTTGCGTCGTAAGAACCTTAGTAAAACCATAATTAAAACTATATTATCTGTACAAAATCCCAATAGACCAATATACAAGCAATACTCCGCGAAAACCCCACAACCACTCGACGCACGTTTCGCTCCGACACTGGAGCATCATCAGGATGTTGCCTCTACGAACAGCGTTCGATAGATTTTTGTACTTCCGCAAAGTAACGCCTGATTCTATTAATTATATATTATCTATTTCAAAATCGTGTCTACGTTATGAAAAGTGTGTTTAATTAAAAATAATCACATATACTGTATGTGAGTATATTATGTATAAATGGGAGGGAGGGGGTTCTGATATGATAAGATAGCGATCATGTGAGGTTCAAATATATCTTTTATTAGTCAAAATTTAAATATATAAATTGCACATTAAAAGCATTAAACTTCGAGCCTCCTTGCTTGTCTTGGTCTCTCATGGCGAATCCTAAAAGCATCCATTCCTAGCGAGGTAATACCCAACCTTTTTAACTGTATTAATTGTCCGGACTTGAATCGACTAGAAGTCTAAATATTTTAGACTATGGGCTATACGAACCTGTATCCCTTTGCTGAAATGAAATTTTAGAGCGGGAATTTTGTAATAAAAACAAACCATCAAATAAAAGCTTAGCTTTATTACTCGTTTTAATCACGAAGAAACATCCCTCAGTGGTACCAACAAGTCTCCACGCTGACATTTTCATACTAATACAACTTATTTCACCATTGTCAATACAATTTAGATAATTTTAACATAATTTAGAACTTCCAATTGTTACCAATTACATAAACGGTATGTTTACTCTTCTGTTCCGACCGTAGAGCGGTCGAATTAAATTTGGAAATTTTTTTTCGATCACAAATCCACGTCTTGTCTAACATCAAAGAGTGTTTAGCGACTAAACATTCACGACACACGCTCCAATATAAGCATTATGACAATGTGTATTATATTATTATAATAATGTTGTAGTATTAAGAACCGTTATAATTAATGCGTTAGGTTAGGTTAGGTTAGTTTTTGTGATATAAGTATATTATGGTTTGTCAGAGGCCCACAGATTACAATAGTGACCCGCTAGCAGCCATTCTTAGACAAATACCAAGGAATCGTTTACAATTTTATTTCCACTTTCACCTTAAAATGCCTTTAAATTTAACTTTTTACATCCAGAACCATATAAACATCTTTTAGTCATTTATATATTTTTTTTATCTATATAAAACGGTGGGCCTCACTGCCGCAGCACGACCGCGCCGGTCAACTTTTTATTTACAAATGGTTAATGATCCTAAACGTTTCATATCCGATACTATGCTTAAAATTAAATACAAAAAACACATGACATTTCTAAATTTATCTAAATGTCCCATTCTTGTAATCGCTATAATTTATGAAATTTTGATTTTTACACCAACTTTAGAAATATCAATACAAAAATACTCTTTTGAATAAAATTTTATACACGACTCATTATATCGTCGGCGCGGAGGCGCGGCGGGAGCGAAGCCGCCCTGAAAGAAAAAGCTTTGAGCCTCGTAACCTTAACATCATGAAATTTGTACTAAATATATCGAGACGAGCGAACGCGGGCCCATATTACTTAGCCGAAATGCGAGGATACCGAAACAAATGCCTAACACTAGTCAAATTTCAATTTTTTTTGTAGCGCTCAATTTTGCGGCGGACACGCGGACGTCGAACCTTATTTGTCGCGCGTGAACTCACAAAAATTATAGAGACACTACTAATTTAATTTTGATTTTTCTTAATTTTGATACTAATTTATCACCGGGAACCGCACCCGCTCGCAATAATTTACAAAATATAAGTAGGTATATCATACGAAAACTGAGTCGGAGCAATCGACTGCAATACGAAAATATTTTACCAACACAATATAAAAGATACATTTACATACGAATGCGAGAAGACTTAACGTGTATCGCTGTTACGAATGAAGACCACAAGGATATTGAAATTATCATTTATTTAATGAAATACAAAATGGCGAACGCTGGGTATTAGACGTTTGAAAAGTCAAGAGCCGCGTTCGAATCCTTACCTTATTCAAATTTAAAAGCGTCGGCAGTATTTGTTTCATGACATTTTAATAGTACGTCCGTGCTCAAATTCTTCGATAGTTTTAACGATATTACTAACGAATGTTACCTATTTTATTACTACCTAATTTTCAGCATTTCCCTTATTGATTTTCTCATATTATAGAAAAGTTTATACAGCTAGTTGGTACATCTAAATGTTTTCTATTATCCAAAAAAACAAACGCTACATAATAGTCTATTACAATTTCGAAAATTTAGGAACCATAATACCCAAACGTGAAACTGAATACATTTATAGTGTATTTTCGTTTTTTTTTATAATTAATTTTGAAAATAAATATTTATATAATTTCACCACGATAGATCCAAACATTTAGTAGACGGATTTCAAAATATTAAAAATGTTAAGCAAAAACATTAGATAAATACAATATATTATGAAACTTAAGTAAACTACTTCTAGATACAAAATTTGGAATCCACGAGAGTTGCCAAAAGACAATTTTTATAAATCTACAATACATATTATAGTTACAAACATGAGTTTTACAATCAACACCGAATTTTGTACTTTTCTGCGGGATAGCCCCATGATCACTGTGGACTTAAATATTTCGATGTTTCAATCTTGAGTCTTTACAATAATTTAGAAAAATTGTCAACCAATAACGAATAAATAATATCATACACGAATCGGCTTGATCGTTAATATCCATTGTGGTCTTTTAGCGGCTGCACAGTGAATCACTCAAGTATAAAATCCGGAAAAAACCAATACCTTAATACATAATATAAATATCGTCATAATTGTTTTCGCCTTACCAGAAGCATAAAGAAAAACGGCTCCAAGTATCTGCATATAACGGCATGTCGGTTGAATACTGTTGATGGGAAATCAATACATTGCTATTGTAATATGTGTTGTGTAGCCTGCATTTACATTTCTATTTTATATAATTATGAAGAAACTATGGAGAGATCGGGTAACGGATTCATTACTTGCTATACATGGAAGTAAATAGGTAGAAGGTCTCGTTCTAGAGCCGAGCGAGGCCCGCAATGGTCATCCGCTCAACTCTACCACGAGATTCTGGATAAAAGAACGAATAACGTTAACAGAAGACAATTTAAACGTAACATGAAACGATTCTCATTCATGAATAAGCCCTGCGGCGACTGCGTATCAACTTGCCTACGAACCAATGTGTGTCGCAGAAAATGAACGTGGGCTATTGCTGGGGATCGGGGTGGAGACACGAGTGTCGGGACTGATTTTGAACTAAAATCCGGTCGGGGTCGAAAGGGGGAGGTTGTAATACTGTATCTGAGGTTCCTTCTCACCTAACCTGACCACTTCACTAACACCAGTCGACGCCTGGTCCATCCTAAACTGAGGTTCTCTTATAATTATCGTAATAGTAAAATGATTACAAATGAAACGATAACAAAGTGTATTAAATGAAAAATGCTTATAGTTGCTTAGCTACGGCCAGCCGCCCGCCCTGCGTAGCTTCGTACCGGAAACTCAGGATGTGTACGTCATACAATACCGCAAAACAATTACAATGTATCAGTTTGCTATTGCACCTTAAAATATTATTAACGCTAAGATAGTTTCCATTGTATTTCGTCTGTATTAAAATTACCGTAATATATACACGTGTTGCTATATAACTTTGTACAACTGTCTTACCGTTTTACATCTAGTTTAAAAAGCTAAAGTATTTAATATCGTCCAGTTAAACCAAGGATGTGAACTGAAGGTGTCGCCACTTTGCGGGGACGGCGGCTGGCATCTACACGTTATAACAAATACATCAAGTTGTACAATTCATTCGATCTTGCAGCCAAGTTATTTGTTATTTAGATCTGCGTTTTGACCTGTATGATTGTTGGTAACTCGGGAGCAAGTAACGAACTCCTTGTGCTACATATATCTACGAATCAAACTAATTATTCTTCTATAGTATAATAGTAAGTGTGTATGTATACTGCTTGTTCGATACGGCGAACGGATGCGTGTTTACGAATGCTTGCGAAGGAAACACGGCGCCTTTGGCTGGGCGGGAAGTTCTATTGAGGGCCCTTTGTTATAATTTATTATCTTTTTTTTGTAAAAAAAATCAACATTTTTGAAGGCACTTCTGATCGGACGAGCTGGCCCTGGTGCGTTTTTGTGACTTGGTAATCGAATTTTAATTTTTATTTTGGTGTTGAATTTTGTAGGATTTGTTATTTGGTTTGCCTTCATCTATTGTGCCTGCGTGGGTGTGGGTTTATGTGGAGTGAAAACGCCGTGTATCATTCGCTGGCGGTGGGAGCGAGCTGATTCTGATCCAGTTTAAAAACCCTAAATATGTCTACAGTAGGAAATAAAATATGGATTACGAGATATTTGGCGTTCATTAGAAGAACCAGGAAACAAAAGTGCTTGTATTAATTCCTAACCGAAATAGTAACTTACAACTCTAAACTCGCACCCACCGCTCCGCACACAGACGGTGCACGCATATCGGAATATATTTTATCTAACAAATAAACTTAAACCTATGTCCAGAACGAGTGTACCGGACCAACTGAAACCATTTGCCGAACAATGCCGAAAAGTGTGAATTGAACCAAAGATGTTTACTGTAATTATAACAGAAGATGTTTACGGTTTTCGAATTTGGAGTCTGTATTGTTTATTCTATTGAAAACTCTGCACGAACATATAACCGGCTATCAGTATAAAAATAATGTTTAAATTCTTTGTTTGTGGATCGAAAAATAACCCTGCTCTATTGTACTAATGTCTATGGTTAACGTTAATTATTCCTAAAATAATTATGACGAGGTAAAGGTTGACAATTTTCGGACACGCGAAGTGTACGCCAACAAACTGAACGGCTACGAGAATCAAACAAAACAGGAAGGATCCAGGATTGGGGAGAGAAATTAAATAAAAACAACGAAAAATTTCAAACTTAAGCAGTTAATATATTAAATCGTTTTCTTCCTTAAAGAATAAATCAATAAATGATTTAAGATATACATAACTATAAAAACCATTTACGATAATACTTAATAATAATATAATAATAATTATATATAGCGAAATATATTATGTGCACAAATAAAATTCTAGGTGACTTAAATTTCTTCTTACTCGTATAACCTAATGAATTTCCTAGGAGAGCGCAGGCCGTGGCGGTGCATGCCGCTCGCCGCCACGCTTTCGACGTTCAACGTACGAATCCATTTTAATAATTTAATTTAACTTTTTATTAATAATTTTGAATCTGAAGGCCTAAATGCGAGTGTCGTATAATTTTGGTGTGCGAAACAATCGTCCAATACGTTTTTATTTTCGAATTTTGTTGCCGAAAACTAGGGTGCGTTGCGTCGTTGCGCTCACTCTAATTGCTCGAGGAAGTTTGGCGACTTGAAGTACTCCGGCACGGGGTCGTCAAGTCGCGAGATGACTTTGTAGATGGATTTCTTCCAGCTCTGTTCGGCGTCCTTGCCGCCCTGGATGGCGCGGAAGAACTCCCTGAGAGTCTGCTCGACCACGTATCTGAAGTTTGGTGGAACCTGGAAATAAGCAAATAAACACATTAGTGCCATTCTTAATTTTCATGATATTTTTGTTTAAGGAATTCCAAATTTATGCACTTTAAAATGCGGTAAAACTTACTTCAATGTGGTTATTTCTGTTATAATGGAGGTTGAGAACCCTGTACAGTTCAGAGTCTCCAGCCACGTGGAGGTCGTCCGCCGTCTTCAGACCTTCGCTTATGGCCTGACGAGCGTACTTCTCCATTTGGATGTAGTAAAACTCTCTGTAAAAAAACAAACAATTAAAATACTAATATGTTTTTTTGTATCATGACATTTGAGAGAAATTTGAAACAAGAAAGCAATCGTGTGTGTGGATGTATCCTCAGAAACGATCACAGATTATACATATAAGTGATTTCCTAAAAAATAAGTTGTCTGTGTTAAAAACTACAGAACGACACTTTGAATAACTTTGATTCAGCTGATTAACCTTCATGGAGCAATGCAGGATATGCCAATTGGATTGATGCGTGGATAAATTCACCTGCAGTGTGATACTTCACAGCACAATGAGAATATAAAAAGTACTCGAAAGCCGTCGGAGGGCTGAGAGGATTTGATTAGTCATTTTCGCTCAGTCCGCTTGTCGCGTATCATCGCTATCTTGGTCCGCTTCGCTTACGAGAGCGAATCGAGTGTCTCGCGAGGCTAATTACTTACGAGTTGGCATTCAAACGGGCTAATTCAGTTTTTCTCGTCTCGTCGAACGGTGGGAGGCTATACCTATATCTGTCAGATTTTATTAACCGGTACTTGATATTTGAATAGCGAACGCCGATAATTGGCAACATTTTGACGCACGCACGTTCGTTTTGAGTTTTCGTTCTGACAATTAAAAAAAACGCGGCCTTAAAAATATGTCGCGAACTCGCGAGAACTACGTGTAACTTCAAATCACTCAATAAATTGTCAACAGCTATCAATCGAAGCGGATCATCCCTAAGCCACTTGCGCGAGGGAGAACACTCCAATTTCTCGCTCGCACGTTGGGGTTTCTATTATTTTTTAATTGGCACTCCGCGAGATATTGCCAGCCTTACTAATTGAGTAAGTAAATGAAGTGTCTTAATAATTAGATGTCTTTTTAACTGGCGGGAGGTGACATGATGTTTAGGTATTCAAGCATTGAATAGACGCTTTAATTAGAGGGACAAATTATAAAATGATTCGCCGGTTCACCAACAATGCTCGTGTATAAAGTAACTTGAGTGTTTTCACGTGGTTAAGTCGAGACTATTTGTATTTTAATTAATATTAAGGCAATATGACCGATAATTATTCAACACGTGTGACCATTAAGTGGCTATTTCGAGTCATGATAACGATTCATCTTAAATGTAAACGAACGATATAGATTACGAGAATAAATAGTAGACTTAGAATCTTTTTTAAGATTGGTGTATATCTTATTGTTACGATTTTACCCATCATACATTATTAAATGATAATTTTTGTATTATATTATATTTTATAGAATTACGTCTATATAATATCACGTTTTAATTAGGTATAGGAGTTGGTCCTGGCTGAAAAATTATTACAAATCGGTTAAATTAAATTGAGTGAACAAAAATATAAATATGAAATAGCTATATAGAATATTAAGAAACAGAGATGATCTTTGAAATTGGAATATGAAGTATGAATTAGAAGCGAAAAAGCCGTTACATTAGAGTATCAGCTGTTTCATTGTCGGTAAATCTGTAAAGTCTCGTTATACAATTTTATATTTTATTGTATTAATATTAAAGGCTACAACTGTCTATTGTCATATCACAATGGTTCGTTTAAGGAGATTGGAAGGTGCGCAATTTTGCACTCAATTTATAGCACATTAAAAATGAAATTTAGTTAAGGCTGAAAGTTTTCTCAAGACATCTTTCGTTTACCTGGACGCAGTCTTGAATGTCATTGTTTGCAAGCAGTTGGTATTTTTTGCGAAGTTTCTTGGGCGAAGTTTTTTCAAAGTTCCACTGGAATCGGAACTGACGAAGATTCTTTGGAGATTTTTATTGTTTATAAGAATGAAGTTTAAATTAAAATGTTATGCTGGGTAACCTTCATTGTTCATTGAGGCCTTCATTAGCAGTTGCTTACTTAGGGTTAAGTTCCGGAACTTAAAAGCGAATATCAATATACAGAAACTTTTAATGTTTGACCGCTCCGCACACTAAATTACCAAAAGTTATTCGAACATAACTATTGTATTTAATTTGGGAATACAATAATTCTTGATTAGTATTTTTAAATATTGTTACTTTAAAAAAATTGTAGACAATTGCGGCGGATTGTAATATTAATTAATAGAACACTTTAAAAGAATTGATAATTTAACGTTTTCATTAAAAGTGGGCAGAACTTCGCGGTTCGACGGTTACAAAATTCTCAATTATACCGCAAAACTTTGAAACCTAAAAAGTAAATTTGCTTATACCGAAATGGCTTGCAAGTACACCACAAAGGGCGTTAAATAAAAAAAGTGTGTATTGTTAAGAGAACCTCGACACTTTCTTAAAGTCCCCCTCAAGATGTACTTCGATTCCCGTGTGAACCGCGTACGTAGACTTTAATACTCGTAGACACCCTTATATTCTCGTTCCTAATAAAATAACATGTTTATAAAATCTTGAAGATGTCTATTCCTATATCTAATTCATGAGCGTTAAATGTCAAATCACTAAAGCGTCAATTAAGTCTTTCAATTTCACACCATTACAATAACGTTAACGTTAAAACATTTCTAATTACAGTTATGTATTCATTTATGAATCCTGATTGAAACATTTACGTCTCTAACTATGTAAGCATAATAAACCAACCGGTCTATTTATTAGAACTCTACATCTTTAAGTACTCGTTAAGAAATCTCTCAGAGGGGTCAGATCATTGTTTCATATTTTCTTCCCTTTGTTGACGTTTAGCGAGAGTTAGTCTTTATAAGCTTTTAAGATGATTCGAGTTATCATTACGGTATATTATATACGGTATACGGTATATATATCATTATTTGGCTCCTTTTTATAACAAAATAGATAGTATTCGTAATAATAAGAAAAATAATAGTATTTTTATACAATTTTTGATGGATACAGTTAGTAGTAGATAATTTTTTGATTTTATTACGAACTTACTTGGAAGGTGTATTTTGCAATGTAATTTCTATTATACTAGGTTCAAAGAAAATTATTATTGTATAAATCGTTGTGATGTACTCGTAAGCGTCGACAGATGCGCAAACGCAGCCCCTTCCCGTCAACAATGCATTAATCCTTCCCATTTTGTAAGATAAAATTGGCAATTATTTACCATATTTAGGGAGGACACGAAAAGATTTATTTACTAGATGTATTATTAGAATTTCGCAAATAAGTCTTATTCATTTTGGAATTTTCGGTAGCGCATAACTTTGGCCAAAACAAATAAAATATTTGAGGTATTCTATTATTATATAAGGAGTTATATGTTTGTAAACAAGTTAATGAAGCAATTACTTGAATATGGGTTAAAGTGTCACATCGACATACCAATGTGCTTAACATATAGACGGTTAACTGTTTCGCGATGCGGGCTCACCGCTAGCCGATAACAGACTTCTACGTCAACATCTTCGTGACAAGCAATCATTACTGACACAGATACTAAGCAATAATTTGAATAAAGAATACACTTGAAGTGGACTTGAACTTTTGAAGCAACGCTCTGGACCCGATCTTCCGCAAAAATGGGCCCACAAAAATGAAGGCTCGAGTGCGCTTCTTAATTATTCTATAGGAATAAATGAACCGCCTTTTTGCGCTCTTTTATTTTCACGGCCTAATTATAATAGAACTGTAGTCATCAAACAATTACACCTAAACATTGGCGGAGCGCGCACAAAAACTCATTTATAAAGCCGAAATATACACCACCTGAATCACTTCATAGAAATATTTTGATATAAAACCAACAAATCAGTATTGAAAGGAGCTAACGCACACAATCGAGCGTTATATAAAACAAAAAAAAGAGTGCTTATAAACGCGTAACTTTGCCCTGTAAAAAATAGTTTTCAGACATTTCCTACTGACTTCAAATATACTCATTTCGATCGTTGCCAAATACAATGGTTATTAAAACCTGATGCAGGCACGGCTCACTGAAATGATAGGGGAGGTATTACAGGTTGTGTGTTTGTATGTGTGTGGGAGGGGAATGTGTGCGTTAGTGGACCGCGTCCAGCTTTCGTAGAACACGCTGGAATGAGCCGATGTTGCTAGAGTATTCAAATGATAGAGACTCGATTGGTTTTTTTTTCTTGGAAATAGCTAACGAAGAAAAGGATATAAAATTAATAAAGACCATTTCAATCGCAATGTAGAATAAGTTAACTAGAGAGGCATGACGTACAAAGTTAAAACAGTTTTGATTAACAGGCAGCAGTTTGATGAATTTAGCGAATGCTAAAAACAGGACAAACCTATTGATCTCTGTTACAGCGTTAGAAGTTTGAATGTATACGAAAATTTGAAGGCTAATAAAAATAGTGTTGAAAAAACGACTGCTCTACATTCTTGTTCTCTATGCAAAAGTCGCACGGCGGTGTGCACACATACGCGCGGCGCACACAGCCACGGGTAAAAGCGAGTAAACTAATACCGGGCCGGATTAATGCTTCAGTTAGTGAAAAAACTTTTTTTCAGCCTCCGCCGTCCGACACAGGGCCGCACTCGGATGCCTGTTAATCACTTCATATCTCGACGATTATCTAATTATATTCATATTGACATTTGACAAGATGTAAGGAAAAGAGTGCAATATTAACACCATAATTCTATGTCTGTTCAAGAACACACAACGATTTGACAATCGCACTTAATACGTATTTTAAATACTGTCGCGTTACGATGCGGGCTGTAGACGGTTATCTACCCATAGGCTACGCAACTTTCTCGCGAATTATTCTCTTATCTTAAAACGGGAAATGCGACAATTACTCCACTTTAGACTGTACGAAAGTCATCGTTGACAATTCTATATATTTGTCGATAAGGTGGGAATTGCTGTAGGAGTAAATAAGTCTTTCGTTGACGGCACAGGCAATGACGGAGCGGAATCCGGGCCTGTGTAATGACTCCCTCCTCACTGACCTGCCTCTGTCTTGTACCCCACGCTTCAAAAGTTCAGCTCATTTGAGTGCTTGCGGAGATTTTATTACCCCAACTATACTCGCTTCGGTATTAAAATTTCGAAAAAAAAGGGTTGTACAGACGCGAGGCCGTTTAAGTGCGCGCATAAAGCTGACCGTTCACGGTTGCTTGATTTCAGGATTAGTTCGCTAATTACTGTTTTGAGACAGTTTCAAAAACCAGTTCTAACGGTTCTTTATTTTTAGGATCCTCGAGTGTCCACGGCAAAAAGTATACAACGATGCGATCCTTTGAGCCGTCCGGTATGAAATTACGGAGTGAAATTACAACTAATTCCGAGGTTTATATGTCGAGTGTTTGATATAATAAAAATTAGGCGCAACTCTAAACAAATGATAGTTGCCTTTTTCAATTTAACGAGGTTCTCCGCACAAGTATGACAAACTCCACGATGAATTATTAAATTAGAATAGTTTTTATCTTTAAAACAATCATTGCTAGTAATTTGTTTAAAATCGCGCACCCCATTTAGCCTCATGAAAGATTAGTGATTTTCATAAAATCAAGCGTTAAATTATCAGCATGTTTTTGCGTTTTTTTTTAATAAAATCTATTCAAGCTCGTTTTATTCACGAATCTGTCATCGCACCTCGCATTTATTTTATCTGAACAAATATGTAATCAGAGCCGCGATATATGTTTAATATGGCGGCCGCTGATCACGTGTCTAACAATAATTACTTTAGTGTTGCCAGTCGTCATTACGTCAAACCGCCTGCTTGCTCGCATTTTCACTATACTCAAGTTATTTCCCCGGGGCCTTTTGTCATTGCTATTTATTACTAAGATTTTCTACGACACGTATATTTTTTACTTATAAGTTTGATGGCTGATAAAATCAATACGTTTCATTAATATAATACGAAACTTTTTCGCACGATTGAAATGGGCGCTGTACCTTGGAATTCATATTTGCAATGTTTGTACCACTTCCCATGATTAATTTTTATGCCCGACAAAGCAAAGTCCATAATACATTGTTATCAACAATAACTTTTTGTCCTTGTTATATCCTTGTCTTTGCAGTGACCACTATCAAACGGAAGCGTTTGCGCACCATTTTATCTCGCTTTAACTGAAGTACCGTCCAATCTGAAAGATCCCTGGTCGCAGACTGTTCTTGTGTATCTCATTTGTCTAGTTAAGTATCGGAAGGCCATATTATAATGGTCAATGATGAAGAATGTTTGTAGTATTATATAGAATTGGTTCGTTAGTCTTTGTTTAATATTTTAACATGAAGTATTTAAAATAATAGTTAAGTTGGAGTATAGCACGAGTCCTATATATTAAATAAATATGTATTATTATATATACAATACATAATATAATATAATTATAATAATATATATTAGTCAATATATGCAATGTCCGGCTTGCGGATCTATGCTGAATTTACTCTTAAAACGATTAATAAATATACATGTATTTTGATCGATGCATCGATACAGATATACTATTTTTTATTTAGGTTAAAATGAGTCATCCTTGTATCACATGTCATAAGAAATTAGACATTGAAGTGTTGAGTAGGTGTCGCGTGGGAAATTATGAAATGTAAAACCGAGTGGTGTCACCGCCCTAAGATATTAACTTCTTCTACCCTACCTCACTACCTACAGTAGTAATATTCTGCAATGCCTATCTTAATAATATAAAGATTAATAGTTTAAACTTAGTAAGCGCTGGCTAGAATTGAATAATTGATCGTCTAAGGCTGTAAACATTCCAATAAATCTGGTACATGACTACTTCTTTTACAAATGGTCAACAAAAATTTATTCATAAAAACAGATGATTATCTGTGGCGTAATTATGACAGCTGTCTTAGCGGTAAAGATTGCGTGACACCACGGTTCCCGCCCAAACGTGTGTCGTGTCATTAGAGGCGTATTAAGGTTTTAAAGGCAAATGCTAATGAAAGAATGCCGCTCCCACTCCTTCGAGACCGGGCAAGGCGTGCCGTGCGTGTTCCTAACACGAAGACATGTCATGTCATGGCAATACACTTATTGTTTGTAAACTTCTGTATAATTAGTTGTCTAACCCGGTTAATTTTTTTAAAGGTCAGATCTACGCGAATACGAAATTTCATAAAGATTTATAATCAAACCACAACCTCACAATATGTACTTGTTACATATTTGAATATACTAACTAACTAAAGTTATAGCAAATATGCGTAGAGGTATTGTATGATCTACGACTGCCCAATCGCTCTTGGAGTACCTACAAATTGCGTAATTAATAACTCTGATAGTGCCCAAAATAAATAGGTCGATTCTAATCAAAACACACTAAAGGGTGTGGTAATTAACGCATTGTAATGGTTTGAAGACAAGATAAGGCCGGTCGGAAGAAATAGGCACTTTTCTAATTATGCTTTCATTAGTTGATGGATGCCTTACTCATGCTTACGCTAAGGAATTATGACGATAGGCGAAGCTCGCATGCAATGT
Source organism: Pontia daplidice (assembly GCA_963693355.1). Lineage (NCBI taxonomy): Eukaryota > Metazoa > Arthropoda > Insecta > Lepidoptera > Pieridae > Pontia > Pontia daplidice. Next base: position 9,141,583 of record CAVNZL010000138.1, on the reverse strand, counting down.
TTTATCTTCTTGTGCGATCATTGTTGTCTTTAGATCACGCGAGAACTATTGTATAATATAGTCATAGACTTAAAAGTCTCTCAGTGTGTTTGAACACTAACAAGTTGGACCCTTATCAGCATATTTCCATTTATAATGTCTCATAAAAGTTGGATATTGATACGAGCGAAGTGGGCCACAGGAAGATTGGCCGGCGACCGCGGCGTTAGGCCGCACATGGCCCGATACTCGATTACTACGATAAGTACCGCGCCTTGCGTGTTTTAATTATATTATTAAGGATGCCCAAACTAATAAGTCGTAATGGTTACCCGCAATGATATGTAAATATACGCCTCGCCTTAACTATTAAGCGCGTTGCGTGTGGAAGTAAAAGACACATTGGATACCATTTAGTACCGAGTGTGACATTCTTTTGGGCCAAAGTAGTTTGTCATTAATTCGCCTAAACAAAACTACCATCCGTAAGACGTAAAAACTAGAGTGACGCGTAATTAGCAGCTTTTTAGAAGAAAAACTACTCATAAACTTCCTCGAAAGGGTAGGATTAATTACTGGAGGTGCTTACATGAGCGTGGCGCGATATAAATGGCCGGCCACTTGGCACCCTAGCCTCGCCTGGCCTTATTAAAAATGTTAACACGTAAATTAGACTCTACGGTGGCACTGTATTAGCCAACCAATTAAATTTTAGAGTCAGCTCACACAATGGCGAACTAGGCGAGCTCACACCCGGCTGGATGCGAAACAGAATAGCCTTGCCGTGTGAGATCAACCCCGTCATTCGTTTCCTTCGCACTTTGATAACGTTTCCAGTGTTTGAAAAAAATAAAATCGCGCACTCAAGTTTTTAATTACAAAAAATTAAATATTGAACCAAGTATGTACGGCGCGAGTTAGCGCGGTAAGTTAAAAAGCCATATGAAAATTGCGACGTAAGGCTGGTAGCATTTCCGTTGCCGACTGTGAGAGTCCTTGCATACGAGAGAATTTATTCTCAGTTGAATTAATAAAAAATATTAACTTTATAAAAGTAATTCTGATGATTGAAAATCTTGTTTCCACATTTCCCTTTGCCGTTTCAATGCAACGCTATGATAATTTCACGCTGTCTAACTTCATGAGCGCGGTGTTTACGAGATGAATAAATTATTAATTAAAAAAGTCGTGAGCATGTCGTTAAAGGCATCAGTGGCCGGCTTTGCTGCAGCAGGCGGGCTATTGTGTCGCCAGGTCGGCCGTGTGGGAGCGGGTAAAAGGTTTTAGTTTCGCCTAGTCTAAGTGCACACCCTCGTGCTAGTTGGATGTGTATAAAGATTAATTGGAGTGCTGCAATTCTAACAATTTACGACGCCTTGTAGCGGGCCGGCCGCAGACCACTTCTGCGCAACTTAATTAAGCGAAATAACTTAAACGAGTCACCGTTGCTAATTAGAGCTATCGTCGCGGCTAATTCTCCGAGTGACTCTTTGTTTGCCCGAGTTTCTTTGAGTTGCGCGCTAAAAGAATTTGTCTTTGCATCGACTTTGAAGTATGTTTGTTTTGGACCCCGAGGACTTTGAACGTCGTGTTAATTCGAGAATAAACTTTCGTATACTGAATAATATTATTCGGAAGTGGTTGGAGTTTTTAAAAGAACCGCTTTAAGGTCGGTACACACTGGGCGACGGAGCGATAGCAAAAGACATTGAAGGGTTCTCGCCTTTAGAACCCTTGAGGTGTGCACACAGTACGTCAACAAGTGGCTAGTTGGCGTGTATACAGCGACTGCGTCTTTTTGCCAATAGTGGAGTAAATATTAAGCGTAATGAGCCATTATTTGTAAGCAAAGCGCTTATCATCTATAATAAGACTCATTAATTTTTATTTAGTATGTTGATAACATTAATTATGAATTCGTGAACACATATACATTGAAATTATTATGTAAATAACGTATTTATGATCTTTCCTCAATGTAATGAAATTTATGTGTCTGCGACAAAACTCCAATTTTAGAATTTGGGAAATTGAACGCTTGGGGTATTTAAGTAAATAAAATTGCTAAGAAAATGTTCACAGAATAATTCAGTTAATCGTCACTTCCGTTTGAAAATATCATTTGTGTTATAGACACCTAGATAATTACCTTCGTGTGACCCTCACCCTTTCAGTATTTCAGAGATGTTTATCGTAAGGAAATGGGCATTTTCCGTTGTCCACAATGCAACCATTAAGGGTACAATTTTAATGGTAAGTTTCGACGGAAAATGTTTTAAAATTGACGCAGTAATCGCGATGAGTTGTCAAGAATTCTTATTCTTATATATTTTGTTTTATTTTTATTGCATCAATTATAACAGGTATCAAGAATTTGGGATTTTACGCCTACAATTAAATTTGTTCACCGCGATAATTAAAGTAGCTACATTATTATTACGAGGATTCGTTATCGCTTCGCGGTCAACGTTCTCTATTAATTTACTTTTCTTGTGGTTAATATCCTGTTCAAGGAGGAAAATCTCCAGACAAATTTTAATTAAACTTGGTTTCTCAGCGGAAAAACACGAATATTCGTTTATTTATAATTAGTATATTCTCGTAATTGTAATAAATACGCATTGCCTAAAATTACATAGATATAACACGTGAAAAGCTTTTACGAAGCTTATCAAAGATAAAAGAACCAGCTCAAGATACGAGCATAAAGCTGTGATAACAACAAATTAAAGTGTTGAGCAAACATTGATATCTTCGTCTCTATCTTTGTTATCAAGTGTGAGTGGGATGTTGAGTGCTAGAATATCAGTAGATATGTAAAGAAGGGGAAGTTATCATAGGCACGCGGCGATGGCAGGTACCTCATATCAACACTTAGATAGCGCGAAAATTGGTCAAGTGGAAATCAATACTGAAATATATTTTCCCATAGTACCTCTGTTACACATTACTGTTCATGGATTTATATTTGAGTCGTTTTATTATGATGTATGTAGATTATAACCATAGATAATAATTTAAAATTTATATTTTGATAATTCGGAAATTCGATGCGTTAGCAAAGTTTTTGTTTTCATTGACTGATTAAATAGGGATGTTACCCCGCTATTTATTATTAGGAAATAGTGAATTTTCACCCCTTTATTGAATTATAACGGGGTGATTGGATAATCGTAGACGAAGACACTGTGATTGCTCTTAATTTGTTTAGCTCCAAGATTGTTCAACGCTACAGACAATAGATTGTCTCTGGTAACAAATAACTGATGATTAATTTACAAAACGATGAGCCTTATTAAATATTTGTTCATTTTTTAAAATGGGGAAAGCGTTTAAATTAGAAATAGTCTAATATAATAAAAACACTTACCTAAAGTTTGAGAACCATTTGACGAGCTGTGCAGTGTTGTTCTTGTTGAACTTGATGTCGGGGAAGTACATCTTGAGTACCGCAGAACTCGGGTATCGCACCCAGAAAAACATCAGCTTTGCCTTGCGCAGATGCATCGGAGTTAATGTCGAAGAGTGCAATGGAATTAAGGATCATATCGGTTTGACAAATACACGAACATTACAATGTTGTATGATTATGCAATGGATTATTGTATTAACGGTATTACATCTCATGTCGATTGTTCGCCTATTGTCTATCAGGAACAGCCGTTTCTCAAGTAAAATCGAATACAATTTATTGGATTAATTTGATCCACTTTATTTTATTCGCCAAAATATATACTTATAATTGGCGTTAAAGGAATTAGGCTAAGAACTAATTACAGTTAATGGCTATAGATATCGAGTTATTCTTGGATATAAGGAATGCTGGTAAATCTGATTATATCCCTGTATTACGTCGGTTCAACGAAGCACCACAATACCTTAATCCATTTGCATCTAATCTTATAAAGCACCTTACCTGATATCGCACTCGGCATCTAGGTACTGTTGAATTAATTAACTATTGCTGTACGACTGTTTTATATAATAAAGTATTAAGGTTACCAGGCTACTTTATAAAACTAATATCATTTAAGCCGTTTTTGTTTTACTAGTGGAAAACACATTTTCCTTTCAGACGTTGCCCAAGTGACTGGAGACTGTAACCGCAAACATTTGTGGGGTTTCAAGAGTCGTATATCTAACTGTTAAGTAGGAAGTAGGCGGCCGCAGTCGTAAGGTTAAACGTAGAAATAAGATATCTGTGGACGTTTGCGTGTACGGCTTGAGGACTTGACCGGATTATGTAAACAGTGGCTAGTGTCAATTATTCGATCTTAGTTTTATAAGCCGAGTGCGATGATTGTAAAACTATTAGTAGTCTATTAAAAAGGATATAGTAGGCTGAACTCCGTCGTAAGGCAGGTCAGTGGAGTTGCAGTCCGAGTGTGGGTCCTGCGTGTCCATGTGGTGCGGGTGGTGGGGCGCGTGGTGCGGGTGGTGTGGGTGATGGCGCAGGTAGTCGGGCGAGCTGTGATGCGCTGCTGCCAGCAAGGGATGCAACATCGTTGGTGCGTTTGGCAGCGGTGGAGAATCCCGCTCCGGCGCTGGCGGTGACCGCGCTAGACCGCCACCAGCCACAAAAAATGGCGAGTAGGGCGAGAACACTTGACTCTCGTGTAACGACGGATTTGGAATCGCAACTGATGTCGGCAACGCCATGCCCCCTGGGAACGGGCGAGGTGAAGGCGACTCGGGGAATTTGCTTTCGGGCGATTGCCCCATCCCTTCGCCAAGGATTCGGCTGACTGTACGAGGCGTGATTCGCGTGTCTGTCACCTTATGCCGCTTGGGCTTCTTTGGCGTCACGACTAAACTCAGGGGTTCACTGGGGTCGATATTCTGTTCCCGGTCAAAATGTCCATTCATCGGGCCGAAGTGTGAGGGCATCGGCTTCTGCGGCGTCTGGAACAGGCCTGTTGGGGGTCGCATGTGAGCGCCGTGGCCTGGCCCGCCCGCCTCGGGGTGCAGCGGGAACGCCGCGCCGCCTGGCGCACGGGGGCCATTCATATGACTCATAAAAATTGGATTATTGGTCATAAATGGAACGCCATTTGGGGCGCCCGGGTGATGGACGGGTTGGTTACCTGGCATTTGTCCCGGCGGTCGCTCAGGCGCTTTCGGCGGTGGAGATTTTCTATCCAGCATTCTCGATGCTCGTATCAGGTCTTTGTTCAGTTGCTCCGCAGCAGCCGCGGCTGCTTCAGACTGTTTGCCCATTATGCGTCGCTGATGCACAAAACGAGTCACAATAGAATCAATTAGACTTGCCAAAGACGCTGTGATTTCATTTTTAAGAACCTCTGCGAGGCTTTCTAGGTCTGCCCCCGTTATAGGCCCGACAGATCCTGCGTTACTACGTAATGCATCTAGTCGTTCTGCCAGCTCAGAAGGTAGGGGTGGTTTAGGCGTCTGGCCCATTTGTCTTTGTTGGGGCGAGTGTTGGTTAGATTGTGGCCTTTGTTGTTGATTATTTTGTTGGTGCTCACTAGCCTCTTTCATACGCGCTTCTTGTTCTAAAAATAATTTTTGGCTAACATTTAAATACATGGCGGCTGCATTACTGAGGTGAGGATGCGTATGCGGAGGGTGCATGTGTTCACCATGAGGCAGATGCGGCAGCATGGGAAGTGATCCATTGAAGCCAGGCGGCAGGTGAGGATGGGCGGCTTGTATCTTAGCAGAGATAATTTTGCTCATAGCCTGAGAGAGCATGTTTGGTGGTGCACTGTTAGGTATTGGTGGTGGAACTTGCTTCACAGGTGACGCAGGCTCTGATTTAGGAACAGTTTCCTCAGTCTGTTCTACGTCGCTAGAGGCACCATCGTTGTCAATAGTCTCTGACTCCTGACCCATTCGATTACAAAGTTGCAAATATTTTTCTTGCATCTCGGCTAATTGTTCTTGCATAGTTCTTAATTGTGATTTTAAAGCATTTTTTTCTACTAACTTTTGTTGTATAGGAGGTCGCTCACCATCGTCGTCGGAGTCCTCAGACACGGTTTGTGCACTACTGCCATGGCTGGCACCGTACCTCTCTGCCGCACCATCATGTTGTTGCGGATGGTACAACTTTCGTTTCTTACACCCGTTCACTTGAGGTTGCTGAGGCGCAGGGCTAGAGCGCATTGTCGACACTATGTTCTCAACACGAGCACGTTTCACATCCTGTGGTCGCGGAGAAGACCTTTGAGCGTCACTATCGCGGTCTTCAGGTTCCGACTTCGGAGCGAGAAGCTGTTCTGAAGGTGGCGGCGCAGGCGGCGGTGAAGTGCGAGAATCGCATGCGTTGTCCAGCCTCAGAAGTGCGTCGTCGAGGTCTGGTCGCGAATCCCGCGACATCGGCCGCTCAGGTGACCGTTTTTCTTCCTTAGGCTCATCGTTATTATTATTTGCAAGCACGTTATTATTATCCGGGGAGAGTCGCATGAGTTCCTTCTTGTGACTCTGAAGAATATCTCTGAGAACACGATCGCGAAGCACATCACCATTGTTGGTGTCGTCGCCGTTGTCCTCCTGTTTGGGTGCGCGGCCCAGCAGCTCGTTGAGCATTTCAGCTGGTGCGTAGCAAGGACCAAAGAGGCCGAAGTGTTGGCGACCCTCGAAGATGGCGCCGTAAAGTCCCCCACTCATGTGTGCGGAGCGCGCAGGCGCGGGTCCGTTCGTCGCGAGAGTTGAATAAGAATTGCGCGGCTCACCGGCGTCCACGCGCTGTCTGACGCGTTTCTGTTTCTTTAGGAGCTTATCCGAGTAGGGCGCGTGTGAGTCGGCCTCCTCCTCCGATGACATCATCCGCTAGACGGGCCTCGATTGGCCGGACGGGCGGCGGGCAGGCCCCCGCGCTACTCGAGCCGCATCGCCCGCTCTGCAATAAGGAGGGGAGCTTGATCAACACACCTGCTCTATACAAGCGCGCGCGTCTCTACATTACGTCTTGAACGTCAAAATGGAACGCATGTCGACTACTATTTCGTATGACAACTTTCCGAAACTAAAACTTATTACGTAAAAACATACATGACTATAGTAACTTTACTGTGTAAAACTATTTTCTCAAACTAATCAAATAATTAAGATTATTATAGACCTCTAGAAAGAGTATTAAATTAGCAGTTGTTATATTGATTATCTAAATTTCCAATTATTTGTTGATCTATTGTGAACTTTTCTAAATTCTTGTATATATTTATTACGCATGCTTATTTATTATAACACTTATTTTTGTTGGCTGTATTTCAATTACTAATTGGTATTGAAGTTCAAATAATGATTAGGAAAATGAACGACATCCTACGTACTAATATTAATCCAAACTAAAACAGCGGATAAGATTGATCAGCGTTAGGCAACTTGATAAATTATGGCAGCAACCATTCGTACATTGTACACGTATTAATTCCTTTCAGAGCGTGACTTTATTCAAACAGGACAATAGAATCTAAAAATGTCAGAAATAATTCTATGAGACACGCGGCATTTGTGCGTATTTCCATTGCATTACGGTATGTCTAATAAGATTACTAAGACGCTTAAGAATATTCTTTTATAATTAGATTACTTGGTCCTACAGTGGCGTGTCTTGCGTGTCTTTCTCACAAGGCTTCAATCTTTTTTATTCAATAAGCCTACTTCACCTACATTGTAAATCTTTAGCGAAGTACGTAACATTTTAATAATATTAATTTATTGTATTTAGGTCGTTTTGTAGCGTGATTATTAGCGCGTTAGGTTACACTTTTAAAGTTTATTTCAATAATGATTTAACCCTTGTGTTCCCCATTAAATAGATCCCGTATTAAAATTATTATGTGCAGACAGAATATTTTTAGAAAAAAAATCTTTGTAAGGTAACCTAAGAAGAGAACTTTAAACTTTTCTAGAAAAATTACAAACAGTTGAATTTGTTTCGATTTTCTCGGCAGCGTTTTGTTCAACAATGGAGCAATGTTCATCTCGCGTCTCTACCAACATCCGCAATTTGCCACAATGAGATATTATCAATAGCGGATGACTTCCGATGGTGACCAGCCACTTGCAACCATCGTCACGGTCCAACCCACCATTGGTCAACTTTACTGAACGCTCTCCACGCCTATGTGGCATGGAAACTTGCTTTCTCTGTATACATTGTTAAATATGTTTTATTTTGAATACCGGATTTAAAACATACATCAATAAATTATCCAAAATAAATCAATAAATTTTGTAATTTAATAAATTGTTCGTATGAATTTGTTTGCCTTATACATTTTTTTTCTCTTTACGTCCATTACGATTTAATGGTGGAACTGACTCTCAATCAATTATAATCGAGACATCATTTATTTATTTAGCGCACTTGATTTAATTTATACGTATAACATATTTTAAGTATTATTATATTAAGTGTATCTTATTAGAATAACAAAGAGTTCACAACAAGAAAATAGAATATACAGGTTTAATTTGTACGTAAATATTTTATTACCACAGATAATTGAAGGACAGCGGATACGTTTGCTAAGTTCCCACCCCTTGTTTATAATAAAATTCGTGTATCGTAATTCGTGCACGAAACTACTCAAATAATTACGACTCATGAATACATAATATTTGAACGATTGTGGCCAAAATTGCTCAATACAAGGGTATTGTAATTATTGAATATTGAATTATTCAGTTGGGAATGTTAGCCAAGTGTCACATTCGAGATATTGAAGAGATATGATACCGAAAATCTATCACAGCTCGTGAGAATAGATTTTTGAAATATATTCATCGATGTTTATTTAATGTACGTCAAACAGTTTACATTCTAAGTAACTAATTGTTAATTACAGTTCGGCAAAAGGGTCTTGTCCCAATTTTTCCTCAAAATTAATACTAATGGCTAAAAAAGCATATTATGGTGACGTTTTGACAGTCTTATTTGCCTTTTCGATTATGTTAAATCTACTTAAAACGCAGTCAATATAGGTACGATTCGTAAAACTATTATGTAACTTACGTACAAAATTATAAAGTATGCAAAACGAATTCGATGTTATGGCATTATATGAACGCGAGGACGCCCTATAGGACCTGTTGATATGCATCCATATTGAACTAGGGGTGCCCTTTCAACTTGAAGTGTTGTTCTATGTCGATAAATTGGAATTTGTGTGAATATCGTAATTTGTCAGTTTAAAGAACAAATGTATAAAAAGAAAACTTGAGGTGTTTAATTATCTATAGTATATTCCTACGTCTACACGTTCCTATGTCTCATATCTCGACATGTCCTCTGCCACTTTAGGTATTTATTTCTTTTTTCAGATGTTATTTGTGAACACAAGATTTCAATTTATAATCATGTTAAATTTCACTAAATTTTGAAAAAAAAAAAATGTTGCAGTTTCGAACGTACACTTTGCAGTAATACTACATTTCGTTATATATTAAAGCATCTCCCAGAAGTATTAGGTCTATTTTTCCATTGCTCAATTTTCGTAGTGTGACCATAACGGGTTTCCTAATACAGATAGGAATCTGTATTATGTGCTATTTGTCTTGCTCTGTACGAACAAGTCTCAATTGCGCACATAATAAAATACGTTGATCTTATTAAAACCATGTGTAAATTTTAACTCCACTATTGATGAAACTCATAATTTTTTAGTTTATAGGTGTCAAAAGATATTCAGTATTTGGTTTTTGTAAGAATATATCGTAGGATCTACTATTTAAGACTATGTACCTATTTATACATATAATTGCTCATTTGCAAACAACATTCCTACGAGATTCGATATAAACTCATCGACATCCTACCTCCCTCGTGTTTAATTTGGCGTGACCTAACGTCGTCTAATTTTTACGGAAATATTTCCCTTCTCTACATCATTCCCATGCAATAAAAATAAAGAAATTAACAGATTTTCAAACTACAAGCGTATTAATGTCATAATTTTAAAGTGGGTTTACGCGAAGACTCAGCGAAACGTAATTTTTATTTAATTTGAAGTACTAAATAGAGCTACAATGACCTTATGCTTTTTATCAAGCTCGTAATCATATATAATTATAATCTATCGTTAATTGTTTATATACAACTTGAAAATTATTCTGCTCCGAAATATTTAAGAACTTACACAGACATGTAGATACGTATTTAAAAGAGACAGGCTATTGCCACTACCATAATATATTACCGTTTGTCTATCTTTATTTGCAAATATTTAATTGCAATAATAATAATGATACAATCTATCACCATATGCCACCCTTTGCGAAGTGGTGGAATTCGTGGGAATATTCACCCTCGCAATACCTTTGGTACCATAAGTCACCGGTAATAGTCACCGGACCATGTCAGGGGCTGTAATAAGACAGGACAGGTGGTCATTTTATACTTATTATTTTTCCTATATTCCAATTATCCAGGTACGAAGAAACACTTCTTCAAATATCGTATCGACTCTTCGCAGAACCTTCTAATTTATTATTATTATTTACTCTTTATAACATATTTTGTTTCTATATTGCATGTGTCATACAATTTCAGCTCCGCGCGGCATTATAGTCATACAGATACTATTTTGCGTGTTTAACTAAGCTCAATCGTAATATTTATGGTGATTATTTAATGTGACTGTCATGTAATTCAGGCGGGCTCAAAAAAGGAGGTAGTATCGTATTTTACGTGATAATTTCGTTAAAGAACCGTAACATATTCTCTCATTGAAATTCCAAATCGTGAAGGAGAATTTTCGAAATGACAATCGAAATATTGGAAATAACGCGGGCACCAATTCGTTATATGTTTATTTAAATTTGACATCGTCCATTTTAATCTATTAAGTGTTATTCGCCCGTTTTAGCTCATGACAAATAATTATCAATACCAATGAAAGACACATGTTGGCTTATCTGTAGTCGCTGGCTTGCGTCAACTTGCGATATGATTCAAACGTTGTGGGCGTTTGTGTGATAGTAATATGAACACTTAATAACCTTAATATTTTCGTCATTGGAGATTTATGTCATTTATCTCAAACACTTCCTGTTGAAGCGAAATTGATGTGTTGGTCTCAAGGCCAAGTGGTTTGGCACGAGAGGTAGTGACAAAACTAGCTAAAATAATAAGGTACATTAATTTACGCAATCGTTAAGAAACCCTAGTTTTCCGATTTAATCTCTTGAATTTAAACAGTAGTGTAATGTTGAACATTGCTGCTGTAAAATAACCCCATAAATTATAACATGAGACTCGTATCTTCGTATGTGGTCACAGAGCCCGTAACACATATTATTCTCAATAGTAAAGAAGTTATATACCAATATCTATACAAAAACAAAATGTATAAAGTTTGATTATTCATGCGGCATGGTGTATATTCGCACCCAAATTCCATCCAGTCTATTCCATGAACAGTGTAGTATAATCTGTCTATCCTGGTCTTAGAAAAAAAAACAGATAATATAGTCACGTTATTAATATTGCCAAGTATATTTTGTTAATAATTCCTCTACGCTCGCGTAGCTATTTGAAAGCCATCTACGAGGCTACGAGCTTATACGTAGCAAAGGCTTTTTATAATCCATGGAAAATGTCGGATCTACCTACTTAATATCAGTGAGCTCTCCATAATCAGCACTAAAGATATAGCAGAAATTAATGGAGCGTTCTAGAAAATGTCTTATATTTAAAACATGACAGTCACACAGGGGAAAGATGAATTTCGGAATCGAACGATCAATTGTAAAATTGTGATAATCTGTTAATGTCTATCGTCTGTTTTAGAAACACTGAATTTTCGAATGAGTAACAAACAAGGAAAGAATTTTGGTACAATAATGGCAATAATTAACGTTGCCAACGTATATTATTCATGTATATATAATACATTCAATTATAAAAGTAGTTATAAAATAAGCAACAACCGTCATTTAAGTCCAGTAAAGGGTGAAGTCAAGCAATCAGTATGTATAAGTTATGAGTTGGGTAGCGTGTCTCTCGGGCCATTATTGCTTCTATGAAAAAGGACATTTTGCCTTATCGTTGGATATCACGAGAATAAAAACCGGTGATAAGATCGCTATGGGTGGTGCTCGCACGTTTATCGACATCGATATACACTTATTCGTTTCACACCCGGTCGATTAGCCAAAGGTTTTGTAACAGAACTTATAAACATAGATTTTTAGTAATACCAGACCAGAGCCATCACACAAATATAGACCGTAAGCGGGATCAAATCACCTGTTTGGCAGCGTTTTTACTAAAATGATTTATTATTTGAAAACGCTAACAATTATAGAACAAATAAGAGTAATTTATTTTATAGTATTTTTCTGACATCATAAATGTGTGGATACTTGGACATATTTACGTAGTAATACTAACTGATAGTCAAAATGAGCTTCCAAAGGTTTATTAATGTTGTATAAACCTTATAAATTCTTAGAAGAACACCGAAAACTACATCCCACAAATCGGCTCACGCCATTTGTCGACTAAGCACATCCCTAGCGCGGTAGGTTGGAAGACAGGCACTTATTAGTCGTCATTATCTATCGCGGTATCGGCCGTGACATATGGCCAATATTGGACGACCATATCTGCTATGTCATGCGAGAGAACGCCACGCTAGCCCCTTTGTGTTGAAAAACCTTAATTGTCCTTTGTTTGAATCTACATGCGATGCTAGGTATTTAATGAAGGTATGCTAACATCGGGAAAGCACCATCATATAATCAAGTTACGTTTTTAATCACGCAAGACGTGAATGTGGGAGAATGATAAGCACAAGCCAGGACACTCTTGTTTTATCCAAACAATTACAAAAATTATAAAACTTTTTATTCTCCAAGTACATTTAAGTAACCTTTATAAAGAAATTCGTTTGAGTTAACTTTTGAAAACTGTTTGAGATATAAAAAATGATACTCTAGTTACATAACCCCAAAAACAATAAATAGTATAGGTATATCATCGTTCTCCACAAGAATAATTGTCGCGTACTATAATTTCGTTGTAGCCTGACGGAATTCACAATAGTGACTATGTTATACTTAGTTATAAGATGTAAATGTATTTTTAGCGATTAGTGTAAATAAGTTCTATCATTTTAGCGATTTATTTATTTATTTATTTATTATTATAAGCAAGTTGTAAAGATAGACTTGTGTTTGGAAATAAATAAATAAATAACTACTGCTACATAAGGTTTATAGTGTGAACCTATTTGTTGATATTTCAAATTTGTACTAATCTAAAGAGTCTATAAATATGCCTGAAATTGAATATAATATTGCAACACATCCTGTCTTATCTTCGGCCCCACTTGACTCAGATAAGCTTCACGGCGCAAGCTTTATATTGATTACATTATAAATTTATTATAATATCTTCAAGCTCAGTGATTATGGTGGAACACGTTTTTTTGGTGCTTGTTTTTTTTTTTTTCCCCCGGGGGGAAAAAACTTTTGGTTTGTGGGAAAAAAAAAAAAAATTTTTTTTAAAAATTTTCAAATCCAGGATTGTGGTGTTTATATCATACTAGCTGATCCGGCAAACGTTGTTTTGCCATACATTGGTTCAATTTTCAATTAATAAATTAAAAATAAGGGTTGATCGTAGAAGGGTGAAAATTTAGGATTCCTGTGTTCACTTTGTATGTGCAGAACAATAAAACCAAAATTTCGTCTTAAAAATAAAAATATATTGGGGTGGACGCTTAACATTTGGAGGAAAAAATTCAACCTCAATACGCTTACTTTCATGAGAATCGGTCAAGCCTTTCCGGAGAGTCTCAAGTTGAACTTGTGAAGTGATTTTATATCATTGGATGAAAATTGCGATTCCCATTAAAAGCATTTGAAGCAACAAGAGTAAGTAAGAGTCACGTCAAACGTAAAACGATACATTTACGCAGAATCAAAATTAAATAGACAAATGCATCCCAATTAAAAAGTTCTGAATTGATCAAATAAAACCGTTTTTACAAATTATAGGTCCGCAGGATATGTTGAATTAAAAGTTGAAAAGAAAATTTTCAATACTGTCGAGCAAAATGATCTTATTTTATCAAAAGATCCATCAAAAGGTCGGGTTATAGTGGTTGTATGGTACTCGTCATTGAATGGGGTTCAATTTTAAGCATTACACTAAGCGTTTCCAATCAATGATACACCTACAGAAGCCACTATACAGTTAAAGTGGATTTTACTTATTTTTATAAAACCTCTTAAATATAAAATATATGTTATGTTTTTTGTTTTTATGTTTGCACGCAAAGAATCATCTATATTGTCAGTCTGTTTGGTAGAAGTTGCCCAAAGCAAAATATAAAAAAATATTACAAGTGTTTTTGCAAATTTTTTCATTGTAAAAAATATATTCTGTGGTTGTCCACTAATATGGAAGCTTATCGTATCTTAAAAATAATTTATGGAGACACTTGTCAAAATGTCAATAAACATAGATCTATTGTCGATGGGTTAAGCAAACACGGACACTTGTACCAAGAAGTTATCACGAACAAACAACGTTTTATCTACATTATAATGAACACGCTTCCGTCCTTAAGTTTTTGCACTCATTAGGGAATTAAACGATAATTTTACGGTTCTTGAAAAAATTGTCGTTTCCTCTCGATAACGCGATGTTTGTGGGACGTAAGTGATAAAAATAATTAGTCTTCGATTATATTTAACTCCATAGATGTTAATCGTTATCATAACATGGCCTTATAGTCGCTCGAACGTAGTAGAAATGTTTACAAATGATAAAAATATAACTCCGGTAACTTCTTCATCGGTTTTAGTAATATGACGTAAATTTTCAACAAAATAGATTATTAATTTTACAAGTAGACCAGCACTTTACTCCAATAGTAAGAAATGCCAATATTTCAGGGATACCAATACAAATCATCGACCAATTCCCAATAAAATCACAAGCACGACTAATAACATTCAATTTAAGCTATAAAGTGTAACTAGACAATTGCCGAGGAGATGGCCAGTCAAAACATCTGAGTGCTTACTCTACTTCCAGCCTAACTACCGTCAAATTGTCTCTTCCTCTGCGACACGTTGATCACAGAGTAAGGATGGATACACACGATATAAACTACATAAAAATAGCTTTGATTTGTTAAATGTTAGCAGATTCTATATCGGGATTAGAGGCGGTTACAGCTAAATTGAAGGAACGGTTAACACGGGTGATGGAAGGCTTTAAAACTGTAGTCAATATTCATAGTTTGAATTAGACGGCTCGTTTTTGACCAGTTAAAAACATGTGTGTCGTAAATAAGCGATAATGTATATGATGTTAGACGAAACAACGTAATTTGACACTTCCACTAAATATTCACATAACTGTAAGGTCATATAAAAATATATGGAGCATAAATATTCAATTCTTTGCGTGGTTTAAAATGAGAGAAAAACTGAGAGGGTTTATTTTCTGAATGTTTAATGAGCTATCAATATTCTTTTGTATCGTGATTTTGGCGTCTGACTTTAAACGATTATTAAAAGCTCGTGCGTGCAATAACACTGAAATAATTAAAATTGTTAACGATATTTATATTTTTTTCGAGGTTTCGTTATTTCGAACAAATCCGAAACTTGTTTGAATAACCCGCAAATTGGTATGTAGTTTCGTCGCTAGACAGTGACAAACCCAAAATAATTTTACCTGGTAATCGAACTACTACGTTCCAATTAGTAAAACAAAATATATAAATTCTGATTCATTGGTTATATAGAATGTTGTCATTATATAATCAGCGTAGTAACAACTTAGTGTCGTATTTAATGTTTTAAAACAAAGTTACACCCATTCAAATTAACAATGTAATCCATAGAAAATTACAGTAGAAAAATAAATTACTGAAAAACAACTTAAAAGCTCTAGTCTTATTTACACATAACAGGAAAAGAATGGAGATTGAGTTACCGGTGTTTAGTCAATCAGTTTTAGAGGTTTAATAAAGGGCAGGAAGGATGACAACTTATAGAAATTTTTACCGTATATATACCCTATGCCGGAACGCGTAGATTGAGTGAAGTTCCGTCGCAACAAGCGGTGCGCGTACAAGATTGTTTCCTCGTTAACTTACCAATTGAGCAGGCGTTCTTGGCCCGAGAGGGGCTCTGGCCAATTTATAATCTGTATCATTTTGTTACTAACATAGATAATCATGGGCATTTAGGTATTTGGACTGCGCTTTTATGGAAAATTACAGTGGCTTTGTTTGATATATAAGACGTACTGCATTTAAATTGATTATAGTGAAATTAATCTGTGCTAATTCTTTAACACAGGATTTCTTAATGTACACATAACGGGTGTTTGAAAATTGAGTTTTCATGAGTTTCAAATTGTAACGGGAACATTCTTACGTACAATATCTCGGAAATTCCTAAAGTTGCAACATAGTCGTTAAAACAAGAAACATCGAGACGCAACGGCGCAAGCAATATTAGAAGTTGTATTGCCGAAGTTGCCCTAACAATATCTTGAGCAGCCAAAAAGATCTGGCCTCCAGCCAAAGTGCGCTGGTACATACATTTCCAAACACATTCTTTTTAAAAATTGCTGTCATACAGTTTTATAGAACATATTTTAAATTTGTGTAAATTAAAATCGTATATAATAATAAAATATCGAAAACAATTTTCGATGTCCCTATGTGTAAGTTATGGTATAAGGACCGCAGTGTTTGAACAATTAACATGAACCGTATTTATAGGAACATGTTAGCCAAAGCCGTACTGTGACAGAGATGATATGAACGAGCCAGAGATTTCCATGCATAATGAAACTTCTTGTTCTAACTGTTGTTCTAAGTCTAATGTCTAAGCCTTGGGCTTGTTTATGAAATGAATTCTTACGTTTTAGGTCTTAGGAGATTACATTCCTGGAACAAGAACTGTGGGGAACAAATGTTTATTAGCGCTTTCTACCAATGTCAAACATCTGCTGAAATCGAAGATTGTTTAATATAAATTATTAACGTAAACAAGAAACATTTACGTTTTAAACCATAATAGCATTCTAGCTCTTGAATCTATGTGCTAATTCAAATCTCTGAGAAAAGTCTATCTTAACTTCATAATCGGGTCAGTGAATCCGCGAATAGGCCGGAAGTGAGTCACTTGTCATTAAATGGCGCAAGATGTAGGATGTAGCAAAGGTTAAATCCATATTGTATCCTCGCACGCTTCCTACTTAAGCGTGTTAATTGTTTTCATTCAAATATAGCACGCGAACAATTGTCTGAAATTGGATGACTTGTTTCGTAATGGAGAAGACGTCACATCGCTGATTATTTTATAGACCGCCGTTTCCCGTGACTTTGTTTACAAATCGCATAACCGGTGTGCCATTTTATTTTTAATCCTATCTTTGTCAATTCAATTAGTAAAATATTATTATCTAAGATAATAAAAAATAGTGGAATAAAACTAAGATATTTTCGTTATTGACTGTAGAAATAATTAATTAAATAGGATGATTTGATAATGAATTTAAAGTAATAAGCTTTTATTTATAAGCAGTAATATTTTACTAGATTACTATTACGATTATATTTGTGTTTTGCTTCATACTGTTTATATACCTGTAAATTTGGTATAAATATATCTAAATTTAAAAACAAACTGTTCTATACTGTATGGATTTTTTTTCCATTTTCACTTAAACTCAATATTGATTTGTATTGTATTTTGGCGCCGATTTAAAAAACATCAGCCTAGTGTATATTATGTAAATTTTGCTCACTCGCAAGCGGCGTAGCCCAAAATTTCATAATGAAATCAACTTTAACTCTTAAGTACAAAAACTGAGCTCCTACTATTCCACCAGTTCATTAGCAAGTTATATAGTTTAAAAATTAAGAATTCCCCCATTCTTTATCCCCACAAGTGTCTCTTGGTGTCTTATTTTTCTTACAAATCAAGTACGTCATTACTGACTTGATGAATTGAGCTGCGGTGTGAGCTATTTTACGGATTAATGACATTTCTTATATTTTTTCTTATTCGCTTCTAATTAAGGCTTAAGAAGCGAGGTTACAAAATATTTTCCTGCCATTCAAACGCTGGTTAGTCTTCGTGCTTGTCGGACTTATTACGATTTAATTTTTTTCGAAATTAAATTTAAATAATTTAACATATTTAAAACTGGCAACATGGTATCAATGCGATCGCTGGCTGCAACAAGCGTAAAAAAATATTAATTCCATTCAATGATAGTTTGGGAAATTTGTAAACGTCTTTCAGGTCTGAAGCGTTTGTTTTTTATTTAATTATATCAACTATAAAATTAATGGCCAAAATTAACAAATCTTATCCAAAATATATCCTTCCTAATTACCACTTCAGGTTCAGGTAGGTGTATTCAAATCGTGGGTTATTAATTAAATTGACTTGAATATTTATTATTTTGTAGGCGTTCCATGTACTCATCGCTTATGAAGCCTCCGTTCGTAGCACGAAAAAAATAACTTATGTGCGCTTCTTTTGTTAAATTTCTTTACGTGGTCGATTCTATCTAAATTAGTGTTTATATAAGGTAGATTTTATAATCGGTTACACAGGATTATGCAAACAAATTCTTATCAAAAATAGGTTATTGTTTTATTCAGATTGCTTTAGATTTATAATTAATATAGATAGTGTATATGATTCATCGTGCCAATATTTTTAGATAAAGAGTAACGAAGACCGCGAAATTAACGGGATCTTGTAATGGAATAAAGTTATATATGTAAACTATCGAATATAGTTATATTATGGAGTATAGATGAAGATAGATAGATGAGAATATATGATGACGAAACTTTAAGCCGATTATTAAGCTGACATTATAAACAAATTTAAATGTAAAATCTGTTCTTATTGTAGAGCTCGAAGGTAAAACAATATTGCTAATTGTTTGAGTTTATCAAATAGACCGAAATGTCTCCTAAACAATGTTTATCTTCAAGCCTGGTAGCAAGTTACAGGTCTAAGTCTGAAACTTAGGTAATAGAGCTTTATCTACGATCACAATTGCAGGGGCTGTACAATTTAAGTGCTAGATATGATCCGGGGGTTAATTTGTTTTGAATGCTTTAAGATTTTAAGGCCTAGGTCATTGAACCTCATGGTTTTATTATCTGTTACGAAAAACTAGCATACAGGAAAAACGAGGGTAATCAGTACCGGATGACTTGTGATCTCTAGTGGATACATATGAAAACAAATTGCATTTTAAGACACAAAGTACAATTAGAATGTAAATTCAAATTATACCAACCAAATACCAACCAGTGTTGCCTGTCAACTCACTTATCCCAATTTGTATGCCACCTATACATTATTTTTTAATTTTGTAAAATGACTTAGACAGTAATACATTTTTGAATTGACCACCTTAATTATCAAGTTTTCCCCACGTTGGGAAAAACGATGTAGACTATAGACAGTGACAACTTAAACACAATATTCATTTAAGCAGTGTTTGTCTGTAAACCAACGTCTTTGATAAAGAAATCACGGCTCAGTGGGATGAGCACGTAGCGTAATAAAAATGCGCATCTTAAGACAGAACGCGAGTCAAGTGTGAGCGCCGGGCGGACTCAAAGAACGGGAAATTCAGTTCATTACCGTCTTACTGCATCTTTACTAGTGATGTGATTTTTTATACATCCTTTTCCAACAGTCGATAGCGAGCACTCATATGATGTAAATACGCCGTATTGTTTAAATATTAATTACCCACACCTACGCATTTCTATTCAAACAACTTATACTTTTAATCTGCCTGGAGATAGAATAATGGAAACAAAGATAAAACGCATATTCCCATTGTGGCTATAATAATGATTATCAAGAAATATTCAAGCCTATAGGCTAGAACAAAACCTCACAATCTCATTGACAACGCGAACTGGAATAAAAAACAGGAGGAAAATACAAAAGATGTCGCCGCCTTATATCAACCGTGAAGAACAAGCGACGCTGGAAAGAAAAAAATAATTACTCAAAATAAATTTCAACGTTCCGCGATTGCGGAGTCACTCGAACTATCATCGCATAGCGAGCGGAACAAACTACCGCCAAGTGTGTCGATTTCCAACCTCCTCGAGTAAAAAAAAATATTCTCGAGTCGCAAGTTCAGAGGGGGATGGGGAGGGTGGACCTCCTTAACTGGCGGACAAAAAGAATGAATAGATCCGCCCCTTACCGAATACACCGAGCGGTATAATTCATACTTACGAGAGAACAAGGTTGACATAGACTTTTTTTTTATCGATGTACTTAGGCGGAGGTTGCGTTTTTTCACACTTGCCTCGGTCTTGAGACAAAGCGATTTCTCTTTGAGAGAATCTTTTAAGTCTGTGGATTTTCACTGCGTTCTTTTTAAGATGCGGGCTCTGCGTTTTTATTTCTTGACTTCCTATTCTCATTTAAATGCAGCAACATTAACAGTTTTATATTCAGATAAGCCCGTTAGCCTTATTTGTACTTCGAAATATTGTAAATGTGAAAATATTGTCGTATGAAAAAATAGAAACGCGTCTCTATTCCTTTCGCTAACAATAAATTACATAATAGACAAAGAAGATGGAGACACAGACAATAGCGAAAGCTGCGTTAAGCTCGTTTAATCTGTCATTTTCTTGAGCGCACTTTTTATTCATATGAATTACATAGGTCTCAACTACTTTCCATTTAACTCATACTCAATGATGTAATTGCTTTCTCTGATAAAGACATTTCGTCAATACGGACGTATTTTCTTGACAATTAACACACAACATATACACTTAATCAACACACTTATCCTAATTTAGAAACCGGTTGCTCAACGTAGTTTCCATTAATTAGTGGTATTATAGAACCAGAATACAGCTAACGCTATATACGCATTGGCCAGTAATTATTCGAGCTTCGCGAAGCTTCGGAAGTTAAGATGCGTCGGTTGGCACGTATAATTTTTTCCACTCAGTTCGACCCCCTCACCCCAACCCTGTCTGTCAATCTTAACTACAAACCGGGTTGCAACAGGGTACACTACCTACATTTTTTTATTTTTTTTTTAATAGCAGCTGAAAACTGAGAATCGATGCCGGTGTAGTTGAAGTAGTGCGTTTCAGACTTCTTTAAGGGAATTTTAATTTGATAGGGATTTCTCGTTAATTACACTGCGATAATTAATTCAGTTCGTGTTGAATTATATTTCTAGTATTAGCATACGATGTTGCATTGGATTAAAACAAGATTTATGGCTCATCTATATAAAATAGATAAAGGATAGATTATTAGACCAACATACGAGATAGAGGACCAGAATAGAATATTTCTGATAAGCATTCTATCAGACTATACCTTATTGTAATTGTACTTCGAAGGAGGGTGTTAAAAATCGACGAAAACACCCTTGGCGGGGTAATCACGGCATTGTGGCTGATAGCTCAAATAGCAAGACCAGACAGACCAGGGGGAAGAAATAAAAAATATCCTCAAGCATACACGCATAAGTAGGCGTATGGTGCCGTTAAACTACGAACCCGGAAAGTTTGCAGATAGTCCTATTTCATGAGTTTCATTTAAATATCTTATTTTATGACAAAAC
Source organism: Pontia daplidice (assembly GCA_963693355.1). Taxonomy (NCBI): domain Eukaryota; kingdom Metazoa; phylum Arthropoda; class Insecta; order Lepidoptera; family Pieridae; genus Pontia; species Pontia daplidice. The sequence goes on along the minus strand of CAVNZL010000138.1, from coordinate 9,120,012 downwards.
TTACATTAATCTATGCTTAAATTGTAATGATTTTCAGATACCGAATTGTGAGCCTTCTACTTCGGGTTTGATGTCATTTCAGAAATAATCATCTTCTTGTAATCTGTATAAACTTTTGAAATAACAAGTGTTAAGTGTTAAGTAATCGCAGAGTACAAAAATAATAAAATGTGCAATAAAGAAACGCGACCAAAAATCCGTTGCACTCGCATTGACCGTAACGTGCAACTCAAGATGCATCAGCAAAGGGTCCCCTACGAACCACTACGTTGAACAAACTTACAACAGATAAGGGTCTCAAGTACCCCCCAAAAGGGGTAAGACGGCACCCCAAGTCTACCTAGACTTTAGTGGAAGAAAAAATAGCGGGGGAAAGGGACAGCGACAACCAATCTCTCCTGTGGTTGACTAGACTCTACCTTACTGTTCAATTCGTCTTTATATATAGCAAGTACTTTTTGTTGGATTCTAGGGCAGCCGAACAATACCTTTGATTAAAACATTCAAATTCTTGTGTGCGCCAGATTATTTTGCACTTTTTATTAAAACCTCCCAGACGTAACAATTCTCGACAATGTGTGGAAGAAAAAGTTTAATTTTATGCAAGAGATATTCACTACTATTGTCTTATAAGACATTTTTGTGCTACATAGGATGAAACATCGTTTTTTTTTTAATTTATTTATTGTATGTTACGAAATAGTGAGAATGCTCGGTGCCAGTCATATTAGGCTCATTAATAATTAGTATTTACACATATTTTTTTACTACCGGTCGTATACACTCATTACCCCAGAAGATTAATTAGGGCAAACTCTACTAAGAAAGATTGGGAAGCTATTGGAAATCGCGAGTAATAATCTAGCTAAGTTAAAATAGCTTAAAAAACGTTCAGTTAGCAAACGCGAGATAATACGTATACAATTTCGTATCCCGCCTATGAGTAGCTGAATAAGCCTTTATTAAATGCATAGATTAAAATAATTGCGATAAGGCATTAAGGTAGTAGTTGTTTTGGAAGCGACAAAGTAAACAGCAAAGCGACCCCATGGCTCCGAATCGAGATTTAGCCAATAAAACTAGAAAGGAGCCCGTCCTGTTTGTCGAACACTAAGATTTAATTGAAAATGTAATTATACTATTTTTATTTTACGCCTTCACGAATCTGGTTTTAAATTCGCGATGTTTTGGACGCTGCTCTGAGCGGGTTTCATATAGTTTTAATACAATTCTGGGTTGGTTGCGATAACAAATTCGTTTTATGCAGACACTTTTTGCATATGATTTGTCATATATACAAATATATGAAAAAAGACATATCGGAAATTATTAGGGTGCTCTATATCCACAATATTTTTTTGAAATAAATGAATAGTCAAAATGTATGTAACTTGGTTGAGGTCATAAAAACAGTAATATTATTCCTTTTGTTCGAATCCTCAAGTTAACTGGCGATGCTCTAATTATTCCCACAGTGGACCACACTAATATTGTATTACATTCGCATTGTTTCGCTATTGTTTTTCTAAATCTTACCACTTTTCATGTACAATCGTAAAGAAAAGAGGCATATTGCATCCTAACAGCAACTACACTGCCTTTAAGTTTGAAAACATTCGCCTAATATGTATTGTCTTAATAGGAGAAATAAAATGAAAATAGTAGTCCTTTGTCGGACTTAAAAATATTTATATTTTTTATATTAGACAGATTATCAATAAATCCCAATTGATAAATAAATCATACGTAAGCCCTTAAAATTATTATTATAATAAAACATTATGAGGCTTTTAAAAGGATAAACTTTGTGCACGAGTGTACAAACGCTTGGCTAACCTCTTGGCTGTGAACTTGATACATGACATTGTCTGTCCTTTCACGCATCTACATTCTACACCTTTTGTATGACGCTTTCTTTGTGAAGGTGTTCCGTTTCGTACAACGGAACTAGTTCTTTAAGAATGACAACAAGTGTTAACAAAGTTTTAACCTTAAAAATTAGAACCGAATACCTGTCTTCTAGACTGAAGGAAATAATAAATGAAACGATAATTTGTGATGGATTTATTTCAATGGCTCTTAATCTACCGATAGTGGACAACGGTTGATGTTTTGTAATAAAAATTTAATATATTTCATTGCTCTCACGTTAGCGTAGGAATTTCTTAGTATTTCAATTTTGATTACCATTTTTTTTCAGTCTCAACAAGAGACATTGTAAAGAATGTATCCATTGATTCAATAAATTTGAGATGCGTTGCAACTTTCGCTATTTGTTCTAAATGTGTGCTTTTATTTCAGAGATTTGTGGAATATAATTTAGTAAAATCGATAGCGAAAACAAATAGTGGCGCACTCTGGTGTTTAACCGGCGTGTCTCAAGTCAACGCAAATGAGGGGTGATGCGGTAATGAATAATTAATGTGCACATTTTTCTCGCCAATTATAATTACGTAAGGAAAGCAATTATGAAGCCTGTGACTAGGCGTCGAGTAAGTGAAAATTTACATAGGGGCATATACGTCTTTGGATTTTACATTTAATTTCAGATGCACGCCGTAATGTGGCTTATGTTTGAGACGATAGGTAAGATTTTCGAAGGCGTCGTATACCTGTTTGTAGTGTAACAATTTAATCCAGGATTTTATAAAATTAGTTTCTAGATAGTCTTAGACTATATAACATTAGAAATGTTTTATGTACGATATTAGAAATTAAATATAGTATTAATATTTCCTATAAGATAACAGAGGCTGAATTAATATCAAATCAAATCTTTCGTGTTTTAAGTTTGGTCTGTGGACACGACATAAACAAAGATTGTTTAAATTAAACTAGGTGAATGTCCTTATGAAATGAAATTAATGTTCAGTAATTTGTTTGGAATAATTATTTTTACACGACTCCTGTGGTAGTTTAAAACAGTCGATGCGGGAGGCTCTTCGCATCGCCCATAAATAGGTGCCTTTATAAGAAAGGACATCGAAGATTGTCCGCCATTACTGTATGCTTAGTGAGTGCGCAAAGTTTTTAATTAGTGCGTCCGTGATTTTTATGTGAGTACCTACTAGGGAAGTTTAGACAAATATATTTTTACTACAAAGTTAATACCTATTTATCACCATATTGGCATTAAAACGTTCTCATTTATTAATCTTTAATAAAATAATGATATAAAGTTTCTACCAAAATATTACAAGACTATCATAATAAAATTAATTTGGTACCTTAATATAATGACACGTCTAATTAGGAACAATGGCTGCGCGTGCGCATACTATACGCGGGGCGGGAGCGTCACGCCTTTCGCGTCCGGAAGCGGCGGCCGGACGGGCAGATTGTCGAGCCGCTGATACCTTCCGGTGGGAGCTAAGTTAGGGGTCACAGCGGTAAGGTACAGTACTAAGTACCGAGTACATTTACAAGATTTATGGGTGAGTCACCTTCCTTGTTTAAATTTAATGTATTGTCGAGACAAATTGCTACCTCTTGTCTGCTAAATATTTATAATAATTCAATAGATATGATTGATTAATATTGGTGAATTGTTCTAGCGTTTTTGTTTATTACACAAGAAGTAGCGATTTCAGCCCGCGACGTCTCGTGACAGTGGCCACAACCGAAGGTCGTCGCACCCTGATCTTTAGCACGGAACGATTGGCAGTGATCCTCTTTTTATTGAGCTCGTCATGCCGTTGTCCGTGACTCATACTATCAGTGATTTATCGTCGCTTAACAAGATGATATCTTTGCAAAATCTGGTTTGATTGCAATGCCTAAACGTCTGGATGGGGGAGCTAAATATTTCATCATAAATAGGCCTTCAGCAATACTCGGCTATTTACTTTCTTTAGCCCCACAAGGTTATTTAATCCTTAATTAGGTCAAGTCGAAACATCTAAGCATTAGATCTTTAAATGCAAATATTTAAATTTATTTTTAACGGCACAGTTATGTAGCCTTTTACATTAAAGAATATAAAAACTTCTTATTCAAATACACGGTATAACATATCTTTATTTAACCACAAAGGATGGGCATTGTAAACAATAGCTACTCTGTGGCAAGGGTCACTGCTTACCGTAGAGTATTTATGTCAACTTAAGGCCGGTTCTCACGACACACGCTACCTTCTCACGCGCTCGTCTTACACTTCCTTCCTGTATGTACGCTACTCTATACATTCATTATTTTATTGTCACAAACACACTTATGGAAGATTGTTTTTAACAATAATAATATTCCAAGTGTTAATAAAATGATAAACCACACTATTTGTAAAGTCAAATTAGCGTGCGAATATCAAAATGTGAATAAAAGCTAAATAATGTCGATTAAACATAGAATGACTTCATTTTATGATTAGGTGATAAAATAATTACTACCTTTATAGGACTTTGTAGCTGTTTACTGCAATAGTACCATTGGAAATATTTCTTCAGCGCGAGCTATGGTACCTCATAAACTATTAACATGCAGTGTTTAAGTTTTTTGACAATTTACGTCCTTAGACTCGTAAATACAATTATGACGGAGTGTCGCGAGGGTCACCGACTGTAATAACGTCTTGCATCGGAAGGGGTCACTCAGGACATCGGGGTGATAATCGCCTGGTGCCTGGGAACAACTCCTTCCGGACCCCACCCTCGCACTTAAGTGACAAATCTTTTTTTGATTGTGAGAACTATGCCGCCGGAACCATTGAGCTGAATAGCTTCTCGGATACGGATATTGTCAAAGGGAAAGTAGGTGCTTGTATCGATTATCTATTTAGAAGTTTTGGCATGAGTTTTTTGTATAAGAATAACCCTTACAAGCTACATTATACATGACACATTAATTGTCACAGTCTTCCAGTTCTTGAAAAGAGATTGCGACAACAAGACTTCCGTTCTTTATTTTGTATAATGACAATATTTGTTACTTTATTACTCTATAACTTATGGAATTTTGGCACAAGAGTGAATCACGCAAACCGTGGGAAAATGTTTAAAATAAAACAGTGTCCCATGACCTGTTTGCACTCAAGACAAGGGCCCGTGGAACGCTGGAACAATACTCCACGACCGCAGCCACAAAGGAGCGAGAAAAGAAAACGCAAGACAATAGGACTAACCACCGTATTACTTTGCGCTTTATTTCAACCTTCGATACCTAACTTACACTGTATATTGGCTTATAACGAACTCGTGGAAATATGCCGGAAAATAGCATATTTAAAAGTTTTCATTGTATATTTGAAGACGCAGTCGTTAACCCGTTAATAATAGGTGTTCAAAAGGGATTTTATATAGTTTCTATGTTCCTAGTAATAATACACATACAGTGTAATTTTTTGAAGAACGGACATATTCAAGTCGCGCATGGATCGCGCAAAATTATTCTTTACATTTTCATTAAATACGATATTATGAAATTTTTAAGAAACGTATCGAAAAACGTCATACCTCATAAGCTCAAATGTAGCGAACTATGCATTGACCGTTCATTTACATAATTAATTAGTTATGTGGGTTGTGTTTTGTTATATATGTATTCTTTGGTGTATTGTTTGATTGGTGAAACCAAGTTCTATCACAGCCTCGATTATGCCCCTTCAAAAAATCAACCTGTATAATTATAAGATAAAATACGAACGATGAAAAAAACAAATGAAAATCAATTCGTTAATAGCACAAAATAGATATATAATGTAACGGTTTAGGCGTTCCGCGATAGTTTTCGTTATTTCAACGGACAAGCAAGCTGTCGCGTGGTGTACCGGTACGCTCCATATGGTGCCTCATTTGTGAATTATGCCCTATTTTCTTTATACTTTAGAATGTGTAGTTCGTATCCTACGAACCTTAGTGAAATACCTTACAAGTTAGTATAGATTCGCTACTATATTTTATTCTTATTGTATATTATAATGAATTTAATTTCGTAACTGAGATCGACACATTTGACGTAAGCAATTTTATTACGTCAACTCCGTCCACTCTCCGGTAGTTCCACATTCGAATTTCAAAACTATCGTGTCATGCTAAGAAGACGATGAGTAGACAAATTCGAAATTCGAATTTCTTGAGTTGATTGGGTTCCGAGTTTTTGTAGCGTACTTCCGCGGTTTTAAGTGACGTATACGCACGAATGGCTCTCTAGAAATTGATATTTGGCTTCTTGGTCTATTAGAGCGTATGTCTTCCGCTCCTCTATGATTATTGGCGCGTGTGTCCCTTGCTTTATAATTTTTTTTACCTTAATTGCTTCATTTTGATAGATAATGATGGATACGATGTTAAATACTATTAAGGTGTTACGCTCCAACGGAAATTACTCTTGAATTATTATCGATTATTTATAAACAATACAATACAATGATTATCTAAGATACGTTACTACAATGTATGTAAGTCTATGTTCACCAAATTAATTTAAATTGCAGCAAAACAAATAGCTTTGTTGCAATCACGCCATCACGCGTACAAAATCAAATAAAACTCATCATTTTATCACTAAACGAATTATCTATCGAAATTTTAAGCCTCGCGTCGCGATGCATTCGCTTATTCAAACAAAATACCGACCAATCACGATTTTGTGAATTTGAAATTTGTTAAAGCCCCCAGTACTACAGAAAACCAATACCGCGTATACGTAGCTACGTAAAACTACGCACGGGCTAAGCTAACCCGTGTCTGTGTACGTGCACACACTGACCAACGCGTATAGATACCTACTCACACAATGCGATATTGCAAATGGCCTAGTCGAATGTATTCGTTCGCCCGGCGGCCGCTGGGGGGAGCCTGGGGGGAAGATGCGTTTTTGTGCAGATCTCTCTTTACCTACGTTTACTGCTAAATATAAGTGCGTAACTGATAGGTAATAAGGCCTATGTGTGCGTGCCATTCGGCGACATCCGTTCGAATTCGAAATTTGAACTTTTAAAACAACGCATTGTTTTGAACATGTCGATAATTTGGCGGCGGTGTTGCTATATGTTAGGTATTATAAGTGACAGTGGCAGACTAAGTGGCTGGCTCCATCGGTCTCCGAGTTAAGCACACCTGACTGGGTACAGCGTCGAACCGGCCGAATGGAAAGCAACATAAAAGGACGTTTACATCGTCACTAAAGAAAAGAAAAAAAGAAAAAATCGCTGTCGTTCAAACAGGTTTTACATTGAACCTGACAGATAAAAAATCCATGACCACATATAAATAAAGATTAAAATACTTTTTGATTTTTAGTTAGCCTCGACACGAATGTCTAAATCTTTGTCCAAGTCTTTTGTCTCGAAACAGTCACATGAGTCAATTGCATGTAGCAACTAAATAATATTATGACATTAAAATGGCTATAAAAATGTAGACAATACAGACATTAACTTCTGTTATTTATCGATTAGGTGACAGATTAGTTCCGTACGGTAATCTACTAAATTGGCGCGACCACAGACTAAAGCAATTGTCAAATTCGGTGAACCAGATCCCATTTAATTAGTCCTAACAAACCTCACATCGATGTCGTCAATTTATTTAGATCAACAGAACAACACTATCTGAAAAAGGGTTGTCGATAAGAGGACAATTTTTGCAACGCAAATATCATCATCTTACCTGATTGTCAAAGTCGTTTAATGAATCTGGATTATGTAAATCGAAACATCGTCATGTGGATCATATGAAAAATTTAAATGTATTAAAGAAATTTGATATAATTATCATATACAACAATGTAAGCTCATACAGACTGTTATCGCTATAAATTCGAAATACGATGTTCTGTATCTTGTATCCTAATTAAATGTAATAAAAGAATATAGATTATTATTTTAATTATAACAAAAAAACAAGTGAAATGGCAACCCTACTGCCAACTCAAAGCGATACGACGATGTCCACTCCTTTTACAGGCGCTCGAATTTTCACACACACGCGCGCATTTTCCGTACCTAGTTGTATAAAATTTATGGCGCACACTTTTGCAGGCTATTGCATAGATTTGTGGGGGGGAGGTGCAGTTGGTCAGCCATTTCGCGTCGACTTGATTTACAGGGGCTGTGCGTGCCGGCGCTAAGATTGTATAATCTGTGCTGTATGTCATCTGTGTTTGTTCAAAATTTGAAATCAACAAGAGACGTTCGTTTTTTGAACCGTGGAATAACCGCGGAGACCAATGTCGCCATATCGGCGTTTCGGGGCAATTCGTTTTGTTTTTAGATTAATCGCAGTACAGGCAATGTCTATTTTAACAGTCCAAAATTTTTCATTAAGTTGCCAATTAGATATAAAACCTCCAATTAATCATTAAATAAAGTAACATAATCAGTCTGGCTTTCATCGTTTAAAAACGTTTGGCCGCGGGGGCATTGCGAAATGCACGTTAGGGTGGCTAGGGGTGGTAGGGGTCAGCGAGCTGTTTGTCTATCGCGTTTTCCATTCAACGGCTGAATTTCCCGAAGCCCGCTACGATTCACCCCATCCTCCTCGTTGTATTTTTATTAAAGGAATTATAGCGTCTAGCTACCTATCTGATTATTGATTAGTTCTCTTAGCTTTTTACGTGTGTGTAACTCTGTCCGTATTTGGATATCTGTTTGGATGTTTTCTTTTAAGGGATATTATTACTTTACAATTGTAGGGTTTATTAAACAATAATTTAAAATTATATACACGCATAGGTTCGCAGCTACAGATCAGGCGGTGTGAATAGTTTCCGAACCACTATACAGATATTTAATTTTTGATTTCATGACCGATATTTTCCTATATCTATCTGGTATTTAAAATATTTAAGAAATACTTTAAAATCTCCAAAGACTTATAAATGTTCCGGATATAGTTCAGTTGTTCGATTCGTAACTGCAACGCAATGATACGAGATACCATCGCGTTTGGTGTTCGATATTCAAAACCCCGTTGTTCTTGATTAATGTTCCGTTTTATCGGTTTATGTTCGGCATGTTAGATTCCATAGATTCCATAGAGTTTTTTTAAATATCGAACGGGAAATCTTTTCTCAAAGTTTTTCCTATCAATGCGATTGTAGTTGACATTTTTTATAGTTTATGCAACTATATCTGTACAGATATTTGGATCAATGATTTTTGAATAAAGAATGTCGACAATGATGAACTACTTCGTTAGTGTATAATAGAGTAATACCTAACCTAGGTACAATCGCGTCTGGTCTACCACGAAATTCGCTTGAAATATTCATAACTTTTGAAACGCTCGTGAAAACTGATATAGAGAGCCATTACAACCCTATACACCCTTTTGCATCTCTACTTGTTAAATATTGCATTTTGTTAACATTCATTTGGGAATATAAGTGAAATAATCATGAAATTGCAGATCATCATATTCGTCTTACATATTTACAATATTTTCTTTGTTTTACACAAATCTTCTTTAAGAGAGCAAAACGCGCTGTGCTATGTAAATAATCCAATCTCATACATATACTTTTACATATCTATGATTGTTTATAAAACCGGGCTATTTATTATTGAGAGTTGTTTGCCAACAACAAAACGATCCCTCATATAGCAGCTTAATAAATATGCCATTTATAAAACATAAATTAGTTCAAGAGAACTTAAAAGCTTATACGTAGGTAGCTTTAAAATACGTATTTCGGTTAGTGCGATAAAATAAAACGAGTTTGCGAAACAAAAATTTCCCAACGAGCATAGGCCTCGGTTTTTGTATTAAATATTATTTCAAAGAGAATTTACGCTTTTACAATTGTATGAAAAGTCTGAAGAAAGGCTTCGGCCATATCTTTGTATAACAATAAGTAAACAATTGAACAAAACGCTGTAGTAATTTTCAATATTGCCCTGTAAGGCTCGTTTCCGTTACAGTATTCTACGTAGCTTATTATTTTAAGTGACTATCAGCTTTCCGGTTTTAATATGATTAACCAAATACCTTCAACAGTTCAATCATTAATAAAGTTTAGTTCAGAAAGTTGTCAATGAAAATTGTATTGAAAAATCCTTACCATTAATATGATTTTGTACGCCTATCCGATGTGAAACTGCCCGTGGCACTCCGATGGCTCTGTAACAGACAAACAACTTCCTTTACTGAAAATGTATTGAAAAAGGACCGAAAATTATTTTATTTTCCGGGAGTACGCGAATGTGTATTAGCTCGAAGCGCACTGATTGTTTCATTAGTCATGTTATTTGATCCTTTATTGTATGGATATTTATCGAGGACACATTTTTGTTTCATTGATAAATTTTATATTATCATGCAATGCCATGCTCTCTGTATATTACTTATGTTTGCAAAGTCTAAAAAAAATACAAGACTTTTAAAAAAAAAAACAAATTTTTTTATATTGAAGTGCGACGAAACGCGAAAATGTTTGCATTCTTTGAAGTTTCACGTGTTATATTTTAATTGTAAGCTGAATTGACGATCTCAAGTATTAAAACGACCGATCGTTTTCCATTCGATCGCTGTTAAAAAACGAGAGCATTTGTTTGGAAAGATCAGCACGATTTCGTCGAATTAAAAAGTCTTGCTAAAGTGAAAATTACGAACAGATAAAACACTTCTTAAGCTACTTATTATACACCACTTTCCTATTGAAAATCCTTATCGATAAGACAAAATGGAATCAATACGGGCAGGCACGTGTTAGCCCACCCGCGGAGTGCGCGTGCGCTGCTTTTTATAAAGATCTTAGACCCGTATTAGAACTTGATAAATCGATATTGATTAGTTAGATTATCTCCCACACATTATTTTAAATGAAACGAAAGAGGATAGTTCTTATATCCTATAATTTAAGTACCTTTAGATTAAGCTCTTGCGTTTGCATATTACAAAAGCTGTTGAAATTATGAATTGTGGACATGAAAAAAAAAACTACTAGTAATAAATCTTTATATAAAGAATACCAGGTGTAAGGAAGGCGTGCGTAATATTGCCACTTTATTTAAGAGGCTAATTTTATTGTCTGCGCAATGTTGGTACCCCTCAATCACCGGAAGTTATTTGTGATACTCAAACTGATTCCATATTTGAATCAATGATGCATCTGTTAAAGGTGGCCTTTTGAAGGTGATTCTAAAGTTTGTAGATCATTATGATCACAAATGAATATAAATACAGTTTGTGTTGTGTCCAGCTAAATTTTATTAATACATAAAAAGTCAAAAGTATATATTAGTAATTAAAACTATTAGTAATTAAAGTAAAAAAAACAACAAAATTGCAGCAAACAACTGATTGTTACAATAAATATATTTTATATTCATCCAATAGTTAAAGTAAAGAATATAACTAAATTATTATAGTACATAAAAGTTGTGAATTTTAAAATACGTGATATATTTAACAAAGTGTGGATAAATTATAAAGTTGAACGGCTTTAGCAGATGTCTAGTTTCCAATCGTTGATTGTAATACGATCAAACAAATATTCATTTAGAAAATGCAGGCTCCTTTTATAATATTTGTTAAAATGTAAAAATGCTTAATAGTAGAAACTTATTAGAAAACAGTTGTAGCTAAATTCAATCTTATACACTATGAGCTAAGAATCTAACTTCCTAATCTCGTCTCAAAGAAATCGTCAAAACGGATACACATTAATATTTATTTGCGAAATGCGGGCGCAAGGAGTTCTTAACCACTTCAGCTACAATGGGTCACGGAATTGGTCTACTTGTCCCAAATTACCACTATGCCCCGCATCCTTGCCAGGGTGAGACATAAATTAACCGCCTCGCAGAAATGCGCCGGAAGGAGTCATTTCTTTTGTGCGGCGCAACTTTGAATTGACACGTTCCAATACCTTGGTATTGTACAAAACGTTTTGAATTTAGAATGTAAAATATTACTCGTAAACTACCGTATAATTAATTGTTACATTTCAATAGCGTAAAGTGCCACGTGCCATTGAAAGAAAGTCATATCAACAAATTGCTATCATATCTGAGCTCAACTAAATTACACGTTATTCAATTTCTTAAGCCCTTCAGTTATCAGATTCAAACCGCGACCTGTCAAAATATAAAAAAAATATAACGAGCGTTTAGGGTGAATGCACACGCCCACTTGCAAGGAGGTGACGTCACAGGAAGTGACGTAAGAAGGTCGGCTGTCTTGAATGGGCACGCACACTACCTTAGCAAAGTTCCTACGTCTTATCCATGTACGTGTACGTGTGAATGAACGTACGAGCGTTTATCCTGATCGTATTGTCTGACATTGAGATTGACGTAGTGGACAAACACGAGCTGATGTATGCGAGACGAGACTAATTCAGCTCGTAACAGATAGCATATTAAAACTTTTGCAGCGAACTAGGAATTACTAATGAGCAAGTGCCAAATACACATCAGCGTCATATTGTCTCGCTTGACCGCGTCTAGGACAATTGAACTCGAAAAAAAACATACGTCATTTCCGAATTTTAATGAGAATGACAGGGGCATTGGACTCTGCCAAAACCATAACACACGTCCGATGAATTTGTGCCCTATACTATGGTGATTCGGGTCGTTTGCTATTATGTGTCGGTATGGAGTGCTGGGGTCCGGGCAGGTGTGAGGCCAGATGTCTTGAACAAATTGCCGTGCCATAAGGTACTGTATGGACACACCCTTACTTTTGTCGGGCGCTTGGCGTGTGGCGTGTGCCAAGTTTTAATTTTATGCTTGATTACAGCATCGGGGGACTACTAATTAATAGTTACGAGATGAATGTTTCTGTGAGAAGTTGTGAAGCACTAAATGTATTGTTTCGCTTCTTGCTGGTATTGTTACGAACGCTAATGAACCTATAGCTTGATATCAAAGTGTCGTTAAAAAGAAAATGAATAGTCTTGACCTTAATTGAGTGGAGGCTTCTTTATGCCAATACTATGCCTTACAAACAATGTTATCATAGGTGAGACGGATATTATTTTGCTTATATAACGGAACTTAACTACTTCGTTAAACATATATTATTAAACTATTGAAGCCTGAAGCTTTGAAGAAATGTAAGGTGCGGCTTTTCTTAATATGAATCTACGTGACACAAACATTCTTTAAGAATTTTCAATATATGGAGTATATACGAAAATAGTTATAGTACAAATAATTTTATTTCTCTCTCTACTTACATTGAATGTATGTAAAACTAAACGAGACGATCAAGAGTTCAAACAATCATGATAATCTTGACATATCCGATCCGACACAACAGAAGCAAACTGAATATAAATCGAAAGCCAATTACAAAGATATGAAATAGCAAAGGATACAGCTCGAAAAGCTAGGCTTTGTCGTATACCTTTGATTACCCAGACTGTCCCTAACAGAGAAGACAATGTGCAGATAAAAATGGAATAAAGGAATGCTTTTGACTTTTTTCAACCTAACGACTCCTTTCTGCGTATCGATCACCAAGATTGATGATTAATGACTTTTTACATAGACATAAGCTGCTGCTACGTAGATATTGGCCCTTTTGACTGGTAAAATTTGCCGTTTATATGGATTTTTCACATGAGCTGTAAATTAATGATTGTGTAAATTAATAAGAAAAATACTCCTTATTAATAAGGGTACAGATTGGAGTTAGCTATATAATAAAAACAACGTATTTTCTGAGCCGCCTAGAAATTAATACTTTTTAAAGATTTAATAGGTATATAGTAGGTGACATTAACAATGTTTTTCTTTACCAAGCAACTATTAATTGCGTTAATAATATTTTTTGTACAGATTGATTGGAACACACGCTCTCTTGTGTCATATAGTTAAATCTGTTTTGGTGTGAACCTCGATTAAAATTAGGTAGCGGTAAGACAAATTTGAAATTAACCGCCAAATTCCACGCGCTAAGCGTCACTCTCCCTACACGCGATGGATGCAACCCCAGCGAAAGGTGTACACGTATGGGGGGGCCACCACCCCTATTATCTTTAACATTTCGAAGTCTGCAAGATAAAGGCAAGGGGGAGTCGGGGGGGTGATTTTCTTTATTCTTCACCCGGATTTATTATTATTTTTTAGATATTATTACTCCGATTGTCGATAGACGCGTGCGCACATGTCCCTCAAGCCACCCTACATCAAAATAAGCGTATTACTGTTGCGTATTTACATTTTGTATTGTTCGAAGGATTATTGAAGGTTACTTCAGTATGTAAGTTTTACTTAGATATTGTAATCAACGCATTTTTTAAATAAACGTAGCCATCTGTTGCGTTGTTACGATCGAGTGGACTCCATTCACAATTTTACCGCAACTTAACTTGATTTGACGTCTTATTGCACTAGTTATAAGAGCGTCTTTCTTGAACGGAATAAGACGATCGTCTTTTTTCAAATACAATTCTATTGCGCGGCGTTTAAGGTGCATTTCTAAAATATCTATATGAAATCAGCTGATTCTATGTTTGCACCTTACCGTATCTACCTTATGGTATCGTATTTCCTTAAGTGGTTCTTATGGGTCTTTCCTAAGAATCATATTGGTTTGCGCTTGTGATAATATCTATACACATGATGTTTGATCCGGCGATTTAATGTGTTTTGTGGGCGTATCGAATATCTTTATGGTTTTGATGTAGCTAAGACAATACTGTCCAGGTGTTATTTCGGTCATCCGATAATAACGTCATTTCCGTATTGTGCGGGCGCTTTTTGTAAATATACGTATATTCGATGACATATGTTTAAATGAAGTAGAGCTTTCTATTTTTTTTATACACAGTTGCACAAAAGGCCTTTATATATTTGACAATTATTGTACAACATTAAAAAAATCAATAAAAATATGCTTTAAGAATTGTTGTAATTAGGCCTTCAATATTTTTTAATGCAGAGGAAAAGATTCTCTAGACACCGGAGAATGTGTTCTAAAAATATGAAAAAATATTTCCGTGATAGATACAAAATTTGGAGTTGAAGATGATTGATAAAAGTCTAAGTTTATAACTGCATACTAGAAGGAATAATAGCATGAACTTAGAAACAATTATTAATTTGATGATTTAAATATTGGGTATGAGTGAGTAAGTCACAATTTGTTTGTAGTAGTAAAGTAGTAACTAAAGGTAACTCTGAAACTGGCAGGCCACTATCCGAGATAATTTATTAAAATGCATGCACGTTTTCGTTTCAATTAAAAACTCTACTTATGCAAATGCTGGTTTTTCGATGATGTGTGAAGTGACAATATTGTTTGAGTATTTTTGCAATAACATAGAATTTCAATCAGTTACTTCGTTCAGTTTTTTTGTCAAGTAAGTCTTAAGTCAACTTAACTACGTTTCTACGTAAATACCCTTTTAGCCGGTTTATGCAATGTCTTTAAATTTTATAACTATTAAGTTCTAAACACTCATTAACTAAACCAAACATTAACGAAAGTTGTCTTCAAGTGGTGGCAGACTGCGAAAAGCTCAAGTATGTCATAGATAAATTTATGTGAATACAGAGAAAATTTTCAAAAAATACCAGCTTCAAATTTCAGTTGCACTTTCTAACGGAAAATTTTCAATCATAGGACATGATCATGGCGTTGTAATCCTGTAGAAAGCGCACTCAGCGCCCACTACAAAGCTTACTTGCCCCTCACCCACCTTTGACCCTGCGCCGGCGCAGCTGCGCGGGGTAAGATGTAGGGGAATCATCGATCGATACCGTGCTCTTATCGAACAATTGATTGTGTAACATTGGTAGTCATGATAGCGTATCAAAAGAACGATTGAACATACATTAATTTAGATTCATCGAGAAAAAGAAGAAAACTTTATAGTCAGAAAAATAAAAATTCTAATGTAATGAAAACCCCTCAATAAAACATTAATATTCAATGATTACAGTAATACTTTAATCTGTAATTATCATTTATAGTTCAATGCAAACACAATAACTATGCTACAATTGGTATTGCAACCTTAAATGTACGGATATACTAAACAAAGTCTAAATAATACACGGATGAGTAAGATCGCAATCAATGTGCATCGGGCACGCGACATTTTGGTATACCACTGCCGTCAAGGTGCAGGCAACCCCTTTCTCCTATTATTATTCGTCACAATCGATCGACCCTAGAGAAGTGTTTAGCAGACTTTAATAGAAATTTCGAACAATAGACCGAAGCTTCCACTGAAATCTTAATTTTGAATTTCGAACACTAATGCATGCTGTGCAATTTGGAACGCAGAACAGAAAAACCAACGCCCACTTATGTGGACGTAATTTTCATTCATTACAATATTTGCTATGTAATTTAAAAGTCGATAATACCAATTCTTCAACGAATCAAATGTGTGCCGAGATTATATTATAGAGATTTTGGGGGACATTAACCCATATCAAACCATTGAGTACTAGCGAAATTAAGAATAGGGAACAAAAAACCTGATGCGGGTGCATATGTCGGCAAGGTGTTATTTGTAAGAACTCTTTCTTCGGCGAAAGGTGCAAATATCAAGTAGGTCATCTTTGATTATTTTTTGCTTACGTTCAGGTATATCGCATTAAACATATAAATTGCTATCTGCTACGGCTCTACAATACTTATTTGTTTGATTTAGCATGTCTTATGAAATGTTTCGGAGTAATTTATTATATTACTGATGAAGAACGATAAATGCCTCGGATGACAACAATATTTGTTTAGATAATATAATTTTTTTTTCCGCAAACATTAAAGATTTTTTTTTTGATGGAAATAAGTGATGAATATCCTTACTTCTAACTTTTGTTTTAAATAGAAATAGTATTTAGATTTGCTTATTCAATGCGAATTGCTACAAAATAATTCCCTACTCCCCCCTATCCGAAGATATATATAATATTTAAAAGAAAAAGGTGTTGTATTTAGAACAAGACTACTAATGTATATTTTTAGCATGTTTCAGGTAGGTAGAGAATTTTGCAGTTTACAATTATTTTGTTAATTTAGACATTTCAATTTAAATCCATTTAAAAATATATTATTAACACGTATATCTCCGTTGTTACTTTTACAATGTTAATAGGTAAATATATGTAATTGTCTATTAAAAAACCCTTAACGGACATTTAAATACCAAATGTCACGCGTTACTCTACCCTCAAGACAAACAGATGGCCATGGGAACCTACACCCACCATTTTATCTTGATCCCTCAATTGGTTACATTGAAACAGAAATGCAGGCCAAATTATGATGATGATTGACTGATGAACAAGCGATCATTTAAGACCTTAATCGATGTAATTAGGGGTGATATTCGCTTGCTGTGATAAGTGAAGGGTGCGTTAGTTTATGCCGATTTTGGCACACAGACACATTTATAATAATAAAACAATCAAATAGACCCATATTATAAGTTTTACAGAGATTAGTGCTATACGAATTAAACATTGCTTTAAGTTGATTTGTCACTCGATAAGACTCTTTTAAACTTGAAACTTGTCATTTAGTTTTTATTATAGATCCAAGCCTTACTGACGCTTTGTTATTTGTTAAGCTTTTATTTGTTTGTGTACTGAATATGTTTCGGCAAGGTTATTTAGTTTGACATAGTAGTATACACTGACTGAGTATTTGAACAATTTCCATATGGTTTTTTCGATGTTGTTAGGAACACATTGATCCGAACAATTCGCCAAGACGAGTGTAAAGAAAGCCTTTTCTACCTACTTAAGTTCTAAACGAAGAACCTGATTCTTACTACAAATTATGTAGGACAGACGATAGTACGCCCTTTTCTTTCAAATTGTCAAACAACAAGTTTTTTTAAAGAATGAATATAAAAATGAGTGGGATCGAGATTGATGATAATGTAAAGATTTTCAGGAACTGTATTCTTACAAAGAGGTAACTCTGTAGGCATTTCACCGCTGCGTTAAATTATTTAAATCAGATCGCCCCTTTCAATTAAACCGAACACAATTCACGATGTGACTTAATTTATGAGCATCCATATCGTTTCCAGTACAATTTTCAACACTTTATCATCTTAAACATGTTTATACGTCGAATCGTAGTTAATTTTTTGGGATCTATTCCGCTTCTAGGTGTATCGACACGCACAGAATCACATAATTTAATTATTAATTAAAGCTTCTGTATCCCTATTTCAACACTTGAACTTTCAACTTCCAAAAATAACAAAGTAAATACAATCAAATATATGAATGCAATAAAAACGGATAGCGCTCATCACTTGCACCCCACACACGCGTATAGAACAGGAAGCGGTGAGCACACAAGCAATACAAAAGAGATGAGCGGAAAACATATAATTACGCTATCACATAACGGAACTAACGTCGATATGAAGAAGATGACAAGTGATTCACTTGTTATTTCCTTTATATACAATTGATACCGGTTTATTCGTCTCGTATGTCCTGTAATTATGTTTGGGTATTTTGAGTGTATTATTTCGATACAAGGGCTCTCGATGGATTTGGTATTCATGAGACTAGTTAAAATGAATACGAAAGATCAGAAATAAGTGAATTTTAATGCGAATATCATAGTTATCATGTTTATGTAAAATAAGCTGACCTCATAGACAATATCGATATAATAGATGTTGTAGTGATATTAGTTTTATTTATATATCAATTGTGTCAGCAGTTTGTATTCGAACAAACAGAAAAAATCATGTACAAAATTTCGCAGCTAAATATTAAAAGTAGCTGATATTTTATGTGTTTAATAGCTGAGTTGTCAAAAATATTACAACCACAGATGCAAAGCTATACCTGTGTTTGCATCCGACAATAGTTAATTATCGAATGTATGGTGCGTTATGGTCTGTTCCCGATGCGTGACGCCGGACCGGATATCACTGCGTCGCCCGTTTCCGTATCTCCTCGACTACTTCCGCTCAGCGCTAGTCACTTGCGACCTAATGTCTTGTTGTGATTTTTAACAGGTGAGTCTGTTTTAATGATGTGTATAGGTTTTGAGTTATTGTGTTAAATTGTATTGGATCTGAAGAATTCCACTATTGACATATATGCAAATATTTTAATGCTATTTTTATTATTAAATATATGTATATATAAAGATTACTATTTTATTGTTATGTATGTGTGGTTAGACGTCGTTTTTGAAATAAATAAAATAGTTATATATATTTTAGTAACTTGTTTACATATATTAATGATTAATAATCATTGGTACTTTATGAACCTGAGTTTAGCCTTGATTTCGCATATAAGCTTAAATATTTTCCCAGTACATATAAAGAAATAGATCCGAATTGAAAATCCGACACTCCAGTTCCCCGTCTATAACTTTAATTACTATAACACGAATCCTTATCCAATCAAAAGGCCACTCTGACCGGCACGACACACAATTACACGCACTCAGACAAAACAAAACATAATACCTACAGCAACAAAAAACCGAATAACAAAAGAAAAAATCGTATCGAATGTATAACCGAAAACCTGAAATGTGCAACGAGTGTCTAAATTCAAGTATTAACGAGAATAACAAAACCATCGAACCGCTACGTACTTTGTCTATCGAGTGGCATGTAATCATATTCGCTGTGCGTCTGTCTTCATGTTTAATAAGTTCAAAAAAATCCCTACCCAAGTCTTTGTACACAATAAATTACAATCTTAAAATGTCACTGAGCGAACACTAGTTGTATAAAGTCAAAGAAAGCATCATTATTATAATTAATTACGGCCTCATCACGTGAAAGCGTAATCTAAACCAAAATAGGTTAAACAAAGGAGCGTCTCTTGTCATGGAGGCTGGCTGGAGCGCGTAGCGAGCCGTGGCCACGCAGAGCTGCCTCAAACAACTGATGCGCCGCTGCATCAACCTGTAATGAGCTACTCAAGCACTCCCTAACTTGTTTACATTGTTTCTTTATTGTTTTTTACCCGGCTTTCTTTCCTATGTAACGAAATGATTTTTTTCCCTCGCAATAAAACGAAATCTCGCGTCTGGCGCGCCTTTGTATTTTACGCGATTTATTTTTAATTACGCGTACTGATACGCGCGTACGTAACGCCCGTCTTCAATCAGTGTCGAGTGTCGCACGTTAAGAATACCGATTGCGGCCCGCCTATGCGGAGTGAGTTTATGCCAACTTTTTAATTAAGCTTCCTTAAACACGATCGAACAACTTTCGCAGCAAGTCAACTTTGTGAATTAAGTGCAGCGTGAAACGCGCGAATCGATATGAGAATTGACGTTGCCGCAATCGACTTATAAGTCGAATAAAACGTATAGGTTTTAACGTTTTTTAATAAAGCCCGAGCAATTAGTGAGTGGGACGCGTCACAATCCATATGAGCTAAAGTTCCGGGGCCGGTACAGTTGGTAACAAAAGTGCGCGGTACAGTCGCCAACAAAGCGGCTAATCATTCCGTATGTGCGTGGCCCCGTTTCCATTGTCTGTTGCTGATTAAGAGGATTGTCTCCAACGTTCCTCGGTTATTAAAAGCGTGTCTTTCGATGCGATAGTCTAGGAATTGTGGAATTGTGAACGCTAGTGCACAATTTGTGCTAGATAATGCGTAAAATTTACCGCTGTGTGAAAGTTTCTCGGTGCTTTTTGTATTTCCTATTATTATATGCCTTTTTGTTTGAGCTTTTCACGTCGATCTTGTGTTATATACTCCCGATTATTTCTCATATGAAATTGTTCGTGATTTCTATCTTTGTTATACGAACAATAGCTGGGCCGTTGACGATTGAGAATACTTCTTATCTTCATTTTAAATATTATTTATTTACTACATTTGTTTTTAACAGAGACACATTTTTTACAAGAAATAGATTTTCCAAAGCATTATCGAGATTTGTGAAAAAAAAAATTGGGAATTTTCTAATCATTAAGAGGTAATCATTCACTTAAGAGAAAGTTTGTAAGAGTTATAAGCGAAGGTTCATCCCTCACAAGATACACTTTCACCGGAAACATTACATGTATATAAGATTGTAATCGATATTAATTGAGAAACAATATAAAACAATTTTTATGCTTGGAAGACGATAGAATAAGTGGCTTTATTTGTTTACAATATTTAATTTGAATTAAACGGCTAGAGTCACAATTAAACCTTAATTTTGCCGCCTAAATCGTCTTGTTCTAAACAGCAACCACAGACTATCTCAGAACGCTACAGATTCACACTACTGAGTATTGTCTTATCTTAGGCGTGACAATTGACAAACGCATATTTGGATAACATGAAATTAGTTTCATTAAGCTAACAGGGAAATATGGTTCAGTTGACAATAATTCAATATTGAAGTTCTACCTTGTGTCGAAAGAAAGTTTAAGAAACTTCAGGGTTCTTACACTCCTTAATACAAATTCTTATCAACAATTTACGAAGTTTTTGATAAAAATTGTGACCTCTAAATTTCAATTTATAGTATATATTTTACGAAACCATTTCACCGTGTAAATGGGGTATTAACATGGCTTGCGTGTAAACACGATAACCACCGATAGCCCTACGGACCCCAACGTCTTAACCCTCCTTAAGACGCACAAACAAAAAGGTCCTGCTATAACCAAACGATTAGCGGTTAGCGAGTGGGTTTGTTTTTAGGAAGTTTTGATTCATCAAGCTTATGTTTGCTCAAATTACATTTATTTTAGAATGTAATATTGTATTTCAATTTATATGAGATCAGAAACGATTTTCTTCAGTATATTTTTTTATATAAAACAACCTCCAATGATATATATTAATTGAATGGAATACTAGTAGCACATATATTTATTCAAAGTTTGATATTACTTTTAAATCATAACCCACAACTTTCAGTTAAGCTAATAACAAAACACGATCGTATTTCTTTAGAACACAAATTTTCTATAAAAATAAACCACTCGATGACGTAAGCCCATTGCAGTTTTAATAATTATATAAACGAGTCTCTTGACGCATGTTCTTAGCTATTCATTGGAAGTACTCGATAACGCTACTTTAATGTGTGCCCACCTTAATCCTTAAGTGGTCTTTTCTGCCCCGGCAAGCGTGACATATGCTTCTTAATAGCGATTGCAACGTGGGAGGGTTAAATATCTGATTTTGTTTATACGCAAATTAGCTTTGTGGCTTTATCGGTAGCAAATTGTGTTATCATTCGATTTATTATGACGTTGATTTTTCTGATATTACGATGCTTATTAAGTTATCCCAGTGGTTATAGCCACACGATTCTTTAATAATATCTACTTTGTTATATTTTGTAGGTCTGAAAAGAATAACAGTAGGTCCTTTAGTAGAAAGATATATAAAGAAACGTAAATGAATGTTTTATGAATTATATAGACGTAAGATGATTTTTTCCGATCATCATATTAACCTTGGAGTTTTTTTTAATGCAAATAATCATGTGTGTAATATTGAAGGGTTATCACAAAAAATATCATAAACAAATACCGAACAAAAAACAATAAAAGCTCATTTTGCGGTTCGCAATACACCTTGGATTCTCTTTTTTGCCAACGAAAGCATGTGCGCGTGCGCTTAGGAACACCTTTCACAACATTTGCGAGCATCTTTTAGCGTATTAAATATGAAACATCTTGCCTATCAATCATTATCTCAATTTGAAATGGAGCTTGAGGTTTTTACAAGTATACATTTTAATAGTATACAGAGTTGAAAAATTGATTTAATCTCACAAAGTAGTAATCGACTTTGCTATCGTAAGATTTGAAAGAATAATTGACTCAGGAAGCAGTGTTTCAATGGCTGTGCCTGAGGTCGTACGTTCGAATCCTGCCTGTGCGCAAATAGCCAAGAAAGACATCACGTGGAAACCGGCATGCCTTAGTAAATCTAAGCCATGTTCAATATCCAAATCACGCGACTGTAATAATATATTATTTAATGTTAATGTCACAGATATAAAAGTAGGTAGATGTTAAAAACTTCTTTCTAACGATACACATTGACAAGCCTTAATTAAATCCTTAGGAAACTAATCTTCCCCTCAACCGTCATAGTGTCATATTACTACCAATATTGGTGATAAGCAAACAGGAACACATTGCAGCGCAGGAGGCACTGAAGAGGGCAATGAACCGTGATTTTTATATACATTATCTCTTTAGTGTTTTGTTTTCAAATAACATCACGTTTCGTAATAGGAAATACCCATAATTTCTTATTGTCTTATGGCAGAAATACATATATGATAGTAATGTTTATTCTTAGTCAAAATTGTAGATATTTTATTTTATGAATTCTCTGTATTTTGGTAATAATACGAATTTGTGAATTACAGTCTTTGTACCCTATAAATTGCTTTAAACCACTTAATATGTGACCAGTTACGCAGACAGGTATACTTTTGTAAAGATAACTCCGATGTGGAATGAGTAACAGCACAAATTCGGCGAACAAACTTTAGCAGAATTGAAAAAGTTCTCGGCTGAATGTTTGACAACCCTACGTACATTTGTTTAGTTTATTTCGTTACGTTCCTCTATTTTCGACAATCAATTTTTTTCATATCGCTATTTTTACGAATTTTAAGGACTGGCCTTTTGTTATAACAGCATCGTATGAAGTACTTTTATTTTATACATTGTTTTTTTTTTTTGATGAGATTCGGTTTTTTACTCTCGCGAAGTTTACAAACAAATGATTGCTTGATTACACGAACAATGTAGGTAAAATAAGAGATTTCATTAAAAATCATTGAGTGCACGTTGCAAATAATACATTTCCAATAACATTTTATTCATAGAATTTAAATTGAATTGTTCTGAGTATTATACTCTAAAATCAGTCAATCAAATCCACATTTTTTCCTATTCTTAGGAGCCAAAGGATAGTCGATCTACGGAAGGCATATTTATTAATCGCTCATTCATAAAAAATAAACCAGTCTAAGTTCATCTGTGACAAGCGTAAACTCGTTTTAGAAGGGTCAAGCATAGACTAATTTAGTTTTTATAAATGACTTGGCAATCTATAAAACACATTCCGTCGTGCGTATAAAGTAAAAGCTTTTTTCTAAAGCCCCACATATCAAATAATTAGCTTAAAAGCTTCAAACAGACCGACAAACATATTCGCATTAATAAGATTTTATGTAACTTGTATGCTAAGGTATTATAAATGAAACATAGCTTTCTATGGTATGTGAACGCTTAAAAGACGTATTAAACGCTTTTTAATTAAGAAAACTTGAAATGTTTTATAAAGTGGCTCTCATGAGTCAAACTAGAACTTTTAACTTCAGGAATTATTTCAGTACTAGCGGCACAGAAAGTTCATTAATGTAACATAACTACGGCTTGTATAAGGAGTTTAAAATATTACTTGCACATTAAGAGGAGTCAATGTATTTCGTGTGTTCAAATAAAATCTGATTTCAAGTGATCTTAATCGGTATAAGTTTAATGAAATTGCGGCTACTCACGCGGACTTATACGTGACATTGGTATTTTGTTAATCTAACTTGGTTACCAATCTTAAGATTAATGTTTTGACCAAAGTTCACAATCAATTATTTGTTGCATTAACATTTTGCTGGTTTACGTTTTAGCTATAAGCTTAGCTTAGCTTAGCTAGCAAAATTGTCATTTAAATAGCTAAATTATTAATAGTTATCCTTATGTTATGAATAGTTCAAACATGGTCATGGATATAATTAAATACTCGGTATTTATTAGTATAGTCAGCGATGTAAGTCAAGTAAGGTTATATAAATAATTACGAAAGTAACCAACGGTTCTAATTGCACAGCTTCCTCCTTAAATCCTGTAATAGGTCATTCTCCGCTGCAATGAATTTAATTACGGCCCCAAAAATAACGAATTGTAGTGAAAAGATCTACGAAAATCACGGCGCAACAATGAGAATTAACTTGCGTATTTTTCGTTTTCTTGCCCCCATTAAAAACAAAAATGGATGCAAAATTTTTAAATTGCCTTTGAAAAATCTTACGCAGCCGGCACGCGTACGAATAAAAAAAAAACACAAAACAATAAACACCATTAAACGCGAACAAAAGGAGTAAAAGGCAAGTCGGCTGCACAATTAAAACAAGAAATAATAAGGAGTTGTAATAATAAGTATTATTATAAAGAGATGACAGGAGGGGACGGTGGGCACACCTGGCGGGCCACGCGACTCGGCGCCCTCGTCAAAGCTTCTGCCGATTATTATTTTTTTTTTCTAAAGATGCGCACATTGCGGTAAGTCGCTTCGTATAAGCTGTGGCGCTTACATATTTTAGAGAACACACATTTGAATTTGGAATCACTTGTGGTTTTCTCAATCAATTCTGATTGACGCTGTATTTTTCTACTGCTGCGTTAGAAGATATTCGCAAGAAAACTATTTGTAATTTGTATGCAGCTATATTGTAATTATAGTCGTATTGAAATTTGAAACGTAATATTTAACATTTAAAAATTAATATGCGTTTTATATTGGATAATTTTGAAGTGTTGCTATGCTCTTCGACCCCAAATATCTTCAATGAATTATTGTTACTTGAATTGTATGCACGCGTATAACATGTTTTTCTAGTAAGCCACCGCCATCTGTCTTTGCTTATAAGCACCTGGTAAAATTATATACATACCTAGTGTATTTTTGACTCTAACAATCTAATAGTTGACTATAAATAAATACCACTTGCCATTTCAGCACAGTTTTCAGAGTCTTTAAAAACGATGTACTTCGCTTATATGATTAATGATTTGTAACGCGTAATTTATTCCACAAAGTTAAAGGAAAATGCGTCTTAAAGACAATATGACAAAGCAGTTTCATACTAAGAAAATTCCATGGCATGGAGATAGAAATTACACACGAGACGACACAAATTGAATAGACGCAGGGTACTTCGTAAAATATATAGTCGCGAGTTTCCTTGAAAAACGCCGCGTTTTCTTATTTCCTTCAAACTTAATATAGATTCTTTTATTTACATCTCATAGCCTACAGTTTACATCACCTATAATGTGGTTTAGGTACGATTATTTCAAACTTTGAATAGTATTTTTCGTTAAACTGTAGGTGCCTTCTTTAACGAGGCGTCTACATATAAAACCGTATGTTTTCATATTAAGTGTCACACGGCAACTTAGGTGCCAACACTTCACGCGTCACTCGTGATAAAGGCAAGTTAAAGTTTTCACATTAGGTAGCACAAAGCAATTAAGTGTCTTTTAGTTTCAAGAAAGTTTCGCCGCTTCGAACTTGTATGAATTAACATTTCTTATTAAAGTTGTGGCTAAAGACGATTATAACGTAATAGGTTCAACTCAAATTTACTCAAACATTGTAAATGGTCCTAATACTAATAAATGCAATTGAGAATCACATGTAATTTTTAGTTACGTGAGACGAAACATTCAATATTTATTTATATGTATTAAACTATAATTTGTATAGAAATTGCAGAACTATAAAGAGTTAATATAAAAAGAAACACCGATTATATGTAAGAGTTCTTTGGTTTCGATCGAGAACCAACGCGAACACCATTTCATTTCTCTTGAGTTTTTTATCTGTCGTTAAAGCAAACATTTGCTTATTGCTACAGAACATCTAATCTGTGAGTAAAACGATTAGTTAAATTCGCGATTGTGCTATTTTAAAGATGACAGTATAAAATACTCAAATGTACCCAGTTGGCTGTATCCGCAAAGAGATCTAACTAAGTACGTCATTGCGGGTTTACATTTTACATAATACCATCACGAGCCCGCATCTAACGTATAATTACAAACGGTATCTTAAGTCTTTAATCGCAGAGTCGCATCTCTACAACTCCGCGGCTTAATGGAGAGGCGACTCGCAGTCTTTCAGCATTTGTGCGCCTTTTAAAATTTCCTTTTTACCGGATGTTCACGGTTGCAACTCTAAATGTACAAAACTCATGTTTTAGCAACGTGTGTGCCCTTAATTAGCGGGGATTGTGCGCTTTATCTATGGCAAACGGGTCATTCTTTTTCCCTTTAATTCGTTTCTTTGTGTACGCGGTCATCGGTTTTGAGGTTCAAATTGCGTGGCCGAGTTGCTGGGCTTCTCTCCCATGCTTGTCTGATACAAAACAGGTCGGACGTCATTTCTACTAGGACAGAACCTTTCAAATAATAGAAACGTTTCTGAATAAAACAAAACATACCGAGCCATACAATCTCTGAGAAAAATGATTAAAGTTGACTTGGCCGACTTGAATGCATTTTTTTGTATCGAAAAGAAAATAGACAAGTCCTAACATAGAGTACACAAGAACGTACTAAACAATAACCCACTAACGAAATTAAAAAGTATGCAACCTCATTTTCCAGAACCTCCATGCTCCATTACTTAAACTGCATCTTTTTAAATGCTCTAGCTGAATGCGCGCGGTCCTTGAATCGGTTTAGAAATATAAAAAAGAAAACACACGCATGGCGTCCTATTGTGCGCAACACGAAGGTAGATCTCATTAAGGGAACGTTCGGAATTAAGAACTGCGATGAAGCGGAGTCTTAGCGATCATTACCGCCGCTGACACCTTTATACTCTGTGAAATTTATTTTTTTACTATTTTCTTTTTTTTCAGTTGCCAGTTTTAGATTTCTGTGACACTTGTAACGGATTTCGTTATGACCTAAACTATTTTAATGATGTACACTTTTATATGAATGCTTTAGAAAAAGATTAGATTTTCGACGAAGGTCTTAGATATCTCTTAAAATGATTTATAAGCATTTTAAATTAGAAAAACCTTATTAAGTTCGAGTGCCGTCACAGATTATCTAACAAAATGTTTGTTTAGATTTTAACTAATAATGTAATTACAAAATGTTTTCAGTTACCCCATTTTCTCTACTGGCGTGATACGAAAAACAAATGCACGCAGATTTGTTTCTTTACGTACGCAGACAAATTTTGAACGATCTTACAAACCCTTGGAAGATAATTTTTGAACTAAAACACAGCAAAACCTAAACCATGCCACACGCTTTGCCTCACCTACTACTAGAACTCAATTAACTTTTGTGTCTCCGCTCAAATAAAGCTAGAATAAAGTACTTAATTACTAGATAAAAAATATCTGTCTACATTAATAAGTCTATGCAAAATATTATCTAGCATACCTAAGTGCCCACTTAGGACCTACACTGGGCACTTAAACGAATAATTTTACTAAAAATTCTTTTATTAATATCTATGCTCTCTCACTTCCCTTTGAAAAAGACGGTTTGTATAAACAACGATTCATAATATTTAAAAACATTCTAAATTGAATAAAAAATTTACATTTGACTTGATTATAAAATAAAAGAACTATTTGGCTTTGAGTTTCTAAGTTCAAAGCTATTAATTTGGTCAGCATATTTTGTTAAAAAAGCTTCCGGTTGCTGTTATTTTTATAAAATAATTTTGTTCAAGTACTTTAATATATACCAGAGAAATAATACATAGTTGTTAGGTGCCTAACCAGTCAATGAGCTATCAAATCGTATGATGTAATACACATTGTATAGAGAGAAACCAAACAAGCTTAGTACTACTACGAATGATTAATTTACCTTTTATACATTTAAAACAATTTGATAGTAATTATTTAAAGGTTTGGTTACTTAAGAAAGCTGTGGTTCATTAAATAGTCAAATAATATGTCATTACCGACTACGACTTAATATATTTTTATGACTTGGTAATACATTTAAATATAATAATTCTTTGTAATTTTATATTTTAAATATTATTCGAAAAAACAAGGTGTAACCACTATTATCTATCTGTCTGTTATAGTTAGATTATCTGTTATTGTTAAACTGTAATTTTAACTATTATAATATATAAAACTGTACTGAATAAAGCTTTTTGCTTAACAACGCTCATTCCTAAAAATTTTCACTTAAACATTTTTATAAGCTATTCTTAATAATATATTTTTATCTAATAATGGACTCGACTCCGTCCATTAAAAGTTTTAATTACACGGTAAACAATATTATCGCTAGCCAATAACCATTGAGCAAGTTATGCGTCTTACCTTTTAAAGAAAAGACGCCGCGATTGTCCAGAAGTGGCAAATCTGAAAGGAAGTAAATTTTGAGACAAAAGCAAGTATAGAATAACTGAAATTCATAGACAATTAGAAGACTAGAATAGACTTAAAATACTATTACATGCTCAGTTAACCGATGGGACTATTGATATTTATAAATTCTAATTTTAAGAATATTGGTGATTCGTTTTTATAAGATAGATAGGCTCAGATGTGTGAGCTTGTGGGTAGCCTAAGTGGCAACAGGAGCCGCCCATCCAAATAATGTTTGCGTTGCCGGCACTTAAGGAAGGTGTATGCTCTCTTTTTAAAAATTAGAGGCCGTATCTGGTTGGGAAAGCTCCGATGGGAGACGCGTCAACAGTTTGGCCGCAAATTAAGCCGCTTTACAAGGCATTTTACCGTGTAAAGTGAACCGTGGAAGATTTCCATCCATCGAGTTGCTGTGGATGGAATTACTTTGGCTAGAGTTAGTCCGGCTTGTACGATAATGGAACGAGGAATGTTGCGGAGATAAATTCAAATAGTTCGCAACAACACTCTCCATAGTACATTTTGTAGAAGGCGCATAAGATATGCGTTATATTCATATAACATTTCGAGTGCTAACGGTGTACCATACTAACGCCATCTATCGCCACAATTGGAAA
This sequence comes from Pontia daplidice, assembly GCA_963693355.1. Taxonomy (NCBI): domain Eukaryota; kingdom Metazoa; phylum Arthropoda; class Insecta; order Lepidoptera; family Pieridae; genus Pontia; species Pontia daplidice. The sequence continues at coordinate 9,090,383 of CAVNZL010000138.1, read as the reverse complement.
TTAATGAATTCGGGTGGGTTTTCGCAAATTTACTTGTAATCTTATTTTACGGTATTTATCTCTGAGGATATTTTTTAAATTTATGTAAATACTGAAATAAACATTATTCTTTGGAAAACCGAAGAGTATTTAAAAGCTTCATAACATCAACGCAACCTTATGGCGCAATGGTCACTATGTCACTACCGAACGGAGAGTCCCGAATTCGATCCCCGTTACATTTGTGTTATGAGCATTAATGCTGTTGTCTGGCTGTTATAGACATCTATTTCTAAAAAGTATCTATGTCAGTATATATGGATTACTGTTAGCACCCATTATATAAACTAAATCTTTTCTTGGGACTAACCGACGCTATATGGGTCCCTATATAGATTACAAACAAAATACTTGTAATTTCATCAATACGTCAAATCCTAACCACTCAATTTGACTGAGAACAACTTCCTTCACAAACTTAAGCCACGCCCACGTCTTAGACCCACCCACTAAACTCGAGACGGGGAGTCTTATGACCTACTTTCCCATTGGCCGCTATTAATAATACTTCTTTAAAATGATGCTCATTGTTCGATAGCTTAGCTCTATTTCGAGTTTTCATAGGACTTGACTCTTACCTAATCATTCGTGCTAATTAATAATTACTTTAAGCTTTACTTCTTTTTTTCAGTTCAGTTTGGCCACTAAAAGATCTTAGGTTTGATACCAGAAAATCAAACGGCATTTAGAGTCATTGCAAAACTTAAGTATCTAGTTTTTACTATGTTAGATAGTTAGTCCATTGTAAGTAAATATGTCTAATAATATTAAAGTAAACATAAAGAAAATTTTGCCTAAAAAAGTATTCTCTATCAAAGGAATAAGGAATAGGTATAAATAAACTTATTCTAAGCATTCACCTATCGCGTGCTATTTCCGCCGACGTCTCGCCACGCCCCCTTTCTTAGAAGTTTCCACCCACACACGTCTTAACACACCTACCTACTTCAAAGATAATACCTACATACAGTTATTTAATTTCGGCTTAAAATATTATTAAGTATAATGAACCTATACCGTAAGTAATACGATAAACAATTAATATTGTCTCTTTAGCAACTAATAGTGACATCTCTCAGAATAAGTACAAACAAAAAGAATACGATTGACGCGAAATACGGAGTACAAAACTTTATATCCATTAATTTATTATAACAGTAGCTCTAATAATTCTTAATATTAAGAAGAATGTGAATATTCTCTGAATTGAATCTCTTTACTTGAAATTATTAAAACATCTAAAGAGCCATCTATGAGCAAGACTGTAAACATCAATGCGCTTGCGCAGGTTCTTAGCGCCATCTGTTGTTCACTGCGAGGACTACTACAAGTCCTACAACGGTATTAAAAGTCCGTGTGTGATTAAGAGTTAAGGTTCTTATTTTGTATAATAGGTGGCACTCTTAAAAATTATATAAAGATATAACGAAATACTAGGAAGTATTATATTCTATTAGTTTGTTTCAATATTGAAAAGTTTACAGTTAATAAAAATGTTCGATACTTTTTAATTTTCTGTTATGAAAATCTTTTACTATTTGTATATGAATTTGAAAACGCCTGGCAAAATTGTATAGCAATTGTTGCGTTGTACAATTCTAGTTAAATACTTTTTGGCAATTTAGAAACAATGAGTTTTAATCCAAATGGGTGTGTACCGTATTGAAAAATGGTTAAACTAAAAATAATACACAAATTTGTGAATGTAAAAATATATGCGAAAAATATGAAAATGTTATTTGAAAAGTAACAGTTTTAATGGGTCCAATAGACCGTCTGTTCTATGGAAGTGTTATAAGCAAATTTGTAAAATGATTGCCTAACCATGCTAGATTGCAATTTATATAAAACCTTAGACTTCTCTTAACCTGCACGGCTTCACGGCTAGGGAAGCCCTTAACCCATTAAATTTTATCAATCAATTGTTTATGTCTATACTTATTTTCACTTTTCCTTCTAAGATATAACACCCCCTAATTCACAGATACGATCATTTATTGCATCTTTAAACTGAATCCTTTCTCTATCAAATTGTGTTTCCACTGTGATGAAGAGAGTCAATATTTCGAAAATTATTTATTCACTTTTAGTTCTGGCATTTGAGACTCCGGTTTTAGATAAACTATATGAAACAATGGAAAATTATTATGACTTATAGTGTATAATTTTGTGAAAAAATATATGCAAAAAACCGTAGCGATACCCGAGTGTTCAATAAGAATATCTATGTAAATCTATTTAATCTAAAAACAGGGAAAATTTTTTCGTCAAGAAAGTTCTTCTTAGGTTATTTGTAATTTCTGGTGTATGTAAACAAGCTAGACTCTCGCAGCTAAAAAAATTCGCCAAAAAAAAATCGGACAATGTCATAAAGGCATTAACTGTATGGTCAGCATTTCAAAGAAATCTTCGAATCCTATTGCAACGAAATTTAATCGTTCAAATATCCTATAGAAAAATAGTTTTTCTATAAGCCTTTATTATATATTATTAGGAAAAAGGTGCTTATACCACCAGTTTGTATGGTCATGTAATTTTACGTTTCGCTCGCTTCGTTTTTAATGTGACAAATGAAGCTATGATTATTGATATAAATAATAACAGAATGGATCTTACAACCACAGATATAATTTGTTTCATAATACCTCATTCTGTGCCACAATGTTTTAGTGCACAAAAATAAGTTGTGGGTTTTTTCTTAGACAATACGAGAAATGAATTTTTGTTTCTTTCCATTACATTTAAAATGTACAAATTAAAGGGTGGATTTTGTGTTCTCGTCTTATATATTTAAGTTGTTTAATTACAATTTCTTGTAAATAAACATGCGGTATAACTTGTATAAATGAAGTTATCAAATATTGATTTCTCGTACTTTAGACGACGACTTTTTCTATCCAACATATACATAGAAACAATTGAAATGATATAGCATTGATTTTTCTAAAAGGGAGAAAACAAAAAAAAAACAAAACAAAACAAAAATAATTTATATTTGAAAACAATTATATATACTTATACTACTACATCACATATTCTAATTAACAAAATAGTGTTAACACCAATTCTATCGGCCGGCGGAAGCGAAACTACAGTGCTAGTAACTAAACTAAACAAAAAAATATATAAAATAAAAATAGGTTAGTATTTAAAATTAGGCACCTGGGTCCAGTGGTTATCTTATGTCCGGCAACTATTGGAATTTTCTTAGTCCGTAAAATCACAATTGTCCGTAACGTAGATACCACTTATACAACAGTCAGTTTCGAAAAATTATTTCTAAGTCCTTATCATGAATTCAACGCTTACTTTATCATCAATTGTCGTTCGCTAGTTAAAAAAAATAAACTTTAAATAAAAATATTTAATAACGGCCAAACGTTTAATCTCTTACAAATGTAACCGACGTAAATATAAAAAATTTAGCAAAACTTTTCTCCACTGCCAACAGTCGAGGTGCAATGAACGAGGGTCGGTGAAATTTAGCCCAAAAATATCTTCGATTAGACGCGGTTAGAATTTTTAGATTTAATTAATTTGAATTTTGTCTTATTAAATTTACAATCACAAGAGCACGAGGAACGTGTATTGCGCCGCGCGGCCCGGCCGGCCGCCGCGACTCCAGACGGACGACTGAGACTGCTCGCGGCCCACCACGCCACCACCCGCTTACTTCCCCCCCTCCCCCCGCTCGCCGCTTACCCCGCTGCTACCCCACAGCCTGCTTTGCCGCGCCTCTCTCGCCGCGGGGCCGACTTCGTTACGAGCCACTTGTAATGGGCGCGCGATTTTTCCGCCTTAGACAAATTAGGCGGGCCGGGACTCGCGATACACGATCTTTGGGCGGCTTCTTAGCTCTCAAGACGTTTCTTTTGTTGAAGTCGATTGAGACAGATCTACGTTCAGCTTTGCCTAAACATTGAGCCCACAGAACGCGTTTAGTAACGTTTTAAATTTCGTTCGAGCCGATATTGTAACAATGAATTTTTAAAAATGAATTATCGGCACTTGAATGTTATGGTGGCGGCTGTTTTATTTTTAAATGGCATTTAATAGTCACTTTCACTTTCAGCGATACCGAGCCGGGTTAATTGTAAATAAAATTCAATCATTCGCAAAAAATCCGCGTAATCGGCATCGACAATATCAATGAGAGATACGTATTTTAAGTTAAAACACATTTTATGCATAATAATGAATGTCGCTCGGAGAGTATTTTCATTCGTTTATTTTTATAAATACACCGTTGTACACATATGTTTTACGCATTTTATACAATTCCATTTATTCCAATGTCAGTAAGCTTTTGATTGAATAAAATTTTTGTACAATTTCGATGCAACTCACGTCTTCGAGAAGGCTTTTTCTTTAGGTTAGGGCGAACGGGAAAATTTTCAGACGAACTGATATACGGTTAATAAAAAAAGCATCAATAAACGGAGTTTTTTTTTTCGAAGTCTCATAAATAAATTAGACATAGTTTATGTGTCGAATTCGTTTGTTTTCAATCCAAAATATTTCGCCGCACCTCGGAGCTACAAATTACGTCATATTAAAATTAAAAGGGATTGAAACAGCGCAAATATACGGAACCCCGTCTATACACCTAATTCACCAATACGGACATTTTAAAATAAACAAAACTTAATTATGTTTTTCTCGTGCATTGACTCTTCACATCTTACTTAAGATAATTTCTAGTAACATAACGCGAATAACTATATCATATATATATTAAAACAAAAAAAATATTTTTATTCGAAACAAAGACATTACGAAAGTTATGTTAAAATTCACTTAAAGCCACATCCAGAAATATTTATGTAAAAATCATCGAATTTATAATTTTAAAGTTTATCTTCGGTCGTTCCAGATCCAGGTTACAGAACTCTTGATTTTAACAAGACATCAATTTTGAGAAAAAACAAACATGGCTGAACATATTAAATTAAATTTTAAAATATCTTGTCACGTTTTTTAAGGGAAAATGGTTTTTCATAGCTTTTCACATATGTATGAAAATATTCATCAACACAAACTCTTATTTTCTTAATTATTATTTCTTATTTTTTCAGACAGCATAAATTCTTCTTAAGCGGCAAATGTAATATTTTGGAACCTTGGATATTTCATGACAGTTTTAAAGTGTCATAGATTTTTTAAAATTTCGTAAATTTTAAATCCACAATAACAGACAAAAATGAATATTTGGATAAACTAGTAATATCATTTACTAGAATACAAATACAATAATTTTAATGAACGCGGATATAAAACTAAGAAAAAAATAAAATATAAAAAAAGCGCAATTTAATACAAAAAAACAAAAAGCTATAACTAATACATTTCAACACATTTACCTGGACCGTTTTATTTTACACTATTCTTCCAAAAACCACGAACTTACGCTAAATTATCTAAAAATCCCAAGAACATCACAAATAAGCTATATCCAACATCTAAGCCGATTTACTTTGTACAAAGTTTCTAAATATTCACAGTCACCGTAAGTTTTCTCACTTAAAAGTACGATAAAAACTCCTGAACACTTTCCGATTAAATTTTGAGACTAAGAAACGTAAGGAAAATAAAGAAAATTGTAAAACTTGATAGAGGAACTAATACCGCTTACAGACTATGCGGCAAACGAGCCGAATATTTACATTGAAGAAAAAAAAATGAGGTCAATCGGAGGTTACGGGCTACGCAGCCGGTCGGCATGGGCCGCGACGGGATGTGGCATTCTAGTGCTCGGTCGCCCTCCGCGCCCTGCCGCCCCTCTCGCGCCCGACGCGGGACCGCCGAAAACCACGTGCGCACTCACGAAAGAGACCCCCAACCGCGAAACACCCGCGAGCGATAGGGACGACACTATTCCTTTTTTCAATTTACTATATTTGCTGATTTTTATTATTTTTTCGCATTTCGATATTTTATTTTTTAGTTGATGCGCTCCGCAACTCACCTGTTGTGCTTGACCCGTTTCGATCTGTCGACTGATCACATGATCGACGGTTTTCGATGTTTTTTTATGGCTCGTGGCCACGGTATATTTACGCATTTCTAAAAATAGTGAAAATCAACCGCTAACCGGCGTCAACTAAAAAGTTTTTGAAATAAGAACGCGAGTATTACTTTAAAACGTTTCAAAACAAGCGTTGAAAGTAACGTTCTAAATAAATCGATTGTATATATAATTACAAAAATATATATAAAAATATGAAAAATAAATGGTATATTTTTTTAATATTACTAGTGGAATAGAACAAGATGTAGATATACATGTAAATTCTGTTCATTATAATTTTTAGACTCAGTGCTGCCGTAAGAGGCGGCGGTGAATAGCGGAACCAACATGAGCGACACTAGCGCGCCTACTATTTGCGATACAAATTGGAACTATTGGATGGTTCATTTCTAACGCGTAGTTTATTTTGCTTTTTTGTCTTTTTTTTAATCGTGAAAGTGCAACGTTCACTTCGCTGGGCATTCAACGGGCATTTTCGTTCACGTTTTCTTTTTGGTTTTCATTGGTTTTTCACAGACGTTTTGATCATGTCGCGGAATTGGCGTGTATGTAACATACATTGTTACTACTCGGGAATGTTAACACCTGAACTGACTATTGGCTACTGATATTGGAGGAATATTTGGATATTCGTAAAATATTTTTGTTTGAACGTTAAGGGTGATTTATATAATAAGGTGTTTTTTCATATTGATAATAGATGGCGTTAGGAGGACTTAACAATGACTTGAGGCTCACATGTTTTGAGAATATTAAGATACACTTTATGATTACTCGCAGTATAAAAATATATTTACGAATACATATTGTGTTGTTTATAATATATACTTAATTAAAGTTAAAAAAAATATTTTCATAAAATATTTTTTTTTCTAAAAACTAAATCTATTAAAATTATCAAAAATAATGAATTAAATTGGCTATTAAAATTATTAGGTACGTTGTTAAAATTAACCCGATGGAAATATTATATACCTCAAGAGAATACTCAGTGATGAGCTACGCACGTAGTGCTACGCACGTAGAACTTAAGATACTTCGTAGCCAATATCAAATATACAATTATTATTCTATAAAATTTTTATAAACAAATCGCTTGTATTGTATCTAAGAATATATACTTAAGGTCTACGCCAAAACTAAATCTTCTATTTAGTAAAAACGAGTTTTAATTTTGCGTAACTAGTGGCTAATATATTAAAAAACAACCCTTGAAATAGAAAGAGTATAACTTAAAGACGCAAGACATTATTCGTCATTCATTCTTTGTGGTATCACATTTTTGTTTTCTTAACAAAGAGAACAAAATTTATTACATAGAAGAGATACTATCCAATGATCAAAATTAAACTTTTATTGATATTCCCCTATTCAAAAGCTCGTAAACCTGTACGCAACAAACGTGGGAAAATAAAATTGAGAAATTTATTCAGTAATGAATTAAAAAAAAAGAATTAACAATAATTTTCATTTAAGTTGCTTCTAGAAGAAATTAGTGCTGATGGAAGTGGCAAGCTTCGAATCCATTTTTGAAGTATTTGTGATGACTGCTTACCTTAAACCAAATATGAAACAATTTTAATGAATTGAACTTAAATTTCGTTCTGGAGTGCGAGCTTTAAATTTCGAAGTTACTTCGATGAGAAAAAATAGAATTACCTGTACCAAACGACTTCTTTTCAGTTACCAAAATAGAAGCAGAAATGTTCGTCTATGTCAATCGATTCGCATTCTAAGTCCCTTGATCTATGTCGAGTGACGTTTCAATTTACGCATGGTGTAATATCTAATATATAAATGTCTCGTGTCACAGTTTTCGTTGCCATACTCCTCCGAAACGGCTTGACCGATTCTCATGAAAGTTTGTGAGTGTATTGAGTGTGTCTGAAAATCGGCCAACATCTATTTTTCATCCCCCCTAAATGTTAAGGGGCAGTCCACCACTAATTTATTTTTTATTTTTTAGACAAAATTTTTAATTTCTATTTTTTTATGATACAACATACAAAAATACATACAATCCTCAAATTTCACCCTTCTACGATCAACTCTTATTTTTTTATTTATTAATTGAAAATTGAAATGTTAAATAATGTAGTTTAAAAAGTTTTTAAATTTATATATTTAGTGTAATTGTTAGTTAAGTTCTATTAATGTGTGACAACCTCCTGCAAAAATTATCCTTCAATACCTTCTCCTTCACATGGGTTGTCTGAAAGAGATCGCTTATTAGCGATAAGACCGCCCTTTGCATTCCCCAACACTTATGTTTTCATCTACTCTCTTTTCTAATTGTATCTTCTGTGATTTTTCTATTGTAAAATTTGTATTTATGAAGGGATAAAGTGTAATAAAAAATAAATAAAAAATCACATGTATGGCAAAACAACGTTAGCCGGATCAGCTAGTGACTTTATATATTGGAATAAATTTACTTTCACACATGCATTTTGTTTGCGAATTCACTTCAAATAAAAACTAAGAAATCTGAAGAAACACATACATTAAAGTTATTTTGATTTAGCAATTCCGAAATGTTTAATTACTCTTTAATTTTTAAGACAGTGTTTAAGTATAGAAATCAATCTTTCTCACGTATGTAATTATGCTATTGTACCGAGGCCATTATGAACTTATTTTTTCACAAAAAGGCCACCTTACTTTTTTAATCCTACATCTAACAAATTTCATTAAAAACATTGATACAAGCATTTTTAATCATATAGAGGACTTTTTGCAACAGCTTATAAAACGAAGATTGCGTATAAGAAACATCCATTAAGCGGCAACATTATTATCTTGCACGAACAATTTCACATTAAAGATAGCACTTAACCTTTTTTAAATGGCTCCTCGTAAAAAAGAAAAACAAATCACCGCCTTAGGGCTCATCCACACCTTAACGGCTGTAACAAGGAGCTAACTTGTTTTTTATAGAGACACCTTAATGCGAACGCTTACAGGCAACTTATATGTGGGATTTTTTATCGCACAAATGTGTAAAATAATTTTCCACCTTATCGCGTTCTCACAGAGTTCAATTCTCCTTGAACTGTACAAAGACGCGAGAATCACCGATAGATAAAACTTTAAGCCGCGATCGTTTTAAGAAGATCACATCTCAATTATTTGCGTGCAATTCTGAGTTTAATTCCCCTTTGATAACGAATATATTCCTCTGCGAATCGTGTTGTATTTACGTTCAAAACGTTAGCGTATTAAAATGTCGTACATTTTGTTTGGGAATATCGTGAAATGTCCTTTTTGATGTGTTTGGTGAAAGCATTGTTCTTTATAATGTTAGGAGATAAATAAAGAAAGTTTATTGCATCTATGAGACCACAATTTGCATGAAAACAAATTGAACTTTTTTATTTGCCAGTTTTATTTTAAGTGGACTATCAAATGACCGAATGTACATTTTGTATTATCTAATTCTTATTGAGGTGCTATGTCGCTAGATATATATGATTTGTTCCATGATTCTGACAAATATTAGACATTCAGTGATATTATTTGAAAAGGTATGTATTAAAAAAAACACAAAGTTGGACTAACGAAGTTTTAAAATACTTTGCTAATTTACAACAAAACTCGTATCGAATGAAAACTTTTTAATAAAAAGACGTTACAAAGAGCCTTTGTATGATGCGAAAGAAAGGGTTATAATCTACAAAATGAGCCAAGTAACGTTTAAACAACAAAAGAACTTAGCGGGGATTGTGGTTCTTTCGCCGCTAACGAATCGCTGCCAAATATTAAGACTTAAAAGTTCTCGCAAAGGAAACGGTACATTTTTAATCGGGGCAGCGTTCTGATGCTTCGAGAATGATTGCTAATTATGTTGCTTCGACATTTCATACTTTTCGAAGAGTTTTCAAGAAGACAATTAAATTGGCGGCTCTATTGATTCCCCGTAACATAAGAATATAGTTATGGGCTATCGATATCATAGGACCGAAGAATTCAGAACAAAAATGTTCACATATCCATTGGTCGAGAGGGGAATAAATCACTATGCCCACAAGTACCTACATTAACAGTGTCGCCGGCTAATTTATAGTGAACTTTCAATTTGGCAAACGGAGCCCTTCCGTAAATCTCTGGACTATAACTACTCCTTGCGGTTACCCGCTTGACCAAACGCGTCGTTTATCCAATTCCAATTTACATCGATGGTTTTCTATGCGTAATTAAGATAAGACATACTCTGTGTTTTCTCACATTTTAGCTCTGTAGTACGAGCCAAAGACGCAATGGTCACAATTCCGAAATGCCGAACGGAGTAGTTCGATTAGTAGTTGTGGTATAAGTATTTATAAAAAGGTTGTTTTATTAGTTAAGCTTTACCCATAACATATGATAACTCACCAAAATTTTTCCGATACAAGACATTCTTGTACATTTCTTATCCCTTAACGTGGATTTAACAATAAATTCCTTCACATTATGTAATATAAATCAATAATTTATTTAGAGTTACGCATAAAAACAATGTGTTTAGACTAGTAGTAGTATAAGTTAGTATAATAGAAATAAATATTCAATTATGTCATTGTACAGAGACATGTCACCCTTGTATTATCAGGATTTAGGTTTTATCGCCATGGGAATACGGGCAAATATTGCAATTGAAATATTCATCTTCCTTTAATATATCACTATAATGTGTCTCATATAAACTAAGAATCAAAATATTAAACAAAAATTATCTATTTTGAAACACAGTCAGCGAAAAACTATTACTAAAAAGTACTTACTTTAACTCGCTTTCATCTCGTTTTTGTCAAATTGAATCACAAATCAAGACAAATCACGAAACAGAAAACGTGCATACTTAAAATCTAAGGTTTTTTTAAGAGTGAATTATCATCTCGTATAAAATTAATGTAAAACTTCACTCGGTAAACACAGATACGTAATGCCGCGTCGTGACGTCATAATTGGCCGGTACAACCTTCACCCAATAATTGGACGGCGGGTACGCGAAAAAAGCGCGTTATTTTTAACGTTAAAACGAAATAAAAGAGTAATGAGTTATTGATTCGCCGGCGGGGTCATTGCTCGGTAATGTCAGTGTCAAGGCCGATGCGAGTGTTAATTTTTTAATGTGTGCACTTTTTCCACGTTGTTTTATTTCGTTGATTGGTTAATGCACGTGTATTGTGACCTGATTGTAATCTGTTGACAGAGTACGCATTGCGTAGTTCTGTGGCGAGTCTTAATCCTAATCAATCTGCATCTAATACTGGATTCCTGTTTAATGAACTGACCGGTATAATAGAACTGACACTTTTAGAAACGTCAATACGTTCCATTTTCAAAAAAAGTATCATTTTTAGGTAATTGTTTTATGACTCTATTGCAACATGATTAGTAGCAATAGTTCTAAAATTAAAATTATTGTTACCTTAGGAAAAGCTTATACACAAAACATAAAAAATAAGTCTTAGTGCACTTTTTGAACTAATGTACTATTTCGTTGCTTTCAGTTTAGGCGAAGGTACATTCACAAGTTCGATTGCTGACGTCGCTATCTCAATATAGAATCAGGATCTCTTTAGAAGATACAGAATAACATTAATCCTTTATTTGTAGCTTATTTAGATATTCAACTTATAGTTAACACTTGTTATTCATAAAAAAATAATTATATATATTTATTTTGTAATTGTTATTTTATTGATAACAAATAGATAATTTTTTAATTTGGATTGCCTTGAAGAGATTCCTTACTCCTTCCTTCGTTTCCTCTTTATACGGTAAGATCTTTGCATAATTAACTTTCTTTGTAACTTTAGCTAACTGTTAAATAACGTAATTTAAAATAAATAATGTATTTTTTGTTGCTTATAATAAGTAAAATAGTGCCAACGTAATATATGTTAGGATCCCACATAAAATAGTTTGACAGTCGGTTACTTCTTATAAAGTACACCGTAGGCGGTCAACCCCAGGACCCTCGGTCAGTCAGTCCGATATGTTAACCATTGCGCCAATGGGGTCTATTTTCCTAGATTAAACATTCACCAAATAAAATTACTTAATTACCAACGATTTTGCTTCTACAACGAGGAAAAACTTACAAACAGTAAAATCAGCAAAACATTTTACTTTACCAAAATAAAAATCAATACATGCTAATGCATTTTGAATTATATTCCTGCCTGGTAAGGTTTAATATTTATATTTTGACAGTTGACAGCTGGATAACTAAGATAGTAAAGATAAAAATAAACATCTTGTTTGCTTGTTTTATAAACGCTCTAATAACATTTGTATATTTTAATATTCAACTTTATTGTATATATAGGTTAGGAAGACCTAGCTTCCAAACCTACATATACAAACAGTACCTTTTTCAAATGATCTAGGATTTCTTGATTCTTATCTGTGTTCAGTTTCGATGTAATTTTTTTTATAGTCTGTGCTAAAAAATATATCACTATTCCAAAACAAATCTATATTCATAAAAATCACGCTTCTAACCAAACAGGTATACGTTATCTTCGAGACGTTCGTTTTATAATTTCAAATAAATCGTTGATTTCAAAAAAGGTTTTATTCTATTCATTATCAATGATAACTACTTACCTCATAAATCCAATATTCTATTATTCCCAATGCACAATCCATAAAACTAAATAACACAAGCACCAATCGAAACTTTCGATTTATTGCACATAATTTGAATAAGAGAAACACTGGCCGAAAAATAAACTATTTAAAAATTAATTTTGGCGGGCTGTCTCGCCCTCGGCCTGTTCAGTCTGTGGTCGGCAAGGAACTCGTCTTAGAGCTTTGAGGGCAAAAAGACGTTACGGACCCTTTCGATCCCCTTCGTTTATTCGTGTGATAATGGTGCTTTGCTGTCAGGGCTGTCAGTTACAATCTTAAAAATTGCCGCCATCTTTTTAAAATCATAAAATTTTCTGTTATCTTAAAATAAATTTGTTATTGATGATAATTTTTTCGTTTTTTTATTGTGACGTTCCAGTGTAACGAGTTACGCATTATATTTTCGCTAAATATTTAAAAATTTCGTAAATAATTAGGTTAAAAATTATTATTAGTATATTATATATTATTTGTATAAATTAATTATTTATATGTACAATGCGATAATCAAGATACGCGAGGAGTTGCTTCAAATGCATTTTATTCATTTTTGGTAGCCCTGATCGAAGTTGCCGGAAATATTAATTTTTGTTTTTGTTTTATTAAGTAGTATATATTTTGTAGGTCTAGTAAACAATCTATAATAATAATAATAATATTAAACCAAAAATTGTCAATATTTTTTTGCCAAAACTATTTTTTTGTTTCTCTAACGTAAATACTAATTTTAAACACAAGCCTATTCAAATTTCGAGACATTCATGAAACGTTAATGCATTGTCACCTTTATTGATGATGACATAGAGTATAGTGGAGTCGCCAGGTGAGGTATAAAAAACATTTTATTATGAGGGTTAAAGCTTTCTTATGGACTGTTTGTAAGAACGACGAAATACCAGGGCTGGACTGCCAGAATATTCGACCGGATAAATATTCTTTGTAGTTTTTTAATTTGCTTTGTACATTTAATATTTTGTATGTCGTGGTTGGGTGGTGGTTTTTTAATAGGGATAAATTGCCTTCACGGAGACAAATCATTTTAAAGATTACGATCTAATCTAGACAAAGAGTAATGAGTAATTTACATCTAACTTAAATTACTAAAGAATATATAATATAAGAATAGTGTCCACTAACACTTCTTACAGTCTCTAATAACAACCTGACACTTTTTAATGTGTACTTTAAAATGCTCAAATATAATCCTAGCACATCACTAATAACACTAGCAAACACTATCGAATGGATTTTTCCTTTTCAATCTTAATAGATCGGTAAGTCTAGAAGCTGGATAGCCTCAATATGATGGTGAAATCTTCGGTCGTTAGCTCCAGCGATGTCTATATCTAATCTTAATTTAGCAAAATTTTAAAAAGCAAAATTTACGTATATATATATAAAAAAAAAAAAAAAAAATATAAAGTATATATATATATATATATATATATATATATATATATAAAAATGTAAAGGGCGTAGAGATCAGTGGCAAATCTTTTTTTAGAACGCCAAGCATTTTTACAAGAAGGAATTTTTAGAAGATTTAAACAATTATTGAAAATTTGTCAAATAGTAGTGATACTTTTAGTATGCGGACCTCATAATTATTACGAAATATATACGAAATTGATTGACTGTAGATTTGTAGAATTGCTTCATTTGACAAATCTACTTACCTTCATTGATCGAGTCATAAGTGTAAGTTTTTCGTTTCGTTTGTACGGAAAAATAGTTCTGGAATCATCTAGTATTATTCATATTTTTTATTTTTCATAAACTTATAAAATAAATCAATTAAAAATTTTTTGAAGACAAATGAAGACCTATTTAAACATATTGTAATTCTTAGATGAGAATTCGTCCCTGCCTTAGGAAGTAATGCACGGTGGCTTATTTTTAACGGTCACATCGCACGCGCGCATTTTAAAACTGATTAACAACATTTGGTTCGTATTTATAACTGAACAGCATAAATAAATAAAACTTATATAAATCGACCACGGCTGCAAAGATGCATTATTATTTATAGATAATATTTCATTCCATTTATTTTTTTTTCATCAATCATTTGTAAGTTATTTTTGAATACAAAACTACTAAACATGTTAAATGTACGTCTTAAAATAAATACGAACAATTAAAAGCAGCGAATATATTAAAGCTTCGATGTATATAAAGCATAACAATAAAGCTCATGTAATACAGTATATTCAAAATTTAGTAAGATAGAAAACGACAAATAAATAATTTGACCAAATGTTGAGCCCTGAGCAATATTGTACGAACGTTATGTTCAAACTTCGCTGGAGCAAGACGGACATAACGTCTTTCGGAATTAAACACCCCATTCTTAATTTACTACGTCAATACTTCAAATGTCATAGTTAAATTTCGCCTTTACTACAATCAGTTCGTCCAATTCCTAATCTCTTCTGTCTCTTTCCATCTTAGCGTAAACTCATCAATAGAAAGGAAATAGATATATCTATAGACATAAACAATAGAAGTCTTAATCATAATACAACTATTGATAACGTTGGCATATTTCAAATTTAATTCATATATTTTGAGAAATCTGTAATTATTTCGTCACAATTATAATTGTATGTCTTAAGCAACATAACAAAAGATAAATAGACCTTTGGGGTATAGATTCATTTCGTAAGATCGATCGCAGTGTGTGTACAAGTTACTAAGATAGTACTACTATCTTAGTAACTCTAGTTACTAGAGTCCTAAGATTCGCTTAGGATTATTTTATTTACAGTAATTACTAATTCACAATAAAAAATTGAACAAAAAGTTCTCCATTGAGAGAAAAACATGGCTTCGCTTAAAGAACTACGGCGGGAAAATCTCTAGTGACAACTCCACAGAGTAAACACGTTGCGTTCAGAAATGAGGTTTATTGACTGTTCCTCAGAATATTAAAACTACTAATGTTTACATTATGTGCGTATCTATACGCCACAGAACTCTGCTAATTGGGCTAATAGTATTATAACTATTTAAATAGATAAAGATAAAGTGGTTGGTTAAATTAAACATTAATATTTTGTAACGTCAACAATTCTTTAAGTATATGTGATGACAGAATAGAAATCTAAATCGATCTGAAATTATACTTATTATATAATTAATAATTAATAATTAAACTATAACTTCAAACTGTATATTCTCTTTGGATTTGTCTATTTCCATAATTGTGAAAAATAAATTAAACTGTACATAAAATAGTTTATGAACGCGCTAGACCCAGGAATAGAAATTCATCAATAAATTCAAAATACATCCTAATAAAATCCTATAAATTATGAAAAATTTTCTATAACGATGAAAAATAGTTATATAGTATAGTAGTATAGTAGTTATATAGTATAGTATAGTAGTAGTATAGTATTACTTAAGTATAATATTAAGACATGCGCCGACACCTGGTTTGTAACGCATAATGCACAAGACGCGTGCTGGCCACACGAACGGAAATCAACAATTTATTCGTATTAAACTTATTGCGAAGCAATAGAGTTCAACTTCCTGTACCACGACCACAGGATGTTAATACTTGCGTGACAACCCTATTCTTAAGACGTCTCTAATTATAGATAAAAAAACTCGTTCATATAGTCTACAAAACCAACGGTGACTTATATTACTTTAATATTATTCTTAATATAAAAAATAATTTTGTATTAAGAATCAGTTGGCGTAATGGTAACGTGACGGACTGTCGATCAGAGGGTCCCTGGTTCTAGTCCCGGTAAACGTTTGTGCAATAAGCATAAATGTTAGGTGTGGTTTGGTGTTATATTTATGTATTTATTATCTATGTATATATGTTTGTTAGTGTTAGTGTCCAATAGTTTGGGGCTAAACAACCATGTGTAAGTTTTGGTACAATATTAAACAAGAAGCAAATACAATAGTCTATTTTGGTAATGGTGTTAATCCCAAATGTTGGATCGAATAAAAAAATTAATTAACATAAAAAATTTAGTTTAAGAATTCATTTAAAACTTAATAGAATCAGGCGTTACCTTGCGGAAGTCCATTGTACAAAACCTTAATAGACCAATATGTAAGCAATACTCCGCGATACACACTTTCGCGGAATGTGGTTTATATTCATCTATTAAGTTGTTTTTTTTCGTTTAAAACTATTTTTCACATTAACATTTCATTTTTCTCTTCGTATTATCCACCATCTTTTACGCGAAAATTATAAATAGTGTACACAAATATAATACAACAAGTGAACATAAATTGTTACCCTGATATTTATATTTAAATTAATCTTGTCTTGAGTATATAACATTTCATTAAATTTGTACCGCCTTCGTATAGTTTTACTGTTTATACATGCATTGCTATTTCAATGTAATCTAATCTTAATTAATCCAGCAGCGTTTTTTTGATGTCTTTTTCTGATAATTCGACCCAATTAAATAATTAGTATTATTGAAAAATATATAATACCACTTCTGAATGGGGAACCTAGTTATTTTGTCACCCATTTATGAAGAACGCACTGTAAGCGTTAATGTAATCGCTACAGAAAATGCTTAGTTTTTGTCTCACATATAATCAGTCATGATATGATTACTACGAAGAATGTTATTTTATCTCATAAGAGTTTTAGCTGTAAGAATAGAATTATATTAACGGCAGTCGAACATCGACCACCGTTTAAGAAACTTGTATTCACTTAATTAATAAAGTATAATTTTTAAAGAACCTTTTGAATACCGTCGCGATTTGACTCGGAGTTTGAATTGTCAATGAAAGTTCATGCCAAACATGAAGAACACTTCAAATGTAAGGACGCCATTTTGAAAAAAAAAAAGAATGACAGCTCCAAAAACGATTCTCACAGCTGACTGTCAAAAAAACAAATGAAGTCTTCAATCCCTAATCACCGTCATAAAGACGTCATCAATCCACTTGCACCGAAACTAATCACCTATTTAGTGGACAAACAAAATTCGTAATAGATGATACAAAAATCAATCTTAACTCTAAGAAATAGAGGTGATATTAAAGACTTTTTAAGTAACTGTGGTATTATGGTGATTTTTAGGATTCCGTACCCAAACAAAAACGAGAGAGTTTCACTGATACTTCGCTGCACTGCGCTGTAACAAAGCTGTATCTCTTCAACATTGATATTAAGACAATTTACCTAAGCAAACCGAATATACCAATAAGATTTAAAGCTAAAAAACTTTCGAAGTATAACAATAATATTTCAAGTATATAATTTCTGGCCGATTTAAAGCGGATCCCTACGTGCCCGAGTCTGCCTCGGAGTAGCCCGCTTTTTAAATATCCTACGATTCGGCCCGCTCTTGATTAACGTGACAGCAGGTCAAGTAGTGTTTTTCAATCATATAGTCGTTAATCGACGATAAAAATTGTGCTGTTGCTTTGCGTTTATCAATTTGTGGAAGCCAAGGACCCTTACCCCAATATAATCACTATCATTACTACTTTTATTGGATTTTCAATGAGGGACTGGGAGCTGTTATCTAATAACAGTAGGCACTGCTTGCACATGTTATAAAACTAAACTAAAACAATTTAAAAATCTAAAATGCCACTAGTGTCTTATGCTATAACAAAAATATAAAATTCCACAGCAAAACCTCCTTGCGCATATTGGTAATAAATCTTGTACCTTAATTAAGAGGTAAAGAGGATAGACAACAGAGGGGTGCTTTACGAGCGAAGACTCGCGATGTTTGGTGTGACTCGCCAAACATTCATCAGAAAGTGCTGCAAATATTTGTCTCCACCTAACACGGTAATGAGGCCAAATAAAAAAACCACGCCGAATCACCCTAGAACCTTTGAATTTTTGAATGATTAAACGATATTGTAATTTTCTCCAAGGTAATAAGTAATAATTGATAGGGAACTGT
This sequence comes from Pontia daplidice, assembly GCA_963693355.1. NCBI lineage: Eukaryota > Metazoa > Arthropoda > Insecta > Lepidoptera > Pieridae > Pontia > Pontia daplidice. The sequence goes on along the minus strand of CAVNZL010000138.1, from coordinate 9,071,780 downwards.
ATGAAAAGGATAGGACTAAACTCTATCTAATGCAAGATTGTTTCATAAAGTATTCGTATCGATGTTTAGCTATTACTATGCGTCGATCTTCAATGTTTTAGTGAATTAAAGAGTTTAACTAATTGCTGTTGCTTATAGATTATATCATGTGTACGTATGGCCTTAATGTTAGTATAATTATCGGTAATTAAGTTTGAAAGAAAACATCGTTCGGTTCGCGACCTAAAAGAAAGGAACTTAAAATATCAACTATATAATATCTTACTCTAAATTAGATTTTAAACTTTTAAAACTTTTAGATCATAATCTTACAAAAGAGTTTTTAAAGTATGCGCGGAGAAATTTCTCGTGGATCATGGATCAGTTACATTACTGGTCAGACATTTATGCTAACATCTTTGCGAAATGGCTTAGCTCTTTGTAAATTCGCTCCGACACTGATGATAATAAGCTTTGTTAAAAAACATTATCATTCTGCTGTCTTCAGACTTGAGTCAGGTGGTAATTTTAATATGTCCAAAAAAATGATAGGCTCTATTCAATAGGACAACTCATTGTTTAGAATTACAATTGATTCGGGGGTGTCCAAAATTGCAAGATGACGCTAACGTTAATAATTTGGAAACCGTTGAATTACAGAGCGAGTAAAAAAAGACAAATAATTGGTGGAATCTCTCTAAAAATTGAAAAAAAAGGCAACCTCTTAGTTTGATGAAATACTGTTTTAATACAATATGAGATCTCCAATCCAATTTTATATTGAAGCTTTATTGTTTATTTATTCCAGGCAATTATGCAGAGCTTTGACAAAGACAACGAAGCAGATTTTATCTTTATTTTCAGTCTAATTACTTTATCAGTATGTTTTAAATGTTAGATAAAACCTGAGTTTAGATTATGATTAGTAATATTTGGAAGTGGGAACACTAGTCCTCTAGGATAATATTTTGATCCCCATAAATTTTTATTTAAAGTTTTATTTATAGTCAACGTGACCAGGGAATATCGGGAAGTCAAAGAATTATACGGGAGACAGTTCAGATCGAACGTCAAAGAATGGTTAATGGATTTTTTTATATTTTCGTTGTATAGCGACCGTTATTGTTGAACTTTTTATTAGGTCTTCATTTTTTGTTTAAAAAAAAAGTTAGAAAAGCTCACGTTGCCGCATCTGGTGGAAGTGAGGTGAATGATAAATTGTTACTTTCCGCTTATTCAATAAAAATTTAATATAACAATATACAGCTAGTTTCAATGATAAATGAGTAATAATAATTATTTAATTAATCGTGTATGTGTATTTAATTTAAGACCGTTACAAACTAAAATGACAATGAAAAAAGCCACGCAATCCTCATGGGAAACAATTACTATATGAAAGTATATGTAGCGCAAAACTTAAGAAACTGCTCGATGATTTCGAAATTAAAAATAATCTTTAAAGGATAAAAACTTATGTTTCAACACTTATTTCTTCACTCTCTCACACATTCTCTTAAAACTATACAAATTGAAATTTCTTCGTTTCTTCTAAGAAAAGAAAAAGTGAAAGCGGTCCTAAGAGCCAGTGAAATGTCATTAAGATTTTGCATAAAGTTAAAATGTATTTTATCTAATCGTATAACCCTTTGAATTAGGTAATTAAGACAAAGAATTTGGAATATTGTTTTGTTGAGGGAAACCAGATTATAACATTAGATAAATCATAAATATTTTATATGTGCACATTTCATTTGTTCAATAATATTTGTCACTCATATATCTTTCTTGCTAAAGCAGCACTTTAATATGTCATGTAATTCATGTAACTTATCATTAGATTGAACACTGGGAGACAGTGTTTTGTTATTTTTTGATAAAAGAAAATAAGTTAATTAAAAATTTTTTGACTAAGTAGCTACCAACCACCATAAACAAAAGATCGCGGGTTCGATTCTCGGTATGTTGAACATTTCTTGGGTCAGCATATTTGTTGGCTGTTGTCTAGGTCATACGTATGTATAATATATTGACCTTATGTGTAATATATCCTGAAATTATTATTTATTGTAACTAATGATATTATTTATTTGTTATATTAGGTTGGGGAAAAAGAAATCCATTATTTTTACGTGAACTTCAAGACTTTATTTAACATGTTTTGAGTATTTAGGTCAAATATGACCATTTTGTTCTATAATTTGTTGCCATTTTAATGGTAGTTAATCTCTTTGTCCTTATTAGCAAAAACTCCACAATACACCTTTCCCTTGATCCAATTTCTTATACTAAAAAGTTTTTTACCATTAAAATGGCAACAAATTATTGAAAAAATGGTCATATTTGACCTAAATGGACAATTAAAACATTTAAATAAAGTCTTGAAGTTATAAAAATAATGATTTCCCCAATTAAATTAGTATAATGTGTATATTTTAATAGACTTTTAAAGTCATTATGTGATTGGTAGTCAACCTCCGTACCCTATAAAAATCGTACGAACTAGGAAAAAATAATATTTTTTTGTAAATCGAACATAGAGGTAGAACCTCCTTCATGTGCGTTACTAAGCCAAGGAGCCTCTCTATTCTCCTAGGACTAACAACCTCGCGAAAATACTTTCAAATTAAAAAAAAATCGTCAAAGATTAAGGCAAATTGATTATCGCATTCACATAATAATACAACACAGTGTAAATATTATTTAACACAAACAATGAGGGGTTTAATTGTACAAAGACGAAAAATAAACGTACAATTAAAACAGCTCAATAAAAGTAATTAGTGATATTGGAACAGGTGCATAAGTATTAACGAACACGCTTAATGTTTTTTTTCTATGAATAGAATTAGGGTTATACTTCTGACTATTAAATATACTAGTCCTAGAATTCGTTAGGTTTACAAAAAAAATTACAAAACTGTTTAATTTTGTTAATTAATGCAACTTTCTTCGGGGTAGCCTTTGAAGGAAAAGTATTACTGATGAAGTAAAGGTAAAACCAACTAAACTAAGAGGACAAAAGTTTGAACGCGGAACTTGGGAACTACTAGACGAATTGCTAAACTATTTTTCTATTAATCTATTGAAAAACTATAAAACTATAAAAGTTTGTAGACTACAAACCGATTATTTATAACAATAGAATGAGCAGGACTGATACATTGAAAAATAAAAAAAAGCGATCACGCGTTTTCCTATTTTGCCACACCGGTCCAAATTTCTCTATGCATTTTCTTTCGATAACGCAATTATATATTTTATGAGGTTTTTACTAACTGTAGCGTTTAACTGATACAAGAAAATCAGTAACCCAGTTTCAAAGCTTGCAAATAAAAAAATTGAATCACACAAAAATACAGTAATAATAATTCATTTTGTACTTAGGATAAAAATTATTGATTTCCTTTAAGAATACTCCTTAATTTTTGCAAACGATGCGATATTCAAGCTTTAATTAATATGTATTGTTTTTGATTACAAGGTTGATTATTGTATAGTTTTGAACTAATATTTATTTAAGTGCTTGAAATTAAATTTACGTAGAAAAAAATTGTTTATATAGCAAAAAATTTTGGTATAAAAACACCAGAATCTTTTGGTGAAGGCATCAGTTCGGTTACAACTCTCTAAACATGAGAGTAACCACCTTCGTGATCTTGTGCTGCGCTCTGCAGGTGAGTCATCATTCATCAAATCATATATATTTGAATAATGTATTGAATTTGTTTTGCTTTGATAAGGTGTAGTTCTTTAATTTGATTTCTAGCGTGTAATCTTGAAATTGATATAGTTTGAAAGTTATAAAATATACCAGTATTTTGAACCTATGCGCCGTTTTGTAATATCCAAATAATCGAGGCCTATTGTTGTATATTGTACGGGCACTCATAAGCCAAACTAAACTTTCTAAGACTGTACTCTCCTCTCTGATTTCTAAATACTCTATTTTCTGAAACAGTAAACTTCCCACCAAACATACAGTCTAAAATGTTTTAGAGAATATTATATGTATATAAAAACGTTATTGAATTCTAAAAACCCATACAGCGCATACATATATAATATATATGATTGTACACATGAAACAATTTGTTACCATTGTTACAGTATGTATCTGCAGATGCAATCGATGATGCATTGCAATATGCACTCAGAAATGGCAGGCTAGAAACTAAAAAGGTAAACGAAACTGATGAACTAGAATACGATCCAACAGGAAACGTCTACGAAAAATCTACAACAACGAAAGAATATGAAGCCTATGGCGATTTCGACAAAGATGTGACAGGAGATGATGTCAAAGTAAAAACTATTGTAATAAAAACTGACTCATCAGGTCGCGAAAGGATATGGGAAGAAGATGTACTCATTCATAAGAAGGGCCAGACTGGTTCTTCGGCTGAAACAGAAACAAGAACAGTCATAAGTTCTAAACCACGCGGTCCACTAAATGCAGGCCCAACAGTTATAGTAGAAAACAACAATGCACAATTGGCAGGCACTTCTTCCTCAAGCGCAACCGCATCCTCTGGCTCAGGTGCATCAGGACTCGCTGCTCAGGAAGCTGCACTAGCAGCAGCTGAAGCTGCCGCTATCGCTGCTGCATCTAGCCGCTTCGCGCCTTACGGTAACCAAGCCGGACGTACCGTCGTAATCAACAACGGCGGCTCAGGATCAGGCGCAGCCGCATCTGCGGCGTCGTCCGCTGCCGCCGCCGGTGGTCAAGGATCTGGCGCTGGACTGAATGGAGCTGGTCTTTACGGATCTAATGGACTTAACAGACTAGGCCAAGGTGGTAACGCCGCCGCATCGGCTGCATCAGCCTCCGCTGCCGCTGGTGGACAAGGATCCGGACTCGGTGGTTTGGGATCTTCTGGCGCTGGATTGTACGGATTGAACGGACTTAACGGACTTCAAGGCTCACAAGGTCAAGGTGCCGCCTCAGCAGCTTCTGCCTCCGCTGCAGGATCAGCTGGTCGTGGTAACTTCGGAAACGGATTGAACGGACTCTTCGGTGGACTCGGAGGAGTAGGCCAAGACAACATTGTGATCAACAACAGCGGTGCTTCTCAATCTGCATCGGCCGCCAGTTCTAGTAGCTCTGCTGCCAGCTCGGGCAACAGTCTAGCCGCACAGGAAGCTCTCCTAGAAGCCACACAGGCAGCCGAAGCCGCTGCCATCGCCGCCGCATCTAGCAGATTCAACAACCAAGCCGGACGTACAGTAGTCATAAACAACGAATCAGGATCTGGATCTTCTGCCACCGCTTCATCTGGCGCATCTGCTGCCGGTGGACAAAGTGGATTAGGATCAGGTTTAGGTGGATTGGGATCCTCTGGCGCTGGTCTATATGAACTGAACAGACTCAACGGTCTTAATGGACTTCTCGGAAGCCAAGGTGCAGGATCAGCAGCTTCCGCTGCCGCATCCGCCGCTGCAGGCTCTGCCGGTCGTGGCAACTTGGGACTCCTCGGATCCTCAGGACTATATGGAAACGATGGTCAAGGTGCCATCATCATCAACAACAACGGAGAAAGCGGAAGTGGATCGAGCTCTTCTTCCTCAAGCGCAGCCGCATCCTCTGGCTCAGGTGCATCAGGACTCGCTGCTCAGGAAGCCGCACTAGCAGCAGCTGAAGCTGCCGCTATCGCTGCTGCATCTAGCCGCTTCGCGCCTTACGGCAACCAAGCCGGACGTACCGTCGTAATCAACAACGGCGGCTCAGGATCAGGCGCAGCCGCATCTGCGGCGTCGTCCGCTGCCGCTGGTCAAGGATCTGGCGCTGGACTGAATGGAGCTGGTCTTTACGGATCTAATGGACTTAACGGACTAGGCCAAGGTGGTAACGCCGCCGCATCGGCTGCATCAGCCTCCGCTGCCGCAGGTGGACAAGGATCCGGACTCGGTGGTTCGGGATCTTCTGGCGCTGGATTGTACGGATTGAACGGACTAAACGGACTACGAGGCTCACAAGGTCAAGGTGCCGCCTCAGCAGCTTCTGCCTCCGCTGCAGGATCAGCTGGTAGTGGTTACTTCGGAAACGGATTGAACGGACTCTTCGGTGGAGTCGGAGGAGTAGGCCAAGACACCGTTGTGATCAACAACAGTGGTGCTTCTCAATCTGCATCGTCCGCCAGTTCTTCTAGCTCTGCTGCCAGCTCGGGCAACAATCTAGGCGAACAGGAAGCTCTCCTAGAAGCCACACAGGCAGCCGAAGCCGCTGCCATCGCCGCCGCATCTAGCAGATTCAACAACCAAGCTGGACGTACAGTAGTCATTAACAACGAATCAGGATCTGGATCTTCTGCCACCGCTTCATCTGGCGCATCTGCTGCCGGTGGACAAAGTGGATTAGGATCAGGTTTAGGTGGATTGGGATCCTCTGGCGCTGGTCTATATGAACTGAACAGACTCAACGGTCTTAATGGACTTCTCGGAAGCCAAGGTGCAGGATCAGCAGCTTCCGCTGCCGCATCCGCCGCTGCAGGCTCTGCCGGTCGTGGCAACTTGGGACTCCTCGGATCCTCAGGACTATATGGAAACGATGGTCAAGGTGCCATCATCATCAACAACAACGGAGAAAGCGGAAGTGGATCGAGCTCTTCTTCCTCAAGCGCAGCCGCATCCTCTGGCTCAGGTGCATCAGGACTCGCTGCTCAGGAAGCCGCACTAGCAGCAGCTGAAGCTGCCGCTATCGCTGCTGCATCTAGCCGCTTCGCGCCTTACGGCAACCAAGCCGGACGTACCGTCGTAATCAACAACGGCGGCTCAGGATCAGGCGCAGCCGCATCTGCGGCGTCGTCCGCTGCCGCTGGTCAAGGATCTGGCGCTGGACTGAATGGAGCTGGTCTTTACGGATCTAATGGACTTAACGGACTAGGCCAAGGTGGTAACGCCGCCGCATCGGCTGCATCAGCCTCCGCTGCCGCAGGTGGACAAGGATCCGGACTCGGTGGTTCGGGATCTTCTGGCGCTGGATTGAACGGATTGAACGGACTAAACGGACTACGAGGCTCACAAGGTCAAGGTGCCGCCTCAGCAGCTTCTGCCTCCGCTGCAGGATCAGCTGGTAGTGGTTACTTCGGAAACGGATTGAACGGACTCTTCGGTGGACTCGGAGGAGTAGGCCAAGACAACATTGTGATCAACAACAGTGGTGCTTCTCAATCTGCATCGTCCGCCAGTTCTACTAGCTCTGCTGCCAGCTCGGGCAACAGTCTAGCCGCACAGGAAGCTCTCCTAGAAGCCACACAGGCAGCCGAAGCCGCTGCCATCGCCGCCGCATCTAGCAGATTCAACAACCAAGCCGGACGTACAGTAGTCATAAACAACGAATCAGGATCTGGATCTTCTGCCACCGCTTCATCTGGCGCATCTGCTGCCGGTGGACAAAGTGGATTAGGATCAGGTTTAGGTGGATTGGGATCCTCTGGCGCTGGTCTATATGAACTGAACAGACTCAACGGTCTTAATGGAATTCTCGGAAGCCAAGGTGCAGGATCAGCAGCTTCCGCTGCCGCATCCGCCGCTGCAGGCTCTGCCGGTCGTGGCAACTTGGGACTCCTCGGATCCTCAGGACTATATGGAAACGATGGTCAAGGTGCCATCATCATCAACAACAACGGAGAAAGCGGAAGTGGATCGAGCTCTTCTTCCTCAAGCGCAGCCGCATCCTCTGGCTCAGGTGCATCAGGACTCGCTGCTCAGGAAGCCGCACTAGCAGCAGCTGAAGCTGCCGCTATCGCTGCTGCATCTAGCCGCTTCGCGCCTTACGGCAACCAAGCCGGACGTACCGTCGTAATCAACAATGGCGGCTCAGGATCAGGCGCAGCCGCATCTGCGGCGTCGTCCGCTGCCGCCGCCGGTGGTCAAGGATCTGGCGCTGGACTGAATGGAGCTGGTCTTTACGGATCTAATGGACTTAACGGACTAGGCCAAGGTGGTAACGCCGCCGCATCGGCTGCATCAGCCTCCGCTGCCGCAGGTGGACAAGGATCCGGACTCGGTGGTTCGGGATCTTCTGGCGCTGGATTGAACGGATTGAACGGACTAAACGGACTACGAGGCTCACAAGGTCAAGGTGCCGCCTCAGCAGCTTCTGCCTCCGCTGCAGGATCAGCTGGTAGTGGTTACTTCGGAAACGGATTGAACGGACTCTTCGGTGGAGTCGGAGGAGTAGGCCAAGACACCGTTGTGATCAACAACAGTGGTGCTTCTCAATCTGCATCGTCCGCCAGTTCTTCTAGCTCTGCTGCCAGCTCGGGCAACAATCTAGCCGAACAGGAAGCTCTCCTAGAAGCCACACAGGCAGCCGAAGCCGCTGCCATCGCCGCCGCATCTAGCAGATTCAACAACCAAGCCGGACGTACAGTAGTCATAAACAACGAATCAGGATCTGGATCTTCTGCCACCGCTTCATCTGGCGCATCTGCTGCCGGTGGACAAAGTGGATTAGGATCAGGTTTAGGTGGATTGGGATCCTCTGGCGCTGGTCTATATGAACTGAACAGACTCAACGGTCTTAATGGACTTCTCGGAAGCCAAGGTGCAGGATCAGCAGCTTCCGCTGCCGCATCCGCCGCTGCAGGCTCTGCCGGTCGTGGCAACTTGGGACTCCTCGGATCCTCAGGACTATATGGAAACGATGGTCAAGGTGCCATCATCATCAACAACAACGGAGAAAGCGGAAGTGGATCGAGCTCTTCTTCCTCAAGCGCAGCCGCATCCTCTGGCTCAGGTGCATCAGGACTCGCTGCTCAGGAAGCCGCACTAGAAGCAGCTGAAGCTGCCGCTATCGCTGCTGCATCTAGCCGCTTCGCACCTTACGGCAACCAAGCCGGACGTACCGTCGTAATCAACAACGGCGGCTCAGGATCAGGCGCAGCCGCATCTGCGGCGTCGTCCGCTGCCGCCGCCGGTGGTCAAGGATCTGGCGCTGGACTGAATGGAGCTGGTCTTTACGGATCTAATGGACTTAACGGACTAGGCCAAGGTGGTAACGCCGCCGCATCGGCTGCATCAGCCTCCGCTGCCGCAGGTGGACAAGGATCCGGACTCGGTGGTTCGGGATCTTCTGGCGCTGGATTGTACGGATTGAACGGACTAAACGGACTACGAGGCTCACAAGGTCAAGGTGCCGCCTCAGCAGCTTCTGCCTCCACTGCAGGATCAGCTGGTAGTGGTTACTTCGGAAACGGATTGAACGGACTCTTCGGTGGACTCGGAGGAGTAGGCCAAGACAACATTGTGATCAACAACAGCGGTGCTTCTCAATCTGCATCGGCCGCCAGTTCTAGTAGCTCTGCTGCCAGCTCGGGCAACAGTCTAGCCGCACAGGAAGCTCTCCTAGAAGCCACACAGGCAGCCGAAGCCGCTGCCATCGCCGCCGCATCTAGCAGATTCAACAACCAAGCTGGACGTACAGTAGTCATTAACAACGAATCAGGATCTGGATCTTCTGCCACCGCTTCATCTGGCGCATCTGCTGCCGGTGGACAAAGTGGATTAGGATCAGGTTTAGGTGGATTGGGATCCTCTGGCGCTGGTCTATATGAACTGAACAGACTCAACGGTCTTAATGGACTTCTCGGAAGCCAAGGTGCAGGATCAGCAGCTTCCGCTGCCGCATCCGCCGCTGCAGGCTCTGCCGGTCGTGGCAACTTGGGACTCCTCGGATCCTCAGGACTATATGGAAACGATGGTCAAGGTGCCATCATCATCAACAACAACGGAGAAAGCGGAAGTGGATCGAGCTCTTCTTCCTCAAGCGCAGCCGCATCCTCTGGCTCAGGTGCATCAGGACTCGCTGCTCAGGAAGCCGCACTAGCAGCAGCTGAAGCTGCCGCTATCGCTGCTGCATCTAGCCGCTTCGCGCCTTACGGCAACCAAGCCGGACGTACCGTCGTAATCAACAACGGCGGCTCAGGATCAGGCGCAGCCGCATCTGCGGCGTCGTCCGCTGCCGCTGGTCAAGGATCTGGCGCTGGACTGAATGGAGCTGGTCTTTACGGATCTAATGGACTTAACGGACTAGGCCAAGGTGGTAACGCCGCCGCATCGGCTGCATCAGCCTCCGCTGCCGCAGGTGGACAAGGATCCGGACTCGGTGGTTCAGGATCTTCTGGCGCTGGATTGAACGGATTGAACGGACTAAACGGACTACGAGGCTCACAAGGTCAAGGTGCCGCCTCAGCAGCTTCTGCCTCCGCTGCAGGATCAGCTGGTAGTGGTTACTTCGGAAACGGATTGAACGGACTCTTCGGTGGACTCGGAGGAGTAGGCCAAGACAACATTGTGATCAACAACAGTGGTGCTTCTCAATCTGCATCGTCCGCCAGTTCTTCTAGCTCTGCTGCCAGCTCGGGCAACAGTCTAGCCGCACAGGAAGCTCTCCTAGAAGCCACACAGGCAGCCGAAGCCGCTGCCATCGCCGCCGCATCTAGCAGATTCAACAACCAAGCCGGACGTACAGTAGTCATAAACAACGAATCAGGATCTGGATCTTCTGCCACCGCTTCATCTGGCGCATCTGCTGCCGGTGGACAAAGTGGATTAGGATCAGGTTTAGGTGGATTGGGATCCTCTGGCGCTGGTCTATATGAACTGAACAGACTCAACGGACTTAATGGACTTCTCGGAAGCCAAGGTGCAGGATCAGCAGCTTCCGCTGCCGCATCCGCCGCTGCAGGCTCTGCCGGTCGTGGCAACTTGGGACTCCTCGGATCCTCAGGACTATATGGAAACGATGGTCAAGGTGCCATCATCATCAACAACAACGGAGAAAGCGGAAGTGGATCGAGCTCTTCTTCCTCAAGCGCAGCCGCATCCTCTGGCTCAGGTGCATCAGGACTCGCTGCTCAGGAAGCCGCACTAGCAGCAGCTGAAGCTGCCGCTATCGCTGCTGCATCTAGCCGCTTCGCGCCTTACGGCAACCAAGCCGGACGTACCGTCGTAATCAACAATGGCGGCTCAGGATCAGGCGCAGCCGCATCTGCGGCGTCGTCCTCTGCCGCTGGTCAAGGATCTGGCGCTGGACTGAATGGAGCTGGTCTTTACGGATCTAATGGACTTAACGGACTAGGCCAAGGTGGTAACGCCGCCGCATCGGCTGCATCAGCCTCCGCTGCCGCAGGTGGACAAGGATCCGGACTCGGTGGTTCGGGATCTTCTGGCGCTGGATTGAACGGATTGAACGGACTAAACGGACTACGAGGCTCACAAGGTCAAGGTGCCGCCTCAGCAGCTTCTGCCTCCGCTGCAGGATCAGCTGGTAGTGGTTACTTCGGAAACGGATTGAACGGACTCTTCGGTGGAGTCGGAGGAGTAGGCCAAGACACCGTTGTGATCAACAACAGTGGTGCTTCTCAATCTGCATCGTCCTCCAGTTCTTCTAGCTCTACTGCCAGCTCGGGCAACAATCTAGCCGAACAGGAAGCTCTCCTAGAAGCCACACAGGCAGCCGAAGCCGCTGCCATCGCCGCCGCATCTAGCAGATTCAACAACCAAGCCGGACGTACAGTAGTCATAAACAACGAATCAGGATCTGGATCTTCTGCCACCGCTTCATCTGGCGCATCTGCTGCCGGTGGACAAAGTGGATTAGGATCAGGTTTAGGTGGATTGGGATCCTCTGGCGCTGGTCTATATGAACTGAACAGACTCAACGGTCTTAATGGACTTCTCGGAAGCCAAGGTGCAGGATCAGCAGCTTCCGCTGCCGCATCCGCCGCTGCAGGCTCTGCCGGTCGTGGCAACTTGGGACTCCTCGGATCCTCAGGACTATATGGAAACGATGGTCAAGGTGCCATCATCATCAACAACAACGGAGAAAGCGGAAGTGGATCGAGCTCTTCTTCCTCAAGCGCAGCCGCATCCTCTGGCTCAGGTGCATCAGGACTCGCTGCTCAGGAAGCCGCACTAGCAGCAGCTGAAGCTGCCGCTATCGCTGCTGCATCTAGCCGCTTCGCGCCTTACGGCAACCAAGCCGGACGTACCGTCGTAATCAACAACGATGGCTCAGGATCAGGCGCAGCCGCATCTGCGGCGTCGTCCTCTGCCGCCGCGGTGGTCAAGGATCTGGCGCTGGACTGAATGGAGCTGGTCTTTACGGATCTAATGGACTTAACGGACTAGGCCAAGGTGGTAACGCCGCCGCATCGGCTGCATCAGCCTCCGCTGCCGCAGGTGGACAAGGATCCGGACTCGGTGGTTCGGGATCTTCTGGCGCTGGATTGAACGGATTGAACGGACTAAACGGACTACGAGGCTCACAAGGTCAAGGTGCCGCCTCAGCAGCTTCTGCCTCCGCTGCAGGATCAGCTGGTAGTGGTTACTTCGGAAACGGATTGAACGGACTCTTCGGTGGAGTCGGAGGAGTAGGCCAAGACACCGTTGTGATCAACAACAGTGGTGCTTCTCAATCTGCATCGTCCTCCAGTTCTTCTAGCTCTGCTGCCAGCTCGGGCAACAATCTAGCCGAACAGGAAGCTCTCCTAGAAGCCACACAGGCAGCCGAAGCCGCTGCCATCGCCGCCGCATCTAGCAGATTCAACAACCAAGCCGGACGTACAGTAGTCATAAACAACGAATCAGGATCTGGATCTTCTGCAACCGCTTCATCTGCCGCATCTGCTGCCGGTGGACAAAGTGGATTAGGATCAGGTTTAGGTGGATTGGGATCCTCTGGCGCTGGTCTATATGAACTGAACAGACTCAACGGTCTTAATGGACTTCTCGGAAGCCAAGGTGCAGGATCAGCAGCTTCCGCTGCCGCATCCGCCGCTGCAGGCTCTGCCGGTCGTGGCAACTTGGGACTCCTCGGATCCTCAGGACTATATGGAAACGATGGTCAAGGTGCCATCATCATTAACAACAACGGAGCAAGCGGAAGTGGATCGAGCTCTTCTTCCTCAAGCGCAGCCGCATCCTCTGGCTCAGGTGCATCAGGACTCGCTGCTCAGGAAGCCGCACTAGCAGCAGCTGAAGCTGCCGCTATCGCTGCTGCATCTAGCCGCTTCGCGCCTTACGGCAACCAAGCCGGACGTACCGTCGTAATCAACAACGATGGCTCAGGATCAGGCGCAGCCGCATCTGCGGCGTCGTCCGCTGCCGCCGCCGGTGGTCAAGGATCTGGCGCTGGACTGAATGGAGCTGGTCTTTACGGATCTAATGGACTTAACGGACTAGGCCAAGGTGGTAACGCCGCCGCATCGGCTGCATCAGCCTCCGCTGCCGCAGGTGGACAAGGATCCGGACTCGGTGGTTCGGGATCTTCTGGCGCTGGATTGTACGGATTGAACGGACTAAACGGACTACGAGGCTCACAAGGTCAAGGTGCCGCCTCAGCAGCTTCTGCCTCCGCTGCAGGATCAGCTGGTAGTGGTTACTTCGGAAACGGATTGAACGGACTCTTCGGTGGAGTCGGAGGAGTAGGCCAAGACACCGTTGTGATCAACAACAGTGGTGCTTCTCAATCTGCATCGTCCTCCAGTTCTTCTAGCTCTGCTGCCAGCTCGGGCAACAGTCTAGCCGCACAGGAAGCTCTCCTAGAAGCCACACAGGCAGCCGAAGCCGCTGCCATCGCCGCCGCATCTAGCAGATTCAACAACCAAGCCGGACGTACAGTAGTCATAAACAACGAATCAGGATCTGGATCTTCTGCCACCGCTTCATCTGGCGCATCTGCTGCCGGTGGACAAAGTGGATTAGGATCAGGTTTAGGTGGATTGGGATCCTCTGGCGCTGGTCTATATGAACTGAACAGACTCAACGGTCTTAATGGACTTCTCGGAAGCCAAGGTGCAGGATCAGCAGCTTCCGCTGCCGCATCCGCCGCTGCAGGCTGCGGTCGTGGCAACTTGGGACTCCTCGGATCCTCAGGACTATATGGAAACGATGGTCAAGGTGCCATCATCATTAACAACAACGGAGCAAGCGGAAGTGGATCGAGCTCTTCTTCCTCAAGCGCAGCCGCATCCTCTGGCTCAGGTGCATCAGGACTCGCTGCTCAGGAAGCCGCACTAGCAGCAGCTGAAGCTGCCGCTATCGCTGCTGCATCTAGCCGCTTCGCGCCTTACGGCAACCAAGCCGGACGTACCGTCGTAATCAACAACGGCGGCTCAGGATCAGGCGCAGCCGCATCTGCGGCGTCGTCCTCTGCCGCTGGTCAAGGATCTGGCGCTGGACTGAATGGAGCTGTTCTTTACGGATCTAATGGACTTAACGGACTAGGCCAAGGTGGTAACGCCGCCGCATCGGCTGCATCAGCCTCCGCTGCCGCAGGTGGACAAGGATCCGGACTCGGTGGTTCAGGATCTTCTGGCGCTGGATTGAACGGATTGAACGGACTAAACGGACTACGAGGCTCACAAGGTCAAGGTGCCGCCTCAGCAGCTTCTGCCTCCGCTGCAGGATCAGCTGGTAGTGGTTACTTCGGAAACGGATTGAACGGACTCTTCGGTGGAGTCGGAGGAGTAGGCCAAGACACCGTTGTGATCAACAACAGTGGTGCTTCTCAATCTGCATCGTCCGCCAGTTCTTCTAGCTCTGCTGCCAGCTCGGGCAACAATCTAGCCGAACAGGAAGCTCTCCTAGAAGCCACACAGGCAGCCGAAGCCGCTGCCATCGCCGCCGCATCTAGCAGATTCAACAACCAAGCCGGACGTACAGTAGTCATAAACAACGAATCAGGATCTGGATCTTCTTCCACTGCTTCATCTGCCGCATCTGCTGCCGGTGGACAAAGTGGATTAGGATCAGGTTTAGGTGGATTGGGATCCTCTGGCGCTGGTCTATATGAACTGAACAGACTCAACGGTCTTAATGGACTTCTCGGAAGCCAAGGTGCAGGATCAGCAGCTTCCGCTGCCGCATCCGCCGCTGCAGGCTCTGCCGGTCGTGGCAACTTGGGACTCCTCGGATCCTCAGGACTATATGGAAACGATGGTCAAGGTGCCATCATCATTAACAACAACGGAGCAAGCGGAAGTGGATCGAGCTCTTCTTCCTCAAGCGCAGCCGCATCCTCTGGCTCAGGTGCATCAGGACTCGCTGCTCAGGAAGCCGCACTAGAAGCAGCTGAAGCTGCCGCTATCGCTGCTGCATCTAGCCGCTTCGCACCTTACGGCAACCAAGCCGGACGTACCGTCGTAATCAACAACGATGGCTCAGGATCAGGCGCAGCCGCATCTGCGGCGTCGTCCGCTGCCGCCGCCGGTGGTCAAGGATCTGGCGCTGGACTAAATGGGGCTGGTCTTTACGGATCTAATGGACTTAACGGACTAGGCCAAGGTGGTAACGCCGCCGCATCGGCTGCATCAGCCTCCGCTGCCGCAGGTGGACAAGGATCCGGACTCGGTGGTTCGGGATCTTCTGGCGCTGGATTGTACGGATTGAACGGACTAAACGGACTACGAGGCTCACAAGGTCAAGGTGCCGCCTCAGCAGCTTCTGCCTCCGCTGCAGGATCAGCTGGTAGTGGTTACTTCGGAAACGGATTGAACGGACTCTTCGGTGGAGTCGGAGGAGTAGGCCAAGACACCGTTGTGATCAACAACAGTGGTGCTTCTCAATCTGCATCGTCCTCCAGTTCTTCTAGCTCTGCTGCCAGCTCGGGCAACAGTCTAGCCGCACAGGAAGCTCTCCTAGAAGCCACACAGGCAGCCGAAGCCGCTGCCATCGCCGCCGCATCTAGCAGATTCAACAACCAAGCTGGACGTACAGTAGTCATAAACAACGAATCAGGATCTGGGTCTTCTGCAACTGCTTCATCTGCCGCATCTGCTGCCGGTGGACAAAGTGGATTAGGATCAGGTTTAGGTGGATTGGGATCCTCTGGCGCTGGTCTATATGAACTGAACAGACTCAACGGTCTTAATGGACTTCTCGGAAGCCAAGGTGCAGGATCAGCAGCTTCCGCTGCCGCATCCGCCGCTGCAGGCCGGTCGTGGCAACTTGGGACTCCTCGGATCCTCAGGACTATATGGAAACGATGGTCAAGGTGCCATCATCATTAACAACAACGGAGCAAGCGGAACTGGATCGAGCTCTTCTTCCTCAAGCGCAACCGCATCCTCTGGCTCAGGTGCATCGGGACTCGTTGCTCAGGAAGCCGCACTAGAAGCAGCTGAAGCTGCCGCTATCGCTGCTGCATCTAGCCGCTTCGCACCTTACGGCAACCAAGCCGGACGTACCGTCGTAATCAACAACGGTGGCTCAGGATCAGGCGCAGCCGCATCTGCGGCGTCGTCCTCTGCCGCCGCCGGTGGTCAAGGATCTGGCGCTGGACTGAATGGAGCTGTTCTTTACGGATCTAATGGACTTAACGGACTAGGCCAAGGTGGTAACGCCGCCGCATCGGCTGCATCAGCCTCCGCTGCCGCAGGTGGACAAGGATCCGGACTCGGTGGTTCGGGATCTTCTGGCGCTGGATTGTACGGATTGAACGGACTAAACGGACTACGAGGCTCACAAGGTCAAGGTGCCGCCTCAGCAGCTTCTGCCTCCGCTGCAGGATCAGCTGGTAGTGGTTACTTCGGAAACGGATTGAACGGACTCTTCGGTGGAGTCGGAGGAGTAGGCCAAGACACCGTTGTGATCAACAACAGTGGTGCTTCTCAATCTGCATCGTCCGCCAGTTCTTCTAGCTCTGCTGCCAGCTCGGGCAACAGTCTAGCCGCACAGGAAGCTCTCCTAGAAGCCACACAGGCAGCCGAAGCCGCTGCCATCGCCGCCGCATCTAGTAGATTCAACAACCAAGCCGGACGTACAGTAGTCATAAACAACGAATCAGGATCTGGATCTTCTTCAACTGCTTCATCTGCCGCATCTGCTGCCGGTGGACAAAGTGGATTAGGATCAGGTTTAGGTGGATTGGGATCCTCTGGCGCTGGTCTATATGAACTGAACAGACTCAACGGTCTTAATGGACTTCTCGGAAGCCAAGGTGCAGGATCAGCAGCTTCCGCTGCCGCATCCGCCGCTGCAGGCTCTGCCGGTCGTGGCAACTTGGGACTCCTCGGATCCTCAGGACTATATGGAAACGATGGTCAAGGTGCCATCATCATTAACAACAACGGAGAAAGCGGAACTGGATCGAGCTCTTCTTCCTCAAGCGCAGCCGCATCCTCTGGCTCACGGTGCATCAGGACTCGTTGCTCAGGAAGCCGCACTAGAAGCAGCTGAAGCTGCCGCTATCGCTGCTGC
Source organism: Pontia daplidice (assembly GCA_963693355.1). Taxonomy (NCBI): domain Eukaryota; kingdom Metazoa; phylum Arthropoda; class Insecta; order Lepidoptera; family Pieridae; genus Pontia; species Pontia daplidice. Next base: position 9,054,596 of record CAVNZL010000138.1, on the reverse strand, counting down.
ATCTAGCCGCTTCGCACCTTACGGCAACCAAGCCGGACGTACCGTCGTAATCAACAACGATGGCTCAGGATCAGGCGCAGCCGCATCTGCGGCGTCGTCCGCTGCCGCCGCCGGTGGTCAAGGATCTGGCGCTGGACTGAATGGAGCTGGTCTTTACGGATCTAATGGACTTAACGGACTAGGCCAAGGTGGTAACGCCGCCGCATCGGCTGCATCAGCCTCCGCTGCCGCAGGTGGACAAGGATCCGGACTCGGTGGTTCGGGATCTTCTGGCGCTGGATTGTACGGATTGAACGGACTAAACGGACTACGAGGCTCACAAGGTCAAGGTGCCGCCTCAGCAGCTTCTGCCTCCGCTGCAGGATCAGCTGGTAGTGGTTACTTCGGAAACGGATTGAACGGACTCTTCGGTGGAGTCGGAGGAGTAGGCCAAGACACCGTTGTGATCAACAACAGTGGTGCTTCTCAATCTGCATCGTCCGCCAGTTCTTCTAGCTCTGCTGCCAGCTCGGGCAACAATCTAGCCGAACAGGAAGCTCTCCTAGAAGCCACACAGGCAGCCGAAGCCGCTGCCATCGCCGCCGCATCTAGCAGATTCAACAACCAAGCTGGACGTACAGTAGTCATAAACAACGAATCAGGATCTGGATCTTCTTCTGCGGCCCCCCCCCCCCCCCCCCCCCCCCCCCCCCCCCCCCCCCCCCCCCCCCCCCCCCCCCCCCCCCCCCCCCCCCCGCCGCGGGGCCCCCCCCGAAAAAGCGCCCCCCCCCCCCCCGGGGGGGGGGGGGGGGGCCCCCCCCCCCCCCCCGCACCCCCCCCCCCCCCCCCCCCCCCCCCCCCCCCCCCCCCCCCTTCCGCCCCCCCCCCCCCCCCCCCGGCCCCCCCCCCCCCCCCCAGGGCCCCCCCCCAACCCCCCCACCCGCCCGCGGGCCCCCCCCCCCCCCCCCCCCCAACGGGATTAAACAACCAAGCTGGACGTACGGTTTAACAACGAATCAGGTCTCTGCTTCATCTTCCTCAGCTGGAACAGCCGTTGCCCTCGGAAGAGGACGTATGCGTCAATCGTGCAAACTCAACCGCCTCCAATTTGTTATAAGAATTGGCAGGAAAGGCCTTGCTTGTACTGAATGTTAAGCACTCTGTGTATTCTTTAATGTGAAATTTTTTTTGTTCATGGGTACATCTTTATAAAAATGAAATAAATATAAGTTTCAGCATGATAATATGTTTTATTTAAATAATGATAATTTCCATTCAAAACACTTTTAATGTATGAATAATAATCCTACCAATACAATTTATAATTTAGTTGCAAAGTAGTTCATGTCACAATGTTATATAATAGGTTTTATAATATAATATATATTATAAAAAGTATTTATTCAAAGTTTATTGGCCTAAAGCTATTATAACTATAGTAATTAGCTCACCCAATGGGCATTCTTACCTCTATAATCAGGTTCCAAGTGTACATTAATAGTTGTGTATATATAAATATACTAAATAATATCCTTATAATCATGAAATGAACTTAAACCAACCTTCAACCTTAAAATACTTACTTACTACAATCTTCACTAAAACTTTAATATTTTAATTTCAGGGTCCTTAGGTCATGGTCTACAAGTACAATAGTTAGAAATTCCTGTCCAAATTTATAGCAAATAGATTAGGAATTTAACAATCAAATAGCAAAAATAGATTTCAGCTTCAGACATAAAATTTTTTTTGACACTGGTCCAAAAAAAGATATAAAACAAAAAGAAAAGAAAACAAACAAAGTTTAACTACTAACACTTTGATTAAGATTAAGATTTACTTGCTGTATGTACTGCATTTTATAATCTACTCTTATCTAAACTTTTTAGCCTTTTAACATAGTTTTCTTTTTTTGTAAAACCGCCCATTCCATTTTAACTGCTATATGTCAGGTTGCCTGTAAGAGATAGCTTCTTAGATCTTATACTACTTTTTAAGTTATTTTATTGTTACTTTTCTTCCTTTACCATTGTATGGTGTATTATAATGAAGCAAAAAAAACGATTTAGGATTGTATAATAATCATGTTATGATAAAAAATTGCAAGCCTTTATAGCAACATATCAAGCAACAAGAAATAGTGACTGGCATAAGACTATGATTTTAGAAAAATACATATAGGTAACGAAGAACTGTTATACGGGAACTACTTACCAGTTGCTTGCACCGATCATTACAAATTAATAATTATTTACAGCTGCCCAGACAGCTCGCGCATATTTACAAATTGGAACTGGAGATGGGAGTCTTATAATTTTAATCTTTTGTTCATAGTAATGTTGTATTGTTTTTGATAGCCGCGGATTGATCTTATCGCAAATAGATTGAGGCGTTATCTTTCAGCTTTATTTAGTATTATTAAAACTTACCTATAAACAAGACTTGTAAGCATAAATATTATAAACTTTATTTTCATTTTTATGCCATATTAACTAGACTTTATTGATGACTTATAACTTTATAATATTTCGATTCTTTGGCCGGTATAACTAATATTGAATATTTATAAATAATAGAAAATGTACATACTAGATGGCACTGTGAACCTAAGTGGTTCTTTTACCACTGTTTTTTATTACAAATATGTATTATTTATATTAGTAATAAATTTTTTATTGACAATTCACTTTCAAAGAACTTAATAAGAAAAAACATTATTTATTAAAGCGCCCTCTTTTGTGCAATTCTCAACTAATCAATAACCAACACAATATATTTAGTTGTAATACATGCAGGATTAATCAGGCCACAGGATCACGATAGATGGCACATTTTACATTCATACCAATTTAAATTATAATCACATGCTTCAAAACCAAACATGGTAATCTATATTTTTAAAATGAAAATTGAAGTAAATATTTTTATTATTTGGACTTAGAAAAGGATTTCCATATGTTACATTATTTTTAATAAATAATATCATGTCTATATTACATTCCATTCAAACATTTTCTCACAATGACGAGTTACCTTACCTTAACTTAACTTGCGATTCACAAATTTCTTAAGAAAAAAGCTTCAGTGATGAGTTGGTTATAAAAATATTATATAACTCTTTGAATTGCCCTCTGAATTCAAGATTGAGGTCGGGTCAACATAATTTTAACCGGTTATCTCCCTTTGATAGTTTTATCCCAATGTTGATGCAAATATATACAAATTTATGTGAGAATCTGATGACCGATGCCCTTAAGGTTTTCCAACATTCTTAAAGTGTCCCTCTCTTGATATGGTGGTTTTAAATGTGATCAAAAAAGTTCGAATTTAAAATGTTTTTGGTTATAAGTGATAATTCATTACAGGAAATGCAATTGGCATTGACAGGGATAATTGTACATCGCAGTTAAGGAGTAACAAATTGGTCAGTATCTCATGGTATATAATTTGTAAATTATTATTTGTTATAAAACAATATCGCAAACGCATTTTTATGTTTCTTTATTAAGGCAAGTGGTAAATCTCTTTGTTAAAATTCTGTGAAGCTGGAAGGCGGAAACTTTCTTTAAGTCTTCACTCATACAGGGTATTTTCTTTTTTACTGTTGCCGGATGTAGTAAACGAATCTTCCTAAAAAGAGTAGAGTAATACTCTAATTAGGAAGATGCGCTGTTACTGTATTATAAGATGTTTTCTAAAAACACCAACGAGCTACACGAAAAAATCATTACGTAAAAAAATAACTAAAATGGCGGCTCGCTGATCGTCATGGGGTGGGCATTTTAAATGTGCATTCTCTAACACAAGCGCAATAGTCAACGATGACGCGTTGAGGGAGATCCCCCTACACTATCCAACTAAACGCACACACACATATCGTCCAACAAAGCATGAGCCCCCAATTCTCGCTCAAAAGTCTAAACCACCCCCAAAATGCCATCACTCTTTTCACAATGACGGATCAGATTACGTTGGCCGTGCACGTAGGCATAAAATTCAGAAATATAGGTACATAGGCATTGTATTCTCCTCTGAGAACCGCAAATGAGATCGTAGTCGAAGTGGAACGAATGCGCGAGTTCGTTGTATTTATTTTGGTGGATAGAGCTTAAACACACAAAGCATTATTTGCGCACCATACCTATGTGGAACTGTTTAAACAGCTAATTGCTATATTGTTGTTGATTTGACGTCTTTAAAAATATCAAAACACTTTTAAATGTACCAAAGACAAGTTTTCCTTGCAAACTACTGGTTATAGTCTGAAATAATATTATTTCAGATGACGAAAATCATTGGAAATAATAAACAATTCTTTTAAATTTTTGTTTTTATCTATGTCTCTATCATTTATTTTGACTTTATTCGATATCCTTTTTGGCTAAACGACGTTAGGTTTCAACGAGACAACATTCTTAAATTCTTCATGTAGCAAAGTTATATTATATATATTATGGATAATTTCGTTTCAAAATCTACATATATAAAGACTTCCAGTACTAATAGTAATTGAATCAGAGCTTGCGACTCAGAGGTTCAGCATGTAGACAGGCTCTTGTGTTGCATACAAATCTAATACAGCATTGGCATTAACGCATAAAGGCTTCACAAAATCAAAACCACAGCGAAAATGCGTATGAAACAAACGAAACGTTACATAAACTATTGCGATTTTTGGCGCAGTTCTCAATATATCACGTCGGTTGCAAAACGTCACGCCTACACACACATAACTCGAGTGCACGCACACATCGTCATAGCGTCATCGTCAAGCTGTATGACGTAGAGTCGGAAAATAAAGTTTTTAGCGCGTCTCTACCGTTTCAGTTCTCATGGTATACCGCTCTATAACAAAGTAAACTTGCACCATTTTAAAGGCAACACATTAATATTAAGGTTAGGTTACTCTTACTTTGTGTAAGCTTTTGCGTTGTAGCTTTAATGTTAATCCTATCAAAAAGTTTCATACATTAGTTTTATCTCGGCAAAAAAAACTTTTTTTTGTTCTTTTTATGCGCACGGTACCCCCCTCTGGGTATTTTCCGAAGTGTGAGCGGAGCACGTTATTAGTTCGCCCGTGCGTCGGGTAGGTTTTCACAATTTTGAGCCGGACTCATACAATGCCCATGTCATTTTCTATGATTAATAGTGGCGCGTCAGCGTGCGTGTTCAACAGTTTCTGATGTAGAGTTAAACTTCGACGTTGTATACTTATTAAATAAAAAGAAAACATTCATCCCATAGTATTTCACTGGACAGACTAAACTGATCTTTCTAAATCACAAGTAATGAACAGATGCAGACATATACACACTGATACAGATAATATCAAACTCTATAACTCTAAATTCCAACCAAATGAAGCTTTTTGAAGAAATTATAATGTGTTTAGGAAAATTTTATTAAAAATCGCTTCTCTGTAATAAAATAAGGTTGAAAACACTTTATCACAAGCTTCTATTATTATACCATGGCGTTAAATATATCTCGGTCGGTAATAAACAAACATACAAATAATTCCGAAAAACAAATGTAAATCCCATACATATTTCCAAATTTAGCCGAAGTTACTACAGATAATATTTTGTACATAACCCTAATGAACTAATACATGCAAAGTTGATAAACATAAGCATAACGTACGTGATCACGATACTAAAAACTGTATAGGCCTAAAAACGTGGATTCCAGCCATCATTTTGCCCAACCCCCGGGGGCTTGCACTATCCCCCCCCAAGCGGTGCTGAAGTACCTAGACCGCGATACTAGAATATTAATGTTCACTCTTAATTGAATATTTTTGACTCATTGATTTTTTCACATGATATCGCGTAGATGAAAATAGCTGAGAACAGTGTGAACGTTTAGTCTTTGACGTCTTTGACATGTTAAGAAAAATTATTGACACCTCAAAAATTCCGATACACTCTCCATGTTGAGGGTTAGAAATTAAAGATGAATCTCATACTGTAACTGTCGTTTGTATTTTTACCATTTATTTTTATGATAAATCAATAAATGTATATTTTCTAAGCATGTTTCCGGCATTTCGAATGGAGATAGCTAGCTGGTCGTTAGTTTGGACGAAACACGTAAACTTTTTTCACATCCAATAAATAATAAAATCCAATAAAAAATAATAATAATGTCATTAGTTATATATAGATTATAAACCTTCCAATTTCAAAACGTTTTCCGTTAACGAAACTAAACAGGCCAATACAGGAAAATATATAATAACACAAAAATACGAAGTTAATTTAATTCATAACGTTTGACTCGATGTTCTAATTATCTCTCATAACAAAATGAAACGATTATCTTTCTAACAAATTGACGTGGAGCAGGGACAAACGTTACTGAATTTTCTAATTTCGCCGAGCAATGCTTAGTAGGGGTGGGGCTTGGGGTTTAGAGGGTATAGTGTGGGGTAAGGAGGCCCCCCCACTTAGATATTTGTGAATGTCGACCCTCAAAGATACAGATCGGACCTCCAGAGGCTGGCTTTTGTTTGTCTAATGTTCACGTTAAAATTATTCGTGAATTCTAAGCTCTAGCATTTGCCAACATATATTTTGTTTTAATTTAAACTCTGCAGCGATAACGTTGGATTAATATTTTATGTCGAACATTTATTTCGGACATATTCAACACAATTATTAACGTATGACAATAGTAGACAAAAGAGTTTTTCTTTATCAGTGTATCTTTATCCATCCATCAGTTTAAGTATGGTATGTTTAGATAAGACGTTATTGAGTCTCCAATCGTAGATTAATTTAAAATATTCCGGACAGTATAAATCTACTGAGTTATATGTTTATTTATGTTTTATATAGAAAACAAAATGGATATATTACATTAAAACATTTTAAGAAGAAATGAGGCTTTACTTCATAGTTTCTAGTGCGTTACGAGACTTCAAAAGTCGTCAAAATATAATGTGTTTGATTTAGCTATTACGATACGATTCTAGTATATTACCAAAACATTTATATATTAAAGGACTAATTTCAGCAAATAGTGCGATTTGTCGGCGCAATTTGAAGAAATGCCCGTCAATTTAAATGTATTTGTCGCTTTAGTACGGTCTAACGGACCGGGTGGCAGGCCGATTTAATATTCTATTTTACTCCCACGATAAGATTAAAGTATGTAATTTCTTGTCCAAATGGGGAGGCATTTTGTTTACGCCAGATGAGTTATAGGGTTGTCAAATTGGGATAATTCATAAGTTAATATATATTATTTTGTTTATAGCCAATCTCTCGGTACAATCCATTTTGGTGTAGTTAGTAAAGAGATTTCGTATCGTACTGACATGAACAGAAAAAGCCTGTCTATCTATACAGAACGTTGATCGATTTATATGGCGTAGATATCTCACCAAACATAAAGCCTTCAACGTCGTTCTCGTTTCCCTTTTATTGTGCGAATTGAATGAATTTTTCATAAAATAATTCAGTAACTCAATTATGATCCTCAAGGATTCAATTTTATTCGATTATTATTTTCCAGTATTTCGTTTATTCTCAGTTAAGATTTTTTTTAAAGGTTTCATCAAGTGAAATAAGAATATAACCTAATAATTAATAATAATAATAATAAATAATTAATATAAGCTTACTAATAATTTAATTAGAACAAATGACATTTATATACTTATATATCTGTGAGTCGTAAAACCGAATGATCATTTATAAGAAAAAAAAAATAGATTTTCAAATGCTGATTTAAATACTATTATTGTTATAAAAATATATTTATATAATGACTATGTATTTATGAATTTATTTCCATAAAAAATTAAAATCTACAGGTGTGGTAGCCAAAAATAAGTAAATGTCAAAAATATTAAGTTAATTTTATTACAATTGGTATAGGTATAATTTTGTGTAAATAAATTTATTTTTTGCGGTCAGTGTGATTGCATTTTGTTTTCTTAATACAGTACATCGTTTAACATTTATGCCTTCATCGGCACCGAATACTTTACGAGTACTGGCAGAACTAAATGACAAAATGGCAGCCCTTCTGTCAACGACATAAGAAGAGCGACCCCTAGCCACATCGCTCCACGTCCTCTAATTCAACCCCTGCCCCACCCCCACTAAGATGACGGTTATATCAGACAATTTTCATCCGGACCAACCACGTGACTGGCTTGCCAATGTGCGCCTTTATACACTTCATTTGTAAATGTTTAGAATATTCAAGACGAAATTAATTTGAATGCGAATTTGTATGTTATTATTGTAAATATGATGAGTAAATTTGTCGAGCACTATTTAATTCCCTAATCAGATAATTTTTAGTTCTCATATTCCTCTTTACAAATATTTTATTTTGTCTGTAAAATCAATAACAAATTGGTACTCTTTTAGGTTGACTAAAATAATTAGCTCTACGTAAAATAAAAACAAAAATATAATCAGATCTCGCTACAAAATTTCAACGTTTAGCTGAAACTCTAAAACTGAATAAATCAGTTTTTGTATTCGACTCATACATATGATTGAAATTGCATCGTAACAGAGTTATTTGCTTTGAAAGATTTTACGAGGCGCAAATACCTATATTTTAACACAACACCTCCAGGTTTCATACATTAAAATAATTGTAAACAACTATTTGAAAGGTCTTAAATATGGTCGCTTTTCTGTTTGCCTTTGTGGCCCGATTTGCTTTGTACTCTATGAATGGTGTCATAGACACGGTTATGTATTGTCTTTGGCGCTTCGCTCCTCCCTGCTTCTCAATGTCTTTTGTTTTGAATCTAAGAAATCAAACATGGCTGCTTTTACCGACAACGTAATATACCTACTAGAATGCTATACGTAAATCAACACTTTTAATTAGTAAATCATTACGTCTGAAGATTAATTAATTCTCGTACAGATTTCATACATTGCCCTTGTTATAAATTATCAAAGAATTAAAAATATTCTTTCAATATATGACCTACGATAAAACACTGCACTGTGTTATAAAATAGTTCAAATAGGTTACCATGGTTACCATTTACTTTCGAAAAATCGTACATATTGAAATCCTTATCATAGGGCCCAATTGATTTTCGCTTACAATCATATAGTCCAGATTTTATTATACCTAGCTACAACACAAAACTTGATTAAAATTTCAGCTGTACATAACAGCTATTTAACTACGATAAGCCGCTTTAATGAGGGTTCCAGAATATCCGGCAAAATTACCAACTCATGACATCCACTAACCCTTTCTAATCTTCACCCCCGCGATTTCTTCTCCCTTCAGGGTCCAAGTCACCCTTAAGATCGATGGTGGGGAGGGTTCGAAATTAAGGGTGCCCTTTGTACGTCTCAGATGGGTTGTTTGAAAGGCAACCAAACACACGATATTTATAAATATTTGAAAATAGCAAACCTCAAAACGGTAAAATAATAAATCTCATTTAAATAATATGTTTCAAACAAATCTTGCAGGGATTCCTCATACAGTGAAACTCTTTTCAAATCCTTCCGTAACTACGGTTTATATTAGATATTTTATTTGCAAAGGTTGACATAGATATATTTAACGTATAAAAAAGAAAAACTTTTAACCCTAATACTACCTTAAAAGCCTCGATTAAGGCTACATACGGGTTTCCTATTCAAAAGCTCTTTTCAAAGTATCGTATCTGTGGTGTGCTTTGCGAGCGCTTTGTGCGTCTCAGATGGGTCGCTCTAACTTCGTGCCTTGTTTTGACATATTTTATAATTAATTTGCTAGTTTCGGACCTTAGTTTAATGAGGGTGGGTGAATTCGAACGCGTGAATTTTAGATGAGTTACAGTTTTGTGTATAATATGTACACAGTGCATTGTTTGCAACGATATTTTTTAATTTTCATTTTAACTCTATATTATTAGGTAGAAAAACTTAAAAATAAAGCCTCAAGATGCAGTTACAGCACTTAATGGATACCAATTTACTCTTGAAGATCTAGTGACTTGCTGCTTGGTTGTTAAAGATATGGTTACTAATCGACTGACAATTGACCGACTGGTCAAGTTGTTATCTAATAAAATCGTGTTTAAAAAATACAATAGTCGACTTTGTATTTATTAATTTTAATAAATACAAAGTCTAATTATTATTATTAGCGCGTGTTTAATAGCAAATTTTGAATATATAAACAACATTTTTCAGCAGAGAGTTGCTTGATTATATTTTATTTTAGATTTTATTTCACGAATAAATCCTATATACCTAATTCTACATTCACATGTAATAAGCCAATCTAAATAGTGCTTATACCCGCTGATTGCTAAAACGAAGGCAAGCAATTAAAACTTCTTTGTGTAGGGGGTTGAGGTCCGGAGTGGGGGGAGGTGGTCACTTGACGGACTCCGTAATTGGAAAAGTTTTGCCTGCTGTGCGGGCTATGAAGGTTACTTATGTCAAATGAGGACCAACTATTCTCATCTATCTACATACTGTGCTTTGCTCTTGCGAATGGAAAATAATTTTAACATTTCAAATCATTTCTATATTCATTGAAACTTTATTGTGTTTGTCGGCGTTATGATCCACATTTCATTCTCTTAATATTATCGGTAATGCAGACGTTGATGAGACTATTGCATTATTTTTGTTAAATGTCACCCGATCGTAAGTCATAATAGACACTCGCAATGCCAGAGGCCTCCCAAGTGCGTTGCCGGCCTTTAAGATATAGCCTATACGCTGTTTCCTTGAAGTGCCTTCTGAAGCGCTCAGTTGTGGAACGGCGGACATCGATGTGATACGGATGAAATTTCGCATTCTGCCACGATGTCCGATGGTGTAATTCAGCTGCAGGTATCAGTCCAAACAGCTGCACCTAGATTTTACCAATACATATGATAAAATAGCTGATATTTTTGTTTACTTCGGTTAAAAACGTTGAATTTTAGAACAACGATTGGAATTACTTTCGTGTCAATTACATACGAGACAAGGCTATGTAACTCATTTTATAATCAAAAACGACTTAAATCAATGGCAATTAAGCTTACTTTTCTTTAAAAATAACAAAAATATTTCGTCATTATATCATTGACTTGTTACCCATCTCAGTACGTTTTGAAATATGTAAAATTAAAATAACTTCACTAAGAGAAACATACAGAATATAAGAATTAATTAATCTTTCTATATATGAGTAAGATACATAAATATTAAAGATTCATATACGTGTGCTTAGGTGAATTGCGTCTGGGGGTACAAATTTCATTTCGCGAAGGGTCGCAAAACTAATTTTAGTTGCAATGCAAACAACCCAATAGTAAGGGAGGCTTTTGTTTCCCTCAAATAACAACTAGCGACGGGGAAAATCCAATTACATTATAGTTTACTTAATGTATGCTATATTGAAAACTGCTTTGTAATTAATATTATCAAAATTTGAAGTCTTGGTATATCTACAAAAACCTTACAGCTACTTTTAAACCTAACCAAATGTAAAGCCTTATTTATGCATTTTTCTAATTTGTAAAGATTTTATAAAATATACGCGAGAGTATAATTCTTGCCATCTACGCACCCTAGTTTGTAGGTAAAGTCCATACAACTTTTAGGTACAGATTGGTGTTTGTTACTCTTATACGCGAAAACTAATTTATGTGTTTTAATGAAGCTTTAAAAGAAATAATATCGAATACACCAGAATAACACAGAGGCTACAATTTATAAAGATGTTGTATGAATTATAAGAAATATCAAGTAATTAGGAAAAAATCTACTATCTTTGAGTTATCTGGCGTTCGCTGCCCAAACCGCTACAGTTACATTTGTGTAAATGTTTGATGTAAATGTTTAACTAAAAAGTCCGCCACAGCAAGAAAATAGTGAACCATAAATATTATAAAAATCAAATTCAAATATATTTGGTTGTAATAAATTCATTCGAAGTACATATACTATGTAATTTTATATTACCTGGCGCATACGGGTTATTAACGCGGGTAAAGCCGCAGGGATCATCTTAGCCGTATAGCTGGAAAATTACTTCAAATACCTCAACTACTTCAAGTGACTCAAAGACGTATTGTTGTGAATGAGTCAGCGACCTCTTTAAAAATAACAAACTAAATTATAAAAGTACACATTTATATTCACTTGTTCAATTAAGTTAATTCATTTTAATTAGGTTATAGCTGTTAGAGTAAATCTTTGGGTAACGCCAGCCATCTTAATATGAATCAAATAAAATATAATTATTAGGTACTCAAAGTACACATCGTATAAAATTTAATGACTTAGGCACAATGATATTTGTATTTCTTATCTAATACATAATAAAGTACTTAGATATGAAAATGTCAATTAATCTTGACTAAGAGGTATTTATGATTTATCTCCTGAAAGGAGTGTATCTACGAGCTGAGATTACATCCGGCACTTCCTATGAAGCCAATTTCCATATAAAATACACACGAATTCGTTTGAATAGTTTTCGCCCTATCTACATATGAAATTGTGAATCATTTTTATTATACCCAGTGGTCTGGTACTTTAGTGGTATTTAAATCAAAGTTGTATAGGACAATATATTATTTGCTACATATTAGATTGTTGGTATAAGATAGCGTTATTTTACGTGTATAGTAGAAATATAGATAGACTCATTAATTCCCGTGAAATAATATCTATGTGTCACATATATAACAAAATTATAATACAAAGTCAATATATAACTTAATACTATCTTAGGTTTTCTTATATACGGAAAATCTATCGTTGCAGTTTCATTTTAGATATATTTTATTGAAATTATATGTATGTACTTTCATAGTCTACTGACTGTAAAATAAAGTGCTAATGTAAATCTATTTCGCACGGAAATAGGGCAATAAACAATAAAGGAACGTCATTAGACCATTTGTTTTATACGGCCTTTCTAAGGGTGCTAGGGGTTACCACGGGTTACGAAGGGTCATCTTAATTTTACTGTATTAGCAAGTCTTGTAACCCCTTGGACATTAATCGTGAAGGGACCAGAGGTCACCGAACTCATATTAAGATGGGAGGGGTGGCGTGCTTTGAGATATTTCATAGATGCAAATTTTTAACGTTATTCGATTAATGTTAAAAAAAATCTGCCAATTTAAAAAAAATCTTATTTATTTTTATGACAGCGCATAAACACTTCGATATTTATAGTAATTTCCTGCAGTCTCTCTTAGACTTATCAAAACAAGAAATCTCTATTCGACCCGGTAGTTCCTGAGCTTAGCGCTTTCAAACAATCAAACTTTTCAGCTTTGTACTATTGTTATTGATTCCGTCGCTTTTTTAATATTGTACTTCGATATTATATAACCTTTATAATTGGCTTTTCTACATAAACTGCATAAATATGTTGCAAATTTGATAACACGTAATTACTAATTTCAATAAAGCTGAAAAGTACTTAAAATGAAAATGTTTTCATAGTAAAATCGATGCGCAGTGGGCGGTGCTTCGAAGTTACCAGTTTATGCACAGTTAAGGATTCATCGCTACATTAATGTTTAAATCTATAAATAAGCTCCTTTGGATATACGATCATCAGAGATAAGCTATAGGAAAGAATCCTAAGAGCGTCATTTATTCTTTTAAAGTTTTTCGTTATTGGCTTTTCTCTAAAACGAATTGCCAAGGAAATCAACGAATCTTTCTATTAAGTTGACGGTTTTAACTTTATATCGATCATTGCTATGGTTGTTTTGCAATGATATAAGGGAAGAACTGTCTTCTTAAACACAGGTGATACCTAGCTGAGAAGCCAGCGATTCTATTGTATGGTGTAATTGCTTATTGTTAATAAAAGTATTATTATGAGTTCAAAAAAGTTTCTTTTATAAAATGTCTGCTCGCTAATTCGCAAGTCATAACCTAACTGCGTGTTGTATATTTCATTATATAATTAAAACCGTCAGCCTACTTAAAAGTAATACACAAAGCACTGGGTCGAGAAACTATATGCAGTATTCACAGCGCTGAATTTATTATAAGCAGCGAGCCAACAGCCGTCAGCGATGTTGCATTAGTTTTCTTGCAGCAACGGACTTTTCCAACTCATTTGCATTCAAAAGCAGATAGCGTTGATGCGCTGATACGTACCTTTGTGGTTTCTATGTAGTCTACAAAGTTCCAGTTCCGACGGAGTACCAGTTCCCAGCTGTTCCCAACTTTGCCCTGAAGTTGCAGTAATGTTGCGGTAAAAAGCGCTCACGCTAGGTTTAACAATTACCTAAGCAACTTTCAGAAGTTTTCAACAGTATTTATTCCGTTCTGTACATACAGTTTCGAACACTTATGTAATGTTGGTTTAGAGCGCAGCCGAATTTCAGACGAAATTTTGTTACATTATTTTAGTTTTAGTTGGGTATTTAGCGCATTTCTGTGGTAAGTAATTAAGCTGTGTATCCGTATTAGAATAAAGTTTCCTCATGGAAGTTATAAAATTTGGCAACGCCTGTAGTATGAAAGACTAATTGAGGCATAGTCTGATTAAGTGTTATATATTTGATTCAAATGTGATAGCTTTGTGTAACGTAGCAGCATCTATTAGACGCTATAGAAACACTTGAAAGGCTGGAATTAATTTGACCATATACCATACCGTACGTTGCGTTATATAACTTAGCAATCCGTGGCGATTTCCAAGTGATAATAAGCCTAATTATTGTCTAAAGTCATTGTACAAAACCAAAAGCTTTCCTATGTTTAATATCAATAGGAGGCAGCAGAGAGCTGGAAGTCTAATAAATCGCCTCGTGCGTGATGCATCATATTACGTTGGCTCGATTAAAACTGCCGGAACACAGTATGTTTTCAATTACAGCAGGATCGCGAGATATGCACCCGCTTAGGGCTGGAAAATCTGGATCGTTAGATTGTTATTATTGATAAAGGTATTCTTCTATTAGATCAAAGTGCGTCCCAGAATTAGGTATAGAAATGTAATAAGGTATCTTAAGAGTAAAAGGTATCTCTTACTCTGACTTTATTATATTTCTCAGATTGTAAATGTATCTATGGACAAAGTATTGTTATGAAAGTTAAAAAAATAAATCAACTCCACAAAATTAATGTATGAATAACAATAAACAAATACTTTCTGTCTCATTTTTAATAATGCCGAGGGAAATAGACAATGTTGGTAGCCCTGAAGCTCGTCTGGCACGTATTCCGCGTGCCTTTCCCGCCATAGAAATTCCATCGCTCCTCGCACACCATTTCACACCTTTAAGGTGCCTAATTATTATGAGCACTTGGAAAATTGTATACACGAATGAATGGATTTCACAATATTTAAGATTTTTTTCGAACTACGCTTTTGAATAAAAATCTATATATTAACAAAATTAAATGATTCTAAACATCAATTTACTTCCAATTTCCAAATGACTGGTGTACGGAAGAAGTACTGGCAGAAAATGAAATGCAACTTTCTTTAAGTTTGTATATAATACAGATATTTAATAAAAACAAAAGGGTTCGACATCTGGCTTCACTTTACGTATTAGCGTCAGTAATTATGTCATGTGCAGAAACGGTTTAATTTTAATTTAGACAAAATGTCCGCCATAGCCGTAAAAGATAAGCGCGCGCAAGGATGTGAGCATAATGAAATCCGGGAGTCGCAATTTAAGAGGGGACGGCTTCGATCTTAGAGCAATCTAAGGGTGAGGGTGCCTTTGTTTATATACGGCCTAATCTCTGTTGGGTTGAATCTATAGATGTATGTGATAATTATAGGGGTTTTGCAAGGTTTGTCTATTAGGTCCTTCCATATTGGATACTGGGTCTCGATGTTCGACTTATGACGCGTAATTTTATGTGTCAAACCGAGTTTTCAAAACGTTTATTTGACTAATTTAATTTATTTCTTGGACTGAGTTTAATTCGAGTAATCGTTCTAAAAGCATTCAAAATAACGTTAACATCTTCGTAAATATCATGAAGATGTTTTAATTGTAATTTTGGTCTCATATTTGAGAGCTGACTAGCTGATCATGTTTAAAGCAAAATATACACTTGGCATTGACTTGACATAATTGACAAATAAGATTGGTTATAAATTTATAAGTTTTGTTATCATTTGTTTTATGTGAAAACTGTAACCATGGTAACGCTGTACGGTCCGACTTCTATAATCACAGTTGATTATGAAATATCGCACAGTATGTTAAATAAAACTAAATTGTACGTTCATTCGACGTCGAATGTAATAATTACGCTTAATGAGAATAATAATAGGTTAACAATAATTTCGCTTCTTCAATTATTAACGAAGTGAATACTTTGCGGGAAAATATCCTCTGTTAAAGCGCAGTGAAATTAATATAAATCTTTTGGATTCAACGAACGCGAAGATATATCAGTGAAGTATGTAAAATAGGCATTCAAGGGACTGTCAAAAAAGGGTTGGGGTGGCACGTGGTGCGTAACTTCTTAAATATCTGCGATTTTCCGAGGAGGGGGCCTTTTGAGCGCTTTCATTATCAAAATGAATACGCTATTCTGTTTACGTTTAAGATTGTATGGATATGTGTGAGTCATGCAATGGAAGGCTTTCGTTGTCTCTATAAATTTAATTCATACTCGCTGTGCCTAGCGGTTCCACTCGTGCCTAGTGATGATAAAAGGCCCTAATGATTGAACTATCAAACAAAAAGTATTAAATAATTTCAACTTTCCTTAAGCACATTTAATGAAAACAAATTTCGATTGCAAAACTGTTACATACTAAAGAAAAACACTTTATTAACAGATTAAGGTTATGTATTTTTGCAAAACTTAAATATATTTACGTTATTTTAAATTTTTCCGACGTTTCGCGTGCTTTACAGCGTGCGTGGTCACGGTAGACTGAAGACAAAAAGGTGTTAATTGTCAAAATAAGTGTTACAGTGAGAGAGGTTATGTATTTATTGCCCCAGATTGGATGGTTTTCTTTAAATGAGTAACAGTTATTTAATAAAAGACAATATTATGTTACATACTATATATTTCTGATAACTGCCCAAATGTTTTTAGCCGTTTCTGAATAAGTACTAACAAAAAGAGTTTAAGTTCTACACTGATACATTTTCTTACATAATATTTTCGTGTATAAAAAATATTATAACATAGATTCTTCACTAAGGCGAATCTACTGAAATTTCCTTAT
This sequence comes from Pontia daplidice, assembly GCA_963693355.1. Lineage (NCBI taxonomy): Eukaryota > Metazoa > Arthropoda > Insecta > Lepidoptera > Pieridae > Pontia > Pontia daplidice. Next base: position 9,037,454 of record CAVNZL010000138.1, on the reverse strand, counting down.
CATAGAATATAAAATTTGTCTCCGCTGTTGTAATATTTTATCCATTTTTGCTTTATTTTTATTTTATTTAATATAAGTATTTGAAGCAAAAAAATTTTAGTAGGTATAATGATTAAAAAGTGAAAAAATATTTTTTTACCTGTAATATAATGAGAATAAGTTTTACAGTTCATTAGAGACGAAAAAATCACTGAACTGGATAGATCTGAGATCAAAAGGCGAGTGTGATCACCACCTTTAGTGTTTCCATTTCATGTTTGACTTGATTTAAACTAAATTACTGCAATATGACTGATGCCTTTCCTGTAACTTAATAAAACAATCTTATTGGAATTAGATGCTCATTCCAAACAAGTTCAAACAAGCGCGTTCTATTTCCAATCATAATTAATCCTTCCAAACTTTAATGTAATACCTAGGAAATGTCAAAGCCACTAGCATAATCCATGCATCATTAAGCTAACGAAAAGCTTTGGATCAATACGACGCGAAACTTACATTCGCCCCCCTCAAGAAGAAGGTTGGCCAAATTCGTATGTTAATATACCCTCCTCCCCCTGAAGCACCCTCGCCCGAGGGATCCAACCGAACTATTATAAAGGGTAGCGTGAAAGTTAGATTAATGATGTTAGGAGCTGACCAGAGTACACTCGGCTACAATACACATTACAATGTAATTCGAATAGTACAAATTAAATCTCTACTCTCTCAAAAGATTCTGTCTCGTTATTTTCCATTTTCTCGCTGTACGAGAATAGCATAAGGCGAGTGTTTGACGAGTGTTTTCTTCACCCAGTGTTTGGACGAGGAAGCGACTTCGATCAATCGCTTGTCCGTTATAAACATGGAAATTACACCATTCCGAGGACTTCAACTATAGAAGTGTTCGCTTTAGATGCATGCCACTCGGTTCTACGGTTTTTGTGGCGATATGAAGATGTACTCATACTTGTAGTGCCAATACTGTGTATATGCCAATAACATTCTGTATCAAAACGAATCTTATGATCATCACACTTCCGAGTTTACTTATTTCAGTAGAGATTCCAATTGTTTAAATTTGAGGCAACAAATATTTTTCAAAATGAATTTGATATAATTCGCAACTTTCGCTTATCATTTGTTTTAAATAAACAGATTTATGAACACGATGTCTTCTTGTTCTCTGAACACTACCTACTTAACCGAGGATGCAAATAGTCCCGAAACTGTACGTCCGTATTGAGGCGCGGCGTAAAGTGTGGACGATCTAACTTTGCCTTACCCACTCACACATGCACGATAATTTTCGGTCCACACGGTATAAGATACATACGGCCAATCTCAATAGTCTATGAATAGGATTTCCAAGATATTTTTGTTTAAACATACTGTATATTTAAAAATTGTGAAATCAATAACTGGCACCTAACTCTTCGCCGCTTGCAAACATTATCAGGCTCTTTTCAACAGAGTGAGGGATTATAATGAGAATGATAATAAGTTTAGCTTATGTAGAAGTATATAACCCGGGTGTCAAAAATCAAGGATACAGAGTAAAGTAAGAAAATCCATTGCATTTTCGTTCACGACGCAAGACATTACTTTTATTATGAAGATTAAATATAGTATCAATTATAATCTATTACATAAATTTAGAAAACCGGTAAAGTTGTATAATAGTATTCCGGTTTTAGGTATTAAATTCATAAATAAACACCATACTTATTAATAATAAGTTCCTCCATCTGCAATCACTAATGAATGCAACAGATATATTAATTTTCAAACCGTTCACGGTTTTATTAATAGTAATATGTATTGAAGGAGATAGCAGGAGTTTAGTAAAATACTGGTATAACTCTTAGTGTGGTCAGAGCTTCCACATTTGTCTTTACATTTCATTTGGCTACGCTTTAAGCTTTTTTGTGTTCGAGCTTTTAGTTTAACATTTTTAAGTAACTCAGTAACCCTTAAGTTAGATAATTGTACATCTAGTTGTAAGGTTAATAATAAATAAGATTTGACGGTTTAATTATATCTCTTTGGTATTTTCTTTTAAAAATTATTGTAAATTTTGTGACTGGTTTAGATAATCCAATATGTTATATTCAGCTGCAATCCCCAACAAAATAAATACAATGTTAATTTCGATGTGTGCGTGCAATCTAGCACACATTCACAATTCATTCTCAAGTGAACCGCCTTCACTCCCATCATATGTATTCAAGCAGTCGATTACAGTATTCCTATATTTAACAGATAAAAATAGTTAAACTATTCGGTATAGAATTTGTAGTATCGCTAGTATATAATATAATAATTCCTAGGTATTATTAAATTCGTTGTATTAATACAATATTAATTTTGATAATTATTGATCATAGTTAAGCTGAGCCAAGTTAAGCTCTATTATAGTAAATATCGTCTTAGATTTAAACCTGTTTTGAGATCAACGGTCATGTCAGAGGGCTACCACTGACCCAAGGTCGGCGCATGCGTGATTATGGGAACGCGGCGTGTATTACAATATCAATTGATCTATGACCAACTGATCTCACGAGAACCGGTTACATCTCGCGTCTTAAGTGTCCTTTTTTATTGTGTTTTATGGAAATTTAACGGCATGCTATTAAAAATTCACGATTTACACTTTCTCACGATGTTAGTTTCTATCACAGTTCACTTTGAACTTTTGCTCGGGTTAGGTCTAAAGGTCATTCAAAACCTTGTACCGTTTGACCTTATATGGGACTCGATTCGTTTATTTGTGTTAATAATGATGTAGTTATAAACTTCCATGTAGGTAGCTATTACGCTCCTTGCTAAAATAGTACTATAATCATATCTTTTTTATTATAATTTTACTAATTTCAGAACCTGCACTTTGACCGATCAATGTCAATTCTACGTTACAATTTAAGGTAAACAATTTTCACATCACTATCTGCCTTTGCCTGTACTAGTTTCGGTTCTACGCGGCCGCCCACACTCGCGGGCTTGACCAAAACTACACTCACACATATATTTTACGCTTTATCCAGAACTTGTCCGTATACGTCAGTACCCCAACCCCTTACGTCGGCAAATTTGCATATTACATAATCTACATCTAATCACATTTGCGTCTTTAATGAAAATCGATGTCTACAAAGTATTATCCTGTTATTTCGACCAAGGGCCTTGTATTACGGTCGAATTTTGTTTAGTATTTCCGGCCAAGTGATTTTATTTTGGCTAAAGATAATCGAATCGCGAGTAGGGATGCGTAAACCGGTTTATTGCGAATTTGATCGGTTGACAGCAATTACATTATGAATTCACGAGACAACTTTTTGGATAGATTTTAGCCGAGCATAAGTGGCATGAAACTAATTTATCGATAAATCTGTTTATCCATTTAGCGAGGATATGTCTGTTTAGTAAAATATTAAATGCTATATATCTATAGATTTTTAGACGTGCAGATAGTGGATGCGTGCGAATTAAATCTTTAAAAATATTATTTTTGATAAAATTAAAAATGTATTTGTGATGGATCCATAGACCAGTTTGACAATAATATGAAACAAAACTAGTTTATATACATGAACAATGATCTATATACACTTACTACCTTGGAAGTCTTTTCCTCTTCTCCGAATGTAAACCACCATTCACTCACTCAACTTCTGTATAGGCCAATCTCTTGATTCTCTCTTCCTTTCTGCTTTTTTCATCCATATTTCAATTTTTACTTCAATTTATACCTATTAAACTATTAATAAGTAATAGTTTTTATTTTAAAATTGTTATATAACACTCACATTATATATTTTATTTTTACTATAATACCATTACATAGACATTTAAGGGTCTTTAATAAATTTCCAGAAACTAGACCAGAGGAAGCAAGAAATGGCACTTCTTGAGCGAAGAGAAGGAAGATCATTGAAGAATTAAAACGAACACAATGTAAGTAATTATTTACTTACGACTTATACTTAATTTTTACGACTTATATTTAATTTATAGTCGAGAGTTAGCCACAGTATAGTAATTTAAAATTTGTGAATATATCTTACGAATCGTTCGTCGTGTTGTCTTAGCAACTTACAACTGAAGAAAATATATTTTATAATATTTATCAATATAAATTGCTTTTATGAATGAATAAAAGCAAAAAAAAAAATCAACTCTCTGATACAAAATTATTTTGTAAGCTGTTCTTGCGAAGCCAGATTACATTGAAAATAATGTCCTTTCTACATATAAAGAGTTTTTTTTGTTCATCTAAAATCAACATAAATAATTATAAGGCACACTTCACAAACAATCGATTATCTCTTTATACTATTTGTTTGTAATGGGTATTAATACTGCTGGTATTATCACTACATAGTATAAAACAAAGTCGCTTTCTCTGTCCCTTTGTATGCTTAAATCTTTGAAACTACGCAACGGATTTTGATACGGGTTTTTTAATAGATAGAGTGACTCAAGAGGAAGGTTTATATGTATAATAACATCCATTAAATATTAGAGAAGTACTGTTGTATTTTTGAGGTTTCTAATGTGATGTCGTAAATTTTTTCCGCTTACATTGCAAACGCAGGCTGAACCCTACGAGCTTTATCAAAATAATGTACTAAGTATTGTACACATTGAAAAAGTATACAGAAAAGTCCGTGATGCTATATGTCTATCTCTTATGGATAACCCACAATAACTTTTTTTTGTCATTTACTTTTTACGACAAATAATGGCTTATTTTCGAAGCGATTTTAACTGATACAGCATTAATCCTTAACCAATTAAATACCTTGAATACATTGTTCATTTAATATAGATCTATATGGCCCTTTACACCGTATGATTTAAGTGAATATTTTCGAAGATTTAAAAATGAGGCCGCGGTTTTCCCTATAGCACTTTGAATTTAGCAGCGATCGGATGCGTTAATTTTTCTGTAGTGTATTTAGTATCAGCATTGCACCCGTGCGAAGCCGGGGCGGGTCGCTAGTTTAAATATATTATAGCACTCACACCAGCGCTAACAAATATTTTTTAATTATCATTTAAATATTGACAGTACCAAGAATCGTATTTATTTAGCGCTGTTTTTTACTTTGGTCTTAAACGAAATTCTTGTTAAGTTAAATAAATCGAGGTCCAAAAAATCTTCGTTATACGTCCGGGCTGCGCGAAGTAGAACTGAGTTCAAAAAAGCAAAAATTGTCCTTTCACGAGGAACATGGAATAGGGCACGACTACGAGTCTGGTACTTGAAACTGGAGATGTTCCAGTAGGATGCCACAGTTTATTCTCCCTAAGAAAATATCGTGCAGGAGCGTCATATCATACAGCTTTTGAGATATTGATAACTATTTTTTCAGTCACTATCGTTAAAAATAATACATAATAAAAACAATGCATTATATACATATTTTTCATTTCCAGGTCATTAACCAAATTTCGTGAGAAATAAAATGCAGAAATATGCTGTACCAATTCAAATTGTAAGTTGATATTTTAACATATTTAATCAGTAATATATTCTTATTTAGGTAACTAAGATATTTGTTAAAAAATACCTAGACCTTTCCTCCTACAATTGGATCCTAAATGATTTTACACTAATATTCCTTTATATTTAATCAAATAACACCCGAAAAATCGACGGCGATGGTCTCACAAAGTCTAATAAATTCTTAATGCCAAATTATTAATATTTGTGTTACGATAAGATTTCAATGCATAAAACCACCTTTTATTGTTAATCGGCACAATAATTAAAAAACATCTCCTAATATATCTCTAAAAATAAATGAACTAACGTTAAATAAATTTATTTCATATATACATAAAGAATAAAACTATTTTTTTTAATACTTTTTGGTGGTTTTGGAGTCGAGTTTATTTTTTGTTAATTAACATATATTGAATTTAAATTTATCAAACGGTTCTGACGTTTCGTATTTTACAGTTCTCTATTGTCGTTCGTTGTTAATAGTAAATATTCTTGACTTTCCACTCTAAATAACATTTAACGTTGACTCTTATCAGTTTTAAAAAAGCGTTATAGACTATATCACTTACAATAGTAAAACAAGTTTTTTACAATCAGTCCATTCTATTTTATTGTAAATTTTCAGATGGCGTCTAGCGGAAAAATCACCGTCACACAAAACGTAAGCATCCTTGCCTCCCATGCGATGCTTAAATGCCTTCTACGCGCTTACATATTTCTGCACAAAGCTTCCTTAAGGCTTTAACGCTATTAATGCATCATTATGTAATACTAAACTTTCATTCAATAAATAAGTAGGAGGATAAAAAAGTATGAATTGTATGACGTCATTATAGTGATCTAGAAATCACAAATAAGCTTTAACAAATCTTCGTAAGAGTTTTGTTCATTTATAGTATTAGGATTATATTTATATGGAACAAATACAAAAAAAATCGGTGGTTCAACTCAGGATCGATCTCACTATGACAAGATTGTCGAACATTTTAGAATAGCACTAAATATTTTATTAAGCTTTCATACAGTTGGTTATTTTTATGTCTGGGATTCTAATGAATATATTTTCTAAGCGTATTTGAACGTACGAATTAGTAGATAATAAAGAGCTACTCCAAACTTTTTACGATTCTCGAGGGATCCTAAATAAAAGCTCTAATAATAAATATTTGTATATAAATCATAATTAACAATGTTTTTGTCTATTATATATGGAATAAAACTTTCCACTATGACATTTTTAATGCTAGATATTTTATCTGGCTAAAATCATTATTGAGTTCGACTCGGTCGTAAATATACATAAACTATGTAAGATAATAACGAATAAATAACTCTATATTTATATGAAGTTTTATTTGCAAATCCAAGCCTCAATGCTTGCTTCGTGCTTTGCGCTAAGCCTTGAAATATTTATATTTTCTTCCTAAAAACGCCTTTAAATTCCTTCAAATATTTCATTTTCATGTGTGTTTTAGCACGACAGTGAACATAATGAGAGATGTATTACAGTGATTAACGACAGAGTCTATTTATTGTAAATAGGCATTTTTTAGTATTAAACAATGTTATAATATAGGAGTACCTAATATAATATGACATATATTGTGATCTGGTATATGCTGTTAGCCTTAATGTATGCCTAAGGTTACGCCAATCCATTACGAAAGGCCCAAACAAATTCAATAGATCAAAGACTTAAACAATATACTCAGTTCCCATACGACACCAGCGCCACTACGGATTTTTTCATAACTAAAGCGCTTGAAAAAAATGCGCCAGCAACGGCATCTCTTAGCGGAGTCGAGAATTTTTCCAAGCCCCTCGGTCATAACACTCAGCCACGTGCATTTGTTTTGGTTGGATTTTTTTCACGAAAAAAGATAGCATACATAAAGCTCACCTCGCCGCGTCGTAGGTGCGCCAAGCAAAATGGTCGTCGTTTTTTTCTTCTCTTTTCAGCCATCTGTCCGTCCTTTTCGGGCAAAAATGCGATCGTTATTTTCTGTTCCGGTGGGAATGTGTGCGTGATGCGGCCAACACCGAAGATATACGCCAGGAATTGTTGTATCAAAAACGCTCTACTAACCATAGAAAATAAGGTCGCGATTCGAATGCAATAAAAATTGTCTTACGTCTAATGGTAGACGGAGAAAAAATAGAAATATAGGAGGCACGGCGTGTACGATAAAGAGAACGTGAGTCGTTAACGATTCTGCGCCGGAAAGTTGCGCAGATTGCGTTTTTGGTGCTTTTTTTGGGGGCAGTGCCTCATACCAACGGGTGTTTTTTGAATCTGTCTTTTTCTAGCACGCGGAACTTATTCCTTGCGTGCGTCTGTGTGCGTTTGGGTGATGTGTGGCTGTGTTCGTGGCGCCGGGGGCAAGCACCTAGCACTAAATTTTTGCGTGCAAACGTCCTAGATAACTGATCGCGTATACATAGGCAGTGTATATAATGAGATGTCACCGCTAGAGTAAATAGAGCTATGCAATAACGCAACCTGCCTCCCGCGGTATTCACGTTGATTAATTACGGCCTTACATAATTGCTCTACGTAAACTATTCGTTTGAAAATAGAGACTTTTTAAATAAAAGTCTATTTTCAAATTTCGTAACAAATATAGCTTGATTTATTATTGGGATATCATATACAACTAAGCTTTCGCAGCTCTGACACCAAAATGTACCTCATGAGCCATGCGGTAGAGATGATGATATTGAGATTAAATGAAAACAAGAGCAGTGTCGACCTAGTGGTGTTTGGGTGCGACTTTCAACCCAGAGGTCGGGCGACCGTATTACAGACCAGTGGATAGTTCTTTCTATGTGTGCACCTGCGGTGTCTAACTCGATTAAATGTCTTAGGCAGGGTAATTTAAATAATAATTCCATTAACACTTAATCCCTGGGTAATATTTCTTTCATCGACTCTCTTCTTACTATAAAGTAATTAAGATCCTTCTGTACCGACGTTGTGGATCTGAGCTTGCATGCTTGGTTTCTTAGAATCATTTCCTTTCGCGGAATAGCACGACCCTAGCAATGACATTCTTAGGCTCAACCTTTGGGTTGGGCATACAACAATCTAGGGTAGAGCTTTTAAATTTCTAGTTTTTAAATCAAATTTCAAAGGGTCATATCTTTTCTGTGAAATAAGGTTACAATTAATAATTTACACCTAAATTACATAAAACATCATTTATTATATTTTTTCTAATAGTACTTGTAATTGATGAGAATATTGCGTATGTTAAAAACGAAACGTGTAATTAGAATTCATTATGAATTTATGCACGTTTGGACCGATTCTATTAAACATTATTTAATGATTCGTCTGATACGAAAATAACATATTTTTCCTCAATTAAAAGTTAAATTTGTAGATTTATTTTCTACTACATCTGAATAATGTAGAATAAATGTTGTAAAATTTTGTATATTTTTATAATTATGGTTACTAAAAAACAGCCTCTTCATACAAAAGGTATATACGTAGTATTTATTTTAAATATTTTATATATAGAAATTAAAACATCGAACTGTATATATAGCTAAGCCCTAAGATTTCCATAGTGAAGAATGGTCTTGGGTAGCGCCCTCTAGTATAAACTTTAAAAACTATCTTCATTGCGCCTTCTTTATTTTTAAACAAATGTAACAAACAAACGGTAATTATATTTTTAATTAATTGTTTTTTAGATATATAAAAATAATCTTCAAAACTAATTCAACTAATCTCATACGTAATAGTAATTTATTGTACAGAAGAATCTAAAGTTGTACTTACTTTTATGATGCTATATTATTAGGGATTACTTTTATATCTAAGGAAGACCTATTTTATACAGATAAAGCAGCTGGCAGTTATTTAAATACGTATTGAGTCACTCAGTATGAGGATGCTAACTTTGAACTTTGATTTGCTTTTATTATATAAATATCTAATATCATGAAGCTGCTACGCGTGTTTTCTTTGATTAATTGAACTGCGTTTGAACTGAAGTTTTTTGTTGATCGATCAAGGAATGCTGCCAAAATATTTTAGAAAAGTTTTTTTGATATTAAACAACAAAAAATTTTAAACAAAAGACTATTTAGTTTACATAAATCAGTTGCATCGATGTTGTGTTTAGCGCCATCTGTCGAAATATTTTTGAATTATATATTTTAATACATTTTTAAAAAACCGAACCTGCATAGAATTTAATTTAAAACTATTTTTATTTACTATAAAAAATATTATAAGTAATGTAAAATATTTGCAGACATACAATATTAAATTTATATTAATAGTTCACAGCCATCTACCGTGCAGTAGAGTAAACTTTACTGGATTGTTGAATTACCAAATTCATTCTCATTAAAAATAGCCGGTCTAAAGGATTTTCATACTAAATCGATTATTTATTTAAATATCCTACCAAATTGTTATACAACTTGTAAAATGTTAGAGAAAAGTGAAAATTCTTTGTGTAATTTCCACTTCAACCACAACTACCAAAATAAACTGTTTACTTTGAACCATGACCTCGCAAACTTTTACTTGTTCGTAAAAATTACGGTTAACATCAATACGCTTTCTACGTTTGCCTGGAATAGATCTACCGTCTTAATTACTTCAGCATTCCTTTTTGTAAAGTAAATAAACAAAATCAAGAAAAATATTAAAGTCTAAAAAACTTTATAGTTAAATCCATACGCCGAGTAATTTTACGAAAGTCTTTTTACCAGATCTGAATCACTATTGACAATCACACGCGAATACCAATTCCCTGCACAGCATTCCGGAACCGTTCCAAATGCCACACAATATTTGAACCGGGATTTGGTCCCCGAGCGATTGCTTCATCAAACACTGATATATGGGGTTCCTAGATCAGAATGCGTGATACTTTGTTTGCTTTGTTTCTTACCCAAATAAAAAAGACGAATATATGGCAAGAGCGATTCTTTACGCAGCCGTAGTAAGCAGCTACATACTCAACCCTTTAGAACTCTTACTTACTTGGTGATAAAAATGAGCTGGATATTTTTTTTAGTTAAATAAAACAAATCAAAAACTCATCATAAAACTTGTGTGTAATATTGCTACAAACACAGAAAGGATTACTACTACACGATGTAACAATGTTGAAACTTTAACGTCTATAGAAGTGTGAGGGATTTTATACGAATAAAATGTAGCGTAAACAATGAATATAGCCGAATGAGCTCACTTAATTTGCGTAAAAAAAACGACAGTATTTTAATAACATTCTAAGTCTTCTATAAGATTTTTGGCACTATAACGCGTTTTTTTTTTTAATAATATGATTTTCTGGTACTATTTTATAAAACCTAGGTCGCATTCATCGTGAGTACATAATAAACATGGAGATTGTCATTAAAAAACTTTGAGTGAATTTATTTCGATTATTCAAAGGTTTCGTAAACGGTTTATTACGATAAACCTTTGAATATTGATCTCGTATTATACTACTAATTTAAGATGACTTTTAGTTGTAATAGCGGCAACTGTCGATAACAGTTCATGAGGTGCTTACAGATAGCCTCAGTTTTTACCTTTTGGCTAGGGTTTAGGGTACCCAAAGGTTAAATTTTATGATAGGCCTCTAAACCTTATATGAAATAATAAATAAAGATAGATCGATGGCAATATCTATTATCTTATTGCACTATTTTAACTGACATACTGAATAAAAACGCATGGCGCAGTTGGCGCTATTTATTTATATATATAAGTTTATAATATTAAAATATACATAAAATTTCCTGTATAGGTATATAGAGAGTCGTCTTAGTATGACTTTGAAGAACCGACTTGATTTTTTTATTCCCTTTCCGGGCTGAAATTTGATAAATCCGGTTGAAACACCTTTTCTTTTGTGTCCCGAGGTTGAAATGCGATTTCGAATCCCCTTGCAGGGATATGTGGGACGCACTCCAGGCTCTCTACAAAGGAGAGAACCAGGAGAGCAGTAACCACGTAGACCAACATCTGGTATTGTCAACATAACAGTAGGTATTACAGAGACCTTCAATATAGCTTTTGAATTCTACCGCAGATTGTGTCAAACCGAAACCCCACAGAAGAGTTAGTTGTATTAAAATAAATTGTTAAATAATTTATAACCAATGGTAAATATTGTCAGTTAAATGAAACAGTAGTTAAGAAGAGGTGTGAGTATGTTATATTCTAATATATAAAATTCTCGTGTCACGGGGTTCGAACTCGAACTCCTCCGAAACGGCCTGACCGATTCTCATGAAACTTTGTGAGCGTATTGAGTAAGTCTGAGAATCGGCGACTTATTTTTCATCTCCCCCTAAATGTTAAGGGCAGAACACCCCTAAAATATTTTATTTATTTTTTAGACAACATTTTTAGTTTCTATTTTTTACAACATACAAAAATACATACAGACCTTCACTTCACAAAATTTCACTCTTCTACGATCAACCCTTATTTTTTATTTATTAATTGAAAATTGAAATCACATGTATGGCAGAACAACGTTTGCCGGATCAGCTAGTTAATATATAGATAAAACTATAATGAATACGTATGAACGGGTAAGTCAATAAAATATATACTAACTACTCGCTCGTTATGTAAAATAATTCTGTCAATAATAATTATTCCTTAAGAATAATCTCCAGCTAGTTCATATTATATAGGATCATTATTTTAACTATGTACTGTTTGGCTTCTGTCATAGTATGTCAAAGCTGCGATGACAAAGACACAGATTTATTAACACTACGCATTAGAATCAAAACAAAGATAAAAAAAATTTTTTTGGCCGCTGTACTCCACAAGATCCTTTTGATCGTGTTTTGATAAATTTTTATATATTTTATTTGCTGTCAAGATATCCCTGAAACTATTTATATACCATTCTACGTTTGGCCTTTAATGAGATTTATTAAAATTGTGGCTTGACTTACTCCAAGGATTTTTAGTAAAATTATTTTTAAAAGTAAGTTTTATAATTAATTATATATATATTTACTTAGCATATTACAACTTTTATGTAATATGAAGTGAAAACATAAATTTCTCTACATTTTATCTATTTCAATACAAATAAGTTCTCGTATTGGTCAGATAGCATATAAGTATTCCCTTTCAGGCAACCAGTGCAAAGTATAGAAATTAATATATACCGAATATGTATATGCAAATTTTTATATCTGCATACAACCAAATTTATATAATACTCACCAATCCTAGATGAACACATGTAAATATGTGTTGCTATAATAGACCCCTGACAATAGAAAAATAGTCACCCTCGTTAAACTAGGCCGCTAGATAAAACTATTTAATGCTTTCCAAATATAAGCCTTATCAGTTCACCCTAGAGCACAATTTAGATTGTTTCAAATTTTATAATTTATACATATTTACAGTGCTTACGGATAAATAAACTCGTAGCATTTTATCGTAGTGTGTAAATATACAGGAGCCATATTACTTATATTAAAACGTTTGAGTATTTTAAAACAAATTCAAAATTTGTCGAATGTTTTGTAGGTGAATTAGGAACCTTCAAAACAAGAGCTTACTAAAAGGATGGCACAGCACTTGCGAGCCTTCTGACAGTGTCTATAGGCAGTGATGATTTTTACATTATGCATTTCTACATTATATACTTGCATTTTTAGGATATGTACTTATAGCAATTCATTTCAAGGAAATGGTGCTCGCTATTATAATAAAGTCCCAAGCAAATTCCGAGAGCTGTCAATAAACAAATTCAAAAATATTATTAAAAGAAAATTGATTGCTAAAGCCTATTACAGGACCGCGGATTATCTGAATGACAGAAGTGCTTGGGACTAAATTGCTCCTGTTCTAAAAATTATAAGTTGTAAGCATGATCAAAAAAAAAGACAAACCCGACTGAGTTTCTTGCTTGTTCTTCTCAGACTCGGGCGCGTTAGTGAACAAGCCTATAAATTTAGTTTTAAGTGACGTGCAAATGTGATCATGTAACGATCCTACTTGAATAAATGAATTTGACTTTGACTTTGACTAATATCACTTATTAAATGGGCCACGTGATAAGCGCATTTCATTGAATTGTAATAGCTTTGAAAAGCAATAGCTTTGATCTAGAATTGAATAGAAGCACTTTTTTTTAAATTTATTAGGCTAATTTTGTGGCTACTTCTAAAAAACCACTAAGTGGAGTCCTATTTCAAGGGATTGGTTTCGGACGCTGAATGAAATCCGAATTTCCGAATATGAAAATGACTACAAAGAAAAAAACTATTTTTTAGAACAGTGAAAAATATGAGAGAGAAAGGGGATTCTTTAATTTGGATGGAATTATAACTCAAAGCGAATCTGTTTCGGGATCAAATAGTTGAGGGTTAGGCTAAAATTGTTATATATTTGAAAATAAAATTGTATCGAGCTTGAAATAATTTATTTGTTAATACAGTTTAAAACCAAACATTATTAACTAAAATTGACAAATATTTCGTAGCTACATACAGCTATGGTTCGTATGTTTTTGATACAGACTGAAATGGGCGAGGAAAGTGGCGAAGACAATTTGTTTTAACTTAGATATTTTGCAGTCGATTGGATTATTTATATATGTTGGCAATTAAAATTGATTGGTTTCTCTAACAATTAAAATTACACTTCACAAATTCAACGTCGAAGTTATATATCGCAGTTTTATATTTACCTACTATAAATTTTTGCCTCCTTGCATTTTCTGCTGTGATTCTTCCCAAAACTAACCGTATCCAAAACGCCTCAAGTAATTCAATCTTCATCGATAACCGTGTGTATACCATGCCCATTATTGGTCAAATTCAGTGAACCTATTAACTGTTCTTTCAAAAGCTTAGATCGACTACAAATAATATATTCTAAACGTCTGTCAGAGATAATATCGTAATCCAGACACCTTTTACGCAAATGCAATAACTATATTATTAAATCATAGTGATGACAATACTATCGACTTTCAGGAATAGAAAAGCACGTTCAAAAACTAATTTCTGGCAAAGATTAATCTTTTGTTGTTTTAATAAGAGTTAATATGTTTTAAGTTAGTATATAACGGTGCTGCTCTTTAATTTTTTTTTAATGTTTAGAATATTTTCGTAATTAGTACAGTAGTATTTTTATAGATTTTTTTGTGTCTGTCTGTAAATTGAACTTGTTGTGTGCTCATAAATTTATACAATAATTAGATAGACAAGATAAATTTAGTTGACAGTCAATTTGACAAATAAAAATATGACACCTAAAACTGGCTTATTTCTTTATAATAAACAATTGAATAATCAACATTACTTTCCATATAAAATGCTTCGTAAGATACATTTTTATTTGATTGACGAATGTATTAACATTATAAAAATATTATAAATGGCAATTGTAAGAATGAGAAAGTACGCAAATCTGAAAACTTAAGCCTGAAAACTTTTGCGTAACATAATCATCAGTTATTATGTAAAAAACTTTTATGTTTTTTTACAAAAAACATGACATCTTGAAATAGTGAGTGTCTTATGAGGACTTACGGTAGAGAAAAAGTCTAAACTTGCATTTTTTATTAAATTTGTAATTGTAACCCTATCCCTATTATTTGTCTATTGTAAAACTGAAATAGTTGTTTAAAGTAGGTAAAGGAGGTAAAAGTTTCTGTATCAATGAGGTTTTGTAAGGACAAATTATACTTTAAATAAATTACTATAGACAAGAGACGCAATAAACAAAATTGCTTCGTTTTATGGCTTCCGTATTTACCCCTAGATATTAATAATAATAAATGGCCACATAAGAAATCGCATCCCTACGAGGGAGGGACCGCTTAATGTGCCTCAGCGATCCCTACGCGCCAAATGTAAAACAAAAAATAAATATCTGTGCAGATAAAAACGGGCTTTGTTATGAAACAATAGGGTGGGTTTTCGTTTAGACCCTATCTCTAGTTAATCACTGCTGTCTCCCACATAATAGGTACGTATGTATTATACTTAGACCTTTTTTAACAAAAGGTCGGTGTGACGCCTCGCGAATTCAAGATGGCGTCGTTTCGCAGCAATGTATTTGCGTAATTACTTAACTTTTAAATTAGAACATTTAAAAAATCAAAGAGAAAGCTCGAATAGCATATTTCGGTTGTTTGTAGTTTGGGTTTGGTATCGGTTAGAGTGAAATTCGAAACGCTATTACAAAATAAATATTTGCGTATAACACTACAAAGCTTAAGCAAAGACAGCTGGGAATAAAAAGAGGTATAACAAAACTTGATATTGGTTTCGTATCGATTTGGTTTAAGCCAGCTTTAAATGTGTTCAATTATAATCATTGCCGCATGTGATTTTTCTCAAATTGTAATGCAAACAAAATGAATGTTCTCTCTAGTGTCAGTGATACAATTTTAATCTATGGTTACGTTGTAGTCCGATAAATAAATCAGCAAGCATTTTAAAGACCCGATTGCAGTTTAAACAAAAGCGACGATCGAAAAACAGTTCCTAATAAATAAACATAAAAATCCCCAGTGTTTTGAGTTGTAACCTTTTTCATTTTCCTCACTTTCCCGCGCGTTGGAATGATGCTCGTCAATGTGTTCCCAATATCGAATCGAAGTAGTCTTTTTATCTGTGCCCGTGGCCGAGTTAGAGGTTATTGTTCCATTTTTGAAGCGACCGCCAGTTTTTGTTTCTTTTCAGCAATGGCTGTGCATCAATGAAAAGTTTTCGCGCCATTATCTGTAACCAAAACCGTTGTTTTTATAATAATTTGAATGCCGAGTTAAAGAATAGCATGATATTTTTATTCAGTGTGACTGAAATCTAGTATTGACGTAATGAGTATACTAAAACGACAAAAAAGACAGTAAACTTGAATGTATACAGTTCATAATATGATCAACACCATAGATAATTTGATAATAAATTAGGTATATATTCGCTTAAGCCACCAAATAATCCAAAATAATAATTGTTTCCCGGGAATCAAACAAGATTATAGGCCACGATATTGCATTGTAATTTAATTAGTTCTAGTTGGGGCTTTCACTAATTTGATTAAGAAACAGAAACAATAAACCAAAGAGCAAAGATAAGAAAACAATTTATTGCACACTGGCTTGAAAAAAAAAACATCTCCAGGCCTTTATGGGCACAATGACGTAACAACACAATAACAATTGTTTGGGTGTGTCGTCATTTTGCGTAGGATTCGAGCACCACATGGCGTGCATGGACGCTACTGAAATAAACAAGTTTTCTGTCTATCTCAAAAAAAATTCGACGTGCGAAATTCATTCTTAATCTTGCTTCAATAAGTATGAAGTGCTCAGAATATTTACTCTTGACAATCTGAAGAATGTCGGTCAATCAAATATAAAATTTATACATAGATAATCCATATACCTATTATCTATGTAAAAATATTAGTTGTCATATCGAAGATATACCAACATGAATCCTAGAATTTATTTGAAGTAATTACAATAAATAAGATCTATATATCGGTTTGATAAAATAAAAAAACATACCTGAGCTTAGCCAACACATCACTATGTCCGAAATAACACGATCGAATGATGTAAATCAAACGTTCCCATCGCTTATAAACCATTTCTACAAAGAGTATAATCCAGTTTTAAGGAACAAGAAAATTGTTCAAGGGTACCGTATAATAGACGCTTGCAGAAATGAGCTCGCTGCAAGAGCTTTTATGGTTAGGAGAATTTAATTGTATTGAAAAATAATGTTTCAATGAAAGTGGTTGTATGGATATTGTTATTTTTGTTGAGAATATTTTTTGCAGCACATTGCACACTAATGTATGTAAAATACAATTTATTTCATTTTTTCATTATATCTATATCCTACGCCTACTACCTGTTAAAATTTACATAAAATAAGCACATATATGGTGAACATTATATCAAAGGTCACACACACTATTAATATCATAAAACTGAAGACGTTTTGAAGCAACGATCTCAGCCACTACTTGGAACTACTTGGTCCTATTTGGAAAATAATTTGTGTATCAAACAAAGCTAGATAACATCTCACTCATTAACGTGTACAGAGATAACTTAATCGACGCGGGTGAAAAAAACAGCTAATTATTATTAAAATCCGCATCATTGTACAAAACCTGTTATTTTTATTAAAGCTATCTTTTGCACATCGCAGCTATCTTAATGCAGAACAAGTTTGCCCGTTATTGGTGGAATAATATGCCAAACAATTGCCAACCTTTCACCCCTTTCGTGGGGTGATTTTGCAGCGCTACAGGTAGCCGGAATGCAAACTTTGAGCTGCAGAAACTGGTTTCGCAATAACGAACAATGAGAATACGGCAGTTTCAATAAAACTTATATACTCAAAAGGGTTGTATGATACAAGCTCAATACAAAGCTTTGTCAACAATAGTTTGACAATGCGACCTTTGATGTTTTGTAAATTTCGCCATTTTTCGAATTTTCGTACGTTACACAACATGTTTGATTATTCTGACTATCCTTGTCAATGTGACATGAAATAATCCTACTATTTATTCAACATAAACATATATAATATAAATTATTAAAAATTCGAAACTTATCTACAAACGTTTATGATGAATAAGGCTGAATCTTTTTGAATACCATCCAAAACTCGAAACTGTATTTCAAAACATAAGACAGTAGAGATAGCTCGCAAAAAACTCATTAAAAAGCAAATTTGTTTCATATATTCACTAAGATAATACTCGTCGGGCGAATATGAAGGAGTTATCAACAATCTACGGCGCACTAAATCACTGTATATAAGGGGAAGAGGACTCATATTTACTCGCGTACGGACGAAATAAATGTTTTTATTACATAACGTGTGTTTTCTCAAAGGTTCATTTATTCGCACCCATACGAAAATACTTCTAAACGGCATTTGTTTACGGTTTATAATCGTATTTTGGCAAAAAAGCGCGTTGTCCAACTCCCAATTGAAATAGAACACTGTATAGTTGTATTAAAGCGTATATTTGCATGAGTTCTAATAGCTGATAACGCTTTGTATACAGATATAATAAGGGATGGCGCAAAATTTTAAGTACAGGGATTTGGATGGTAGGTTTTGACGCCTGGACATAATTACCCGAACGAAATGGTTTAGTATTTTTTATGATTAACATCGCCGATGTTGTCAGGTCTGCAATATCACTTTGTATATCCTTAAACATAGAATATTCATTTAATTTTGTCAATATGGGAAAGTTGAGTAGGTAATAATAGCGTAATTGTTATTTCCTTTAATCAAATTAAATTCATCCTTTCTTAAATACAAAAAAATAGTAATAAAACAGTAAATTACAATCGCCATTTCCAAATGTGAAGAAACAATAAAATCAATTCACTCTTATAAAGATACTAGTCGCATCGAAATTGCAGAAGCTTAGACTTACAAAAGTCTAGTCAAACACAACTATGTTTTTGCAAAGTTTTGGTAAAAGCGGAGGTAAATTTTATTTATAATTGGTTCATTATTGTATAACTTTACTTAATATACTACTTTCTTAGAATATACCGATACTGGGAGGTGGAAGGGTTTGAGATATCAAAGTCTGACTTATATTTATTAACATGCCGTTGGGAAGATATTTGGCACTTAATAAACAACGTTGGAATGGTGGAAGAATAGGTTTTATCTGCTAGTTTCTCGGAATGTTAAATGTAGTTAAGAAAAATCAATTTTTTTACGTAAAATGTTGATGAGAAAAGTCAAAACAAATTGATTCCTTACAGATTAATCTGAAAACTTTAAGTATAACTGTGTAAAAAAGATGAAGTAACTATGATATAAGCAAAGGGCCAGTTAATTTTGAAAACTTCTCTGGCCTTAATGTTTGTAAGAAAATAAGGCATACTATGCTGCAGCAGTCACGATTTGTAAAGTACAGTAGTTTTATACAGTATCATTAGTGCTATACATAAAACGCACTAAGGCAATCACTACAAACAACATGGATAATATTAGTAATAGCGAAGTTAAAGTTAATAGTGTATACAGGTGGAAAATATTAAGCAAAAAAAACTAGGATTATCTTTTATTAGTCCACTCGTTTTATTCACGTGTTATAATTAGAGTGGATACTAACTGAGACCTTTTTCTAAGGGTTTTATAGGTTAATTATTTTCTTTTAGTAATCAATATAAATATTTATTATATATTATATTGCAATTTAGTCTCCTAAATAAGTCCAGCCGTCTTTGCGTTATAAATAGTGTACCTAGTATACCTAACGTAAGAGGCTCGTAAAAGTAACTTAGGTATCTACCGTTACATTTTTGATCTATAAAGAACAATTATTTTTTAATAGAAAACGTATAACGTCTATATACATTTTAAATAAACGTTAATGTATTTTCTATTTAAAAATAATATTCCTCGCTCTTACAATCACTAGTTTCTCCAGCTACAGATAATAATGCTATCGGCTAATGTATATAGATAATTGCAGAAATAACCGTTCTCTCTAATGCAACCTTAAGCTCACTCGTTGAATTGTAATTGGAGGACTCATATAGGGGTCGGAGAGACCGGAAAAGGGGACGAAAGCGCGGGCAGAGGGGCGGTGAAATGTATGGAAATGACGCACCGCCATTTCCCTGTTTTTGTATTTGATTATCCTTTCAAGACAATATTTCGTGGGGCCGGAAATTAATGAAGGCAATTTATGCGACACTGCGCGGGTTTTATTTAAATAACTTTTTTCGTAAATCCCAATTTTGCCCACCTTTTGTAATTACGTCTGCTCGCTTTTGCTAAACAAAGCTTGGAATAAATGAACGCTGGAGATTAACGCCTACATTGTTTAATGTTCTGTACATGCGTAACATACTCTGTGCTACTAAGTCAGAAAATTTATAATTTGAATACGTTACATTTCTAGTATTATTAAACCTTATCTGAGAGAGCGTCTCTTGTATGGCAGTAGTTAAGCACTTGTTGAGTGAATAATCCACTATCTCCGCAAGCAATGTATAAAGTTTGTAAATAATTCGAAATAAATTTTCTTTATATGTGTATATATTTAAAATAGTCTCGTAGCTACACTTCGTAGGCTGGGCACCTTATTAGTTGACTTGACCAGTAAATATGACATTATCAGGTATGTACAAATAAAAAAAAATATATTTATTTTCCCTGTAAAAATAATATTTATTAAGCATAACGGTAAGGTGAGTATCAAATATTTAAATACAATACTTTGTAACAAGAAACCGTGGCCATCACCAGAAACGTCGGCAATTAATAGTAAAAATAAATCGCATTTAATCTTTTAGTTTTTTATTAATACTTACTTAATACTTTAAAAAATTATTTTTTTACATAATAATATAACTTAATATTACGTATATATAATTAGAGCTGTTTTTGAATGGCATAGGGAGAATACCTTACATGCCAATTTGGAATACAAACAAAGAGAATCGAAAAATCTTGTAAAAACACAGCCGGTCGTTCCACTCCTAAACAAACAAAAACGTACATTGGCTTCTATGTTTGTCCCCCATTTAATTAATTTTCTCATTTCCTATAAACGTCCAATTGTTTGCACAGATACCATAGAACCAAATAGGTACATTTTTTTATTAAATTATCCTGTATTCTCGGTATTGTATAATTTTTGTTACGGCCGGTGTCACTTAACAATAAAAATATATGCAGTTATGCAATAGTATGCAGCTACTCAAGACATTAATTGTTATTTGAAATATATACCTATAATTGGCTACTGGACCGTGATTTGTGATGCCCTATAAGAAATGCTTGTTTAGACCTATATAGTTATTACTTAACTTTTGGATGTAATATTCAACTATGGTTAATTTTCTCACAAGTTTTATTTACATTCCGTCATGACACTTGTTGAAAAAATGAAGATAGCAAGGCAGCGCGGAGAAGGCTACCTTCTGAGCTCAGATTGGCATGTGAAAATCCTTGAGGTACAGTAAATTACATAAGCGTTATTGTTGAGGATACGTCATGAAAATGTATAATCCTAAGCAGGCTTTAAACAAATAACGAACATTACATATTTAATCTAGATTCGTGAAACAAATGAAGACGTATTTGTCATAATATTAAAAATTAGGCACTTTCAAAGCAATTTGTCACAAAAAGTTAGCAACTTCACCCCTTAGGTGGTGGTGGTCATTTATTATCGGACCCTTTTCACCCCGCCTGGGCCTTAATTTTACCTACAAAGCCTTCGCGGGAATGCGTAATGACTAACGACGTGACGTAAATCGTAGGGTTTTACCCTTATCCAAAACATAATATATTACATACATAACAAAGATACACAATTATTTGTTTATTAATTTTTATTTTTTATCAAACATAATCTGTGACAGTAATTTCTTACTATCATTCTTCATGAGATGCAGAGTGGTGACTGACGCATAGATGCACAGCGTCTCAGTATATACCTTTGAGTACATAACCCCAAAAAGCGTCTGCCAAATTCTAAACTATTACGAGTTAAACAAGGTTAAAGTGGCTGTAAACGTCCGGTCGGTTTTAAAATAAAAACTTATTAATAAATATGATTTTAACCTGACCTTACACATTAAAAGCAGAGTAAGCTTCGCTTTTGCATTTGATTTGATGGCATGGATTTGATTTCCTCTATCACTGATCTCTTATGTGCATAAAAATGTCCTTTTCTTACTAGAAAGTTATGTTTTTATGCACATAAGTAGTAACTTAACTAACTACTTACACTGAAATATTCCAAAGAAAAAAAATTCAGTATTCGAGAGTTATAACAAAATATTCAGTCCAGTAAACGTTAAAAATACTTGTGACCCTTAAACGATATTATAGAATGAATTTGTAATAATTAAATTAAAAAAGGCATCGGTAATGTTCATTGCAATTAAGCTGTACTTCAAACATTTAGAGTATAACAGACAATGTAAGTAATCGCAATGAACAAAGGCGCAATTTATCTGCGGTTTTACTTGAAGGGGACTGCTTCTAGCTCGTAGTCATGGAGAAAATTAAAAGACCTTTTTTACGAGATGAGCTTTGGACTTATTGAGCGGTAAATTACCTACAGTCTCAAAATTGTAACTTGAATTTATTAATAACAAATGCTCGTTCATAAAACTGAATATCGTCTTTGAACTTTTCTTTTGAACTGTTATTCTTTT
Organism: Pontia daplidice; assembly: GCA_963693355.1. Taxonomy (NCBI): domain Eukaryota; kingdom Metazoa; phylum Arthropoda; class Insecta; order Lepidoptera; family Pieridae; genus Pontia; species Pontia daplidice. The sequence goes on along the minus strand of CAVNZL010000138.1, from coordinate 9,014,768 downwards.
TTTCGATTCAGACAAAAATAATGATTTTTAAGTTTGAACAAACATTGGGTATTGGATACTTATATAGCAGATGAATTAAGCTATTTTTATACCTTGTATTATGGGTGCTGACCCAACTGATAAACATAAGGATATAGATGGGTGTGGCGTATAGATACACATACGCACAGATACATATTAGTTGTAACAATCTAATTTAAGTAATAGTTTTATTATTCTGAAGATTTATACAGTAAACTCATTTCTGAACGCAACATGGTGATTCTGTGGAGTTTTGAATAGAGATTGTTTCCCGCAAGACGTCTTGAACTATGTTTTTCTCTAGATTGAGAACTTTATGTAAAACTTTTTATTTGTGTGATTACTGTAAATAACAATCCTGAGTTACTATTGAACTTAAACGCTCCGTTCTATCCGATGATGGATCCATAACCCAAAACATGTATATGTAACAGTTTATTACACAAATGTTGACCGTACCGGGATCGAACAAAGGACCCTCTGTTCGGTAGGTCCTGTATGGATATGGGTATACCATTGCGTCAACGGGGTCGCCATTTTTAAATTAAAATATATACATACGAGTGATTAGTTAATACTAAGCGTACTAAAACAAACGAAGAAAAAAAAATAAGAAATAGTAAAATGATAATGCCTATTTAGCAAGTTCTCTTGTAGATTAGTAAAATTTATCCTATAAATAACTCTTAATTACATTATGAAGTTCAGAATGTGTCTAGCCACGCCACTGGGATAATACTATAGAAAGTATCAAGCAAAAATGTGTCTACCACAAGCAATACGTATTTGTAGTATACGTATACTACCTAACGTATACGTACTACGTAGTGCGATACACCAATTCCCTCTGTTAATGGGAGCAGCATACCTACAGCGAGCTAATTATAAAACTCCGCCTTTCCGCAAATCACCTAAACTGGACGCAAAAAGCCGAGCGCATTTACATAATGACTTTATATTATACAGAGGAGCGTCGGCAGAATTTTAATGCGACCTTTTTGTATCGCACATAACATACAAATGCGACTATTGTGGTGGCTACGTGAAATACGCGAAATGGCGGCTGCATTTTCTTCGAATTAAAAAATAGGCTCAAATTTTTGTACTATAGAAGTTGTTTAGGTTGCGTTAGACTAGAAAGACCAATTTTTGCGTGCCTCTCGATGAGAACGATCAAATAGATTTTTCTGGAGGAAAATATCATGAGGATAGCAGTATACCTAAATAAATAGCACAAAGCGTAATCACTTGCCTATTAATAAGTATGAATATCACATAATTATACAGAAATGAGGCAATGAACAGAGAGACGAATTTAATCACTGTCGATCCAGAATTTTATTCAAACATTATAAAATTGCAATGTTGGCATAGTAGTTAAGAATCTTAATTCGTGTGTTCTACCAGGGGCAGGGGTAGCAATGCACCAATTAGAATCTTTTTTTATGTGTTCGTAATTAACAATTCAAAATGAAGAAGATAAAGATCGTGCAGAATCTTTCAACGTTCTTAAAACCATTATTTTTATAAAATAACAAACTAAGTAAACATCAAAATATCCACTTTACTAATTCGGGGTTAAATTGCAATTTTTCTTCACTATAATTTCTTCCCCCCATTTTAGAACAGCTTTACAACAAATTCCGAAGCCTTACATATGTGTGGATTGAACTTTTACTCTTACTTAAACCAAAGTTACTCGCTAATTATGTTTATGCTTGTTTTATATTATCCATATATGACATCGGCGTTAATACAGGTTTGTTTAACAATTGCCAAAAACAAGATAAGAATTAAACTTCGAGAATTATTACAATTATTTAAAGCTACAGTACATAGACCCTTATGCCACGGGTATATAGGGGAAAGAAATATTGCCTCCACACCCAAGAGGATAGAAATAAATGGAATATTCATAAAACACCCCATTAACGACCTTGTAAAGGGCCACATAAAAATTTAGAGGCAAAAAACGTTCACCCTTTAGGCGTGCTCCTGGGATGGTCCCAAAGTTTGTAATTGAATTTTGCCTGAAGCCGCAAAGGGCCTCCCTGCTTAATTTGCCATACTCAAAAAAGGGTTTTTTGCGTCAGCATAAGCTAAAGGTTGTGGCGGTAGCGGCTGTAGGGAAATGGATACATACAAAATTTATCCTCGAAGCGAAGCCGTAGTGTCTGAATGAGTAGGAGAATTCAGTCTGCAAAAAGAGCTGATGATCTTAAAGAACCGGTTTATCGTGTCAGATTTCTTACACATAAATAAGTCAAACAGCCTTCTCGATTGCGATGTATAAAGAAATAGTTATGCTAACAAAAAGGTTTAAATATATACGGCTAGTTAGGTTGTAGGTATTTATATCCAATGATCAAAAGAATGCTTTATACATAATTCTCACTTACATTAAGTCTTCAGAAATACAGACAGCCACTTTTTCCTATCGTGAAAATAATAATAACAGTCTTCGTATACCCACCTTATAAAATATATAATGATAAATATTTATTACATTACTAACTTTATGCGATGTTGCGTGTGCTTTCCAGTAATCTTGGCTAGCGAGCAACTTAATAACCTCTTGGAAATTTTTGGAGCTTTAAGAGAAATCTATTAGGTATATTTAATGAAAATATAATTTAATACGAATAACTGTTTGTATGTAATTAGACAATACACATTGGACCATACAAAGGCACAGTTTATATTTTTGTAATCAAAAAGAAATATTCCCCTTTTCCGGCGTAAAGGTTGTTTTGAAGGTTTTAGGCGACGTGCTAAAATTTTATTCCAACTTTCCGGATTAAATAAAGGTCTGGGACCTTTGAAAATATGTTGTTTATTTATATTTCCATACAAATGCTTTTACATAATCCCGTTTGAGCCTTCATTTTTATATACGTTTTTATTATATTTTTGGTAAGATTATGTAAAAATACCCAGGGATTAGGATTATTAATAATCATCTATTCTATAATGGTGGACCTTAGTTGGAAAAACAACTATTGTCTCTACTGGCTACGTTACTTTTTTTAACTCCTTTCAGAGCGAGTTATTCTCAGGAATTCAATTGAAAATTAATATTCCATATTTCCATTTGTATGGAAATATAAATAAACAACATATTCCCAAAGGTTCGAGATCTTTATTTAATTCGGAAAGTTCTCTACGTATAATATCAATTATTTCTATGAAAAACTTATTATAGATCACACATACGTAGACACATCCTGTGTGTTGGCGCACGCAAACCGTTCGTCCTAAATTACATGAGCGAAGAGACCTGGCTTGGACGTAAAAATCTAAAAAACTCAGAAGCTCAGGTGAAGCTAACTCACTACTACATGTATTTTTCAGCGTTACACAGTCTGTTAAGCCGCTGAGAAAGCTCAAAAAGATTGTAATTGCCCATTAATTCAATCGGTTTCCTTCCATCCGGTATTTTAAAATGCGTAAGAATTTTTTTTGCACCCTCTCGACTGTACCGATTCCATAAAGGGCTTGCATCATGGGGCAAACAGTCCTACTGTTTGGTCCATGGGGGACTTATAAAGGTAGTAGTACTTTTTCTTTTAAATTGCCTATATATAATTGCTACGAGGCCTGGCATGCGAAGAGAGGTTTTATAGTTATAATTGCATTTCTAATGAAATTTAGTAACATTAAATTATATTAAAAATGTGTTATTATCCCTTTATATAGCTTAAAGGTTGTTCCCATTGTATATGACCTGAATGTCTAGCTATGTACCAATGGATATTTCTATATATTTCATAATAAATAAATAAAAACCTCTGTAGTTGATAGGAGCATCCTTTTAGGCAAAGATAGGCCTGTGCCAGATCTACAACGCCTATATGCGCATATCTTATATACTTAATATTATATAACTTATACATGAAACCATTTGCGAGAAGATCACTATGTCTAAGGCCTACTTGCAAACAGTTAAAAAAACATTAGTTACGTAGAAAAATATTTGTTATGTTAAAATTTGTCACTTTTACCGTGGCCATCCAAAAAACGTCAGTCCAACAATCTTATGTTACGCACAACGGAACCCAGCTCAAATATTTCGCAGTCCTTCGTTCCACTATAGCCAGTATAACTTGGCCTGGCGTTGTGTCGCTCTTTGAAAGAAACATGCCAGAAATCGAACGGAAAAGAGGTCGGGAGGTCATGGTAAATTGGATGCGTAATCTGGCCAGGTCCATATGACAGATGATTATCTACGACCAACGTCAAAGTGAATAATTGGGCTTTAGAGTTTCAGAGAATATTTTGACAACGAATTCTTTTTTGTAGGCTTCACTCAATCACGTTTGCAAACTCTAACCCTACTCAATATTTTCATACAATATAATGATATGAGGCTTAGCCTCGCTGATTTACTACTAATAAATAGAATACTGAATAAAATTTTGTTAGTTGATGTCTAATTTCCATATTTATTAAAACTATTTAACTAAAACTTATTATATAAATATTTTATTCCAACATCAAACGTTAGCACCTGTGGGTTTTTCGTTAAATAAAAAAATTGTATACATTATTTTTCTAAGCTTGCAGCGAATATTAATAAGAGGGTGGTGAAATTTGAAGAAATATTATTTTGGTGTAATCATATGGATAAGTGGATTATTAATAGAAAAATAGGTGAATTGCGATGGTAAACATAAAGCATTGTATATGTAGATTCAATTTGGAAAGCCACATTTCAGCGTAGAGGGCCTAATTCCCAAAATTTTAATCAAGCCAACAAAGAAAGCATTTTCCATTCCACACGCGCTTCGCTCTCATTAAGAATTCGTTTCCAGGCTAACCCTAAACAAAAAGCGAAATTCTATGTTTTTATAACGAACGCCTAATGCGGCAGGCAAATTAAAGCACCCCTAATTAATTCCTCAAACAGACCCTCCCTTCCTGTGTAACCGTGATAAAGTTGAATAACAAAAATTATTTATATCAAAGGGAAGACAAGAAAATATACCTATGCCGCTTTACCCCACCCTCCGTACGACGCGGGCGGTAAACGCACATGCGTATTTGAGGCAACCAAATACCTAAGCCGGCCTTCCATTTTGTTTTTTGCGCAGTCATTAGTTTTTTCTCTTTTTCGTAGTTTACTCAATTGTTTAATGTTATGCAGTCATATTGACGCTTTGTTTAGATAAACGTTTACTTCCTACTGTTAATGTAATATTTATTATACGATTCTTAGATCAATATATTATGTTCTTCATTTATTCTTCATTTGTTTTCACTGGGCCGGGTATGATCTGAAGTCGCGAGTCGCTTGTTTATATAACAAGATAGATTTTTGTATTTATTAAATATCTATGGAACCTAAAACCTTAAACACGGGCTCTTAAATACGTGTAATGTAGAATTTTCAAAATTGAATTGTATTATTCATCTGTTGAACTTCGTAATTTAAGATGAAATCAAAATTTTATATGAAATTTCAATTTCCACGTATCTCAACGCTGTAGACTAGCCAAAGAACAAATCTCTATAATGTGATATAGGTAACCGGACCGATTTTGAGCACTAACGAGTTCCATACGAGTTACTAAGGGGTATAATCCGATGAATTTAAATTGGTCGCTGGCTGCCTCGAGCTGTAATCCATCATCATGACATTTCTATTTATCGTGATGAGCTCCTCACTTCCCTGCTCCCATAGCAATAACTTTTTACTTTGTTTTTTGAATAAGGATTTTAAACTAACATTTATATACGTTTATTTGCAGGATTCAATCGGGAAAAATGCTTACAATATTGTTTTGAACATGTAATATTGAAGGAGAGGTGGCTCAAGGGTTAACAATAGCATGTTATTAAAATTACGCAATTTATACGAGGTAGTTATCTCCCAATATTTAACGTTTAAGTAAACAAATCGCGCTTCTTTCTAATGTATCTTTGAACGCTGGAACAAACCATTGAACCAGGAATTCCCGTTACAAATACCGTTAAACAAAAAAGGTTATGTATTCAAAATGAACGTAATTAAAATTCTATTTCGCCCCAAATATATCTGGTGTAGGTTGTCACAAAGTACACCGCTGTTTGCTGGACACACACTTCAGTAAAAAGTGTAAACTTGTTACCTCTCGAATCGAATTGAATAAATAAATAGTCAGGGGTACCTAAACTGGACGGACAAATACGAATAGTAACATTATCGGTGAAATAAAATCGATTCAAAACACATTTTCGGCTTCACTCCTGGGGACGCTGATAATGTTTATTCGACAGGAAATATTATACGCTAATTATTCAACTAATATTCTTTGAACGTTGCGTCCTTCGGATTTTATTCATGAAAATATTTTATTACAATCATAATAAGTTAGAGATTTCGGTAGAACCCAAAGACGTTGTCAATGAAATTTGGATATCAAGACTTAATAGCACAGTATTGATTTTACAACGACGACGACTGATACGTATAATTTGTCTTCGATTCCTGTACCACAAACTTTAATAACCTTTCTACGACTCAAAGACAATGTTCCAGTCTTCAACCGCACTATTGAGACAAATGAGTACCAGACAATACCCTATTTACCTCTGCTTGTCCGCAACTGCTGCGTTCTTTTATGCATTAACAGATATTGCGGAAAAACCAATCGTATTTCAATCGGTCGAAGGACAATTTTTGCCCAGCCCGAAACGCAAAACCAATTCTTTTACATAGCGCGAGGTAGATGCATACAAATGTAGCCGCTATGTGTTTACTTTTAGAGTTGATTTTTCATCGCACACTTTGAGCGTTGTGAGGCCATTTTGTTCTGATGTTGGCGGTCAAAATTTATTGCGCATAAATGTACCTCTGGCTAACCCGGGAGTTAGAGGGTGGAGGGAGTAGGCTTAAAAATCGGAGTGAGAGGTGAGGGGAATGTTTTTAGCGTTCGCAGAGTCGGCCTATTCTACTGTTGATGGGCACAGGACCGAAGTATCATTTGTCACTTTATACAAAAACATTTTACTTTTGTAGGAGCCAAAATTTAAACTAATACTTTATTAACTAAGTGGACTAGAAACAACCCAATGAAAAGGTCACCTTGATCCCGTCCTTCAACGTACATAGACTCGACCGGAGCGAGATTATTTTGCGTGTCGGGTGTACGACGGTGAACATGTTCGGTGTGGCCAGTTCAATCAAGCATTTTCACCGCTTGAGTTGCAAGGTGTTGCAATTCGTAAAAATTATAGACGGAAAATATTAGACGAAATTTTTTAATTTTGCGCTACCAAAAACTGTATACCACAATTACACCATTATTACGAGAAGATTTTGTAAATAAGCTTGCAATTTTTTAGATTAATAATCTTGAATTTCATTTTTCTACATTTCAGTTTTTAATTTGAAATACATGACTTTTTACCCACACAACATGAGTTCCGATGAAGGCCCTCCTGCCCCTTGATGTAAATATTACCTAGTATTTGATACAAACAATGGTTGCTATGGTAACAGACACGGTCTTTTTCTTTTAAGTAGCTGCTACGTGTCGTATGGCATAAATCATTACCTGTCAGCAGATCCTTTCATAATTAACAAATACGGTTGCGTCATATATCTCTGCTTTCAATTTAAAATTGTTTTTCCTTTCTTTCAGGTTTCCGTCGCAGTTATCAAATGAAGATTGAAGGTAAAAACTTTGAGTGTATTAACTCTACGCACAGAAAGACTGGATTTATGCTAACATAAATATTTCTAACTCCTCCGATGTCAAATGTTATTATTTCATATTTAAAACAACAAAAAAGTCGTGAGTCCGCCCCTGTAACGCGTTTTACCCGCGCCCATCCTACGCACATCTCACTCGCACAAACTCCAAAAAGAACACCCCTTACCACCCTTAGCTTAAATTATTGCACCTCCATTCAGCGAAAGAGAATTGGACAAATCATTTCTATCACTAAAATCAATCTTAGCTCAATCAATATAGAGCCTAATTCATTTGTATCAAAACAATTGCCAACGAAGTTCTCCAAAGAACGCTTAGTATTTGTATTACAGTAACTGATTTGCATCAAATTGAAATTTAATGTGTATAAATAAGGTTCCTTTTTCCTTAAATAATTAGGGATGAAAGCGTCTTTTGAATTTGGAATGGGGGTACCCCTTTGGGGTGGGGTGGGGATGAAAGTAGTCCACGTTCTCGAAGGGTTAAAACGCATTAGGCTAAGGACACCGGTGCTGAAATAACGTTAGGTGATAACGATCTTATTTCCGGCTACTTTTATGTGTTCATATATATATATCTTTATTTTCTTATGAAGCTTTACATTACAACTTTTTTTTTGTCTTTTATAACACATTTGTCGGATATTTTTTTTGTCTAGGCTTCAGAATCGATTTGTTAATCGTATGCGCTTTGACATTTCCAGTCATAGTACTTGCTAAGCCTCAACTATAACTTACCTGCTTAGATTTTTAGCCATCGTCGTATAAGCAAGGATTGCAGATATAGAAAATTAGTATTTGACAATCGCGTAACCCCTAGGCCATTATATCTCGTTTTATTGAAACAAAGACATTGACAATTTATTAAGTGCTTCTGAATTTAGCTAGCTTTTATGTGTCTTTTAAATAGGAATTCCTATCAGATATCAATGTCATGCAATGTTTGAGTAAAAAATATCTATTGAACGTAGTATTCATTCCTCACAATATTGTAACCGTTTATATAAATGTTCGTCAAATTAATGTTAACTTACTACATTAAGTATATAGAGGTTGTGTAGTGTAGTTTCCATGGAAACCGAAGACAGTCAATACATACTCATTCCCTATACAAATTTACAATAATAAACCAAACCATAGTAAACACATCCTATTCTGCTATCACTTTTAAGTAAAAGTATTTATTATTAGTATTAGAATCATTCAAAAGACTTTCATCAATCAAAAAAAATTGCGCGTAGCTTTATCGTAGACATTTTTACTGATCCGTAGGTGTAAAACTGTAGCTGTAACTTTTAAAAAGAAAATACTTTTTTAATCAACTTATTGTAAAGTAATTTTAGCGGATATAACTATCTAGATTGCTGTGGCTTCACCCATACCAATGCATATACATTATATGTACTATGTAATAATGTATAACATATAACAAGAAGCGATAAATTAAAATTAAAAATACATTTTTTTCATACTTAATATTTTGGACAACTCACATGATATCATTATAAATTGTAGCCTGTATTATGCTGATGAATTATTGTAAAGATAATTAAATTTCATAAGAAGTTTTTATGTAAAAGAGTAACAAACATCCATTCATACTTACAAACTTTCGTGTTCACGTTTACATTAGGATAAATACAACAAACTAAGTAATGTATACAAGTATAGAGTTAATCCTAATGTAGAACTAAGGCTATATAATAATAATAAAACACTTTCAGATAATAAAAAAGCATAGAATTAGTAATAATGATACTTTAGTGGCAAACGGGCAAACCTTCTTAAGTGATACCGCCGCCGATGAACACTCCCAATAAGCTCTTTTCTCGAAGGTCCCTAAGTCGTATTGGTTCGGAAATACCTGTATTTGACAGTACAAATAACATTACAATTTTTATTAAATCGATAAATCCAGATACAATATCAATTTGTTATAAACGTATTTATTCCTTTCTGTATCCCTTTATAAAATCAATTACGCCTCGTCTGCGATATTTTCAGTCAGGATATGGAATAAGAAACATAATAAATTCAGCGCCAATTAAATTATGAAATAGGATGACATAATACAGGGGTGTATTAAGCGCGTTAGGAACAAAAAACTCTGAGAACGTATCAGATGAACGTAATTTTTCATTACATTACCATAGGATAGTCATGTGAGCGTGAAGATAAGCGTGAGCCGGTCCCCGTACCACGATACGCAGCGATAAAAGTGTCGTTATGACGTCGTTTCACCGTTAAATATCAAAGTGATATTTGATTGGCTTACTTAGAATATGATTAGCGACGAATTTGTAACGGACCTATTGAATAAATTGTAACTACTGGAGTGTGGTGTCTCTTTCATTCGTATTTTGTTTACCCCTTGATGAAAAGAGACGGAACAGTGCTTTAGTCAAGCATATGTTATTTATGAATATATAAAAGATGGAAATCTTTCTAATATGCATTGTAATGTTTACACTTTGCATAATAAAAATCTTTCACGTTGCGTTATAACCACACATAAATTTTCAAATAAGACAAGCTACTAATTACTAACAAACAACATGCATACACTTATTATATCCAAAGCTACTACGAATCTGTTAAAATATAATTTCGGCAGATAATTTAAGAAGCTAAATCCAAATGTCAAAACAATGACAACACAAAAAAACAGATTTTTTGTACCTTTACCAATATGGACAAAACTACCTGTATATAAAATAAAAAAGCGTTTATTTGTTCGCTAATATTCAACAAACTAAACTAAGCGTATCCTAATCTATTTAACAATTCTGTAATATTGAACAATACTGCAAATCTACATTTTAAATTATATATTAGCTTTTATAAAATCATACATAAATAATAATAATAAAAAATTATAAAAGTTACGTATATAAATAACACAATAAAACCAGATAAAACAATAAACATATATATGAGCCGATGTAAATACAGTTGAACGATGAGATTTATTTACCTTTGAACATGTAGATGGCGCTAGCAGGACTGAGACAGCAGTTTAAGGACTTAGCACTCATATGTCCCTTTTCATCAACGACTCCACAGTATAACAGAGTGGAAATAATATTTTATTTTGCAGTTAAACTGATTTATATTAAGTAATAATTGCAAATCAAACAGTGGCCATGCAATTCATATATATATTCATATATAACGGTATATATCTCTATATAGCGGTGTTCTAACGCTATAGAGAGATACTTCTTAATTTTAGTGGCTTTGAATAAATGCACTTGATTACAGACAAATTAGTAATTTTCTGTTTCATATTGTCATAGAGTTGATCATTTCTCAATGCGTAAGTGGAAATATTTATAAATTGGAAAATTAATTTAAATCTATATAAAGACGTACTTAAAACCCTTAATTTTTTTTCTTAAACGATACGAAAATTAAAAATAGAATTACTTGGTACGAGGTGAGTATAGAGTTCCCTTAGGAAATTAATCGCTGAGTTTGTTGAGCCCTTCCCGAGTGCGGTCGCTAAGTACACGCCCATTCCGCTAGATGGCGTCACATGAGCTCTTAAATTAATAATTCTCTTTATATTTTACACTATCTTGTTATGTTGAAATATATATTTTGTTCGTAATAAATTAGAACTTATGATGATGATCTAAAGATTCGGCTGTCGGGAATATCTTATACTATAGTTATACAATATAATATATTCATCTCTGTTCTATACGAAGACTATATCTTGAGCACGTCTACGCTCTGATTTCTTGCCTGGCACACACACACACAATAATATTGTATTTTAATTGTTTTATTAACTTTTACGTGAACAATTTAATATCATCATCACTCTCCACCTAAATTAAGATAATAATGTCATTAAAAATGACGAATCCTCAAAATATTCCTTATTAATAGATTGTATATGAGAGTAGAGGTCAGAAGCTGGAGGAAAGTTTCAGTTCAAATGACAGTAACTGGCACCCAAAATTTACCCAATTAAAATTAATCCTGCTTGTTTTCCAACCCCGTATTTTAATGATTTCTAAAACATACTTATATCGGGTTGTCGTATACTAACGATAAAAAAAATTAACCCTACAAGTCCATGAACAATAGTTGATCTATTTTGAAGGTTAAGAATTTTTTTTTAAACTTTACTTGATATATTCACACTAGAAGACCCCTTACCGATTGTCCCTTGTAAAAAAAAATTATAATTTTTAAATATAAATAATAAAATTCTTTTCTAGCTGCCGCCCATAGAATTTCAAATTAAAATATAATTCTAAATTCAAAAAGTAAACCATCCAACAAACAACAAATCCAATTTGGCTCTACGAGTTCCAAACTAGTAAACTCAAAGTGGTGCATTCTGGAGTTCCAGACGTAACGCACTCACAATTAGCAAGTTGCCTCCACTGGAGTCTGGAAGTTAAAACCACTCATATATATCCATTACGTAGAAAATATGAGCATAGTGCAAAGTTAGACAACACTATCCTTTAGTGACTATAATTTAGTCGTGGTAGCGTTTACAAAACAATTTAATTAGGAATATTAAATTCAGTAAAAATTAAAACAAATGCTCCTTAACTGGTTTGGTTACAACTGGGTCAAAGGAGTTTTTAACTCGGACTTTATTGTACTTTAATACTCCGTTTAAATAAAACCTCTTTATATTAACCGCGTCATATGTCTATAAGTTTTGAGTACAGCAGTCGTGGTCGGACCATCGCTAATGTATCGCGTTAATGAAACGGGAATAAATTACTTTAACTATGAAGGTTATTAACCTCTGACCGTAGAACGACGCCCCTTTTAATTCGCTTTGAATATTGTGGGTTGGACTGCGTAGGCTCTATTTAGTCTAGGCGTAAATGTTAAAGAACGTTTACTACGATTTTTCCGTAAAATATGTATAGGTACTCTAGACAAAAATGTATAGAAAAATTTAGTATGAACGAATCAAATAAATAAATTCATGTTTTTTTATATTCCCAGTAAAGTCGTAATTAGTCACTTTCATCACAGCATACACAGGGATAGAGACGAAAGAGTAATTTAGTTAAGGCTAATTTAGTTTCATTATATAGTTTTTTTTTGCTGACACTCCTATAGAAAAGTAGTGAGCCGCAGTAATTGTACAGAAGTTCCGATCCTCAGCAACAATTTAGTTCAGCCATACTCATTTAAATTAAGCGCGCCAAGCGTGCTGTTTTAGAAAAACTAGCCCCCGAATATATCATGATATTAAAAGAAACCGGGTAAGTGCGATTCGAACTCACGCCGGAAGAGTTGTTTAACATTATTTAAGGATAACAATCATGTTTTTATTATTTATGTCATTATCATAGTTCATAAACTACAGACTGATGAAAGACAGAAAATTTCAGTTCCAAATAGCGTTCCCGTTTTATATCCTTTGGGTAAGGAATACTTAATACACTTAATGAGCATTTATTTCGTAATATATTATTATATATTAAACACCTTAAACACCTTTGAATAATATAGTTGTAAATCTTGTTAATATCGGTTTTATTGCTACGAAACGATTTCTTGTAAGCAAACGCTGCAAAAAATGATCAAAACATAGAAAAGTCGTTTTCTAAAATTTAATTAAGATATTAGAACTACCAACAAATTGTATATCAAAACGTTTCATTATAATAAAAATTAAATAAAAAAAAAACATTGTTTTAAATTAAATTAATTCGAAAGCCTAATAAATAAAAATTGTACTTAATGGGGAATAACTGACTTGAATCAGATAAGAAATAAAGTTATTTATAAAGAGCTAGGCACAATTTCGAACATAGTCATCAACGTGGTACGAATACATCCAAACTATGGTGGAGTCTCATTACCTATACTAACGGATAGCAGACGGCAGAATAGATTACAATAATAAATTATATGATACATATGTTTTATTTTATATATATTTTTCCGTGTTGGCTTTGCATTCGCCAAATACTCTCAATATTTTGATAGTATAAATTGTTTAAGAACTTTCTCAAAGGTATTTGGCGAATACACACTCTATTCTGCTTGGCATGCTATTAAATGTAGCTCGCTGGATGACTTTTTTCCATATTCAGTTGTTATGGGTTTCAGTAAATGACTATGAATAGAGGTAATGAAGACTAAATGACTAGTATTACTTATATAGTTTGAGAAATTGTTGAATATGTGTGTTAATATTTTATGGATAAAGGTGCATGTGGAGACAAAATTGCATTGTTGTATGTTCATTAATTCCGTGTATTTATAATTTTTTTGGGTACACATGGATATTTTGATCAATTTACTTTTTTTACTTCCGTAAGTTTTGTTTTCGGGTCACAACTCCATTTTCACGTTTTAGAATACCGGTTAAAAATTTACATAAAAGTAATCTATAAAACATGGGGCAAGCGGCCTCACCTAATACTTAGACACCTCCGCCCATGAATACTCACAAGGTATCACAAGTGACAATACACTTTTTAAACATTACGAATTTATATAATTAAGTACCTACTTTAATACATAATGAACTAAATAGGTAAATAATATAAAAGGTGGCTTAAAAGTTTACAGGCCGAGTGGGTCTTGCGGGTTCTCGGTTCTATTGAGTTCGTCAAAGATAAATATGAACGTAGATGTCAATTTCTTTATCGTATAGCATAGTAAGCAGAGAATCTAACTGTTCGATCTATAGCATAAAATATAATAAACATCCGACGCTCTGTTTATTGCGTATCACTTCGTTCGTTTATAATAAATACGGCCTCTAATACACAAAAGTATTTAGATAGTATAAAATTCAACATAATATCGATTTAACAATTTAAAAGTAGATAGTATTAAAAACGCGAACTATTTTTATCATTTATTATATTATTTCTACTTGCAAACCATTGTTGCCCTTTTTAGTTATACACGTAAGACAGATATAAATATTTTTTTTAAACTTGTACTTAATTCGTAACACTCAACAAATTAAGTTTCATTTGAATATCCACCTTAAAATCCACAAGAGATTTTATTATTTAGATTTTAGAGATTTATTTGCATACCTCCGTTACCTTTTAGTTCTACGGAGATAATCTTTGACTGAACACGAAGTAAAATTTTCGGTTACCACTCTCGAGACTTCTGATATTTATCTGGCCGCCGCTGGACTTTTTTAATATAAATGTTCTTTGTTCATGACGGGAGAAAGTTTTAATGAAAATTCAAATAAGGACAACTTTTTAACCTTTTCGGTTGTCGTGTTTTTAGAGTGGAATTGTTTTTATTATTTCAAGGACCAGTGCTTAGCACAATGGCGTGCTCTAATTGTTTATCGGCGTTGTATTTTACTTTGGATTGCAAAGGTCCTCGATGAAAATTCATAATATTGCCCAATTCAACTAGGCTTGAATATCTACCTCTAGCGTAGAGAGCATTCAACCCAAAAATATTATATGGCATTCAAATATAGTTCCAGCAGCTACTAAAACATTGAATTATTTGCCATATGATTATTGAAATAAAATTTAAGTCTTATAGCATATTTCTTATAAGGGATTATAAAACAACATTTTATATAGCAATCCTCTAAAAATAAATCAATCTAATTGGACTCTTGAAGTAATGGTAATTAGTACTCGGGTTTCAATAGTTTGAAAACAAAGGTGCATACTGCATATAAATGTATAATTAATTGAATAGGGTGGGTCCATAGTTCAAAAACATAAAAAAAAGGGGGGGGGGGGGTGGGCGGGAAAAAACCTCAACCCCTCAACGCACCTTTCCCGTGAAGGGAAGAAGAACCCCGGGAAAAACCTCAACCACTCAACGCACCTTTCGCTCCGACACCGGAGCATCATCAGGAGATGTTGCCTCATGAGGCATTGAGTCGTTGAGTTGACGTTTTATATGCTCATAATGTATATTGGGTTTTTGAATTAATTATAAGAAGGCTGTTGAGAACATTTCATTAAACTGTGTTTGTGTAGATCAAATAGAGGGCTCCATTGACTGAAGCCCTCAGGCAGCGGCCTTTGTAAATACAAAATGTTACAAGTACATGTACGCTTGTCAGTTCTTTAAGAGAATCGTCCGTTGTACATACAGGATGTTTGCGTTATTAGGATTATAAAATCAATCCATATATGAATGCGAAAATGTCATATGTACAATTTCTTAATATACCTAAGGAAATCATCAGTTCTGACTCCACCCTTTATTTTTTGCTCCATATTCCTTTCATGGCAGTTCAAGCACTTATATATAATTATAATAATAATTTATTGTCAGACTACAAAGATCCATTTGTTAGTATGTACATTCAAAATCTTATAAAACTAAGTTAGTACTCCATCTAGAAAATATTAAATTCATTGTTCTTATGTATGATATGAATGCAAGACCTTTATGTTAAGAGACATAATGTACTTTTATTTCAATGTAAGTTTTGCGAGCAGTAATTCGAAATAAATAGTGAAAATCCTTAGTATAGTGTGATGAATATGTGAAATTTAATAAATTCTGAGTAAGAAAATTACTGTGGAAATCGTATTTTTATCTTAGTTTTACCGTAATACCGTAATAAATTAACAACTTAGCTATAAAAAACGCTATTTTTAAGTTACATACTGCGAATTGTATTGGATTAATTTCACTCTAACATAAATTACTGTAAGACACTTAATAATTTGTTCTCCCCCCATACATGGAACATATCAGCCTTTTTCCGACAAAATTAAAATTCTCAAACCATCCGCACTTCGAAAAGATATATGAGGGTTCTTTTATCTTCCCCTCCAACCTTACAGAGGGAAGGAGGGAGGTTGTGGTTATTTATGGCCCTCTCGGGTACTCTCGAGTGCCCGCAGAATATAAATCCTATGGAGCTTTAAATGTAAAATAAGACTCCATTTTGATAAAATCATTCTTAAATATATACGTACTTCAGTTAAGATAACACGCAATTCATTTTGTTTAGTTTGCAAAGGAAAATTTGATGAACTAAAGATTATATAATTCCGTGCGTGTTTTAGATCACGATTGAGAGCGCCATCAATGTTTATAAATAAAGAAATAACAAATAATTCAAAGGTAAATGAAATAAAAAATGTCGAAGTTAAAAACTGAGAATTATTCTGAGAGATTTATGTTACTGTATTGGGTTTTAAATAATCAAAATACGTTGTAAATAAGGAAAGTGGGGGTTATTCAATTTAATTTAGCACCTTCGGTTAAAAAACCCATCGTAAGCCCCTTCACGTAACGCACGCACTACGAGCGTTCTTAGTGAAATGATTAAAAAAAAAAAAACTTTGGGGGAAAAAAAAAATTTTTTTTTTTAAGAAAAAAAAATCAAGCTTGTTTGCCCCTTTGATACATTGGTTGTTCTTATTGAATCAGATTTTTTATTAGGTATATTAGTTGCTGTTGCAGTTCCGTAGCAAATTACATTAAAAATAGTACTTCTTATAACATGTTCATAGCGTCTATCTTTATACTTTTTAATAATGTTTTGAATAATACGATACGATTTTTGTAAAATATACGGAGCTGACACGTTACTGGCCAAATTTATTAAGAACTTTGAAGTTGATATGATTCTAACTTTACCGTTACTCATGGTAAAACAGAATGAATAGCAAAAACGCTGAGGACTGTCAACGCCAATTGTTCAATTGGAAAAGTGTCAAACATTTTTTAAGATAGAAATAGGAAGCATTATATTTGTTTCAACCATATTGCGGCCGAATTATGTCCTCTCATAATAGATTACGAATAGTTTCATTACTATACTGTTAATGTGAAAATAAATCGTATTGTACATTGTATTGAATAAATTATGACTCGCTTTATCCTATAACTTGGGCCCGTGATGTGACGCGGCACAATCCCTCAATAAACGACAGGTTGAGGGACGATTATAGCGTGAATTTATGTGAAGATACCTTTGCGTGCTCACGCTGATAGCGAACCATGCTTAAATAATATTAAACAAGCAGCAAGTGTGGGCCTGATATCAACATATGCTCAGTTTATTCATGAAAAACAAATACTATGATGATTTAAAAAGACTGTAACATGAGGTCGTTAGGACCACGACCACCTCATGCTACATCGTCACATCAGCATGAGAGAAAAATTCTCGATTTTTTTTTAAAAGGTGCAGGAGGCCTACCTGATCGAAAGTGATACCGCCGTCCATGGACACTTGCGATGTCAGACGCCTCACGACTGCTTGTAAAAATAGAAATAAATCCATGTCAAAAGTAGGATGGTACTTTAAATGCGATCAGTGTTTCCTTAGGGTACAGCTAGAAAGTTTAAAACCAGGCGCCAAAGCTTCACGTTTTTACGGATTTGGCAGTCTTATAAATGAATAAATAATTACTTTCGGTTAGAGTAAGAGTTTTTCAAAAAAAATAAGAACGAGTGAATTGGCTTCTTTGTGAAGGTGTGACCAATTAATGTTAACAATAATTGTAGTTGCAATTTATAATGATAATGGTGTAAAATAATAATGCTTAGAACCATCTGATTTCACGATAGGCGACGAAAAAGTCTGGTCTCGCTCTAAATATATATTTTTTTGCTACAATTTTTTGTTTACCAAAACAATGGTAACAAAAACTTAGGTGTATTAAGTAATTATCTATGCTATAAATCTGTATACTTTGGCTCTCGAAAACATTGTTTAATTTTTGTTCTTACAAATTAAAATTATTATTGAATAACGTTTACTGAAAGACTAAAACGAGGATCGTTGCAACTCAGGCGGCAAATTGTAGTCGAGCTGGGTTCTAATTTATACGCACTACAGCTTTTAAAATTATCCCTTATTTGTGATAGATAAAGTTGAAAGTTGAAAAGCAACGTTTCGCTAGTGTTTAATATTTTACGATTTTGTTTTAATTAGCAGGTTCTAAACTCTAGGATATCTGGTGTCACAACTAACATAAAATGTTTTGTTTCATTTTTCAGCATAAAATTCACGTTAGTTTGAAAATTATATTCATATTATACTATACTGTATTACTGATATTGTATTTATGACAATATAAGGGAAAAAAGCTAGCGTAAAGCTTTTAAATATGTGCGTACAGTGCTAAATTACTAATAATCATACAAAAAAATCAAAAAAAGAATAATAGAGTAATTCTAAAATTAACTTACATTAACTTAACTTATATGGTCCTCCACCCAATCGATTGTATATAAATCAAAATCTATTCTATACAAGAAACTCTCCCACAATCACGGAACAAAATCTTAGAATAATACTTATATTATGTCTGATTTAAGTGATTTTTGCAATCTTTTTTTGAGAAATAAATATCTATAACCATACAAAATTTTCTCACTTTCAGGAATAAGAATACCATTTATCTATTGTACTAATGAATACATTACAATTAAACTGATTTCCTAATAAAACGAAATAAAATTCAACAGATTTTAAAAACTTAAGAGAGTTACAAAAACCCACACAAAAACGTACGATAATAATATATAATTTATTTTACTTGAAACGCATTTGCTGCAAACTGAATTAAGAAACATTTAACTAAATTAGTTACCACAAACGACAAATGGAACCTTTTACGCCAGAACATGACCACAAGCCAATCTATTTGTCCATGTCTTGGACGAAGGCTTCTAATGAGTTCATGCAGTTTCAATTTGGCACAGCTGCTTTTTACTCCGGATGGTGGAATCAAATTGGACGAAATAGAGATTTTATATAATTAAATGTTTTAATCGATAGAAGAGTGAGTATTTATTTACAAAGTATTTTTGTACATTTATTTATAACAAAATTCTCATATAAGAACACTAATTTATTGAAAGTCCAAACGTCAATCAAATAGGTCTATTCAAAACATTATTGCCGACTAAGAACTGGAATTGTACACTATTTCTACTCACATAAACTTATGTTCATGTGACATCTAAAAATATAATTTGTGTTTCAGAAACACGGAGAATTTCCTTAGTAAATGGAAGATTATTACGTAAGGTTATCACGTTGATGTTTTTTCACTAATCGATCCCATGAATTCCAAACCATAAGATTTAAGTGAAAAGTATGAAAAGAAGCCTAGAACTAAGTGTTAGTGCGAACACCGTTCCACACGTATAACCTATCTAAATACTCGATACTGAATATAAAATCTCAAAATTTAATAAACCATCTTAAATTCGATTTTCAACAAAAGACCGGTACAGCTGAGTAAATTTCAATTTAAGATGATAAATTTTTAACACGTCATCATCATGTGTCAAAGGTACTGTCAGCACATCAGAACGGATAATTCATTATTAATAATCTCCGTTTCCAATGTCTCGTTTGCCGGTCTTTAAATATGAATGGGACCTATTTTCAAAGACTTACATCCAATCCTGTGGATTTTAATGAAGCTTACGAAAATATATCGCAAAATTAATAATAAAGAAGGATTCAAAAAATCCCAATAAAAAAAAAATAAAAAAAAAATTAAAAAATTAAACAGTCTTTAGAAAGTAAGGATATTTGCAGTATTCACTGAGCCAATTAACCAAAGAATTAGTTCGTTCGACATTTTAATTAATGGCCGTTCGAGAAATAAAACGGCTGGACATTGGTATCTTACCAGCTAAAACTTTCTCCAGCTTCTCAATGTACATTTATACAAACTAAATGAATTATTACCATAAAAATGAATAACCGTCCAAATAACGTGAATAAACCTAGAGCAACCATAAAAATATCCTTAGCAATTTTCGTATCATTTATCTTGGTTTTAAAAGGATTACAGTTCGGAAAGTGTAGAACAAACACATTTATCAGAATGTAAGACGTGTTCTTGCGAGGGAAAGCATAAATTTATTTCTGTACTAAAACCCGACGCCATAGTTAATCCAATTCTTTCCTTTGCGCTCGTTATTTTAAGGGATTTGATAAAAACTTATGTAGTTTTGAGCTGCTTTTTACAAACATTTTTTATTATATAGTCTGTGGTTTAACAGCTAATTGGAATATTTCAAATAATTAACTTTTTATTCGAATGCAGACTCCTGAGAATCTTTTTGCGTATAAGAAATTTTTTTTAAATATTCATTCCTTCTACTAGGAATTGAAGCAACGCGTCAATGTCGATAGTGGACCGTGGTAAATAATCTCTTTTCAATAATCAACACATAATATTTATACTCACATATAACATGCATAAATAATGACGACCGCTCTATCTTCTGACGGCGCAACGCCCAAGCTTTTAGACTTGCACGGGCAGCTTCTAAACTTTAAGCTCAGCTCATATATAATTCTAAAGCAAGCTTTTGTTCCGGCGGGAAATAGCAGAGAGTTTCATACTAAATAATTAATCCGAGTGCCTTTAGTTAACTATGAAGGTATGGCTCAAATCTATTCAATCATTTTGGTTCAACTAATGATCTACCTGGTAGTCCAATAAAACGTAACAATAAGTATTAATAGTAATAATTTTAAATCATACACAAAGATTTGTCATTTACCGACTTAATTTTTTTATAAATAGATAGCGAGATTGATGTAAATTTCTCTCATAATGTTTTCATAATATAACAAGACAACAATGGCCTTAATCCCACTAATAAGTTTATATTTGATTCATATAAAGTTATAGAACATAGATAAGCATAGGTTAGGTTTCAACTAAAGTAACGTAGCGTTAAAGTCAATGTTTGACAACACATCTAACCTATATTCCTTACAACCTTCGAATTCCCGTTGAATATCATATTATGTGCTTAAAAGCTCAAATGTGCCAATTTACACGGCATCTAACACGACCTAATAGAATCTAAATTAGTCACAAAAATAACAATCGAATCGGAAAGATTGGACAACGACCGATTCAATTTAAACTCGAGTCGAAAATCTCATTCAGTGCCGTCCCTAATTATACCCATAGAAGGACGCTTTGAAGAGACAACCCTTACTTTACTATCCTCTAGTAAAAGCTGTCGCATTCTAGCCCTTATATATATAGAGATTAAGCTTACGCCCAGCGGTTGTCGATATTTAATTTTGTCGAGGCCTAATCATCTGATCCTAGGGTGGTAAGGGAATCCAAAATGGCGTCGGTAAGATTTCGTTCCGTTATATTAATTAAATCTTCGTAATTTATGGGCAGGATTGCATACCATGTGCTCGATTTGATTTATGGTTTGAAGTATTAAATCTGAATTAAGTGGTCTCGCAAATTATGTGCGTACCTATGATATATTGATAAATGTTTTATAAATGGTGTTTTGGAAACGACGCAGATCTCTGTATATAGATTTATAAAGTTAAAAGTAAGTGATAACTGCAAGCTTATATAGGAAATAAGTTTCCCACCATAGGTGTTGGTGAAAGTACCACCGTATCATAATTTTCACAAAGCTATTCGGAAAATTTTCCAAGCGTTTTACCCCTTTTTTAAATATCTTACAGCTTCAGAATTCTTTCAAAGTTTCAGAGACTAATGGGGCAATACATACTTCTATGAAACACTTTAAAAACATTTCAATTCGAATCTTCTTATTTCACTGAGGCATATCGTTGAAGTGGCATTTCCGTTAATCTAAATATCTGACATTTTGTATACAATTAAGTTTTATAGTCTATACAATGACATTGAATTTGAAAATCCAAGATCGAAGTCGTATATATATGAATTTTCCAAGTACCTAACTCTTTAAAATGTAAAAAATATTGGTTTAGTTACAATTAAATGTGGTGAGCTACCGAGGTATCAATTATGATCAAAGTCACATAAGTGCATAATACTTATATTTTTTGAATGTGAACGGTTTCGATGAGACAAATATTTGAACGCATTTCATATATAGCTAATTACTAAATAACGTACGGTTTAATCGTTCTAGATATATGTATGTATACAGGGTGTTTCTAACCAACCTCTTTTCCTCGCCTAAAAAATTAGGACACCACCCTACAACCCACTATACCCTTAGCGATAGCCCCCGGAATAATATCCCACCTACACGAGTTTCGACCCTTGAGGAAAATACCCAGAAAATAGGCAGGTTTAAACGAACGTTATTTAAAGCTTAAATATAAATGTTGAATGTAGTTGAAATATTTTTCCTTTATTATTATATAATTTCAACATTTTACTTATATTATCACGCAGTTAAGCTAATTATATATATAAAATACACTTTAATTTGAAATATTGTCTATTTATTTACATAACATTGAAGCTCAATTTGGTCAACACTAGAAAATAACGCCTCAAAACTAAAACTATGGAACGATATTTGAGATGATCATTTATAATTAAGTTATGATTACGTTGTAATAATAACTTGAGGCAACTGATCCTCAGCCATGTCCATGTATTGTGGAATATCTAAGCTATGAGGCCTATTCTACTGGTAAGTGCAGTCGAAGATGTCAGGTGTCTACAGCAGGGGCGACCCTTCTCAAGTGACCCTAATGCTTGACAAGCGTTAATTAATTCGCGTCCAAACCCTTGGCATATTCAAATTTATAAGAAATGCAACGGATTTTTTCTTTTTAGTCATTCATAATAATAATTCCTCTCTATGGGTGAAGCTTTTGCGATTAAGCCTTGAAGAAAAGCGCAAATCGTCTGAAAAGCTGGCAACGCCCTTGCGAGACCTCCGGCATTGCGAGTGTCCTTGGGCGGTGTATCAGTTGACTCTCTTGCCCTTTTACCCTCTCACCAAATTTGTATTAAAAATAGTTGGAGCCCCAGGGTCAAATAAGTATGACCTTTGACTTAGTCTTGAAATATTGATCGTTGAGGGGCTCAAAAAAGAGATAAAAGTGTATGATATACAATGAAATAAAGGAAGCGTCGGGAATCAAATATAAATGTTTTTTCACTAGTTTTTTCAAATTTTACAATTATGTTATAAATTATCAATAAATCATGCCTTGAAAATCAATACGACCCTATCCCAGAAACATTTCACATGGCTTCATACTTTATCTATTTGAAGTAGTTACAAAACGATCATAGAGCCTTAAAAACTTATATCGTGCGAACTGAGTGTTATGGACTGAAATGGACACAAAGTATCGTTTTCCGTCAGCTTTGCACTTCACTTATATTCAGGATTGTTTTTATTTACGCAATTCACATTGCGTCCCGCTCGTTTTGCTTAGAAAGATTCTAGAGATAAATCATTCGAATTTTTCAGTTTTATGATGTGAACAACACTTAACAATTTTTATAATCATGAAATTGTAAACTATCAAACCTCTTCCTATATATGATATATTTTATTTTGGCCATTCGGTGATCTGGTATCATTGTTATGGGATGTGATATTTATTTTTCAGGATTTAAGCTGGTACTTTCCATTATTGCTCAGATGTTTCGGCTCAATCATTAATAGCAAATACATGTAAAGGTTTTAAGGATTAAAGATTGGGTTAAAACATGGTACACCCATTGAAGTCAATGTGGGTTACATATTAGACATATATATATAGCCACACCACAACCAACAAAAATCCTCAATACACAAATCACTTTTATTTACGAACCCGTGATGATTCGGTATTCTGACTACAACATTTTAAATACGTTAATTAAGAAAACCGAAAACACACACTAATGACAAATGAGAAACGACTGCTAATAATTTCAAAAGTTCTATATTCAACCCGAAGTTGCCTCATAAACCGTTAAATTATATGTCAGTCACTAACAAACTGCTAATTAAAACACTGCTAGTAAACTTATACCAAATATTAAATTTCTGCATTCCACTCTGCTCCCCAGTTTTCGGTTCAAAGGACATCAAAACTCTGCAGCATGGGGTTTAACCACAATCGCCACCCACCCTGGGATTATGTACGGAAGATAGTTAAGCCTGTCCTGAATTTTAATTCGTCAATAAAAAGCCTTTGTCCCTTGCACAAAAGGGTTGTTTTTGTTATCTTGAGGATTGGCTAATTTGACAATAACAAAAGGAACCCCGTTGGGAGTTACGGTGAGATAATCAACGTTTTTTGCCAATTGTAAAGACCCGCTCGTAATTTGTAAAGGTAATGTATGGAATTGCGTATTATTGTTGGCGTCTATGCCTTCTCTGTGCACGACGGGTTTTCTAATTATATTTTGGGAGCACGAAATTAAAATCTATAGATCTCTAGATATCTATAGATTGTTGATACAGTCTGATGAATTCCAACGCGATGGTCAAACTAGTCTAGATTCTATGTATTTACAATTTTAAAATGTTGAAGCATAGTTGAGTCCATGATCAAATACCGTAGGTTGTCTGTTGTATTATGGTTATAGAATGGGGTATATATTTTTCAGGTATAAGCTGGTGATTAAATACTGAACAGTTTGCGTACTGCAAGTGGTTATATCAAAATAATTATTGAACTTTCTGGAAAACTATTATGGAGTTATTATATATTTAATTATATAATTTATTACAATTATTTATTTCTTTGGTCGAACGCTCTGACAAACTACGGATAACAAATGTATGATTACGGCAGGTGAATTTTCTATAATTCATGCTTATCTAAAAAACCACAGGAAGCAGGATATATAAAAAACATTTATTAATAATATAATTTAATTTACTTTAAAGGTATATAAGGACGGCAAAAGTAGTCTATAGCTAGGTTATAAAACTTGTCAATTAATCTTAAGATATTTGGTGAAATAGTACGGAACTCACATGAGAAAAGCCCAAAGTCTGACCAGAGGTTTGCAGTGCTTCGTTGTGATTTATTCAAACGGCACACAATCTCGTTTTATAGAAGACGTAAAACCTCATACGAGGGGTAATTTTGGTCCTTCGTATGTAATGAGGGTGGGTGGGGTAGGGATTAGAAGGGTGCGTCTTGCAAACGATTCTGCGTGCCTGGCCGCGGGCGGAGGCGATTTGTCCCAACGCACCCCAGAATGTGGTTCCCAAAATGTGTTAATTTTACATTGGTAGCTTTACCTATAATTCGCAGATTGTGAATAGAAATGTAAAGAGAATATACTATTAATATTATCTTATTAAGTTACTCATTAATACTGAATCTGTGTTTTGATGTTTCAAGTCATTTACCACTCGTCATGCTTTGTAAGACATTGAGGTTTGACATAATGAAAACTAGACTTGTGATATTGGGTTAGTAGTACTGCCAATTTTCGTATGGGAATTAAACTACAAAGTTAATTTCTAATTGTCTTTAACTGTCTGTGAAACTCTTTTTAGCAATCAGTGTATCAAAATACCAACATTAAAAAAAAATACTCTTCGCATCTTTTCCATTCAAATATTCTTTCTACAATAACTCTAACATATCTAAATTATATAGACATTAAACTGAGGAAATTTCGTAATGGCGTCGTTATAATTAGTCGATCTTTGGGAAGCATTGCCCGCATGTTTACGTCGTAAAAGGTTGAGGGAGAAGGGCCTTACCCCGCAATACATATTCCGCTAAGCGCGGGGTTTGAGCCCCCACGGTCCAAATTTATAACATATGGGGCTGAATAGATCACTCGAGATCTGATTAAATGTACCAAATTATATCCACATAGATACAGAAGCTCCACATTCCTATTTCTCTTCATATCGACAACTTTCCTCTGTGAACTTCACAGATCAATCGTTCTCGGATCTTGTTGAATGATGTAACGTTTCGATCTACTGTTGGGCTTTGTCTATACTGTCCTGATATCTGATATTCGTTCCCATTCTTATATGATTGATATGTGTAGTCTGTGTCCTAATAAAATCTTATAGATTTCCTTTTTATTAAATTTAAGTTATGTTTATATGAGAATGTAAGTAATACAATTTAGTGGTATTAGTTGGCAATTACAATACTAGATTATCCCTGCGACTTCATCCGCTGTGATAAAGAAACCCGCGAACTTCATTACATATAAATACATATTATATTTAATACATCGAATAACTCGAATACAATTACAATTTTTTTTTTCTACTTACTTGATATTTCATGCTTTATTCTAACGTATAAACGTATATTTTAAAGTTTTATTAAAATACATTCAATAGTTTTTACGTGAAAGAGTAACTAACATCCATACTTAAAAGCTTTCGAGATTATAATATATAAGCTGTTCAGCATGCTTTGCTAATGATGATGTATCGTGGTCTATGGTGCTTGCTGTTAATATAACTAGTAGGATAGATTTTTTTAAATGTCTTAATTATGTGAATGTTACAAGAAAACAGTGTTTGGTTGCTGTTCAAATACTAATTACAAGGATGCACAAAACTAAGAAATACACAAATAATAACAATAATCTATTATGTAAATTAATCAGAGGTCACAATCGAGTTAAAAATTTTATACCTTAACCATTACAATTATAACATTATAATGGATTTTGAATCGGTCTTAACGATTGCTAACTCAAAAATACACCACTAGTAATCTTATTATTATATAATCTCGTAGATATAAAAGCTCTCGCTAAAATCTTATTTATTGTAAATTATATCACCTAAATACCTTGTTTTTTTGTAATTTTCAATTTTAACTGTAAGATTTGTTGAATACAATGTCGGTTATAACTCATTGTTCGTAATTGGCGTAAAGGTTAGATGCTGAATCTTATTAGACTAAACCTGTCTCTCATGTCTGTTCTCATTTATGCATTGTAAATATAAGTACTCGAAATAACGTATTTTTGCATTACTTCCATTATTCACCTACCCTTCTAACATCGCGTGCCAAACAAGACCTAACCGGTTCAAGGCATTCAGCCCAACACCCTTCGCTAAGGCGCTGTGAAAGACAAATCAAAAAACAGTATGGCTCAATTAAATGTGTAGCAAAAAATACCAACGCTCAACCATTGAGTAAATATTTAAAATCATGAGCGCTCATTGTGAAAGTGATAATGACATTGAAAATTATAGCGCAATGCATTCGCCCATTGACCGACGAGCACTCGTACGCGAAAAAAAATCAACAACCCAATAAAAACGTAAAATTCCGACACTGACATTATCCTATTACGTCATCAGTCCATTCATGAAAACCGATTCGCGAAAAAACAATCGCATCGGAACACGTGTAAGCTATTAAATTGCGGGCGTCGAAAAATATTAATTAATAATTAACACGCCGATGGCGAATTAAAATATTTTTATTGGCGCGAAAAGGCGAAAAGTTGGGAGTTAATTCGGTGGCCGCGGTGGCATTGTTTGTGGGCCAGCATAAAAACAGGAGCAAGCCTGCGGGGAAAATAATAAAAAAAAGCGGAGCGATCCGCGTGGAGCGGCGTGATTTAAAAATAAAAAACGCCGGATGTTCGTAATGAAATCGAAAGGCGGTTCGTCGATGGCCATTGGAAAAAAGTAAAAGAGACGGAACTTTCACGCGTGAGGATTTTGGCTTTTTTGGCATCGCGGCCCCAACTGTTTCTGTTTTACCCGGTTTGTAAGAAACCGATAGTGCCATGTTTTTGAAATTGGCTCGCGTTGCTCGACATTTGATCACGCTGCGTCTCTCCTAATCCACTCTTGGTAAAAATCCATTTTAATTTTAATAAACCGAACTTAAATTCGCTCACGTAATCGGCTATTAATTTTGATTAAAATACTCATTAACCGTCGGTGCCGCGACGCCCTAAATTGTCCGCTTTGCATCCCATTTAAAAGATTAGGCTGCTCGCTTAAAAAATGTCCAATGAAAAGCGTTTGCGACAAATTTCTATATGAATCCAGAATACAATAATGTTTAATGTGAAAACGATGAATATAAAAACATTATAAACGTAAAAGTCCTCTTACTTTGCCATAATTGATATCTCGTTAGTTTAGGAAGGAAATTGTAACGAAATTCACGTACGATTTGTATTTTAAATCCAAACTACTTGAATTATCTATAATTTAATGTTAATATTAATTTAAGTTCTTTTTATGTTTGCGATTGTGTCCCGCTCTCTTCTATTTACATATAAGATCTTGTAATATTTTGAGAATAACAGTAATGAAGATGTTTTCGGAAAAATTCTTATTTTTAATGACTACATCAATGAAAAATTGTATTAACACACATACAAGATTTAAAAAAAAACAGTACGCGAGCAAAATTGAAACAGCACGAATATTTTGTACCACTTGGAATTTTTCTTTAAATATTGTGTAAGACCGTCACATTAAAATTGGAGTTTTTGAAAGGGAAATATTATATCTTCAGCAAATACCAACCCGTAAGTTCCAGGTTGAACATATAATCACTATCTAACCGAAAGGAAAATCTCTCCTTAAACCTAATTTGTTATTAGATACTTTACTAACGTTTGTCCAACCTACAAAGTCTCCATATAAGAAACATAAAAACATAGATTAGGTACCTATAGCGCATACTCCGTAATGAAAATACGAATTTGAAGGAAAATTTCAAAAGGGTCTCATTATACTTTAGCGCCCCACGTAATATAATAACCCTCCCCCACCCGAGGTATAAAGGACGGCCCTACGAAATGTTCTTTCAACAAAATTCACCTCCGACCCTTCCAAACAAAAAAGAAAACGCTGCATCACGGTCATTTTTAATTTTTGGCCTAACGACGCTATTCTGGATATTAAACGGCCCACATTAGGCGACCCTTATCTGCCGGAATCTTCCGTAGTAAATGGTTAGGAAAGAACCCCGAAAAATGCTCTCGAATACTGTTTGGCGCAATTTACATAGTCTAGAATATTTAATGTGGTTTTAGTTTGAATTTCGAATATCAATTCTCTTGTCTCTGCGGTGGTCAGACAACATTGAAGAAATAATAACTGACATAACCACAGCTTAGAAAAAAGGCGCCAAATTACAGCCTATACAGAATGGCCAACTAAAAAAATTGGCATTGAGATGTACGAATAAAACAGTTTATAGAAATAAACGTATTTATCTACCCGTTTGAAATGTAAATCAATCAAAATTTGAATAAATAAATACTTGCATACTAAATATTTTTATATTAATGAAATTGCATGTTGTTAATTGAACCTGCATAGAAACTAAATCGATCACTATCGTTATATTTGTTTCATAAAATAATTTGAACAAAGAATACATCTGTTCATATAAATTTTGCAAAGCAAATCGAAAGTTATTCGAATTTCAAATTTGCATGTTTTATAATTAAAATAGAATGTTCAGCTAACATTTAAATATTTGAAAATGGAACACTATTTTGATTTTATAATTGATAACTACGATTTAATGATGAACACGTTTTAGAATTTAATGAATTACATACCTAACTCAACTACGAGTATTTGTATAGGTTTAATATGAAGCGGGTGTTGGCTCCTATTGCAAAAGATTTCTTAATACTTATTGCTTCGACGAAATTTAAAAGACTAATCACGGTCTGTTTCGCTACAGCTACTACATTAACATTACTTTGTATGATTTGCATATATTTTTCCCCTAGTCACGAAATATACACTAGATGATGTAGGCCTGGTAAATGGTGCGCGAAAAATTGCGAGACTGTACAAAACGTGGATAAATTGAGCATGGTTGGTCCTACGTACGTTTTGTGTGAAACTTTTTGTTGGGCGTTCGAAATTTAAATTTTTCGAAATAATTTCAAATAGAGATTAACAAAAGGTACAGATTAGATTAAACTTTAGTTAATCTATGATCGGGCTTTTTGTACTTGGTTTTCGGACATAAACAGACACAATTCTGCGCCCTTTGATCTTCATCAAACTTTTCTGTGCCTAACCGGTAGTGCAAGTGTTTATTGATAGAAAAACCTATTTGCAACCAACCAAGACGTGTTGAATGCTCTGTACAAGCGCGAAACGAAAACCTATATTACATCTCAAGCTTAATGACTAGTAAACAAACGAAAGGTTCAAATGAGGCGATTATTTGCCCCAAGCCCGATCTGTTTACCCGCTCACTAATTGATGGCTGCCGTTTATTCTGGCCCGCTTTTTACCTACACTTAATGGCCTCTTCCCAGTGAAATATCTTCCCTTTCCCACCCTTTCCCGTGTCAGTTTCGGTTTATCGATTTTATATAATATGTCTAAATGATTGAAACGTCCCATAGTAATTGGGTATTTGATTCATTTAGACATAGACAACGCCGTTCCACTGAGCGCTTTCGAGACTTTAAGAGCGTTATCTGGCACTGGTCTCTCTATTATTGTACTAAAGAAATTCATGAAAAGCATTCATTGTTAATTCTTCAATATTCTCCTGTTGCAATCCTCTGAATAAACAATATATTATAATGTTCACAATCTCATTTATTACGGTAAATTAGAGCTTGGTTACAGATCGAAGCATATATATATTATTTATACCCATATACTTTCCTATATTATGATATCCATCGCAGCCTTACATTAAGCAAAACTTTAAGAAGAGTAGACATTTTAATGTAGCCAATACCATACAGAACTCATGCCAAAGTATATAGACATACGCTTATGAATCTAATAATGCAATAAGGGAAAGCTAAGCATTTAAAAAGTCATTATAAACCTTCGTAGCGCTACGCAGGCCATAGATAGCTTTGCTACGCAAGGATCCCTTTTCACGCACGCAGAGTAAAATGTGTCTGTAATTTACATGTGTCGACTTAACTCCCCACCGAGTGATTGATGATGCTTCGGGAAATTGTATTAGGGAGACGGGAACTCTAAACGGATGCGATTCAGAAATAGTATGGCGTATAATATCGTTGCCATGGTTACGAATAAATACAAAGTACGAGTATATTAGGAAGAAATTCCGTTGGTACTCAGTTTCTTAGTATTTTTTATACCGGCAACAGAAATACATTATCTTAAAAGTAACCGCCTCATTTTTTTAAGACGAACGGACAGTGAAGTCTCAGTAAAAGGGTTCTAGTCTTTACACAATGGGTACGGAACCCTAAAATGGTTGCCAATAAGGCCGAATCAAATTAGATGAGTAGAAAGCGTCTCTAAGCAACAATCAATATGCTACTTTTAGTTAATGGAAAATTTCAATGGAAACTTCAATGGAGCACATAATTTTACTATGTATCTAAACAAAGTTGTAACAATATGTAAATATAAACTAGTAATCATACATTGAAAGTACGCTATCGAAGTATAGATCTGAATATCTAAGCACGACAGCAGTGTATTGCAAATTCTGAAACCAACGCTGGCGAATAATAGGCTTTGAATAGCCATAATACCTGATTAGGTTGCAGTTAACCTATTATCAATATGTATCAGAGTAGGTTAGAATGTAGTGATAGCAAATAAGTAAAACATGTAATTATTTTTCACTTTCCACGTAAATTTCATACCGGAATGTTAACAGAATACCCATAACACAGATATGTCTAGACACTTACACAATTTAAATGAGTATTGAATTATTCAAGATTTCTATATTTTTAATATTACAAAGCGTTCTGCTTTCTGATACTCATCTCGTGATACTTTATAATCGATTTTAAGCGTCTCCGAGCTTTTTTTTCTCCACTCGTATCTTTTTTATGTCTCAAAATATTGTATGGATGTAAAATAATAAGGATGTATTTCCAAAAAGTTTTTTTGTACTATTGTTCTGTGTCTGTACTATTGTGTGCGTCATAGTACCCTCAGTATTTCGATAATATATATCGGCCTTTATATATTACTTTTATAACGTTGATGATATAAAAAAAATACAATAACAATTGTATTAAATCCTAATCTCTAAAAATCAATGTTTTTTCCCGACGCTACATCTGGCATCTCCCGTACGTTAATAGTGACGTCAACATATTGGTCACTTTCCCTGTCACCTAGTTTGCGGTCACATACCATGTTTAGGCGTGGGTTCGATAATTACTTGTTACATTATCTATGACTGGGATATTCCACAGCTTTGTATCAATTACTTTAATAGATGAAGAGTTTCGTTTGAAACAATATTTTTTGTGGGATAGTCAATTTCAGGGAAGACTATAGACTATAGGCAGCAGAGCATAAAGGCAAAAGTTGTTTAATCGTATGTTTTTTCGTTACTGAATATTTTAACGGTACGCTACGTTTTCTGGTTCAAATATGTATAAAATTAAATATTATGTCGTAATATATAACTTAATATATAACAAAGCTGAATAAATATGAGCCAGCAGCGGGCCCTGAACTCCAACGATCCAAGAAATCGTCGCCCTTATAAAGCTAAAAAAAGCTCGTACAACTTTTGTAGCATTTAACGAGTAAAGTTTTGAGTGCAATGATCACATACACATATAAATGATGTAGATGTATCATGCGATGTGTGCTATATATACGAAATAGTTCCTGGAAGGCTTCACTAGTACCAGGGCTCGTCATCAGCGCTAAGCTAAAGGTTTTAGTGGGTAGTGGGGCCTTTGTGGGCCCTGACTCCCACACTCCTCATGGCGTGGGGGTCCGTCAATGAATTTTCCATCGTAAAAAAGCCTACGACCTAGTTTCACTTCAAATGTACATATGCTTTGTAATTTTTACTATTATTCAAACAACACTGATAACGTGTGAACATCGAAAAATTTATTTCTACACCTACATATCACATAACAAAAGCGTCGAAGGAACGAGAAGAAACTCTCCGTATAGCTATTTAAGTTATTTACAATGAAACCATTACCGTGCTCTTTGCGACGTCTTGAATCATGTGAATAATCAAAACCCGGGCAACTGTTACCATTATATATATAATATGAAATATACAAATAAATATATTAAATATAACATAAAAATACATATAAATAAACAACGACGATTCATGAGATACAGACTGATAGCCCAGACGTCATTGTGGAACTCTAAATAGTGGATAAAACAAAAAACACCCACAATACAAACAAACATTCTCAGCAGGTGTTTGTAATACCTTAACATGAATATACCTAACCAATTTTCTTGACGTGGTGCGAGCAAATTGTTTGAAGCTGTTGTTAGGTCCATTACGTCTTCCCATCCCGTTGTTCCCATCACAATTCAATCCGGCGGCAATCCTCTTAGACTATAGCTTCTTGGCATGGCACCTGTTGCTTTGCGTTATGTGATCTGGATCGTTAGTTACTTGGTAGCAATCTGCCGTACAACCGCTTTACGCAATTTGCACAAGATTGACGATACTAGGAAGTACGAATCACAATAGCTTTGTATTTCTCGCACGTGAATCAGTTTGCCTTTTTAATGAAATCATCTCAATAACTCTATAAATGAGGTATGCTTATGTATGGTAGCAGACGCATGCTTGATAAAAATAATAAAGGATGTTTTTGGTCATCAATAAGAGTGTTTTATATTATATATTAAATTTATTTATTACTAATATAAACTTTACTTAAACAATATACATATTTTGTTCATCTATCTTAGAGGTACTGAGTTGCTAAAAACATTAA
Organism: Pontia daplidice; assembly: GCA_963693355.1. Classification (NCBI taxonomy): domain Eukaryota; kingdom Metazoa; phylum Arthropoda; class Insecta; order Lepidoptera; family Pieridae; genus Pontia; species Pontia daplidice. Next base: position 8,980,703 of record CAVNZL010000138.1, on the reverse strand, counting down.
ACTATCAGCTCAAATGCAAAAAAACAAAGAAAGAACATATAATTAAATTTCTTCTGTTTATCTGAACGTTTCTATATTCACTCTTATAATAATAAAATAATCACGCATTAATACAGCCATATTTCGTGATACGAAGGCCTTAAAACTAAGTCATTATGCTAACCTAATTTACTTATGCAAGCTGTTTAGGCTCCAAATTGCTTACCACACATGACCTCTAATACATAGGCCATTCACCTAACCTAATCACTGCATTACCTAACAGATCCTCACAAACGAACAGGGCAGGCTTTGCGCCGTTATGGCCTCCATTCTACAAGGTATGCGTTATAACATCTCTCCGGAATTAAATCACATAGAAAAATCAGCACATAGAAAAATATAATAGTGTATACTCCTTGGTACATTCGTAATGACGACCTTAACATAGGAACCTTAAAATAGAGGACGTCACTAGTATTATTAAGAAGATCGCTGCAGCTCAGACCGAAGACTTCACCGTCATGTTGAGGCTTTCCAGCTTCAACATGACGGGTGAAGAGTCTTCGGCACTTCCAGGCACCACCGGTCTAGTAAGAAGATTGAAAAGGAAAAACCATGCGAGTTAGATTTTTAGTTTTAGTGTCATTAGTGATGTGCTATGATTATATTTGAACTTTTAAACTACACATTAAAAAGTGTCAGGCCTTTATTAGAGACTGTAAGAAGTGATAATGGACACTATTCTTATAGTATATTCTTAAGCAATTTAAGTTAGATATAAATTACTCATTAGTCTTTCTCTAGGGTAGATCGTAATCTTTTAAATGATTTGTCTCTGTGAAGGCAATTTAACCAAATTAAAAAAAATGTATATTAAAAACGTATTACTATTGCAGGCGCATTCTTTATATACTACACTTCATCCTGATTCATTAGATTTTTAATTTGAATGTTATGATTTTACTAATATTAAGTTTACTTACTAGTGATATTATTACATTGAATTTGCTTTGCTAATTGTGACGAAATACGACGGCTGGCGTTAGCTGTAGGTTATCCAGTCTGTCTGAATTTTTTAAAAGCACCATTGGATTATTATGTGATATTTTCCGCTTACATTTTGGTTGAATTAGAAACATGTTAGCCTATTTGCAAGTCCAGCCCTGCTCTAAGCTAGCTATGTCTATCGTGGTTGAAATAGCACTCTCACTATCGCCGATGGCATCCTACGCAATAGCTATTTGTATTTAGACTAGGTCAAGAACGCCTTTCACTGTCTTTCAAGTTTCAATATCGTATCGTATACCGTTCCCCTTCCACTTATAAGACTCATGATTTTTCTCTTAGTTTTTGTCTTACTTCTTAAGAACTTTTAAAATGATTTACTTAAGCTTAAACATAGCTTAAGATGTGTATTGTCCCTTTAAATTAAATTTTCGCTTAATTCCATACAAAAATGATAAGCTTTACACAATGAGACTTATCACTGCGTAATTGTCTCTTAAAGTTCTCAAAAGAGCTATTTGAGCTTAACAATTTATTTTGTAGCTACGAAAGAATACCTTCAATATGAATAAATTATTGAGGATTATAAATAGAATAAGAAATAATATATATAATTTAATCACACTTGGCTCACAAATATCCGACTGAATTTTGTATATGCCTAGGTTTATCTGTGAGATTCTTATCGCTGTAAATGACTAAAGAAGCATATCAGCATTAAATTAAAAGACAGTTCCCGTCAGTTCAGTATATAAACGATATATCATATATATTGTCTTTTATATATGACGATAACTATAACACATTTAAAGAAAAACACTTTATTAATGGATTTAAGTTATGTATTTTTGCAATTTTTTTTTACTTTTGTCTTCAGTCTACGGTGACTCGTAGGCTGTAAAGTACGCAAAACGTCGGAAAAATTTAAAACAATGTAAAATATATTTTAATTTTTCAAAAATCCGTTAATAAATTGTTTTTCTTTATATCATACCATTTTAAATTTCTCATTACGTGAGTCATTTTTTGAAATCTAGAATCAACGAACGTCTTTATTACATTTAGTCTACGGTAGGTAGATATTTGTCTACCTAAGCTCAAAAATAAATGTCAGCTTATTGTTTACCGTTGGAATAAATCCTCTGTTACCTAAAATTATATCTAATCAAGGATAAGCCGCCATTACTCCACCTAGGCCTAAGGAGAATTATAACGCATTATCGACCGTTTCCGAAAAGCGAAGGCGTTTCCTAGCAACCGAGCTGAACCCTTCAGATGCCGCGAGGCGCTTACTTTGCGGCGAGGGACGCCACGGGGGACAAAACCCCCGTTTTTCGGCATTGATCCGGACCTCACCGCGCCTGCGTGTTAACAAAAACGAACCGAGAAAAGCAAGGTCACGGCACTACAGTTTCTTTTTTCGAATTCGAATATTGAATGGAGTATTATTGGTTCGGAAAATATCGACTTAACACATTCGTTTAACTTCAGTCTTCCCGCAACGTCGTTGTATACAAACCTCAATTCCTTCCTCTATTTACTTACACAAATAACCAATGTAATTATTAGATTAAGGATTATAGGTACTCTGACATTATGAACTGAGATATAAGATTAAGATCAGTTTGAGTTATCCAAGTAGAACAAAACTTTTATGTTTTTATTCTTATATAGGTACTTTAATTTGTGCTCCTTCAGCACTTTTGTAAGTTTTGAGTTACAGTCTTAGAGAGCAAAAGCTTAACTTATAAACGACATTATTAATAATAATATAAAGGTATTCTAACTGTTACACATGATAATAATTGTCCCTTAATAAATACATTAGGCTTCAGTGCGCAATTGAATTGAAAATCTAATAAATTTGCGGACGTCGATTAGACCGCTCGGTGTAGCAAGGAGCATCCTTAACTAATCATTTCATCGTTTTCAATTAACATATAATTGTCATTTAAACTGGAATGAATTCGTAACTTCACTGGCTTGACTGAATTGCATTTCAAATCATCATATTCGTCTCTTTCCTTTATATATACATTAGTGTGTTTTAGAGTCTATCCTAAAAGTAAAATTGCTGAAATTATTAATATAATACTTAATTTGATACAATACTACTCAGTCATTTTAATTAAGAATATCTACAATAACAAAGATTACGATCACGTCTTACGCGATATAGGTATATTTTAAGCGTAACGAGTTTAAATTTCATCTTATAAAACTTATCTGTAATTCTATAACAATTGAATGTATCCCGTTCTAATTTATTCAACCCCACAGAACTTCAGAATAAAATACAAAATCAAGCTTTCAATGTCTATGATTAGAAAGCTCATGGATTAATTATTTGCTTTTTATAACTTTTGATATATTAATTGTAATTACGATTTCATTTAATTGAATTATTAGCGTAAAAATAGAACTTCAAATGATATTAAACACGCCAGGAAATATTTTATAACCTCTTTTATGTTTCCATACATATAACATGTATTCTCCTTTTTAAAATTCAGCTTCGCAATCTGCTTACGACACAGATCACCGACTAATTATAATATTAACTGCTCGAAACCGTTCGCGATTGTCGCGATCTCTTTTCTCATGTTAATATGTGTCTTGAGAAATTACATGAAATTAACAATTCGTTGCAACTAGCAGGTGAGGTCAGAAAAGGGGTCATTTGGCTTGAATTATAATTGCAGATGATCGTTATTTTCTCATGGTTTCATTTGCATAAAGCGAATTCTAAAGTAACTGGATTTCATACACTTTTGCAGCCCAAAGGATTATTATTTATACCGCTAACTGAACACTATTAATAATAATAATTGTTTAAGGCATTCATTGGTACTATTAATTCTTATAGAGCTTCCGTAAAGACCATTAGACATTATATAATGGAATCAATTAAGAAATCTATATTTTATAAATATATAAAAGAACTATATGATAATACTATTAATTAGGTACATATACATCGTATAGATGGCTTCAAATGAGCCTTAATTCCTTAATTCCTTAGACTTTATCGCAAACTTACTAGTGTAAAGTAAATTAAACTAACTAGTTTACAAAATGAATTGTTTTGTCTACTAATGATTGTAGTTTCATTGGCAGTGGCAAATTTAAACGCGAGGTTCCAAATTCAAAACAAGATCTCGCTGTATTAGCTCTATGCAAATTACGTGAAATTCATACAAAGGGGTCATCTCTGCCTAATCTTTAGGGTCATAAGTCTCGACCTTTTCTTAGATCACTTGGTTCCACTGAACAGGTCGAGTTGACCCCTGACCCTTCATTCTCACGTTTGACTCGAGGTTAGAGGGTTAATCTTCTGCGTGTGAATTTAAATAAGGTTGGAGCAGACAAGTCTTGTGAGTAATCTGTGGCGATTTAATTTAAATACGTAAAATATAAATTTCTTATTGGTATAGTATACGTACTAATCATAATTGAGCAATTTCAAGGCTCGTACGTTACGTGATGTCGTTCAGGATGCCAACGTGCCTGAAAAGTTCGTTTTTAACGTATGTAAAGTTTTAATGTTAATATGGTCTATGTTATAGTTATAATATTTTTAGCCTATATTAACCTTTATATCTGGTGTTTATCATTAGAAGAGGCCATAAAAGAACACTGAACTCTGATATAGATGGCTTCATCACTCGCCTTACTGTAAAGTGATATTTTTACGTTTAACGACAAAAATTATTTAAATTTGACTATTTGAGCTTTAGAAATTAGTGTCTATTCATTTGTTAAAACATTTGAAACCACATTACATGAAACGAAATAATTTTCAACGCAATTTAAAATACAGTGAGAATATCAAATGAACCGTTTACGCTGCGACTGTTTCGAAATCATTAGCAAACCTATCGGTGTGCCATTAAAAACTTTTGCAATATAATTTTCATCAATATCGAAAATCATTTTTGCCCATAATTATCTCATATTTCCGCGCCCAGTACTAAGCACTCCAAAAACCGTGATTAAATATTCTGCTCTATTCATTATCTATACTATTCTATAGGCGAGCTGATGCGACCCCCTAACATTACATCTAGGGTTGACAACCAACAATTGTTACTATAAATATCGAATACACAATAAAATGGATAAAGCTGGAGAAATGGATAAACTTAAAAGACAAGGAGCTTTTGTTGTTTTTTAACGTTACTTGTCAAATTACAAAATTAAAGTGTTTAAAAACTAAGTTGTTACTTGAAGATGAAAAAGCACTCTGACGTTATCTTCTACTGATCATTATTGTTTCGAGCAACGATAAAATAAAGGAGCTTTTGTAATAGAAGAGCGCTTTGCATTAAGTATAACATTGTTAACGATTGCCAACCCTAATTACACGCTACGCAACGCTTCCCAACTCATACCGTTCAAAACGCACCATTTTCTACCACTTCTCCCGAAAGATAAAGACCAAAATAAAAAAAGAAAACGCGAAAAACATCTCTGTCTCATTTGCACACGCGAAAAACGCGCCCGTGCGAAGAGTACAACGACTAAGCTCTGAACGACTCACGAAAACTTCGGCCCCGCCCGAGACGGCGCTCTCTATCCGTCTCTTTCACTTTTTCACACTTTTCATGTAACAGCAATATAAGCAAACAGTCGCATGTACACCTGCAATTGCAGACTGAATTCAACTTTATCGAGATAGTATTTGAGTAGCATTTCGTTTAAATAGGACAGTGCGTAGAAAATATTTTAGAACGAAAGCATTTGGCAATGGAAGTCCCTCTCTCTCGCAAAAAAGCAATCTATGTAGGGGGTTAGATTTGCAAGGGTGAGTGGGGTGATCACTGGCAGCCATGTTCCCGACGGCGAATGAAGACCGATTATAATTTTAAGATAACTCAAAATTAGAATTAGGCTTAGGTATTGATTAGGATCAAAATTTATTTAATTGAAAATTTATATAAAATTATTGCAGTGACTATGAAAGTACAAAATTGTAAACTGTAAATAAATAAATAATTATTTGCTTATTACAATTAATGTACTTTGATTTATACAGCAACACTAGTTGATAGCAAAAATGTATTTTATAAATAAATATGATAAACTGACTAAACAATGAATGAAAATTCTTCTTATAAATTTTATTCATAGCCTTATTCGTTAATAAACCTTACAAATATTTATATTTATGTTAGGTCTTAAAATAGAAAATAACATAATTTTCTCTTTTAAAGGTAAATAAAGAAAATTTTTAATGGCTTTATTAATTTCCTTATCTAGTAGATCCACGAAATAATTACAATCAGACTACAGACACATAAATGGCTGAAGTATCGAACGCTTTGGTATTTTGATATGATCATGGTTTAGTACGAAATCAATTAAATGATTCGTATTAGTTGGTGGTAGTCAGTTCAAATCCTGGCTGTGCAATGGTTATTTCTTCCTTTGTTTTCAGATAACCGCTCGCTCGTGAAGCATGGTCAGAAAACCAGCTCACACTCAAAAATCTAAGTTCAGGCACAAGACTGTTCAGACTTTTGACTAAACATTTCTAAGATGTCGATTGAATATAGTGTTACGATAAAAATTTCCTAGGATTATTATTTGAGACAATTTCAGCTTATTTTTAAGTTGTACTTCAGGGTCACCACTTAAATTAAGTCCCTATGTGAGCAATGTAATTAATTAAATCTGTGGCAAGCCGGCCAGTCCAACCTATTCGAATTATTTAGAACGAATCAATTTCTAAGGCACAGCTTTGAATAGCGATCTCACTTGGGATACCTGTAATAGGAAGTATGTCTGAGTTTTAGATTAAAACAGAATATAAATATATATATTATATATAATAAATATATTATAGTATAAATTGCATACATTAGGGCTAACCGACCGTGTATAAAGGTATGTCCGGAAATATATATATTGTGTTTTTTTTTTCGTTTAGTTTTACTAATTTTATTCATTGGCATACAAGTTACCAGAAATCGAACCTGAGACCGCGTGTTCATCAGACCAACATACTACAATTATAATAAACAAATTATATCCCGCAAAATCACGTTCAAAGTAAACATATATTTTGTTTTTAAATGCCTATAGTTTGTAAATCATCATTTAACTATTATATATGGTAATTAATAGGACAGCATTTCATTACAAATTCAATTATATTTGTCACTCTAAATCTAGAATAGTTTCGTAAGTACTAAAAGTAACTCGCCTTTGTGAATTCAAAATTCATCATCAGCCTATATTCGTCCACTGCTGGACATAGGCCTCTCCCAAGGAGCGCCACAACACTCGGTCCTCGGCCTTCCTCATCCAGCCACTACCGGCTACCTTCCTAAGGTCGTCGGTCCAGCGGGCAGGAGGGCGTCCCACGCTGCGTCTGCCTGTTCGTGGTCTCCACTCGAGAACTCGTCTACCCCAACGGTTATCGGTTCTTCGGCAGATATGACCAGCCCACTGCCACATCAGCTTATGTTGACAGCTATGTCGGTAACCTTAGTCCTCTGACGGATAACCTCATTTCTGATACGATCCATCAGAGAGACCCTAAGCATTAAAAATCTGTCATATTAATTGAGCATTATTATAATAATTTGTATAATGGTACGTTTTTACATTACTATTATGTACTTATTTTTTATTCTAAATGCAACAAAATATCATGATGCACTCTCGGCATATCAGAAGACGGAGATTGACGTTCTTATAATAATAATAATTTAATTTTAGATTTGTCATACTCATTATCTGTTAGTTCAGTTTTAATCTATTTTTTTCGTGTTTGATATTGTTTTAGAAATCTGTAAATGGCCGTATTCTGTATCTTGTATGTTTTCTCTAGAGCATAAATTGAGTGATTTTATCACATTGGTTAAAAGCTCCCTTTTTTAAGTTCAAATTTTTAATATAAACGTCTTTGTTGCTCCCATAGAAAGCCTAGAGATCTGTACTCTTTGAACTTGAGTTGATCGTTTAAGTTCCTGTCTCTTAATAAGATTTTATAATATCAGAATATTTTTACTAATATTTTTTGGAAGTAGTTAGCAACGAGTACGCTTAAATACCACAATTATGTACCAAGTCATCCAAGGTTGCATTAAATTAATTCTCATCAACTGACCATCAAATGACTCTTGCAAAAAATATTACTATTAAATAAAGTCACAGTAGGTATACAATAATTTTTTTTAAAGGCTATTTAAAATACCATTCCAAAGACGTAAGTCAAAGATAAAAGAATTAATTTCTGTCAACTAATACAAAACTTATGTTTTTAAGAACTTTTAAGCCTATTATTTATTACATAATTTTTAAATTTCTTTAAATTATTTCAAAAATTTAATAGCGCTAAGAATGCTCTCCTTATATTATTATATATAATGAAATAGGTGTTAAACCTGTATCGAAACTAAAAATCAAGTAAATATACTCAGAAACGAGGTTTAATAAGACGCGACGTCTGTAATTTCGCTGACATAAGCTGGCACTTCTTATATTTTAACTTTCCAGCATCAATTATTAACCGTGTTAATTGCCAATTAGTTTGGTAATTTTACTGTTGTAATTAATATTTTTTATTGTAAATATTTTTTTTTGTAAACTGTCAGAATATTATAGTTAGCCTGACCATGTGATATTTACTTTTTTTTTGGTCAGTCACGTCATCTTTTGGCGAGTAGAAATTGTGAGCAGTCTCGCTTGAAAAGCATTATAGAGATTATATTAAGCAAATAATATTTTAAAGGATCACTCAATCATATTATTTTCACATAAATTAATCACAAAAAAAAAAATTTCTTTCTTTACATAAATAAATATTTTTTTTGAAATTTCAGGATAATTATAACATTATGTTTAATTTTATTTTTAATAAAAAACTATTTAATTTTTTTAAATCACTACAACAACAATTTAATAACTTTTTAATTCTAAAAGCTCTTAAATAATTAATTCTTAAACTTCATATGGATGCACGGTACGTCTACTCGACAAGAGATGGCGCTAAGAGATTATCTGGTCAACAAATTATTTATTGTTCTTTTACTGATTAATTTTACATTTTTAAATTTATATCTCAACATTTGTTAAGAGTGATATTATAATATTTCCGTTAAGAAATTTAATAAGTCTATCTGCTACCAAACAAACAAACAAACAATCTCTCTAGCTTTATATTATTAACCAGCTGTGGGGCTTGCATTACATGTATAAATTTCATTTCTGTTTGAATCGATATTTGTTATTTCGATTACACTAAAAATTCTACCGCTTACATAATAACTAATTAATAATAATTAATAAACATGCCACCCTATCTCATGTCTACATTAATTACCAGACTTTAGGCAGTTTAAAAAGGAGTTTCAAATTTAAAGCGTAAATTTCTGCCATAAAGCGTTACTTGATTATCTCGGCTCGCAATCGCATTATCCTCAACGAATGTCAGAAATGCTATGAAGACAATCTTCGTCCAATTACGAGGCTGAAACTCGCCACCCTTCCGAATCACCCTTATGTAAATTATCTGCGCACAGTCTCATTGTAAGATTTAAGAAATTCAAAAAAATGCGAAGCGTCCGTTTCATTCGTTCTTGACTATATGAATTTTTGTATATAAAACTTATATTGGTTCAACGAAACAAGACACGTTTATTTCAAAATGTTCAGTTTCATTATGACGTTAATTTCAAATTTTATAGCAAATAAAGATCTCCTAAGAACAGCCGGGTATAGGCAATTTTAGGCTCAAACCAATATGAACGATATCGTTCACTTGTTCGTTTGACCTAAGATTTGAGAGTGGTTTGCTTAAGGTTTAGCGTAATAGTAATTCTACGAGTATTAAAACAATATTCTTTTTCCAACTAATCTTCGCTCGTGTTGCGGGTGACTTAATAAGTACCTAAGACTTAGTAAGTAAATTGTTTATTTTTGAGAATATATTAAATGATTTATAGTAGAAAAATTTATTATATTATTACAATACATATAATAACAATATAAAGAGTGCTTTTGAGGTTAAAAAAATCACACATCGTAGTAAATTATTTAGGTGATTTGAATAACGAAAAATTTTTTTTTTTTGATCATGATCTCAAAAGATTATAGTAGAAATAGATTTAATTTTTAATATCAAGATTTTTTTCAAATTTATTGTTTCTCTGTTTGTTTATTTGTCTGCTAGTACGGCCTAATCTCTGAAACTATTAACAACTTCTAAAGGTGTTGATAGACTTACATTCACTTGTAACAGAACATCGAGCATTTGCTCGATATATATGTCGAACTAAACAACATTAAAATGGGTTCTCATATTTTACTGTGATTTAAAATCTGCACTAATTTGCATTACAAGTAACATTGTGCGATGACACAATTAAGATAATTTTAAGTGAAATCACTTAAGAGTTCTTGTGGAATAAATATAAAATTAGAGTACCTCATACAGCTTACCACACAACTAATGACATTAATTTAGAAAAATTTGGCGTTTTCATACCTTCTATTGCCACACAAACTATGTTTATTATAAAACAATGATAAAAGTGACGGGCTCCCGAGGGAAATTAGAACATTACAAAACAGTGTCTAGTATAGTATATTTCGTATGAAAGCTATTTAAATTATGACTGACAACTTTTTCATCCCGGGCAAAGAGTGGGAACGATATGACCTTTCTTAACTTTGGTCCATTATTCTCAGTAGATAATTAATAGGTACATAAATACATCGATACTAACTAAACTTAATGTAACAAATCTGTGAAAAACTCAATCCTATCGGCTTGTAATCAAGTAAATTATGAACATATTATTTATTTTATTGAAACGTACTAATTAAAGGTTATATAGTATATAACAGTTTACAGTACAGAATAGTATAGATAGATGGCGCTTCTAACTTTGAAACGCGCTACGTTGATTCAACTATTATTATTACGAATACGCTATCGGAATCAGTTAGGTATGTTTTTATTAGCATTAAATATTGTTGTGACTTTAACATTCCTTACCAAGACTGTGGCATCTACGCAGACTAAGTCGCGGGCACCAGCTGGTATTACATAATGTTTGATAAAAATAAAATTTGTAAACACGCATTCTAGGCGTTCCTAAGCCACGTTTCAGCTGCCCGTACCGCACCCACGTAGCGAAGATCATTATCACGCGTAGAAAGTTTGAGGTACCTAGTTGGGTTATCACCGACCCACCCCCATAACTTGCCATAACCAGTTTAGCCTCGGCTTACTTACCCCCTGCGATACAATGCAAAATACTAGCCTCAGCAGCCTTAAATTTCTATTACAAGGAAATATCAATGATTCTTTATCTATATATCTATTGAGAGGTTAATGACCTAGGAGGATCTACAAAATCTTTTTATTAACATTGTGTATATTGGTTTTAAGTTTTATAATCCTTAAAACTACAATGGTGTAACAAAAAGTAATTAAATGTTTAGATTCGTTATAGAAATCGTCGGTTAACAATACTCAATATAACAAAGAGAAATATAATTAACATTTAATATTTTGGGTCTTTGTATTAGAGCTATAAACACGAAGCAGCGATGGTATCCTCTTGCAATGTCTCGAGATACATCATTAGAGAATGGCGTTTACTGTCGCATAGAAGTAAAAGATATAAATATTTATTAATATGATATACAGTATATATAATCAATTTATGTTACATATTAGCTAACAGTAAAAAAATATAGAAAATTCAAAAAACATGTTACAGTTATTTTTTATTTAGAATTTACAATTATTTAAATGATATATATTTTTTATATTGGGACTTTGTTGAACCAGTTTGCAAAACCATGCCGGACTCACAAATAGAGGGTTCCTGGTTCGATCCACAGTATAGTTATATTTACGTCAAGAGTTGTGTTTAGTACAATTTTCTCAGTTGTATTAGCACCCATAATACAATCTGTAAATAGCTTAAATTGGTGCTATCTATCTACGATTAACTGTAAAAATGTGTACCAATATAACATAAAGGTTTATTTTAACGTTATTAAAAATAAAACAATTTCGAGGCGTAGCTTTATAGAATAAACTTACTTAACAAAATATAACTTTGTATATAACCAAGGGCGTATTCGATCTGTTCATGGAATGCGTCAAGAAGGTTCAAGGGACCGCTAAAACTAAAATATTCAGGTCATTAGAACGAGCGTTGGATGCGGAGAAAAGCGTTTGACCGTAGCCCGAGCGGAAAATTGTGGGAAAATGGTTCTACACAATCTTAATAGTGTCACATGAGGAAGTTCGCTTAATTACATCGCTTTGCTTATTAAAAGTTCTATTTGTATATAGAGATATACATAGCTTTTGAGTATTTTGAGCTTTTTAGTATTTTGACGTATCTCTGTACTATTTAGTGCGTGCGTAGTTTAATGGTTCTCTAACGCATACTATACATACACTACCCATCTGCGTGAACTAAAATACATAAAAAAATATGTGTTCAGCCGCTTAGTGCTTATTCGGAATATGCTCCAAAAACATTTAAAGTTATTCTTTACAGTTACACGTTTTTATTTACTCTACTTTAAAATTAAGTTTAAAATTGATTTATCCATTCAAAGTCGGCTTCCAGTTTCAACAGCTCTAAAGCACCCTCGTAGGCCTTATTCTCAGTGAAGGCACAAGTTGAATGACTCGCGTTTACATGCGTGAGCTCACTGACCCGATTGACAAGCCACTGTGAAATCGTTAGCAGTCTTGCTTTATTTTTAGACAACCCTTAGAACGCATCATGACCATGTCTAATACATCCATCGACTTTGAAGTCGGTCAAAAATTGTTGAGCGATCCTATAGTACAAACATGCAGGTTCTGAGCACTCAAATACATGTAATAGGAGAAAGAAGAAGTAATTGATTTAAAATATTCTTCTTAATAAACTTGGGACCCATATAATACCGTTAATAGCCAGAAGGAAGGCGCTATAACACTTTTCTAACTATACACCATGATCATGTAAATATATCATATTAGTTAAATTTGTCTATTTTAGATTTCCATTACACAATCGATCTGTTAGCCTTTAGAGGCAAAAGATCAAGCAATGTCTGAGTTACGAAAGTAAACGATCGTAACCCACTACCCACGTACTTATAATACCTACTCACCCTAAGGCATTGGTTGGTCCATAGTCCAAGTAACGGACGCATCAGCCGTAATCATCAGGCTACGTCCAGAAACAAATAAGACCACTTGGAACTTTACAGTTTATTTATATAACTGTAAAATTCACGCAAACGACGCAATAGCCTAAACAAACAGAGTGTCCGGGGTTCGATCCATCCATTTTTTATTTTATATCTGCTGGCTGGAATCTGTTATGTATAAAAAATTATTTATCAGTTCTGTTAGCGGCTATAAGACGTTTTAAATAGCTGAACTTGGGGCTAAGCGATGTGTGACATATATTACGATAGACCTTGACATATATATTGTATCGGTGAAAAAGCCAACCAAGACTAAGTTAATTTAAATATCAAATAAATTAATTGCGGAGAAATTTGATGAAACATTTATAAAACTTAGTCATTAATTAGGTTAATTCCAGCAATACTGGGACGCTGAAACTATCATTAGTAGGACTGACACAGTTGTAAATTTAATAAAAAAGTATATTAAATAAGCTAAATATGTTTGTTAGTGACCACAATGGTTAATTGTTTAAATAGTAGCAACAGAAGTATCTTTAACCTAACTACTACATACAGTAGAACTTTATACGAGTTATGTATTTTATATATGTAGTTCAATGAGTCAAATGTAGTTCATCGATTTGATAAAGCATCCGTAAGCTTATAACTTGATACGCAACAAGTAATTTTCACGAAGCGATAGTAATGTACCGTTGCGTTAATTACTTTGTACCTCTAATAACCAGTCTGATTTCGTGCCTGAAGGTTTTTGTATAAAATATTACTAAACACTAATAGGTTACGATTATTTAACTGCAATTGGAGAATAGTTATCGTCAATTTGTGTGCACAAACATCATAGAAATTGAATTAACTATCTATTGTCCATTACTGAAGAGTTACTTTAGGTTGTATATTATTTGTGTACTTTTTACACCATAGTTTCTGTTATCTATTATAGGGATATCTATGGCGCCTTGATAACTCTTAAAAGAAAAAAACAAATGAATGTAAATATAATGTATAGCGGAGAACCTCAACCCTTGGGATGTAGACAGACAATTAGCTACAGGAAATTAATCCGACAGAGGTGGGTGTGGACGTCCCACCCTCTAAGCCCAAGAATGTCGTGCAAAGTTTTTCGTGAAAAGATATTTTAATACTACGAAGACTATATTCAACAATAATTCATTGTTCAAATACAAACCCTGGTTTTAAAAACTATGGTTCGTATGACCTGTTCATAAGGTCTCAGTTGTATAAAATTCAATAGTCGTATAGTTCCAACGTATGAGAATGTAAACCTCCTTTCTAGCTTCAGCAGCTGGCCACGCCAATTCGACCTGTAGATTATAGTTCCAATTTTAAGACATAGAATCATTTTTACAGGATACTAAAAACGTATAAAATACAACAAGACTGGGCCTTTAAACTTCAAGTGATCAAATCTTATTCGAGCAACATATTAACGAGATTGAGGTTAACATAAAAATATATTGGGATTCTAAATAGGCATCTTGTACTAGGTTTGGAATTTTATTGAATTTGATAAGTTGTAATGTTATTAAATGGTTTAATCATACCGTTTCCAACAAAACAATTCATAGAGCTTGTATAATCATTATGAATTAAAAAATATTTATAACAAGTTTTTTTTTTTTTTGAAAAAACGATAAATTATTCATAATATATAGTCTTTTTTATTTCTTTATATACATTTCTTCAGATGTCTGCTTATAAATTCATTTTACTCCCATAATGGACGTTAAACTATATTTAATTAGGTTCAGAAAGAAGAAAAGCATTTTCACATTGCCAGTGAAACCCTATTTTGATGTATTTCTGTCTGTATCCGGAGTGAAAACTTGCAATTACGCTGAGCGAACTTAATATCAATCGAAAACCCAATAGTTGTTATAGGGTGCGCCTTCAGAAGCGTTGTAAGGCTTTACATTAAAATTAAAATAATCATCAGTAGAGCGAGAGTGATATTTCATCTCCCGAGTATCAAATACTCAATGATTCCCACAGAATCTCATAGCCGCGACTATCTCACGACACTGAGTTCAAAATAGAATGACCAGGGGTCAAAGTGACCAAGAGTTCACCTTTACCAAGGGGATGCTGCAAGATCAAACTTATTATATATGCACACACCTTTACTAATACAAACTTACGACTAACAATAAAATTAAATCCTATTTAACTTGAACTCTATCACGAAGCAATAAGATTTAGTATTTTAGTTACTTAAAATGGGGTGAACGCTAACCTTGTGAACGAATCACCCCTAATTTGAAAAAAAACCGGTATATAACAAAAAGATTAACATAACTCCTTGACCATCAATATTAATGAAATCTTTACTGGTAATTTTTAGTTAGTTTGGACCGAGATGCTGTAGTGGTAACGTGTCTGAAGATATAGGTGAGTCTATAACTTTAAATATATTTTCTTATAACACAACCGGAGTCTATTCATATTCTGTGTATATATAACATATATATATTCCCAAAAAATAAAGCGAAAATACATTACAGGAATTAATGTAATTGTTCTATTGAAGGTTTTATTGAATTGCGCGACGTGAACTGTATTGAATATATGTTGAACTATTTTGATAGCATCTAAATAAAGTATTCGCTTCCTATTCATAAATCAAACAAAACCCCGACATGTGCTTTAGCCTTGGAGGCGGATATTAATTATTTCCCTTGACATCTCTATATTTTTACTAAGTTAGTTTCGTTTACATCCACTAAAAGTTGCGCCGTCCATGGTCCATATACAATAGAATATCGATAAAATCTCGGTGACGAGTAAAACTATCAATAGATCGATAAGCGAGGTAGCCGGCTCATCACTAATTTACAATTTTATGGCTTGTGGGAACCGGGGGGGGGCGGCCACTACATTAGACCCGCCCGACCCACGGGACTGGTAGCAAATACAATCATTTTATTATATAATTTAGAAAAATGAAACACAACTGAATTGTAAAAATGCACAATACATTAATACAAGCTTTAAAGGCTTCTTTTTGTGTGAGGGCACGAAAAAGTTAATACATGTATAATTTTTGTGTTAGACATATAGGTCTAGTTCGTTATAACTAGCTTACTCTTAATTAAAAATTTTAGTACAATAGAAGTTTTGTGCAAATTTCCAAAATTCTTCAAGAGCCGTTCTTAAAAATTTATGAAAAAAACTATTTTTTTATGGCAACGAATGTCGTATAATACTCAATACTTGTAAATTTATCTCATTAGCTTTTATATTTATTTTACAATAAAGTATGTATTTGTAAAAACAACATAAATTTGAGATTTCTGTGACTGACTTTTTCGCGCATGGTCCACGTCGTACCTTAAAATGACAAATACACTTAGACATGACTTAAAAATAAATATACAAATTACACATAACAATCATTTTTGTAATATTTCTTTTGCTAATAAAACGAAGGTTCAATACAATTTTGCAATCGGTACAAATCCACGCCTCCCCACAAGAAACACGCGCAAAGGAGAAAGGAGAAAACTGAGACGGGGTACTGAGGGAGATCTTTAAGATACGTCGCCATGGCAACACTTATTTCAACACATTTTGGGTAAAACCTGGTGTACACTGTACTCTCAATTTTATAGGCGTCTAATAATTTGTTATTTTATAGGGCCATAGCGCTGCTTTCAAGTTCTGTTATTGTACCGTAATTTAATTTACTATATACTATACTTCTACCTCATTAGGCATCGCCGTTATAACAATAATTGTAGAATCATTCATTTTTATATCCCTAAAGCATTAGCACTTTGAAGTTTTATTCTTATTGCTGTATAAAGGTTAGAACTAATTTTCTTGCAACCCAGATTGCAGTTTAGCTCCCTCGGCCAACGTATATCGATAAGGAAAATAAATATTCAAAAAGCGAAATAAATTAGAATTTATATAAATATGTCCTATTTCTTAAAAGCAAATCAAACTTTGGGCAGTGCTATTTACAACCGATACACTTCTTCATCTTAAAACAGTGAGTGTATCCAATGCCTTAACGATAGTGGCACCCACACAGGCGTATCGTGTACACACAGTAGGTATTAGGAGTATTCGGCCCAACCTCCCTGAACTTTCTGTTATTAAGCAAATGTTTTGTAAACATTTTGGGTACCTTTAGTTTGTTTCTGAATAGCTCGGGTGATAACTTTAAGCTCCTATGTATATAAACTTAGAATACTTGAATGTGGGTATAATAATTATTTTTCGTAATTCACACAGGTCACTTTTGAATTGACTATGTATTATTAGGCACGAGTGAGTTACGAAACTATTAGAATAATAAGCATAAGTCATAATCAATGAAATATATCTCAGTTTAACAACTGCAACTAACTCTAATATTAAAACTAACACTAACTAACTAAAATAGCAGTTAATGAGACGTAAATGCTACAAGTTAATTTTAAAATACTTTGATATGAAACTGATTGATATAACATAAATACACAGCCTAGATCATTTTGTAGAACCTTATTTTTTCACACTCGGTTACAAAAATAGTACGCAAAGAATGACGTCCCCACTATATAATGAGGAACAAGTCAATCAATAAATGGCTCCAAAAGATTCGCTCCAGATAATCAGTCAGTTTGAACCAAGGTTATATAACTTACCTCCTATTGGAAAGGAGCTACATGTATGATTATGATAAATAAAATTTTAAAATTATAAGACATTTAATTTTGTAGTTAATATGGGTGTTATTTAAAAATTAGATTCCACCGTTTCGTGAATGTCTGTGAATAAATATATAAATAAATACGAATTAAACAATCTAAAAGTAGGCCCATATCACATGTTTATATGTTATACCAATTAATTTCGAGTTTTATTCCGTAAAAAGACGATTACGATCCTCCTTATGTAACGACGAACTCTTCTAGAGCTTATCCGAATCTTTTCAGAACATCAGGGCTATAAAAGTATAGAGTTGCGGTCAAAAAGTTTTAAACAAGTGAACATAAATAGAGCAATGATGGTCCGCTCGCTCGAAGTTGGGGACAAATTGCTTGTCCGCTAACGACTTTGACTAAACTGCTTGCTACAACTTGAGATTACGTACATAATGTATTAAAATTTAATGCCTATTCAACCCAGTGACATTTGTACGAATATGAACCGTTTTATTGCGTTATATAAGAGTTATATTAGGGATGATTTGTAAATGTATATTGCGGGGTTTTATATACACCGACTAGTTAATTTGTACTACATTAAATTATTTTTGCGTTAATATGGCAAATAACTTAAAAGTTCAGAGTTCGATTCACATTGTGTGCACTCCGCCATTTGGGGTTGCACGTCGTGAAATATTTTTATACGAAATATTCTAATAACGCATTTATTGTTATCCTAATTAATTTTTCAAAACACAATATACAAAGAAACATCTACCACTCAAAACTAAGACTAGTTCAACAATCGTTTAACCGAAAATTTAATCAATAATTTACGAAAAGTAATTAGTAGTGCAAAACGAAACCATAAGTGCCGTATCTCACGTATCTTGTATATTATTTACAGTGAAATATTACTGAAAGTTGGGCGTCCGACGGCAGTTAAGGAGGAGTTCCGATGAAATATGTCTTGGGGTGGACTGGGGTGGCTTAAATTAAGGACGAAGCCTTAATCTGGCACCGGCTTACGGTAGGACTTATTAAGTAATTAAATTCCCCGTCTGTTCTTAATATAAGAGAGAATTCTTTTTTCAAAACGATGACGCAATAAGTGCTGTCTTCAATTGTTTTGTTTTGGAAATGTCATTTTTTTTTTTTTTTGTTATAATATAAAACTGAAGACTGTTTGACATCGCTATGCCAAGGAGATCCGTTCTCTCGAATTTAGACCATTTGTAGACGAAGCCTATATAGACTATATCTTATTATAATCACATAATTTAATAAGCTTGTTACTTCACAGAAAATAATATCGAAGCACATTTGACACACGGTAACCATTGGGTAAGCGATTAACTCGTGTTTTGGGCTAATACAACTAAATAAACACATGTCAAACTCCAATATAATAAATTAATTACAATGTTTTATATTAATGCCTTTGCTTTGGGGAATCTAGGCTATATTTGTAAAGTATCTCGAACACATGATTATTTACGATAGTTTTATAATGATTAAATATTGGCTTTTCTTGCGGTCTCACCCGGGTGAAATATGAGAGCATATTACGCGTGAGTTACATATTTTATATAACACTTGTTTAGATTAATAAAATGGCGAACTCTCCCAAACAGCGCACTACCGTTCCAGATCCGATTTTTGCAAAATATTTAAAGTCTCTTTTTCACACTAGATATTTTCAAAGTCTAAACGATCACAATAAATCAATAACTGCACGCTGATATTACTTAAAGTTGGAGATTGACGGACTAATAAGTGGGGGTGTGGCCCCAGGGGGCGTTGCACCCCTAGCGATAGGGGTCGCAGGGGTGAAGATAAGGTACAATTTAAGATGAAGGGGCGAATCGCAAAATGGCGAAATTCGATAATAATAATTATATACTTTTACTTTTGTAATTTTTGAAAATCTTTATCTGTATCGTACGTTGCCTTCTTATCCGCTTGATATGTATCCTGCTAATTCTTTAATTTGATAAATCTGAAAGGGATATCGACAGTAATCAATAGATCTGGGATACATAATAAGGACATCTACAATTTGTTTAAAACAGTAAGTTACCAGTATCTCCTAAAATAAATAGCTAAAATTACATTAAGCACGACTTTGGATAAGTTTAGCTCTCAGAACGCGGAACATTTTTAAAAATAAAAGCTATGAACAACCTTTACGGGCGAGTGAAGATTATTGAAGGGCCCGTGGACCACTCAAGGAAATTGGGTCATTTGTCCCTTCGCTCCCACTTCTACTTGCTTTAACTCTATTGATTTTATGATACCCTAGTATTTGAATCAATGTTTTAGATAACGTTTTATAGACCTATCGCGTTACAAAAGACTGTGTAAAATCAGATCGTGGACGAATTGTTTCGGACACGATATTCATTCGTCTTTATCAACAACGTGTAATCCAATTAAATTCATTTGAACTCCTTCATAACGGTTTTTAAAACAATTTATTTTAAATTCATACATTACTGTATATTTTTAAATATAATATATTAATAAGTTGTGACATTTCACACGATTGGACAGCAGCAAGTTGTTAAATGAATTACTTTATGAGTTTGTGAGATTCATTGTAATCCTAGTTTAATAATAATGTCTTTTGCGAGAAATAGCATACGATTGTAGCTCCTAATTTGCTTGCATGTGTATTTCAATAAATATAGCGCACAGACAGCCGAAAATCAATAAGGTACGCTCTGTTGGTTAGTCTGAATCGGTAACCACTGCGCCAACGGGGTCGTCTAGAACACGTTATCGTAAAATTATGAGCATCGCTTCTTCATTTGTGCTAAGTCAATATTCAATCAGTATTCGTACGATAATAATTTAATTAATACAGCCGGAGCTGATTCTTGTGGTAAGTAGATATGTATGTACTCGCCCCAGCTCTCGGCAGATGAACTATTACTTTCAAACTTCAGTTACATATAATACAGTCTTCACTGATATTAGTTTCCAATAATTTCATAGAAATTAAATACGGGCACGCTCGTCAATCATTTCAAAATTAATTCTCTCTGGTTAGGTTAATGAGTAATAAAGGTCTTTGTTTGCGTTGACATTGGCACATCACAGAACAAAAATTCAATAATATTCTGAAAAATAAGTTCATTGATTTTTGAGTAACTAGAATATAAATTTTCTTGGTTAGGTTATTACTGATTATTAAATGGTTTCGACAAATCAATACAACTCTTTAGTTGAATTACTTTCATATTATATTTTACTTCAAATGAATTTAGCGACGCTATATTTAGAAATAATAGACGTTTCGTTGCGCAGCCGAAACAGAGACAAGAGAGTGTGGAAAATTTAAATCCGACCCGCAGCTGTGAACTTGTGGGACCTTAGAAACAAACAAATCGTTCCACCCCCCAGGGAGGGGGGGTAACAGGAATGGCCGCCTTATACGACCACATCTTACAGGCCCCAATTCCTACTTCCTTTCCATTACACAGCCAGAACTGACTAAACATAATCGACGAACTTCCTTACGACTATACCCTTCCGGAATCAGCTCCACGCATAACCCGTCGATTGTCAACTTTATTATAACGTTTTAGAGCATATTTTCCGCTATCGTATCCTGGTGTAATAATCAATAATGCCCATTGTGAAAACGACTAAATCACTTCGTGTTAAGATCGAGATTTCAATGGCAATGTTTAATTTTCCAATTTTCCTGACGCTAAAGTAGTCGGCCGAGTTAAGAACAGCAGCGAACAACTTGCGACGTTAACCGCTCATGTTTGAATAGTTTTAGTTGTCAGAACTTGTTTGGCCGACCGTTGCGGGTTCTTACACAAAAGACGAGGGGGTGGGTGATGATAAATGGTGCTGTATTAGTATACGGACCTG
Source organism: Pontia daplidice (assembly GCA_963693355.1). Lineage (NCBI taxonomy): Eukaryota > Metazoa > Arthropoda > Insecta > Lepidoptera > Pieridae > Pontia > Pontia daplidice. The sequence goes on along the minus strand of CAVNZL010000138.1, from coordinate 8,958,996 downwards.
TTATATAGTACTTTTATGATCTTAGTTGGGTTGAAGTATAAATCTGCTTTTCCGGTCGGGATCCCTTGATGTTTATATTTAGTATTTCAAAATGGTTGGGTCGTTTTATGTTTTCACTATTAGTTCAAAGGTCAGGTTATATTTTCATAAACTATGAGCTACTTTGAGGAATTTGCTCCTGTTATTTATGGTACGTAGTTTGTATAGCACCTTTCAAAGAATTTGTTGATTGGCGGAGTTTTTATTATCTCCATATCTGCTTCTCTCTGATATATTTTAATGAGTACTTAAATTAATATTAATTTATTATCATTGGTAGGTAACTACAATGGTAGGTAAGATTGAATTAATTTTTTGTTACAAATTGGTGCTTGAAATCAAAAGTACTAAGCGTAGGGTGTGACAATTGTCACACGGCAATTCTGAGAACAATAAATGGCCGGAGGAAAGTTATATATCTCTGAGTGGTTTGGCAAGCCTTATCTTTTACAGAGCCAACACAATATTCATAAAGCGTCCGTCGACGGCAAGATTTTATTACAACGCGCCTCTAGAGTATCCCACTTTATACATTGTTCCACTATACGGATTACAAATCTTTCTACCTTGTCTAGTTGCATTTATTTCATATTTCTTCATTATTTGTATATAGTAAAGCATATAGATATATTAATAAAGATATACACATTATTTCATAATATCATCGCCTCGTCTCATATCAATGGCATCGCTTAATGGTGTATGAATGTGGCTAATGTATATTACATTACTGTGATCTTAAACACATATAATGTGATATGAAATATATTGTTAATATTATAAAAGTAGTAATTAATAAAACCCTCAATCTGATATGATGGTTTTTTGTGCGTTAGTAACGTAGTATACAGGACGTAGGCAGAAATTTAAAACACAATTTCTGTAACCTATATATACGAGAACGAACAACAAAAAGCACAAAAGGGTCTTACATACTGGAATGAACAGATTTCGCCAACTTATGTCTTTAAAACAAGACTACCATAAGACTAGGTAGAGTCGCATTTTGTTGTATCTATGTATAAAAAAATAAAATAAATAAAAGACTGTCGCGTATTTTAAATTTAATTACTATCCATTCATATTACCCCAAACGTCAAAACAACAAGTCATTGGAGGTGCGGTGCTTCATATCGATCGTAGCTCCGAACCATATTATTTTCGAGTGATAATTTTTTAATAGTGTGCCAGTCATTTCAGTTGAAAGAAACAACGTGTATATAGTTAACATATTGAATCAAACTTCCCTATATTTCCCCATCATACAAAATTACAAAATAGTTTTTATTTATAGGATATTTTATCGGTCCCCACCATTGTCAGTACATTATCAAAATAAAATATGTAATAGGAATAACCGCGACTGGACCTTCTTATAAATAAAAAATAGTCCACGATTGACATGATACACTCCAAAAATGTTATATAGTAAAATGTTTCTAAAAGAAACGCAGGAATTATTCCTGCTCTACATCTCAGTATCGATATTTTAGGGAAAATCATTTTTCGGGATGAAACTTGAAATGAACATCGAGGGAACTTGTCAATAGTACTTATACGGCTAGTAATCAAATTAAGGATGCTGATATCTTATATTTCTGTTAAAATGGTGTCAACTCTTTGCCGGTCAGGGCCGGTGAAATTTTCGGGTTTTAAAATACTGATTATATATCTTAGGGACGAAATCTAATAATTTACGACATTTTAAAATCTTTGCTGAAGTCGCGACCGGCGATTCAATATTAATATTTAATTAATATTATATTTTTTAGAAACTGAGTAGAGTTGATATGTGCGTGTAATTAAACATAATTTAATCAGCAACTGAGCTCATAGGGCTGCCTGCGTTCATGTTCGAGATGATTTTTATCGAAGAGTATCTATATAAAGAAAAACATGTTGAAGAGGTTGTGTTTACACACACTAAACCAGGTAAAATTTGGTATTGCATATTTTAATTTACTATAGTAAAACCGGCAAGTATAATTAACCAGTGTTACTTTGCGGAAGTCCAGAATACAAAACTCTAATTAGCCAATCTCTAAGCAATACTCCGCGAAAAAACCCACAACTACTCTGTGTCCGTTTCGCCCCGACACCGGAGCATCCTCAGGATGTTGCCTCTATGAACCGCGTTCGATGAGTCCTCATATTGACAAGTACTTTTTATATCTAAATTGGATGTAATTTTGCAATATATCTTATATATATAGCGTAGCGTATATGAGAAGTTTGCAGATAAATTATAAATATGTTTATTATTATATTATTATATTATTATCATTATAAGTTGTGTTAACATCATAAAAGAGGCTGTAAGCTTCCCTAGGGCTGGCAGACTGTGTGAAATATCTACTCATATTGCGTCTTAAGTTATCTCTCGTCTCTGACCTTAGGTCAGAATCGCCCTGCGTTCTCACGTCCAGCATCAAACGGGTTGCGTATCCAGTTTAAGATTTGACTGTTATCCTGAGAAAATGTGTTGTAAAACCTGTCTTCGATATAATACAAATCTTTACGATAATACATCTCGTTTTAAATTTGTTTATTTGTAACGTTATGAGTCAGGTCTGATTTTATACAAATCTATTTAGTAACTGCCTAATTCCCGCGTAGAATACACACTCTTATTTGAAAATAAAAATTACAAAAAAGAAACAAATTTTGTTTTGCAGCATCAGTCTCTCCGATCTCCCGATTTAGCTATTTTCATTAAAGTAAAAAGTTATTTAGAATCAATAAAGCTTATCATTATTATTTTCTTCAAAGTACATACACCACAATCAAATTATGTAGTAGTTATTAATTATATAAACCCAAAGTGTGTAACACCGTCCAATCAAAGAAAGAAAACCCACAATTGCCAGATTGTTGGGGGGGGGGGGGGAACCCCCCCCGGGGGGGGGGGGCCAAAAAAAAAAAAAAAATAAAAAATACTATTTTGTTTACTGTGTATAATGTTCAAAGCTGATTAGTTAAAAAAAATTAAGAATCACGATTCAAATATGGCACTTTGTGATAAGAAAACTAAAATAATATCTAGTTTTAAAAACCTAAATGCCAGGAATACGAACGGACATTCGAAATTGTACATGCTCTCATCCGTACATACAACAGAAGCGCAAAAGGTGTAAGATACGTGTGGGGGCAACGAAATGTTCGCGAGAGAGGGTTGAGGCTTACGTGAAGACAGCGAGACGAAGACGTGATAAAATCTATATGGAGTTGTTAACATAATTTTAGCGTGAGCATAAAATCAGACCAATGCAAGATCTATGTCGATATATTTGGATAACCGCTTTATTTTCTATTTTTTGTTTCAGGTCACATCGAAAAATGTAGCAATGGAAAAATCTCCCTCGTTGACGGTGTCTTCACTTCATTAGCATCGCTTATTTCCAATGCTTTGAAGACGTGGAATACAGAAGTAATAATATAAAATTATTATCTAATGATTTGGAAACATTTGGACAACATATTGGTAACATTCACGCTCACTTCACGCAGTATCAAAAGTAGCAGCTCCATATAAATCTATCAGGGTCCACTCGGTTGGAGTCCGGGCGACTTTCGTGAGGGTGAAAACAGTTTGAAAGTCGGGTCGGTATTGATCGAGTGTCTTGCCTCCCGGCCCCCGCACCCCGCACCAAGGAGAACCCAATTCTGAGGATCTGCTTATCATTAATATGGGGCCATTGGGTAGGTAATTTCAAATTTCTGTATACATACAGATTATTAAGGGTTGTGAAAAATATCTCACCTACTACGTGAAACTATAATCGAAGAATATGCTGGTTCAAGTTTAAATATAATTGTATGGTGGCATAACAAAGCCTACGATTGTAATGATATGTTAGAATATGTATGAAAAAATTTGTTCAAAATGAATTGAAATATTTAAGTCTTGACAGGAGATCATTTAGGAGATTGAATTAATTTAAAGAAAAATGGCTTTAAAACTCATCGAATTCTTTAAGAACAATGGGCTATTACAATTTCCTGCTTATCAATTTAGTGCGCTTGTTTTAAACGAAAACTGTACAAAAAATAACGCCAAATTTAAAAAGAATAACTCTGTCGGCGTTTAAAAATTGCCAGTTGTAAATAACACGCGGCGCGACGTTCGGAAACTGTATACTTTCGCCCGCGCTCGTCTTACACAGATGATTAATGTGTGTACGATGTTAATTATCCACTAGAGAACGACGATCGATTAAATGAAAAAATTACTTGTGTACACGTGAAGTACTAAATAACATAGATAATAGACAATTTGAAATGCGATATGTCATGTAAAGAAATGTCAATAAAAAATTATATATCTGTGGTCAAAGGAAATTAAGAACGAAGATTTATTAAGAATTAGGAAAAATTGATAATCTATTCTGCAAGAGACTGACAATTGAAATGCAAAATCGAATTTCAAGATAAGAATTTCACGCCGATACCCAATTAGAATTCCCTGGAGCATTTGAATTCCGTTCGTCCTTATCGAAATGTTCTATTTAACGCTGCCCAGAATAATTAATGTACATGCAACAAAGTGGGCATTAAGAACATGAAAGGGGCGTAGATCGATATGGTCTCCACTTAAGGCTTGCTTCTTGCGTGGGTGGACTGTCCGGTTTCGTTGCGGTGAATACGGGGGGTTTCTTCTTTCGTTCCTTAACCCCCCGACACCCTGCGGCTGTCCAGTTTAAGAAGAACTCTGAGAACTCATTGCTTGTTGCTTCACCGTGTAATTTATTACGACAATCGCGGGGAGAAAGGGGTCACATTATATTGGTAGTTTATATCTTCTTCCTTTCCTTGGTGGGTGGGATGGGTTGACGTTTGTATGTGTGAGTGGGTTCCTAAACTTTAAGACTGTTAGAGGGGTCGCAATCAGAACTAGCTAGTGCTTTTCATTAGAGGAGACGGTTATCACTGTACATGTTTTGTTTGACGAAGCGTTTGGGTAATCTCTTTGTTCATTTGCCTAATGCAATTTGATCCTTCGTTTAATAGAACTTATTCAGCTACAAACTAACAATTAATTACCATTATATAGACAAATTATATGAAATAGGTATCACGCCGATTGTGGACCAGAAATTATAAGATATAAAAAAATATAACATATCTCCAAAATTCAAAATTCAATTTATACAATCTTAAATAAAAATCTATATAAATTGCGACACAATGTTTTTTGTTAGTAATAAACAAGACGATACAGTCATCAAAAGTACATTTAATGTGATAAATACTACAAGTCTGGAAAAAGACCGTAATTTGCAGTAATTTAACAAAAGAAGTTAAAGTTAATTCTGGCTTTCGTATTTAGTATTCACAGCTGCGATCTCCACTTCTTTACAGACTCAATGTTGATAGCGCGTGGCGGGAATTCTTGATTGTCAGTTTAGAATTGCTTGACAAATGACAACGTTGTTCATAGAAAAATTTGATCGTTCGAAAATTAAGTTTCAATTATGAATCTGTCGTACAAATTATTATTTAATTGAAGATTAAACATTATTATTACGGCATATTTTTATTTGTTAAATATAGTATAGTTATTTAAATTGTATTTCGTAATATTTTGGAAATTATATACTACATATCATCATTCGTAACTATGAGAGAATTATGTGGGGATTTTTAGCTTCATATGTGATCCTAAACTTAGATCATTTGATTACTATGGATCAATCATGGTTTATACATTAGCATTGCCAGCCATAATTCGTTCATAAGTAATCTGAAGAAACATAAAATTTTAATAAAACCTCTTTACATTGGAGCTGTCTCTAATAAAGAAATTCCACTGCTCGTACACTCGGTTCGGACGAAACCCGTGGAAATCTCTAAGTGTCCCGCGTGAAATCGTAAACGGCCAAGCTCGCTGAATACAAAACATAGACCCTCCCCAAATCCCACCCGTCTTTGCCCTTCCTTAATGTAACAAAGAGACCCCTCTTATGGTTCAATGTGTTGGTCACCGACCGTGTGTGAGTATAGTTCTATCATAGTGTGTGTATATGAAATATTTGATATTAATTTCAAGGCCTGTGCCAGATAAGATTATATTTTAGCCTGAATAATTTTGTGATCAAAATAAGTTGGTTTTGCTATTAACATTAGAATTAAATCATACACAATTCAGTTAGTGAAAATTATATTTATTTATCACGAAGAATGCGAATTTAAATTATATATCGATAGCATATACTCGTACAACAATGTGTTACACATCATTATGCTTACCATTTTTATATAAGAGACGAAAATTGCATGCAAAATTGTAAATCTCTTTCGGGGATAAAAATTCGATTTAAATTTTCATTAAAGTCAAATGCATCTAACACAAATTATATTCAAAAGCGTCTTGAAGTAACATTGTAAATGGTCTCAGTCGACGCAACACAAAACACCTAAATTTTTCCCATCTATTTCCACTCAGGTATTCGCGTCTCGACTCAAATAGCTAACCTGTTAATAGCAGAAAAACCACGTCGCGGCTGCACTTTGCGGAAGGCGGGAAAGTGCAAACTTTCCTCGTGTGAAAAACTGCTCTCATTTAATTTATTTGCAATTTAAATCAACCACCATTTAACCGCTTTTTTATTACTTAACCTTTAGCAGTTTTAATTTAACATACATTTCTGATATCATTTCTAGATTATTAAGCCTATGTGGAGTGTTAATCAATTTATTAAACGATATAATAATTAAATTTTTGCAAAGCCACTTGTGTTATAACTTTTGCCTACTAGAGCAATTTTGTGCACACTCAACTTTTAAAGCTCAATTTTTAAACTTTTAAAGGAAGACTTGAGTTCAAATCCCGGATGTGAACTACTTTCTTATCGTCACGTGTGTCACGAAGGATATGTGTCACCTCCAGATTATTATAAATTTAATTCCTCAATGATTATATTACGAAAAACATTCATTAATCACACTTAATTGAAAAATAATTTGACTCGTATATCTTATTAAAATTACGTACTAAATATAATTAAAACAATTTATTTTCGTATTAATAACACAAGTATTACGATAAATTAACGCAATATAACGCTTGCTTCATATAACGCAATTAAAGAGAAAATTAATAATTTACTTAATAATATTTAATCATTTTTGGACATACAAGTCTTAGGAGAAATTATTTACTAAACACGTCCGCTACGACGTAGCATGAATATCGTAGCAAAATTAAAATTGTAATACAAATCAATTACTCATAGTTCAAAATCAATACCTAAAACTATAAAAACGAACTAATAAATTCAAAAACTGTAGGAGATAAAACAAAAGCAACTAAAGGATAAGTAGTATTTATTATATGAAATTATTAATATCCGCGGTGGCGGTGCGCATTTCTATAAAACTGTCTTAAGCTAGGTATTATCTGTCGGTTATCATTAAGCAGCTCACAGCCCAGGCGGGAAACTGAGGGAGGCTGGAAGAATCGGATATTTTTGTACATTTATATTAAATTATTTCCATCCTTCGCCTGTTCATACGATTTGCATATTTCACAGAAGACGTATTTCATACTGAGATACACTTATTTTTTATACGTTTCTATTGGACTTGAAGAGAATGTTGAAGTAGTTGAAAATGTATTAAAAAATAATATTCCAAATTAGAAAACTGATTTCATACTGATAACTCTATGCATATTCATACAGTTACAATGCGGAACTAAATATTAAATTATATACAATATAAAATAATAAAATTAAACATATAATTTATATACAGAAAATAGGAAAGATTTTAGTTTTTTAAGCAATAATAATAAAATATTTTTTTTATATGGTTTTCGAGTAAAAAATGGATACAAGGTGTATGAATGAAAAATTTACATTAACCCCTTTATTGCATACCCTATTAGCATAATGAAGCCGGATTTCGGAAGAGACGAACATAAATCAGACAAGTGGAAACGAAATTCGCAATATAAAATTGTGCAAATTTTTTTATTACTTCGACCATGCTTAGGTTCTATACATATTGGAATATCATTTTAAAAATATTTTTCTCGAATATAGATATGAAATATTTTTTTAATTTTCTTTAACTTTAATAGGGGTCACCCAAAATTTCATTGGAAAGACTTACAGTACTAACCGTGATTTGTTAGTACGTTTGTGATATTAATTATCCTTTTCGTTCCATGATAGCCAATTGTTGATAATAGCATCAAAAGAAATAATTAATAATAATAATAAAATTAGTACGAACCAAACATAGTTTAAAATAAAATTAAAATCAGGACACTGTATACGAATAATATTTAGTGAGACGTGTTTTGCCATCTATTGCCGAGTAGAAAACATAAATTTTTTTCTATTTGACACTAGGTGTCAGTGCATATAGTTCAGTAACAAATCACTAGAGGCGCTTTACTAAATTTTGTAGTGACATCTACCATCGAATAGATTTCGGTTAACTGGTACTTGGTTTAGACCAAGATAGTTTAACCATTTATTTCAGTCTCAAAAAATACCTATAAATTTACAAAGAAAACCCAAAAAAATTAAATCCAATGTTTACTGACTTTAGCAAATACAAATTTGTCAATTGAAATATTAAGTTTATTTATCTACAAGATGTAGATTTTTTTTAAACTTTTCGTAAATATCAAAAACTAATAAATATTCAAATAAGTAGTATTAAATATAGTGTGTTTTGATAAAGCGTATGTTAAATACCTCAGCTGCTGGACCGGTCCACCCTTAGCGCAATATAATAATGCCCTTGATGTTATTCAAATTTAGATATTCCTAAATTTTAAAGGATTTTAAATATTATCTCGAAACGAAATCGATATAAATAAAGCTATTTCCCTTTTTTTATACTTCCGTTAAATATAACTTGTAAGTTATAATTACAAAAAATGTTTTAATATTAGTGGCTATTTCGGGACAGTGAACGCCTAGCAGCTCAATTTCAATATTTAACTAATCGTTTATAGTTCGTTGTATTCATTGCAAAAACAACATTTTGTGCGTATTATGTTTTAAGATAGTTAAATATTGGTGCCATTTATAAATGGTTTATTTGGATTAAGACAACATTAACTTTCTTTATCACTGAAGTCCCGAAACTTTTTCAACTTATAAAATAAGAGTTTTTTTACTATATTTGAATTCTGCAAATTGACACAGATGAGATAATTTAAAATATATCTTAAATTATCTCATCGTATCTATATAGATAAGAGATAATTTTGAGATAATTTCCAAGTTATATGGCGAAATTATTATGGTAACAATAATAGCGTCAGCGTTTAATGACCAAACACCAAAAAATATCGAATTTTCGATCAATAAAAAAACTGAACGACTTTGTTTTGAGCGCTTTCAATTTATTCTTTTAGCTTTCGGATCGTTTATGTAACCAAATACTTTTTTATAACGACTAATCATTAATTATTTTACAAAACAATTGTTTTACTAACAAGATGTTTAATGTCAAATTATAATATCATAGCTTTATTGTTTACTTTTGTTGTTAGCGGTAATCTTTCCGTAAAAAGCTCTGCTTTATTTAAAAAAGTTCGTAAATATAACGTTAGTCGGAATATAATAATATGTGAACAAAATGTCGTTATAGGCCACGAATTATCTATGTCAACATATTCGATGTTCCAGTTAAATTGATACTCGATAGGTATTATACAACACCAAACAACGCGGCGAGTAAGGAAATAAAAGAAGTGTCATACAGTCGCGTACAAAATTGTAATATATTTATATTTGTAATATTGTAATAAACTCAATATATATAAAAATCTCCTTAGTTATAATATGTAATATCAGTTTTTAAAGTTGAATAAACAATTATTTTAACATGTAATTATGATAATTACTAATATTATGGTGAATTTGTCAATTTTGCTGATAGATTATCGATTATTCATAATACCGCATTTCTTTTAATTCAAAGGTTACATTTTTGAATATTATTTTCATGATTCTTAAACATATTTCATTCATTCTTATTGTCAATATTATTCATTGACAACTGAAATTGAGATTTGACAATTGACATGTGATTTATAGTTTTGTTAAATGTATTCATCATATAATGTAATAAATTTGCACGCCAGTGGCATAATTGTATGGTCAAAAGGTTTTTAAATAATTTGAAAGTTATAATTTGGTATAATTAAGATCTTATATCTATTACGTATTTACAGAATACATTTGCGTGTAAATTTAAAAACCTTCTGAAGATGTTTTGTCACAGGCACAGTCTGTTCCAAGTAACTTTTAAGATAAAGATTCGATTATTAAACTTTAAACATTTTTCACCTTAAAATAAAAGTTGTTTGGAACAGCAGTAGTTTCTATTTCATCTTTGTATTTATATAATAAAGTCATTCGGCCGCTTAAATTTTCGTTTCTTTTTAACACTTAATTATATTATTGTAATCCTAATGTAACTCAGTAACTTTGTTTATGAAGGAGGTTGGTTTAATAATGCAAGTAATTATTGATTTGGAAGTATTAGAATGTCTCAAACAAATATAGGTCTACCTCAGCTCGCCATGGGCGTAAAAAACTAAACTTCGACCCTATCGACCTAACTCTAACGTAAGAACATTTCAACACGACTGTACCTGTTGAGCTTAATTCCCACACGGCATTCAGTAAAAATCGAATAAATCAAAATAGCTGATAGTACAAAAGTTTATTCAAAAAACCAGTTCTAGATCGCAGCATCCGCGGCCGCGGCCATCTGGACTCCACTTTTGTTTGAAAACGACAATTTTTGATAACCGGTTCCCTTTTGATCCTCAATGGGTTTTAGGTCATAAACGGATTTTAAAATTTAGTTCATGATCGATTTCGAAACGAGATGAGTGTGTCGGACGAAGGTAAGCTTTTTTATTTTTGTGCCGGCTATGAGTTTTTGCCAAACAATTTTTGTTTCCAACACGACGAAGGTATTTTGTCTACAAAAAAGAGCTTATTAGAACTTTTGTATATACAATTTGATGATATACAAATAGAATTGTGTGATGTTTTTTGCGGTCTGGATCCAGATCCTTATTACACACTATTCTTCGATGATAATGGTATCAAAGTAATTCTTCATTAAGTTAAATTATTTCAATCGTGATACTTTCATATTGTACGCAGTGTTATAGCTGCGTAATATATTGTATAGTACCTTTGGATTACGACAGTTTAACGACAATTATACGATAGCACACGAATTAGAAAATCCAACCACCGAACTTTCCAAAGACGTCCAATACGTGGCTCCTGTATTTGAGTATCGATTTTAAGATCCCCTTTCTCCTATTATTATTTTTTTACATAACAAAGAAAATATAAGGAGGAGTTCGTAAGGGCCAAGCGCCCCTCGCGAAATGTTTGCGCGTGTGCGTCGGTGTAATTGCGAATAGTGGCGTGCGTTTGTCTGCGTGCAACTTTGAGACGATCGACGGAGTCGGGCGAAATAAGGGGTGATTTGTGAAGCGAACAGCTAATCTTGAACGTTGGTAAATAGACAACAATGTACATGTCGCCTAGTTAATGATATATCTACTACTAAATCTATCTATCTACTAAATACCTTATTTTGATTAAATTTTGTGTGCAAAATTATTATTTTTATACGGACCTTTATGACAGCCAATTCGTTCGTAACCATTAAAACCAGCCGTCTCAATGACAAGTTTCAACAAAGGCAATTATTATAAAGACAAAATATTTAACCGCTATAAGTTAATCAACTTAAAAGGGAAAGACAAGTTATGAGATTTCAGTAAATTATTTGAAATTATATTTGAATACTACTATATAACTAAACGTGTATTTGCTTTCTTCCTAGGGGCAAAACTTTAATATACATTTAATATTTGTAGAACCGCAATGCTTTTCGTATGATTGTGATGTGAATGCTTTTGAATAAAGTAATAGCATAACCATTAATAAAAAAAAGATTTCTTTAATGTCATTAAAAATATACTGCAGACAATCAAAACACCTCGGTCGAGCTATAAGAAAATAGGGGCCAAAGAAAGCGTCTCTTACCTTCCCCCTTCTTCACGCACACCACCAAGGACATTTGTGTTTTTAAAAATACTTATACACATATATAGCTTGAGCTATCAATACATTCATTAGACGCATTTCTTTGATACAGCCAGTGCTTTTAGCGAACGAAACTACAAAATATTATACGCAACGATATTATTTTGACAAGCAATTTTGGACTTTATTTTCTATCACGTAGTTCACGCCATTTCCGAGGGCGAATAAAGTAAAGTTTGCGGAGAAATAATTGCGTCTTTACTTGGCGACTTTTTTTTTTCTTTACAATTTTAGCAAGGGTAAAAAAGTGTGTTCGTTTGATGTGCGTCTTTAAGATGGATTTGGGAAGGGTTGTGCGTAGGTACGAATCTAAACATCAGTATTTTTATATAATTTAACTGTGTTTTTGTTGACTTATTTATAATATTGTATAAGATCATGCTCGCCTTATTTATTATTTGGGTAAAAACGGGACTCTAGTACTGAGACTTCATTTTTGTATACTGCGCTGAAATAATGTGTAGTCAAATTAATTGTCCAACTTTCTCGTTTTTGATAATATCTTAATATTACTGTAGATTTCAAGTTTAATTATTTTCAATTTAAACCTAGTTGATATATACCTTAATAAAAAATTAAAATATTTATTTTTAAGTTTTAAATATCTTGGAAATTGTCAATGACTGGACTGTAATGAAAAATTATATCGCATATAGGTATAAAATGTTGTCTCAGACAAATCAATTCAAATTCGTAGCTAAGAGGAATTTAAGGGGAACAAACCACTAATATCCTAGACACAACTATAAATTATAATAAATCGTCTGTCTTCAACTGCCTATATGATTTACCCTATCACATTGTTATTGCCTTGTATATCTCGCTCACAAACTTTATTTTATTTATGATTCATAGAGACACAAAGGCTTGCCTAAAACCTTCTACTATATCTTAAATGCCTTTCAAAAAAAGCTGAAGTTAAATTTGCCACGTAATTTTTTATTAATGTATTATCAAACAATGTATTATAAATATCCAGTAAAAAAATATGTACTTAGATTTACTAATGACTAATTCTATTATTTTTTTAATTTACCAGTAAAAAATTTCTATATATATTTCGGATCGCTTAAGGCTTTGGCTTAAGGCTTTCGGGGGGCTATCTATGTCAACGGTAATTATTAGGGTTATTACCTTCATCTGCCGATGGATGAGTCTTCTATAACTTGAATGAAATAGGGTATAGAACCAAACTTGTGTTAAACGCCAGTTAATAGGAAGGTTAACTTATTAAAAGACTTAATATTTTCATATAGAAGTTCACTCGCAGTAATGAATATAGCCGATTTAAATCCTGTCGGATCGGACTGATACGGAGAAAAAAAAGATAAAATTGAACCCAATCAGCTCATTTGTTCTTGAGATAAAAATAGTGGAACTAACACGAGTCTCCCTTATACATAAAGTAGTTTATAATATTGTCTTTTATTACATTTATTTATATATTACTAAAAAACATAACTATTACTCATTTAAAGAAAAACAGTTTGCCAACGGATAAGTTATGTATTTAACAAAAATTTAAGTATATTACATTATTTTTAAAAAATTCCGACGTTTCGCGTGTTTTACAGCGTGCGTGGTCACGGTAGACTGCAGACAAAAGGTGTTAATTGTCAAAATAAGTGTCGTAGCTACAGAGGGTTTATGTGCTATCTGTATTTATTGCCCCGGAGATGATATCGACTAAAACCGGAAGGATTTTTACAAAACTCCATTCTAAAAAAACAATCCGGGAAAATGTTTAGTATGGTTTATCAGCTTGAGGTATTGTGTTTAAATCGCGACGGTGTTAAACTAAACACTTCATCATGAGAGCGGTATATCTTATAAAGTATCAGTGTTTTTTCGGATTAATAAGCTTCATGGATATTAATACTGATTTAATTACAAATCTATTCAGCGAATGCTCGTGAAACGGATGTGGTCTGCTACTGAAAAGGCGACCTGCTGAGACGAACGGCTTGGACGTGGGTTGGCCTAGACTTGGCACAAAGTACAAACGTAGGCTTAAAATTTAGGTTCCTGCAAATATCCTAGGCACTTCGTATAAGCCGTGACTGCTCATATCGAATTAGCAGACATCGACTCCCGGTATTAGAATTAGTCAAATGAGTTTATTTCGTGGCTGTGGTCTGAGTGTTTTAATATATATAATAGTGGTTTTAAAGTTCATGATTGTCGTTGTACTAAATAAGCATAATATAAAAAAAACTTACCTTAACCGTACGAAGAATTATCAAACGCAAATGTTTTAGAGCAGAGTTGTTTTTAAATCTGGAAAGTGAATTTATTAACTATAACTTTGTTTTCATTCGATTTCAAACCGTAGATTTATTTATCCATCAGTTATAATCAACATACATGTTACAGCTAAGCTTCGCTAAAAGTCTATAACTTATGGCGTAATATTTTAGCTATTTATTATTAATACTATTCGGTGTATGAGCACTGTCTATGGAAAACGTGAGTTATGTTGTGTCTAACTCAACTATTTTAACCAAACTACGTATAAGACTACCTATTGTAAAACGTTACCTATATCTATTATTAAATCGTAAATTTCAAGGCTATTCAATGTTTAGAGTCATGCTCTTTTTCATTATTGATGAATTATACAATGCAATGCTTGAAACTTTAAGATTGACACCTACAAAACACAGTATACGAGTAACATATCCATACTTATGTTATAACACTGAAAAGTTGATCCCTTCGCCATGTCAAGCACCGAGAAACCGATGACAACATCTGAAGTTGTTACTGCTACGTTGCTCCTTGCTTATAATTGAGATTATAATTATATAACATAGGTTTTTTATATTTATAAGTATGAAATGTAACTACGGAATTTATTAAAATAAATTTGTAAATAACAAAAACTAATATTGTACGATGAACGCAGTTATTTTGCAATACCTAAAAAGTCGATCTACTTATTTGTAAATCACCGGATCTAGGGGAAGACACCCTTCAAATATACTCAATGAAACGAACGCTGAGCTCGCTCTATAAATCCGCATTTCGATATGAACCGCCTATAAATATAAATCTCCATCCACCCCTCAAAAAAATGGCGGCATCTTGTCTTTATATTTTCCTTATGTAAATGGAGATGAAATTCAATGAGGCTAAGAAACTTTCCCGCCACGGCGCCGTTCCCCGGCTATGCACAGACTATTTCATTTAAACGTCAGACATAGGGTATTTTAAATTGTTTGTGAATTTTTATTATAAAGTGTTAAATTTATAAAGAATATTGAAAAGTATTGTAAGAACAAACCGCTTGATATGCTTAGGTAAATAGGCTATAAAATGACACATCGAATCGACATCAATCGAATCCATAAGTTTTTAATAAATGTACAATAAAAACCTTTTGATTTTCCCTAACTTTCTTTTGAAAATATCTGATCCTAATTGCTGACTTACAATTACATGTTTTATAAATAACTATTTATAACAGATATTATTTCCGCAATATATAAGTTATAGGAATAATTGCGGTAACATCTCAATATTATTGTCGCAAAAAAACTGGTTAACGATAATTATAACAGTCCATGAATAATATAAATAAAAAATATATTAAACATAAATAATATAATAATACATAAATTTATTCTCATTCGTATTGAGAAACCTGTAATACTGAGAATAATTCATTGCAAATGTTCAAGAATATACTTGAGCTAAGACTAAAGTAGTTGCCAAAATTTGTAACGGTACAGTCAGTAACGCAAATTTATTACAAATTATTTTAAATCGTTTAATATAACGTTAATATAATGTTCATCGTAATCTTTTATAATGCAATTTTTACTAATGCTTATAGAAAAGATATAACTTTAGAAAAATATCACTATAATATTATTTTCGTAGAGGAAACAATACACAATTAGACATACATACAATAAAAAAAGATATCAAAATATACTAAAAGAATTGTTAAATAAAAATCACTTGTGTTTTAAACTAGTTATAATATCGCAAACCAATGTTACAACTTACAAATTTTCACGTCTGTAATACAATAACATTTTTATGCGAATGCTCTGGGCGGAAGTCTTGCTCCCTCATCACAATGGCTCCACCGGTTTCCGAATCTCCCCTGAATGTACTACTTCCTTGGCCTTCGTGCCTCATAAATTATAATACTGTATGCAAATTTTATTTGTTGTATATCACATATACTATTCCCTCCTCTATAACTCACGTAAAGGTGAATAACATTGCGACCTTAATGCGATGAAATAGGGTAAAAAATCTAATTTATATTTTGCTTACGGGGCAAGATTAAAGCTGAGACAGCTCCTACTTTCAGTTGCTTTAACGGTTTCCGTTTTGTATCAAATTGTCGTTTATTTTTATTTCAGGACACGACAACTCAAATGCTCTATGTATTTTTCCTTTAAATATCATTTTTATTAATTAAAGTGACGAAAAACGTAACAATTACAAAATATCTGTAATTGATATTTATATATATATTATATGCTAATGATACTATTCTTGTAGATGCAAATTTGATTTGCCATTATCCTAGATTAAGTAGATTCTTCTGACTTAAACACTTTGAAGGGTCTTCGAATGGTTGTCCCTTTCAAACGGGATGATGTAGTGTCATGTTAAACAAATTGGTTCCTGTTTGGACCGTCTCAACCTACTTTAATTTCTATCTTGCGTAAACGGTAACCAAACTTTATAATAAAATATTTTAAATTTTACACAAACAAGTGCACATCATAAAACGCGAATATTTCCTCGTTTCCATAACATTTTTAATTTATGCACCGCTCTTTCTTGATAGTAGCGAGATGGCTTTATCCCATAGCCTTCCTCAGTAAGGTATAACACAAATATAATTTTATTTTTATAGAATCGGGCGTAAACGGGTAGGAGGCCTACCTGTTCTTAAGTACCACATATCGTCACTAGCAATGCCGGAGGGCCCGAAAACGCGTTGCCAGCCTTTAAAATAAAGGTTTTCCTTGAAGGTCCCTCAGACGTTTTCGTTCGGAAATACATCTATTGTAGCTGGTTTGACAATACGGTGGTAGTGCCTTCTGAAACTCAGTAATGTAACGGGGCAGCTGTTACGGGTGGATCTTCGACGAATCGCACGAATCTTCTTCAGTTGCAATCAATTACCACCAGTTCCTGATATTAAATACCACACACACATCAAACAAAATCTTCAGTTTTTCTTCAATATCTATATAATTTAGCTAAAAGCTAAAATAACTGATCATGCATCCTTGCCAGGCCGAGGGGGCGGGGGCGTTACTTCCGGCGGAAATGTTCCCTTACCTTCCTTTAAATTGCCATCCAGATGGACGCAATCACATTCGGGCGACCATTTACTTATAGGAAATGTCTATCAGCCATGAAATGATTATCTTTATTGATGTTCAACTATTTAAAATAACCTTGAAAATTGGCGGAAGAGAGAAAACACTTAACATAATTGATATCCAGCAATATTAAAATACCTTGTTCTAAGTATTATATTTATTTCGTCAAAAAAATGTTTCACTAAGGAGACTATGACAATATCTGCAGAATTTATTCCTTTTCAGAGACTACAATGATGCAAAATACCATGTATTTATTATAAATACATATATTGTATATTTATTATATATATTTTACATATGTTTATATTTTTCGAAAACAATAGCCCTCTGATTCCTATTAATCCAAATATTGTAAATCCAATGAAGCAGTTTTCTATTTATTCTATTTCCTTTTAGCACATAGTTTCTGATTCGGATACAATAAATTAGTTCAAGTACCAGCAGTATTTTAGCTCTATAATACAGTATTTAGACCTTCGTCCAATCGAAGATATCTCATTTCCATTGAATTTCAAATTACCTAGTAATAACTCGAACAACTAAGTGCCTAACAACTGGCTAAGTGAAACTTCGGCAACAATTTGTATCGTTAACTTAATTTGTTAGACAATATCGCTGTACAGCAATTACCGTTCAAGACAAACTATAAATCTGGGCAAATTCTCTCAACTATTTATACAATAAATCCAATTGCCAACTTGGTAAAGACCGGACTTACAGCTGAAGAAAGATTCGACGAGGTTCGTGAAGACAAGTGTTTCATTTGAGTCGATAATTTTCTATCGATAAACTAAATGTGAAAATAAATATTACAGTTACAACATGTCTATGCAATTCAGATTGCGCTTTCTACCCGTGAAGTATTTAAAAAATCAGATCCGTATATAACTACAGACTACATATAACACACTTACAATTTACTATTCCGTAGGAAAATTATTTAACTTTTAGATATATTTGAATTTGTATTTATCGTATTTTAAATGATGCTTGTGTAGTTAAAATTACTTTAGAAGACTGAAAAGTAAAAAAAATACATTACTATTAGCGATCAATGACTAGTTCACCAAACTGTTTCATAACTATGTGTCCAAGTATTAACAATATAAGTCCGCAACTTACCGGACCGGCCTTGCTTACGAAGTTCATCGTAGTTTTGCTTGCAACACTATAAATGTTTATGATACGGTCCAGTAATCACCCTTGAGTCTATGATTTTGCTATAATCTTTTAATACTGACATATATGGAGAATATAATAAGTTTAACATTTATAATGAGGCTTTAAAATACTTCAATCGAGCCCACAACCGAGTGAATATTCTCGTATTGTATGGAAGTCCTCTTAAATATAAAATGTTGTTACTTATCCGGAAAAATATCATTATCGAAGAAGCGGTGGGTAAATTGCTTATTCCTTCTTTGTCTTGTTATATGGTATTTAACTTCTTTAGTTTTTGCCCAAATTAGAATATATAAATATTTTGTTTTACAAGAGTTATCAGTTGTTCAGCAGATCAATAAAAAAATAAATAGTTTATATATCATCTCCGCGATAACCAAAACTATATTTGTACCACGAAAATATTAACTTAAACTTACAAAGTGTAAGCTTATTACATAGATACGTAGGGTAACGGGATCTCGAAATTATCTTCGCATTGTAAAATGAATGATCACAATTATATGTATAGTTGTTAAGTGACCCTCCGTCTGGTGCATGTTTGCCATAGAGATTCAGTTAAGAGGTCTTTGAGTGAACATTATTGACCACTCAAGATACTACAACGTTCTTGACCAGTTTAGGGTTGTTATTACACTAAAAGAAGACATATTATTATATGTCTGAAACCCAGCTGGTGCGATTCACCACCCGGTACAGTCAACATTTAATACAAAAATCGTTTTATATATATTAGTTGTTCTAGCAGCTCTTACACAAGCTTTAAATGGAAAGCTAGGTGATGACAACTGAAATGCACCATTGTATTATCTGAACTAACTTATACAATTGAGTCTAATTTGTTCAGAATATCATTTATACCTGTGATATAATAAGAAAATAAAAGATTAGTCAAGTTACTGCATGTAATATTATTTATGATAATTATGACTAGCTACGAACTAGTAATCAAACAATTCTCACATTATTAAAAATATTGTGTTCCATAAAAACGTTAAAATAATAGATTAAAGCGAGCGAGAACGGCAAATACAATGATTAGGAAAGAGACACACGATTGATTGTGTTATACAAAGCCGCCATTTACGCCCAATAATAATATACGCAACTAGAAAATTATAAACTAAAGACTATATATGTGTTGAAAGTGATGTTCTTCGAAAAACCACCTACTATGGTTGTATAAACTTTTTTAAGATGTATGTTTGCATTTAGAATGTTATTTAGTGTAATAAATCATTTAGTAAACTCTTAAGGAAATTGCCAACCCTGCTTGGGCAGGGGTAAATTTCTCCCCTACTAATTTGCTAAGATTCGTGCAGCCCGCATCTTTGATTAGGAATCTATGCGTCACAAAACGGCCCGCGTATCGGTTGCTCATTTCAATCGATATATGTATAACTATTGACTTTATATACTTACAAAACCTTATTTCAAATAAAATACTTTGTTACGTGAAACGCTTATTATTATTACTATTGTTAATTATCTGGTCGGATAAATAGTTTATAAGAAACTTATAAATGCCGTTCTTTTAAATGTTAACGTTTTTAGAACGGTATATAAATGTGTAATACTCGAGATAATAAAAGACAATATTAAGTCAAATTTAATTGAGGTAAAACTTAAATATACATTGAGAAACCATTGAAATAGCTTATTTCAATGATAAGCATCAATAGCATCTATAGCTTAAAAAATATATGCCAAGTAAATACATTCCTGCTCACAAACATTTGTATGCGTTACTAAGCTTTTAAATATAGTCTGCATACGTTCGGTTCGCCTGATATCGATGGCAATTCTAATGTACACACTTTAAACTAAAAATCTCTAAATTTAGCTTTCCTGACCGGTCAGACATCCGTATATGCGTCTGTATATTTCCAAATTGACAATATTAAACCTTATTGCTAACAATTTAGAAATATACAGAATAGGTTACGCTCTCTAAAGCATGTTTGACAGGTCTAAGCTAAATTAAGAGTTTATAAGCTCAGATATAGTACAATGTTATCGCCGCCCATATATAATAACAGTACCAGAGAGTTGGCTAGCGCGTCGCTGGTTGCTTTTAGGCACGGTATGCTATTTTCTTAAAGGTTCCTAAGACGTTTTTGTTCGTAAATACCTGTATTGGCTAGTTCCACTATGTGGAAATATAACTATAAGAGATTCTTTTAAGCTTCTGTTTAGCAGAATAACTATTATCGTATTGATAAACTGTATCACCCTTATCAGCGATAATTTAAGCACCTGAGCTCATAAAACTTTGATGAAGCTTTTTGTACGATCACAATCACCTATGAAATCAGTTTGACCGTGATATCTATCTAGATATCACGGTCGTATCATATAACTTAATTCTTTGGATAGTGAAGCCAATATTTTATATAAGGAGAAATGTTTAGATTTTTGTGGTGACATCTAATGTCGAATAGCAACAACCTTAAATACAAAAGTTGTAACAATATGTATAAAGCATTAATAATACATAAAATAGAGTAAAATAACTTATTAATATAGTTTTACAATAAGGCTAGAAAGATTTAGTGACATATAAATATTTTGTTAATTTTCGTCGCTTCTTAAATACTATTTCTACATTCAGTGACATCAGAAAAAAAGAATATTCTTTCACATTGACAGTGATTAAATTTTCTACTGAAAGATGTTTTATCGAAAGAAATATATATTTAATTAAATTATATTTATCGAATGTAACATGATTAGACGCAGACTGTTTAGAATTGTAAGTACATATCTGCTTAAAAATATTGTAAATTATCCTATATTTACGAATACTAATCAATAGTATCTTTAGATCGCACAAGCAAGCTCTCGGTATATAGAACGATATGACGTCGTATTTCTTAAATATGGTCTTCAATCTGTGGTCCAAATATCAAGGTTAGCAATAATTATGTCCTTTATTTTTAAGTTAATCACTCTTTAAACACACCGCTAGTTGTGTTTAAAGAGCCACGTACTATATTTACACACCTCTTATAAATGCTCTTAAATAAAACGTTTACAAATATGATATATAATAGACGAAGCTGAAAGGAAGCAAGCCTTTTTAATATAAAAGCGCAATATGAGACAGCAGAGAGATTTGTTGACGGTAATTGTATGATTCCTTTTAGGTTTACGAATAACGTAAAATTACCGTTATGGAGCCACCAGAGAGCTATCCATACGAGCAGATTTCTACACGCAGTCGAAGAAGTGAAGGCACCGAATTTTCCAGATTCTGTATCCAGTGGAGATATAAAGTACATTTATTTTCTTGCATAACATTTCGATTTATATAGCAAGCGGATTAGGTATAAAATTTTGTATTTTTTGGCTAAAAGGTTAATAAAAAACGAAGGAGATGCAGTGGCAATGGATGAGGTGGTGCTTGAGATTGAGACTGACAAAACAGCCTTGCCAGTGATGTCGCCAGGCAATGGGAAGATCGTCAAAATGCTCGTTAAAAATGGACAATCCGTCAAATCTCAGCAGCCTCTGTTTCAGGTATTTTTATACTTTGCATACAATAATATTTTTATTACGTTGTTCCTTCAGCTTATAATATAATTCATAAAGTTTCTATGGACGGTGACGGTAATAACTATGTAGTACAGACAGTTACAATTAAAATATGTTTTCCATTTGAGTGTTGATAAATTTATATATATTTTATGAAAATATATTTTGTACCATATATTTAGGTCGACGTAACAGGTGTGGCACCAGCAAAGCCTGCTGCGGCGGCAGCCCCAGCAGCAGCACCAGCTAAGCCCGCGGCTGCTCCTGCAGCTGCGGCCCCTGCTCCCGCCCCTGCTGCCGCGAAACCTGCTGCCGCGGCGCCAGCAGCAGCTCCAGCCAAAGCTGCAAAACCAGCTGGCCCAACTGTAAGTTTGGAGGCGTAAGGATTATTTATGTTACAGAAAATATAATTAATATTGTTTTGAAATTTACTGACGTATTTACTTGTGATTTAAATGGTACTCAATGAAAGATATCTGATGATTTAGGAATTAATAACATACAAAATTCAGAAATATCATAAAAATAAATAAGGGAATATTCGTAATATTTCTTAACAGAAACATATCGGCATACATTCCGTATTTCTATTTAACACATTATTATTATATTTATTAGGTCACGATTGGGACGTCCTGCGTTCAAATAGTTAACTATCATGTATAATTAAAACTATATACAATTTTCAGTTGGCCGCCCAAAAACTTGGCGACCCAACACAAATGATAACAGGCTCTCGAACAGAGTTCCCAGTTCCAATGAACAAAATGAGGAAAATTATCGCCGAAAGACTCAAGGACGCACAGAATACTTGCGCTATGTTGACAACGTTTAACGAATGTGATATGAGGTATATGCTGTTATGCAGAACTAACTTAACATTGTCGTTCATAGCGGTTTCACCTATCTTATCTATCGACCTACGGGATCGGAAAAAGTAGCGCACACGATGACAGATTCTCTACGAATGTATGAAGTAATGTAAAAAACTTGAACAATCAAATCTTTTCTTTTAAATAAACATTGATATGATTTTTAATCTTTATTTAATTGAATTACGTCCAGTCAAACGACCAAAACATTGATATAGAACTTATACTAAAGTTAAAATTTACTAGATTCTAAAAACATCTACTAAAACATGAGGAAAACAACTAACGAAGAACAACTGTCAACTTCTTGAAAACATAAAACTAAATACATTTAAATTAAGAATTTAAAAATCATCCACGATAATCCACAAAAATAAAAATATTATTTAGACTTCATTCATTTTACAGTAAACTGATGGCATTCCGCAAAGCAAATTTGGCGGCGTTTACAAAGAAATACGGGGTGAAGTTATCCTTCATGTCGCCGTTCCTGAAGGCATCCGCAAATGCTTTACTTGACCAGCCGGTCTTAAATGCTGTCATCATTGGAACTGATGTTATTTACAGGTACAGTTTAGGCAATATAATCAACGCCTAAGCTTTTTAAAGCTTATGAAAACTAAAAAATTTTATCATAAATTTCTGTACCCAGGGTAAAAACGCTTAAAAACCCTTAGACTATAATGTCCGTTTGTCTGCCTGCCTGTATCTCATTAACAGAATATCTATAAAACAGAATACAATATTTAAGATGGCAAAGATGATTTTTTGCATTAGTAACTTTTCAGTAAGCTACTTTTTTATTAATATTATCTTCTTCAACACTGAGTAACAAGTTGATATGGTTTGCTGAGTGATCACTCTACCATGGAATGAGTTTTAATAATCACTTCGACATGTAAACAGCTATTTCAATATATTTTTAAATATTATAATTATGCAAATAACAGAGACTATGTGGACATTTCTGTGGCCGTTGCGACTCCAAAGGGCTTAGTTACACCTGTCCTACGAAACGTGGAGTCAATGGACTACCCTCGTATCGAACTAGCCATGAATGCACTCGCGGAGAAAGCAAGAACGGGTAACTTATTCAATGCAAAAGAGAATTTACTTAATCATGCCTATCTGAGTTATTAAAGTTAAAGATTTTATGACTTAGCAACAAAAAGACAAAACTTATAATTATAAAATACATAAAAAACAACAAATAAAATTCATGCTCGGTTTTCTTAGCTTAGCATAGCTTCATTGGACCTTATTAATCTATATAATATATAAGAGAAAATTGGTGCATATATCTGCGTGTTTGATTTTATATCCTTTTTTTTTCGCTTTTTATCTAATTGTTACGCTATAATGACGACAGAGATGAAAACTAGCGTCGTCGTCGAAAAGCAGTCTATAAGTAAACAATAATTTCATAATTAAACATTTCGGGCTAAGTGGAGTTATGTAAATAATGTAGTTAATAAATCCCTTAAATAAGATTTATTTAGGTTATGTGAAAATTAACTAGTTATTAAATTTTATTTAAAGATGTTTCAAATCTTAATTATGGTTAAATTTACTGACAAATTATGATCATAAAAAAAAATCTTTACCTTTAGGGAGAATGAAGCTATCGGACATGCAAGGAGGAACATTCACAATCAGTAATGGAGGTGTCTTTGGCTCTCTGTTGTCTATGCCAATCATTAATATGCCCCAATCTGCAATTTTGGGCATGCATGCCATTTTCCAACGACCAGTCGCAATAAATGGCAAGGTAATAATAACAATTTGGTTAATTGTTAGTTAGTTTTAAATTCTATTTTATAAGCAACAGTCAAATATAAAGTTTTTACGCAGTGTTTCAACTAGCTTAGTTTTTAGTAATAATACCATTTGCGATTTGCAGGTCGAAATAAGACCTATGATGTACCTAGCATTGTCGTATGATCACCGATTAGTGGATGGACGTGAAGCTGTTCTCTTCCTTCGGAAAGTGAAATCTGGTGTTGAAGATCCAACATCAATTATAGCAGGACTATAATTAGCAAATAGATACTCCTAAGGTGTAGATAGATTCCAGAACTATGACAATGTACGTTGACCGACGTCTACCCTTTTTTTTGTTGAGAAATTCATTTACAGACCTCCGATTGAGCTTTATGGTATAAGTGACGCGAGAAGAGTTGGGTTTGTCCTTTAAATGAAATGCAAATTCCCAAATGCTCGCTATAGACGGGGAGCAGTGTAAGTCTCCTAAATCCATACTTCGGTCAGCGTCAAACGCGCAGAACTACTTCTTTAACCACCTAGAATGTTACAGTCTACGGTGCTTATTCTATATTTACCTGTGAATATTATTTGTTTTTTCACTACTTGTGTGTTTAGGGGGAACCAAGTGGGTTTCAAAAGATCTTGATGTATTAATGACGTTTTATCCAGTGTACCGCAAAATATCTGTAGAATGATGCTGGAAACGTCCTTGAGCCACTTACACTGAACTCAAAAAGTCAAAAAAATCGGCGAATCACAGAGCTGAGTGAAGTGAGTTTGCAAGTATTATTGGTCAGAGACTTTCCAGAATATACCTGCTTATTATAACATAATTTAAAACTTTTAGCTGTTTATAACAATTTGTTGAAATAAATAAATGTTCTAAAGTATTTGTGTGTATTCCTTTCTTCCAAGTAATGATAAGAGCAGTACAATATTAAACGATTATTCGCTTCGGAGACGTTCCACAGCTCGTAAAATTGTAACTTAATATTGGAGTATAAAAATTAGAATGCGAATGGCATTTCTTAACAATGTTCTTGATTTAACCGCGGGTAGCAATTACTCCATAATGAACGACCTGACCATCGATTTACGCTTGTGTAGCGAAGATTCTAACTATAAATAAACAAAAGGAGCTACTACTCAAGGCAATAAATAAATAGTTGGTTAAATTTTCCACAACGCATCGGGAAGAGGCTTACTTATTTTCTAAATTTATTAATTTCACAAAATTAGGCGAGTTAGTTAGAGGTGGTAGCTTTTGTCAAATGTACCTGGTAGCCCCACGGGCGCCACTTGGCACTTCTTTTATTATAAAAATGCTAGTAAGAAGCTTTGATGTTTAAAAATCAACCACAAACTTGTGATTGCCAAATTCAAAGTTCTTTACGAGTATTCCTTCTCCTATTCGCCTTGAAACAATAAACTGGCCACCAAAGCGGTGCTGGAAAGTTGTAACCAGTAAAATTGCACACTAAATTAAAATCGGTTACAGTTGTCCAGTTCTGCTTTGGTGGTCAGACCTTTAAATATTTTGAAGAAATTTGATTTTGAATTTCGCGCTTCCGCGGGTTATCGGGGGCACCCACTAGATGGCGCCAAAAAACGTTCCATTTTATTTGTTCGTACTTGTCATTCTTTTCGTAGAGTAGAAATGTTCCTTGATTTATTTACTCAACTATTTTGATTTCTTTTAACCAAAAAACTGTTGTTTCGCTTTGTTTTTTAGCTTAGGATGTGACACTTACTCAGTTATCAAAGTCACTCCTGGAACATCAATTAACTGTTACCAGTAGTGTCAACTGTCGCAGAAATCAAACTTGATATTGTTCTGTTTGTTTTTTCCCAAGCAAAAAATTGTTTATTTCGCGATATTATTGCTGTTTTGCAAAACATAGAGTTGAAATTTGAGAAGTTATAAAGATAATTAGTTTCAAAAGTATTATACGTTACTTAGTTATGCCAATATCATAACAAGATGAGACGAGGTCATCATGGTATTGGTGGATGGCGTAATGAAAATCCACGAATGTTTAGACAGCGAAACTGCGGGAATCCATATAGAACTCAAAGAAACTTTAATCAACAAAATGCTGGCAGGTAAAAATCACTAATATTTACATACTAATTAAGGTAAAGTAAACATATTGTTTCACAACAAATACATTGCCGCCATAATTGTACTTGATTCATATTTCAAAGATTTACTCATCTAGCCCTTAAGTTAAGATTAAATATTATAATATCGACTCTATGATTCTAATGTAATTGTATTGAAAGCATATTACCATGTCTACAGATTCCTGTCACCAGGCCCTAGGCCTCATAGACCACATTTCAACCATCAAATTGGCAATGAACATTTAACGCAAGACCGTGAATGGACTCGATATAGACAAGATTCCCAGTTTTCATTTTCAAGAACTAAAGATAAGGAACCTTATGTAAAAACTTTCGACAAACATATAAAACATGGAGATAGTTCCAGTACCTATAGAGTGTATCCTGAAGGATATATGGTAAACAACATGGGTGATATTGATCAGAGACATGTTGTTCAAAATAGAATTCCTTCAATTTCACCTTGGAATCATGATGTTGATGATAGAAGCTATACTGATACTTATAAGGTAAAATTGCATCAGTACAATAAAGAACAATCTGACTATGCTGGTCATCGACCACCTGCATCGGATCATTATGGTGGTAATCCTGTACCTACAAATGAAAACTCAAACACATTTAGTAGATCTGTTGATGATACAGTTAATATTATAAGAAAAAGATTATTAAATCGAGAAGAAACACACCAAATGCATGAAGATAATGTTAAGGACAATGGCAATTATATGCATGAAAATATGAAAAATCCTCATAAGGAAAGCCAATATGATCATAACCTCATTAAAAGAAAAACACCTAAGCCACGTAAAGTGAACTGTGAAAGAATTAAAAATAAAATTGTTCATCAATTATTTAAAATGGACAAAGAAAAGATTCATAAATTATTAGATAACCCAAATTCTTCAACAAAGTTTGAATATGCTTTAAATAGTCTACTAACTGAATCGCAAAACAGTTTTAATAAACATTTGAGATCTGTTGCTGAGAAGTCACTTTCCTCATCAAGTACAGATTTTATGCAAAATGATAATAATACAATTTATGAAGATACATTTATGAAACAAATGCAGTGTATTCTAGACCCCCAAGATACAGTTTTATTGGAAGATATTAAACCAGTTGTTATGGCAGAGTTAAGCAATCTCCTACAATTAGATGAAGTTGATAGCAGATATTCTTATGACAACCATACAAATTTCTCATACCTCACTGATGGAGATATGGAATACCCGCAAGAAATGCATTCCTATAACTCTTTACAAAAAAGAGCTATAAATAAACAAGAATGTGAAAACTATTTTGAAAATATGACTTCTGATTGTGTAAATGACAATTATGAAGTTGAGGTGAGTAATCAAACTTTAGAGAATTCTAACCGTTTATATGAAAGGAGGGTTAGAGGAAGTATTACCTTTTCTCCTCATACAGATACTGAATCAAGTCTTAGGTCTTCTGCTATAAATCACAAAGAATGGACAACACCCTTGGATGCCAACAATAAAGAACTCAGTCCGAGGAATGAAACATCGAAGTTAAGTGGCCACAGTGCACCTCTCTTTAATGCTAATGAAGAATTTTTTGAAGATGAAGATACATTTGCTGAGTTAGACAGACAGTATCATGTTGCTGTAGACCATGGTTTTATCGAGGATGATGAGTTGTCCAACCCCAATCACTGTTCACCTTCATCGCAACAAGGTTGTTTAAAAGAGAATTATATCAAAAAAGCAAATGATATATTAATACCTCCTGAAAAAAACGAGACACTTGTCAAAGAACAGATAGCCAATCAATTACAAAATTTTGCATCAATAAAACTTGAGTCTCTTATTCATAAAACGGAAGCCAATAGTGTAGAAAGCACTAATGTCCCATATAGTGAAACAGATGAAGCAAACCAATCATTGGACATTGATACAAAGGTTAATATTAAAGAGGTCATACATTCAGAAACCACTGAAATGTCCACTCCAACACCATCTACCAATTCGAGGAAACGATCAATAGACCAAAGACCATGTCATAGAAAGGAAAAACGTAAAAAATCCCAAGACAAAGAAGATAATAAAAAACTTATTTGTTCTAAAGAGACAAAATCAATAAATAAAGATAAAATCTCAAACAGTGATATTTTAAATGATGCTTCAAAAATTTGTTCTGATATCAAACACAGTAAAGAAAATAGTTTACACTCAGATAACAAGAAACAAATTGCTAATAACAAAAATAACTCTGAAAAATGTGGGAAGGACAAGGAAACACCTAGTAAATCAAAACCTTGTGGAGACCGAAAGAGACAAAACTCCACTTCATCAAATCATTCCATCAGCCCTAAGAATATTCAACCCACATCCTCAACCAAAGCTGATTTGAAACCAACACTGAAATCTATAGATATGTTTACAGAAGTTCCCAAAAAAGTGAACATACATCAAGCATTTAGGAACACTGCTGTTAATAAAACTCCCAAACAAATAGCTCAGGTAAAACCTAAACCTTTATTACTTTTGGAAGACAAATCTCAAAAAAGACAGGAGAATTTACACAATACTAAAAAATTTGTATCAAAAGAAACTCAAACATTTAAATCATCACCCTCCACAACAACACGATTTACGCAAACAGGAAAAAAAAAGTTTCTTGCAAAAGCTATTCAGGTAAATGTACAGCCACTTGAGATACAAAAACAAGAAAAATCCACTGATGCCTTAGAAAGAATGAAACAGATAGATTTAGAAATACAAGAATTGCTTCAAGAAAAGTTTAAACTATACAGCTCTCTAGAAAAAAAAGATGGTACTGCTCACATACCAATGCAAAATTTGGGTATGACAGTATTAAATGTGAGTTCCTTTGAAAATAATAAAGAAGGTAATGAAAGTGATGATTTAGAAGATGCTATTGTTAACAATTTCACAAGTATTCCAGTAGAAGACTTAGAACAGATTGCATTCGAAAGTGAAGAAACACATAGTCCATCCCCTGCTAGAATTCAAAGACGACAAAGGGAAAAAGTCTCATATAATTTACAGAATGATACTCCATATGAAAACAAAAATACCAAAGATAAAACACTAAATTTTTCACTTATCGAACAGATTATTACTGATGATAGACCTTTGGAAGATATCATATCACTACATGATCTAGAGACTACTCCAATCAAACAGAAAAAGAAGCATATAAAATCTAAAAAAACCAAGAAAAAAGCTATCAGTAAAAAGAAAAATAAACACTCACAAGTTACTAATACCCTTGACTTGAAAGAATGTTATATATTATTACTACGTGAAGATTTGAGTAAATATACCATTGATAGTAAACTGATAACAAACAATGAGGTAGCTGCAATTAGTGAAGAGTCTGAAGTAACAGAATCTTCAATTATTCCAATAACAGAAGAAATAGATGAACAATCAACTTTATGTGGAGAATTTCTTGAAGAAACAGTTATTAGTAACGACATTCAATTTGACATGTTGGATGTGTCTGAAGATATTGTTATTGGTGAAATAGGAGAGGAAAAGCCTGTAACTGAAAAAGTGGAACAAGTGTCAATAAATGAAGAAATAATATTGGACAACAGTCAGTCGTCAATGGAGGATAATACTACGCCGGCCGATACGAGAGGCGGTGAATGTAAACTGTATGATTATCTGGCTGATGAGAATCTTCAACGCGATTCCGTTGTTGCAAGTGGAAATGCTGACGCTATTCTTGCCATAGAAGTACGTAATTTTAACTCCGTTAATTATTTAATCCGTTAATAGAACAGTCTGTTTTTATTTTCATTATTAAACGTACCTTTAAAATATATTTATATACAAAACAAGTAACAAGTATCAAGTCTATGTTTATGTATTTTCAGTGTATTGGACCAAATTTCTTAGCGGCTGGTTTGGACGGCAATGTATATTATTTCAATGGTGATGGACAAATGATCAGCACGCTTCGAGGATCAAATTTAGCTGTAACATGCCTTTGTGTTGTTAAGGAAAAATATGGTACTACAGTGTACACTGGCTCTCTGGATTCACGGATACGAAATTATGATCTTGAGGTTAGTTTGTTGTCAATTGCATAATGCTTGGGAATAAAAAAACAATCCAATCTCATCAATCCCTTTAGTTTGTTATTTCTTGATTAAAAATTGGAGGTATAATTTAAAAGCATTAGTGGTTCTACCTTACATGAACTACACAATATAAACTTTTTATAAGAAAATAATGGGTGATAAATTGGAACTAGACATTAAAGTAAGCTCACTTAGGTATTATTTTAAAACCTGATCTTTACTTTCTTATGCTCTTTTGTTTGTTTATAATATGTATTGTATAAGATCACTGCTTATAATTTTAAAATGCCTCATTTCAGACGGGACTGGAAAAGGGCCCTGAATGTAATGTACTAAGTCCCATACAAACAATGGACCGCGCTTGGGACACAGTATTTGTTGGTACAAGGACTGGTTTTGTACTCCAATTTGAATGCAAAGTAAGATGTTTTGAATATATGCAATATAATTAATAATTTAATAACTGTAAACAATTTGCTTGTTCAATGTTTTAATAAGAATATTAGAAGTATTAGAATTGAGAAGGATGTGCCCCAAGGCATGGTCTTATTGGTGTCAATACAATATTCAGGTCATGTGGAAGAAAAGGAATCGAATTTATGTATTTTAAAATAAAGTAATAAATAAAAAATAATATGTCAACTATTGCTATTTTACAACAAAAAATTATGTTGTATTAATATTATTGGTTGTCGCAATTGTACAGTCCTTGGTCCTTGCAAAAATTTCTATAATATTTGTTCACAATATTCATATAGTCAAAGTGCTATAAATTTCATCAAATCTACGTGTCATACGAATGCAACATCAAGGTGTATAGTCAAAGCAACTACAATGTGTATGCAAAACTAAATAAATTTACAAAATTTTTGTAATAGCCTTAAAAAAAATTCATTCGATTTTTATGTTAAACAAGTTAATTCCATTACAGAACAACTTACTTATACCAGTGAGTACAGTAAAGTTTTCGGACCAGTCAATCTTGGCACTGCGGGCAATGAAGGAAGGTCCCCGAAAAGTTTTATTGGTGGCTGCTCGCTCTGAGAATGTGACCATCAAAGATGCTCAGACTGGTCTTTTACTCCGGACACTGAATGGACCAAAAATGACAGTGTATACCCTATTGTATGAAGATGGGAAGGTTTATTGTGGAACTAGCAGCCATCAGATACAAGTGTTTGATTATACTGTAAGTAAATTAATACAATAGACATTTTAAGTGGGACGATAATCGATTTTTCACATATCACATCATAAATATATGTGTGATCAGGACACTTTCACACATGCTAGATACGCGTATATTCAGCAACACAAAAATAATTACCCAATTCACACTAGCAGTTCTTAAAATTAGCATGGTCAACCAAACAATCCTTCAGCTCCATAATATTGGTGTAGATATATATTTTTTATAAATACATACAATAACACAAACAGCGGCCTACAATGACAGCCTTACAAAAATGTTTAACGTCGTGAATCGAACACGAACCCGGGACCCTTTGTTCGGCCGTTTGGTATAACCATTGCGCCTACTGATGCTTCAAAAATATTTTTTAATGACTCGCGTCATATTGATCGTACAATAGAAAAAATCAACGTATCGTTACATTATTTTTATTTTTTTGAATTTTTAGAGCGGCTCCCATGTCGGAACCCACGAAGGCGGTAAAGGTGCTGTGTGTTTACGGGCAGCTGGAGGTCTATTATTCGCAGGCTGCTACGATGGATGCATTTATGTATATAGAGAGGGTGAATCCAGGCCCTTTGCGCAACTACGCGGACCCAGTCTTATGCTATTATGTCTGACAATTGTCGGCACCAAGGTAATTTACCTTTTTGTAAATCGTGCAAACGGGCAATAAGCTCATCTGATCTTAATTAATACCGCCGCTCTTGGAAACTCACACTCTAGAAGACTCACAAGTGTGTTGCTAGCTTTTTCATAATAAAAATTTTTTATCTCCCAGATAATTTAAATCTCATTCATAAAACTTAAGCACTCTATCTAATTTCACTTTGTAACTCTTAAACTTTCTGTCAAGCAAGATTGATTGAACTAATTTAGTTTTTGTGATTATGTAGATTTAACTATAGTACATACATTATTTTGCCATTTTAAATGTTGCAACACAACATTCATGGTATACAACATTCATAGAATTAATGTTGTTAAAATGTATATTTAGTCAATTCTCTTAGATACAGAAGATACAGTTTACAGTATATATGAAACATAGTCACACTTACCACACAGCTTCAATATCTGTCCTATTATATCTTAAAGAAAATGTAGTAATTGATTTGTTAAATAATTCTGCATTGTTTCAGATTATCGCAGGTTTCAAAGATCGGAGTCTATATATTTGGAAGATACCATTAAGTATATTGCAAGAGATGATATTGTAAAATCTAAAATTAAGTTGTAGATTCACAATTATTTACCTTTATTCTTTATCAATTTACCTCGTTTGTATATATAACAAAGATTTAATAAGACCTGAATTTGTTTTATTTAACTGTAATATTACATTTTGAAAATGAGTAAAAAAAATTCATTTTGTAGTGTTTAGTCTATAAATATGTGTATTGAAAGTAAACTTACTCATAAATACGAGTTATTTAAGGTAAAAAAAATTATTTAAAGTAAAGATGAATTTTACTTCTTGTTTGAAGTATGTCAGCTGAAAGCTGAGAAGGAAGTTCTTCCATGGTTTCTTTTTCTAGATTGGAGAACATCAATCATAAAATTCTAATTTAAGGCATGGCCTGTTAAAAAAATAATGGTTACAATACTAATAATGTGTTTTCTTTTATATATATTTTTAATAACTTGTGAAAGTATGCAAAAGATTAGTATTGTAAATAGGAACAGGATTCCAATATAAATATTATTAGTAATTCTATAGTTGAAAAAAAAGTATGTTTTCCATTGTCATTGATTTGCGTTATTTTATTACTTCATTATACATACTGTTATGATGAGGCACATTGGAAAAAAAACAGTTTCTGAACGAAATATAATTTTTGCCAAGTGGCAGTCCATATGTCATCTGTGCATTTGTGACTTACGTCAGTGTGGGTGTTTCACGGCAGCCATTATTTCCAATTTCTACGTAAAAAATTACTTTAGTTTTCTATTTAGCGCTGTACTATTTTCGAAACAAAGAAGTTTATTATTTTTGATAAATTGTACTGCTTCATCAAAGTGTTCGAAATAAAATTATAGTACAAAATGAATCCAGAATAGTAAGTATCTGTGTCACGATATTGTGTGGAACAAGGATGGGCTAGAGTTTAATTGAAAAGTTATATTATCCTCCCTGATTCCAAATGCTATTATTGTAATTATCATTAATCACTATAGATACCGCTTCATAATGTTAATTTCTTTGTCGTAATATATACAAAAGACGTTATGGTGACTCATTAAATGTACCAAAGAAATCGAAACGTAATCGTTAACAATGTGAATGGCGTTTAAATAAACTATTGAAAGTATCGGAAACTTCCGCATATGTCCTATCATTCGTTATAAATTAACTTTCAACATTTCTTTTCAAATGGTGTGATTCTTTGTCCGTGTTCATAATACGCCTCCTTTATTTGCAGTGTTATTTTTACACGTAGCTTATTAACGCAATACGTAGTGCTTATAAGAATGTATTGTTATCATTTTTAGCGACTACTTGTTCAAGCTTTTATTGATTGGCGATTCCGGAGTTGGAAAATCGTGTCTTTTGTTGCGATTCGCAGACGACACATACACTGAGAGCTACATAAGTACTATTGGTGTGGACTTTAAGATAAGGACTGTAGAGTTAGATGGAAAGACAATAAAACTACAAATATGGGATACAGCGGGGCAGGAGAGATTTAGAACAATCACATCATCATACTACAGAGGAGCCCATGGAATCATCATTGTTTATGATTGTACAGACCAGGTAAACAAAAAAATTATATGATTTTAGTACAGATTCTGCTACTGTGTTTTTAAGGGTAATCCTCCGTGTTTTTATGGGTAATCCTCCGTCCTAAAAAGTAAATATTATTATTATAAAATAAGTATTCATCTAATTTTCTAAACTCTCATCTTACTTACTACTCATTTAATAATTCTCTGAATACTCTGTAAACTATGACATGCTCACTTTTTGTACATTGTAAATGCTTAGTCACATGTGAAATGGTACTGTTATTTCCCTCAAAGTTGAATGCAATTGTAAATTAAAGTTAACATTCATAATTAATTGACGATAATTTCTCCTTGAAGTTAATTATCTTCAATAAATCATGAAATATTCATATTGGATGTTAATAATTAATATGATATTACTTTGTCCTTTAAGATTATTATTCTCTCTAAACTTTCTTTAATTTAGATACTAAAGTATTTATCTACACCGTCCTATTGTTATTAATTTTATGTGAATAATAAACTAATTTATATTGTTTTTTTAAAGGACTCATTTAGCAATGTGAAACAGTGGTTGGAGGAAATTGACCGCTATGCATGCGATAATGTCAACAAGCTGCTGGTTGGCAACAAGTGTGATCTCACTACAAAGAAAGCTGTTGATTATACTACAGCCAATGTAAGTTAACTTTCTCTGAGTTAGTTCTAGATTAGTGCAATTTTGGTAGGGATAATCTTATACTAAATTAAAAACTATAAAATGTTACAATTGTGTTTAGTACTCCTTTTGCAAGTTACTGTAGAGCTTAGTTATTGGCTATTATTACAAGTATTATTAATAGAACATGAAACATTATATACTAATGTAGAGTATAAATTAAAGGCTAAGCCTAAAATTATAGGCATTAATTATTGACATAGAAGCTATTTACAAAAAATCAATTCATACAATTAAAATGCATACAAAAAAATGTACAGGCATGGTTTAGTATATGTATAATACAGAATATAATAGTTTTTATTAGGATAACATATCCTACATATTCTTTGTTTTCTTAACCTAAAAATCAAAGACTAGAATGAGATAAAGTTCAATAACACTTTATCTTAAAAGTGCATTAAAATATTACTGCTAAATAAGGTTGGCAAAAAGCAATATTTGTGACCTTATATGATAGCAGGTGGGTTAGGTGTATGACAATATTTTATTTTATTTTTGGAGGTACTCTACTACATTAACATTACAACTAATGAACGTGTTTACGGTAGTGAAATTGTTTTGTCTGAGCTAGTAATTTATGATGATGATGAAATTCCAGCAATACGCCGAGCAGCTAGGTATTCCATTCTTGGAGACCAGTGCGAAGAACTCTACGAATGTTGAGCAAGCGTTCATGACGATGGCGGCCGAGATCAAGGCGCGCGTTGGCCCGCCATCTGCTGGTTCACCGACGTCCAGCATGTCCGTTAAGATCGACCAGGGGAGGCCCATTGATACCGGCAAGTCGTCATGCTGCTGAATATTACTCACACTCGGTAAGTACTTCTCTTATTTCTCCATGTAATTTTTTTTTTATAAAATGGGGGAGTAGTGTCTTGCGTGAGCTCGGCTCCTATGTAAAAAATATTTATTTGATCTCATTTCTGATAATTCTCTTTTTTATCTAGTCAGCCAAACACAGTGGTAATAAGTATACTAATTAGAAAAAGTAGTCTATGACCCTGTTTGTAATACATTTCTCTTATAGCAAGAAGGATTTCATTACAGCTATATATAATAAAGTAAAGTGGCAACATATACAATCTGACTTAACCAATGTACTCTTTGTTACTTAGGCTGGCAGGAAGATGGAGTGGATCCGGCCACTGCTCGCCTCACCATTGTTAAACGCAATTACAACAAACGTTTCATCGCATTAATTAATTAATATAAACAAATCTAAAACATAGTGAACTTATTTTAAGCTAACTTCTCTTAAGTTGCAACGTCCAACATATTGTTAGTTCAACGGAACGGTGAAATGTATGGGTGTATGTTTATACATATTTATATATAATGATTATCGTAGGTATAATTTTGTCTCCGAGCAGACCATACGTTCGACGCGAGAAATCAACTCATTCGTTCATAAAAACTAAATCAGTCCTAACTACTCTCCTGCAATGTTTTGCCTCTGTCAAATGGTGTTTACGCTATGATGAAAAGAAACAGATTGATTGAAGCAGTTGCACTGATTTGATTATGAATAGTTGGGTTGTGTTTTTGTATTTAGGATTATTGTGAAATCATTAAGAACTAGTTTCACTCGGCCGTTTGTTTGAGGCTCTTGAGCCGAGCTTCTCCACTCGAGGTACTAATGCACTGGGTGTAATTCCATTATATTTATATTGTTCCGCATCGGCTGTACCACGTTGTGTTAGGATCCGATTTAACTTGAGCCATGTGTGATAAACGTAATTCCAGATTATTCCTAATACCGTTGTGCTGTCACATCTTCACTATTTAACACAAAATTGTAGATATAGCGAATTGGCCTTAGCATTAGACGAATAAATAGTTATAATGTTTAGTCATTTCGATTCATCGGGAGCATAGTATTAAAAGACATTCAGATTTTAATATCGCTGCAGTGGTGCGATTTTTCAACTTTCACGTTGATTACGTTTTCATTTAAGTATTATGATTTTGAATTGCAATAATACACGTGGCGTTTGAAAAATTGCACGCAACTAAAATTATTTTATTATTTTCATCGGATGAAACTTAATTATTTTTGTACTATTATGTGGAGTTAAGTTTACTTAAATCGATCCGCTAACCCACTGTAATTCTGTATGAGGGTTTCTTAGAAATTAAAACAGTATGCTATTAAGGATGTTTTATTTACAATTCTATACAATAGTTTTAAAGTTGACACATTGGTATATTCTTTTTCCGGATTTATGCGAGAATTTCGTTAAAATATAATTTGGTACGTTCGGTTCAGTAAATGTACTAAATTTGGGTATAAATTCTTAAATGATTGGAACTTGAATGTGTGGTACTCGCATAAAACCATTTCTCGTGACTTTCAAATAAACACGAGTATCAACAACAACATCTCATCATATACTCATAATCGTGACAAAGGCCGTGCAAGTTGAGAGGGCATTGTAGAAACTCAGGACAGAGTACTGGCAAATTATCTGAAATAAATGATTATAGAGATATATAGTACCTACGCTGCTCTTTTGCTCCTAGTTTGTTTATCAAAACATTTCAGAGCTCATCGACATCAAGCCAAATTTATTTAATATAAATATTTCATATTTACTTTATAACTGGAAATTAAATAAAAATAATAATCAGAGTTTTGGTAGTATAGCGGAAATTAAGTGAAATGACGCTTTGTATATTTTCAATGAGCCATAGAAGCATGGAAACATTTGTCAAATCCTAAACCATAAGCCATAAGGGATGTGTTAGTTGACATGGGCATTGAGTTATTGACGGCGGAACGAGGATTTCAAACTCTTACACTGTTTTAATATTCTTACCAAATACGTGCCTACATCCACAGCAGTAACCATGTATAATTGCTTCGTCGTCTTCACAACCCTGAGGCGGACATCCATTGCACCATAAACCCACGCCCAACCAGGGCATATTCCCTGATTAAAATTATATGACTAATAAAATATATCAAATTCAAATAAATTTACATATTGCTTTTTTAATACGTTAAAAACTGACGCACAAAAGTTGTTTTTAGTATGAGTTTGATGACGGTTGCTGAAAATTTGGATTGTGCTAAATTTTTATACGAATTTTACAAGGTCTCTCTATTATTTTAATCATGTATCAGTTATCAAAATTACATTTAATTTATTAGATTATTTTAAGTAAAACACTTGCAATTTTAAAATATAATTCGAAATTGATTTTATAGTTGCAAAGAAATTTTTTGTACCCATTGTTTACATCGTGGAATAGCAGCAGTTAACTATTGATACTTATTTATAGGAAGGTACTTACATCTAGGTGCCTTCCGAACACCATTTATTCCAGTTTCCATTGACGGTTTATAGAAAAAACCAACACTGCTAGCTATAAAACAGCAAAAGAGAACTATTATTTTTAAGTTCATGACTACGAGTATGCTTCGTACTTTTCTCCGTTCATATATATTATGTAGTAAATGACTTAATTAGGTGAGCACTTATAGGTCACTGCCATACAGATAGTTCTAATCACTTTTTAAAATACATTTCAATAGTTTAATATAATACATATTTCTTGGTTTACAAAAATACCGTTAGTATAAACACAACTTTAGTAGACAAATTTATATAATTATTAGAAACAGGCATTACCTTGCGGAAGTCCATAGTACAAAACCCTAATAGACCAATATACGAGTAATACTTCGCGAAAAAACCCACAACCACTCTTACGTCATCCTGAGGATGCTCCGGTGTCGGGGCGAAACGTAAATCGCGGATTATTGCTCGTATACTTGTCTAATAGGGATGTATTTTTGTTTAAGAGGTTTGATATCATCATAGCATATTTTCATGGGACTTCAAAAAATAAGTTTGTCAAGGATATATTTTTTGTAATTTTAATGTCATTTTAATGTTTTGGTGGGTAGCATTATGTCTATTTAATTTGTTTTTTTACACATTTTAGCCTGGGAGGAACTATGTGACTGTTACAGTAAAATACAAAAGATTTTGTTCAATATTTATTGATTAAAAATCTTATTATTTTGGCACATTACAAATCTTACATAGACAAAATCCAATATTTTATTTTTATTATTTGCTTTGGCAATTTTGGAAGAAAGTGTAACTTACTGATAACAATGTTAAATCTTCACATAAAATACAATTACCAGATTAATATATAACTTAATACGATTAAGAATTTAATAATAAATATATTACTATTATGAATACAGCATGTCTGACCTTTAATATAAAATCAACCCAAAAGTTATAGTTTAACCGGGAACCGCATAGGACCTTTTGGAATACACAACTACAATAGCTAAAATGACATGCGTGAATGTACTGTACATTTCTTAAAAAGTATATAGATACTGATACTTATTGTTGTGTCAAATAATAATAATAATTATTAATATATCTATGTATTCAGTGTCTGATTAAAGATTAGTTTATGTCAATTTATTAGGTAAAGTATTTAGTTTTTTGTAAAATTTATGAAACATTCAAAATTTCGACTGGATCTTTAACATTTCTCAAATGCTCATTTTGTGTTTTTAAAATACCCTCTGTTTATTATTATTATTAGTTATTAATTGTGGACTGTTTAAGCATTAACTGATACACGTGAGTTGTAGTGCTTCATGAATCTTAACTATGTATTTTGCAGTCATATATTTTCATATCAAGTCCCTCATCTTATACTACATTTGGCATTATCTGACACGAGCCTAAAAATAAATTGTATTTCATGAAACACATTTTATTTATAACTAGCAAAAAGGTCAGTTATTTGGCTACCAAAAGGTTTTTGACACAATGTTTATAAGGTTTTATCTAAATGGATGCTCGTTCAATCAGCTCTGTGCAAAGTGAATGGTCGAGCAGTTCAAGATGAGACGGAACCGGCGGCAAGAGGGCGCCACTCTCGCAAGTTTTGTTGCCGAGACAATTGCATGAACAAACCTAAAATATATAATTATTATATTTTTTATGCTCTGCTTATGTTTTTATACATTACAATTTTGATGTTCTATGACCTAAGTATGCAAATAATATTTGTCTTGTAATTGTCATATATCTAGCATTAGTGTCATATTATACTTTTTTTTTATTTCTATGACATTATAAAATAAGAGGTTCGGGGCATCATTATTTTTTTTTTTGGGTGTGTTTTTGGGGAAACTATAGCAA
This sequence comes from Pontia daplidice, assembly GCA_963693355.1. Classification (NCBI taxonomy): domain Eukaryota; kingdom Metazoa; phylum Arthropoda; class Insecta; order Lepidoptera; family Pieridae; genus Pontia; species Pontia daplidice. The sequence continues at coordinate 8,918,122 of CAVNZL010000138.1, read as the reverse complement.
AAAACAGAATTAAATAAAAAGCACATAAGTCATAATTAAAAAGTAAAAGAGGATGAAAAATTAAATAGTGAAAACTTTTTGGCGTTCGTTTAAGCTGGAAGACCGTTCGTGTAATATTTTTTTTGGAAAAAAAAAACCCAACCCCAAAATAAACCCAATGGTGTGGGGATTTTTTATTGATTATTTTAGAAAACAAGATATACTTTGATGAAAGATACTGACAAATTACCCAATGAAGGGGGGGGTTTTTTTTTTTAAATTTTAAAAAAAAACCAAGATATACTTTGAAGAGAAGAGTACTGACAAAAATATACATTCTACGATGAAAAAATTAATTTATCATACCGAGGCCTGGTCATCATGGGATCTCTGCCGTGTGGCTATAATATGACCATCAATTGGCAGCAAGGTTTTTGATCCATCTTTGTCTTCATCACGAGCACTTTCTTCTGCTTGCCTGGAAATATTTTTCATTTATATTCTTACTAGCGGTTCGCGGTATTTTCACTCAAGTTAAAATACCGGTGTATAACGTAACCGTTTCCAAAAAATTGTCATAATTGATACTTATACTCCATAAATATATTGTCTCCACACCAGTACTTCCTAAGATTCGTTTTCAGTTTTATAATACTACTGTAGATAACTTACATAGTCATAAATCTTAGGACCAACAAGTTGATGCTAGCGGCAACCACAGCCAGTCCAAACAGAATAAAAACTAGACTCAATGCTACATATCCCGGCTTGCTTGTAAGAGCTTGGTCATTCTGAAAATAATATATATTGATTCTATTAATAAGCAACTCCTAAATTAATCCCCAAGATTTCAATAATTGAGTAAGTATTCTAATATGCAAAGCTGATATGACATAGTTTGGAACTGTGAGTCGCAAATCAGATGTTCTTCATTCCTATATTAATAAATAAGATGTAGGATAATTTGAAGTTACTTACAATCAATAACATATATATTTGAAAAACTTTTAGAGTAATTAAAAACAAAAATCAAAAATTACAAATCTATAAGAACTAAGAATATTTAAAAATTAAAAACCTTTATTTTTGTGGCTTTAAAATTCATTAATTTATTTTCATCCTGTACATTGTGTATTTTTACTCAATTCTATTGTATTTGATTATGTTTTAAATTATTAAAGGTTTAACATTCATAGTATACCTGTAAAGCAACATAATCTCCAAAACCTATTGTAGTAAGAGTCACAAAGCAGTAGTAGAAACTATCAAAATAGCTCCATCCTTCATATCTTGAAAATACTGCTGCACCTAACAAATGTCAAAGTATATTCATTCACTTTACACTTAGGAATGTCAAAAATTAAAAATAATTTTCTAACTATATTTCTAAATTTACATTTACTACCAATTCACAAATCAAGGGCATATGGGAAACAATGAGAAGGGGCAATAATCTGTCCGGCAATTTTTTGTAAGAAGCTGCAACCATTACATTGTGCTTGTTGACAATATTAGCAATTTAAGATAATATCATTGATTTGGAACAGCGGACTGTTAGCATTTCTTAGACAAATGAAAGAAAGTCAAAGAAAGCTGCTGCTGAAAAAATTTTCAATAAAACAAACACAAGAAAGTTTATTCTTATAAAATATTCATACTTCAAATATCTTTAAGCAATTATTATTTGAAGATTATCTCAATTGTATTTTAAATGTAATAAAAATAATACAAAGAAGATCATTAACTGTTGTTTTCTTTAAATTTCATTGCTTCTATTTTCAACATCCTTACCTGTGGTAATTATAATAGAAGACAACATCCCAGTAGCAAACATAAGATTCATTTCTGTAGCTTCAGTTGTATTACATCGCAAATAACACTTAGCTCGTCGTATAACCACTGACGCAAATTTGTTCAAACGTTCACCAATACTTTGGAACATTACTAGACCCAAGGGGATGCCCACCTATAAAATAAAAATGTATAATCAATCTACAGAGTAATATAAGTCAATAAAACAAATGTGTAAAACAAATACAGGTTTTCAAAAAAAAAGTCTGTAATTGTGTGGTCACATGTGTGGATGTAAATTGATCAAAATATTTTAAACATTTTTCCTTTTTTGTTTCATTTTAATCCTTTGTCTGCATTCTCTCAAAGTCTTTCAAAATAAGTGTATAAAGATGAATGTGAATAGGACAATTTGTCTTTAAACAATTTCATTTAAATTATATTTTATGGACTTACCAGTTTTCTTAATCTGAATGGTGTTTTTTTTATTTTACTACATGGCAGAAATTATTCTCACCCATCCAGAATTATTTCAAATTATATCCACAACCTTCTGTGTTGGTTCAAAACAAAAACAACATTTGCAGACAAATAAAATCTTTAGGGCTAAAATAAAAGAAATAAATTATAAAGGACTAAATATAACAAAAACAGTAAAGTATTAGAAAATATACTTCATAAAAAACCTAAAATAATTTAAAATATGTATAAGTATGAGGTAAGAAACTTACCATAGCATATGCCATACAAAAAGCTTTGCCACCTACAGTGACAGGAGTTGAATGGCCATATCCAATCATGGCTAGTACAACAGTTGCAAAGTAGAATGCACCAGCAAACTTCCATTGAGGACCAGCTTTGTGGGGCTTGTTCTCTATAATCACTATTTCTATCATATGATAGTCTTCTGGTGTAATATTGTATTTCTTTACTAATCCATTCTTCATATCTAGTATAGTGAATTTTTCATAAGGTTATTCGAAATTTAATGTGATATAAGTATTAGACAAGTATTCCATAATAATAGCAATTCCTTAAAATTCAGATCAATAACATATAATCTATTAGTTGCAATGATTAATATAGTTCTTACCAGACAAAACTTCCCATCTTTTACTTTCTGTGTCTGACTCCAAAGCATCAAACACTGCTGCTCCTATAAGTAAATAGGTAAAAGTGCAAACAACCAAAGACAGAGTACGAACATTTTGTCGTTTCATGATGTTAAATATTAAAAATATAGTATTTATAATTACAACAAGAAATATTTTTGTTGTTAAAGCTTAGTGGGTCCAGGTAAGCTTGTGACCAGGATTCATTTCTCATATGCACTTTGCCGGGACTCCTGTCACAACTCAAAGGTAACGACACTCGAGTCTCGACAGGACAGGAGGCTGGAGGAGGATTATAATTTATCTTATGTCAAACATTTCATGTCAATAATTCGAAATAAAAAGTCCTATCAAATATCACTTATCTGTCCTGTCATTATCTATTGTTAGTCAGTGACGTTTCTTTCTAGGTTGACAATTTTCAAACGTGTGGAATCAGGATAGCGACTGCGCTGGTGGTCTGTGAATGTACTAAGTAGTGTGCCGTGTGGCGAAAGTGTGAAAAATTATTAACTGAAATTGAATATTCAATTTAATTGATAAATATTGCATCATGAAAGTATTTTGTAGCAAATCAAACCCGCCACTAGGTAGGACAAAAATATAAAGAGAAAAAATTGTATTTCTTACACCTTTTAAGATACATCGATAGTTCTAAAAATATTTTTATTTCTAGGTGGTTTGCTAGCAGTGGAACTCTACCGGTCCTCAGCTGGAGATGTAGAGATTGTCTGGGGTGCAGATTCAACTATCACTCTTCCCAAATCAACTAAAGCACTACCTTATGGGACTAGTAACGATTTGATAAGGATTTTAGAGAATGCTTTTAATAAATCTGTTGGACCTTTGCAGAGGGTGACTATGAATCATTGGCTTTCATTCAGTCTTATTCTGGAAGAGGAAATTCCTGAGTCTTTGAATTATTTGGACAAAATTCTGGGTCCATCAACATACTTGGTTGGAGAATCATTATCAGTGTCTGATTTGGCTGTCTTCAGCATTTTATATGGTATGATATATGATGTCCTAGATAGTAATACTATTTATTATAATTTTTTAATAATAATTTAATAGCTGTGTTTCAGCTAGTTAATTATCTGATGCTTCACCAGCGTTAATTAAGAAATCTCTGAATTTTGTGAAAATTGCTGTAACCATTATCATGTGACACTCTAATATTTGCTTTATAATATTATTAAGTTAAGATATATTTAATCAAAAATAATTCCTATTTTCAAACTTTCAGCCTCTAATAAGTTTAAGGAAATATCTAAGAAGAACCCGCAAAACAATATATTAAGATGGATGAAGCTTATTCAAGCTCAAAAGCCTGTTGAAAAAGCTCTGAAAGAAATACCTTCTGACATATTGGATAACATCATGAAGGCTTCTTCTAGGTTTGATAGAATTAAAGTTTTATAAACAATAGTATTTATAATATACAATATATAATATTATTATATTTAAAGAAACACTTTATTAAGGATTTAAGTTATGTATTTTTGCGAAATTTAAATATATTTACATTATTTTAAAATTTTCCGACGTTTCATGTACTTTACAGCATGCATGGTCATGGTAGACAAGTACGAGACAAGTTGACAATGGAATAATTAATATTATTAATTAGAAATTTTACTTTATTTTCATCTAGTGATTTTATATAAATATTACAGAAGATCTCCGCCTGCTAATAAGGAAACAAGTTCTGGTCGCCAGCAGGAAGGTAAATTCATTGAGCTACCTCATGCAGAAATGGGAAAAGTTGTAGTCCGATTCCCACCTGAAGCATCTGGGTATGTACATCATAACAATTTAAAATAATTGTTCTTAGTAAACTGAAATATTGTAAATTTATTTTTCTGTTATCTATAAACTAGCTAGGGAATTTTTAAATTTAAAAGTATCCTGTGGACTATAAATTTTGTATATTACTCAACATATATTTAAATAGTATAAATGGTATTAAAAGTAATTGTTTTTGTGTTAGATATTTGCATATTGGACATGCTAAGGCAGCACTGCTAAATCAATACTACCAGCAAGCTTTTGAAGGCAAGCTTATTATGAGGTTTGATGATACAAATCCTGCTAAAGAAAACGCAGATTTTGAAAAGGTAATATATATAACCATATATTTCTATTAATTAAGTCTGTGTGACTTTAACATTAAAATAAGTACAGATAATAGAGTTGAAATTTGAATCTTAATCCATCAAGTTCCAGACTGTACTGACGAGTTCTTGAGTAATTTATTGTAATAAATAGGACCATTGATTTGTATAGCATTGGGTTTTAAGAAGTTGGTCAAAAAAGGCTTTTCATTGCTCAGATGTTTATTTACAGGTAATCCTTGAAGATGTTGAGATGTTGGAAATCAAGCCAGATATGTTTACGCATACCTCTCAATACTTTGACCTGATGCTGCAATACTGTGAGAAGCTTATTAAAGAAGGCAAAGCATTTGTAGATGATACACCCGCTGAACAAATGAAGAATGAGAGAGAACAGAAGGTTGAAAGCAAGAATCGGAATAATTGTATGTATAAAATTACAGATACATCATTTTGTTACTACACTTTTGGTTTTAGCCAAAAGTCAGAGAGTTCGGTTGGATTATATTTGTGCTAATAAGATAATTTTTAATTTTTGTGGCTTTGATGGGCAAACAAGCGACAGTTCGCATAACTGCTTACTTCTTACCGCCGCTTGTATTGTTTACATCTAAAACTATTCCGATCTTACAGGTTGCATGTTTTAACCCTCTACAAATATTATGACCAACATTTATTATTATGATTAAGATTGTTAGAGTAATTTCTCCAAATTATCTAATTACCTATTTCAGCTGTTGAGAAAAATCTTAAATTGTGGGAAGAAATGAAAAAGGGCAGTGATATTGGCATACAGAATTGTGTGCGCGCAAAAATTGATATGCAGTCACCGAATGGATGTCTTCGGGATCCAACCATATACCGTTGCAAACCAGAAGTACATCCAAGAACTGGAAATCAATATAAGTATGTATTCATATATATACAATCAACTTGTCTTTGTAAAATCAGTGTTCTATGTGTAACTATTGTAAAACTTTTGCTAAATAGGCATTACATTAATTTAATATTTTTTTATTTCTATTATAATTTTAGTTGTCTTTTTCCAGAGTATACCCAACGTATGATTTTGCGTGTCCCATAGTGGATTCGATAGAGGGCGTGACCCATGTGTTACGTACTATGGAGTATCACGACAGAGATCCACAGTTCTACTGGTTTATAGATGCGCTAGGACTACGCAAGCCATACATATGGGAGTACAGCAGGTATGCATTTCATTTATAATATGTGTAAATGTATGTTCGGGTTGAAATGGTGCAATTTTAAAGCAGATATGTTAAGCTGAAATTTTGCTGCTTGAGATGAGAATATGATGTTGTTCCGCCATTGTTCCTGTTAGTAGTGCTGTCAACCTATGACGTCATTTTAAATCCATGATGGATGCTGTAAAAAAAATTCTAGTTATCCTCTGACAAGGAATTAGTTGTACTAGCATGTATACGTAAATAGAGTATTTGACATTTTGTTGTTATTCACAGATTAAGCATGACTAATACAGTGCTTTCAAAACGGAAGTTAACTTGGTTCGTTGAGCAAGGACATGTCGATGGATGGTAAGTTTCAGTATTTAAATTAGTTATTTTGGTTAGGTGTATAAGTTTAGTATTGACGTTTCGAGCATACATTTAGACGTACTCGGCGACATTCTAATTAACGCTGTTTGCTTTGAATATAACCTATATTTAGATTTTTTAAATTTCATTTAATTAAAATTCCATATTATGAAGCTAAATAGCAGGAATTGATTAACAATTATTTTTGTGTTAAACAATTTTATAAATATATATCGGCGCAAATATAATGCAAACAGCAAGTCATCGTACGATTACGTCATCCTTTGTTGAACACGTGTTCCGATTCGACGCTCCCCACTATTATCGAACTATAAAAAGCGGGTTTGCAACGAGCCCGCGTCATTCGTTTGTCAGTGCTCGAGCTAGACGGATCTCTATTAATATTTTGTTTTGTTAAGTTTTTTATTTCTTTGCGAATTTATTTTAATTATTAATTATTGTTATATATCGAAGTGTAAAAGTTAATAAATAATAATGAATCCAGAAGATGGTATTATTCGAGAGAGCACCCCTCCTCTTACATATATGTAAAAAAAAAATATCCATATAATAAAAAGTGATGTATTTCGATTGATATGAACAGGGATGACCCTAGAATGCCGACGGTTCGCGGCGTGTTACGGCGCGGTATGACCGTGGAAGGCTTAAGGCAGTTCATCCAAGCGCAGGGCTCATCGCGCTCCGTCGTCTTCATGGAATGGGACAAGATATGGGCCATCAATAAGAAGGTAATGGGTGTTAAAGTCAGGGCAACCGGTCGATTTACTACGGTAAACTATTTATAGCGTTTAATAGCGCGTAATAAATAAAAAATTTAACTTTCTATTTTTTTATGATACAACATACAAAAATACATACAATCCTAAATTTTCACCCTTCTACGATCAACCCTTATTTTTATCTATTAATTGAAAATTGAAATCACATGTATGGCAAAACAACGTTTGCCGGATCAGCTAGTAATAATATAAAACACAATATGCCTTACAATAAAATACATTACGCCTTTCAGGTAATTGATCCAATAGCACCTCGTTACACGGCCCTGGAATCAAACCCAGTACCGGTGAACCTGAAAGGTACAACTGAGTCCACCCTCACGGTGGCACTTCACCCCAAAAACCCAGATGTGGGGTCAAAAACCGTCTGGGTCGGCCCAAGACTCCTAATCGACCAGGTGGATGCCCAGGCATTAAAGGAAGGAGAAAATACTACATTTATCAATTATGGCAATATCATGATTGATAAAATACATAGGTAAGATTTTACATATTTAGCTAGTGCGGAAATCATCTCTAGTTATTTTTAAATATATGTGTATTTATGTTTGTTCATTGCAATTGAATCGGAATATTCTATAAGTGAAATTTGTTTGTTTGGTTTAACCAGCTCAGGAACTGCTATTTCTAACTTATAACATATTTTTGTAATACTGGATTCCATAATAGGTCCAAATAAAAAATGTTGTGAAAACGCGAAACATATGCTCATTTCTCGTTAGAATGTGAAAGAAATTAAAATTAGATTATGTTTTATAGAGGTCCGGACGGCAAAGTTACAAATGTGGATGGAACTCCGAATCTAGATAATAAAGACTATAAGAAAACTTTGAAGATCACGTGGTTAGCGGATACGAATAAATCACCGCGCCTTGAAGTGTACTGTGTTTATTTCGACCATATCATTTCGAAGCCCCTGCTGGGTAAAGATGAAGACTTCAAACAATATATTGGCCATCAGACTAGGGTAAGTTTTAGGTATAAAATAACATAAATCAATATTTTTTTGTACACTATCCACTTTTTTTCTTATTTTAAAATGTTATTATCTGAATTATTAAATTTTGTGTATTCAGATTACTTCAACTGGCCTAATTTTTTCCAGTAATCTTCATTGTTTAGTTTGACAGGTCATTGATAGCACCATTGCCAGAGTAAATTTTATTATAACAAAAATTAATACACTTGTTTGTTCAATTGCTTATTTTAAATCACTTTAGCGCTTTCAGTGAGAATTTAGTTTTACCCAAACACAACAACCAATTATTGAATTAAGCAATTATTATAAGAGCATAACTTTTAATATATTCCGGAAATACTTTAAGAAAGTTATTATGTTTTCTAAAAACTGAGGGTGGCGAATTATCTTTTTTTTAGAAATAAATATATAAAACCTTATTACTTGAAAGGATTAATCAAACGTTCTTTAAAATATGTCCGTAGTGGGAAATTCCAATGCTGGGTGAGCCAGAACTGGGCAAAGCCAAAGTTGGGGATATCATACAATTGCAACGCCGTGGCTTCTTCCGAGTTGATGTGGCAGCCGCTGGTCCTTCACCGCAGACAGGAAGAGTCACGCCATTGGTGCTATTCCACGTTCCTGATGGTCATACTAAGGAGATGCCTGGTCAGGTGAGTGTTTCGGCTGTTCTAGAGGTGTGTGTTTGTGTGTGGGATTCTTTATAAAATTATTACTTTATTTGAGAGACAAATATTTTTTGTCGTTTATAAAGAATTATTTAGTTTAAAAATATTCAAACAAAGTTTTTTCTTTTGTTTCTTACTCATAACAGAAACTTATATAATTACTTAGAAAAATTATAAATTTTTGATACAGTTACATTTATAACTAACCGATTGACATATATTCACTGATTAAAAAATAATGCCTTCAGTGGAATTCTTGAAATCTAAAATATCAATTTATTTAAGTAGTAAATTTGTTTTAAATGAGTTTCAAAATATAAAGTTTAAGTATTAAAATTTATAGTCTTTCTTAATATTTATACATATTTTACTAATTTAGATAATAAAACAAAATAAAATCTCCAATACAAATTATTTATTTCAAGAAATGCTTATTAAATATAACAAAAACATTTGCTTACAAATATGATATCTCAAAACAACAGTTGTTTAAAAAAGATTACTTGAATTGAACTTCTGTAGATTGAACAATTTCTATTAAAAAATATTATTCGTCCTCAAACAAGTACGAACATACATGCACAAAGACACGTATATCAAAATTACGTACCTTTGTACGCACGCTTATAATTAAATTTCAACTAGAAAACTACCAGAGCTCTAGCTTAATGTTTGGTTTCATATCAATAAATTCGTTATTTAAATGATAATCATTAAGATCGTTATTATTTGGTTCAATATTAACAGGGCTGTGGTATTCAAATGTCTCTAGTTTGACCGTGTCCAAAGAATGTATTGAGTTCAATTCGAAGGTAGACTCGGAATAATTATCGTTCGACGCTTCTAGAACGGCCAGTTTCGGTGTAATCCTCTGATGCAATTCGTCTCTCATACGCTGAAACAAATTAATTAAAAATAAGTTATACTCATTTAGTATTTACGAGTATTCATATAATGTAGTAGTTTCTATCATGGTACATACGCTCTGAATAAAGTAAATAGTAAGTCAAGATAATTAATGATTAAAGAATACAAGCAATTATTTGGTATAGCCACTAAAACTTTCTTTAGCTTTTTCCGTGACAAAAAATTGTTTCAAACAATATCAAGAAGTTAAAATGAAGGTAAGTACATGTTATTCTTGGCACGTTGAGTCGGTCTAAAACAAATCTATCTAATACCCCGAGCTAAAACCTATTAAACTGATAGTTTTTCAAAACGATTTTTTGTATGAATTTTGTTACCAAGTTCATAATTTAAATTGGGTCTATATTTTGTGCATCCTGTTTCTTCTTGAAGCCTTATAACAAGAGACCATATTTGAAAATTTCTAGTCTGTAACTACTAAATGGTACCCCGGGGTAGGTACCTCTACCAATTGATCATTTTTCCTCCCTGGATTTCAAATGAATTTTTTATTTACCAATGACTATAATTTAAATATTAAACTTAAGGCTCTAATTTAGGCATTGTAATATTTCCATCTGTAATGGAATAGAAGGAATTGTATGAAATTTCCAATTGGTCTCAAAAAGGAGCGAAGGAATATTCAAAGCCAGGCGAGATTTTAGGATGAATTTATTGTATATATAGTGTTCTTCAACCTTTTCATGATCATCCCCCTTTAATTATTTGCGACCCCCCTTGGCCGTCTGTCTTTTATCATGTATGAAGGTGTATGTTACAGTATTGAAACCCTTAACAATATTAATTGTCTTTAATTTTGTTTTTTTATAAAGCCCATTTTTTTCGACTCTGGCGACCCCCCTACGGAAGTTATAACAAGTTAGACCAAGGAAATCAAGGGTATATTAATATGTATATTTATTCTATTGCTAAAATTTTTAAATGATATTATATATTTAAGTTTTTTAAAGGCGATTTGCCTTTGTCTGTGTTATATGACATGCCGATAAAAATCATTTGAATCTATAATGAATAGAAATTGTTTACATTCCAAGGTGTAACGTTGTAACCTTGGAAATATACACCGTCTACCAAGCATGGTTTGGTACAAATTATTGTATACATATTCGTGTGACATAATTTATATTGTCTAACCTGAGCGTGATCAAGATCTCTCTTTTGTATAAAAGAGATCTATGTAATGTTGAAATGGGTACCTGGTTAACAAACATAATTTTCTATTCAATTATGTTCACGCACGTCAAACAATTAGAAAACAGCGAACTAAGTGTTGAAAACACTGATTTAAAAATAAACTAACATTTCAAACAATTCAATACAATATACTTGCTTTCTTCTTGCGATGTCTACATTTTGGTCTCACACGCAACTTCGAACACCTGTCTCGAGAACAACCCGGTAAAAGTCGCGCCGCCACCACATTCCGTACATTTAGATCTGGCTTTTTGAATGTAATGTCACAGTAGCGATAGCTTCTTTTCCCCGAGAACGTACGGCGTAATACAGTTTCACCATTTTTATTCATTACAATTCGCGATTTTCGCTTTTCTTTCTTACGTGACGCCGGCGCAATGGATACGTCTAAACCAATCTCGACAAAATCCATTTTCGATGACTTAACGTAATACGAGATGCTGAAGGGACGGAACTTTGGTTTGTTTTAATTTGCTAATGATTTAAAAAACTATTTGCACTAATTCGACTGACTACTGACTGACTCCTTCTAATTATTTCAGAGGGAATTGTGTTATGGTTTGACATATGTTGAAACATGTTTATTTATTGAATTGCAGTTGAGTGGGTACCAATCTCTAATACATCCAGTATTACATACTGACGTGCGATCTTTGTATTATGTAATTAGAAAATATTGAACGTAAAACGTTTATATTTTAAGACTATTATCTAAAAACAACAACTTCACTTTTAAGTAACTACAAGCTAAGGACTTAAAATATGTTTGTATTAAAAATAACATTGAGAAGATAATAAAAGACAAGTTAAAGAAAGCATTTACGAACAGAAGTATGAAAATAAATGAATTAAAAATAATACTTTATGATTTAGTAAATATTCTAAGAGTAAGACTTTAAAAGTGTTTGAAAATTTTGTTTGTTGTACTCTTTCGTAGGTAATGTTTTGTTGAGGTAGTTTCTGGCGTATACTAGGCAACCCAAGTAAACTTTTTAAACGATTTCTTAAGCTACGTTTTTAAATAATTGTATATATATTTATTTATTCCAAATGTAAATAATTTGAAATTAACGTTATTTTTAGCCAAGCCTTTGTTTGGACGATCAGTTGATACTATGGTCACTATACCAGAATGCCAAACAAAGGCTCTCGGGTACGTTAGTCATTTGTGTAATGAGCATTTGCTGTGGTCTGCGTATATTATATAGCACAAGCTCTAAGTAAACTTTGAGAATAACCGACCGTGTGTATGTGTGTGTAAAATGTTGTTATAGGGAATACTTAAGCCATGTTAATACAGTATTCCCTATGATACTGACATTGTTTTTAACATATTAAATTGTGATTACTGTGAACTCGATCTTAAGGCCGTCATCAGCTGTATCAGTTTACGGACTTCTCAAAACTAATGAGAGTTTACAATTCAAGATAAATTGTTTGAGAATGTTTATTTAAATATATTATGTTGTAATTACCAAGAGTGTGACTGTTTCTCCAGCACATTGTAACTATTTATGATTTGGCCGAATGGTATAATCTGTCTATCACCAGACACTATGAGCCGTAATAGCTAGACAGTTTAAATTTTTATACATTACTAGCTAACCCGGCAAACGTTGTTTTGCCTTAAATGTGATTTCTAGCAATATTTTTTTTAGTTCAATAAAAGTAATTATCAGCTTTAGGTGTGCGGGGATATGTTTAGAATCGAAAGCGAATAGAATCGTAAAATTAGAAGTCAGATTTAGGTCAATAAATTAATATTTATATGACACATTTGTCGGTTTACAATAGCAATGCCATCTATTGATTACTTACTCAATCCAGTCGAAAAGTATCGACATCTGTTAGAACCTTTTGGAGTTAACAGATAAGATTGTCAATTGATTATATAAAAATAATTTGCAATAAAATAAAATTGCGACTATCATTAAAGATCCAATCTCTTTAAGTTGGACCAAACTGCTTATGGTGTGCCAATTCAATTTGAAATCGGTTAAATAGTTTAGGAGTCCATCGTGGACAAACATCGTAACAGGAGATTTATATATATTAAGATGGTGTCTGTCGCTAACGACAGAAAATCAATATTTAATAATAAGAGTCGCGAGTCGGATCGCGTTGAACGTACATAATTTTTATACGTCAAAAATATACTACGGTCAACTCGCTATTTAAGTCTATGGAATGCATCATATGCGTAAGAGTTATCAGCGTTTCAATTATTAATGTAGCGTAAGCCTTCAATGTATAGCAAACAATGTTTTGTGAATGTTGAACATAAGGAAGTGAAAGGTCGCTCAAGAATCTCGTCACAGTTGTAAGTGCGATTCGAAAATATCCACGTGTTATTGTAAGTTGCCCATATGTTCATCTTTTTAAATAATATGTATAGTAAAAAACAGAATTTTTCTGGCTCGTTGAAAAGACTGCTATTTATTTCAATTACGCTTATTTAAGAATATTAAGCATGTTTAGTAAGTTGTATATGTCCATATAATAGAGACATGTTTATTTTTTTAATTTTATATCACTGTTATGTCGTTCTAAAAATGTTTGTATTTATGGAATTAAAAAAGCTATTATTATTATATGTACATTTAAGAAGAAATATTTTATTATTATAGCATTAAACTCAAACAGTACAGATTATTACAGAAACAGTATAGATTAATTGAATTTTGAATGAATTGAATGAATTTTCCTATAGTAAAATACCTTTCTCGATTTCATCTCTCCAAAAATTTTAAGGGGAATATTAACAAATGCAACACGTTTAATTAAGAAACAGGGAACTAATTGTAACTTAGCTTGAAAATTGGAGTTTAGTTATTATAATTGCCATCCACCAAATCCCAAGATGACTATGACGTAAAGTGAGAGAGTTGCCATAGCAACCGGTCACGGGGACTCTTGCTGACTCGGGCCTAAGTTTTCCCACTTGTCACAGTTAGTTGGGAGGGATTTACTGGTTATATAAAGCGACTCCCACTCTCTTTGCGGAAGTGCATTCCCCTCGTTCAAAACAGAAGTTCAATTATAATTTAAAAGATGTCATCAATAGTTGAAAAAAAAATATAATTGGTCTAAAATAATCTAATATAACAACAAATATATTAATACTTTTATCCCTTGTTTGTATCTTAATGGAACTAACACACACTCTTGTACATTTAATACATTTCACACAGGCCTCATTTTGTGAAGCTGTTATTTTGTTTAATAGAAGTTAATGTATAATATGTTTATTCCAGCCAAAATCCGTATCAACAGCACAAGTGAAACAGACCCCAGCAGTTGATGCGTCGCAACTGAACCAAGAAATAACCAAGCAGGGTGATTTGGTGCGGTCCCTCAAGAGTGCGAAGGCTGAAAAGGTCAAGGTTGACGAGGCCGTCAAAACCCTCTTGGACCTTAAGGCCAAGTACAAGGCAGCTACTGGACAGGTGAATTTGTCAATTGGTATTTTTGTTACTAAATTTTCCACAAGTCAGAAACTAACTTCGTTATATACGTACTCAGAAACGAACTACGTAAGTCAGAAATTTTAGTAGGGCAGGCACAGTCCTGGCAGGAGGAAGAAGTGGTTGCGTAACATACGGGAGTGGGTCGGAATTACATCCGCCGTGGAACTCTTCCGTTTAGCCCAAGATTCCCCACGGAATGAGATCAAAGGCTTTACCACCGATACTCAAAAAATATTTTTTTGTTAATTGTCTCTCGATTATGACATTTCATTCTAGTTAAAAAATTAATAAACAGTAGAGTTCAAATTTTCTAACCCACGATCTATAGTTGTACTCACTTGACTTAATATCACTGTTCAATACTAACACAGATTAACTCTAATTTTTCAGTTATTTCTCAATAGTATTCATAAAATAAGATGTTCTTTTGGTATACACATAAATGAATTGTTTTTTTCAATTAATTGAAATTTATGCATTACGAAACTTAAACTTCATATAAAGTATAACACTATAGGCACATTGGTTTGTTTTCATGAGCGCTGGAAATGGATTAGCGCTATGAATATGTTTCCTCTTGCAGACCCAGAAGACACCGAAAAGGGGGGGTGGGCACGTAGTTGATGTCGAATTTATTTTTCTAGTAAGTTGAAATTATATCTCTTAACTAGGATTGGAAACCCGGTGCGACACCAGCGCCACCAGCATCAGGAGCAGCTAAGGCTTCGTCGGGCGACGCAGATTCACTTAACCAAGAGATCATCAAACAAGGAGATTTGGTGCGCTCTTTGAAAGCTGAAAAGGCTGATAAGGCTAAGGTCACCGCGGCAGTAGAGGCTCTCCTAAGCTTAAAATCCAAATATAAGTCTGCTACTGGTCAGGTGAATATTTTTTTTAATTTATTGACATTTATTTTTATTGATAGATTTTGATAATAAACGACCTCAAATGCGATTATAATACAGTAAAATATACATTTACATGTTTAAACTATGAAGATAGTGGGCTAAATACGCTAGTATTAGTTTTTATTAGTTCAATCTTTATTTATTTCGTACAGGAAAATATTTTTGTTTTATATTGTAGGAGTGGAAACCTGGTGCAACACCAGCCAATGCCCCAAAATCCTCTGGTGATGCAGAGAGCATCAATCAGGAGATCGCCAAGCAAGGTGACCTTGTCCGCTCTCTGAAAGCTGCCAAGGCTGAGAAAGCGAAGGTGGACGAAGCTGTGAAGCTCCTTCTTGAGCTTAAAGCCAAGTATAAAACAGCGACGGGACAGGTATTCTAATTTTCATTTTGAATATCAAAAGTATAAAAAAATATGAAGGTTGCTTGTTTTTGTACATTGGCTCATCTGCATAACCTTCTTCGCTAAACTATTATTGTTTCGCCAGGAATTGAACCCAGTATCTCCTTGTTATATGCGATATACTTCAGGAGCTGTACCATATAATTTTTTTTTTTCAATTTGAAATTGATTTTGGTATGCTCACAGAAGAAAAAAATATACACTTTATAAATTTTTTGCTGCTAGATAATACTGTATACTAAGTTTCACAAATACATTTCTCATGATAGGAATTATTATCAATAAATTTATTTATTATTATAGTTCGAATAGTTCATAGTACTATTTTTATTAAATTCTGATTTTGATTGCATTTTGTAGGTTGACATCAGACAGAAAATACTGTGTTATTTGTTCTTGCTGATTTCACTTAACAGTCAAATGCTTATAATATATTAATATAGGAGTGGAAACCTGGTGCAGCCCCAGTATCTAATGCTCCAAAAGCTTCTGGTGATGCAGAGAGCATCAATCAGGAGATCGCAAAGCAAGGTGACCTTGTCCGCTCTCTGAAAGCTGCCAAGGCAGAAAAAGCGAAGGTGGACGAAGCTGTGAAGCTCCTTCTTGAGCTTAAAGCCAAGTACAAGGCGGCGACCGGACAGGTATCATATCTATCTATTTTTTTTGTGTTTCGTGCTGAATGTTAAATGTTTAACATTGTCAGGATATATTTTCTTGTTAATTGTCATTTTTTGTTCCTCGTAAGACAAAACATATAGAAATGCACAATTTGAATAATTTATTTTTTTTGTTATAATTTTAAAAAAATATTATTGTAGGAGTGGAAACCTGGTGCAGCCCCAGCATCGAGTGCTGCAAAATCCTCTGGTGATGCAGACAGCATCAATCAGGAGATCGCCAAGCAAGGTGACCTTGTTCGCTCTCTGAAAGCTGCCAAGGCTGAGAAAGCGAAAGTGGACGAAGCTGTGAAGCTCCTTCTTGAGCTTAAAGCCAAGTATAAAGCAGCGACCGGACAGGTATAATTTTAACAATGATTCGATAGAATTTAACTAATTTTCTGTATTGTTAAAATTTTATTCTAAAGAAAAAATTTATATTTATCGTTATAGTATAAAACCTCAAAGACATTGTTTTGGGTTGCTTAGTCTTAGCTGACATGAAATTAAGAGTAATAATTTCAGACATAATACACTTGGCCAGAGATTGAATTAGTAATTTTTACATTGTTCAGTTATTAAGAAAATTGACATATATTAATATAACTAGCTTACATAAGGTTGATATAAATATCCCTGTTTATACCACACTTTCTTATACTCTTGACACTCTATTGGTCGCAGCGTGATGTAATGTAACCTTTTAATAAATGGCCTATACAACACATTTCAGCTCAATAATTATTATTACAACATAATTTCGGCACTCATTTCATACACGGTCGTGTAAGCTATTTATTTATTTACTTAAATTAAAAAACAATAAGTGACACCTATTTTCCATTGGGGTAGGCAGAGACCACAGACCACTTGCTACGATCCTCACACTCATTAAATTCATCATACATTCTCGTCGGTTATGGGTGCTTTTGTCCTTTTTACCAGAACGTTCTGAATCTGATCCAAAAACGTTCGGGTAGGTCTCCCAGCCCCACCCTCGCCATCCACACTCGCTCTACATATACGCCTTGTCAGTCTATCCTCATTGATTCTTTCCATGTGACCGAACCATCTTAGCATACTCTTTCGTATACTTATCACTACATCCTCTTCCACTCCACATCGCTTTCGTATTTCACTATTCCTTTTTTTATCCCGCCAACTTACCCCACATATATTTCTTAACGCATTCATTTCTACAGCATTTATTCTACTTTCATCCTATATAGTATCTAATATATAAAATTCTTTGTCACGGGGTTCGAACTTTAACTCCTCCGAAACGGCTTGACCGATTCTCATGAAACTTTGTGAGCGTATTGAGTAGGTTTGAGGATCAGAAAAAGAGTACAGAGTAGTCCATTTTTTTTTTGGAAAAAAATTTTAGTTTCTATTTTTTTATGATACAACATACAAAAATACATACAATCCTAAATTTTCACCCTTCTAAAAATAAACCTTTTTTTTTATTTATTAATTGAAATTTGAAATCACATGTATGGCAAAACGACGTTTGCCGTATCAGCTAGTATACATATATTAAAGACAATTACATCATTATACAGGATTGGAAGCCAGGTGCAACACCAACGCCTTCTAAAACTGCTGAAGATAATGCCAGCGATATTTTATCTAAAATAACAGCACAAGGGGATAAAGTACGCAAGCTGAAAGCGGAAAAAGCTGACAAGAGTGCGATCGATGTTGAGGTAATTATTATTATTTATTTCACACGCACGCACGCACACACACACACACACACAATGATGTATCCATCCCTTTTCATGAAAGCGTAAAGGGAACTTGACAGAAAGAGATGAGTGACCAACAAAGTATGAGTGATATTAGAAGGTTTTATTTCTTCTGTACTTATATTATATGTGATTTTATAAGTAAAGATATTTCATGGTTTAACGAACGCAATTCACTGAACAATACAAATAAGCTATAGCGATTTTTTTTTACGATAACCATACAGTACTTCATAATTGTATACTATCCTGTTGCTGTTATTGCAGGTGAAAAATCTACTTAATCTCAAGGCTCAGTATAAATCTGCTACTGGGAAGGACTGGACTCCCACGTCTGCAACAGAAACTGTTAAACAGGTGAGTTCAATTCTAATTCTTTGAAAGCGTGTTTGAGTTCGTTTGACGCAATTCGTAATTAATATTTTTCATTTTGTATATTTTCACAGCATTTTAAGTGTAAGATATATCTAATATAATATATAATAACAAAAAAAAATAGGAACGTAATATTTTATTCGACCAAAATTGCTATAGAATGTTTTTAAATAGATTATTTTCTAGTACTTTTTTATTCTCTCGCGATTTCAAGCCTCGGGTATTTGGTGAATGTTTTGAACTTCACTTTAATAATATACCTGCTCCTTTTTTGGGCGTTTCAAAATCACTTCTTATTTGTTATTTTTGCGAATCTTTTGTCGTGTTTTCAGCGTACATCTCTGAAAAAGGAGTATTTCTTTTATTTTATGAATGTTTCTTAAATATTCTAATAATTTTGTATTTATGTATTAATCCTCGACACAAAGTTATTCAAATGAACTCTGACGTCTCTCTCTTTCCAACCTAAATAACTAGATAGAGACACAATGAACATGACAAAGATTAAAAGCGATTGAGTTGATAGGGTGTAACATTTTTTTATATAATAGGAAACCATGAACGGTGTTAATGGAGAGACGTTAGCGGCGGAAATAGCGAAGCAAGGTGACGTCGTTCGTGATCTCAAAGCGAAAAAGGCGGATAAGGTAATATCTTCGAACGAATTCGGATATACCGGTACACATTTTTACACACGGTTGGATTGTCCCAAGATATACATAATACTTTTTTAAATATGTGTAAATAAAAAATTCAATTCAAACACAATTGAATTTCTGCACCTATAAGTAAACGTTTATTGGTTAATATATATTGTATGAAATAATTATCAATATATAGGGTTATCTTTTCCTTATTTCACGAACTTTAATTGTCATATCACTGCGTTCGTTGACGTTTGATGCGCGGGAAAATTCATATAAGAAAAATTATTTTTCTTTATATAAATTTACATTTGTATGTCCCTAGACAGGCTGAAGTCGAATCCCATATATAAAATATCTCGAATAAATAGTATATTTAGAATTTTGGTTTTTGTAAACAAATTATAAAGTAATTAAGAATTATTTAGAATTTACACATTAATATTTTTAATAAGGATGCATATAAATTTATTTCCTTACACTTTTTCGCATACAACAACAAACAGGAACTGTAAACCTATTATATAATATACCTATATACTGTGTGCTAAGACTGAATGCAAAGGACGGCCATGTCGCTTTTAGCGATCTCTTCAGGCAGAAGAGGCCGCTAAAGAAGAGCTGTGTGTAGAAGCTGTGTCTGACATACGCGTCAAAAATACAAGCCACAAAGCTAAATATTATATCTTTTGAGATAAAATAATATAAACTTTGATTCTAGGCGACCATAGATGCAGAAGTTAAGAAGTTGCTAGACTTAAAAGCAAAGTACCAGCAGGAAACTGGCTCAGCGTATGCTGCTGCCCCCGCTCGCGACAGCAAACCCAAAGAGAAGAAGCCGAAAGAGAAAGAGACCAAGAAAGAGAAGCCAAAGGAACAGGTGCGTGATACATTACAATTAAAAGAGTGCTTCTTTTAATTTTTAAAAAGTGAACACCAATATAAACTATAAGGATGTTATTCTATATTAATCTTATTATTAAGTTGTTTATAATTATTTTTTTGTTAATATACACCCCACGTTGCTTGTGTTACGAGTGCTAACACTGATTAAATTATCACAGATCACATCCAACATTTTGCTTTGTCAAATGTTAATGAGAATCGAAACCGGTATATGTCATCATCTAACATCAAAGTTACTATATATTTGATTTCAGAGCCCAAAGCCTAAAGAGGAATCTTCAAGCGGTGTGAAGAAAATAACTAGGCTTGGACTAGAAGCGTCTAAGGATACCGATCTGTCTGATTGGTACCAACAAGTTATCACGAAAGGTGTGTATATAATATGCTATAAGTTATAATCACAATATCGTGTAAACGAATGCTCAGAACTGTTAATGACGTTATTTTTTCCACCCTTTTACATTGGATGTGGCAACTTATTTTTTGTTGTGTATCCTATATGAGCGAATCACAGAATGTGTGAGTCCAATGAAAATAATTTTACTAAACATTACAAATAAGTTCAAATATAAAGTCATGGTTTTTTATGAGTTTCTAGTATTCTGGTGCGCAATTTGTATTGGGAATGTATGTTTAAACTTGCTTGGTGCATTAATATATATGTGTTTATATATATATATATATATATATATATATAATATGTTAATTATGTCACAACAGCGACCTTTGACACGTATTATTCTTAAATTTTCTCTTTAGAAAGTTACCTCAGATTTTTTCTTTTGTTTTTTTTTTTGTGCGTATAACGTTCTGTGCTTATAATTTCCATGTGATGTTCACCATACCTTTGGATCAATTATTGATTGCGCATACAATGTGATTTTTTGCAAACAGTAATATTCATGATTGAACTTTGTTTCACAAATTAAAGTTGTATTAAAAAAACACATAAATGACAGAAATAATGGGTTGTTGGCCCAAGAATATAGTCACCCTTTTGTAACATAGCGTTTTTAGGTAGCTTGTGCTGGAATGTTTGTTTCAATGAGAGTGTGAAGAATAATTCTGAATCTTTTGAAATAAGAATTATTAGCTCTACAGGCTAGAATATGTCCGTTATTCACAGTTATATAGACAAATATGGCCGTACTAAAGATCACCACTTACTTTTTTTCGTAAACTTTAATTTATTTACATGTATGTGATTTTTTTAGCGGAAATGATCGACTACTACGACATCTCAGGCTGTTACATCCTACGCCCATGGGCGTACAGTATTTGGGAGACCATTCGCGCGTTCTTTAGTGAGAGTATTAAGCGTATGGGGGTTAAAGACGTGTATTTCCCTATCTTTGTGTCCAAGGTAAGGTTATTTATATTACTGGTAAACTTAAAAAATATTGGACCACTAAACAATGTAGTCTGAAATTATTAAATAAAGTTTCACCGTTCTCTACCTAAATCACTATTCATTCAGTAAAGTGCTTTGTCATAAATTGATATTCTGTAAAACTTATAATTGATTAACTGTTATAATATCGATTTATTGAATAAATATTAGATTTGTTATCTATATTACGCTGGAAAACACATTAATATACTATTTAAGGGAACTCTATTATTAACACCGATGTCCGTCTGTCATGATGGTATTCTCTCTTATTGAAGGCAGGTGGTTCTGGTGATACGTATGGAATTTCCTGTGCCTCGAAGTCTTACTTTTTATTATATTAGGCGGCGTTAGAACGCGAGAAGACCCACATCGCTGATTTCGCACCGGAAGTCGCCTGGGTGACGCACTCTGGCTCAAGTGAGCTGGCGGAACATATAGCGATACGACCCACCTCCGAAACCGTTATGTACCCGGCCTATGCCAAGTGGATACAGAGCCACAGGGACCTACCGCTTAAGCTCAACCAGTGGAATAATGTCGTTGTAAGTGCCTCTATTAGTTGTTAATGATACTTGAAGAAAATCTATACAAAAATAATTTTGTTAAACGCGCTTATGTAAGGAACTTCTGTTCAAATTAACTAGCGATCATGCTGGCCTACCAAACCGTGGGATGAGAATAGATAATTTTTGGGTGTGGTCTGGATAAAAAGTCAACGTTTATCAGTTATATGTCCATAAAACTAGCTATTAATAGCTTACCTTGGGAGTGTTGGTGTGTGAAATGTGCCCTCATGATATAGCGATGGGAGTTCAAGCAACCGCAGCCATTCCTCCGCACGCGCGAATTCCTCTGGCAGGAAGGTCACACCGCGTATCGTCTTCAGAGCGAAGCGGCCGAGGAAGTTTTACAGATATTAGGTACGTACACATGATAATATTATCTTTAACTACAATTTATTGTATTTAAAAGAATGCGTGTCAGTTTTTTAGTAGAGTCCTGTAGCGGAAGGTGGAATTCGATATGCCCGACTTAAGAAAAATGACATCCCAAACTTAAGTAGAAGATTCTCACAATAAATCATTATAGGGTGTTTTTAGGAAGTAATTTTCTAATGATAATGACTCGATGATAACATATACCAGATGAATTATCGGCCAAGATGGCTTATTGTTTCCGCAACGGATTGCCCATGGAGCAGAATCAATAAAAAAAGTAGAGTACTAGATGTTGAAAGAAAATTGTGTAAATTTTCATTTGTATCTATTGAATAAATTTACATTTAAGTAGAAACACTAAATTTATGCACCATCATTTTAATCGCAGAGTTGTACCGGTAGCATCACATTTTCTTATATTATACAGGAAGTTCCCATTTTTACCATAGACTACAAAATATCTCAACAGTATCTTCTTTGATTTTTATTTACCGTAGGATGGGGCCGGAATAGCGAAGGACCTATTAACATTAACTTTTTAATGCACACATATAATTTAAGGTTACATTAGTTTGATTTGAACATATATAAAAAATTTCATTAACTGTTCAATGCTCACAACATCATAGCAAAAATTTTCCTAGTTTTTATGAAAATGGATTATGGATAACGAATACAACTTTTCAATTCTGTGCAGTAATTCCAGAGATTAGCGCGTTGAACTTAACTTTTCAGCCTTATAATTTGTACAAATAATACAATATATTGCAGATCTGTACGCCAAAGTTTATGAAGACTTCTTAGCAATTCCTGTAATAAAGGGCAGAAAGACTGAGAAGGAAAAATTCGCCGGAGGAGATTATACAACAACCGTCGAAGCGTATATCGGTGCCAGTGGCAGAGCTATACAGGTATACATAATCTCGGTGTTAAACTCAGCAAGTCTTGACATTTTATTATCGGATTTTTTGCAAAATTTAAATCTATTTTACATTATTTTAACAAAACTGGCTGACTGGTTTATACCTAATGCTGTCACAATACAGATGAGTTAATAATAAATAAACCAAACAAGAGTTGACAAAAAGGCTTATAAATCTTTATGAATACTGTCATTGAATACAAACCCAATTTAAGCATCTACGAATAAACAAAATTAAATTATTTCTATGACTGGACAGTTTGTACTAATGTTTGATGTGAACGCTTTTGTGTGTGTTGACAAACACACATAATGAATTTGATTTGTATTGATAATACGGTTAGCCCGGTTTATATTAATGTATTATTTTATATTTACTTATATAAATTATTGTAAATACTCAGGGTGCAACAAGCCATCACTTGGGTCAGAACTTCTCACGTATGTTTGATATCGTCTACGATGATCCAGATACACAAGAGAAGATGTTCGTGTACCAAAACTCTTGGGGCATTACGACAAGGACTATTGGTATGTGTTAAAACAATATATGAATAACTTTTTGTTTTAATTCTTGACAGGTTCAGTAAGAGAAAATATTTAAGTTAAAAAACGAATCTTACATAATTATCAGGTGTATGAAAAACATACGATTGGACGTCGACTTATAGTATATAGGTTGTAAATCAACAATTTATTAAAATGAACAATTAAATTTAAAACATTACATAAACATGTCAAATCATGAGCAATTTTGATTTTATTAATTGAGCTATCTATTTACGTCTTAATACTTCTGAGGGTGATTAATTATCCCTGATCACAGGTGTAATGGTCCTGGTACATGGTGATGACAGAGGTTTAGTACTTCCACCACGAGTAGCAGACATACAGGCCATAGTGGTGCCTTGTGGTATCACGGCCTCTAGTACAGCTGAAGAGAGGAAGGGACTTCTGGACTCTTGTCAGAGCCTGGTGGAAGATTTGAAGGCATCCGGCATCAGAGCAGAGGGCGATTACAGGGATAACTACTCGCCTGGGTGGAAGTTCAACCATTGGGAATTGAAGGTATATTCTGAGGGCTGTTAATATTTCCCTTTGAAAATATTTTTTTTAATGTTAATTGAACTGTAGGTGAGATAGTAGTCAACACATATTTTGGTTTTAATTCCTAATTCACTTTCAGGGCGTACCAATCCGGGTGGAATTAGGGCCGAAAGACATATCGCGCCAAGAGGTGGTTGCCGTGATCAGACTGACAGGCGAAAAGCAAACCCTTAAGAGGAACACAGCGCCAGCGCAACTCCGCGAGAAATTAGATACGATACATGACGAAATGTTTAAGAAGTATGTGGACTCAAATATTTTTATATTTCAGTAAATCCATACACCAGATGCTGACACAAGTTAACATGACTAACGCCCGGTTCTAGGCTTCAATTATAAGTTGGAACCTTTATGTTTAACAAATTTCATTTTAGACAATGCTACAAAGTGGTTGTAGACAAAATTAAATTTAACTAAATCTTTTTTGTGGTAATTGAGATAATTTTATAGGACCTTGTGACCATTTTAATACTAGATAGATATAAAAAAGATTTTTTTTGCAGAGCAACAAAAGAGAGAGATGAGAGATTGTCATTTGTCACAAAATGGGAGGACTTAACAAATGCACTAGAACGCAAACACATCATCCTTGCACCATTCTGTGGGGAGATACCCTGTGAAGACAACATTAAAAATGATAGTGCTAGGTATAATTTTACTGTAATAAATCAGATTACTTTGTTGATATTGTAAAAGTCTTATTCATAAACATTTAAGATCAAAATATACAGATAAAAATCAACTGATTAGACCATTACCAACCATCCACTTAACATGGGTGGGCCTCCTGCCACGTTGCCCACCATTTAATTAAAAAAAAAACAATAAGTATGACAAAACAGATTTTAGATGTATTATGTTTCTGTAGTGGAGGTATATTTAAAATTACGGAGAAATACATTTAGAATTTTTTATTAACAGGAATGAAGATGATCAAACCACAGAGGTGAAGGCTCCATCAATGGGAGCGAAGTCACTGTGTATACCATTTAAACAACCTCGTGAAATATCAGCAGATGACTGTTGCATACATCCAGCTTGTAAAAACAAACCTAAATTTATTACATTGTTTGGAAGAAGTTATTAAGTCAAAATATAGCTTTTGTAATGTTACAAATTTAATAAATTATATGAATTTATGATAATTGAATTCTCTCATTTTCCACAATTTGTGTATATTTTATAGTACTTGTATTATAAGAAATAATTTAGAAGTTATTAAGCACAAGAATATTATGTACCTGTAGTTGTTTACATATGTAGTACAAAAAGAACAGGTTTTTAAACTCGGGTTTGGTTTAATGATATTTCTTTTATTACAAAAAAATATTTGATAATTTATATTAGAATTGATATAAAGTATAATATAAAAAAAACATTCACTGATAGTCAACATCTTATAAGTAGTAATTTCATTGAGAAAATATATTAAGTATCATATAATGCATTATTGGTCTAAATAAAGTTATAGTTATTTTTGTCAGCATTATTCAGTATCTTTCAGAAGTCCTTCAAGCAACTGAATTCTTTTTTTCTTTGCATTCAATAACATTAGAAATTTGCTATACAATGTAGACTCTAAAGAGATTTTCATTTCAGCAAATGCTTCTAATTCCTGTTTACATTTTTCTAGTTCTGAAGATAAGTTTGCAGTTGTTTCTTTAGATTTTTCAATTTTTTGTTTTAGCATTATGTTTTTATTCAAGAGAAAATCTATGAGTGTGTTTTTAGGTTCTGGCAATTCATCTTTAAATAAATTTACCTTCCCATGTTCTAAAACTGCTGTTGAACCTTCATATTTTCTTCTCCAACAAAAATTTGGTTCTTTATTAGGTACAAAATCATATAGATAGTCACTAGTACTGTTTTGTAAACATTGTTTTACATTATTTTGATAAATTTCCACATTTTCATCAACAAGTTCTGCATAAAGTCTTGCATTTTCCAAAGAATATTTTCCAGACCAACTTGATGTATTATCCCATAATTGAATATGAAAAAGGTATTCCTCATTAAGTTTCCAAAGTATCTTTATATAAATAGGCTCTCCTTTAATTTCAAATCTGGTTATAAAAGTATCTTCAGACTCCATAACTTGTTAAACATTTGTATAAAATGTTAAACTTTCATCGACGTATAATTTTATATACTTTCATCGATTCAATAAAATAAATTTGGTCATGATTTCATAATTAAAAAATTCTAAATGTTTACTTTTTTTTATAGCTGTCAATCAGTCTGGCGAAACTTCCAATTAATTCCCTTGAAGTTCCCGCAATTTTGGTGGTAATTAAATGTCATTTGTCACTACTCAATCTGTCACTAAACAAATCAATATTTGTTTTCTTTTTTTACCTATTTCATAAAAAGAATCAACTTTTTGCAAAAAAGTAATTTAGTTGATATTAGTTATGTATCATCTCATTAGTGTTTGATTTGTTCGAACGTTATTTAAATGAAAAAGTTAAATACTAAATTTATAAAGGCGCAGTCCATGATATTCATACAAACAGACTTATTTGTTTTTTACTTTTAATTCCCGTCTCTTAAAACGTAGTGATTATAATCTCTTTGCTGTCACTGTTAAAACAAGGGATTACAACTCGTAGTTTGAAATATTAATAAAAAACGGCAAATAAATTTTAAGAAATTAGCAACAAAAGCAATAATGGGGGTAAAATATAAAACAATTAAATAATACTATAAAAAGTAACTACTAAATTAAAAAATATGGATTTAGATGAAGTTATAACTGTGACAAAAATAAAAACATTGAAAGAGTGGCTATACTTATTAATCGGCTGGCAAACAAATTCTTTCGAAATTTATATTTATAGTAAGGAAAAAATTTGGACTGGAAAATTTTCGCCAAATCGGCTAGCAACTTTTAGCAGAAACCTTCAAGTATCAGAAAGGGAGTATTTTAATAATCTTAAACAATGTTTATCTCAACAAAGAAGTGATTACGTGTTTGAATTAAAAAGTGGTTTCTTTTATTGGAAACGGAAAGTAGATAATGCGATAATTATTGAAGGCTTTCTTCCAGTAGAAATAGATCCTTCACCGAAAAGCATGCAGCCAGACTTGGTAGAAATATTGCTTGCTTTAAATAAACAATTGACACGAAAAGCATACCACTGGGAACAAAAATGCAGGAATATGCATCTGGAGTATGAGAAATGTCTTAAAGACACAGAAGAATTTCTTAATCTTAAAATAGATATGGAAAAAGCTCTCTGCGATAAATTCCTTAATTTGCTAAACATAAAAAAGGCGAAGGTTTCAAAAGGACGCGGTGATAAAAAAAATATGAAATTTGAAGATATAAAAGAGCTTTTGACTATGAATTGTAAAAATATTTAAATAATAGGTAACCTTAACTTTTCAGAACTAAAAAATGTTAGAAAAGCAAAATTAAAAGTTTTGAAAAGATAAATAGGTAAAATATATACTATTTAGGTACTTATACATATTTTGTACGTCTTTTCATTAAGAATGTGATGGTTTTAATAAATTATTACTTTATAACAATATGTAAATTATTCGATGCATTTATTACTTGAAGAAATACAATTACTTATGATAAGGATATTAGAAGATAGTTGTTTATTATAAAGTTCTGACATACACGGAATTAACCTAAGTTTGTATTGGCAAATGACAAATGTGTCATTAATCATTATTCATTAAATTGTGCATTGTGCACTCTGTTGTGTCTTCACTGTAGTAACTAGTAGTAGTAAATTTAAATATTAAATAATAACCTCATGTTATTATAATTAAAATATATTTCTGCTTTAACTTCAAAGATTTTTCTTCAGAGACCATTCTTGCCTTTACTAACACATTTTTGCTACGATCATGGAGAGTAGTGATAGCGATCAACAATCTGATATTAACGACGTTGAGAGAGTAAGTAATGATTAATACAATGTATATTAAAATTGATAAATTGTTATCATGGCACCATGTTTTGTTTTTAATATTTTAGACAGCTATAAGACAAGAATTATCAACCATGTCCTTTGAAGATCTCCAGAAACTGAAAGAAAAGGTTGGGGCTAAGGTTTATAAAGAGGTTGTATTTGGCTCAAATAAAGTTGAACAGAAACCTAAAATATTTAAAAGGGAAAATAAGAATAGACCCAGGGAGATAAGTTCAAAAAGACCAGTAAAAATGAAACTAGATGTTGGTACTGTTAATAAAGTGGAAGCCCGTGATCCAAGGTAAAAAAATCTGTTCAAATGAAATTATATTCTGCATGAAATAAGTGTTGATATGACACCTTGGTCTGTTCAACATAGTCTAAATTCCTAGATAATATTAAAATTCATATTCATAATTTGAGATTGAATTGATTGGACAGTAAGGAGCATGTTATTATTATCGTCACCCTGATTTATGGAATACATATTCAAAATTATAGATTTTTAGTATGGCTATGAAAACCACTGATAATATGTGATATAATATATTGTGGGCCAATCATAGCAATAATGATTTGATCACAACACAAGAAACTGGCTATTTTGTTTAATCATCTGAATTTAATTATATTTCCTGAGATTTAACTATATTTGCTATTTTCAGCTGATCCTGCAATGGATTGATAAGAAATTGTTACTAGTAATAGTTAGTTTGATGTTTTGATTTGTTTCTGTGCTGCCATATTAACACTACTAATCAAATCATCAACCCTACTAATATCATAATATAATATAATATATATAATATTATATCATAAAGATAGATAATGGTTTATTGACCATAATAAATGTAAAAAAACACTTTCTATAATTAAAAGAGTTGTTCCCTTTTGATTATAGAGGTAACTAAAAATTTCTTCTGTATTCATTCTTTGTTCTTCTCAATCTTTATATTTATCAGAAATATAGTACTGAAACTAAATATATAATAAAATAGAAAAAGTATGTATAGTATCTTTAGTCAGAAATGCCAAAGTATATCAATACCGTAATAACAATGGTATTTTTTAATACTGATATTATATAATTTACAGGTTTGACCCCCTATGTGGAACATTTGATAAGAAACAATTTTCTCAAGACTATGGCTTCCTTTCTGTTATGCAAGTTAATGATATCAAAGCCGTAAAGGAGGAATTAAAATTAACCACTGATCCTGAAAAACAAATGCAGTTGAAAAGACTTTTGCAGAGATTGAAGGATAAGTTAAGAGCTAACAAGAGAGATAAGAAACAGAATGAAAGAAGAAGTAAAGAAGCCCTTCAAGTAGAAGAAGAGTTTAAGCAAGGAAAACACCCTCAATTTAAAAAGAAATGTAAGTTGATTAAATATTTGACATTTAATGATAGACAATCATAATCTCCAATAATGATAGATAAATTATCTTTTATGCTCATGAATAGTTAAACACATATTGAAATTTAAGTACCATATCTGTCCTCAATGATGTCTAAATCAATGTTTTAAACTTGGTTCATGTGTTTAAAATTTGTTTTTTGCTTAATGTTTGTTAATTATATTTCATATCCACATAAGGATATTAAAACAAAGATGGTAATTGGTAATTGAAAATTATTTCCCATTCAAAAAATAATTCAATCCATATTGAATTTCAATATATTAAGTAAAATATTTATTCCGTAAGGCAATGTAAACTGTAATCTGATATAATTCAATCTCTTATAGCGGAAATGAGAGTGGAATCACTAGTGAAACAATATGAAGAACTGAAGAAGGATGGCTCTAGCAGAATACAGCGACATCTTAAGCGAAGACAACAGAAGATTAAGAAGAAGTCTTTTAAAACTCCAATTGGTATTGATTAAGGATGTGTTAATAAAGTTATATATTATTTAGAATTTTGTATTTTTTGTGGTTTTTTTTTTGTACCCATACAATTAAGTACTTTGAGACTAAACAGTTTTAGTGAAGGATATAAAAAAATATTTTTAGTTATTTTTTTTGTTTTGCCACTTTTCTTAACTTAAAGCATAATCACTATTGACGAGGGTAATATCTATCCATATATTATAAAAACAAGAAAATATGATATTGATCATTTAATCTTAACTTAAATTTTATTAAATCCTCTCTACCAAAGAGGGCATCCAATGTACCAGGGTTGGTCAGTGAAATAGATATGCATGGTCACAACTCCGACGTTCTTAGCCAAGTCATACAGGCACTGAGGTCCTCTGGGTACGATAGCCTAAAAAATTAAATTAAAGAAAGTAAATTAAATTTATTATTATTCGTAATGTGTTCAAAATCATAATCCTACCACAATTACTCACTTCAGTTTTGTATATATACGTATGCATTAAGTGTAATATGTAATACATATGTAGTTAAATATCTATACTAATATATATATAAATGCTGATAATGGGAAACCGCTCAGCTATTGTTAGTGCCTTGTGAGAGGATACCATCACTGATATGCGACCCCTTTATTGTATGTTAAAAATATATTATTTTTTGTATTAACTATATTAATGTAATGACTTATAATAATTGCAATTGCCAATTATTGTAACATTGCAAGAGGACAATAAATAACAGTCTCTGTTTCCATAGGAAGTGTTTTTCACTGTAATATTTTCTAAATTCTCTATGTATTAGTGTTAGAACATATGTACATTGACTCACCTTAACAGCGCCTTCTCCAGGTCGCTCGAACCAATCACGTCTACCGCTAATGAGATCCAATTTGCCAGCAACAAGGTACCCAACACCTTCCAATTTACCAGAGTCAACCAGAGGGAACCAGGGGAAAATTCCTTCCGCGGTACAGGGAGTTTCACTGCTCATGTTGTAGTAGTAGTGGACACCTGATAAAGGACATAGAGTTCATGTTACGTTGGGACGTCTTTTATTATTGGGTTTGTTATACGAACTATTTGGCAGTCCGCAATCGTCACATGCGTCTTACAAAAATGTACCTACGGTGGAGCAAATCTTTCCAAGGGAACTTTTTACAACCCACTCAAAAGCGACAATTTCACGCACAGAAGGCTAATCCTATTAATTATATCATATCATGAAAACAGCATTAGGTAAGTTGTAGTTCTAGTGTACTGATCAGAGATGCATAGAATTTGAAATTAAAAGACTATTGGTACAATTTCTCCTATTGGTTATAGAATTTGCAGACACTCACCCATCCATGGGATGCAGGCTTGTTTGGTGAAGATTGTCTTTGCGATCTCATCCTCGTCTCCGGAGATCTTGTACATCTCTTTGTTAATACCGGTAACCCAGAGATCGTTTTCTCTTAGGACACTTTCTTCATTGTTGGTGGGATTGACTGGAACGCCCTTCGCGGCTGTTTCTGTTGAAAATGCACATTCTATATGAATATATTTTGAATAAATTATGGCGTTTCGAGGTGTAATATTAAACGTTTGCAACACAAAACTGGAAAGGACTGCTAGCTGCTGGATCGAATAAGTAGGACGGTCAGCGTAAATATTTTTAGGTTAAAAACGTAATCTCAGGTCAACAGCATGAGTCCAATAATACGCGATATTCTCTGTATTTTGAAAAATGTTCTATTTTTGTACGTAAAGTTAGAACATGGTAGATATGACATATAATATGAACTTTCTCGCTCTCATACATACATATACTTTATTTTAAACCGAATAATACATGATAAGTATATTTACCCGGGGAGATGAAGAATATCTGCGTGACCCAGTAAGTCCTGCGACGCTGTCCGAAGCTGACAGGAGGGGTCCATAACGTATGTCCTTGTGTTTCCCAATCGTAGGGGTTGCCTGAGAATTCGCTTTGGTCGTGCTGTTTAAAATAAAATCTTATTGCATTTTCAAAGAGATTTCATTGGATTTGAACGCGTCTTGATCGCAATTATTCAATTAATATTATAAACCCATCCCAAATTATCGTTATCATACACGATACTAAGAATTATATTTAAACGAAAATAAAACGTATTATTCATTTATGATGAACAGTTATATGTTGTAAGTGTTTTGATATGAAAATATAATTATCAATTTTCATTTTGATGTACGAAGCAATGTTATTTTTCCAAAATACTTACGGCAATTTGGAGACCAGCGATTCTGTCGGAGGCATCGAAAAAGGCGCACAGAATACGGTCTGACGCACAGTACAGGGTCAGGTTGGCATTAGGGATATTGGCTGTTCCTTGGGTGACACTCCAGCCACTCGCGATGGCGTTGAGTAGAGTACGGGGGACATCGAAAAAGAAGTCAGTGCCGGGGCGAAGACCGACGTTGAATTTTACTAAGAAAACAAACGAAAAACATTTTAATTATTCTGCAAACAGGCTTAAAATTTTAAATATAAGAAACAAGTTCCAACTAAGGTATTGATTAGTTTACAGAGTGTAGATCTAGGACAAGTATAAATATTAAGTAGTACTCAAAATAACACACCTCTTAGTCCACGTCTGCGTGCGGCCTCTGAAAGTAAAATGTTGTTAATTGAAATTGTTATGGCATTTCAAACTTTATATAGCAAAAAATATTATTCCTTTCAATGAAATAAAGCTAAATTAAACATTAACAGCAACATTGTTTTAGCAACGGAAGTTCTTTTGAACTTGGTTCAGTTAACCATTAAATCCAAACAATTCGTTACCTGCGCCTGAGCACGCGAGAGCGATAACCGCCAATACCAACAACAGTCGATTCATGATTCCTGCTGCTAATCACACAACATATGAAAATAACCTCCAAATATATAGTAAACTCAGGGATTTAATCTGCTTGATTAGATTGTACCCATATATAATTAGTAATTATCCATATTATCGGAAACTAGCGATCCACCCCGATTTCGCATTCTTTTCGTTTATCAATAAAAATTTATTTAAAAAAATTAAAATCTAAAACGTTCTGTAGAACACACAATTTCCTATTTTTCAAATATCATGAATATAGGATAAATTATATATTTTTAAGGGAATATAAAAATAACTTAATTATTAGATAAATCGTATTGAATTACGTAATTAATTTTTTCTAATCAACGTTTGATTATAATTTACGCGTTGTGGAAAGACAGTATGCGAAATGAAGAATATTTTAAGAGTCACGGTTTTGTATTTTACTTGAATGAAAAACTTAATAACACACTTGTACCTGAAGAATCATATTGAATCTTTTTATTTGTTTAGCTATAGAAACAGAGACCGTAAAGTAAACAGAAACAGACCTAGTTAATCATTTCTAAAATCAATCCAGTTAGTTCCTGATATTCACTACAAACAAACATATACAAGGTTTCCAAATATCTTTATAATTATAAAATATAAAAATTATTATTACTCAAAGTTACTAATTAATTAGGTCTATTTATTATCAATATATTTTTAGCTGTCTGTTGTCATACTCATTTAGAAATAGCCCTTATCACTAAGACCACCTAAGAATACTTATAAAAACGCATTTATTAGGAATGTAAGGAATTGAAATATTAGATTTTTATTATCTCAGACATAGTAATTGCTTAATTAGATAGCTTATTGTTAAGAAGATAATAATATTTTATGCTTCTCGTTTCAAAGGTCACAACTTTGAATTGGACAAAAAAACGTGTATTTCTTTAAACATTAAGTACGAGAAAAGCCTTAATACTTTGGGAAATATAGTTGTAATGTAATTATAACACAGAATATTGTTATTAAGATTTAATTAAAATTCAGGAAAAGTAACTTTTAACTTCGTCGTACATCTTGTTAGCGTATCTTGCACCATTCAATTTCACTCGATCAAGGACAGCTGCAGGCTTTGCTGAATCTCCGGGGCTAAAATTTCAAACGGTTGGGTCATATATACTTATAGTGTATAAGTTTTCGATTGTCAAAAACACTTGTGTAAATCAGCCGAGTTATCTTAATAAATAATTAAATCAGATAAATGTTATCGTATTATAAGATCGACGTACGTTTGAATAATATTTTGACAAGCCAATATGAGAAAAAGTGAAACAAGCTTAATACAAAATTGAACGAACAAAAACATTATTCGTTGAAATTTCATTTCATGTTAGGGTTTAGACGAGAAATGTATCCTTTATGAATTCTTACAAATACTCACTGGCAACGAATGTTCCAAGGGTCGTCTATAAAGTAGACGTGCAAACCAATTCCGTCATACTTTGACGCGTAGTCGAGAAAGCACTTTGGAGCAAACGGAATCACCATCTCGTACTGAAATGAAATTATGATTTGAATAGGAGTAGGTGTATTAAATGCCGCTACTATACCGAGAAATCAGCTTTTTAAATAATCACTCTAACAAATCATAACCGATGGCTTAGGAAATCTAAAAGAAATGAAAACTTGAAAATGATTTAAAGTAGAAGGTTAGCAGTCATGAAACCGCTTTTGCTTTTGTGAAGGATGTTTATAATGAACCCAGGTTAAATTATGTACTATGCAGTTCCTAATCTTATTTTTCCTATATTTTTTACATTAACATATGTATATCGAATATCTGTATGTTCTCAAAGCATTTTCAAAGCTTACACTAGAAGGATTCTTTTCTGTATAACGTTCGAACCAGTCCCGATTGCCAGGAGGAGTAGGTGGGAGGGTGGCGAAGAATAAGAAGCCCACTCCGACGAGGTCTGAGTTGCTGGTCAACGCGAACCACTGCAGAATATCATCACAGCTCTTCTCGCGAGTCATGTTCCAATGGTAATGGGTGCCTGTATTTTAAGTTTATTATATTATATGATCTAACTGGAAAATTTGTGAAATGGATATGAAGTTAGATTCTTTGGTCACGCGCTTAGTTTTTTATCTATTCAAAACCGTTGCCAACGAGGACAAGTATTTTCCTTTAAAGAAAAACTGGAAATCTGGCGCTCCGGGTTTTCAAAATCAACATTTTCTTACTTAATTTCTCTGGATAATAAAAAGCAAAAACAGTGGAAATTCTAAACAGGTTACTGTACAAAATTTTTGCTTTTGGCTTTATATTTCATCCATTAGATCTCACCCATGTTAGGAATGCAGTTCTGTTTCTTAAACAAGGTAGTGTTCAGCTCGGCTTCTGTACTTGGGATCCTGATGAGTTGTCCTTCAAGGTCACTGACCCATACGCCGCCATCTTGCAAGGTCGCTCCGTTCTCCACCGTAGGACCCGCACCAGCCTTCAGGGATTCTATAAAAAAAATCTCTTTTGATGTTCACGTCACATCCAGATTATACAAATACGTTTATTGTGTATAACTTCGTGGTCCTACATTCGCTTGCTAGTGAACCAATAATTATACCATACATAAAAGTTACTAAAATCACCTGCCGTGATTAGTGCTAATTGGATTTTATTAAATTCTTACAAACCTTCAGACACATAATAATGTGTGGCAGTCCAGTAATCCCTAGCTGGTTCAGAATCCGTGGCTGGAGCACGCCATTTCACGAATCTCTTCTCGGGTTTAATCGTTGGAGATTCAAATTCATCAACGGGGAACTGCAACAAAGTGGTTCTTTGTATTAAAATAATAAAATAAATAAAATTTATTACAATAGATATCCATATGTATAAACCTATATCTACACATTTCATTAGCCTGTTTAAATTAAATAACTTAATTCTGTAACCATTTACACAGAATACTTATGGATCTTATTTATTTATGTATCTGGTATTGGCAGTGAACGAAAATAAATATTTACAGTCGTAAATATAAATAAAAATAATCAATTATGCACATAATCTAAAGTAGGTCTACTAAATGATAATAAAATTATCATAATTTTAAATTAACTATTAATAATAATAATAAAGTTTATAATAATGTTGTGAGAATCTTAGTATTTAAAAACAAAAAATGTAACTTTT
The DNA here is from genome assembly GCA_963693355.1 of Pontia daplidice. Classification (NCBI taxonomy): domain Eukaryota; kingdom Metazoa; phylum Arthropoda; class Insecta; order Lepidoptera; family Pieridae; genus Pontia; species Pontia daplidice. Next base: position 8,881,701 of record CAVNZL010000138.1, on the reverse strand, counting down.
AAACCTTTTAGTTTAGATTTAAATATTTCGTTCAAAATTTATTTAATATTTGCATTTCACCGTAAAGCTCCCAAATCATACATTGTTTCATTTTCTGGAAGTATCTAAAATGTTGTGTCACAATAATGGGTATACTCAAAAGTTTGCTTTAATTGTTAGTGTTAAACCTATTTTTTATTATATAACTTATCAGATACGACTAATATCTTGTAAAATTGTTTTTAAGTAGATTATTGTTATCGAAAGGGATTAATATTATTATTTATTTGCCACGCATGGTAGCAAATATGTGATTTCATATCGTAAACAAGTCACGTTTTAAAAAGATGTATTTAAAAATAGATATTGAGATTTTATGTGTTAAAAGTTAAGTCGGCGTTTGACGTTTCCTATAAAGTACTCATCTCTCTTTCCACAGAGTAAAAACAAAATGACAATTACTCTCATTTAGTTTTTATAATTAAAGATTTTACTCTGCGATTTGAGGCTTACACCCTAAGCAGTCTGTAAGACTATAATAAAATCTACAGATTTAACAAGTATTAATAAACGTATAACTCCAATTAATATTCTGACAAGTTTCATTAAGTACGAATTTATTATGCGCGTTATTTCAATTAATAAAATTATATAAATAACCAAATAAGAGAATATACAAATTATCTAATTTGAAAATGCACATGCCAATAATTTCAACGGATTAAGGCATTTTGGCACTTACATTGAAATCGAGGGTTACGGGTACCTAAGGAGGTCCTAAGGCTTAATTGGGGGATCAAAGAGTCTTTTTGATACGGGTAAAATCAATTTTAAACTTATATATCAGAGCCTGAGGCAGGCATTACATAAATAATAAATATTATGTCACGACTTACAATCCTTTTGTAATCAGATATCTTTAATAATTAGTGGTATTTTATTGAGCTAACATGATTATCTTATCATATCTCACTGACATGGACATGGGGCAAATACGTTACTTTGTCTCTTTGATTTGTGTTTTTAAAGGAACCAGAATATTTTTATCACCGGGAATCTAACCCAGGGGATTCGGATAAGACGCTGAGAACGGTTTGTTCACGGCACTCGTTTCACAACAGGATAATTATAATATTCATAAACCATATGTATCATTTTTTACCTGTGATAACAGGCAAAGCAATTGCTTCAGAATATAAGCTATAGAAGTTGTAGCTACTACTGGTAGGCAAAACGCTTCTTGGAAGATGCATTAAATTAGATAAACGGTCGTTCGTTGAACATTGTAAACTGAGCGGTGCTTACAATATAAGTATTGTGATTCACGAATGTCTTGTGGAAATATCTGAACAGAAAGACATTGTTATTATTATTTAATCGAGAAATTAGTACGGTTCTTCAACTGTACATTTTAACACTTCCGAAGCATCGTTCAAAATCACTTTTCGATATTTGCTGTTGACGACATAATTAATTTAAATAAAAATACAAAAATGTTTTTTGTTCTAGAACCTATTTGTATTTAAATAATTTGTGTATTGTTTTGTCATTTACCGATTCTATTGCAGTTACTCGATCAATCTATGCTCAATGGAATATTACGTTTGGTGCCGAATATAAATTAGTATTATGTCATATAATTATAAACTTGTAAAGTCATATTATTATTATAGTTCCTCAAAAAACAAGTTATTTTTTACTACAATTATGTTTTCTGAGAAGAGACATACTTTGAATGGAACGGATAGTGTCGAGGAGTTCTGAATAGCCCTACGGGAGTATGTCAACTTTGTGAATTGGAGTCACATTACAGAGTGGACTTTGGAGTAGGTTATCTGACCAAAACACGATACTGCGACATTCTCAAGGATGCTCCGAACCCGACCAAACTAGTTTATTGTTTGAAAAAAATTGCAAAGTTCATTTACATCTTGACCGCATCTATAATACTTGAAATGTGAAAAATAAAAACACGACTTGTTCTTGATGCCTGGTGAGCGGTTCTCCTCTATTGGGTTGGCATTAAATTAGACTCAAAAATAACCCTTAGGATGATCTTTACAACTCTACGCTGCATGCTGTATGCACCATTGTTTCAGCGCTTCGACCAAAAGTGACATGTTCCCACATGGATTTAAAAGTAGTGACCTATTTTAATATAGAGTGAATCCCATTATATAGGGATCACTATCGTAATTGATTGTCATATAAAAAGGAATGTCATTCTAAAAATTATCTCGATATAATAGGGAATAAGAGGTGTAAAATAAAATAAATAACAAATTGTAACTATTTTGTAAAATAAAGTCTTAGGGTGAAATCATACAAAGAAGCACATACCACCTAAAATATCACTTCGAGACCGATACATAATTTGATTTCTTCTTCTCAACTAATTAAAGATTTAAATTTTAAATTTTAGTAGCGTATTTATCTGCCAATTACGACGAAAATTTATTAAATCAACCTCAGCTATGAGAAACGTTTATTATTTATGAATCTGAAAGACTCCTAAACTGGACTGGGTAAGCGAGCGTACAAAAAACGTCAAATAAATTATTTCTTTCATAGTCGTATGTCAAAAAGCTAAAATACATTTGTTTTTTACCTATTCAGCTTGAATTAATGAAACAGGTAACGTAGCAACCATACTAATAAATATAATTCGTCTTATAACTATTTATACATTAAAGTAATGAGAATTTTAAAGGGTAATTAATTCTTGGTAATGGCATCCATTTTTAGAAGTAATAATTACGAATTTTGCCAAGCGTAGATCAATAATAAGCGTAGAATTCACTTAGTGTTAGTTTTTGTCATTATTATAGAAAGTTCCCTTTTGTAGCAAAAACCTAAAAATGGACAAATCGGACTCGCGCACGAAGAATAAATACAACACTAAATTCAAAAAAAATAAGGTTATTTATATGGGAGTCCCCTAAATCTCTTTAACTTAAAGAACTCTTTTTTTAGTATCTATTGTTATAGCGGCAATGGAAATACAGCATCTGTGAAAGTTTCAACTATCTATCACCGTGTTCTAGACCGACAGAAGGCCCGTTTTTTTCCATTGAGGTACGGAACCCCCCAAATGCCAATAGACTCACATTACGACTCAAAAATACTAACATGTCATAAACTGTTTTAACTTTTATTTGTGTGTAGGTTTGTTAGTTTTACACGGCCAGTGAAATCGCTGGGAACAGATATTGAATTAATATCAGCATTTACTTACAGCAATTTGTAAACCAGCGACGAATCCAGCAGAGTCAAAGAGGGGGCAAACGTTTCTTCCAGGGGGGCAATACAGCCTTAGCTCGGGGAGCGGGCCTGGTGGTCTCTCAGTCCTTCGCCAACCCTCCTTCTCCGCCTGGGCGATAGTTCTAGGGATGTTGTAGAAGTATTCTTTGTCCACTAACGCATCTGACCAGCCGAATTTGACTGAAAATCAGATAGCTATATAAATAATATACTGCGATTTTATATAATTTATAAGTACTTCATTTTATTCATATTAGTACAACATGGAGTTTATTTTTAAGCTTACTTTGTATATAAGTAGTAGTAATAGTAATATTAGATAGATTTATGTATAAATACAAGTTAAACTTGAAATTTACATATTTCGTCCAATTGTTGTTTGAAGAAAAATTACTCCATTTATTACAGATTTATAGTTACTTACCTCTTAATCCATTGTACTGGACACCTGAAAAGAAGCGATACATATTAAAGTCAAACAAAAAGTTAAGTAAGGTTTTGATGCATTTTTTCCATTACTACAATATAACAACTTTTGCGTGTACTAAAGCTCCTATTAATAATATATATAAAAAGTATACTAAACTTTTATGTTAATAAACTATAAATAGCGGGTTCTTATATATTATATATATATAATATATAGATATTATATAGGTAACCTATATTACCTATACGATAGATAACTATATTTTATAGGTATCCTTGCATAAGGATCAGATATCCAAAACTTACGTACCACAAGCAAAAGTTGCCACTGACAGGATAATTATTAGACACTTCATGTCGACGATGTGCGCCTGCGCCGAGCTCCTGGAGCACAATGGGTACAAATTATTCTTGATTCGTTTAAATAGACGCCTTGATCTCCATATTAGCCTTACAAATACATCCCAATTACCTTTTGAAGCTTAAAATGATGAGGAAAACATTGATTTTTAATGGTAAATTCGGCTTGTTTGACAACAATTTACAGGTAAAAATATATCAACGCCGCAAACGCCGCTTGGCGATTTAAAAACTATATCTATAAAAAATCAAATCGACAACTTGATTGTTGTGAAAAGTTGTTAAGAAATATTAAATAAGGAAAAGAGGTATTTAAACTTATCTATTACCTTTTTATTATACCTATATTATATTTGTTTGCATTCTTAAACGGCCTAATCTAAGGAAGTATTAAAGGAACTAAAAAGTAATTGTACCTTATAAACATATAAAAAATCCTAAATTCTAAAGTACCTCTAACAAAAGCTCTTAAAAAAGTTCTTAGCTTCATTTAATAAATTTTACGTTATTGTTAAGGTGACTTTGGCACAATTATATAATACCTTTTTTAAAATATTATATAGAGTTTAATGGGATTAACGCTCTAACATCGAATACACTCTACCAAAATGTGACGGGTAAAACCATGAGGAACAGCTATGTAGTTTCTAACAACATTCCAAGTGATGTAAAACAAATAAACATCTTGCATATTTTTATGGAGTTAAAAAAAAGATGTTCCTCATTTTTTCGGCTTCATTTTAAGTATCTCCGATTGCAGATAATGATTTTTTTTAAATTTAGATTCATTTATTAACGCTGCGTTTGCATCGGGAAATTGTGTTAGTAATTTAGTTTAACATACTTGTTTTTTCAGTAGGTATAAAACTTTCCTTCAATGTGTATTTTGTTCTGTTTGGAGTGGTCTCTTGGGCCTATCTAGCTGGTAGGGGTATCGGCATCAAATTGTAGCGAGGCAATACCGCAAGCATTATAGAGACACCCTGCCATACTATAAATTTATTTTATTGAAAAGTTTTTATAAGTATATTCTTATAACGTAACTTATAACAGTTTAATTTAAGAGGTTTTAGGCATTTTCCATTCCTGTACCCAATTAAAAAGTAAGCAATGTAAAATTGTTCTATGATTGAGTTTACTCGCTATAAATGTAAGAGATAATTAATAATTTTCATATTGAATATATTGATTTGAAAAATAAACGCCTTTTTATATAATTTGGCAAGTTGTTAAATAACATACCTACCTATGGCGCCGAACAGGCGTCGCGATTTTAACAACTTGGCCTCCAGCCCAAGAATATGTAAAGGCCACTTTATCTTTCAATTTTATTTATTAGAAGTATTGTAATTTATTACAAAAATCCCTTTTATTAATAATAATGTTTATTGTAGGCTACCAAAATGCACATTTCGGGTGACAACGGTCGGTGATTTGGTAGGTGTGACGCCGTCTTCTGTTTGCCCGACACTAAGGCCCTATCTTTTTTGGAATGTCGCTGTTGGCCTGATTGGCCTTAACAGCTCGGGCTTTGTGGTGAGTGAAGTTCTGCCAAGAATGATATTGGTTGTGCCGCGACTAGGGCGTCTCCGGTGAAGATATTCTGGCCTTTTTATAAAACGGAAATCATGAATATAAATCTGGTATTAACTTTAAGACCAATGACTATTGAGACCAAAATGGACTCAAATTTTTTTTTCACTTTACGTAATTTTAATCGCAAAACGGCTAGTGTGGCCAAGTGACTTCTTTTCAGACTTCTCCACAGGTGTCTCCATACAAAGAGCGCTGAGGGAAGCTGCTAGCTGGACATTGTAGAGAGCTTTTATGAAAAATACTGGAAATACCTTCCAACGACGATACGACCTTCAGCAATAAAGAACACGATAAGACAGATATAGAGATGTTTTATGTATCTTATAGGGGTTAATTTGATTTCTTTGTTTGCAAATAGCACATATAGGCCATTTTATCGCTTATATTATAATGTTTCTTTTATATTTATTCTATAATAATTAATAAGTAAAAAATACATTATAAGATATTTAATGTTTAAACTTCACTCAATTGTTTTGCCTTTCCGGAACGCCCGGAATAACTTATGAACTTTATGGTATTGCACTAAAGTTAAACGAATCGTTTCCGTCTTACGAATGTTTAGACTTTTTCAGGAACATTTTAACTTAACTAAAAAATAATAAATATTCTCGAGATTTGTGCTTAGCCGACTGTGATTCATCTTATATTCTAGATTTATTTATAACTAAATTTAACTTAAAGCACTAATACTTGTTAATAAAAGCAACAATTCATATTTCAGGCCCTTATCTTTCAAAGTACTTACTACTGCCCCGGCAGGAAAATCTATCAACATCATATACAATGAAATAGTAATTCTAAAAAAAGGCGCTAATTTTGTTTAATTTGTTGTTATTTAAGCAATTTTTCAAGAGATTTCTGACCTCAGCTCTCGTTTATTTCATAATAACACAGTGCATCAAAATCCCGAATTGTCAAGGTGATTTTGGTGTTTAACTTAACGGAACAATAAATTGCATAATGCTTAAGTAAAAGGTGAATAACATGCACGGAATGACGTCAGAACAACGTAGCCTCTTAGGCGGACGTAGGTTTCCTAACAAGGCCGATATCCCGTCTGGTATCCTCGAACAGCCTAGAGTGGCCTACTTATCAATAGTTTGTTAATATGGCTGAGTCAATGGACAGGGAATGCCCAATACCGTTAATTCATTGGTACAAGGTCTGCTAGACTGAGAGTCAAGTAGAAAATAAACTTATAATAAAGATGAATTTAGTTGTGCATGCTTATTTTAGGTTCAAATTGAAGAATTGAAGAGGTTGGATATATCGATAAAAGCGACATGCTATGCTACGAGCGTTAGGTTTTGTTATTCGTTTTCGCAAAATTAAGGCTTCGAAACGCAACACAAATAAAGATAATCATAAATATATATAGATAAATGGTTTTAGAAACCTTAAGTTTATAATGTCAACAAATATAAATATATCTTATATACCTATCTATTTTTTCTTTATCATATTTACAGTAACTTTAAGAATTGATTTATTTATTAATATCAGAATTGATAATTACTGGCCTTTAATATCAGTTAAATTGTTTTATTCAAAACTTAACGAAAGATTATATCAGGTGTTATTTATATTAGTTATCTCTTAGGCTGCAGGGACAATAATAGCACCGATTGAAAATCCGGCGTGTTTTCCCATTAAACTCAAAATGAATTGCTAGATTCTCTCTCTCTCTGACGGTGCCAATGGATTTTACTATGTGCGCAATTAATCCTCATTTATTCCATCCAAGAATTAGGTACATCTTCGATCCTTAAAAAAGAGGAATATATTTACAATTATATTATAACAGTTACTGTAAGTATACTACAATAAACTAGCTTGGTACCGAGCAAGTGCGGAAAGTCTTCGGTTTTTGTTTGGCATCGAAATTTTTTTAGTGAGACAACGCATGGTCCGCAATTTGGAACACTTCGGCATAATAACATTTAATCATTGATAGTATAGAAACTCTTCATCATGAACATCGCAACAACGATGCAAAACCTAATAACGGACAAACCGCTAAAAAGACGATACAGGACTTATACTATATATGCTCACTCATACTTAAAACTAATTTCACGAAGTGTTAGAATGCGTTTTCCATACAAAACCCTAATAGACCAATCTACAAGCAATCCCCGCGCAAATACCCACAACCACTCGACACACGTTTCGCCCCGACAACGGAGCAAGCTTAGAATGTTGCCTCTAGGAACAGCGCTCAAACGTTCTGTTGCTTGTAAATTGGTTTTTGTACTATGGACTTCTGCAAACGCCTAATATACTATTAATAGTATATTATCGGTGACGTATTTGACAACAGAACGGAGATTATGACTCTATATACTTAGGGTCAGTGACGCCAAAAAACAGAAAATAATACAGTCAATATTGCAGTTTAGCAAACAATATTCGTAATAGAAACACAGCGAGCGATCTATTAGGCATCCGCTGCGGGTTGCGTGCTTCGATAATTTCAAAACCGCAATGATAACTGCTATACTGAGATTAATCTCGGTAACCTACATACAGTAATTTATACTAGAAATTACAACTATGGAAAAATTATATTCAAAACGTTATGACGTCATTCGCACGTTATATGTACTTGCTAAGTATAGTAATTTTTATAACTTATTCTTCGATCCTGAGTTAAAGAAACAAATGGTACCGAATTATCAGGAAGAACATTTCACGTTTAACCATATATTCCTTTCCAACACAATATAAAAATTTCCGCGCAAACAAACTTCTCAGCCTATTAAAGACTACTAAAATTTCATAATGATGGTACCTTTTGTTACTGTAATCCATATATGCCTGTGTCGTATATTCGTGAACAATTCGAAACGATTAAATTATTACCTGTCCCGTCATGTGAGTACATTCGTGTCCACTAGATGCTCTGATGTACAAATACTTCGAGCACTTCATGACATCATACCTGCATGATGTGAGCGCCTCTTTTAATTATTTCTTATAATCACGATATCTAAGGACTGAAACAGCAGCGTTTCTCTTCTATACAAAAACTACATATCTGAACGTTTTTTATGTAGGAGTAAGCGAACTTGTACTGAGGAATTGACACTGACAAATTGGCGAATGGTTCTTACTTTCCATCAATCTTAGTGCAGATCGATTGGAAACTCTCTAGCTGATTGCCAATACAGAATGTGTATACAGTGAATACGTTTCGTTAAGGTAAGATAGACAATCATACATCAAGGCTTGATTACTTATGGAGTTAAATGAAAATTTATTTAAATTAAAAAAAATGTAGGTACAAAAAAACATTTTCGGTTTATTTGACAATATAGTTATATACTCAACCATGCAATCCGACGAGACAGCTTAGTAAATTGTTTCACTAATCATTTATCAAAACAGAAATAACTGTGGATACAAAGAGTTCAAATTCAATGGTAAAACACCGGAAAGAGCGAGTTCATGTATGAAGCGTTCCGTACCATTATTTTAAGAAAAAATACGTTTTTTGCTTGGCCCTTAAATATTAATTTCTTCTCCAATCAAAGCAAATTTGTAACTGCAGTGTTAATATATTGCATATATATGTTAATACATATAAATGAACCTGTTTGTTACCCTAAAGATTGTATACTCTATAATGACACTTAATATTATGTATTTCTGTTACGTTTGATCCAATTTGTTTTAATCAATTGATATTCCATAATTATATGGTTGCCAGTGCACAAATTCTACTAATTCCCGCCATCGTCAATTAATATAAATTAGGAACATCGTTACCGATTGGCCAACTAAAACATTATACTTTTGTAACGGTCTGAGTATTTCTACAAAATAACATTTAAAGCAAATATAAAGAATGGGTTATTTCCAGATGTGTCCGTGAATGAAACACATCCTATTGAAGGAAAGTATACATGACAATGACCTGCTTTACGGGTTGACGTATTGGATCCGGCATTGTTGTGTCACCTGAAATATTAGGTAACAACATTTAAGACAAGACATTATAGAAGAGCGTCCTTATTTAACAGTTCCTAAAGAAATAAAACGTGATATTAATATAATAAATAAGATACAAAATTAAGGTTTTTGTATTATACTTTTTGTTTCTCTGAAAATACAATTTTTTATTTTATTTTAAGACACATTTACCAATATAACAATTAACAGATAACAACATTACAACAATCCTTGTTGGTAATACAAAGAAACTACAATTAAAGTTCACTAATAGCGCGTACTCAGTTATATCTTTTCTCTATACAAATCACAGGTTTACATTACAATAAATTGCACAGGATAAACTGATCATACACCGCAATAGAACTACACGTTACTTTTTCGCCCTCTATCGACTGACAATATTAAAATACTATCAACTTTATTCAAAAAAAAAAAAAAAACCCCGTACATGGCTTTGTAAATCTAAACCAAATCCAATTCCTTTGTTTATATTCACATACCAATTTCACAATCGGCAGTGTTGAGAGAATTTCGGTGACACACACTCACAGAAGAATTATATATATATATATATATAATGTGTTCCGGGCCAATCGTTTAACTGGGCTTTTAAAAACACCAAATGCTTCCATTGTTTATGTTCCATACCTAGGATGTGAAATGAACGCGGGCACGAGTTATATAGTCATACGTGTGCTACTCGCAAAAAGACATATATGTATAAGTTTGAGACCCTATTCCCTTCCCCCCCAATAGTGCATAGAGCAACATTTCCATCACGCCATCAATCATATTTTTATAGATGCAGCCTTAAACGCCTGACATGTAATTTCGAAACGAATACTACTTGCTCAAACGCCCAGGGATGGAGCAGACAACCTGGGTTGCTCATAAATAGATACAAAATCTTTAAACGTTATGTTATTATAGATTTAATTTCGACCTTGTAACAAATAATATGTGAATATTGTTTCAATAATAAATACGAATTGTTAAACCAGCTGAACCGTTGAAAGGCTATTTATTGTTTGAAAAGCCGAATTAAATGAAAAAAGTTTTGAGACGGTAAAAAAAGGGGATCCACTTCAGTATGCAAATTGGCTCAAAATAAAAACCACTAATGACGTTTGCTGTTCGCGACAGTGAGAGCTTTTAAATGGGTTTGCAGCTATAAAATGTTTTAAAAGTTTTAATTTATACATTTGTTTTTCTATATATTTTACTATTTAGCATAGATTTTAAGCACTTAGTAACAAACAGTCTTAGGTAATTCCTTTTTTACACATCGAAGCGCATACTCTAAAATTCACCATAGATCAAAAAGGAATTGTTAATAAATCATTTTATTATCAGACGAGATTGGAATACGGTCCACTGTAGTTGTCTATATACTATAATTAATAGGAGGTTATTGGATAAATGACATAGGGCTTCTAGGCATATTACCTCCCCCTTCACTAAAGTCCATTATTGTAATTTAACTAACAAAAGCGCGACGAAAATGTTAATATTACACTTTCAATCCGTCTTTATGTCTCATTCAATCAACTCTATAATACAATGAGTATCATTCAATGTTAGAATAAAGGTATAAATACTGATGAAGCCCTAACCAATAATGTTGCCCCTTCATTTCTATTTATTCGATACATGTGAGCTCTAGAATCTAAGAAAGGCAGTTTAAATTTTAAACAGCGAATATGAGTCGAGTTCATTATTCTATATGCATAGACAACCCACGCTCCATTCAAAACACTTATGGCTTTCACATATAAGTACGTATTGTATGAAATTATTTCTAAGATACGCTTGAGCAATTCCCAGGTTCAGAGGTTTACACCCACGCAGCCTTTGTATATGGCTGGATGCTTCGTATTCCATATTTAAATAGCTTTCTTAGAAGATCTTTGAACTTTCGTCTTGAATATATATAACCTTTATACACTAAAGTATTTTAAACGAACAAGTGCTTTAAGTGGCTTCGCATTCCCGATTTAAAAGAAAGAAACTAAAACCTCTTGTTAATTTTTTATTCGTTTACGTGTGAAAGTTGCAGGAAGCGATCTCGTGGAGTTCAACTTTCATCAAAATGCATTTAATCCTTAACTGGGTCAAAAAATCAAAATCCAACACTAACGACATTAATCCAACGCTTATGGCATAACATTTTCGGCGTCTTCGAACCGGTTTGGTCACTTTCGCACTAAAAATACAGATTATGAGTCAGGGATAATTTTTTTGGTGCTTTCTCCCACCTGCTTACTTTGATCACGGATATGAGCACTTTCGACTGGTGGAAAATGGGAGCATCGCTTTGCGTGGCCTTGTTTCACGTCGAAGCAAGTTTGCGTGCTCTGTGGCCGGCGGCGGGCGAACCAGTATTGGTGCGACTTTCAAGCGAGGAGTACGTGTTGGTGAAAGTAGAAATCGGCGCGAAATTATCGCGAGTGATTTGTGTTGTGTTGTGTCTGTGCTACAGGACCTTGCAAATCTGGAGCGATTAGTATCATTACGGAGGTTCGATTTTTGAATATTTATTTACGTGCACTAAAAACGATTTTGTTGATTTTAAATTTTGGAACTCGCTTGCAGTTAGTTGATTTCACTGCGTAAATGTGAAAGTAAGATTTGTACTTATGAATTATATTGGAACCTGACATACTAGATAATATAATTGCAGGTTTATTGGGTTATTTTGCCTTAAGTGCATTATTTTCGTCAAAGTCAGCCATTGTGAGATGTTAGCATCTTGCTACTTTGATTTAAATGTAAAGACTATTCATAGGCTCAGACAATTGATAAAAACGTAACGTTTCCATGTTAGGCCCGGGTTGTAGAAGTGGGATAATAGATAGATAATTCGATCACTTTACATATTGGATTTTTATATAAAATCATCGCTTCTTCCCATACAACACTTCCAACAAGGCTTAATTTAAGGAAAAGGAAATTCTTTACAAAGAGAAAAACAATAATAAGACTTCAGTTTTACAGAGTTTTATTGATAATTACAATTAATAAATATAATGTTAGAACGACATTTAAAAAAGTAATCATAGGTTAGTAGTAGGTATTTCATTTAATTTCCTACAACTTGTGAATAATATTTAGAAATCGCGTGCGCTTTCAAAGGTCAAGAGAGAAAAGTAACTCGCTAATTTCTAATTCGCATGCCAAGGAGTTCTTTTATACTTTTCTTCCGCAACTTACTGGTAAAAGGAGGCCTTATAAGTAAATTACCTTATAGGTAAATTGTCTTATAGGACAATGGAACCTACGAGTAAATAAAACTGTCATTTTGTCCGAATTGCAATTCATTCAAACGAAGTGTGCGGTATCAAAGGAACACATTTCGGGTGGGACATCTGACGTTACGTAGATCAAACAACATGTGTGTCAACTGTCATTGTGTTCCGTGCTCTATTATCTATGGCTAAATTAACTATTCGTTAAATTAAACAATAGCTTATATACACTTTACGTCCGCTATGATTGGAAATTCTCTTAAGGACATAATTGGAAAATTAATATTATATATTTTTATAGGAAGCCAAATAATAATATCCTCTTATAAAGTCTTAGGCTTGTTTCATAGCTTGATAACAAAATTGTTAACGTATTGAAATATATTTTAATTAAAATTCTTATTTAATTTCCAAGTATTTCTAAAGATAAACTCCTAAATGTTTGAAGAAATAATTAAAGCAACGGACATTTTCTAATTATTGTGCCGCGTCTGCTTCTGAGAAACCCAACATTAAAATCAACAAAGCTTCAGCAGCTTTTCGCTTTGAGTTAAAATATCTAAATAATCTTGTTAAGTTCCTCAAAGGGAAGTTATTAAATATTTACAACGTAATTTATTTTTAAGCCCGCTATTTTGTAAACGAGTTTAACTTTAATTAAAAGCTTACAGCGAATTGGGGCGAGAAGATAGCGTCTTAACAAATGACATTTTTTTGATAACACTAGTTAACTGCCTTAAAAGACTTTCTTCGGCGTTTAATTGAAAACACGAGGAAGGTAATTTTTCTTAATTTTTAAGTGTAGTAACATTTAATCGAACTTACAAAGCTAATGTTTTCTATATAATAAAAATATCATTCGATATAACAGTTTGATTTTAGTTATCAGTTCTTACAATCGTTTAAATAAGATAAATATAATTTCTCTATATTTTATACCTTACTTGACTTTGTTATGTCTTAAATATATAATGTTATCTGCATAAAACTGTTGCAGTTTTAACACTAAACAAATATGAAGGAGGTATAATAGTATATATGCAGTCGTGTAGTAAAATTATAATTAAAAAAATAATAACAGAAACATAATTTAATTCAATTTAATTAGCGTGGAACACATTCGAGGTCGAAAATAACAGGAGTTTAACGCAACGATGCTAAAATTGGTTGCGGTAAGTTTAAATTGCTAAAATTGCTCTAGTTATAATGATTCCTATTAAAACAATAAATTTGACTTGGCTTTTTCAATTTCAATTTACTTCTCCTTGCTATAAAGTTATTCCCAAAAATACTTTCTGCAAATTGTTAATCTGTGTTTTTTATCTATTCTTTAATTATATGTACGTTAACGAGTTTCAAACTCTTTGAATTTAATTTATCTCCTACAATAGGAATTTTATTGTTGCCAGGATCGTAGTGATTATAATATAATAGCAGAAAAAACACTGACTGTTGCTCTCATGGCTTGCTAGTTCACAAAACCCTAGTCAGGTTTACTAGATATATTCTGCGATTCAAAATCCAAAAGTGCTGTTAAGACCATTGTATACTTTTTATTAGAGTCTACTCTGTTCTTTATTGTAGCGTCCACTTTGCATAGACAAAAGATCTAAATAAGGGACGTTTCTGAAGATGTCTTTCTTAAGTCTGTAGGGCTTGACATGTCGTTAGTGCAAGTATTCCGAGAATAAAAAATTTATTCTTTTTCGCTAGGTCAACTTGTAATTTAAAGAAGGGTGCATAAAAGTGCTTTTAATAATTCTGCTTCCATTAATTTATATTTTTTGCACACCAAACAATATAATATGTACGAATCAGACATCTGTAAGCCGATCCGAGTTAAAATAGAGACCTACTCGTTGATAACATTAGAATCTCTTGAAAAAACATTTAAGTAAACTACTTAATAATACTTAATAAAAAGATATTTATTTACACACATTCTTTAGTGTGCTTCCGAAAAAATTTGTATGTTAAAAAATGTCAGGTATTATGAAATTCCGATACGTAATTGAACCAATACATCCGTATTGGATAATGTGGCAATTATAACAAATAGTTGGTGGAAGAGTTTATATGATAACTTCCTTTACTTATATTGTACAGTTTTTATACCTATATAATATTTGTGATATTCAACTAGAATGAGATATTTTAACCGTATGTATGGTTTAAAGGTTATTATCGTAAAGCTTAAAATGCACCAATACCTAATTATTATACAGAGTTATTAAGTTTTTCTTTATACAGAGTAAAACGATATTTAATTAAATTTTAAAAAGTTTGCTTATTACAAATGACACGTTTTAATTTTAATTGTTAATAAAAAATTAGTCAAATCAAACTTTCGAAAAATACTAAAAAATTGAACAACATAAAATGTACATAACATTCACGGCAACGTGAGATTATTAATCTCTATTGAGTCTCAACATACCATTCCCGTACAATGTGTTGTATCTCATATACACGGAATAACGTAATTTTTGTACAAAAGGAATGGCGTAACTTATATTTTCGCTCAATCAATGTCAGGAGGAAAATAAATCTTTGAATGAATCCTTTTGAAGACTTACAATTGTAATAAAATACAAATTAATATATGTAATGTTGTGTCTGATTACACAAATAGCAAACATAAACCAACTTGAGCTGTTCGTAATTATGAAAAAACCTGGGGTAATTGATTTTCCATAAAGGCCCGTGAATTTGCAAATCACGCATGACTGGCTGATTATTCAGACGATGAAAAAATTGGAGTGGATGTGGGCCTTAGGGAATTGCCAATTTTCCAATTACTGCCTTCGCGTGATTTTCTTCTTTCCAAAATAAAGCCTTCATTTTATTGCACGCGTACAACGGGTTTTGTTAAAGGCAAAACCTTATAATCATATATAGATATATGTTATTCGAAATTATGTATTTTAAATCCTCAAAAAATTTCAGAATTTTTTTCAGAAAATTCCTCAATTAGAGAAGCATTCAATAAAGAGATATATAATGCTTTACGACTTTCTTTGATTCAAGATATCGTTCATACATTTTTACCGACTTGAAATATCCGCGGAAGTAGACCGTATACAATTTGACTGATTTTTTTTTACTCACTTTTCTAACGATAAAGCTCACGAGTTCGCCCCAGTTATTCTGATCGACTTAACAGTTATATCCTGAGGGCATCAATGAAGGCTGCTGTAATTAAGCCAAGTTGCGGTAAACTGGTGGAGCAGGTAGACTTGATTAATAGCACCTATCTAGGGTTGTCCAATTTTTTTCTAACGTAACTACGGTAATTTTGTAAAACCATGTCTTTACCACCATTCAATCTCTCCAGCCTTAATGAAGAAATTTGTTATTTTCTTCTAGAGGGAAAAAAACATTTGGAAAATCGGTTTGCTACAAACAATTTTAAAAATCCTTTTACTTCTGATTTCCTATTATCCCGGATCCTATATCAAAATGCCTTTGGTTCATGCCTTTGTCTACACCAGATCTTCTATCTATAAAGACTATATAAAATACGGTTAGCCCTACTGAAAAATGTAGCGTGGGATGACGTCACAGGCCACAGTAAATCATTCCTCTTGTATTGTGCAAAAACCCGAATGCGGAACTTGACAGATTTATGCTATGATGACACATTTCAGGTAATTAAGTGGTAATTTCAACAGCTGTATAGTTGTAATCTGTACCACGTCACAGAGTAGATTGCCGTAAGAACGTATATTTCTGCAGTGGAATTAGTATGTTTATACGAATATACGTTATTTTGTGTACGTTCGTTCGTACAAAGAATTGTAAAGGAATCTAATTGGTTAAGGCCTATCTGTCTCTCTGTTGCTCGCGAACCTTTATAATTAAACAGAAATTTTCACATGATGTATTTCTGTTGGCTCTATAACAGTAATAAAGGCAAGAATCAGAATAAAATAAATGTTTAATTTTATTTTATTGCTCCCACACAAAAACGAACCTTTTTTTCTCGAATTATATATAATTATTGAGAAAAACTGTGAAGAATGGAGACGCCTGGAGGCGCTTAATCTCCATTGCGGGTCTATGCGCAAGAAAATATTCTTACCTACTTAGAGTCCTACTTAGATTTACATTTCTCGACATAAGATATTATAATTAATATTTAATATATTTGAATTTAAATTTACTTGAAACTATGCTCTGACCCATATTATAAAACGATTTTTTATTTTATAATGGTACCTGTAAAGCTTTTTCTGCGCAATTCGATTCCCAAGTGAAGTTGTGAATTATATTTGTTTACCTCAAATTTCAAACAACCACTACGTTTTTACCTTGAAACAATCGTAGCAAGTAAATCTGAGTATAGGCTTAATTACACAGAACAGCCTATTTCCTACTTTCAATAGCTTTAAACTTTATTCAATTCTCGACGGCGGCCGTCCATATATTTTAAAATTGGGAGACCCTGAATGGAATAAAACGAGCAATATAAATATAAAATTTTGTAAAGTAGTAACCCCGATCCGAACTCACTGTTAAAAGCTAATTAAACCCTAATTTAATACGCTTTATCCCCTAATCGGTCTGTATTTGTTAAATTATGTTAATGCTGTGACAAGTCAAGCCACTTTGAATCGTAAAAGAATAAAAATTAACGTATAAATTAATTGTCTGTAAATTTGCATCATCAAATCAAGGGTGAGCGTACGAGAACTTGGAATAACGTCTACGGCACTCTTTTTAATTGCTAAGTTATTGACTTAGCTATACAAACTCCTTGTAAGGAGCTGCAACAATTCAAACTGCAAACTAACAACCGGTTTTAGATTTGCTTAAATTATTTAATTTTTTGCATAGATTTCCAGATCACAATTGTAAAAGTGTGAAAGTATACCAGAAAGTGTCATTACTTCCTATAGCCGTCTATTGTTTATTTTTCCCACGTTTTAAACTCCGGTCATTGACTGTATTTTATATTGAGATATTAATGACGGCACATTATTAGTGATATTAACTAAAACCATGTATGATCTTTTATAGGAAAATGTTTGAACAGTTTAAGCTTAAAATTTATGTTTTCCAACCCACATTATAGATATCTATGAAAGATCTAGTTGTACGACAGTGTGAAATATTGCTGTATTATTCAGTTCCCTAATTATTTGTAACGCAAACCCCGAGATAACTTTCGAAACTAGAGTGATAAATTATATTATAAATCACAGTTAATAATTTCGCTAGCTTCACGGCATCGCGTGCTGAAGGAACATAAAATATGGCACCGTGAAGGTCGCATTAAATTATTTTGGAGCTTAGAAAGTTGTAATGAGAAAGAAATATTAACATTGTAATCTTTATTTATTGTTATATCGATTGTTAATGGTCGCTCATGATTACCGTTACTGAAGTTCTATAATCTTATAATTCGAAATAGCCATCCATAGGGTGATTAAGAATAATGTAACTATTATTTATTCTTATTATAACATTAAAATTCCGAAGCATTTATTTAATTTAATGCGCTAGTCCAGGAACCATGCTGTTAACAATTTATGTTTATTTATTTTTTTGTTTTTAGTCTATTTTGTAACATTGTGACTCTTCTATATTCAAAATTACAGAGCAGTCAGTTGCACTAATGGAGAGTGAAAAAATTTAAGATTTGGATGTTACATATAACTAACTATAAGTACAAAAACACTTGTTTATAAACAAAGAACCACGCAGGGGTGTCTTTGCAAGTTAATTGCATACATTTTTTATCACCTTCCTAATATTTTATGTTGTAGTCCAGCTTCGGACTTCACAACAAAAAGGACTAATATACCTATATTACTCAGATCCAATACAAATCAAATATTTTACGTTTTAACACATTTGGTCCAATTTATTTATTTTTAGTTAACAAAATTTCGTAATAACAAAAAGAAATTGTTATCATAGCCCGGGAATAATAAATGTATTTTCTTATGCTGGAGACGATTTAAATGAAAAATCTGCACTAAAGATTAATTAGATTTTATAGTACTGTGACTCAAAACGCATTTTAATCAAAAAAAGGTTTGTCCCGGGGGGGTTCCCGGGAAAAACCCGGGAAGCGGGGGGGCCCGGGAACCCCCTTTTTTTTTTTGAAAAAAGGGGGGGGGGGAAAAAAAGAAAAAAAAAAAAAGGGGGGGAAGGGGGGGGGGGGGAGGAGTTTGGAGAAAAATTTTGTGTTTCCCTATAGAAAAAATTTTTTTTGGGGGTTTTTT
The DNA here is from genome assembly GCA_963693355.1 of Pontia daplidice. NCBI lineage: Eukaryota > Metazoa > Arthropoda > Insecta > Lepidoptera > Pieridae > Pontia > Pontia daplidice. The sequence continues at coordinate 8,862,644 of CAVNZL010000138.1, read as the reverse complement.
TGGTGTAAAAAACTTTTAACTCTCATCCTTTTAATATCACTTTAAAGTAATCCACAAAACTATGCATCAATTCTGTGAATTTGTAGCGGCAATTAATATTGTACAGGATTGGAGCAAAATAAACTTCATACACGGTCCATAGAATACAAAGGCTTTATTAAAACTAACTTTATTAAAAACGACGACCAACTCGGGGCTGGTGGTATATGTATAAAAAACCGAGCAATTGCGACTCGAACTGGCACACAAAGGATAGCCATTATTTTATGAAAAAATTACGTTTATTGTACCGAAACCGTCTAAATATTTATTGAATTCTGTTATTGTTCATCTGTGAAAATTTCCCAGTACTATTCCCTAGAACTATACTACTATAATAAATAATTTATTTATTTTTATTTAATTTCGTAATTTCCCATTTTAACCCTACGAATTAATCTCAATATTCGAATGCTTGATATTTAAATTACTACCATCATGACGCGGGATTCGAATCGCAAATTATTAAGAAATAAATTATTATGAAAAATATTTAATTTTTATTTTAAAATAATATCTATCTGGTTTATTAATAAGGAAAATTCATCATGTGAGAATGTTATATTATTTTGTCGTGACGTAAATATTGTTTAAACAAAATGCTCATATCATAATTAACACATAACACACGCTCGTACACATTTATAACTTAGTTAAGACAACTAAGACATATATACATAGATAGTGTTTATAAGAGTATAACTAAATATACATTATCGAACCCTGTTCGCTAATGTATCCATAGTTTCGAGCAAATAAGAGCAATTTCGGTCAGCGAAACTTGAAAAGATAAAATTCATGCTAAGTAAGATTATTTTAATTCAGATTGGTCTTGGCTATGTACACTCGGTGAGGTGGTCTAGACAGTTTTATTGCTTAGTTTTTTATAATATCCTTTATATTAACATAGTTCTTTGCGGCAAATATCGTAACGACTCATGGGAACAGAAATGCTGCTCACGCGATTACAGATTCTATATGACTAAGTAATGGAAAAAAATAATAGTAATAATAATAAAAAATAGTAAAAGTAAATATAGTAATAATAATAATAATATAAAAGTAATATAGACTCTTGTCACTGAGTGAAGTTTCAGATCTCGAATGGTGAAATATTTTTTGTATCGGAGTATTTTAAAAAGAAACTATCAAATCGTTTGAATTAAACTGAAAAATCTATATTTACATCTGATTAATTTAAATAAACAAGGTAAATTGGAGAAACATGATACGATTATTTCTCGTTCTACTGACCCACTGCGACCGCTTTCTTACTACAACTTATGTTTATGACGTATTTGATTGTAATATAATTTAAATATGGATGTAATATAAAATATTAAACATAAAGATTGAATTTGTTATTATGGTAACGCTGAATTTATTTTTCTATTCCTAATAATCATTATTACCTACACTTTAAATTTTGGTGAAATATAGGTCAAAACGACGTAAAGTTCTCTCAATTTCACTTTTTATTTGCGAAAAAATTTATAACCATTGCGTCAACGGTGAAGTAGAAAGTATAATTAGTATGAATTTTAGGTTTGAGTATTAAGATAAACTGAATAATTTCAAACTTTTTTAATTTAAATAGCATTATTGTTTAGATTTTTTAAATAAAATGTAGTATCGTCCTATATTAAATATTAGCTAAAAATGTTGCGAAAAAGGCATCTCTATCTAGGATCGAATGAGCATTTCATCTCAAATTTAAGATTCAAATTGTATCGTCAGTGACGACAAAATTATCATACATTACAAAAATTATCTTCAAGCAGTCAGTGGCTTCACCGGTCAGTGGCACCATCTATCGAGATTTATATGAAACCACACATAATCTGGCGGTCGTCCAAGGTTGTCTTTGTTAGCGGCTATATGCATTTTAAGCGATAAACATTATAGAACTGATTCGCACTAATTTATCCTTCCAGTTCTTAACCGTACAATAATGTACGGAAATGAACACGCTGACAAGTCAAACAGGTCAAAAGCTCCACACACAGGCCACAACAGGACTGAAAATAAAAGCATAAGCATGGTTTATAATATAAACGACCCTCGTCTGTGTCATTTTGCTAAAATGAAAATAAACAAATGTTAAGTTTTAATCCCTCACGAACGCATTAAATGGAATGAGAAAATTGCAACCAGCAACATGTATTACAAAAATTGTCTTGCATCAAGTAAAATTCCCCGCGGGGCCGCTCTCGTTGTAGTTAAAATTTATGCATCAATCGACCTCATTTCCGGGTGTCCTATACTGTTATGGTGCACTCTGCCAAGACATTCAATATTGAACCTCATTTTAATTCATAGTGACTTTTAGCCTAAATGATGTGTTTTTGGTGTATTTTTGATTGCGTCCTTACGAATACGGACTGCTACTGAATTTTTATTCACTATTAAAATCATACTTAATGTCCCTATAGGTTGAATTGGTCTTAAATGTACGTAATGCAAGTTGGTTTCTCTTCTTAATCCTTAATCTAACAGTCAACAGTTTATATTTCGTGTCTGTTAATATATCTATCACAATACACCTCTCGAAGCATGACGTTATACGAGAAACGTTTAATATTGCAGAAAATCGTTATTACAATGACACTTTTTAAAATATGTGCCTTACATTTGCTTAATTAAAGAACATAGAAATAGTTCCATCAATCCACTTTTACTAACGCTGAGGTAAAGGTTAGTTAAAGGTAGAAATGTAATGCCTTCTTAATTGGTCATAAGGTGATGAAATGACGGAAAAATCTCAGTACATAAACCTAGTTTTCTATTCCAATTATATTAAAAACTACTATATTAATTACTTTGTGATAAATATGTAATACAATTAATGACTCATCTTGTGTGCCAAAATCGCGGTACTAAAAAATTTTCGCTATAGCAATGCGTTCACCCTTTCATATCTGTGAAAATAGTCTCACTAGAGTCCATTTACATTTTCCATTATAAACAAATCTCGATTTCGTTTAAGAAAGGGTTCAGCTTTATAACGTTATTTGTCTGCATTTGTTTTGCAAGCCTTTTCGGGCGCCAAGGGACAAATGGTTCGTTACAATAAGGAATTCTTTATCTCTAATAGCTCAATTGAAGCTTTCAATATTCATTTCGCAAGAACATTTTTATATTATCGTTTTTACGTCTATAATGAATCAATTGAATGTAGCGGCTATTAGAAGTATAGTCTTCACCGATGCGTGGCGAAGACTGAGAAGATATAACCGTCTTACTCAGTACTCATAACGGACTGGTCCACTGATCCCAGTGTACTGGACAACTAAGAATTGTTTAGAATGTGTTACACTTGTAGGCGAACATAAACGTAACGCTACATTTGGCTTATATTCACTACAAATATAACTAAGTTTATCAATGCAATTTCCTATAAGCACTATAGTTTAAAGAAAAACACTTTATTAACGGATTCAAGTTATGTATTTATGCACAATTTAAATATATTTACACTATTTAAAAAAATTCCGACGTTTCGCGTACTTTACAGCGTGCGTGGTCACGGTAGACTGAAGACAAGAGGTGTTAATTGTCAAAATAAGTGTCACAGTTGCAGAGAGGTTGTGTGTTATCTGTATTTATTGCCCCGAAGTTGGTATCGACTAATAAAGTGTTTTTCTTTAAATGAGTAACAGTTATGTTAATAAAAGCAATATAGTTTATAGTTATATTAAGCACTATAGTTTCTCACAAACAGAGAAGGAATGAGACACCTGGAGGAGGCATTCACCCTCCATTGAGGGTTCATGAATAAATATTGATAAAATGTCATCTTGTTATACTTTTTTCGACATTGTGCGTAGTGAATCTAATTAACATTAGATTTCTGCCTTGTAACTTAAATAAACTTTGGCATGTAATGAAAGGCTAATAATACTTATTTGCCCATTATTTTGTAATGTTGGCACATTTAAGATGAGATATTTTGCACTTTATGATACAAACACTAAACTACATTCTTGCCAATACCATAACGGCAAACAGAATGCTATATTGCCGTATTAATCGAACCGCGCCAGCTATTCGCGTATAACGTCCATTTAACCAATAATACAGTACGTACTCGTATTTTCCCTCGTCGTTAAACTGCCAATATTGAACATAAAAGCCTTTAAAGCTTTAGCTAAAGAAATTAAATGCTTCACAGTTTAATGAGGGAACACAACACAACCAGTGAGGTTCTCACATTTATTCGGCGTATGTTTTTAATAACGTATTGAAATTGGCTGTCTGACAGTCTTGAGTATACTTTGCTGACCACAGATGATGTACGTCTTGGCTCAATGTCCCGGGTATGCCAAAAATCCTGCTCATATTATATGACGTAATTATTTACGTCTGTTACTCTTCTGCGCAAAAACAATAGAGGTAATTTTACAATGGCATATGTATTGCTACTTTTTGTTCAAAAATCAAGTAAGAGGGTCCATTAAATGATTATATACAGGTCTTTACGTGTATGAAACCGCAAGGTTAATGAAATACTAATTTGCTTTTAGTAAAAAGTAAAATTTTGGCCTCAGTAAGGTTAGGTATTATGCAGCCCGTTACTTGATAGGCCCATAAAAGTTCTACGCCTGATCTTGCGAAAATTAAGGTCGTGTCGGACACATATATAAAACTATAGTGTCTCCAACGAGGGTAAACTTTTCTTAATATATATTCAGATAAGTCTTATAGGCATATAAAAATGAGCAAAACGTGAAACCAAGACTAAGGGTTATAACTGGTTTTTGTGTGTGCCTTTTCAACAGAATGATATATTCCTAGGTTAAATAGGTTGAACATTTATGAGAAATTATAAAATCCTCTTGTCCTGATAAATGTATATTATTAATTAGTCTCTGTAATTACAAAAACACTTTATCCTATGAAAAATATATAAACAGCAAAGTGTAGTGAATCGCTCAAGCAAATTAATGTTAATATGTGTAATTCTCTGACTGAATTTGTAGTATTATTTAGATGGAATTGCATCATTAAACTGCCTTTCATTTCTTGCTATGGAATCTGAAAAGTGGGTTAGGTGAAAATTGATAAAGTTCGAAACGTGAGGCTTTTCCTATATGAATACGGGATGAGTTTCCATATAAATAATCCAACCACACACTGAATAACATTACATATAATATATAGATTAATTTATTCTAGTTTCACATCCGACACTGAGGCGTGTCTTTTCTGTTTTGGCCCTTCGATTGAAGAATATGAAAGGTTAATATAAACATAAGTTTAAACGTTTATATACTAGTTGTTTAAGTATTAAATAGACCACAACGGTGCAATATATCCTGCCAAAACCATAGCAGCTTATACAAGTAAGTACCCGTATGATGGATTATTACAGAGATACAGTGATTACTCGCCTAAGGCGCACGATAGTGGTCTACAAAGAAACGACTGCAATGGATATAGTTTTATTATTCGTTAGTGTAGAAAGTAGAAGGAAGAGGCCTAGAGGGTCTGACGACTGTGATAATCAAATTGTAGTTCAAGTGTTCAATATGTTGCCATTTATGAAAGCTGTTCAAAGATGTGTCAAAGTTAGAGTCGCGGGTACTATCCTAACATTATATCATTCTTGATCAGATTTCTACAGCTGTTTAGGTCCTTGAACTTGTCGGTTTTCTTGAGTAAGCAAGAATTATTTAAGCGACACTTAGTGACGACATTTTTGAACAATTAAAAGAACAATCAGTTATTATATTACAATAATAATTTCTGTACTGTACAAAGCGGAAGTTTTTGTTTCGCGCTAATCTCAAGACCGTTCGATTTTCTTTGTTACTATTCCATTTATTTGAGGATGGCTATAGAATATACATCTGGCCATAGCTATTAAAAGTGGGGCGGACGTCATCAAAAATGTCGCCAAAACGGGAAAGTTATAGCTTTTTTAGAGCTTCCGACGCTACTCAAAATTATTCAAAAACGTACCTCTTTGCAAGTTCTAAATTCCTAAACAGCAACTGTGTATCTTTTTAGTTTGAATAAGATTGAAATAAGAATGTTCTTCATAGTTATCTGGATACAAATAAAATTTTAAAAACTTACCATAGACAGGTTTCCGTATTGTTGCGTATATCATGGACGAACGTGACTTTATCTATAGAGGCATTCTAGGGGCATTTTCTGACATACAGCTTTGATTGCCAGTATCTTCGTAATTTGTATCGTTACTAAATAAACGATTTATATTATAATAATTACTACATACAATTAAACCGCGTTGACATCACGTATGTATATTGAGAGGAAATAAAGATCCTCTAAGGGCTATCGATCTTGTCTACGTGCCTCAGGCCTTGCCAGCATAGTAAACACTGCATGACTTCAAATGTTTTCGCCCACAACATCTCACAAACATTATACTTGCATATTTCTCTTTAGCGATGAAATGACTCTCATAAGATATTTATTAAATGTTTTGGAGAAGAAAATGTACTTTTCACTCTGGGAAGTAGGTAAATTTTCATAAAAAAACCAAACCAAAGACATTGTGTTCGTGGCATTCCAGCATATTGTGAGATAAATTTTCTCGGGAAAATAAATGTCGCTGAAAATCATAGACTGAGAAAATGAAAACGTATTTAAGTACAAACACGTAAGATATACGTAACTGCCAGTTGTAGGTTAACGGTGTAATAATGTTATCACTAGAAATGCACACTGCTTAATAAATCCTCAATTGCCTGACCAACATCGATTCATCAAACTAATTATACCGCGATGTAAATACAGCAACCGATACGAGCGGAAAACACTTAATCACATCCTGTAGGATAGGATATACTATATATGTATTAGTTTAGATGTAATTAGCTGTAGGTGTATAATATTTTTGAACTATAAGTCGAGTATTTTGTGAATGTGTTTGGGTGAAACGTTAATGAATATCTGCACATGATAAAATGATAAATTTTACACACTTATATTTCGGTCCAATTTTAATTTCATTCCATGAAAATAAGCTTCGCTGCCATACTTAATTTATAGTCCTCGGGTCGGCACATATTCGCGTACGTTGTATATTTCACAGGTAATAGCTCAATATTCAGTAACCGATGATAATAAATATCTTATATTACTAATTTTATAGGCGACAATTTGTGAGTGTGTTAGTTGCTTCTTTACGCGCAGACGACTCGACAAATGTTAATTAAAATAGGTATTCAGGGAGCCGTTTATAATTTATGTATTACAACTGTTAATATAATTACAATGCATGAAACATGTTGTATATAATAAAGATTATATTATCGGAATTAGGACAAAAATGGCCGTAGCCGTGGAGAATTATATGAATCATACCACAAAACCGCTGGGTGAAAAGATTATAGGTCAAAGCTATCATTTACAACGATTTTCCAAACCGCATCCGCCCGCCGGTCACTGAACGCACCGACGTGGAGGCTTGTCATGTCCGATATATGGCTGACAAGGTGATTCGATATAGGCACTCACCAAGCGTTCAATATATTCATGAATTGTATAAATAAATAAAAAAGAGAAAAATCGCGTTTCTTTTTATGAATTTATACAAAATTGGATTGAATAATTATATTTGAAAAGTAGCCGCATTTAAAGAAAAACACTTTATTAAGGATTTAAGTTATCTATTTTTGAAAAATTTCAATATATTTTACATTATTTTAAAATTTTCCACGTGGTTCACGTATTTTACAGCGTGCGTGGTCCCGGTAGGCTGAAGGAAAAATTATTGATTTTTGATTTATTTCTTTGTAGTATTTTTATATACAAGGACCAAGGAGTAAGGTTTTATTAGAAATCATAAATGTATATGGTATGACGTATTTTATAGCAGTTTATATGGAACACTGCCAGTAGTATTTGCAAGCGTATTGCAAACTTTCAGTATAATTTTTTGCACGTGTTTGGTCTGTGGTCTCGTACAGGCCTTAAGAATAGAAATTATATATGAAGTTAGTGTATATGTTTCAATTTATAAGGAGTAACATACGAGTAAGCCATAGATGCCCGTACGTACTTTTATACTTAAATATTTATGTTGGTTAACTGAATTGAATTGAGTAAATATGTCAAGTGTCAATCGTGTGCGATATTATTTTTATTATAGCTGAAAATTAAACGAAATAACGCTCTATTCGTGCAAATATTTCAAAAACAAATTGTTGATTTAATATTGCGACATTTTCAGCATTGAAAGTTAAATGGAAAATTGTATAATGGTATTTTGTTTATTTTTCCGAGTTGTGAAGTTTCCGCTTTCCACATCTAGTCGCTACACAATGGCAATTGTTGACAACTTTAAATGGTACAAACATTTCAGTCAATAGCTGTATAAGCATTTACTTACTGCTATCTATTCATGGTTTATTTTTTTAGACGGCAAACGGACAGTAGCCTCATCCCTTTGCCCCCCATTCCGCGAATATAAAAACGCTCCCTCGTAACTTTGAGTGATAGCGTCGCCCATCGACACTCACAATCAAAGAGGGCTAGCAATTCTAGTCTACATATTATATTCAAAGGTAGAGTTAATAATATTTTTTAGTACTATATTTTTAGGCTATAAGGTTTTATTTTTAAATTATATCTACAATAATTTTTAAATACGTAAGTAAAAATGTTAATCTTGTTGACTGAAAGTCCTGGGCCCGAGTCCCGATACGGTGATGAGCTTGGTTATGGTCTGTATGTTATATAAAAGTATTTTTGAAAAGTGTATATCTAATTATTTATCATTTTTGTTAGCTCGCATAACAAAAGCATATATACCTTAATAAGAACGGATACGCTTTCTACATGTAATATGTAATAACAGTAAATGGCAGGTACACCAAAGACAGAAATCCGTCTAATATCTTATAAGTAAAGATCTAAAGTAACGTTCTAAAAGTATTTACGTACGAACAAACGGCCGGAAATCTTTGTTTCTTTCAAGAATTCACCCATGTCAGATCCAAGATACTGTCTGGCCAATAACGCACCGTATCAGCGATTGCGTAATCCAAAGATCATGTCGTGAAGCTAATTTATGGAAAAAGCTGTGTTCATGACCTAACTTAACAAAACGGGTTTAACTAATCTTAATGATGTTCGAAATTGTTTGATGTTGGGCTCTAATGGAAGTTTTTTCTTATTAGATTGTACACTAAAGTTTTCAGTTTGGTGTTAGTCATATCAAATCATATTTTGTTGGAAATTCAACCTAGTACATCTGTATTAGATTCACGTGTTTCAGTGTACATTTTGCTGAATAACTTAGCGTTAGAACTAATTGAAATTCCATCGATTAGAATATTCAGTAGTGTATACTTGATATCAAATGACCACAGATTATACGCCTTCTATATTTCGACAATAATAGATGATATCGATTATTAAATTTGCCTTATCGTCTATAATCCATATTTCCGTAAAAATTAATAGCCAACATAATCCCACCTTTCAATATGAAAGTGGCTGAACATGCAAAGTGCATAATTCAGGAAATAATTAAGCGAAGTATTGCCATAATTGCTGGCTCTTTCAAACGAGATTTAATTTCCATTACGTAGTTTTAACATCTCATAAAAAGCGAAGTCTTGTTTCGATTCTATAGTTTTGTTGTCTATATTTTATTGTCAGTTTTGCATATGCTTTCTCTGTCATACCCAACAATGAAATTTCGTCTAACTTTTACGGTTAAGAATACTGACAGGGCAGCAGCGAATTCTCAGTAATGGCGATATCCGGTTTACCCTTTGGTTACGGTGCCCTGTAAATCGTTGCCTTTACATCTATAGATTATTCGCATGAAAGTGTCCTGTCCGGTTTCATCAAAGCGAACCCACAATTTGACATAAAGAGGCATTGTAATTTTCTTCATGTATAACAACTAAATTATTCTATATTAATTTACATGATATGATTAATCATCATCATTTCAGTTGGCTGCCATTTTAACTTCTCAGCTATGCTTTGTGTCATGTTGTTTAGGTTTCCGCACCTAATTGGTTAAAAAGGTAAGACGTGAATTAGTTATCACAAGATATTTTATGAATCATGATGTATTTCTGTTTTCTTTTGTTATAAAAACAATATATGTATATATAAATGATAAAATGGAAGAAAATAAATATCTGAGGGGGTTCCCATACGAGAAACGTGATATTTCTCCCTTTGTTTGCGAGCCCAACTCGCTGTTTCCCGGTTTTTGTTTGACTCCTCATCGCTGTGATCGTCACATCTCTATGGAGTAAAATAATTCGTAACTAATTTATATTATAATAAAATTAAGACGTAGTAAAATCAATACAATATCGCTTGCAATAAAAAAGATATCTATTTTATCTGCTAAGTAGATAGAAAAAATAGAATTGGGATTATGAGGTAGTTAAAACTTCTCCCATAACACAAGAGTGATTCCAGAAATTATCATTAGGTGAATTGTTACAACTCAATGATTTTTGTTCGTATGTAATACGAAACACGAAGCTTGGATTTGATCATAAATATTTGTATGACGCATCGTTCGAAATACTAGTTATCTTAGCATCCGTGTAGTCATATTTATGTCGCACAAAAGAATCAATTATGTTTAAAGTTTATACCGCATGAATATCGATAAATACTTCGATATTTTAGCCGCATGTGAGTTTTGATTGCCACATGGTGTTAAAAAATTAAAAACCAATTATAAGCAGAGATAACTTTCCTATCATATAATTAGATAGAATATAATCTATGCACATTGTTCTGTTGGTTCTGTCCGACTGGACACTTTCACCGCCGGCTTGTCGTGCCGCGCGACAGACGAGTGAAAACTAGAGAGTTTGCTACTCTGTGCGACAGTTAAATGGAATGGATTACTTGATTACAGGTTATGGAGGGAAATAGATTCATATTTACTAATACCACCATCTTTGTACGTATAAAAATAATATTACACACACATGCATTTTTCACCCACGGACGATTAACCCAATGGGAAGTGACTATTATTCGCGGGTGACAACACCACCAAACAAATATTCTAAAATAATAAAATAAACATATATTCTCTTTATAAATACATATATATTACACCTCTATGAGACCTCAACTCATCACAAAAATATATTATAAATGTCATAGTCTTAATTTATTTTGCCTGCTAAATGCTAGTTATTTAGTAACTTTTCTCTAAAGTAAATGTTATAAGTCGCCAATTTAGTAACTAACGTCTAGTAGCTAACATGTAATGGAAGTTTTGACAAAGTTAGCTTTTCAAATAGTTTAGGAGTTTCACTGTCAGTATGCCTGATGAATACTCATGTATAAAATGTCGTTCAAGTCTTGGTTAGAGAAACGTTACTAGCCTTACAAGAAATCGAATTTATCTTGGCTCAATAGTGAAATAGGTCGGTTGTTTTTCACTCGTGGAGTATGTATCAAATTTCAAAATTTGTTAACACGCTTGCACAAGAACTCAGTTTCCCATAAACATTTCTGTAAATAAACACTTAGCGAAAACGCAGTTTGGCACGAGCCATACAACCTAAGTACTTTATAATGTGTATTTAATATTAAGCTTACACGCTTTTGGTAAGCTTCCAGACGTTTACAATTTAGGTACCCAAGCTTTTTGTAATGATTATTGTGAGTGCCCGCGTAAAAAGTGTACATAAATTGAACATATATCACTTGAAATATACGAGCCGATTGAGAATTTCGTCAGACATATCATTATATTGACTTTGCCTGTTTATTGAGTCTAGTGTGTCCGGCAGACATTGTCTATTTATATGGTGAATTCAGATTTCGAAAGCTGTGTCACTTTCCATACAATTTTATAGATCTACTAGCTGATCCGGCAAACGTTGTTTTGCCATAAATGTCATTTTTAGCAATCATTCTTTTAGTTCAATAAAAATAATGATCAGCTGTAAGTTTGCAGGGATATGTTTCGGTTTCAGCAGTTCCATCTATTGATTACTTACTCAATCCAGTCGAAAAGTATCAACACCTGTTAGAATTTTTTGGAGTTATCAGATAATTGAAAAAAACTGTCATTTAATTATAGACAAATAATTTGCAATAAAATAAAATTGCGACTATAATTTAAGATATAAGCTATCCTATCTCTTAAGTTGGACCAGACTACTCACGGTGTGCCAATTTAATATAATATCGTTTAAATAGTTTAGCGAGTCCATCGCGGACAAACATCGTGACAGGAGATTTATATATATTAAGATTTTAACGATATTGATGCTTCCATATAATTTCAGATACTTATATTTCCCACTCGAAAATATATCGTAATTTATCTATTACAATATCTTCGTAATTTATTGTTCGCGCTAAGGCGTTAATGCTCACAAAGCCATGCTAAAATAGGTTTCAGACCTTCACGTTTAGAGTTGCTCGCCATAATTTCACGATTTTACACTCAATGAGAAAGAGTAGTCTTTATTTTTCTTTGTTTAATGTACCGACATTTTTATTTGGCATTTAAATAGCGGCGCACGTTGCGGCGTCAACAAAAACGAAAGTTATACGATGAAAACCAGTTTGCGAACACCGTCATCCTAATACGATTTTAAGGCACGCCATGGTACAGTGCTAAGGGGTACGCCACTAGCTGGAATTAAAATAAGTTAAATTATTATAATAGAATCAAGTGAATTCAGGACATGTCAACAAATTTAGTCAGGATAATTTGATCAAATCACACTTGTAATTTGTCACCATTTCAAACGTTAATTGGTTGTGTCTCGTGGTTCATAAATTTGACAATGTTGACCCTACTCTCTTCTAAAAAAAAGGGGGTTTTTCCAGAAAAAAAGCAAAAGCTGGGTACGAAAATGTAAGTTGAAGATGCACTCTGGGGTATGCACCGTTTATAATTTAATATTTTCAAATTATGTTGGTAACCGATTAATTGTTGTTAGTACTTACGTGTTTCAAAAAGGAAGACCAGAATTAATTCGTCGTCTCACTTGGGGAAAAAAGGGTTTTGTAAAGGAGGCGATTTTGGGAGCCATTGGGGGGGAGTTTGGAAAAACCCCGCGGTTTGAAACTCCGTGCGTCAGCGTAATTCAAAAACTATCCTACTCTTTTACACTAAAGTAGTGCCTTTTCCTCGAAGCCGGACATGCCCATACCGCGTCCATGCCATGCCCATGCTCGTCGCACGACGAGGTAGATGAGGCTCTAGGGAGGTTTTTTCGTCATTCCTTATAATTTTTCCTTTAAGAGGTAAGTAATCTTTTTTATTTAAAAACAAAAGCAAAACTGCTGAGGTTGTGAAAAGAGAAAAGTTTTACACGCTTAAAATTTTCCACATAATTTTGAAAAAATGAAAGACAAGTTTCTGCAAGAAGATGCAGAACCTCTGTAGTGATTAAAAGTATATATGGAGTTAAAAAAAGAAAAGAAAAAAAAAGAAAGGGGGGGGGGGGGGGGGGGGGGGGGGGGGGGGGGGGGGGGGGGGGGGGGGGGGGGGGGGGGGGGGGGGGGGGGGGGATGTTTCGCCGGTTTTTTTTAACCCCGGAAAAAAAAAAACCCCCCCCGGAAAGGGGGGGGCCCCCGGGGGCCAACCAGGGAAGGCCTTTTGGGGGGGGGGAAAAACAAAAATTTTTTGGGAAGGGGGGAAAAATTTTTCCCAAAAAAAGGGGGGGGGTTAAAAAAAACCGCATTTTCGAGAGTGTGATTTATTTATAAATTAAACGGATGCACCATTTAAATTTATGCATGGACTTTTAGCTTTATGCAACATTTAATAAACTTATATACGTCCGATGGGAAAAGGCTGTCAAGGGATTTGAGGTGACTGATACTTTATCCACTAACCCCGAAATTTTTAATAAAAAGTTGGTAAACGAATCTACTTAAGAATTTCATTAATTTTATAAATGTCTATATCAAGAAAAGAAGACCAGAATAGATTTGCCTATTGACATTATTGGTTAAAGAAAAAAAAAGGGAAAAAAAAAAAAAAAAAAAAAAAAAAAAAAAAACCCCCCCCCCTTTTTTTTTTGGGGAAAAAAGGGGGGGGGGTTTTTTTAAACCCCGGGGCACGATATTATCGAACCAGTTTGACAATACCGCGTTTGGATTTAGAATACGAATATTGTCTAAATTTTGAAGTTCTGAAACCATAATGGGCCCCCAAAAAAAAACCCAAAAAAAAAAAAAAAAATGTTTTTTTTAAAAAAAAAAAATTTCCCAATTATAGGGGAAATTCCTTTGGGGCGCGGTATTATCCAACTCTCCCCTATACAACATGATCAAACTTTCTAAAGTTTTTAGTCTGTGCAAAAAGTTACAAAGACTATATGCTATTGAAGTACATGGTATTTAAAACAACGCATCGTGACGCATACTATTGTTTAATTCGTTTACTATTTCTATTAACATACTACTTTCTTATTTGTATTATGTAAATTATTTATAATATAAAAATTTATTTCAACCAATCCTATATTTAATTGTAGAACAAGGGACAAACGGACAGGGGCTAATCCCCCATGGATACGCACAGTCACAGATTGCAATTTCATTTTCCTTTAAATAAATATTCTGTTTTAGGATTTTTGCGAATCTGTATTGATCTGCTCACTAATAGATACAAATTGAATAGTTTATCATATTAATCACGGACAAAGTTAACCAATTTAGCGCTTGTAATATGTACCCAAGGAGAATTCAATTACAAAGTAATTTCCAACTTGACAAAGTTTGTAATTGTTTTCAAGTCAGCTTGTATGAGAAGTCCCTCGCGCTTACCCCAAATAAACATATGCTATATACAATAGCTGCAGCTATTGCGGATATTCTCTAATTTTGTTTTTAAATCTAAAATAGCTATTGGTGGCGATTCTGACGTACACACTCTAAACCAAAAAAATCTCTAAATTTAGCTTTAGACCTGTCAAACAGTTGTAGAGAGCGTAACCTATTCTGTATATCTCTAAATTGATAGCAATAAGATTTAAATTGTCAATGTAGAAATATATAGAATAGGTTACACACGTTTGACAGGTCTAAACCTAAATTTAGAGATTTTTAGTTTTAGAGGTGTGCATCAGAATCGCCAACATTAAATGTCGTTATCACTCAAATACTTCGCAGTGAACGTGCGAAAGTATTAACTAATTGTGATATAGTAGTTTTATCAACTTATATTAAGTGATTGAAAGGGTGACGCCAGTGACATGACGCAAGAGTCGTGTTTAGTGAAAGGCTGCCAACTCATCTAGTTACACAAAATACTTTCTTATGACAACCAGTATCTGATATTCGATGACACTTGAACACGTATTTCTGCGTATCTTGAAATTTGTTCTCAGAAATATCACTTTCCGAGCCACGAATAACTTAATAATTGATTCAATTGACGACTTTTTTCGTCGTTTTAATTGTTATTACGATGCGTTACAGTATCTTTTACTAATTTCATGATATACAGATATTCCTCATAGCAATTATAATGTACAAGGATGGATGCCCAAATTGGTAATTAATGAATTCCGCGGAAACTTCTGAGATGTAATTCATTGTACATATATATTTTGAATTCTGTATCAGGTAGACAGAAACTGTATTATCGGTATAATAAACTATATTTATATTCTCATTCTTACGTACATATACGTTAAAATTAAGTAATAGTCCATAACAAACGAAAGAGAAAGTTGTAATTAGCATAACCGTTTTCATAATATATTACGCGGCTTACGAAATACAAGAAACAATAACTAGCATTACATTATTTGGCACTTCTACATACAACATTTGTTTATTTAAACTTATATCATAAATACAGTATCATAAGTACATTTTCAAATGGAGACTCTATTTGAAAATGTACTTTGTATGCGATAGTTGTTACAAACTATATAACAGGTATAAATCAATAGTGAAGTTTTGAAATCAATACAATCATATAAAGATGTCTTTATAAGAATTGTAATGTTTATGTATCTAGTACTTGAGAAAGACATTCAAGACGAGGTCATCGCACGTTCTCAATACAATCACTTTTATGTTCTAAATAATTGTAATTACCAACACGTGATTTGCGTTTACACAATGCGCTTTGTTCTTAATTTGATGTTTAATATAAATTATAATATTAATGTTCTTTTAAAAAATCACTATTGTATATTACATTGTCTTGTAATATACAAATTAATTTCATTCGGGTTTTATCGATTCCTGGAGGAACTATAATTGTTTTAGGTTACGGGGACATCCAGACGACTCATTACTAATAATGATCGACCTAGTACTCAATTGGAATACGGAATTTGGAATTGCAAACTTATATAAATAAATATAAAAGTATTTCTTAAGATGAGTCGTTAATGTGTAGAGTGTTACAAGGCTGCTTTGGGTTTAGCCACTCAAATGTAATGCGTAATGGCCTAGTCCGACATGACTAGAATAATTATCACTCGTATTTCCACGGACGTAAGCCTTAAAAGACAACGGCAAAACCTGAAATTAACGTATGAGCTATGAATATTTATTACGTAGTGTTAATGGTAAAAGTATGAAGTAGATCGATATATTTTTGAAACAATTGAAAATCTTTGTATATTAAATACTTCTGTCATACCACTGGTATAGCATTTGTTAAACAGGATATTTTTGTTCCAGAATTCTTGTGTGTAATGCAGCGATGTCAACTACGGTGAGGACGGCGCTGCTCTGCGCTGTCTTGCTGTGTTTGCAGCAAGGTGCTCGTAATTATAACTTACTTGAAACTTCGTTATAAACTACTATCGTATACTCAAACACCTTTATTGAGATAGCCATCGCTGCCCGTAACGTCATTATCTGTTACCTATAGTCAACCTAATGAAATAAAATGAAATATTTATTATTTATTAGTGAAATGCACAATACAATGGTTAATATAAAATAAAAGTTAGTAATAAATATGGTCTTAATAACTATATAGTAAAAGTACCTGTCAATAGAAACAACATTCTCGGCAATAAGCCTCCTATTTATGCCATTTTCCTCACTGGAGCCACCTGGAGCCTATGGGCTCGCAGTTCGGATAAGGTCATCTTTCCAATTAAGGTCTTTCTTTGCGTTTTGCCTTTACCTCGATATCCGAACAAAATATATAAATAATACAGTGAACTTAGCTCAATAATATCCTATTTCTATTCTAGAGTGTCATGTAAATTTCTTTACAGTAAGCGCCGAGCTCAGAGGAAGGTGTCCAGCCCAGGAAACCTCTTGCCCAGCACGAGCAACACCGTGCAATAGTGACGATGAATGTGGAGAGCAGATTTGTTGCAACACGTCATGTGGACAAGCTTGCGTAGACCCACTTTATACTGGTTAGTATTTACATATACCTACACAAGATTCAATCATAGGTGTTTACGTGCCTAACACTTTTTCATACAAAACGTACTCTGCAATGTATTAGATATAGGAAAGAATATATATATAGGAAAGAAAGAAAGGATTTTACATATAAGAGTAATTGTAAATCAATCCGAATGAGTTTTGTATAAATTAATTTTAAATTAAGAATTAAAAACAAAACAGTATTTTAATTCCCATCTCGGTTCAAAATAGAGATAAATAAAAACCTATAATAATAAAATTTAATGGCACAGAAAAACAACGTTTAAAATGATTGATTGTTTTCGCTTCACAGATCATTGCACTTGTATGATTGTGGTTACGTAAGGCCGGGCTCGAAATAATACTCCTTACCAATACTGATTATTTACCAACAATGTTTACATAACAAACGCGATGTTGATATACGGTCGACATTATTATTTGTTTCATATACCTAAAATGATTGCAATAAAGCTATTAGTCCAAATTATTAATGCGCAAAGCGGTCTTATGATGTTTATTATCTGTGGTTCTTAATAAACAACAAAAAAATATATGTATTGGGACATCGGACATATTATGCCTCGTTCAATTCATTTTAATATTGAAAGAAAGTCGGTGATGTTTTAAACGTTCCCAATGACTAGGTAATATTAATTTAGATGGTTCTCTTTATACCTAGAATAACCGGAACAAACGCATCGAATTCACGGAGCCATTTAGAATGATTTCTCTGCAATTGTTTGCTATTGTGATAGGAATACGTTACATAATGTATCTTGTTTCTTTATGTGTCAAAGAGACACGAGAGCTATAAGGACACATTTAATTTCGCTACTTTTTGTTCTGTTTTTGTTGTACATATGTATTTTGATCATTATATATAAGAGCAAAAAAGTAGCAAATGAATACTTTATAATTTTATTAATTTTAGTTTAAAAGTATATAATTATATTATACATATTTACAAAGGTGAAACGTATTAGTGTTTGGGCAACCGTAAATTACGTCCAATGAATATTAATTGACTCTCTACAAAAGCAAACGCAGCATACTAAAACCCTCATAATTATAATTACCCAGTACTATATTGTATCTATAATTCCATACATACAATACATTTTAGAAAACATAATTACCTATAATCATAGAGTTTATTGAATAAGTGTGATATTTTCATTTAATCCTCTTGACGTTACCAGTTGATGCATTTAATACAAAGTATAGGTATAATTTCTTAGTTGAGCATTTGTAAAATACTTTTAGAGTTAGAAAATATTTAGAAATTATTTTTCGCTTATATATTTCCAGGTTGTGAAAACATAAAGCTGTCATCGGAACGGATTTCACGAGCGTTGGCAGCTGAAAACACTCGAAGCGGACGAAGAATAAAATCCCTGAGATCGCCTCGATGCAGGGCAGCGGATGGGGAGTTCGAGGAGATACAGTGTGATAATGAAATTGTGAGCTCCTGCTGGTGCGTTGATCCTACTGGATTTGAGGTGAGTGAAACAAAGTCTTTTGTTTCGCGTTGAAAACAAACGCGGCAAGAATAATTATTTATGAAGCCACATCAAATATTTATCTATTTAATAAAAACAATATCGATTTGTATAAAGAGATAACTTTGAAAGAATTATAGGAAAAGGAAACAGTGATTACGTAAATAGCGACTTAATAGTGCAATACATACACGTCGGTTGGTATAGATCGCAGGGGGGATCGTATTATTTTATTTAATAGCGTGTATAAAAGATCTGAGCTAAAATTAATTTCAGTAACACACAAAACTCACACTTTTACTTTCCGTTCTATACCATAATGATTTCTTACGCATAATAATTATCTGTCTCTATGGGAAACAGGCGTGATATAAATTAAATTAAAAAATTATAATAATTTCAATAGGTTCCCGGAACTCGTGCGCCGGCTGCTGCTCTAGTAAACTGTACTCGTACAGCATCATGCGCAGCCCACACTTGCCGGATGCTCTGCCCGCTTGGGTTCGAACTTGATGCCCGAGGCTGCCCTCTCTGCAAGTGCCGAGATCCCTGCTCGTCTGTCACGTGTCCTGGGTCACTGTCCTGCCAGTTGGAGGAGACTCCTTGTCTCCGCCCGCCCTGCCCGCCAGTTCCTACTTGTAAGTGAAAAAGATATTTGCCATAACTATTTTCATGTATTACTTTCGATAATATATTCAAGACCCAGCCTCTCATTGCAACTTTGTATATAAATCCATCATAGATCTAGAGGTTTTTGAAAACAAGATAATACTAAAAAAAATACAAATGTTCGAAAATGTAATGTTGTTTACTATCTGTAATGATATTAAATACTAATCTAAACATCCGTTGATAGGTACACACCATAGAGTGGTCATGCATATTATAAAACCCGATTTTATTGCTAAGAATGAGGCGTACAATTATTGTTTACAAAATATACAATACAAATTTAATTTTGAAATCCAATTATAAGTAAAGTTGTTAGTAAAATTAAAATAATCAAGCCTACATGTTTAAAAGTAATATACTAAATTTTATTTTACTCTCCTCTTGAATGTTTATAGATTCAGAAGTAACTTACTAAAACATAAAAAAATAAGAATTCAAAATAAATATTTTTTAACAATTGGACAGGGTAGAAAAGGTTTTGATTGGAATTTATATGTATCTGTGGCAGCGTCGGCTTTAGCGCTGTCATTACTGTTTTGGCGCCAATACTACACTTTATTTGTTTTTAAAAGTGTTTGTACTTCAAAGTCGGTTTTATTACATTATTCACCGTAATTTATAAGCAGTAGGGAAAAGTATATTCCTGCATTTAACACATTTTTGATTTCAGGTAAAAGAGGACGAAGCCTTCAAAATATATGTCCAGTGGGAGAACCTTTATTAATATCCGAAACGAGTAGGCCTTTCCTCTGCGGAACCGATCCAGGAAAACCAAACTGTCCCCCACTTTACCGGTGTTTGGTAGAATCAGGTATCAATCAACTATTGTTTCATTTTCCCGTTCACCTAATACGTAGACAATAGAATTTTAATGCAAATATTATTGCAATTGATTGTAGTGGATTGACGCATACCGATCCAATGTGACTCTTAAGATACTAACTGCTATATACAAGGGGGGGAAAAAAAAAAAAAAAAAAAAAAAAAAAAAAAAAAAAAACCCCCAAAAAAAAAAAAAAAAAAAAAAAAAAAAAAAAAAAAAAAAAAAAAAAAAAAAAAAAAAAAAAAAAAAAAAAAAAAAAAAAAAAAAAAAAAAAAAAAAAAAAACAAAGGGGGGGGGGGGGCCCCCGGGGGGGGGGGGGGGGGGGGGGGGGGGGGGGGGGCCTCCACCCGCCCGGGGAAAAAAAAAAAAGGGAACAAAAACCCCAACGCCCCCCCGGGGAAAACCCCAAAAAAAAATCCCCCCCCGGCCCCTAACCGAAACCCCGGCCGGGGGGGGGTTTAGGGGGGAGGGGGCTTGGGAAAAAAAAAAACAAAACAAACAAAAATCTAACACAAATAAAAGCTCTTTTCCACTCACCAATCCGAATGTTTAATTTATATTGATGTTTGGATATTATTATTAAAACGTGCAATGCTGATACAGTAAAACAAACTGCTATCATAAGTTTAATATGAAGCCCCCCCCCCCCCCCCCCCCCCTTTAAAAAAAAAAAAAAGGGGGCCCCCCCTTTTTAAGGGGCCCCCTTTAAGGGGCGGCGCAAACGCAAACGAAATTGTTTGCTTGAATTATGCGAGCGACGTCACAGGATAACGGCGAGACCTTGACACACTGACACACTGTCGCAAACATGAAATAGAAACAATCAAACCTTCATTCTCCCTTTCCCAATTTTATTTCACGGTTAATTGGGGGGGGGGGGGGGGGGGGGGGGGGGGGGGGGGGGGGGGGGGGGGGGGGGGGGGGGGGGGGGGGGGGGGGGGGGGGGGGGGGGGGGGGGGGGGGGGGGGGGGGGGGGGGGGGGGGGGGGGGGGGGGGGGGGGGGGGGGGGAAAGGGGGGGGGGGGGGGGGGGGGGGGAAAAAAAAAGGGGGGGGGAAAAAAAAAAAGGGGGGGTTTTTGGGGGGGGGGGGGGGGGGGGGGGGGGGGGGGGGGGGGGGGGGGGGGGGGGGGTTTTTTGGGGGGGGGGCCCCCCCCCCCCCGGGGATCCCCCCCGGGGGGGGGGGGGGGGGGGGGGGGGGGGGTTTTTTTTGAGGGGGAGGGCAAACGGACCAACCTTCTCCAGAGGGGGGGGGGAAAATTTGTTTGCTTATTATGTATTATTTTTATGTATATGTTGAGTGTTTGGAACTTCATTTAATTCCATTTAATTTTAATGTTATAGTCGTTTAAGTTATGTCATAATTCTTTCCTGTTGTGCAGTACTATTGCATGTTGTGATCCCCTCTAATTGAAGAAACAATGTTTAAACTGCAACAGTACAATAGCAAAGCTTGTAAAATGTATTCTCTGTTGGAGATCCTAATAAATAAAGACTAGCATTGAATCAGGTGTTTGCATCAAATCATTAATATATATTCAACAAAACTATATAGGCCTACGTAACTTACGTTATTTCGTCCACAGTTGATCTACATAGACTCAAATAAGGTATTTATCTGGTTCGCTTTGTAGGAAACGACTATGGCGTCTGCTGCCCTGCGTCGTTGGAACTGCAGAAAGCGGGAACTTGTCCTGCCCCGTCTACCAATGAGCTGGACTGTGGCACGCCCTGCGCTCACGACCTGGAATGTCCCTCAATGCAAAAGTGCTGTGACGGAGGGGAATGCGGCAAACATTGTACTCTACCTCACAATGTTACTATGTGCACTCAGCAAAAGATGCTGGCAGAATTGCTGGTCGTAAGCGAGAAGGAAGGCAGAGGCTACGTTCCACAATGTACGGCTGATGGAAGCTTCGTTTCAAAGCAGTGCTCCCGGAATGGTTTAGTTTGCTGGTAAATCATTTTGCTAACCAGAATTACACCAGTTTATTGAATTTACCAGTTTATTAAATAACACTAGTGCTAAAGAAAATTACACCATTCTTCGTAATGTTACCTCGTCGCGTTTGTGTTTAAAAAAACATCTTTTGGACAAAGGATTTTATATTTTTATAATTACATTACAATAATTAATTTCACTACTTTTACCACTGATTCTTTACCACTGAAAGAAATACCACGTCGCGAGTTTGGAATAGAGACTGATCCCAAAAACTAAAATAATGGAATATATAGGCGTACATCGTCAAAAATAAAGCCCTTAATTTATATAGCGATACATATCCAGGTGCGTGGACTCCGAGGGTAACAAGCTTCGTGGTACAATGGGCCCATCTTCTTCCGTGCAATGTTCAGCTACTCCCCGTCCGGCGAGGTCAGGGGCTAGGAGCCTCAGCGGATGCGCAAGGTCTCTATGCGCTGGGGTCTGTGAGTACGGGTACAAGACTGGCACTGATGGGTGTCCCACCTGCGAATGTGACGACCCCTGCGCGGGATATCCCTGTGGAGACGACGAGGAGTGCGTGAGAGTCAGGGACGCTGATTGCATGGGAGATTTCTGTACTGGATATCCTGTGTGTAAGTATCGTTATAGTTACTAAAATTCAACAAATAAATACATAAGATACAAGTAGAAAATATGTAATAAAACAATAACACATAAATCCGTTCCTATAGAGAACCATTAAAATTTTACCTAACAAAATAATTCGCTTGAATATATAATTAATAACATCAGGCGTTACCTTGCGGAAGCACATAGTACAAAACCCTAATAGACCAATATGTAAGCAATACTCCGCGATAAAATCCACCACCACTCGACCTACGTTTCGCCCCGACACCGGAGCATCCTCAGGAAGTTGCCTCATCGAGCGCTGTTCGAAGAGGCAAAAAGAGTCGAGTGGTTGTGGATTTTGTCGCGGAGTATTGCTAACATATTGGCCTATTAGGTTTTGAGCTTGAATATAAGTAATAAAGTGGTACAAAAACAGGAAGAAGAAATCATACAATGTGCAGTTGACGCGTGTTAAATATTTTGATATTTTTTCAATTGTACTAAATCTTGTTATATGTGAAATAATGTGTTATTTGTAGTCTCAGTGTACCGTAACCTTCTCTAGGACAGACGCGTCGTATATTATTTTTTCAATTCAAAACATTTATTTCCAGCTAGTGATATTTTGCATTTTTAACTCAGGTCGACCAAGGATATCCTATGAAAACCCGTGTGAAGTTGGTGTCCCGTTCACCGATGAAGAGGGTTCAGTTATATCCTGTGGCTCTGAACAGGACTGTCCTTCTGGTCACATATGCTCCTTGACTAGGCGTAGTGGTGGTTCCGTATGCTGTCCAGATGTGACAGCTGATAATTCCACTGAGAGCGAAGTTGTAGAGGTAATTTTTTATTAAATATAAAATAGGGGGGGGGGGGTGAACGAGCTTGCGGGTGGCCCCTAAAACAGCCGCAAACCACAAACACCCATTAATGGTTGCGTTGCCATTAAGGACGCTCTCTCTTTGTAGAATTGGAGGACGTATCTCGTAGGGATGAACGACGTTCGGAGTCGATTCCACAGTTCACTTGTTTACAAGAGAAAACGCCTTGTAAAGCGAACTATTATCCGCTCTAGTTCATTTTTTTCTATGAATGCAAACATTTTGTCTAGAAATGCTTTTGATACGACGCAAAATTTGTCAGGTAAAAGCATGACATATGGGAAATAGTTATATTATTTTTACTAGATCAACTTCGAGAGCTGTGGATCGGAGGCTGAAGCCATGTGCAATCTTAATTCAACAATCGCGTGTTTGGATGGAAACTGTGAAGACGGGACGATCTGCTGTTCCACTTCCAATTGCGGACCCATTTGTGTTGACTCCGATAAAATGAGGCTGCAAGCAGACAGGGTGGATGATACACCAACTAGTGAGTATAATTCCTAGGGTCCGGACCTAGGGTAAATACTGGCACCCTAATACTGAGTTTTCGTTCCCGTCTGTCACCAGATAGACCGTTGAAATTTTCACACGTTGTCATTTCTTTTGATGTTACAAATATACGGAATCAAATAAATTAAGAGTTCCAGTTTGCAATTGCTTGGTTTTTTTTATATAATAATGAAAAAAAAATTATAAAATAAAAAAAAAATGTTTTTTTGGTTAGCTATAGTACAGTTGCTATAGCAGAGCATGTCTTATTTAAGACCCATACTTAGCTATATTCATATATAACGGTGTATACTTGTGGAACATATATAGCGTGGAATATAATTCAAAAATCAAAAGGCGTAGAACAGACGAATTGGCAGGAAAATTTAAAAAAAGAGGGTTTATCAAGAAAAAAAGCAAAAAAAATTCAGCATCATTATTTCCGATAAAAAAATGTGTTTCATTCCCTAGTGTGTGAATACCTTCGTGACTTTGATGAGAAGATGGAAGGGACTGTGGATGGTATGAAGCTGGCTTTGCCGGCACCGAGCTGCAACCCTGACGGGTCCTTTACATCGCAACAATGCGCCCAAGGCCGCTGTTGGTGCGTGGACTCTTTCGGCACCGAGATACCTGACACCTCGACTACCAACTCTTCAGCTCTCGACTGTGACAAGTAAGAAAACCTATATTCAATAGTCTGTTAAGGGCTTAACTTTTATCTTCCAACCACATTCAAACTAGGTTTTAAACTTCATATTTGAAGTTGACAGATTAAAATTAAAATATACAGTTTATTGTAAATAGATAAATTTAAAATGTAGAAAATATGACTGTGACTCAATAAGAACACTTATACTGATAAATAAAGATAGATCAACTAGTATTTTATGTTAACCTTAGCACTTAATTTATCTATTATATTATAGTATTTATAAATCTAAAATGGAAGCTCAAACTCAATTGTAGTAATTTATCATTAAGATATCATCATGGCATCAAAATTACTGTCAAAAACCGTAATCTCGCACTTTAAAGTTGCCTATCCAGTACAACATCTTATTTAAAAAAAAAAATGTTGGACGGGTTTTAATATCGATTCGAATAAATCGATATTAAAACGAATTCCTTTCATCAGAATACGATCAGACCTGTCCTGCCTTGATCTGACCTGCCGTATGGGCTGTGACTATGGCTTCGAGATCGGCTCCAACAAGTGCCCGACGTGTCGGTGTCGCGACCCGTGCGCCGGAGTGACGTGTCCCCAAGGCCGCGCCTGTGCACTCGTTGACGTGGCTTGCGACGCCGATTACTGCCCGCCTGTACCTGCGTGTGAGTACTTTATTTAGTAAAATAAATTAAACTTAGAGGGCTTAATATTGTGACAGAAACAATAGATATTTTTATATCATTACAGCGAATTCGGAAAAGTGCTCTTACTACGTAATTTGATGAATGATAAAGTATATTATATTATTAGATATGGTTTTATACGTTAAATACACTAAGAATGTCATATTCACAAGTTTTATAAAAAATTAATAAGTTTCTTAAAATTAAAACATTAGTTTCATGCTTGATGAACTTTATTTAGATGCTCCGGTGTCGGGGCGAAACGTACGTCGAGTGGTTGTGGATTTTGTCGCAGAGTATTGCTTACATATTGGTCTATTAGAGTTTTGTTTAAAGGTCTACCTAAAAATCGGGCAGTGTCCACACCATAAATAAAACACTTGGTTTTATATACTCACATGCTTGATGAATTTTATATAGGTCTACCGCGGAAAAGCGGGCAATGTCCATACCTGGTGCCGTGGACGGGCGCGTGCGAGTGGGCGTGTCGGTCGGACAGCGAGTGCGGCGGAGAGCAGAGGTGCTGCGCGACGGGCTGCGGCACCGCTTGCACCAACGTCGTGCATCACACCGCTTGTCAGCAACGGAGGTAATGGCCAGCAACGTATCAGCTGAATCTGAGAATGAAATGGTTTAATTTGTTACATTACGTTGGACGTTGGTAGTGGACGTTTCTAGTGATTTGCAATCGTGCTCAACTTGAGACTGTACACAAACATTTCTCTCATTTCATCATTACAGGTGCTGTTCATATATACAATTAACAAAATATTCGTATGAAATTATTGATTACTATTTTTTTCTTCTTATAATTGTTTCTTCCTTTTTTTGTATATAAAATAAGTAAGAAACGGATATATTTTTTATATTTTATATGAATATACGGACGGATTGTATATAAAATAAGTAATAAGGAAGAACTTGCTTCTCAAACACAGGTGATACCTAGCTGAGAAGCCAGGGATTCTATTTTATGGTGTGATTGCAAAGAGAATAATAATGAATAAAGAATGAAAATAAGGTTTTTTTCAGTGTAGACTGTTTTTTTACAGAGCTCTTGCTTTACACAAATCGGCTGAAAGTGGGAGCCCTCCGGTATTGAGCTGGGTTCCAGAGTGTAATGAGGATGGGTCTTACGAACGAGTCCAATGCAAAGGATCTGAAAAAACTTGTTGGTGTGTGGACACAATGGGCAATGAGGTGATTTTATTATTTTACGGGAGATAGAATTTTTTTGTACGGTCCAATACATTTCACTAATAAATTCTATAAAAAATATGAATATGAAATGAACACAAATTATAGTAAAAATAATGAAAACATTGGATATCTTCCAAACATAGAAATCTCACAAAGAAAAAATTCATAGAACACAAAATATACTATTTGCTAATAATCGTACATCTAGTCAGTATTCAGCGCTTTTCATGACCAGTCAAAAGATTGTATATGGTGACACCAGCAAAACAAATACAAAGATTTAAAAATATATGACTTCTACGTCCTAACAGATAGCTGGCACCCGCGTATCGAATTCCACCCCACCATGTGATGCCCCAGTCCAATGCCCCATGCCCCATTGCGAGCGCGACGACGTGTGTACCCACGGGAGGCTGCTGGACGACAGGGGCTGTCCTTCGTGCACCTGCCGGGACCCCTGCGCCGAAGCCAAGTGCAGGGACGACGAGACGTGCGAGCTGGTTCCAGTTGACTGCGAGGTCAGTTTTACTGCAGCACTCGCGACATTATTTGCCGTGAAAAAATTAATTGCTAAGCATAAATTAATGGTTTGGTGCGACGTAATAGTAATTTTTACTTCAGTTACTCTGTCAGTAAAGTAAGGCAGTAAGACAAGATGCTCTTGATTTAATTAGTTACACATAATAAATTGAAATAATAAAATGATGTACTTTTACAAAATGTATGTATATCGGCGCAAAACAGCATATCGGCTAAAATCGGAAACATTGCTGCGCGTATTCGGGTCGCCCCTCTACTACTTCTACCCCACTACATTTGTAATAAAAAGACGAACGCTACAACATAAGACACATTCGCTTGTTTGCACTCGGACAGTGAAAAACTATTATTGTGTTACGCTTTACGTAATGAAAGTGATTATTTGATAAAGGAAGTGTTTTTATTGTGCGTGTGCTCTCAATAAACTGAATTTTTGAATGACAATGAAGAAAATGACATCAGCGTAGCTAACGTCGACTATTTCTAAAAACCTTACTTCGGCTCCTAGGATCCAACATGTATATTTTTCATTATTTTAAAAATTATTTTTGAAACGTCTGGAAAAATTTAAAATATACTTAAATTTTTAAAATATACTTAAATTTGTAAATAAATTGTTTTATTCTTTAAATGAGTAATAGTTATGTCAATAAAAGACAATATAACGTCCAAACTTTCAGGGTGGGTCATGCCCGCCTTTGGCCAGGTGTTCTCCATCTCCGCAATGCCCGGAAGGTGAGCCGTTGTCAGCCCCGGATGGATCTGGAGCACTCCTCTGCGGTCCGAGCGCTGCGGCCTGCCCTTCCACGCACGCGTGTCGCTTCGCCCCCCACGACTCTAGGCCCTCGGTTTGCTGTCCTAAGCCTCGTGAGTATTTTAAGTGATATAAGACCAGTTTCATAATTCATCTTGTATCTGTAACCGCTCTTATAATATTGTGTAAATCAACCTGCATTCGTGATATCTTAATCAACAGGAAATAAGAAAATCATTTATATACAAATGTTTACGGAATATGTTTTGCGCTACGGATTCGTTCCCGCATCTATGTTAGTGATATTTTTCCATATGCACTCAGCCTTAGGTACAAACCTCAAACGTCTATATCTCGAAAAATGTAACGATTGTCTATACCTCCAGGAACTGTGTGTTTCGAGAACAAAGACGAAGGAGATTGTCCTGATGGGAAAGGATTGAACGCCACCAGATGGTACTTCCATCACGAGCGAAATCGCTGCGAAAGATTCAAGTACAATGGCTGCTCCGGCACGCACAACAACTTCCGCTCTAAGGAAGAGTGTAACGCAGTCTGCCCTGGTGAGTAAAGAATTTAATATTAAGTGTATATACTAGTAAATTAAATAAATAATAAAACAATATTATATGAATAAAGCATCAATATTGTAACCTTTATTGACTATAAGAACTTTATATTAAAATACTAGCCCGGCAAACGTTGTTTGCATACATGGGATTTCAAATAAAAAAAAAAAAATAAGGGTTGATCGTAAACGGATAATTCAGGCTGTATTTTTGTATTGTTGTATCATAAATACAAAAATTTTGTCTAAAAAATAAAAAATAAATTTAGTGACTACCCTTAAATAGCCTGCGTGAATGATGTAGGCCGATTAGACGTACTCAATACGCTCACAAAGTTTCATAAATCGGTCAAGCCCTTTCGGAGTCAACGTCGGGAAACGAGAATTTAAAATAATGTAAATACTTAGATCTTAAAAAAACAAAAAAATTTATTTATGTTTAAAAATCAGACATAACACTCACAGAAGAATTAATAACAAAGATAAGCCACAGTTAACAAATGTGTGGTTATACAGAGATTCTGTTTTGTATCAATAACGAGAATATAAAACTTGAAAAACACTTTCTTAATATTAAGTTGTGTATCTTTAAATTTAATAAATTACATTATTTTAAATTTTTCCGACGTATTGCCATCAGCTTTAACACTTATTTTGACAATTAACACCTTTTGTCTTCTGCGTACCGTGACCACGCACGCGTAAAGTGCTCGAGTGGAAAATTAACATAATGATATCCCCTTTCTAAAATATATAAAATCCGTTAACAAAATTGTCCCTAAATGGTAATAGTTAGTTAGTAAAAGACGATATTAATATCAACACTTGTTTGAGGATGTTATCACGGTTATTATATTGATGACTTTTATTTTCTGACGTCACGTAAAATAATATTTTCTATGAATTATTCATTATGTGAGCTGTATTCACACGGAGGTTGATGCAAATTGAATTGAAGCTTTATTCGTATGAGTTTTATCACAGTATTATCCGAAATTATTTGGTCATGGTATTTCTATGATATTTATTTTCTTTTATTTTATTTTTATTATTATTCCTTATATCTGCTTTCCTTAAGTTTACCTTTGCTTTAAAATACCAACTTTATTTTACTTTAACCTTCCTAATACTTTCCTATGCTTTATAACAGTGAAGGGGGAACCGGAAAAATTAAGTCGCAAGAAGAGTGGACCTAAATTAATTGATCAAAAAGGCATGGTTTTTTGTATATTTTATGCAATAAAATGTAATTAACATGGTGTTGGACTAATCATATTTAAATATGTTT
This sequence comes from Pontia daplidice, assembly GCA_963693355.1. Classification (NCBI taxonomy): domain Eukaryota; kingdom Metazoa; phylum Arthropoda; class Insecta; order Lepidoptera; family Pieridae; genus Pontia; species Pontia daplidice. The sequence continues at coordinate 8,832,633 of CAVNZL010000138.1, read as the reverse complement.
TCATTAAGCACCATTTTCACTTATATCACGCATTTAACACAATTGTTATAAATATCGTATTTTCCGTTTTTCGTCAAACATAATAATCCAGCTTTTTTTATTATAATTTCAATATGTAATTCACACTTCAACAGCATGTCTTTAGATTATCGAAATATGTTGTTAATATATTTTATTATTCAGTTTTAAGTCCGTGCGAGCGTCTCCGGGAGAAAAATGAAGCGGCCGCTCAAAAGTACGGCAAGGGCACCTTCATACCCAAGTGCGATGTGACAGGCGCCTGGGAGCCAGTTCAATGCATGTCACATATCGGTAAGATATCCGAATTCTTTAGTCTATGAAAAATTCATATTTATAATATGTTATCTGTATCCCGTTGTTTGACGGGAACTTAAATATTTTTGAAGTTTAACATAATTGACAATACTCGAGTGGAGATTGTGACTTGATATAATCTGTATCCCGTTGTTTCAAACGCGTGACGGGAACTGAATTTTTTAAATTTAACATATTTCACAACGCTCATATTTGAGATACCTTTCTTAGTTTTTGATACTGAGTTTGCCTTAATCTAAAATCACGACGAACTAAAATATTAAGTATTGAATGTTTCTCTGTTATTATATCAACAATTTAAATAATATGTTCTACGGTTTCAACCATTTCAGATGTATGTTGGTGCGTGAACGGTCGCGGTGAGCCCCAAAAAGGCTCGTTAGTGCGCGGCGCAAAGCCCACGTGTAACTTTCGGCAGGCTCGCAAGTGGGTTAGGCGCGACCCGCTCGACGAAAGAGCCAGAGCTGACGAAGGTTATTTTTATATACCTCCACATTATAATTTATTGTATCATTTTATACACTATTGCTAATTGATAGAACCAAACGCTGAACACATTCTTTTTTTCAAAAAGTCACACAAATACCACAATTGAAATTTATATGAGTTAGAACTGATTTCCTAAAACCAACCAATCGTTAGGTAGTACTACCAACTATTTGTAGATGGTATTCGCTCTTCTAGCAAGTTTATCGTAAACGTCCGGTTTCTTTATACGAATGGAGATTGCCTGAGTTAGACCGAGCGACTTTATATTTTAAACACCTTTATTACTTGTAACTTGAACTCAAAATCAAAGTGTGATTTATATATGAACATATATTTAAAAAAAAGTTAACCGGTAACGATTTACAGTGCTAGAAGAGCTGATTCGTCAGATGACCACATATCGAATAGATGACTTCAATGACGACATAGAAGACTTTGACAGCAACGAGCTGTTAGACCAAAACGACGAACCAGCTTCCACTGAAGCTGAAGATACTTCAGTTTTAACTGAGGCTGTCGAACCAAGGATCGCGCAGACGACCAAGAAAGACGTACCAGTGGTTGTGAGAGAACGACCCGTTTTCAAGACTAAATGTCAGATGATGCAAGAGGAGATTGTGAATGGTTTGTACATTTCTGTAAGACAACTTATACAGTATATGATCCGCAAACGTTGTTTTGCCAACAGTGTTGAATTCAATTAATAAATAAAAAATAAGGGTGATCTTAAAGGTGAAAAAGGATTAGTATTTTGAGTGTATAAAAAAAAAAAAAAAAATTTGTCTAAAATAAAAAATTAAATTTAGGGGTGAATACCCTTCATATTTAGGGGGATGAATATATGATGGCCGATTCTCAGACCACTAGACTATAATTCATAAAGCTCAAGCCGTTTCGGGAGAATCGGTCAAGCCGTTTCGGAGGAGTTCAAGTTCGAACCCCGTGACACCGTGAGAATTTTATATAATATTGTAAATCTAAACCATTCCCAGATCCCCTTGAACACACACAAAAAATTTCTTCATAATCGGTCCAGTCGTTTGGGGAGAAGTTTAGTGACATACACACTCACAGAAGAATTATATATATAAAGATATACAGAGTCTATGTCTTCTATAATATACGTAATATTGATATTATTGTGTAATATATAACACAATAATAAAAAAATGTATAACACAATGCAAATAATCTATCCTTTTTAACGTACCCAAAATTCAAAAAACAAAAAAGGTTATATTTAAAGAAAAACATTTTTTAACGGATTTAAGTTATGTATTTTTGGTGCGTGGTCACGGTCGACACGCACGCTGTAAAGCACGCGAAACGTCCGAATTTTTTTTTTTAAACAATGTAATTATATTTAAATTTTGCAAAAAAAAAAATATTTTTCTTTAAATGAGTAACAGTTATGTTAATAAAAGACAATATTAAGGTTATATTTATCCCCGCCAAAACTCGAACGGTCGACCATAGACAACTATAACTTTACAGGCGCCGAGGGCTGGAATCCTAGATGCATGTCGGACGGCTCATTCTCGCCCCGACAATGTTCGCGTGGACGTTGCTGGTGCGTCGACGCGGCCGGACAGCGTCGGCCTACGCCTACAACAACTGACCTACCAGATTCCGACCCCTGCGGTATGTTTAGTTAGCATAGCATAATTCTCTATTGCAGTGGGTTTTTTTTACAGCGATTTTACTTTTTTAGAGATCACACAAATCGAGTCGGCTCTCCTCGAACTGGAGCTCATCGGGGCGGATGGCGCTGCCGGGGAAAGGGCTCGCTCGACGCTATCCTCGCACCTTGCGTCCCTCGGCGCGCGGGTTCCGGTCACGATAGTTAAGGAGCGCAGTGCCGTGAAGCTGCGCGCCTTGTTGCCCGGCCCAAGGGCGGCTGATTTGGTTTACCATTTGGAATCTATGGTAACTAAAAAGTATTATAATAGAAAAACACTTTGTTAACGGCTTGAGTTATGTTTTGCCTTACAAGTGATTTCTACCGTGACCACGCACGCTATAAAGTACGCGAAACATCGGGAAAATTTAGAATAATGTAGTATATATAAATTTTGTAAAAATACATAACTCAATCCGTTAATAAAGTGTTTCTCTGTAAATAAAAGACAATATTATATTATCACTAGCTGATCCGGCAAACGTTGTTATGCCATACATGTGATTTCAATTTTCAATTAATCAATAAAAAATAAGGGTTGATCGTAGAAGGGTGAAAATTTAGGATTGTATGTATTTTTGTATGCTGTATAATAAAAAATAGAAACTAAAAATTTTGTCTAAAAAATAAAAATAAAAATTAGAGGTGGACTACCTTTAACATTCAGGAGGATGAAAAATAGATGTTGGCCGATTCTCAGACCTACTCAATACGCTTACAAAGTTTCATGAGAAGCGGTCAAGCCGTTTTGGAGGACTTCGAATTTCGAAAACTGTGACACGAGAATTTTATATATTAGATTTATTTTCATTACTAAGACAATTTTATATGGTTCTTATGGTTCTACCAATGATTAATGAAACCTAATTTCAGGTGAAAAAAGAAAAATTGGAAGGGTTTAAGACAGGCGAAGGCGTTCTTGGCGCTGACGTTATAAGAAGCGAGTATCGTCTCGTCGCTACTCCACCATCACCCGCTATGCAAAGGGAGATTGTAAGCGAATCCACCGTACGTGTTCTTCAGCGAGTGAATAAACTTTGTATCATTTAAATCTAAATAAAAACACTTTATTAACGGATTTAGATTATGTATTTTTGCGAAATTTAAATAGGTATATTTTAAATTTTTCCGACGTGTCGCCTACATCGTGCGTGCTCACGGTAGACTGAAGACAAAAGGTGTAATGTAAATACAGTGCAACCTTAATATAACGTACCTCAATATAACGACTTTCTCGATTTAACAAATTCTTCGTAATCCCCTTGAATTGTCCATAAGAGTCAATATAAAATATACCTTTACATTGCGAACATTCTTTGCGTACAACCTCTTTGTAATGAATTTTCAACTATCAATAAAAAGTATTCATACCTCTAATTAACGAATTTTGCCAACCCAAAACCTTTAATAAAGTTTCCACCAATAATATAACTCTTAATCTTATAATGTGATTCATGTCTCGACATGTTTCGACACGCTTTTGTTTGTAAAGACCTCTTTATAACGAATTTTAGACCAATCTAACCTCAACATAACAAACCTCAGTTCAACGAATTACCTGATATTACATATATTTTCTTGTTCCCCTCCGATTTGTTATATCGAGGTTGCATTGTATATTTAAATTCCGCAAAAATACATAACTTAAATCCGTTAAAGTGTTTTTCTTTAAATGAGTAACAGCTATGTTAATAAGAGACAATATTAATTTTAAATCTCTTTTTCAGGTGTCCGCAGCGACGTCCTACCACACAGCGTTAATCGTGCTGGCAGCGACATCTGCCTTTATTATTAGCGTCCTTTGCGTGCTGTTAATGCTTTATCGCGCCCGACTACAAAGAGAACCTCATAAAGCAGAAAGGTTCCTACCAGCGGCTCCACCAGTATATGTTCTGTCCGCTGATGAGAAGGCGGAACTTGCGAGGGTACTTCACGCACCTCCGACCAATGACGATCATTCCAGAGTATAAATTCCTTTTAATGTAAAATATCTATCAACTCTGTGCCTGGTAAGGGCGTTTAATATGTTTAAGCATCATAGGGTCCAATTGGCTGTTTTCATACCTAATAGATATTTCTCTAGCTTTACTTTCAGAAATATAAGTGTTCCGAACTATGTTTTATCTTGACATAATAGATATTTGTGTTTGTCTAAAAGACTTTAGAAAATATCACATCGTATTTTAGGCACAAAGCTAGTTTCAATCTTCCATTTGGTTATAAGGGTGACATAAAGGCTGCAGAGGAAGCTATAATAAGTGTTGGTATTATAGACATAAGTTAGAGTAAGTTCTATAAGCGAATCGGCGTGCGTCGGTTAAAGTCGAATATTGCGACGAACGTCCTTACGCCCTTAAAGTAGTTTCGTCAAGAATCTCTTAAGAACCGAATTTCTAAACAAAATACCTTCTCGGTGTTCAAAGATTTGAGCGAGACTTGGCGAATAACTATTCTAGTCTATCTTTACACTAAACTTCCTACTTTATAAAGATCTTGGTTAGAATTAACATGGGAGGTATAGATCGATCAAACATAGAGAATCAAAATAAATATGACGGATGGTAATACTTTACAATCAAGAAGGCAAACAAATAAAAATTTGAAAACCGATATTTGTTATTTTTTCTTATTAAATTTTGAATACTAACATAATACATACAATTTCTACTAATGTTAGTTTCTTTTTAATAAAAAAAATATTGTATAAAATTAATTAATAAGTTCATATGTATACACTTAAATATTCTCAGAATACCATTAGAAACTTTTTTTGTATTGTAATTAATGTTTAGTTTTAACATTTAAATTTTATTCTTATTTTCCTAAAGCTGCTCTTAATGAAAGTTCATGGATATTCTTTAAGTAGTTGAGTTTATTGTAAATAAGATAATAAAATAATTATATTTAAATGTACATGTAAGTATTTCTTTATAATGAAATGACGTAGTACTATTTATATTCACGTTAATCTTATAATATTAAATTACTTTTGGTTGTTTTTACATATTTGTGTTGTTTCATAAAGTGAATTAAAACGTCAGCAAACAACCTTTTTTGTTATTTATAAATAATCCACACCGACAGAGCTATTCCGAATTTCGCGGCACTAATCGATCGGCACAAACAAGTAACCCTGAGTGCTACTATATATAACTACTATCCTATACTTATGAAGTTAATTTATATTTATGTATAAGCTTTTCATTATTATTAGATACTAGATTTTATATTTCACACCAAACGTAATATTTCTTAGAGAAAAAAATAATCGAGTAACTAAAGCTTAAATGGTAAATGGTGTTGAGCTACCAATTATTTTAATTTAGAAAGTAATTTGCGAAACTTTTCATTAGAATCGCCTGTTGTTTCCGATATCAACAGTTATTGTTAATTACGAATTTGGGTTTAGAACACTTAATTAAATAGCGGTGGTGAAAAATTTAAGTAATCCAAGCCTAATAAAATTGTCTCTAATCTCTATAAATTAGTTTTTTTTCTCTCTCTCCTCTCTCTTTTTAACTACAATTTAAATGACCGAAATATCGGAAATGTTAGCGGATTTCTCGATAGACTTAGAAATTTTCTCAATAATTTTATTATACATTGCAACTATATAAAAAAATGTTATATCTATAGTCTATACTAAGAAAATATTTAGTTATAATCTTTGATAATCTTAAACATCAATGTGATATAATCTATGGTAGGAAATAACTTTTATAGATACGAATATTGACAATTGACGTTGGTTTCGAAAATTCAAATTGTCATTTGTGTAAGGGCCGGTCTGTAGATAGTAAAATTATTCTAAGCAATTCAGAATGAATCAAGCAGGCGGAGAAGCTTGCTGCGCGATTTGTAAACAGCAAACTCATCGGAGATGTGCTCGCTGTCTCAACGTTTATTATTGTAATACTGAACATCAGAAACAGGATTGGCGAAGACATAAAAGTAAGTGCGCCCCCAAGTTGCAACAAGGCACCCGAAACGGCAAAGTAGACGAATTTCCGCCTGTCAGCGCTGAAAATCTGAGGAAAACCACCTGTGAAACAAATAATACTAGTGCATTAGAAAAACAGGACACAAATAAAGCATTGGCTAGTGATAGCAGACATTCCAAAAAGAAAACGGGGAAAAAGTTCATTATTGAGGGTAGGGAATCTAGTATTGTCAATAAAAATAACTCTGAAGGTTTAAACACGCAAAATGAAACTGTTAGTAGTGAAGAAGTGCTAAAAACTAGTGTAATCTCAAGTGTAGTGTATACAAATAAAGACTTGTCAAAAGTAAGTGCCATAACACATGAAGGTTCATCAGAACAAGAGATCTTAAGCGAGAAAGCTCAACAATTAAACACAGTGGAGTTTTCTGGCACCTCAGATGTATTGTCCACAGTTAAAAATGATGTAAAGATGCCTGCACTACCTCAAGAGCATCAAACCAAAATTAAAGAGTACCCAGAAGCATCACTAAAAGGGAGTTCAGCGCCATTTAGCAATATGGTGAACAATTATTATATGGATCAAACTGACCCATCCTATGAAATATGTCAAAGGGTAATTCGAGATATGACACAGTATGGTGTTTGTGTTTTAAACAATTTTCTTGGTAAAGAAAGAGGTCTGTTAGTACTACAAGAAGTTTTGGATATGTACAGATCAGGGATATTCACAGTAAGTATTTTATTACAGCTTAGCACCTAAAATTTGATAGTAATGAAATTATTAAGCTTAATCATATTTTGTTAGGGTCCTATTTACTACCAAACCCTAAAGACTTATTTTTGGGGTTATAATAATGACAGTTGTCAACAGCAACACAAATAAATTCATCAAACATTGAGTAATCAAAAAATTGCTTTTAAGAAACTGGCATCAAGATACAAGAAATATTTGTTGTCTTTTACATCAGTATATTATTTAGCATTGGTGATGCAGTGCATGTTATTCAATGATTTTGTAACTCCACAATTAAGTAATAGTTAATTGTGTTACCTAACTTTTAAATAGTTTTTTCTGACACACTTTCTTGAACAACATTGTTATTTTATGTACAAAAATTTAGTTTTTAATCAGAAACCTATTTTTAGATAGAAAGCTATTTGTATATATTAAATGATTATTTTGTGGCATAGCAGACAGCATATATTTAATCTTCTTTTGTCTTAAACATGTCTCATTTACTAAAAAACCATCTACCTATATTAACAACAAAACTGGGCTGTATATAAAGGTTTTTTTACAAGATAAAATCACAAATAAAAATCATTATTAACCAAAGAACAATTGGCTAAAATGTTGTGTAGGTTTAATCTGTATATTCACAGGCAGGTCAGTTGGTGTCAAATCCAGTCAGCACAGAGGCACAAACAATACGAAGTGATAGGATAGCATGGATAGATGGCAAAGAAAAAAATTGTTATCACATAGGACAATTAATTAGTCAAGTAAGTTTAAAAAAGTACTATTTTAGCAATAAGAATATCAATATGTTAGTATAATATATAAAACATCTGAGATACTTGCAAAATATTACAATATATACCAACTGGATTTATTATTTTGGTTTGGGTTCTTAATGCATTAATTTCTTAATTGTTTGTTTCTTTTTTCAAACTTTGAATCATTTTTTCAGTATTGAATATTTACAATCAATCTAGAATTTCAACAAATATACACATTTAAAGTAATTTATTTATTTTATTAGCATAGATATCATCACAACGATGAACATGCGTTTCAAACATATTTTCAAGTTTTGTCATGAGATGAATTGACCAATAAATCAATTGATTCAAGTCATAATATCTAGCGCCGCATTATCATATCAATATCAGTACATTTATCTCAAATTACTGAATAATCATCCATTTGGAATTTGTGGCGATAGAATTATCAAAAATACAAATAGGTCGTACAAGTGTTTGTTTTTACGTTGTAAAGGATTTTTTTATATTTCTTTCAAAAATATCACGTCATACATTAAAAGGATATCTAGAAACTCAAATTATGGTTCTACAAAAATCTTTCTGTGTCAGTCAAACTAAACTAAAAAATAACAGTCTACATATATTTATTCATATAAATTAAATATAAGAAACTAAATGACTGAGATGTCTGAGAGCTAGTGTTTTTCTTTTTTATTTCAAAGTGTTTGTAAGGAGATGCAACCATTATCCATCGATGTAGAATTGTTATGAGTCTATGTCAAATTTTGCAAACGATTTGCATAAAGGGTACATTACAATAACGGTCGTTAGAAAGTAGGTGCGTTCTTGACCTTATATTCCACATTCAAATGTGCCAATCCCAGTGTCGGTTGTCAGAATAACATACATGTTTAACCGATTTCAAAAAACTGAATAATGACGTTTTTGCACGGTTGTTAGGAATATTGACAAAATTAAATTTTTTGGTCACGGATGAATTTTAAACATTACAATAAAATTTTGTTACCAAAATGCTCTTATTGTTTCTGATACACGCGAGCTTATTACATAACGTTCAACTTTTAAAGAGCAGTTTTTATTTTAACATATCTTAACGTTTGGAGTGCTTACACCAATAGAAAAAGTATTATCTAAATACCACGACTGATTTTTACATACAAATTTGAAATTTTAAATGTATTGTCCGCGTATTTCAGGTGGATAACATAATTCTCAAAGCAAACAAAATGGTTAATAATGGCAAGATGGGGAACTACATCATCAATGGAAGAACGAAGGTGAGGCTCATTACTATACGCTTTATTAGTCTTAAAAAATTGTATAACACCCTTTTGCAAGGATATTTTCGGATTGTGCGCAGCCTCCCAACGATAGTATACTAAGTAGAGCAGATCTGAAAGTTTAAACGATGTAATGCGTTCCACAAAAATATTGTATTGCGGTTTTATGCCGCGATGGCCTGGGTAGTAGATTTTGTCTTTAAATCGGGCCCGGAACAATATAACATTTGCCATATATCCATGTATTTATGTTCGATAGTGTAAAACGGATGTTCTGAGTGAACGTACCTTTAACTGATAACACGTCTAAGATAATAATTTTTTGTTGGATAAACAGTGGTATTGCCCTTTATAATATTATTAATTATCGTCCAAGAAATGCTTGTGCGTACTTAACTATACTGCATAATAAAAAACGCTTAAACGCCCTCAGGGCAGTGTAGTTAATGGCTGTCGTTTTTTAAACTGTCCTTGATCTTAAATTGTTCAGAATACTTATTTGATTCTATCTTCCTTTTTGAATTATAAAGTTAAATTACTGTATTATATTAGTACAAACATTTCATTCATTCGTGTTAAATTGTTTTGAAAACTGATCGGTACTGATATTATGAAAACAATGTTTGATGTGATACGTTAAGGAGAACAATTAAAACATAAACTTGATTTTGAATGACCCCTTGTCTTTAAATTCATTATAAGGTCGGCACGTATCCTTAAAAATAATATAAATAGGAACTTCGCTATTTTATTTAAATCATATAAGTATAATATTAAGTTCTACGTTTTTGTATTAAGTTTAAGTTGGAGTAGGTTTTTATAAACAATAAGTTTATAAATATTGAATATGACGTTTCCATAAAAATTGAATATTTTGAACCTTTTTTACCATCACTCTACGTATTATGTTTATTTATACGTTTCCGGTGCCACAACTAGGAAAATTCGCATGGACATAATTCTATTTCTATTTGCGGTTCGTTATCAGTGCCAAATGTGCAGATATCTCGGGCTTAGAATCGTAATTTGATAATATATAATTAGGGCTGATAAATTTCAAAATATTACGAAATTTTACACGGTGTCGCTTCCACTCGACATAAATGATAAATAGAATCTATATTAAATGTCATAATTTAATTATTAATGAAATGTGAGGCAGGTCCTCAACTAAATCGGTTGAAATTTCCTCGTTGTCACTCATTATTTCTCCATAGTAAATAGGTAATATAATACGTAAGTAAACCGTCACGTAATATTAAATGATAAAGGGCAAAAGGAAAACAAACATTGATCGTTAAATAACCATTTCAGCTGTCAAAAGTCGAATAATCATTAAATGGTAACGTCCCTAGTCCACGCATGCGTACTGAATCGTACGGCGTACGTGATCAGCGGCATGGCGGCCGTCGCGGGGTGCGGGCTGGGGCGTGAGGGGCAGTGTAAACATTACGGCGTTGTAGCATGGCTACGAAGACACGTTTTGTTTACAAACCTACGCCAGTCGAACGAAACATGTACGTTTTGTTTGCTATTTTTAAAACGCTGCTGTCATCAACGAATTTCAATGCTGCAAATGTCATTGGAATGTAGGTGAACCTTTGTGGCAGTTTTCTAAGAAAAAAGGGCGACATTTAACACCTCATTTTGTTCAGAGCTTGTGGGAAGAAATTTCGATAGCGATAGATAATTTCAGTTATAGAGATGTATTGACAATTGAGCAACGTTTTAAATCAACGCTGTGCATTATCTATGCTCATATTCTACTTAATCAATAATTAAAGCTTGGGAAAATTTCTTTTAAATTAGATAAACACTCATAGATTTAGGCATTTCGGTAGGGAACGTGGCTTAATAAAAAGTTGATCCAAGCTTGATAAAATAATATTTTCTGATTTATAAAAATAAACTTCACCAGTGAATAACATCAGAAGCTATTTATACCCACAAGGGCAAAAACCTCGTACACGTATAATTCTCCTATTGGTTAGGACAACTGCGTATATCGTACCTTCGCCACTTGAACAAAATGTGAACAACACTTAAAGTATCATTTCAATAAGCAATATGACGTAGACAGAACATGTGAATATAAATCATACGGTACAGTTAAATAAAACTAGGAGGTTTGAACGAAAATTTAATACATTCACATAACAACTGAAACTGATAATGGCGTTTACATCTGATGAATTTTATTTAGCTGCATTTTTCATGCCCAATAATTAATTATATATATTAAACCTAAAATGTATGTATAGTATTCAAATTCCATCGCAATTGAGAACGCCCGTAAATAATAAACTCAGTGGATCATTCGCGGTTATGGGTCAATGCATTTGGCATTGCACTTGAAAATGCGCTCGCGCTCACTTGACCGCATTTCAACGCCATACTATCATTTATAACTGGTAAATTTGTCGAATCACTTATGATTATAATACCTGCTTTTGCGTTGCATTGAAAAAAATATATACAGGATAAGTGTATAATAAGTTAGTAGTTAATAAACAATTTAATATATTGCATAACTGAAGTGACATAACCTTAATAGAACAATTAACAAGCAATACTCCGCGAAAAACCCACATCCACTCGACGTACAGACATCGGAGCATCCTCAGGAACTTCTTGATGAGGGTTGTGGGTTTTTCGCGGAGTATTGGTTGCATATTGGTCTATTAGGGTTTTGTACTATGGACTTCTGCAAGGTAACGCCTGATTCTCTTAATTATAGAAATAATACTGCCTGTTGTTAAGCACGTCTAATCATTTCCTACGCCAGGGTTTGTTATAAGAAGGACTCAGATCTAAGCGTTTTATATAAAAAAATATGTACCTCTAGATTGTGTGCAAAACGGTTATAAAGCTACGTTGTAAAGCTTCGAATTTTTTTAAAGGAAATGATATAGTCGTTGTCACCCAAAATAATTACTAATAGCAATTGTAGGTCCAATTTTAGGCGTTCCCTCATAGTACATCGACAAAAAGACAACTTTATAGTTTAAGATCTTTGCAAATTATTTATATTGTTTCGCGTTATCCTTAAACAGAAAACTTGTATACAGAAAGCAACATGTGAATGCTTGCTTAATCATGATCAAGGAAAATGTCTAGTGAGTCAGAGAAATTACATCAGCTATATTACATATATAATAGTTGCAGTTTGTATTTATTATGATCGAGAAAATTTCTATTTAAAGCACATATTAACAATGCACAATTACATACGAGGCTAGCTATAAAATATGCATACTTTTTAGAGTAACCTAGAACGGGAACTCTATTACAGAGATTTTGCTGTCACCATGCTTTATTCTCATGAACTGTGATATTAGGCACCTGTTCTTTTCAGTTGCCACTTTAACAACCGATCCGAATAAAATAAATATTAAAGAAGACTTCCATACAGCAAATGTAACTAATGCGTAACTACGGCTTGCAGTTTCGGTCGTTTGTTTTGGATAAACTAATTCTGTTTACTAATTGTAGATTAGGTAAAGGTATCTTGGTTATTGGTTATGCCAATTTAACATAGTATGTGGTTGTATTTTCTTTCAGGCCATGGTTGCGTGTTACCCCGGTTCGGGCAGCCATTACGTGAAGCACGTGGACAATCCAAACAAAGATGGCCGCTGCATAACAGCCATATATTATCTGAATCTCGACTGGGACGTTAAGCGTTGCGGGGGTTTGCTGAGGTACTAAAATTATTTAAGATCATCGATTATATAGATTGCTTTGATCAAATCCTGTTAAATGTTTATTACAGAGTGTGATATTGTAGGTACTTCATAGTTTTTCAAGGTTCAAATAAAGTACTTTATATTAAAACGCAATTTATTATTACTATTGTTTGTGCCAACGTTTCGGCTGCTTTTACCGTGGTCACGGGTGCATACAATTTAATAATATTAGTAATGAATCATTTTTAATACGAATTTAAAGATTTTACTTAATATTTTTATTCATTCAATGATTTGATCAATCATTTACGCGCGAGAATCGTGGTTTGATTAAGTTTTTCGAAAACGTGATTTGATTAAGGAGTTTTTTTTTTTAAATTATTTCTTAAAAAATTAACTATATTTATGAGTAGAAATGTCTTTGTAGGGTTTTCCCCGAAGGTACAAACCAAGTGGCGGACATAGCGCCGATATTTGATAGAATGCTGTTTTTCTGGTCGGACCGGCGGAATCCACACGAAGTGCAACCGGCGTATGCAACCAGGTAGTTATCATAACTTGTATTGTATTTATAAGTTCAAAACACATATGCTGATACTATAATGAAATGCATTAATTTTCAGATACGCTATCACTTTATGGTATTTCGACGCCCAGGAGAGGGAAGAGGCGCTGCGGAAATACCGTAAGTGGACATTTTTTTATAATAAATTTATGTGTTTGTGTTAAAAATGATGAACGCCCGTTAAAATTATTTACAATTTTGTAATATATTTTTTTTTCAGAACGCGCACAGCCGTCTTCGAGCAAGTGATGGCAGTTTGACGAGCTCGCGTTTCGCTTGAGCTCAACAACGCAATGACAGAACAAGAACATGTGTCAATGTCACAATGGCCAGGAATATTCGAGATATTTCTTTTCTCTCTCATTAAAATGGTGAACTCATGTATTTTTCGAATTTCGAAATATGATTTTCTGTGGCCAGTATCTCGTAACTTTTTGACAGTTGACGTACATAAATGACAATTGACAGTGCATCCTGACTTGTGGTATCTATGGATGTGCCCCATTTTTCCACACTACAAGACGATAATGGATATGTGATTCCTCTAATATAACATTGCAGGATCGCCCTTAAATTCATTATTTAATAATTAATTTAAGCATCTATATGATGAAAGTCATGTATAGTTATAGTTTTGAGTATTATATACATTTAGTTAAATTCGCTGATGTATTCTTCTTGCTTATCTTTTACCTTCTCCTATTTTTGTATTTTTGACCACCCTTTTCTCATCTTTATCAAAGACATCAGTGAATTAACTCGCGAGATTTTCAAATGTAAAGTATTTATTTATTAAATATTGGTTTTAATGTGAACCAACTATTTACAAATTTAGATAGAAGTGTTGCAATATCTCAATTGTAGTATTAATAATTCTGTCTTTTGTTATTTTAAAGTATATTTTGGATTTGTAAATAATAAAACAGAGGAGGAAATGAAATGTATATATGTACTGATTTTTATACACAGAAGTCTAATTATATCTTAAAGTATTTAAGATTAGTATCGCCGATTAATATACCTACTTTGTTATAAACAATTGAATAGTGAATATGACCCAAATAAAGAATTAATTAATGTGACTGTTTTATTTCATATCAGAGAAATAGTAAAAAAAATTAATTGCATTTTCTTGTTTTTTTTTGTCAATTTGTGTTAAGCTATGAAACGAATATAACGTTATCAAGGTTTATTATTTCCTGTGTTGAGGATATGGTGTATTAAAAAGGCACTCTGTACTATGTATCCAGTTCTGGGAAACTTAATTTATCTTTTACGTACTATAATCTATGACAAAATAAAGTATTATTTACAATAATCTTTGTAATTACAAACCGTCAAATATTGACATTATATATTTTACAGTTGTTTTACAAGCTTTTTACTTTTATACAATTTTGTAATATTTTGCTTTTATTGTTTATGAAATGTTGACTGTTACATCTAGTATAACAATAAATAGCGCGTCGTGGGGTCGTGCAAGCGACATTTCTTCTGGAGGAGCTTCTAAGGTGCTAATATTTTGTTGTATCTGCAGCGTTATCATAAAAAGCTCTGAATTGTCATGTTCTTTGCGGCTTACTTGCAAAGCTCTATCTCATACTACATTCATAAAAAGGTCTAGTTTTACCTAAATCACTTATGTCTATTTCATCAAAGATCAATGTGTCATCAGTCCAAGATCTAGGCTGTAAGACATCTTATTTTGAGATAGGTGAAGTCTTAACTTCTTAATAGAGGCTTTAATCTTATGCGAGCTCGTCCTGTGAAATTTGAGCAGGTGTCAGGTGAGAAAGGTGACTAAAAATCAACCAACCTATCCTCATAAGTATGGCTGATTTTTATATATATTTTATGCAATATTATTTTCAAGTAAAGTAAGTAATTCAGCAAGTGTGAAACATTCCATGGGCCAAAATTTTGCTTGACGAAGAAAAGCTGCACAACAAAAGAAATCCAAGGCCAAAATCATTCACAAAAAAAATTCAGTCCTACGAGATATAACGAGCTCAATTATGATTCGTTGCTCGCCTGATATCTGCTCACGGCTAAAAACAGTTCAATCGCTACTAATCTATCAATAACCAGATCTCATCTTTTTTAAAATACATTACGTCATAATCACTCTGGAATCTTACTTTCCATGACTTACCATAGCACCGAAGAATTTGATGTAAAAATAACCTACTTTAATTTTAAAATACCTACTAGAAAATCGCCCTTAAATAAACGCAGGTTGTAGCTGTTAGTAGTAAAAATCGTGCGTTTCCAAGTTATACGAAATTATAAGCTTATATATATTATTCTGGTTTGTATTTATAACATTACTAAACTAGTTAAACTTACAGATCGTGGATCAAATGAAGGAAGTGTATTATGACAAATACAGGTAAATTGAATCATAAATTATCATCATGAAATCTTCGGTCGGTGCTAACTAATTTTGAGATGTTTTAACTTAATTTTCAGCCTACCGTATTTCAAGGCGTCGCTCTTCGCCACAGCTTTAGAAGATTGTATTACTCAGATCCGCATTCTTGGTAAGAGTTTGGAATTGGCTTTGTTCTGAAGTTACACATCTCCAACGGGAAACATTTCTGCACAGCTAGACGCAAGCCACCGGTTAAGTCTCTGCTTTTCCTTCACGTTAAAAGTAAATACTAATTGTGCACATAGAAAGAAACATACTTCAATACTACCATGGCTCGAACCGGTCGCAGCCCGCAGGCCCGAGAATCGGTCACTTTTCTCAACCACGCTAAGATGTTTATACTTTTCACGATATTCAGGTCAATGTAACACTGAAATCCGACTGACAAAAACAATGGTGGAAATGCAGAAATTGCTCGCCGAAAAATATAGCGTTGAAAAAAAGAAAATTTGCGACGAATTGGAAGATATAGACCCAAATAAACTCGATTGTTTGGATTATAAGCTAGTTAAATTGGATAATGATAAGTAAGCCGGAATTTATTCATCATAATTTATTGCATTAAATTGTTTACATATATGTTTCTACATCTCAGGCTCCTGAGTGAGATCTTTTAGCAATTATAATAATTGCTTTTATTTATGGTAGAAATACAAGTAATCAAATTAAGAAAACTTTATAGCTGGATAGACTAACTTTAACGTAATTTTGCCAAATTCATGTTTAATCTATGACTATCAGCTTACATTTGTTGAAGCGAATTAGACAATATTTGAGAACGTGTCACTTGCACTTAGAACAAATAAAAAAAATGTTCTTTCCTATAAGAAAATACACTTTGTGTTTTACAGAAACTATATTATCAATGTTCTATCGGAAACGTACCTGGATCTATCAAGACATCGCCGATTCTACGCCCTCTCGGATTGTGTTACTACAGTAGTGCATAGAAACCAGCACCGTGCGACACTTATAGAAGACGAAGCGAAAAATAAAATGTACCTAACTAATTACTATTGCCATATAATATTATTTATTATCAGTCACATTTTTCACAGCTCTCTAGGTTAACTGGAAGAACTTTTTAAATTTCCATTTAAGTCTCTGAAAGTAATGTTTCACGAAGAAAGAATACCATGCCCTTTTGCTTGACTGGGCATTTTCGTGATTTACTCTGTAAGGTCGCCTTGATAAAGGAGTTAAGACCAAATATGAAAAAATACCTGTTCGTCTAGAAAAGTCATAATATACCTACTGAAATTATGGCCCATATTCGTAATTATATTTCCACGTTCCATTCTCTTCCTCAGCCATACATATGTCAATCTTAACAAAAAAAAACACATCAAAATGGTTCAATATGATTGAATCAAATATCAAGGATAAATTAGCTTAGCTTGGCAAAGCATATTTATCCCATTATTCACAAAAAAGGGGTTCATCTGAACCCAGTTCCGTTTAAGTTAACGTACTTACTAATCTGTATTTTTCTATCGTATCGTAAACACAAGTTTTCCGAAAGAGATAAAGAAATTAAACTGATTGTTTTTTTTTTTAATTAATTGTTTTTGCAGATTAAGGCGTGAAACACACCGTCAGTTGCGGCAGCAACGGAATCATATGAAAAGTGTTAGTTATGACTGCAATATGACTGTGGAGAACCTCAAAAATAGAGTTCAGGTATTTAATTTATTAATCTCGGTTCATATCTCCGCTATAGACACAGTCTCTTTTTTATTTTAACGCACTGCACCAATATTAAAAGTAGGTACAAAAACGTGGGCAAAGAAATTGCTTCCAATAGAAACTGTGTTATGTTGATTTTCATTTCCTCTATAAAATATTTGAATATACTTTGTTTGTCTAACAAAACTAAGGATATGAAATTTGTTTCTTGGCGGCATTAAACTGTTATTTAAATTAATGATAGGGTCAACTTCATATTATTTAACGTCTAAAAACCGGTAACTGTTAAAAAAAAAAGAAAAAAAAAAGTTGTACACTATATGTACTTAGAATATGACTATCCAACAACCAAAGCAACTAAAATCAATGATACTTCTATGGCTACTCTATAGGACGCTGCTTTAAATGCTGAAATATGTAGCCGGTACATAGGGAACTGGCAGAATGCGCGTTGCGAACAGAATAGTCAAAGGATAACAAATATAGAGACGCCTTATGTCACGAATATTGACTTTTTCAAGCAAAGAATGGAGCAAGAACACAGGGTTCATAGTGAAATTGAACTGCTCATAAGCATTCTAATCAATGTGAGTTGATTCAAATTGTAAACCTTTCGTGGGTTTTTTGACTTCAATCTGTCTTTTTTTTACATTTGTAGTATTTTTGTAACTTTCAGGCTTCTTGTATGTGAACTTATATTTTATTGTCCAATATTAATTCCAGGAAACATTAGAAAAAGTGGAACACTGGATGGCGAAATATGAGAAAGACATGGAAAAAATTGATTTGAAGATTCAGAGGACGAAGAATAAGTATGAAACCACAGAGGAAAGGAGATTTGCGCTTGAGGAAAAGGTATATTATACTCACTTCAAAGTTATGTGCAATTCAGTTTAATAGACAGAATATTAGATTTTTAAGTGCGTGTGCACTCTCTGCATGTAAGCAATTGAATTTTGAATAGACGGAATATTCATACTTCTAAATGGATTACTATATGCACTGGAAATTATAATATGCACCGGAATTGTTAACGATTTCATTGTTCAAACTGCTTACAACTCTCTTAGACTATCGCTACCGTTTTCCATTTACTAAACTAGTTGACAATTAACTGTTTCCACGGCAATGACGTTATGCAGCCACAGTTTACATTATTTCATACAAAACAAACGAAGCATATGCAAGGTAACAAATCAACCAAGCGTGATAGAAAATAGGAGATTGAAACATAAAATGCTTTGAAATTTTTAGTAGGTCGCATTAATGATTATTAAATCAGAAACGTTTGTCCTGTCCCTCCACACATAAGTTTAGTTTATATCTGTCATAGAAGCCGTTTGTAAAAAAATATCTCCAGGCTTCTAACGAGTTGAAATTTTAAAATAAACCATCGTACCATACTGATAGTTCCCACGCATCGTTTTTTTAAACTGAGTGTCTAAAATATCTGCAAGCCAGCAAAACAATTAATTTTTTCTTTAATTTGTTTACAATTTTAATGTTCAACTAGGACATTGTAAAAACTTGTCACCAACACGTGTTGACGATAAGTTGGCAACTATCATTCGGAGACTCGGCTTTACTCATGTTTCAGTCCAATGTATTTTCACTAAAAGAATCAACCTAATTATTTATTATGACTAAACCATATTGTTTCAAAACATTCGCTATATTTCATGCTATCTTGTATTTTGTAGCTGAAACTACGCGAGGAAGAATTGAACAAGTGGAAAGCCTTTAAAGACAAACGTGAAGCCGATCGGTTATACAGAGAGAAAATGACAAATGCAGCCTTGGCAATTCAGGCTTGGTGGCGTGGCTTATTGGTGCGGTTAGAACTGGGGCCTTATAAACCCACAAAGCGGCCGACACGAGCTGAAAAGAAAAAGTAGATGGAGAATGAAAGCGAAGGCGAATATTATAAAGTAATCCGGCAGTGTGTGGGAAATATTAGTGGTCGCTAAAATGCTTGAATTCAGCTCTTAAGTTATTGTTATTTTAGCTATAATGTTAATTTTTGATGACTTTTAGTATATTTTTCTATATGTGTACATTGTTTAATGTTTTTAGTACTTTTTAATAAATTATTTGCATATAAATACCGTTTATTTGTGCGAGGCAAATTGTCGGTTAGTCAAGTGGGATCGTTTGAATTTCATGATGCAGATCTATGAATGCAGTTCATATCAAAAATAATATAATCAAAAAAGTTTCACTTCTTCAATGGCCGAAAATTATGATATGTCAGAATTGACGTTTTTGTTAAAACATTTTAATATTGAATAGTGAATCAATTTACTTTGAAAGTATTTTGTAAATACAGCAATCATGCCACATCCGAGATTTATGAGCATTGTGCAAGAAACTTGGCGCTGTGAAATAGAGAATAATTTAAAAAGTGGTCAAAAAAATGTCGGTTGCAATAATTTACTATTTATCTAAATTTACATAAATCAAATTCGAGGATAAATGTTATATAATAAACATATACGTTTTCAGACTACTTTGGAACAGGAAATGCTTTTGCAAGAGATATCCATGAATGATTTTGATACCGAAAACAAAAGTAAACTTTTTTGGTAAATATATCTTGGTTACAGAAAAGTTTAGCTGCCTTCTAAAGATTTAAATCCTGAATATTTAAAAAAAACTCCTTTATCTTTTAGTTTATCATACCTTCAGGCTTCCTTCTTTGCTACAATTTTAGAAGATGCAATAACACAGATGAGGATCCTTGGTACGTTCAAATGTGTTTTATTATGTAAAGGGTACGTTATTAATTCTTCAAGGAACCAATCATTATTACAAAGCTGTCACATTGTATAATGCTTAAATATATATATTTACTACTATTTATATACACGTACAATATGCATGGATTTCTTAACTAACGCTATTATATACGCGTTATAGTTTTTTTAAGTAGGGCAAATGGCAGGAGGTTAACCAGATCTTAAGAGTAACCCGTCGCCCATAGTCACAATGCGAAGAGCTGGAAAGTGCGTTGCGACATTTCAGGTGACGCTACGCTCTTAAGTACTAATCAAATACTAATCTAATTTTCTTGTATCTCAATTTCTGAAACATGTTTTTTTTTAATAATAGCCCTTTTAAAAGCTGGTCGTAATTTTTGATCATTTTGAATTCATCATATATACCAACATCAATGGCGGTCCAGATTCAATTTAGATTTTTTGTTCCGATTAATTCCAAATTTGCGATACCAGCGCTACGGAATAAGACTTCACCAAAATTAAGATCCAAGTTTGGGTGACATCATGGGGTGGATGCATTTTATTCCATAACGCCAGTTCTGGCCAATCAATATATGCAAAAATAAACACCCTAATTTCAATAGAGAAGGCGGTTTAGAATTATCAAACACCTGGGATCCAATAATATCTAAACTAAAATCTCACGAAAAACAATCCGGCAAAATGGAGGGCACCGTGAGCCAGTTTTGCAAAAATCCTTCCGGTTTCAGTCGATACCAACTCCGGGGCAATAAATACAGATAACACACAACCTCTCTATAGCTGTGAGTTGTGACACTTATTTTGACAATTAACACCTTTTGTCTTCAGTCTACCGTGACCACGCACGCTGTAAAGTACGCGAAACGTCGAAAAAATTTAAAATAATGTAAATATATTTAAATTTTGCAAAAATACCTAACTTAAATCCGTTAATAAAGTGTTTTTCTTTATGTTAATAATTATGTTAATAAAACACAATATTAAATACATGTACATTCATTCCGGCAAGTTCTAAGTATATTTTTAACAGTTAACGCGATTCATTCCTTATTGAGTAAGACATAATTTCATTGTTCTACAACAGCTCAGGAAAGAGAAGCGAATACACCACTTAACTTCGATATTAATTTTCTTTCAGTCGAATGTAACAACGAACTGCGAATAATTAAGACTACGTTAGACATGAAATTACTTGTTCCACTAAAGTATGGAGTGGCTCAGCCCAAAGTAACCGATGAGCTAGAGTCTATAGATCCGAATAACTTGGGTTGCAATGAATATAAGCTGAATAAGTTGGATTCTGATAGGTTATTATTTTATACAATAGCTTTTAGTGGTAGATGTATCGGGATAAATGTAGCCATACATATTCAGTATATCGTATCAAACTAACACCCTGTCGTACGAACGTTCTTTAAATTTTTTAAATTAATTTAAATTCTAAGGTGTCTTTAAATTATTGCACAAAACACATAGAGTAGAGTCAATTTAATTTTACTTTAAATTATTTAGAGAAACGTTCAGTAGATGTTGGGTGATACGACCAAAATGAATAAGTCAGTACAGCAGTACATTAGTGCAAAAGGTAACTCGATACTCGCAGGTCGCAGTACTATATTAAAATACATGAAATAAATACATTTTATTTTCTATTAAATTAAAACGCAACTATAAAGTTATTGAAGGGCTTTTCAAATTCAATGTTAGTGACATTTGAACTATTGAAAAAACGCTCTATTTCAATCACTCACTTTTGTTGGAAGAATGGCTTAGATCCACTTTAAGCCCTCTTTTCATAAAGGGACTTTAAATGTCCCTTTAGCTGGCTTGTGCATTAAACCATTAAGAAACAACCTTCAAGACTCATTAGCCAAATCAAACATTAAGGAGTGTTTTCTTCACTTGAGTGTAAAAATCTGAGTTATATATATTTTGGTTATTGATTTGATGTGTTGAACGTGCTGATCTGAAGTTTAAGAATTATTTATTATAGATGCAGCTTTTTTATATATACCGAATGTATTTTATGTACTGCGGTGCAAATGCGCAGTAACAGCTAATTTTGTATAATGTTTTATATGGACTTGAAATTAAAACTGTTTAGAGCTTTTTTAATATTCTAATGTATTTATATCTTCTTTTCATAGAAACCATTTCATAACGGTGTTAAGAGAAACATATATAGATTTAACATTACACAACCGATATGAAGTATTACATAACTTTGTTAATAAGTTAAAGGCGACTGACGATTACCGAATCAAGGTGGCAAATGATGAAGTTAAGAATAAAGGGTTTGCTATTTTATTTTCGTTGATTTCTCGATAAATTAACATAGTATATATGTTGTATGCAAGTTTAATGTCAATCTTTAAACATACACAAATTCCAATAAAACGGAAATGTCGTTTTGAAAATGTTTTAAAATGGAACATTACAACAAGTCTTTAAAAAGTTAAAAATAGAACATGTTTTAATATTTATGTTATCAACACCATACTTTCAAAAGTTTCATTTATTTTTGCCAGCCTGCGTCATGATCTCAACAAACAATTACGGCAGCAGCGAAACCATATTAAGTCCGTAATTTACGACACAGACGCTATTATTGAAAAGCTGAAGAGTTTCGTTGAAGTGAGTATAGATTTAACTCTTTGAAGTCCAAAATAACAATTTAAGTATATATGCAAAATTAGTTTAAAGCCTTCAATGTGCCTTTTATCCTTTGTTTCAATTTTAAAGGCTCGCAGGACTGACTGCGTCCTATGCCCGTAATGCTATCCATTAATTATAGTAATTTCATACAGATTAACAATATTGTTTGGTAATACAGGATTCAGCCCTTTATGCAGAAATTGAAAGTCGATATACAGATAGCTGGCAGCGTGCCCGAACGGAGCAGCATCATCAAACAATCATAGACAATGAAGAGAGCCCATCCCGCACCATAGAGTATTATAAGCAGAGAACTGACCATGAACAAAGAGTTCATACTGAAGTGGAACTTTTGATTAACATTATTATTAACGTAATAATTTAACATTTTCTATAACGATTATGTAGTTTGCTATTAAAACTTTCCAGTAAGAAAAGCTTTATTTCTTCAGGCATTAAAATATTTCAATTTTATTTTCTTAAATTATAAAAATAATATTTTAAATTTAGGAAACCTTACAAAAGGTGGAAGATTGGATGAATAAATATGATAAAGATATGGAGCACATAGATCTTAAAATACAATTGAAGAAAAATGAATATCAAAATGAGTACGATCGGCGCGTAGGACTCGAGGAAACGGTATTTATATTTGTACTAATACAATATTGTATACTTATTTTCAAATACCCTGTTAATAGTTATTGTGCGATTATAGATATACTCTATATAAAAATATTAAACACTATACCTATATTAATTAACTACCAACGTTCAGAAGGAAAAGTGCTATGAAAACTCCTAAATTGTAAATAAATACTAACATACGTCCAGTCCTGATAAGATAACAAATTTGCCAATATTGCCTCCGATTCAATTAAAATATATTGTATAACCTTTCGATGTGTTAACAGATTGAGACTCATGACAAACAAATGAAAGATTGGATCCACTTCAAAGAAGAGCGGGAGAAGGCCAGACTTTACCGAGAGAAGATGACGAAGTCTGCCATCATTGTGCAAGCATGGTGGAGAGGGCTGCTAGTACGTCGTGAACTTGGACCATATAAAGTCGCCAAGAAACCGAAAGGTCCCAAGCCCAAAAAATAATTATATCGATTTCCCCAAATGGCACAAATCCTTCCTATTGAAACTGCTTATTATATATTTTTAATATTTGTAATTTTTTTTAGTTTTTAATTTTTAATATTATGCTTAATGTGTAATGTCTTCTTTTCTAGTTTATATTCTTAGAAGTAATAAAACGTACGTTTCATGTTATTATTTCTTTTATTACCTATTTAAACACCTGCATACTTCCATGCCTTCCCTATGGCTGTCAGACCTGGCCACTAGCACAGAAGATCGAACACAAACTGGGTGTATGTCAAAGAGGAATGGAAAGGAGCATGATGGGTTGAAGGATAAAAATAAAGCTACATGAATTAGGAACATTAGGCATTAAAGTAGCAGATGTTAAAGTAAAAATATGAACCCTAAAATGGAAATGGACTGGGCACATGATGATAACACAAACAGGAAAGTGGACCAAAAAGTTACAGAATCTTTTCCCAAGGAACGGAAAAAGATGAAGAGGAAGACACATAAAAAGATAGGAGGATGATCTTCCTAAGGGATGGAGAAGAATAGCAACGGATCGACACATATCGAGGGAATTTAAGGTAGCCTATGTCGTAAGACAGCCTGACCTGATAATATAATAGAAATATAGTTTAAGTTTAGATATAAATTACAAATATTTCTAAAATAATAAAAGATGAAGATGTAGTATAAGACAAAGGTCAGAGTAAGTAAAGGCTATTTTTAGTCAGTCACTTATTTTAACTAATACTATATTATATATATCTTCCATTACTCTACATACTGGTGGCTCGAGTCTCGGAGACTGCTGTTGTATCTCATATACATACATTGAATGGGAAATCAGACTCTTTGAAACTGGTAACCTTACGTATCCACGATAAGTTTCGCGATATATACCGCCGCCCGCGTATCTTTCTAATATTGTTAAAATGGCGATGAACTATACTTGTTTATCCGATTATTTGAGAAAATATATAAATAGAGTGACGGAGGTTTGGGAAGAGAAATAGCTTAAAATAAAATTTTAATTATTTTGTTACTCCGTCTGTTTCCATGTTTGATCGAGATAATCTCCGAAACCATTGGAGCAATTTAATGCTTTTCATCCCGGAAAATTACAAGTTCCCTGCAATAATTCTAAAACTAAGTAGTTACTTATAAAACTAAATTGCGAGGGATGCAGGTGGAAATTTTCAAATTTGATATTTTTCCTAAATCCTGATCTTACTCAAAGTATACCATTTTTTAAATCAATGAATTATTCTTTCAATATCCTTTTTTTTTTGCTTGGTCTTAAACTCATTTTATCCAACTTATATCGTTAGTGTGTTGCTAGTTACTTATCTAAAAATAATAATTACGGAATTACTAATGTATACCTATTGTAACTTTTAGACTTTCTATCTGTTAAATGAGTTTTTAATTATCAATTAATTTTGAATCATTAGTTTTATTTAATTGTTTGTACTGTAAAGTAAAAAAAATCTAGAATAACTTCTTTACCTTTTTTAGAGTGGTTTAATCTGTTGTGTTTTTCTTACATTACTCTGTGGTTCGATGAGAATCATTCCTTCCTAGTTATTAGTCTGTGGTTCAATTGTCGGACATTTGATGGGGCTTATTGAAAATTGGAATTACGTTAAACGTTTACATTTTGTTGAATTTAATATAAAATTTGTGCAGTGAAAGTTATTGTCTAGTGCTTTAAGAAGTGTTAAAAAGAATGAAGACCAAAACTGAAAAAAGCAAAAACGGCGAAAGCGACACAGAGGTATGTTTGGTGTTGTTTATAAGTTGAATTCATGACAAATATTGACTTCCAGCTTCTATTCTTTTCTGAAACTATTTTACGTATATCATTAATGTTGTTACGAAATTTTATTAAATATTATGAAACGATGGGAGGTTTTAAATCTTTGGACCAATACAAGTAGGTTGTGATGTAATTTGAGTTCATTCATAAATTAAGGATCAATTTGCTCCATGAATTCATGCGCTATACGATCTAAACATAAACATTGGCGCATGATCATAATATTGTGTAACTGAATTATTTACAAACTAAAGTGAGTTTATAAACATCAATAAGATATTTCAAGCAAGTAATAATTATGTGATCAATAAGTATCATAGATTCTTATCAGCTCTCTTTAGCTATCTTATTTATCTCTATTCTACCTGACATTTCCAACTGATTAAAAGTTCTGATTGACTGCAGCATTTTGTCATAATAGTAGCAGTAAAATTGAATGAGTAAAATTTATGCTAACAACAAATTTTACATGTGTGTAACTTGCTGTAATATGTCATTTTCCTGATTTACTCCAACAGAATGGAATTATTACGAACCATTCCATTCTTATAGGAAATTATTCTCAATTGTTATTGTAATTGTTTTATCAAAGGAAAAATGAATTTTTGTTGATAACAAATGCAAAGTCAATATATAATTCTTAGTTAGAATATATTTGGAAGAAATATAACATTAAAATTTTAATTTTTTAAGTTGAGAACTATGTTTGGAATAGGATTAAAATGGAAAATAATAATAGAAAATTTGCCTCTAAGCGTTTGCATGGTAAAATTTGGCCATGCATATTCATCAACTATCTGTGCATATTGATTTTATTTGTAACTGGATTACATATATTTTATATATACATATATATTATATAGCTGCTTCGGCAAAGATTGCCATATATGTGATTTAATTTCAATTAATAAACAAAAAATAAGGTTAATCGTAAAACAATTTAATTCTAGTATTTTTGATATTGTATGCATAAAAAAATAGAAACTACAGTTTTGTCTAAAAAATACAAATAAAATAGAGCTGATAATATTTAGGGGATCCAGACAATAGATATTTGGCCGTTCTAATACCAACGTTAATAGCTCAAATGTTACACCGGAATATCGGTCAAGCTCGTCTCCGAGGAGTTCTAGCGATTCGTACCCCGTGACACGAGAATTTTCATATAAGTATTGTGAATGGGTACCATTCCAGATCCCCTTGAATAATAAAATTCCTCAAAATCGTAGTTGTTGACAGAGTTCGAAACAACTCGTGAATTTTCTATCATTAAGATTGTATATTTTGCTTTAAGAATGTATCTCTATGTATTTGTTACAATTATTAAAATAGTATCTTATGTATCTGTATTGCCATTATAATTTGTTTATTTTTGAATAAATAAATTTGCCAAGGCTCCTTGCCCAATTCTGAGAATATTTACTACATGCTACATGTACAGCTTTGCTTACACTGGTGCAACACAAAAGATACAACAGGCACAAACAATATTGTGCCTTATTGAAGTATAATACAGCTGATTGTGATAATATAATATGTCTTGTTTAGTTGTAGTCATTATTATCTCGTGAATTTGGCACTACTCTCTATTTTGAAACAGTTAATATATAAAGCTGTAATTGGTGGCACCTCTGTAAAAATTGTCTAATTTTAACTATGCAACAAAATTCAAATGCAGTCTTTTATGTGCGTTACATTGAAATTTTTAAATTACACATGCTTGTCAAATGTGTTGAAATAATAGTATGGTGTTTTTGATATTAATAGTTTGTTATAATGAGGAAATATTGAGGTAATAATTAAACTAATCACTCTATTATAAATATTACAAGATTACATTGAAGTAATGGGCTATGGTTTTTTGAAATTTTTTTTAAAAAATAAAAAGGTAAAAAATTGCTGGTAATGTTTTTACATACTGTTCACTGCACAGAAAATAATAATCTTTAAATTTTTATAAAACTTGTAGGTGAAGAATAAAAGTTTGTTTAATTACTTTTTGACAATTAAGTTTTTTTTAAATACAATAAAGATTAATTACATTAGTGAGTCTATTTACACTTTTTGTAATTATGAATCGTCGAGCTTTAATTTTTCTCAACTCGTGTTTTTGTTTTATCGTGTAGACCGTTACCGTTTCCATAATTTTATCGGTCAAACACTCAATTTTCTCGACTATTGCTCGTAGTTAAATTGTTTGTACTTTGGTATTTTATCTAAGTATATATCTCGTTTCCGTCAAACCTTAATTCTTAAATAAACAGCCTAACCTTACTATAATCTTGCACTCTACAGATATTTCGTATTATTATTTTAAATATATTGTATATATTTAACCATTTTTTGTTTAATCAATAACGAGTGGCTTAAAATTAAAGACCCTATTTGGTTCGGCTAACTTCTTTTCTAATTTAGAAAGCAAGAATTTTTGATATTTGTGCCATAAAATTAGAATAATTTATAAAATATCTAATCAGACGATAACAATAATTAATTTCCTCACTTTTCAAGTATCAATACGTTTTTAATACGTAAACATTTATTTAATTTATGGCACGTGCCTTCCGCTCCTACCTGTCTTATATTTATAGCCTTAATATCGTCTCAACCTCATTTAGGAATCTAGGTCTGTCTTTACCTTGAGAGCGCTTTTACCCTAGTACATTTTGGCTCCAGGTAATTGGCATCTATACATATTTTATACGCTCTTTTAAAATACATGTCTATGTTTATGCAGCTGATGAATCGTTCTCAAACGTTGGTATAGTAAGCTATAATATTATTATATATTTGGACGTAAACAAACGCTTTTGCCAATATATACATTAACCAAACGTTGCTTTGCTTTTATATATCTTTGGTTTATATATATGTATATATAAGTAAGTGTTCAGGGCTTTTCAAGGAAAGATTTTCGCCATTCAAAAAGAGCAAGGTCATCATCGATTATATTATTTAATTATGTTGTGCGCCGCATATAGAGTACAGTAGATAATTCATAAGTTTCATTTTGCATTTCCAATAACTGTTTGTGAGTACTTATAGCAGTGGCATTCGGTATCAAGTATCAACCTTGACGTAATTTTGCGATTTTCCACACGCAAGCGTAGAGCTGAAATCAATTTCACATACCTGTTTATATGACACGAACTAAATTGTACGTTGATAACACATTATTGCTTACATTACCACGCATATGAGAATCAATGATCATGTTATTTAAACATTGAACGTAGTTTATGCGTTGTCGACCTACCTAATTCGGGATACTTCTACAGGGGTATAACGAAACAGCGCCTTAAATTTTTTACCACGAGCCATATATTAGCGAATAAGAAGAGATGAGTTGTGAACAAATAAAATTCCTTAGCCTTATCAGTGACAAACTCGAAAACTGCGTCGCATTTTTTTTTTGTTTATCGGTGTCAAGACATTTGCATAAGCCAGTATCAAACACCATTATAATTCTCTTGAGGATAAACATGCTCGAGATGATTTAACAACACTGCATTTTAATTTTAGCATAACGTTGTGCTAATGATGTCAGCGTGCGGTTCATGTTGTAATTCTTTTAGATAATTCAGAATGGTCTCGCTAAACGACTGAGATTGATTTCCTGGATTATGTTGCGTTGCCAGATTCGTTCGGTGTTATGTGAACGTCAAACGCGCATTTTGTTTACTTTCTAAGTTTCTATTAACGTACGGTTTTTAAATGTGGGATGAGAGTTGTGTACGCGTTATCAGTGTCTTAATAAATATCGCTGCTAAAAGATATCATTGAAAGTGACAGTTTTGTGCTGTTGTGAAATGTTTTTGTGGTTTGGTGTGTGACATTTAGAGAATCGGTCTCTCGATCTGTGTTAAAAATGCTTGCATCTGCAGCCTCAGCTAATATTACAAGGAATTCCTTGTCAACGATGTTCCAAGCGCGTCGTTCCGTTGATCGACCTCTCGTTATGGTGAGTTGTACGGTACTTGACATCTATCTGTAGCCATTTTATATGTAGATAAGAAAATTCCTTTAATTCAAGAAATATTTGTACTTCGGCAAAAGTATTACACAGGTATTTTTTTAAGCTATTCCATTAGCTAAACGCGCATCGTGACATTAAGTGCCAACCTCTGGTGATTTAAATCCACCTCAAAACAAAGGTTCTTCAATGTTTGTACTAATTTTAAAGAGGAGAGATCTTTCGTCTGTGGGCACGTATTAATTGGTGTCAAATTAGTGATTTATATGTATCATATTTATCGAATTAATGTGTGAAAACAGTTGAATTGCCATGTCCATATTTCTAGGTAATAAATGCAATAATTAATCTTGGATAAATGCATGCCATGTATAGAATTTGATAAAAATGTATTTCATAGGATTTCGTTCTATACCTGGTCCAAACCAACCTCTATGACTTACTATGACCTCACGTGTGTAGTTTATAAATTTAATACCTCTCAGTGGTTTATGAAGGCTTAGCATAATAAAAAGCTAAAGAAAGCTTAAATTACCAACTGTGTATGCAATATATTTATTATAATTATTGCGAAAACATTGCTGTCGTTCATGTGAAAATGTAAGTTGTTTTCCTATTATTATGACCCGTTCTGAGCTATTTTCATAAAGTATGTATCAGGAATATCTTCCTTGGTAATCACGCGGGGTTTGCGACTGCATTGTGATGTTGACATTTTTCATGAATTTCCTTTCAGTTGCACTGACCCAAATTCGCAGAGTGCGAGGTTTATAGGATGTTTGAAAAGTTTTTAGGTCATCGGTTCTGCAGTGACGGACACTGGCATTAACGGCAGTCCTTTTCGATCGTTCGCCGTTTTTATTACGAACTTATGTATTTAAACGTTGACAGTTCTATTATATGCCATACATACTGTAATCTTAATTATGGTTTTAGTTCTCATTCGTCTCTTTCAAATTGTGTCTGCGATTTGATGAAGCTAGGTTTTAGAGTTTCGTTTTATGTTTTTAGGGTTTTCTCTACTGTAATGTCGTCCTGCTTTGTTAAAATAAAATGTGGACGTTCAGTTTTCGGCCAAACGATTATTTTTACGTTTTAGCCACGCTTAAAATAGTCGTGCCTAAACGTATAGACGAATATACCTATATATTGGTGGTATTGTGTTCCCTGAGTATTAAAATATGTTACACCTCATATTATAAGGCGAAAATTATTCATGAGCCATGTATGTGGTACAAATGCCAGATGAATTTACATTTGTAAAGAAATAATCCGTTTCTTTAACATAAAACGATCGCGATACCGTTATTGAATACATCTCATTCGAAACTCGACGTGACTCTTAAGACTTCTCTATATTTTCAACTTAATATTCTCTTTTGGCGTTTAGTTTTAATATGAGTTTAGTTTTTTGACGTATGTAAAAAATAAGCGTTTCTATTAGAATATTTATATAGCACAACGATATTAATTTATATTAAAATTATTTAAAATTTTCCGACGTTTCGCGTGCTTTACAGCGTGCGTGGTGTAATTGTAATATTTAAATTTGGCAAAAATACATAACTTAAATCCGTTAATAAAGCGTTTTTCTTTGAATGAAAATGAAGTAACAGTTATGTTAATAAAAGACAATATCATGTACAGCGATTCATGTTGATGAAGTTTTATTTAAATGCGTGATACAAAAAGAGAATTAACAAAAAGATAAATATAACCCTGACACGTATCTTTATCAGACGAGACCATTGTGATCAATCTGGACTAAAGGTGAGCTCTTCCTGAGCATATCTTCATATCGTTTCTGTTACAATGATTAATTTCTTCGTTAAGTTATGTATACTTTATTTAATCGAACCTGGGACTTCTTTAAATATATTCCTGAATTATACTTGTTATTACATACACGGAAACCTGTAATATAACTTTCACTTGGACCTGATGACAAACAGAAAACGAGTAACAAGAATGAAAGAAAAGAAAGTGAATATTCTAAAGATATTTGTCTCGTAAATATCAAAAGTATATTGTCAAACCCCGTAAATATATAAATAAATAACTTTTATTAGACCTTGGTATACTTTGATTGCCAAGGAAATCTGTTAAAAGCGATCGTAACATTTTATTTAATCACATAGCATAAAATGATGTCTGGTACCAAAAATATAGTACGCATAACGATGGCATTAAATTAGATTATATTCCTAAAATATTTTTCCTTGATAATTGTTAATACTAAATTTGTAAAGAGGAAGACTGCCTTCTTTCAATCCCTTGGCCTTTGGCATGGTGCACTGATACTTGGAAATTTAAATGACAACAGCAAAGATTCACAAAGGAAATAATGATTATAAATATATGTAGGTAATCCGTCGCTAATAATCCGTTATTTACTCTCAAATTTATTGTAATATGTCTTCGAAGGTATTATTTTTTTAACTAAAAAAATACCATGTTTTAAGAAATATACCATAATTAATTGTTTTAATTGGTTCGGTGTAGAAGAGAAGTTTGAAGGAGTAAAAACACTAGTGCTCTTATTTGTATACATCAGTGAACGGATAATATTTGGGCGTGTGTATTCAGAGTCATTGCATGCTCTATTAACTATTTACGTCTGAATATTTTGATATCGCGTATTTAAGAGTGCTCCGAGGATCTATTCGTAAATAACTTTACCTGAATTCGATCATCGGACAAGGCAAAAGGTTCCAACCGTATCGACTCAATATTTGGAGTCTACAACAGCGCCTGTATAATGTTTGCAATACGCCTGTATGTTATACGAAATTCGCCAATACTACGCAATTAAATGTACCATGAATAAAAAATCAATCGGTTGTAATTAACCGAACAAATGTGAGGTATGTATGTATGCCTTGAACAATTGCAATCTCCTAGATCCTTATCATCAACTATCAATTTCATGTTTTTCAATTCTTGTTGCTCCGCCTTCTTAAATAAAAACATACAGACAACTTTTACCCATGAATGTCCATAGTAAATTATATTTCCAATCGTTCTACTACATTTTTACTTAAAATTTGTCTCTTTTACATTACAATAGGATTACCTGGAAGATATTAGTTATTATAACCAGTCCGTATATTTGCGTTCGTGTTTAATGCCCATTATCCTGTACAATAAAGTTGAAATAAATAAATAACTCTAAAAGCACCTGCTAAATTGATTCAATAATGAATATCTGCGTGGAATGTTTTATTGTTGCTAAAAGACAAGCTGAATAAGTAAACATTTGACATTCAAGGATGGCATCGAAGCGGCGCTGTGGCGGACGTGAAGAATTCTTGATGGTTTCTAAAAATAGACTTCAATTTATTCCATTCCGATCATTCCGGAAAGTCACCGATGGAAGTACCCAATAACACTATTACTTAAGATTTCTAGTCCTACAATTTTTCCATTTCAAAGCTATTTCCACAGTGATAAACTCATGCCGTGACGTAATCCTTCGCCTATATACTGCTGCATGAATTTCAAACGCCTCATATTCATATTATGTGAATTCAGCTTCTACGAAACGATTGAGAATCGTAGTATACAATATTAATTGTTATCTCTGTTCTAGGGATAATTGTCTTTGTAATTGCTTTCGATACGGGTCATAATAATAGTATGGCATAGTTTAATATCAGTTAGTGTAAAGTCGCACAGACTTAATATCATCCATTACTCTGCTATGTAAATAACATCATTCAGTCAAAATGTCCTACTTTATAGATATTGTACTATAAAATAACTAGAATATTAGATCAAAATATTTTTATAAAATGTCGCTTAGTTAAAATTAAAACAAAACATTAATTCAAGCGTGAGATCTTAAAAAAATTGGGATTTTACCTTAACTAACCTTGTTTAACCTGATGCCCTAAACGCGCGTTTTGTTTCCTACTGTGATTACAACTTTGCGGTTATAATTGACATTGAAATTGCCACCCACTTGCATGAGCCGACCTGCTTATTTCTCTTGGCATCGCTCCCAGATATGATTGGGTTTTGATTTACTGATAAATTGCTAAGGATGTCAGCGGCTCTAAGATCCTTCTAGTTAATATGTAACCTCTTATATGTATTAAACTCGAAGGTAATTAAAGTGCTATAGAAAATATAATATATTTGAGTATCAAAATCTTCAATATTTATTACACAAAATTTGCAGGACAATGATTTTTTTTTATACTCAACAAAGTATTTTCATTGTATAACAAAATATTTTCGTCGCATATCTGAAAATAATTTACACAGTATCTATATAATTTTATAATGTTTCTAACAACGTACGTGTTAATAGCAAAGTATTGTGAAAACATAATTAATACAACCCGTACATGGTTTATGATAATAGACGGATCAAACAAGGAACTAACGACGAGCTTCCATTATTTCTTTTGCCTCCTTCATATTTTACGTCAGTAATCCTTTGAACTACTCACCAGTGCACGCTATATGCGAAATAACCACTGGCTGGCGTCCCTGTTGCGAAACCGCTAAGCCATTTTGCTCTCGATGCGTGAGTCAAGTGAGTTGTGGTGACGAGAAGATTTTTGACGTCACTAAGAATTACCAGCTACGCAATAGAGGCGGATGGTAGTCTTAATTAACAGTATCATAGGCATTTTGGATGAGATAGATGTTTTAGTATGCAGTTTGTTTATCACATCTATTGAGATTTTTTCAACTTATGCACCCAATTTAGTATATATTTGACTTGGACCTCATGAACAATTAAATATATAAATCATCATATAAGGTGCTCGCGGAAAATTAAAAATTACAAAAATTGTGTCCAGAGTTATGTTGTAGTAAATCAATTGTCGGCAAACGTCGTTTTCATGTAAGCATTAAGGCAAAAACAGCACGGTACGGAATAGTTATCTAAAAAACTTTTATTTTATATGCGAATTAAGTATGTTCCACTGAGACGTTTTCACCTCGTGCTTTAAAAGTAGAGTTGTGATCTCTCTGAAACGTTTTTTATAGATACATATTGAATAAGAAAGTTGTTGATTAACTTTTGAAGTGTTTAAGATTTTTCTGAGATAATGTTCTGTATAGCTATGTAGAACTATAACACACGTATATTTATAGTTTAACGTTAAATCATTGTATTTAAATAGCGCAAATAAATGCGGTGGGTCTGATAAAAATTAACTGAATCATTTCAGCGAATATCCGGAAAATTATTCCATCAACATTATAAAACATACCTTTTCTCTCTATAGGGGACCATAACTCAAACAAAACAGATCGTTTGACACCTCAGTCACCAGGTCCACAGGTGGTAGAGCTATAAGGATAAACACAAGACAAAAAAAATACGTGTTAAATTGTATACGATCTCCTTCGGTTTTTTTCGTAACCGATGAAGTTGGTCAAATGTGCCCAAGGTTGTGTCTCTTATATCTCGTATCTTTTCAGAGTCGTCCAGAGAAACAATCACTTGCGAACCGCCCACCACCTCCAGCCACAATAGTAGCACGCGCGGCTGACGGCCCAATTCCCCCTGGCTGGAATGGCCAGCCCAAACGACACGGCTCCAGCAGGTTCAACGTTCAGAATAATAAGGAGCAGGAATTAGTGAAATTACCCCCTATAAGAGGTGCGTTCTTTTTTATAACAATCTTTATTTGCACTGACTGCAGTCAAGGTACAGTTTGTAAAATTTGTTCGGCTTTTGCACTAATGTGCAACAATGTCAAACAAACAAAATAACAGTAGAGAGGGACACAAAAAAGTCAAATAGAGAATATTAAATCATGTTAAAATACAGAAAACTAATAATAATAATCGTATGTAAAAAAATAAATAGTATTAAAAATGATTTTCTCACCATGCAAATAATTTAAATCAGTGCACGTGGATTTCTTTGTGCTCAACAGTGTTAGCCGTGTGACACCTACAATTTAGAAGTATAATTTCGCAAGTTGGCCAGACGCTCCGTTGCTTTGCATCAGAATCATGTTTATATCAGATATTACAAGCTTGGTGTTTTTGATCTTGAATTTTGTTATGTTTAAATATAGAGCAATAATAATTATATACTGATGCAATCACATCATCTCATGACACTCACGACATGGCTACTATTAAATAATAATATCAAGTTACATTTCACACATAGTCTGTTAGCTCTATGGTTCTCACCCTCATGGTTCCCACTCTCAGGAGGACTTAAAACTTATAATTTAAACAATGATTAGTAAAAGACTTATACTAGAAATATATGTATAGCTATAAACACTTGCTAGATTGGAATGTTCTCGTCTCATAATCGCTTCAGTTATTTGAAGTCCATAGCCTAGGCCAGTCAGAAATCTTTCCACATTTTTAGTAAATGAGTAATGAACGACTCTGTGACGTAGTTATAAAAATATTTTGGTATAAAAGCTATAAATACTGTTTGATACTGAAACACTTCAAAGAGTACGTCACATGAATTAATGTCTTTATTATTTATTGGTTTTTATGGTTTCGTTTTTTTTTCGTTTAACACTTAACGTTATAATTAATTGTGCTCTTTTAGTGATATAATTAACTAGAACGAGTCGTAGTGACGTTAGTAGTAGTAAAAGATATCAAATTATAATTTGAAAGAATTAATATGTATAGTATAATGCATATGTGGATATATACACACACACATATATATATGCTGGTAATTGTAAAAAGTTAGCAAAGAAGTAAGCCTAATTTAATAGTACATTACATCTCGAATGGCAGTGGCATTGGCAAATAGTAATGGTACAACACCATTAAGCAGCGGAGTGCTGTAGAAAAGGAACGAGGCTATCTACTTGTAATTCATTAATTAGCAACCTATTCAATTAGAGTATCATTATAGAAATATCTAACGGAACATTGTCGATTATCTATCTCTAGAACGAAATACGACATCGTTACTTGTGTTCTTCGTAAAACTTCTATTACACAAAACTATGGCCCCAATTTGCTTAATTTCCTACGATCAATAATATATGCAGAAGTACACTGAAGCTTTACGGTCCATTAAATTGATTGAACATTTTTAGGTTATTTCGTACAAGCCAATAATAATTGATCACACTTAGAGCACCTCAACACACACACCACACACACTACTTTCTAGTTTAAATGTTTTGTTTTATATTTGCAAACTTACCTAAACTTAAAATTACTTTGTTAATTAGTTTATTTCAAGGTAGATTAAAATAGCAATGTTATGGAAGAACGGAGTCTCTGGTACAAGTATTTATTAAAAGTAAAAAAAAAAACACCACCAAAAAAAAAAAAAAAAAAAACCACCAAAAAAAATTTTTTTTTTTTTTATTTAGATAAATCATGTTTACTAAATGGTCATGTGCTTCTATACTCACTTACTACTGTGAAATTCGCGTCGTTTAAAAACAAATATTCCTTTTTCTCAGTTTTTGATCAAAAGTACTAAATATATATATTGGCTTATGTACAGAATGTTGATACAAACGCCTAGAACGTCTCAAATCAAGCCGCAAGTTACAAGGTACTGCAGAATCCAATAGTCTCATCGTTTTGTAAAGTGGCATGCGTTCCGGCTTTTCGCTCGGCATCCTCGTCTTTGTGTCGACATCCGTTTCCTCTGCCTTATAGAGCTTTCAGTGTACATTAATGTTAATTCATCCATACTACCTAGACGTTACTGGATTTAATCCCTCTAATTGAAATATAACTTTGAGTATAGCTATGTGTATTCGTCGATAAATATATCTACCTATTTGCTTTGAAGAAGATATATTTCGCTCTGGAAATTTGTTTGTACGTGTATTTGAATTAACGTTATTTTTTTCGTGTCTCTCTTGGTCTCCATAAAACGTGGCGCCAAGGACCAAATAGATCTCATGAAGATGAAATATAAAAACATATAAGTATAAGTGCAGGATTTAATCATCCCAACATTCACATGCCGCCAGTATTAAAACTTTATCTACAAATTAATTTTTAGTTAATATAATATATTTTGATGAAGAAATATTCTTTAAATAACTTTACTATACGTATAAATATTAGTTTATAAACATCATCGTTTTAATATAATAATCTGGACTCTCGATTCAAGTAATAACATAACATATTTTTATACTTCTACAAAATAGCATTTAAAATATTGTGTACAGTACAAACTAAGCCCAAATAAGTTATTATTTGAAAGCATCTCTCTACGTCCGCTGTTTGTAAAACCTTGACTCCAAATTATAAGTACCCCAATCAACAATGTGACATCAAGTCGCTAGTTCTGTTTTCTATATCAATTATAAGTTGAACTCTTAATTCTATTTCACTCAACCTCAAAACGTCTTTGGCATAAAGCCTGTAATTAAACGCCTTTGTAGTAAAGCCTAGTAGGTAGTGCTCTGCATAAGTACCCAGCAGTGTCAAGTAATTTATAATGAAATAATTTTCATCGTGATACACTAATATTAGAAGTTTTCTCTAATCCCCTATAACTTCATTAACCAATTGCGATATATACCTATTACAAAATAAATATTTTAAGATATCTAAAAAATCCGCTTGGGAGGTTGTTTAAATGTTCCTAATCCGAGTAGTAAAGTCTCGTTCCTGACGCTCTTTGCAATACAATCCAATTACTATAATAGTGTAACGCACCCTTTCACCTGCGTTTTTTTGAACACGTGACGTGACTCAACAAATAAAAGTGCTCATCGATCGGTAGTTGACGAGGGGCACGAGAATTCTGGTAGTAGCATATGTCATATAGCATAACATAAGTCATCTTTATTACATCGCCTATATGTTTCACGAATAAACATTTATTACGTTTCCTTTTTCAAATAAAACAAATGTAATAATTTATAAAATCTTTCAACACAACGGTAGCTATCCGCAACTCATAAAAATAGCCTCAGTAATCAAAACATATTGGAGGATATCGATCAACGTTAGCTGACAATATGAATACAACCTTTCGGGATTGACGTACGATATTTATTAGGTCGTGAAAATGGAACGGATACTTGCAAACCATCCTGGCATGAAATATGAATACTTTACAACCGCGTTAATATCCGGAAATGACCACTGTTGGTAATTAAAAAAAAACTACCCCGTTTTAATTCAAAAAATATATTTTATTCTCTGAAGTTGAATTAGGGCTGTTAATATGAATGATAACTAGATGGTACCGAACCCAAGCACGTATAGATTGCGTGAAGGCAGCGAGGGAGCCGGGCGGGGTGCGCGCGCAGCGGCGCGACGGGCGGGCGGCCGTGTGCCGGTCGTAGAGCCAGTGCGGCCGCCCCCGCAGCTTGTTCCGCCCGGCGCCGCCGGCTCCCGCTCGGATGCCGCTGCCGGCCGCCGCTTGCCATGGTCCACACAGGACCGGCTGTTCGCGCGCCCTCACGCGCTATGTTTGCCGCCGCTGATACAAAACCGCGCCGTGCAGTCTCGCCACTCGGTATACCCAAATCCCCCTCGTTCCACTCTGGGTTGGATCTGGTCGCGAGCCAGACGACTAAGCGATCGGAGAGCGTGTCTGACGTAGCCCGGGCGTTTCGATTCGCACTTTTCGGTATGGAGGCTCAGGGGCAGCAGCCCAAGGCGCCGTCCCCGCCCGACGCGCGCTCGCCGCCAACGCCGCTACCTGTTACGTCCACTCCCAACGTCGCCACTACTACCGCTACGACCGTATCTCCCGAGCGGCCAATCACTACCAATGGTGAGAAGGAGAATTTAATGGTGCAACTGACGCTGCTGAAAGGTTGGTTCTCTTTGGAAAATATTGGAACTGACCGAAATTTCCTTAGTACTTTTCAATATTCACACCGGATATTGTTGTGTACTGACATTGAGCGTTTTGTCATTACACAATGAGAACGTTTTGGATTAAGGTGTGTCCCTAAAAGAGCATCTGTCAACTTACGTTGTCTGGTAATGCCGTTACAAGTAGGCAAATGGCGAAAAGGCCGCAGAATTATATCGACCCATTGTCGCCTGGTGGCCGCCGTATCTATACATGTTTAATACCATGGGAACTAATGAATGTCAAACATCGCACTCTAGTTGCCTAACAACCACATGTATCAATATTAGACCGTATACTTTTGCTATAGTAGAGTTGAACATCGGTTCTAGTAATTCTATCGCTATTTTTTAAATCTAAACTAAATATTTAACCGCTTGAACTTGATATTCTTCCGCCCAGTTTTAATTCAATTTTAGTATTTAAAACAATCGATTAAATAAAAAGTCTACTAGTACTGCAGCAAACATTGTTATATCGATATATATTTCAACGCTTGGACCTAGCTCCCTAGAGATTGTTCCAATCAAGATGCAACAGTTTATTTTTTTAAATAAAAACAATACATTTATATACTGGGAATTGAATGTTATTCGTATGTATTATGTACATGCTAAGACAGTTTAGCTCACGCAATCCGTGCATCAAATACATCCCTCTTATTCATTCGTTTATAGGTAGTGATCAGGTATCTTTACCAATGACAGCTGATCACGTGTAAATTGCCGCGTAAAAAATAAGCTTAAGATATTAGTTTACAGTCAGGTTCGCGGTCGCCTTCGGAATTATACTGTTATATTTATTGTAATAAGCGTCAGCAGAAATGTATATCAAACATATCTGATTATCCTTAAGTTAATACCGCATGCTTTTGTTTTAATAAACAGAACATTATACCGGTTCGAAGATGACTTACGCATTTATAACTTAGTAGCTGAATTTTTTTCCAGTAATTTGATGGAGTTTGACTGTCTTCTGTAATTCTTAAATTATAAAAATATTTCTTTTTGTCATTTGCATCAGTGATGTTTTACATCAACTACCACAAATGGAAGGTCATTTAGATTATGAAATTGTTTTCATATAAGTAGGAACAAAATTTATCGGTCTTCGGTTTCATTGTAGTGAATATACTTTTAAAGATATGAAACGCGTGTCATTATTGCGTATAATTATAGTAGGCGATTAAATTACTGCAGGAAAAGGAACTTGATGCCTCTTCATTTTCAGATTTATGGAATGTATAAAATTTTAGGAAGTATGGTGTATAAATGAAAATGTAAAGAAATTAAAATTATTTGTTTCAGTTATTTTTTATACTTAAGTAATAAAGATTATTTAGATAAGTTGCTCTTTGGCATTTGCTAGAGAAACGCGACAGTTTCAAGTTCAAGATAACGAACAAAAACGAATAACTTTTGTCACGGTCATAACTTAAAAATAATTTCACATCCACATTTGTTTTGTGTGGCTTATAATATACGTTGAGACTTGCGACATAAAATCTGTCTCCAAATTATTACATAGACACATTATTTATTGTATAGAAAAAACACGTCAAACAAAGTGATTAAAGGTAGGCTAATCAGTAAAAAAATATGTTTACGACTTTATCGATAATGCCATCTCTATCAGGCAAACCTCAGGGTACGACTCAAAATAAACCAATTTTAATAAAAATATATATTTCACATCAAACGCACATATATAGTAAAAGCTTTTATCTGAAATAAAGCACAACTTGTTACAAAAATTGTATAAATAAAGCAAAAAAAAATATTTTAATTTTTTATCCTCCATTCACAGATGCTCCAGCAGCGGAGCGCGAACAGCTGTTTGTGCAGAAACTTCGGCAATGCTGCCTATTGTTTGACTTCGCAGACGAGCCCTTATCGGACCTCAAATGGAAGGAAGTGAAGCGGGGTGCGCTGATGGAAATGGTGGAATACATAACTTCACAGCGAGGCGTCATCACAGAAGCTATATACCCGGAGGCTGTGAATATGGTTAGTCTTGATCAAGTTGATAACAAATAAAATATTCGTAATATTTCACTTGCCACCCGGTTTTATAGAATTAAAAACGAATGGGAATGAGATACAATGTAAAAAAGCAACGAATAAATATTATATTAAGAACTACCCCGTCATAGTAGACGCTCTAGCCTATTTATTAACATCTAATCTCATCTTATCCCCGGTAGATAGTAGAGTATATAAAGGTAATCTTGTCTTGAACTCAGAATACAAAAGCCGATAAGTTAATTGGCTGCAAAGACTTGTTTTGTATCCAAAAACAAATCGTTACTCCCCGCAATCATACCTCCCACTCGCTTAGGGAGTTGGCGTATTTTTGGGTTAATTTTAGTATTGGAGCTATACAGATGTAATAATGTAAACAGTAGCTCGTAGACTGGTTAGAACCACGGATGGGGTATATTTTCATAGAAGTATATTTAATATAAACTATAATGACGTACGAGCGTCAATATAAGAAAAAAGTACGCGACCACAGATGTTAAAACGAAAAAATGCTGTATCTATAATCGGTACTGTAATTATAGAACCTGTTAATGCATGTTTTGCATGTCAATGTCAATTTTCTTAAAGGCTGCGGAAGTAGGAAAGCCCAACTGACATTTCATGTCTGCCCAAATTGTTTATTGAGAAACGCACCAGAAGGCATTATAAAATTTAACTGACACGGCCGCCATGGTCAGGAAATACGTCAGAATATAAAACTTTTCAAAGGTATATTTACAAAGGAATATTTCTATAGGACTTCAAAGTTTTCCTTTTGTTTCGGATAGGTCAAAATTTATTTTATGTACGTGCATTTGTAAGTGTACCGGACTACTGTTAGTAGTAACAAAAATTTCGATTATATTAAAAATGTTTTAACAATTAAATTTCTTCTAAGCTATAATATGTCAATACCTATAGGGCTGATCCCCTACCATATTGGATATATGGCTTTCATTAAGAGTGAGTTAATTATAAATGGAAGTAAATGAAAAGTTTATATATTAACTATTACTGTTATGTTCATAAGCGCGCCTTTATGTTTAAATATATTTTGGTTTGATATATATTTGATAAATATTTACGAATTGTGAACGGGTAAAACAAGACTATTTTTATAAAATGCAATAAATTAATTTTGTCATACGAACACTCTGTCAAGGCCATTTATATTTAAGTCCTAGGGACTAAATTGACTTTGCCAATTCGAATAGCAGAGTTTCATTATTCTCATTATGATTACTAAAGCCTGGGTCGCTTGAACTTTTTCTTGCTAGGATTAAAACTTTTAAGAGATCATGTGATGTGTGTTGAGATAATAAAGTAATATTAAACAAAATCTATCAGTACATTAAATATTTGCTATGGTTTTGATTTTAATAATTTGAAATAGATTTCCAACAATAATAATATGCAACTTTTGATTGTATATCGAGTGTAATAAGAACGCGACCTTGAAATTATTTGATAATTTAAAAAAAGTTTCGAATCCGCTCTATTTAGACTAGATACATTTTTATATATTTACAAGTTAGATTTTGTATGCTAGAAAGTAAGTCAACTCCCTAGGACGATAAATTGAAGTATTGCAATTAAATATACATTAACCTTCAATTCTATCTTGATAGTAGAAAATGGCATGTTATTTGCATGTATATGTTTCTGCAATTTACAAAAAGGTGTGGCGTCGAGTTCAGTTTCAAACTAATACGTCATTCTAATATAACAGTCTAGATATTTGTTACATTTAATAATAATAATAAACTTTTATTTTCGGACAAGAGATCCATAGGTTAATATTTTAGTAACAATTCAGACTTAGGTATAGCACCTAAGTCTGTTAAGTTA
The DNA here is from genome assembly GCA_963693355.1 of Pontia daplidice. Classification (NCBI taxonomy): domain Eukaryota; kingdom Metazoa; phylum Arthropoda; class Insecta; order Lepidoptera; family Pieridae; genus Pontia; species Pontia daplidice. The sequence goes on along the minus strand of CAVNZL010000138.1, from coordinate 8,789,065 downwards.
CTTGTGATAAGTAAGACTAATAAAAAAATAATAAACTAAGGTGGGGCATGAATGGAACGCCACCTTTTTAACAATTCGGTGTCGTGTTTTGATATCAACACACTCAGGATACCATTTGAGCTATGCCGAGAATACGAGTCATCAGCGGTGCCACTCTTTTTGCAAATGTTCGAAACGTTAAAGGGTTAGAATATATTGCTTAATTTCTCCAAGTGACAGTGGTCGTAAGGTCGCACGTCATTTCGCTTTTCAAGTAAAGAGGTCAGAAAATATCATAAAACTGGCGACGCATTTACATTCAGCGCGGCTTTCTAAGAGATGTTATATTTCCTCCGCAAAGCCGGGATTGCTTTAATCTTTTGTGTTCTACACAACTATTTCTAACGTAAGTAGGATGTTATGTAGATTCTGCAATATTTTTAATGTAATTGACACTTTGAAGATACAATTCTTATGTTGCAATGTTATGTTGTTCTGTCTCTATGCGTATAATTATTCATACTTTTGCTTGATTCTGTGGCCACTATTTTGAACTCCATTCGGAAGAGTAAACGATTCGAAGGAATGCAACGACATCACGAGATACCTCTTGTTTTCAAAGACATGCTAATGAGCTGTTTAGAAGTTAGAAATGCAATAGGTTCCTATAATTTTCAAGCTCTTATTAGAAATCTGAACTGTTTTAGATTATGCATATATATATTATGTTTTCTTATATTTATAATTACTTTCAAAGAGTTACCACTAATGTAATTGTCCACAGTTTGCGGTAAACCTTTTCCGATCACTGCCGCCCTCATCAAACCCAAATGGTGCGGAGTTCGACCCTGAAGAAGACGAGCCAACCCTAGAAGCAGCTTGGCCACATTTGCAACTGGTGTACGAGCTGTTTCTCAGGCTACTGGAGTCTCCAGATTTCCAGCCAAATATAGCCAAAAAATATATTGACCAAAAGTTCGTTTTACAGGTCAGTATAAAAGTTATCATTTATATATATTTCCGGTAACTCGTCAAAATGCACTACCTCATACATATAAGCATGATTTCATGGTGTATAAACTAAAATTATTCCGCCTCGAAAAGAAAAAACTAAAAAACGACAAAAACACACAAAATATTAAAAAACAAACGAAATGTTTTGTTCAGTTTCAAGATTTGACGTCTTAACTCCAGTGTCACATTATGTCGTCACTGTTTTTATACTAACAATTGACAATAATTATCGGCAGCTGCTTGAATTGTTCGACACAGAAGACCCGCGGGAGCGCGACTTTCTCAAGACTACCCTGCATAGGATATACGGAAAATTTCTAGTCCTACGTGCATATATAAGGAAACAGATAAACAACGTATTCTATAGGTAAGTAATTTATAAAAAATATATAGCATTCTCAAGCCTGAGGTCGCTTTCTGTGTGGATTTTCTTACTATTTTCGCAAGTAACATTTGCGCGTACTGTGAGAAAAAAAAATCGTCCTTTGTCGTGGATGGAAGGCTTATAATATTTGTTGGCAATTTAATAGTTATTGGAAAGGAGCAATGTTTTTAAGTCCATTGCGTGCCTACCATAAAACAGATTTCATACTAACATGCAAGTAAACGGAATAGAATTTCCATTGCCCAAGGTTTAGGTGGGCATGACGTCACAGCATGAACAATATTTTCCCAATTTTAATATTGGGAAGTTCCTCTGGAAATGTTGATGCTAAAATCAGATCGAATTAGATTGAACGCACTTTCTAGGTTTATCTATGAAACGGAGCATCACAACGGCATCGCGGAGTTATTGGAGATACTTGGATCAATTATAAACGGCTTCGCGTTACCCCTCAAAGAGGAACATAAGCAGTTCTTACTCAAGGTAAGTGAGGACACTCAGGCCAAGTCCGCTGAGTGAGATGTTCCAGGATTGACGAATGTGGAATTTCAGGTGTTGCTCCCGCTGCACAAGGCGAAATCCCTGTCAGTGTACCACCCTCAGCTGGCCTACTGCGTGGTCCAGTTCCTGGAGAAGGATCCCTCACTCACACAGCCCGTTGTTAGGTGAGGTGTCTTAAAATAAATAATCGTATCGGTCCCCATACTAAGTGCTATTTTTTTTTAGGGTTAGTTTATCATTCTTTCCTCTCTTTCCTCCTCAAAATGGATGTAGTTTTTTTTTAATAAGAATATCAGTGATTCTCTTTTATTCTGGTGGATAATCGATTAATTGGTCTCTGAATATCTGACAACGCATTGGAACCATCTTTAATGTCATTCCCATTTTTAAATCATTTCCTTTCCATTTCTGTGTTAAAATCGTGTTTTAGGGCGGAATCTCATCTCGGAATTCCTTTCTCCTGATAAATTTTAATAAAACCTTATAGGGCATTACTTAAATACTGGCCGAAGACGCATTCGCCAAAAGAAGTAATGTTCTTAAACGAGATGGAAGAGATCCTGGACGTGATAGAACCAGCCGAGTTCCAGAAAATTATGGACCCGCTGTTCCGTCAACTGGCCAAGTGCGTGTCGAGTCCACATTTTCAGGTATGTTTCAATATTAGATTTGTCTACTGAGTTACCACAAAATGTGTCGTTGATTTTTCTTTTAAAATCAGCCCAGAGACTCTCAAACATAATTTAAATCTATATTTTGTTGGAAACAATCAAATAGCTATTGAATTATCTGTTTTAAAGTGCGTAGAATCTATTTTGCTTGTTTTAATCCAATCCAAGAAAATGTAAACAATAATAATGAATATAAAAAAATTAATCATCCCATTGCACTATAGATTTCAGAAAGAGAGATTTCTGTCAAATTGTTATGTGTTATAATATTCTTTTATAATTTCTTGCTATCTTGATCATATATTTTTAGTTTTGTTTTGTAATAATTTAGTTTATTTTTAAGTTTAATTTTGTAATATAACAAATATTAATTGAATTGTTTGTTATGTCAAATATTAATTACCTATATTACCTAAAGTCCGTACATATATATGATGTAATCTTTAGCAGCATTGTAATTATGCTGATAATTAGATAAATAATTGCGGCTATACATTAATCGTACGTTCAGGTTGCGGAGCGCGCCCTCTATTACTGGAACAATGAGTACATAATGTCTCTGATATCCGACAACGCAACACACATCTTGCCGATCATGTTCCCGTCGCTCTACTGCAATACGAAGTCCCACTGGAACAAGACGATACATGGCCTCGTCTACAACGCCCTCAAACTCTTCATGGAGATGAATCAGAAGCTCTTCGACGAGTGCACTCAACAATTCAAGCAGGAGAAAGAGAAGTGAGTTGAACTGAACGATTGGGATCCGTTTAGCTATAAGAAGCGCTTTGATATTTTAATTAATGAATTTGTTTTTGAATAAACAGGGAGATAGAACGCCTCCAGCACCGAGAAGAACTGTGGCAGCGGTTGGAAGCAGTGGCGGCGGCGAATCCAGCGAGTCGCTTGCTCGACTCCGAGCCAGTGAAGCTTCCGGACGCCGAGGTGAGTCACGCAGTACAGAGTACACAAAATATTCTGGCAAGAGCGGACGTTAGCGCTTTTCACGGTGACGTCACCATTTAGCCGACTAAATGCCTCTCGCGGTCTTCCAAATATTGGCACGTCTCCTTTATAGTGGATTCATACACCATTCAGCGCTTAATAATAATAGCCTTTATTCAGACATAATTTTTACATTTCGTCTTATGCTAATCTTAATATAAGACTCTGGCAAGTTTTCGAAACCGACAATTTCGTCTGTTTGCCCCAGTTTGGCAAAGGCCTCCTCCATTCTTTTCCAACCTATTATGGGCTTCCCTTGTCCATGTTTTCCTGGCTACAAGCTTAATTTCGTCTTCCCATCTTCGAAACTGTCTGCCTCTTTTTCTCTTCCTGTTTCTCGGGTGCCAGAATAGTAGCTTTTATTCAGCGCTTTAAATGCAATGGAAGTGACGTAATTTCAGAGCCGAAAGAATCACAACGCAAGCAAGCCACTCCTGCGCAAGAAGTCCGAGCTGCCAGCTGATGCGTCCACCGTCAAAGCTCTCATCGAGCACAAGCGACCGGACCCCTTCCTCAGCACTCCGCCGGACGCCGACAAGTGCTAGCGGACGCAGCGCCTCCCCGAGGGGACTGAAACGCAAACTCAGTAAGTCACCCCCCCCCATGTGAAATTTCTATAGGACATCTGTCAGGACCCACGCGGTGCCAACGGCCTTTTAGTGAAGTGAAATCGGTGCTTACGAATTTTTGATGAATACAATTTCATAGTGGTCTTGCGTTTTGTGAAAAGGGTGATTACATTTCTTGACTGTTTATGGTATACTAACTTAATTTTCCACTAATATGTACACGTATAAACAGTTTCTTATACGTTCTAATCTCTAAGTTGGTATGGAGTTATTACGGTTATGATAATAGCGGGGTTAGACACTAACCCGCAATACCAGTGAAGCCAGCTTTTTTTTGAACTAATTGAGCTGCTTTTGAAGTTTCTCTCTAAACTATGCGGAGATTCCGTCGCAAAATAGACAAAAGAAATTGCCGTTCCACTAATGTTAAATACGTTAGGTGTAGGTTTTTGTGAAAGACCGCTTGAACGATATTCTATGGGCGAAGGAAGCGCGACGCAAACAGTGACGTCATCTATGACGACGAACGCTCGCAATTATCGGCCTTAGATCAATCGCGAGCATGAAGTTGAACGTACCCGATTATTATCCAAAAAATTTGATGACATTGTCGGAGCTGAGATGATGCGATGAATGTCAATTTTTTAACAAGGATATAAAACAATTCACCTCATGTATGATACACGATAATTGAGTTCACTTACGCCAGTGATAAAATAATTTCTACAAAATCTGACATGCGCAAATCTTGTTCTTTACCTTTTAATTTTCACAGCGATAACTGTTATAGAAATTATCCTGTATATGAACACTATATTCTATTTCATCTAGTCGAGTTTTTTATATCAAACGTTGCTTCTCACAAAATTGCGTTTCGTTCACATTTACTACAATATTGTATAGTCAAATCAAGACTCAAGTAGTGCCAATGCAAATAAATTTGTGTCTTTAAAATCCTTAGGGCCGGTGTCGATTTTTTATTGTGGTTGGAAAATTCAATATTAAAACGGATTCACTATTGATGTTACGGAGTCCGCCTGTATAGGCTTACACTATCAGCTCATTGTCAGATACTATCCTTGTGTACCGAATTGCAAATGGATTTAGTATTTAGTTAAATTATTATAAACCTCACGATATAATAACATAGTTGAAGATAATTATAGATATACGTTTCTTGTTGTAGGTAAATTTATTGCCGCTGCATATTGGCATCTCAAAACAATTTTATGCTCCTAAGCAACTGTCAAAAAATCACGTCAGGCCTAGAAAATAAATCGCTTAGGACAGACTTCCAACAATATATTTTCATTTGTAATTTTGCCATTTTTAAGCTGGTTGAAGGTTGTTAAGGGGCTTTTAAATGCCAATATACATCGGTTCCTAAATGTTTTCAATAACTCATAACTCGATAAAGGAACGCATTATATTTCAACACCATATTAACGCAAATAAAGCGTCGATTAACGATAGTGCTATATTTACAAGGGAGAAACATCGTATGGCAACAAAAATGTTTTGTTTTAGTGCTAGAAACAAATGAACGTAATAAATGCATTTAAAAATACAGGGTTCATCAAAGCAGATACAAAGTTTGAATTTTTCACACGAATGTTACATTTTTCGAGTTATAGTTATTATAATTATAATGTTATTATATAGTTTATACTCGTGCTGAATATTGTGCGAATTTCGGAGTCTGATTTTTGTAAGTTGATGTATTTATTTCTACACACAGGTATGACTGTTTGGAATGCAATGCTAATCTAGCCTGACTGTAAGTTTTGTACCGCGACGGTTATATTAGATATATCACATTGTCCAATATATATAATTTATTTTAGGCACTCTTCCATACGCCATTTGTATATCTCTCGGAATTATTTTATAATTGTAATTTCTTTATATATTTATTTCAGCTGTAGTAGATTAATATAGTTTGAAACGTATTATTGATAGCACCGAACAACCCATCAATTTTTATGCGTAATTTTACATGTAAGTTAAGTTTACCGCGCGACTGTACAGGCCGTAGTTAAGGTCTAGCAGTATTCACGCTTCAGGAAAGCTATTTATTGCAAATTTTGTATGACTTAGTATAAGTGTTGCGTGTACAGTCGTGCGGTATTGTGTGTATAGAGATCTCGGAGTGCGAATGAATGGACTGAGTACACGATAGCGTATTATTTGCAACGCTATTTAACAAATTTTTGTATAAATATTAATAACGATAATGTAACTGTTGAAAACAAAATATTGTAACAAATGACATATTATAAGGTGCTTATGATTATCGTTATAATACAAAGTTGTGCATATATCTTGGTGTTTAATTTTTAATGACATAGAACCCCAACAAGGCACCCTCACATTTTCACGCTGTCATTTGACAAATATAGATCTCGCTATATGAATAGCGTATATTTAGTACGTAAACAAAATATAAAGTGGTCCCGACCATTTTTGTCGAGACAAAACAAAGAGATGACGCGCCTAAAATATATGAAAAAATGTAATAAATACTGTGCAACAAAACAAGGCATTTCGCTTCCATCTGTAGCTTTATATACTTAAAGGTAATAATGGATGTAATATTTGATACAAAGCGCGAATCTGAATGTCACTGATCGACTGAGATTAAATGAGATTGACATTGTTAATGCGTCAACCATGTGTATAATGCGGATATGTTTTACAGAAAATCAGACGTACGTCCTATAAAACTCGCAAAATCCGGCTTCCCTTTTTCTCTTCAAATCACTGCGCTTCATAGGACTATTCAAGAAAAATTGTAAATCAAACTTCAAAAAATCAAGAATTACTGCATTTTCATGCGAGTTTTCCACCCACAAATGTGCTGGTCGTCCAATATTAGGGTTATAAGCTCTAATGGGTCCAGTGCCATTTAATCAATTTGCTATGCAGTTTACAACTTATATTTGGTATATATTTGATCGACTAATTCTTCTTAACGTCCTAATTTTTCGCTTAAATAACTGTATTACTTGTGAAATGAAAGTAAAACGTTTGTATAACTCATTTTAATCTCAATGATTTATAAATACAATATCTTTATATCTTACATTGTATTACACGTAAACAATATTGTTATAAAATTATGGCTACTGCAACATTTTCCCATATAAGTATATGTACAATTTTTACATTTTGTAAAACCAATTCACATAAAATTCGAATACATTGTATGAAACGAAACTTCATATGGAAGTTGCTAATAAACGCCAAAAATACTAAATTTGTTACAGGAACAATAAATTAATTTCACTAGCCAAAAAAGAGACGTAATATGACCATAAGTGACAAATAATGGAGATCATCAAATATAAGCTTCGATCTAATATTCAATCGCAGCTTTTTCGCATTCTGGACTTATTATCGTAAATTATAAACAATAATTGGTATGTTAGCTTAATATAACTAAAGGTAGCAGAAAAAAATATAAAATATTTTCTATTCTCACTATAAATTGTAAAAATCTTTGTAAATAAGCAGAACCAAAAACAATTTCACTTTATTAATATAAAGTTAAGAATATATTTCGATTTTCGAGAACACGTATACTACAACATAAAAATATCCGTTTAATACACCAAATCTGTGTTTTCTTTAAATTTGAGTTTGTATATATGTATATGTGAAATATCTTAATTTTGACCTGGTATCCCCCATAGATTAAAAAAAACCAGCGTGACCAATCGTCGTTTCCATGTTTCTATACTAGCCATAGAAATTGAAGCGATATAAATAAAATGTCTTCATTGAAGACTGTAAGCATATTCAACATAAAATGAGGGTACATTCATATTTTTCCTACCTATTCTTAAACATCTAATTCCACTAATTTGGTACATAATCAAATGCCAATAAAACTAAAGGAAAAATAATTCACGATAAATGAAGAATCTGCCCCTAAGTAATTAAAAATACATAGGCGTAATATTCCTAATTACCTATATCCGCTCTTGTTTTTGTGAACAGCGTTAATGTTTTTTTAAAGGGGCTTATTTTATAAAAAAAGAGGCCTAACAGCTGATGTCAAGTGACACCGCCATCCATGGGAACTTACACTGCCACAGGGCTCACAACATACTGGTAATAGATAGCCACAACATAAATGTGTTCAGTTCTGAAAACTACCCGCTAACAAATGAACCGGGATTTTTTTATTAAATTTCATTGACATTTGACTAGTTGTCCGATTTATTTCCTCCTGGCAGCCAGCTGATGCTTAAGGTGCTCAATGGAGTCGTGTTGGGCGGCGAGCTGGTCGTTGAGCGCCGCCAAGTGCTCCGTTAACAGCGACATCTGTTGCTCGTAATTGTGAGACGTCGACTGAAGTTCTTCTTCCTGAAAAAAATTTTTCGCGCTAATTGTTAAAGTGCAAAACGAAAACGGATTATGTCCGCAAGTGTTGTTTATTTTATGAGAACAAACGAACTTTTATAACTGTTTGTTAGTTTAGTTTACAATCAATCATCAATGTAGGCAATCAAGGGCTATATTGAAAAAAAAAAATTAAAAAAAAAAACATTTTCTAAAAAAAAATCTGGTTTGAAACAGTGAATCTCGCAAAAATAATTACCAGTCGCCTAATGGTGTCGTGTTTGTCCTGTATCGTATTATTGTCAGCTTCCTTTTCGCGCTCCAATTCCTCGAACCGAAGTCGCAATGTTTCACACTGAGAATATATTTTACTATTAACATATTTCACACTTTAAATGTCAAACTTTTGTCGAATTAGGAACAATATTCATTCGCAAATTAATTAATAAAACAACGTGTGTAAATCCTAATTTAAAAAAACCTTACCTCTTTGGCATAACACTCGACATTGCTGAGCAATTCGTCTCTATCGGCATTCAGCGCTGTGATCTTTTTGCGGAAGTAGGCCGTCAATCTCTCCTCGCGCTGTTCGATTTCCTCGTTGAGCAAAAATGGCACGTGAAGACTCCCGAGCAAACCCGTGACACGTCCTTCGCCGTCTTAAAAAAAAAATTAATTCAAAAGGATAGGTCTATCCCACTTGTGACATTTTTATTTAAGTTCAGTCAACTATTATCATTGCCAAACTATGGGGAGGTAGATTAAAAAAATTAAGGAAATAATTAAAAATTCAGTCTAAATGAATATTCTTATTAGAACTTTAGTTTGTTAGCACACTTTTAAAAGAAATCTATCTCACTTGTTCTTGGTTATCTAAAACGCAGTCAGGCCTTAGGTCTTAGGAACCAAAGCTTCACTAAGTTAGCATAGACTTACCAACAGAGGTCTGGCTGAAAGCATTAAAATCTCCAGAGTCGTGTGCGTCAGCGCGTCTCCTCTGAGCGGCTGACACGTGCTTACTCACTTCCAGCTTCAAGCTTTCATTCTCCATCTCCAGTATGCCATGCTCCATACGAAGCTTTTGGTTTTCCTATAAATATTCGAGAGTGAATTAATTACGGTTTTGCATCCTCAACAGTTAAAATAATAAACTTCTGAGCAGTAATAGACATTTACAATAATGTCTGTTGCCATCATAACAAGAAATAATAAATATTTAAGAGGATTTTTGTATGGGAGATACAAAACTTTTGGTTGTATTTGTTGTATCACATGAACCATGATAGAAGGTGATACTTACAAGCTCCAAATTATGTAATTTATTGCCAAGCTGCTCATTTAAATTCAGGTCATCGACGGAACTTAGAGCATCCTCACTACCAATCTGAAAGTTGAATGATAATGAACTAAGAAGGAAAGTTTGATGTAAATAGCAAAATGTTATATAGCTGAAGAGGTTTTTTGTTTGTTTGCAATAATACAGGAAATATTGGTTCAAATTAAACAATTATATTTATGTAGGAGTTAATGGATATTTATCATGGAAGACTATAGGCTATCAAACTACTATAAATACATGTGTTGTATTCATGAAATACATTGCAAAACTGGGATATAAATTCCTTTTTCAGAAGAGGCTTCTGATGCAGTAAGCAGTAAATACATAAGCACAAAAAATATTTCGAATCTCTTTTGTTTATAATAATAATAATATATAATAGTTCATCTATCTGAAATATATCTGATGTCTTACCAAACTGCCACCTTCAGATAAAAAGTCACCATTACAACTGGCCAAACTTCCAGCCTGGACTTTAGGTGTTCCTCCAAGTTTCTCTTTCTGGGATTCTTCCAAAGCAAATTGTAGATCTTGGTTCTTATTCTTCAATTTAGCTATTTCACACTTGTACCTACTTTCAGATTCACTCATGTGACGATTGCAATCTTCTATTGAGGCTTTCAGTTGAGATATTTCAAATGTTTTGTCAGATAGCTGTTGATAAAAAAAATCCGTTAATACTATCAAAGAACATGGATACTGTGTGTTGTGATCAAACAGTTTTTATTAAACAAATTTACCTGTGATGCATACTGGGCATTTTCAATAATTTTCTTTTGGAGTTCCTCGTGGAGCAAACCTGCATCCAAATGTGCCGGACTGGTGTTACTTGTTACGGCTTTATCATCTTTACTTTTTGTTTTTTTTGTTGTTTTACTCTGTAATTTTAAATTTTTTTAAAGACAGACAGATTCTTTTTTTATAGAAAATAGGCAGTAAATACATATGAGGGCAATGAGCTTGAGAGTGGCCTAATTAACCACAGACGCAGCCCATAGACATCCACTAGTGGTTGCATTGTCGGCGCTTAATATTGTTATTGTTATTATAGTTAGCACAAAAATCTTTAGAAAGTGATTAATGATAAAATCTGATGGAGAAAAAAGCTTTTTGTTAAGAATTGTTTAATAGATCACAAGAATTCAGTTTTATGCTGAGTAGTCTGCTTATGAGGTGCCTATATCCAAACATGCTTCCAAAATAACCAAGATTTTACCATTTAATAATATTATTGTCTTTTTTGACTATTGTATTTAATCATGTATATTTTTTTATCAGCATTTCCTTTATTACTCCCTAAATCTAGTTTTTCTCTGGTTATAAGGGATCACTTCTCACCATTTAGGTCATCTTTTGTAAACTGTTTCATTTAAATAGCCTTTTTTTATTGCAGTGTTTTTAATAAAGTTTCTTTTTGTAAGTATAAGTAGCAATTCAACTAACATAGGGGAAAAATGTCTCTTGCTGAATGGTAGGATCCAGTAATAATAACAAATTATATGGTATGTTAACTTACTGTAGGATGTATAATAATGTTAGTTGCACTGTGTTTTATAAAGTTAATTCCAAAATAATTGATATAATGATACAGATAATAATAGAATACTTAACCAGTACCACATGACTTCTTATGAATCATTCTTATTTTTCCATTTGTTTCATTTATATTATATATACATACTACGAGTTGATAAGGATTTGTGCCCGAGTTATTATTAGATAGGTTGAATTTGTGTCAGTAAATATAAGTATAGCTGTTTACTTCATGTACTTATATTCACTACTTTCCTTTCCTTACTATCCTTTCTTATTGTATATAATTTATTTTACCTGTTTTTGTTCAATTTCATCTTGTAGAACAGAAACACGTCGTGTTAGTTGTTGATTTCTAAATGTAAGCGAATCTATTTCTAATTCCCCTTTACGCAAGCATTTCTCTTTCTCCTTTAACAACTCTCTCAATTCGTTTGACTTAGCTTGTTCATCTAGCACACCTTTTTTTAACACCTTTACGTGCACTCGCAACTGTAAAAGAAAAATTAGACTTAATTCATCGACTACATTGCATTGTATTCAAATAATTTTACCAAGCTTGCACCTTTGAATATTCTGCAGCTAATTTTTGATATTTTGTCTGGATATCACCAGAAGGCACTCCTTCCATGTCTGTCTGTCTGTCAAAAATAAACTATAACATTACGGAGTTTGTTGTTTGGATGAGCATAAATTTATTATCGCAGTGTTGATAAAGTAAAAAATTATCAAAAAAATAACACCCACTTTCTGAATTATATTTTAAGTAATCAGTAATCACAATTCATCGACGTCAACGATGTCATATGTCAGTCCAATTTTAAGTTTAAGAACTTTGCAGTCGAACTTGCCAATATCTGAATGAGATCACCAGATATTCATATTAAACTTATTTCACTATTTAAAGAGAAAAGTTTACTCTTCAGGAGAAATAAAAGTTTTACATGGAAGGTCTTAAATTATGCTGGTTCGCAAAATTTATGATTTAAAAACCGGCACGTAAATTTAAAGTCAACTAAAAAACTAACTAAATTTTTTGACAATATACCAAAAATACCTACATAGACTAACTATCAAATAAAATTATTGAAACTCTCACAGCAATAAGTAAAAGAATTTAAGTAAATAGATTTTTGAGATAAATTTTTATTGCATTTTTTGGTTAAATTATCCTTAACGAGATATAATACACAAAATTGGACAGCTTTACAAATCAATTTCAGCATCTATTTTAGCTTTTCTATGATATAATGTCAATATTATTTTGTGAACATCTGTGAGCCTTATTTTTATATAGCAACATTTTCTCTGTTGATGTGTCGTGAAATTGGTGATTGTCCGATCAAAAATATCAATATTTAGGATTTCATAAAAGAAATGCAATAAAAGTAAACACAATAATATCAAATTTGGACCAATATTTATACCTAATCATTTTACAATTAAGTTATGGATAACAGGTAAGGTTCTGACTTAACGAATAGCTTTGTATCGCAACATAGTCGGAACAAAGTAAACTGTGATGGAAATCTTTAAATTTTCCGCAGGAACATGGACTCAAGCAGCTCTATATGTATGGATAATTCTAATGATCACCCTAAGACTATTATCCACATTGATGTAGACTGTTTTTATGCTCAAGTGGAAATGTTGAGGAAACCAGAGCTGCTTTCACAACCCCTCGGAATTCAACAGAAGAATATCGTTGTAACTAGTAATTACGAGGCCAGAAAATATGGTATTCAGAAATGTATGCTAGTAAATGAGGCATTGAAGGCATGCCCAAATCTAAAGCTAATAAATGGTGAAGATTTACATGATTACAGAGCTGCTTCTAACAAAATATTCTCTCTTTTACAAAACTGGAAATGCCCTGTGGAAAAATTAGGAATGGATGAAAACTTTATTGATGTCACAAACTTGGTTCAAGAAAAAATAAAAAGTACAAATATTAATAATCTTACATTCACAGGCCATTTATACAGTGAACCTCAAGTGGATTGCCCTTGTGGTTGTCATATAAGACTGAAAATCGCATCACAAATAGCTAGTGAAATACGTCAAAAAATATTAGATGAATTAGGTTTTACTACTTGTGCAGGTATAGCACACAACAAACTACTTGCTAAGCTTGTATGTCCTTTACATAAACCAAATGATCAGACAATAGTGTGTGCTGAGCATGCATCTGACTTTATGGCTACTCTTCAAAGTGTTCGATCTATCCCTAGTATAGGGTCCAAGACCACAGAAACCCTAATTTCTCACAACATAATCTCAGTCAGTGATTTACAGCAAGTGTCACTTGATGTTTTGAAAAAACATTTTAGTAGTGACATGGCAGTAAGATTAAAAAACTTAAGTTTTGGAGAGGATAATACTCCAGTTAAGCAAACAGGCAGACCGCAGAGCATAGGTTTAGAAGATAGCTTTAAAACTGTAAGTGTTAGAAGTGAAGTTGAAGAAAAGTTTTTAGCACTATTACAAAGGCTACTAATATTGGTTAGGGAAGATGGTCGCATTCCAGTTTCGTTGAGAGTGACTTTAAGGAAAAAAGATGTTAAAAGGCTCAGCAGTCACAGAGAATCACGTCAATGTCAGATCTCACCATCCATTTTTACAATTAATGGTGGTATTGTAAGTGTGACTGAAGTAGGACAACAAAAACTGATGACAATCATTATGAGATTATTTACTAAACTTATTGACTTATCAAAACCATTCCATTTAACATTAGTTGGCTTGGCATTTACAAAATTTCAAGAACGAATGACTGGACGAAGTTCTATTGTTAATTACCTTATGAATGATTTATCTGTTCAGTCTGTTTTAAATATACAGAATGACTGTGAAACATCAGCTTCTTCCATGGACTATTCAGCAGTTTCTCCTAGTAGTAGTACCACAACAGATCTCTCAGATGGTGAAGTAGAGCCTTCTCCTAAAAAACCTAAAAAAGTAAACTGGATAGCAAAAAGAAGATGTCTATCGAGGGAAGATGTTGCTTCACCAAGTAAGCTCAAAGTAGGAGAACTAAGGTTGAATTCAAAAGAACTTGAAAAAGTTTCTGAACTAAGACTTAATTCTAGAGATCGTTCTTTAACTCCAAGAGCAAGCCCTGCAAAAGATAATTTGTCTGATACATCAGATACAATGAAAGATATAACTGAAGGTGTTAATTGTGAAGAATGTCCCAGTTATGTTGATAAGGAGGTATTTAATGCACTGCCAGAAGACATGCAACAAGAACTTAAGTCTATGTGGAAAAATCCCTCCAATTCAGAGCTGCCTAGAACAAGCACTCGAAATATAAGTAAATCAAAGCCCAACTCAATCTTGAAGTACTTTGTTCCACAGAAATAATATGAAGAATATTTTGCCTTGTAATTTAAGTGATAAGTGATGGTTTCTATTTTTTCAAATCATAAAGTTTATTAATCTGATCAAATACATGTTTACGTTATTTAAAAATTACTTTCATTTCAAACATAATAATAAAAATCAATAGCTTGTAACAGGGCATAATCATTTATTTTCTATATTTTTTACAGCTTCCATTGTCATAGAAGTTAACTCTGATAGCTTGTGCACATTATTCACATTAATGTTAAGGGAGTGTGCTAATTTAGTGTAGCACACAACATCAACATTTAATTGTAGTCTTATTTTATCACCATCTGTTATTCCAGCATTTTCATTGTTTTGTTGTGAGGATAATTCTCTGATCTGTTTCAGTCTTCTTAGTGAATCTTCTGTCTTTTGAACAGATGTAAGAACATCTTCCACAAATTTGCAATATCTGTAATGAAATAATTATAATAATTTAATTAAGTCTTAATTAAAAGAGAATATATAATTCCACTTTAAATAGCTACTTACGAATCTGTCATCGTATTAAAAAGGGATTCAAATATTTCAACTAAGAATGCATTATCCAGTCTTCCTTCAGAGTCATACCTAAATTCTTGAATTGTTTTAACAATTAAGTCAATATAATTGCAAGGCTTTTTAGGTACACTCCTATTTGTTTTCCGGTACAATCTTGGTATATCATTCACTTGCTTCAACTGCACATTTAAGTATTGAAATAATTCTTTGACTATGCAGCCTTTAATTATTGCTTTATTTTCATGGATAAGATTTTCAGAGGGTAATATACTTTGTTTTATTAGTGCTTCACTCTTTCTGTTACCTACTTTGCTTTCAACATTTTGTATAAATCTTGGCAATTTGTGAAGTAAAGTAATAGTGTCAACATATATATTTACACAATCTCTTATAAGACTTTTATTAACATTAGTTACCTCCACACTGCTTGACGAATGTGCCTGAAAGATATAAAAACAAAACTACATTTTTAGACCCTCTCAGCACACCTTAGTAGATGCAAGAAGCAGTTATGAATGGACACATTATGTTATTTACAGATCTTACTTGTGAACAGTATGATTTTATCCAAGAACTGTATCTTGATAAAAGTTGCAGGGATAACTTCCAAAACTTGTGGGATAATGCTTCAATAAAGATGCCTTCTGACCAACAATCTTGTAATGCCTTCCAACACTTAGTTGTTTCTTCTAGCACAAATTCACCATTGTCTTGTTGGACTGGATTTAATTTCAAACATGCTTCAAAGCCACCTACAATAATAGACTATTTTATAATTTTTTTGATTATAATGACATGTGAGTCACACAGAAACTATCAGATATTAAAGGATTTACCTGCTATTTCTTGAAATCGTATTTGAAAATAAACAGGAAGATTCCACCTACGTTGAAAACTTCTATATTCTGCTGTAGAGTGCATTAATTTTATAGTTTCTCCACAATGACAGTAATCTTCAAGCTTCTTAATAAAATACATACTTTCCATGTAACGCCTATAAAATAACTGTGGATTTCCAGGTGCAAATATAGATGCAAGATTAACCTCTAATCGGTTCTCAACTTCACACCAAAAACAGTTAACTAAAAATCTAAACTTCTGTGTTTGAAATGTTAACTTGGAATGTTCAGTAACTTTAAATAACAACATCAGTTTAGTGTCTAATAAAGATAGAATTTTCTCAAATATTCCTTGAAGACCATCTTTACTTTTTTGTAAAGAGGACTCACTAATCACTTCTTGTAACAATGGTGCCACTGCTTGCTTTCTTATTAACATTTCTGTTTCTGTAATCCTGTCTAATGATGTTAAAATCATCAATGTTTTCAGTAAGTTATCTTCATTTTCATCATTCCAAAATTGAAAGAGCAAATCATTTAATATCTGAATTAACCTGCCCCCAACTTCATTAAATTGTTTTTTATGTTGTGGTTTTATAACATTGTCACATTTTGATATTGAAAATTTTAATTGATTATATTCCATAGCTGCCCTATCCGCCAAAATTATTTGTTCTTGTTGTTTCTTGTCTGTGATATCCTGTAGTATATTTTCAAGAGAACTTAAGCAATTAATTGTTTGACTATAAAACTTTAGCAGTTGTTTCTTTTTCAATAATGCATGTCTTTTGTTTAACCACAATGACAATTCCTTCATAGCATCTTCTATACATTTTTTTACATCCTTAAAGAAAATCATCATGATAGACAAAATAAAGATTAATTGAAATATATAAGAATAGAATGACTTACATTAACTTCCTCATGTAAATGACCTAATGGGCCTTGAATTTTCATAATTGTTTTATCAAAACCAATTAATGTAGCACTTAGATTAACAAAGTTGGCGTAGTCCTTGTTTATAAGGTCAATCATAGCTAACCTGAGGACTTTTAGGTACACGCCCAAATCATCACGCATAGTTTCTAAGGAGGCCACATCTTGATGTTCAGCCAAGAATTTATCCACTGAAAAAGTGGTCTGTAATAAAAAGGCACAATATACAATACAACATACTGACTAAATTAACGTTGAAGCCGATAATTCTGATTGGTATGTAAAAAGTACCTTGACGAAATCATTTCGGTCAAAACACAATCCTCTTGGAGCTGGCGGTAGCGTAAACTCTATTATATCACCCTCCATATCATTAACATATAATATATTGCAATTAAGGCACCATTTTTTTATCAGGAACGGATTTATATGTTTATTAAAATCGTCCCTGTATTCGGCAATTTATAATCATGTTGACAGCACTGACGTAAGCTTGACACATCACCGGTCTACAGTCATTCAAATATTTCAGAATTCATACTTCCATAGAGTTCAAAGTCTCGGATTTTATTTAAAAAAAAAGTTGTAATTGTAAAAAAGAAATTACTGTAGAGGAGAGTCTCAACGGGGAATTTTAAAGTGTCTTTAATTTACTTCTAAATATGGTGGGATGTGTTGAGGACAACTCATAAGATTAGTAAAAAAATCGATGGTGTCAAATCTGACACCATCGATTTTTTCGAATTAATCAACCTTCTCCTAATCAGGAGGTTTATTAATTAAGGATTAAGGTTGATTAATTCCGTTACGGCAATTATATATCTCAATAATCTGACAATTTGAGCATGAGATTAAGAAATAAGTGAGTCTCGAAGTCGTCAAAAATATGACACCTCGACATATTCGAGCGCGTTTCAATTTCGAGAATCTGACGGTTTCCATAAGGCAATGTCAGGAGAAAAGGTGAAGCATGTAGCTGATAGCTGTATTTCCTACTCCGCGTCTGATGTCGCACTTTCTCAATCTCGCACTCTTTAGTACTGCCCCAAAATACCGCCATAATGGTATCTCAGCTCATTGCAATAGCGTAAATGCGGATATAATGTTTCTAAATTTCCATCGAACTACTAATAGTATCCCTCCATATCATTGTCATATTGTCTTATTATGCAGTAGGGTTATGACGTTAACTCGACCTTAACTCAATCTAACTGCTAGAGTATCTTCAAGATCACTTTTTGTTAGATACACAAAAACCTGGATGAGTTAATGCCACACCCAACATTTTATGGGACACTATAAAATAATAATTTTAAATGTCTGACACGGTCAGACATTATAACAAATAGCTTTTGTTTTTCAACCTTTTTTTACATCCCCTTCTTTCCAACGTCCAACAGTTTTCAACCCTTTTAATTATTTGTATCTTTAATATCTGATGGTTATCAGAAATATAATACGCGTACACACTGTAAATAACTATTAACAATATACTTTGTATAAAACTACTTGAAATATTTTCTTTTTTTTCTTTTAGAATGTAATCTTTAAAATCCAATAGGTCTTCATGGCTTCCTTCCTCCTTGAGGTCATTGTTTTCTCGCCTTTGTATTATTTCAAATTCGACTTTGTACTCTTTATATTTATTTTAGTGTCTGTGAAAGAAGGAAGGTATTTCTCCAACTGATGATTCTAGTCATCTTGTCAAACAACGGATTGGCATGTCCTGATGCATCTTGCTTAGCTTTAAAAAAATAAAATCTTGTAAAATTTCTTAGATTTCTTATAATAAAATACTTTTAATCAACTGTCTAACTATTACGGTTCATGACACAACTTAGCGACAAATTTACAGTCAGGTAGACGAATAAATATTAATAATTAATATAAGAACAATCATTTATCTCTAACAAACCCTTTGTGCGCTTATTAAACAATATTGTAGTACTCGTAGTGGATTATATCATATTAAATATTAGGAGAGGAAAACCACTACTTCGAATATAATACAATCATAATTATTAAGTAATTATTGTTTTAGTTTTATCGTTTGTAAGTAGCGAGTAATATAAAGACAATTTGTAGTCATTAAATGTTCAGATTATGTTTTATTTGGCATCGAAGACCTGTAATCAGCCCTACCTGAAATTGCCTTATTAAGCTAATTTTCTTTGTTATGAAAATTGAAGCTAATAATAATACTAAATGCCCCACAGGTATATAAGTTCTACGTACAAATATTTAAACTAAATGTACCGAGTAATAACGGTTCTGACACCTGATTAACAATATGACAAAACTAACAGAATTATTTCTAAATAGAGCCCAGCGTGCTATGAAATCACTAGGTGTTTGGGTTCCAAATGAGAACGAGAGAATTTATAGCAAAATTTATAAAATATTTATGCTTTCCTTGCAATACACATTCCTGTTATTTCAAATTATTTTTGTGTTCCAGGCATGGGGCGATTTGGAAACAGTGGCACAAGCTGTTTACTTATTGTTCACACAGGCTAGTTTGTGCTTTAAAATCACAGTTTTTCACGTAAATATTCAAAGCGTTAGGGAATTATTCCGGCAAATGAATAGCGAAGTGTTTCAGCCTACATGCATCGTACATGAACGGTAAAACTAACCAGAGAAAAACCTTAGCAACAATTTTTTTATATAATATCACTGTTGGCGAGAACATGGTTTTGTCAATCGCTCTAAAGACGCGTTATACGGGTATATTCAGTTTTCGTGGTCAATCATCCGAAATTTGTACAATTTAAATACACATTAGGGTAATGGACGAAAATACAACTTTATTTATATATTTCTAAGTGGGTATAGTTTAGACTTTAATCACACTAAAGTTTTTTCGTTTTAGAATACTGAAAATGCGGGCAAAAAATATTAAACAACTGCTGCTCTGCTTCATTATAGCGGCAGAGATGATTTGTTTGGCGTGGGGTGTAGGAGCCCTTCCATTGTTTCATAATGATTCAAGAAAATTTCCTTTTGTTATGTGGTGAGTGCTCATTTTCATAGTTTGTAGTAGAGAACAATAAAATAACATATAAAAAGAATACTATTTCTACTTCATCTTTTGCAACTAAAACATTCGCAACGGCTTCCCCATAGTTGATTTCAAACAAATAATATAAAATAATAATAATAAATATAATAAAACATACTAACTAGGTATTTTTATTCTTTTCACCTCAGGATGCCAGTGAAGACGGATTCTTCTCCACAATACGAAATCGGCTTCTTGTTTCAAGAACTAACAATTTGCACCAGCGCAATGATGTACTATGGGGTTGACAGTGTTGCAATTTCAATGGTAATATTTGCGTGTGCGCAGATGGAGGTCATTATGGAGAAGATTTTAAGTGTGAGTTGGCTTCTTGAGCACGTTCACGTACTGATATCGCGAAACGCAAATAAATGTCGGACTGATGACTGACTCTAGGTGAAATGATAAAATTCTTTTCGGAAAGCACAGAAATGTCGAGTCTCTCTTTCCGGGTTTTGGGTTATTAGATGTCACCAGTGGCTAGTAGCTGTTACCTGTTTCGTCAGCTTAAAGCGAGTCCATAGTGAAGGTGCCAATTATTTTATGACATGCTAATAATTAATTGCAGATTGAATCACTCAATGATATAGTTATAAAAAATGACACATCTCTAACGGAATACTACGACAAGGGAAATAGGACACTAATTGAATGTGTGAAACACCATCAAGCAGTTTTGAAGTAAGTATGCGCAGTTTTTTTTAGTTACCCTCAAATTTTAGTACATTGAAAAAATAAATACATTTTATTTAATTAAAAATGTAATTAAAAAATCCATCGCTGATTAAAGCTTTATTATTATATTTTATAGGTTCAAAGATTTAGTGGAGGATACATTTCACATTTATATGTTTTTTCAATTGACTGGCATCGTCGGTATTATAGTGATGAGTTCGTTTCGGATTATAGTAGTAAGTCTTTTTGATGATATTCATGTGAATATATACGATTTTTTCATTTTTAATATAAGGGCCAAATGGCAGGAGTCTCAGCTGATCTTGTGATATCGCCGCCCATAGACTCACCATGACGCAGTCTCGGGGTTTCTTGCACATTAAGTGGTATAGGTTGGGAAAAACTTCTATTGGCAGCCGGTACCAGCGGTAGTGTGCAAAACTTCGAACGAACATAAGGTGATGCGGATGGAACTTCATATTCTGTCCCGCTGTCCGATAATGGAATTCAAATACAATAATCATTTAAAATCCTGCAGGCATTTGAAGCCTTTTAAAATATATTAATGCAATTTCAGTTGGAAAAGGATAGTTTTCAGTTTGTTTCCACCATAATATATCTCATTGTGATGGTGAATCAGATTTACCTATGCTGTTGGAGTGGACATGAACTCACTGCTACTGTAAGTGATGAAAATAATAGATAAGCTCGAATAACTTTCATGTTTAGCACCAATGCCCCAAGGAATAAAATATCGATTTATGAATAAATCATTAATCATTAATAATATAAAATTGGTAAAATATTGGGAAATCAATTAAAAATGCATAACTCATGTCTTCAATGAAACCTCCGAAATGGGTTTCCTTTACCGAAAGGTTTATAGCTATTAAAAAAAATATCAACTATCTTTATATTATAATATTGAGAAAAAAATCATGAAATGATTGGATTGGATAAATGTAAAAATATCTGAAATATTACAATTTCAAATAGATTAGGATAGACTGACAAGGCAGGTAGGATCGGTGAGGGTGGGGCTGGGCTGGGATGTTCTGTCTGACCTGCCTGAACTTTTTTGGATCAGATTCAGAAAGGTCTGGAAACAGGCAGGTCAAATGCTCCCTTAATCGACGAGAATGTATGATCAACATGATGGGAGCAAAAGAAGTGAGAGAGGTATGCAAGTTGTCGTCTATAATCTCTGCCTACCCCAATGGGAAACGGGTGTGACATATAAACAATTTCATACTTGATTTTTGTAGAGTGAAAGGCTACACAAAGTGCTTTATACGAGTCTATGGTATGAGCAGGATTTGAAGTTTCAGCGTGCTTTGTGCTTCACGATGGCTCGGATGGAACGGCCATTGGTCCTTCGAGCTGGACACTATGTCAGTCTGTCGCGCCAAACATTTATTTCCGTAAGAAAAACAATTTACTTCATAATTTTAAAATGTTATTGATAATTTAAAGATATATTTTTAAGTAACCATCCTGTAAAGAGAACAGTAGGTTAATACATAACAGTAATTAATATCTCACCTTGAAATTTAACCGATCGACTCAATTAATTATTGTGCAAATTTTTGGAATTTAAATAAAGTTTTAACATGAATATTGTTGAAAAAAGTGGTAATTTAAAAAAAAATCAAAAATATGTGGAAATTGTTGTACATTTTATACTTTTGTAATTATTTCAGATACTTCGTATGTCGTATTCTTACATCGCGGTTCTAAATCAAACCGTGTAATTTGTAAGTATGAATATTGTAGTGAGGATTCGAAAATTAGCGATAACAATTAAAGTTGTACCTCGTAATTGTCGTTCATGAGTTTGTAAACAAAATCCATTAAGAGTTTTGAATTGTGCTAATTGTCTCCTACAGCGTGATTTATTTTGGTGAATGTTTTCTGTTTTCACTATTGGAGTTTCACATGCTAAGGAAAAGCAAAATAAATCGTTTTATGGATTACTTGTGTTTTTGTACCATACGTATATTCAGACTCGCATACACAGTATCTCGTACAATGTGTTCTAGAAAAAGTCATCATCCGTGATAATTTCAATCGCAACTATCAGGGTTTATGAGATACAGCCAGACGGACAGTAAAGTATGAGTAATAGGCTTCCATTTTTAACATTTTGTTACAAAACCCAAAAAAAGCTTAAAAATACACTTTCAAGATTAATACACTGAATGTCGTAAACAATTTGAACGGAGACTTGTACATTCATACTGTTTATGTAAGTATTAACCCATCAATACAAAGTTTGTTGCAAACTTTGACTTTTCGTACAATATAAAACATATACGCTAGATTTTCTTCGTATTTGTGATTTCAAAATGATAAGCAATACAAATATATTCTTGGGCCGACCACGATTTATTTTACACTACCTGGGGATGTGGTTACCACCAGAAAGATATATATTTCTACGAAATATTTACAAGTTACTCGTTATGCTCACACAATATTCTTTTATTCTTTTCGAATTTATTTATATAGCTTTCGTGTGGGGTAACATAGACGAAGTTTCTGAAGCGTCATATTTGCTTTTCACGCAGGCGTCGGTTTGCTATAAAGCAACCGTTTTCATAATGAATAAAAATAATTTAAAAGAGCTTATCAAGTTTATGGAGGTGGATATATTTGCGCCACAGACTTTGAGTCAGAAAAAGTAAGTTCTTTAAATTTGTGTCAACTTCTATTATATTTTAATAAATATTGCCTACAATAACGTTATCAAATGAAGCAAAGTTCATTCAAAGTTCGTTTACTTTTGTTACAGCATTTTATTTTTATTGAACCCTATTTCTTAACATTGTCGCTCCATATGAGA
Organism: Pontia daplidice; assembly: GCA_963693355.1. Taxonomy (NCBI): domain Eukaryota; kingdom Metazoa; phylum Arthropoda; class Insecta; order Lepidoptera; family Pieridae; genus Pontia; species Pontia daplidice. The sequence continues at coordinate 8,765,484 of CAVNZL010000138.1, read as the reverse complement.
AACTATGATAGTTTTTAGGTATTGAATATAAACTTATAAATATCCAACGTAATAATAAATGATAAAAAATATCTTCAATAAAAAGGTGCAATTCAAATCAAAACAATGCGTTCATTTTTTCATATTATGTTAACAGTATATTGTCAAACCAAGCAAGAAAAATAAGGAAACTCAGCGCAGTATTTTTGACGAGTGCAATCACGACTTGCACCCTGTGGGCTGTAATGCCTTTGTTTGATACGGCCGAAAAAAGGTTCTTTCCATTTAAAATTTGGTAAGCATAATAAGGTATAGGTTTTCCAATATTTATTATTATACCAATATGCATACATACATTCATATAAGTATAGCCTGTAGCTGAGACTTGTAGAGGGTTTAATTTCTTACCAGTTATAATAACATATTAATAATTATATTAATATAATATCATACAATAATATATATAATAAAATATATATTAACAAGATGATTAAACCTTTTTATGTATTTGCAATTTACTGATAATTATAAGCATTATTTTATTTAGGATGCCGGTAGACCCGGATACGAGTCCTCATTATGAAATCGGATACTTGTACCAAGTAATAAGCATTTATATCAGTGCATTATTGTTTTGTGCGGTGGACAGCACCACCCTTTCAATGATAATGTTTGCGTGTGCGGAACTTGAGATTATTACCAATAAAATACAAAAGGTAAAAAATAGAATATGTTTATTTCGCTGTATTTCTTTATCGTAGGTATAGGTGGCGCGTTATAAAATAAGCTGAGTACATCGTTCTATGATCATAGATGGCGTTGTACGTTTAAGATCAAATTATACAATCCGGTATCTTTGTGATCCTACCTTACCTTATATACATTACCTATGTTATTCTCAGTATCGCTTCTCGGCCTTTTGGCTAAGATCAAAGTGTAGTATCTGTTCTTTTCAGCTTAATATCTGAAAGTTCCCGCATAGCGGGACCAGTATATTAAACTGATTTTTGGAAACTGACGGGATGTTCGGGGCTCGCTCCACTCCTGTCACGGGTCGGCCCGGCATTGCAGTGCCGCCGGGATCGGCCCAATAAAATACATATGACTTTCTATTAATGATCTAAGGATATAAGGATCTTACATTAGTAAATTGCTGTGTAGTTATATACATATATAAAAAACCCGAAACAAAATATAAAAACATTTATGAAATCTAAGCGATACTGTTACACTACTGTGAAAGCAGCAACCAATCCCTTTATTATAATTGATTAATATTGAAGAAATTTTGCCCAATTTTATGTCTATCTTCCTAGAATCCAACCACTAGAGATACCGATACCACGCTTTATTAAGGTAAGTACGGTTTCCGCGTGCTCTGTTTAGGAATTCGGAACGCCTAGTCGTTGCTGCGAAGCAACGCGTCACTCTGGGGGTGACACCTCTTTACCGCACAGAGGTTCAACTCGCATGTCAGCACTAATCGTCGGTCGTTTTTAGTACGGCGTTTTCAAAAGATAATGCACGCGGCCGGCTTCGCTATATTTGACGGCAAGAATGAATAAATCAGCGTGTCTTGAAAAGTTTGTCATAATGAAAACAGATTAGATTGATTCAATTTATGAATTTCACCGGCAGTCTGTAGTTGAGATAAGCACACTAATTCATTATCGAATTTACTATTTACGAGATGCAGTTGGACGACAATTTCAACGTATGAACTGAACCTTCTTAAAACTTGAATTCCGTCTAAGTTTGTCGGATGTTATTGCGAATGCTGTGTGTCGAACGCTCGAATCGATTACCTGCGTACATGTTCGCGTGGGTCCGATAATATCTATATGTTTATCAATTAGGTGGACATGTTCCCGACTACGCATAACAAAGGAAGCGCTATCCGTAGCATCTTAAAAAAGATTGATTCACGCTGTGTCTTTTTAATACGTGTTGCGCGTATTGTCGTGAATTAGGTGAAAGCTCTTTACCCTCGTTAAGGTTCAAATAATATGTTCAGATTTACTAATTCTTGTAATATACTGCTTATTTCATGTTAAAATAATACCATTTTCCAGCTAAACAAAAGATTGGGAAACGATCTGTATCATCGAACTTCAGAATTGTTTATAGTAAATTATCTGATACCATTAGTCTGTAGTAAGTTATTACACTATTTGTCCAATATCACTTTATATTAAGGCGAGTAGATCGACGGCAAATATGACGTAAAATAACCCTTTTCAAACTAGAATGTTCTTACAATTTCTAGGATGTATTGATCTGTTTGTCAACTCGTGATAAAACGCAACGAACAAAGCGGAACGTCTTGCAAATTCATACTTCGGATGTATATTTCTCTAAATAATTTGACACATATTTATTAAAAATATCTTGGATTTATAAAGGTTTATAACGCCTTGTTTTTCAGACTGAACCAAGTAGCGTGCAATTTTATTCAATGTTAAATTATATGCTAACAATACTGTCACAGTTATTCTTGTATTGTTGGTGTGGCAACGAATTGACTACTATGGTATGCTTACATAATAGCTAACTCTTTATTAAGTAAACGCATTGACGCAATAATATAGACATTAGACATATTTATCTTCCCACGACCCAACAAAAGTGACGACCTAAATTAATTAATCAATTTATCATTTTTGGACGCAAGTAAAATGGGTCATCTTATAATATATGAGCCGATCGAAGCGTGCTGTAAACTTCTACTAATAACTTCCATATCGCAACCCACAAATACTAAAATACCGTTGACCGTGCCCGAAATCGAACCAGGGACCCTCCATTCGGTAGGCCCCCATGACCATTGCGCAGACGGTCTTACGGAAGTCTTTATATTCTATATTTATGCAGTCTAGTGGATAATTTTTCCTTTATGAAACCATATTTTCAGAGCCAAAATCTTCGCGAGTCTTTATATTTATGTCCATGGTATGCACAGAATAATCAATTTCGTCGCTCGCTGATTATTGCCATGGAGAGGATGAAGCGGCCCATTATATTCAAAGCTGGCCATTACATACCTCTTTCAAGACCTACTTTTGTATCCGTGAGTAGTTTATGCCATTAAAATAATAAAACTTGCAGTTTTAGGCCTGTCATGTTTTCTAACCGCGCCTGTGAACAAGTGGAACTTATGTATGCAAGCTGTTGCTATTATGGTAAAGGAAATCATTGTAGGGAAACCAGAGTAAGACCCTAAATAGGTGGCGGTAAGCTCTTTTAAGCCTGCTCGTTGCCCCTTATCTCTTAATTACATACGTTTTAGGCGTCTAGAAGGCTGAACATCTGTCTGACAGACTTCTGTCTGACTACTTTTAGTTTCCTGATTCCTGTACTTTCTGTTTCAGATTTTGCGTTCATCGTATTCATACTTCGCCGTTTTGAACCAGGCAAAGAACAAATTGTAAAACAAAACGCAACAGACATTTACAAACACCCTCTTTCAATAAAACACAAAAGCACAAATTGTTCGTTTATTAATCAATAAACGGTGTATCACATACGCGTAGTGTATATTATAAGACATTAGGCGAGTGTTTAAAAGTTACGAAAAATTATGAAAAATACACATATCTCTCAACAATTAAGACAATTAGCAGCTTAAGATTAGAGATTAAGTCAAGATATAAATTCGTGCGTTAAATTAAAATATTGTTAGAGCAAGAGCATCGATTAAATAACAACCATTCTTGGAATAACTTCGAAGATTCGCATCTTGAAACATTGTATAGATTTAATGTGGTCATTGTGGAGTATGATTTCTCACAGCCACTGTCGATTCGTACACGTTTCAATGAACAAGACTTTGTAAACGCTTTTCACAATTCTTTACAAATACGTACACACGTTATAAGAGTTAATTCAAGCAACAATCAGTCGAATTATTTATATTAAGGGTCACAACACTGGCGCGGGCATATCTATAAAAGCGTGTTAAACAAAATGATACTGATAACATTTTGCTGCGTTTAAACTAGAATTCGTTTAGACTAATCCACATCGAGAGCGTTTTTAAATATGTCAGCGTCAGTTGCAGGCACTCGAAACAAACGATTCTTATTCATTATTCAAATTTAGAATAGCTGATTCAATTATCGAAATCCAGTTCTTAGCTTAGAAAGGAAAATTAACGAGTAATTTTTTAAGATATAAACCAATGGAATTAAATAAAATATCCATATTTATCCGCATATACCTTGAAGTGGTATAATTAAGCATAATTTCAGTAATAAGGCAATGATTTATAATCTATATCACAGCAAGTAAGATATAGATATAGACAAATCCAATTTTCGTTAAATTATAAACATCCAGCAGGTATTGCGTCTATGTTCGTTTTTCGAACCGCAATTTCACAATATCAATGTAAGTTTGAAAGCGAGATGCAATTTATACAATTTTTATATTACAAATTAGAAAATTCATACATAAAACGAGCCTATTAAAATATTTCATTTATACAGACAGTAATAGACTATTTTGATCTCTGACATTTTCATTTTCTTTATGGAAACTGGCTGGTTGAAAATTTATCATCACTTGGAGTTATGTAAAAAAATCAGTACAGAAATATTAACTAGCCTTCATGTCTTTTGTTAACGATGTCCTTTGTACACACTTAAGGTTTAAATGTAACATAATTTTACGAACTTTACTTAGCATAAATTAATTTACAATAAAAATGGCAATAAAATTACACAAATATCATACAAAATTCACAACAATTCGGAATAAAAAATTCGAATAATAACCACAACCAATATTAAAAACCATTTCTCGCATTACTAGGAGAACATAGACATAGAGAATGTACTGAGCCACAGTGAAGGCAGAATTTTTACATCTCTTTCTTGTAAACAATAGTAGAAAGAGGCGGCATGATGTTTTATTTAAATCTTTATTACGACCACGGACCAAATGAACCACCCAGTACATTTTCCACATCATGCCGAATATATTAAACATATTTCTCATAAGAGTTGTAAAAAAGTGTGCATATTAAATTTGGTATTATAGAATAATTGATATTGACTTGGGAAGTCGAAAGTTCTACGAGTCCCAATAGTGATAGTTTTTTTTGTTTCACGACACAATAAACTATTTGTTCCATGAGCAAATCATTACTTAAAACATCTATCTACGCGTATGAAGGTTACTTTAACTATAAAGCTAACTACGGTACAGAATTGGATTAAGACTACTTACTTCGGTTATTTTATATGGAATTACTGTGCGCTTTATGAAATAAGTAAGTGATATAAGTAATTCTTCGCCTTTAATAGAATAAAGTTTTGAATAATAGAACGGCACCGTAATGGTGACGGTAAAGTTTGCAATAAAGCGCACACCATCCCATATAAAGCTACAAGTATTTTGGCTTAAGTATTGGCTACAGATTAAAATTATACATTTTCATCAACAATCTACAAACGCATATATAACAAATTTGGAACACTACATACCGGTAAAATGGTAACTAAAACATTTCCAATCGTATTTACCAAGGCTAAAAAATTACCTTAAAATCGATTAATGAGGTGTAAAGGTTCTGTTTGGTATGGTAAATATGCTGGCCGAAAAAAATTTTTTTTTAAATATTTAGAATCGTTAGAATTCAAATATGGAATGGAATGCATAGTGTCGTTTTCTAATTTCAACAAAGCTACACCGCCCTAATGGCACATAATAGTACTTCAACGGTATCATTACAAAATTTATTATATGAAAATATATCATTACACTGAAATGCTTCGTTTGGCTATCGGTAATTCTATGTTTTTTGTATTCATAAGAGATGCAGCATAGTATAGAAATAAAATACAAAAGGGCCGGCTATGACACAAATTAATTAATAATATATTAAATAATGGTTAACTATAAAAACTAAAATCCCTGAAAACTAATTGCCTGGGCATTTGTTAATAAATTATAATGAATTTAACAACAATAACAAAATTATAATACTCTAAACTAGGCAATAACTAAGCGTGAACAGAGATAGCTAAAGCCATAATTCCAAAGAAATTAGCACAAGAATTTCGTTTTTTTTCTAAAACCAAGCATGTAATTCCTTATAACATATTGTAACAATAATTATATTGTGTTCCATATATACTAAACTAGTTCCAAAGTTAATTCTGGAAGAAAATCTTCTAATTTATTTTGGCTAATTCATCATATAAAAGCATTTAATAATTACTTTTACTAGCCAATCCCGGGTGAAAAATTTCACCATTTTTGAGTCATTATATTATAACAATACTATTGATTTATTAAAAGCATATATCTAAAGAAATTTATGAAAGCAAAAACTACCGAAAAGTTCATCACTATAGAATTAATTTAAAGCGATATTTAAATTATATATTCAAATTATACAACATATCATCCAATTCTTATATAAAATTCATTTATTGTGCGTTAAATAATTCATTAAAATCATTCAATTATAATGTCGTCTCTTTTTAACTTATGCGATGTATTATTGTTAGAGCGAGAGTGGCATACTTCTAACATGATAGAAAATTTCGGGAATTGCCAAAGACGAAGGATTAAAGGGAAATTTCTATAACCTAGAAGGGATTCAATGACATCCTTTTGGACGGGATAATAATATAACCCGACTGAATAGAAAAGTTGTACACAACAAAAGCATCTACAACATTCAAAGCGACTTCTTCATTCAGCCGTATTACATCTTAGGAGCTATCCTATTAACTACATTGAGTTGGTATGGCCATCTGGCTGATTTAACTTCGAGACTTGACTAGACCAGTTAAAATTAAACTTTACAATTCTAAAATAATAACCAAATGTTAAAACAATGTTTGTTATTACTGGAATTGATGCGATGCATTTGAGCGACAAAATCAATTTAATCTAAGATTTACATAAAAATGCCATCTTCTCATTCATTAACCACATTAATCCAACGATTCTCATATACCTCACCATCCTTGTATAAAATTGTACCTGTAACAAGAAAAGTCTAATTAATCTTAAATTCCCGGATTAACTTTATATATACAATACATACATACTTTATATTAATTACAATCTTAATATAAATAAATCTCCTGTCACGATGGACTCTCTAAACTAATTAACCGATTTTAAATTAAATTGGCAGACCGTGAGCAGTCTGGTCCAACTAAATAGATAGGATAGCTTAGATCTTTAATTATAGTCGCAATTTTATTTTATTGTAAATTATTTGTGTATAATTAATTTACAGTCACAATTATCTGTTAACTCAAAAAGATTCTAAAGATTCGATACTTTAGACTGGATTGTGTAAGTAATCAAAGATGACTGCTATGGTAAACCGACAAACGTGTCATATAAAGATTAATTTATTAACCTAAATCAAGCATACTTTTATTGTTAAAACGCTCTATTTTAAGTATATCCCCGCACACTTAAAACTGATAATTATTTTTATTGAACAAAAAAAATTATTGCTAGAAATCACATTTATGGAAAACAACGTTTGGGGTCAGTAGTCTATATATCAATACAGTTATATCTTATAACAGTAAATATATTATTGCGAACCTCTAGGGATTTATAAGCTCCTGGTACCTGTATAACAGTGAGTGCAACTCATACGCCAAGCTCGCCGTACTGCACGGACCATTTCTCGTAAGCAACGAGACTGTGCGGCGATACCGACGGCCGAATTCGCTTCAACGCATCCATAAAGTCCTGGTACATTATGTTCCGAACCAGGGACAAATCGAGGCATTTCACCTCTTCTGGATCTAGTTCTGTAAAATTAAGAAAAAATATCATCTTAGTTGCTTAGGAGACAAGAACTTGGACTAATTATTAAAATTCTATGTTGTCTTGTTAAAACAGCTAGTAAAGCTTGAGTTGTTTACAAAATGGAACATTAATTCTAGTTCTCTATAAAACTTTTGAGAGAATTATAAAATTGTCTTATATTAATTATAAAGAGAAATGCTATGTTTATGGTTCGCACAAAACCTACTATTTTAAATTATATCACCACTTGAATCCTCACTAGATGTATACATATTCAAAAAAGTAATAATAAAAATCATATAAAAAAAAAAAAAAAAAAAAAAAAAAAAAAAAAAACCCCCAAAAACCAATTTAACCCCCCCAAAGGGAAAAAAAAAAAAAAAAAAAAACAAAAAATTTCCCCCCCCTAAAAACCCCTATTTTTATTTATTAATTGAAAATTGCAACACATGATGCAAACACGTGCCGGACGCTAAATAATATAAAATGGTTACCTCTAATCGGTCCAAGCGCCGCATCCCTACAGAGAGCAGTCAGATCGCTGCCCGAATAGCCATCTGTTAGAGCAGCGAGTCTCGCCAATTCATCGTCACTGATGGACGCGGCCGCTGAACCGCGCGAGAGCACGCGACGCAACAGAGCGCCACGCGTACGCGCGTCCGGCAACGTCACGTACACGCGTTTGGGAAATCGTCTGAAACGGTAATTTAGTATCATAAGTTGGTAATGAGCAATAAGGATACCTAAGTTAAACTTTCTGTTGTAGCTATAGCAGTACTAAAACAATAAAATATAATGTATATATCTAACATGATTTTCTCCTATTTGCTCGAATCTAGCTGTTTTTTTTAAAAGCCTACTTAAAGCTGTTATTGTTATATACCTACCAAGTTGGCGCAATAGACAAAACGCCGGACTGTCGAACAAAGGGTCCAATTTGTGGTCTGGGCGTTACGTATCTATTAAAATATTTATCAGTTGTGTTAGCGTAACATAACCATATGTTACCATAACTCCATTTTACCTTAGCCCTAACAGTGTGTAAAACTGCATCCCTATAATATTACCTCAAAGCAGCCTCATCCAACTCTTGAGGGCGATTAGTGGCGGCCATAACAATGAGTCTGTCTGCCCCCGCAGCAGGTAAACCGTCAAACTCAACCAAGAACTCAGTTTTAAGTCGCCGTGACGCCTCGTGCTCGCCTGTTGACCGCTCGCATAACAACGAATCAACTTCGTCCACAAATATTATTGAGGGCTAAAACAATAAAGATATTTTTACATTATCTTACATTTATCTTGATGAAATTATAGACATATTTTGAATTAATCTATCCCTTGGACAAGATGCGCCCAGATATAGCTCATCACCTCAAGACTGGAAACCGGCACTCCACCATTGATATTCACATATTAAGATTCAAGAAGGGATCTTAGATATATATACGTACGTACGTTAGATATACGCGACTTTTATGACCTTTGAATTACATACAAGGTGTTTTATACTATATATGAGAACTCAGATAATCAACACACATAAATATTAAACTATTTAATGAACGCCATTTAGTTCTCTCGAGTCTAAATAGTCTTTTGTTTTATACAATACTAGCGACCCGCCCCGGCTTCGCACGGGTGCAATCCTGATACTAAATACACTACAGAAAAATAAAAAATAAAATAAAAAATAAATGATAAAAAGTAAAGAAAAATAAAAAATTATTGGTTATCCATAAGAGATATAGACATATACCATCATGGACTTTTCTGTAGACCTTTTCAATGTGTACAATACTTAGTACAATATTTTGATAAAACTCGTAGGGTTGCTTTTAAATGGAAAAAAAATATTTACGACATATTAGAAACCTCAAAAATACAACAGTACTTCTCTACTATTTAATGGATGTTATTATACATATAAAACTTCCTCTTGAATCACTCTATCTATTAAAAAAAACCGCATCAAAATCCGTTGAACCGTTTCAAAGATTTAAGGGACAGAGAAAGCGACTTTGTTTTAAACTATGTAGTGGTTATAGGGTAAGAAAAATATGAAATATATTTATACCTGCAGCTCTCGAGCGACTTGAAAGAGCGCTCGCACCATTTTCTCTCCGTCACCAACGTACTTGCTTGTTAGCGTGGCGGCGGATATTGAGAAGAACGTTGCCGAACATTCAGCCGCTACGCACCTGGCTAATAGCGTCTTACCTGAAATATTGAGTGATTCTTAATACATCAACCTTAGTAATTCTATTATCGTTTGCCAAAAAATGGGAATAGAATGTTTCTCCTGACTTTGCCCACCAAAGAATGTTAATTGTGTAAAAAAGAAATCGTTTATCTCATTTCTCCCCTGCTGTTTCTTACACAACGCAAGAATGTGTTCTTGGGTTAATTTTATAGCCTTGTTATATTTTGTAAAAAAATCTGTTAATATTATAGAGCTTTTGAGCATTATTTAAGTACGCGTTTGAGTTTTTTACCATTTCCTGGCGGTCCAAATAATAACAGCCCTTTAGCCGGAGACCGCAAACCGGTAAACAATTCTGGCCTTAACGAGGGCAGAACCACCATTTCTTGTAACGCTTGCTTCGCGGCCTGCAATTTAATTAAGATTATCTTTTTAACTCAATAATTAAAACGTATACAAAAACCCAACGAAGCCTAAAATAGCTACCGAGTTTGTTTGAAGCGTAAAATCCTTAATTCGAATATTTTTAAATACGGACAAAGTTTTAAGTAAATACTTTTTACTATGTGTGTGCAATGAACTCACATCCTGTCCCGCGATATCCTCCCAGTGCACCTTAGGTCCACCTTCCACAATTTCGTCCAGTATAATTTGGACCAGCTTAGGATCGACACCTCGTACCGACAGCGACGACTGCGGGGTTCTACTTCTAGTGGGCGTGCCGCGCTGCGAGCCGCCACCAACTGCTTTTCTAACTGGTGACCCATTCGCCGGTACCTGATACGCGCCCTGATCATGAGCGAATGATATGATTGGTTAATGAATGATGATGCATGACAAGAAAACTTCGTAAATGACAATCGAGATGCACGTATACTTTAACAGTGTGGACTATTAGTTGAATTTTCATTAAACACAGCAAGAAGTATAACGATCACTGCTGTTAAGTTGTTGAAGAAGCTAAGTTCCCTAACTTTGAGCTACCATCGCTTCTATTTCGTATATTTTTACATTTGTGCATAGTCTGGAGTCGAATAAGCTGAGTGCAGTAGCAGTAGTTTGAGTGGATCCACTCAACCAACTGGTTATTCATTTATTCATTATTACATAAATTAAAATAGCATCAGTGACCACGTGATTGTTTGTAACATATGCAAACATCTCGTAAATCGTCACAAGGCTGATATATAAGACTAGGCGTTTATGTATATAAGACTATGCACTGTTGTTTATCCTATGACAATTCATCTACGATTTCATTATCAATACGTCAGTAAACCGCAATCTTTACATGTTAGCAAAACATTGAGAACCTATAAAACTCCGCTAAACACGCAACGTCATGTGAAGCTAGTCAAATTTTCTGGAAAATTAAGTCCAGGCGGTCAATAAAAGAGTGCAGGGCGTGGCGTGTGCGTTAAAGTAAAAATGTTCTTATTGATTTATGGCTGAATTGTTTTACTGATACTTGTTAAATACAGTTATAAGCATCTGGCGACTTAAAGGACAAAAAATATAACTATTAGAGTAGAAGAACCATAAAAGGTACAGCTGTGTGTAGATCACCTGCCGGTTGAAGGCTGGTCACCATATAAAGCTGACCTAGGACTTTATGTATTTACGTAGCAATGAAACGAATTGTCGGAAAACGGAACGGAAAAACACTTATATGATGAAAATAAACTCAGACGTTTGTCTAGTACAAATACTTAATAATAATAGTAATTTTAAATGCCCCCAACACAGGGTATCCTAGTGGGGGAGCTAGGGATCTTAGTTTTACTAACTTTGTACTTTTTTGAATCTAATAAAGAAATTTATTTATTATTATTTATTAAAAAAAACATTTTACATTTATATCTCAGTCCAGGCTCCTGATCTGGTGAGAAAAAGACTATTATCATCAACAATAACGTAATATCAAAAGCAAAATCAATAAATCAATTAGCTCACAATTAACTAGATATTTTCCATTTCAAATAATTCAAAAGTTCCAAGTCTTCGCTTGCACTCACAGATAATTGTCGTTTGACAGCCGGCGGTGTGGAAGTCGGTTTCATTGGGTACCGGCTGTAGCCGCTGTTGGAGCTATTCGGCTGCGACGCTGACCTGCCCATAGACCGCGGCAGTGTTTGGGACTTCATCAGGGGCCCGCCCATTCCGCTTTGTGTCCTTCTGCTTGCCGTTGTTAGCTTACGACCGGCCACTAAAAACAAATATAGAAGTTAAATTCGATTCCGGTGAAAAAACGTTTCATAGTACATTAAGTGGTTTACACATCCGATATGTCGCCCTTGCCGTTTAAAGATTCGTCTCTGTATCTCAAATTGCATACAAAATTTTGATTGCAGTAAAGGTATTTTTTTTTCAAACTAAAATATGTTTAATATACAATTCCAAAGTATAAATGTAGATTGAATTGCTCAAACGTCTAGGTGGATTTCAATTTGTGAGACCCTAATTAGTATTCAACATAAATGCAGCATTCATTAGTAATTTACTTTCTTTGTCTCCATTGTATGTTTATTAAAACTTTTATAAAATTATCATAACTGTAATGTCCTAGATCCGCATTTTATGAAAAGGCTACATTTTAAAATGTTATCATATAATGAATTGGTGAATCCAACTGTGTGTAGGTAAAGCACAGTGCGTAATATAAGGCCCTGGGTTCGATGGCCGGAGAAACTATAATTGTTTGTGTCGAAAATAGAAGGTTGAATATTGGCTATAAAAATTATGAGACTTCACACTAAGGAATTTCACTTGTTACTTGAAATACATTGATATAAAGGTGAATTCTATGCTTCATATTATAAAACTAAATACTCTTGCTACTAAGGTTACATAGATTATAGGTGAACCTCGACATCTGCAATTTTGAAAACATTGTAATCATTTGAAGTTGGTTAAAAAGTCCATCTACAACGAGGTACGGTGGTCTATTGCATGGTTTAATTGTTGCGACGAATCGATTAATTTTCAATAAATATTTTGTTTGATTAAAAATAACCGTATATTTCGTCTGTCATCGCAAAAATTAAAAAAATTTATAATATCTCATTTGACGTAATTCTTTCATTAATCCACACCTTTATGTCCAATTTTATACCTTCTATGCCAACCAGGAATAATTATACTTTCCTGTGTATAGAAGCTAGTACCTAAAAGTTGCACTGTAAGCTTTAAAGTAATAGAGCAAGCTGATTTGTGCATCCGATATTTGGAGAAGCTAAATATTTATCATCTCCCACACTGCGTAGGTGTATTAATTGTCACTTAACAACCACTTTCGTACGATTACAAAACTGGGTCATCATATATTGACATACTTTAATTTTATCAACACAAAGTCCTATAAACTGGGAACTGCTACTATATAAAAAAAATGTAATCTGATAACATGAGCATAGATAGATACATACAATAATAATTCTTAATCATGGACGAGTACGAGTAGGCGTTAGTCCAAAGCAGCTAGTAATACCTGTTGTGGGTGGCAGGTAGAGCTCCGGACATGTTATGCTACATATTGTACGAAATAAATTCGCCTCGGGTATAATAGCTGGCTATCCTTTTGCGCACGAACGGTACATCATGAGTATGAACTAAGATAATGCCTGGTACGGCTCCATTTCTTTTGAAATTGTACTGCTATAGATCTACTATGTAAATGAAATCCCAAGTATCAATCCGAGCCCGAGGAATTAAATATCACTTAATATTGCTGACATAATCTTAATATATATAAATCTCCTGTCACGATGTTTGTCCGCGATGGACTCCTAAACTACTTAACCGATTTTAAATTGGCACACCGTGAGCAGTCTGGTCCAACTTAAGAGATAGGGTAGCTTAGATCTTTAATTATAGTCAAAATTTTATTTTATTGCAAATTATTTGTCTATAATTAATTGACAGTCACAATTATCCGTTAACTCCAAAAGAATCTAAAAGATGTCGATGCTTTTCTGTATTAAGTAAGTAATTAATAGATGGCATTGCTATTGTGAACCGACAAACATGTCATGTAAAGTTTAATTTATTAACCTAAATAAAGCATACTTTTATTGTTTAAAACGTTTGCGATTATAAATATATCTCCGCACACTTAAAGCTGGTAATTATTTTTATTGAACTAGAAATCACAAAGTCAATTATGGCAAAACAACGTTTGCCGGATCAGCCAGTAGTCTATATAATGCGTATAGTTTAACAAATCGAATTCAAAACGAAAAAAAAAGACGACATGAGAGACGACAAGCGTTATGTACAGTGTCTACTCAAACAAAGTGATTTTCAGCCTCCGGCTATAATACGGCTGAGTACTCATCTGCAGGAAACTCTCCAATAATAAGGCTTTGTCTGAAGTACTTTAATCTTTCCCCAGACACAAAGGGATAAATAGGTATGAATATAAAATCAATATGTATGAATATAAAATCCACTACACTCAATGTTTTTCATTGAGAGTAAAATTCCGGTAAAGATTATTTTAATTGTAAATTTTTATGTTAAATATCATAAATGTTTGTTTGTTTGTTTGTAAATTAATAAAGTTAATAAAGTAATGACGCAATCGCTCATTTAAAATGGAAATAACCAAGTGAATAGGTAACTTTTCTTATAACCACCAATTCCCACGTAAATAAATCATACATAATCTCATTTAAAAATTTCAATATCACATTAAACTAACTGTAAAACTATCTCTATAAAGATGTATCGCAGCAAAAAGATAATACTGTAATTTCAATGTAGTCTTTTCCGTTCACCAAAATACTATAATAGCAGCGTTGCGAGGAAACCGCAATATTTATATTAAAAAAGAAGCATAAAGAGCTTTCACGTCGGCCGCAATGAGTGCCTACTCCATTTCAAGGGAATGAGGCCAGCTCAAATCCCAACATTCTAGTTGTTTGTTGGGCCTTTTTCAGACATACTAGATGTTTTGTGTTGCGTCATTCTAAGCATTCGTTTGTTCTCGCTTTTAGATTCAACAAAAATCATGATATTAAATGTACTTTTATTGTGATAAGGTGCGAAACATTTATGTGTCTGATAAGTAAGACCTCATGTTCAAAGTTATTTCTTTAACCACTAGTCTCACAACGTATATTGAAAATCGTTTCGTGTATGAAAACGATTTAACTCGGTGGAAGCATACATAGGAAGTTTCTTGTTTGTGTATTACGTTTCAAAGTTCTCTCTAATTAACAATATGTTGAAATTCATTATGAAACCCAACGAGATTTAATTGAGCTGAAGCTGTGTGGCATAAAAAAATCTCTATCATAATTAATCACGGTGCGTCAACGCATTGCAGTTCGCAAATAGATAAAACAAACTGTGTGACCCAGCAGTAATGAATTATATAATTTAGAACTCTTTAAGAATTTCAATGGAGAACAACAGGATGTGACATTGGTGATAGTGTATTTCTTATGTCATAGTTACCACCTATTGGCCAAATTACCAAAAAACACAAATTAATAACAAACTTTAATAAGGATACTTAATGTATATATATTATAAATCGTAACGAATGAGGAAACACGTCGAGACCCATCTGAAATCACGACTTATCTATTAAACAATTAATTTATTCCCAAGACTTAACCGTCTACCAGTAGAATATATAGGACGATAGTTAAGACAAAATTTCGCTGAATAATAAATTTGCCGTACATTATTTTCCCTAAATACAAAAAAAAATCGTGCGCGAGCTCGTCTCCGTTACCCGGTTTTTTGTTTGGCCCGCGTAAAAAAATAACTTAAGAAATTTCGCAAAAAGGTGTCAGGTTAAGGTCAAAGTATAATGTATGCACACACGAAAGCAATAAAAGTAGGTCGTTTACCTTAAAGTTTAAGCTGTCAAGCTGAAAGATTAAAAAGTACCTTGTAATAAGGCATTTTGTAATTAAGATCAAGTTACAAATTAACACTTGATATAAATCCAATTATGTTAAAAGTCTTATATAAAAAGAAATATTTACGATACTATTAAATCGATATACATTGACATATGTATTTATATTTTACCCGATAAATTCATTTTTTTCACTGCGTTCATATTTTATTTTTTGTGAGTGCATTTTGTCTTATACTTTGTATTAATTTCATCAACCTTTCGCTCGATCATTTATTAAACAATACAATAATCATCGATGATTCTCACCTCATCTTAACGTTAATGTGCTACGCCCAATCCGACTTATACGACTAGTATATCTAGAAAACAAGTTTCGCTCAAAATCGAACCTAGGACATGCCATGCAAGGTTGTCTAAAGTTAAATTTAACACAAAAAATATTACACATTTTATACATTAATGGAAGTAAAAGACGCTTAATTTACTAAAATAAATAAAATGTCTAGCCATTTTAATCAAACTCGAGAATTGCAGACACATAGGTTCGTTGTACTGTAACAGAAATGTAAGCATATTTTATGAAAAATACTTTTTCTATTGTTCTTCAAACGTTCACGTAAGTTTAAGTAAATTATCTTTGTTTGCAAATCATTTGAAAGTTCCTACCTATATTTTTGTAATTATTCAAGAAATATTTTATTACTATGACTTTATAATTAGATACTTAATTTAATAAAATATTTTAATAAATATGAAGTACATAGATGTATTTCATAATTAATTTTGTTGGATTAATAACATATCTCTAATCTATCTGATGTCTCTATTAAAAAATATTAAAGCATCAAACTGCTTCGACGCGATCTTGACATAGCATAGTATATAGCATAGTATGAGATCGATAAACGTCTGTATTCTGATGCCGCTGACCTTAGCCATAATAACATAAACAATTCGCTTCATTTCAATATTCTATTCGGATAAAAGCCCGCAAATTGCTTATCCACTTGAATTGGAACCGTTAATTAAAAGGTTAATATTTTTTTGGAATCGATAAATTTAAGTATATTTTTAGGTCATTAGTAACCTACAACGGTTACTAATATGCATTATCTATTGAAAACGAATCTTGTCATTTCATCACGCGTGAACGGAACATTTTCGCTAATTCATTTGCGTTTTAGAAACTTTGAAAAAAAAATCCTAAGGACAATATGAAATTGTTGTATTATATATACATACATTTAGCCACCATTTACATTATGGCTTTGTTTAATAGAAACCTTGCATCAGGTAAATATTGTCATCTGTCAGACAACGCGAATAGTTAAACTTAAGGCATTTCTATAATCATATTTCTTATATAAGCTTTGAATTTTCCATCCGCGAATCGAATTAAAAGTTAATATTGTTGAGATTGGCTGTAAGACGTTGACGGCAGTTAAATATTCAAAGCCATTAATTCAAGAACACTTCACGTTTTAACTAAGCGTGGCGGTTTAGCAACTAGAAGTGTCTAACTTAAGGTTAAATTTAGTTCACTTGGTTAGAGCCCTTTTCATTTAAAGAGACAGTAAAACAAATGCATTTTACGATTATGATACAAAATTAATTACGAGACACATGCGTAAGGTATAGGTAAATATGGATGAAATTATTGCAATACCATCAAAAAACAAATAAAATGTTCCCATATAAGACTATAATGCACTAAACTGTATTATTAAACGAGTTTCACAACTTGTAACGCTGTATAAAAAAAACTTTCACATGTTGGACCAAACATCGAGGCTGACTCACATCAGCGATAGGGTATAAAAAGCCTATTTGCTGCATAACAAGGGAATGACTTGAAGCAATTTTCATGGACCGATTTTAGCATTCCAAAAAGGAATAGACAGGAGTTTACTCATATTGCTATTTTAGGTAATATGACGCATAATAAAATACAATGTTAATGTTGACTGAGGTATCGACTGTAATAGATTTCTGGATGTTTGTTTTGTACCACGATCTACTGGAAATTTACTGAAATAGGTGTGAATAGATATCTTGGATGTACAAATATGTATCGTAGTATGTATATATACATGAATGGGTTTAAATTGTATGATGTTTGTCGAGTCAAAAGGTCCTTTTGTCATAACTGAGTCGTCGGCGATCCCACAGCATGAGTACTCTAAGGTCTATTGTGATAAGAATTCAAGTGGAAAAAAGAAATGGCTAGACTTTGCTCGAGTCTAGACTGCTGTATAATTTATTACTGGTCTTTTCTAAGTATTTTGCTCTGCGTGATTTAAATACGAACCAAAATTAATTAACTAGTTTACCGTACATCCATAACAAATTGTAAGTTTAACTTTAACACTATTAGTAAAAAATATTCATCCCTAAGTAATAAATCATCTGAATTGTTTATAATTATAAAAAATCCAAGAATTAGTCAATTTATGAAATAATTAATAAACCGAATTACGTTTTTACCCGCCCGATTTAAAACCTCTATAAAGTCGTTATATTAATCGTTCGTAATGAGCTCGATACTAAAAGACTAAAACGCGTGACAAAATTGAATTAAAAGTCGTCTTTGTTATTCGCATGTCTACCGTCTTTTTTATTTTTTAACACATCGATAATGGCAAAATAGTTATGTGGACAGTATGCAGTAAGTGGAACATTAGCTTCGTTTTAATTATAAATAAGCGTGACATTTCCGCGGCTTTATCTATTTTTATTCGCATCACGATCAAAACGTCACGACTGGATTCTGTATCTATTGTATTGGGTTAAGGAGATAACTGATTTAGTTACGATTTCTATAAAACAACTAATAAAAAGAAAGCTAATGTTAGATATTGATTTCACGGGGAAGCTCTACTTTTGAGGCCTTCTTAGAACTATCGACACACCACGAAGCCCTTGAAAATTTATTGAATATCGTGTCGGCTAAGACTTATTGAAAAGGCGTTTGGTTTCATTAGACCATGTAATATTAATTAACGTACACACTTCATTTTTGTTGCTATTCTTATCTATCGCAAAAGACTAGTTTTATAATCATAACGGACGGAAGCGTCATAAGTGAATAAAATTAAGGCTAAACTATGACAGGATTTTAAGGTTAACAATAAGGAAAACTACTTGAGAATTTAGACGCATTTTTATGGTTATTCTTCAAGTTCAATTTCTCGCAAGGCTTTCAAAATAGCTGTGATTTATTAATTAACTTAACACGCATCTAGACAGGTTTATGTACAGAAATTATGAGTTCACAGAACTGTGAAACGAAGTTTTGGCTTCAGGCCATATGAAATTGATATTTTCACTTTAGTTATTGTAAATTAGATCCACTAAGCTGTGACAGTATACAATTTCTGCCATTAGAACTAAGAACAAAAGCAGAGTAAAAAAAAAATAATTTTTCTTTAGTCTTCTGGTAGTGGCTACCTTTTTAGTATTTACATTTGAATGTAATTTGTTTTTATTAACTTAATTGTATATTTAATAATTAAATTATAAATATATTTATTAAACATTTTATAACGGTGTAGCGATGTGTGAAAGACGACTAATACAAAATATTTTTTTTATAAAATGCATTTCGTGAATTGAAATGCATGCGCGAATTCCATCTGTTTCTAATAAAGCCTTCAAAAAGAATCGGAAAGGAAAAATCCTCCTGTAGTTCAAGATTTGGACTTCAATGTTTTACAAAGTATTATGAACTGTTTAAAAAAATATATAAAAAGGGGGACAAACGAGCTTGCGGGTGGCCTAAGCAGGGACAGCCGCTTCTCATAAACACCCATTAATAGGTGCGTTGCCGGCCCTTAAGGAAGGAGCATGATTACTAGTAAAAAGTGGAGTATTCTGGCGTGTGAATATGCACATTTGGTGATTGATTCCTGAATGAAAATAGATACTTTAATAGGTTCTGATTTAAAGAGATAAAATATGTCTTTATATTGTTACGTCATTATAGTGATACGAATATTTTTCAAATGCAACTATTTATGTGATAACTATAATGTACTGATAGTTCTATTACGCTGCTCGGAATACTAATGCTGCGCAGATGAAGCCACGGGCACATCATAGTTTAACAACAAATTCAGTATGAGATTAAGACCGGGCCGCAAGACAATAGCGAGCCATCTTTCATGCGACTAGAAAAAGCTAACTTGCTATTTTAGTCCGTCTCACACCGTAAGGACAATGGGCGACTTCCCGTTCGTCCTTTAATCTTGTAAAGTGTCACTTGATATGTCCTTTCCATAGAAAGTTAGTTACATAATCCATCCTATCATATAGGTCTTATAACGTCAGGCGACTACTGACCCATGATGTGTACCTATTGTGGAACACGAATAAGCGGAAATGTACAGTGCAACGCATCATTACTTTCTATGACATCCCCCTAGTCATCATGAAATTAAATACACTTGTATGGCCTATGCACTGTCGATTTTTTGGCTCATTGATTGTAGAGACAGATTTAGTCTTAATTAATTACTAATTTAATTGGCTTCTTGAGAACATTACACAACACTAACTTTTCAGGGATAGATAAAAATGTTGTGTTAGATAAGAATATTATTTATTTAGCATTATTTTAGTGATTAAAACTACTGCAGATGAATTAAAAATGATGCATCCAGTCGAGATAAGGTGTCACTTCCTTATACCATTGTTAAAATACACTAAAAGTTTAATATTTTCATTTGATAATTCTGTCAATACTTACCTTATATATCAATGTGAGGAACACAAAGTTATTTATAATAATGCTGTTAAGAAACAATATGTATAATAAGTGACATGCATGAAATGATTATGCTCAAATGGTTGTAAATATCTGTATCACACAGAAAGCATAAACAATTAGTAAGCACAGTGAACCCACATCCAAACACGGCTAAACAAAAATATCAATAAAGAACATATTTTGTAGTCAAGTGTTATATGAAGTTTTTCTCATTTTGCAGCAGGTTATGTCAAACGAAGCTAAGTATATTGTGGTATTCTACCTTCAGTTGGTGGCTTCGTTTGACCACTGTTACTTTCTGTATGCGCTAGTAGTGTCGTCTTCGACTTCTCTAGTGGCCGTCTCGCCTTTAATGGCGACTCCGTAGGTTTTTTGTCACTCCTCTCGGGCTCAGATTCAACGCCCAATTTACTCAGGGCCACAAGGTTGGCTACATTGAAATAATTCTTCTGTTAAACCAGTTTATATTGTGGTGTATTTAAAATAAAAGAAAAAGCTATCATGCAATACACAGTCACCTTCATTGGACACATTACATACACTGAGAGCATAAATAATTACGGCTGTGATGAGAATTTAAAAACTATCATACCAAGAAAATGTAAACGGTCCTTTGCCATTCCCAAATTGGTTTTCATTTTATCATGTAGTCTTTGGGCTCTTTGCCATGCATCTCCACGACCACCCCAGCAGTCAACAGCAATGCCTCGTTCCAATTCATAGATTCCTTTTTTATATAATTCTATGGCTAGTTCTTTCTGACCTGTTAAATGTTATGCATAAAAACTAGTATCCTTTTCTATTTATGGAAAGTATTCAATATCTAATATCAAGAAAACTAATTAATTATTGTAAAATATTTCTAAAAACATTTTTGAACTACGCTATTTCTAAAACATTTATTATGACATGACTAAGTATTAAAAGTACCTTCATTTTCCTCATCAATCTTCAATGCTTTCGATATGTATTCAAAAGCTTTGCGATGATGGTGCTTCTGTTTGGCAAGTAACGGGTCTCCTGGACCCACATTATTTGTATAAGGCATTTCTTGAGCGTGGGCAATTTCAGTTGATATAACTCCGTCTTTTACAACCACTTCTAAATTGCACTCTCCAGTTTTACGAGGCCTATGGATAAAGCGATGTGACGCAGAATACAAATATTTGAAAATTATAAATAACTGATATAAAATCGAACGTAACAGGTTAAATAAAATAATAATCGGGAAGGAAACCACATAGAGGTTTCTTTTGTGAACAGAAGGTTGCGAACCATTTCGCAACGCTGATCCTTTTGCTACATCTGCATCAGCCTTCTTTGATTTTCTATTCGGAGATCTAGTTGTTTTTCGCGGTATTCTGCCACCATTGAAATCATCACCGGAAACCATCAAGAACACAAAAGTTTCGGCTGTTTCAATAACAAATAGCCATACAATTTTAGTTGAACGAAAGTTTATTATTCTATATCACAAAACCTAAATACAACGGCACATCGCGACGAGAGCCCACTGCGACTAGTGTACTTCTGCGACCGACACAGACTGCAGTAAATACAGTAAAAAATAAAAATTATTTTTATTTATTTAAACAACTGACAAATATTTTAGTCTATGACTGTTGACAAATGTCAATAACATAAATGTTAGACGTCAGACTTAGAACCTCCGATTTGAGCACAAGTGTAATACATCTAACTCTAACGTAGAATAAAATAATGTTAAAATTAGTTTTTTAGTCTAGTTTTATTCGAGTCATTGATGACTCCAACTGGCTACTAATCTCTCTCTAATGGTCTATATTGTGGCCTTATGTAATCTCTGGAAGATTTAGACTTAATTCGTTGTGTACATAACTATGTTTTGGGTTGTATCGTGGGTTGGGTGTATGCTTGAGCTGGAGCTATAATTAATCTATAGTAATCACAGATGAGTTATATATAAAAATTAAAAAGTGAAATACCTATTCAATTGCATTTGATCTGTACCAAAATATAAGTCATAACTCGTAAGTCAATAGTCATAACTCATAAGCCCTCGACATCTGTAAAACTGTAATCAGGCTATCCCTTATGATTTACCGTATGTTAAATGTTTATTTATATAAAAAAGTTAAATTAAACTGTAAATGTGATATAATTTGCTATAAAAAACCTTTATTCGTTCGTCAACAATAAAAAAAACGTTCGTATTTAAAATTCGGTAGCGTTATAAATTATAATATTTGCCATCGCATATACCTTTTTAATATATAAACGTCTTTCGTATTATCGAAAATTAAGCCAATTGTTAAGATAATAAAGTTATACCATATTCATTTAAAAATTATGCTCCTGTTGAATCATTGTTACATTAAACATTTTTAGGTTAGCTATGGCTGATTTAGAGGAACAAGTAAATAATTTATCAGTTAATGAGGATGATGATTTCGTGGACCCTTGGAACGTAGCTGGAAAATCACAAACAGGAATTGACTATGACAAACTGATAAGTATGTGAATTCTTAATGTATTCATAATTTTTATGTATGTATTGTTTGTCATGTTTTATAGAAAGTTTAAATATCCTGTAAAGAATATGTTATTGGATGAACATGGTTCTGTTGTGCATAAATTTTTGCTGATATTTGCATTTTTCATCAATATGATATTTATATATGTTCAAAAAATTTGTGTAAATATATATATTATATGAATTGTGATTCATATAACATTCATATTTTATTTAGTACCAGAAATTTGTTGTAACAATACATTTATGAAAAATAAAAAGTTCTATATTTTTAAGTAGATATTTAATATTCAGATCTCTTTCAGAGAGATTCGGGAGTCAGAAAATAGATCAAGAGCTTATTCAAAGGTTTGAAAAAGTTACTGGACAAAAAGGTAATATAATGTGTAATTATACAAATATGTTAATAAATTACTATGTTATTTTTATATTCATTTTGTCTTATGTTTCAGCTCATCACTTTTTAAGACGTGGTATATTTTTTTCACACAGAGATTTCAATACTATTTTAAACCTTCATGAAGCAGGGAAAAAGTTTTATTTGTATACAGGCCGAGGCCCATCTTCTGAAAGTATGCATATTGGTCACTTAATACCATTTATATTTACCAAGTATGTCCATCAATACAATTTTTTTTATTACCTTAAAACATTGGTCAACAGGCAGACTGATTTGTTTTGAAGTGATCCCAGCTTTCCATTAAAAATAATAACAATATGTAAAGTGCTAGAAATGTACAACTACAAATAATATGGAATAAATTAAATAAAAAACCTCTTAACTAGACAATGTCATGTCATAGAAAGGTAGAAATCCCCCATGTGATATTAGGTATTGCTTTTACAGTAGAGATAGAAAGAGGTAGGCTAGAAAATAGAGACAAAAAGTTAATTCCATAACCTTAATGCAGAGATTTATCAAGGATGTGAATTATGGGAAGGAAAGTTTCACACCTTTAAAAATATATTATGGGGATTGAAGAGGATGCAATATTTAGGATTATGTGTGCTATAAAGTGTTGCCTCATTTTCCATTAAATTAATCTGACTATAAGTTTTATAAAATGAATAGTTTGATTATTCTGTTGGTGTATGCTAAAAAATATTTTTAGATGGTTGCAAGATGTGTTTCATGTGCCATTGATAATCCAGCTTACTGATGATGAAAAGGTCATGTGGAAGGACATTAAAATAGAAGATGCAAGGCAAATGGCATTTAATAATGCCAAGGATATAATTGCTGTTGGATTTGACCCATCAAATACATTTATTTTTAATGATCTAGACTTTATTGGGTAAGATTTTTGTAACTATTCAAAATAATTAGGTTTAGTATTCACTTTACTAAATAACTGTGTTGATTAAATACCTACGCAGGTGAAAAGCATGGCACCTACTATGAATTTAGTTTATGTTCAAATACTTGTAACAAATATTCTGTTTGTAAAAAACTGAATTTTTTTGAGAACTTATCTAATTAGGATGAAGAAGTTATAGATATTCAAACTTAATAGATGGATAATAGCTGTTAAAATTCAATATTTTTCATGATTCTACAACACTTTCATGTTCTACTCCGTTTGGTAGTTGATATTTTATAGCTTTAACTTCCCTTATAATGGTAACATGTTTTTTTTTATTTGATTCTAAGATTTGTATACTGAAGTACTTAATATCAAAAATAATATTTAAAGTATATTTGTTAATTATTTAGGTGAACTAATAGATCTCATTAGAACATCTGATCTACTTTCTCACAATTTGTATTAATACATATTACAGGCAGTGTCCAGCATTCTATCAGAACATGCTAAGAGTACAAAAATGTGTCACATTCAATCAAGTCAAAGGTATCTTTGGGTTTGGAGACTCTGATGTTATTGGCAAAATCACATTCCCCTCAATAGAAGCAGCTCCAGCATTCTCAACTAGTCTGCCATTTATATTTGAAAATAAAGTTGTAAGTATACAGTACATATAACACATATAATACATATATGACAAGACTTGTCTTGTCAACTCCTGACATATTTTCATATAATTCTATTTTATATATACGACAACCAAAGTATACTAATGTAATAATGATTATTTCAGGTACCATGCCTTATCCCCTGTGCAATAGACCAAGACCCATACTTCCGAATGACCCGGGATGTTGCGGCTCGTCTCAAGCTGCCGAAGCCAGCTCTGCTTCATGCAAGCTTTCTTCCAGCACTGCAAGGCGCCCAGCAGAAGATGTCAGCTAGCGATCCCAATGCTTCTATTTTCCTTAACGACACTCCTAAACAGATTAAAAATAAAGTTAGTTGAATAATTTTATCGATGCATGCTTTTCAAATGAAAATGAGTCATTTTGATCATAGAGCAATTATACAAAATCACTTTAATTATACATTAACTATCAAAGTAGTTTGCAATTGTTTGAAAGTTTAAATAGCATAAATAAAATACTTTGTGATTATTAATAAATCTTTTTTATCAGTTACAAAGTATTTTAAATATGTACTTGTATTAATCATATGGTTGAACAGAATGAATAATTTGCTTATAGTTAAAATTTATAACTGGGCGTGTTGAAAATTCAAACTATTACCCCTAAATAAGGGGACGTCCTACAATATTTTAATAGTATTTTTTATGCCTTCTTAATTACATCACATTTAAGATTCATAACGAAATGCGTATTCTAATTAATATGAATAAAATTATTTATTACAGATAAACAAATATGCGTTCTCGGGAGGACAGGCGACGGTTGAGGAACACCGGGCGAAGGGTGGCAACACTGACGTTGACATTTCATACAAATATTTAACATTTTTCCTAGAAGATGACGAGAGACTAGCGGAAGTTAGTATAAGAAATATGAAAAGAATGCTCGAACTTGAGCCCGCGCTATGCATATTTATATTCTGTGATATCCGTTTGTTTTTTATTAATATATTATCCAGGGCTCAGGAAACAAATTGTCTTAGTATCAACAATAATATCACACATTTATTCACTTACTCTTTTATACACAGTTAGTCCTAGGTTATAGCTTTCCTATTTCTAGTTTGTATTGGCGCGTTCAAAAATGATAAACATATATGTACTTGGATAAAAAAAATATATAAACTACTAATTAAAATATATAACTAACTGTTCCGGCAAACGTTGTTTTGCCATAAATGTGATTTCTAGCAATCATTTTAAACAATAAAAGTATGCTTTATTTAGGTGAATAAATTAATCTTTATATGACACGTTTGTCGGTTTTCCGTAGCAGTGCCATCTATTGATTACTTACTCAATCCAGTCGAAAAGTATAGACATCTGTTAGAATCTTTTGGAATTAACAGATAATTGTGACTGTCAATTAATTATAGACAAATAAAATAATGTTGCGAAAAATTTTATTGACAATAAATATAATAATTTCAGATTAAAAAATCTTACGAATCGGGCGAGCTACTTACTGGGGAATTGAAGAAGCTCGCAATTGAAACCATCACGCCACTGATCCAGGACTACCAAGCTCGACGTGCTCTAGTGACCGATGACGTCATGAGGAAGTTCTTCGAAATACGCAAGCTTGACGTTTGATCGAGGCTTTATTTACATGCATTTGTCTATATAATTTATTTTCTCTTAATGTACAGATATTGTAACAATATCGTTCAATAAACTTTAACGGCGGCTTCTGTTGAAAAACTTATTCCATTCTCTTATAGGGTTAAAAAATTGCAGTTTCAACAAACAAATATATTATTTCAAATGAAGTATAGAAAATGTGTATGTACGGAAATAAATGTAAGTTGTATGTAAAACAACCGGACAAATGAGAGTCGGACTCGCATAGTAAGGGTTACCATAAAATATTTTGTCGTATATTTATATTTGTATTCTGATTCTTTTTTTAGTCTCTGTTGCCATAGCGCAAAAAGTAATATAGATAATCTGTAATAAATCCAATCATCAGTGACAGACGGACAGCGAGCTCTCAATAATAGGGTTCCCGTTGTTACCCTTTGAGTCCGGAACCCTAAAAATTTATATATGAATTACTTTATGCTCTCAAAGTATGTACTAGTAAAATAAATATCAAAAAAAAACCTGGACACTGCTTTCGATCATATTAGAAATGTATAAGTAAAAAAAATTAAATATAGCGAACATTAAAAATATCAACACTATCCTAAAGAGATTGAAACCTGTATTATATTTTAAATATTTTATGGCTGTGCTAAGCAGTTGAATTAAAATAAAGTGCTTTTAATCACCTGGCTTTTGTATTTCATACGGTGAAAAGTAAAACCTTGAATGAGATGAGATTAACCTACGATTTGCTTTCATTGAAATTTGTATCTACTGATAAATATAATATTAAAAAAAATTTAGGTATTTGATGAACAATAAAATCGCGGGTGGGCTACATTAAATATAAAACGAAAAACACACAATAGGCAAGAGACAAACAGCTCAAAATACTAAAAACCGAACAACACTTGTGTACACAATACAACTTTGATCGAATATACATAACAATAGTAGAGAAAACTGTATGACACAGTTCTAACCATCTTCAAGTAGCCGTCGGACGGTTAAGTTATAATGTTCAGTTACGAAGACACCCCAATAGCTCTTACAGCCAGTTATACCTGCAAAGACAGTGAGGACAAAACTGACGAAAGAGTTCTAATAGAAATTGGCCGACCTGACGATAGACAGGAGCAAACGTTCTCGCATAAGAAATATGACAAGACGATGCATCACCGATCGTATCCTTTGGACAACTTTGGAGAACCTCGAAAGATTACTTATTTTCGGTCACATGAGTTGGAATCACAAGATGGTAAGATGAATATCAAAATTTTACATATTATAATGCTAGCGTAGTTCAATTTAAAACGCCTGCCTCAATTATTCAGTCATTTTTGTTGAGCTGTGCTTAGATATAGAAAATTTACACACGTTGACAAGGGGTTTACGAGCAAAAACGAGTACAAAGCGAGTTACGTGTCATTAAGGGAATACATTGTCTGAAGGGCTTCTGTGTTGAAAATGCATAAACTCGCATAATTAGCTAAATAATATAGACCCATATGTCTTAATACCTTTATAAATACACCATTCTCTAGGATTTTCACTAGCTCAAGTATTTATGAAGATTTATAATATTCACCTATAGAAAATCAAATTCAATCTGAGATTTCTCAGATATACTAAACATAAAATGACCACAACATGCTAAATTCAACCTCCTACCTATAAAAAAATAATTTAATGGATCATTAAGTAATTAGAGTAAGTATTCGTTGACTTTATTACCAAGAGTGTATTTTATATTACACATGCAAAATACATATTACACACGGTCAAAGAAGTCTTTTTATTTAAATCAGCTTATTTTTTTCTTTTAATAAAGTGTCATAAAAATAACACTTCTGTATTTACAACCCCATGGTTAGAATGCGAAGGTCGCACAATTCATTATCAGCTAACGATGTTGACGTATTTGGCGACAGCATGAGTGTTTATAAAATATAAATTATTGATATTTTATTTGTATTTTGTTTTTTGCTATTTTTAATTGTTGTATATCTGGACTGGACCCTTCAAGATGACCTTTTTTATGTCAACTGACTGTTTATAGTGTACTTTAAGTTTAAAATAGATTTATAGACGCTTTCGTAAAACCAAAGAATTAGATATATATATATATATATAATAATTAACATGAAATTTACTTATTCATTATATTGTGTGTGTGCCTTCATATATAGAATCAAGATATTTCGAGCACGACGAGTACCAGGATATGAGAACAATTCAGGAGTCCAACAACTCTAGATCTTCAGTAGAATTTTCTCAAGACTCGCAGGAACCCGTAAAGTTTGTGGATGAGCAGGATGCGACTATGGATTGGAAAGAGAGAGCGTTGCAACTTGAAAAGGGTAATCGTTACATTCTGAAGTATGTAATATTATCAAAAACGTTTGGATTCTGAATAATAATAAATAATATAAGGTTTTTTATAGAATATAAGAAGACTGCGTGCGACAGAGAGCGAACTCGAATGAGAGACATGAACCGTGCTTTTGATCTACTGCGATCCAGACTTCCTGTAACAAAACCATCTAAGAAGAAGTACTCGAAAATAGAATGTTTACGGTAAAAATCACTAAATATATTTATAGACAGTTATATCAAAACACCTATACAAAGAATTAACTTTATTGTTCAGAGTAATATGAGACTTACGTTCACCTTGGTCACATTTCGATTCCATTAAATAAATACATTTTTTTTAAATTTTCAACATTGTAAGACTAGATCAATCAACAATGGTATGAGCCCAAACATATAAATTGCAATATTTCAGAATAGCAATATGCTATATTCGCCACTTGGAGTATATGCTTGCTGGTGGAACTGAAGACAATGCAGTCTTCTTCGAGGTGCATAGTCCAGATAGAAGAAAATCTCCAAGATTCTAACAATTTTACGCATACAATAATGAAAGGCTTGGTAGAATTCATTTTAGCACGTTTATACCTACACATTACATAATAATATTGAATTTCAGGTTATATTTTTTCAATCGTAATTTTAAATTACAATTAGGAAATAAGTTTTGTTTTTTTAATAAAATATATTGAAAATTCTATTCACACTTTTTACCACTTACACGTTTTGACACACAAAGTGCAGGAATAATTTTTTGATAAGTACAGTTTTTTATTGACTTTGCTATCCACTCTTTTTTCGTATTTGCCGCTCACGTGCCTCCTCGTCTTTCATTTTTTCAATAGCTTTAAGGTAGTCCAAGTACGCACATTTTACAAGAAGTGGTACTTTTACAACGCCTGCGAGAAATAAATCTTTAATAAAAAACATTATATAATTATTACTACTATTTTACTAAATATTGGCTAAACTAATTAGACAGTTGTTGAAAAGTATCAGTTAGAGGGTTATTTGAAAAGGCTAAGTGACGTTAGAAACGTTTTAAATAGGAACTTTAGCTAATGGTGGAGAAGCAAAATTTTGATTGACAATTGACAATTTTTATTAACTTACCTGAGAAACAAGTAGTAACGATTGATTTGTATAATGCATATGCCGGTGCCAATATACTTTCCGTTGACTCTTTTCTCTAGAACAAATATATTTTATCAACACAAAACATACATACATACGCACTGTGTAAGTTGGTAAATAACATAAATTTGTTATCACACGAACATTGTCAATGATACGACCCAATTAAACCAGGCACTTATCAACGTCAAGGAAGTTGTTTCCTGGCCCAGAGCAAGGACGGCAATATAGTTCGTTACTTGAAACTTTACAAAATCAAAAACTTGATTTTGTAAAGTTTTTTTTACCATCAACATTTATCTACCTATTCTTTACGGAAAGGCATATATATTCTTTACAAGATTGTATTGATCATGCATTATTTTATTGCCGTAAAAACTATTTGCCGATTATAAATAAAACATATAATAAAATTATAATAGTTTGAATTGGTGAAAACACTCATTTACTTTAATGTTTTACGTATAACCTACCTATCAAGGTAGCAAGAAGTAATAATAAGTGTGGTAGAAATGAATGAATGAAGAAAAGAGCAAGAAAAATAAGAAAGGAACGATAAAATAATTTTTAATCATTCATTCATTCCTTAAATAGGACGGAATGAACCACGTATGCAAACTACAGTCAGTTACCAGGACACTATACAAGAAGAGATCGAGACAAATGATTCACTGTTCGTTTATACCCTATTCAGTATTCACGAGTCACGAATCACGATTCAATTCAATTCAATTCGCACTGTAGACGACGACGGACGCTGTGAAAATTCTCTCCACCTTCCGATACCAATAAGCGAGTTTTGCGTCATGCAGGGCCGTTGAGTATAAGGATAACAGGAGTACTAAAGAGCGAAAACAAAATTTGTGAAATTCTCATTTGGCATGGTTGTAAATGCGAATGCAATAAATCTGTTTTAATTATTATATTATAAATGAATTGCAAAAACATCTTGGGATCACAAGTTGTTGTTTTTGACGTTAAGAAAAAATTGTCATATTAAAATTTAGTTTTTAAAACGTTTTTTTACTCGAAAATTTGAAATATGCATTTGCAATAGGTATTTGCATATTTATTGCAAAAATATATATAACATTAAATAAGTAAAATAAATAATAAATAAAGCAGTGTAAAAAAAAGAGGATGGAAATCGCTGTTTACACAGTCGTAGACAAACTTTATAATGTAACCAAAACTACTGGGAGATTATGACAGGTTTAGAGCTTTATCGGTGAATATGAAATAAAAAAATAAATGGACTCACAATAACATTTCCACACATGTCGAAAACGGGAGGACGTCTCGTGTTGATGCTTTTTATATACTCCTGCCAGCGACGAATGCACTCTGTTACGTCTTGTTGGTCACCCCATACTCCTTGCGTGTACGTAAAATACACAGCACCTACCAGGATACCAGCCTAGGCAAAGGAGTTTTATACTCAGTTAAATTATTACTACTTACTTACTAATGGCGATGAAATTCATAGGAGGTGGTTATCAATTTACCTCCACCAATCAATAGTCTATTTTTACCAAGTTACCAGAAGAATTAAGGATGTTCTTTTTTAACTCACTTTTACTGCGTACATTAATTTTCCATGTGCATAAACCGGGCCAATCTTCGGTACTTGCACCTTACCGGGACAAGTTCTCGCTTCATATTCTTCCCTGGTACAAACTTTTATGCAGGTGGGATGCAGAGGGAGTTCTGGGAATTAATTAATTAATTTTGTTTGATCAAAAATATAATAAAAAATAATCAGTTTCAGTTTATAAAAAATATTATTATCATTGATTACATTTAATAAATGCCCTGAATCTAAATCCAAAAAATATAAGATGCATTATCTATCTGTTTATTTTAAAAATATTTATTGTATTTAATTTGCTTGTTTTGTTAACAATATTTTTATTTTTATTAAATTATACGTGTGCTTGTTGTCGTCGTGTAAAACAATTGTTACATACTTTGTAATGTAGCTACCAAGGCAACATAAATGTACAGAGTTTGGTAGCTTTACATGGTCTTAAGAATTTAAGGAGAAACATTGTAATTTGCAACAAAGTAATATATCTCAATAAGTAAATATAGCACTACTTACATACTGGCTCTGTTATATATTTACTTACAGAATTAACCCATCTCAAAGGTTTTGTTAGACAGACAAGATTTCATTTAGAATACATTACATACAAAGAATGCTTGGAAGCTGGATACTGTTCTTATACTAGACTACATAGATTTGACTGAAGCGTGAATATTATCCTGAAATGCGAATGTTGTGGTCTCTGTAAATCTCTTTGAAACAACCGAAGCAACTAACCTGTCACACGGGGACAATCGAATTTTTTCGAAGGGCTGCACTTTTCGTATACTTGCATATTGGGTTTCGGTTGCTTTATGTGCTTCGCCAAATTAATTGTACGACACGGCTCGCATCTTAAGCGACTCGGGTCAAGATTTTCACACATTTTAAATTTTTACGCGAAATATTCAACTTAAAATTTGGGATTTAAAAACCAAAAGTGACAGATTTTGCTGTCAAATCTTCTGAACATGTTCATTGGTCATTTCTTTTTACTTTTAATAGCAAAAAGTTTATCAAGGATAATATCGATTTCTTTAATTTTTACATACTGCTCTATATAGATATATAATCGTGGCTTTAAGAAGCCTTAAAATAACATCGCACAGAACGACATAAGTGTCAATGCGTCCTTAGTTTAACATTTTTAGATTATAGCTTTTAATAAATCGTAAACCATCCAGTGAGTTTTCGTTAGCCATGTTAAATCTGTGACAAATCTGTGTAAAATGACGCCATCAAGCTATTCATTACTATCTAGAAGAATACTAAAACTGACTCTGGAGAATTTCCGACAAGGAAAAATGTATTCTAAAAACATGACGAAGAAGATTTCGATGGAGCTAACTGCTCAAATCTGTGAGATTCTTGATTTAGAACTACTAGGTTAGAAGAAATAAAACAAGTATTAATTTTAAAGATCAAGTCAGCAGTTGTTGGGTGATTCGACCAATGTGTATATCAGTGCAAAAGGTATCTCTGACACTCCACATACTATATTAAAATACATGTATGTGT
Organism: Pontia daplidice; assembly: GCA_963693355.1. Lineage (NCBI taxonomy): Eukaryota > Metazoa > Arthropoda > Insecta > Lepidoptera > Pieridae > Pontia > Pontia daplidice. The sequence goes on along the minus strand of CAVNZL010000138.1, from coordinate 8,732,182 downwards.
TATATTCGATTAAAAATTGTTTGAACGACCGCTGGTTTGTTAAGTTTGATAATACATTTCATTATTCTTTAAATAAACGTTATTTGGCTGGGAGATGTATCTCTCTCCATCTTCTATCATAAGTTGTTTGATTATACTCATGAATTCCATAATGCAATACAAATTTATCTATACCTCTTCCCTTCCAAACTGATTCAGACTTTCTGCGCGCACCACCGCTATGTACGACTACGGCTAAATACGACTTAGGGACCTTTAAAAAAAGATCGTATAAGCATCTTAGAGGCCGGCAACGCACTGGTGAGCCCTCTGGCTTTGCGAGTGTCCATGGGCGGCGGTGTCGCTTAACATAGGTGAGCTTGCTCGTTTCCCTTAAAAAAAACCCTTAGGATTCCCTTTAGCTGATTTGTGCAATGTTTTTAAAAATGAAAATTCATTAAGCCTTCAAGATTAATTAATAAATCAAATAAGCAACTGGATGTTAGGGACCTTCAAAAAAAAGAGCGTTTAAAGGCCGGATACACAAACGTAAACTTCCCGGCGTGCAGATTTCCACAGTTAGTTTGAGTCTGCTTATCTGTGCCCATAAGATATCAAAATATTCTCTTCTATAGTTTATGCTAAAGAAATAGATTTATAATTTAACGTTACAGTGGAAGGGTTTGTTTGAACATCGATAATCTAGAATTCTTTTTGAATTGGAGATCACATTTATCAAGGCTATAAAACATGTCGCTATTATACGAGCGGCGCGCTCATAAAAAATGTTGTAAAAACTGTAAAATTCTTCCTTATTCAGTGCCTACATTGTGTTAGCGGTAAAATATTAAAATAATAATAATAACAAATAAATGGTTCCTTTTAAAAAGTTTGAAAAATAAGATTGAGTCACTTTCATAGGTCTCAATAGAAAATTTCAGTGCAGAGTTATTTTATAAACAAAATCAAACCTGGATTAGGTTATATAGTATAACTAGCTGACCCAGCAAACGTTGTTTTGCCATACATGTGATTTCAATTTTCAATTAATAAATAAAAAATAAGGGTTGATCGTAGGGGGGTAAAAATTTAGGGTTGTATGTATTTTTGTATGTATTTTTGTATGTTGTATCATAAAAATATTATAGAAACTAAAAATTTTGTCCAAAAAATAAAATGAAAAATTTAAGGGTGGTTAACTACCCTTAACATTTAGAGGGATGAAAAATAGATGTTGTCCGATTCTCAGACCTCCCCAATATGCACACAAAGTTTCATGAGAATCGGTCAGGCCGTTTCGGAGGAGTATGGGAACGAAAACTGTGACACGAGAATTTTATATATAAGATAACTATATGCAACACAAGTAATTATTTCTGGTAGCGTTTGATTTTAATGAATACTTAAGGATCGTATTGTAAAATAGCTCGAACAAAAAATAAAACAAAAGAAGCAACAATATTATATTTCAAACCAGCAGAGAATAGATAGTTTAATTATTTGCATATTGTTAGATGGCGACAGAAAATGGAATGTTGAAAAGTGGGCAAGCAAACGTCAGATGTTAACAAAATCCATAAATAGAAAATAATAAGTTATAACAATTATAAAACAAACCTGATGTCTGATTGTTCGAGTATCATTCGAGTGACGAGCGGAAGGGTGGTAGAGATATCAACTCCCACGCATCGCGTCCGTCACATTGCGCAAAAGTTCGCTTCTAGCCTAGATATTTCCTGTTATTGCGAAAATTTACAAAAAAAACTTTAATTATAGAAGATTTTCCATTTTTTATTTTTTCGTACATCAATCATTTTGTTCGCTTATATTTGAGCCCCCTTAATCACGGGAGTTTCTGTTTAGTTATAAAAAAAGGAGAGTGGTAGGTACTCTCTGGTCTTCTCTTTCCGGTAAATTGGGTTTGTGTTTAAAAGAGAGAGTAAATAGATCAATTTTGCTTTGATAATTAATATGTTTAAACATAATATGTATTGTCTTTTATTAACATAACTGTTAGTCATTTAAATAAAAACAATTTATAACGGATTTAAGTCAACAATTAAGTTTTAATTTTTAAGTTAAATTTAGAAATCCTTCCAGTTTTAGTCGATACCAAAAACTCCGGGGCAATAAATACAGATAAAACAACCTCTCTGCAGCTGTGACACTTATTTTGACAATTAACACCTTTTGTGTTCAGTCTACCGTGACCACGCACGCTGTAAAGTACGCGAAACGTCGGAATAATTAAAAATAATGTAAATATATTTAAATTTTGCAAAAGTACATTACTTAAATAGGTTAATAAAGTGTATTCCTTTCTATGTTTTAAACAAAATAAGTTTAATTTGGATGTTAAATAGGAACAAATACCAAAATGCTAACGTTAATCTAGTTAAATAAATCTAATAAAATAAATACGATTTGGCATGTCTAGTACCGTTCGACTATCTAGTCTAGAATTCTAGATAGCGATCTCCATTGTAAAGAGGACCTTTGACCTAAATTGAAAGTATAGAAAGTCGCATATTAAACATAAGTACAATAAGTACTTCATTACCATGATGCCCATAAATTCTTTGAGGAAATGAAGGAAAGTTCACCAAGGATTTGAATTTAGTCGTCGTAAAAAAACTCTTTACACTTATGACGGTTCCCTAAAAGTCTGCGTCGAAATTCTTGGCTTTGACATTTCGAACGATATTCAATTCCGCGATGTTTTTGAACTTTTGCTTTACAACAGGTCCCAAGAAGCCTTGAGTGAGGTATTCTTTCTGGTTAGGAGCAAATTCGGCGCCACTATTTACACCTCTGAGCAGGAGCTCCCCGCTACCAGATCCTTTTCATTGCATCCAACGAAAACCGCCTCAAATCGTTGACGACACTTACAGATCGGCTACATCCTTTGTCGCTGCGTAGAGATGTAGGGTCTCTGCATCTTCTATGGTATTTATCATGGTGCGTTTTCGGAGAAGTTATTCGTATTGATTGATATCTGCAGCTGAATTCGAACCGTAACTGAGCCCTTCAGAAGATAGTTTCTGCAGCGTGCCACCTCTATGAGCAGCTGGACATTGATTTATTACTGAATCCAATACGACTTCAAGAGAAGAGCCTTCAAGAAAAGCGCCCTCTGGCATTGTGAGTGTCCATTGGTTGCGGTATCACATAGAACAGGTGAGCGTCGTGCCGTTTGCCTCCAATTTTATGAGAAAAGGATAAATTCCTAATAAATTAAATGTTTCAGAACAGAAAAATTTGAGTTAAGTTTTGTTAATTTTATTCACACATAAGGTGAATATTTAATTCGATGTTTTTCTTTTTTCATGTTTGAACACAAGAGAAAGAATCATGTTCCATGGAGGTTATCATGAAACAAAGTCAATTGATCCAAATAATAGGCTGAAAATGTTGTTGTTGTTGAATGTATAATGTTATGCGAAACGATACTAAGCCATAAAAAAAGACATTGTAAGACAATATACCTTATCTTGGAAAAATATATCTGAGAAGAATTGCAGACTAAGCAAGGAAGTGAGTATAAAATTGTAATAACATTTATTTATTTTCGGATTAACAAAATCTATTATCTAATCTGTTTAATAATACATGTATAATTCTTTATGCCCGAATGATTGCTTTCAATTCCATTTTCAAAAATTAAAATATTCTTTCTTTACATGAAACATTTATGAATAAAAACTTTTTACGTTTAAGGCTCATTGGAAACCAAATCTTATAAATTGTATTCAACGAAAATAATACTTTAGCCGCTAGAGCAAAAGTAGTGAACGATATTCTTACGAGAAATGATAAATAAATTTTACAATGTAGTCTGTGGAATGGCAGGCTAGGTGGTCTTATCCAAACAAAGAGTCATTGCGATTTTAAAATGAAATGACGTAAAAAGTGCAGTGGTCAAGTCAATCTAAATGATAATAAAATATTTACAAATTAGGAACAAAATATAAAATTATGTACTATATTCCACAGTCCATGATTACACATTACATATCAAAAATTCATGTAAGCGCTATACCACGGCTAGACCCTCTTGAAAATAAATGAAACCACTCTCAAAGCCATGTTAATTATATAGAGTGAGCATGAGTCATGATAAAAACCTATGAGCTTTATGAGAATTGAGAACTCGAAAAAGCTCTTTACGCGCCGAGCTTGTGCGTCCATTGATGTTTTCATGAATGCACGGTGGGGGTGGCATTACATGATCCTCCTGCGCCAGAGTCTAACTGACAGTCCTCTAGGCCGGTGCGCGTGCGCAGTGCCGATCTCGCTTTAGCGGGAAATTTAAATATTTTGTGCCTGAACTGTGTTGTGCTAGAGGAATTAATTCGTTTCGGGCATGCTGTAAAATGGGGGAAGTAAATTTAAGGTATGAAGATTTTCTTATTTATAAATTATCCAACAATTCGAGAATTATCATGTTGGGGCTAATTTTAATATTTGGATGGCTTGATCTCGGCAAAGCATCATTTCTCTTTATTTAATAAATAAAAGATTGCAAAATATGTATTTCATTTTTTAAATAGTAAAAATTAGTTTTGCGTGCAGTGCGTAACGAAAATTTGATTTTAATTTCACTGAAGATTTTATTTCAGTTGATATTTTCTGTACCTATTATTAACGTACGTAACGTCTTAGTCAATTTTTATTTACATATTTCGACTCAATCTAAATTTTTTTTCTAATTTTGTGAAATCAATCATTCTAAGAAATTATTGCTAACAAACAGTTCCTCTTCAACATTGTTAAAAATGATCCGTTTATATATATTATCTTAATATAACGGTATGTTAAGCAATCAGGGTAAATTTAATTGAATTAAAATAAAATTAATTCAGCCATCAAGGTACAAGATTCGAAATTGAGTGCGGCAGGATATTTTCAATTTATATTTCACATAACCTAATTAACAGTTCTACATACAATACAAACCTATTGAAGGCACTGTTACGCATTAAACAAAGCTTACGTTTACAATATACTGAATCCTCGTCTTTATTTGATCGCGGTTAAAATAAATATAGAAAAATATAGAAAAATACTTGAAGGTATTAATTAATATTATTTGTGAATAAACGTAGTTTAAAGAAAAACTTTATGAACGGATTTAAGTTATGTATTTTTGCAAAATTTAAATATATTTTACATTATTTTAAATATTTCCGACGTTTCGCGTACTTTACAGCGTGCGTGGTCACGGTAGACTGTGACCAGGTCCAAGTGTTTTTTCTTTAAATGAGTAACAATTATGTTAAAAGACAATAAACGTAGTTTTCAAACCCCTAATAAAACTAGCCTTTTATGGATGAAACAGAATCCTATTTCAATTAATTCTAATAACACAAATTCCAAGGCTCAAGTTACGTCCACAGACTAAAAAGCCTAAAGGGTATAAAAAAACGCAAATTCGATCGCATGTCATGTCAGTCGGTGAATGTGGCGGGAAGGGTCCGAACACAAACAGGATCCATGAAAAAATAAGGCCAAATTTAACTTAACTATTGTTCCTTTATGGCGTTGCCGAAGCTTCTTTGCCACTCATGCATAAATTCATTGCCCATTCTGTGACAAGAACCCGCTTAATTGGTAGATTAGATCTTTTTTTAAAGTGCGTCCAAAAAAAAATACAATACATATTCAATTCGGTATTTGTAGAAGCTAATATGAAAATTGCTAAAATAGTTTATAGTTTACAATCTAATGTATAGTAGGTATTAAACAGCAAAGTGTTACGAACTAAATCTACGATAGCCATAAAATGGCCGAGCATTTTATTTCTATCTTGAAATAAGCCATTTGTATTTGACGGAATTAGGGCATTAGGCCCATCAAACAATGGTTTTACAATAGCTCTTTACAGTCATTGCATAATCTAGGCTGAAATCGTCGTACGCAAATTTGAATGGAGTGCAATTGAACTAACCAATGGTAATTTATCGGTTTTTTAAGTGTATATGTATAACAAGGAGTTGACAAATGACGTTAAGAAAGAGTATATTCACTAATGTTAACGTTAAAACTGTGCCTGAATAACAAATCTAGTCTAGGCTTTAGAGAGCGCTTAAAGTTTATGCTGTCCTGGTACTTATAGGTATAAAGTTAGCTTCAGTCTAGGTCTTTAGTCAATTCGGTCTGGCTGGTTACTAGGGGCGCACACATCGCAATATACAACGAATTTCGATCACTTATAGTTAAACTAAATAATATAAAAAAATCATTTTATAATATTTTTAACCGTGTTCTAAACCGACTCGTTTGGATTTCGAACTAAATTTTTTTTTACTAAACATGTTTTATCTAATTCTAGTTTTATTGTGTTCACATATCCGTAATTGATTATAGTGAACCGTAAAGCTTTCAGTAGAAAGCTTCATCACAGTTTTCCGGCGCACTTCCAAGTATAACGTGAATAGCTTTGATTGATTTTTTTGTTTAAAACGATTTAATCTTCTAATATGAATGTTTAATGTTATCAGTATTTATAATAATTAAATCCTCATTTTTTTCATTTATCAATATAATCATTCTATTAGTTAATATTAAAATTTCTGGCAAATGCTCAAACTTTCCAAATTATATCCCTGGAAAATAAAATCTAGACACCATTTGCGTTCATTTACCACGGGCAATAATAGCAAGTCTTAATGTAATGTAATACCTTCACATTTATAAGTGCTTGTTTTTCAAAAGCTTTATAAAGTAAATTTCGCTCGTCGAAGCATAGAAAACAGACGAATATAAAATAAATAGGGAAACTTTAATTCGGCCAAGGTTGCACGGTACACACCTTGTGTAGCGTAGGTGTGATTACCATTAACATTCCCGAGAGACTAATTTAAGGTTTATCAACCGAGTGGTTCTCGCCTCTGGCTCAGCGACCAACGCGTATACGCAGAAATCAATTCCCGATGATATTAATCTAATCGAGACAGTTACGCAAAATTTCTATTTATTATAGAACTTTGTCATAGTAAACTGATATTTGAAATATTGAGGCGTGTGTGTTATAACGAAATTATATTATAGATGATCTGTTTGATTGATATCATTGTCGCGTGTCCTGTGACAAGAAACTTGTTTCCAAAACAAGTTGGAATCGCTTTTATTCGCAATTTTCACACAATGCTTTTAATTTGCGCAGTTATGATGGCTACCCAAAATATACACACAGATTTTTTTGCTTATAAGCGTACAGTTTGTATTTTTTGACTTTGACACAAATAGGTAATATTCCAGGCAGGAACGTTTTGCGTAAAGAAAATTTGGAGCTAATTTGGCAATATTTATTACATGCACTTATATTATTATATGTAAGTACTCGTAGATACTACACTTAGTGTAAAACCCTGGTTTTTCAAGGGCCCAAGAACTAACTCATTCCTCTCACAGTCTATTTCAGTGAACATTTTGGTGTTAATGTTGGAGCAATGTGCTGCATGCGTTCACACGGATACAATCATATCCGGGTATTGCAACTTGCAATGTCTGGACGTATTTAATGTAACACCTAAATGTAAAGCTGAGAACTTATGATTAATTATAAATGTCGCAATATATAATTAGCTAGTGAATATTCACCGGGGTACATTTAATTTAGGAAATAGAAAAAAAACAAAACAATTTTGAGGTGTATATTACTCAATATTAATAAAACAAAACACGATCAATATCTGTAAATTCTTTTCAAACTGACCTGATTAAGTATTTTTATCTACACTCGCTTTTGCCATTGGCAAAATAATAATAAGTGACTAAAATAATCTGTAGTTTTAATTATTAATTTTCATTGTTTAATTGAATTGTAATACCACCGTTATCTAGGCAATAAATGACATTACGATAGTGACAAACGTGGGAACTGCAAGCGCAGCCGGGGTACATGTGTGGACCACGTGACTAGCGGTGCATAAGCACTTAACGGAATTATTATTAATGCGAAAATATTTTCTTATATAAGACTGAAAGTGCCTAAAGCGTACCTAGTTTAAAAAAAGCTTTATTTACACAACTTAGTCAATAATACAATATGCGTTAAATCACCCGCTGAGCATCGTAACGCGTGTTTGATGCCTTCCTGACTGCTTCTTTCCTGACATCCCATATGCGAACATTTGCGCGCAGCTTCTTACATTTATGAAGCCTTGGTATTGCGTTGCTTACTAATAAGTTGCATAATTATAAGAGATGGTCAGAAAAGCATTGGACAGAGAGAGATAGATGATATAACCCACTTGTTTAGTCAAACTATTTTATCTCTTTCTATCAAATTGTGTTTACGCTGTGAGTTTTATATAATCTTCATAAATTAATTATATGATTTTCGAATTTGCCACCAAACATCGTACGCAATCATATCTTATTTTGGATGTTTTAGTACATTAGATTAAACGATTATAAAATAATAATAAATCTCAAAACCTGTAAGCTATTACAAGCCAGCGTATTTCTACCAACCGCTAATCTCTAATGATACCTTTAAGTTTGAACTAGAAGTTGAAACTGACTGATTTATTTCAGCAAAATTGAACTCTATTTTCTTCAAAGTCTATGCTTCTTGTTTGGAGAGGCCCTCCGAGTATAATAGACGTTAATTAGCGGTCTTCGCTATAAGATTTATTTTGTGAAAGCACTTGCTTTTTAATCTTTATTTATTATTATAACCTATTTATATTTCATACCAAAGATTTTCCTCTCACGTTTCTTATAGGAAGAAGTACCAGGGTTACATCGTTTCCATTAGAATAACTAAAGCAAGATCTAAGAGCTCTGTATTGTCAGGCCAATATTGTATTTAAGATATGTTTTATAAACTGTTTTAATAAATATTGAACGGCGTTTCTATGCGATCTCCCTAGCTCGTATTATATTAACAAATTTTCCTAGACCACCTTTTTATTATTCTACATAATAGAATATCCAATATCACTATGAGGTACGATTTTGCAATTTACTTGAAAACTCATGGGATTGTATTTTTTATAGCGATGGATTGTCTCCAATGAGACAAATCATTTCAAAGTAACTATGTAGCCTATGTAACTTTGTAGCAGATTGAGACTAATAAGTAATTTACATCTAACTTAAATTGATAAAGAAAAAATATAATATGAGAATAATGTCCATCTCTTCTTACTGTGCCTAATAAGGGGCTGAGTGTTTACTTTAATTCTTTTAAAGCGGATTCTAAATAAACTGAAACAATAGAAAATACACATATCGAAATTAATGAGCCTCTTGTCTATCATCATACTAAAAAGTGTAAAGCATTTTTTTAGTTCATTTTGTTTGCAAGTGTTCTTCATCGTCTCAAAGTACTAGGAATCTGGTTGGAATTTACAAGCGGTATAGAAATAATTTAAGCTTTATTGCACCCTTGAACTTTGCGATCGTAAAAAAAACTAAAAGCTTAAGCGTACAGGTTGTATCAGGCACTTGGCATTCTTGGCGGGTACACAGAACAACACACGTTTTATACTTCTACTACGAAGTTTAAGCTCTTAAAATTTACTCTCCATTAATTTACGGGAATTATGCTGAAGGGGGAATATTTTATAAGAATAATAATAAATTATTTTTCATAGTAGGTAAACGTCGACATCGTAATTTTAAATAATATTTTTTTCATTTTTTATCAACCTTAAAGGACATACATCATTATTTCGAGTACTTTTTGTTTTATTACGTAGTCTGTCGAGTATACATTGTCGAACTAACTACCTTTGACGCTATATACTCCTAGTAATTTTTACACGTAATTTACATGTCCTAAGGGACTTTCCGATTTTTTTAAAAATAAATACTAAAAAACAAAATTAAAATAACAATAATAATAATAAATAAAATAATAACCATAAGTTGTATGTTTCGAATATCACAATCAATGTTTAAATAATAACGTAACGTAAACGGTATTTTATTTATTTGGCTATTTTGATTACTACTGATCTCTGCGGCTTCACCTAAAGAAAAACCGGTGCACACCATTACATAGATTGTTTGTAAACTATTTTGAACAATTCACACAATATATTTACTTTATTAATTGAAGCCCTCGTGTTATTCTTAAGTTATTATTGTAAAGTTTAATTAAATTAATCCATTCAGTAGTTTTTATGTGAAACAGTAACATGCATAATATACTACTAGTATATTGCTGTGAATCAAATCTACGAACTCCAATCTGAACTGAAACATCAAAGTAACCTTTTATAGTGTATCTCGGTTACTGCGTATCAATAACTTATTTGAATACAAAATCTGAATTCGTTGTCATTTTTTGAGTTTGGCATATTTCATGAAGTTAGAGTTAACTTTCTAGTGTTTTCTGCGACGGCAGAATGAAAATTCATTGAATGAATCACGCACGGAAGTTACAAAGTTTATGAGTGAAGCTGTGAAGCACCCATTGTATATGCTTAGGTAATATTGTGATGTCAGATGAAACTTGCAAACGACCACCGCTTCGGCTTAGGCTTTCTAAGATCTTTGTTTCTCAAACACCACGCATATAAATCGTTATGAATATACGCTGTTCATAAAAGCTAACAACGTTAATGGATATCGTTTGCTATTTGTGAACATCATGAAATTACCTTTAAATTACCTACTGACCGATATAGGGTGGCTAAGGGGTACACCCTGTAACTTACCCTGCGACAGCTATCTTTTTTCTTATTATTCTTTCCCACTCACACTGTGGCCTCCACGAATAAATAGCATGGCCTTGATAAAGTTCATATAAAATATCTTCATACATTTCTCTTGCCCTGGTACTTGCCGGGCGTTGGAACACCGCACGCCCTCACCTTCACTCACATGCGCAGTGTGCTTGCTGCATGTATGTCGCTCGTAACGTTACTTATAAAAAAATATTTACAGGTTGAAAAAAATTTAAGCCTCAGTTGCTTATTTTATTATCTTCATTACTTATTTTCACCACGGTTACACACGCGCTATTTAAAAATCTCATGCCAATAATATTGTTCGCATAAATCATTATTATTTTGTTGTGAGACTCGTTCAACGTGACTAAACTTCAAAATATACACGATCATTATATACGTCGGGACTCTGTGCGTATCAGTTACTCTGGTTACGCATTGTAGGTAAAAAGAAATAATTTGTCTTTGCAATAAATAATGTTTTTAATAGCAGTTCCTGAGATGAGCAAATTTGTCAAAAACCTGAAAGTCAATACAGATTAGATTATAGTTCCGTCCGTCATTATAAATCAGAGACATAAAAATTGCCTAAAATGTAACATGCCAAAGATATAATGTTTTTTAATTGTAATTTTATCTGCTTCTTGTCATAAATTGATACTGTTACTTATATAAAATATATCAAACCACAAATTAATGAGCTTATTTAAAACAAAGAAAAAATATGTTTCCGTTTTGACATAGAATCCCGTTTTGTGGTCATATGCAAATTCCAGAGTAACCAGAAACGTCCTATAACTAATTATGTTAAATAACAGTATTTTCAAACCACATTAAAGTTCACTGTTCAATTACATGTTGGATTTTGTTACATTATGACGTAAACAGTAAACAATACGAAACTTCGACTTACAGGTTAGACGCGGCGACAAATTTGTTATGTCCCAACTCTAGCATGTCTATTCTCCCCTAGTACTTACAGTTGACGTTTTCTATGAACTCTTTGATTGGTGTAAACTTTTTTTAGCCTACACCACCACCTACCTACCTACCCACCAACATGAATGATTGCAATATTTAGTGACAAACCAACACACGTGACAATGAATGATACTTTGTTTGCCTGATACTTGTCCAAAACAAGACGATCCATTGTTCCGTGTATGTATGTATGTACATATTTCCATTGTTTAGCAAAAAATGACACTAAAGTGTTCAAGCGCGGCAAACAAAAATATTTTTATTATTAATCATATCAGGTTGTTTTTTCTCTTCTCGATAAGACAAAAGACACAAAATCGTAACAAATTTCTAGCATATCGTACCTGACTCTATCCCAAGCAGTTTTAAAAATATATTTTTTAATTAAACATTCGCAAAAAGTAACTTACCTACCTAGTTCAAAGGAAAACCAGCTTCTATTATTTTCAATGAAACTAGGTTAAATCGGAAGGGATTCTCATAAAAACATTTACTGTTTCTTTTAGTAAATCGTTTTCTCGAACATGACCGAATATTTGAAATTTATGAGCATCTGTCAAAACACATGGGCCAAAAACGGATGGATAGATTGCGCAAAGGGTTACTGGACTCACCCAAATACCGCTCTAAAAGGTTTAATTGTTTCCGAACACACGACGCGCGCAGGTTCTTTGAAATTAGCAAGGTACAGTCATAATTAAAGGGAAAATAAAATTCTTTTTGTTGTATAGCATCTGGCGCGATATAAAGGTCATTAAACCTGCTGAGTAGATAAGTTAGAGATGCATTTAATTTGAGTTAGCATTAAATATTGATGAAATGGGTAAAACAATTTTTTTATTTTCTCTACAGGTATTTTTTTTAGTTTGGAAATCGATAATATTTATATATCAGCGATCCCTACGGTTGTTGTTTGTATTTTTTGATAAAAGAGGAGGCGCAGTTACGCCATTGTGTCCGACGTTTATATAAACAATACTACCAGGAGATAATAAGGCGTAAGGAGTTCATTTACTTTCGTCAAAGCTTTTTCACGATTTTTTGCTTGTACTACGAAGGGCTGTAAGCGACCGACCATTAGATTCCAAATATTTTTGACGTCTCACAACTTTATAATACTGACACGCGTGCGATTAAATTTCGTTCAGTTTTGCGTTCAGAAACGTACTGGTCGTGTCGAAGCTTTATAAGATTTAAAGTAAGTTAGGCAACAAATAATGAGATTCATCTTAATCTTTTGTGTTCTTAGTTTAAAAATAATTTCAGTTCCTAAAAAGCGCTTATTTTTTTAATTCTTGAGCATTCCTATATTTTGCTCCTGGTAGGTCTTGTCCTTTTGCCAACTCCAACAATTAATAGACTTCATCAGGTACGTCTTATTAGTTTGTACAGGAATAAAAATAGACTTAGTGGGCGCGTGATATTGGAATGAGAATAAATATATTTCCGGCAAGATTAATGTGAACTTTTGATTTCTATGTTGGGGCGAGTGAGAGAATGAAGTGGGACCGGACGCATTTTGACATCAAATATCATTCAAAATGTATTAGTAATCTTACCTTTATATGGCTGGTTCATTTGTTTCAAGTGTTTTGGAAATGTCGTTATTTTACTGAATATGCACAATATTTCTTATTTTAAAACTATTACATACAATAAAATTATCACTACCAACAAATTTATTTTGATAAACAAAATTGCTTTTTAACCAGGATAATGCTTAATAGTTTCACTTCTAAAATAATAGACATCTTTATTAAGTCCCATTACTTCTTATTAAAATTATGCCACATGTTCAAGTAGGTAAATGTAGGCGACATTTTATGATTGCCTAGTGTTTATTAAAATTTGTATGTTTATAAAAATTGAAATTATTATCTCCTATGATGTTCTTATTTTCTTGCTACTATAATATCAACTGATTTGAAGGATCTCCATTGATCTCTATATCATTTCATGTTATAGCTTCATCATATCTTTGCGCGTACCTTTTCGTTTTTGGACTGTCTAGAACTATATCTGCTATATAAATTATTATGAGTTCTGGAGCTAAAAAAAGTTATACTACGATACTTGTTTTGACTTTTTTTGTGAATTATGTATCCACATATTGTGCAGTTTTTTATTTGACAATATTGCCAGAGAGCGTTCTAAATTCCTTGAACTTAAGAAAGCACCTGCAAATAGTAATCTAAAATTATTGTCTTTGTTAAATTGTTGTTTTTAAAATAAAAACTTATTAAAGAATCGTACGTAGTGAAATTTGTACAACAATTCATCGATATTCGTTTATTTTTTTGGCTAATACCAAAACAAATACCCACATATGACGTGATATTTATTTCTGACATAGTTGCATGTGCGTGCATCTGTTGATAAGACGTGAGGTTATTTGTTTATTTTCCTAGTCTTATAATGGAGCCACTCTAGTGACGTGACTATAAAAATACGGCTAAGTACGGGTTGGCTGTCGTAAATTTGTATTCCGTAGATTAAATGGCTTATAAAATTAATGATGTTATAAATGTGTGTTCGATCTATTTATTAATAGTGTATATGTATGTTTATCTGTTGTGTAGCACCCATAATACAAGCTATAACTAACTTAAGGGACCTTCATATAGGCATCTTAAAGGCAGGTATCCCGTATATGACTATGTGTGCAATATGTGCAAATGTGTTATCAATTTATTTATTCTTAGATCCAGAATAGGAAACGGCACAAAAACCGATCCAGTAAAACCTTAGCAGTACTTATAGTATTACATTATTTGTTTCCAAATGAAAAAAGACAGAAAGCGATTAAAATGATTCACTTTATCTTATAAAGTCAACATTACATTAAAAGATATCTGTAACGAGATCCCATAATGATGTTTCCGTTGAATATTTTTATTGCTGTATGGGATCAGCCCGACTTAAGTGATCCATGCTGATGTGTTTATTTTATGCTATTTTTAGATAAATGGCCCATTTTTTTACAATGCGTTTTTAGAATAATATATTTATTACGTTTTAATTTTTATACCGCTGCTAATCTTGAGTTAGATCTTAAAACATGAATTTATTTAATCTGTGGAAAGACTCATAAACATTAATACTTTTATTAAATCTACACGAGTATTATAAAAAGTGAGGAGGTCGATTTATTGAATTCGTTAACATTATGTCAAAATTCAAAATATCCTCCTATTGTTTGTATCTTGGTGAACGCAAGTAAATCGGGGAAGAGCTAGCTATTTTTAATATCGGTTATACTATTAATTTTGGTAATAACTTTAAACTTTTGATTATTTTTCTGTAAAAATCGACACTCATTTTTTATCATTATTATTATTTTTGCAACATACATAGCAGGCGAAACAGCTTTTCAGGAGGAATGTGATATTCCTAATATTTATTTTGTTAGTGAAAGTTTTACATCATCTGTGAACATGTCAGTTGTCAGAATGACGTTTCATGAGATATTGCCTGGTGACAACCAAGTCTCAATAATAGTGTCGCCTTTGGGTACAGAATTCAAGAAATGGGATAAGCAGTAGGAAATAAGAAATCGGCTAGTGCTTAAAACTACGTCGTCTATTTATTTTATTATCAATTTAAAATCGGTATGTATATTTTTCCCCTTATTAATACTATACTTGGAATATCTTTGAACAGCTTTTATCACTAGTGTCATTTAAAAAAAATTAAAAATAAATAACGCGACAACAGTCTTAATCTTAAAATTGTCTAGACCAAAAATAGCATCGCGTGATCATGATTTTGATCTGCACATGCGCGCTGTTCGAAAAGAAAAACCGCCATTACCACTTGGGAGAGTAATATTGCAGCTAAATTACATACATGTTAAAGACCGGATACCATTGCACTGTTCCATCCATGTGGTTACAATAAAAATGTGTTAAATTTGTGTCATGAAAGTAATTAAGCTTTTGAGACATATAAGGGAAAGAAATAATCTTTGTAGTATAATTTTTGCGAAATATACAGTCGAATTTTAAACCATACTCAGATCTACAGCCCCTTACAGCTGTGAATATATAAAACTTAATATTGTCTTCTATTAACATAACTATTACTCATTTAAAGAAAAACACTTTGTTAACGGATTAAGTTATTTATTTTACAAAATTTAAGCATATTACATTATTTTTAAACCTACCTTTCAGTGTACCGTGACAACGTACGCTGTAAAGCACGCGAAACGTCGGGAAACTTTAAAAATAATGAATTATACTTAAATTTTGTTAAATACATAAATTAATCCGTTAACAAAGTATTTTTTTTAAAATATATAAAACTTCTTAGTTACGTTCAAAATGTTATGAAAAGGACAATGTAGGTTCAAAATTTATTAAATTTTTTAAGTCTTATAATAAATCGACTTATTGTCCGTGTCTTCTCTAAATAATAGTATAATGACAACTTCGACAAGCGACGCGTTCACATGTTAAAATTAACTGCCTAATTACTGTTTACTTTGAATAAGCCGAACACAAAACCAGTTTTAAATAAAAGCTCTAAACAATTCAACTCGACAATTTATCTTAACAGTTAATTAATTGTGACGTTTCAAAAACGAATATAGGCAACTTGTGTCTTGTAAAAACTTCAATGAAGAAGATGCTGTAAATGACCTCTTTGCCAGTGTTGAGATACAGGTCCATTGTTTCTATTGAGGTCATAGGTGAAGTCCTTAACAAATATATCTTTTCTCCCCTCTTCCTTCTAGGAATACCTTTAGTTTAGGAAGTTTAGGTTATATATAATGTAGACTGTAGAGAACTAAACTTAATGTACCAAAAAAGTATTCAGACAATATCGGCAGTCGGCAAGCTAGTCAGCTAGACTGTATTAAGTTTTAGATCGACTTTATGAGTAAATTTAATAAAAGTACAGTACAAACTGAACATTACTGAAATGTACAAATAATTGCTTATACCTTTTGATTACTTCATTCATTGAATTGCAATTTATTCAGTTGTTATTTTCTCATCTACACTTGTATGGAACCGCTATGACGGTACAGAGTAGCAATTAATAATAGTAAGGAACACTTTTTTAGAAACTCTGTGGAACAGTAATAATAACCCACATGGAACTTTATAATATAATCTTTTGCTGTATTAAGAATTCTTATCTTGAGGAAATACTTTTAAAAATATAATCATCACTTTCCAGACGTATCGGTCATATAGTGTGCTTGTACCTTCAAAGCCATTAAACGTATTAATTTTATTGATGGCTGTAATTGTGTGAGGCAGACATCCGATGAAGCGGGACTTTTACTGTGGAAATAAAACAAAAACAAATCAAAGGGTGTAAGACGCAAGATGCTTATACACTATAGCTTTTGTCAAAATTAACAACGCTCAATTTGACATTTCAATTTCATTCAAATAAGAACAGTTTCGTTCAAACATTCCAATATTAATTAATTGTAAAATTTAAATTATATCTTATTGAATGACCTTCAAAATTTACAATTTTAGGTCATATAAATATAGCATATTCCTCCGATGACCTCCAATAGCTATTGAAGGCTTGCTCTTGTCACCCATAGTATCAAATCTATACCAATATTAAATCAATAAAAAATCTAAAGTATTTGTTGATCGGAGAAAATGTTTCTTTTACTTCGGTTAATATTAATATAATATTAATGAATTCGTTTGCGACTGTTAGTGCCGCAATAAACAGATATTTAACTGAGACATATATAAAAATACTTAACCATGTTAAATATTTTGTAACATTATTTTACCTCATATGCTTATTATTTGGACCAATTCGATTCCGTTTAACCGAACGCGTTTAGGGCCGGCTCGAATCAAGTATATGGCCTAGGTCTTTGATGTACTCCCATAAAAATTTGCACTGACGTTAAAGTTACAATTTATAGAATCTTACCTTGTGTTTTGAATACATATTAAAAAAAAACTTCTTATAAACTCAATAGAACATTCTTAGAAATATTATTTAATATTGAGTCTTGTAGGTTGCGTGTTACAGAGTGAACGACTTTTTAAAAAGAACGTGCAAATAATATAGGTAATGTTGTGGCGCGATAGTTATTTACCGTATTTAATTTTATTGTTATATTAAAATAAATTGTATTTTGTATTGTTTTTAAAATTCTATTATCCATCGTATTTTCACAAGAATAGATTTCTTGTGAAATAATCCAATGTAAATTCGTAGAGTATCATTTAATTAGAACTGAAAATAATGGGTTGAGATTGGGAGTGATGGGAAATTAAATCATTACTTAAGTAGGTAAGGTGTACTACTAAAATGTTGGCAAAGCTGGAAGATTGATATCCATACATAGGCGCCGCAAATGTACCATCGGTTTTATTCGCAGATTATTTATTATTAAAATATTTAATATACTGTACAATACTGTCGTTTTGTGTACTTAGTAATGCGCCAACAATATGCAAATCCTTCGACGGACCTTTGAACCTTATTCATACATCCCCTGTTAAAAAACCTCTTTATATTATATTTAATTTATACGACAACAAAGAAGCACCGTATCTTAACACAACATTAACTTTATTAATGGTCCTGTCTATGAGTTTGAACACATACGGCTTTAATTAAGAAGGTATAAGGAATCCTGGGATATCAAATCATTACTTAAATTAAGGAGGCATTAAAAAGCTTATCTCGAGCTTTCACACTCCTACTATATTTTGATTGTGTCGTCAACAATTCCTGGAATTTGTATAATGTTTGATATTTTCGATTAAAGAAGGAACTCTGTATTCGTTAGTCTTGGATCGAGATCTCTCGTTAGTATATCTATATCTGAATAAATTGATCTATCCGTGTTTATACTACAAATAATGAACCATATTTTCTTCGACAAAAATATCGATAAAATTTTGCACAACACTAAAGCTATCTATGTTTTTGTTTTAGTCTCTTTAGTCGGCCCATTTTTTGCATAGTCTGCGATCAAAGAATGCGCCCATATAAGGGCTAACTCATCCGAATTGGTTCCCTATTTCCATACATTTTGAGGCAAAGTTGATCGATGTTTCTGCTGAATACATTCAAATGTGATTTTAATGAAGCGGGTAAAAAATCTTTGTTTACTCTGCGATTCCACATCACAATAGGTATTCTCATTCTTGGAATCTACATACTGCCAGACAAGATAGATAATTTCGTATCGTACTTTAAGTTTTTCATATTTTTTTCTATGGTACTTTCCGATCGTATAAAATTACGGCGCTATGCGAAGAGCGACATTCGTTGTGTCATTTAATAGTATGTAGTAATATATCCAATTCATTCATAAAAAATCCCTTTGACTGCTTCAAGCTTCCTAAGCTTAAAACGCATTTTTAAGTAAATATTATAATTACTAATAATCCAAATACAAATTGAACTATCGCCGGCGTGTAATCAAATCCCAAATGGGATTCGTGTTAATGGAACTTCATCATTATTTATTTATTTATTTATTTATAAAAAGAACCAATTACACAAATACAAGATACTATAATAATTTACATAGGTACACATACCATTAAAAAAAAGGAAGGAATAATAAATGTATTCTAAGTTTTGATAACTAAAATTGACTTGTGCAAGACGCGTCGTGTGTTTATTCGGTACGGAATGTATTTATAGAGACGATTTTGTACGGAGAAATAATAGATTTCTTTCGTTTTTCTTTAAGCCGACGTTTTCCCTCCTTATCAGAAATCTTAGTCACGGCCAGACTGAAAGGTGTCTGATTTGAAGTTATCACATAGATACCATATTAATCACATGTGTTCTTACTGAATATTGGTATTTAATTGTTCGCATTACATGACATTCTAGGCCCAACTTCCTAAGGTAGCTAGAGATTGAAGAAACAGAAGACTTAAGACGTGTATTTGAATGTAAAAAGCATTTTCAGCTCCATTGATAGAAAATAAGTACACATTCGTAATAAATTCAAATCGTTAGCCTGATTTCTTTAGTATAAATATACTATTAATTGGATTTAAAGGATAATTGCGGAGTTTTTATTTTATTTGTCTATTCTTTTTTTAACGCTACTTCAACTCATCATTGATTGGCCTTGTGTTTTTTCCCAAATTAAATTAAATTAACATTCCTAGTATACATAATTCTTATTGTTATAATAACAACACCAGGCTATTTAACAATAACACGCCTGTTTATTTTAGCTTCCGATTTTAAAGTATGACGTTATATTAAATTCTGGGATTTCCTTAATACGTACCTTATAACATAGAACAAACAAACATACAAGCATGTGCGGTTTATGTAAACGTATCTAGATTTAGGTTGTTAAACTAGTCTGGTTGGTTTTCTTCAAGCTTTGTAAAAATTTCATCATTACTGTGTATATTGGCTGGCTAGCCTAGCTGCTCATTTATTTTTTAATTTCAAAAAACTGAAGGAGAAGAAAAGAAACCGATTGCTAAAACTTCTAACCAACCAAATAAGCAAGAGACGACAGACACCAAACTTTATTTTAAAAGAACAAAAAAATTCAGCGGATAAATTCAACATGGATGACGTAATGATATTCAACCTCGAGTACCAGGCAATCATAACTTTGTAACAGTTCATGAAATGAGTAAAGTAGCGGGATATAAATAATGTTTGAGCTTCCTCCTGAGTTTTTAACTACGTTATTGTAAAACAGATTTATAGTCTATACATAACTTATTTTAATGACATTTCACACTTATTTGCTATTCAAATTTCCTTATGTTTCCTTAATGAAAGTAAGTAAAAAATATAGGTCATTAATCAAAGCTAACCCGTTTGTGACGGCTAGATAGAGATTAGAGGAATTCCTGTGGGTTCCGAGCGGCATTCCATCGAAAGGGAATGTTTTTGTCCCTTTTCTCATCCTTATTAAGAAGCTTAGATGATTTGCGGTAACTTTTGTAGGCACTTTTTAGTAGGATTTTTTTATTGGCGCGATAGACCTTATTGTAATTGTTTTCAATATTTTGTAATAATATTCTTCATATTACTTAGTTAGTCCGTATACTTCGACTTTACTTTTAAATTTTTAAATGCCAAAAACGAACTAACAAAACCACAATTTAATTCCTAACGAACAATGCACTTGGCACTGTTCTGGAACAACGAAATTTACGTTTTTGATAAAATGCGAAATTAACACTTCGTTCACTTCCGTGGTCCATTAGATCGTGTGTGTGTTAGATGTTATACGATTGTTTGATTAAAGTTTGTAAAACTACCGATGTGCAACGGCCGTGTTTGTATAACTGTCAAACTCGCTCAAACACACGTGGAACTTGACACAGTTTCATTGCATTTTCTTTTAGCACTAAATAATACTACAATACATAAGTAATAGTACAATCTTGTACTGATTCCACGTTTTAAGTTTTGTTAAAACCATATAAAACATATCATGTCTCAAATTTCTTTTTATAACGTGTCATCGAGTAATATTTTAAAGTCTCAGTGATATGTTAAGCAACATACTTTTGCGTTATTGTATTTTGCATACATACAGTACGCTATAGAAATTCTAATGAAGTCATACCAATTGATGTCCGAAACGGATAATGGTCGTATTTCGCGGTCTATTGGCCCTCCGACCCTATTCAACAATAGCGGCAGATGAACCGCGACTATTCAATGGCATCTTGTAATGCATAGCTATGTCAAAATCATAACGGTGCATACAAATGTGACTGACTGACTTCATCAAATATTAAATTTTCATGTTATTTTCAATCGAAAATAAAACTGTTGAACAATATTCCAGTGCTATTCGCGCCCTTACGCACACATATACGCACGTTACGTTACCCACAAGTCATTTCAACTTGTCTGTCCCGCGGGTCTCTCGCCCTTTTTTATCAAGTTTTGTCCTAAAATGGAAAACGTGTACCAGGCCCTCAGAGTAAGCAAAGAGTGAGTGGACACTTACCCTTAGAGCGGCCGCCACTTCAAGATGCGCAGACTCGACTCGACTTGATATCAACCCTAACCCCATACAACTCATTTATTTGCTTATGTATCATTGTATCTCTTTTCCCCTTGCTAGTTAGAACTCCTTTCGTACCCTTCTTATTCGCATGTGTGGCGCTCTGGTTAGGGGGCGTAGAACACTCAACCCCTTGGGTACGTTGCGTACGTTATGCTTATGGCATGTCACATCTCACACGAAAGCATATATGGGAAGTGACTTCCTAGTCATCCCTGCTATCCTAGTGTACGAGTATGTGAAGAGATTAGAATTTGCTAAGCTAACGTTTGTTTTTCTAACACATAATCCCCCCGTATGAGGATCTAATGTGGATTTTCCATTCTAATATGGAAGTTTAGTTTGAGTGACAAGTAATATATTTCCTAATCAGAAAGAACCTTTATTACGCACGTGCTTAGAAAGAACGAGATAGAAAATACTTTTCTCTCGTTTTACGCTATCCCGCTTTGTTCCCATAGGATAGTAGGGACACACGACGTATATATTCGATGAATTCAATGGATGCTTGTAAAAGGCTTTTTTATTATTCATAATTTTTATTATCACGTTTAAAATATATATATTTAAATGAACTTTGTCAAGTGTTACTTACATGTTTAAAATATACAACAGTTTATTCGTGTCACCTTAGGGTCAAAGACATGTCGTTTACAGAACTACGAGTGTCCGTAGTAGGAATTTATGGAATTTCTGAGAGTGCAAATACTTAAGCTCTCAATTCTCATACAAGTTCCGAGTTGAAGTAATTGCATACTTTTAAGTCA
This sequence comes from Pontia daplidice, assembly GCA_963693355.1. NCBI lineage: Eukaryota > Metazoa > Arthropoda > Insecta > Lepidoptera > Pieridae > Pontia > Pontia daplidice. The sequence continues at coordinate 8,709,764 of CAVNZL010000138.1, read as the reverse complement.
GTAAAATGGTTCCTTGAACTAATATTTATATAATATTTTATATTTTTCGGGTAACAAATGAAAGGCTTCGGTTATAAGGACCCATCATCATGTGGGATATTATAAATCAAACTAATCAAACCGCATGTGGGGTCGGTAGGCGTTATTCCTATAATGGCCATATTTTTATAGGCTTGTGGGCTTAAGAGTATTAGTTTTATTTTAGAAACTTTACGATCGTATAATATTCGGTCTTGGTTTTTAAAATGTTTATAATCTACTTATCTTTTTATCTTGGAAAATTTAAGAGCGATCTGACAAAACTGTTTATGATTTAATTAAACTTTCATTTTCAACATAAAAGTGATAAATCAAAACGAATTAGTGATGAGTATCGTGTAGTGGGACGTAAGACTATTCATAAAATGCGAATGATTGACGCAAATTTGCAAAAGACTACGTTTGCTAAATCATGCCCGTGCTATGAAGAGATTTAATACTACTAGCTCCTAATACAAGTAACAATTCGACAGCAATACAATGATAGTGACCGGAATTACCTACTGATAACGTTTCCGCCGCCCACACTGTCCGCGTATTCACGGACGGTCCACTTTAGAAAACCATAATTTTAGCAACGTTTCGCGATCTAAGTGTCAGTAAGTGTAATTTTATCCTATATTCTCGTGACAATCTTATAGACTACACGAAAGTCGTAAATTAACGTATTTGAATGTCCCGGAAAGGATTACATAACCTTAACAACAATAGTAGGATTATTAGAAGGATGTATACATTAGCATTAACTTAAAAAATAATCCGAGTTTTATTAATAGAGTTAAATAATTAAACATCAAAGAGCATAAAATTATAGGTGTAAAATATAGGATTCCTATTACAACTTTTTTATGCTGTATATTATATATGAATAAATACATTTTATATGTAATTATTATAAATATTTATATGTATATTCAGGTAACCTTGTATCCTCAGAAATACCCAAAAACGGGCCCGATCGTCAAATATTGACCCAAACCACGGCTAATTGCTTTGCGCTGTCTGACATGCCATCTAATTACTTATTAAATGATTTCTCGGTCGTTGACTTCAGCTAAATTTCGGCAAACGCCATTTTTGTGACAATCTACCTAGAAGTTTTTAGAGTAAATTCTTGCTTTTATGTTATGTAAACACAAATGACAAATCAAAGAAGGAAAGGTTAACTTAAGAACAGTCCATTGGGGCAAAATTAACTTAAAACATATTACGTGTATATTTCGAGTGGCATGCAGTTTATTAGTATTTGAATAATATCATTATTGCAAGGCGCGTGCGTCAAATAGGTGAAGAGGTTTCTTCATCTATTGACCAACATAATTTGACCCACCTGCGCTGTCTATGAGCCCTCTTTGTAACGAAGTTGCGGTGTCAAGGTAGATTGGTTATATAGACAGGTAGGACAGGTGGAACGCATGCGCCAGGTAAGGATACCTTCTATTCACTTCTAGTTTCCTGGTACTAGGCTGGCATTTTGCCACAGGTACGCTCATTTTGGATAGGTGGATTTTTCATAATTAGACTTCAAGTGTCAACGAAAGAGAAATTACATTGCGTTAAGTGTTAATCTGATATTGCAGTGCATTGAGTTTTCTTCTTAATTTAATTACGGAAATTTTTCTATGTTGTTCATTAATTTTCACGGTGTTTAGCTACCGTTGGTAACTTAACCTCTTTCTGAGAAATCTCGTCGATACTAAAAAAACTTTTTAATCAAACGTACCATACTAATAAGCAATAAATCAGATTGGTCGTTAATGACAAAATTGAGTACGATACGATACGGTGGCTCGTGTTCACAGCCCTCTCCAACCAAATGAAATGTCATATGCTTTTACGCCGGTTTTCAGAATTTATTGTTCTTAAAACTTTTATTATGTATTATAATCTATATATGAAAGTTAAAAAAAATGTATACCATACAGTTTGATCTTTGAATTTTAATAGACAAAAACCTATATTTGGAATACAATAAGTAACCTTTGTTTATCAGTCCTGTGTAAGCTTCATTTATTTAGATGCAAAGCGTGTTAAGCCATACCGTAATATTGTCTACCGCGATTATCGGAAGTATAGGTGACGTAACTAATAAGAAAAGCACGTTTTGCATTTCATTTATGAAAACTTTTGTTTCGTTATCTCCTTTTTATAACATTTGGGTTCGACGTCCGGGGTAGCGAAGCGCGTTGCGTTGCTAATTGATTATAACGATGTCTAGAATATGACCTATCTAGATCAATTGGACTTAGTTTTTTGGTACTTTAAATTAATTCCATGGCTTGTCACTGCCCGTTCTCACGAGTACAACTTTTCACTAATTAAATCAGTTGTGTGTAACATGAGTCATTTTGAAAGAGGATTGACTCGTTTTTTTATTTCAAAATTGTTGCGGTTGTTTATAATTGTTTTTTTGACACTGACATCAAAACTAATAAACTATTGTTAAAATATGTACTAGACATGTAGGTTTAAAAAAAGCGGAGTTTGTCATGATGTTATTTAATATTACTCTGTAATCGATACATAAACTCCTTAATGTATTTCTTATAGTTCATATCTTTTGTGCCTACGAAACTATCTCGAAAAGCTCGGACTTCTAAATATAAAGGAGTTGGTGTTTTAGATTCACGGTAAACAAAAAATTGTAGCCAGATGGTTTTTGTAAGAGTTTACTTGCTACTAAACAACAGGGAAGACTGATTTCGCTTTTCTTCACATTACTGTCTATAAATAAAACAATTAACCCTAGTTCCCATCGCAAAATTAGGTCGTTTGTTTGATCTTAGCAATTACTCTTTGACGAGTTTAAAGAGTTTAACGTCTGAAAATTGGGGCAATTATGCAGTGTTTAATCAAACAAATGTGCTGAGAAATTAGTATTAATTGGATGTAATATATTAGCTAAAACTTTTACTGTACCATAGATAGTTCAATAAATCAATATTGTGTTTGCTTAAAAATAAAGTCACTTTCTGATGTAAATTGTTTGGGCGCTTACAGGACCTTTAAGGACATTTAATGTGAGACTTCACGATTTGTAGTTGAATTGAAAACCACCCTAGTATTATTGCAGGACGCGAAAGAAAACGTTGGTAACCATTTTATGGTTGCCCAAAGGGTAATAATGGGACCCTATTACAGAGACTTCGCAGTCCGTCTGTCACCTGACTATCTTATGAACCGTTATATTTAATTTGAATTTCCGCACGTGATTCATAATTTGTAGGTATGTTTTTGGGAAGTCATGTTTTGGCAGTGGGCTGTGATTAAATAAATAATAAATAATCATATATTTTTGAGGATACGTCCTACTTTGCCACCAAGCTACTCGCTAAATTAGGCGAATGCGTAGGAACACCAAAATCTAGTTCTTAATGCACATCACAAAGCTCTTGAAAGATTGAAAGTTTGTTTATATACGATTGATTTGATACATATTTTAAAGCTTATAAACTGGTTCAAAGCTTTATTTTCGTTTTCGTAGTGTATACAAATGTCTATGATATGGTTTCAGTATAGTATTTAGAAACTATCGTGTGCTTTTTAACCATCTGCGAATTGTTATTCAATATTCTACAACATCTATATTGTTTGAATCTTTGTATAAACAAATTTCATTAAATTAAATCCTATACTTTTGATAGGACTCAAATAATTCCAGTTGTCTGAATAACAAAATCAAAAAAGCATAAGAAACACATCTATTTATATACAAACTGTCATCCGTTATGGTAGCATTGTGTCACCCCAAATGATGGCGTCATTCACAGTGAACGCTTGGGCCATTGTCTAGGATATTATTAGACTTATTCTGTGCTAGACTTACAAAGTTGATACTAAATAATTTAATTAGTAAATCTTTTGTTTGCTCTATGTGCAAGCCACGCTGAAAACGATCATTTCTTATTTCTTACATAAATAAGGAATGTAGGAATGTGCCAAGCGTTGGAATTTCTTTTAAATAAATAATAATCTTTTAAAAAAATTACCTATTACAATTCAAATATCTTTGCAACTGATACAGCTATTAAATTGTTAAATACAATAAGCAAGACTTTCGCCATGATCTCTCTGTGAGGGAGAAATATTATTTAAAATCATTTTAACGTATACAAATTAATTGTTACTACTTTGTAAGCTTTGAAATAGATATATATTTAATAACGCTCTATTTCCATGGAACTTCATTGCAACGTACAAAAGATAAACAGTTTACATTACCAAAAGTATAAAATGGTTTCTGTGTTTCTTGTGGAAAGCGTTAATTCGCGTTATTTTTTCAAACGTCATCGTTTATTTATAGTTAACTACGACTCTAAGAGATAACACGGCTTTATAAATTGTTTGCTAACATTTATGAGCCGTGAAATTTATTCAGACAAGACCTTGACGGTGTTGTTCTTAAAAAAAGGAAGTACGTAAAATTAACAGGCCTGCAACGCACCCGGAGCTTTTGCGTTATGGCTAGTCTAGTAAGTATGTACAGGTGCCGTGCCTGTTTACTCCCTATTATAGAAAAACATATATAGACGGCTTTATCCAAAGGCTGGATATAAAATAACATCAAGTCAATATAAAAAGTAAAGCTTACAATATAGCCTCAAAAGACATTCAACATTGCATTTGCTATTCAATGATTGTCGTTTGTTTCTTCTTTAATTTCTGAGATTAAAACAAGAGCGTAAGTCACTTTTTTTTAAATCTTATCCTTGTGCCACAGATATGTAAGTGTAATAATACGTTAAAAACGTCTTGGCCTCTCTTCGACTATATGTTAATAGCTGTAGCAGACGCGCAGGCGTCGCGTCTCAGTCGGAAGTACGTCAATCAACTTTGCATACAAACTGCGCGATTTGAATTGCTTAATGAATGGCGAATATGATCGATTAACCGTGTCTTTCGTTCGTAACAATTTCCTTATTATTAAAATGTAATCAACAAAGTAATGACTAAGTCGGGAGCTATTTATTGAAGTGAAGTCTCATCAACATGTCTGGAGGGACTGAACGACTGCTGTGTGCCAATTGACACATAAAAAGCTTTCTACTTAAAATATATACTGAGTAAAAAATGAATAAAGAACAGCAAATAACGAATATTTGCCGAAATCTGGCGAGTAAATGACTCTGTCAACTACAAAGTACAAACATAACGATCTCTGTTAAGTGCTATCACAAAAATATAACTTTGCACTTTATCTAAAACACAGTTAAATTTAAGATTACTTCTTGCGTTGATATAATATAATATACAACGGTATATCTATTACAATGATTATCATTTATTGCAAAACCATCGAAGAATAATTGATAAACAAAAATTATTTAACTAAATAATTATATCTATTTATAAATACGGAATTCGTATCACCCATATGTTCTCCATTATTAAATTAATACCATAATAATTAATGTGTCTGGCATTGTATAATGAACTTGGCATTACAAATGGCTTGTTCCGGAGGATGGTAAACCGATCTGCGCACGCGCCGCGTCCGACTGTCAATTAAACAACATTATACTGTATCGGCAGGAGCTTCCTTTAGAATCAAATTTCGAGGGTTTTTTTTACTTCCTTTATACTGCCCGGTATTGTTTTAACCACCAGCATCATAAATGGACGATTCAAACACTCATATAAAGTTTCAATTCTGATATCGAAGACCTATATCGATAGCAAGCTTAATAATTAACCTATTTTATAATGTTTTTTAATAACGTGTTGTTCTGAGTCATAAATAGTTATTAACTGTGCCACTTTCTAACTGAGATTTATCCCACGGGATACAAAAGATCTCCGATAGCATCATCGAATACTTTTTATCTAGTAAATAAATCTTGGAGTAATCATTGTAACCACCAATTCCCGTCCAATCCAAGTGAATGAAAGTTGAAGAAGGATTTATCGGTTTAACCGTTCGTTTTGGATTGTAATGTGTAAAAAATTTTCATCTGTATTTTAACTAATTAGCTGAAATCTATACTAGAAAAAGTACTAGATTTATTATTATGTTGCAGAAAACATTTAAATTTTGAGAAACACAGATTTCCCTCGAACTAATTTCGCTGGTCTAATGTACGAGTGACATTCTAAAATTTAATTTTGGACAAGACACGACTAATTTTAGTGAAATCCATCGAGCAAGGAGGTTCTATTAGGCCTTAAAATCGAAACAAATATATTACGAGGCTATTCACAAGGACAATCATTTAACTAGATTTAGTTGAAATTATTCAATTTAAAAGCATTGGACACCGTATAAGGCTTTGAAAGAGGCGTCATTTAAGTGGAAATCACACGATGCCGTTGGTAAAAAAGATGTTAGAAACCGATAAAACTGTCGGATTCTATCGCTTACAATCTTAAAGTCACGTTCAGTGTCTTGTTAAAATTTTTAGGATTACCCAAAGGGTAACTGGGAGCCGCATTACTCAACTTCTATACCCGTCTGTCTGTCTGTTCGTCTGTCCACAGACTAGTCACGAGCCGTTATAGTTATGCAGATGAAATTTTTATTTTACTTATTTTTTTGTTTCAGATCGCTGCTTGTAGCAGCCATCTTCTTATGTAATTGCATATCATGGACCCTATCTAGACACCACTTTTCACACAATGTAAGTTATTATGAAAGCACTAAAATTGTATATTTATAACTATAAGACATACCTAAAGAAGAGACAATTCGACATATCTCTAAATGAAGCCTATGAGAATCTACTAAATACATGGAAAAATAAAACGAATGTCATAGAGGCAACATTAACGCTAGTTCATTCACCTCTCTTGCCTTGACTCTAAAATTTGACCGCGGCCATAAATCACCATCTAATGACGATCTAACGCCCGCAACTAAAGTGCGACATTTCACAAAATATCAATAAATCTGATTTCGGTGAATCGATTCATATTTCGAACCAATTGTATACAATTTGACAACAATAGGTATGAATGCAAACGGTTTTTAATAGTATAGAATTGAACGTAAAAATAATAGAGTACATTGCCACATTCTATGGTACTAAAATATGGGAATTTTACTAAATAAATTTAAAAGTTCGGCAGTGTACACAGAACACATAGAATCATTGCTGATTATTACAACATATTTATTTTTCGTATTCATAATTGTTATATCACTTATAAGTTATAATGTACTGTTTGTCAGCATCATAAAATCTTATAATTTTCCCACTAAGCTTACACAAATAAATGTAGACATTCTAAAATATGTACGTTGCCCAAATACATTAACCAGAGGTGTATCCTGTATATCCAAGCTATTAACAATTTTATACATTCTAACACCCACACATTCCCACGGATCTCTATCGAGAGGTCTTCAGATATTTATAAATTAAAGGCCGGTATTACCAAAGACTACATAACGCTAATAACATTGGAATTACTTTCAATTTCTTTAACATGGTTTTTCAACGCACGTGGACGTCCCATCGTGAGATGAAATATATCGAATATATGGTTGAACTTGACTAGGGCTGGTAAGTTATCATTACTATTAGCCTGGTTTCTAATTTGTATGTTAAGATTTATAAGTACTATAAAATTTTTGTTGATAAAAGGTTCATTTCAGTCAACTTATTAAAGTCTAGAATAAATACATGTGGCGAGGTGGCCTTGCAAATATTGGTATCAAACATTTGGTTGTCACTATTTTATACAATTAGATTGAAATACAAGAAAATATTGGCTAAGATAGCAAAAACTGTCAATACATACATGCCTACCTTAAATAATAATCAACCTTGACATTCGGATTCCTGTCGTACATTCACTATATTATAAATACATAAGTAAACGAATTCTCATGAAATGTTCCCCTCTTAGGCTTCGGTGTGTACATATGTTAAACAAAAATTTTAAACAAAGAATTTTTAAATTAACTTTGAATCATATCATACAGACAGTTCCGGTTTTTTATATTTAAGCCAGTAATTTTTTAGCTATAATAATAACAAATAAAAAACAGTATGTATCAAAGAAATCATATAGTATATGAACTATTGAGAGGAAAATAGTTTCGACAACCCTGACCAATGTTAATTGATGTATTTAAATAATCATAAATCTAATCTGGCGCCTCCCATAATGGGGCCGTTGGCATCACCAACTATTCGGGAACATTAAGTCACCAACTACTTCATTGTACGAGAACAATGCAAATTTGTTATCCAGAAACAGTATCGGTGTAATCAATTCAAATAAGAATGGAGTTTATATGCTAATAAACCTAACGTATACGTATGTTTATGTTTCTTATACATTTATTAACACTTTGTTGCATTACAAATAAAAAAAGAATGGAAAGTTATGCGCCATTATTAAAGGAAAAAGTACGGTCTCAATAATAAGGTTGGTTTTTACCTCTGGGTATGTCACCCTAAAAAGTAATTTAAATTAATAAAAATGCATCCGTACGTTACACACATAACTGCGTTCGCTAACAAGTGATCACTTTCAGGCAAAGTGATTAGAAAGATAAAACGTTTGGGAAAAGTATAAGTGTGCATATTAACTAAGGATATATTAAAATATACAAATACTAAAATTACTTGACGGAGTGGCTGTTCATTTTTTAATAACACTTTCATTTTAAATAACAAATTAATTTTTTATGTACATCACATGTATACAGGATCATATACAGGGCTTTTCATTAAGCGCCTCGAATTATTTCATAAAACAATTTCATATTGTACGTCATATTAAGCACCTTGAAATTTACAGAACAGACCGCCAATTTGACAGAGAGTCTACACGATTGTAAGCATAGTCCGGAAATTATTGGAAGACCCATATAAAAAAGAGTTACCACAAGTGTGGCGTAGAGTAGGTGTATTTTTCTATCAAATACTTCAGTGGGCTTATATTAAGAATAGGAGTACTTTCTAAAAACATTTTATAGATCACCAGGTGCACACAAGTGCAAAGTAAATAATACGCCTTCGATGCTTTACATATATAATGCATTGCAGAATCTGAGTACTAACGAGATTGGAGCCACAAACCATGCGATAGGCTATTTAAATATACCTTAATAAAATAATATACTTCATATTTACGTAGATGAAACCCTACTTTTCCTACTACTTCGTATTTAGTACCAAACATAGAGCAAGAGCAGACAAAAATAAGTAATAAAAATCAGTAAAATTAAACGTACTACGCATCGCTGGTTCTAAAGGCTGTACCTTAAAAGAGCAAACGAGTACTCTTGTATAGATGGTTACAAGTTGTTTATAATCATAACATTATATTGTAGACATTTCCCGCGGTGACGGGCGGACTTGAGTCCGCCTTTTATAAAATAGAGTATGATTATCTTTAAAATATAACTTTAGTAGAAGTGAGTAGTTCGTGTGAGTTCTTTTAAAGATTGTGAGTATACTTTTAATTTGTAACAAAGAGTGTTACAACAATGAAAAAACACATGTTTACTAAAAGTTTAACGTGTGTAGCGTTTTAACTTTTGTAATACACTTCTATCCGATTCTCTTATCACCAAATAATGGCCGAATATACGGAACATAAGTATGAATTAAGTAAATTGTCTTTTTTGTATTCCAAAACGGAACTGCTTTTTAAAACAATTACACAATTTTGCATTAATAATTAGAGTGAGTCTTGTATACGTAAAGTATAAACATCATTAATTTTACATTATTCAGGCTCACAACCATCGCACGCGGCATAGGAGGCAGGGCGCAGGCCTTTTTCTCTCGGCATCCTATGTAATTCCTGGGGGGGAAGGTTCTGGTGCGTGGGGGGAATGGGGAGACGTATCTCCTTGCTCCAGGACCTGTGGCGGCGGTGTTGCCAGTCAAAAGAGAATTTGTTTAGAAGTTGGGTAAGTTAAACTTTTAAAAAAATTACATTTCCTTAGAATGCCTTCGATATCTTAACGAAAATTCTTTTAAAATCTTAGGTTAGATGGCCGGCCACTTTGTTCCGGGGGCGATACGAAGTACTTCTCATGTCAGACCCAAGACTGTCCTGAAGGAGCGGGCGACTTTAGAGCTGAACAGTGTGCGGAGCACGACACGCAATTGTTCAAAGGGAACAGTTACAAGTAAGAGTATAAAAATAATTAATTTTGTGATTATTATGGTAATATTGTGATAATATAATTGCGAAATCTTTTGAACTTGAAATTAATCGTAAATAACGTAGAATTTATAAACCATTCTGGCACCTATTTTTTTTCTAATAAACGCGAGTCAACGATTTTCATCACCTGAAGAGGCTGTCAAATAATACGAATCACCTTTCCGAGGTTCCCATGGCCCAAAAGTTTAAAAATTCGTTTAATACCATTTACGCAAACAACAAATTCATTTGTGAATCAATTACATTATTTCAGCTGGGTCCCATATACAAAAGCTCCGAACCCGTGCGAGCTGAACTGTATGCCGCGAGGTGAGCGCTTTTACTACCGTCACAAATTGAAGGTAGTTGACGGTACGCGATGTAACGATGAATCATTTGATGTTTGTGTCGACGGAACTTGTCAGGTATGATATTCAATATTAATTAATCTTATTTCGGTGTTGTAGTGGTTTCAATTAGGTTGGTTAAGTTAGAATATTATAGATATTCCTATATCTTCAATAAACAGCCATTATAGAAAATACCTTAATATAAGCGTAAATATAAGCTATAGTTAAATAAAAACAAAAGAAGAGATTGCATTAGTAGAGTGAGAATTGAATGTGTGACTACATTGTGAACATTCCTTTTTTGTATTGTTATTTGCATTTGCTTGTTAACTTTTTAGCCTGTCGGCTGTGACATGATGTTGGGTTCGAACGCAAAAGAAGATAAATGCCGCCACTGTCGCGGCAATGGTACTAATTGTTACACATCCACTGGTATTATAGACTCACAGGATCTCAGGAAAGGTGAGTCGTATAAATCGTCGTATATAAAGTAACAAATTATCTGGCGAGGTTATTAGAGTGAAACTATCAACAAATTCTTTTCTGTAACTCGTGATGCAAATATTGGAGTGAATACTATTCACTACATATACGTATCTATACACACTCATATATATATATATATACAGTTGCAATTATATAATTGCTTACATTAAGTTTATTTATTACAGGATACAATGATGTTCTATTAATACCACAAGGTGCGACAAACATCGTTATCTCTGAAGTCAGGTCCTCCAACAATTATCTGGGTATGTACTTATGTTAATTAACTTAATTATACATATTCTCTTGTTTATTCAAATTTAACATATCATTTAAATATTAAGATACGAAACAAAAACTGCAATTCAAGTCTCGCTGTTTCTTCTAACTATAGTATATAGATTCTCATTTTTTTATTCAAACTTTTTGCAATACAAAAAAAAAAAGAAAAAAACAAGTTAAGTAAAGAATGAATTAAACCATATATTTTTCCGAAAGCACTTCGGGCGCAGCAGGACAACGTGTACTATTTAAATGGTGATTATCACATCGACTTCCCGCGGAGCTTGGTTATTGCTGGCTCTCTGTGGTACTACGAGAGAAGTCAACAGGGATTTGCGGCACCCGACAAGCTGCGCTCATTGGGGCCCACAAGTGAACCTCTTTATCTATCTGTAAGTCTAAATAATTATTTATATATAAGGAGTAGATATTTGACTGATTAAAAATTCAAACCATATAGCCTTTTACATTTTTTAAATTATATTTTCTACAAATCAAAAAGGGTGCATCTTAATTAAAAGGAACACATCTTAATTAAAAACCTCGTTCCACCTTACTGTTATACAATTTTTTATATTAGTAGCTCTGTATCAATGTATATTGTTTGAATTTCCAGCTCCTCCTACAAGAAGACAATGTGGGCGTATCGTATGAGTACAGTATACCTTCAGCTCAAGCACCGCCTCCAAATCAGCAGTACAACTGGGTCCACGAGGAGTTCAGCCCTTGTAGTACTACTTGTGGTGGAGGTAAATTAAAAATAACGCTACAAAACAAGTTTTGCTTGATTATATGCTATGCTGTCTTAGGCTATGTTCCAAACCCTGGCCTTATAGCAGGAACTCAAAAACATCCTACAAAGAGATATAAAATTGACTATACGCGATAGGGTCGATAGTGGATGATAATGAAATAAAGTAATTTACTCGATATCAACACATTCCAAAAGTATGGAATACTATTATTACTAATATTCGCAAAACATTCACAATAAGTTCAATTCTTCGAACTTTTTATTTACCACATTTGTTTCTTTTCATAGGCACTCAAACGCGCCAAGTGACGTGTCGATCACGCGAGGAGTTGGACGTTGTTGATGATAGTTTGTGTGACAAAGGACTGAAGCCACCCACCACCGAGACCTGTAATACGGACCCGTGCCCGCCTCACTGGGTCGAAGGCCCCTGGAGCCCCTGCTCCAAGCCTTGCGGCGAAGGCGGCTCCCGATCACGACAAGTACATTGCGAGAAAGTTATCTCTCAAGGGTAAGTATTTCAATTAGGATCTGCAAAATTCTTGATTGCAGTCGATTTTGCCAGGCCAACACTTTGAACATATACTTTTGACCTAACGGAAAGCGATTAATTTATTTGCTCACGAAACTTGAATGTAACACTCGGCTGGGCTAAAATGCTTTATATTTTCTAGGGTTGCATCAATAGCGACTGATAAAGAATGCTTCGATCTACTAGGACCGAAACCCGAACTCTACCAGGAATGCAATCAGAATGCCTCCTGTCCTACCTGGTTCACTGGACCCTGGAGACCTGTAAGTCTAGGCCCTTCGCGACGACGAATCGCACCATTCACAGTGCACTTAGTAATAAAAAAAATATTTTTAGTGCGACAAATTGTGCGGGGAAGGGAAACAACTTCGTGAAGTTGTGTGTCATCAAAGAATTAATGGACGTGTGGTGCTGTATGATGATGCGGAGTGTGCAGATCAGAAGCCACCGAAAGAACAGGCTTGTATGCTGCACCCGTGTGAAGGGGTCGACTGGGTGCTCAGTGATTGGACAGGGGTAAGTGTTTATGTAATACGTCTTAATGAGTTGTAAGTACACGTACTGAGACATTAATTACGATCTAAGAACAATTATTTAAGTAAGAACTTTTGGACAACATTAATAAACCATTCAAATTTTGACTATCTAAATAACATTTTGTCATATTTAAGAGTTATCTTTCAGTGTGACACGTGTACGTCGAAAGTACGAGCGAGGACAGCACAATGCTCTACCAAGGACTTCCAGATTGTTAACTCAAGTCTTTGCGGTTATCACCCACAACCGGTCTTAGAAGAACCCTGCGACAGTAACAAGCTACCTGCTTGTGACCTACTGTGGTATGCGACACAGTGGAGCAATGTAAGTGTACACATAAGTGTTGTATTGTATGACAATTAAGAAGCAAACAGCCCATAGTATTCAAAGTGGTTAACAGATAATACGGTATTTACAGTTTTAGTCGGAAGGCAAAGTAAAAAAAGGGAAATTCTTAACGTCCCTCCAACCTTTTTATATTGTCTTAAATGTGTATAGTACAATTGGTACAATATTTTTTTAAAAACATCGGATCATTATACTGTTTTATCAAAGCCAACTAAGAAAAATGATTTCTAGCAATTTATTGAAAACAATTTATATACTACTAACAAATTAAAACAATAATGCAAATGTCAGTTTCCTTAATACACAGAATAATACTTCATTTATAACCTGCTTAGGATATACGAAAGTGAAAAAAACTCATATTTAATATTTTAATATGTTTATAGTGCTCTGTGGAATGTGGCAAAGGAATACAAACACGGCGTGTGTTCTGTGGTCGATTCGATGGCGCTGGTGTAACCGCTGTCGATGACGAGCGATGTGATCCAAAGACTAAATACAACGACACGAAGGATTGCGAGGTGCCAAAGGATAAGTGCCCCGCCAAATGGTTCGCCGGACCTTGGACAGAGGTAATTTTGTTAAAATTATAAATAAATAATACAGGTTTAATGAATAATGTTAAGTACATATAAAAAAAATAAAAATGTAGAACTATTCAATAAAATACTTGTTACGCTTGCCTTCATTTATATGGAAAATATTTGATTGCATTAATTATATAAGGAAATTAAGTATGCATATAGGCGCATAGTTTCCTGATAGTCTGCACTTTGGAACAGTGGTAAGGGCACCGGCTTCGTAGTAATATCGGGCGGGACCTCTTTCATAGTCCTTTAATCTACTCAGTCCTCCATTCATGATATATTCATATTTATTTCAGTGTACCAAGAAATGTGGTACTGGAGAGCAATATCGTCGCGTGAAATGCATGAGCGGTGACCAGATTTCTTCAAACTGCGATCCAGAAACTGTTCTCGACTCTACACAGGCTTGCAATGTGCAGTCTTGCAACGAAGGTAGATCATTAAAAGTTTTTAGTTCTTTAGACTACATCTTATATAAAATTCTCTTCACTTTCGTTCCCACTCTTTGACCGATCTTTGAAACTTTCGCATATTTGGGAGGTCTGAGAATCAGACAACATCTATCATTTTCACCTTAAAGAAGGGGTAGTCACTAAGCTTATTTTTTATCTTTAGACATAATTTTTTGATTTTTATTTATACAACATACAAAAATACATATAACCCTAAATTATTTACTTTCTAATCAACCCCTATTTTTTATTTATTAATTGAAAATTGAAGTCACATGTATAGCAAAACAACGTTTGCTGGGTCAGCTAGTAATATATAATTCTCTTGATAGCTATTTAAACTTCATTTCCATGTTTACAATCGTACTTCGATTTCTATGATATTTTATGCTTGCATTTAAAACCATATTATTAATTTATTTGCAGGTTAGTTTTAAAACCACATACTATACTTACCTCTTCGTCTAGAATCGTCCAATTCATAAATCCTAATTAATCCAATATGAGAATTTTTAAAAAACACATTTACAGATGATTTGATACCGGAAAATTCCCACTCTACGCCCATAGTAGACGACGACTCTGACTACACAGATTGTGAAGAAGATGACTACCCTGAAGAAGGAGCTGAGGAAGGGGTTGAAGAAGATACTTTGGAAGACATCTCTTCTCAAGGATTGCATTTTACACTTGTAAGTGAAGGTCATTGCAAACGGCCACTTCTTCCGGTTTGATATACGGGAAAATATTATTTGCTTACTGTCTTGGTATTATTAAAGTATTATTAATTGTTATGGAAATTTTTAATGTATATAATTTTACTTTCGTTATTTTCACAGGTACCTACTAACTCATTTGTGTTCGGTAAGTATCCAAACTATTAATCAAGAGTAAAAAATCTTATTAATATGATACGAAAATGCTGAAAAAATCAATAGCTATCTAAGTAATTTAACCTTTTGCAATGAACCTTGTATATTAAAGCTGACAATTATATGTTATATATATTTAAATCCTCAATGATTTTCTTATAACTAATAAAATAATTTTATTACCATAATTAAAGTATTCTACGCCGATACCTAGAATACGACTAACGCCCGCCAAAATATAGGATATTAATTAAATAAAATATTATACATTTTAGGCACTATAGAAGGTTCTTCAGAAGGTTTCGATGAAGAATTCACTACAGGTTTGTAATTTCTCATACTCTCATAGCTACTATGGTCTTAGTCTAATTAGTAGTACCAAGTTTGAACTACAACTCCCAGTGAAATATTTTTTCTAAACAATAGATATTACATATATTTTTTTTCTTAAAATATATCTTTAAAAAAAAATAAAAATACATATATATCATTAAAGACTATATATACTATATATACAATCTATAATTAAAGACTATTATCGATTAAGAATTCTATTTAGGGCGCAATTTAAATGAAAACAATTTTTTCAGAAACATCCGAAGGCACGGATTTGACAACTCTTGAGACCGGATCAGGTAATTAACTTATGACTTCTTTAGATACGGAAGATGAGTTGAAACATCAAATTTATTACTAAAATATGTAGACAAAAAATTTAACAAAGACTTAACAAATATTTGTTGTTAACAGGAAGTGATGAATTATTTATATCGTCTTCAACAACGGATAACACTGACAGCACAGGTATGTTAGGAATTAAACTCATTACTTGAATTATTTCAAAATAATGTATATTGTCATTTCCTCTTTCCGGTTTTATGAAGAAAACATCATCTGACATATTTAAAATTACGATTCCACCAATGTAGCGTACTGTGCGACACATTGTCCCGAAAAAAATGTTTTTTCTGGTCTTCTGGCCATTAATAAAGAATATTTCACGTATTTGTTGAGCACACATACACAATTTGAGTCGCGCTTCATTCGCGAAAGAGAATCAGTCGTGTTATTTACTTATTTAATACCATAACTGGATGATTAAATTTATTCAAGAAATAGAAATACGTAATTAATCTAATTGGACTTCTTCTCCAAATGCCAAAACTATGTTGGTGATGTGACCTTCAGCAACAAATATAGAAGACGTTTGTTTTCTACCCAATACTCAGCTCATTTGTGGATTGTTCTCATAATACCTTTAGTAAGAGAGATTATCCCACCAATGCGATTTTCACAAACATTGTTGAACAATATTGAATTAAAGAAGACGATATATTTTGTACAGACATTAAATTGCTTAAATCACACTGAATAGATCGTTATTACAGTTGACATGTTGTAAGGTTATTTGTTTTTTCAATTTTATTCAGGTACCACAGAATATACGGAAACTCCAGAAAGTACCACTAGTTTTGCAAATGAAACAGTATCTACCGAAAGTAGTAGCACATCTAGTGATACAGATGGTAAGAAGTTGTTTCCATTCTTATTTATATGAAGGTTTTGTCCAAAAAGTAGTGTATTATGCTGTTAAACAGAACCGGTTCAATTTGTAAAAAATATAGAAACGTATAATTAAATGTATAACTTAATTTATAAAAACTTAACTACAAATTACTGCGTTCATTAATAGAAAGCACGGAATCTGTGACAGCAGAAGACAAATTACACAGTACAACAGAGATATCGGATGGAACTACAGATCTTGAAAGCACAACAGTGGGTATGTATTGAGACAAACTAGTTTAGAGGGTTTAACCGGATATCCAAAAAGTATTATTTAAATATTCTTTTTCAATCAGATGGAAGCTCCACTGAAGCACCAGAAAGTACAACCAGCGTTGTAACTGAAACGACTTCATCAGAAAGTGGAACAGATTCCACAGAAATAACTTCAACGCCTGGCGTAACAGAAGGTACCGTATTTGTGGAAAACGAGGGTATAGCTGCAAATAGTAGTGTTGAAATCTAACTGATCTTTTTACAGTTTTTTATTTTGTAATAACTATTACAGAAAATATTAGTTACTTCTAAAAATGTGTTTTAACACATCCTCCATAATTATAGAAACGTATTCTGAAGTATGTAATATGTAATTACTAACTATTTTAATTTGAAATTCTACTAAACAGGAAGCACAGATGGGTCTACAATAACTGAAACCTCAATAACAACGGAATCCACATCTCTGGGGATACAGATAGTACGATAATAGATTCCATCACTACTGAAACAACTGAATCGGTTAGCACTGAAAGTACTGAATCAACGGTGTCTGATTCAACTGACACTACAGAAAGAACAGAAACAGTGACAACGGACGCCACTACCGAAAGCTCAGTAACAGAAACCTCATCTGATACAATGGACACTACAACCAGTGCAGAGACTGGATCGACATTTAGCTCCACAGATTCAACAGGTGAAACCACGGAAAACACTATTACAGATTCAACGCTTGAATCTGAAACTACTCTATTTACTGAAACGACAGAGGTATCCACTACAGAGAGTAGTGGCACTGATTTGACAACAGAATCTGCAACTGAGATATCCAGTACAAATTCTGAAACAGAGACAACGTCTGAAACGGAAACCACTGAAACCGACATTTTCAGTACTACAACAGAAGTTACAGAAGTAACTGAAAGTACAGTATCATCTTCTACAATAACCGACACAAGTGATATAACAGAAGAAACTGAAACAGCTGAAACGGGATCTACTGAAAGTATGATGACTGAAAGCGGAAGTACGGATTCAGGTTGGTTTTTTTGTGTTTCAAAAAAACTCTTATTTAATTAATAACATACTGATAAATAGATGTTTGTATATATATTTTTAAGGTTAAAAGCTATATCCTTTTTATGTTAACAGTATTTTAAATACTTCGTTCTTCGATGTAATAATGGATTGAGTTCTAGGTAAGTCTATCTTTAATGTTATATTCAAATGAGACAATTATTCTAATAAGATTTCAATTTTATTAATTGTTCATAGGTTTGTCTACCACAGAAACTACCAGTGAAATTGTTTTAACAAGTATAACAGAAGAAACGCCGCTTAGTTCCGGAGATACAAGTAAGTTGAAGTAAAGATTAAAAAGTCCTGTTTTACGACAATTAAATAAATATGCGCCTATGCCAAACTTATAACTTAAAAGTCTTTGTTATTATACCTGTATAACTAATAGGTAATGTATAATGTCTAAATAGGTGCTAGGATTTAAATAAAATTTTGACAGAAGTTATCTGGACAACAAAATTATATAAATTAATTAATTTAACTTTATTACATAGAATATACTGAAAACTTTCATCCTTAAGCTAAAGTTTGTATATTTTTAATTAAATTTATAAATTCAGAAGCAGTTATAATTTAAAATTGACAGCACTTTGGGATTGGTCTACCACTGTTGAGTTATACACCAAGAGACCCAAATGTAGACCGAGGAAGACTGCGAAATGTGTTAAGAGCAAGTTTGGATGCTGTCCTGATAAGAAAACTCCAGCTGCCGGGCCATTTGACGAAGGTAAGAAATAGGCTAGCAATCAATTAAAAAAAGATTATAGGAGGAATATAATCCCAATTTCATTTGTTTTCAGGATGCCCCAACCCGAAAACTTGCAGCGAAACAAAATACGGATGCTGTCCTGATGGCGTATCACCGGCTGGCAATTTGAAGGGCAAAGGCTGCCCCGTGATCTCGTGCGAATTAACTCTGTATGGATGCTGTTCATCCGATAATATCACAGCAGCATTAGGCAATGATCAAGAAGGATGTCCACCACCTCCGCCAGCGTGTAAACTATCCAAGTAAGTTTATATTTTAGCAAATACTTGCATCCAATTTAATTTAAAGAATTGCAACTTGTAATATTGTTTTATTTAAGATTTGGGTGTTGCAACGATAATGAAACTGAAGCGAGTGGGCCCAATCAAGAAGGTTGCACGGAAACAGGTACTTAACTAAATTATAGAACTTAACTACAAATTGAAATAAATAAAAGCGATTTTATACTGAATTTATTGTCTGTCGATACAGAAACTTCGACACCGACTACGCTAGAGTCCTGCAAAGACACTGAATTTGGATGTTGTTATGATAATGAAACAGATGCTTCAGGACCGAATGGAGAGGGATGTCCTTGCAGTATTAGTGAATTTGGATGCTGTCCGGATGGTATTTCAACTGGTTAGTTTTTCATTCTAAACAAGCTACTTTTGTTTCTCTAGATGCGATATTAAATGAAATATCTTGATTGTTAAGCTCTAGGACCAAACCTAGAAGGATGTGTCATGTCTTGTGCTACATCAGCTTACGGCTGTTGTCCAGACGGGGAAACTCCTGCGCACGGTCCTCAGAATGAAGGTTGTTGTTTGCAATCCGCATTCGGCTGCTGTCCTGACAATTATAAGTCCGCTGAAGGGCCACACCTTGAAGGTACTCTTTAAATAATTCTATGTTCTGTATCTAATTATGAATTGATTGTTTTAATTAGAAACTAATTATTTTGTTATTTAATTATTTCAGGATGCGGTTGCAAGTATGCCCACTTTGGATGTTGCCCAGATAATGTAACGATTGCCCGTGGAACAAACAACGAAGGATGCGGATGTCAATACACTCAACATGGTTGCTGTCCTGACAGGTTAGTTAATTTTTATTACACAGTTTATTTTATTATTGATGAACCAAGTGGTAATTAAAACAAAATTACAGACATACTCCCGCAAGTGGGCCGAACTTTGAAGGGTGTGGTTGCCACACGTATCAGTTCGGTTGCTGCCCTGATGGTATTACCGCATCCACTGGACCAAACCTACAAGGCTGTTTGTGCCAACAATCGAAATATGGATGCTGTGGAGATGACGTTACAGATGCTAAAGGTCCAAATAAGGAGGGATGCGATTGCTCAACTAGCAAATATGGATGCTGTCCTGATGGTGTTACTGAAGCTGCTGGCGAGAAATTCCAAAATTGTACAGATGCACCTGAAAATAGACAAGGTAACGTCATATTTATAATAAAACTATTACTGCACATTCAAAGAAATAGCCGGGGGGATCTATGAATAAATAGAATACATAAAGATTTTTGCGTTGCGTTAAAGCTGTGGGAATTACTTAAGTTTTAAATGGTTTTCTTAAAAATATATAAGAAAATTAAAGGATTTCTTTTTTTACAAAACTGTAGGAACATATACAACTTAGTACACAACAACTTTTGTACCTATTATAATTATTGATAGTGACCCCACAATAATGTGTGTTGTATATTGTTTGTCCCATAAACATGACGATCTGCCGGGGAAAATTACATTAGCTTAAGGTCTCTCAAACTTAATCAATTTGTACGGTGGACGTCATTTTAATCTAAGGCTTTTGCCTGTGGCATCTAAAAATCTATAGCGCTTTTAACAAAATTAATTCTACAGTTATTATTGAACATACACAATATCATATAAAAAATATGATCTTTAAATAATATAATCGGCGCGGGCTAAGCCACCGGAACCAGCAACAAATTCTTGCAATAAAAATGCTATTGGTTATATTTTGAGCATCGTGATAATATCAATTATTTTTAATTATAGCTGCCTGTGCTCTAGCAAATGACAGAGGTGTCGGTCATAACTACTCAGTTTATTGGTTCTATGATATGACATATGGTGGTTGTTCGAGATTCTGGTACGGAGGAGAGGATGGAAATGGGAACAGATTTGCCAGTAAAGAAGAATGTATGGCCGTTTGTGTCAACCCGTCTCCTAAAGGTACAGAATAGAAATACGGTATAGAAAGTTTAATCATATGAAATAATTTATACAAACCATAATTTTTTTATTTTAACAGATGCATGCAACCTCCCCAAAGTGAAAGGTGCCTGTACTGGCTATCATGTTAAATGGTACTACGACTCCGTTCGAGAACAGTGTGCACAGTTTGTCTATGGTGGTTGTCTTGGAAATGACAATAATTTTGAATCCCGAGAGCTCTGTCAAAAAAGCTGTGAACCAGAAAAAACGGAAGGTAATAATTCAATATTGGTTTTCAAAACGATGTAAAGTATAAAGTTATTAATAGATGACCATTATATAGACCAATGCAATCTCCCAATCGAGCGTGGTTCTTGTGCTGGTAACTTCCTCCGATGGGGCTACAATGCTGCCACACGCCGCTGCTCTCAGTTCATTTGGGGAGGCTGCGAGGGCAACACCAACAGATTCGGCTCGGAAGCCGCATGTATGCAGCGCTGCAATCCTCCTGGCGCACTGCAAGGTGACCAATTTAATGCGATAAATATTGCAATTTTTGGGTTATGGATTATGTAGCGTTTTGTTTGCATGTCCTGTCTTCTTTTTCTTCTCTCTTTGAATCTAAAACAACTTAAGTCTACTTCTTGTTCTGTTTAATATTAATTCCCGATGATTTTCTCTATTTTTTCGGCTTTGGTGTTTGGTATATCTAATAATTTTACTAATTGCACGTGTAGCGGAATGCATTCTTCCACAAGAGGCAGGAAATTGTACTGAAAAGCAGCCAGTCTGGTCTTTCAGCCAGACTGAGAATAGATGCGTACCTTTCTATTACACGGGCTGTGGAGGCAACGACAATCGATTCGCCAATGAAAAAGCTTGTACTGACTCATGTCCTAGCGCTTATGGTAATTGTATTTCATTGTATAAGTGAATATTTTAAACTGGGAAATGTATTTATAAATTTTATTAAAGCTGATACAATACAATTTATTTGTGGTAAGTTTTAGCCGCCTTTGCATGGAAATGTTCCTGTAGTGTGAAATGGCCTGTATTATAAAATGCACGGTAGAAGATTTAATCTTATGTTTTACTACAATGTATATATAATGAGCGAAAATACTATCCCTTTTTATGTTCATTACTCTACGATTACTATTAAGTTACATTCATTATTTACAGTGCAAGAAGTTTGCACGTTGCCGGCATTAACTGGTGAATGTGCAGAATACACACAGAGATGGTTCTATGATACATCAAAGAGAAGGTAAAATCACTTGAATAATTTGTGGAAAGTTATCAATTCAAATCAAAACATTATTTATTTTTATAGATGTCGCCAATTCTATTACGGAGGTTGCGGTGGAAATGAAAACAACTTTGTCAGTGAACGACAATGTGAAGACCGTTGCTCTGAACAATTGGTTACTACATCAGTAGCTCCTATCACTAGATCACAAGCATCTGGTAAGTTTTCCTTATTATGTACAGATGCTATATCAGTTATTGAAAATGTATGTATTTGAAATACAGGCAAGAGTTCTTTAGGTAGTCTTTTAGAAGTATACTTAATGTTTCCCTCACAGAATTCTGTTTCCTGGGATTGGATCCCGGTCCATGCACACAATTTGAAGACCGTTGGGGATATGATCCGTCACTTGGATCTTGTGTACAATTCCAGTACGGAGGGTGTGGTGGTAACAGAGACAACTTCCCATCTAAGGAGCTCTGTCAGCATTACTGCTCACCTGTACAAGGTAAGACCAAAGTTATTAAGAAAAAAGTGAATATATATCTCACCTCAGCATTGTTTAGGTCAAAAAGTTAAACATTTTTCCTGTCCTTCTCAGATACTTGCCAGTTGCCAATGATAACCGGGCCATGTGACGACTCTCAAATGCTATGGTTCTACGATGCTGCAACTGACTCTTGCACACAATTTGCGTACAGTGGTTGTGGAGGAAATGATAATCGGTTAGTCGATATACTTCAAAAGGTATGTCTTCAATATATGAACTGCTACCAATATTCTCTATCTGTACCAGGTTTGGAAGTCGTGAAGAATGTGAACATCGTTGCAAGACTAGTGGACCCTCCGTCAGTACTACAACTATGGCGCCGGTAATACTCAAGTCTATTTGTGAATTTAAAATCCCTATAAAAATCGTACTAATCCGATAAAATTAACAGGCCGTCGTCTCAATAGAGTGTCGAGTGTCTCCAACGTTAGAGGAATGTGAAGGGGCAGGGCAAGTCTGGTATTTCGATGAAACCCGACGAGCTTGTGTCTCCCACCAGAATGTTGACTCTGGTCGCTCATGCCGGGTCACTTCAGTATATTCTACTCAAGAGGAGTGTGAGAGGTTCTGTGGTGCCTTCCAGGGTATTGGTAAGCATATATATAGTGAAAAAATGTTTATTCTAATTTATTCATAATTATCCTGTCTCGTAAATTAATTATTAAGTATAATTTTACTTATTTTTTCTCTAAATCTTAGATTTCGTTTCAGATGTTTGCCGCTCAGCTTTGGATCCAGGGCCATGTCACGATGCAATCCCTAAAGTATTCTATAACGCTACTAGTGACCAATGTGAACCTTTCACCTACAGCGGTTGTCTTGGCGGTCCCAATCGGTTCGCTGACTACGATGAGTGCGAGTCTGTTTGCAAACCACTATCAAGTATGTTTGCTTAGTAGTAAAAATCGTAAATCCACTTTTGCAAATATTCACGGAACTCACGTCGGAACGTGCCTCGGAAGATTCTTGTCTTGTTTTGTTTCGTTGATTGTTTTTATCACTGGCAGAGATCGCAAATAAAAAATAAAATATTTTTATGTTATTGAAACACTATGTTGTGCCTATAATTTCGTCTATGTAAGATTAGTACGAGTATTTACGGTAGCTTTATTACATTTTACACTAAGTAAAATTACAATCACCTACTACCTACACCCATAATTTATGTAAAATCAAAGTATATTTTTATAGTTAACCTTTCTATATAATTTAAATTAAGATCGTCCTCAAGTATCTTATGAACGTGTTATCAAAAAAAAAGTGCCAATTATAAAGCTTGAGCCTATTTCACATTTAGTACAATGCTCATTTAACAAATCACCTTCGCTATGGGCACGCGTTTGTCAGCGTTAGGGTCGCGCACTTACTTTAATTTTATCAAAATGGGCCCCGAGACTCTTTGAAATGCGTTTTGATATTCTCTTACGTTACCTATTTGAAATATTCACTTGTATAACACAAATATGTTTTAATACATACTTAAATAGCTTTTAAGCAATGGGGATGTGAAAACGATTTATCTTGAGGATATGAGGATGGGGCTGTAGGTCGCTAAGGTTAATTTAAACCAAAAATGTACAAAATGTTTTGTTTTTCCTATAGATCCATGCAAGCAGGAACCAGACCCAGGAAATTGCTTAGGCGAATTTAGCAAATGGTACTTCAGCGAACAAGAAGGCGTATGTAGAGAATTTATTTACGGAGGGTGTAATGGAAACGATAATAGGTATGTTGTTTACGTGACAAAATATATTAAAACATACTGACCTAATCATAAATTCCAATCTTTCGAAGTCAGTATCAAAGCAGCAAAAAATTACAGCTCTACTAGATGTATTTTTTTAAACTATATTTATATACCTATGGGAACATTGGACAGATGACAAAAAGATGTTTGTTTAAGAATACAGCTAACAGCAGAAATGTGATATATCCTGATATATCCTTAAATATATACTGAGAAATTAAAAACAAAAACCTTAAATGATTGTTCGATTTACAATAATAATTTTTTTTATAAATTTAATTAGGTTCGATTCTCAAGCTGAGTGTGAAAACCGCTGCATTGTCTACAAAAGTACAACCACTACAAGACCCTCCCTTACTACACCTTCAACAACTGTAAGTATTTCATTTTATTTGCTCTTTTTCTTTATATATAATTTAATTTCCTATTATATGATATAATATATGCAATAATTTCAGGATGAGTGCCGCACACCCGCTTCTATTCAGCCGTGCGGTCCAAACGTGACCACATATTACTACGACTCCAGAACGGAAGCCTGTGTTGTAGGTGATTTTGGTGCTTGCGGCTATGCTAACAGCTTCCGCTCTGAAGAGGAATGTGAAAGGCGATGCGGCGCCTTCCAAGGCCTTGGAGGTATCTTTACGTTACATGTATATTTCTTGTGTATAATTAGAATGTTTCCTAATGAAATATTCATTTATGTGACTTTGAAGGAAAGAAATAAAATCTGCATTTTGAAAAGTATTATTGTTAAAGGTAACCTAATCTTTCCTAAAATAGGTTAGTTGGATAAAAAAGAAGAGTAACTCCTTTAAAATATTTATTTTCTAAAGTTCTATTTGTTTCATAACTGTAAAGTTCGTCTTTTAAATATATTTTATATAAATACTACAGATTATAATTTGTGTAGATGTCTGCAACTATCCGTTTTCCGCTGGGCCATGCATTCACGAAATAGAGAAATTCTATTGGGACGCGGCGTCTGAACGTTGCGTTCCATTTAAATATGGCGGATGTGATGGAAGCCCTAACCGCTTTTCAACATACGAAGAGTGCCAGCAGATTTGTGGCAAGACTAAACCTGGTGAGTTGAAAGCTTGGATTTAGAGCAACCCTTCTCATTGCCCCGGTATTTGTGTACTATGGTTACATAGATTCTTCCACATGATTGAAAAACGCCTGAGTAGCCCATGCATCTATTGTCGCTAACCATTTTTTAAATTTACATGCTTTTCCTTCCTTCATATTAACACTATTGGAAATATTATGTACTATTGCTGTGGCTCTTGCGGGTTGGTTGGGGTTCAGACGAGTGCCTGCAGCCGGTGTCGACGGGCGAGGCTTGCAAGACGGGGGCTACACGCCGTTGGTTCTATAGCCAGACAACTGGAGACTGCCTCATCTTTATCTACCTGGGCTGTGGGGGAACAACCAACAACTTCCACTCCTTCCAGGAATGTAGCGAGCGCTGCACCCGGCAGACACCTGGTACTGTTTGCTTAGAGCGGCTCAGGGCAATGATCATGCTTCGCTTTTCTTCTTATTCTGTGCTTCTTAACGATTTACATATGTAACGACTGATATAATTTAAAAATGTGTTGTATGAATGTATATTTTGAAACTTTAATTAAACATCTTTTGTAACTATTATTTAATTTTCACTGAACGTATTTGCCCGTTGTTGAGTATTTAGCTTTTAGTTGGAGAAACCAAAAATTCACTTCTGCAGAAAAAACCGTGTTCGCAGACAACAAATTATTTGTAGGGAGTTGTTAGAACACTTCAGTTAAAGCTAAACTTGAAGGACATT
The DNA here is from genome assembly GCA_963693355.1 of Pontia daplidice. Taxonomy (NCBI): domain Eukaryota; kingdom Metazoa; phylum Arthropoda; class Insecta; order Lepidoptera; family Pieridae; genus Pontia; species Pontia daplidice. The sequence continues at coordinate 8,683,246 of CAVNZL010000138.1, read as the reverse complement.
AAAACATTCTAAATTCAACAAATTACACGATTTAATATAATTTTTTATCTGTGATACTCGCTAAAGCGGATCTATATTTTTATCTTCACAGGCAATAACTGTGACACTTACGATGCAGAGTGCGAAGCCTTGCAGTGTCCTTACGGTGTTGAAAGAAGAGTCGAAAATGGCTGCACTCAGTAAGTCCATAAAAATGGAAAACTTGTATAGTATAGACAAAATTAAGATAAGTTCATTATATAAAGATAGTTCCACAACATCAGGAACAACTTTGACTTCCAAAACGTAACAGACTAATAAATTGCGTAATAAATTATTTTTCAATGTAACATTTAATATGTTATCAAAAAAATAAATTATAATTGCCTATTCCTCGTATATACTATATTGTTGCCTGTTATGGCATCAATCGATAAGAATTTTTCTTGACAATAAATCATTCTTTTGCGCGGCACTATATTGTTATATTTTACGTTATAGATGTCGCTGCATTGATCACCCCTGTGCCACCAAAGTCTGCCCATCGGGAAAACGTTGTGCTATCACCGGATCTTACAGGGACCCGAGCACTCAGAACATACACTATTCTGTGGAATGTAGACTCGGTGAGATAATTATTTTATAATATGAATGCTTTTTGCCCGCAAATCATTCAAAGATAAAATGTTGTTTTTTTATTTCATTTTGTCTCGCGTATACTATTTGCGACAAATTATTTGAAAAAGATAACCACTATGCTTATAACATTGCAAATATAATTGTGTATGTTATGTTACACTAAATATGTATAAACTATAAACATAAATAACTGTAAATTATATACTGTATTCTACCATCGCATTGTTTTATAAGCGATACAGTTATTCATTTTATACCGAGCAATTATTTCCATGTATTATCACCTTAATAACATTATTAATTGAAATCGATTTTTAGCAAACAAAGCCGGCTCGTGTCCAGCGATGGAGGATCCTATAACAACAGAGAGCCAGTGCCGACGCGAATGCAATGACGATGCAGACTGTGTCGCGGACCACAAGTGCTGCGGACACGGCTGTAGCAATCTCTGCTTGCCGCCTACAGGCGGACTACCTAGCACCACAACATACAGTCCTGGTAAATTCAGTATACATAAAATATTTTAGATTGATAACAAAAATATGTTATTCCATACGGCCTATATTTTCACTCTCGAGTTACCATCAAGTCACCATCGAGTCATGTCGAACCTCCATAATAGTCAACTTTAAAGTTTATTCAACTTTATCTATTTCGCTGGAAGTTGAGGCCAGTCCCTCAACAAAGGTTAAAATCTTGTTATATATCAATCACGCGTTCTTTTTTTGTTGATGTACTAATGTACTGTATAGAGTCGCATTTATAAGGTAAATAATGGGAATGAATTATTTATTTTCACTCAAGTCTCCTTCAAATTTAACAACACAACCTATTTAGGTCTGTTAATTTAAAAAATAAGTCACTAACAAGACATTGGTATTTTTGAGTGCTATATTAAAAAAAATTCAAAATGAAATAGAACCACTGCCAGAAGCCCCACGCGCGAACACAAACGAAACAGAACCGGAAGTACGCGCAACTGAGGGTGGCAAAGCTACTCTGCGCTGCTTGTTCCACGGCAATCCTCCTCCTAAAATCACTTGGCGGCGAGGAGAAATTACGGTAGGTGTCCTTTATAAACTTCAACAGAAAACAGGAGCAAAAAAAAACGGTGCTGCTCTCTTCTTTATTTACAGAATAACATAAGATTTTTTAAAATTGAATTTTACAAATGTTAGAAACAAATCAAATCCCAAATCAAACCATAAAATTAGGGTACACAAAAATAGTAGTGTCCAACTTAGTTGTGAATATATGTTTTTTTACACTTACTTACAATTTTACTTCAGATTTAGACAATTCGTTTAGATTTGGTAATAAAATAGATGAAGATGACATTTTTATTAAATTCAAGTTTAAATGGCAGATAACCGGAGATATTGATCGCTATCACCTGAAGTCAGATGGTGCGCTCGAAATAGTTTCTTTGTACCGCAATGACTCTGGCGTCTACATCTGTATCGCTCAGAATAGTTTGGGTACAGCCACACAAGAGGTTAACCTACAAGTTGAAGGTAACAGTATACTAAGAACATAAATATTCATATTAAACGTAAATTTGGAATTTGTTCTTGCCTATTTAATCAAGTTTTTTGAAGGCTAAATAAATTTTATTTGTCTATATTACAAAAACAAACTTTAAACATATCTTAAAGTGTAATGTTACTCATTATTCTCAACTACCAACACACGATCGTGATCAGATAAATATAGCTCACACCAAAACTTTTATAAGATTCATGATATGTGTTTTTATTCATAACAGATAGCAACGAAATAATTCCACCGACAACCGACTGTGCGGAATTACTAGAGGAGTGTGAATCATTACGCAAGCAATGTCCATACGACTTGCTGCACACGTACGTCGGTCACGACTGCGTTCGCTGTTCCTGTCCCCAGCCTGACCCCAACCGTTGCGATCCGTTCATACTGGAGTGCCAGACTTTGATTTGTCCGTATGGCGTTCAAAACACCCAAGGAAGCGATGGTTGTACGAGGTTAGCAATGTGCAAATAGCGAAACTCAAAAAAAGAATTTTACGCGTGTGATTAAAGTGGTCAAACGTCCTACATTAACAAAATGTTGTCCATTTTCAACTCATATATAGCTGATACTGTATGTTTTTTTTTAGCTTTACCTTTTTTTCTTTGTCAAATGAAATTTTGTAATAGACGTATCTCGTATGATAATACGATGTACTATAGTGCACTATATCGTTACAATTTTTTTCAGAGTTAGAATTAGTTAGTGTCTTATAATAAGATCAAATTTGTGTATCAGATGCCAGTGCAACCCCTCACCGTGTGAAGTTCAACAATGCGCGATTGGAGAGAAGTGCCAAGTCATACGTTACAGGGACCCAATCTCACGGGAGTTACAACAATTCCCGGAATGTAGACAAAGTAATGTGTAACACATTCTTAACATACGGTTTTTAATTATTTAGTGCTACAGTTTGAGAGGCATCTATATGAATTAATGGAATTTCTTCTGTCCAGATTGTCATTTTAAAACATTCACACTGTTTTCTCGGCCTGAGATGCAAACGAAATCTGCATTTACTCACTATGTTGTCTTTTTAACACTAATCTGTAGTTTCCAACGGGTAATACCCGTATGTTGATATAATCATACATTTTAAATACTTAATAATAAAGTATAAGTAACATACCAAGGTAAGATTCCTGCAATAATTAATTAAATATGTAACAAGTTTACCCGTGAAGCTTTTCTAAGATTGGACTTGTCCTAATAAAAATGGAGCCTAGAGTAATTGTGAGTACTTGTCATGGTCATGACTTACGGCTTTAACTACTGGCAACGTATATTTGGTAATTTGTAAAACTCTTATATTTCTTTGCAGTGAATAAGACAGGAGTATGTCCGATGATAAATCAGAATGAGGATTGTCGCGACGAATGCCGGGACGACTCAGATTGCGCCGGAGTTGGCAAATGCTGTGCCACTGGTTGCAGCCAGCGGTGTATGGTGCCTGAACCAATACCGGCTACCAGTCCAGCACCTTTGACAACTTCATACGTTCCTGGTACTGTTCTAATAAATACCATTTAATTTATAAAATTATTTAGTTATTTATTTTTCAAGATTGAATATTAAACAGCCAGGCGAACACAATTTGACAAAAAGGAATTAAGCAAATCAGACTCGTTGTAGTTTTTAGGATTAATAACTTATTTAAGATCAGTCATCGAAGTTCACCATATTGACATGTCGAAACTATGATTCAGGAATACCTCGTGCGCCTGAGGTAAACACTGACACGGAACCGGAAGTACGTGCAACTGAAGGTGGAAAAGCGACACTACGTTGCCTATTCCATGGCAACCCACCACCAAAGATCACTTGGCGACGAGGAGAAATCACGGTATAATATGTTTCTCTAATATATTTAAATATTTTGCTTGTGGTTGGTTATGAACACATAGTTTATATTTATTTTGTTATAACTTGTCCGATTCCTAAACCACAACCCGAGAGTCTCACCCGTACACACAGCAGAGTGCCTAACCATAGAATTTTATTTCATACCACTATAGAGCATTTATTACAACAGTAGATATAACGTGTGTGGTATAAATATATCATAAACTACACAACAAATTTATATATTTAAAATACACAGATCATATTTTAAATTTTCCAAGTATGATAGACAAAATATTTATAAATAAGTAATAATTCTCAGTAATTCATTAGAGTCGTTAAATACATTTGTAAATTGGTCTCATAAGATAACTTCTATACAGATCGATGGTGATGTTGGTCGTTACCGACTCACCGCAGACGGAGCGCTTGAAATAGTTTCTCTGTACCGTAACGACACAGGAGTCTATATCTGTATCGCACAAAACAGTCTGGGTACAGCCAGACAAGAGGTTAACTTGCAAGTTAATGGTGAGTTTAAAAAAAATACAGGTTTTATTGATGATGACTTTCTTCTTCTGGATGTTTGGTTTGGAGAGGCATATGTAGTATTAGAATTAACATTAACTTCTTATTGAATGTCAAAGTGCACGATCTTGGCTACTATTGGCCCAACTATTTCTCTTCTTAACAGTCTTGTTCATAAAGGTACTATAAGCCTTGTAAATATTACTTTTCTATTTGAGGTTTATAGTGCGGCTTTGAACTGCAGAATTTCATCTTCCCTCTAACAACACAATGGGTGGTAATGTAATTTCCAAACTGTCTATAATATTTGTATGTTTATCGATTTGCGAGATGACTCGCGTGCTAACAACCTTTAATGACATATTTTCGATAACGTAATTACCGTCGAGTCGAAAAACATTGCAACTTGTTTTAATAAGTCATAAATCTGTACGTTATTGTTTATAATTTAAAACTAACAACAATTTGTTAGAGTTTGAAAAATCTAAACATTTCTTTCAAACCTCTAGAACACCAATGTTTGTTTATATTAACGGGATCAGATCCAGATGTTTCTACCAAAAATAAAAAAGTTGCAACACATTACTTGTACACTGATACTCAGTGTTTTCGCAGTATCCCCAGATAGTACAATGACTGGTCCGGCGCCAGTCTGCCACCACTCGCCGTGATGTTACCGCTCATTGTGTTAATTTTAATTTTCGGGTGTGCGGGGGCAACGCAAGGTGTACTAACATTAAATTAATTAGCCTTCGCATTAATTGTTTTGAGAATAATATAGCCTATAACATACTCATATTATTATATATAATATTATATTACTCTATATCATTCTTCTACATATAAAACGCAAAGGCTGATTAAGTTTGGTTTTTTGGTACGTAGTTCATTAACATGAGTTTGCAGACTGTTTTAAGTAGTCTTGATATTTCTAAAGCGCGAACAAAACATCTGCAAACTCAAGTAGACTAGTTGCTAATACAATATGGGCACGGCTAGATCCTGTGGACGGACCTGCTGGAATCGGGAATGTACAGAATGAGATCATCTATGGAAGATTGGGAGAACCACTTAATATACGATGTCTTGCATTTGGCTACCCGCCACCATCCATCTATTGGTACAAAGGCAAAAGTGGCCCGATGATCCCATACAGCAGCACCCTCTATGAAGCGAGGGGTAATGTCCTACAAATTCGTCAGTTGAACACAGAGACACTGGGAAGTTATATTTGCCAAGCTTACAATGGTTTAGAAAAACCAGCTGAATGGGCCTTTGAAGTGCAAGAGATGACAGCTAAACCTATCGGAAACTATATAAATCCTCTTTTGACTCCGTCTTCCCAAGAACCTCAAACTGAAGCAACAACTACCACACAAGCACCTAAAATAGAAGTACCTGTTTATACTGGTAAGGTCAAGCTTGTTTGAAATGCTTTTTGCATGCGCTTTGTGCATGATTTCTTCTTATATAAAAATTGTTTTTACTTTTACTAACTATTTCGAGGATGGATTATTTGTTGTGTATCAAAAAGGTAAGATGCTAGTAATATATAATACGTATTACATTAGATTTCAAAGGTAAGTACTGACACAAAAGTGATAAAGAGTAATTGATGTGTACTCCTAACAGAACTCGTTCATCCGTTGTGATTTTGTTGTATTGTGAAATTATTTTTCAGTACTATATACTCTGAAAAGACCCCAAAAACGTCAGCGTTCTTCAAGAAGTGAGGGATATGTTAAAACATACCAGTCTATCTGTTTTTGTCGTCACATCTGGTGCCTGAATGTATCTAAAAAAAATGTTATTATGTGTAGTGCCGGTGACGACGCGGATTTTAGCTGAGGCTACCCAAGTATCTGCTGGGACCGTGATCAGTGTGCCGTGTGAAGTTGACGGTTATCCTGTGCCCGTGGTCAGATGGTCCAAAGACAGCGTTCCATTAGAGTCCACCGATAGAATACAGATTACCGGTGAGTGTTATAATATTAGAGAAATAGAGAAATATTTGCGACCTCTCACTAATGCCCCGCCATGCAAGACATTTTCAGATTATAATGTACCTATTGTGTTTTTCGACAAATATTTACCAGGGGAAGGTACCATAACTTTAATTTATGAGAACGAGCAGCAATAAATGCCATTCATAGGGATTCCAAGTCAAAAATTCATTTTGATTATTACGTGGAATTGTTACATTAATTACTAATGTTGCAATGACGCTTTGAGTTCAATTGAAATAATTATTTATTTTGCAGAGGCGCGCCTGACAATATCCCGCGCGAACACAAACGATACGGGCGTGTACGCGTGCGAAGCCAGCAACGGGTACAGCTCGCACTCTTCAACAGTTACGATAGTCGTTGAAGGTACTTTGTTCATTATCATAGGATTTTGATATCTTCAAGCCTATCTAGTTATAAACAGATAGCGTTCGTACCTGTAATTCATAAAGGCGACTTACGCAGGTACTGAACTAAGTTGGTTATTTTGAGTTTAAAGTATGAAGCAATAGGCTGATTATAATTAATGCAAGATACGGCCGTTTTTCGACTAAAACAACTTGTTTAAAATTTTAATAATCGATCATAATATAGTTCTTAAATATTTAACAATATTATAATGGTTTCTTTTTTTTAACTTCATCAAGACAATTAAAAGTAAGCGCATTATTAATATATATAGTAAATCTCTCCTACAGGAATGTACATCCCGCCGACTTGCAAGGATAATCCATACTTCGCCAATTGTCATCTCATCGTGCGCAGTAACTACTGCCATCACAGATATTATTCAAGGTATATTTCATCAGCAAAACATGATAAAATATCAAAATAATCATTTACTCCACACAATTTACTCTTTTATAGGTTCTGTTGCAAATCGTGCGTGGAAGCCGGGCAACTAGTTCCCGCTGAGCTAGAACTTATGCAGGCCGATGAACCCTTCAAAAAGAAGTAATAACCAGTAGTGTGTAATCTATACTATCCTCTATATACACAACAAAAAAATTAATTAACTTGAGCTGTAAACTAAACGGTTTAGACGTGGAAGATTTTATTTACATCATAATTAAATTTCCTATTTCAATAACAAATAAGATTGAGAATATATAGCAATTGTTATTCAAAATTAGAACCATGTGCCATATTTAATAATTATAAAGCTTGATTAATTTCGATACAAGATTTTGTTGTATTGAATATTTAGACCAATGAAACAATTAACTGGTTTGAAACAGTATAGATTTTATATAAATAAATGTAAGTGTATGTAAATAATTAAGAATACGTAATGTCACAATTAGATAGAACCCTACTGTACTACGTTATTTTCAGTCGCATGCAGTAATTATTGCGTTATGCTATAATATAATGCAAAAATTATATAATAGAGAGCGCCAATAACGTTTCAATTGTTTTAATAAGTATGAATATTTAAGTTATTAACTTTTATGTGAATGTGCAATTAAATTGAGGCCTCATGCTACTATAAGTTATTTATTTCATTTAATTTTTAAATGAAATTAAGTTAAACTAGGGAAACATAATAATGTGAGTCATAATAATTTAAGTCAATCGAAACTGACAAGTGTAAATAAATCGAAAATAAACATTTATGACTATCATATGTTCTTCTTTATTTCAGTGCATATTTATATGTCATCTATGTCATCGTATTACAGTTCTGTTCCTTCATCCTTTTATATTTTATAAGACGAATGAAGTGTTCAATTTATAATTATATGATTAAATAGATCTCGGGGTTCAAATTCAAGTGGAGACTAAATGTTTACGGGAATGAAAAACATATTGGCTTTGACATACGGAAACAACAAATTATTTACTCTAAAGCTGGTACTCAATCTATTCAAACTTGGTACTAAATCTATATGTAATTAGGAGCCAGGCCGGGATAAAATTAATAAAACGATACATATATAACAGACAATGATAGTGGTTAGAATTTACTGTTAATCATTAGACTATACCAACAGCATCATCACAATACCAATTTAATTGAAGATCTAATGAAACCGCTCTTAGATTTACTTAAAAGTTTATGAGATTTGGAACATTTGTCTAATTGTTGATAGATATTTCCACGTAAATGAAACTGCGACAACAGCTTGTTTCATATATAAAAACATATATCTTAATAAATATTATTTTTGACGTATTATGAAATATTATGGTCATACTTCCTATATATGGAGGTTAGCACTCAAGAGTTATCTGAAGTCAAAGTAATAAATTTTCGCATTTGATGATACACAGAAATACAACATAAAGGATGTCTTTCCAATCCTAATCCTATGAGGTAACCGTATATACCAAATATAGTCAATGAATATCTGATTCCAGTTCTAGGCTGCATGTTTGCATATATCGTGACGCAATCTCTATTTCGAGACAGATATTAGGATATATAATGTTGAATAATGTGGCCTATGCTATCGCTACAATAATATTAATCAAGAATATTAATTTATTTCTATTATATTCAAATACGTCCTGTATACGTTGATTATTTGACATCGAATGCAATCTTTCTCTGGTTATCGATCAGCTTTGCGATCAGTTCTCATGTAATTGCTTCTGCGGGACTGTCTGGTTACACAATGTTGAGAATTGCAGTGTTCCTGATTTTGGTTCAATCTCTAATAATAGTGGATTCCGGACCGTATAATGGTTAAGTATAGTTATAGTCTACATTTAGTTTTCTAATTAAGTGCAAAATGTGTTGTTTGCGCTATATTTTTGACAGTTTAGAAAGAGTGACAATTGTCGGGCTCATTTTTTTACTGCACTCCCAGCTACCGAAGTGTGATGATCATTACCTCAACAAAAGCTTAAATTAGTCCTAATAAAATTACCACAATTCGAAGGCGAGCTGAGTAACTGGGCATCTTTTTACGAAAACTATAATCATTTAGTGCATAATAATGTCCTTACTAATATAAAGAAAGTTTTTATAGTAGTAGTCAATAATCTGCAAAGGCTTTTACAGGGCTGGCCGGTGTAAACCAGTCCGTCCGATGGTAATTACATATTATGTATGATAAATATAGAGGAAAAATAACAAGTCGCGCGTTACCTTGGTTCAACTTGTTTACAATTTCTATTTTAAAACGGCCGGTTTGAATATTTTTCTTGATAATTTTGCGTCGTCTTTCAATAATTCGTTTTTGTTTTTTATTTTAACGTTAAATAAAAGGTGATGAAACCATTCGTATATTTTTTTTTTTCCACGCCCCGGGGCCGTGGAGCTGCGAACGCACCCTTGCTTTTGCCTATGGCCTTTTGTTTTTTATTTATTCCTCTGTATTACAATTCATGTACATATATTTGTTCGTATTCTATTTACATTATAATTTTTAATTGTTTCTATATATTACATATGAATACTTTATACACAATATTAGTTTATTTTAATTTTTTATTGACTTACATTTTGCATTCATTAATTTTAGTTATTGCTATATCTTTATTCATTCTCTATTTAACCTACATTCTTTATTTATTGTATTAAATATTTTACATTCATTTTAGAGTTTACATTTCATATAAGATTTTGCATTATTATTGTATTTTTATTCTAATATATTCTAATATCTTTTTACAATTTTAGCACCATTGAATCTTCTTGTCCGATCCAGAATCCGCTCGCAGAATTTTTCCAGGGCCGACCTGTGCCCCGCAAGGATGTCGGGTAGCGCATTGCGTACTATCCGCATTCCCACAGTTTGCTCCAGGTCGTGCCTTTGCATGGCGAATATGGGTCATGACCGGATTGAATCCTTTGGACCTTGCGATTTTGTACGCGGCTTCTGGATCGGGCAAAAGCATCCTAGTTGTGGGTGTTTCTTCAGATGTCTCCTGACCCATTTCTGACGTGTTGGGTATTGATTTTTTGAGTATTAGGTGGTGTAACGGCCGTTGGTTGGTGGCTTTTTGGGGTGCTCGTGTTCCCCTTCTCCCAGCGTGTGCTTTAACCCAGAAAAGTTTGACACTCTTCTCTGGGTGTTGGGTAAGAAGCTCGCGGATCTCGGTGCTAGGGATCGAAAGAGCGTCCCCCCAACCGCATCTAACACAGACCTTGAGTTGTAGATAGGTCTCTTTCCGCTGTACCGCTAATTGCGCCCTTTTGTAGGAATTAGCTGGTAAGTGAAAAATGGCAGAGAGCTTTTGGCTCTTACTTCTTTTCTCCCTTCAAGGGGGATCGATCCCACCTCTTCTGGTCTTTTATGTGTATATTTAATGTATCCCTTTTATTGTATTCCTATTGGTTAGGAAAAATTTGGGATGATATTGAAAAGATTATTCGTACTGAAAAAATATCGTTATACGCTACATTGCTTAAACACAATAAGAAAACAATGTAAAATATTGACAGCAGCAATCATAAGAACAATAAGCCATTAATTCATAAAACCATCAAAACATCCGATCCTAATGAGAAATTACTTTACAGTGTCCTTTACGTTCAAACCACAATCACAATCACAATTATGTTGTGTTTTGATATAAAAATAACTCATAAATGAAATTCAGTAAAAACTAGCAAATGCTTTTTAATAATGAATACGTTACTTCATTTTTCTCGTTGATATCTACAAGCCCCGTTAGATCAATCGATGGGTAGTTATTATTCCCAACAGTGTGGACTACCTAATTTATTTTATTCTCACATATTTCACCACAAGTGCCAGGATATAGCGATACCAGAATATGATTTATTTGTAGCAGCTTTTCAAAAATAATAATGCAGTATAAGCATGTTTGTTTTATTCCATGGGTAAATAATTCATCAACGGTTATTGTCATTCTGATAATTATATTTGACATTATACGGGCGGTATACCTACAGGAAAGGAAAAATATGATTACATGCTTTATATCTGCTTAAATATGAAACTTTATTGCATTGTTTTGTTTATTTTCCAATCTGTAATATTTGGTTTCTGGCGATCATAATTTCTGATTATTTCTTGAAATAAAAGGGTTATTTACTCGTATATATCCAAGCATGTCAAATGTATATCTGATGACAACATGCACCATGCGTTGTTAGAAATACTAGTTATTTTACATAAAATGTATGTAAAATAATATTTTAGACCAATCTTTATTTTTTTAACGTTATAATGTCCTTGCACTTAAGAAATAATAACTAATAAGAATAACACTGTTACGACTACCTCAGAGAATATGGTTGAGCTTCAAAATTCTAATCTGTAGGCCAAAACTACTCCATTGTATCAATTTTTTTCTAAAACTTACAGTCGTCCTACTAATATTCTTGAACAAAAGACTTGCCTTGCGAGTGTTGGATTCAAAACTTCGTATCATTTTATAGATTGCGCATTAAAAGAAATAAATTTATTAAGTAAGTGATAATAAGAGGATTATATTAGTATTATTACTATTCAGAATATAAGTTTTTCACTTGATTGAATATAACGATCTTGAACAGTAATGAAACCATAGTTGCGAGTTCACGGAAATTATAGTGTGCATACGAAGCCAAATTTAGCTCCGAGTAATTACTCTTATAAGGTATTTTTTTACTTCAATTTCATATTATTTTGTAAGCCTAAATTTACACGATTTCGTAAACAAATAATTTTTTATCCATCTCTTTAATGATTCATGCGGGGTTAATAATAAGACCACTGTAAGATATAATTAATTCAAATTTAAACTCTTTTAGGCCTGCACATACCATCTGAATGCACAGATAATCCCTTCTTCGCTGATTGTGCCCTTGTTGTACGGAGTAAATTCTGCAATCACAAATTTTACTCGCAGTAAGTTCTAAATAATAATTATGTTACATCCACACAATTTTTTTTAACGCGGTTATATGTGTATATTAAAATAAGAACAATTTTTAGAAGACAAAGATTAAATTAAAATTATATTAAATGCCATACTTGAAGTAAAAATAGTATAAAGCTTAAAAGTTTACTGTTTTTTAGGTTTTGTTGCAAATCGTGCATCGAGGCTGGACAAGTGGACCCTATGAGAACACTCCGGCAACCTGAAGACGATGATTGGAACTAGATTATCATAATTATAAAATATATCATGTGTTTGTAGTTAGATGCCAAGTCATATAATATATGGGTGCATTCTTCTTATTGTCAATTTACACATAGATAAGTAACCTTTCAATGCATAATACATACTATTCCATCTAGAACAACATATACAAAGACATTATAATAAAATTTATTGGAGACTTCTTTTTTTATTATAAATAAAAAAATTTGATAATTGAAAATACAAAAAATGAGCCCGAAAAATTCCATCAAAAATAACCTTAAATTAACTATGACGCTTAAGATTCAAGGTGCAAAGAATCAAAAGCAAAAAAATCTTGCAGTTGCACACCTATATTTTTCATTTAGACTCAGCTATTATTGATAGTAGTTTTTTTATTCATCATAAAAGAACTTCCAATAGTAGCAGTAGTTCCCCCAGATGAGTATGTTAAAGCAAATAATCTCTTCAGTTTTACAAGAATTGATCGCAATATTTTTATTTCCACTGAAAATGGTTTCAATTTTCAAAATTATGTTTGCTAAATAAAATATAAAGGAAGGGGGGGGGGGGGGGAAGGTACCACTTAAGAAGATAATAAGTTCTAAAACTATAGATACTAACAAGAATACAACAAAAACAAGTAATGCAGTAACATAAATTTTTATTTACATCCCGCATTTCACAGTCAATATAACAATTTCATGTTTGGGGGTGATCTGGCAGACGATAAACATAAAATAACATAGCCTGTCTAATTTCACCAGTGAGTGGAATTCCTTATCAATTGTCTATAGTAATGTATATGTAAAAGTCAAAATAATTTTAACATAATTATTGTCGAAATAAACTTCACGGCTAAGCCCGAAAATAATGTTATTCTGCTTTATTTACCAAAGCTCAAGTCGGTGCCCAATTTTTTACAGTACAATAATCTTAAATACAAAAGAACGCCATAAGTTTTTATATACATAAAATATAATTTAACATGTCTATATAACACATAGTTATTTCCGAGCTGTTGCCCAGCACTGGGACGTCGCTCTCTGGAGGATATGTACACGCGACACGAAGTATTGAAAAATAAACTCTAAATATATAAAGCAATAGTTCAAATTCGCTAAACAATCACACTGTTGTGTACATATCGCGCGCTATTCTATATTTGAGTATGATGCGGTCGTACGCCATAAAATAACTTATCGGGTCCATAGTACCCTATAATATCACAATACATGTTAAACTAAACAGAGCTCTAAATGCTAAGTTAAGTCGCCTAAATAAAAACGTAGTATAAACGAAACTATTACAAATAAAATATACTTTACCAAAACGCGCAACTCGCGACCGGATAATAAGCGTCCAAAATTACATAAATATAGCTATAATTAAGACGTCACGACATCCAGCGTGCTAAATGCATATGGGCTCGGGGCACTGTTCATAAAAAATAAATCAGTAATTGCCCTCTCGTCTCTTTCTGTCGAACTGTGTTTACGCCGCGTTGGAGAGGGACAGAGCACTCTTGTAAAGGTGCAATTGGACCGCTTTATTTTTTATCAAATATCAGCTAATTTGCGTTGACATCGATGAATATAAAGAAAGGGCTTTTATACAGCGTCCACGTCTAATAATTACGAGCTTGTACATCGTACACTTTTGTGCAGTCACCCATGCCTAGGTTACAACATACATCAATATCAAATAATAAATACAGTATTAACAATGAAAAATAAAGCTTTTCCGGAGCATAATACACTTGTTCCAAAAAATATAGCCAATATTAATTCTAGCCCACAAATGTCGGTGAATATAAGAAAATATAAAGCAAGATGACAAATACGCCCATAGACGCCTGCACAAAGGTGTTCAGATGTGCCATCGTCTCAATTGGTAACTTTGTGTCAATTTACGTATACGCTCTTACGTACGTGTCGTACGCGTACCGTGACCACGATAAAACTCACGTGTGAATACTGCTAAAGTTATTTACAACAGTCTTCTGGGTCGTGTGCTCGTAACACAAGCAGCAAGCGAGAGGCGCTCGGGAAAAAGACGCTCAGCAGCCATCCATCATCAGTCCAGGATCTGAAAGGAACAACGTTTAAGCAGTCGTTAATTGAATTGAACGTATGACATCGTGCGATATTGGATTGGTTAGTGACCTGCGAGACGATCTTCTCCATGTCGTGGTCGATGTCGGCGGGCGGCGGCTGCGCAGGCGCCGGGGGCGGGGTGGGGGCGGGGGCGGCGGGCAGCTGGAAGGGCTCGTCCAGCTCCTCCAGCCCGGCCGGCACGGGCAAGCGCGCCAGCTCTTCTTGCAGCTTCACGTAGTGGCGCTGGGGACGCACATTCATATGGTCAGCCGTCTTCTCATTCAAGAAACGTATGTTTACAATAAAATATTACCTTTAGTGCCATAAGGTTGAGGTTTATAGTCCGCTGAGTCCGTTCATCACCCGTCTGTCCCTCCAGCTCGGTGATCCAGTTGGCGACGGTCTGCATTATTTCGTTGCGCTTGATCCAGAAGTGCGTTTGTATCACCTGAAAGGCACATTACTTAAATTAAATACACAAGTAGGCTTTCTTTAAAAATTCAGACGAAACTTTTATAAATTTGAAAAAGTAGTTATTTTGGGGTTAATAGTCCAACTATTTGGGAAAGTTAATGAACTCGTAAACCAAAATTCCTCAAAATAAAATTGAAGAGTTTAAAAGTTATTTCCTCTTTATAAGAGGATGGTCACCATGGAGACTAAGAGTGCCGTAAACCGTATACATACCTCCTTGAAGCAGGGTTCCGGCGACCTTAGATGGTCCAGCATGGCCCAGCGGACGCAGGCCTGGTAGATATTCGAGTTGTACTCGAGCGAAGCGCTGTTGCCCACCCGCGTGCCCCGACTGCGCTCGTAACCTGGCTCGTTGAAGTACGGCTCCGGGACCAGAATCAATGACTGGATCGACAC
Source organism: Pontia daplidice (assembly GCA_963693355.1). Taxonomy (NCBI): domain Eukaryota; kingdom Metazoa; phylum Arthropoda; class Insecta; order Lepidoptera; family Pieridae; genus Pontia; species Pontia daplidice. The sequence goes on along the minus strand of CAVNZL010000138.1, from coordinate 8,667,699 downwards.
TAACACCTGCAAGTGTATTGCGATTATCACCTCTTAAAAAATACATTGAAAATACTTGTGGTGACGTAATTGGTATATGGGCCCAGCCAGAGATTGATTTTCTTGGTTACTTTTTGAATATTCAAAAACGATAAAATTTTCGAAAATTTCCAATTTCGCCGTTACATTATCAATTTTAAGAGGATTTTAAATTTTACCTGAAGGAAGCTCGACGTGTGCGCGTTCCATTTCTCCTCAGGCCGGCCGTGCCAGGTGTTGAGAACGGAGAGACACACCTTTCCATCGTTATACAGGTTGGGGTTGAACCGCACCGAGTGGCGTCCGGTCGTCTCCAGGTTGATTAGCATCGGCACTGCGGGGTACTCCGCTGGGAAGTAGACGTCCAGTACGAAACATCCATTGGCGTACGGCGTATCAGATGGCCCCGTTATTAGAACCTGTTATAATTGATATTGTTAGCCACAAAGTGCGTCTGCAACGTAGCACCGTTCAATGAGAGTCAGCAATAAGACGGATCTCGCCTTCATGACGTCCAGGCGGTCGGTGTCGGTGCGCACGAAGACGGACGAGGAATAGGACAGCGGCAGGCTGGTGGCGAGGGTGGCGGCCTCCTGCGCCAGCCGCTTCATCCTCGCGGGGTGGGTGCGCTCGCCTGCAGCACGCACCGTGCCTTCGAAGTGGTACGGCACCGTGAAGCGGAACCCGCCTTCGGGTTCCTCAGCGATCATCTCGAATGTTTCTGGAATTGAGAACGTTATACATCAAAATAAGAATGCCTATTTTTTGGAAAATGTAATGTAACCCTTGTCACTTAGTAAACGGTCCAGTAGTTTTGTTGTGAACATATTACAAATCAAGTCGATAATATTTTATATTGAATATATATTGAAGGGATCAGCAAATTCTGATAGCACACGTTTAACAAACTCTCTATCGCTGCGTTGAAAAGAGACAGATGACAAGTAAAAGGGAACAATTTTCCGAATATGTATACGAACCAAACTGCATTGTGCGCATGAGCTCAATGTATCTGGCTTCCCGACTGGCTCCACGCACTGCTCGGGCCACGCCCACGCTCTCTGCCTCACTCTCCGACCGGCACATCAGGGCTGATGTTGCCTGGAAGTAACACAAACTATGGTTGCTACGATGATGATAGTAAGAAAATATTTTTTGCAACAAAGCTCTAGTTTCTTCGCCTTAATAGTATTTTTAGTTTCAGATTCACACAATTAAAACATCCTTACCTGTATATCCGCTATAAGCGACGCTAGACCTTCATCTTCTTCGGATAGTTCTGAATTACTCGATGTACTAAATCTTTGGCTGTACGTCATTTTTCCAAATATATTCTTTTTGCTCATCCTGAAAAAATAATGCCGTTAGAAACACAAGGAATATGGTTTGAGCGATCAGTACTAAATTCTGACCGTAGTTATTTTTCTCGGTTATTAATTTAAAAAAAATACTAAGGTTGATAGAACTATTATGTAAAATTGATGAATGGGTAGTTAAAGTCGAAGGAGTGCGCACCTAAGTTTAGTTGCGTAGGAGTTGGTAGTGCGACTCATGCTATGCAGTAAGGCAGGCAGGGGGCGCAGCGCACGCGCCAGTCGCCGACAGCGCAGCGACGCAAGCGCACGCGCCACTCGGAGCACGCACACGTACAACGGGATGTGGCGAGACATGTCCAGTACTGTGTAAACATAAACATTTTTATAATATTATTGCATTTATTTCGATAGACCGCTGAGCCAAACAATTTTATCGAAATAAATTAATCGAAGTTTTAATTGAAATGGAATCCCATCATTTTTAACTGTTATATATTGTATCAAAATTCACTCTATAGGCGAAGTTAAAACTAAATATAAATACGATATAAAACAAAATTCAAAACAATTTAATTCGGCTTCTCCAGTCATTTATAAAATATTACTATATATACTAACCGGAATCGTTCCCAAGGTAGGAGCAAATAGCAGGCAAAAGCGAGCTATCGGCGACCAGTTCAATGAACTCTGACGGAAGATGTTGTGTATCACCCTCGTCTGTCTCTTCCATGTCTTGTGCCTCTTGCGAGCCTTCTTCTGGCGGCCATCTCTCGCCAGGGTTCATATACGATGATAAGACCTGAACATCGAAATGTTAAATCTTTATTCATTCAAGAGCAGCAATAAATTGTTTTGCTACGTAAATTATTTCCAATCGATCAAAACTAGGTAATAATTAATATCACATGTTATTATGGAGTCACTCACTTATCATTTAAAACAGGTGTTTCCAATTTTATTTTAAATAATTTTTTTCTACCGCCCCCAAATAGGCACAATAATTTTCATGAAAATCAGTCAAGCCGTTTAGGAGGCGTTGGGTTACAAACACTGACGCGTGTATTTTATATTTTGGGAATTTACCTGCAGAAGTACAGTGACGTGTTCCTCTTCAATTCGTTGTCTGACGAGAGCTTGCTCTACATCCCACGTCTGCTGAGTTGAACCAGTCCCAAAACCAGTCCCTTTGGCCCAGTACAATTGTGCTTTGTCTTCTTTGCCCATCCCGTTCGATGATTGATTCTACAATTTTCAGTGTTTAATTATTTTTAAAACAAAATTACCATATATTTTTATTGTCTTACAAATGTTATACAATCCTAAGATAACATGAAACAATCAAGAGTCACAGTAAAACAGACTATCAAGCTTTGGTCACTCATATCAAACATTTGAGGCATTTCGATTGCAACAAAAAAAGTTACAAGTACTATAGTTGTAACTAATCATAGGTCATTAAAAAGACTAAGCAGGGTTTCCATCTAAATGTTTGGAGCCTACTAACCATGGTTGAGGCGGGTTTGTGGTGCGTGAAAACAGCCAGGCACGCGAGGACCAGTCGTACTGCCCCCAGGTGCAACAATGAGTCCCGCAGAGCGCGACCCTCCGGACCTCTTCCGCTGCTCTCCAGCAGACGAGCGACTACGCGGAAAGGCAGCGTGCCCAGGGACCACGTGACGCCGCTGCTGCTGCCGCTCACTACTATACTTCCTGAAGCAGGATTTTAAGTGTATCGCACACTTTACATACATTACATATGTAATACCGGGAATCGAACAACGAATCCCTAAAGGGAGATTCATTTTACTGTTTTCAAGTGCCGTAGAAAAATATTTATAACTTAGATATGCAAAAATAAACAGAGGCACGATTGCCAAGTGTTAAGGCGTGCGCCTCTCAACCCTGAGCTCATATGTTAGAATTCTATTTGAGAACTAATGAATTTTTCATTCAATTCTTGCTTCAATTCAATGGAAGCCCTTATTTTATTGAACGATAAAACTCACGTCCATCTTCATCGTGGGCGACACCCAACAGCAGCCGTAATAAATGCACAGCTTTAGAGCCCTCTTCCAGCAATGCATAGGCGTATCCTTTGAGCTTCAGCAGCAAGGCGAGTGCCACAAGAGCGTGTGAGGGGACACCGGCGCATGCGCTGCTCTCTTCCGACGAACTCGTATTGCCGCTTACGGGCGCGTTGCCCGCTGACGTCACACCTATCTCCATCACCTCCTGAAACGAGAGCTGATTTTCAACTTCGTGATCTTTCGGTTACATCGGTCAAAAATCTTTGTACCATTTTGGGTAGGTTGTTTCAAAATGCATCAAATCAAAATAAAAAATTAGCACTCAAATTAGCACTAGTATTTTAAATCAAATAAGTAGTTATAATATGACTCCACCAAGACACTGATGAAACATCAAAAAGTGATGAAACATCAAAAAGTATTGAAACAATCCACCCGGTGCAGTTAAGTTGGCTATCTGTACACAAGGCATCACCTCATAGGCATCATCTAGCTTGACCCAGTCGAGGTCGAGCGAGTGGTGCTGTCGGGCTGGCGCCGGCAGAGGTGCCGCATGAGGCCTGGGCAGCCGAGCGGCTACCAGTGCCAGACCACCGCAAGCGCCGAATTCCCGCAGGACGGCACCGCCCCTGAGGCGGGTCTCTGCGCTGCTGGACCCTCCGTCCCACATCGGACCTGGCGACGCATCTGTAAATGTACTTCAAAACATCTGTTTTGCACCTAAGACTATTTCTATAATAGCATAAGTGCAGCAACATCAAATTTATTACCAGGTAGGTAATAATAAAAAATACTGAATATCTTCAGAGAAAATAAATATTAGAACTGACCGCCACTGGTGTTAAGATGAAGAGTAAGAGTCAGCTGCGGTCCAAACTCATGCGGCACGGCATTGCAAAGCTGCGCCAGAGTAGTGTTTCCTGCGATAAAACCCTCTATTCCGTTTGCTTGTACACGGATCGACGATTCCAACAGATCTGGAATATTGAGGTTACAATATATACTACGAGAAAACATAACGACCACATCACAAGAACAAACGTATATCTATTTAAGTGCGTTCTAAAATATGTTTCACAGATAATGGCAAAGTCAGAGTGGGACAAAAACACGAACGAAAAATTAAGTACCTAAAAACAAAGACAGAATACTCACCATCCATAACGGCGAGTGGGTTATTACTGTCAGTACTAGGTTTGCTTTGGCGCTTTTTGCTGCTCTGCTGCTTGAGGGTGGTGTTCTTAACATCTTTGACCCGCTTGTCCTTGGATGCGCTGGCAGCAGCCAGGGACAGTTCCCACGCCTCTGCTACGGTCATGATGGCAGGGTCTGATGCACTTCGCAGGACAGAGGCGCTTGAAGAGCTCGGTGCGCTATGAGAACTAATCTTATTGCCTTCCTCCATTACGGGCACTGAAAAGAAGAAATACATCAATTCAATAAACGGTATGAAAACAATTAAATGTTGCCCATTAGGGACATAAGAAAATGGAAATTCAACATATGTTCTCGCCATCTATAGAATTATCGCAGAATTTTCTTGTACAAAATGTTGGAGTCTCAATAGTGGAAATCGTTGTATACTAACTAGGCGGTCGGTGTTCTGCAAGCAGCGTCCTGACAGTGGTGTGCAGTGGCAGCGTGAGAATAGCATGCGCCCGCGCAGCGGGGTGGCAGGGGGCGGGGGGCGAAGGCGCTGCGGACGGAGTCGAGGGCGGGGCGCAGCCTCCAGCCCACCGTAGCGCTACCGTTGCACGCTCGCCCGACAACACCAGCCGCAGTATTAGGGACCGGGTGAAACCTGATATACCTTCCGGACCTGTAACAACATTAAATTATCACGCATAATCTCCACTTCTTTCCCTTTGATTGTTTCAACCTTCAAATCAACCATCATTCTACCATCTGCATTGTTTATTAAAACTGCTATTTGTAAAAAATATATGGTATATATATTTTGGTGTATCTCTTGTTGTTACTTGTTTCTATGTGATACAAATAAAGTGTTATTATTGTATGTCTCATAATATTAATTTTGTGTGCAAAACTCACCAATACTATGCATAGAGTCCAGTATATTGTGTAGTGTCGATGCGAAGAGCTTCTGATTGTGCGAATGACAGACGGTCAACTCGGAGAACAAACGGATTGTGTGTTCCTCCAGCTTCGCGTATTGACTCATTTCACGCCAGGAACTGGTTACATTAATTATTCATGTATAAAAATGCTATACACTAACATAAAATGTTAAAATATTCATTATTAAATATTATTATCGTCTTAATATTAACGCGAGTAATATCACACATTGAAATAAAATGCTTTGTAACCGATTAAAACGCGATTTATTTTTACTTATTTTTATGCCGACGTTGCGGATACTCTGTGATTATTTCAAATCAGACCTGTCTGAAACGTCGGCATAAATCGCTTTTTGATCCAATACAAAGTATCTTTTGATGTTCTAAATAGTATGTACCTTTCAGCTGGTCTAGGGTGGCATAGGAGTTTCAGCAGCGGTTTCCAGAAGCCGGAACCAGCGGCACCAAGCCAGTCCTTAAACCTTCGCTCAGCGCACATCAGCCGCGCCCACTCTACAATGTCACTCACCGAATCCATAGATGCCATACCTGTAAATTTTTAAGTTAATCTCTGTGTCCGTAAAATAATTAGTACTATGAAACTTATTCCTTTTATTAAATTATGTTGACAATGTGACAAAAACGGATATTTGCATTTTCATTGAATAATGCAATTATAAATGTAAATTAACTTACCGGTTTTCGATTCCCGAGCACAGATATCAATCATGTCAATGTCCTCTAATGAATAACTTTGAGACAGAAGTTGGTCCAATTTTGCTTCACAAAAATCTGTTGACAATGGGACACACACATATATTTAGATAACACTTGGTGTTACAGTAATAAAAGAGTTTTGTGTTTTTTTATTAAACACAAAAAATTGATGAGTTTTTCCAAATAAATGTTAAATGCCAAGTAAATAATAAAATGGGAAATAGTTGTATATTTATATTATAATTACCAGCGACGGCATGCATGAGCGTATGCGGCAGCGGCGAGTGCAGCAGAGTGAGCGTACAAGCGGGTGACATGGCCGCGGCTGCGATGGTCGTGAGCTGACGTCTTCGCAGGCACCGAGCTGCTGCTGCAGCAGGCCAGCTGCCGCCCACCCATACTCCACTCTCGCCAGACACCGACGAATGCATCGGGCAGCGGACCTTAGTGTCGTCTGTTTGCGCTTCCATGCTGAAACATTACGGCGATTACATTATCTTACGTTAAGTGCGGCGTCTATAGCGAGGAGACCTGCATTTGCACTTGCTCTACTTCCTCAATAAACAGTGTTCAAACCAGAAGAATTTCTTAGTTTAGATGATTAAAAAAATGTTCAATGAAATAGACACTAAGAGAAAAAAAAGACACAATTATGACATCAAAACCATTTTTAGCTAATTTAGCAAAAAAAAAACAGACTCTATAAAACTAAAAAATAAAAACACTATTTTCATTCTTTTTAGGGTATCCATCAAATTGGATTAGATTTATAAAGTAAAAACCTCTCATCTGTATCCACGGGTATTTCCATTCGTTCTAGAAGCATCTTGAAAAGGTCCGGCCGTATGTAGCACATGGAGCACATCACCGCATCCAGAGACTTCTTAAGCAGACTCGCCTCGCTCACGTCCTTTACCCAAGTGCAGATCAGCTCGAATACGTCGTCCGTTATCAATTCTTCTAAGTCATCCAGCAAGTTCTCCTCCTTCGTGCTCCACAGTACCTGTTAGAAATACAATACTGTCTATGGAAAATCCTTCGAAAGTAAGAATCATAGAGAGGGATTAAAGCTGGACTTACGGCGGCCAGTGTATGTACTATTGCAGCAGAAGGCGCGGCCCCCGTACGCAGGGCTCGCTCAGCGGCTCGCGGCAGCCAGCGGAGGAAGGCGTGAACAGTACCCGGCGCACTACTCCTACACAGGGCCTGAATTACGCCACACACGCTGTTCATGCTGCCCGAGTTGCTCGTTCTGCTCGCACTGGTGCTGGCACGGGTCGGTTGGAATGCTGCAATTTAATTTACACGTTTATATTATAAATACGAATGTATGCACGCATTCACAACATAGAACGACTTGGATGAAATTTTAAATGAAATTAAATCAATCCCTAGAAATTTCGAGATAAGAGATGAATGCCTGTTAAAAAATGGTAAATTATCATAATTAAAATTCCCAAAGTAACGCAGCAGGGAAGCAGCTATTTTAAGATATACACACATATATTGAATGTTACCAAGATCAGGAAAACATACCATATGCATGTGCGTGCGCATCTAAATCCAGCAGGTGTTCCATAAGCGACTCTCGCAGCTCCGGCTGTGCTCTGGCAGCGGCCAGCAACGCCTGGTGGGCGTGGTGGGCTTGGCTTCCACCTGCCAAGAGTGCACCGCACAATGCTCGAACTGCACTTGCAATGCCGATACTAGCTGACGCTCGGCCGCGGACACAAGCACACACCACACTCGCCCAGTTATTCCTGTGTAACATATGGGACAAATTATAATTACGTATTCAGAATGTATCATTTACTGGTAATTAAATTTCCCCTGGAGCAAAATATGCTCAACCAATAAATACTGAAACTTACCCGGAAGTATCACTGGTATAAGTGGTATTATTCAAGTCAGACGAAGGCGGGAGAGTAGGTATCGGTGGCTGTGGGGCGAACGCTGGGGCCGCGAGCAACCTCAGCTGCAGTAAGCCCATGTTGGAGCAGTCGCGAGGGCGGTACAGTCGAAGCTGGACAGTGGTGCAGACTACGGGCCTGGCCACCGCAAGCCGAATAAACGTCATGCCAGCTGTACTTTGAGGTGGCCCCAGAGGCGCTAGAGTCCCACCACACCCGGCTTCCACTCCCACGGCGCCGGGACAAGCTACAGATGGAATACATACACAATTATTTTCAGTCCTCCTCCTGAACATAGTATACACTATGTAGGCACTAGTACTTACTGGCTAGACTAGTGAGGTGTGGCTGAAGTTGCACTTCGTGGAGTCTCGCAGCATAAGGTAGGTGCAGCGAGAGAGCGATGGAAGCATCGTCGGCACTGAAGAAGTGGTAGGACCAAGTGGCGGCGCGGACGCGTCTCGCGGCACAAGCGCCGCCGCCGCGCGTCGCCTCGCTCGCCGTCCCCAGCAGCACGTCCGCCGCTTGCGCAGTGGGGTTGCCGCACGACACTGTGCCTGTGACACACCCATGTCAAACTTTACAGCTGTTCTTGTGATAGGAAAATTTACCCTTTATATGTCAACACAAAGTAGGGTAATTTTTTTTTTCATGTTTAAAATTCGGTTAGAATATGAATGTTGATCATGAAAGAACATACATTTTAATAAGCATGGTGGGTCACTTACAGAATGGGGCAATGTTGATGAGACCATCGGTTGCCTCAACAACTGGAGGCTGGACTTTCTTGCTGCTGGAAGAGGCAGGCGTAGACAGGTTCATCAGCTGAGGCGGAAGTTTTAGGTGGTTCATCAGCGATGATACCAGACCCTGGCTGCTGCTCGGCCCAGCCTGCAACAAAATAATTTCATGTAAATGGTTCTGTTTTAGCAAAAATTTAAAAATCTAATTTAAAAAGTTTCAATTTAAAATCAATTGAACCCATGATGTTCCCACTTGTTCAAGAGTACGGTCTTTGAGAATTAATAAACACCATACCTGATGGCAAACATTAAGTTTCCTAACAGCAAGCTCCATGCCCCCTGCGTCTATGAAAGCAGCTAATAACTCTGGCTTATCCAAAAGCCGCTGAAGCAGTTGTTGCATGGCTTGCGATAGGTGTATCACCTCGTCCTTACCTACGTGTTCAAAAGGAATATTGTTATTTAAATTAATATAAATATTTAAGTATATATAAGGCTGTCTTAGGACTAGACAAGTAATATAAGGAATTCATCTATAGACTTTAGCTAAATATATTTCGGAACTTACTTAGATATTCGATAAGAGAGGGCACGATAAGCACTGGATTGGCGGCGACAGCTGGAATATGCGACACTAGCCAAAATATCTCTTCCTTCAGCGAGCATTGGTCTGAAGAGGTTTCCACGTTTCCACCTTCATTTAAAAATAAAATAAGTATTACATTATACCTTACTTCTTAGCATAGAATCGATTAAATACTACCTTTCATATTATTCGACAATAATATTCTAAAAAACATTGTATGTAAATATTACTTACTTGAATTCAACACCATTGTGGTCATACCATCACACATTGACAGGGTCCTATAGAATTTCTCCATGATGTTAGGATGTTGTAAAACTGCAAAGAAATTTTATATTTCAATACAGGACAATAAAAAAAAATATATTTTATAAAAGCAGTTCTTAAAATGTCTCTAGCAACTGCTAATACAACTTTACTGATACTATTTCTATTTTGCTAGTCATTGGACATACATCAGTGGGATTTAAGAGGTATCCTTTTATGGTTTACATTGTTCACTTTTATTATTTATAAGTATATTTAAACGTTTTGACATACATTGAACATAAAAGTAGTAGGGTAAAAAGATTTCCTATAACACCTACCTGTGTCGGCGAGACATGGTGCTTTCGGCACTTGTTTCCTTTCGTCCTCGATGTTGGTGCCCTCTGGGCCGCTTTGCTGCTGCTGCTGCTGTTGCTTGCTCTCGTCTGTCTGACATTCTTCACCTCCTGACACGCTGCCACCACTAGTTGTGCTTTCGGGACTAGCGACGGGCTGGTGCATTATACACTTATTTTTATGTTGAAAATATAGCTAACTTTATACGATTTACTTAGGTTTAAGGAGAAAATTTCGGCATACGAAAGAAAGGCTTGACATAAAGCCGAAATGTGTGAAACAAGAATATGGCCCGTATTCAAATACGTAAATCATACTTGAGTAGGTTTTAAGGTTTATACTTAGCTGCTATTTATACCTGTCAGCTACGCCGCTGTAAGTTTTGAAACATCGAAAGTAATGTGATAAATTAATGTTTATTCATTAAAAGTTTTACACAATTGTCTAATACTTGCGTAAGCTGATATAGGTCGCGCATTAATATCAATCGTCCAAGGACACACTACCTGGTCCTGCCTGTCAGCCCTCGTGGAAGGCAGAGGGAGAGCCAGCAGCTTGCGGCAGTAGAGCAGCAGCGACGCCAGCACAGCGCGGCGGTGAGGCGGCTTGCGGGCTGCGCCGGCGCCGGCCAACACGTCGGCCAATAACCCACCACAGCCCGACCCACGGCCCTCGCTCCAACCTTCCGATCGCCACCCGCCTCCCCACCACACCCAACCGCTGCACTGATTCGCTGGAAGAGTCTTACGTCTTACGAAAATTCCACTTGTACGAATAGATTTCACTTTTGAGAGTATACGACACGATAAAATATTTAGGTAGCAATAACGAACAATTTCATCTCAGTTACACTTTGACAAATAGATGTCTATGAACACAACTTTCGGTTCTATATAAGAGCTGAACTATAAGTATAACAATTTGGCACGTAAAATAATTGCATTAATATGTAAATATGCATGACTTACCAATAGCTTCAATGAGGGGCAAGGCGTGCTGCGTGTGTTTAGCAGAAAGGGCCGGCAGCAGGGAATGAGCAGCGCGGAGTAATGCCGCCTGAAGATCTAGTGCGTGATGCGCAAGCGCTCCTGGAGTCTGGCTGAGGGCGCACAAGGCTCGTAAGGAACACAGGGCCCCCCCACCCCCTCGGGGCACCACCACGCGGGAAATCACCGCTTGTAACGCCCCAGCGGCGCCTGCCCCCGCGCATGATGTGGTGCCACCCTGTATATGAAACAGGTTATACATGTCCATAGTATTCTAGCAAAATCGACACGCGCAAGTCTGTGTTCAAACAAACCAATATAAATATTTTGAACATTTCAGCTTAAGCGGGCTATAAACTTGTATTGAAACTAAGATTTAAAAATATGACTCACAAGATCATAATCATTCACATACTTTACATATAGATATACTTTCTTAGAATTAGGTGTAGTTTTATTGATTTAACTCAATAAAAAAACATACATACCAAAAGGATATAGAAAAAAAAATATGTTCATCAAAGGGCTTTAGTAGAAACATTCAAACATCTCTAATTAACAACTTTCAAAGTTGCTTTTGGATTAACATTTTAACTGTGAAGGGTTAAATACCAAACAATACTTACTAAATATGGTTCCGAAGAGACGACGGCGCCGTCAGACGCAATATCGATGGACACAAACTTAACGAGTGCCGGGACAAAGTATTCGCACTCAAGGATCACGCGACCCATTGTTTGCGTACTGCCTTCCGTCTAAAAAATAATAACAAATAGCATCGAAATGTCATTTAAAATGAACTTGATGGATATGAAATGTAAAAAACATTTTAACAGTTAAGTGTTCTCTGGCAAAACAAATATTATCTAACAAATGTCAAACAACATTTAAAAAAAATGTATTATATATTTTATATTTTTAGAGAAATAACTATTAATTAAACTTACTTGTAGTGGGAGACTTGCAACCCAAGCTAAAGCCTGCATAGACAACACCCAACAGCGTAGCGATATATTTTTCAATCTAAAAAAAAAACAAAAAACCGATCAGGTGGCAATTATTAAATTAATTCGGCTGCGCATATAATTCATTAAACAATATTATTATATAAAAATAGGACCTAAAATTAAAAAAAAAAAACGATAAAGGTGACGTATACGTACTCTGTTAACGACTCGAGCAACGCAACAACGGTGTCAGAAGCGAGGCGTATACGTGGTGCGTCCGCAGGAACCGTGAGTGCGGCCAAAGACCACGTCCCACTATTGCAGTTATTGCTCCACGAGGATCCGTTTAGAGTTAGCCATAGCGACACCACGTTTTCCATGAATGTGCAATCCACCTAAAAAACGTTTTAAAATATCATTTAAAATTACAATACTTTTATTATTTTATGAAATCATACTTTTAGGTGCATATGAATATTTATTGGAAACTGTACACTGAAGAATTTATACCAACCTGATTCTTAAACTCCAAGGCGAGGTGCCTGAACACGTCGTATAGGGTGTGGGCCAGGGGCGGATTATGTCTGGAGGGTGGCGACGCTGGCGAAGCTGGTGACGCTGGAGATTGCGGGGAAGTCGGGGCAGGGGAAATGGGCGAAGGGCGATAGGGTGGTGCTCGTAAAGCGGCCGGAAGAGCGAGCGCGGTCGCCGCCAATACGCGCCGAGCCGTCACTTCCGCCGCCGCTGCTGGGCCGCTCTCTAGCCGCGCGTCCACACACGACGATAGTGTGCTATAGTGACATTTAATTATTAGAACAGAGAAAAAAAATTATTTAATAAACTACTAGCTGGCCCCTTTCTACTACCTCAATCAATGTATTTGAATGAAATAGAAATAGGTTCAGTATTTCAACTGGTTAGATGGAAAATGGCAAGAAAATGCATAAGTTCTTTATATAGAGTTAACATTGGCCAGAATGACATAACCTAATATTTCCTTGATTACAAATTAAACAACATAACTCTCACCTTGTGTTAATATCGGTTATCTCCCTACTCTTCTTTGCTTTCTTCAGAACATCTATGAAGTGTTGTTCTAATTTCTCTTCAGACTCGGAGTCATCAGATTCAATGAGCTGGGTCAGTTGGTAGTCAATATAATTTACTTCTGAAAGTATCAAAACTCAATTGTTATTATTCTTATTTTCGTACGTGAGTATATACAGCCTGATTAAGTTAATATTAGAATAGCTATTTGCTACTTCCTTTTTGTATAAAACATATTAAAATTCCACAATTGTTTTATTAGGTCTATATATAAAAATAAACCGTTACTAAACCTTTTTTAGGAGTTTTTCCAAAGTTTGGCTCTACGGGAAGTTTTGTTTTAATACGTGACGAGCTCGGTCCATGCCATTCCTCAGACGAAGCCGGAACCGGCGTTTCTCCACATTCGTATTCAACCAGATCCTGTAGAGTCACTCAATTATTAGTCAGTCCGAAAAATAAAAGTTCAAAAAGACTCTTTGGATACAAATACATTTACAACTTTATTTCGACTGCACTCTCATGTAGATGTAGATTATTAATCAAGTATTTTTTTTGTAAAATGACATTTGGAATAATTGTTAAAGAAAGTACACACCTGCAACAGGGCAGTAAGGGCGTGCCTGGGCCAAGGCGGCAGAGTGACCGCTCGTCGAGCCAAAGCCAGCACTCCCCCCGCTTCCCCCCACCCGCACCATCCGCAGCCGCCGCATAACGCGCACACGCGCCCTACCACCTAGACATATGAAACAATGTTGATAATTAGGATTAGCATTAGGAAAAATTTTTTTACGTATATTACGCCCACTTAAATATTCATTTCTGCCTATAGCGTTTCCGTGATCTTCCATTACGGACTTACGGATGATTTTAATTCATCACCATCTACATAACTAAAAATAATATGTCGCAGGGAAGGGCATCTCCATTATCTCTGACATGGTGGGCGTCTAGGGGTAACCGTACAAATGACAACTATTTAGATTTTTATAGTCCTTTAATCATAAACTTGTATCACGAGATCACTAACGAAACGGTATGACAGTTTCAAGACGTCTTTACTCCTTCGAGGCTAGACCAGAATATGCCAACTGAACGTGAGTCTCGAGTCTCGACTCGCCGAAGCACGATGCCCCACTCCGCCGACCAACTCGAACTTGCCGAAGCGATAGTTCCGACACTACCGATAGATGAGGCTTTGTTTGTGATTTAGAGCCAGGATGCGACACGGCCATCCTGGTGACAACGTCCTGTGTGTTAATTAAACAATACAAAGAAGGTCTGTTCGGCCAATCCTGGAACTACTGTCTAAACTAGATATTATCTAAAACCTTTATTCACTTCATAACATTTTATTTTCTTAACTTTAAAACGATACAAGTTACTCTTCTTAACGTTACTTCTTACAGAAAATTCGGTTCACTACTTATAACAAAGAATTACAACATAATCTCATCTATTATCCTCACACTACACAGATCAAGAATTTGAGGTCAAGTCACAATTTAATCAGCATAATTAGAGACTAATATCTCTAAACCAAACAAACATAGTACAACAAAACCCCAGCGTCTTATTGTGGAATTCTACTCAACACGCGTTTCTTTAGAGATACCCCGTGACTCGCACTATGGTCTTTGCTACAAGGTAGACCCGACTATACCACCCAGAGTACGACTACCGCTTACCCACGGACTACTCAAAAGAGACGCGATTTCTACGGGCTAGGTAATATGGTAAGTCTGGCCAAGAATAAGACCCTGTTTTACACTTTAATCAGAAGAACTTCGTCATCGATTTATCTAATTCATCAACAATTTGATTGGATGACCCTAGGATCGATTAGACGGTGTGAGATATTTGTAGGTAGATTACAAGTTAGCGATTTCAAAATATAACGATCACCCAGTACTTCAATAATTTGAAACGGACCTCTAAATTTAACATCTAGCTGTTTGATTACGCTCCTCGTTTAATGAGGACAAATTACCCATAAGCGATACGACATCATAATGTTACCTTTGAATTTATTGAACAGTTTCTTTAATCAAAGAACATTCTGCACCCGAATCGTAATAAATAAAATGCTTACAAAATGGGAATGTAACACAGGTGATTAAACTCACAGTGTGAGAGATGTTGTGATAGAAGGTGGAAGGGTGGAATGTGGCGGGCGCCACATTTGAGAAAGGAGTATGTGGTTGGGGTAAGCGGAGGGAGAGGTGGTGGTTCGTCTCTTGAAAAGCAATGGTGTTGTGTCAGTTTTCAAACATGACATTTAATTGCGATATGGGGAGGTGAACGCTTCTATGTGGAGTTCGTATTGGATAACGGAGGAAGAAAGTGTAGTCTGAAATTGTGGGGTATTTCCGAGAAAGGAGAGGAGGGATAAAGGAGATGATAATAGGTCGAATTGTATGCTCAAAAATTATATAATAAGTAGAAACCAGACGATGCGTAGGCAGCATAGGTCTCGTTTTCTTTAGGTCGGTCATTGCTTAAATTAATGAGGGTAGCTGCGTATGTTTCAACGTTGATGTATGTGGTGAAAAGTTCCTTAAAATGTGTCCACATCATACCTGAGTAACTTATCTGCGATAACCATGCGGACGCTGAGCCTTTCAAAGCTTTGTTTAAGGTCATTATAAGCTGGCTTCCTTGTGGTACATTTCCATCGAAACATAATTCTGCGGTTGCGCACCACGATGGCATAAGTCTTGTTTGTCAGGGGTCGAATTCCGGTAAAACTATCTTCGTATCTCTAGACACGTTCGACTTCAAGGCTTGAACAAGGCTTTGAATTTGTTGATTCTGCATTTCCACAAGCAATTTCCATTGTTCTTCGATGTTCTGAAGGCCCGAAGAAGGCTCATTTGTACGATTGAATCCCACTTCTGATGTCGCAGGGAAGCCGGCATCTCCATTATCTCTCGAATGGTGGGGTCTAGCGGGTAACCTACAAATGACAACTATTTAGATTTTTATAGTCCTTTAATCACTAAACTTGTATACGAATCACTACACGAAACGGTATGACAGTTTCAAGACGCTTTACTCCTTCGAGGCTAGCACCAGAATATGCCAACTCGAATAGTCTCGAGTCTCGACTCCGCGAAGCACGCCATCCGACCCCACTCCGCCCGACCAGACTCGAAGCTTGCCGAAGCGAATTCCACATACGATAGATACGGCTTTCGTTTGTGATTTAGAGGGGGCATATATTTGTAGCTCTGATATGTCATTAAGGTATGTATATGAAGAAGTGTTTAAAATATACTTAATTGTAGTTCATTACCTTAGCGCATAGAAGCAAGTGATCCGATGCGTGTATCGAGTCTATAGTAAGGATGTGCGAGAGCAATGCCTGCGCTAACGCAGACGCTAAGGTCGGGCTCATGATCCGTAGCTCGTCCGATGGTCTTGGGACGCTGCTGCTGCTGCTGCTGCCTCCATTCGCGCTGTTCGACCGCTTACCCATCAGCGCCATATGAGCCTTCAGGGTTAGGCGTGCACGCTGTAAAGAGTTTATCATAAATTATGCATTCTCTCTAGTAATAAAAACCATTACATGTTAAGTCATAATAAAAAAAGCAATACAATTTAAAAAATCATATAATAATTATGTGTTTCGATTAAATTTGATAATGTAATAAATAAAAACATAAAAAAGTGAAAATATCCTACTTGTTGCTGCTCGATGGCCACCTGTATCCCGCGACGGGCCGCATCCATCTCCTGCATCTGATGCAGCAGCCTCTTATGCAGCTTGCGGCGATGCAGCTTGCATTCGCCCGACCGCTGCACCGGAGTGCTGGACCTGCCTCCTGCCCCACTTCCAGAACCACTTCCCACACGACCTCCAGTCACCCAGTCCCACCTGACATTTCATTACGTTTCATATAGGGAAATTATATAAAGACGAACCAGTGCTTATGGTTTCTTATATTATGCATTTGTATAAGATGTTTTTATTTTGATTGTTTCTCACGAGTTTGAATTTAATTCAATATTGTTATCAATTCTGAATGACAATAAACTGTTGTCTAAATATGTATAAGACTGATGTAAAAAATACCTATTGTGTGAGCTGGTGTTTGTGTTAGCAATAGCGGCATCCAGCAGATGCGCAAGCGCAGACAGCAGAGCGGCGAGAAGAGCGGGCGGAGCGGGGCCCGAGCGTAACAAGTCGAGGGTACGCGACGCCAACGCTTGCGTCACGCCGCCGTCTCCGCGACCGCACTGCGCATACATGCTCTTGCGGGACATGTACATTATTGACACTAGGCATCTGAAAGTTGATAGACATTTGAAAAATACTTTCCCACTTTCAGACCATATTGGGTCCATTTCAACTGACGAATGCAGCCTCTAAATACCTGTCCAGGGGTAGCGGTGGTGCGTCGTGCTCATCGAAGGCAGCCGTGAGCCTGTCGGCGAGCAAAGGGCCCCACCAGTGCGCCGAGCCACAGAGGCGTGCCAACAGAGTGGCCACGCCCGCCCCGCTGCGCCCGCCCCACTCCCACGACAGGGGGATCACTCCGCGACACCATTCGGGGGTCACTTCCTCGTATTGCTACAATCAAGTAATCTATTGTTCACATCCATAAATACTACAATGTTAGATTTAGGAACCCTTCTAAGTATACTTGTGTCAGGTGTTCCATATAACATACAAGTGTTAAAATTCTAATAGACGAATTTACCAGCAAAACTTCGCGAAAAAACCCTCAAACAGTATAGTAGTAGTAACTAGAAGTGTAACAAAATTATGCTTTTTCAAATTAATATATATGTCGAAGTAAACGGCGAAGTAAGGGGTCACCATAGGTACGAGGTGCGACCATAGAGGGGCGACCATAGAGGTGCTACCATAGAGGAGCGATCCGAATACGCGCAGCAATGTTGCCGTTTTGCGCCGATATATACAATATTCATTTCAATAAGCATAAATGTGTCCAGATAGATAAAATTATATTTAAGGCAAACTCTATACATGTCTATAGTTTAGTGTTGTAAAGCTAGCAACAAAATTGATAGCACTCACCACATCACTCATCTGGAATAGGAAGTACAGCAGCAACTCGACAACATTCTCTGTAATAACTCTCAGTTTGTCTGTGGAGGCCCTGTCCAGAAGAACTTCACTCAACACTTGACCCGTTTCCACAGCATCCAAAACCCTTTCACTACAATCTGGATTATTCTGCAATCTCTTTAATATGTTAGTGCAATTATGCAATTGCTGTTGCAGTTCGATACATTCCTGATAGGCAACAACCACTTTCAGGTCGGTCTCTGCTTGGTTGAGGTAAGCCATCATATGTGCTGCGTTTCCATTGTACAATTCTAAGTAGGGATTTAGTAGGTCCATCAATTTTCCAGTTGCCAGTCTGAAATAATATATTTTTTAATTTATTTATTTCATGGATATCAAATGCATCTTAAAACATATATATTTATGAATTATTAATTGTTACCTAAATCGACAGCTTAAATCCTGACGCAGGGCATTGAGCGCATTGGTGGAAGCCGTAACGTTTGAAATGTCAGCTATCTCGCCGTAGAACCAGCCCAGGGGTATCCTGCATTTCATAGCCGACATACCATATCGACCAATAGTAGTTATCTGTATAAAAGAAAATTACATCAACTTAACATGTAAAATTTTACAATATCAATGTATGACTCATTTTACTCAGTCATTATTGGTAATATCCATTGTGAGACATAACAACTTTCCACATAAAAAGTGACAAGATTTGACTTTCAACAATTGCTGTGGCCTCAGACTATATAGCTTCTATCACATTATACACCATCTATATAAAATTGTTACCTTCATATATCTGCATGTCAAAGGTGGCTGAATATCAGCAAGTACTAAGTGCTTCGTAGCAATATCAGTTGCAAATGCAAGCTTCACACAGTCTGTCTCTTCACCCACTGTCCAAGTGTCAATACACAGTGTCACCAGGTCAGAGCAGGAAGGAAAGATCTGGAAAAAGTGTATTGTCCAATTTAACTGACTGATTTTTTTGATGTAAACCCAATATTACAATTCATATTCAAATAGTTTATATGTGTATTTAGAAATCTAAAGCAGGGATGATTGTAATGATCTCTATTGTATAAATCCCTTTTTATAAAGTCCTAGAACTTAAGGACTCCAAGGGTTGTAGATATTGTGCATTTTTAATTTTAATTCTTGCCTATAACCATAAAACATTTATTTGCTGTATGCACTGTACTTTATAATCTACTCTTTTCTTTCTTTTAGCTGTCTAATATGGCTTTATTCTTTCTTTGTAACACCGCCCTTCCATTTTAGCTTTTATATATATGTCAGGTTGCCTGGAAGAGATCGCTTGTTAGCGATATGGCCGCCTTTCATTTTTAATTTTAGTTTTTTTAAGTTATTCGGTTGTTATTCTTTTTTATTCTTTGTGTTATGGTAAAGTAGTAAATAAAAAAAAAAAATTTCTATCATTTCAGAAAATATTCCAATAAACAATACTTACAACATCAGTTAATCGGACTGTGTACCCAAAGTCAAGGACAATATAACGCCTAGCGCCTGAGTGCATTCTCTCCACTATGAGGGTCTGCTGCGGAGGTCGCGTCACTAGGGCAGCCCACGGTATACCACATTGGTCTTGATCCTAAAGAAATTAAAGTACATTACACTTTAGGGTTTATGTTTGAAGAGTTCATTTCAATTTATCTTTTCATGGTGTATGAAAATAAATATAATTGAGTGAAAGCTCCTAACAACACCGCCCCCTTTTATACATTACTGTCCCCCACCAAACAAGTTTGGTCATCAACAATGCATGTCTATTATTATTTTTAGTTTGTTAATTTCTAGTTATCCCAATACGCTCTCATTCGGAAGCCTTTGTCCCATGCGCGCAGGACTGCTTATTAATTGGTCTATTATAAGTTGTAAACAATTTCATATTAAATTCACATTGAAGTACCAAATTCATACCTTAAGCAATCTATCTTCAGTCATATCAGGCTTATCTTGCGGATCGCAGTCCATCATGGAACCATCAGTACCGTCAGAAGTTTCATCTTTTGAGGATTGCTTTTCATGCCCCTCCTTTACAACGGTCCATAACTAAAAACAATATTATTGAAATTAATTTTTTTTTATGTGCAATAAATAAAGCACTGTTTAACTGATGTACTGATACTATTTAGCACAGCGTTAACAACTCTGAAACAGATTCAAAAGTGTTTTAAATAAAAGAGTGCAAATTTAAATTTATTTTTGTTTCGAAAGCTTTCCATACTTGATTCGAATCAGCGGTATGAGCGCTGACAACTGGCGGCGGATGGTTAGTCGGGGCGGTGTCCAGTTTGGTGCCGTCGGAGGCCACGTGGCAGCTCACGTGCAAGGGCAAAGACTCTCCCACCGTCAATGCAGCAAGGCCACCCTCCATCTCACACCAATTGTGCGTCTGGTTGTTGTTAGCTGTCGTTTTAGTTTCACCTTAAAGTAAAAGTTGTACTTCTTTTAATAACAAGGGAATGCTTCGAAATGTTCATCATGAAATTAACTATTTAGCTTTATGGGTAATTAGTTAATTTCATGATGAACATCTCCTGTTTAGAGTTTAAATATTATAGAAGTAATTTGAAATAAAAACTTTTAAAAGTATAATATAATAACAATTTTTTTTTAATTACTAAAAGGAATCCCTCTAGGATTAATTATATTTATTTACAGTTTGCAGTTTCTAAAATTAAATCGTTTTAATTGAACACAATCAAGAATTATGTCATGCGTTATTCATCACTGGGTAATGGACAAGTGGTAGTGGCATTCAAAATTTTAGAAATACATTAAGAATTGAGTTGCCCAAGGCAATCTTTAATGATTTAATTAAAGTTTAGATGAGCTTGGCTTGATAATCAGGATATTTGTGATACGACATACCGGCATCCAAAGACATGTTGAGAAGGTCGCGGAGCTGCGACTCCTGTTTAGGCGCGGGCGGAGCGTGCACGTCGCCCGTCAGCATGCTAGCGTACGTCATCGGCAGTGACGAGCTTCGCCCGAGCTCCGGCATCTCCACAGAGAAGACACTGCGCTCGAGTGCCAGGCCGTATAAACCGAACCTGGAAAATGATTTTTAATCAAGAGTTCAAAACCGTTTTTATTTCTAATAAGTTATAGATCAATACCATAGGATAGATTTATGCAAAAGCTTAGCAAAGGAAATGAAAAACTGTACACAGTAACATATCTTTTACCATACCTCGCATGGAGTAATTGGTGATACGGATTGCTTCGTTCCCGCAGACATCGCGCCGCTTTCTCTAGTAAGGCGAGGCATCGCGCCACCAACTCAGGCGCCGAGGCCCGGCACGTGGCGTACTGAGCCAGGGCCATCAACCACTTCAAGGCACCTGGCGACTCACAGGCCCCCAGGAGAGGGATACACGCAATGACACTGCTTGTCAGGCTATTTTCAAATGTGCACTTCCACGGTCGAGGGAGCTGTTTGACACCACTGAAAACAATACCAAACCTTACTAAGTAAACATCATAATATACAGAAAAAAATGGCACTGTTATAATACGTACTCGCTGCAGGTCAGAATGATCTTCACACATTTTTTGGCGATACTTCTATTTGCACATAAAATGCATTTCTTTAAGAGCGCATCTGTGTGCTTTTCAATGACAGAAATACATTCTAACTGTTGCGTCTCAACTGGACTAGGCGCTTCCTTGTCTTTAGCCTTTTCGTTTTTCGCCAATCGCATCCTCTGCAGTCTTATTGATATAATCCAGCTCAATATATCAAGCGCGAGTATCCGTTTCTCCCTCGATTCTTTACTCACAGCTATCTCACAAAGAGTGTTCAGAAAACTATTTGATTCCAACATAGCAATACGCTGTTGTCTCTCGAGCGGTACATCGGTGTGCGGAGTGGAGCGAACTGTTATTGAAATTTGATGTAACCAGTCGCATCCAATAAAGCTAGATTTCTTTGCACCGCTGCTGCTCTCACCCGACTTGATTGGTCCCTTATTTATTTCTTTAGCTGGATCAAATAAAGTTTTTATGTGGATCAAAAATGTTCTACCCCTAGCGCGATAAAGCCTAGGACTTGTGAGAATAAGGGTGCCAGATTGCTGGCTCATATCCAGGCCTGACGACAGCAATAACGGCCCTGCTAATATCTCGGCATTATGTGCTTGTAAATACTCTTCACTATTGACGGGATTTTCAAGATTAGACACGTCTGCATCTATTACGGAGAAATGTAATGGTGAATCTGAATGCTGTCCAAAACTTGCATCCTTGTTATACCCAATGCCATGTAAATTTTGCTTAAGTAGCGTCACTTGTATTATCGGCAAATTAACAGTATTGGCGGAATGTAATGTGAATCCAAATTCAATGTGCGCCAATGACACATTGTATGGCAAAGTCAGTTCGAGTACGTGTTCGTCCCACGTCGATGACGTATTCTGCAGTCTCCACGATCGGTTATTTTGGTGATCTGATCGAGACCTTTGTGCGGGCGACAGTTCACACCAAAATCCAGGTACAACTGCGCTGTATGGTACTGTCGGATTAGGGCAATAGGAGCCTGTGAGTGACATCAATGCATTCAGTTCTGCTTCGTCTAGATCTGTCTTATTAGCCAAAATAACTGGTGGTGGAACAGGTCCATCAGTGTCATCTCTGGGCGCTCGTTGCAGCATTTCAAAGTCAATGTTAGCTAAGTCATCTTCATTTGTATCACCTGACACATCTTTTTCACCATTGTTCAGAGCATAAAAATAGATCATGCCATGTTTAGTTGACACACTCAAACGTTCAACGGACGCACAATAAGCAACTGAAGTAAACTGCCCCTTAAGAACTTGTTTCTCTGACAGTAAACTAAACTCTGGAAGTGAGTATAATCTCAAGTGGCCGTCGGCGCCAACTGAAGCTATTGAATATTGATCGTTTTTATCTACAGGTAATAAACACAAATCTACCGGGCTTTCATTGTATGGAAGCTCTTTATAGGTCACAGGATTATCTTCTAGAGTATAGGTAGAAGTTTTGTTGTTAATTTTATAGTATAGAAAATATGCTTTGAGGTTTGTATTATCAGTCTTATCATGTTGATCTGAGACCTCGTCCACATCCATTTTAATATCACCGTCTGCATCTGTGCCCTCTTCAACTTTATATTTATCAGGGTCAATGGAAGACACTACAACTAGTAAGTGCTGCTGGTCTTCAGATGGTAGGAGGTGAGTGACTTTTGCGTCTTCTCGAATTTTTAATGTAGCAGGTAGGCCCAGGCATTGAATGGCAATTGCTTGAGACACAGCTTCTTCTGCAGGAAGATCACTATCAAACCCATCATTCGGATTTATATTTAGAAGTGTTTGTGTACCAGCCTTGCTTTTTGTTTTGTTTGCTATAGACTGTATCTTTATCTTTTCAGAAGGCTCTATACCTTCATACCATTTTAAATCTGATATCTGTAGGGGTCCTTGTCCAGTTATAGTCAGAAAATCAGTAATTGAATCCCCTTGCACCGCATCAGTCTGATCTACAACCTTGGTTCCAACAGACTCAAGATTGCCACTCTTCCAACTTTTAAGTTGTGTGTACTTTCCAACATAGTCCAACATACTTTGTTCAGCTTCCGGCAACTCAGGTAACAAAGCTGTAGGAGGTGGCGGTGGTAAGACCTTTAAATTTTTAGAAAATATTATCTTTTTCGGTTCCCACGGTTTGCAATCTTCTTTACTTGATGATGCCTCTATGTTAAACACATTACTAATCTGCTCTTCTATATTTGTGCAGTGAGGTAGCTCTGTGTCGTCATCAGAATACTGGAAGAAAATGTCGTCAAATATGTTTGTGTCATCAGTCCTTTGAAGAGCACACTCTTTTTTACTACCACCCGGTTTGGAATTGCCACTGCTGTTAGACTTGCGTACACCTGTTGTCATTGAACTTGCAGAACAATGGTGTATGTCATATGTTAAAAGGAATAACATTTTATTTGTACATGTCAAATTGTTTTTTGCTTCATTTTGGTCATTCATTGCTTGAATAGTTTCTTTCGACTTTTCTGGATCACCTGAGTCAAAGAGCGCCTTACTTGAATCTTCTTTAATTGGCTGGGTGGTTTGTGTAGAAGCAGTTCTTGTAACAATAGCAGCACATACAAGTGAGGGCTTAACATTGCTATTATTTGGCTCCTTTTCTACATTTTCAGTGTTTTGTGCCTGAGGATATGTTTCTTGCTGAGATGCCAAACCAATAAATGTCATGGCAGTAAGTTCAATTTCATAGGTTGCTAGAAAATAATAAAAAAATTAAATAAGTTAATCTTTATGAAATCAACAATGTTGATAAATAATTTATACTTACACGAGTCTTTTTCAAGGCTGGCTGACCAGACCTTATGGCTGTCATTTGTAAGAATACCACTAAATATGGAATCATATGGGGATAAGTTAAACACTTTCCTTAACTTTAGACCACAATCAAATTTCCAGATGTTGCCTTTTCCATCTGATGTGCCAGTTGCTATTAGATCTCCTGTATTACCTTTTGAGACTATTTTAACATTGGGACAAGGCACTGCACAAGCTGTAGCATTTGTGACCTAATAAAATGTTAATAAAAAGTCTTTGAAAATTTGTAATATATAAAAAAGAATAATTGACACTTGAATGTTCTTTGAACCTTCACATATACAGTAGATTTTTATGTATATCATATTAAAAGACAAAAAAAAAATAATGCTGTTCACTTACTGAAATAGGCACATTATGTGTGTACTCGCCACGTACGAAGGGACAGTTGGGTGAATGGCGCTCATGCTCTACCCAAGGCTCATCTGATTTCTCCCAGCAGACTAGGCATACCATACAAGTAAAACACATTGCACGATCGTCACCACTTGGGGAAGGCTGGTGGTAAAACCCCGCTTGAGCCATTCGTGCCGGTAACGCCCACCTGTGATAAAACATCCCATAAAGCCCTTACCTGTTCAATAAATATTAACCAAAATTTGAAGTCTAAACTTGTCTTGCATATGTTAATGATATTGTTTTATTAATATATTTAATTATTTTTTATTTTGTGCCATTTTTTACATAAATTTTGTGTTAGTGTTGTTCTCTTAAAATTGTGTTCTTATATACCATATAAAGATTATTATTCTAATTAAAACTTACTTATAATCCATATGGGGCCATCTTTTGAAAGTTTCTTTTCTCTCAGCTTCAGAGTACATCAGAGCCCTTGACTCTTCGTCTCGGCTGCAGGGCATAAGCTCGTTGGCCCTCTGTCCCACTGCAGAGGCAATAGCCAAAGCTGGAATCCGTCTATTTTGTCCTTTTAACTCTTGAACAATGCCAATCATAACCAATCTCAGCGTGGATTGAGGAAGTGTTATTGTTACTGTACTCCACTAAAAATTAAATCATTTTTAATAAACAATGCTTAATACAGAAATTTTAATGAAATGAAATAACATATAAATGTTATATTAAAGACAAACCTTTTGAGCTTTAACCCCTTTCCTGACAGGTTCGGCATCAATGGCACTCTTTAGTTCATTGATGAAATCCTGAAGCCCTTCTATAGACTGAGTATCAAGGCTTTGCACACATTGGTACAGGAGAACTGCCTAATTAAACAAAAAATAATCTTAAACGCTATTAAAATAGATTGTTAAAAATAAAACTCAATAAATATAAAAAATACTCTTTTCCAAACCTTAACATGTTGACAATTTTTTAAATATGTGCCTTGTTTACATGACATATAATTTTATTGTTATACAAAAACAACAAAAGAAACAGTATCAGCATGATATCGCACAATAATTATTTATGTGTATTCCACAGCACCTATTGTTTACCATATTCAGCATGTTTGAATAAATGTAGCAAAATGTCTGCTAGATAGATACACTAATTCCGCATTAAACCTAATAAGAAATTCCATACATTCGATAAATTAATGCAAATCTATCGTATTAAAATTTGTTGTAAAAGTAAATTCTCAATACACTGCAATAAATATTGTTTTCTACACTCTTATACCTCTGATAGGACCAGCTCAATTCTTATGGGAGTATCTGGCTGTGTCATGGCCAGAGGACGCTGAAGGGCAGTATGCAGCAGCAATACTCCATTGTAGTCAGTTCGGGCGCCAATTCCACTCTTATCCCAAACGAAAACTCTATCAGCGCCAGCCGCATACTCAACACCCAATGTTCCTTCATCATCTACAAATTTAACAAACGTAACCTGCCGGTTCTTCGAAGATTTTAATTTCACGAAATTGTTTACTAAGAACTGTCAAGAATTTGATTTAGGGCATCAATGTAATAGATCAACGAGACACTTTCTAGTAATTATTCTACATCAAACAGTAGGTATTTAAATTGGCAAGTAAGCAGAGTTTATGCTTTACGTACCCGCAGAAAGGCAAGAAGACTGAAGAATCACACCAGAGTTCACATCCAAAACGTGTACACCACCAACATCGGTTTTCACCAAAATTATATTTAAATTACTATGATACGTAAGTGAAGTAACAGGAAAATTCATGCGAATATAGCCATCTTCTCGTAATATCAAAGAATCATCGCCCATCGTGGCTGTGAATACATCTGTCTATTCTACGTAAACGCCATTTGTAATTGTGATTTTTTTACGTCAAATATTTTAACATATTTGTGGCCAGTCAAAAAAAAAGGCATAGTATAAGTGAGCATAGACAATACATGATGAAAATTTATGTTGTGACTTGTTAGCTAAGCATTTTTAGATCAAATGCGTAACCAGAATGAAATAATTTTTTTAATGTTATTTCATTCTATATGGATTTGAATGCTCAACACTAGTTTCAATAAAATAAACTCTTAACAATTTTAGTAACTTACGGAACAATAACACCCATGTTATTAAAACCTATTATACTGTATTTTTTTCAAAATAGGTAACCCTGTTAAGTGCAAGTCAGACACTCACTCAAGGTTTCGACGCATTTGTTGTTGTAAAATATAAAATACATCCACGCGTTTCCGAGAAGGGTCTTAGTTCTTGACAAATGGGAAATAAAGCGATCTTATAAAGATTGTTTTTTTCCTTTTTTGTACTGAGCCCTACAGCGTAAAGTTAGGTAAACATAGGATTTTTTAAGAACTTACTCACTACGATTTATACTAAAGATGGTGTGTACCACCTGCACACCTACACCAAACACGCTCCAAAGACACTTCAAGACTCCAGTAAATAAATAATTTATTTAGGCCTAAGAGTTTACTCATTTAGATCACAAAAATCCCTTTAACCCAACAGCTCCTACCGATTGAAAAAAAACCGAGGCGCCAGACCATTTACCTTTGTAATAAATGTGTTTACTCTGCAACTAAATCATATTTTTACATTCTGTAAACGGCAACTTACTAATTGATAATTATACTATCAGCTAGATATGAAATCTAATATTTTAAAACAACAGTGAGTTTTTTATACGTGATAAAAAATATAAAAAAATTATTTTGTGGGCTAGATTTTACGAAAAAATTATAAATGACCCATGGCTCCCAGTGGGGTACCTTTTATTCCTTTCTTACGACAGTAATTCTGTTTGTTTTGATCCTTGCTGCACATGTGTATGTGACATGAAGATTTTTCATGTATGTAAAATGTTTTAAACTGTGACACACACAATTTTTTTTACAAACTTCGTTTCACAAAAAATGCTATAGGTTCTAAGAAACGATATTTAAGCATCGAAACCAATTGCAGCTTCAAAAAAAACCCCTCTGTATCTTTTATTAAGGTTCTACACATTTATATAAAAATCTATGTCATACATAAACATACATCTTGTTGATCCAAAAATAGATATATTTAATTAATAGTGCGCTTGCAAAAATCATGAACTGATCAAGCTTTATGCTTCAGGCACACAAAAACGTGTTATGCTCTGATGACTAGGTTTACTTGCAGTAACAATTATAAGGTAGGCTTTTTGTGTATTTAAGTATTTTACTCTTAAGTATATTTATAATAGCAGCAATAAAGTAATTCAAGACTTCTGTTTAATTCATAAGTACATCTCAAATACGAAATCACGCACCGTGCAAGAGATATGATAACACATCATAGGCGGTGGCTACTCGTGTCGCTGCGAAATAATGGATTTTAAGCGGTCAATATATATTTATTACATGACATAACACTTACACAGTATAAAAAATAAATTTACTTTAACTTATAGATATAATGGACGGATGTTGAGTATTACAGTCTTAATAATTCTTAGATTAGAACTCCCACGTGTCGAGCCACCTCAGATTGTTCAAAGTCGAGTTCTGATCTTGAGCTGGTCCAGTCATGCCATATGCAAGAGGAGAAAATAGATGAAAACTGTAGACTACTGTTCCCATTAAAACACCGAGCGTAGAGTGATATACCGTGCGACCAAACTCAGGGCTGAGATAGCTTTGGATACTGCGCATTAGGTACTCTATCAGGATACCTGGATAGGAGAAAACGATTATTTCAGTGTTTGTCTTTTAAAAATGTTTTAAAAATGTATCATATTTTTCAATATTTAAATATCTCAATGTTGTTAGCAAATAATTATATTTTAAATTAAGAACTATTTAAAAACAGAATGCTTTTTAAAAAAACAAAAGAGTTTTACGTGATTAAAAAAGACTGAAGCTTGTATTGATGGTAGTGGCTGTAACATTATTTTAAAATTATTTCGCTCTAGTACTGCCCGAGATTAACGTACTATCAAAGAAATAAACTCTACCCGATTTCCGACATCTAATCCTGCATACGATTAGCATTTAAGTTTTTGTAAAACGGTTTTACTACACTAAATTACTTACCCGTGAGCATAGAACTAAAAATGAGCGCTGGGAAATAGTGATGGAAGTATAAAACTCGGCCCATCGCCCAAAACGGAACGTAGTGTAACGCCCAGCCCACGAAACACCAGCCGGCGCCATTTAAAAGTCTGCGTGCTTCACTAGCTGTAAATAGAAGACGAGATAGATAAGTAATCGTGTCTCGTGTAAATGTCTCGGCCGTGGTGTTGGGGTATCTTCGGGAGAAGCGGTTGTTTCAGTGTACAGTACGCTCTCCAATATGTTTTCATACATTTGATTTGATTGGGCAAAGTTGGGATGGCCATCCGACATATTCACTCAGAAACGCGAGCCATATAGAAAACGCTACTATTATAATTACTTTATAATAAACTTTTTGCATGACACCCACCCCCGTCATATTAAACCCCATGCGCGCTTTAATTATTTCAATATTGAATATTTTGTTTTGAACTGTGCTTTTTCAAGCATTTTTATTTGAAATCTAATTCCAGTATGATTTAAGCATCTTATTATTACATTCTCTCAAATCTAATGCAACAGAAAACCATAGACGCTTATGGATATTACATATTATTAAATACAAAGTTCAGTTCTGTGGCTGCCATAACTTTTCGATTTCTGATTCTAAGAGACGAACAAGACCTAAGAATGACTGAATGGCTCCCTAAAAAGTTCAGATCTTATATATGAACGCTTACCTGGCAGAGGTCTTCCGAAAGCTACCGCACGTTTCTCCTTTATTGAATTGATAATATAGATGATGAAGAACACCACCAGGAATGCCAAGTTGGCCCACCAGATCACTGGATTGCCGAGTAAGTAAATACGATGGGAACTGCCCGAGAAGTACTGACCCTATAAGCACCAGATATATTTGAGACTATGTCAAGACAAACATGTTAAACGCCACTGTATGCGTATTCTATACTAATACTAGCTGATCCGGCAAACGTTGTTTTGCCATGCATGTGATTTCAATTTTCAATTAATAAATTAAAAATAAGGGTTGATCGTGGAAGGGTGAAAATGTAGGATTGTATGTATTTTTGTATATTTGTATCATAATAAAATAGAAACTAAAACTTTTGTCTAAAAAAATAGGGGTGGACTACCCTTATTTAGGGGGATGAAAAATAGATGTTATCCGATTCTCAGACCTACTCAATACGCTCACAAAGAGTCATGAGAATCGGTCAAGCCGTTTCGGAAGAGTTCAAGTTCGAACCCCGTGACACGAGAATTTTATATATTAGATTATGAAAAGGAAACATTTATATGTTTGTAATCTTTGTACAAAAAAGTACTGGACCGATTGCACAGAGTCGATTATTTAAAAATCTGTTAAAAGCCAGTAATAAATATACATCATAAAAAAAATCAATTTACATAAAAAGGGTGCTTAAATAGCTATTAAAATAACGCCTTACTCTGTAGTTGATGGGCCACTGCCAAGGCTGCGAGGTGACCTCTCCTTCTTTAGGCTTAAGACCGGCATTCCCTTGCAACATGACCGCATGCGATTCCACTAAACGCTCGAAGAATCCCGACGCGTATGTTTCGAAGCTCATCTTTGGAACTGGAATATAATCACACCTTAATTTAAAATATTTTCTATTATCCCATCCATACTCATTCAATATATATAGTTTTGTTTTCTAATTTTTAATTATTGGTAACGATAACACGACTTATAAACGTGAAAGCATTTGCTACTAACGCAAAACAAGAATATTATTATTACTTTACAATAATTAAATTCTCAAACATCAAGCCCTAAAGGACTTGTATAAAGGATGACGTGTGTCGTTAAAGATGCGAGGGTCAAAACCCTAATAGAGCAATATGCAAGCAATGAAATGAGAACTCATCGAGCGCTGAAGAGGCAACGTCCTGAGGATGCTCCGGTGTCGGGGCGAAACGTACGTCGAGTGGTTGTGGATTTTGTCGCGGAGTATTGCTTACATATTGGTCTATTAGGGTTTTGTACTATGGACTTCCGCAAGGTAACGCCTGATTCTATTAATCATGCGAGTGTCAATTACAGTTCTACACAGTTCTAGTATTAATACTTACGTCCATCGAACAAGTTATCTTCAACATTCCAGAGCGCGTTGGGATCTCGCAAGTTAGGATTACAGGCCACCTCCTGTTGTTCGAAGCCCCACTTGGGAAGCTGTTTGCCCGTAGTAGTCAACGCACAGGACTAATAATATTATTTAAATTTTATTATTTGTGCACAGTAAAAGGAGGCATTGTTATATGCGAAAAGCCTGCATAAGCATTTCAACGGCACCCTACAACCAGCTTTCTTCATTAACTATGTAAGTAGATGTTCAGCTTTTTGTGTCTGATCTCACTCGCGTTAATTTTTGTGTCTAAACATATTTCAATTGAGTACAAAGAAAAAAAATCCACTGGTGTAAAGGGATTGGAATGCTGGAACTCACGTATGAGAGCCATATGCTCAAGCTGCTAGGACAAAACTGTTCTTCATTTAATAATTAGTATACCATGTGGTCCCATATAATTTTTATGTCAGGGCTGAAATATTCTAGGTACATACGATAAAATCCAAGTTAGTCCTATAATAGCCTATTTATGTACACAAAAGAATATTTAACTGTGACATTAGAAGTAACAATTACAATAAAAAGGCTAGGGGCTATTCATAAGAAAAAAAACAGTCAAATTTAATCACACAAACATTTGACGATGAAAAGTATGTATTTTATTTAAAATTACCTGCATATAGTGTATTAGTGCATAGGCTTACCTGCAGATAGTGTATTAAAAGGAATTTGCTGCGCACTGTTTGCACTTCGTCACCGTCGTTACCATTAGATACCACGATCTTCCAAACATCGTTAGCATCACCCACGCCATCCTACGAGGAATCGATTTTGAAAATTATTTACAAATTTAAACTTAGGAATAAAGTCTCGGACGTTGTTGATGTTGGAGACTTGTTCCAAATTTGCCGACTCTTTGACTTCTAAAAAAGTGTTTCATCGGGTACTTAAGTAATAGTTTAGCGTACGGCACTATTAAAATACTATATATTAAAGTGTTTTATTGTTATTTGTAGAGCTGTCTGTTAAACGATACTTATAAAATACAGCAATCCAAATTTATCAGTCTATCATATAACATCTTAAATTAACCAAAATTACACAGTTCACGATTTACAGCCTGGTGAAAGAAAGATGGCCAAACCTCATTGATGTTAGGTGCGAAACCTACGGTCATAATTACCTCGCCATATCCTGTAACTTGCATAAACTTGGCAGTCTGTGGTGCGCGTTCTCTATGCGAGTGCAGATTGCGTCCGGTGGCAGCGTGCGTCAAACGGACGAGGTCTCCACTACGGACCGTAACCACTCCCACCACTTCTTCCCTATCGAACGGCTTTATCACCCACTTGTTGTTGTCATCTTTGTGGGTGTATGTTGTTATCTGTATTTAGTATCGTACTATAAAGTTTAAATTGCTGCTACTCTGTGACTTACGTTTTATAAAACTCTATTCTATTCTATGGACTCGCGTTTCTGAGAAAGGAATCATGTGGAAAATAATTGAGAAAATATATTTTAAGTATAATAAAAATAGCATAGCAAAAGTATTGGTCGGTTTATTTGAAGTGATCAACATTGTGCAATGAATTCATACAATGTAAAATAAAATTACAAAAAAAAACTATAAAGAAAAATATTGTTAAGAGCGATTATTTAAGTTGAATATAGACACTACGAAGGCTATGCTCATTTCACCTGTTGCTGTCTCGCTCCCACACCTTGCGGATACAAATGATGGTGAGAGTGCAAATATCCTCCGCCCGTTCGATGATTCTTCAATGTCAATATGGCTCCGTAGCCCAGCACTCGCGGAGCACTGGCGTTATGTAAGCTATTGCCTTGAAGGCGAGCTTGAAATCCAGATGAATAGAAGCCATCTCCATTACCACTGAAAATAGTACCATTGAATATATATGAAGCACAAATCATATTATTATATCAAATGAAAATCTTTTCTATAAGTAATGTCTCTCTATAAAAAGATTGCAAGAATGTAAGAATGATGTTCACAAAATTAAATAAATAGACAAAAATTAAGTTGGAGCATAGTTGTAGTTTTGAACATGATCACTATAAGCAAGATGTTCTTAGTAGTATGATCTTAATTATAATTCAGTTATGTGTATTTTCACATCAAAAAATGTTTGCTAAAATGAAAAAGTGATCTTAACATAATATTAAATTTATTTGTTTTAATAGTTTTTTTTTTTTTTAATCATTTATTCAATATAAAAACACAATTCATACAAAAAAGCGCAGTTACCGTGCCGCGAAAACCTCCCACGGGTTTATCTGTGCTCGGTGAGTCGCTATACATTCAATTGGTTATAATATACTTTTTAAACTTAGATTTAAACATTTTAAAATTACTTTTATACAGTTCCTGTAGCTCAGATGGAAGTTTATTCAAATAATAAGGTATCATATAATTAGATAATCGTGTCCCGTACAGGTTGTTATATTTGGGAGATTATATTTATTTAAATAATCTAGTATTAGGTGGTATAAGGTATACCTTTTGTTGAGTACTGTGAGATGGATCCAAAAGAAAAACACATACAAAACTATCGGCCAGATAATGAGTGTTATGCTTCTGCCAATAAGATGTTTAACGGTCAAACTCTGAAAATTTATCAATTGAAGTAAGTCTGTGTTTAAAAATAACATAACATAATCAATGATATATAGTGTAAAAGCAGAAAAGATACTTTAATGATCACTTACAACTGGTTTGGACAAATCGCCAAGTACATTCCATAGGTCAGCTATAGTCCTGAGGCCTACAAAGAGGACAATAAAAAGACCGACAAATTTGACAGACATAGTGCATGCTAATGATGCTCCAAGGAAAAATTGCCACAGCAACATTTTTACAGAGAAAGGAGGTAACCCTGCTTCCGATAATGTTCGAACCTAGAAAATAATAGTAAACTTAGTATTTTATAGTATCACAACTTTTGACTATGTGTGAAGACAGCACTAACACATTTTGAAGTTTAATCTTTAAGAAGAGAAGAGAGCGTAAACCATAAATAACTGATCAGCTACCTACCCTCATTTATGAGATGGATAATAATATTCTATAAACAAAATTGGCTAGACCATAACTCATTTGAACAATTCACAGAAATGTTACCTTAAATACACCATACATTGAACAGCTCATAAAAAATAATAGTATCGGGTCAAGTAGAATATATCGGTTGAGAGTCAAAAATCCCACATCTGTAATTAAATTATTTTATGTGTCAATGATTTCATTTGCCAGTGAACAGAAAAGTATAACTTTTAACTATTTATTTCTAAGTATGTTTATTTTATGAAATCAACGCAAAACAAAAACCTTCCAAATAAATCATAACAATTTCTACTTTAAATTCATGCTCCCATTTGGAGGACCACACAAAGTGTATGAGATCTGTTAGTATTCTATCTCGCAAATCAATGTGAGAAAAAGAGACACATGCTATAAGATAATAATATCTTTAAAAATTGCGGGAAAATGAGATTAATATAACTATAGGATCTTAAAATCATTTTTAAAAAGTGCCAAGCAGTATGTTCAATATTTATGTTCTTTTGTGTAAATACTGCAAATATTTTATTTACAATAAGAAATATTTTATTTAAAAAGTACTTACCAAAAAGCAAAAGCATGGTCCCCATAATTGTGGAATCAAGAGATTTTGTCATCTCCCATATAGTTAAAAATGTAAGAGGTATTATGAGAGCACCGAGAGTAGTACAAAACTGAAAAATAGCTTTAATTTAGTAAAATTATAGGTGACCTAGAACATTTTTTTTGAAATATTAACTTACAATCCTCATTCCTTCATACTTTGCACCATCATATTTGTCACCAGGTTTCTCAAATGGAAACTTGCCATCATATCCTGTCAGCTTACCAGATAGAGCAATAAGCATCTGAAAATATTTATTTCTGTTCAGTAAAACTGGCAGCATAGTTGCTCATAAATGGTTAATGTGTTACATTGCAATTTTCATACTTTTACATACTTTTCCCAGTGGCGGGTGAACATCGAAGAAAAAAGTTCTATTGATGTACCAGCTTGCCATTTTGCCAAAATGTGTTTCATCCCAGCTGAAAAAAATTATGTTAATACATAAAATATACATTTATTTAAGAACTCACTGTATAAAGATATTAAAATTACCAGACATGGTCAGGTTCCAATACTTTGTAGAAGCGTGTCAAAAATGTTGCTCCACATATGACCCCAAAAATTATCCACCATCTGAAAAAACAAAAGTCATAATAAGTTTATAAGCACAAAATTAAATTACATATTATTAATTAAATATTGATTGACCTGATTTTAAAACCAAATTATAAATATATTCTAAAACAATAGATATCAGTATCAAAATAAGGAACAAATGAGGAACCGTAAATAAATAAACAGTAATTAACACTAGATACTTGCATTTTAATATTAGAAGAGTTATTGCTGCTTTTCGTCATGTTTAGTCTTCTCAAGTACTTAATATTGGTTTATATAATTAATACTTTGAATTGTATTTGATTCCACAAGATTGAAATGTATCACAATATATTTTTATCTAACGAAAACAGCGTTCGAATATATTTTTACTGTTAGATTACACGTCATAATATGGGAACGGCTTGGATTGATTCTTTTATAATGATATACACTGTTACATAGGCCTTAACGATTTATTACTTTGTTTAGTTCAGATCTTCGAATAAATTTTATATTTTAAAATTTGTAACTTTTACATCTTTATCACGGTGATAAAAGGTTCTCATAGAGTACTGTAGTACAACTACAATAATCACTACATCTGACTTATATTGCTGGTTGTTTCATGTGTAGTGTATACACACTACACAGACTAGGAAAAAGTAAGACGGGTGGCCAACTGCCACCAATTATGCGGAATGTGCAAAATTGATTGACAGTGATAAATAACATCTGACATCTTACATTGAGTATGTAGGTAATGTCAAGGTAACAAAATCACAATTTTTTTATTGATGATCAAAACATTTTAAATCTTGGGCGCAGTTTGGATATTGGAATACTAACAAAAGAGAACAAGTAAATAATATTAGTCGACAGTCGTACACTTATCGTGATAGCTGTTCGTTGGCAATAATTCAGTGCAATGATCTAGTACATTTTAAAAGTCTTACGTCATGTTTAAGTTAATTGCGTTTGTATTAATTCATTGCATATTTATTAGTATTGCATTGTCTGAATTTAGTGCTGAGAAGAAAGAAAGATTTATTAATGGATTTATCGAGTACCTTAATAATCTTCCAAATCATCCATACGTCTATGACGAGGGTATCCTGGAAAATGCAGAGAAAGTAGTAAGTTTATATTACTCCTTCATTAATCATTAATCCTGTGTTAAAGAAATCCTAGATATAATAAAGGCATAACATGCAGAATACACTAAACATATTTGACTTAATTATAAAAAATACAATTTAACGATTAGAAAAGTGAATTTAACAAATAGTAAACAATAATATAAGGTTTTACATCTGTAGATATTTTTAAAGCTTTTTTTGTGAAGTGTCAAATAATATTGATAATGTAAAATCTTTTGAAGTTTACCAATATATGTTTGCAAAACTAATTGACTGGCTCCAAAGAATCATAACTATTGTTTCACTTAAATTATATTTAATATATTTATTTAATTTAGGTATTGTATATAGGAAATATTGTGTGGAGTACACAATATTTGTAATCTACATGCATTACTGTTTCTGTACAAATATCATGTACAAAGTCAAGACTTCTATTGAATAACTGCTACTACTTGAATAATTTTTCTATAGGATCCAAACAATGATGTCATTCACATAGAAGTATTACTCCAAGGTGGAAATGAAGAGTTTCAGTATAATAAAAAAACTGTAAAATGTTCAGCGAACATTGTTGATTTGTTAGAAGGTGGAATTTCTGTTGAGAATCAGCCAGAATGCCAGGAGGTAGAAGTAAACATAAGTTCAGACAATGCAGATTTAGGTGAAACAACTGAGCATTCACCAATACAACTGGATAATGAAGAACAAACTGGAGGGGTTTGTATACTAACATATTTTTAGAATAATTCAATAAAATTAATTGACATGATGATATGATATATGCTAGACAATTTATATGTGTGTACAGTTGTGGTTGTTTGTGAATTTTGTAGTCTACCTCAACACTCTGGTATTCAAAATTATTGTAATCATAATATTTAATTCCACATAAAAATAATTACCTAAAACATCAGGCGTTAAAACAGTACTTAATGAGACCGCCTCAACTCGCGTTTCTCGTGATTTTGAATATAGGCCTCCCACTTCACACTGTAAACTCTCTCCAAGAAATTAAATAAATCTTGTAAGGTCAAATGCTAACCTGACTGTTATTTTTTATTGTATGCTATTTAATTTTCTTATTTTTTAACTTTAGTAACTAAACTCTGCATTCACTTTGTATTCGAAAATAGTAGTTAAGTCTGCTGTCTGTAATCCAAAATTATTTTTCGGTGAGAAGCAGAAGACATCTTCGATGAGTTTGAAGTTACGATTAAGATATTTAGGCGTGAGCATTGTGATGTCGTAACCAAAATTTTGTATTAGACAATAATTTACTGACAATTTGAACCTCTACAAATAACATCTGCACCTATCTAATTAGCTAAATCACGTAAAATCGTATCTGAGAAGTATAATGGCTTTTTATATATAATATCAGCTTTCTTTATATAAATATATTGTATGTATTTATTAAATAGATTTTCTTGTTCAGTTGAGAAAAATATATTAATAGTAAAATATAAACGCTGGGAAAATAGTAATGGAATTGTTAATATAGGTAAATTTATAAATGTTTGTAGTTATCAATTTGAAATGGCACATATCTTGCGTACCAACCTATTAAATACAACAACGGTGTCCATAATTGCCGTAGCATTTGTTATTATGTATTTACACAATTTATAATAGCAATAAATTTTTCACCGTAATATTAACGTTTAAAATTTATATTTCGTGCATAATTACTTTTATTTCTAAATAAAGATGGATATTCAAAGTATTCTCGATATTGGCAGTGACTTTATTTATTTTACCTTCATTAAGCATTAGATATTATTTAATATTGATTTTAATATATCCTAAAATATCGCCACCTGTGCAGTGCAAACATACAAAAGACTTCAATAGGCGCGTGGTTCGTATCCTTGTATGTGAGCGTACGTACAAAAACGCGATGAGAACTACAGTGGTTGCGTATCCATAAGCACAGCACACAACAACATTAAGCTATGAAGTGATATGATGATTCATGAGTTAATTCTTCTATTCTTGAATCGAAATAAAGCGAACGGTGAATGACGTCTACCTAGCAGGGTTCTTAATTACTTTTGTAAGGTTGCTTGTTATGTTGTTTATATTTTTTTATTGATTAACTAATTTTATATTAACAGAGATATACTTTTTTATTATCGACACGGTTGGCGCTAGGGTCACAATGCCAGACTTCCAATAGGCCAACAGAAGGTCCCATGTAACATACATCCATGCTCATGACACTATGTAATAAGTATGTGTTTACGTGTGCGTATATATGTGTGTTTATCGGTTTTAGCAACCATAGCAGCTATAAATAGTTTACCTCGGGGATAACTGACCGTCTACCATTGTTTGATTAAAGGATCCCATAATATGAATTATAAATTAAAATTACAGGATAAACATTGTTCTTTTTAAAATAAATATAAACGTTATCAAGTACAATAGCTGAATTATATATATATATATATATGTTTCACACACAGTCGGTTACATTTTTGAACTCTGCTTATGACTTCTACCTTGTAGATTGCATCAGGTGAACAATTCATAGCTATTCCAAGGCGGCATAATGGGCCATGCACTGGCTGCGCTGATCACATCAATCCTGAAGCGGCGGGTGTCCGAGACCTTGCTGAACTGGCAATAAAACACCTCGATAAACACGACCCGGCTGCAAAACATACTCTAGAAACCATTGTTGATATAGAGAGACAAGTTCAGGTAAAAAAAACCTTTCCAACTACCGCCTTCTTAGTTTATTTCTTTCATGCTATGCTCGAGATCCTGATGGATAATAATAACACAGATCCAAAGGTATAAGATTTCCTTGAGAACAATAACTGTTTTGATTAAGGTTTAATTACTTATCTCAATGCTTTATTATTTGTTGCGTTTCATTTAAAAAATATGAATACAGTATTTTATTGTTGACAGGTAGTGAATGGCATTAAATATACATTAATTTTAATAATTAATTTTGATAAATGTACAACGCCGGAAACAGAATCATGCAATGTAAACAAGGCATGTAAAGTATCAATACTAGAAAAAACCTGGATGAAATATACAGATGGTTCAAAATACAGAGCGATAACCGCAAATAACTGTACAGAGCAATGGTTATTTGGTGATGAAGGTGAAATTGTTACAGATAATAATAAAGTAACTACACCTAGATCCAACGATGTTCCATATATGCAAGAGGAGGTTATAAATGCCCAGCATGATTTTAAATTGGATGCACAGTTACCCAAAAAAAAAACGCTTAGTGAAAATGAAATTAGAAATATAGAGGAACAAATAATTCCCCACGATAAAGTTCACGCTTTCAAAAGTGATGCTCAAACACATCCGAACTCTTATGAATCTGATGACTTAAAACCTGCTATTTCTTCGAGTTTAACAGAACAAAAAAGTTTCAAAAATTCAATCAATACTGCAAGTCCCACATTAAATATAGATAAAACGTCATATTTGTCTGAAGAAAAAAAACAAGCAATTGATGATTTATTTAGTATCTTGAATTCCGCTGGTTTTAATTTTAATTCTCCTGACGATTCTTCTCGCAATAAAAGAAGTTATGATAATGACCTACAGATGCTAGCGGTAATTGATAAATTCTATAAGTTGAAAAAAAATATAAAAAATGCAAGTTTTATTTACTCTTTAGCTCAAGATATGGTCGATTATTTAAACGAAAATGATGTTGAAATAAAAAATAGAATTCTAAAAGAAGTTATTACTGCCGAGGAAGAAATCGAAAATTATCAACATTTCTATTATATACAAGCTCGTGTTTCTATACCCTGTAACGAGATAGAGTGTGAAAATATTGATGGTGATAGTAAAATTTGCAATGGAATTATTGAATTAGCTTCAAAAGAATCCACTCAAATTCTAACCACTTTTTGTTACGATGATCGAAAGATCATATCTAATGCTGGTAAAATATTTCAAGTACCTTTGGATGACCTACTGTTAATTATTTTTATAAACAAAGCATTAAAACATTTAGAGCGTGAGTTTACAAATGAAAATGCTATATCCGTAAAACAAGTTTTAGATGCAACTACTAGGAAAGAGGCTGGTGTGATTACAAAAATTATCGTCGAAATAGTATTCACTAATTGCAATAAATCAGTATCTTTTAAAAGAAGAGATAATTGCACCGTTATCGAAGATATGGGATCGAAAATTTGTGAAATAAATATTATTGAACGACATTGGCTGAAGGATACAAAAATAACACATATGTGTAATAATAGACACATTGAGGAAATATTTTTGAATACTAAAATGAACAGTCAAAGAAATGAGAACCTTCAAGATGCTAAAATTACTGGTATGCTAAGTCAAGCCCTGCAATTATTAGAAATAAATTCGAACCGAAATAGTAAACAAAGAATTGTTGATGTTACGAATATTACAACACAATTATTTGCAGGACTTCTGACAAATATCTATTTTACGGTTGGTTATACAGAATGTAAACAAGGTCTTAAAATTGAAAGAGATGAATCGTGCAAAT
The DNA here is from genome assembly GCA_963693355.1 of Pontia daplidice. Classification (NCBI taxonomy): domain Eukaryota; kingdom Metazoa; phylum Arthropoda; class Insecta; order Lepidoptera; family Pieridae; genus Pontia; species Pontia daplidice. The sequence continues at coordinate 8,626,872 of CAVNZL010000138.1, read as the reverse complement.
TATTACATAATGAGCCTATTCGAAGATGCCACGTTGTGGTTTGGGACAGACCTTGGTTAGAAGATGAAAGACAATTAAACGTAACTTGTGATGATAATTTTGTATCAGAAAATAGAAAAAAAAGATCATTAAACATTGTTGGTGGTCCAATAGAAAAAAACCCAGACGATCCAAAATATATGTTGTTAGCCGAGGAATCATTATCATTCTTTTTATTAAATTCTGGAAATAATAATACACATAAAGTTTTAAGGGTCGACCACGTAACTTTACAAGTGGTTTCTGGAACTGTAACAAGCATAGAATTCACCATATACCCTACAGAAAATCCTGATAAAGAAATCCATTGCAGTTCACAAATTTGGGAAAAAGTTTGGATAAAGTTTAAGAAAATATCTAATGTGACTTGTAAAAACTTGGCATCATCAAAAAAAAAAAGATATATCCTAGGAGGACAAGACGAGAAGGATCCAAATGATCCTCGTTTTTTATCCTTGGCGAAAGAGTCGTTGAATAAATACGTTGAAAGCTCGGGCTCTTCTCTACATCACAAGATATTGAATATTAAGAAAGTTTCAACACAGGTTGTAGCCGGTTCTCTGACTAGAATTGAATTCGAAGCAGCTCCTACGAACTGCCAATTACAAGAAATTGACAAGACGGGCTCGTCTGACTGCAAAATCGACGGTGATGTTATTAATTGCCATGCAGAAATTTGGGAACAACCTTGCTAAAAAAAAAAAAAAAAAAAAAAAAGTGAAAGATAAAAGAATCGTCTGAAAAAACTTCGTAGGAGGGGAGAAGCGAAGGTCCATATGCCGTTTCCTTGCGAGATGGGGGAAAAAAAAAAGGGGGGGGGGGGGGGGCCGCCCCCCCCACAAAAATTTTTTTATTTTAAGAATTTTTCAAACCGGGTTGTGGCCGGTTCTCTGGCTAGAATTGATTTCGAAGCAGCTCCTACGAACTGCCAATTACGAGGAATTGACCAGACGGGCTCGTCTGACTGCAAAATCGACGGTGATGTTATTAATTGCCATGCAGAAATTTGGGAACAACCTTGGCTCAAAAAGAAGAATATTGATGTAAAGTGTAAGATTAAAGAAACGTCTAGATCAAAAAGAGACACTTTTGTAGGAGGAGAAGTCGAGAAGGATCCATATGATCCTAGTTTTTTATCCTTGGCGAAAGAGTCGTTGAATAAATACGTTGAAAGCTCTTTCTAATAAAATATTGAAATTAAGAAAGTTTCAACACAGGTTGTAGCCGGTTCTCTGACTAGAATTGAATTGAACAGCTCCTACGACTCCAATTACGAGGAATTGACCAGACGGGCTCGTCCGATTGCAAAATCGACGGTGATTTATTAATTGCCATGCAGGGAACAACCTTGGCCCAAAAAGAAGAATATTGATGTAAAGTGTAAGATTAAAGAAACGTCAGATCAAAAAGCACTTTCGTAGGAGGAGAAGTCGAGAAGGATCCATATGATCCTTGTTTTTACTAGCGAAAGAGTCGTTGAATAAATACGTTGAAAGCTCGGGCTCTGCTCTACATCACAAGATATTGAATATTAAGAAAGTTTCAACACAGGTTGTAGCCGGTTCTCTAACTAGAATTGAATTCGAAGCAGCTCCTACGAACTGCCAATTACAAGGAATTGACCAGACGGGCTCGTCCGATTGCAAAATCGACGGTGATGTTATTAATTGCCATGCAGAAATTTGGGAACAACCTTGGCTCAAAAAGAAGAATATTGATGTAAAGTGTAAGATTAAAGAATCTTCTAGATCAAAAAGAGACACTTTCGTAGGAGGAGAAGTCGAGAAGGATCCATATGATCCTAGTTTTTTATCCTTGGCGAAAGAGTCGTTGAATAAATACGTTGAAAGCTCGGGCTCTGCTCTACATCACAAGATATTGAATATTAAGAAAGTTTCAACACAGGTTGTAGCCGGTTCTCTGACTAGAATTGAATTCGAAGCAGCTCCTACGAACTGCCAATTACAAGGAATTGACCAGACGGGCTCGTCCGATTGCAAAATCGACGGTGATGTTATTAATTGCCATGCAGAAATTTGGGAACAACCTTGGCTCAAAAAGAAGAATATTGATGTAAAGTGTAAGATTAAAGAAACGTCTAGATCAAAAAGAGACACTTTTGTAGGAGGAGAAGTCGAGAAGGATCCATATGATCCTAGTTTTTTATCCTTGGCGAAAGAGTCGTTGAATAAATACGTTGAAAGCTCGGGCTCTTCTCTACATCACAAGATATTGAATATTAAGAAAGTTTCAACACAGGTTGTAGCCGGTTCTCTGACTAGAATTGAATTCGAAGCAGCTCCTACGAACTGCCAATTACAAGGAATTGACCAGACGGGCTCGTCCGATTGCAAAATCGACGGTGATGTTATTAATTGCCATGCAGAAATTTGGGAACAACCTTGGCTCAAAAAGAAGAATATTGATGTAAAGTGTAAGATTAAAGAATCGCCTACATCGAATAAATCAGTGAAAAACGAACAGCATAATACTAATTTCAACGGTCCACAAGTAAAAGAAGCTAATAGCGAGAGAAATAAAATGGCATTTAAACAGCGTAGAACAAAGAGACAAGCAGATGAAGATTATGTCGATGATGATACTAAGTTTTATTATGCTTCTCGAGCTATTCAGCATATTAATGAGAATTCTAAGACAAATAATTTACAAAAGCTAATCACTATCCATGCCTTTCAAAGCGAACCTAATATGAATGAGAATATAATTAGAATGTACATTGAAACTGCCTATACTTACTGTTTACGGCATCAAGATGAAGATGAGCTATCGGATTGTGAAGAATTATCAGGAATGTTTCATAAAATTTGTTTTGTAAAGTTATTTGTATCGCCAGATGATGAACTTATTATACAAAGCATAAGTGTTGTATGTAATGACGAGAAAAGATTCCCAACCGTCACTGGTATATCAGTTAAAGATCTTATTGTAGCGTCTGTTGCGGAATTGGAAGCTTCGCCAAAAATAAAAACTAAAATTGTAACCCATGGTGAACCTCATTTTATACCGCGTCTCGACCCAAGAGCTCCTATTAAGTTGAGCTTCCTTATAGCATTCACCAATTGTAGCAAAGATACAGAGGTCGATATATTTAGCCTTCAAATGTTGAATGACTTAAATATCCCTTGCTCTGTTGATTCAGTGAGAGCATCAAAATCATGTACATCTTATATTTGGACAACAGCTAAAACTAACAAAATTAAAAGACTAAAGGTGAAGTGTTCTCTTCCACATTTGACGCGAAAGAAAAGGTCTGTATCTATGGACGTTTCGAATGTAACATCTGATGAAGTTACTATACATAATTTAGTGAAAGAATCAATAGAAAAACTTGAAATGATGTCAAAGCACAAGTACAAGCAGAGACTTTTACAAATAAACAATTACTCTTCTAAAATATCCAGTGGATTTGTTACGACTATAAACTTTGAAGTCGGCTATACGTCTTGTCTTAAATACGAATGGATTGATAATATTACGAATTGTCAGTTTTTAGAGCATTTACCTAGACGACACTGTGTATCTACTGTTTGGCAGCGATTGTGGTTAGATAATGGGAACAATATAGAAGTTACTTGTGAAGATGATGAAACACCTATAGAAGCTCACGTAGAATTTGAAAATCCCGAGCATGCCATGCAGATGGCGAAAGAAGCTCTAAAACACATTGAAGCAAAATATCCGAATCCTCGGCGACAGAAAGTTGTTAGAATATTTTCACTGGAAAGACAAACCGTAGCTGGCGTACATTATCGTATGAAGATTGAAATAGGAAACACGAATTGTTTGGCACTAAGTTTAAACGACACGTGCCATTTAGTTAGTAACATGGGTGAAAACAGATTTTGTAGAGTCAACGTATGGATACGCCCGTGGACGGATCATCCGCCCAATTACCGTGTGTCGTGTGACTATGAGGAAGGGGTGAACACTGAGATATACGGGCACTTGCAAGCCGAACAACTGTTCTTCGACTTCATTACTACTTACAGACCTGAATATATTGACGATCATACCGAAATGGCGAAGCGTTTTGAAATATTTAAGGAAAACGTAAAAAGAATTCATGAACTAAATGTGAATGAGAGGGGTACAGCTCGTTACGCAGTTACAAGATTCGCGGATTTGTCTTATGCAGAGTTTAGTGACAAATACCTAGGACTAAAACCAGGGTTAAGAGATCAAAATCACATTCCATTTAGAATGGCGGACATACCTGATCTGAAAATTCCGGACAAATTCGATTGGAGGACATATGGTGCAGTGACGGAGGTGAAAAATCAAGGTTCTTGCGGCAGTTGCTGGGCTTTCAGTGTCACTGGTGAGAAATTATTTGTTTGTTTTAAATTTTAATTATATATTTTATACGTGATGTATACAACGTGAATATAACTTATTTTAATCTCATGAAGTCTATAACTTTTATCGGTGTCATTAGTACTGACATCAAGACAATATTTTAACTAGATATATAATATATCAGGATGTTGAGGGGTTGTAGCCACTTTAGCGTTTAGCGTTCAAAAAATAAGAACTAGCAAAAATAGTTAATATTGTGTGGGAAGAAAATTCCTTTCTCTATTGTCCGTTATAACGATCGAGATTTGAGAAGCTGCTAGAAATTTATCTGAGAGATCATTAAGTTTCCTATAAAATTTTCTAATACATTTTTAAGGAAAACTTTATGAGATACTAGATTAGTAAACAATATATATCTAAAGTTTGTATTTCATTGAAGCCTACTAACAGAATGACGAGCAATATAGTTTTGAGGTTATTTTGTCACTCCTTTGATTTCCTTAAATTGGTAAGAGGGGAAATCAAAACTAATTCATTAAACTGTATTTTTCTTGGATTGTGGATATGCTTCTGGACAAAACTCATTACAATCAGTTTGGGCCACTTCATTTTTAAATTATGATTGCTGCTGAATTCACACTAATTTGTTCGATATTACGAGTTTTTGTTTGGTCAAAAAGTATCCACAAATGAAAAAACGAGATTGATACAATAAATAAGTATACCTTATATTTTGTTATATATACTTAAATAATCAAAACTTTCAACTTCCCATTTAAAATATATTAAATATTATTAAATCTTACATATTTTAAAAGTTAAATTTGATGATGCAATGACATATTTATATCAATGCAGGTAATGTCGAGGGTCAGTGGAAGATCAAAACTGGTGAACTAGTGTCACTCTCCGAACAGGAGCTGGTGGATTGTGACAAGCTGGATGAGGGTTGCAATGGTGGCCTTCCTGATAATGCATATCGGTAAGAACTAGCAATCTATATAAATTTAAAACTGAAGAGTTTGTTTATTTGTGTGATTCAAGGCGCTAACCTCAGGAAATATTGGTGTATATTGTAAAATTATTTGATTTCGATATTGCTTTATATGCTATATAATTTCTCACCACTATTAAGCATAAATATGTTGTAAAAATGGGGGAAATATTTTAAAAGCGCGCGTTACGATGTGCACCGTATTTTATTACCTGTTTTAATTAGTGAGGGTAAAACAGCAGTAATTATAATAAATTTGTTTTCATGAAATAAGTCTTGAATGCATATATCGTGTTAGTGTTGAGTTTTTATTTATTTTATGATTGACCCGTGTTCAAAAGTATTTTTTAAGACTTTGTCCTAAAATAATAGTTATTTATGAAGACAATATATACACTTTAACCTTTATAACTCGCTTATCGCAAAATAAGTTAGCAAAAAGTTTCGTATTCAATATATCGTTTGCCTATTTAGGTCAAGGCGACGCGATCTGACAAACAAACACATTCATTCGCCTTTAGGGTGACACAAACTGACATCAACGTAGAACTATTGTAGAGTTTAATATTGAATAGGATTTTTCATATGGACAAGTCTTTGAATAATATTATAAATATTACTGGCTGTTAGCTGCGTATTCGATTAATTTTTGCACACAAACAATAAAAAATAGTGATCATATAATTAAGTAAGCAAAGGCTGAGTGCAACGGGACATTTTATCACTAAAAAGCAAAATCATATAGAGTAACTGAAATGTTGCTTCGTAAGTTATAATTCAAGGAAGATAATGCTGCTCTCAGTTTTTCTAGCTTATTGATTTTATTGCAATTAGCGGATCTCCCTTGAAGATTTAAAAATGAAGATTCAAAGAGAGCATTAAAAATCTCAACTTTTTAAAGTATATTCGTAACTTAGAACGTATCCTTTGTAATTACGAATTTTGATCGCGAAAAATGTTAGTATAATGAATAAATTATATCAACAATACAGCATGTATGTATAGTTTAATATTTATTTTCAGGGCAATTGAACAGTTGGGTGGTTTGGAAGCCGAAAACGACTACCCATACGAAGGAGTAGACGATAAATGTGTGTACAACAAGACGTTGTCGAAAGTGCACATCCGAGGCGCGCTAAATATCTCCTCTAATGAGACCGACATGGCCAAATGGCTTACTCAAAATGGACCCATCTCAATTGGTAAGAATACATACTTGACCGAATTTTATGAAAACTAAAACTGCATAATGAACACAATTTTTTATTCCATTTCTTATAAACTTCATTTAAATCACCTTTTAGATATTATCATTTTCTTGACTATCTCGATAGATAATTTTGACCTTTCGCCCTCCAACATTTTGGTTTTAAATTGCGTGTAAGATGATGTTTTCATTTAAAATAGGAAACAATTTTCCGTAGAAAATAACATATAATGTTTTAAGTTTAACATCACCCCCGTGCTTACGCACTTTACGTAAACGAGCTTTTTACGAAATATTAAGAGACTAGAAGCGAGTGATAGCGATCACAACCCTAAAGTCGTTTATTCGAACCGATTTCTCTATTTGCTCCATAATTTTCGTACCGTGAACTGTAAATGTGGTTAGGCACAGAAGGTTGATCACCTAATTGCCTATAAAGGTATGATACAGATATCGTAGGCAAGGGTAAGGTTGAAACAGCATTGACGCTTTATGAAAGAGATTTTATGCGATCTATCTCACTATGGCGGACAAAGTACCGCTTATAGACTCTTTCGCTTATAAAGATAGCTTTGAATACAGTTCAATTAGCGATTCAAATTTTTGTATTAAGCGTCTATGGTTGTATCTAAGAATTTTCTTTATGTTTATTACCAAATTTAAATAATAGTGACTATTAATTCTATTAAGTTTCAGTAAGTAATTTTACATTAAATATAATATATTTTTATAAAGGCTTACATTTAATATATTTACCTATCTTGCATTGTACTAACCTGGTCCTGAAGCTCATCGTTTTACGATTAGGTCTGCAAGATATGGTATTAGTATACACGTAAACAATGTGACTTAATGTTATCGCACTGAAATAATTGGCATAACAATTTCCTGTTTACAGATGCTTAACCGCATTGTTTTTTAAACATAAATATCGTGTTCTGTAAATTCAAAACATAAATAGTTGTAACACATTCTTCAATGTACATACATAAGTTAATGATTTATTGCGTTCCTTTAAAATGACTTGTAAGAGTGATAAGGACAAAATATGTAATATCTTGTGTGGTCGGCCTTTGTTGTCTTTTGTGTAATTGCTGGTTTATTTACGATATTTTTATCTGTGTTATTTACATATAACATAATGTCAAACATGAAAGTCAGAGGTATTAAAAAGTATGTGGTTCCACCTCTAGTATGTAATAAAAGTTTTTTGAACGATTGAAATAGCAGACTATACGTTTTAGAGTTGAATTTTTATGACGTATAAGTTAAATTGATTAAATTACATTGAACAAAAGTATGGAATGCAACTCGTAAAATATTGAGAGAAATAAAATTTAGTTTTAAATGCATTCCAGAATCTGATATGAAAACTTAACTGTATTTACAGTTTTTTCACGTCGCGGAAATCGATTAAATTGTTATAAAGAGTTTAAAAATTCTCCGCACTTTAATCTATGATTTATGGTAGTGCTATTAGGACCTTGGCTTAATTATTTATTCTATAGGTATCAACGCAAACGCGATGCAGTTTTACGTAGGCGGCATTTCTCATCCATGGCGGATGCTGTGCAGTCCTAAGAATTTAGATCATGGAGTTCTTATCGTGGGATATGGTGTGAAAGGTAAACGCCGAAAAAATTGCTTGTTTGTTCAAAATTTTATACATAGGAATATCAAATCATAAAAAACATAAAATGTGTTGTTTTTTTTTTTAATTTTCTTTGCGAGAATTCTTGGATATAAAATTGAATTTACGACGTTGCTCGATATGTCGATTGAGCACATCGCGATCATGAATACAATTTTAAGTGAATAATAATATATTATGACTTTGTTTTATGCGGTCTTCGTCCGCGAGATAATTGCGAAGTTTTATTATATATAAAACCCATGTTCTACGCTGAAATATGATTCATAAAATGTTACACAAAACATGAAATATGTTATTATGACATCCTTTTAAGGTAATATTTACCTATGCCAGGATGATCGGCTCTTCCAAACGAAATCATTATATATTTAAATAAACAAAAAATTGCGCGTTATGCCATATGAATACAGCTATTTAATACATGACTTATTTACAAAATTGCAGATTACCCTCTCTTCCACAAGCATCTGCCATTTTGGATCGTGAAGAACTCTTGGGGTACCTCGTGGGGAGAACAAGGGTACTACCGTGTGTACAGAGGCGACGGAACATGTGGTGTGAACTTAATGGCTAGTAGCTCTATAGTGTAGATGTTTTTTTATCTGTTGTTAGCTCAAAACTCTTAGTGCCTAATTATTTAGTTTTTTGTATCTTTCTAACATTTACATTTTATATTTTTTCTGTACAATGCAAAAAAAAGCATTGGATAATTCATGGACCATATTTAATGGTGCTTTAATGTAGATTAAAAACCTCATATTTATCATAAAAGACTTACCCTTTTTTATAAGTCCTCAATAATAATTCAACCCGATTCGAGATTTGTTTATGCCCTTCTGGAAATGTCTATGTCAATTTACGAATTAAAGTTACGCCTGATAAACAAAAATACTGTTTAAAATGAAAAATTAGGGCAAAAAAATAGGGAAAAATTAATTATATTCCTTCGGTTATATAACATTGGTTTTTTGTATTAAATTAGGCGTTATATAAAAGTTTATATTTTATGCCTATGTTATTCCGATATATAATCTATTATTCAGTACTTTATGGAAAAAAGAGTACTCAATGCTAGTTGGATTATTAAATTTAAAATACTCTTGATTCAAAGGATACTTATGAGATTTGAGTTTATATAATATGGGATATTAATAATTTCTTTTTAGAATAAGTGATAATAATCGTTTAATATTTTTTTCTACAACTTTTAAGCAATGCTTTAATTAAAATATATTATACATTTGTAGATACTGTTTTCTAATGGTGCCTTAATAGGTTAAATTGGCTATGAATTTTATGAAAATACGAAATTGAGGATTTAGCAAAACAGACTAAAACGTAAATAAAAAATTGTAATCAAATAAAAATTAAGGCGTTTGGGTAATCGCTTTCGTTTATTCATTACCATAATTTGTTTTGTGATGGACGAAACATAATAATTTCTGATAACTGTATTCTTTGAAAATGCAATGAAATATAATCTCGAGTTATGCATAATTTAATTTTAAGGAAAAGATCTGACTTTTGGATGCTATATAATATATTGTGAAGCATATATGATGTTTTATTTTCGTATGAACCGGGGCTGTCAAAAATGTTTTACCTTTAAATTGTTGGGGAACTTTCTCGCTAATAATACTGGTAAATCGGATCCATATGAATTGCCAAATCCGTGCCATTAGTTTTCGATTAACAGTCTGAGAAACAGAAGTATAGGATATATAAAATTTCAGATAAATTCTGTCATTTCCTATTGTTTTGCATAAGTGATAGGAACAGTCTTTAACAAACACGCTTACGTCTATCAATTCATACAACCCACGCCCAGTTTCTGAAAAGCTGATCATCGTAATATTGTGAAATTAAATGAAAATTGTTTTATTACAAGCATTATTGTCTTGATCAACATGTCATAAAAATTATTATTAGAATGCGATTTTGCGAAATAACTTAATTAAATACAAGAACAACTTTCTTTTAATGTTTTATGCGGTATTGCAGAAATTGAAACCCACTCCCAAATTGTCTAATAATTTCAGCATGTGGAATGGATTCGACATCTAATTCGACCACAAAATTTACTCCTTTCAGAAATTGTCTGTTGAAACGATATGATTGTCTTCTAAACCAATTATTACGCTTACGGTACCCGTAGATATGTGATTATATAATTTTGTAGCAATCTCGGATTTAAACTTTCAACTGAGCTTTATTAAACAGAAATCAATAAGTGACTATATTGAAGAGCAACCTTATAACTTTTCTATTAAGTCACGAGACGGCTCTAGCATGTTCATCTGATTCAATATGTACGCATTGTTATGTATAACGAGTATGGAGAGAATCTTGTTATAATCTCGATACAACTTTGCAGAGCCTTGTCCTTGATACGTAAGCGAAAGGCATCAGGTAACAATTAGTGTGATCTTACGTGCTTGAGGGCGTAATCTATACTGGTAGTGCTTTATTAATATGAGTTTTCAGCTATTTTAGGAGTTAAGTACTTAATTTACAACTTTATTAAGTACAATTAATGCATCGTATGTTTGAATGAAATTGTTTTGTTAGTATGAAATTTGAATATTCACTAACATTTCAATATATTTTATGTTGTCCACGATTATACATTAAAAAATTTGATGTCGAGTATATTAATGCGCACAACTAAAATAGACGTTGTCGCGTTAATTAATATAAATAGACGTCTCTGTCTACGTCTTTAATTAGAACAAACAAAAACAACCAATTTAATTTCGTTTGGCATTTGGTCTCTTTACATTGTTAAAGGTACTTGTTCGGAACATGGTGAATCCATTTTTTTAAAACACTCGTGGTCATGTTAACTCTCCCAACATTAATAATAAAATTATAACTGAGTCACGAAATAATTTCAAGATTTAAAAAAGAAACTAGAATAATATTTTAAGTTTCGCATATAACATATATAACATTTGCATGTCACAAATACTGTGATGAAATTATTTATTGTAAATAAAGTCTTATTAAGTTTTGTATTAACATCTCATTTATCGTGCAAACCGAATTTATAACTTCGATTTTAACGAGTCATATGTGCTAGGCATTTAGTTAAAGAAGAATATATTGTAATGAAATAAGGAAAACATGTTATACCGTCGTAGGAGTTAACTTAATAAGGGCGGGTTCGCGTAACTCAATAACATGCCTACTGACTCGCTAGATGATTGTACTGAAACTATTGTGCATAAAGCCTAATATTCTACACACGAGGCTTAAACATGTTTTCTGAAATGGTTCATATTTCCTTACTGCTGTGTTATGTTATCATCAGTAAAGTCGGAGAACATTCACCGATTATTTCGAAATAATCAACATTCCAGTTGAAAATCGATGGATACCATTCCAAAAAAAAAAATACTAGGCACTAGATAAAGAGTTGAGAAAATTGTTCAGCATAAACCTAAGTATAGGTATTGTCAAGTCGAGGTCGCAAAAGTGTGCCGTCGAATGTTCACACGGAAAGGGGTTGCGGATGCATGCATAACATTATTTCCCATACAATTTATGTAATTGTATGGGAAATAATATTATGAACAACAATGATTTCCTGCTTCCAACCAACAATCCATTAAATTTTCTATCAATATACCATAAGTTTCAAATAAAAAATGAAATGTTTAAAATGTAATTTTGTCTTTTATTGACATAACTGTTACTCATTTTAAGAAAAACACTTTATTAACGGATTTAAGTTATGTATTTTTGCAAAATTTAAATATGTTTACATTATTTTAACAACTTGACACTTATTTTGACAATAAACACCTTTTGTCTTCAGTCTACCGTGACCACTCACGCTGTAAAGTACGCGAAACGTCGGAAAAATTTAAAATAATGTAAATATATTTACATTTTGCAAAAATACATAACTTAATTCCGTTAATAAAGTGTTTTTATTTAAATGATTAAAATTACTGAATTACTAAGTTTCGTAATTAATATTAAATGTGTACAGCATCTACCGAAATTAACAGCCGCCGATATTGATGTAGGGACGGATTTCGGTTCCTATGGGAAAGTAGAATACAATCAAACTTACAGATGCCTATATCATGGCTAAGTTGTATAAAGCATTTCTATCAAGTGAAATTCAATTAATGTATGAAGGTCCATTTCCACCATAGTACGTGGATAATTTTAAATCACAGTTGTTTGATATTTCAAAGAATTTGATTGGTTCAAGCCAATCATAGATTTTTAACTGCTTTGTATATGCCCTAATAACTGATGAATAGAAAATTAATGCGTTAATAGATAATTAGCACATAACAAACCCACCTGCTCTTAATCTAATCAAGCTAATTTTCACTCACTTGATTACTAATATAGTTATAACGCAATAAACGGTTGAGTAATCCCGTTAACCCTGTCGCGAAGAGCTATTTGATTAACACTTGAACGAACATTCGGTCCATTTCATTGGATATTTACTTGCACTTTAAAATTCTACCAATCACCCGTGTGTATTAATATTCAATGTAGATAACACGGAGCAGCGACGTTTTTTTAAAATGGATACGTTATTTCAAAAGATGTCTAGGTGTGGCTAAAAGGCTACACAAAAAGGAAACACAAGTTGCTCATTGTGTACAAACATACAGGTAAAAGCAGGATTAAATCTTATATAAAATTATACAAGAGAATATAATTATTTTCTTTGAAAGTTATCACTAGTTAGACGGGACTACCGAGCTCCAATCTCACGCTTCGCTTGAACCCTTCTGACCGTAAAAACGCTTTGACAACGCAATCTCCAGACTTCAGACGCAGTTGAAAAACAGAAGTTCTAACACTTAACTACGATTTTTCAAAAGTAAAAACTATTTACTATTGGCTAATTACTACTCATTCGGTGTAATTATAAAGCTCTGTTTAAAGTTGCCCTTCGATAGTTAGGCATGCTTAGGCTTTTTCCTAAGAAAGCCTAGGGGCTTACGATGTTATTTTCTAATAAAATAGTATATAATGAAATTATTATGGCGAAAGTTCTTGAGTGTATATGTTAGTTACTTCTTCATGCGGCTGAATATATATAGAATGTCGCAAAATGCAAGGATACTTAAATAGAAAAAAATAAATTTTATTCACTTTTGTATATTTTAAATTTTTTTAAAAAACATTTCTAATTACTAATTATACATATTTTATAATACATAAATGGATGTATATATGTAAAATTTGATTCTTTATTATCGCAGGTGAAACCGCATAAAAATCTTAATAAGGCCGAATAGGTGATCTATATTATTTTTATGTAACATGACTATATTCTACGATAAACTATTTTTTAAGATATAATGATGATTTTGTATATCTTGACAAGATTGACAGAATCAGTCAAGAAAATTTAAGAAAGTCGAAACAAAAATTAAAATTAAATACACCATTAAGAAAATAATGGATAACTTAAAACCATCTGTAGCTGAAGAACTGTATCCAACCAAAGATTTTAAAGGTATGAATGATCACAACGTCCCTCGAGAGGTGTTCAGAAATAATACTACAGCAGTTGAAGTTATTGTAAAACAAGTAGGCAACAAAAATAGAAACAGTGTCCCTGTGAATAGAAATGCTAACGATAAACTAAACAATTTATATTTAGATATAGAGGTTTTGCAAAACGAAGTTTTTAAAGCTAAAACGCATTTAGAAGAGACAAAAAAATGCTTTCAAATAATTCTGTATGAATTCCAACAACAATTAGAGGCCGCAAAGGAAAGAGATCTGAGAAGGCAAACGAAGAATGTGCTTTTGCAATTAGAGAAAGAAAAACTAAAGACTTTGTTGGTAACAAAGTCAAACTTAGTGGTAAAACTAAAGAAAGAATTACTTTCTATGAGACGTTTACTCAAATTTGTTATAAAGGGGATTCAATTTACACCCGAGGTTGATAGTGATTGTGACAATGGTGAATTTGAGAAAGAACTAAAGAGGACTGCATCCGTAAAAAATACGAAAGCCTTCGATCTTGACTGTTTAACATTTGATAGTTTAATTTGAAACTGTTTGTTTTGTAATCAAAATTAAACGTTTAAATGACTGGGGATTTATGATTATAATTACCAGATGATCCCTGCGGCGTCACCCACGTTAAGAAAGAGACGCACGCAACTATATATAAATAAAAAGATTAAACAATAATATTACTATATCAATACAAAATATATTTAATTTAGGAATCACTTTATCACTACCAAATGTGCAAATGAAATAAATTTTCTACGGCTTTGGCAGCACACGCCAGAACAGCTGGCAGATGGTAGATTTTTCCTACTCTGATATATAAGCTATTAGCTTAGCTTAGCTTATTGAAAGGTTTAAAATCCATTCAGTAGTTATACGTGAAAGATTTACAAATATGTTTACAATTTTTTGTGTTTACAATTAGCAGCCTAAAACCAAATAATACACTTATAGCTAATCCCTTCGCTTACATGATAATTGATCTCTCCAAGTCGAAGGAAATCAATCCTGAAGTGAAAGCAACTCGGGCGATGCATATCTGCCGTTAACCGGGTCGTGCTATGACCGGGTCACCCGGTTGAAGTCCACAGTACCCGGGTTGCCCAATAGAGACGGCTCCGCCTTCGCTGGATCATTAAATACCTCCAGAAGTTATTTTAAAAGCCACTTGGTAGATTATTAGCTGGGCCATATTATAGTAATGTACATTATTGTAGAGGTATAGCTTCGAAGTATTTAAGATCAAATCTTGTCGTAAAAATGTAGATAAAGATTATATCGCATCTTTTTCGCGCACATCACAACTTTTGAAATATTTTGTTGTTGTGTTTTGTTTTAAATCAATAGCTGTCCATTAAAGTAACAATTTCCTGACAAATGTCTAGTATAACACCTATATGTCTAACACAATTAATTATTGAAAATGTAGGAATTGATTTCTACATACATCGAAGTCTCTTACCTACTATAGGAACCTCTTCTTCGACCCCTTGATAGCACATACCTATGAAATATTATATAGTCATACACAGTGTAAGTGTCGAGCGTGATAAAAGCGTAATTTACTTGCCAAACATTTGAAAGAGCATTCATTCCATGACATGTTCTCACTTAGCATTCGTTTCATTTTAAATACGTGCTTTCAAACATAAAATTTGAACACTAAAAGCCCATTTATCGAGTGCAGCAAATACGTTTCCCGTTAGTCTTGCATATTTCATAACCTATGAGCAATTTATTATCCTAAAAACACGCGTTCGGCGATCGGATTTTTACAGAGGAGTTCGCTACTAGGAAGGAACTAAACTGCCACTTTTCAGTCGCTGTCCAACCCCCGCGGTGTGTGCACGTCGACCAAACTGCTCTTTTTCTTACATGTGACTTTGAATTGTGTTGTAACCCTTACTTTATTTATATACGGTTTTTGGGATACAGTATGTGCTTCAATGAAAAAGCAAGTTTCTAAATTACGGTCAGGTGTCTTGTGCGATACTCACAAGATGTGATTTCTTTAAATCAAAACTTATTTACAATTTACAGTACCAAGTTTAACCAAATAGTGAGTCTTGAAGTCTTGAATCTTCAAAGTATTGGGGCGTCTGTAGGTATGTATTAGAAATATAAATTGATAGGAATTTTAATTTACCAATATTTAAAATAAATGCGAAGTTTATTCGCCAATTTATGCCATACATTTTGTAACAATAAAACATCATATATACTTGTATTTTTCTTTACGGTTGGACGGTTGCTCTTAGACAAACGTACCTACTCGAAATATTTTATAGCTTGATCTACAATTTTTGTCCTATCCATTTTATGGCACTAATCGCTTGGCTGAAAAACACATAAATCTATATTTTCGAATTTCACATTAGATTGACGGCCTGTTGGGTGTACGTATGAAGATGTACCTAATTTTATTGAGCCCGTATTATCAGTGTTATAAGATATGAAGTAACTTTTTTTTCACACCGAATTTACCCGCTTAAAAATAAAAGCGACTCCAAAAACGTACACAGTTATTATCTACATTCATTAATTTAATACTAGTAGATTAGTTAGTATATATATAAGAAATCATTTAAAAATCCCGAAAAATATTTCAAACTCTGCAAGTCAGTACCAGCAGAGGTTTCAGTGATACAATATAAGTTATTTTATTAATTAAAGGATTCTATCTTGATATTTTCATAAATAAAGTGAATGAGCATATAACTCAATGGGGAACTTGACGTATTTTAAGGATTACTCCTTAATTTGTAAACATCCCCTTTTTTGGCTGCCATTGTAACTTTGATCATTGAAATAAATGAACGTTGTATATCATTAAAAAATATAAAGAAATCTTTAATAAGAGTATCGACGATTTTTTAGCACGATAGACAATAATATTCTCTGTGTTCGTCTTATGAATTTATAAATAAAGTTAAAGGATATAAATTTGAATTATATGGCATTAGGTACTTAAAATTATTACTCATTTCATAAATGTTTCATAGCTTCAAATTAATAGACCCAAAATTTA
Source organism: Pontia daplidice (assembly GCA_963693355.1). NCBI lineage: Eukaryota > Metazoa > Arthropoda > Insecta > Lepidoptera > Pieridae > Pontia > Pontia daplidice. The sequence continues at coordinate 8,610,131 of CAVNZL010000138.1, read as the reverse complement.
TAAGCCGTTAACAAGGTCGAAGACACGTGAATATTTAAGTTAGAGTCAAGGGTTTATTCACTTGAGTGATGATTCCTTATATTTAGCGAAAACTATACTTCCAATCTCAATTCAAAATTCTCAATCCAAAACTTCGCTTATTTGTACTGATTTTATGATAATCGGACATAATTAAAAGTCATATAAATTAGCATTTATTTGAGGCAACAACCCATATTTAATTTTTATACATTATTTCATAATATAATCGTTTATCGCTTAGAAGTATATGATCCTCAAAGGATATTTATACGACTGCATACCATAGTAAACAAAGAATCTAGAAACATTTGTATCTATATTAATTCATAACCCATGGTTTTATACCATTTACTACTCCGCGCTGCAACGCGATTTTTATAATTTCAGTCTCGTTAATACTTAATAATAATAATAAATTATACAGTTATATCTTCAGCACTTTTTTTAAAAAATAGATACATATTAAGCAATAAAATAAGTTTATTTTGATGTAAGAGAGTTATATTTTTGGACCTTTTGACCGTCTTACGTACTAAATCAATTGTGTGGGCGGGACGACATTTATCTGAGTAGAGTGGGCAGATTACGGAATTGTTCTCGATGATATTAATAAATAGACGTGTAGCGTTTTAAATTGATTCAGCAGTTATAATTTTAGATAAAAACATCTAAATATTATCTATTTTAGTAATATTAGTTGTTATGTCGAAATCATGTCATGGCGGACGAAGTCAAATTAGCTTGATCGCACAACCTCCAATATAGGAGACGGCACCATAAGAAGAAGAAGAAGTTGTTCATGGCTTTGATTAGCACCTAATACTTTATAATTCTTCATTTTCTTGAGAAGGAAATCCACGCGGACGAAGTCATGGGTTCCAGCAACTTGTATAATTAGTAAATATTTAGCGACGAGACTCTTGTAACAATAAACGAGACTAGTAAGATAAGCATTTGAAAGTAGCAATAATATCTCAATTTCTTAGAATTGCACATTATAATATAAACAATGCCTGAAACATTTTGGCATACATTTATTCCCACTGAATTTTTAACTGGGTCCGAACTATTTCGTTCGTAATTTGCAGTTCCAATTGCTCGCGGGGAAACGGCTGGCTTGACGCTGACATTTGATATACGGATGTCGGATACCTTGTTGAACATGTGTTTTCATCAAAATATTTACTTAGTTTAAATAATTTCAATTTAGCTGCCAATACTTCCGAATTTATATGAAATAAATATCTTTTGGATATAAAGAAGAATATATGCCACGGTTTGTAAAGGACTGATTTCAAGTTGAAATATACTATTACTTTCTTTTCAGGGATCTGTTTACGCGAAGTTCCGGTCACAGAATGTTTTCCTTGTGTCGCAGATACAAAGATGAACTTGGTGAGTGTAAATTCATTAAAATAAATAAATGGCGTGACAACCGCGTGGTTTGGGCCTAAGATTTTAATATGGGATTCCTGATTATTTCTTTATAAATAGACAAGTAGGTGATCAGCCTTCCTTGTGCCTGATATATTTTAGGCTTCCGGTTTCTTCACGATGTTTGCCTTCAACGTACGTGCGAGTATTAAATGGAAATATCATAAAAAAAACTATTGGGGTACACGGGGAGGATCGGAACACACGACCTCTAGGTTGACTGTCGCAGGCTGAAGGCACTAGGTCAACAAAACCAAATCTTACCAATTTTAAAATCGCTTATGTATAAGTTATTAGTTAAATGTAGAATAGAACTGGGTTAAGTATATATAAACGAATTCAATAAAGTTCAGTTATTTTCGCATTATCATAAATGTGATGATAATATTTTATTTTATATTTTATATGCATATTTTAATTTTATTTTATTATTAATACACCATAAAAACACAATACAATTTAAAACATTTCATTCTTACATTAAGACCGCTACATCGCTATTAAACGATTCGGGCAATCCTGGTAAAAGAAAACACTTAAAGTTCATTTAAAAATGAAACGCTAATCTTTCTTAATGGAATACTTATAAAGATTACTAAAAACATAAAACCAACGTGAACAATATAAATAAGACGTTTAGTTGTTTAAATATCCGATAAGTATTTAATTCCTAATCCGTGAGTTCTGTAGCGTAGACCTTTCGGAATACATCTACAATTCTCCAGAGTCCATCGTAACCCTCGTAACGTGAGCGTTGTGTTATGTTAATAAAGCGTGACATTCAACCGACTTATAAAGTTCTTTTTCAATGTACAAGCCATTGTTCGTGACCTTTGCGGCCTTCATGTGACGGAGTGTTTTACACTGAAGAGAGGCTCTTTACGGCTGTAACCTAGAAAATACCCATTAAAAGATGATTTCCGACAACAGCGTTGGTAAACATTTGTGTTCACGAACCGAACGAAAGTTGTGTAAATAATTCATATCTGGTATTTTCAGTTTTTATTGAGACAGGCTACGTGCTCTATCAGTCGATGATGTGATTTTAAACATTGAGAGACTAGAGCTGAGAATAATATGTAAGCAAAACTTTTCTTGCCAGCATATTATTCAGTTATCCGCAACTTGTACGATACCTCTAGTCTGCGACGTCTCTTCAATAGAAGATAAAAGAATACTATTAGCACTAAAATCTCTTTAGGACAATCTCACTTGTGAATTTCACAAACGAATTAGAATTCATGAGTGCAAATACTTAACTACTTTCTTATGAAAGATGTATTCTTGAAATCCCATACCTTTTAGTTCCTTGTGTGTTAGCTATTGAAATACACTTTTTCTGACCATTTAGAAACGATCACTTTGGTACCCCAACTTAACTCCTGTTTCGTATTGATGTTGAAAGAGTGACTGAAAGAAAGACAATTTTGTCTGTGATCTCTATTTGACTTTGATTCGGTAGATGTTCTATGAAGAAACTCCTAATCTGTAGTCAGAATTTCCACATTATGTTTTATCTCGTTTTGTAGATCTAACTTAGGTTTTTTGTGTTTGAGCGTTGCGTCTTTAACGTTTTTAACCTTTAAGTTAGTTTTTATTAGTATAAAAATTGCATATGTAGTTGAAACGTCATGATAAAACTGTAGAGATCGAATTTCTGTAGTCAGGATGCAGGAAGAGGATTTGGCTAATGAAACTTAATAGGTACCACAATCAATTTCCCGCAACAGCGAATCGCTACCGCGGAAAATTCCAGGGCCTTCAATTATTTTCGGACAATTCTGCAATTGTATTTTAATATAAATCTGATCTATACATATAACAATATTTGGTGCTACGACACTTGGCATATTCCGCAGCAGTTAAACTTTGACAGCTAATTTTTGTTGTTGTTTAAAAATTCTGATATTCTATGTTAACGGGACTCCTTAAAAATCAATTAACCTATCTGTTTTTTTATAACTGTTTAAATTTATTTTATTTTTATTTATTTATGATTGACATTGCGTCGAAAATTAGCAGTATTTGTGGAGTGGGAGCTTTAGCCTTAACCCATTATTGTAATATAATAAATCATAACAGATTAGAATAGTCTATGGTGATAAAAATCATCTAAAATTATAGATGAATAGTAAATTATAAGATGAATATAAAACTGGATTCACTTTTCTACCTGATCTTATTATGTCGTGGTGAAGAAGAACCTCATTTTAATATTATTGGAGCAACCTAAACTAAATACTGAATATTTCTAAGTATAACAATTTTTACCATTTATTAATTAAATTTAAAAAAGTTAAACATCAATATTTCACTGAGCACCATTTACATAACATAAAAAATCTGTTTTCCATGGAGATTTTTTTCGTAGGAAATTTCAAAACAGCAGAATAATTAATGTCCATTAAAGAATTTAATAAACAGTTGAGATAAACTTAGAAGATAGTCTTCTCTTGATCTATCACAACAGCAATAAATCGCCTCTTATTCAATATAGTTTCGATAACAAAACAGGGTACTTGTAAAAGTAATATGTGAAATAATACTCGTGCTTACATTGCCCAAATTATAATCCTCCTCATAATATCTTTATTGGCTTTTCTAGTAACTCTGTGGCTTAACTTCTTGCTAAGTAAATCGTGCCCTAAGTCTATTTAATCTTAGATAAGTATATTTTAAATAAAAATAAATTGAAGAATTCGTTTAGTATTATTTGATAATATTGCGCGTCAAAGCACTCAATTTCGAAATTGTACTGGTATGGTTAACATAGACAGCTGACATTAGGTGTACAATTACGTTTTAGTGTCTACACAAAGTTATAATAACATGCGGTTAGTATGATAACAAGTTCTTCATTATGATAAAGTAATCATACATCTGCTATCAAAGATATACTGAATTACCCGTCTTTTTACGTCTGAAAATTGTTGTAATAAATGAGTATGTTTTAGGAATTATTTTGATTACTTATTTGATCCTATTTTGATGGCAAAGCAATTACAATTACATGTATGTTCAGGTACGAATTTTCACATATTGAATGATCGAAATAGGACTACTGTTAGACGCCAGTATAACCTTTACAGGTAGCTTATTAGATGTTAGTCCGATTGAAGTTTGCTAATTGGCTTGGAGGTACTTTCTTCATCCTCTTAGCTCTCACTTTGCCTTCCTTTAAATAATTACTGTAAATTGTCCGTAACATTGTGTGATATATGCTGCTTTTCGATTTGTGGTATTTTTCCCAGTTTCTTTATAGTTCTATTGTGTTTAATGCGTGAAGCGAAGAGCACCCGTTGCCTTCATCATATATTAAGTAAGAATGTAAAGAAATAAATATTTGGCTGTAAGGCTAACATAATAAAACTAAAGCCTTATTGATTTTATTTTACTGTTTTGTCTCTTTCGGCCAAATTGAGTTCATGTAAAGAGACGGAAGAGCTCGACCTCTACTAAAATCGGTGCAATTTGTAGTTATAACGTTGTGATTTAATGCTCAAATTATTAAATTAAATTTTTAAAACTATCAACCTAATAATGAACAATCTTTGCTTACATGGACAATAAATGTGAGAGCGAGACTGTTTTGTACAGAAATGGTCCCAGTGAGCCGAATTTAATTTCCGCACGGTTCGTTAAGTTGCAGCATTCATCAACACTTTGTCCTGTTATTTTGAATATTAGAAACATGTTTATGTATGAAAATTAACTGTAGAAACTAGGAATCAAGGAATTTAGCATATATTCGATAATTGTAGCGCTTGTGCGAATCTAACTACTAAATAACATACCAACTAGGTACAACTGAAGAGTAGAGGAAACATAGAAATAATTTATTGACAAAAACCTTAAAATATTTCATCATACAAATGGATTTATAATTTACTGCGCGGGCAAATGTGATTAAATTAAGTTACGGTTTGTGGCATAACATTTATGTGAATTTCGTCAAAAGTTGAGTATGGATACGTAATATTCCGGCCAAAAATAATGATAAAAATGTCAATATGATTTTATTAGTGCATTACTGTTTAATCTTGTAAGTTGAAAAAAGTACCCACTCTTACATTCTTGTTTAAATATTCAGCCACAACAGACGCATTTTTGTTTGATATATTTGAAACGCTAACAGCATTTGCTAAATGAAATCTCTTGGATTCTGTGCAAAGCTAGCAGCGTATCTACATAACAAGATATTAAACAATTTATTTAAAGTTCCTATAAAATCCATTCTGAGAACTGGCTGTTTGAATATTTATTTTTCTCAGAGAGTCAAAATCTAATTTGTATTAAGAATGTCAATGATTTTTATCACTGTATTTTTAGCCGACTTCAACGAGTAGCGTGTTATATACGATCAATTCAATATTTCTCACTTTTATTAATTTTACAGAAATTTCATTATGTAGGAACACTATATACCGCCATATTTGTATGCTAACGGCCAACTTTGCTAATAAATAATAACACTTTATAAAATGAGGAATTTTGTCAAAATGTCACATTTCTAGTAACAGCTCTAATATTATGAATAATCCTCCAGTTACAATTTTATATAATTAGATTACTGGATAACTGAATTCAAATTGGCATTTGCTGAATTATTGAATTACTATTCTGAGAAATTCTGTATTTCGGACGAACTCATAAAAGTGTAATTATACAAATAAATTTTATACATATAGGTTATAGTTAGGTTGTCGCAAAAAACGTCGTATTTCATACTCGTCAGGCGGTAGACTATAGAAACAGATTACCGAATATTGGCTATGGAAATGACATAATCTGTAACACATATTATTATTTGATTTTTATTCTATTTAATCGAGACACAAAAGTGTTTGAATATTAAATTGCAATTCTTGTTACGATAAATCTGACATACCTAACATAATTAGCGGGTTTCAGTTTACGCAGGTGATTCCTCATTTGAGATTCAACCTAATGTTAGTAATTATGACTTGGTGCTGTGGGCATTTATACGTATTACATGTATAAAATTCTTACTGATTACTATCTGTTATACTTTCTGAATATATGTCGAAGTGGTATTCGATTTGTGGGCTTATTGACCAACGTCGTTTTAATATTGAGGGAACTGGAACTGATCACATCATAGTGATGAGGCCGCCCGTTGTCTTCTTTTTTTATTTAAGCCGTTTGTATTATAAAGTAAATGTGTCGAAACGAAGAATTAATTAATACATATATAAACGACTGACTTCTACATAGTCGGAATATTTTAGTATTGTTTCCTAAGTTTGTTAATGTCAGCTGCCAGGTGGGGCTAATTGTTCAGATTCCAGTTGCTATAGATACATGTTATATTGGTACGGAGCTCAGTTGGATTGAGATCGAACCAAACGAAATAGCTAAGTTTAAACAGTTGTAAAGTTGAAGACAACGATTTTTAACGTTTTTTCTATATTTAAAAACTATGAATATTATTTTTTATATATACATATATTAAATGTCTGTACACATTATAAATTTCATATCATTTCGAAAGTGTAATTAGGTTTCTACGAGCTATTTACGAAGCTTGTGAGTGCTAAATGATAAGAGCTCAGGGTGTCGCTAAGGCCCAGTGCGGCGGCCGCGACGATCATTCATTAAAATGAGCCCGATCGATAGTCGTATCTCCTTCGTCTTAGGAGATCGTCGCTTCACACCCTATCCATTGCTACTTTTTTGTACTAAGCTGTTAATGGTGTCTACCGCAGGCCGCAATCAATTCTAAGATACAAGAAAACCTTTTCCAATACTCGAATCAAATAATCTGGATTGGACGTATATAAAATTTCAAGGGAAACCTCTGAATATAACTTATTGCTCATATTGTGAAGGAAGCTTGTAGAATTGTAATTAATATTAAAGTCTGTAACGGTTTTCGTAAAGATTTTTGAACTCAAAGAATCATCTATATATTAATACCTCGTTTCCAGCATTTGCTACAGAATTCAGTGTAAAAAAAACGATCAATTCACTATTGAGAAGATTATTTTATTAATCGGTATGCTAAATCCTCAAAGGAAAGAAATTTAATGAAATTAATATAGCGTGGAGTCAACTTCCATGAAACTGTAAATCCATGAGGCACGTGCAGTAAAGCCTTACTTTAATAAATTACTGATATAATCTTTTCATGGCCCAGATAAAGCGACAAAGAAGAGAACTTCGCTCGTATTATGCAAGAGCATGATTTCCAAGGGCATTCTATACAAGACTTTGAATTAATGTGCCTAGATCATGTGCCCTAAATCATTCTACATTTTATACTATTTTTTAATAATAACAAATTTGTGGTACTTACATCCGAAACTAATCCTTAGAAAGAGTTTCTTTAAAAAATAGGTTACAAAATATCTTAGCATAAATGTCCAAAGTGGGTTGCTCATTACATTTTCAATTAATCAAAAGCTCGTTCAATTCGGAAGTGAACAATAATTAAAACAATATTGTAAAAGAGGCATATTTCAGGTTTAGTTTTTTATTTTATGTTATGCCATTTGGCGAAACTTGTACTCGCTACAGCCTGCGTCTGCCCGCCCGCCTAAAGGAATATAACTAATTTCTTGTTTCGTACCTCACACCACTTACGCAATAAGCTCCGTTGTACATCGTACTATCTCAGCTTTTACTGATCTAGTACAGAATATCTAAAATCTATCTAAAACAAAATATATACTGTAACGCTACGTGGGTAAATATAGATAATAAATAAATTTTACCGGAGGAAAAATATCTGTAGTATTTTTCTTCGGGTCGATGTCTAGAGTTCGTGGCGACATGACTCGTTCATAATCTTATTATAACGACTGTTCCAAGTTTCAGTCACGAATAGTAAACAAAATAATATTCATGAAAGAAACGACCCATAAATTCATTTCAGACAGCAACTTGAATAATAGCTGATTTTTTATCTACTTCTATGAGAATTCACACAAGGAATCTTTAAGGATTGGCTGCAGGAAATTAATTAATATGTGTATTATGTGGTATTCTCACAGCAAGCTCTAATAATACGTATACATTGATATTATTTAATAGAATCAGGCGTTACTTTGCGGAAGTCCATAGTACAAAATCCCAACAGACCAATATACAAGCAACACTCCGCGAAAAACCCACAACCGGAGCGAAACGTGCGTCGAGTGGTTAAAGAGAATACACATTTACATAATTAAACATATTTTACTTATGTATGTATATCTACTAAGTATGTATAAAATATATAAAATATCGTCTACACTCTACGTCAACGAGATGTCGATACCAATAAAACGGTAAAATATTTACCTTCAATTAACGAAGTCGCAAATTTCACACAATACGCAGAGAAACTAATCTGACGTAATGATATTCCGCACGGAAAGCTTTTAAAAATCACGGCTTTAAGCCGATAATAAAATGCAAACGTTAAGCCCAGTACAGAACTGAAAAGCTATAATAGTGAATGACTGAGGGATCGACCCGTAACGGGTGTATTGAAGCACCCTTATCGAAATTTCTTCGGAATACCAAAGTAAGTGTATCTATCATTTTCACTCGGTATGAAATGATGAGAGATAAAGGATAGTTACAGTAATCGTAGCGTTTGTGGACCTGTTTTCATATTGCGTAGTAATTTTTATTTTGTAAATACCAATGAACAAAATCGATGCTTATTCCATAGAACAAATTGATGAAGAATGAGATTTGAAAGGAAGCTTCAGTTTATTGAAGTACTTTTTTGTGTCGAATAATAATAATTGTTTTTTCGATTAATTTTTCGCCAAAGTCGGCATTTGAAATCCTCTCTTGTAAAGTAGCTAATCCAAAGTACAACGAAGGATTCATATTTCATCCCTGGAGTTTAAAATTTAGAACTGCTCTTCGAAGACACTTTACTTATCATCTGTATAAATAAAATAGACGATCAATATGCAACATTTTTCAACTAGGCTTCGCCTCGCTCATCGGGTGCCGAACGTAGCGTAGGAAATGCACATACTTAAAAATATCATTCTGACCATCTGAGTTAAGCTGATTAATTCTATATTATCTAGGCGAGAACGAATGATATCGTCACCATCGCCACTTTTCAACAAACCACTGTATAAATTAAATTTCAGTTGTTACATATATATCCTAAATATTATTCAGCTGGCCTCAAAAACAATAGTGCGCTATTGAAATTTTGTTTTATTTAAAATAAATACAAAGCAATGCCAGCACAAAATGACCCACAGAAAAATGCTATATAAAACTGTTTCGTAACCTCGGCCAACGAATTAATTGGGATGCTGTAGAACCGGGTCAAGTTTTAACAAATGATCATTGCTTTCATTTTTCTCATATTTAATCTTTAGAATGCTATGGATGTTTCATTTATTTTAATTTGCAAATCTTAAGACTCTGTAAGAAACTCAAAGTTTGCATTAAATAGAAGCTCTGAAGGTTTACTTATAAAAGCGATTTTATAGGTACCAATTGAAGAGCATTGAAAATTTCCATAACTAAGAGAGATTGAATTTCTCGGTTCTGCTTCATTCCTTTCCGAGTCAATAGATATTAGCATAAAAGTAATATCGGACCTGTCTCAGCCACTTGGGCGACACCTGCTTTGCACTTTTATAAAAATAAAGAAGCTGGCCGGAGGACTCGAAAGCTGTTTGACGTTTGTTAAATTACATTCTTTTAATGTCACATAGCGCATGACTAATACAAACATTAACTAAACATGTTTAAAATACGTTCGCAGTTCGTTTATGATCATTAAGATAAGGCCCACAAATGTAAGCTATGTTTATCGCTAAGCTATACATGATAATGTCTTATGTTAATTCATAGTGTCACATGTAATATAGCTACAATATAACATACATCTTATATAAGTTTAAGGGGCATAGAATGTCATCAAGTTTTAACTGAGAAAGACAAGGCATTAGTACTGGAACGGTGAATAAATAATTTTAGTTTCACTAGTTACTTAGTTTCCCACAATACTGATATATTAAAGCTGTTCTTACATACTTATTTATAATTATTTTCTAATTTTATTCATAAATATTCTTCCTTTCATAAATTAACAAGACAACAAAACTCGTTAACAAGGACGTAATTGATATTCAAACAGCTTCGCGATTTACATCGCGCAATTTTTTCACAATTGTCTACGTAATTAAAACTCTTTTGAAGAATTTGATTGAAAACTGTATGTCACGATAGCGTTATATTTTATATAATAGTGGTGAAAACCATCATACTAAAATTGTAAAAAAGCCATTTCGAATTTTGCTTCTGTGAGTTTAATCTGACATTGTATTGAATCGACTGAATATTCCTAATATTTTGCCACAAAAATTGTTATCCTGCGCTTTCCATGGCAAGTAAGTTTAGATAAAGGGCTTTTACATTCCACGTGTGATGAAGATCAAGTCGAAAAAGACGATGAACCTGACTGAAAGCTCGATTACTTGATACGTATCTAAAAAGCCCGTGGACTTTTTCGAATGTGAAGAGGTAAAAACTAAGACAACCAATCACAATTCAGCGGTGTGATGAAATTTCACGGTCCTCTTAACTTACGTACAATTAATTGATATATTACATCATTCTTTAACGGGTATTGTAAATCAATGACAGAAAATTGTCTAGTTCTCTTATTATCAATGTAAAAAATTCTTCATTTGTTGTATACCTACGTATTTATTCTTGATTTTCTCATTAAACGTTTTCACATCACAAAAGTTCTACCAATAACACCACATTGAACACGGATTGAATAGATTCAAACAATATAAATACGTATATATTTCTGTTAATATGTCTGTTTTGTTTCAGAACAGGGTGGAATACCAATCAAAGGAGGTTATATGTTACGTTATAAACGTAAGTATTCTCTTTCTTCCTTTATATTATTCTGCCAACTTCATGTCAAAATTCTCTTAGTGAATTTCAAATTTTCTATAACTAAAACTGGACTATGAACATATTTGGAATACCCCCAATTATGTACACAATTTTTTTAAGGTACAGATAGATATAGATTGTTAAAAGTATATTTTCATATTGTGTGGTATTGTCACTACTCCAAAAACTACTCATATACGCTACGCCGTAGTACTTCATAGACATGATGAACATGTTGTATCTGTTTTTTTAGGCTTAAACAGCTTTTCCAATTCTTTTACCTTTGATTACTAGGAGTATGACCGTGATGACAAGCCTCGTATATTGTGTGCTCCAGTGAGATATTAGGTCATGGGCATCGTATGTACTATTAAAGAATACGGCGCGCGCGCATTATTACTTATATTATAAGTTATAAGTTATAGAGTTCAAGTTTCAAGAAATATTATTATATTAAGTGTGGACGATTATTTAACTTAAATTTTCAATACATGTGAAAGTCTAATAAAGCTGTTTGAAATAAATTTTACTGTAATGCATACATATACTGAATATACTGAATGACTATTTTCACAATACAGTAAAACCCAGTACTTTATTTATACCCGGGACCTGTTTCATGAATGTTTTTGTAATAATTTAAAGCAAATATTGTTTGTTGATCTTTTTACTCATTTATATTTGAATAAATTATGCATGAGGATAAGCCCAGTAAACTCCACAGTACACGAAATTTTCGTATCGTGTTCGCGAGTTGTTCTGTGTTCCTAGGCAAACTCTATTAGAATTTTGGAGATTAGAACCCTCCATGCTTTATGCAACAATATGAGCGTTTCATGGGGTATTTCCTGATGGCAGACACAGACAGGCAGACAGACGGACGGCGAAGTCATAAGCCCTCTGAGTACGGATCATCATCAATAATGAACGTTTTTGTTGTATGTTTAGGATTAGTTTTGTACTTGTATAGTTATTCAAATAGTTGTATAATGTGTATACATATCATAGGTCTCACGAGAGTGGTATTATCCAATAGAATGTTTCTTACACCATACCCTTCGCGACATCTTTAAGCAGTTAATCATGCTAATTCAAATGTTCGGAATTAGATATCTAATAATGTAAACAGACATTAGATACATAAGCTTTTGTTTTAATATAGAGCCAGTACGGGTAAAGTTCCATGCCTGAGACTTCACCCGCATTCAATCGGCTACAGTGTGAGGTTACAAAGAGCTATCAAAAATTTATACAACAACCACTATTATATCAATATATGAATGATCTCTTACATACACTCACCTACTTTTCTTTTAAGTCAAATCAAAAGTATATTCATACCATAAATATGATAAAATTAATAAATGTCTGTAAAAAATAATAAATGAGATTACATCGAATTATGGAAGCGCATTTCACTTCGGTTGCACGAGCTCTACAATGCCAAGATCAGATATTAACATATCGTCTTACTCTCTACTATTTCACACAAATGAAAAATGCTTCGAATACAATTTCAAAACACTTGCCTCTGTGATAATCACTTTAAGTCAGGCGTTCGCTCCTTTGTACTAACCACCACGACCGGATACTCGTTATTCCCACGTGCAAGCTCAACAAACATAATATTGGATATAGTCGTTTATTCTCAACCAAATTATTAGCTATTCAATCGGCTATCAGTAACCACTACTGACTAAAACAACTTCCACTATTTAGTACATTTTGAAACATGTACTTAAACTATGCGCTTTAGAGGTGTTGTTTGAAGGTAAAAAGTTTATATCTCTTTACATATTGTACTTTATTCTATAGTTACATGTAATACAATATTTGAGTTCCCTTGAGTATTGTATCAAACAAGCAATTTTTCCTATCTATACGTTCAAGAGTGAGTAACTAGGGACCTACTGTATTTTGGTCATGGTTATCATTATATATTTTTTCCACTATTACTTGATACACGCGGGTGAAACCGCACGATACAACAAACTGTATTTTGCGTTACCCGCAGGTACCTATAAATTAATGGTCTTTCCCTTAATTAATTTTCAATTAAGCTCACAGTGTCATTAGCAATATACATTGATGCAGTTAGCAAGCCGTAGTAATGCGCTAATTGAACGTATCAATACTAGTTGACCTATTCAATATGAGTTGCGAGTTCGTTTTTAATTTCATTACTATGAGATAATATTATAATAATTTCATTTTTATGAGACAGGAGGCGAACGAGCAGGCGTGTAACTTAGAGTAGTGCTAACCGCCGCCCATCTGCCCTGCAATGTCTTTTAGGGATTGGTACGCTCTTCTATTGAAGGCACCCAAGTCGTATCGTACATTCCCATTATGGTCTTAAGTTCAAAAATTAATCCGAAATATTCACGTTCGTCGAATTGTGACCTACCGCTAAATATCTATTCTGAATCTTAGGGTAACATTACCAGTAAGGAGGAAAACAAATTTTTGTTTTTTTTTCTTTATAAGTTAGTTGTACCAAATTTGACGCACCTTCGTTGAATCTGGTAAGCAAGGCATTGTACCAAGTGACATGGTCCATTGAACCTCGGTCAAATTGTGTCATATCCACCACGAGCAGATGTGGATATGACACAATTTGATCTTCATAAACATTTGGCTGTGTAGAAAGACTGTAGGATCTATTTTCCCGAGTTAAATCCACGTTAATATATACAGATGAAACAAATTGCATTCTACACCACAGAGTCACATTTCATACGTTGTTATTACTCTATAAGTACTCTGTATGTAATTGGCCAATTCCGGTTATTAGTGTGAGCTATGTAATACAATGCTTTATATTTTACACAACTTTGCTGGGAATAATTTAATTTATTGTATTTCAGGAAAGTACTTTTGGAATACGTGGTCTGAAGAGTGGGTGGTGCTGTATGACGATTCAACCATGGCTTGGTACAAGGTAAAGGATTGTAATATTTAAATCGCAAAAACGTATAACTTAAACGGTTTTATTAATTCTCGTATAAACAAATTCATACGCCTGTTTAAAAGAATATTAAAATATTTTTGCTGTGTAGATACCACGCGTTAAGGGAATAAACGAAAACAGAAATAAATTTATTATTGACAGATATCCGTTCAATAAAAAGCCTAATTAGATGCGTAATTGATTTCAAAGAGAACATTAATCATGCTCGCTTGTCGCTATGCCCCCTGACATCTTGTTTCTGACGTTTCATTTGGCTTATCTCCGGCCTGTAATAAATCATATCGTTCTTATGAAAAAGTTTACAGAGCTCGTGAGCTCGTATCCATTTCGAACTGACTTAAAATGTAAGATATGTTTTATTGGCTTTGGCCAAATTGTGTCCGTCTGAAACAGCAATACACAATACCGCTTTTTAATACAAATATCCATGCAACAAATTTAAAATATTTAAAAAACTTAAGTGATATTGTATTACCAGAGTTAATAGACACATGGGATAATAAGCTTGAGATACTGAATACAATATCTAAACGATATTTAATGTACCGTCGTAAATATAGCGCCCACCTAATCTAGTCATAAGTTCTGTTTTAATAAAAATTCATTGCACGGTCTTGCTGGAAAGACCGTTAATTTTAAAAAGTGTATTGCTGAGAGTTTTAACAACACGATCAAAGACTGTATCTTGATACACTTTGGTTGAAGTTTTCTTTAAGATACAGGATATTTCCGTACCTTCCACCTAAGTATCACCGCGGAACCCGTTTTTTTCGATCTACTCTTTAATTGTAAAGATTGACTTAGAGCATGCCTGTATATCGATGATAACCACCGAGTTTCAAGAGTTGCATCACACTTTTGTTATTACCAACATTAATGAATACTTCATTATAATACAAACAATTGATTCGTATATCAATTGTTCACTTTGGTTACTGCTTTGATTATCGTTTGTGTTTGTGGTTTTGTGAGTACCTAGAAGTGCTTGAATATGCAATTATATGAAATAATTAATGTTTGGTACTTGCGCTACACTCAGAAAGCAATACCGTGCTTGACGTGGCAGGTTTATTACGCACTCCTAGTTTCAAGACGTAATAACCAACTAACAAAGAGTTGAAATTGTGATTCTAATTTTCTGAGGCACTAAAAATGGAACTTACAAAGACGGTAATAAATCGTCTAAAATCGCTTCATCAATTATATCCAACGACACTCTATCGGGGTTTTATACTAAATGTGTCACCATTTAATCGAGGAAGGGGTTCCGAAGCATAAATCACTATTGTCATCCCGTTCGTCCGTCAGTTTTTCCATGTATTGTCTCATTGTCTCATTCACTCATTCAACGTTCGGCCTCTGTGGGAAATTTTCTTCTTAAACGATATTAATTAATCCTCTTACAAAATCAGTCATTATTCTACTAATATTATATTTTAAAACATCTCAAGATTTAATGCTAAGCGTTTCGCAGTACGGCCTTATTACAGTTTTACTCATAAATAAATCATCAATACGAAGATACGATAGCGAACAAAATTATTTATTCCCTTCGAATATTTGAAAAAACAACTTATGGAGTATTGACACATACTGTTATAATTGGCGTATATTCTTCACCTCGTCAAAAGAGGATTCTGATTTAATGAATACTATCTTGTGCCCGCGACATCGTCCGCTTTATTTTCCTGATAAGAAGATGAACAAAATAGTATATGGTGATTATCAAAGCCATAACAAAGTAATGATAATTTGTGCCACACGTGCCACCGGGCTCCCGGAAGGTACCATCGCCATATTTATTTCGAAATATCAAATAGTAAGTCTCATACAAATACGACTTAGGGACCTTCAAGAAAAGAGCGTTTAAACATTTCAAAGGCCGGAAACGGACTTCTGGCATTGCGAGTGTCCATGGGCGGCGGTATCACTTAACATCAGGTGAGCCTCCTGCCCGTTTGCCCCCTGTTTTCCAAAAAAAAATTGGTTAAGGATTAATGCTGTATTGTTCGAAATCGCTTTCGGAAATAATCTATGACCCTTTAAAAGTAAACTTACTGTAGTACATAATTTTGTTCTATTTTGTAGGGTTCAGCAATGCAATGTAAGCGCAATTAAATGTGTTTAATTATGACCATATTAGAAACCTCTAAGCATTACCCTACTACATTATGTAAGATGGTACGTATATCGATGTGTAAACCCGCATCGAAATCAGTTGGGTAGTTTTAAAGATCTAAACCTACATCGGGACAGACAGACAGCGAGATGCGTTTATGTTTTTTAATATGTAGTATTCATACACGTGATGAATTAGAAGGTGACGAACTTGTATAAAGCTTCGGGAAAGCTTAAAAAGCACCGAGGTTAATTTAATTTTTACCAGGTTGACATTGAGTAATGATATGACATTACTCAATCTTTTATTACATATAAAACATTACTTTGTTGCAAATTACTTATTATTTCTTATTTTTCGACATTGTTATGACTTTTAAGCAGAAAATGTTACTTGATTATAATCAATACAGTTTATCGTTTTCAGTGGATTTCTATGAACACAGTCTAGAAAAACTGGAGCGTTTCTCATCATAATATAATTTAAAATTTCAAATAGTTTGTATGGTTTGTTATTGGGTAGGTAGTTTGTTGATTGTTTGTTATTGGTTTGTTGAAAGATATCATGAAATATTGAAATCACGAAATCGAAATTAATGCCATAGATATATAGTGTAGACCCTCTTTTGAGACGGACTGAAACCACACAAGCTATTGAAACATCACTTTGAAGTCACTCAACCCGTTCGTAACAATATGCTATTATATTTGATAGTTGGTTCTCTCCATAGGTCATTTGGCAATGGAGTTACAATATTTTTAATTATTATTTTTATAAGTTATCCATTTTGTCTCCGATCATTAAAAACTTACCGGTATGATAAGTAGAAATCGGATAAGTAGACCAAGCTGAAAAGCATCTGTTAGCATGCAGATTTGTGTCTACCTTTTAATGAATTAAATTACAATATGAAAATATTAAAAACGTGTACTTTAATATTGATGCATAACAAATGGTTATAAGTTTTCTCATTGCTATCGCTTTGACGCTATCCAAGATGGCTGAACAGAATAAATTGTGATCATTATAATGTAAAAACTCGTAGCTGCGGGACGGTTGGTTGCGGAATGATAAAGGGTGTTGGAATACGCACGAAACATTCGTGCGGTGGTTTTAAGAATTCTCCGTATAATGGTGTAAAACGTTCTCAATATTTGGATTATTTCAGAAGCGAACACTGTGTCTAAATAAGATTAAACTTCATTTCTTATAAGCAATTTTAAAGTTAATTCATGAATTTAAATATCGCCATCGGACGGATTACAAAATTAACCCTTTTTTTACGATGGGAAATCCATTGACAGACCCCCACGCCGGGACAACATATACATGTCATGAGGAGTGTGAGGGTCAGAGCCCACAACCCCCTAAAACCCATCGGTCCCTCCATAGCGATTATGACGAGACCTGGTAACGGCGAGGCCTTGTCCAGGTTTACAAAATTAACCCTCACTGCTTTTTTGGATTCATTTAATGGGCCATTATGTTTTATTTTGAAGGTAATCTATAAAACAAGTGAACGCAATTATAGTTATTTCTTCATATATTTAATCAATTCGAGTTATGCTATATAGTAGTTTACTGTCTAAATGATAAGTCAATATAGAGTGAGTTACTTAAAGTCATTAAAATGCAGGTGCTATAAACGTAAAATTTCTTTTTTTTCTATGATACAGCATACAAAAATACACACAACCCAAAATTTTTACCCCTCTGATCCACCCCTATTTTTTATTTATTAATTGAAAATTGAAATCACATGTATGGCAAAACAACGTTCGCTGGGTCAGCTAGTATAACAATAGTATTTACGGTTTGTCTAATACCCGGATGTGGCTTAGACTGTTTGGCATTTGCTTTATATATAACTTAGGGTAGATCATTCAATTCATATACATTATAAATCAAAACGGACTTACGTTTTGATGCCCAATTTATTTCTAAATATTGCTTTGTATTGCTAACCCTTAAAAGAACCCATGCAAAATGAAGACGACATTCAAAATACTTTCATTGAACACACAGAAAGAGTTAAGGAAATAATTTTTGTATGCGAGGATCATCTAAAATTAATGCTTATTAACTACGGCACATGTATATTTTATATAAAATGTTTAATTGGAATTGTAGAACCGTCCTAACGTGTCGCATATTAAATCCTTTACAGACTCACGTCGAGAAGTCTCAGCGAGCGTTCTCGACGTAAGGCAAAACACTGATGACACACAGTGACTTCAATCGTTTTTTCTCACTTGAAGAACCAAAACATCACATTCATGTGTGTTGAGAGTTCTTGGGGCTTCTGGCCGTAGTTGTGTAATTTATTTGAATATTTTGTTGCAGTTACAGCTGAAGCTACTGTGTAAAGCCATCTGTTTGACAAGACAACATGACTGATGTTTTATCATCATAAAAAACATTGCTTAATATTGTCTTTTAAATGTGCACTGCTTTATAAAAAAAACAAACGAGTACGAAGCTGCACTCAGCGAAATCTAGAGCACTTTTACGTGAGTGGTGCACCAGCGCAAGCTGTCAAAGAACTGCTAATCACTTCAGAGATATATATATCTGAATTAATTATATATATAATATTACTAATTACGCAATATCATCATATCCGAGGCTGATTAATCCTAACGAGGCTCCCCATCGATGTGTTTAGAGCTTATCTTTCAGTCCGCGATCGCGCGCCCATAATGTGCCCTTGGTAAAATTAACTCACAAGAAAGCTTAATGTTAATATTCGACTTTCCTGTAGCTGTTGTTGTTGTTGTTGCCCTAAAGTTGAAAGATTTATAGCCGAAATATTTGCTCGTGTTTTCTGCTTATCGGATAAGTTTCGATTGCGGCACACGGCTGATCGATAGTTTTGTTTTCAAATCATCGCCAGTGTGCTTATGACTGTCGTCAATATTTATAAAGACGTACTTTTGATTGTTAAGAATGAATTTTCATATCTGCTTTTGGTAAACTTTATCAAATCATATGTGAGACGACAATGAACTCTTATTGCGAGCCAGCTGAATTGCATCGTTATTTCATATCCGGATATACTTTAAATTCGCCGACGTAGGTAATTCTAAGCGATTGTTAGGTTGTTCCTTTCATTCAATTTATACAAAATTTCACACCTACTGATCCTAAATACTATCGAAATAAATGCTACAAGAGTAGTTACGAATGGATCTTTTTTGCATTAAGTAGTAAAATTTGGTAGAGTAATTTTCGAGGATGGAGGTGGTCGCATACCACGAACACTGTAACCACGACATTTTTATAAAGGATTATTGAGCCAAAATGTTTTAGGTTTTATAACATCAAAAAAAGTCGTATTGCTGGAAGCGATGTGCTAACATTCCCTGTTATATTTGTGCACAAACGTGCAGAAATGGTCGGATATGCACGTTATTTTTAATAAAAATCTATTCCGTAGTTTTTCTGTGAAATAATAATAGTATATATGGAAAAAAGTATTCAGGTGACAGGTAAAAGATTAAAGTTATTTAAGTAACTTTTAAATGTTGTATATGTATTAAAATTTGAGATGATATATATATAAATATAGATTGTATATTTTCATTTCTGTTAAAAAGTTTTTTGATTAAAACTGCGGACAGTTTGATCTTAACTTTAACCTACTACTGTTTTAAACTTTCCTTGTAACTCTCCTATTTGTAGCTAGTAAGTTTTAAGTTTTTGATTACCATGTAACAATTTGATTGTCTTTTCGAGTAAATATAAAAAATAGGGATCTTGTATTTTCATGGAAATATGCAAATTAAAATATGTATGTATTTATTACTATTTGATATTAAAATATCCAGTCCAACTGCAACACAAAGTACATATAAAAATATTGATATATAAGGGATATACTTTTGGGAGTCGGTGCCTAATAAATAAAATAATAAACATAATATAAATTACTATTTTACTGTATAATAAAATAAATACTCATTTAGATTTAGCCTCGATATGATCATCAAATTTATCTTCATTTACAACTTCAACTGTGGCTTTGTTTAATGAAACTGCTTTGCGTAATTGAGTGTTAATAATAAATGAGGTATTATAATTAAAGTTAGCTCTTCTGATAACGATGTCAGGAAATCTGTTTTATATTGTTGAGACCGATACCAGTTTAAGTTTGCATATTGTTTGCCATAAATTTGAAAAAAAAAAATAAAAAAATTCCACAGCCTCCCTAAAAAATCAATTTCATCTAGCATCTCAAGTACTTTCTTCCACGACTTTAAATCAATCATATTGTTATTTATAGTCGTATGAAATAAATAATTATATTTTTTCAACTGATTTTTTTTGTTTAAATAAGAATAATATATGAGATATGAAAAAATCCCAGTTAGAATGCAATCTTGAGTTCTCTTTCTTCAAGAATCACGTCATGTCTGAAGGAATATTTCCTCGGCAGATTCGATATCGCCAGAACAGAAGAAATCTTATACCTGCTTCATATCATAGCAAAACTAGTGTTTAGTTATCATATATTTAAATGTGTCGTCAACTTCTCTTATAGGATGCGTCCGGAAAATGTACGGCAACACAAAAACACCTGGTAAAGGAATGTCCAGAAATGTTGGCTATCTCGACTTGGACGGGGCAAGTGCCACGACGGCCGCCCCTGCCCTTAGGAGCGAAGTTGACACAGCTGATGGCATTGGGCTCGCGGAGGGAACCCGATCGAGTTGTATGGATGCTCGCTAAGTCAGATGCTGAAATGAGGTAAGTTCTTTGATTACTTGAAAATTTTTATATAGTTTGCAGGAATTTATCAAAAGCTCATTCATGTTATATATTTTTAGAAAAAATGCTCGAATATTGATTGCAACAGGTGGTTCAAGAATCTTGAGATATTTTAATACGGCGACATCAATCCAATTCTTTGCATGCAACAGCGTGTACATAATAAGTCGCGCACGTCTTTGAAAATCTGTTTAAGAGCAAACTTAAGAATATTCTGCAGTACAGAATTATAGAGATTCCTGAACAATAATCACAGGGGTAGATATGGGTTGGGAGGATAGTCCATAGGTGCTTATCTACCATGGTGACTAAAAGGTATAAAAAGGTATATTCTGTATATTTACAAATGAATTGAAAATCTTGTAAAATATACTTTAAAATAAAATTCCGTATTACAAAAATTTCCACTTTACATATTCTCATATCTAATTTAGTTAAAAGGCTCTCGAAAGCGTACGTCTCAGACGTTAGAGAAAATAAAAATTCAATTCACTTTATTAACTAAATGATACACGTTGATACGCAGTAGCTTTTCCGATGAAAAATAAAGCTTTCAATTAAAATAAAAGGCTGGGATCAAAGATTATGGATGATTGCTTTTTACCGTGATGATACCAAACTCACTTATTTTGATGTATTAAATTATTACTAAAAATTCACATTGGCCGTGTACAAATATTTCCTACTTAATTTTAAACGAGATTTTTTCTATATATTTTTATAGAGAGCGTTGATTCAAAGTAAATGTTCACCTAAGAGCGGTTTGAAATAGAATTAAGTATATAAAGGGGTCTTATTGTACGACGTTTTAAGCGATTGCATTACCATTTGAAAATGTAAATTGTTTAGTACATATTCACCAAAACAAAATATTTTACGTCTTCAAAATGGAATTTATAAGTAGAGCACTTTAAATGATAACTTTAAATGAGTTTGGCATAGTGTGAAACGCTATTGTACAAATATTTACATAAAAATTTTCAGTACTATGTGTGTGCCGTTAGAAGATTTTTAGATACATCTTAATTATATAAGAGTAAGCGTTTATAACTTTGTCATCTCTGATAGAGTCTCTCATTTCCGCGGCGGCACTGCTCCATGTCCTTCCTATTTTCATAATTTATTTATGTAATGTGTTATGCTTTCAAATCTATTATTTATTTCACTAATCTTTATTTATGATACTTTTTTCATGTATTTCTGTATATTTGAAAAAAAATAGACTGATATTACAAGTGAGGAAGCTTAAAAATACGTTTACGTCGTCGCGGGTTTTCTACTCTTTCCCTCAATATGAAATAAAACTAGTAGATTCGAATTGATTAAGTTAGCAAGTTAAATTTTTCTGCAACTTAGTGATTTAAAATATTATAACCGTTACCATCGTATGTCGGAGGATGAAACATCAATTTCAGTAAACTCATTATCGAGTGTCAGCATCAGTTCCTTTGCGTTAATTAATGCAATAAGTGTGTATTGTTCTATAATGAATATTCATTCCTCGGTAATCTACCGAAATAATCTTATTACGGTTTTTTAATGTATAAGTACTGTATTTTGTAAAATATCTCATTTAGATCTCTTGAAGGTTAGGTATATATTAGAAATAATTTATAATATAAAACCTTTCAAGATATCTACGACTAAGCCATTCTAGTTATTTGTGGCTTTTGAATATTAAATGAAAGCGGCACAACCCTGATATTAAAGCACTTTATATGAGATATATGATAGTTGAAAGTGACTTCGAAAAGTTTTCATCGCTTGGGAATAGGACCTTGATTGGATTACGTTCCTCGTGTTTATATTGTTAATAGCTTGTGTTGCCTGTTAACAGTGTGTTAGTGATCTTAGTAAATAATATTAACGATACAATAAAAATTGCATGGTAATTTCATGAAGTCTATTATGAGATCAATGATACTAACTACAAAACTACGTGAATACTTTACGGTTAGAGCCGCTAATTATTGTATTTGATACGTATTATTGGCTGGCAAATGAATATAATTTGATAGTTGTGACTAATCTGATGACAGATTCGTTGGCGACAACAAAGAAAAGCGAGGCACCCGGTTGAGCTTTCGATGTTATTTTTTATATCAAAGAACTCAAATTTCATCGTTTGTATTTGCGCGCAGCAGAAAGTAACTACTAGCAGTAAATATTGAAGATGGGCAACACTATTTGAATAATAATGTCGTAAAGCTTAAACAATTTATAATTTATAGATTATTGAAATTATACATATCCGTATTTTATATTTGTATATTTAAAATTAATGACACCAAAATAAAGTGGTTTTAATAAATTAGTAATCAATTTATTCCGAAACAATACCTGCCTAACGCATTATTATGGAGTAACCTCAGTAATTAAGCCTGCTACCAAAATACTTTTGTAAACATCGCCCAATATCCACATTCAAATTACCTATTTGTATGCTACTGGTTTGTTTAGTTAGACGAATTTATTAGGTGCTACCCAGAACCATATAAAACATACTATTTGCTGTTATTTAACTTTACATTATGCATACATAAATGTTTTTTTGCAATAAATGAAATAAGTAAAAGAAACTCAACAAAATAATTCGTTGAGACGAATTACGAGCGTTATTAAGGTGTGTAGCGCAGTATAAAGCCTTCCTCGATAAATGGAATATCCTACATAAAAGAATTCCTCAATTCGGATCATTAGTTCCTGAAATTAGGGCGTTCAAACAAAGATTGTTTGCTCTCTCTTTAACTTTACTTTGAATATATGAACGATCCCAGACATAGTTTTCATTTATAAAGTAGCAAATATTTACAGTGCCAAAAATACATAGATTGTATTAAATACTAGGTTGATTAAGGAAAATGAACAAAAGAAGTACTTAATGCTTGTCAAATCCTTAACAAACGAATAATACTTAAGGTTAAAGATATATGGGTGATGTCGGATAAACGAAAGTTGTGAAAAATTGGAATATGTTCTTACTCCCCCAGACTGGTTTAATAGTTATTTTTCTATGTATAAGAACTTATGTTCTACAGTTTTATAGTATAAAGTATATGACATAGTAATTAACAATGTTCGTAGCTGAGTCAGATGAAACATCGAAATATAGTAAGTCACGAATAAAGGGTTAAGTAAATGAATGAACAGTCAAGAGATAAAATTCTTACCATCACAAAAAGAGCAATATATATTATATATTTGTATATAGTATATAAATTTTCACTCTATTGTATTGATAAATCTTTTTTATTTTAACGCTGTCCAGGGACTGGATGGCAGCAATATCCAATACCGTATGTATTCATATTATATTTAAGGCTATATGTTTTGGTTGATGTGTATACACAGGTTGAATTTTGTAGCCTATGGGTATCTTACATGTGAGTTTATTAGTGCCTTCTTTCTTTTATATGAGATTATAGTATTCCAAGTGGTGTTAAAATTCCACCTGTGTTACGATTAATGACAAAGTGTCAGACTGTAGAATTTTAGTTTTAATATATTTCAACATACTATTGTCTATTTGTACTGGGCTTTTTGAAAGTGAAGACGACACATTCAAAACATATATTGCACAAATTATTTTAAAAATAACTGAAAAGTTTACAATACGTAGTTAAATTGATACTTCTTAATCAAGCCAAAGATTGGCATAGAGTTGATCCCTAGGAAACAAATATTAAACGTGATATTATGGCTCAAACCATCATAAAAAGGTTTTAGTGTATTAAAATTAGACTTCACTTGCAGCTGCCTCCACCGCCGCACATCGAGCTGGTGATGTCCATGCCGCACCTCCGTACAGCGTTCAAGAAACCGACCGTCAGAGTCAGGCGTATGTTACTTTTTAATACTTTTTCTAATTGGTACTTTGATAAGCCTGTTGGCGCAATAGTCATCATGCCGAATTGCCAAGCACAGAGTCCCGCGTGCGATCCTTGGTACGGTCATTTACGTGATGAGCATTTCTGTTGACTATGGACTAGTATAAATGTATATGTTTATCGGTAGTATTAGCAGCCATAATACAAATTAAAGCTACTTTACCTTGGGGCTGACCGACCGTGTGTGAATTGCGTCCTTAAAAAATCTTAACCAAAATATGATGTTCCCAACCATGATATCGCGAAATGATACAACACTTGGAAGTTAGAAAACTATGTATTAAAAAAAATATTTTTTCAACTTACTAGTTCGGTTTGTAAACCTTGTATTTAACAAGGCGTAATAAAAGTTAACTAATTACTTAAATACCTCCTTAAATTTCTAATGAAAATTCCAAATAAAATCTATTTTGCAATTTGTAACACTCTAATTTTTTAACTCACTTTGTTAGGGAATTTTCATCAAGGACATTTTTTGTAAAAGACATGAAGTATGACAATTGGCAAATTGCCAAACTTCTATAGGGTATTTGTTATGTGGTTGACTTCGAGTCATTATGTTGTTAATGTGTATAAAATGTATGAATATATATTTTCTACTAGCTGACCCGACAGACTTCGTCCTGTCAAAAAAATTTGTAAAAATATCCTGAAAAGAACCGTCACCCTGGTAATAATTGGTGTGCATAAAAAATAATTAAATAATAACCTATAAGCATTTTAAAGTAAGTAATTTTAATCATGTAAATCATAATTATTAACAAAAAACAAAACAGTTCTATTTTCATTGTAGTGCTTTATGATAAACGATGTTTTTTGTTTGATTACCTGGCGCATAGACAAGCAAATCTGATGGTTTTCCAATACGGGAACAGGCAACATACAATTGATCATGTGAGAAACATGGGTTTTCCAAATTAATACCACAAACACTTAATGATTGCCCCTGGGACTTGTTTATGGTCACCGCACTGGAAACTGTAGTCGTTTAAACTTAAATGGCACATCAGTGGCTCATTCAGTCATTGAGATGCGCGGTATGAGAACATCTTCTCCTTTATATTTTCCTTTCAATATAGTTGCTTCTATCACGTTGTTTAGTAGTGTTTATCGCTAACCGTGTGCTGTTGCAAAGGCGCGATTGGTTGATATTTCGCAACATTATAATGACCGATCCAACCTTTAATTGAAGATTGTGTGGTGGGAATCCTGGCAAATGCAGCGATTTTAAAAATTCCGGTGGATACACACACCGTCTTGGTTAGTTGCCGAATCAACTGATTTTAATATCCTCGACTGGCCTGTAATTTGTTCTTGAATCTTGAACTGGTTTTTGGCTCCCAATATAGCTCGTTCGCTTAACCAATCATGGTTTCAGTAATTTTGAGCACCATCTGGAAATACCTTCTGAATGAGTTCTTCTGTTGATTGTAGTCAACGTGTCAATAGGAAAATTACCAAAACCAATGTAAAAAAAAAAGTATTTATTTTCAAGTAAATCTATACAATTGAGTTGACGGGGCCTCCCAAAAAGTAGTCAAGAGACACTTGTGTAGGGAATGCCTCGCTCTTCCAGTGTACATAGGAGTTTCGATTTACATTTTTACATAAGGAGTAAATAAATTTTAATTTTAATATCTCTTTGTGAGATTTATGCGTGTGCCTGTGTGTGTGTGTGTGAGTGTGTGTGTGTGTTTGTGGTGGGTTCAATGAGAGCCAAAACTAAATTATTCTTGTAAGAATTTGCTCAACCTCGTCGTAGGTAAGGGCAGAGAGCCAATCCTTTAGTGCGCGCCTACACTGATACAGCTGCATAGGGTAAATAGATAGTACTCGATGTATTTTGTTATAGACATAAGGGGCAAGTGATATATATTGCCGAGTGGCAAAGACAGTGCGGGCAGGATATTGGAGGGCAACAGCATGACATCGTCTATTATTGAGTTTTTTACTATCAAGGGGTAAAGTCTTATGGTGTTCTAAAATCAAATGTAAAATGTATAATTTTCTTACAGAGAGCAAATTTGAAATTTCGTATAAGGTTTTGGTGGGGTATTTAAATGGTTTATTGTACATCACTTTGATCAAGGACCTTTGTGCCCGTTCTAAATCTAGAAAGTTAGTTTTTCCTGCACCGCCCCATATTGAAATGCAGTATGTTATTACTGATTGAGCGAGAGCCATATATATATTATTTAACACCCTAGTGTTCACAGCGCGTCTTAATAATTTGAAGATCCACATCAGCTTCCTTACCCTGCCTATAGTGCGTTCCAGGTGTTGATGCCAGCACAATCTACAATCCACAATCACTCCAAGGTACTTAACACTACTAACTTTCTGGATAGATGGGCAAATACAAGTGTTTAAAGAAGAAGTGCTACAGGAGTGAATTTTAATGTCAAAATCAGGTGGGGGTTGCGATGTTATGTAAGGAGCAAAACATACATAATTAGTTTTTTGGGTGTTTAGGGTAAGAAGATTATCTTTAAGCCATCTACTAACAATAGCCAGTCCCTTCTCAGCTTCCAACTTAACCTTATTCCATGTGTTAGCAGTAAAAATGATGGCTGTATCATCAGCGTACGACACTATTCTTCCCCCAAGGTTACCTAAGTTGCAGAGACTGTTGATATATATTATATAGTAAAAATAGTGTTGGTCCGAGGACACTACCCTGCGGGACTCCAGTAGTTACATTTTCCTCTACACTTGTGAAATTGTTAATTTTTACCGCTTGCATTCTGTTATTAAGGTAGCTTCTAAGAAGCGAGAGAGCAGTTCCACGGAATCCGATACTTTCAAGCCTGCGTACGAGAATCGGGATAGAGACCGTATCAAAGGCTTTCTTGAGGTCAAGAAAGACCACAAGACACTTTCCACCTTTATAAACTTCCCTTGTTATGACGGATATTAGATCAGAAATAGCGTGCTGCGTAGATCGCCCCTTTCTAAAGCCATATTGGGAGTCAGATAGAATGTCATACTGGTTCAAGTAACTTACTATTCTAGAGTTCAAAAGTCTTTCAAGAATTTTAGAGATAGAAATCAAGACAGAGATAGGTCTGTAGTTGCTTAGGTCGCAGTTATCTCCACACTTATACACAGGAGTCACAATGGAGCGCTTGAGAAGGTATGGGAAGGTTCCTGTTCTAAAACACAGATTGGCAAGTTCAGTGGTTAATGGAACTATGAAATCCTTGCATTTTTTAAAAAAGGATTTATATTTATTCTTGCTTAAATGAAGTACTTTGACATATTTCCACAAATTGGATGACTTTAGACATGCGTTGACTTCATGAGCTGGCGTTGATCGTGGAAACACTGTCAATATTTCACGAAAATCTCCTGCTTATTGTTCGGGTCCGCGATCACTTTTTTTTAGTTCCGGAACGCGACATTAAATCCTCGAACGACGTATTCTGTGCTCCAACGCACACACGTACACTGTTGATAGATATGATTGAATTTGAACTTTGTATAGCGGTAAGAAAGTGCAAATTTACTTTTTGACGTTAGGAATACACCTACATTTCTTAGATAACAGTGAGTGCTTGTAATTTGATATGAACTTTATGTAATAGCAATAAAGCTCAAATTGATTCTAGGTTTTAGTTAGAAAACGTTTGTATGTGAAAAAGAAAAGACCTATTTTTAGGGTTTTCCCGGCAATAATTCGATTTTTTTCTCGCCGTAAGAACCATCCTTGGACTTCAACGAACATTTAAAAAAAAGAATTGGCCAAATTGGTCCAGGTGTTGTTGAGTTATGCGCTTACCAACACATTTTGCGATTCATTTTTATATTATAGATTAATATTGATTCCTTAGTAATAATATGATAAAGAAGCTTTAATCGCATTAATTTATTGAAACGTTAATTGAATTATTGTAGAAATTCAACTAAAGTATAAGGAAAACTATTTGCTCTTTATATAACTAAGAAAAACTTTTTACTCTGTTTCAAAAAATATAATAATTTGCTAATGATCCAAGGATTGATCACAGTAAATTATAATGATTAAATATATAAAATTATATAATATAACGATTCTACAACAGCTAGGACATACGATATGAAAGTTGAAACCATTTGATATGCGAGTGATATGTCGCTTTAATTTAAGCCACTCATGTTTAACGAGATCTAATAATGTACTCGGGTACTTTTGAAACTCAATAAGAACGACGAGAAAAATTTCTTTTAACGGTTTTGCACATTTTTAAAAATATAATACGTTTATTTAAAGTACGATTGCTTCCTATGAACTTTTTTCATCTCTTTAAGTAGTTCATTATTCCCTTATAAAAATAAATCCAGTCGGACTGTAATCAATAAAATATTGAAAGGCTTTTCGGACTGCCTCATTGAAGTTGAATTTTCCCTTTTACAAAGGTTAGCTGAAATTCGAAAAAAATTGTTGTATTTTAAGCAAGTTTCGGGGGTTACGGTGGATATTTAAGACTTTCCAATAGCTCTTCCAATCTTCCTTCCAATTTAGAAGCCATCTAACCATCGAGTCAGCAATGTTTGGCCTAGCGTTGTTCTGAAGTAGATCTGGCCTAAAGCGATACACAAAGTTTATATGACGGCTTGCAGATGCAAACAAAAAATTAGTCGATTATCTCACCAGAGAAAGCGAACGATACCAGCATTACACAGTCAAACACTCACAAGTATTTATTGAGTCAATTTTCGCTTGGTTCAGGTTTCGATCGCCGGGTTCAACGATTGCTTTTCCGATTATAGTATAAGATCCACGTTTCATAAATAATAATGATCCGATTTAAAATCCCATTTTTTACGACCTGAGTAATGTAACGCAGCACTCCAAGAGGTCTTCTCTACTCAATTCCCCTCATATCCACTTTTTTGCTATTTCACCTTCCAAACCTACATCAAGTGGATAAAAATAATTATGCCCAAATGTGGTTTGCGATAGACCCGCTGCCACAAAAGTCTAAATTTTTCATAATCAACTTTGATCTCCAGCCATCCATGCGACTTGTTCTGCAAGTCAAAATTTTGTAAAACAAAAACGTGTCTTCTATCCTTCGAGCCGTCAAAATCTGACCTGACATATACCGACTGAATGAAAAGAAATTGTGTTTTCAAAACACAAAAGCTGTATAAATATATAACAAAGTGAAGAAAATCCTGAATATCTTCCCACTCAGCCTATATGGGGTAAAACCGCAATTATACTAGTGGTTATTGAACCTGAGCTATATAGAAGTGGAACACTTGATGGCTGTTTTGATATATTAATTATAAATTCATCACACAACCAAACAACCACAGTTATTTATTCAACAATTTGAATGGTATAAATTTGAAATTGGAATTCCTAGCCGAAGAGGAAATATTTGAGATCAAAGCCTGAACGACAAAACGCCACTTTTATAAGTAAGGACATAATTAAATATAGATAATGAATGAGTTTAAACAGAACTTGATAGTTATTTGTCCTTATATTATTGTTTCTAGTTTATTTAAAATAATCTGTTATAATACAAATTTTACTAATACAATTTTTCAATTATCACTCCACTTCAACAACTTGACGTAACTTGACCTGTGCAGATATTTATAAGTTATACTCTATCCTTAATACTTCAACGTACTACGTATGTTTTACGAACTCATAAAAGACCTACGTTTGCCTCGCGGCTTTGACCACATTAAAACGGTCCTAGCAAGATATTATTATATCCTCTAAAAACTTCATTAACTCCAACAAATTACAAATTTAAGTTAAAATTCAACTATTTTGAAAAATTTCAAATCAGTATTGGATGCGCTATAAGAATTAAGTAATTAAGGTGATTTGAAATATTGTACATATATTGTGTCTAAGCTTATCATATTTTCAGAGTATGTTATAGGATATATATAGTCATTAATCTAATATTAAGTTAGTCGTAGAGTCACTTTTGCATCTTAGAGCCCACAGATTTCTTTGATTTATAGTGTGAATATAATTAAAAATTGGAATTTGTTATTTAATTTCAAATTCATTTATATAAACGTTTGGCAGTACCAAATTGACTAAGCGAATGGACTTATCTTATACTGCTATCATTTGCTTCAATATAATCCTATGTGGAGCCCTATCAGTACAATCTATCTTAACGAAGTTTGAATGAACTAACGTTTACCGCAATAAAGCTTAACAAGACTGTATTCCAGGTTTATTATTATTAAGATGTAGCTCAACTTTATATTTTATCGACTTACTTTGTCCAGTATTTACTCTAAATATTGAATTTGTATTATAAATAGTAAAAAAATATGATTCTTATTTTATAAAAAAGGGGGTAAACGGAGGCTGATCTTAAGTGATACCGCTGTCCATAGACACCGACAATGCCCGAGAGCTCGTTCTATTGAAAACAACTGCAAGTTATGTATATTAAATTAGTTTGGCGATAAGTTCCCTAATGTCTTTCTCAACAACTGCCGTCTTTCATACGAACCTCTAGCCTATAAGAAACACTACAAATTACGAGTATTAAGCCATTTTTTTATCATACTATAATTGATTTGTTTAAGCTTGCGGTGACCAAGGGAAATACAGATTCATATATCATATATATACATCATATATTGGTTATGTGCATGTCGTATTGTTATTGATTGAACTCACACCCACACAAATATAATATGTACTAAAATTTATAATGCTGAAGAGTTTGTGTGCGTGACCACTCTATTCTCAGCAATTATGATAGGATTTGAAATATTTTTATATTGGATATCCCGTAGATATCGCAAGGCATTCAATAGATATATAATGTCGACAGAATGAACATTTGAAATGTATTTCAGAAACAATTAAATTTTTCGGCCGCACGAATTTATGTCGAACACTTTTTCGACTTTGTGTAAGGTTATATTTGCTTTGCACTCTTTGCGTGTATCTAACACCTAGCTTGCGGGGACAAGTCAAAATTTTTAAGTAAAAAATCTTAGCAATTGATTACAAAAACTTATCCCGGTGTTTTTAATAGTATTTTAATAAAATTATTTCAGCAAGGTATTGTGTCAAATCTAATGTTTTGTACCAAATTCTAATAGACCAATTTATTAGTAATACTTCGCCAAAAAACCTCAAAGGCTCTCGCGTTTCGCCCCAATGCTGGAGCATTTTCAGAATGTTGCCTCATCTTTTGAGTTGTATTGCTAGTAAATTGGTCTATTAGAATTTAATGCTATGGACTTCCGCAAAATATCGCCCGATTGTAT
This sequence comes from Pontia daplidice, assembly GCA_963693355.1. Taxonomy (NCBI): domain Eukaryota; kingdom Metazoa; phylum Arthropoda; class Insecta; order Lepidoptera; family Pieridae; genus Pontia; species Pontia daplidice. Next base: position 8,577,790 of record CAVNZL010000138.1, on the reverse strand, counting down.
AATTATACTAATGTTATGTATTGAATAAGGGCTTGATCGAACACTAAATACTCAAAACTCGAGAATTCAAAAAAATTTAACTGTCAAAGTCTGTTTGGTCTGTCAACTCATAACGTAGAGGTATGGAGCCGAAATTGAACGATATATTCAGGTCTCTAAAGCTGTGCAAAATCACACTTCTAAGTAGAAAAGTGTTTGTTTATCCAGCAAAAAACGTATAATTCGATACTAGCAAAGATTCAATTTATAGTCAGAAATCGAAAAGGTGAGAGAAAACCCTGAAATTAAAATTAATTAAGAAACCCTATACCTTTAATTACCTGTTTTTAAATCAAAACACGGTTGTTATACAATATACCTGCTTTGACGGAGCCCTCGGCGGTCGAGTGCGAATAGCACTTGTTCGTAATTTTTTTATATTAATGTCTATAGTCAATAAAAAATGATTCATAGAATATTCCAATATTGATATTTGCATATAAAATATATATGTTTAATACAATTCGTTGACGTTAGACCTTTGCATTTTTATCGAATTGGCTTTCAGTGGTGTGTGAATATGAAATAATAATTCAAATAAAACGACGTTCTTACAGGTTCTTCGTATATCATGTTACTCTGTCAGCTATAGTTGACAAAGTGGGAATTAAATTTATTAATTTTTCACTGGTTTACTTCAAATTCATCTTTTTTCACTTTATTCAAAATAATAATAACAAACGAAACTGCAACTAGTGGCCTTATCACTAAACTACCAATCCCGGTGTAGTGAAAGAAAGTACTATAGAAAAGTGCACAAAGTGCGAGTTTATAAAGGAAAAAATAAAATTTATCAATACGTCGCAATTACATTATTTAACATAAAAACAGAAAGGCTGAGTGCAAAAAAGGATACTGTCAAGAATTATGAAATTCACGAAATATAACAATTACGATTCGTCAGAGGGATAGGTATGAATAATAGATGCTTCCGTAAAAGATTTTAAAACGGCATTAAAGAGGGAGTCAGAGAGCGAGATTTCTATAACATTATGGCAGATACCTACCCTAATTGACTAGCCTATAAAGGAGGAGCTGTGAGAAGGAATTTCTAAGATGTTTCTATTATATTAATAAAAAAATCTTTTAATATATATTAATTATTTTACTTATTCGGCCACTTGGCTATTTTATTGCTACATCATTGTCTAAACTGCGATACTGAATTTCTCACAATAATCCACATAGTAAAACTTAGTTTTCTGTAGCGTAATTTATAAGAAAATATAATTATATAAAAGAATAAATTTATATAATAGATGACAGAGATTGTTGTTGTAGAGTCTTGAGCCACGCAATCTGGCTGGAGTTGAAGATACAATTACAACATGGCTATTAACAAAAATGAAACATTGGAAATTTTTATTGTTCATTTTAAACAATCTTCTATTATTTATAAATATACTCAAATACGCAAGATCTATGGCGTAATGACCTTCATCAATTTCGTCAATTTAATAAACCTGTTGATTTGAGCGTCCTAGACTTTAACGATCACCTAGTTTCGGAGAATTTCGCCCGTTAGCAATTTCCATAGACAAACTTGAACGCGTCCATTAATGAATTTATTTGTGAGGTAAGCGCATTTGGTGAGAATAGATTGTAATTAAACCATTTACATACTATTATTGTTAGTAGGACCTGAACAAAGAAATTAATTATGGACACGATGAACCTTGTCTTTGGAAATTGCTGACCGGCTCGCTATACACGCCAGAAGCTCTATACATTTTGCAAATATCAATAGTAGGGAATGTACTTAAGCTCCAAACTCCTCACTTTTCAGAACAGCTGAACCTTAAAATCACTGTATTCAAAGTTCAAATCGAGTAAAAAGTAGAATATAGATACACTTATACATGTACACTGTGTATATTTTGCAGAAACTGGGATGCGGACCGTATTCAAAACAAAACTTTTAATGCATGTGTCATGTCGTGAGTTGCTGGGAAAAGTTAGTTTAATTTTGAACTCTATGTACTTAGCGAATGCCTTTTCAATTCAATTAATACTATTTATTAAACCAAACGTACCTACGCTTAAACTTCAATTTTCTTTAGACGTTGTTATGGATGCTGAACTTGAGATGACCTTATTCTCTGCGATTTCACGTATATTCATTAAAGACCGATTCGGAAGATGTTTAAAAAATCGGGTTTTACAAAAAAAAATATCTCCGTACGTACTGGAATACATAATAATGTAACCAAAAAACATAATTTACAGTAAATACTAAAACATTTCGCTTCTGTATTTCAAATATGTCTCGATAATGACATCAGTTATATTAAGAGTAAGAAATTTATTTTATTTATTTATTTGTATTCTTGTTGGTTTTTTAAATATATAATAATCATATTTGGACACATTTACAAACGGTCGGAAAACGCCAACTTTAGATATTTATAGCTTATCAAGACAATCGATTCATATATCGTACTATTTTATAAATTTTATAAACAATATTCCACAGCAAACAAATTTGTTCATCAGAAATGTTGTTAAGTCAAGTATACACACCAGTAGCAGTGCTCCAGTAAGGGATTTCCATAGTTTGAGAGCTTTATATTTAAAAATAATCCTTGCACAAAAGTGTTAAACCGGCTGCGTTAGATTTATATAGAGCACTTAGGACATAAGTAATGTGCAGGTCAGCAGTTCATCTGTCGGGTTACATTATCGGGTCCAGCTCAGTACCGTTTTAGACGCGTTTCAAAGAATTCATTCATATTTTCATATAAAATATTTACCTCAATTATAATGGTCATGATGTATATTTTAGAAACGCCTTTTTTTAAAATATGTTACAAAACAGTGTTTGCGCTCTACAAAATAATCATGAAATATTATACAAAGGTAAATGGACCAAATATTTTCTTATTAAAAAGCGTTCTTCTACTCAGCAACACCTGAGGTACACGACAGGCGCAACTGTCGCAGTGCCTTTGAAGCTCTGGATGGCCGAGGGCTAGTTGCAGTCATCAAGCGTCAAGTTCCGTTGGCCGGACAGTTGAACCACGAGCTCGCCTGGGGACAGGGTTGGGGTTGGGTCACGTTGCCAAACGGCGTCTGGAATGGACGTAAGAAACACAGTTTATCTATTCAATATAAAATTCATCCAATTTAAAGTGTATCTTAGATTAAATTGAGCTTTGGTATCTCATATGCTCTGTTTGGGTAACAATATATGTAATCTTGCTAAAAATTTCAGGACTAACTTGGTCTCAGGATGGCGAAGACTTTGCCCTCCACGCCATGCCCGTCATGCACCACTCAAATGTCTCACAGGCCTGCTCCATGATGGATGGGGTGACAGCTTACGAAGCCGCCGCATGTGACCAGGCAATTGCTGAATATGATGATGCTGCTACTGCCTCGGATGATTGGGACTTTGGCGTCGACTGCGGAGATTTCATGATGTAGACGAATTATCGTTTTGATGGAGAATATTAATAATTGTATGGCCAGGAGAAATAAATATTTGTTCGGTCATTGCAATGGCAACGCCATCGCGATTTTTGTAACAAGAAATTTGTAACAAGAAATTTTTTGTCTTTTGGAGTTCTACAGAATTCGATACAGAAGCGATTAAGGTGATTGAATCCCTTACCTTCTAGTATGTTGCCGTTAAACCAGTCATTTCCTAAACAAACAGGTAACATCTCAATATATGTATTTTGTGTCAAGATTAATAAGTGTTATTATGTAAACGTTTGCATGACTTGCCATACCTGTCTCTACTATTTACTGTTCAACTATTTTTCTACAAGCATAAAGTTTCAAATTGCTCAATGTGCAGGTCACGAATCTTTAAACTGAATGTGCCAATTATTTGATGAAGTCTATATATTGACTTAATGGAGCGTCTTATGACTTTTTACCTAGTAACTAACTTGAGAGAATCCTAATGGCACAATATCGATAGCATTTTCAATACTAGTACATGCATGCTCTATAGTTAACTGTGTTTGTCATAGCAGTGTGTGTAGACGATAGTTTATTATACTCTACGGCCTACTCAAGGCAACCAATTATCTTAGACTAGAACTCCGAGCACTGTCCTATTTAAGCACGTTTTATAGCATTTATATTGCCATATGTTTGAACGTATCTTCTTTTTATACCATTTGTACAAGGGGCGTACAATGTATTATTGGTATCGGGATATATATTAATCACACTTTGAAAAAACAAATACAAAATGTATGTAAAAAGTTCGTTAGAGTAACTTACCGGACCACAACCACAATTATCGATATATATCTTGGTCAATACCACCATGTCTTCAACATTCAAGCAATTAGCTTGAGACGTTCTTGTTTGAGGATTTTTATCACAGCATTTCGTAATGTAATAGTGAAATATCACACACATACCGTGAATACATTGAGCGTCCAAATTAAACCATTATTTGGTGTTCATTAAATTTGTCAAAACTTTTTGAATTTTTTATAAGCCCACCACGTAACCAGGGTAACAAATCCTATATTCCTGACGAGAAAAATTAAATTAAATTTTCACATTGTATCTACGTAAAATTGCATTGTATCTGTATTTTTTTATAGAATTAGGTGACTTGCTTGATCCCCAACAACCCCAATATAAAGTGTGTAATTTTATTTTAGATGTAAGTGAAACTCAGTGTTAGGATGTAGTATATATATGTTGTCGGTAGTTATTTATTAACCCCTTAAGCCTTAACCCTGAATAGCTCTTCAAAAAGGTTGCCAAAAATTTTCACGGAAAATGAACCCATTTGGTTGGTTGGTTTAGGCCTTAAAATTAGGACCAACAAATACCCTGAACAATTAGGCCTTTATCAAATTATAAAGGTAGTTAGGTGTGTAATTAGGATTATTGAAAATTAAAAATTAATGTCTAGTGGCTAAAATGTTCCGACCTATCCAAAGACTGCCTTACGTATGTAACCTGTGTCCTGCGTGCGTGCTAAAGCGTGGCGCCTGCGTGATTCCTCTCCTGCAAATTCTTACATTGCAGAATTATTTTTATCTAAAATAAATTGTTATTACCCTCTGGTATATTCAAAGTATATGTTAAATTTAATTTTGTTCAGTATAACTTTATACGATTATATATATGGATAACTTTCATGATTTATAGGAATTCAGGTTTCCGTATGAAGTCGATACGTAAAATACTTCTTTTGTGGAGAAAGATAAAGATGTAATTATAATTCTGCATTGTAATCTTAAGTGTTGTAGCCGAATTATTGTATTGGAATTTTTAGATATAATTAATGGCAGTGTATTTAATCCGATATATAAATGTTTTCTTTATGTAAATAACTGTTTTCTTTCGCCGGATTTTCAATTTATTTTTTCATATTTTTATAATGAGTCCGTACTCCTTTGCTTAAGGAGGACATTGATATAGGTAATAGTTATATGTAATATAACTTTTATTTTTCATAATACGACCCTGGTGTCGTCAAATGTTGTAATATTTTTATACGAAGCTTGCGTTTTAGTTAAATTTAAAAAATATATATTTTGTAACTATTAAAATAAAAGTATTATGTTTATAAATGATATTTTGTCAAGATATTTAGATGTTATGTTGAATGTTATATTTTAGAGATTTACTTAATACATAGAACCAAAAAAGACATCGATTGTTTATATATGTTATACCTTTGCACAATGCGACAATCGCGGCTTTTCTATGTTTAATATAGATATTCGTGTTGGTGTCCTACGTGCTGTTTAGTCTTAGTCTTTTCTGTCCCTTTATTTCTCATTATTTCACGGCGCGTGTTTATTAAAACTGTGTCAGAAATTTTCCTAATTCATATTATCTTACTCTGATTTGAGATGGTCGCATGTGCATTTGGTTAAATGAAAATCGTGTAGCTGTACGTAGCAGATGTGTGTTCCAAACGGCACTAGTCACCTTCATATATTGAATGTTTATATGTATTTTTTTTATAAAATAAAGGCCTCTATGGTATTTGAACTTTTTTATATCTTTAACCTTATCCTACATTGGGTTCCATGTGGGTACGATCATTTTCCAACAGATCAAGGAGCTCGAAGATCACCTAGCTGTCAATATAAAAGTGTGATACCATCATCATCATCGATGATTTTGATTCCCCTGAACTAGTCAACAGGAAAGTAAATTTATATTTGTATGTTTATCAAAATTGTGAAGGTCACCGAAAGAATTCATAAAGGTTTTCATGGGAAATGTTCCCTAATTGGGCTTACATTTACTGTCTCTGAATCAGCTCAGTCAGCTGAGTCAGCCCACGGTCTTGTTCCGAAAACAAAACTAAAAAAAATTAAATAAAGGATCATAGTTCGCATTAAACTAAGCGTTAAATTTTAAATCATAATTGCTAATTTAGTGAAACAGCCAAAAATGATTTGCCCAATAAATATAAAATATATTTCATATTTATTATTATCATAAAAAGCTTATTAATTTTATTCACAAATTATTTCAGCTACCATTAATAAGTTGTGATAATAACTTTGTATATGGCTGGTGGCGCCATCTTGTGTATTGTCTGTGCACTACTAAGAACAGTTGTGAAGTTTGAGCTGTCCAATGTTAGTTTACAAGTCACAGCTGATATCGTACTAGAGTCGTTTCACGCTTGCCGACCCCTTCTTAAGCTTGTTTAATCGGTGAGCAAGATCGTTTATGGTCGCGTCTCCATTAAAAAGTTTATTCCACATTTAAAATTTGTATTGTCTGTAACCCAGTAGTCAATTTTGAAATGTCTAGTCAAAATTTGTAAACTTATAAATTGTGTTTGTATCAATCGTGTGTTTACGTTTTATTCATGGAATATTTGTATTAAAGTTTCAAGATTTACCTGGCTTTTAGTGTTTACCAAGCTAAGAAAAAAAAAATGGAGAAGTCTGGAGGTTCTCGATTGCTGCAAATGCAGGTAAGTTTTATCCTAAGAATACAATGTATTATTTATTAATAATGGGACGAGAAGTACTTAATTGTGCAAACCGAAACCGAAACTAGTGTCTCTACTCATTTATAAACAATTTTCTAAACTAAATAAGAAAATGCCTCTGGCATCAATATCGCGAAAATAATGTGCTCCTTAATAAAGTTACGAAATAGGTTATAATAAAGAAAAGCTTTTTCACGAGAGTCCTCTTCTCCTTATTTTCCTTATGTTTATTTTCAATTATTTTGCTTTCATCAATAGACTAAGCAGTTGTCTCCTTGCTATGTTATGTTTTGCAAATTCACAATCATATTATGTAAACATTAAAAATGCTATAACTTATATTTTTATTACCTATTGATATATTTATTTATCAATAAAAAATAAAAATACTTGTATATTTATTTACTCGGTGCTACATCTCAAGATTATCCATATCGTCCTGAATCTAAACTCAAACATTCCTACTTCCAAGTGAATCACCAACGGTTACTTTTTAAACTGAGTTCATTAGATTGACGCAAACTAACATCTGCCTCTTTTGTACAGTACAGCTTTTGCCCAAGTGTGAGAGAAATAGATATGTTCAAGCGTTTTGCGAACCTTGACCTCGGTCATTTCATTTATTTGATCGTTCAATGGAACTGTTTACCGTAATACTATTATAACTTCATTACGATTCGAGGAGACTGGTTGATGAGACCTTGAAATAGAAATATTTATAAATATATTTACACCATACTCAGCTAGAAAGTGGACATAGAACAATAAGTTACCTCTAGGTTCCAATTGAATGTACATACGTTTAGAATTCAGCGAGCAATATGACTTAGTTTCTAAGTATCTAAAAACAAATGCACGTGCATTAGTTAAATGAAAATACTGCAAAGCAACTTGAATGTAAAGGCAAATGACCGTGTGTTACATACAGTACATTGTCGACGTTTAGCAATTTAATGCTGATAGCGCCGAGCACTTACGAGATATCTGAATGTGGAATTTTGACTCCAGATTTGGGTTATCGGGTGTTCTGCTGTGGCTGGCTGTATATAATAGAAATATTTATTACATGGAATTTATAAGATATAGGAACCGTGACACATTTATCCTAATACGTTTGTTTTACATTAAGGGGTATGCAAAAAAAGATAATAGAAAACATAAATTAATGACTAAGTGATAATTCATTGACGAAATTTTCAACTGAAAAATTAATAATATCTTACTTGTATCTATTATCAACACAGATATTATGTATCCCCTCGGATTTTGGTCACCAGCATAAATAAAATGAATTTAAAAGCCATAGAACCATTGACACGCATTCGGAATTTTTATGAAATAAATAATTATATACTGCACCGAAATATATTATTTGGCACATAATATCTATTTAACAAAGAAACCATGAAATATAGGTATGTTATAATTTCTATTTTTTAATTATTTTCCCACGGTACCTACTATACGCATAATTAATTTTAATAAAGTAAAAATCTGATACTGGCTTCATAGTATAATATTGAATAATTAGCTTATTTTACTTCCTTAATAACCGTATTTTTGTTTACTAATACCTAATACATCATATGATGGGATTGCCTAATATTCGAGCTCTCGTGCCATGCTGCCCCATTTCAGCTGGGTCGATAGTATGACAGTGTGTTATTCAGTTATTGTAATTCAGGTCACTATTGAAAATGTTCTATTGATTACAAAAGAACTAGCGAAGTTTAAAAGTATGATATTTATTACACATAAAAAATGTATTTAAGTATAGATTATGTACAAAATATGATATAATAATCGAATTGTAATATATCACACTCCTAGTATTCCCAAACTACGACTAATATAAGATAAATAGAAAATATTTCCTCTACATTACGCTAATTACAGAAGAATCTTAAGCTATTTAAAAAATGTAGTCTTCAGCAATCCTATCACTACATAGTATAAAACAAAGTCGCTTTCTCTGTCCCTTTGTATGCTTAAATCTTTGAAACTACGCAACGGATTTTAATGCGGTTTTTTTAATAGATAGAGTGATTCAAGAGGGAGGTTTATATGTATAATAACATCAATTAAATAGTAGAGAAGTACTGTTGTATTTTTGAGCTTTCTAATGTGATGTCGTAAATAATTACATTTTTTCCGCTTACATTGCAAACGCAGGCTGAACCCTACGAGTTTTATCAAAATAATGTACTAATTATTGTACACATTGAAAAGATCTACAGAAAAGTCATAATGGATAACTCACAATAACTTTTTTTTGTCATTTTCTTTTTACGACAAATAATGGCTAATTTTCGAAGCGATTTTAACCAATACAGCATTAATCCTTAACCAATTAAATACCTTGAATACATTGTTAATTTAATATAGATCTATATTAAATGAACAATGTACACCGTATGATTTAAGTGAATATTTTCGAAGATATTACAGATTTAAAAATTGCGGGACGTAGCGTTTACCGGCCGGCCGCCCTAGCCCTAGCCTAGCACTTTGAATTTAGCAGCGATCGGACGCGTTTATTTTTCTGTAGTGTATTTAGTCTCAGCATTGCACCCGTGCGAAGCCGGGGTGGGTAGCTAGTATTATTATATATAATGCCAATCTAACCTAGGGCATAACTCCTTGTCACTATATCGTCTTAAGTCTTTCTTGCTTGCACGATTTTGACTAATTTGACGTTTCGGTAGCTAGTTTAGCAAAAGTAGTTAAGTAATAATGAAAAAATATAGTAGTTAAAATGAAACCGACAATATTTTATTGTTGTGTAATGAGTTCAACTATAACTTCCTTTACGACTATATATTTAGTTAAACTCTTCAAGGGATACTGTATATCTTGCGGCTAATTTTACACTAAAAGTGCTAAACAAAGCAATATATACGATAAAACATTTAATAAATTTCATATAATATCGCCAAGTAAGCGTAAAATTTCAATGAACCTAGAATTGCAGAGGTAACGCAAAGCATTAACAGCTTTCAGGCAAAACTAAAAATTAAGGCAAACTTGGTAATTTATAACTGGAGAATGTTACTTAATCAACGACCGACGTTATGAGGTGCGGCATACGTGTATGTGGTAACACTGACGCAAAAATATGACTTGTGTAAATGACCTCATTCGTAGAGCTTTTAAAGCACGCGAAGCAGATAAGGTTTTTTTCATTTTTCTTTTAAATGTCTGGGTAATGAATAACATGGCGAAAACAACGGAATGCTATTGTTAAATATGCCCTCAGCGTGAGGGAAAAATACTAATCTAATCCCAAATCGTAATTCCTAGTTAGATTTTATTGTATGAACAAAAATAAACTTAGAATCAAGAATATCTTGTATTCGCAAACTTTATCTCACAAGATTTATATCCGGATACCTATATATGTCTGCATTGTAGGTGGATTTGATACACCGATATGGTTTTTAATATATCCTAAAATTGCATGTACAACCCACGTTAATCACATATTTGGTTGATATGCGAATAACAAGTTTAACTAGAAGGTATTTTATTCAATATTTTAATTTGTACCAACCATGTATACAAAGAAATGAGAAAGCGTTGAAGTGCGCCATTGTGAAATACTGAAACTAATATACATTATTTCATTTTACCATATCTCATTATAGAAGCATTCTATTATCATAACCGATGTATTCAGTGATACCAAGTATCACTTTGCTCTGAGTAATTGGAGAATGCGAATAATGCACTTGAATCAATAATGCAATGAAAGCTATAGAGTTGCACTTTTCTGTATTGATCCACAAAGATAAAGCTTGCTTGATCATATATACTTTCGAAACAGCTTTTTCAACAATTCAGCTTTGTAATGCTAAACTCTGTCTGAATAGGTATTTTTTAATTGTGACATTTCAGTAATAATATAAATAATACTTTCAAATCGTACCACAGTAAAATAACGTCTCTATGTACAATTTGATAATCATAAATCAAATAAGTTTACTGAGTATCACAATTGATTGTACAACATTTTAATTATAAAATATTTATTTATCGAAAAAAACTGTATCTTCAAAATTGAAATGTGGTTAAAAACCAGTGGAATAACATACGGAGTATCAAAAATAATAAATAATTTATTAACTCCAGTCTAATCATTTCTTTAGTCTGGGCAGAATGCAGCTGTTATGCGTGCTATAATTTACTACATAAGGAGACTGATAAAATATATAATTGAATCCTAACCATTACATTATTGCATAACTATATGTATTTCTCTTAAGGAAATAGTTTTAACATCGTGACAGGAGATTTATATATATATTAAGATTTTTCAAATGTATTCATTACCTGAGCGTCGAACTCGCTTCCTCGTCATAGTCACTGAATGCGTCTAAATAAAATGAATTTTAAAAATTGTTCCTCATAAATAAACCTCTCATTTCCCTCCTTATTTTCCTTTAACCATTCTTTTCATTTACAGATAGAAAGAACTAAGCGTCTGGTAAGATATTTTTGATTTGAAATTGTTTTGTTATCTTTGCAACCAGTCTTTTCAAAATCTAGTTTAAACAGAATTTATCGAATTAGGAAATAAGGCATATTATAATAGATTGTACAACGTTTAATTAAAATCATTGGATCTGATTGAGAATGCATTCATAACTGTTTCAATATCATATCGATTACGTTATGTCGAGTCCTTAATCAATTTGAAACAATATGATTTTATATAATAGTAATGAGTGTGAATTAAAAGAAAATATACATTACTAACTACTTGCTCATGCACAGAACGCACCATATATACGCATATACTACACTTTTTGTATGAAATTTATGTTTCAAAAGGCGTAAACGACGTCAAATGTGATAAAAACAGAAGTGTGCTGACTAGTGTTTAAATGGATTATATTTCCATAATCCTTTGTTCTCTTAGGTCAAAGGTTAGATTTCTCTCATGACAGCAATCTCTCAAACTTGCTTTGTATGATCTGAAATATCATAAGTGCATATTCATGGTCCTTTGTGTATGATGAATAAAATAAGCTGCTGTTTGCGTCGGGCCCTATTGGATCCAACTTATATTTTCCATAAGCGTGAGTCCAAAATATTCTGATAAAAGGAAAGTCCATTGCGAGTTACCGTATATGAGGCACTGAGTGGAAAGATGATATTCACATTAAGTACACCCAAAGTGCTTACGTCATTTCGTTTTACTAGGAAGCGCTGAGTTGTGCATTTATAGATTAGTATTTAGCTAGAAGGCGGGCTAATACAGTACCTATGACCATTATTATAGAGCTTATCTCTCCTAACAAGTGCAAAAGTCATTCGAAAGTTAGAAAGTCAGAATTCACCGTTAAATTGCAAAATTAAAACGCAAATATAAACTGTCTAAGACTTCAGCTTTATGAATGTAAAATATTTACTCAAAGTCATTTTCACACAGTCTCGTCAGTCTTATTTTTGCAACTCTTACCAAGTTCCATTCAATTTCCGTTCTTCGAGAAACTTCAAACAATTGCTCTCTTTAATCGCTAAAGGGGACTATTCCCGTCAAATTGTGTACCTAAAGGTATCGGTTTTAAAATAACAAATTCATGGTTTCACCATTTCTCTAAAAAAATATACCAAACATTTCCCTATATTAGCATAATAACAAGTTGACCTGAAACGAAGGCAAAACATGCAAAGCATTGTTTTAGCTAGTGGATTTTTGTTGGAAATTAATTCTAGAAACTGTAAGATATATATAGATCTAACATTCATTTGCAACGGAATAATAATATTAGGTTCGTGCATATTAATACAACCTTAATACTTACGTTCGTAATATTTGATACATCCATTAATTAAGATATTGGATATGCGAATAGCCATAAGCGAATCGCTAAAAACCATTAGCAAACGTTGAATAAATATCATGTTACGTATATTCCAGATAAAACTTTTCCTTGTATGCAGTGCATAATTGTAACGGATATAAAAAGATTTTCCAATAACAGGGTCAAGTTAACTGTTCATTGAGAGGTCATGGTTTATTCATGGTGGGAATATGACATTGGTTTCCACGTGCTCTGTTGCATAGGAACTGAAGAACAAACAAAGCCTGTTTTATTTAACGTTCGCGGCATTCGTAAGAAAAGTTGTGCAATTGAAAGCGTTTCGTGTTATTTTAATTTACTTTGTAAGATACGGATTTTGTAAGGGTATAATTTTAAAAATGTCTAGTGGTGAATTATTGTTTAATCGGACGAGCGGAATTGATAGAATGAACAAGCACTCTCGTTCACTCGATCATGTGAACTGGTGGGATTCAGACAGTCGGGAGAAGGCCACAACTCTCTCATCAGTGATTTTGGAAGCCAGTGATATATTAGAAATAAGGAATGGTTGGCTTACATTACCAGAACAGAAGGTGAGGTTGGACCTAAATGCCAAACGTCCTGCTATTGTTAGTGTGTAGCTTTTCAGGAAATTGTTAGTTTACCTATGTTATTTTTTTTATGTACTTGAATCCCCAATGGGTATGCCTGAATTTACACTTCCTTGTCCGTCTTCTATTGTAGGAATTTGTCTTCTAGGTAGAATCAAGTAGTTTAGTGACAAACAGTTAATTTTACGTTCATACCACGACATATATCACTAACGTGTATAGCATATACTACGAAGCATTCGTCATTGTCCTTGACTTATTAGGAACAATGGTATATAATGGAAACTTTATTAATTCATTGTTCGAGATATATCTTTATATACTTTAGGTATACACAAGCCTTCCATCATTAAAATTAAAAAACAGCGTTTCTATAAAAGCAGATAGTTACACTTTTGAATCCGAATACAAATCCAATAATGTTGGAGACATTGCTGCGCTACAGTTGCGAAAATTAAAATCGACCTTAAGCGAAGCTTAATTGCACTGCATATTCAAGTTATACAAAGTTAGTCAGCGTCCGTAGGCGAGAGTTACATCACAAGTTCTCAAGCTTAGCATACGGCCTCGTGACTCATGATGGAGCGCTGAATACTAAAATCGTTTGGGAATAGCGACCAATGACTTAAATAGACTGGTAAATTATTTGTTATTTATTGTTAAATGTCTATTTTCCTGTCTGATCGGGGAAAATATGTAAAATAGGAGCCGAGCACAGTCGATTCTGACAATGATTACAAACCTATTTTGGCTAGTTTCAAATTGAGTCGCCTGTTTCACAAATGGACTTTTTTAACTACTAATATAGCATATTATAGAGTCCTGATTATATTAGCAAGATTTTACATGTGGATGAGAAGTATAATATTACTTAAGTTCAGAGGCTATATAACTTTCATAAGCCTTAGTGTTTGTGCCACGCTATCCCAAGTTTGCGGCATGAGCAGTACGGTTATTGACATAACTGCATCCGACAAAAAGCCAATATTGAGGTCAGGATAACCATCGGAAGTTAGAGATTGCCAGCGCTAGCAAGAAATTTCATTCATCTCAAAACATCGATTGATTCTTCATGTAATCAATAGTGTTGATCACACTACTAAACCAGTTTCTATATGCAGTAAGATCAATGACAGATGACTCACTGATTGCGAACATGCCTTTTATGGACTGCTCACGAGACTGCCTTGACGTACATATGGTAATAATATTATGACATAAACAAAATAAAATAGCTTTGTGATACTGTGAACGATTTTGGTTTACTGTTTATTCAGTTCACGAGTTATTTACATTTACATAAAGATACATTTGTTGTTAAGGCCCATTATTGAGGTAGTTTTATGTAGATATAACGCATCACAGCTTCTTCATAGAGCTTCAGTATTAGTACTGTTATAATTACAATCCGCGAGTTACTATATATAACTAGGCGTGTGTATATATGTTCTTTTGGTTTTATTATTTTTTGTATATTATAACGTGATTAACTGTATGTAACAAAAAAAATACGATAAACAAACAAAAGGTGAATAAAGCAGTTTTATCGTATTTTGTCAATATGCAATTGAACTTGCAGTAAGAAAGCAAAAACCAAGTTGTATAAAACCGCATAGTAATTGTGTCACGAGATTAATATTCGTTGTAGTTTCTTTCAAATAAAAACTTTTTCTTTTTGAGTCTCAATAGTCGAATGAAATCGTGAAGTGCCGTGTCTTCATTTAGCACTAAATACTTTTAACTTTTCAGATTTAGGATTCTAATCAGGTATATTTAACGTGATACAATCCTAATGACATGTAATGCGGACTATGACCGTACAATCGTGTAATCGTTGTTAATTAGCTTATCCATACAATATGTGTAGGCCTATACAACACACTCGACACTGTCAATCACCCATTACACGCTTAAATCATTTTCTTATTAAAACGCTTTGTTTATATGTCCAAAACATAAAATATGAAAATGCAAAATAAAATCTTTCCGAATTAGGTATGTATTTATTAGATATTTTTTTTCCATGAACTGATATGTTATAGTAAATATTTTTCAATCATTTCATCAAATATTTATATAATATATATATATTTAGTAATGTAATATATATATATATATATATTACGAGATTTATGTAAGGTTTATAAAAGTTATTTCCTCAGACTATTAGGAAATTATATTTGTATTACATATACGCCTAATTACGCAATAAAAAAACGTTCTAATATAAATTGAACTATTAATTGAATATAATTATTGTACGAATTTATAGAAGTAATAATAACATTTTATTTATTTTTTCTCGGGTTAGCAATAAGTTGGTAATCAATATATTTTAATTGTTAAAAAACGCAATTTTATTACATTATTTACATAAAGTCACGAACTTAAAGCATGATTGAATTCAATGAAAATTGAAAAACCTTGAAATATATAAACTTAAACCGATAGAAAACAATGAACGCGGGCGGCAGACAGGTTGTCATGCGCAGCGATGCGTAGGAGTCAACCTCTATTGCAAATCTCGATCACTACCTTAAAGGAGCAGCCTTCCTTTTCCTTATTTTTATATGCGTAGTATAAAGGTCGTAATTAAAATATGAATAACCACTTCACCTTGTATATTTACTTTTACTATCGAAATAATAGTATTAATATTTTGATATTATATGTGAACAACGATACTAATCATAATATAAGTACAAGGGTTGCCTGGTAGAGATCGCTAATAGCGATAAGGCCTCCCTTTACACTCCATTATATCTTCATTGTAAGTGCTTGTAAATTTCCCGTCTTGTCTCTTTTATGTTGTGTGATAAAGTGTAAAATAAATAAATGCCGGGTTTTGTTAAAGAAATAAAAAAAGGACCGAGCTGTGTTGGAGATTAGGATTTGGATTTAGTTTAGTACTGAACCCGAATATAAGTAATTCAATTTGCAATAAAATAATTCTACAGCGATTTCCGATGTTTAGTGCACTTTACCCACACGCCCCATGATAGAATGGGTGTCCCATTCTATAAAAATAACATCTATTAACCAATGTATTGAAAATGTGACTTCTGGAATTACAAATCATCAAGGTTCTATTTCACAAAATTTCAGGCGCGTTTTCAACAAAAGCAGTTACAAGAAAAGGAGATGAAAATAGCATCTTTGTACGAGGCCCAACAGGCGAGAGCGTTGGATAGAGTACGGCATTCACCGAGCAATGGCACCTTACCAACGACTAGCCCAGCCCCGACACATCCACCCGGAAAGGTAGTCTTTTTACTTTCATTATTACTAATACATGTAAAACATTACCCATAAAGACCTACCGCTGATGAGAAGAAAACGAGAGAAACTTCACATTAACCAGAAGTTAATATAATCGTACATGATCAATAGTGCTCTAAAAGTTTACTCTTATGCTTCAGTATATAGAGGTAGTTATTACGGTAATACCCGAAGGTATATGTGTATTCGTGGATTACTTTTTCGTTTATTAACCGATTTTTTTCCATCAGGTTCGTCAAATGTTCGAAGAGCGACGAACGAAAGCAGGTATTGACAAGAGTTATCCTCTGCAGCCGATCCATAATACCGTGAAGGCACAGCCGAGGAAAGCTATACCCAATGGTTATAAGATCTCCAACACAACGTCCAGAGAAGCGGTGGAAAAGAAGACGTCACTCCGAACAACCAGCACTTTCAGCTCGCATAGCGTCAAGAAGCAAGTTACTCAGGTAATTATTTTTTTCATAGGTAGACACGGCTAGAAGGCCCGTAAGTGCATTGCAGGCCTTGGTGTATATATTATAACGTTCGTACCACCTCTTGCGCTGTACGAAATGAAATATCTCATTGTAAACATTGTTATTTCAAACCAAGTTCTTTATGTAACTAAAGATTTCCGCTGACATTGTAGTCAACCTTGGGATCCTTTTGTGATGTTTTACTCGTTTAACCACAAGTTTATCCGGTGCGAACAGTACTGCGGTTTACCACTTATACGATCTAGGGGTCACAGGAGACATGACCCCCCTCCCTCCCCCCAAAATCTTTAACTTTAAATTGAAAACATCCCCCTATTTATAACTCTACTACTGCACTCTAAACCACCCCGAATCACGAAGTTGTTTTCTGAGCTATATAAGTTCCTTTTTAATCTCACAAGAACTCTTTCATTATCCGTACGGCATGCAAAATATTAGTTAATTCGGTCTAACATTTTCGGAGAGTACAAACAGACACACAATAAATCTTATTTGTTTTGTTCCTTTACTAAAATGACTAATGTAAACCCTGACTGGGTTTGGATTTTTTTTAATGTACAGAAATTCAACTGAGTGTTTTATACGGTTACTTTTATTATGAGTAAAGTTTTTAGTCTGAGTGAAGTGTGCTGTCTTAAGATTTGTTAACGTAAAATTTCAGGTTCAAAAAGTGAACAACAACAATACTATTGTGAATGGCTCGGGTGATCTCAACCACAATCATAAAGTTGATCTCAATGATGCCACAGTACTGGTGAGTTTCAATAATGTCCTGAAATAATTTTGAGTTCTGTATTTATATTACTTATCCGTTGTACCAAAATTTTGTTTTCAAGTTCGTTGTTTTACCTTTGAAAAGTATAAAATCTGTTAATTTTTAATAACTTTGAAAGCAGGCAAAAAGTAACGGTGTAAATACAGCTGTTAAAGATGAAGTAGATGTCGCGAAGACAGGGTACAATAGGCAGGACTTGCTGGAAGATGAAACATTCCCTGATGCGCTTGCGCCGGATACGCCTCGTTCAGACGACGTAGACACAAGGAAGTCTGTCAGGAAGTAAGTTCACATCATTTAATACACTGAAAATTGAATTAAAAAATTATGTCTGTATTTGTTTCATGATCAAATAATTTCTATTGATAGTCATGTAGTTGATTAGTTTTCTGTGTTTGACGTACGGCTTAAGATTTTTTATTATGGCATACGATATTTTCCTGTGAAAGTTTAATATTGCACATAAAATGAAAAATCCGTTAGTGCAGAGCTAGGATCGAACGCGCGATCCGAAAGTTTCGGCTGAAGCCGAAACTAGCTCAACACTGAAGTATGGTTTATACTCATAAACGTAATTTTTAATTATTTTTATTTGTGTTTCGTAATTAAGCTCTGAACTCTATGAACATTAAAACATAGAACTTTTTTTATTTGCAGAATTCCAGCTCAAACTGCAATAAAAGCAAGCAAAGTTATACCAAAAACAACCTCAATCCCGCCAAAGAGGACGACAAATGAAAATGCGGTAAATAATTAGCGAATTTGTTTATTTTTCTTCCATGCCTTTTTAGAAGGAAGAATATTTAAGACAAGACGTTTATGTTCTGATGAACTTAGCCTGGCCGTATAGCATTATTCCAATAATAATGTCAAAAATATTTAAACCTTTTTGACATTGCAATTCATGACAATCAAATTAGCAATAATGTCAATTTTTGTAAACATTTATTAAAATATTTTTGTATATATAAATTGATGGCGTGATTTCAGCAGGTGACCGAAAGCAATAAGCCCCGAGGGGTCATGCAGAGAGCAAACCCCGTAAGTATTTCTATTAGGAACTATTACTTCTTTGTTAAGCCAATTTTAGCTGTTTCTTGCTGTTTTATCGGCATTAAAATACTCGTGCAAACAAACAATTTATGCTCCTCTTTTATTGGAAACAATAGAGGCAATATCCTGATGATGCTCCGGTGTCGGAAACGTGGTGGTTGTGGTTTTTTCGCGGAGTATTGTTTGTATTTTATAATTTTATAAATACTCTATTGGGATTTTATAAATACTTACAGGTTTTATTTATTGTAATGTTAGACAAACTAGTCGGGTCTTTGTTGTTGAGGAAATCATTTAATATTTACATTACTAAAGATCATTTCCATATAATTTACCGAATAATAAATTTGTCTTTCATTTATTTTTATTTATTTCAGGTACCAAAAAGAACTCTAGCGGTAAATATTTTATATATATTTTTTTTCAAACGATATAATAATCTGAATGCCCGTATAAATATCCTTGACTAGTGTTACTTTCATATAACCCTGACCCCACGGTACTTAATACCTACCAAATTCTGGCATCCATTATTGCCTCTACTAGAGTTGAATCTTGGTGCCTTGTAAGATTGAAGAAAGGCTTCAGTTTGGTAATTAAATCAAAACGTAATCGCTTACCAGAGTCACGTGATTTTACGTTGGTAATAGTCCTAAGTGGTCCTTCGTAGCAAAGTATTCCCATGTGTCGCAGAGTCCACAAGCATCCAGCGGCGTGCGGAAGGCCAGGACAGGCGTGACGTCAGCGAGCAAAAGTGGACCAGCTGCCGGGTCTGGTGCGGAAGGCGACGCGTGTGCGGTGTGCGGGCGGCACTTCGCCCCTGACCGCCTCGCTCGGCATCAGGACATTTGCCGCAAGACGCACACCAAGAAGCGCAAACCATTCGACGCGCTGAAACATCGCCTTGCGGTACCTTTATATAATCTACTAGCGACCCAACAAACGCTGTTTTGCCAAATGATTTTTAAATTTTTAGTTCAATAAAATAATAATCACTTTAAGTGCGCGGGGATATGTTTATAATAGAAAGCGTTATAAAAAAAAAGTATGCTATTTTGTTAAAGATTAATCTTTATATCATTGTCGTTTACCATAGCAGTGCCATCTATGACTTACTCAATCCGTCGAAAGTATCAATCAGAATTTTATTAACAGACAATTGTGACTGTCAAAATAAAGACAAAAATTTGCAATAAAATAAAATTGCAAAATAAAATCTAGTATCCTATTTTTGACCGATTCACAGTGTGCCAATTGAATTTAAGATGTTGTATAAAATCCATCGGAAAATCTAAGGAGATCTATATATAATCAAATCTAATAAAATCCTAATAAATTCCTTGACTTATATATAATATTTCAGGGCACTGAAGCTGAGCCGTTCATCGGCAAACTGCGGAAAGGCACAACCAGCTCCACGAAAGTGAGCAAGTCGCTGAACGGCAACTGGCGCCAGAAACACGAGGAGTTCATCCAAGCCATCCGCGCCGCGAAACAGGTGCAGGCGCATCTCAGCGCTGGCGGTGAGTCATATTAATACATAAAATAAAAATAGCCTTTATTCTAACACCATACTAATTTATACATTTTTAACTTAAAACTAAACATTAAATCACTTATATTAAATTATAAACTAATTTTCTTATTTTAATTTTTCCTTTTTATTATTATTTAGTTGTGTTAGTCGCCGATGTGGCGTAGGCCTCCCCTCGTCTTTTCCATTCATCCCTCACTCTCGCTTTCTGCATCCAGTCAGGTCCCGCTGTTTGCAGGAAGATATCATCCCATCTTTTTTAGGACGTCCTTTGTTTCTTTTATAAGCCCTAGGTATCCATTCCGTTACGAGTTTAGTCCATTTTATATTTGGCATCCTACTGACGTGACCCGCCCATTTCCATTTCAGTATTCTTATACGTTTTACAGCATCCTCTAGCTTTGTTATTGCTCGCAGTTTCTCGTTACTTATCCTGTCTGATAACTTTGCTCTGATCATACTCCGCTCCATTTTCCGTTGACAGATGGCTTTTTTTTCCTCTTGTTTTTCTATTATTTTGAGTGACCATGTTTGGCAACCATACGTTAGGCATGGCAATATAACTGTATCGAATAGTCTCTTTTTTATTTGCAAGGAAATATCTCGGTTTTTCATGAATTCTCTCATTCCCCAGTAGATTTTCCATGCGAGAGTAATCCTTCTTTGTATTTCCTTGTCTATATTGTTTTTAAAAGAGACTAGCTGGCCGAGGTAAATATATTCTTCTACATACTCTATGGAATTATTGCTGCCATCACCAATCGATATAGAGTGTTTTGGACCGTTAGGTCAGTATTTTTGTTTTAGGGTCATTTATTGATAGGCCCACTTGGCGGCTCTCTGATGACAGTTGTTTTACCATAATTTCTAGGACTTTTTGCATTCTCAGCAAATAAAACTATATCATCCGCAAACCTAAGGTGATTTAGGTTCTCACCGTTTATTCCCATATTCTCGACCAGGTTGAGTTTCCTGAATACACGGGAGTCTAGTACTGCAGAAAAATTTTTTGGTGAAAGTGGGTCGCCCTGTCTTATGCCTTTTTTGGATTGTGAAATTCCTCACCTTCTTGCTCCAGCCTTATTTTAGGGAAGCTTTTGAGTCAACTCTAATATTATTTTTACGTATTGAGCGTGACACTTGCTTGGCACTTTGTTTCGTTGTGTAGGGTAATACTTTGCCTATTTCTTCCGGAGAGTTTGACAGCAAGCGCTTATTAGGGTTTTTTTCTGAGATTGATGGGGTCTGTGTTTTGTACGATTTTATGGGTACAATTTTATCATAACCTAGGGCTACTTTATGACCCAACGACCTTTCTTTTTTAAGCTGTGGCTGTAATTCTCTTCGTTTTTGTAGAACATTTGGTGAGAAATCTTCATTAATGAAAATATTTGTATTTTTAAGGTGTTTCTTATTTTTCAATATTTTTTTTTTCGACCCATTCGGGGTCAACGAAACTAGTATAGGTCGGGGTTTTCCTTTTTCTTTACCTATCCTCGAAACGTTTTCAATTTCCCATTCTTGGCAAGAAACACTAATTTTTTTGTTTATAGTTTCGAGTATCATGTATAGCAATTCTTCGTAATTTTTCTCCTTTTCCTCTAGCCCGAAAAAGACTAAATTTCGCTTTCTTAGTTTTGTATCTAAAAATTGAATAGTTTTTTGTTGTTCTTCAATCTTTCAATCTAATTTTTTAGTCTTTTCTTCTAAAAAGTTAAACTTTTCGTCTATATTTTTATTAATAGAATCTTTAATATTTCGTTCCATTTCCTTCATGTCTTCTTTTTGCTGTGCCAAGTCTACTTGAATATTTTTTAACATGTTAATTACTTCATCCATCGTTCTAACGCCCTCTGTTATCACACACTGGAAACTTATGATGAATATCGATCAGTATTTGAGATTATCTGTGACAAACAGAGAAGATAAGAATTTTTATCTGTGTATTTTGTCTTTTTATTAGTGTTTCTACTTCTCGATAGATGGCACTATAATGTATTTGTTGTCTCTGGTTCAATGACAGCTGTCAGTTCACTCTTATCTGGTAGCGTTATTCTTCGCTATTCATCAACAGATGGTGCTAGTGGTTTCGAATGTTATTGATATAACGGTTAAGTTTCTTTGTTCTTAGATGTTTAAATTGATTTTCACGTGGAAGTTATTAAATCCTATATTATTATGCCCGTTACGATAACTGACCTTCTTTTAAGTCCACCTCCGTAGTTTATGTGAAAATTGTACCGGGAAACTTGCACTTTTCACCTTTAATTCTATTCCACTTTTCGCTAGGTTTTATTCTTCTGTAGGTATAGTTTTGAAGCTGCTAACACTTTTACACTCGGGTAACACCACGTATTTAAAAAATATATTGTTGATTATGGCAGCAAACAACACTAGAAACCCATCGCTTTGAAAAATTCTGTTGTCCAACTTTTATTCTTCTTCTAACCATTTATTCTAATATATAATTAAAGGTAAATCTTTGTACAGGAAAGCTTAGCGATCTACCTCCGCCGCCGCCCTCCGAAAACCCGGACTACGTCCAGTGCCCTCACTGTAGCCGTCGCTTCAACCAAGGCGCCGCCGAACGACACATTCCCAAATGCGCTACCTTTCAATTTAACAAACCCAAACCGCCCGCCCGACGCAGGTAATCGCGATACTTCAGACTTATGCGACTAAATTGTAACCTTATTGTGATATCTGTTGTCCAAAATTAGCCAAGTTCCAAACTTTGTTCTAGATTATTGGGTCGTTTTGCTAATATATATTTGTTAATCTAATCGCGCGATTGACTTTGATGTTGAACTTACGAAAAAGCTTTCTATTTTTTTTAATCTTAGCACGTATACCAGTATTTTAGAGTAGATTTACTGTCTTACATTTATTAAAGAATTAATGAAATATAGCTGGCCATGTTAAAGCAACTGCCCTATTTCCCTTTCATTGAGTTATTAATTCAAGCAGTGTTTACTTTCATATTATTTTATTTAGTAAAGTCGTTTTACGATATAATAAGTCCAAATGCGAATTGAAGGGAACAAACACACTCCTCAATCCTCATAGAATGTACGTCATGTTGGGAAGATCTATTTCTGCGGCTTTTATTGGCTTACGTTGTATATTGTTCACTGCGTTTAATAGTTACTTTAGTATTTGTTTTATCATGCAGATTATGTCGATTTTCCTATGAAATTTAATTATAATAAATCTAAAACAATTGAAATATTAGTTTAATATTACGACCTAACTCTCAAATTTTATAGTCTAGTTTACCTTGCGTTTAATATCCATATGAAACTAATTATATTTACATGAAATTGTCAAAAGACAAAACCATATATTTAAAAAGTATGGCCTTTGTATACAAACCATAAAATTTCAGTTAAGAACCAGAGAAAATTGACATTAATTGCATATTAGTTTTGTAACCATGTAAATTTAAGTTTATTGTACAAAACGCTTTTATAAAAAATAACTTCGCAAATTTTGGAAATATAATTGTTTATAATTATACATTTTATGTAATTTTAATAAAAATGCAATAAAATACGATATGCTCATAATGTTTATTACTTATATTCAAGCCTCAAACTGTAAAATGCAAATAATCCTCCCATATATGACGGGGAAAGCAAGTGAAGTTTTATTAAATTAATTTTCTGCGCTGGTTCTTGGTACGAAGGACAGAATGAGGGTAGACCTGGCTGGGACCATTATATCGTCTAACCTCACCTCAGAATGGCTTGTGTAACTGGAAATATCACAAAATTCAATTTTATTAACCACATTAGCTCTAATTGTAATTAATTGATTGAGAAAAAAATAAATATAACTTCAATTGAAGCTCGTACGTTCGGTAATAAGTCTGCTGTACTTACAATACTGTAATAGCGACCAACACAACGTAATTTACCTTGATAAGCTAATTAACCACCACATCCCAGTGACGACACTGTTGGAAGACACGGCGGATTCGATTCCCGACAGATTAAACATTTAGCGTTAGACCTCATACTACACAAAGGTATCTCATACGTACTTCGTGGCAAGCCGTGTGCTCTCCGAGAGGTGATGCACGGTGAGCGCAGGAGGCAGAACAGCCAGAGACATCGCGCTCAGATCCGCACGCGTCGCCTCACCGGGGTTGTACAGAGACACGTAGCCAGTGTGCCCCATCTTCCACCTACGTATAAATGAGGTTTGATTCCATTGCAAATTGCTTGCGGTTCGTAGGCAGAGCCACACTCGATTCGACACAGTCGATTATTAGGTAGTTGTTGCACGTTCAACTGTACGTAACATACAAAAATCAAGCTTTGTTGCTTACGCGAGTGTAAGAATGCAAAAGTTGAACGAAAATAATAATTATTTGTAACTTATAAATTTATACTGTTTATAAGAAATATTTCAGAGCCAATGCGTAAAATATATTCAAATACATTAAGTCAAAAATTAGGGTCACAAGGGCTTTAAGGACAACAGATTCTTCAGATGAGTTTTACTATAAGCAAAATAAAAATGCAATTTCAAACATACCTAGTGCACGCCAGTACAGTGCTCGTAGAGTTGACAGTTGGCGAAGCGCTGATGTTGTACAGCCCGTGCTCAACGCTTGCGTCACTTCGTAGTAGAGACAGAGATGACAGCAGCGACATCTGAAATGTATTTATGTATTTCGCATCTTTTAATCAAAATACTGTTTAACATAATAAAAGGTTATTTATTATTTATCCATTATACAGTGTTTTGAGAGGACACTCGCGGCGACGAAGAACTATTTATCACCACGTATAAAAGTATAAAAAGCCAGTAAAATTTATTTTTACTTTCAAAAGCTGAAAAAAATCTAATATACTAAACGACAGAACAAGATCGGAATCGGGTGATTCTGAAACTGTCATTGAGATAGATTTTTGGCGAACTCACATCACAGTTAAGGAATACAAATAAGTCTTGCGAACAGAGTATAACAAAAAAATTCTACTTTGTAATTGCACAAATTTAACAGACACATTCATATACTTTAAATCAATGAGTGTGAAACGCCCGTCAACAATTATTTTCGTAGCGACTGTCATCCCACCAAAACATTTTGGACAGTTTTAGGCATTTATGTTAGGAATATATAAGTTCAAAGTAGTGATATTGAAAAGTATTTTGACTAACCGCTGACGTATCGTTATCAGCTGTCTGCAGCTGGTCCATAGTAAAAACTGGCGCGGCCGGCAGTAGCATGCTGAATGCAGCTAATTCCAAGCTTGGCTCAGGAGAAATCAACTGAAAATTAATGGCATGATATTGAAATAAACCTATAATCTATAAAACATACTAATTTTATTAATTAAAAATAAAGCAGTCTAATTAAAAAAATACTAGTAAATAGGGATATAAACATTTATAAAGGTTAATACAATTATAAATTAAATAAGTAATTCAAAACGGCTATTCAATAAAATCTACATTTAGAATATACACATTCGTTGTATATTTAGTAATGTACCAATGATAATACCTGTACTAAGGGCCACCTGGCCACACGTTGCTCCAAAGCCATTGCAGCTGCGCGTGCGTCGCTAATTGGCAACGGGGCGCTGGACACCGGACGTAGAGACGTTGTGTTTCGTTCCAATAGGAACCATTCTGGCTGATTTTGTTCGGCTATCGTAAATACTGACTCACCTGCAAATATAAATAGTATTGAGATATGATGTTTTTCTCAGTTATTTTCTATTCGCTATTGCTATTTCCACTCGAAAAGAGAGAAGAAGTACACTAGAAAGAGACAAGCGAATGTGTTCAGAATATAGAAAGGTACAACGCTGAAACATCGGCATAAATTACATTAATAACTCATTTTATTTTAATAAAATAAAAAATTAAATTAAAAAAACAACGAAGACACCACGTCGATACGTACCAGCGGACGGAACCGCGTGCGATGCGTCCACTAGATGCGACCAATGAGCGAACAGCTGGTCGAGTGCGGGCTGATCTGCGGTGTACTTGTGCTGGTAGTAGGAGTACTGGGTGAAGTCGGCCTCGTGGTCGATGCCACGCCCAGCCCGAGGCTCTTCCATAGCCTTCGCAATGTTTGTGTTGTTTACCACCAGGGTGCGCGCCTTTTGGAGCCTGAAATTATAACATATTTTAATACCCCCATTTCAATTCGTAGCTTCTGAGATTAACGTGTTCAATCAAATAAACAAACACTGCATGTTTATAATATTGATAATGAACATAGCCAATAGATTGGTTTTATTTATTTTTATTCTCCTTAATTTAGATTGATCCAAATTCCTATAGAGTAGAGAGAAAGCAAAAATGGTATTTTTGTTACTGGAAGTAGACTGATTTATATTTATTTATATGCATTTAATTCATAAAAAACAATTACAGCTTACCGTACACCATCAGCACCGGCCTTCATCCATATCTTAAGAACTGCGTCGAACTGCTGCACAACAGCTGGGTTGTGGAAATTCAGATCGGCTTGATCAACGCCGTATTGGTGCAGATAAAATTCCCCGCGATTTTGGCTCAGGGTCCATGCAGGTTCATTTAGAGTGGATACCTATATATTACAAGACTTTTTTAGATTATTCCTCAAATCCTCTTGTACAGAGACATTTTAATACAACACTCATCGTCGGCTCTGCATACATTTCCGAAAATATTTACAGGCTAGTTATATATATTGGTTTAGCGACTTGAGAAGTTGACTTTTCAATTCAATTTCAATTCCACATTTGCCCATAATTGTTTACCCTTGATAGAGATCCAGGGCCAGCAACGCATCCGATTACGATAACGCAACTATTGTCAAATGTCAAACGATTGTTTACCCAATTGTTTGGTGCTTTCGCCGTATTATTGTTTGTGTCAAACTCGGTGCTAGCACGCCATGTGAAGTAGTCGTTGTACTCGGCCGAACGATTCTCGCTCAGTTGGAACCACTTGTGAGATGTTGACACGAAGTTTGCCGTCAGGTCTACAATCACCCTGTAAATTTTGAAGAATATTTATGTCATTCAAGTACATTATTAGTACACAGATAATTATGTATAAGATAAGGAAAGTTAGAGCGAACACATATACAGAAAAAAAAGGATAAAGTTTTAAATTTGAGTTTAAGTTTTAGAAAATAAGGTTTCATATTTAAATTTGAATCTCAATTGCATATTCTTATTGTCTTATATTTTATGCCTTTATGATTAAACTAAACAC
The DNA here is from genome assembly GCA_963693355.1 of Pontia daplidice. NCBI lineage: Eukaryota > Metazoa > Arthropoda > Insecta > Lepidoptera > Pieridae > Pontia > Pontia daplidice. The sequence goes on along the minus strand of CAVNZL010000138.1, from coordinate 8,550,052 downwards.
TTACTTTATACCATTTGCCTTGGCTTTAGTGACGAATTCCTTGAAATGCTTGAGACACGGGATATTTTCGTCTTCTATAACTGAGTATGTATCCTTGCACGACGGTGCAAATACTGCGGCTACCTTGGCACTCTTCAGCAATGGCAGGTCAATAGCGTTGTAGTCCTCAACACTCGATGCGTCGATCAAGGGTCCTTTTTCAAACCTGTGACATGGAAAATTATTTACTGCACTCATCAACTTTTTATTTATATTGATCACTAATTGTACCACACTTGTATATCTATCTTATATATAAAATTCTCGTGTCACGGTTTTCGTTCCCTTACTCCTCCGAAACGGCTTGACCGATTCTCATGAAACTTTGTGTGCATATTGGGGTCTGAGAATCGGACAACATCTATTTTCATCCCCCTAAATGTTAAGAGAGTTCACCCTTAAATTTTTAATTTTATTTTTTAGACAAAATTTTTAGTTTCTTTTTTTTTATGATACAACATACAAAAATACATACAATCCTAAATTTTCACCCTTCTACGATCAACCCTTATTTTTTATTTATTAATTGAAAATTGAAATCACATGTATGGCAAAACAACGTTTGCCGGATCAGCTAGTACTAATATAATATCATATATTGTTTATATGTTATGGTTGAACGAGGTTATCTCATGTTATCTTATGGCTTTAGGCTGTAATTAAATAAACAAATAAATTAATCACTACTTTTACTTAATATATTAATTTCCAATACAGTTATTAATTAATTCGACATTTATGGATCAAAGTATCATCTAACACGCGTGAATCCTCAGTCATGTTACGGATCTCCCCAGGCCTAGTTTGAATAAGGTTATATAATATTTATACTTTTAAAATTAAGATTCAACAACCCAAAATACTTATCAGATAGATTCTTTTTTACTGTGTTATCTACTGGTATATACTGTATTATTTACTTAGGTAATTACACATTATAATAACTGTAACTTATTAACGATAATTTTTACTTTAAATCAATACCGAGTCTCTGTAAATGACTCACAATGAGAACTTATCAAAATGACTAGCCATTTTCTTGCCAATTAAAGAAACCTCAAAGGCTTCTTTTTATATCCGACTCAAAGTCATCTATCAAAAGTTGATTTCAAAACGTTCTGATAAAACTTTAATTTATAATATTTTTTACACTACTAACGACTCATTAAATATTTGTATTCGTAAAAAGGAAATATTATTTTTTCCCTTTCAGCATGAGTTAGTTAAAAGTGCAAATCTAATTGAGACTGATTTAGTTTTGAGGGATAAAAGCATTACACTATCTCTAAACTCATTTTTTTATTAATAAAAACCTACTGTGGTAAATTCATATCTATTAATGGATATGTACTGACCATGTCCGCGGAGGTGGGGGTGCACACTTGGGCGCTCGTATGATGATAGCAATGGCTCCAGCCAGCATGCACAGCCACAACGCCCAGAACAGAACAAACATGAACCAGCGCAGACGCACCCAAAATGGATCGTCTGCGTACTTCATTAGCTCCTCTTTGGTGAGACCCATGAATTGCTAGAAAAAAAACAGATAAATTAGTACATAGGTTTTCATTTAATTTTTTTTCCCTAACTTCTCAGAATTCAATCTAATTATAACGACACTATAGACTGATGACTCGTCTTGATGGGACAACTACATGCTCCCGGATATACATATTACAAAAGCTTCATAAACACATTTTGTAATATTTCTCGTTCTTTAACAAAACTAGCGCTTTTAGAATACTATAAGTAAATAAAATACAATCTCATACCCGCTTATTAGCATCGAGTTCGATTTTAGCATCACCATTTCTATGATCTTCCACCACGTATTTGGCGTCAGCCATATCCACTCTCGTCACAATCTTTGCTTCGTCTTCTTTCGAAAGCAACTTTTCCTCAGCCCCGTCGCCCGAGCCTTTCTCCTTCTTGAGACTAGACTTAGATGTTCGAAAGTCTGGAAAACATCAAAATCACATAGAATGACGAAGTATTGTTTGTGATTGATGCTAAAGCTATCAATCGTTAACAAAAACATTAAAGTAACGTCGTATTAACATCGCTTTCTTTTTTCATTTCCTTTTTAAACGTTATCACTGGAATTTTTGTATTTCGATCATACTTTTGAAAAAATCATCATCAACTTTTGAAAAAAGCGTTTAAAACCATTCTAACATTGAATACAAATAAATAAAGTATTCATCATCATCATCATCATCAGCCTATATTCGTCCACTGCTGGACATAGGCCTCTCCCAAGGAGCGCCACAACACTCGTTCCTCGGCCTTCCTCATCCAGCCTCATCTCTTTAATATGAAAGTATTATTAAATTTCAATATCAGCTTTCTAATAGCGGATTGTTTTCCATCACAGCGTAACACCATAAATAACTCAAAAAAATTGCAATCCACGCTTATTAGTGTACTAAACATTGCATAAATATTTAACATTTCCTATTTTTAGACACAGGCTTTGCTATTTTTATTAAATACATTCTTCGCAAGAGTTAAAGCATTTTAAAGTAATTACTTCAGTAGTGTTAAACATTTTTCTTATTCGGTAAATGCTCTGCCTTCCGTTAGTTTATTACGAACCATTTTGTAAATCATATATACCCATTAACGTTATTATCCAATTACCAAAACGAGTTACCGAGTACTAAAATATCACTCGATTGCTTCGCCATTTCTAGAGAATATTCACTAACAAAGTAATTATTTACGCTAGCTAGTGAAAATACAGATATACAGAATTATATATAAGAAAGCTATAATTTATACAGTCTGTACTTTATACATCTCTGTCAGTGAAACTTTATACGAGGCAATTTCGCTTAGTCTATAGCCGGGAAGCTAATCCTTCCTTCTTAAAAATCGGAGCAAATAGATTGAACTGACCTTGTTCCAATTGAACCCTATTGTATAAAAATGTAGAGTCCTCGAGTGGTCACAAATAGGCGTCCGAACTTCAAGGGGTATAACGGAACACTGCCATAACTCATAAGCCGTTTCAATTTCCAGAAAGATTGCCCATGGACTAGGGCTGCGTAAAATATTTGTAAGGTTCTTCAACATTTTTGTTTGTTTATAGTAAATCGTTACAGTTAAGAAAATTTTTTAATTACAAGAGTAAGAATTAATCTTTTTTAATATATCATTAATAAATTTTTCCGCCCCCAATTAATTTTTCAATTTAAGAATTCAAACATTTGGAATCCTCTATATGAGTAAGTGTACTTTTATCCGTTAGACACTTATTATTTTTAAAGTTTTTCTTAATAGATTTAGACAAAAAAATATTGCTATAGCGTTACCTATTAATAGGTTTTTTAGTGTCTTGAAATTATCTAATCGGAAAATTTATTCTACGGTTATAGAAACAATTTAGTGATATTGATAAAGGGGCAATATATTTGGTTAATTTTATTGCTGTATTTATTACACAAGATTAACATTTTTTGTGTCTTATGCTGTTAAATAATATTAACATGAATGTAATGTGACAACCCTGTGACAGCTAGTCGATGCAACTTATGATGACACAGAAACGACCAGTTGACGTACTTGTTGCTGATTAATGTGCAATTTGCACTCACATTTCTCCCCTTACGCCGATGCAGCTCCTAAATTTTAGTAGACTTCACAAACCGAAGTATGAGACTGTTCTACTGAGTTCAGAACATCCGAATGAAGTTTATTACTCGATTTTTAATACACTTTATGATACAACCAAAACCTTAACACGTGAAATAAAAATAATGACAGAGACAACAGCCTAAGATAATAAAATAATGCCTTTTGATAATGACCCATAATGTAAAAAATATTTGTTGAATAGATTCACGATCATGGTTTTACAGGCGAATTACTACGAAACGGTACCACGAATTTCGAAGTATTAATCTGTGTCCTAAAATCCCCATGTCAACAGTTATCGATGTACACATAAGTGACGTATATATCTACACATTTAACACAAGACTCATAGATTTTTTTTTAATACAAAGACTGCATAAAACGTGCTTGAACGGGTTCTGCGAAAAATCAAGAGGAGTGAAGAATGCAGTTTTTGCTTGAGCCCCGCAGTGCAACAAGAATGCTCTTAAAAAACGCACAAACCGCATTTTAATGAGGACTTGCACACATGAAGAATACATCATTTTTTGTCTACTCAGAAATTCAGGGATTGTATTTCATCATACTTATTAATATAGCAATCTGCTTTGCAGTATTTGTTCATTTACATTGTATATTTTTACATTATGTGGACGTTACATTTCGATTTTTAAAAGATGTGTACAGTTTTATGATGGCTATAAGCTGTAATTAAATAAATAAATAAATAAATGATTTTTATTAATTAAGACAGATTATTATTTAACAGATACGCGATTTAAAAAAAATAGTAACAATACATATTCGCATTTTGGACTTGAGATAATACGTTTAATGGGGTCGTTAAAGTTATCTCCTCGAGTGGAATGCTTTACTCACTATAGACGAATATAGTGTTTTCAGCAAAGCTAAGGCATCACAGAACAAAATTCCCTTATACAACTACATTGCATGTACATTACAACTGTTAAATTGTTGGCACACCAAACCTTTGACTTACACTCGCACAAATGCCCTTACGAGGACAAAATAATTGAAGACATTAAAATAAAAGCGTCAAGAACGAGCAACTCATCTACGAAATTCAATACCCGATAAGTTAATGGCTGATTAGGACCGTTAGGTAAATAGTGTGTGAACTAAAGAGCAAAGGCATACGCTTATATCTACGTAATAATTCTTACTTATCATTATTCAATAGTTTAAATTAATATGAGAGCTTAATTAACATACTTATTTCAGTATGTGTAAATATAAATTATATAGCAATCTTTACCTCAAGACCCTTAGTTCAGTCAAGAATTTTCGGGGAGTTAATTCGTTCACGAGACGTCAGTACACTGAGAAATTGCCACACGTAATACGCGATGACTCTTTCACTAGCTTGTCATGCCAGTTTTTATATTTTATGATTATCGAAGCGTTTTTAACTGAAACATTGGGTGATATTTTCAATTTCAAGTTATTTCATTGAATGACTACCGTTACTAATAGGAAGTAGGTGTTGTTTAGGCACTTATTATCATTTTTAGCTAAGTCAAACTCCTGTAAGTTTTTTCTGAAAATCTTAGAAAATTTAAACTTTCAGAAGCTTATGAGAGTAGCCTTCTGGCATAATCTGCCTCTTATATCGCATTTATCATGGAGAATGCTGGGAATTGATTGGATTGATACCGGCAGCGGCTATTCATCATAGGCCATGCGGCCTCGATGTCTGCCGTTCCACAACTGAACGCTTCAGAAGGCACCTTATGCCACGTACCACCGCTATGTGGAAGCATCTACCAATAGAGGTATTTCCGAATCAATATGACTTTCAAGGAAAGAGCGAGTCGTCATCTGAAATGCTGGCAACACACTTTCGAGCCCTGCAGCATTCAGTGTCATGCCTCCTGCTCGTTTCTCTCCAATTTTATAAAAAAATTGATGCCTTGATATTTAACTGAAAACATTTTATTTTAACTATATATATATATAATTTTTTTTTTTATTACAACTAACTTGGTAAACTTTCATACATTGAAACGGACTTCGTAACGTTTAACGTAGATTTTCATAATTTTTTATACGACAGAAGAGCTACGTTACGAAACTTTGCATTTTTTACACCAAATATTTTTGATGAGAGTTGTGGATATTTAGTTCAACTTCGCGGTAATAAAATTTTTCTAATTTATACTTTTACGCTACCTCGATTAAAAATTTAAATATTTGCCGGAATATTATCATTTAAAATATTAATTGCCTTATTGTGTTGGATAAATCATCAGGCTAGGCTTAAGTATATAAAACATTATTCCATCATTATATTGGTTAAAAACCGGGAAAGTTCGAGACCGACTCGCACACAGACCGTACGCGAACAAAAGTATCATATATTTTGGGATAAGATGGAATCTTCCCAAATGTTTACTGTACTATGATTTTCAACTATCTTATTACCATGGATCAAGAAATACAAGAAAAATCCTGTTGGGGAGCCGCTTAAGTATTTACTTATTTTGTTTTTAACTATTTGTTGTTGCAGTGGCATAAGAAATACATTACATGTGAGTTGGACAAAAAGGGACAGATTAGTGAACAAAAGAAGTACACAAAACTATCAACCTTTTTTAGCATATTCTTTGAAACATTACCATACACTCTACTTATAATAGATATAACTGTTTAAGTGTTAAATAAACCACAAATAAAAACACTGAGTTAAAAATAATAATTTATTTCTCATATAAAATCTTAGTCATAAGTTTTTTTTCAATAAAATAATTTCCTCATATTATTGAATAGATTATATTGTTGATTGAATATTGTGAGTGAAATTGTCACATTTTTAGACAGAATAATATTTTTTGCATTTTATAAGACAGTCTATATTAATGCGGATTTAATTTTTCTAAAAATTCCACAAATAATCTATTTCTTTCCCTTTGTATACTGTTTGATTCTTCCACAATATTAATTAGCCTATCTAACTTTTGCTCCACAGTTCTTTGTCTATCTCTTAATTCAAGGGTAACTTTTCTAAACTCTGCATTTCTTTTCCTTAATAATCTCCGTTTGACTTCATCATTCTCTCCAGATGCCTCACCATTTTCAACATTTTCATATTTATTAGATGTGCCAATATTTCTAAGAACTTTTACAATTCTCTCACTTGTTCCTTCCCTAAGTTTTTGTTGTATTTCAGGTTGATATTCACCATCTACATTGTATATTTCTTCAAATAGGTCAAAGTATGGCCATTTAAATGCAGTCACTCCATTTTTATTTCTTTTTCGCAAGAGTCGTACATATGTTTGCTTTAAATTTCTAAACTTTTTATCACAACTGTCTGCAGCTTTGCCCACTGCATTGCCAATTTCTATCCATACATTTTTTTTCCTTATCTTGGGATTCCTAAATCTTTCTATGTTTTGTACATATAGTGTTAACATACCAACAATACTCTCCCTATCCCAGTGATCATCAGGATCATCTGGGGTTTCCATTACTTCTGAATCATTTAGCTGCATTAAATTATCAGTTTCAATTTCCTCAATGATGACTGAAAATAAATCCTTTGATCATAAAAACTTTATGGTCTATGTCTTTAAATAATAACATTTATCAATTTCTAGATGAAAAATATTCACCTCAAAAGCCAAATCCTCCCTTGGTAAGAAGTTCCTGACAATTATACTTAGTTATTATAACGATCTATGTTTCACGACTTCTCTGCATACATACTTGCTATCACTTAAAAATAACGTTCTTCAAAACGATTTTGAAAGTTTGAAATTAAAACTCAAAAGCGATACAAACAACGTAAGCGTTGCATCATTCAGCGGAGTATCGACAAAATGGCGCTGCGTGTGGCAAAGCTGGTCCAATGAAAGCGCTTTATAATCCGACCAAATAAAAACAGTGGTCTCGGTAGACGTATAAATTATTTAGAGTAGTAATAAATAACAAATACTCATTTTAAATTGTGAGTATTAACTATTCATTGCAGTTAATTAAAAGAAAAACGAATAGCAACATAAAATATGTTAACTTTTGAGAAACATACTACAACTGCTATAAGTCGCGTTAACTTATCAAGGTTGTTCATTGAACGTCAAAAACAGCTGTTAATGCGATAGTAGTTACTAGTTAGTAAAAACCTAAAACATACCACTTTAATAGGGTCTTACTTTGATATTAAAAGATTATTAAACCACTATGGGTTTATAATACAACAAGCTAAGACAAAGGCTAAGGCTAAGTAGAGGATATGATGAAATGGCCAATTTATTATGATGAACCACGCCTTCACTGTAATTACTCGGTACAAATTACAAAATGAAAAATATAAAACTCACCTCCGTCATTTTCTGATATCGGTTTGTAAGATGCAACATGATCGTCTTCCTTCACATGGCCTCCATCTATGTTGAGATGATTTTTCCTTGAGTCCGACATTTTAACCCGCAATTACTAACTACTTTTAACGAACAAGTTGTACCTACTCAAAGTAACTTTAATATTACCATTCAGTTATTGAATGAATTCTCTAATACATTCCTCAATTTCAACGTAGTTATGACCGAAGTGCTGCGACTAGAGAAAAAACTAATTATAAATGTACTCCATAGAGTATATCTTATTTAGATTAACTCTATAGTCAATAGTGCGAGCCTGCGTACTGCCCGCTGCGAATTCCTTGTGATTAACGATTGCAGCTTACAGCAGGCCAAAGACAGCAGGCGTACCGTAGTTCAAGCCTAAAGAGTATGTAATCCGTAGTGTGCGTCAATCCACATTCGGTATAGGCCTGAGGAGTGAAGACTCTATTATTCACAGTCAACAGGATTTTTTTTTTACTTTTATAAAGGAGGTATAAATGCAAGAATGCAGCCCCGCAGGCGTATGCAGTCGCTTACGCGGGGACTGTGGGGCTGGTAAACTCTTGAATTCCCTCTGCTAATCAGAGGGGAGCTACCTACCCACTGAAACTTTCTCCGAGCCCTCCACACCGCCTGTGGCACCGAGTGACATCCACTTCTGAGTGAATGGTGCACGGTACCACATTGCGATCCTCAGGGGTCGCACAGGGCATTCAACCCGGGGACAGTCAACAGGATTACCTGAACTCAAGCCAACCTTGATAGATAGTAGATTACCCCACAGAACACACACACCAGCCTCCTCCCTTTAGAATGGAGGAAGCGTACACTTTCCTTCCTTCAAAATACTTAGATTTGTGCCCAATTTAATAAAAATTGGTGTGGGGGTTTTTCAAACAAACTTTCATCCCCTATTCCGACTATTTAGGGTTGATAAATATATTTTCGTTCGTAATATTTCTAGACCCCTGTGAAATGTGAATTTAATAGTCATTTGACATTTAGCGATGATTGACAAATCGTATTTTCTTTAATCAATAGACAACATGTTATGATAACAATAAAGGCACGTTTAATCACTTATTTATTAGTTAATATTGGTTAAACAATTATGTATTTTGATTTTGGCCACCGTCCAGGTGCCTGGTGATGTGACCAGTTGCCCATAGAGAAATAATATATTCTGGGAAGTTGCCACGGTCTAAAGGGAATTATGTAATTGTTTATATATTATAATTACAGTTTATTTCTAAGTGTAAATAATTATAATGTAAAAATAATAAGTATTTATATCATCATAATGTGTACTAATCCTCCCGCGCCACCACCACTTCCAGCTGAGAAAACAATAATCAGTTCTCAAAAATTATACAAATCACAAGAATTATTATGTGATACTATTTGCCAATGGACAACAGAACTTGCATTACGGGAAGCTTGTGCAAAAAATAACATCTGCCTTTATCAACCTCCATATCAGTATACATATAAAAATTATGAAGTTATTTTACAAGTCGGCCCAACTTGTGGCATAGTAGCTTTATCTATGCTTTTAAATGGAGAAATCCATCCTGATAAATTACTGAAGATAGCAATAGCTGAAGGGTACAGCAATAATGGTGAGATGTTTAGTTGCCAGAACATGGTAAACCTTTTAGAAAAAGGGGTAAGTTTGATTGAAAAAAATAATCTAAGAATTGAATTAAGACATGGTCTCTATAATGAAGAAATTGTAAATGAATTGTTGAATGGTGCTAATCTGTTGGTTGCGTATCCTTTTAAAATTGATTTATTCAGAGAGAACCAAAAGATGTCATGTGAACAATTTGTTTTGGTATATTATGTAAGAAAAAAAAAATCCCTCTTTTCTTTATGTTCCTTTTTACTTTTTACTTCATGAATTAATAGATCCTTAATAATTACTCAGATATGATGCAGATTGCAATCATTCACCATGTTTACGACATGGACATACTGCACATTGGGCATTAGTTTGTGGAATTATGATTATTGATGACCCCAAAGGTAACTATTTGTCTGATCCTAACAATGTCTATATTTTCTGTAGGCATGGAAAATCTAAATATCTAGCTATCTGGCGTCTAGCTGATTTAGATAAGAGTAATAAAAATTTAAATGAGTTTAATCCCAAAAAACAAGAAGATGGTTTGTTGTATATTTTACCAGAAGGCGGAATGGGTGGAGATAACGGGTTGAAAGGCCAGTTTGTGCTGGTAAAAGAATGTTTATGATGTTATAATTTGTTAATAATAAAATTTAATATTATGTTTATAATAATAATTAATATTGTGTTTTTGTTATAAGTTCTCAATTTACTTTTTATTTGATAATAATATGAGGGCTGCTCTCTAAGTCGTGTTGTTTCCTACCTCCCGCTTTTTTTCTTTTTCTTCAACTTTCAAAGGGCATTATTGCGACTTAAGTGCTTTGAGAAGATCACTTCTGTGTTTCGTGAGTCAGAACTATAACACTTTTCTAGTCTTAGTTACAAGCCACGTGAAGGTCATCTAAAAACGCCATGACGCAAGAGAATATCGAAGCCGTGCGGCACCTAATCCTCGAAGATCATCATGTCCCCATCAAATAGAAAGAAAGAAATTATTCGTGGGCATTTCAGAGACCACTGTCTAAAAAATTCTGCACAGAGAACTTGGCGTAAGAAATTAAATGAAGTTGGTCTCTTGTTGAATGTCATTTTACCTTATCAACTACCACTTCAGAGTGAAACAAATGTTTTAAAAACTTATGTTTGAAAAAAAATACACTTTTGCATGTATTTAATTCAGATAAATCTTTCAAAAACAATAAATGGTAATAATACTATAAGATTTATTATTCATATAAACAACACAACTTAAAAGGCAGCCCTCACAATACAGCGACTGTGCTTAGGCAAGATTTGAGTTTTTTAATAATACAATATATACGTTTTAATGCAAAATGTTTATTTGTACAATAAATACAAATCATACTTGCAAATTATAGTAACATAAATCTCATGACTTCACTTAAATCCGTACAATTATATTGAAAATTTAATGGAGTCATTAAATTTTTTCACTGCGAGAGGATTTGCACCATTAACAATAAAGAACTCCATTATAAATAGCTTAACAGAATATGGAAACATAAAATAAATTTTTTGTACTAATAAAATCAACTTCATAACTATGATTACAGTTTTGCTATATACTGCTTGCAAAACAATATAATGTGATGAATATTTTGTTGATATAAAGATTACAAATATATAAGAATGAATATTGACTTATATTAGACAAGGACAAACTCTGCATTTAGGCTAATATAATCGAGAATTAAGAAATCAATAACGCCAAGTCAGTCAGTGGTTATGAGATCATAATAATAAAATATTTCAAAACTAAATGTTCATTTTCGACTCCAGCTGAGCAACATCTTAAACTTTTAGCCAAGTTTTTAGTTTCTTCTCCTGGTTAGTTTGAAGATGAGATTTTAGAATAGATATATGATTCCTATGTTGTCAGCAAGAGTCCTTCTAAATTTAACTTAAAGATAAGGGTTAAAACATTACAGATCATACTAGGCTAGGCCTAGACATTTTATCATCACTTGAGCTTCTATTAACATAGGCAATTTAAATAAAACCCACTCCTGGTAGCAATTCATTACAATTTGGTTCAGTCATGTTAAAAAGGCTGTTGTTTAATGTAAAAAATCATTTAAAATCATATAGAGGCAAAAAATAAAGTTATAGCATGATTAAAAAAAGTACTGTTTTAACCAACATGTAAATTTCCTAAACACAAGTTGGGTATGTACCCATTACATGTGTAATTGTTTAGTTGATATGACTTTTAAATGCCTAAAAAACAACAAACTTTTCACATGACTGCACTCTAGCTGATAACATTATATCTTAAATATAATACATGCATTTGTAATTTCTAAGCTAACACTGATTTTCATAAATGTAGTTTAAAAAAAACCTTATCTAAATAACATGATATTTTGTGCTATATGTCACTAAATATAAGACCCTGCCTGCTCAATGAGAACTTACATCCATTTTTGTTATGGTCAGATCGGTTTAATTTAGTTATTTATAAAACATATGCAGAGTCTATAATAATTGAAATTAATTTGAGTTTAACTCTTAAAAATTTATTCATTTAAGAGTACACATTTTAACCAAAATTTTGTATGTTTTCAATTATGTATTTGTTTTATTATAGTCACAAGAACATAATATATTGCTGAACAGCGATAACTCGCTAATTTTTATGCACTTCATTCGCGGTTATAACCCGACTAGACTATTAAAGCACACAATACGGCGACAATTTCTTGGCAAATGAATCAGCTCCAAGAAATTTTTGTGTGGTAGCTCACCGATAGCGCCATGTATAGTAAAAAACAATGATGCAAATATTATATCCACTGTAAAATTTGGCACGCCGGATCTACAACTACGTGTGGAGTATTTGAAATGGAAAAGCACCACATAAAGAAATCAGTAAAATGGGGAGAACAAATGAAAATTTCATAAAGCTTATAAGTTACTGACAATATATGTTTGAATACATACGAACACCCTTCCGTTCACACAGCCATATACCTACTTAAATACACAGACTAACAAATACATCATCAAGAAAAAGAACGCAGCAATAGAACTTCGTTTGTCTAAGCTGGCTCGGAGTAATTCGTTATCAAATTACAATTTAGTTTTCAATGTAATACTGACACTCAGTCATTGTAGGAAGTTTTAACAAAAATATACCAAAACAGCTAAATAACCGCGTTCGTCCTAGCGAACCTGATATGCGTTTGAACTCCAAATTCGATTTCACCTACACACCGAGCTACAGCCGTGCTTTCTGGATTACCCAACCCTTTCTAGATTAGCAATGTAAATCTAAAAAAGTTTGCCTTAGTATAAGGGTCGCAAGCTATTCTATATGCTTTATAGCTATGCATAAATATTTTTTACATTGACACAAACAAAATTTCTTATTATGGGAACATAAGCATTTTCAGATTTTAATATCCACAGAGTATATAAGACAGTAAAGCGCACGCTTTTAGATATTTTCATCTTATTTTATTTGGAAATGTCACGAACCATTTTTGAATTATTATTGAGTACACAGAACTAACTACATCTACCAGACTATGTATTGAGCCGTAATTATGCAACTTGAAATACGTTTAACATCGATTATAAAATTTAATACAATTTATTCTTAATTCCAAATATTAAATACGCACTATTACCTACTAGCGCAAATATATCTAGTTAGGGACAATTACAAATAACGATCTGCATATGATAATACTAGTGAAAAAGTTATAAAATTAGCAAATTTTACTCTAAGGCTGCCCGTAATAAAATTTTAAAGAACGTAAATCAAATTACACAACTCAAGCATACAAATGGCAGCTTTATAAATTAAGTAATGCTACAAGCCTCCGTTATTTATAAGGAATATGGCATACACTACACAGGTGTTCCATTCTGAAGGAAATAAAAATGTTTCAGAGGGGCTCAGCTAGCTACCTAGCTACGGCCTTAAAAAACGCTAATGCAATGGCATTCTTCTGCCCCACACCCTATCTACTACAACACATTGAGATGACGGAAAAACTAGTAGTAATAACTAGCTTTGCATACGACATGTTTTTGTATATAATAAAACTGAAGAGTTCCTTACTATGTGGCAATAAATTATTTTTTTGGGGTAAATAAAATCCCATTTTGCATGTAAAATATTAGTTAAATTATGACTATCGAATACTAGTAATCTGCATTATTACGGTATTGTCTGATATCGTATTATAGTAAATCATCGTCTAGTCTAACAGTACATTCCATAAATTTCTAAACCTGGAATATTCTGGCAAATACCAGACAGCTACCGATAAACTTCATAGGGCTTGAAGTACTACTAAGGAATTACTAGCGCTGACTTAATTGCCCGCTTATCGATAATAAAAATATTGGAAGCCGAAGCGAATTAAAACCACTGCGACAGAATACATACACGCAAAAGTGACTCCTTAAACACTCACAATTGCTCTAGATATTATATGAACATTGAACATACTAAAAACACGTCTTTGACGACTAGTTATTATATGACTGATGTATGGGTAAGTGTTTAAGGGTGTCGCTACTGTTTTCTGTATCCTGTGGCTTTTATTGTCTAAGTTTCCTGTGGCGCTAGCGGAGCGAGAGAGGTCAGTGGGGAGCTGCACGTGGCAACCGGGAATGACTTCACGTGCGTCTGCCATTGCGTTGACAATTGGAAGAACTTCACACCGTTCCATTCTGTGCCGTCAATATATACTGAAAAATAAAAAAATATAAAATGTCAAGTGTTTGATAAACGGTTTTAACACCGGTTTTTTCACGGAAGCGTGACATCACAATTAAATGTATGTATTACAAGCATATAACATATCAAAATGTTGCTCTACTTTATCTCATTATAAGATTTTTATAGTTAGATATAGATAAATCTATAACCGTATACTAATATACAATATGTTTCTTGTCCAAAAACTAGTACTGAATTCACCTAATTTTGGATATAACCAACCTTTGAGTGGCGTATGCGAGCCTTTAGCAGAACAAATGAGTCTGGCAACACCTTCAACGTTATGAGCGCGACCTGCCTCACTTTCTCCACTTTTCTCTTTCTTCTTGCCCAGACGCATTACTGTAATTAAAACAAGTTTTCTTAAAATATTAAATTAAAATTATTTACGAATAAAAATTCAAAACAACAGAGCGTAACCCAATTCGTAATAAATAGTACTTTAGTTACAAGTGTACTTGTAAAGATCACGCTCATGATTTTATGTGAAATAAATTTTATTTCAGACATGCAACTTAGTGACAAACCCCTCTTACAAGTCAATCGTTTTCAAATACAACGTGTGGCTTCACTAATCTATTCCCTTTAAATTTTTCTTGATCATAAAGACACGTACTTTTCTGTTTCTTTTCCTTGGTGAGGTAGGTGATCGCTAGATGGTGGTTGTGTCTCGTGACCAGAAGGGCACGGAACGCCGCTTTCACCGTAACTTTACCCCCACCACCACCCCCACTCGCCTCGCTACCCTCTGCGCTTTTACCGCTAGTCCCACCCACCTGAAAATCGAGTTTATATATTTAGTTATCTAGAATCCTAGATAATCTGAAGGAATGTTTGCGCCAAGACTTCACCTACCTATATAGTATACCTACAATACTTCAGTATAGATTTGACAGATGCGAATTTATGAAATAAAACCTGATGAAATAAAAATAATAAAAGAGATATATATTATAATATTTATCTCGCTTACCAGCCAATAGTCCAGCTGCAGCTCGAGCGGGTCGTGTGCGGGCGGGAGGGGATCAGGCGCGGGCGTCGCGGGGGGTGAGGGGCGAGCGGGAGGGGAGCCCTCTTCCCCCTCTAACGACGTCCCGCATGCCTCTGACCATCCTACACGGACTTCCTGGAAAGCAAGGAAATAATAATAAAGCTAAAATAAAGTACATTTTTGACTTGTGTATGAAGTTCAAAGATATAAATGAAATAAAGCAAAAATTCTAATACAACTTAAGACGCGACATTATGTCGTCTTATACTAATTATTAAATTGTAACGGTTTTGATAGTAAATTTTAACACCAACGTCCAATAAAATTGAAATATATTGAAATATATTGTATATGTAATATAATATGGGTGTATATCAAAATACTTACCGCAATGAAAGGAACAAATGTCTGACTAGAGTCTTCATCAGCGGATTTGTCTCTGTAAGCAATCATTGCCTCTCCGATTGGGATGTTATTCACTGGACCGATGGTGTTTAAATACCTGAAACACACGATTTTATAAAAAATGTTATTTTTAAAATATTATTGAAACCTATGATTAGGAGTGTTCTTGTTTGCCCCCATGAACAATAAATAATAGAGCATGCATTTTTGAGCATTATAAACGTGCCCAGGTCCCAACGCCTTCATATCAGAATAAAATACATAAGAAACCATGTTATCGCGATAATGTGTAAAAGCTGAAAGGTTATTTTTTGTAGTAGGAGGCGGTTAAGGAGTGTTTATATTGTTTTCCTTTTTTTAATTAAAATAATATGGAAAATAACAATAAAATATGATACCTAGCGATTCGCGAGGACATCTCGGCGATGTCAGGCATGTGTGCGTCTGGCGCACGTTCACAAAGCCCCGCCCACGTTTCGCTCGCGAACAAGGCCGCGTACGCCGGGTCCGCCGCTGATAGATAGCGAGCCACCGTGCATGAACCTATTTTACAATAAAAAAAGCTCATATATATAATTATATTTGACCTAATCTTGTAATATGAATTCCTTTGGAATTCTGTCAAGATTAAGTCATGATTGTATTTATATAAAAAAAAGATAACAACCTAATAGTCAACTCGGTTTTTGTACTAGTACAAACATACATAAATAACTATACTAGAACTAACCGACGGGTATGATATAGTATCTAATGGGCGGGGCGTCATGTGGTCGTCTAGCGGTGAGTTCCACGTGCGCACGTAACGCGCCCGCCGCCGCCGCTTCTCCGCCGCACACGCAGATACGCAGCGCGCGGCGACTACCCCTTTAATAGTGTTAAGAGCCTTCAATTATGTTAAAGAGCTCCGCAAGTCTAAGTAGCTCCTTCCTATAGGGCTACAGTATTTTCTATTACATATAGTTTCCAACTAGCCTACACGAACGTTTTATTGTAAATGTTTAATAAAAGACATTTCAATTTTGGAAAATGGAATGTGGTAGAAATAATTGTACAAATTGTAAAATGAAAATTTCATCTTTATTCATGAAATTAACTCTTACTAAATAATATAATTTTACTCTTTTTAGAATATAAATGTGGCTAAATATGTATCGAGGACGAAAAGTAATATAAAGAAAAATCATTAGCACAGAACAGTAAATAGGACTTTAAAATAAAATAATTCGTAGAATTAAAACGCGATTATAACTACTATTTGAGTCAACGTTTCTGTTCCACGGTTATCTAAATATGTAATGCTCGCGTAACATTAAAAGAGACAATAATTTGAGACGAATAAAATCTTACTGCTTAGTAGCTCGAGCCAGCACTGCCTGCAATAGAGGCCTTGCGTCGGGCACCACCCCTGGAGGGGCCACAGCCGTGGGTATGGCAAGGGCCTGCAACGCACGAGCCAAGGCCCCGGGGGCCACCGCCACGCACTCCGGCAAGGGGCCGTCTTCGCCTAACACGCGGCTCACTTGCTCTGCCATTGTGCGACGGGGCTGCAAACCACATTTGTTATAGATATAATGACATTTCACAGTGGCCCCATTTTGTACCTTTTAACATAAATAAAACATAATTAGTTAATATACATGTGCAACTTTGCTATTCTCAAACTGTGAATACAACTGATTCTTACCTCTAGCGTGGTAGGACTCAATGCAGGCAAATCGTGGGCAGACAACGGTCGTTCAGTGCCAATTACTAAAGAATTCTTCTTCCTGGCACCTGAAGCCGGCGTCAAGTTACCGCCACTCGTAGCACTGCGGAAGAGTCGCGAGCGCTTGTCCTCCTGAGACAAAAATATGTGAAGAAATCCATCCATAATTATATATTTTTTTATAATGACTTGCGTCTCAACTAAGACATATGACTTAGAATCTATGTGTATGATTTTGACGCAAATGGGTTGCGTAATTTACATATGATCATTTTGTTTTGTCACTGTTTTTATTAATAGTAATTAAAAGAATCAGGCGTTACGTTGCATAGAACAATACCCTGATAGACCAATCTAAAGCATAAAACTCATCGAACGCCGAGTGGTTGTGGGTTTTTTCGCGGAGTATTGCTTATTAATTGGTCTATGAAGGTTTTGTATTATTAATTGTTTTAAGACGAAGTTTTTAGCAGTTTTTTTTTTCGTCCGCTCTACGCCCTTGTCAATAAATATTTTTATAAGCACTACATTCAAGACAAGTTCATGTAATAAGTTTCTAGACTAGCGTAGGATAAGTATACCTTAGTCTCATTTGGCGGTGAGCTGGAGACGGATGCACCCGACACTGGCGCATCGAGGGTCGCATCCCCATCGCTATTGCCCTCACTGCCGCGTTCGTCTCCAGCTGAGCTACGAACTGCTTCTGATTCTACCAATACAGAATATAAATAAAATCCTTATGATCTTAAATGAAGTTCACATTTGTTGAAGGAAATGCTACCTCGTGACTGCTTTAGCTAATAGAGGAAATTTTAATAGAGAAGAATTTTCCAGGGTGCATTATGCTTGAAAGTGTGACAAAAAGTATTTTATGTTCTGATGATTTAGGTAAAAACCTCCAACGTCATAATTGTAAATATTGCATAACTGATTTTATATAATTGAGTTTATATAAACAGCACTGCATACGCAGGTCATTTGCTCTATTTTCTTTTGTGATAACACAAAACTTGTGACGCACCACAACTAATATAAGCATTTTTCGTGATAACTCTTTACACTCGCTGTAAATATACTTTTGTTCAATTCAACTATTATCTACATTATCTGTATAAGCCTTTGTAATAATATGAACAACGTATAATTAACAAGTAAAATCGTAAAATTGATCGAAATTTTAATACCAATTCATTACCATTTACACTTCTTGGGAATTATGTCGGAACTAGGTTATTTGTGCGACGGTATATAAGTTCAGAAACAGTGTAGTTGCAATTGAAAGCGAAACAAAAGCAATTAAACAAAACACAAAAAGCTTGCAGTGGTGTCTATTTTATAACATGAAATTCAGTCTAGCTAATGTAAAAAACTAATTCATCAATATAAATTATAAAACATTAAATATAGCCTATCCTTAATGTACCTACATAAGAAACTTAATCTTCTGGCAATAATCAGTCGTCATATTAATAGTTGTAGAAGAGTGTTCAAGATATCATTGCATACAAATAAAAAATACCTGTGAATGAGAGTGTGGGCTGATGTCGGTTCCGCGGCCGCAACTCAGCAGCAGACGCAAGGCTCGCGTGTCGTGTCACTGCGCATGCGATTACGCTTACGATGGGAATGCAAGTGGCGGACACCAAACGTACGAACGTATACTTCGCGTAAGGGGCCTTTCAAGTCATTATTCATTCAAACTAAATCAGTATAATTGCACTCTCCAAAGTGCGTCAAGAGTGACGTTTTGCCTCCTTTCAAATTGAATTTAGTATTTTTAAAAGGAAATAGATATATAACTTTAACAATGGTGCCGATATACGCAGATTGTGGTAGACTTCTTTTCTTGCATCTCTTGTTACTCTATGATTTCGAGTTTCAAAGAAGTAATATTTAATTATTGTAATGTTAGTGAAGAAAGACCGATCTTTCCCATCATAAGTATCATTATTGAATGGATGACGAGATTATACTATTAAACTTGAATGGCCCCGAACAAAACATGAAGCATGAACACAGCACAGTTGGTTATGTGCGAATGTATGACTAAACAATATAGTGATTTGTTACCGCCACTCCAAACCCAAAACATGCACTAAACAGCGTTATGAAACACAAATTGAAAACAAAATGTCACCTACATCTACCATCTCAATTCCAATGCCAAAAATAAAGCCACACAATGCTTACATTTCCTATTAGGTTTGCTGACTAAAAGTACTCTCTGTTTTCAGTTCGACACACTTAACTTTATTTGCACAAAGAAATCGGTATAATTTTTCAAATACATTAAATCAAAACTTATAAAACAAGAACTTGTAAACTGAATAATCTAATAAGGGTTACACGAAAATATTCATATTTATAAACTTACCATTGGAATGTCTGTGATGGTCTTGATTAGCAAGACTTCTGGAGCTGCTGAAGAACGGCCTCAGCGAGGGTTTGGGCGTAGAGCCAATACTGATTGTGTCCATCTGATCCGGACCTGAATCGTCACCTTCGCCACACGATAGTGAATCCAGATCCTGAATCGACTTAAATCTTGTAATTTATGATCGCACCGACGAAATGACCAACGATTGAACTAGGATCATTTAGTATTTTCTTCAAAATCAGTCAAGGTTCAGGTTATAAGGCGATGGTCACACTGCAGTTCTATTAGTTCTATTACCTGAAAGAGTTCGTCAATGTCTCGCTGTGCATTGTGGTTGTCCCGAACCGCGCCGCGTTCACCCAACTCTTCGGGAACACGAAACCGACGGAGAAGAGCCGCGAATTTCTGCTTCAGATTGCGTTGCTGGAATCAAACACACCTATTGTAGTTTTAAAAAATTCAATTCGAGATAACACTGAAACTTCACTATTACACAATAATTCACCATTTCATCAATTTCAGTAGCAACCTAAATATTCTGTATACCCAGATACATTCATCGATAAAATCCAAGCATGTTAGTAAATAACCACTCCAAAATATTGAATACGGTGAAATAGTTGAAAAATGCAAAAGAATATTAATTACCTCCATACCAGTAACCGGGAGACCGTACAATAACCAACATAATCCTTGTTATTTAACTGTAGGCGTATCTAATCAAGATGCCACTGCACTGATAGTGAGTTACATCATTTTCATTTAGTGCTAGCGAAGGTTATGTCAAGGCGAGATGAATAATGTCATAATAGAAACAAGACATGGTCATGAGACTACGTATTGTAACTCCTTCCTCGATATATATAAAAAACAAGCTCGCAAACAAATAAATAAATATGTTATAGATATAGAAAATAGAAAACTACAGGAACACTATTTTTAAAGACGCAGGCACTAAGACAGTGAGAATAAAGATTGAAATGTTGATTCAAAAAGTAATCGTTATTCTCTCAAAAATAAAGTTGATTATCGCGTGCCGGCTCACCGCCAGCTTGCCGTGGCTGCCTTTCCGCTTGCTCGGAGCGTGTTCGAGCTCACTATCGCTGTCCCTTTCATGCGCCTTAGAGCGGATATAGCTCTGTCTCCCTCGGTCCATGTACCCCAGCTGCGTGCAAGCAATTTTATTTCGCCTGGCTTACAATGATTATAATTGTGATTGAACGAATTATCTCAACTGCAGTAAAAATTACGCTTACGTTGCTCTGAAATACGGACACATAAATAAATAAAAATAATTTACAAGTTAATATAACTTATCTGCGCTCGTTCAATAACGATTATTACGTCATTTATAAACCAGGTTTTGCAAAAGCGAAGATTCAGTACTTATAAGTAAGTACCTAATAAGTGTACAATATTCAGAATAACTCTAATAGCTATAATATAATAATAATAATAAACATTTCTGGGTTCATATACTATAGGGCAAAAGTTAAAGCGGTTTTGCATGCACAAGTAATGATAATTTTTCTAAATTATCATTTTTGGAAAAGAGAATCTGCAGAATCTATGGATATAAAAAAGAGGTACCCTAGTTATCTACTAAATAAATCGTGAAATCACCTTTTAAACACATTAAAAAACTTTAGAGTAAGCCGCCTTAACACGAACGCAATAAAGTAAAAAAAATAGCACTTCACGTTTAAACGTAATACGGAACGTAAATGACGCCCCGTTTTAAACAGTAGGCATTTCTCGTAATTATATTATAGTGAAAGTTTGTATGGATATTTGTTACTCGTTCTCACAAAAACTACTTGATGGATTTTATTAACACTATAATAATATAGCTTATAATATTGAATAAAAAATGCGATGTGTGCGGTTCGTTTTTGTTACACTCACACAATCAGTCAGATGTTAAGCAACTAATTTGAGTTTCGAAAAGCGTGAGTGGAACACTATTGTCGAAAAGATATCAGAGATTTTTTATTCAAAATTAAGTTTTCATAATTTAAATATTTTAACTCTCAACTTTAAATCCCTAATAGCATACCAGAAAATCAAACAAAGAAACGGAACTTATTTTTGGGAAAACAGGTTGCTCACTCTAGTAATTCACATAGTGGTTGATGTTTAGACACAGGTCATAATTGAATACAGAAAACAGTCAGATATAGCACACAATACAAATTACGTCATTATATTAAGAACTTATTCTTTATTTGAACTTATACTTATTTTTGACGAATAAATATGTTTTTGAACTCCTCATCAATATTTCGATACCATACCCTTGCTACTTTGAAGTCTTGATTTGTATACCTAAGTAATTATTTAATCGTGTATGATGTAAACATGATTCAGAACATAGCCATCAGTCGAAGCCTTTATACGTTCATATTTTTGGACGAGTATGAAAAATATGTTTAGATTAAAACCATGATTACCTTCGTGTAACTAAAGTCCGCCTTATTGAACTCTATCTGCCTATGCGGTCGTCGCCGTGCCGGTGCACCGTATGTCATCTCATCAGCTTCTTCTACAGAGCTGAACTCGCCTTCCTCCTCTTCATCAGAATAGCCTCGCTCTGAAACACGACGGATCGCTTCAACATAACTATACAACTTTTATTAACCGCAAGTGGCAAAAATTTACCCGACATTTCGAATGCATTTCAGTCACTGACGAGGCTGAAAACGGTTGCGAAAAAGCATCCGAAACGTCAGTAGTAACAGATTATAATTATGTCTATGTTAAATCGGTAGATAGCATAGGTTAAAATATGTACATATTTATAAACATCGAAGTTAATTAAGAAATATTATATACCCGTTATAAGTAGAGTGTTGTTGTTCTTAGTGTCATGGTCGACTGGCGTCGAAGCTAATCCAGTGATAGTTAGTCTTGCCACTGGCTGCCCAGCGGTCGCACCCACTTTGCCCCCTACACTGGTCAATTCCAGCTCCATATCCATAGAACGTTGAAGCACCTGTTGAAAATAATTTATATATGAAAACTTTGTATGGCTCCACATTATATTATATATAATCATTTACCAAAATCAATACTAATAATTTCTAATATAAATTGGTTTAAGAAATGTTATTACACAGTTACTGAATTTTTGCAAGATCATTTATAATATTAAGTCATTGTAATTGTTTGATTTACTAATTTTAGTTTGTTATAAATTGAAATGTAATATGATACTAGTAGTAAGTGTACTCGTAGTTTGCATGCCTTGTAGTAGAATATGGTTTATATACTTTGTTATACCTTTGTTAAGACCTTGTTTTTCTTGTACCCATATTCGCAAACGAATAAATGATTTATTTATTTCTTTAACTATCCAAGGATCTATTGATTTAATACAAACACAATTGTTTTTCTTTAAATTAAACTATATCAATATATATATCAAGACACCAAGAACCGTGTACGAACAGGAATTTCATTAATTGTGACTAACAACATTCAATTGGATGATTCACTAATCGCCTAATCTATCTTGTATACGAGGTTGGATTTATTAAACATCGCGATCAAGACAGTAATGTATCAAAGATATGTATTCATAGTAGCTCTGACGTTGAACATAGATTAAAATGTTTGTTATTTTGGGTGTATAAGTAAGGTAATTTTAATGCGGTTGGTCCTCATTATTAGAGCTTTATTATACGGAACGTGTTTTTAGCTAAATTAATAAGTAATGTTCCAGAGATACGACTTTATCGTAAATTAGGTGTTAGCATATTCACTTGAATTATTTAAAAACACATGCGTAACGCGCAAAAAAGAACAATTACCCCGTTCATAACATTTTCCGTTTATGTTCCACTCTTGATAGTAGCGAGATGTTACAGTATAGACGCACTTGATAAACGGACTGTCCAACACATAACAATTCGGCCAATTCGCAAGTAGCTTAGTCAGCGCGTTACCAAAGAAACTCATCAGCTTTATAGTATCGGTATAGATACCTGATCCATCCGTATAACACCTTCAGCGAGTGTCTTGTAGCCCAGTATGGTGCGGTTTTTGTACTTCTTGCGACGCTGTAACATAATCTGCAACCTGAAACGAAACACAAATAATAAACCAAAAGTAATGTGCAATAGTGGTCTATACATATTTGTACGCAAGTTCAATAAAACACAGAGGATTCAAAGCATTCGACTCGGGGTGTATTACTTTAAATTTTACGACACGGTACGCGCGCGACGGTAATAAAACATAATATAAAATGTAACTGGAAGTCGGGAACGACACGACGCTCATTACTAGACTCGGTTACTGCAGATGGAAAATATTATTCAAATTTAATGTGCATTGCTAAGTAAACCTGACAGGCGTATGCCTTTGTTAGAAAAAAATAATGAATTTTCTTGCTAATGATAGTCTTTGTGCTTCGTTCTTAATTACAATACTTATTGTTATATCTCAATCTTTTAAGGATTCCATTCCGTAGGAATCTATCTATCATCACGCTGCATCTCACGAAACTGTGTAGTTGAAATTTTGACATCTGATATGTGTTGCCACTTTAATAATATATAATAAAACGTAATTATTCCTAAAATAATGGTACGGTGCTCTTCATGGGCGAGTTTAAGTCTTTTCCGCATAGGATGTGCCACAGGATGTTGAAACAAAAATGTGTTATCATATATTCAGCCAGATCAGTATTGGAAATAGGAGATCCGCAATTATTGGATTTCCAAGCCGCGGTTGAGCAAACTCATTTCTACTCGGAACTTGGAACAGATCCTAATATCCTGATCAGCTTACAGTGTTTATACTAGCGCACAAATGAAGACAAACAAAATTCTTTATGGTAATAATTTTAGTTATTTGAATACTGTAATATATGAATAAATGTATGTATCTGAATTTGCGTGCTTTAGTATGTATACTGTGTTGGTAATGATTACGTTGTATTATAACCTAATACATAACTTTAAGTTAAACTAAAATTTATATATAAGCATTGTACATGGTAAGGGAGATAAAGCAAAAGTGGACCACAATTAAACAGAGTGGTACCTGGTGGAACCCATGAGGTAGAAAACGAAATAGCGAAAGACGGAGGAGAAGATGTGATGACTATTTAAAAGTGGTGGCGTTTCCAATTAGGCTACGCACTGCTAGAAATCGCGATCTTTGAAAAGTATGCATATGGCCTTGTCGCAAGACAAGCTGCTAACGAATAGCAACCGTAATAGTGTATTAGAAACTTTAGGCATAGTAAAATTGTCCTAGTATACAAGTTAAATATTAAGAAAGAGTATTTTGTTTTATATATTATACAGAACAAAATGTTACTATGCATGATCCATTAACGCGGCAGTTGCGAGGATACATGCGGCATATAAATGTATGCCTAAACTATTTAAAGGTAATATCAATAAACATAAAAGAGCAGAGCGGCAATAAAGCCAAGTTCAAACTAAAAGGGGTCACACGTTTGAAGGCCCATTTCACGGTTAAACTACACACTAAAATTCGACGAAGAAAGATATAAACTGTCTGTTTTTACTTTATAAAATAAATACATTTGCTAGCCGTAGTTTATTAAAACTATGGCAAGACTAAATCCTAAAAAATCAAGGCTATTCTAGTTAGTATTCCTTAATAAAAAGATTTTGTGTAATGTCGAGGAAGTGGTATGAACATAATTTCGACTAAAGTACTGTGCGTTTTATTAAATTATTTTCACATTTTGATGAATACTCAAATATGATTGTATGCATAAATTATACAATTTTCATTACAGTCACCATTATTTAGCTATTTGGACCATCAACCGTTTCAATGTTATTATACATTCGACGTGATGACTCACTGAATTTACAACTTCACTGAATATCTGTTGAATTCAATATTCACATATAATATACTTTTATAATTATTCAAGCACGCGCGTTCTTTGTTAATATTCTAATTACTTGTAGAATGATATATTAAAGATCATCTATAAGATGCCAGTACGATTCTCAAGTACGGACCTGTTGCCATCGCGCTTTACAAAGTGCGGGTACTGCAGAGAGAAGCATAGATCCAGCTCGACATCCATCGGAGGGACGATGATGTCGTTTGAGCGAAGCGTTCGTTTGCTGCTGTGCATTCGAGCCGCCAGCGTCACTGCGCCCGCGCCTGCGGCCGCTGCCCCACCGCCGGCCTCGCCGAGTGCGCCGCACACTCTGAGGCGGGTTACGCGCAGGGTGCATAGCCTGAAATTTAAATGTGCCTGTGAGCTCAGAAAAAAATGTTTCATTAATCGCGATTCGTATGTTCTCCTAATAACACAAACTCCTTATATAATAATACAACAGTGTTGTTGTTACCCTCTTAATACAACATATAAAACCTTTGAATGTCTTACACAAATAAAGTAATAATGTGATCATTTAAATCGAAAACAAAAATATAACGAGGCATGCAAACATTGACTGCGAAAGGTCAAACGGTTTGTTTGTGAAGTAGGTAAATCTGAGTGCCAATCTGTTGCAGATTTATAGCTGATACGATTTACTTCAGTATATCATTGCATTTGCATATTTCCGGTACAATTGATTGCATCCCAGCGTTGCGAAATGTGATCCTTTTGAAAATAACATCATGTATAAGATTTGCATATTTCCGGTACGCTGGGTCCAACAGCACAAAAAGGTTTTATAGATTTTTTTATAACATATGATATTATTTTACACCTAAAATAATTCTTCCAATTGACTCTATCTACCTAATCTTGGTCGTTCCACTACTTATAAGTTAGGGGTACATTTAAGGATTTTTTAGTTCGCTCAGTTTCCCCCTCATATAACTAGTCATATTTATAGTTTAGATAATCGCTCGTCATCCTTCGTTATCCTTATAGAGACGCACTAAGGAATTTTGGCAGGTCTTTACATTGTGGGTAAAGTAGTCAATGAAGCTAATGGATTTGTAATCTTGTTAGGACAAATAGAGGTTTATGAGATTAGGACGTAAGGGTCAATTTCTTAGAACTATATTTGACTATATAGATAAGATCATAATATCTTTAATATAATTCCTTATATATAATCTTCGATCACCAACCGGACGGCTGGCAGATTGCTATTAATTTTTAAATTACTTATCTAAAGCAGTCAATAACCTTTTATATAAAAAAATAAAATTGCAAAAAACGTTGCTTTTCCAATCCCACTCTGCAAAGTCCCCGGAGTAATTAAAATTCATTCCGTAAAACAATAATCTAGCCTATTTATCAATTCAATTTGTATTAATCATTAGTTAAATGTGGTAAGAAACGAATAAAAAAAGCGTAAAAACGAATATACAAAAAGGAAACAATAATTAAACGTAATCATCATTCATTTTTACGTTTATTTGCTGATAACTTTTCGAAGTCAATGTGATTAATTATATTATTTCTCTGAGAATCGGGATCACAAATTACTTGAATATGGATACAATATAAGTATATTCTGTGCTCTAATAATGTTCCTTAACCACGCAGCGAGCTATTGTCTATTAGAATCGCTTACCGCAAATGTAGTTAGCAGACTAGAGCACATCGCACGGGACTAATAAAATTAAATCGGAGACTGAGCAATTATCGGATATCCTTGCCACAAAAGGAACCTTTTGAACAAAGCTAAGCCAAGAAACTTTTTCTTTTTTCTTTTACTCTCGAGCGCTGTTCGAAGAGGCAACTTTGTGAGGATTCTCCGGTGTCGGGGTGAAACGTACGTCGAGTGGTTGTGGATTTTGTCGCGGAGTATTTATTTATTTATTTATTTACTAACCCAAACAGCGTTATGAAACATATAGAATAGAATTTAATTGTTATAACTAAGGCCAAAATAGGGTTACAATATATATATAAAAGACTAAATAGTAATACAAAAAAAAAAGAAGTACAAAAACGTGAAAGTGAAGTGTCATGTGAGTGTGTGTGGTGTGAATGTGAAGGGTGGTGTGTCATGGTAGTGTACCCAAATTAAGCAATGTTAATAGCATTGTTTTTAACTTTAGTCTTAAAGCCAATTCTCGATAGTTTAAATATATCGTGGTCCAAAAAGTCTAGGTTATACGTCCGGGCTGCACGGAGTAGAACTGAGTTCCAAGCGTAAGTTGTCCTTACACGAGGAACATGGAATAGCGCACGACTACGAGTTGGTAAGAGGTACTTGAAATTGAAGATGTTCCAGTAGGGATGCTACAGGTTATTTTCCTAGATAATAATGCAGGAGCATCATATATACGCTTGACAGATCTGTGGGCTAATTGAATATTTACATTCTTAATTCTCAAATTTATTATGCAAAAGAAAGGAAAGAAAACTATTTGAATTTTTCAAACTCTGCGAGGAATAGGGGGACCAAATACCGTATCAAGCTCTTACAAACGAAGTATAACAGCTTGAACAATATTCGTCTTAGCGATACAAATCGCTAAAGCTACAATGATCTATACGGTTTGTTCATGGACTTCCGCAAGGTAACGCCTGTTCTAATAATTATAAAGAAGGAAGTTTAAATTATACTTTTTATAACTTCACATAAAAATGTATCCATGTGTGTATGTTATAACCTTATTCACCACAGCTGCATAATATGCTTTGTATCCATTCGGGTCATAGGCTAAGAGCTAATATTGAGGATTGAATATGTTAACAGGCAGGTGAACTAGCTTCGCTCTAAACCTCGGGATTCGATCAAATCTACAGCAGTTTGCGAATCCTCGATACTTTGTTTATTTTGGAAATAAGGATAGCCCTTTCTTTTGAAAAACCATATCACCCAATTCATATATTTTGCTTTACTTACAATATTACGTTGTGTAACACCCGGATAGCAACAGCTAAGCGAGTATTAGAAAGTGCAATGGTCTAGACACTTTCTACATGAAAGTACCTTGAAAGACCTAGCTTAGTAACCTTTAATAAATACGGCATATATAACAAAAGAACTACTCATTTCGTTATACAGAACGGACACGTACGTTTATGGGGCACTGGGGCATACAAAAGATAGAAACTTGTCAGCTTGGACCAAAGTAACGTAAGGGCACTCAGCCCTTTGAACTATCTTATGGCCTTACACGGCAACTTAAATATATCTGAGTGGTCATCATTTTTTATTATAAAACAGGGGGCAAACGGGCAGGAGGCTTAAAGGAGGGCAAGTGCGTTATCGGTCTTTGATGTTAGATTTCCCTTTAAAACCTTAAATAAAATTGACAGTTTTGCCAGTTTGAGCGATGTTATTTAAACATATATGTTTCCTAGGTTTATTGTTAATTATCAGATATAAGGACCCTAGGGAAAGCTATTCAATCTCAAGCTGAAGTACTGCGACGTTAACTCCGCAGTGCCTGGCAAATAAAAGAAACGTTTAATTGTTCAGCATGCCCTGAAGAGTTCAGCAGCATATGCAAACTTGGTTCTTAGGGTCACTCTTATTAATAAGATGTGACCTTTTTTGTCAAAGTAAACTTTTCGAATACGTGTTTTGACATTAACGGCAGAAGTGTTCGGAAATTATTCCCTCTGCCATTTGAAATATTTTTTAATGTCATACATGCAGAATCTAAAATCATAGAATGCGCATTAAGTAATTATATTTGAAAAATTAAGTACTGATCAAATCAAAAGTGTATGTAATATTATACACAATACATAACGCATTATGGCAACAGTTGATATACAAAAAGATATCCATTAAAAATAATCACTGTTACCTATTTGAAAAATCTGAAAGATGCGAAACATTCATTATTCTTGTCGCGTTCAGAATTGATCATTATGCTACATTGTGCTCCCGTCTATAGAAAGTTATATTAAACACCTCTTACGCATTTTCGATGTAATACACATTCATAAAAATTTTTATTTAACAACATTTTCTATTGTAAACGTCTGTTCGTAACGTGACGATATAAAATATGAATAATTTTAAATATTTACAGAGAACTCGAATTTTAATATTAGCGTTTCTATAATAACAGAATAATGTTTATATCATGCGGTCCCCGGTTACTAAGAAATACGTACGTCGAGTTCACGGCTTCAATAAAGAACGTTCTAAAAGAGAATAATAAAATCACAATTTGCCACAGATACCTTATATACCTTAATTAACTGATTTGTGATATAATTATATCTAGTGTGATGAAAGAGATTAATTCCGTTGTATAATAATCCAATAACGTCGCCAATCTTGCGGGCTGTTCGCTCAGACACGATTTAATTGCGATTTATTGATTCAGTTATGCATCTAACTAGCCTCTGACGAAGCCCATAGAACTGTTATGTGTATTGTACTGATCAACAGATTTTATTCAGTTAATTATATATAATAAACTGAGTCAAATATAACTAATTTATTGATCTGACCTTAATTAACAGTTATGCTCGTAGTTTCAAGTTTAACTAATATCACACCATAGATCATCTTTCACGGTGCGTGCAAGTCCAATTGGAAATTTCAATAAAAAACAAACAACTGATTCCAGTGCTGGTTGTTTTTTAGAATAGAAAGCAATAGTATACTTTGGGAATGCAATGTTCGTACAATATAATTATCTCACAAAATAGATGTTATAAAATATAATAATATACAAATAAATAACATAAGAACAGTGTTGTTTACGTGAAAGCCATCTCGTAAAACAATCAACGTGCTACGTCATCGGAAAATCCCTATTTCCATGGTGCTACGCAGGCTGTGGTTACTACATCAACTGTAACTGCGAGGCCCTTTAAAAACTTTTTTATACATCCATTCAGTATTAAAAGTATTAAGGTTTAAATAAAAAATATATAAAAACGAAGTTAATCCCACACAAATCCGTAGGTAACATAATAGTACAAACCGTTTTGAAATAAAACTTTTTCCACAAACCACAGACAAGAATAAAAATAGGCAATATTTTCATTCATAAAACTTGTCAAACGTTTCCACCAACGGGCTGTCAAAAACACGAATTTCAGCAATGAGAATAATTTAAAGTGAAAATGTTAGCTTCGAACTCGCGGAGGATTTATTTGAGGTAAAAATTACGACACAAAGTTTTTCGAATTGCTGAAATTATCATAACTTTTATATCGTCTTTACTAAAAGCAGATCTCATTAGTAGCTAAGGAAAGAAATGAAAACATGGCTTCAACGTTTCCTCTTTTAGGTATCAAGAATACCTCTTACAACCAGGATTAAGATCTTGTAGTGATAAATGTGGAAAACCAAGAAACCCAGTCTCAACTCCAAAAATACCAAAAGCTTACGTGAACCCACACGCGGGTCGATCGTACAAAGTTGGTGAACTGAGACGATACTCGCCATTTCATCATCCTGGGCAGGTAATTTGAATTTCAAGTGATTTAAAATCGAGAAAGTGGATTTCGAAAGATGATACTTATAATATATTCTTGCATATTGACAAAATATTATGGTTGTATTCTGACGTCACCTTTTTTAAAATAAAACGAGGTTACCAATACGACATTAACTGTAAGTACAAGAAGTTTGTTCAGTCCTAGACGCTATCCAATTACTAAAGAGTATTGGATGGGTGGGTGGACCGAGAGATTTCATTGGAATTAGGTCTTACAGGTTCTAGAGCTGTAATGAACGTGCGGTTTCATCCACTTAGGATTATAGTTGAAATCTGTGTTGCTAAAGGTTATACAAACTATTTGTTTTGATAAATCTACAATACAAATATCTATTATGTATTTCTTCATATATTATTGTGTATTATATGTATATATTCCTCTCAAT
The DNA here is from genome assembly GCA_963693355.1 of Pontia daplidice. Taxonomy (NCBI): domain Eukaryota; kingdom Metazoa; phylum Arthropoda; class Insecta; order Lepidoptera; family Pieridae; genus Pontia; species Pontia daplidice. Next base: position 8,518,405 of record CAVNZL010000138.1, on the reverse strand, counting down.
GTTAAGGTCTCTAGTGAGTTCGACTTTCACACTAAAAAGTTCTCTAAACAAAATTGATATCCAATCAAAAATATAATCTTAGTCAGATGAGAACGCTGTGTATATTGACATCGTTTATATCTGCTTAGAAGATAAAATATGGATTTCGCTTTAGAAACTCACAAATTAACTTAGATCAAGTTTCCGAAACGAACGTCGATAACATTCAAAAAGGAGATAAGAAAATGCCTTTACAGAATTTCATTTCAACAAAAATTTGAATATCGAAATTATAATGAAAAATCAACGAAATGACCTTTATAGAAGAAATAGTATTCATAAATGCTCTTAAATCTTTAAGAAGGGATTCAATTGACACATTGAAAACCTTGCTTCATACAATCCGAAGCATTACATACGTTTCCTCTACGATGATTGGAACAAAAATGTCAAAATTAATCCAGCTACTCATAAATTTTTAATTTTTTTCAGTCAAAAGTAGAATGGGTGGTGGCTCGGTTAGATGACATCTTGAACTGGGGCAGGAAAGGCTCCCTTTGGCCTTTGACCTTCGGACTAGCGTGCTGTGCGTTGGAAATGATGCACTATGCTGGCCCAAGGTATTATTTGAATAGTACAATAATCTTGGAAGGAAGTAAACCTGAAGACACCCTTACCAAAACAATCCCCACAATCGATACGAAATTCGATAGAAACGAAATCCGTGTGCTGTCACGCGACGACGCACCCTCGCACTTTTATTATCGTTTATTGGTTTTTGTATCATGTATGAAGCAAATTGATACTTTATACTAAACAAATAATAATTTTTAATACTCTAATAATAAACTGTTAAGTAGTTTATATTAACCCAAAACAATATTATAATTTATTAAGCAATTTTTATATATATATTAAGATTGGTAACAAATAAAATAAACAATTTTCATTTACCATACTTAATATTATTTCATTAATTAATTCAATGTAGTCAATTATTTATTCTAACAGGTACGACATGGACCGATATGGCATGGTCTTTCGGGGTACACCGCGTCAGACAGACGTTATCATCGTAGCTGGTACTGTCACCAACAAGATGGCGCCTATACTACGTAAGACGTACGACATGATGCCTGAGCCACGCTTTGTTGTATCCATGGGAAGCTGCGCAAATGGTGGTGGATATTATCATTATACTTACTCTACGGTTCGTGGGTGCGATCGGATAATACCAGTAAGAAGCGCTTTTATTTATTTCAAGTCTGATACAAAAACAAGCACCACAGTCTAAATATTTAGTGGTTATTTATCTGGCACACGAATACATACAAGAATTATAATTTCTACTTATTTACGTCTACGAACCGCTTATCATTTCATAAGCATTCCAAGCTTGGAATGCTTTTAACTCTATGTAAGTGGTGGTGCGGAACTTGTTTAGCATCTTTCGTGGAACCTTTGGTGACGCAGATTAATTCGCGAGTGCATCGCTGTATAGAATTTAAGGACTTCGAGGATATTTCTCGAGAGCGTAATAACATATTGGTACTGCAAAAACCCATTAGCGTAACATATTTTTCATTGACATGTCCTCAGTGATTATTAACGTTTAGGGCGTGTCGCTAGTAACAAAAAATATTAAAAAAAAAATTGGTGCACATTATATTTAAACAAAATTAAGTTGAATAGAAAAATGTCATTTAGCGCGTTTAAAAGATCTGTTACTGTCAAGAAACAATATAAATCCGGGTAAGGCAAAGTTTTGTAATTAATTACAAGAGTTTCTCAACGTTTGCAATTTGTTCAAAATAAGCTCTTCGCTTCTTCGCTCTAAATTAGAATTTTCCTTCCTTCTAAGATGTAACTATTTTCTAGCTTCTATTATTTAAACTATATGAACTTGTGTACTATATGAACTATACAAATTATTACACAAAAAATCTAAATAAAGTATGGATTAGGACTTCTAGTAACGTCCATTAAAGACGTTTGTAAATTTAAGTATATTATACTTAAAAAAATTGCGAATTTGTATTCGACGTTTCGAGAGACCCCAAACAAGATACATTATCAATCCGCAATAATGGTTTAATTATATTAAAACCTTTTATATGAAAATTATTTTTAGAGACCTCATATTATAATCATATCTTTGAGAAAATAAGTCAGTTTAATGAACCGTGATTTGTCTTAATGTTTTTTTTTTCAGGTCGACATTTACGTTCCCGGCTGTCCCCCGACAGCTGAGGCCTTATTATACGGCATGTTGTTGCTAGCAAAGAAGGTGAAGCGCATGCGCGTATGTCAGACTTGGTACAGGCATTAAATCCTAACTATTGCATACAATAAAATAAAATATAAACTTTGATTTTCAATCTGATAAATCCTGTATTTCGGTCTCACTAAACTGCAATAAAACAACGTTGCCAGAATGACCCAACAGAGTTTGAGAATTTACAGTTAAGTTATTTGAAATTTTGACTTTTCCTACTAATATAGGGACGAAAAACTATAGCCAAGTTTTCTAACGAACCTATTGTTTGAGCTAAGCATGCTATCCACGTTGAGGTCGTGCGTTCGAATCCTTCCACAATTCCAATGGATGTTTCTTTGAAGGTAAACATAGGAAACTGGCATGGCAAGTCGTGTTGTAGGTAAAAATGATTATTATATATTAACCTATTTGCCTAATTAATAAAGAAATTATTATGAAACAAATTAAAGCATTCTGGGCCCAATGATTTTTTTATTTATTGGTAAAAATACGCTTTGTAATACAAATAGAACAAGGAAGTAATATCGTTCCTGAAAATAATAACACTCTTATGATTGAGTCGAATAATGTCAAATAAGATACGTTCCTTTGGAAGAAATGAGATATCAAATTATAATCCATTATTTTCTACCTACAACTTTCCGGGATTGGATTGGGGATATAAACGAATCACATTTGGATGAAAATTTGTAGATATATAAATCATTACAAAAAATAATATTACTATAGACTCGATACATAATTCAATTGCAAAAGATCTGCATAATACATAACCTATTCCACCGGCAGTGCATTCGCTTCAATTGTCATGTTAAATCTAGAACTTTCCGGTATACGGGATAAGTTGCAAGCTCGAAATCTAGTGTTCGTTGAACATTTATTCAGTTCTCTTGAACACTATGGCACATAAAGCTAAGTCATACGCTGCAATTCGGCCCTTGTAAATTCTAGTTGACACATAAAATATTAATTCATTTAGTTATTGTACGAGGTGTATATAATGTAAATCTAATTAATAAAAATGTAAGTTCAGCCAAAAGTTACAAAAGCGTAGAGCGGACGAGTAGGACCGGGCAGAACCACTCCGCCACCCTTATAATGGCCAAGTATTTTTTACAAGACTGTTGTAGGGGCATTAAGCTCCACTCGATATAATAGAGAGATAAGCAACTATAAAACCTTCGGTAAAATACGACGGTCATTATGTGATTAAATATGAAACTAGGAGAAATGCAAACGTATAGAACGTAAATATCCATCGAGATATTATACATAATACACAACGAGGAAACATGTTTTAACTAGTTTGAAATAAGCGCAATATTATCTGGGACAAGTAGGGGATGGTGCAGAAAAAGCTAGTGTATCTATTCAAGACAAATCTCACGGAAACACCGAGAATTTATGCCTAAATCTTAAAAAATAACCAAATTCTAATTTGTTATCTTATTTGCATGCCGTGTTAGTAGGCTGATTGTGCAGCGAACAAACATTGTTTTCTTTTGTGCACAAACATCGTAAATAAGGATTTATTATTATTATACAATCTGTTAGATAATTAGACTTCATAAACTGATAAAGAAGCCTATCATATTTGTACCGAGTACGGCTGAGTAAATACGAATTATAACAAGGATTAGTCTTAGTAATTAATATTTTTAAGTCTACCATAAAATATGTAGATGAGACTTGAAACTGAAAAGGAACAAACATTTAGTTTGTGGGTATTATTGAATCTCTAAAAAATAATTTTAAAAAAATGCTCTGTATAAAAGACCGTGCGTGTAAAATTCAAGCTACTGTGTACTATATAAATACTTTTGCAATTTACAATTGCTACTTTCTGAATCGGAATAGCATACGTTGAAAACGGGAGCAGAACATGCGGGATCTGGGTCACAAATACAATGCTGTAGCTGTCTCAAGAACTGCCATTTAAAAGGAAGTATTAGGAAATGCTAGATACTTAGGTTTCTCGACATTTGTTGAACGTAGTACCTGGAACGAAAAAAAACTATGAATATTTTATTTAGTTATAATACAGCAATGAGTTGTTACATATTAAATTCGTAAAACATATTAAACTATTTGAATAAGGTTAATGTTATTGTTATATTTGATAAGCTGTTTAATCAATTCGTTAAAAATGAGTGTGACGAATTATGCGAACTGTTCAAATTTGGTTTTAAAATTGAAATCATTTCAAAAAATCCTTTTGAAACACACCGTTTTAACTAAAGTCCTCTGTCTCTATTCACAATTTCCCAAAAAGAGACGATACAGTGCTTTAGAGAGGCGTGCAATTAAATTTTATAACTTAAGTCTTAATCTGTATTCGAAACTTATGGCATCCACTATTTCGAATTTATTTAAATATATTTTCTCATTTACCACAGGTTATCGTGTTAATAATACCTCTCACAAAACAGTAGAAAATTAAATCAGTTACTGACATATTCAGCCATTACCTTCATTCGTATCATTATTGTGAAGTTCAGTGACGTTGCTGACAGCTACAGCTGACAAGATAATTGCTCTTATAATATAGGTAACTTACCAGCTACCAATATCACTATGTATTTTGACTCACTAACTTTTTTTGATAATTATAAAGACCCAACCATATTATACAGATAAAGTGAAGCAGATAAAGGGCAGGTGAAAAGTGCAGCTTGGTAGTCATTTATCACTGATTATTTCAGGTGTCCACGAGTCACCTGCCCTACATAATGAGACTAAATTAAAAAAAAAGTAAAGTAAATCATACATTGGTCTTATAGAGTCAACCCAGTCTAAGCGTAAAAACGTACCAAGACGGCTTTTTAATATATATTTAAACAAAAGTATCTATGTGTAAAATTTTACTCTGTACCACACCCACCCAGCTCTTATTCCTAGACACGTTAACTTGACATAATTTTCAAAAACCCCAACCGTTTATCGTCGTTAGCCTCGAAATTTAATTACAAGTTGCTTGTCGGGAATTGCTCCATTAATATCCTACAAAATATGCACAGAACTTGCTAAATCTCTTGACATTATAGCTTGAATTTGAGGAGTAAATTGACCCAGTATTTTACAAATAGCGCACGGGGTTTTAATTACGGTGATGCTTTTAAAAATATGTTGCATGAAAAGGTAAATGATGATGAATAATGATAATTCAGTTTCATTTTAGAAAAATAGTCCGCTCGTTTTTGTATCTCATTTCTCAAGTGACTACTGCGACTAAACTCCAAGCAGTTGAACTTGAGATTGAGATTTTTTGATATTTAATATTAAAAAACGAATAATATTATATAATATAAAAGTTTGTTGCAAACATTAAAAATATGGGCTGAAATAATCAAAATAGAACCAATGTATTTTATTGTTCGTCTCACGTGATCTACAGAAAAACTTATTTGCATCCAAACTAATCAACTTAGGAATAACGTTGAATGACAGAATCGTCTTAAACATTAGTTCTCATAAACATTACATAAAAACACATAACATATAAATGTATGAAATAAATACGTTTAAAGAATAAAAAACGTCAATTTGACTATTTAATACTTTATTCTTTTCATCCCAAATGCAATAAAGTCCTTAATACTGTGAAATGAGAAAATCTCTATTCAGTGACGTTTTAATAGCGTACTTAGGAGTTCTTGAGGCGCATACAAACTTCCAGTTGTAAGCCACTAGCTTTTATTGTGCACTGTGCTAGGCCAAAATACAAAGGGTTATTTAAAAGTTGTTTATTAGGTTAAGGATGATTTCAGTCGAGGTATTATTTCTTAATTCACTACACGGCTCTATTTCCGTCTATTTAATCATGATATCTCTAATAAAAAAATCATTAACACTTCAACTAGGATGCAGCTACATGAAAATATACTTTTACTATCGCAATATATAATATAATTATTTAACCGACACAACTTTATATTTTTTTATCAACTGCTTCAAAAAAATTACTATCGATAGCTTAAATCATATTGAAGTATTGGCGTATTTTTATATCTACAGCATTGAACAGGCTGAAGCATAAAATACGCAACGTGCTTCTAGATAGCAGACAAACAGAAACCCAAATTAATACTTACGTAAATATTTGGACGTTATGCATTTACAGAGTTGCTCTATTTTTAACAAACTATATGTTGCTGGTTGGATGAAAACGAAAACCCACAAAATTATATCAATGAATTCTAAACGGAATTCAGAGATTCGGTTTATTCGAATTTTTTATGCTTTGGATCCCGTAATATAAAATAGATTAATTTTAAAAGGGATAGTACATTAAGTCAATTGGCGTTAATATTTTAGCAGATGACACGTCTCGTCTAGACATGGGATATTTTTATTTTTAATCACGACACAAAATATTAGATCGACATAATAAGATTGAATTTTATGAACCGTTAAGATAAACTTTTTATACTTTACTTATAAAAATGATTTAGATAACTTTTTCAGTTAATTCCCTACCAAAAGGAAATCTCAAAAATCTATAAGAATTAATTACTCATTTGCTTAACGTACGTAGTACCTTGTATATATATTCATACATCACTTCTGCAATACTAATATAGAATTTCGCGATTCTATTCATTAAGATTTACTATTGACATTGACAGAGTTGCAAGGTATCAAATGTGACAAATTCGGGTTAAAAAGAATTATGACAGGAGAACTTTGAGAGACTATGTTTTTGACGGGACAAATATTATCATAAGCTTACGTCAAACGACAGGGCGTTGACAAATTCATGAAACGTTCCACTCATATCCTGAAAAGTATTGATGAAAATACAACATTATATATATGGCAACATTTCATCGTGTGATACCTTGATGAACAAAATCATATCAAATACCCGAACATTCAAAACAATCACAGGTCGAATTCTAAACGGGTTATTTATGCGATTGAAAAAGTACCAACGTCCACGTCCATAGGAACATTAAATTTGTAAAAAAACCTAAGTATTTGAATGTACCTTTCACAAATCATATCGCTTGCTTATAAACACATCATAAATTACGAGAGCACGTTCACGTTACCGAACACGAGATGGCAGCTTGCAAAAACGTATCACGCGACTTGGATTTGTCCCAACAGATTATCACTAAGCTAAGGGAACGTGCACACAACACCTTATATTATTTTTTTATTATTTAAGTAGCCTTAGTTACTCTGTGGTCAGGACGCGGACTTTATACAAAAAAGCGAAGGTTACATTGAAATGCCTAGTACTCGTGTTAATCAAAGTCAATATTAACATTAACCTTATGACCTTGGGACAGAAATGTATTGTTAACCACTTCGTAATAATTTAAATCATGTTATATCGCGCTTTGTGATTCTAAAAATACATTAGCATTGAAATTTTCGTCCCCAAGTAATGGCAAAATCAGTCTTAATTCTTTCGTTTTACACGTATCAACGCTGAAAGTAATACTTTTGCAATATAGCATATAACAATGTCGTTATTAAAATTAATAATAATCCGTTTCAATCTAATCACACAACAAGTTGGCATCGTTATCATCCAACTTATCTATCTTCACTGCCAAATTACCACGAATAACAACTGTACGAGTAATGCAATAACAAAACACTATAGTCAACTGATCGTATCCACAGAGTAAAAATACAGAATGTTAATGTAAAGAGGTAGCATTTCTTTTCATAAACGATTGCCAGTTGCTGGCGTTAAGCTTAACATACGCTATATAAATAACTATATTTTTATCATTAGGAGGTTAGCATGCTCAGACAGCGTTCCATGTATTCCAATGAATAATGAGGCTAAATAATTATAACATATAAGTTCTCTTTTATGATATATATTGTTTTGATACTAAAATTCAGCACGATTTTTAAATATTATCGTATCTGTCATCGAGATTAAGATTTTTAAAAATACGATAAATTGTGTGATATATGATAGTATATATTAGGGTTGGGTCTACAAAAGAAATTAGTTCTAAAATAATTCGCCAAGTAGTTTTTATAAACATCGAATGAAATAAATACATTACAATCACAGTTTGATATAAGTAACGTTTTCAAAAAATGATAACTTAGTGGCTTTCATACTGAAAAAATTCATGAAAAAATAATTCAAAAACAGACCTAAGCCGGTTCACTGAAATAATAACGATATGTAACAACAATAAGCATATCCAATGATACGTGCAATAACGTAAGGCAGGAGAAAGTAAACGTCAGCGTTCAAGATTTATTGCTGTTTGATTGGTTCACAACGCGTCGCACGACGACGCAAGTACAAAAAAATAAAACCGGGAATATTTTTATACACACAAAAGCACTTTATGTAAAAATGAGGGCAGACGTAAACTGACGAATATAAACTCTTTAAAATCGTAACTCATTACTTTATCCGCGAGTTATCTTAGGACCCACTTACAACCCAAAACCATACGATGTATTTGATCTGTGCTTTGCATTGTTTCCTGACCCATTTGGGCCTCATCGTGCCGGTCTCGCGCGCGTTGAGCATTATTTTGATGCGTAATTATTTAAATGATTCAAATTAAATATTGTTAAAAACCACTTTTCCTATATGACGTTACCAGCCGATTTAAACGGCCAATAGCAATAAGTCCTGAAGGACTTAGGCTGTCACACCAAATAGCACTATTTGCCTGCGCCAAGGCCTATTTGTCTTGTAACCAAACCTCCCGTGTATCAAATTACACCAATTATTTGTCGAGTTTGGCGAGTAGTGTCGGAGCGACAATTGTTTTGCAAACAATGCGAACTAATTTCCGCTGTCATTACAACGGTCTGTTGTGATGTTAAATGAAAAACAAAGCGGCTATTTTTGAGTGTAAAATTTGTTTTTCAAATAAGCAAACAATATTTTCTCTATCACTATGATAATAACATAATATTGATAGAACAGCATAACTTGATCCCATGTGAGAAAGTCCTTAAGACATTTTTGGTTAGTGGAAACTATTTACTCTATATACTCTCTATTTACAAGATATATTAGTAGCACAGCATGTCTCTGTTTCTGTTATTATTACAAAGATGTTGAAGTCTTTCGTATGACTATAAAAAATGTATAATATGACATTCTACTAATTTCTATCATTATTTCATTGTCAACTATAAAAAAAATAATAAGAAAATTTAAAAGAAGGATTTACTTTCGCCCTACAAAGCATGTGAACGTCTATTTGTTTATATATTTATATGCCAACAGCTTCAAATATATAATGGTAAACCATGGAATATGTTGAGTTTACTCTTCCATTTATTATTCGTGTCCAATAAACCCGACCCATTTATCTCTTCTACGAGCTTCGGCGTACCTATCGAGATAAGTTAGTGAGAAACCGCAGGTGCTTCAATAAAAATTCATAATAGGGGTACAAATGGCTAGAGAATATTGCATCCATTACTTTTTATGATAATAAAGTTATGAAAGCTGGAATGGATATACATTTACAATTACTAACCTTCAGGGCTATTTAAAAATCCTAGGAAGAGATCTAGGAAGGACTATGATTTAGGGGGCCCCCAAAAAAAAAGTTTTTTCACCCCTTTCCTTATTCCACCCCCCTAGAATAAAAACATATTTGCGACCCCCCTTGACCCTTCGGTTTTTTATCATGTATGTATGTGTATGTTACATTATTACTATTAGCAATATTGATTGTCTTTATGGTTTTTTTTTATGATAAAAAACCGAAGGTCAAAGGGGGTCCCGAAATATTTTTTTATACCAGGGGGGTCGCGTCATGAAAAAGGTTGAAAAACACTGCTCTAGTTTGATTCGATTGGAATAGAATCAAAGATGCGCTTAATGCGTTTTCCCTAGATCGGAAACATTACAGGGCTTCATGCTCATCCAGACCAAACTTTATAATGCCTTTTGACACTTGTATATTTCGATTGCATGAAAATATGGTCACGGAGCTGGCGCGAACGTGAGACGGCGTGCGGCGCGTGTGTTTAACATCCTTCATCTGTCAAAGAGTTCCTTAAATGGCATCTAATGGCGTTGTATTGATCTCATATCAATATCGAATATCGTGTAATTACGCATTAACGTCAATACGTAACTTGCATATATAATGTGGAAGTTTGTTTACTTCGCTTAAGTACTTTACAGAACGCAAATGTTTACGGTTTCATGAACGATCTGTTAGTACGGAAACTTGAAATACTGGATCTTTTTAAAAAATGATTTATTTAGATTAAGAACAAAGTGCAACCTTAATGAGTACTGACAATCAATACGCTCTTGGTAGCTATATTTCCTTTGATTACTTTCATATAAAATAAGACGGCCATATCCCTACAACAAGGGTAAAGTTTAGTACTTTCATTACTGGATCTTTGTAATATATCCACACTTTAATATATATACACTCTATAAAACAAAAAGCGAGTATCTTTAAATGAATTACAATATAGCCTGAACAATAAAGATGGCTAATAAGTAATAATATGCTAACTTAATTTGATACAATACTACACAGTAACTCAAACAATGACTAAGTCTATTAACATTCCTAGTATTCCATAATCCTTTTGGCACACAATCACAGGATCACAATTTCAGGTTACAGTGTTGCATTTGGTTTAACCATGAACAATATCACAATTCCTGAAAAGCTACACAGGAAAATTATACTGCAAAAGCATTTATCTTAAAGAGACATGCTCTATGCCTAGACGTACATTATTCTTAGAACCATAAACCGTAGACACTAAACATTACATGTACGTACTTCCTGTATTAGTTATTTTCAATGCTTTGATTAGTACTTCTAAGAGTAAATATAAAATCAAATCGAATGCGTAAAAATTCAAATAATTGGATCGTAAACCTTTCAAAATTAAAAAATCCTTAAATACGTTAAAAATTCTATAGGATTTGAAATGCACAAATTACAGAATTCAACACGTATTCGGAATATAGTACATTGACGATTTAGAAAAATCTATTCTACGAAATGGATATAGGAATTTATATGATATTTCTAATGAAATCTACATTTTATGCGCGTGTATCCCGTTGGAAACCCGCCAGCTCGCACTTGACCGCCAATGCCATGACATTGTTTTTTTTTTTAATCTTGTTGATCATTTGCTATGTTGTCTAGAATATATTTATTATTATCTCTAAGTGACAATGATATAGAAATATATACTCGACAACTAAGTATTAAATGAGCGGTAGCAAACTTGGTCTGTTCAATAAGTTGAAGTAAAATATTATAAATTGCCCTTAGTTGACATACACGGGCGTAGATTTGTGTTTTAATAAGATTAAATTTGATGATGCAACCTCATCCTAACAAGATACGGAACTTAAATAGAGCATTGACATAATTGAAATAAAAATGGTTCACGATTGCGCCTCGAAAAACAATTCAATGCAATCTCATTGTGTTCCGAACAAAAAAGTAGGCTATCGATCGTTGATATGACACGCTATACCTACTCCAATTTCGTCGTTTGCCGTGTCACCTAGCCCATTAGCTCTATAGTCAATTCACTTAACCTTAAACAAAGTATAGTACCTACTTGGCCAGTGCAAACGATAAAAAGGTGGACTCATAGACTACGAAGTAAAATATTACTTGAATATTTTTTTAAACTTAGAACTAAATTTTACTTACGACCAACTTACAGATTTTTATTTATATAACTGTATTTGGCGAACCCAAATTCGCAATTAATAGAAAACATTAAACAAAAGGAGAATCTCGAATGCCTATTTCATTTGCTTCCACCAATAGCTGCCTTCTTGCCTCTTATATATAAAGTATCCACTAATGAGTCATATATCGCCCACAATCAGTGGGCAGGGACGAACATCCATTTAAGATCAGTTGAGTGTTTTTATGACTAACAGATAAAGAAAACCCATGATTTAGACGTTCCCAAGATGCTTTTGGATTTAATAGGCCGCATTATTTACGTAGAGCATTCCTGTTGAATGTTTGGTATTTACTCGGCCATATAGCCGGGAGTTATCTATCGACACCTAAAGGGGAGTCTGAATCACGTTTTCTTTGATCATAGCGTATGACTTGGATGGCGGCGCACGCGTTAAATGGGTTTTAAACAGAATTTACTAGCTATTCGGTGCGATTTCAACCATTAATTATTTCAGATGTTTCTTGTACTTGCAGCATTTTTCATAGATGCGCCGCTACTTTCGGATTTCGGTTAATATTTCCTCTAATTTTAAGTACATTTTAAGCTCGTCGGATGTAAGTTATTGGTTCTAGTAAAATTTTGATATCATAAATGCTCTGTCAATAATACTACATTATAATTTAAAAAGTTCACTTCTACTAAATTAACATAGTTAAAAACTGCAGATTAGATTAAAATAGATAAAAGACTGCAGCTCACGAACAACCAAAGCATTCAGAGACCAGTGTATTCACATCACTGGGTATAAATTTGTTTTCCCGATATTATAAATTTAAAAAGACTTTATTTCTTTCGTTGAACGCGCTAATCCCAGGGACCACTGTTGCAAATAAAAAACCCTTTTTTTTGTGTTGGATAGTCCATTTATGGTAAACTAAACAAGTAGGTAAACTAAAGACTATATAACATTACGCTTAATTTTTTTTTTAAATTAATTTTACCTTCTCGCGCGTTGCGATGCGGTTTCAAATTAATACTGGTGAAACCACAGGGCACAGGTAGCACCTTATATATAATAACGTGATTATAATTATGAAATATGTATGAGCCCTTTTCAAGGTCCTAAGTGCGTGACTGTAATAACATTATCGCTTCATTAGATAAGACCTTCACCGCTCTAAGATCTTTACATTTTTAAATCTAGCAAACTAACAAAGGTTTCATGCAACGAAAAAAAATAACAAAACCTCAAGGTTCTAAGGCTGTTTTTATTTTAAAAAATATTAACTTACGTAGTTAAATACATATAGCAGGAATAACATTTTCCATAAAAGATATCGAATATACACAGACGCGTAATACAATATGATCGACCTTGTTTTCGTCCGATAGACCGTAAAGAAAAAAATATGCAAACAGCTAATGCCACTCCTGAACAAAAGCGTTTTTATATAAGTCACAAAGTAAACTATAATGTTGAACCTTAATCGATCAATTAATAAACAGTCAAATCGAATCAGTGTGAACTGTGTAATCAAAAATATTTATTACAAAGTTCACGCTCATTGTCAATCATTAATCAATCGTATTTGTTGCCTTTTTTCTGTCGCCTGCTTAGTGAACATGATATCTGTATATGGTCAAAACATTCGGGGGGGGGGGGGAAAAAAAAAAGGGGGTTTTAAAAAAAGTCCCCCCATTTCGCGGTTTGTTTTTCAGAGATTTTAACATAGATATCTGTATATCCCAGGTGTCTGATGATTTCAGAACGTCTTCAAAAAAAAAAAAAAAAAAAACGAAAAAAGGGTTTTTTTTTAAAAGGGGGAAAGGTAAAAAAAAAAAAACCCACAAAACCCAAAGAGTAAGCACGATTAGTAAAATATGCAATATTCCTATTTCGTACTACATTTTAAAGATAAACTCAAAGGATTTAATTATCATTTAATACTTAACCTTAACCTGGTTAAATATAAAATGTTTAACCTTAATATGCTTTAAACTAACTGCAACGTATATTTACAAAAAAATTAGTTCTCGAGGGTGTAGTGTTCTGGTAAATATAGCATAGGTTAAAATGCATAAAATATTCTGCATTTGGCCTCGGCTAAGACTTTAATAAATACTAAACATTTATTTTATTATAGGTTAAGTGATTTTAATATCTTCTATCTGGGACATCGATAATTATAAGTTTCACATTATTCGAAAATTGCGAAAGAAAAAGTTAAAAATCTAAAAAACAACTCTACATTTCTGATCTACTCGACCTACATGATCCCGTAGTTCTGGGTTCGATGCCTGGCGATACACATTATAATCTTATTACTAGAAAGCAGGCGTAAAAAAATAAATAATAATAATCTTAAATAAATCTTAACTAAAACTTTAATTGATCAATTCGCGTTTAACTGTTTGCAGTTAAAATTTTATGATGATCATTAAGTAATACATAAATTGCTTTTTATGTACACAATTGCACACATTAAATTAAATATATATATATATAAAATTAAATATATATATATTAAACCTTTTCTTACAAAGTAAAATTAAACCTGAAGAAAATATGTAAAAGACTATGTCACTATCTATTTTGGTTTGCGACAAATATAACACTGACGACTACAATTGAATTAACTAACATCTCATAATTATTTTAAAGCTTGCAACTCTTGCAAATTAATCCTCTTATATTCATCTTCGTTTCCTAACCAAACGGAGTATAAAACGTAGATAAATAAATGAAATAAAGTTTGTACTTCTACCTGCAACTCGGCTTATCAAATACATTGCCTTTAAAATGCAACTGATTTATAATGAGGTGGGATTTTAACAGCTTCGAAGCACGCAAATGTCTTGAGTCAGCGTTAAAATTGAAACAAATACTGTATTGGAAGTTCTAATGTACTTTTATTCCGACTTAATAGAATTCGATCTCTTGTACATATTTTTTGAAGAAAGACACGTAATTGTTATTTACTTTATGCATCTTTGGCGATTGACGTCTTTAGGAACTTGAAAATTTTAGAAACGGGCAATCGTAATCCAAAAAAATAATGAATTGAATCCGCATTGTCATAGAATTGATTCAATCATGTGTCTAGCGATTGGAATCTGTCCAACATTCTCTTTTCAACATTTGAAATCAATATTCTTTATTATTGTCATACATGAAAGGTTATTGTCGACGTAGTTTTTCATATATAACGAGTATCTATTTTTGTCTTGAATATAAAGGGAATATTTTATACTAGATATTCTTTACTTGTACAATATTATTATTTTTAAAAATTCGAATAAAAGAAATGTTAAAAATTAAATTGAACAGAAAAATTCATGTAAATTGTAAAGCTTTAAAAAACTTTACGTCTGCCAGTGTATGTGTGTGTGGGATGCCTGGTAGTGTACATATTTGTCCAATCCGTTCATAGACATCTTTTTTTGTTGTGCCTGGTCAAAGTATAAATAAAAGATCTTATTTATCTAGATATATAAGATGGTCAAAGCCTGCATATTGATTCTAGAGAAATTAGTGCGATAAACCATATCGCAACAACCTCGTTCTTTTTGTTAGCAGCGTCCTCACAGATAAGTTTTTAAAATAATATAAAGGACATGACAGGAAATATATTACTTTTTTGAAAGCTCTCTTGCAATACTTCAACAATGACATTAAGAATATCGAAGGTGGCTGAGGAACTATAATCACGATTCACGACAGAAAACGACCCACAAACGAGACACGATCAATGAATATAGGCTAATCGCTAATCGCGATCGTCATGTCATCGTACTGCTATCTTATCATCAATGTAACTTCGAGTTTCTCTCTGATGATGTTGCATTAGCCGTGTGAAATTCTACTACATAGATAAATTTTTAAAACGCAAACATTGCAATCAAAAAACCTACGTCCATTACAAAACATTAATTTTCATTCCAATTAGTAAAAAACATATTTTTGTAAACACGTCATGTTAATTGGTAAAATAAAAATAAGCTCGTTACAGTTATTTGCCATATTTAAACACATATGAAACATTTAATTAATATTAGATACTATTTTAAACACCACCATTACTACTATTATTTACTATCCCAGTATGTATAATCATAAAGGATCAAATAATGAATATATTCCTAAATGTTTCTCTAATCTGTGCTCAATATATAGTCTGTATATTTTTTTAGAGTGAGAGGAAATAAACGAGCACGCGACGTACGCGCAGGACCGACTCGACGACGTATGATTAACGCATATTTATCGTATGACCGACATCTCAGAGTTTAACCACATCACCGCGACTGCAGACTCTCTATACTAAGATGAAACATGCTATCTACGCATAATATAGACCACTTCCATTCGTAGGAATACGGCAAATTATTACCCAAAGATTATATTTTAATCTTATGAGACAAATATACTTATAACTCTATATTTAAGATAATGTGGGAGAGTTTAAGCCAAATCAAAATAAAATTACAGTTGAACTAAATTTAGTGAATTCAACCGCGTTAAAATTCACTGCTAGGATCTTAAAGAAAAACAGGGGTGACATCCTAAAATGCCGAGGTCGCAAAAATTCACAACAAAACACGATTTCTTCAAAGTCATTGCAACAAGACGTAGATTTAATTATGAACCGTGGCAGTGTATTTGTGATGTTGATTTTCATAATCATTGTTATCTAAATGAAGTAACCTCTAAGCATTCAAAATTCATAAGTATAAATAAGCAATCAAATAATTAAAATTGGACTAACGTCTGGCGATAAATCAAGGTCATTCAAGTGCAACTGTCACTATCAGCCTTACCTATATCAATCACAACTGTCTGACAATACAAGCGAACTGTTTGCGAAAATAACTGTGACGCATGTTTGATATAGCCTATGCAATGTTTCCAAACTGTCAAAAAGAAAAATCAGAGAGTTTTCTTTGCATTTCAAACGGCACGTACAAAACATGTATGAAATTCAGCTAGATCTCTGGACTTCGTAAATACACCTAGGACTTCTTCGCGAATAATATCCATTATTTGGTATATATTCTGTGATGAGCAATAAAAGTATTTTATATAATATATTATAAACGTATTATAAAATTTAATACCCAATATTATAAAGAGTTTGTTTGGTTGAGCGCGCTAGACTCGGTCGGATAATCAATCAATCCAGAAAGGCATAACGTCTTACTCCGATCAATAAGAATCTACAAACGAAGAAAGCTTATCCTTTACGCGAGTAACGGAATTTTAATAAAACTGCAGGGAACAACATGTGAAAAATAAACTTTGAATATAAATCATTTAAAACGCATATCCACAATATAAATGTCACTCGTTCACCTTGTCAACAATTATATTAGTAGAAAAAGATTGAAGAAGCCACATCGTTAAGGTGCAACAACCTTGTTAGGTGAGCTGCATAATACTACGTTTTCAGACAGGCTTTGGCTTAGAAGATTAATCAATTATCGCGTCCAATTTAGTGAATTAAACTCCGACGTTGGGGTCACTTGTCGTCGACTATAAACCGTATTAAGACGGTCTGAAATGACGATGTTAATTCTTGATATGTACTTTTATTTTTACGACCCGGTTGGCGCAATGGTCACCATGCTGGGCTGCCGAATAGAGGGTATCGTGTTCCCTTACCGAGGTAGTGACAGTGTTTGGGATATGTCCCGATATGATTATTATTGAATAACGGTATACATCAGACAATTGTTGAGATTTTTTAAAGTGATATGTGAAGTGAATCAATTGTTAAAATTATTTCAGCATAAGGACAAATTATTCTCGAAATTTAGGTAGAGGTTGAGTAATTTTTATTATATCAACTCTACTACAATACACAATTGTATTAAAAAACATAGTTTGTGATAAGAGCTGATATAACAACCACAAAGCAATAAACCCATAGAAGCATTAAGTTTTCAGACCAGTGAAACGTCGGAATATTCTCGATAAACTAAACTCGCCGCAGTCAAACATTGCATGTAAACAAGACATGCAAACATCGCCTCTAAATTCTGAGTCCATATTCCAACACGTATCTACTTCAAATGGAAATCATCGTATTGATTGATTGATCGCACGCTCCATTGGTGTAGAATTATTTCACCACCCTGGGTTATTTTTCAATAAATGCAAATAGGTCATCAATTTTGGAACTAAGACATGCCCGACTCGAGATTCCATTACCGTACGAGCAAACTAATTGGTATATAACAATCCATTTGTCCGCCGGGTCGAATGCATTCTAAAATTGATATGCTCCTTTATAAGAAAATTAATGGAATGCAAACCTGATGAGTTTTCTGATAAATTACTGATATTTCAACTAACTTTTGGCCTAAGAGAAAAAAAAAGAAAGAAGAAAAAAAACTAAACGGATGCTTTAAAATATGCTCTGAAACAAAAATGGCAATAGGCAGGGCACATCTCCAGGCCAACAGACGAGAGATGGACGCTAAAATTAACGAAATGGAATGGCCCCCCGGAAGGAGGCAGGTAGGCAGACCAAAAAAAAAGGTGGGAAAACGAAGTAGCGGAAATTGCAGGAAAAGACTAGATGAAAGTAAGTAAGACAGGGAAAAATGGATGGAGGAGGCTTTTACCCAAACGGGGTCCGATATAAATTTCAACCACTCAATTAAAAAATAAATAAATATAACTAACAACTAACATACCTATAAAAATAATTAATAACATAACTTAACTAATAAAAACGAAATGTAAATTTATTCGGAATAAATAAACCTTTATTATTATTATTTGGCCTTACAATTTGAAACGGACATCAGTTGCATATATGAGATTTAAGTGTTGTATCAGCTTGTTTTATTATACATTTAATAATATACGTTATTTAAATATATATTATAAACAAATTTCAGCATTTTTAAAAACGCCGTTAATTAGTACATTGAAAAATTCGACCTTTGCTGTCCCAGAATCGGCGAAAATCGTCAAAGTTAACCTCTTAACGCTATAACGGTTATTTGTTAGTATAATTAGGTCCCAACTGATTAATTTCCCCGACCGTTAACCTCTGTGTCAAGGATTCGATGATTCAAAACGTCAAAACTGGCACACGAGGTAAACGACCCGGTTAACGGTTAGCGTATATATATTTTCGTCATATCAAGGCAAACTGGACAAACATGGCCTATCTCATATTTTTTATGACATTTAGATAATAACAATAACAAGTATCAGGACACGTTTCACACATGCTCGGTTCGGACCAAGGCAAGCTATTTATAGTTTGTATTATGACACACACTACTGATAAATATATATCTATACCAAAAACTAAACTTAAACCATACCGGGAAAAAAAGCCAAAAATATTGGCAATTGGACCGAGTCGAGAGTTTTTAACAAAAAACAAAGAAACACTTGCTCTCTTTAAATTCGCAAATACAATAATAATACAACGTAGCACACTTAGGCGTCATACATCCGTGTTGAGGGTGACTTCGGGTACATAAATAATGGCAAACGGTAAATCTATTGTAAAAGAAATTGGAACATAAGCTTAGTCTGACATGACTTTACAATCTACACAATGGTTTTCACATATGTTGGACGATGCTAGACGATTTTAATGAGAGAAACAAAGTGTAGAATATACCTCTACTGAGCTTTCAATAAAAACAATCTAACCAGGAGAAGGCATTTGACAGTCGATGGTATGAATTGGTAGGGCGAAGCGGTCAACGACCTCTATTAAAACGAAAGTAGCGACCATCATTGTTGATGATGCAAATAGCGGAAACGGAACCAATTGCGGATACTTTGCTGAAATTGATGTATAATAAGTGTTTATGTGTTGTGACTTCCCAAGCATCTCTGACAAATTCAAGTAATTCGGATAAATATTAAATATTATTTCATTTGCATCTTAAGCAATTTTATATTCAAAAGAAAATAAAGTAGAAAAAGCAAACAAGTTTAATGAGCGCCGTTGTAAAAAATCTAGAGACTTCGTTTTAAAAACTAGCTTATTTCATAGTACTAATTAGTATAAGTGTACCGAGGTAAAAAATATATCATAGCTAAATCTAGATGAAAATATTATAAAGAAATATCCTTCCATTTTGAACTAGATAAGTAAAATCCAACTGCTATTACGAATGTTATTATATATATACGTTATTCCTTCGGGGTAACGAGGAAAATTGGCGAAACCGTAAAATCATTATATGATAATAATTAATATTCTCTCCGCGTGAAAACGGTCCCTTGCCACCTTTATCTTAGATTAATGAAATGTCTATCAAATGGATTACCCAATAGCAGTACTAAAGCACTCAGTTTAGAGGAAAGCCAGTCAGCCCACTTTTCAAGTAATTTACGACGACATTGAACGAATTTAATCGTTTTACTCACAATGGCCTGAGACGAGAAATGTTTCATGCCAGTCTCTGCATTTAAAATTCGCCGACGAAAAGAACCTTTTAACATACGAAAAGTATTTTCTATTAGGTAATTCGAGATATAAATGTTATCAAGGTGTTATCAATTTTGATATTTTGGATATGAAATTATAATGTCCGCGATTATAAAGACTTATAGAACAAAGCATGATTAACATTATCGGAATAATATTGTTCTTTGTTGATACACACAATGGGTGATGTGTATACCTTTTAAACACACTGGATCACTGCGCATGTCTCTCTGGAATTAGCATACAATAACGTTGCCAAAAGCACACTTACAATGTCTTGAATAATTATTTTACCTGTAAACAAAATTATTTTTGTTTAGTAACGAAGTTGAATTTAGATTTTTTTGTGCTCGAGTATACACTATATAGATATAGTGTATACCAAGAAAAAAAATCTATAATCAAATCAACAAAAATCTAGTATAACTCTAGTATATACTATAACTTTCGGTATACAAAATTTAATTTCAATTATAAAAAAAATGTATTTACAAGTAAATGTAAGTACTTGTCATTAAATGTTACTTAGCTTTATAAGAATCCCAATCGATTTACCTGATAGTTGAAATAGTTGTTATCTGTGATGGGTATAATATCGGACACGCCACCCTTGTATATAAATACTTTGTATTGTCAGTCAACGACACAAAATTTATCAGCCACATTTGAAAGATCTTTTACTTGTACGTTTCATTATTAGCCTTAAAAGCCTACGGAAAATCCTCATAAATCCTTCTGTATGTATTAATTCTATCGTTGAATATCTCGCTTAAAGTAATTTCGGGTGTTTCACACGCATTTATCAGTTAACACAATTTTGTACAGTAAATATTGAGACAAATTGAACGAGGGTGGCTCGTCACGCAACATTCAACTTCAAGTTGCCGTGGTTCAAATAAGTTCTAATAATAATACGACGTAGTTGAATAAAATCAGGAATTCTTTACACAAAAGGAGCAATGGTTCGACGTAAATAGTTATACATTACGATAAGATATGTACGCAAATGTTTATGTATGACTTATGTTCGACGCGTGTTGGTCTTATTAGCAAAACTATGTCATTTACATTTAAATTTAAAATGTTTACTCGTTGCATATACAATATCAACCAAAAATATATAGTATAAGTTGAAGACTAACCATAGTCTTTTCAAACTTTGGATGTAACATTACAAACATCAGTTTTACTAGTAAATTACCATAACGACATTTGCTTATGTAAAAAAAATAAACGTCATTAAAGCGCTTTATAACCCTCGTATTACCAGGAACCAGTTAGCAGTCGGTCGATTCTCACGACACGGCAATAATTGACAAGAAGACATGTAATTATATTATGATATCTTAGAAAAAGCTGCTTCAAAACAACCGAGCTGTATCGCCTTAAACGTCCGGTACACAGTTGATGGTTATTTAAAATTCTTATGAGAAAAATCATTTCGAATATCTTATAGCAGTTGTGTAAACGAAACAATCAAATTTATATCAAATAGAACGGGTTTGGTGTTTGCGAAACACACTGTTTTAACACATCGTTGATCAACTAGTGTGCGCACGTGGCCACACAAAAAAGTGTTCAACTGCCACACTGCATACTTAATATTATCCACTTATCCAAATGGAGATAAAAACGCATCACAGGCTTTCTATCCTTATTGCAGAAATCAAGTGAGCGAGGGACATAGAGCTAGGTGACAAAAGCTTTTCGATAATTTTACCAAAGACACTGCTAGTTGAAAAATAATGTTATCCGACAATGTTTTTTAATATTTATAGAAACAAGGGGGGGGGGGAAAAAAGGGTTTTTCCCCAAAAAAAAAAATTCTCACAAAATAAAAGTGTTGATTTTTATTCAAATAACAATCATATGCAAAGATTACTTTATTATCTTTAACACGTAATTCTATAGTAAATTGGTGTTGGTTGTGTTATATGAATATAATTACACATACTTTGTTACATAACACAGATCAAATTAAAGTGGAAAGTGATAAAAAATCTGTGGCCACCGACTGTGGCTGGGGTCGTGGAAAACGATAGAAAGCGGTGATTGGCCGTGGCAAATTGTTGATTATACAGAGTCAATGCATTTCAAAAACAACGAATACAATCTAAGAAAAGTCGATTTTACTAAAATTACAAACTCTTGATTGTAATATTCTAAAAGAAATCCTATCTCCTCGAACTCCATAGTCCATACAATCAAAATAATAATATTATAACAATAATCGTATGTTTTTCAATAACAGTTGTACGAGGTACGTAACCTCAAAATTGATTCGATGTTGACTTACAGTACCAGAATTCTTATCTTTAATGACTATAATTATTAACAGCTGCAATTATTTACAATCTAAATATTAAATTAAAACCTTAATAACCAAAACAAGATGATAAATTTCAACTCTCTTTCGTCTCTAGTACTGTACTGTGTTAGTAGACCAATTCGACCGTCGCCTTACTGTCACCGTCATCACGCGGAGAAAGCGAGCAGTGAAACTCAGGACATCGAATCGTATCGGCCACGGAGGGTCAAATCTTTCTTGAAATATGAACATTAGAAAATAATTTCGCTCAAACTTATACACACATAACTAGGATGGATTTTAATGAAACTTTAAAATAAAGCTTACATCAGAGTAACGCTTAGGCTACAATTTATAAAGATATCGTGTGAATTGTTCAAAATATTGAGTAAGTTGGAAAAAGTCTAGCATCTGCGAGATATCCTGGCGGGCGTTGTCAAAACTGCTAAAGTAACACATATGTAACGTATAATGGAAATATTTATCTTACTTAAATAGTCCTACAAAAAAAAAATCAGAGTAAAAAGAGCCAAAATAGTGAACCATAACTGCAATTGATTTTTTTATTATAAATGCACATTTGAAGTCATAAATTGATTCCAAAATAAAAATGGACATTTTTATTGCTTATATTTAAATTAGACATATAATGTGTATTTATATGTAATGGTGTGCGGGTATGTACTAATGCAGGTAAAGAAGCAGGGATCATCTAGTTATAAATATTTTGTGTAACGAGTGTTTTTACGTCAAGCTATGGAAGTTATAAAGTAAGTAAGAAATGTTAAAGAGTAGTTGAAATTAAAAAAAAAACTTATTTTTGTTGTTCATTGTAGTATCATACTCTTAAAGTAATACTTTCATTGTGCTAATATATAGCACTCTATATATAGGTAGTCTAAAATGATACATCACTTCAAAAAACATGAATCAACTATTTAAATTTTGTTTTTAAATTCAATGATACGAAATTATCATAAAAGAAAAAAACAATTGAACCGCTCAGGTGTCAAAAAGGTGATAACATTTTGCGTTTGATGTTTACCTTGTTACGTAAAAAATATAATTCAAGAAAATTGTGTTAAATACGCTAACGCTAATTTACTAAGAGTTCGAATAAAATATAACAATTAGATTGTAATATGTTAATCTTTTTCTTGGGGTTTCGTATCCAAAGGTCAAAAACGAGAATCTCGCTGTCAGTCTTTCCCAGGTTCTCAGTAGTCATTATAGTAAGATAAATCACAGATGTATGACGCTACAATAACAAATTACAAAAAATAGAACAAAATAAATATTTAAGGGGGCTCCCACACAACAACGTCATTTTTCGCGCGTTCGACTCGCACATTTTCCATTTACGCAACTCTGATTTTTGTCTATTTATGGCAATCAAAGTGTGAAACAAATAAATCTTTAATTTACATCATTAAATATACGACAATGATAGTGTCGAACGTAATTATGCAGCAGACTATTGTCCACACGAAATTTTATTCGAAGCCTTAATTATTATGTAAATCGCGCATTGTTTGTGAATCGGCGGCTTATGAATATTGCTAAATCTACTTGTCTGCTAACCTTATGACCGATGACGGGCAGTATGCTCATCTATCTATAAGTAAATTAACAAGTAGCAAAAATTAGCACTTTATTTAACATCTCATAACAACGAAACCTAACCAGACAGTAAGCCCGAGTCAATGCTAACATTATTATATAATTATTTTTAACGTAAATAACGATGAACGTCGATGATGGGATGTTGTATTATTTAGCCGTTATCGGCTGAACTATAGTCGGACGTAGTCGGCTATAACACATATAGTATAAAATAATAAAAAACTATTAAAACTTGAAGATTATGTTAGATCAAACCATGTTTTAATTACAGGCAATAATTTTGTTTTAATCCTTATTACCTACATTTAATATAATATATTGTACGGGAGAGCTTTTACCTAGTCAACCACTACGCAGGGTTTCCCTAGAATAGGGACCAGCGCCTACAATGTATCTACTTGTAAAATCTTGTTTTGGTTTATATAAATCTTATTTAAATATTATTTATATTTCAATAAAAAATCCCACGTAAACGAATTAAATTGCGGTACGAACTTTCTAATAAATAAATTATCCGAATCCTCAATTTTAAAAAACATATCCTCTGTTGACCACAGTCAACTAACGAAGACCGGCAATGCTAGTATCAGTGTAGGCACTTGCACATCTGAGTTACTCGTTCGTATTGTTCTGCCCGGCATCGGTCGACAAAATCGATTTTGCCGCTTGGTTGCTTTTCATTACTGTACGTATGCGAAAACCAAGCAGAGTAAAAGCATAAAACAGAGCAACCGATAGGACACTTATTTAATATTAATTGTTTACAGAGTAACATATTCAATATAATAAGACTATAAATGTAACTCTGTCCATTATACCTAGGTATGCTTTATTAGAGGCAAATCACTTTCAGTGGCAAAGCATATATGTCCTGGTAATAAAACACGATTTCCTACCACTCGAAAGCTTAAGACAACCATAAAATTACCGGATAAAACAAACCAAACTACAACCGGATAACAACACTTTTTCTCAACATCCCTACGTCATAGTAGATCCGTTCCCGAGTCTATTGTCGAGCACAAAACAGATTTCGGATGTGTCAGTTAAACATGAAATTGCCACAAATTGGTGCTCCGGCTGAGGGGACCACCAATGACGTCATAGGCAAAAATTACTTGTGAGCCACAAGTAAAATACTCAGTTGTCATATCGCCGCAGAATCGGCAATCAGCAACGGAACATCATCTTTAAAAATCGACTCAGATGTTCATTAAAATACTTGTTTAGAACAATTTATTATCCTCAATTAAATACTTATATTGCATATCTAAATTATTTGATAAAGAATTAATATCAAGTTTATAATGGGAGGTGGCAGTAAAGGGTTTCTTTTCGAACAATATGGCTGTGCTATATATATGAACACATATGTAGTCTTTTATAGAGAATCAATTTCATCTTACATCATTTTGCGTCTTTTACCCTTTGAAATCACTAAACAGATATTATACCCTTTGATAGAACATTAATTAGCGGGTAAAAACAAACTATTTTCGATTTTAATATAATTTAAAACACATTAGCAAAATATGTGAGAACATATTTTGCGTAGGATTAAGGTGCTACTAATGTAATATGAAATACTTACGTGAAAGTTAGTAGCAATTAACACTTAGTGATAACTTTAAAGCCATTACGATACAAGACACAAGCGTCTTTTCGAAACGTTAAATTTGCTTCTTTAAATTGACTTCAACTAAATATAAAATCCATACAATTTTAGAACGACTTATCTTCTGACTAACAGATAATTTGAATAACATATTGAATTGTTCAATTGTTGGTTTCAATGTATACTCTCATAGTATCGACAAAATCGAGTAGAGGAACGGAAATCGATTAGCTTGGTGACTCGCTGAATCCTGTATTGAATAGAGCTACAATTTGTACGCTTACGGGTGCTTGAATTGGATAAATCAGTAGGAAATCATTTACGTGCGAATTCGAATGCGATACTAAATTCGTTATGAAAAAAATTTTAGAAGAAGAAGGTATAACGTGATTTATTTAGGAAAGAATCTAGTACAGCAAATGCTCTTTCAAAATTTATTTCGAGAATAGTAAACAATTTCATCTCAAAATAATACAGACTCACGTTTGTTGTCTATTTAGTTTTGATCTATCCCTTTCTTCATGGCATAAACAAAAGTTTACAGAAATATGAAGAGGCATTTTAGTTCAAACGTTAAAATACGTGTAAAGATCGAATGATACAAATTACGGCAATTACAACAAAGATCGAACATGAGAGGAAACAACATAGCACAACGCGGATTACGTGTAATGAAACACAATGAGTCAAGCGCTTCCGATAATTATACTTCTCTCACTGTTTTATTTGCGGAATGACTAACAGTACCATTAACTTCAGAGAAGACGTAAAGAAATTGACATGAAACAGTTAGTTAACAATATTATTTAATAATATTAGAAAGCTTATAATGTAAAATACATAATTTATTAAGTTTAAATACGAGATTTTTCAATTAAAATACAGTACATACATCAAAATTGACAGGCTGTCAACTCAACTTTAAAAAGTTGATGGCATAAAGGATCATTAATTCAGTTCAACTGTTTTACACTGTAGAGATAATCAAAGCAATTAATTAAGCATCAGTTTCGTCGAAGCATCATGTCCACGCACTGTTTATAATAAAATACGGCGGTCATGGACCTTGACATTAGAATATAAGCTCAACAAAAAAAAAACGAAAACTCTGATACACTCGTTATAATACTTATGTTAATCAGTAAATTCTACAATTAATCTGAACCATGTTATAGCGGCTTTATTTCCGGCTTGGACTTGTCAGAGACAGAGTTAAACTAATAGATCATTTTAAACTCATAGAACGCCATTCACCGGATTTACTCGGGTTAACTAGAGAAGCGCGAAAAATATTGTAGTAAACTTATAAAATTCATTGTTCTCCGTTATTATAAGCAAACAATTAGCGACGAAGCAAAGGTCCACTTGAGGCAGGGTAAACAAGCTGATAAGTTAACAATGGCACTAGATAAGCACCTCACGTGCTCACTGCACAAAACATCAATACTGCAGGTTTATATAGATCATTTTCTAACAGAATAGAGTACTCGCTCTTGTAATAAATAGGTATTTCAGAACCTTGGCCTCTGTTTATTTGGCACTTTAGTTATATTATTCAGCTAAAGAGTTACAAAATCTTTGGGATCTTTACATAGATAATTAATTTTATTTTTAACGTGTACATATTTGATTTTATTTTACTAGTACATAATAGTTGTAGTAGGTAATGCAAGTTCTAAAAGGGAAACCATAAGAAAGTCATTTTTCAAGACTAGTTTTAAGCAGCTCCTTAATTCCATTAAATTGTCTTTCTTTTAAACATATTATACAATGTGGAGAGGACAATGCGACAATAAATTAAACACCGTATAAGTCATCATGTCCCTACAGTATACAAATATTCATTACAAATAATCTAACAGTTTAGTATTGGACTATTTTTTGTTTTCAACATTTACAACATGCCGTATTTGTTTACTACGCCATCACTATCAGGTTAATGACCGCTTACAAATCACATGTTCTCAACTCGCCATGTCAAAAATCTTAGTCAAATTAGTCCAAATTCATTTTATACCTTATGCCCATTACGTAAGTCATAAAGCATATTACCAAAAATTAAAAAGTAGATAGTTCTACACACACAGTTAAACAGAAAATAAACAATGTGGGAAAGGGAGAAATGAAGGTTTGATTGTTTCTATTTCATGTTTGCGACAGTGTGTCAGTGTGTCAAGGTCTCGCCGTTATCCTGTGACGTCGCTCGGGTCACGGCTAATAATTTCGTTTGCGTTCGCGCCGCCTTTGAAGCGCCGCCTTTGAAAAGCGGCCGCTCTTTTGTTTTGTGTATGAATCGTGCGAAATGGGACGCTTATTTATTATTAGTATTAGACTTACGTTTGTTTTATTTTATCAGCAAATTGGACGGTTATTTAATTTAGTGATACGACACGTAATAAATTAAGTGTCTACTTAGTGACTTGGGAATTGTGTGAAAATAGACGCTTATTATTTGTGAGAAGTTGTTTTGTTTTTTTATTTACAATGCCTCATTACCGATATAAGAAGAGTACACGGACATGATTTTAATTTACGGAATTTATAAGGCGAGCGAACTATGGTCCGTATGAATGGGGAGCACATTAAAAATTTAGAAATTTGATTAATGGGATTGACTGAACTACTCGAGGTGAATGACGATCGTATTCAGTGTAGGTTTAGGTATCTCATTGTGTTTATTCGTCGGGCGATTGTAAAAGCGCGCCGCGCTGTTGCCGCTCTTCTTACCACAGGTTAGTGAACCCATATTTCCAAATGGTGTTACATTTTGTTTCGATTGATATTGTATTTAGTTTGTTAGAAATTTTTATTTTTTTTATTTTGTTGTTAGGATTCATTTCATAGTTTCAAATTTATACTAGGGACTGTTACTGTTTGTGTTTTCATTATTGTGATTTTATGTTCAAAACCCTTTTCATTTGATAAATTTTGGCTCTTGTTTGTAATTACGTAATATTGCCGCATAAAGTCTTATTTTTGTTACTGATTAAAGTAACTCCAGTTCTCGATGATAATAATATGACATATAACATTTTATACAGTTTTATGTATGCATTGAAGCAAGCCAACCTAATAAGAAAATGATTCTATAAAATTTATACTTGCGTCTTTTAGCCAGTTCCTTAAAAATAACAATATCGAAAATGCATATATATTTCGTATTTTCGTTGTAATGTTTGAATAATATCAAGTCATAATAAAGTCTTCAATACTCTTTTTAATTGGTGTGACACAGGTAAAATATGTTTAACCAGACAGTTTTCCAGTATTCTATTACAATACCTTATAAGTTGGAACTTAAAAATTTATCCAATTAACCAAATACAAAGGATAACAACACATGCGTAATTAAGATGCCAATGACGTCATCGACATACTAATATTAGACAAAGCAAGAAATGCATTTGCATAACTGGTTGGTCGGTATCATAAATATATGAGTCACGCATTTCACTCGTCGTAGATTCTCTAAGGAAATAGGCATAATTTACCACTAAATGAACTTCCGCAAATAGGGTATGATAACTTGTTACTGTCTCTTTTAGTAATACTATCAACCTTCTTAAATGAGTAATTTTGAATAATGTATTATTTATATAAAGTTTGAAGTATTTGGCATTAGTTGAAGTTCTTGTCTTGGGTTGGGTTTCAGAACCATAGAATCTAACCTCTTCTCTCTCTTACCAGACATTATTTAAAAATACTTATGCTGTGTGTTATGTGTTGTAATTGATAAAGGACTAATAAATTGCTCTTTGTCCCAGAAATCAAAACAATACCTTAGCTTAGAAAGACTACAAACATCCATCACTTACTAAGTAAACTAGAGTATATTTCCTGCCGTAACACTCAATACATACTTTTAATAGGAACCACAAACATTAACAGTCTAGTTGGTGCCTTATGATGACACTATATTTTAATAAAAAATATATGGATCAACTAATAATTTTACCTAATAATATACTAGCCAAAAACTTGAAATGTGGTACTATGAATTTCATGTTTATGAGTTAATAAAACCATTTCTCCTTTCTTGTTTTTTGAGTATAATTTCTTGCTATTATCACAAACTATAATGAAGACTATTTGACAGATGTAAAGACACAAAAATTTCCTCAATAATGTTATTATTTGTGATGCTAAAACACTTGTATGGTTCTGCCAGAATGCTTTTGAATTAATGCTTTGAATAGATAACTGTTAGGTATTTGCTACCCTTAAATTACATTTACTCATAATTTTCTTCAATCAGATAATGCTTTATATAATAAAATATATTACTGTATGTTTATTTGGACAATTAGTAATTAGTAGTAGTAGCCATGGAATATTTAATGTGACAAATTTAATGAAATCTGTTCCTATACATACAATTTCTAGAGATAAATAGTTACCTTCTTAATTCAGCTGATACTCTCCATCTCGAAAAAAATCTTGATAATTTTAACAAGCTTTGATCGAAAACGACAAACTTTACAATTTAACCACAATTAATATTAGTAAAAAGAATGTCTTTTTTTATTAATTTCATGGTCAAAAAGTATATATTCAAAAATTACCTTGGAATGCAATTGGAAGGAGTTCTGTCCACTTCCCAGGCTGCAAACAGCTTCATAGGAACAGGTTTCGATGAATTAGTCATCTTTTCAGATTTGTTCTTCTCGGTCATTTTATCAATAAAAGCACAATGGGCTACAACTTTCACAACACTCCACTTAAATGTCAGGAACTTGCATCGTTATTTTATCACTTATCGTTACAATGTATCCATGTTTAGTATAGCACTAAGGGTTACTAGTTCTTAATACATGATAATGTTTTAATATTTACATAACATTTATACAAGATTCCATAGTATGAGATTATAGCGAACGAAACTATACTGAACTCGTTAGAGAAGTTGTAATA
This sequence comes from Pontia daplidice, assembly GCA_963693355.1. NCBI lineage: Eukaryota > Metazoa > Arthropoda > Insecta > Lepidoptera > Pieridae > Pontia > Pontia daplidice. The sequence goes on along the minus strand of CAVNZL010000138.1, from coordinate 8,487,593 downwards.
CGTATACACTATACTGATTACTGTAAAAAATGAATTGTGATGAACGATCACCGACAACACTCGTCGGTCGCCTGCGGCCTGACGCCAAGCGTTCGATAGCGTAAGAATTGACAATTGCTATTTGACAGAGAACAGTGTACATCTTTTATGTTGCCAGCTTCATAAACGACAAATACCCGCCCTCAAAAGTATAAACCCCAAAACCCTCAACACTTACTTTTTTAAACTTCACAAAAATGGTAAAGAAATAAAACCATTTGGAACTTGGAAGATTATGTAAAAAAATAACAAATGATTTAAGATTAAATTAAAGGAATTAACACAAAGTATTTATTTTTGAAAAGTAATAAAGTAACTGTGTAACATAATTCTTTCTAATTTTTCATCGATATGATTGATATTATAATTTAAAAGTTAAAGTGACAAACAACTGTAGATATTTATTTATCTTTGTCAATTTTACAAAAGACAAATAAAGCTAATATATAATTGAAGAAAAGATACTGCGAAGACTAGACATGGGCGAAAAAAAAATCTTTACTTTATTTAAACCATCAATAATTGTATAAAAGATTTATTTATGTACTTTAAAATAATATATTATAATTAATTAATAACATTCTCCATTCATTAAAATTTAGTTATGGCATATCATAAACGTCAAGATGAAAAATATATTATCTGTGATGTTGAGGTTTGTGTTTTCCTTGCTTAGAAAAGTAGATTCACGATTTCACATTATTTATAAGATTATACTAATAGCTGTCAAACGAATGTCAAACATTAAGATATTTCATAACCTTAACTCCTCGAAAACTTAAAACGACTCTGGTGAAATTTTCGGGCAATAAGTAACATACACGAAACGCTTTACGCTACCACGCTTCCAATAAGATTCTCAAGTCCCAATTCCCACCATCACACACATCTCCACTGGATCATTGTCAAATATGTCAAGCACCATGTGGAAAAACAGCCCTTCAAATTTAATTTAAAACTTACAATTAAAATAACACTTCATTTCATATTATAAATATTTATAAAAAATTTAATTATAAAACACAAAACAAAAAAACATGTACCTAAAGTTATGTTTTTAAACTTACAAAGAATGCTAGATATCCAATACCAATAGTCTACTGCATGATATGATGATACTATATTTTTGTTGCAACTGAGAATACAATGATACACAAATATCAATTATACACAATATGACTAGATATTAACATTCAGTTTAAATTAAATTCGTACTTTTAAGATGTCATTATTAACGTATGCATACAATTACTAAATAAAGATACAAATACATGAAATGCTTGCCACCTGTTCCACTATACAATTAAAAATCTTGATTATTAATAAGTAAAAATGGAATGTCAAATTAAAATCTCAACTATTTGTTGGCTTCCTCATGTTATTATTTAGCAGCTTCTGGTGGACAGTCCGGCTGAGCAGAAGGGTGTGCAGCACGGAAAGCCGGATGGTTCTCCAACTCTCGGTCAATACGTAAGATAATTGGGAATGGACGAAGGTCTACATGAAATCTGAAAATACCAAATCATGAACATAAAAATATAATAGATATGAATCAAACTTTTGCATTTTGTAAGAAATAATGTGGTGGTTGGTCTTCCAGTCAAGTAGGATGTTTAAATTATAGAGGTAAAATATTTTTAGACTTTTAGGTAAAATATTTTTTAAATTGGTTTGGGTCTGACAAGTATCAATTTTTTTAAATAATCATGTTAAATTTTAGGAATATCAAATCTAATGCACCTTCTGGCATTAAACACTTGTGGTATAAGACAGCAATCAGCCAAGCTTATCTCATCTCCTACACAGTATTTTCCAGCTACAGATGATAAAATCTTTTCAACAGCTCTGAACCCACGGGTGATCCAGTGCTGTGCCCATTCCTTCTTTTTCTCTTCACCAACATGAATAAGAACTATGAGGTTCTGTAAAGGCTGAATTCCTGATGATATGACCTAAAATTAATCATAATATTATATAAATATAATTTTAATATTAATGCTATTAATAAAGTTAAAGATCTTCTTTCCTTAGAGATAAGATAAGATACATTGAATTAATAAACAGTTTTGAGTGGTTTGCTGGAATTCTATAGATTAATGGTATTACAAAGAAGAGGACAATTATTATATTTAAAGAAACATATGATTACCTCACAAATCTCTCTAACTTTTGCTCTCTTGTAGCAATCTTGGGGCATAAGGGGTCTCTGTGGTCTGGTTTCCTCCAAATAATGCATTATACTAAGAGATTCTATTAATGTATGCCCATCTGTAATAATTACAAAAAGATATCTTTATTAATTTAATATATATTAATATTTAAACTATAAAAATTTTAAAGCACTTAGGAAAAATGAAGCAAATTTAAGCTTATAACTTTACAGTTAAGATTCAGGTAAAGTCTAAACTGGATTCAGATTTCTTTCTTGCAAAAATACATAAATATAGTAAGATAGATTGTCATCAAAAAAGTCAAGTCTTACTATATTAACAAAATAATTGTTTCCACCAGTTTTGTTGAATTTGTTTATGGAAAATGAATGTATTTTGTAGCTGTGGTGCAATTGGACCATTATTTTTTACCAACAAACAAAATTACAAATATGAACTGTCTGGGCTATGTTATAAATGTGTATATGACAAGAAATTACATTTATTTATTAGTACCTATAACAAGAGATGGAACTTGTTCCATTGGATTCACCTCTCGATATTCATTACAGTGTTGTTCTCCACCTCCCTTTATCAAACTAACTGCTTTTATATCATATGGTATTTCTTTTAGATTCAAAGCAATTCGAACTCGCCAGGAGCATGAACTTCGCCAGTATGAATACAACACTGGCTGGAACATAAAAAAAATTAGAAGCATATCATAGTGTCTATCCTAGTACAATATCATTTTTAGTTCATTTTAAAAAAATATACCTTTTCACAAATTTGTCCTTCCATTTTAGCACTCACAAGAATATTGCGAGGGATATTATACAGTAAGTCTCAAATCAAATAAGCAAATTAAGAACTAGCTTTGTATTTCAAGGTTTACCAGTATTTAAATAAGATTATGTTTTTATTGGAATAAATAATTAAGCCGGTTTTAGTTATTTTAACATACCTTAGCCATGGTGGAAATAGTTTCGTATTTTGGATAGTAATTAATTTTGGCGGAGTTAAAATACCGTTTAAAAAGTATTCTTACATTCAAATTCAACTTCGCTATAAGTCCTGTATTTCTATTTAGTCAGTATCGTATTTGTTTAAGCTTATCAATGAAGTCTCACCAGAGCTACAGTTATGACTTATGAGTTAAATATATAATACTAACTGATTACAGAATCTTAATAATTTGTTTACTTTTTATAATTTAAATAATTATCATTGCGTTATTGACTTAGAAATTTTTTTTTTTTGGATTGGCCTAACCTTTAAGCCATTTTGTATCGCTCAAGTTTCTGTTTATAAGTACTTTTAGTGTACAAAGTTGAAAAAACATTTTTCAAGCGACGGCGGGCGGGAAACAGATCAAAATCATTGACTTCACTCAATTCGCTAACAAGTACCATCTGTATAAAAAGCTTTGGATGAAATATCATTGTATCAGTGGAAATTTTTTGAATATGCCAAGTCTTGAGTTGGAGCGTATTATGGCCAAACGCATGGAGTTTAGAGTAGGGATTTGTTTACAGGGTCTGTTGGGTTGAATTATACCACTTCCTTTATCTTCTGTCCTCCTTCTTTCTTCAATTTTCAATACTTTTATTAAAGAGTACCCAAATCAAGGAACACTATATTAAGCATAGTTCCCTCAGATGTCTGCCCTCATTTCCTCTATCCCTTGTGGGAAGGTACCCACATGAAAGAGATTTCAATACCCATGAGTAATATTGGTAAACCAAGTGTTTGAAAAAATAAAATATAGTTTTTATAATTACAATTTAAGTTATCCATACCTTGAAGTAACTTAAAGAACAAATATCAAATTTTCAAAACCCGATAAAGCATATGTTCAGAGTAAAAATTGAACAAGCATCATGCAAAACAAAGCACTGAGAGAAATCCATTTGTGGTCATAAAATGCGCACCGATATATCCAACTCCTTTACTGCCATAGTGTAAAAGAAATAATAGAAGTATTTTCTGCTATAAACTGAAGCATCTCTGAGTTATTGACACATTTTTTTTAGAATTTTAAAGAGTGGACTAGTCCTTGAAAGAAAGGAGTAAATGGCCAGACATTGCCTTCGTACTTTAGAATATTTTCCACTTCCAGGAAAATAGCAGACAAGTTTGGGGGAATTTAGTGCCATCCTGTGATTAAGGCTCAGAAACATTAATACGATGAGGTACAATTTTGTTAATTATTTGCATATTGTTAGAATTAAAAGTCTGAACAATACCTCTCAATGAGAAGTATCGTCTCAGAATCAAAGGCATATTTGTTCCACTTCCATGGCCCTTATGGGAGTAGAGCACATAGCACCGGATATTAGTCTCAATCTTTATTTCCACAATGTCATTTCCTGGTTTTTACTTTCAAAGTAAGCTATGAGCTGTAATCAAATGACTGCGTACTATAGATTTGAATAAATGGATAAAATTTTGGGGTCCGCTCCCCAGGAAACACCTGCAGACATCTTATTTTTTAAACCTTTCAAAGCATTATTTGTTTGTATTTAATATGATTAAAGTCATTGTATATACACCCAAAAATTTTTTTGATCAACTCTAATTTACCATATAAATAAATTGCTATTTTGTTCATCATTGCCAAAAATCATTACTGCTTTTGGATGCGTGATATTTAAATGAGAATATTTAGACAACTGACTTAAAGTAATTAATTATTATGCTATTTGGATACTTGTTCGAGCAGTATAGTACAATATCATCTGCAACTGAAGTATTTTACATTTACAGTATTTACATATTTACATACTCACAAATATACAATTAATAACAAAGGAGAAAGTGGACCTTGACGGCCTTAGAAATCTGGGCATGAAAAATATTCAATAAGACTTATTGATAGAAAACTGTATATCCATTTACATAGTTGGCCAGGAACACCTATGTTGGCTAAAATTTTAAAAGTATGCAGGAACAACATTATCAAAAGCTCCTTGAACATCTAAGAAGACGCAACATGTGGAATTTTTCTTTTTGAATGTTAGGCTGTAATCAGTGAGATGAAACTGTCAGCGAATAGCCCAGACGAAAGCCATACTGAACATTGGGAATATACCATTAGCCTAACAAACCAATCAAGACGAGCTTTAATCATATTTTCAAACAGTTTGCCAAGCATAGGATAAGAAATTGGACGAATGAGCTAGTATTCTGAATTTCTGGCTTGAGTATGGAATAACACATTTTTCCATGAGTCTGGATATTCTTGTCCCATAAGCATTGAATATTTAAAAACCACTTGAACTATTTATGTAATTTTTTAATCAAATAAAGGGTAATCATCTAAGCCAGGAGTAGTATTGCGTCTAGATCTCAAACTCATTGAAAATTCATCCAGTGTTATCTAAAATGTTTGACTTCGGTGTCTCAAAGTAATTCCAAATTATTATTTCTTCTAAAACTATCTGAACTTGTCTAATGGAGCAAAAATCATCTCTACAAATTATATTATCTTACACCTTTAAACATTTTATATTTTCCAAATTTGTTGTAGTCCTATTGAACGAATAACATACTGTCCAACTTCTTTCTTTTGTGAATGTCCGCTTCTTTGCGATTATTTTTAAATTTAATACCATAGGATCTGACTTAGTTTTAGAGATATAAGAAGCGACTACACTTTTCACAAATTTGATTCCACCATGGTGTTGGAGGTCTACTCCTAAAGCATTAGGTTTTGTTAATTTTGGGATACACATTGTTTGATATAAGCCGTTACGAATTTAGAGAGAGATGGAATTAATTTATCACATCCCCTGATGTTTGTTCGTAAATTTTCCCAGTTAGCTCTACTGTACAAGAACTTATCAACTTGTGTTAAATTGATATTTATCAACTCCTTGGCAATTTGGTAAAGGAATAATTCAGGTATGGACTGACAGTCACATAAAGGTTTAGATGCAAGCAAACTAACGTCGTAGCGGAAGGCTGACATCTGGTGAGTTTATTGTTGTAAGAACCATATTAAATAAGAGCTCGCAATATCGATCAATAAAATCCTGACCCCTACCTTTTGTTGATAACAGCCAAAAGGTGGTGTGCGTTAAAATCACCACTTACAAAAATGGGCTTAGGAAGGTCTCTAATAATATTACGCAGCCTGTTAAATCTAATACGGCGACTAGAGGGAGGACAATAAACACATAAAATACTTAAATTACCATTTTTTGTGCATACCGAGAGCAATGTTTGTATTTCTTCACAAAAAGTAGTACTTAAAACCCTGCTTTTCAAAAATGTTTTAATAAGTAGAGCATTGTAACGTTTTTTGAATTCTTGAAAATATTATCCAGGTATCTAAAGTATTTCCTTAAACAAGTTTCATTAAGTAAACAAATATCAATTTATTCTTTCAAAAATTTAATTAATAGAGGTTTTTTATTATTGGCACTTTGAATTTACTGGCAAATATCTCAATTGAGAAGAGTCCATAATTAAGTTAAATGTTTTATAAGAATTTTTTATATGGTGACTGATAAATCACCTTTATTACCCAGCTCAACCAAGCAACGTACCAGGGCCAGAGTACGTCATTGTTTGAGACAATTTGGGCTTTGATTCCGTAGTAGGAGGGACAACTTTATTGACAGCCGTAGGCAGATCATATTTACATTTCTATTTAAGGTTATTTACAACAGGTTTATTTACAATAGGTTTATTTACAACACGCACAGGGCTGGGGACGGTAGTGTGGGAATCTGGGAGTTACTGATTGAGTAAACTTGCAAATTATTTTTTTTCATTTTTATTTTATTGCATTAGAAATTGAAGATGAGAGCCATTGCAATTGCAACACTTAATATCGTTCGTTTTATCACAATCCTTATACAATTCTCCGAAAGATGGAACAAGTTGCTTGCCTTACAAACTTTTGCAGAGTGATTGAATTTAAAACATTGTTGTACTGGAGGTAATATTCAGACACCTTAATGAAAACAGATCAAATTGGACATCATCCGGTAAAATATTAGAAAGAAAGTGATGTACCGTTTGTGGTATCTGTACCAACTTTTTTGGAGAATCTGCGAATTGCAACTATCTCGTAATGGAAGATAATCTTATATTTTATTCGACAAATTATTGGGACATGACGTATTTTTTCAATTTGCTGCGATTAGTGCAGCCATTTTTCTCTAGAAAAGCCGTGTTAGTTATGAAGTAGGGTATTAATTGTTGAAAACTGTATTTAAGTTTAATCTTCGAACGTCACACCCTTTACCCCATGGAGAAAAGATATTAAGGTATATTGGACTTTTATTGCCCATTTCTTTAGATTCGCAAGCTCAACAAATACTTTGAACTCTGTGTTCGTGGAGTTTATGGTCTATACATATATACGCTACCGCCGCCGGTTAGGGTCTATATTGATATCAATCCGGTTGACCACTCCGGTGGCTAGCCTTCCGTCGAACACGTTGGTGGGCGGATCAGGCCCGCCCCCCGTTATCGTCCATTTTCACTAAACTCGCCGAATTCCGAAAAGTTTTTTTTTATTGCAATTTTAAGTTGTAAGCGAAGAAAAACGATTTTACAAAATTTTGTAACACCGCTGCTTTCAAATTCCCGCCAAAAACCCTGTTGCTTAGAAAGATATTTAATAACAGACTACTTGCAATATAGCTATAACTAACAGACCATAATTTATGATACATATTATATACTCTTTGAGTGCGCAAGCCACTTTTACGCAAACACTTATTTGGTTTGATTAAGATAAATAAATATAAAATAACATTTGAAATGTAATTAATATAATACTAAACTGTTTATTATCTTGTAAACTTTATCTAGTAAACCTGTAAATTGTAGCTATTTTCCAAAAACCTCAAACATTGTTTATTTGCATGTATCTACATGCAAATAGCATTGCTACCGGTCTGGACTCTGGAATCAAGGTATATGTTACGAATTATTATAAGCCAAACATAAATAACGTTAATATAAAATAACAAAATTTCTTATGTCAGTGGGAAAATATTTAAAAAATAATTTAATGCGTGTATCACTTGTTCTTGTAATTCTTCCGGTAGCTGTTCTATAATTTTTAACTTATGAACAGAGGCCATATTTGTTTACCATTTTTTAAGTATAAAAAAGGAACTATATGGTTAACAATCATAATATGTCAAGAGTATATAAACTATAACAGTACACTGTGTCACTAATTTGACATCTCTACAATATCTGTAGTTTTTGCTTTTGTACGTCTACATACTCTTTGGTGTACTTGATTTGTGATTTTGTGAGTACCGAGTACATGTTTTGAAGCAGGTCACGGTTTGAGCAAGAAATAATTTTGCTTTCAAAAGATGGGAAAAGATAAAAAGAAAGGCATTAAGGGCAATGTATTTAAAGTGGCTGGTGCTAAAAGTTTAAAAAAAACCAAAGCTAAAGCTGTGAATCTTGGATTAAAAAACGTACGCCTTAACCTTTATCATTTTTATTTTTAAGTTCCTTACATTTTATTTTCTAACCTTCTGCTTTTCAGATGAAGCAAAAAGTAGCTGACATCGATAAACAATTTCTAGACATTAAAACTAGTTCAAAAAAAAACAATGTTCAGAAGAAGCCAGAAATAAAAGGACCTGAAAAAAAAATAGAAAAAAGGGTCACTAAGGAAGAAGTAGCATCTACCACGGAAAAAGTGGTAAAAATGGATTTATAAAGTATAGGATTGAATTAAAACAATACTGTATCATATTATCAAGAGAATAGAAATATTTTTTTTAATTGTTTACAGCCTACAAAACACTAAATAATAAAATATACCACAGGTAATAACTTTATACATAATATTATAATAACTTTCAAGAATTTTATTCTAAGGTTTCGCCAGGTTTTCTATCTGTGATGAATATAATAAAGATCTCTTTATTTTTAACAAACTTCATTATCTGCAGTGGAAATCCATTCACCTGATATAAATTTAATACTTGGCCCCCTAATCAAGATGCAATAATATTATATTCAACAACAATACTATAGTGTATGTTGAAAGTGGAAAAGTAACTTTGTACGAATTGTTGATGATACAAAAATTAATTATATTTCAATCTCAATAATTTTTAACCTTTCTAAAAAAACTTAGATCATTTTTTAGAAAATAAAAATTATGCTAATAAAAAGAGCTTTTGCCTTTACGTATAACTTGATCCATCTGATTATCTTCAGGCTATTCAATAGTTTGTAAATCAAATTTCATTATTTTTGTAGGTCTCAAATTTAAAAGACAACCTGATCTTGCTGAAGTCCATGGTATACCTTTTAATAGATTTTACCTTTCTTTGCCGCACTAAAAGATATTTTTATTAATATGTCTTTTATTGTTAACATTAACAAAATACATATTATATTTAAAAATATAATTGTTAACAAAACATGTGTACCATAGTGGTAGCATAAGAAAATTATTTTTCACTCTCTATGAACTGTATAATTTTATTACACATATGAAAGTGATAGAATACATGTTTTACTATTATTTCATCCATGCAGTATGACATGAATAAAAAATAGTAGAGACTTAAATTAAGAAGAAAATGCACAACAATTTGTTAAACAATCATTAAATCTATTCTTCGTCCGTAACGTCTGGTTCAGCCTTTTCGTCTTCACTGACTTCAGCCACCTCCGTGTCTTCGGCCACGGGAGCTTCAGGTAATGTTTCAGGACTTAAAGGTTCTTCGACGATGGGCTGGCTCTCTTCCGCTGGGACGTCACTGTAATTCAAATTAAGGTTTAAGTTAAAGTTTACAAGTGTAGTCTAAAACTATTCGTTCGATTTTGTAAGCAAATAGCAATATCCAATATGAATAGGGCATTACCAGAAAATCTAAAGTTGTTGACTACGTGTTTAATTTTTTCATTCAACAACGTCAGAATTATAGACATATATAGGTAAAAGAGGTATTTCCGAACAATTACGACTTAGGGACCTTCAAAAAAAGAGCGTATAAACATCTTAGAGGCCGGCACCGCACTGGTGAGCCCTCTGACTTCGCGAGTGTCCATGGGCGGCGGTGTCGCTTAACATCAGGTGAGCCTCCTGCTCGTTTGCCCCCCCTGTTTTATAAAAAAAAAATACCCTGAATCCTCTATGACATCAGCAGCTGAGCCACTTCGTGATAATTCCTCTAACCGAGCCGCTGCTAATTCAGATTCTTGCCTGGCGATTTCAGCTAACTCAGCAGCCTGGAATTGACGTAATTTTGGAGATCTTATTAAATGCGTTTAGGTACAAAAGCTATTTTCGCAGTAATAAGTATGTAGGTATACGCAATCAATGTAGTCGGCTACTACTAAGGCAAATGACGTAAAGAGACGTAATATGCATTGTGATTGTACTTGCATTTACCTGTTTATTATTACCACGAAATACGATATGTTTTTAAAAATTATATACCTGACGCGCAAGTTCAGCCTCCTTCTCTTCTTGAGCTTGCTGCTCTAATTCCGCGAGTCTCGCAAGCTCTTCTTGCCTTATCTGTTCAGCTAGTTTCTCTTCTTCAGCTAATCTTGCCTCTTCTGCTAATCTTGCTTCTTCCGCTAATCTTGCTTCTTCCGCTAATCTTGCCTCTTCAGCTAATCTAGCCTCTTCTGCTAATCTAGCTTCTTCAGCTAGTCTAGCCTCTTCGGCTAAACGAGCTTCTTCTGCCAATCTAGCCTCTTCGGCTAAACGAGCTTCTTCTGCCAATCTAGCCTCTTCGGCTAAACGGGCTTCCTCTGCTAGCCTAGCTTCTTCAGCTTTTTTTGCCTCTTCTGCTGCCTTTTTAGCGGCTTCCTCTGCTTCTCTTGCTTCTTCTTCAGCCTTACGCTTCGCCTCTTCAGCTTTACGTGCTTCTTCTTCAGCTTTCTTTTTTTCAGCAGCTTCACGCTCAGCCTGCTTAAATTTAAATATATTGTTCAAACTAAATTTTGAATTTAAAATAAAATTTAATTTTGTGTTAAAGCACATTATGATATTCTTAGAAGCAGATTTCTTATAATAATACCTGAGCTTTTCTCTCCGCCTCGCGCTTAGCTTCTTCCTTAAGAGCTCTGTAAATAAATAATATCCTAAATATTTATTTTTCATCCAGTTTTTTACTTTCTTCCTATAATTAGCAGGTATCAAGAGTGAGTTCAGTAATCATTTTAAAAAGGTTACAAATTAATATGTATCTATTATAAACATTGTGGAAGGTAATAGTAACAATAATTCTTTTACAATTACAAATTTGATGAAAAGATTTTTATTAGACTAACTGACCTTTCTTCTGCAGCGCGAGCTTCCTCCTGTCGCTTTCTTTTTATCTCGGCAAGGTCAACCGCTGGTGTGAGAACTGGCTCTGCGGTGGTAGCGCGGAATCTTTCAGCACGTTCGGCTTTAGCGGCTTTCAACTCAAGCGCAGGGTCTTCCATAATTTGTGGCGCCTGGAACTTGCGGCTTGGCCTCCACGGTAGAAGTTTCACTGCATGGCAGCAAAAGGGATAGTAACGATGGCCATTGGCAAAACAAGTAAATGAAAGCCGTCTAAAGGCTTTTCATTTTACATCGATGGCCTATGTCAGGTTTAAAACCAAATTAACGAAATTGCCTGAAACATCAGCTGAAATGGTTGCATGATGTAGTCGTGTAGAACAGGGCCCAAAAGCTCATGGACATTCATTACTATCATTTTCGTAACAAAGTGATCTAAAGCGATTGCAAGCATGGCCGAGTCAAACTATGATGTGCTTGTGCATGAAATGGGTTCAATAATTAATTTATTAATTTAAATTATGCGATAAATTGCTAAAAATATATTTACATATTCATTGAACAATTGGCATGACGATACTGTGCTTATTTAATTAAAAATTACCTGTACAAATCAAAATAAAAAATATGAAGTATAAATGCGAACATGCAGATGCAATTAGTTGAGGAAGCAAAGCATTAAGAAGCTCGGGAAGTCTGTCTACCATGCACACTAATTGAAACAACTAAAGTAATGCATTATATTTTATTATGGTTTCGGTAATCAGTTATGTTAATTGGAATAGATACGTATTCGAACATTCACGTTACCTTAGGACAAGTTGACAGATTAAAGTTTCAATATAAAAATATTATACTCAAAAAATTATATAAATTGATTATAGAATCTCTGAAAATATACGATTTCTCTGTTAATCGAAATATGTTATACCGAGATCAAAGAGCGCGTTAAGGGCACGACGCGGGGGCAAGAAAACGAGTAACTTGCGCCCGCGCCGCGCTTCGCCATGGCAGGCGGAAGAGCCGTCCGATCTACGCACACTGCGCCGCCGACGTTTGTTCCGGCGCGTCTTTCGCTGTAAGAGACACTCAGTGTTATACACAAGATTTAATTTCTATTTTAAAGCAGCTTATTTACACCGACCTCGGTGGATCGCAGATTCAGCTTTAGCTAAAGATTTAGATATTTAAACGCAAAAGAGATAACCTCGTAACATATTACTAAGATGAAAAAGAAAACACTTATCTACTCTAAGTTATGTTACACGTGTCTTGAAGGTGCGACGTAATGATTTAGGTACATAATGAAGCTACAACTATAATGTTTTTCTTTACAAAATACCCTTACAAAAGAAAGACTAAGACTTCTAAAACTCAGAAGAACTTGAAAAAAAGTATTTATATATTTACAAAACGTATACTTTTTCGAAAATGTTGTTATAAATTAGAATCAAATAGTCTTTATCGGTAGTGAATACATTGACTGTTGTGTGATAATATATTAAAAGCTACGAGATTGCTCTGGCGTTTTTTAAAATTATTTAAAAGATTATGCAGAGGAAAAGCGAGCGCTAGTAATGCGATTTCTGCAAGATACCTGTAGCATTCTCGACGGCTAAACCGGCAGCCGCGAGTCTGTTCTTCGCGTAAAAAGAAAGAAGATTGACGTCGTCTCTGATGCTTAGTTCCTTGTAGAGAGGTCTGCGATTGGAGAAGGCCTTATTGCCGGAGTAGTGGACGCACGCGAGGTTGCCGCGTCCTGGCGAGCACACCTCTGTTACCACAGGTACACACTAGGAGTTGCGGTTAGTCAGACCCGAATAAGGCCCATTTAATTCAAGAGTAAATGTATCAACAGGGATAATACTGACAGTAGGTACATCAAACCATACACAACAATTAATATGGAAGGACATTTTAATATATTCAGCTAAGTCAACCTTACCTGTAAACTTCTTTGCGGGCTCGTTGTAATAAGAGATGTTGTGTATATTGTCAGCGACGTTTCTGAGTGGCAAAAGTAATTTGGCGACATAGGCGTCATTGCTGAATCTGTATGGTACTGGTTCGCCGTAAGAATACCTAAAAAATTTTAGACATTCCTAAAACTAACCTAATGTCATAAGTACCTATAACTTAAAATATATCTAATAAGAGATACCTATTATATTTTTTACAACGTCTTTTCTAACCGCAATGTCTGTATTAATGTTTTCATTTAGTGTTTGTCCTGGTAAAATTACAGTGAATAATCGAACGAGCGGAATTTTCATCTAATAAAAATAAAGCATAAAAACATAATAAGAACGTTCGCCGGTAAACATTGGCTGGCATTTAACTGATCTATAATTACATTGGAGCGTGTGAGTAGTACGAACACGTCACGCTGATACATTTGGCTGTGAAATCTACACCCACTCTGGAAACGCTCACATTAACTTATATAGTATTATGCGAAAAGTTGTTTCTTTCGACACAGTTCTTTGTTTACAATGCATCGATGCATTGCCAAAACATCGTCGATGAATATCAATGTCAGTGTCGACGCATCTGATAGTTGCATCAATGAACGGGTTATTTTAGTCCTGTTACATCAGTATATGCCAAGAAAAACTTGACCTGTCACTGGTTTGCATCATGATATATTTTTACCATCCTTGCCTACGGTACTGTTTACTTGAATGAAGTGTTGATTATGATATAGAGCCATAATTTCAGTGAAAGCCGGTCATTGAAATTCTGAGTCTACATGGGTGATAAAAAGTACAAAGAAAGAAAACCTACGAGTACACAGTATCCAATGGAGACATGAATTTGGCCCGAGGAACGACAGAGCGTGCACGGTGTAAAAGAGAAGCAGTGTCTGCTCTAATACGACGAGTCTCGTCTTCAAATGCCTGCATCACATAAAAAACAATATGTATTTTGTAATTTAGATTAAAGCTTCATTAGATTTTAGTGCTATGTCGAAGCTGTTCCTATAAGTATATACTTTGAAAAGTAAGATGTAAAATCTAAATTTCATGGAACTAGAACATTACAGATGTATAAAACAAACGATTATGAATAAAACTGAAAATGCGTTAGAAGAGTAGTTCAATTAAAATATGCTAGTAACAGTAATATATCATTTATACCACTTTTGATGTAATCTGGGTAACAAGTTTTTAAATTATTTTATCACATAGTTTAGCATTATTTTCATACAACCTTGGCCCTTTTCTAAGGCTTTGGCAACTTTTCAGAATGATTGAAGTTATTACTAATGTGGGCTAAATTGGACAGTCAAGGGTGAATTTCATAATTTCGAAGACTCGTGTTATTCAAAGGGGAAATAGCAAAACGCATTAATTCTATTATTTGAAGTCCCTTGAGACCTCACTCAGCAATTCAATCGAGCTTGGAGAAGGTGTCTGATTATCAGGCTATCAGCCCTTATTGTCTGTCAACACGAAACAGTTATTGTTTTGCACGGAATCAAACCTGGAATTCTTGCTTATATGAAAATTACCTTAGTAGATTCTGAGCGATAGAAATCGTCAACTGCAGACACAGCGAGTGCAGGGCGGCGGCGGTAAGCTATGCGGTCCAGCTCCCGTAAAATTACTGAAGGGCGGACACGAACGCGCACAATATGATGGGGTGCCTCAGGGTACGTGACGAGTCGAGTGACGGTGCGTGATGTTGGGCGATAGATAAGCTCTGCCTGGAATTCGCAATATGTTGCCTTGTAACATAGAGTATACGCAATGTATGGGCAAGCGTTGAAGGCGTTAGTTTGACCTCCAATAATTTTGTACATTGCTAAAAAACACAAGTATTCTATACACAACAGTTTTCAATTTTTATAAGCAATTATTTGATCTTAAATAATATTTACATGAAAACGTTTATAAAGACCTTGAAATAAAATTGTCATGCTTTGTTATACATAAGAAAACGCAAATTAGAGTCGTTAGTGAGAAGCAATAGTAATTATTAATGAAATTACACATCTACTGATGAGTTTAAGTTGTTATATTGAATAAATCAGTTGACAAAGATCTTCTAAAGATTACGTCATCCAAAAAAGTATTGTGTATACAATACTACAATTGTATATTGATGGTAACTCATATTATTCATACAAAAGAACTCATATAAACATAGCGGTATATTTCCAGCCAGTTATAAAAATATCGGGTACAAAACTAAATCAGCTAATCAAAATAATGGTCTATCCATCTCGTATCGACACTACTGATGGCTTACAGGTGATTAAGAAGCGTAACCTTTCAGTTTTATCCCCTATCATATTTCCCTATCCCTTAAAATTAAATATCAAATGCAGATGGCATTCGCTATTTAATTTTAAGCCACACACATTCATCGTTTTATTTTTATATCATCCGTACATAACATCGGTGAATCATAATGTCATCCAGATAAATACATAATAAAATGAAAATTTCCATCTATAAATATCTTTCCAACGTCGTAGGTGAAGATATAAGATCAATATAAGTGTTGTGGAAATATACGCATTTACTCTATAATTCTTGTTGTCAACATGACTACATAAACGCGTTGTTCTTTCAACTATAAACACATTTAAAAATCGATCAAGACATCATTTAAAAATCAGTCAATCGATTTAATGTAGGTTGCATATTTGTTTGACATTATTTTGGCGTATTTTTACCCTTAACGTGGCATAGAAACGTAAATTGACCTCAGAAAAAGGAACGATTTTTACAAACGCTCCGCTTGAAAGTAGCGTGATGGATACCTCTGATTAGAAATTGTAAATATTAAATAATACATTGCCGTAATCGCGTTTTTATTTTGTTAAATGAGAAATCTAACAAACTTTAACAATTGAATAAAACAAACAAAACTTAAATAACATCTGTATAAAACTAAATTGTTTGGTTTTCGTAATACGCAGCCGTTTTCACTTGGCCTTTGGGAAAATGCCAAGTTTTGGTGTAATCACAAACGCGTTTTCTATATGTACGTATATTGGGTTCACATTTCGGAATTTACATCTTTGAATACTTATCTAATTTATAACATAATTATTTTAAGCGGCATCAATTTATTAACGCATTTGGTAGGTAGGTATTTTGATTACTGAACACTGATTTGGAAAGTAAAGTAAAGTACTATTTTATTTTCAGGTCATACTTACTTTATATTCGTGGTAAGTGGTAACTACAACAATTAGGTGTTAAATTCATTTTTCATACGCGTGCATCCCATTTGATGGAATTCGAAGGTTTTTATACTATGCATTAACTGTTATCCGAGCAATATAGGTCAACAAAAATGAGAGGTATAGTTACGATATTCATACAAATACTTAAGATTTAATGCGAAATTAATTACCTACTAACCAAGGTATTTTAGGGGCTAGGTACGTCGTGTGACAGTTCTCTAAATCCTACCGAAGCTGGACTACTTCGTACTTGTTGGTTGGTATACCGTTTTGTAAAAAGAACCTTAATTCCCTCAATTTTTATCCAGACTCAAATAATAAGGTACTAACTTTGAGTTTTCTCATAATAATGATTTTGCACGGGCCTTAAGCTGTGCTAAGCTAAGCTACAAATGGAAATGAGGTGCTTCGATTAAGTGCAATAAAACTATTTAAGCTTAAGAAATTTTCTTAATATCTATTTGCTGATGGTATGTTTCATGAAGATTCGGCAGCCAAATAACAAAATGCGAGTGATCGAATACGCATATTTACAGCTGCAACTATTAAACTCACCTGAGATAACTTTGGAATATATGTGACGAAAGGTATATTGTAAGCCGGTAGAAGGGAAGAGAGGTAGTACGTCGATGTCAGCGGCTGCGCCAATATAAACATAAATAGGAAACTTGATAACTTATAACCTAATTCATTATTATGTTCAGTGTCGCTATCGTGGATTTATAATGATATATCTGTATTACGACCAACCAATTGAGAAGTATGTATTCATAATGCTTTGGTTCTGTTCTTAATTTCTTACCTAAGACGCAGGCCAACAACGGTCAAATCCAAAAACAAAAGATGTAAACTGTTAGTGTGATGTCGAGCTCATTATCGACACTAAGGTGTGAGTTTATAGAAATATAAGTTCTTATAATGATAAAAAACAAGAGATATAAAACACAAGCTTTTATTAAAAATTCAGTCTAAATTATAAAATTATAAATAAACAGTTTTTAAACACCAAAAAGCTTAATAGAGATACACTTCCACTTATAAAACGGAAAGTAGAGCGATCACATTGCGTTAGCGAATACTGATTAAGTCGGGAGGGCTGTTAGGGGTGAGAGGATCGAGGAATTAGGAGGTCGGGAGCCGGGTCTCTAGACGCGGTAATGGTAGTGCCGGTAGCTGGTGCCGTAGGGCAGACGGCCGCTGGTCGTAGACGAGTAGGAGTAGCCGCCGGGTCCGCCCATGCTGCTGGAGCGCTCGGTCGTGCTCGAGTAGCCGCCGGGCCCAGAGCCGCTACGTCTCTCCACCGTGGTGCTGTAGGAGCTGCGTTGCGGCAGTCCGCTGCCCGTCGACCGCTCAGCCGTGCTCGAGTATGAATATGAGTACTGTTCCTCGGCGCGTCGACCTGTCGAGAGCGGGTCGCGGTCCACCACCACGTAGTGCCGCGGCGTCTGCAACAACCGCGCCCTTAGACCTCACCCCACTCACCGCCGCTCGCCCGAGCACCTACCCGACCCCCTAGTGAAAAGCGAAAGCGACACAAAACGACCGCGACGGGCTCAGTATGTGGCGTAGTTGCTGTAAAAGACGTGGCGATGCGGCGTGTGCTGCGGCCGACCGTGCGCCTGCGCCAGCAACACGTCCATGTGGTCGCGCGGCGTGCCCAGCGGGTCGGCCTCGAATGCGCGCTCTCGCTGTCCCACAGCGGCGAGCACGCGCGAACGCGTCTGATCGCGAGGTGACACGTAGGGCGCGAGAGGCGCAAGCTTCGACTCGGGCTTGGGCAGTATATTCTGCCGCACGGTTGGGTCGAGCACAGAGACGCGCGAGCCAGGCCTCGCCTTGCGACCGAACGCGGTGACAGGGTCCGGGACGAGACTCGGCCGCGGGACGAACGGCACCTTCTCCCAGTCGCCCGCCCGCTGCAAGCGTATAATTCCCCGTTATTCGGGCGGGCGTCTCCAGCCGCGCTATATTTGGCTCGCCCGGTAGCTCCGCTTTCTTACTCCATTCCTTGATTTGACCGATATGCGGATCGCTACCGCGACATCCTGTCGAAATCTATACTACTCCAAAGTTGACCCGGTCCAATGACTACTTAAATAGCAATCAGTTTACAAGCTATCGAAATCTAATGCAAAACTACTAAAATCTATACGAATTATATACGCGAGTTTGGAGGAAACGAGGGTCGATTTGGTGCGAGGGCGTCCGGCTCCCAGGAAGAGAATGGAGCGAGGTTCACGCTCAGAGGTGTTAGAAGGCATGGCACTCACCGTCACGCTGTAATTGGACCGGTAAGGCCGGCGGGTCGTGTAGAAGTCACTTTCGTAAACCATGGTTGCTGTTCAGGATCGTTCGACTGTATCTCGCGGCGTTAAATCGTCGACTGGCGCGCAGATCGCTCCTCCCATACCCGCTTCCGCGCCGATCATATTTTTAGATCACTGTCATTGCAATTTTCACGTCATTCCCCCGCAGCAGATATGAATTTTCAAAACAATCCAGTGTGATGTCACAAGTGGGTTAAGGATAATATATGATTAAGAATGCGACAGATCATGGGCGTGTTCAAATTGCTTTGAATAAAACAAACGACTCACCTCAAATATTTTGGCTGAAAATAACTCTTACTTCTTAGGTACAAATATAATTTACTCCTCAAACATGTCTATAGTGTATATAAAACTGAGACTGAAGTCTGAATGCCAAGATTGAGCGATTTGAATAATTATTTATATCAAAATGATATAATAATTAATACTTTACCACACACTAAGCCTTTAATAATAAATAAGAAAACAAAAAAATGTCATCACATCTTTTCATGATTTACTTTTCAGTCCAGGCTCTATTCCCCGGTAGAATGCTAAAGCGACCTCAACGACCTGTGCAATGCGACACCAATACGGTATTAGAAGTAGTAGTGAGTATTATTGCATACCTCAACTCAATAAGTTGAGGTAGTTCTTTTGCAAGGTATCGATAAACTTTTCTACTATATCAGATATTAATAAAAACAAACTTGAATGATGCTCTGAACTGTTTAATTTGTGAAAAGACATTTTAAATTTGTTACACATGTTTTGTACATGTTAAAAAAATTAATCGATAAAGTATTATTAGTTATGGCTTTGATAAGCACTTAATATTTCTCGTTCATTTTCTTTACCATGAGTGCGAAATCAACGCAGACGAAGTCGCGGGCACCAGCGAGTTTGATCAATATGCAATCCAGATTGATCAGATCCAGAATCCAGATTCTGGATGATCTATTCCGCTTTTTACATCCCCCTGAATTGGATTTTAGCCTATTTCCTAATTTTTTATAGGAATAAATTCTTATAAATTCGACCTCAACAGTCGAACAGGCAGTTTATTACAAGTATTGATTTACATTGTGTGTATTAATTATATGATCCAAAACAGTGTAATTTGGACCGCTCTTTTGTTAATTAAGTTTAGGTTAACTGAATATGTGAAATCTTACTTTTCATGAGTTACACAGTACATCCCCCTAACTCAGGGATCATATATCAATAGTAAGGAACGGTATACCGATGGGGTTAAATTGTGATCAAATCAAAAAGTGATTAATCAACTTAAAACTATTTATTTCTCTTTTTACAAAAGGTATCAGGAATTTACAATAATTTTTCATTTAATCACTTTCTATAGCAATATAAATCACAGGTTTTAATGCCATTCAAATAGAGCATACATATATACCTTGTAAATCAAACATCGGATCCAGACCCACTGCTTTATTGACTCACCAGTGTTTCATACATAAATCATAACAATTATTGAGACAAACAAAACAATATGCCGAACTTAAATACGTCAAACGGTCTGGCGATTCCGTAGTGTTCCGGACTCAGTCTGCCTTCGGGGCTTCCAATAAATATCAAATATGTACACGAGCCCACTCGCGACACAACCTCCCTTATATATAACTTTTTTTTTTAAATTTATAATTTATTTCGTTATGTCCTATCTATGTTTGTGGGCGCCGAGAGAAACAAAAACATTCAATGGCGCTGTTCTCAATTACTCAACTCTGCCCAAAAACAATCGACTCTTCTCTATGGTTCGCGCACTTCCACCCGCGGTCAGGTCATCCGGATGTCAGAACGCAGAAACATTACACTGGACAAATCCTAGCTGGATATACAGATTCACTGTAAAGTAACTTGTAGTATAGAAAAAACATCGAAAGGCTAATTAACTTATTGAGCTGTGTCACATTATATAATAAAAACGGGGTTAATAGCTCACATTTTAACAGATATTAGCCTAACGACAAGCCTAAATTTGAACTGCGATTGGCTAAGATTGTCGATTGGAATGTTTAGAAAATCAACACAGAGAGAATACTGAAAACAGGAAACAAATAGGAGCATTGATAATCTGGAGAGATCCCTATATATTCAGTGAAATTAGGTAACAAAATATATTAAACATTTTGAAGGTCTAAAAATTTGCTTATTTAGTTAGTAAAACAGTAAAGAGTACTGAACAGTATTTAGTCTGTGTTGGAGCTCACCTTTTTTGTGGACCATAGAAGTAAATGAAACTAGGTGAGTTTTAGTACCGTTACTATAGCACCGCTTAAAAAATCCTAGGTTTTATTGGCTGCTACACTTACAAGTGTAAACTTTAAACTCGATTTTTAAACATATCTGACAAAACAAACCAAAATAAAATTTATAGAATGTGTATATTATAAAAAGATAAACTGTTTGGTATGTGCCCCAATTGCAGAAAAAAGTAAAGGGAATTCAAGTAAGAAAAACTAGTATTACTTAAAGTCTCATTATACAGTCGCCATTTTACTTATGCTTTAATTGCTTTGAAGGCAAATAAGAAATGGACAGAAATTATTGCTTACAAAAGACATCCATTGAGATGCTTTGTCAAAAGTGTAAAATAAACCTTAAATAGAATAGCTTTAAGGTTAATAATAAGTTTAATGCTTTTTTGTGTATAGCAGATATATAACTAGACATGCATTGTCACAATTTGCATCATTTTAATCAAAGTATTAATCTGTTTCTTTCATATCAGCGTAAGTACAATTTGAAAGAAGGAGACCAAGTACTTTAGTTAGAAGAGTGCAATTATCCTTATTATTTTCTGGTGAATGTCCATTAAAATTTTAACCAAGAATTGACTCCAAGTTATGTGAACATTACAGTTCTTGCAATGTATCTCACGTCAGAGTAAAAACATTTTTGGAAACCTAACTGAACATGTTTAAAATGTATCGAAATACGTTCCTGGCGCAGATCGACATCCCATCCCTTTTGAAGACGTTTATAAGAATAAACTCTTAAGTCAATATAAAAAGGCCCGTAACGATTGACTGCTGTAAAAATCGGTGAAGACCTCTACTAGATAACCAGTTTCGGGAACTGTCAAACACTTCTCAAAATTGGCAATGAATCAGTCTGACCATGAACCCGGGTCGGGTATGCCAAACGAGGAAGTCACGGGCGGGTCTTGTCACCCATCAAGTTACACAAGTGATTTCCCGTATGAGTATACCGCAGGAAGGATTAAGGGATGTCGTCAACTCGGGACGTGCGCGCGTAGGCGGGTGTGTGTGCGCTCGGTATTGTCCAGTGTAAGATATATGTGTGCGTGTGGGGGCTACTGGGAGGGGTACTGCGCCGAAGGCATGGCCGACGCGTACATTACGGGCTGGGCCGATCCGCTCCACGACCCACCGCCTGCGCCTGCGCCGCCTGGCATACTCATACGGTACCCGGCTGGAATAACACAAACTCATTATTTATAACATTCAACATCATAATAAAGGAATTCAATTTCCTTACTAACATATATACAATGAAATCATATATGTTATGTATGAAACAATAATAGTATAGAAATATGTGTTGCATATATCTATAGTAGTTACTAATTCACAATTTTATAACTATAGCGGAAGGTATTTTTCTATTTATCTCCATAAAATAATATTAGCATTTTTTAAATTTTATAGTTTTTATATAAATATAATCTTACCGGCTGCTGCTGCTTGTGGGTTATTGTATGCGGCATATTGCTGATAATAGCCAGGGGCCATATAGCCTTGTATTGCAGGATAACCCTGTAACATAGTATTTGACATGGAGTTTTTTATCACTTCATATAGGTGAAAATACATTTTATTAAAATGAGAAGTTCCATGTTATTCTTATCTTACAGGTAAGTTCAGTAAAAAAACTCTAAAAACATTTTTTATATTTAGTAAGACATAATACCAATATAGCATTGGTTTCATTTGACAAGACATCACAAGGCTTCATGATTCAGATATAATAAGCACAACACATGTGATTTTTTTATTATGTGATGTAAATGTAAATTAATATTGTGATTTGGAAAAACAAACAATTATATCAAACATTTTCAAAATATGATAAAAATTTAATATCTTGAACTGTTTACATTGGTTATTGATTATACTCATTTACTGAAAAGTCATAACTATTGTTATATCTTTTTTCAGTGGAACTACTCTTATAAAAAAGGACATAAAAATATGTACTATATATTGTGTTTGTCACTATTTCTGCAGTGATACACACCATGTTAAATTTCATTAATATCACATAAATGAATCATATATATATATATAGTAAACAATTCATTATTAGTTCCATTCTAAGGCGGCAAAGGATAATTTCTTACATGGATGTTAGGCAGTTAAATAATTGAGTGTGTTAGTTATCCTAACAACACAATGTAACTATGAGTGGACATCTCAAGTAATTATTACTTATGAAAGTTAAGAAAAAATAACTTGTTAAGTCATTATGTAATAATTAATTACATTCAAACTATGTACTTATACCTTTACAAATTAAATCATTATTTTTATCAAGGTTTGGAGATGAATCATAAATATGTGTTAGTTCAGCAATTACCAGAGGCATACCAAATTCCACAAAATTTTGCCAATTCACATATACAAGCATTCACCTTTATATTTTTATATTAATATGCCCTACATGTATTTATAACAAGACAATGTTATTTATTTATGTACGGTACACACACCATGGTTACATTGTAGTTGACTATTTTATCATATCATTTAATTGAGGAGTTATAAAAACTCCACTTTGCTCCAGAGATGTGTATTGTAATGAAATAAATTTTTTTACAAAAAGTTATCATATTTGAAAAAGCTAACTGCTTAGATTAATGGAAATAGTCAATATCCATAACAATTTCAATGCATAAAAGTAGGTGATCTATTTATATTCAATGAGTACTCAATAGAGAGTAAACAGCAAAGCACATAATTTTAACAATTTATTTACCTGAGCATACCAATACCCCATGCCTTGTTGATAGCCATATGGGTATTGTGTTTGTGCTCCCATTGCAGGTGGTGCAGTTGGTGGGTTGCTTGTACTCTGAAACACACAATGATAGCATCAAAACAACCCTCAAAAAACAAATACTTATCTAATTCAGTCAACATACTTGACTTTCATTTCCTCCATTTTCTTTCCCCCAGAAGCATTTTACTGTATGCCCACTAATTTCTGTGTTATGTACTGCTTCAATAGCATGAGCCGCAGCTTCCTTAGTTGTAAATCTAATAAACGCATACCCTTTATCCCTGAACACTCTTATGTCTTGTATTGGACCAAATTGTAAAAATGTGTTTTGCATTAAATCCTCAGTAATTATGTTACTTGTAAAACCTCCACAGTACACTGTGGTGTTAGTTGGTGAGCTTTGGTTGTACACCTCGTCAAAAGTAGGTTGTTTTGCTCTCTTGCTAGTTGGAGCTCCTTCATTAGCACCTTTTGCTGGAGGCTTGCGCGTCGACCAATTTGTACGTATAGAACGCGATCCCAACCACTGCCCATTCATTGCTTGGATCGCAGCTTCAGCATCTGCCTTTTTCACAAATGATACGAATGCATAACCTTTAGATTTGAGTGTTTGCGGGTCGCGCACTATTCGACAATTCGAAATCTCACCAAATGGTGCGAATGCATCTCGAAGAATATGTGTTTCTATCTCTGGTGAGAGGTCACCCACAAATATGTGATGGTGATTGCTCGTATCTGTCTTGGGTTGATTACCCGGACTCGTAGCCCAGTTAACCTTCATTTCCTTCTCAAGAAACACTCGCTTATTCATGGCGGCCAGGGCCGTAGCCGCAGCCGAATGATTCGTAAACTCAAGGAAAGCATAGGGATCGTTACCTGGCTCACGAATTATTTTGCAACCCTTTACCTCGCCTATTTGTCCAAATAACGCGCATAAGAATTCCTCTGTCACACTTGCGTCTAAATTACCGACGTAGAGAGTTTTCGGGTGGCTTTCGTCGCCCATATTAGCTTATCGTAATCTAGCAGATATTTTACTACGACTATTAACACTAATATTGAAATATATGCTACACAACGTGTTATTTCATCACATAAAATGCTTGATGACGGATAACGAAAGAAAAATGTCGCAAATAGTGCCTAGAACTTCTCGAAAGACGTTGCTGTTGACTCGTGAATTGTGAAACGTTCACTTTCGGAAACAAACGCATCTATAGTCGAATTTCCGGTTAGATGTTTTCAAAATCTTGGAGGGAAAGGAGTAATTTATTGAGTAAAAAATCTAAACTGCTATTTTTATATTGTCATATCATAATTTTTAAGTAAACAGGGTCAGCATTGAGTTTTTGGTGAATTTATTTATATCATTCGAAAATAATATTGTTTTATTACTACGTAGGTTAACAAGAAACCACAGACAATGTTAATTTTCAGACCGGAAGTGTGTGTCTCAATGACCACATACCATAAAGACCATACCTTATAAACAAGATAACCAATAATTATAAACAAGTGGAGCTCGGGGCTGATACAAAGCTTTATAACGTGTCGTAAAATAAATTGTTTTAAAAACGCGACGAAATTTTAGTTTGGTTCAAAATAATGAAGAATTCGGATCGATGTTGACAGTTGACATATTGACCAATGCCTATTGGCGTACGGATTTGTGTACTCGCAAGCAGGCACAACCAATAGCATACTACTTCATAGTAAAAACTAAAAATATTATTTGAATAAATTGAGACGGCCGGTCTGCACATAGGTTGGTATAAACCAACCTAACCTAGATAATATTTAACCAATGGCACGCCATCAATGCAACCAAAAAATAATTATTATTTTTCGAATATGTGTTTAGTTTTGTTTACAATACAAGTGATATAGTTTTAGAAATTGGGTGAAATTTAAATATATTTTTTAATTATTTGTTATATTCAATATGTTTTTAAATATTCTCGTTTTCAAATTGGTGTTGCTGCATTTTTTTTAATATTTAAATATCTTTTTTTTCCTGTTCAAAACTTCATATAAAACTTTTCATTTTTTATTGGTGTAATTTTTCTTTACCAGTTACTATGATACCCTTTGCTCTCATCTAAAAATTAATTAATAAAATCAAATAATTATTTTATGGAAGTATTTTTTTATAATACAGGGGGCAAACGAGCAGGAGGCTCGTCTGATCGCAAGCGATATCGCTGCCCATGGACACTTGCAGTGCCAGAGGCTTCGCAAATCACAAGTGCGTTGCCGGCGTTTAAGATGCCTATACGCTCTTTTCTTGAAGGTCCCTAAGTCGTATTTGTTCGGAAATACCTTTTTGACAGCTGGTTCCACAAAGCGGTACAGAATGTGCCTCAGAAAGCGATTGGTTGTCAAATTCATAAAGATCAAAATAATTTTAACGTTCTATCCAACACTACACTACGTTGTCGATGATTTATATAAAAAGGCGATTTAGGCGGGAAAACCGGAAAATGATTGATAGTGTTAATTAGAATTCCCCATTAATGTAGTTTTTTACCAGTTTAGGAACTTATGTTATGTGCTGCTGAACCATCTCCGATACTCGCACTCCTATATCGTAAAAATTCTTTATGTACTTAAATGAAGTGAGGAAATGAGCGACAGTCAACTTATGAATTTCTCTGTAATCATTCTACAGGCGACTTAATGATGCCAGTTTAACTTCAATAAAACCCTGCCTTGGTTACATTTGTGATTTGATATGTATGTGCCATTTAAAAAAATTAATTTTAGGGTGGTCTTAAACAATTTCCGACAATCTCTAGTACCTCCACATTACCCTGTTTACCGATCCTAACTATAGAGATTTTACTCATTCTTAGGCCCAAGTAACAGACAAAAAATTTGCAACTTCTACTTTACTGCTGACACCTGAAGGCTGGTGCTGCCAAGTGTCATCTGAGTGTTTTGTAGCTGGCTAAGTGTTTTAAATGGTTTGAATTCTGAATCTTATCTTTGTAAGTTTTGACTATGGCTCTTTAGTTGCTCACAACACAGTATTATATATAGTCAATGCAGCATATATATTCTATATACAGAACTGCATAATCTGGTACTCCAACGTCTTCTGCTTCATCTAGAAGTACACATGAGTTTCACTCTTTTTATGACAACCCTAAGTGCACAATTTGGATAGTTCTTCCTCATTAAAATAAAGGAAAATGTGGACCTTATTGTTATTACCCCTTCTATCTTGTCCAGAGATTATAACATGTAACTTTCAAATGGTGGCTTACTGTAGGTATCTCCTCGACAAACTTGCTTTTCAAAATCAGGGTCAAACATTCTTTATGCAAAATCAACATTTTAAATACTATTTGCAATCTATTTATTTTCTGTACCCACTGAGATAGTGACCCAGTTATTTCTGATGGAGGATTGTGAACAAAGTAACTGAACACAATTACTAATTAGAAGTAAACACATGAGTTACAAGATCAGTAAGAGAACAGAAGGACAGGTAACCCATAATAAAAGAGATAATGAACCATTTTTAAACAGTAATGAAATTGAAATAAATAGTTAATTCCTTTGCAATGAAATTTACAAGTGTAGAATAATAAATAATGAGTATTTCTGCTGCATTGATAACTAAAGCAATATTGCATATTTTAAAAACTTAATTACAATATATACTAATTGTAAGGGTGATTAACATAATTTATCCTACTCGCCTTTTTAAATATATTGTGTCATAGAAGAATACAAAAATAAATCAAGACTCACTTAGTTCTAAATGTATTAAATGCAGTCTTTTTAAACTTGTTAAGATTTACAACAGTTATTATAAACACAAAAAAAATTAGGGCTCAAAGTTAAATAATGCCCTATTATCATCATTGACAAAGTTTTCAAATATTTACCAACACTTTAATACTCAATCCCAAATTTCTTCATCAGGAGGATTTTGCTGTAATTGTTTTTGTAATGGTGGTTTTAAGACATCATGATAAAATAAATCTCTGCCCATTTGAGATCCTAATTTACACACTTTCATATGCGCAGCAAGATCATTTGGCGGCATCCTGTGACTATGGTCAAAGGGACAAAACACCCAGTCTGGCTTAAAATCCGGGCATTTGGTTAAATGTCTTTGAATTCGTGATCGAGGAACACGGTGAAATGCATTGTAAGGGCAAGATATATAAGGGTCGTCCATGTTACAAAAACAATGAAACAAATCAAAATCAGCTACAAAATACAAATTGACCTTACTACTATTACTCTTATAAATTATATTATTTACTGTTTTCTATAGTAACTACATACTCTCTGTTTTTTTCTAGAATACATACTCTATGGTTTTCTCGTTCTTTGTAAATTCAAAGAGTATAGTCCCTTCATTTTCAACAGAACAATTTTAAACTCTTTTTTAAATAGTTGTTACAATGAAATATGGCATTTATTATAATAACAATAATGATACATTATAATTATTGTTATTATAATTTTGTGTTTTTGTTGTACAAAAATTCTTATCATTTCATTAAATTTTAAAAATTGCAACACTATGAATAAAAGAAATCCGGCTGACGGACTTGTATCCAAGATCATGTAATAAAAAAATAAAGGAATAGTAACGATTGTCAATACATGTCATTGTCTACTATATGATGTATCTGTGATAGATGTTTATGACTGATCATTGATGAGTATTAATTTATAATATAAATCATCGCTATTATTTTTTCGTATTCGTGGCTTTATGTTGTTTAATTATTTACATTTTTTCGTTGTAAAGCAGGCTATCGTTATGTTGGCTATGTAAAGAAAATAAAAATATATTAGGTATGATATATATATCTTTTTCTTGAGGTTATTGATACTGTAGGAGTACACGTATACACTATTTATTTGTCGCTTTGCGTTTCTGGTGAATGTAAAGACATGAGGTGAAGTTATTATTCGTAAAGCGATTAAAAGTTACAATGCTGCCCTTAACACAGAAGGATACGAGACTATCGAGAGGGCCCTTTACCGGAATTCTGGAAAAAATCAGTAACTGGTTTCGACTTATATATTCTGATAAAAATTCTCGAAACTTATTTCTTTTCCTTATATTGAACTTGTCCTTTGCCTTTGTTGAGCTATTTTATGGTGTGTGGACTAATAGTTTGGGTGAGTTTAATTTATAAATATTCTTAAATTCTTTTTTTTTCTTAAACAAATAATTCATAATTTTTAATTAAGATATAATACAATTGAAAATAAAATAATTTAGTACTAAGAGATATGGAATAGATTTTCAGTCATACAAGATTTTGTATGTAGATAATAAAATTTTATATGAATACTTACTAAGTGTAGTAGATATAGTATCCAATATTTTATATTTTTTTTTAGGTTTAATATCAGATGCATTCCATATGTTCTTTGACTGTACTGGATTAGTTGCTGGCCTTGCTGCATCTTTAATATCTAAATGGCGAGCCAATGAAAGATTTTCATATGGATATGCTAGAGCAGAAGTTCTCGCTGGTTTTGTAAATGGACTTTTCCTGTTATTTATTGCATTCTTTATTATGAGTGAGGCTGTGGAAAGAGCAATTGAACCACCAGAGGTATGTTAAATTTTTTATCTAGACATGCCAATAATGAATTTAATGCATTTTAACTTTCATACAATGAAATTCAAATTTCTTGTATTATCAACTTAAAAAAAGGGACTTAAAGTAGCATTTGTTTTTGCAATTGACACATTTATAGACTGTTTTGTAATTTACCAAAGTCAAATTTGCAGGTTTTCTATGACTATAAATCCAATCAAAAATATATAAAAACATATGTGATACATCATAACAAATTGACCGAAAGAATAGGTCTTTCAGTCAATTTGTTAAGATGTGACTAACAGTCACATATGTAGCTATTGGCCATTTTTTTTTATAAATAAAACTGGTTTTCTTAAAATTTTATTAATTCATGCATTTCTAGAAGTTTGTCATTATGCCAAAAAAAAATTGACTTAAGAATAAATGTTAGGCAACAGGTTTGAGGCAACATTTTTGGGTTCATAAATGTTGTAATAATCATATAAGGTATAATTTAGTTGTTATTATATAAAATACAAAGACAGTGGTAGTAAATTTAAAAATGTGGTGTTGTTGAACCTCATGGTATTTATCGGATTTTTTTACTTCTTGTAGACCGGTAACACTTAAGTACTTACTCAGATTTTTTTTACTACTCTTACCATACTCTTACAGGCAGGCCCTAAAGTTCTGTGTTGGAAAAATGGAAATAATGATAAAAACATAAGTACGGAGTTTGATGAAATATCAATTTATAGTAGATTCATTAACAATTAGAAATAGCATTAAGCGCCGCGGCCAGTCTATCGCAGCAAACACCATATTCATGTCGATTTCTGTGACTGCTTTATTTAAAGATTACTTCAGACTTCCTGCCTGCCAAATTGTATATTCCAAAAGATTAAGGTCACAAAGAACTTAAGCAAGGCCTATGACTTGCCTGGAGCAAGATTGGGATATATATATGTATCTCTCTCTCAATCCCATGAGGATTGCCTCATGTCTGATTGAGTGGAGCCAAGTTTGAGTGGTCTTGACTTTGTGAGCAGGCGCCGAGTATTGCTGGAACACGAAGGGATGTCCCGCAAAAAGGGTGCTGGGAAGGTCTTAGACAATCCGATCCAAAACCGTCTCTTGTTCCATCTGTAAAGTGCAAAGTGGTACACTTTACGGGGAAAATTATTTCGTCCATTTCGCTTACTGCTTTAACGACACCCGTGATCTCTTATTGCGTTTAGACAAGATAGTAATAGCCCACTCTTTTTTTGAATGCTCGTAGACCAAGAATTCATTTAAAACCTTTTCTTCTGTTTTCTTACTGACATCCATGTGCAAAGCCATCAATTCTGTTTTCGGACAGGATTTCTTGCTATCCGCTCCTCCTATCCGAGCTTTGATTATGGCTGGTGTTCTTGCGGAGCGTGGCCGGCTAGTTCTTTTCTTGTTCTCAACACTGGTGACTATCAATAGTACGATAAACAAACCTATGCGTTATATTCAAATTTTTGAGCAACTTGAAAATGATTCTCGGCGAGTGCCTACAGCCATGCAATACATTATACAATAACAGCTATTCGGTTTTCTCACTCCATCGTGAAAATTTATGGAAGGGATTGTGTTTTGGTTTAAAACAATAGTCAAACATTCAAAACTAGAATACAATATGTTTTTTTTCAATCATGTTTGAAATTTAAACATAATGTGCCAGTGACAGAACTTTGGAACCAACATACTTTATTACAGCTTCAAAGACATTAATTTAAACTAATAGACCTTTAATTTCAGGTAAAACATGAGAGATTACTCTTAGTATCCATCCTCGGATTCATGGTGAATATGGTCGGTATTTACGCTTTCCATCACGGACATGGCCATGGCCATGGCGGTCACGGTCACTCACATGGTGGTCACGGTCACTCGCATAACCATGGCCACTCTCATGATGACACCGAGGCGCCGACTGGTGCGGGTTCAGCCATTATGCGTGGGGTATTCCTCCACGTTCTTGCGGACACGTTAGGTTCAGTAGGAGTGATTATTTCCGCCATTTTAATGCGAATGTTTGGTTGGATGCGCGCTGATCCAATTTGTTCGATGGCAATAGCATTGTTAATCGCCGCAAGTGTGATACCGTTAGTAAAAGATTCAGCGGGTGTGTTAATGCAACGGACGCCCTTATCGATAGAGCGGTCTTTACCGAATTTGTTTACGCGTGTGGTCGGCTTAGCCGGTGTGCATGCGGTGCAGGAACCTCACTTCTGGACTCTTTGTAGTGACGTTCACGTGGGCGCCATCAAATTGGAGGTCGCCCGCGAGGTAGACCCACGATACATCACGGATCAAGCGGCCAGAATTTTCCGCGAGGCTGGCGTAAAACATTTAACAGTACAGTTAGACTATTCTCCGCTTTGATGTGTGTATTTGTAGTATATTGATGTTTTATATTTTAGATAGCATTTATAATTGTGCCCTTCAATTATGTTGTATGTTCATACAGATGGAACGCTGATTGTTATTACCGGTTTTATAATATTTCAACTATCTAGAAAATACAGTTGCCAGTAAGTTTAGTGATTTGCTCATTCCACCAAAATATTTGAAATGTTTTTACAATTTATAGATACCTAGTTTTTGAGTTAGTTAATGTAGTATTGAGATTTTGAGGTTGTATAATTTCTACTGTTACCATTCTTTACTAGAAATATGATACACTATTATTATTTTGAAGCACAAAAATGCGAAATTACAATAACTTATTAAAGGAAGCTTATACTACATAATTTAATTAATTGTATAACTTCCTATTGGTACTGTGCTATTTCACATAAACAAATGTTATAAATTTATCACGTTCGTGATTAAGAGATAAATGTATTATTTTAAAACGTGATAAATTTCACAGACGTGAGTATCAACATTAGCCAACCAAGCAGTACGAACCGGATAATTGAATTATCCTAGGAATTTATTTTATACCATTGCAATCGTATCGTCAAAAAAACTGTCATAAAATTTAATTATAGTTAAATTTGAAAATAGCTAATTTTAAATGTCTAATAGTGTACATTCTGGATTTGACAACTCTTGAATTTATTTAACTTTATGGTTATTTATTTTTTGTAGATATTATGTAACCATTCCAATTTATCCTAATTTTGTAAATTCCTTAGACAAGGTTTAATATAAAAAATAGTTTTTGCTATTTTACCATCTTTCCATGGGTCTTGGTACGTAAGTATTTTGTTGGGAAAAGTAAAGTTGTGTAAACAACGGAGAATGGACCAAAACAACGGTTAGAATAAATTTTTAAAAAATACATTTATTACATTCCTTACAAACTCTATGACTCAGTACAAAAAAAATAAAACAATAAATCTCATAATATAATTAATTCTTATTTCTCAAAAAAGTTTTAAATGATGTCTATGAAATATAATAATGCATTTTCATGAATATAGTGATAACTTGTAATGTTATACCGGCATATGGACTATGTAAGCAGTGAGATTGAAATTTAATGCCTCATAGGAAATTCAAAATTATTTACAGAAACTATTGGGTATTTAAACTACTATTTTCGCAATATTAATTAAAATCAAATGTGTTACTTTTGTTGAATCGTATTTAGTGATAGGTTAACTTGTTTTATAAAAACAGAACGAAATTTGTTATAAAAAGGTTCTAGTGAAACTCAATTTTTTTTCTTTTTCAATATCTTCACCATCCCATGTGTGGGTGGACACCACTACTTACATGCCATGACCTATGGCGCTACAAACTTTAGGTTTCTCTCTTTCCAGTCAAATGACCTAATCTTTTCCATTTTACATTTATCTAATTATTAATAATCTCATGTTTTTTTATTTTTTTTCAATAATCATAGTCATAAACAGTTAAGTGTTCTTGTAATTATTGTGTCACAAAATGGTTTGTATGAAATTTGTCAGTTGTTGTTATGCGATCTATGCAACTAGGAGAGTTTAAAAATGAATCTGTCATTGATCGAAATTATGAATGATTTTTTATTTATTTAGCATCGACAATAAAATTTATTAATGTGTCTAGAAGTTTAATTTACACAGCTGGATGGGATGTCTGTCGTTCAAAAAGGACTAACCCACACTGCCCCACCATCATCTCACTATTTAAATGATGTACCAACACCTTGTGTACTTTTAGGTTGTATATAATAAATAAAACTCAGGAGTATTCCAAATACATATCTGCATAGACAAACCATTCATATACATACAACAAAATATTAAATAATAAATCTTTAAATTATGAAGCTTTGACGCCTGCCGTCATGTGAAACCACACAGTCAACAAAAATATTTTATTTAAGATACTCATTCAAACACAAACCATAAATTTGTCTTTTATTTTGATCGTTCATAGTAGAGTTATTATATGTTTTATAGCAATAATTTCCTACAGCAATCTTTCAGATCTTATATTTTTATCATACATGTTTGTATGAAGTAATTGTATATAAAAAACTATTATTGGAAAATTGAGGGTTATGGTTTTTGCATGTAAAATATATTTGACTGTGTGATTACACTCACACAAATTGTAGTGTTATTCAATAAGTTTCTTGGCCTTGAAATAGCGACGGAGGTAGAGTACCTGCCACGTGGCTAAACCCAACAAACACACCATTGAGAACAAACTAAAGAATAACACTCTGTTGTTTGTTGATTCTGTAAGAAAAAAAAGCGTGCTTAGGAAATCTTATATTATTTTAAATGTTGTACGGACGTATTTCACCTTTTAGTAGCAAGGAATGCAGTGCGTTTAATATCGTTTCGTTGTTGGAATTCTTTTAGCCGTGGGCCATTCATATCCACGTGAGGGGAAATAAATTATATCAACTTATAGTTTGAGTGTTTAACCCCTTTGATAGTATGAAATTCCCATTGTCCAGTTTGTTGGATGCAATGCAAGAATTCCTATTGATAATTTTTAAAATACTTTTGCAATTTTTAAGGAGCCAACACTGAAGAGATTTTCTAATAGATTAAATTTTATATATAGATTTAAGAATATATGTTACCATTAGTGTCTCTCATCTCCTCTTCCCGCTTCCTCATTAGAGTAAAATCTTGTACAATAGCCTCCGACAAATCTTCCAGTCTCTTTAGCTCCAGTTCCATAGGTTTTAGTTTCGCTGCCTCACCAATCTGATTTTAAAGAAATTTTATTACAATAGTTCACAATTGTGAATGGAAACACATTTTAAACATTTTGGGTTGCTTGGTTTAATTAGTGACTGTTAGTAAAAATGGAGCAAAAATAAGTCAGTACTTTTCTATTATTTAATGCCACTAATAAGTTGATCATGCCATAATTTGTTAATAAAATAAACTAGTAAAAAAATCCACATAATACACAATCACTCAATATAATTTATTACCCATGTATTCTAGTAGATTGAAGAGTGAAGAGCAGGAACATACAAAAAATAAACATCAATATACACAAATAGATTATTTGTGGTTCTTTTAATTCAACTAAGTATAAAACATTGATGTAGATGATGAAAAATGTTCTAAGGTTGCCTTATAACAATTGTAGGAAAATTTTATAAACACCAGTAAACAGTAACTCTTGGGATAATTTCACCCATAAATTATTGTATCTTTATTATTCAATACTCAACAATGTTGTGATTAACCATTTAATGTATATTACTTACCCCTTCATAATTTTTAGCTTCAATTCCAACTTTTATATCTAAGTGTACATCTTGAGCAACCCCACGACGTTCTGAAATTTCAAAGTTACTACAATTAAAATCTTATTTCATTGCATTGAGTATAACTTTGTCTTATTTTTTCCTTTATGCATATATAGAAATAATATAAAGGCTACATTGTTTTACAGTGCCTGACCATTAATATGGAACATATACCCCTGGAAAGAGAGAAACTGCTAAATTTGGTGTTGTTCTGTATTTAAATTCTAATAAATTTAACAAGTGAACAAAAATTAAATTATTCAGATTGCAAATGTGTAATATTTTATCATGAAGTACTATAACTGTATTCCTTAAAGATAATAAATCAAATTTAATTCAGAAGAAATAGACAATGTTGGAATAAATATAGGATAATTAATTTTAGAAAACAATACTATGCAGAAAGCTAATACTTGGAAGAGATACTGGTCACAGTGACATTTAAAAAAAATGTGGAGATTAAACGTAATTTTTTACATATGCATTTTTCCATTCTAATATATGGTTGTTAGACAAGGATATTATCAGAACATTTATTAAATCTTAATAACTTTAAAAGGAAAATATATGTAATATTACCTGGTTGCATTTTAGATATAAAGCAAACTTCAAATGTGTCATATGTTTCTGTTACAAATGTGAATTTGCCTTTGCTGATGTTGTCTTTTTGGGCTAAGATGTGTCCTTTGGAATCCCTCACCTATAACATGTAAGTATAACTTTTAACCGTAACAGCTATGAAGGAAAACTTAAAAAATGAAATTTATAACATATTGACAATTATATTATGTGATAGTCATTACCGTTTTATATAAAAGGCTTATGTAGATTTAATATAAAAATATACTATTTCTAAAGTTTTTAAGTAAACCTTTATTCTTAAAAATTTTTTTTTAATCTTAGTGGAGTTAACCTCTGTGGAAAGGTAACAGTAGTTATTAATTTATATATTGCTTACAATGTAATCAATTCGCTGTCCAGCAATCTCTGTAATTTCATACTCGCCGGCGACTAAAACGTTCGCTTGTAATTCTTCTTTCAAACATCTTTGAGTGTTTGGTGCCAAACTCCACATTATAGCATCACAGCTACACCATAGAACACTAAATAGAATTGTGAGATAATGTACCTCCATTTTGGTTTAAAATGCTCGATAATCTTAAATGATACAATTACATCTCAAATCACTACGAAGATAAAATAAACATTTTTCGTATTCGTTTCTAATGACCGATGAGTTGGCCTGAACTTTGCTAAACGTCATTATTATATTTTTTTTATTGACAGATGACGTTGAGACAAGGCTTTTTGGTACATCATTTAATTTTTCATTGTATAAAAAAAACGCATGGATACTTTACATACAGCTTTAGATTGTCATATTCTCTCGGTTTTAGTATTTAAAAATTCACCACCACTTTCAAACATTTTCATTAATCCTAAAAAAACATCTTAAGGAGTCGTACACCCTAATATATTTTTTCTTGTTTTGGGGGTGGCTGCATATACCATTAACAGGAAATAAATACGCTTGCATTATCTGCAAAAAATCTATAATTTATGATTTTTAATTCAATAGTCTGTGCTTTGTACTAAATATTTATGTCAGATGTCGCGAAATATAACCCAAGAATTTTTAGTTAAAATCCAATAAAACTCAAAATATTTATATAAATAATATAATTTTTAAGTGGATTATGTGAGTAATATAATATTTAATCGGAGATCAACTTATAACTTGACGAATTGTGATTCGCACAACCTATCTCAACTGACATACTTTTGGTCAGATAATACATAGGTCATATTTTTTAGTGTAAATGTAGTTTTATCATAATAGCCAGTTGTTACAGAAATTGTCACAATAGGTTATAAAAAAATTAGATTCAAGAGGCTCTTTAGAAGTAAATATTTGGCTGTATAAATGATCTATAATGTTTACCTTTATTATGTGTTTACATAACAATACTATTATAGAATTTATTATATATACTATTATAGAGATTATTTAAAAGAATCACTTCTTCTTAACATAATTGAGTTACTGATTTGAAATCCTTTTCTGGACATCTAGAAAATTCATGTCACATCCCCTAAAAAATAATGATAAATACAGGATACACCATTTTATAATATATGAAAAAAACACAGAAGGGTAAAAAAGCAAAGTTCTTATTTTTATTAAAATTATTCTCTATTTACAGATTCTCTTGGTAAAAGGAATGCCATTAAAGTGTTGGATGAATCAATGTCATATCAAGTTTTTAGTATTTTGAGGTAAGACTTAAATAAAAGTTTATCACTTTTGTATTGATATTAAGATAATGGCACACAAGGACATGCATATCCTTTTTGTCAGCCTTCTTTGGTAATATTGAATTTATTCATTTAATTATCTGTATTGACTACAGAAAATAGAGAGGAATAGAAATGCCACTATGCTACTAAGAATTGACCCTTAAGACAAGTATTTTTACCTTCTTTTTCAAAAACGTAACATTATTTTAGAATTGACTTTAGAATTTATATATTTTTCAAACACACAATTATTAAGAATTGTTAAGTTAATAGTGAGTGAAATTATAAAATTGCAGAGGTACCTGTAGCCAACTTCATTCCGGCCGTTGTAAAATTTAAGTGTATTTTTTTAATCTGGACAATGTTTTTCGAGCTGCACTCTGATAACTAACTAAATACTGTCAAAATTGTACTCAGCAAACCAACCTAGTTATTATTATAGGACATAAACTCCTGTCTGTTCATTTATTTATAATGTGTGACATCCATGTATTTGTTACTATAGGTATAAATAAAAAAATACAGATTAAGTAATTCAGACAAGTTAAAAAATCACAATTATTGACCAGATTGTGTCATATAAATCTATTAGATCTAAGCTGTCCTTAACAATGGTTTTACTTACACTTATTTCACATAGGATTCTTTGAATTCTTTTAAGCCCTTTTTAGTATGAATACTAACTAGATAGATATATAGTAGTGGTGTGCACACTAAGTTTAGTTGCTGTGATTGTGAATTTAAATTTTTAATCTATGTGTGTGAACGAAGATAATGGAGTATAATACTAAAATCGCAAATATACAGCAATTTTTTACCTGTGAAGTAAAGTTGTTCCCTAAGTAAATTAATTAAAAGATATATTTGTTTGTACTTTTTAGTTAGCTTTCTCAATTTAAATGTTATGTTTTAACCCAGTTTGACCTTAAGTATGGCTGTATATAATAATATTTTCAACAATACTGAACGATTTATACATGAAAAATAAATCCGCGTACAGATGGAGAGTCACTATGCGAAAAGAAACGATAAATGACTAATTAAGGCATGCATTAAAATTACTCATACATATTGTAATACACTGACGTATACACGGTCTTCTCATATTTTCTGTCTAAATAAATAATCCTGGTATTGAAACCTCACAATAATAATTTCTGATTATTTTGTAATGGGCGGATCGCAAAAGATAGTTACCGTTTTCCGTGTATTCAAATGGCACGATATACATACGTCCCATTTCAATTCGATGATGTAAATAAGCGCGCCCTTAGTGATGTAATGTTATACAATGAAAACGAGAGTTGCACTGCGACGCGAAAATATTCTTTATGCTGCACTTCGCATTCGGTTCCATTCAGTTGCGCCGGCCGTGACAGTGTGCGCGTCGGCGCGGGGCGGGGTACGACGAAACTGGGTCGCTCGCGATGTGTTGACAAGTTCAAGGCCACGCCCGGGGGAGGGGGCTTCCGATCGTCCATAGATGGCGTGGTATGATTCGAAAATTTTTGCGAGCGGGGTAGAGGTGGGGTGCAGGGGACAGACAGCGGGAACGAATTTTCGGTGCAACATACGACACAACGCTGCACTCGCGTGTCGAACGTTGCGACGCTCAGTACTGTTAGCTAGACGTGATAGAGCTAGACTAGACTTGTACTGAACTGATCCGGTATTGGTGAACCAACATGGACTGGATGGAAATGGATGATGTGGTGCGTAAAATTTATTTTTTTAGGCCTACTTCAGACGTATATTACTCAAGTCGTTCTACTTTTGCGAATTCACCCATACTTGACCTAACCTAACAAAAAACATAACAGTTGTTAGAAACATAGTTTTTTAATTTATTATTTCCTATATGTTTTAATTAATTTGTAAAAATCATACATATATTTATATTTTTTTAATAAGTTATGTATTTATATATAATGATTATATTTATATATCGGTTTCATTCTTATCGTATGACCTCGATTTTACTTATATGTAAGAGTTAGCTTTGTTTCTATTCCGATTGAAAAACCTCGTATCGAGCTACAATTATGTAACAGGCTTAAAGATTTAATTAAGTGATCTTAAATGGTTAACAATCGTCGGATCGATTTGTCAAAAATTACTTTCAAATCCTGTTTCTCATTCTAATACGCGGTTCGGCACGGAAGTTCTTTGGAGCAACCTATTCTATGCATATCCGATGCGGTCTGTCTGTAATGTAATTCAATATGTCTTAAGAAATTAATATGATTACGCAAATTATAATTTGAAGACACGAAATTGATATGAAAAATAGTATAAACCATAGGGCCTAGTCCAACGCGAAACGCGTGCCCGACCTGCCTCAACGCGGCGTGATCGATCCGCCGCCCGCACCGTAACTTAGACTAGCAAAGCCTTATGAACGCAATGTTTTTTTCACACATTTACCAGACACCAACGATATCTATTTAGCATTCCTACGAAATGACGTCGTTCTAGACAAAATTATCGCATTCGCGTAAATTATTTATTCTACTTCCCTATCAAATTTGCCTATCATACTAAAATTGCAAAGCCGCAAGTCAAAATGCTACACAATTTCCTATATATCCCTATTCAAGTACCATGCTGTAATAGTTTAAGATAGTGACCGTAGTAGTTATTAATACAATCCCGGTCTACATTGATTCAACAAAATACTTTCAACAAAAGAGTTAATTTGTCCTAAGTTCGGGGATGATGTTCATGGCTTAAAATTTACACCATTAACAAACTGGTGTGAATTAAAATCCGTCAAATATTGTAAGAGACATTGTCTTTAATTAAGATAATCCTGGAAATATTCGCTAATCATTATGATGCTCTGATGATTTATTAAACACTAAGAAAGTAAAGCATTAAATTTTCTCTCGTATCTAATCTAATATGTAGCTGCATTTTATGATAATGAGTTTGATTGGCCTTGAGTACCTTATATGTATTGTAATATAGTTTTTATTTAATTTAATTTGAAACTTACTATTAACTATGCAATTTTACGACATTTTATTAAATTATATTTAAGTTTGTCGACAAAACACATTACATTTATCGTAGTAGATATCTTTGTCACGTTTTTTAGTTCATAACGCGGCATATAAAGTGGTACGGTACCGAAATGAACAAGCCTCCAGCCTTCTAGGTCTGGGTATCGAAGGCCAGACAGCGATCGGCTAAATATAAAAAACTGTCTAGCCTTACATTTTTCGGCTAAGGATCTTAAAGGCGAGGGCTTTTGTTTAATACGGGTATTATACCGGCTTATGAGTCGATTTAAATTTTAAAAAGTGGTTCAAATATTTGTAGCTTTGTTTTTCTAAACAAAATTTATTGGAGTATGCTCAAAGCTATCGTCAACAAAGATATTAAAGGGGGTCGCGAGATCAACTTTGGTCATGGTCTATAAGATATAAATAATTATTTAAGTAACACTTCCGTACAAATACGACGATATTAGATATCTCTTATTGGCTTGTATTTATTTTTACAAGGTGTACCTTGTGTATAAATTTGGAATATAATACATGTATCCGTCGTTCCATTTGTTGATTGAATTAATATTTCATTCCATTCAATCGATTAATATGATAATATGAATAAACTTCCACCCTAAAATGCCCATTTGAGTATGCTAAAACAACTATTTATAATTTGTTGTTAACAAAACTAAAAAGGCTGTATGGAATGCCATCAGAGACAGAATAATATCTTCGTAATGATATTATTCAACTTA
Source organism: Pontia daplidice (assembly GCA_963693355.1). NCBI lineage: Eukaryota > Metazoa > Arthropoda > Insecta > Lepidoptera > Pieridae > Pontia > Pontia daplidice. The sequence continues at coordinate 8,446,234 of CAVNZL010000138.1, read as the reverse complement.
AAATAGAAGTAAGAAGAGGGGAGTCGGTGCGGGAAATTTGGCAGTTGGCCTTGACAATGAACTGGCGGCGCACACTAGCGAGATCCTTTGTGTATTACTGACCCACACATGCGAGATGCCGCTGTTCCACGAAAGGCTTCTCCCACACAGTGACGACTGCTTTAGGGCTGTCACATGACGGTAACCATAGAGGCACTTCATACCTTAATGTACCATAAATAGTATAAATTATTTGCTAAAATTAATTTACCTAAAACAGGTTAATAAAAAATATCCGGTGATTATAAAAAATCGTCAGCTTGCAAATAAATTTTACGGATAGATACTAATAATAGAGTAGCCAATTACATAATCGTGATTATATATAAATGTCGTGATTAATTCTTACGACACGTATTTCTTAAACTTATGTGAAAGTAGATAAAGGTGGATTAACGATTGAATTGTAAGTTTTTGTTGCTAGGTAGCCTGCCAACCCTATGGCCGAAACTCGAGGTCGGCTGTTCGCCGCCGCGTGCCTGCCCTAACACAACGTACACATAGGCAGCCTAGGCTTCGTCGATAACTAAAATTCGTTTTCAAGGCTCTTTGTTGTATGTGTTGAAGGCGTCGGCGCTCAGCACAAAGGCGAACTGTTCGTTTTATACACAGTTTTGGATTAAAATATATTACTTTGCATAGATATACTATGCAATGTTCAAGGTTTTCCGTAATGTTCATATACACCTTCCAAATATTATTTCGTTGTTTTTATTACATAAATTCTATGTAATTTAATTCAACCTCATTTTTACGTTTATACTGCAAGATATACAAATAATATAAAAAATAATATTTGGCAAACTTTAAACACGAAAGAGTTACTTTATTAAACATTTATAAATTTAGTTATTATATAACGTTAAACGTCGACGGTGCATAAACCTCCAACATCGGGAGGCTTACGGGTGTGTTGCCTTCCCTTAAGGGCCCTGGGTCATATAGGTTTGGAAAAACCCCTACTAGCATCTGGTTTAACAAAGGGATGGTGGGCGGCAGAAAGTTCTATTAAAAGAGCATGCATGGAATAAGGTATTCTGCCTCGGTGTCCGATGATGAAGTCCAGTCCGAGAATCCTCGTACTTTCAATTGTATTTAAAATTAAATGCAATATGTAATCATTTTGCATTACGCTACTTGATTATTATTATTTCCGTGTAATAATACTTGCAATATGATGTATATTATCTCATAATCGCTTATGCAATGTGGGGTAAACAGCACGGACCAATCGTATGCGTCGAACACTGTGCTCGGCGTTGGAAAATGTGTCTCAGTATATTCATTCGTTGTTACTCTTGGAAGGGATATATATAAATGCATCGTAGTACTTGCCTTGAAGGGACCAATCTGAATGGCGATGAGTGTGTTGTTTGGGCGGCGCGTGCGCTGGTGGGGCGAGGCGTGACTTGCGTATACGCAGTGCGTAACTGTCGCTATGATTGTTTACATCGTGCTTTTCGTACAACCAGTAAGTTGTTGTAAAAACTGTGAATTAAATGGAATTCGCTGCGGTGTTCTGATGATGTGCAATTATAAACGATATGGATGCTAAAATGTGAGTCAGTTCGTGGTCATTCAAAGGCGTGTTAATTTTTGAATGCTTATCTTAATGTTAATATGATTAAGTACAAATTAATTGGTATACTAACACAATATATAATTTGGTTTGAATGTTTTCCTCGGGTTGTTTTTTAGGTAGTTATACAGTCGCAAGACATATTTTCTAACATTTAATATTAAAGATACATCCACATCTATTCTCACGAATATTGCAGACACATTTCCTAATCTAACATTTCTAAGAAGCACCTATGTTTATTCTTTCGAATATTGCTGACTGACTGTCTGGCTCCGGGTCTCGAATACTAGATATTAAGTTAGTCTTAAGCTGATCACCTTTGTAACCGGTATTATAAAATAAAAGTTTTAATTAAAAATATTCTTTTTAAAAACGCTCCAGCGCGACCTCGCGTTTTGACTGGCGCAGCCGGTAGGATTTTCACATTCCGCGAGTATAGAATTAATAGAAAATCCCAAAATCGATTTCTATAATCTTTTTAAATACCGTGGACTGTCTAATAGCAGAGTGAAAATCCGCGAACAAATAAATAAGTCAAAGAGCATTCTAATAAATTCGGTGCAGTGTGTGATCAGTGACTCAGGAGAAATGGAGTTGGGCTGGCGGTGAGTAAACCTTTTCACTTCCCGTTAAAAATTCCATTTTATTCCACATACATATATTATTACATTATCTGATTTTGTTCGTAAAAAAATCTATGAATAAAATTGAATTCAGAGTGTAATTAAATTAGGTAGTATCGTTAGTGATAAATTATATTGCACAAAAATAGGCAATATAATATAGGATTAATATAAAAATTATATAAAATACAGATTTATTGCAAATTAAAATTTTATAAGTTAAAGAAGTGATTATATTGTATACTGTTAAATTATATTGCACAAAAATAGGCAATATAATATAGGATTAATATAAAAAATATATAAAATTCAGATTTATTTGCAAATTAAAATTTTATAAATCTAAGAAGTGATTATATTGTATACCGATATATTAATTAAAGAATAATAATGTCAGTAGAAACATTTAAACTTGTACCACGAGAGGTTTTATCCTTGATTCCCAAATATGATGGGACGGAAAATTTATTAAATTTATTTATCTTAAAAAGTGAATATGTTATAAAAGAATTTAAAGTCGAAGGCAATGCTGCCCAAAATTTATATTTATTCCATGCAATAACTAGTCGCTTAGTGGGCAGAGCGGCAACACTATTAAGTGAAAATCAAAATATTACATCATGGGATCATTTTAAAGAGATACTGACTCAACATTTCGGTGACCCGCGTTCAGAAGAATGTATTGCAATAGAGTTAGAATCATTAAAAATTAAATCTGGAGAATCTTATATAGATTTCTGTCAAAGAATACAAAGTGTAAGAAGTTCTTTAACCTCAAAGGTTAATAGGTTAACCGACGAAAATATTAAAGCAGCAAAGTTAATAATTTATAATAATACGGCTCTTAATGTATTCCTTTATAATTTATCTGAAGACCTCTTGCGTATTGTACGTCTAAAGGGCTGTACTAATTTAGAGAGCGCATTAAGTGTTGTGACTGAAGAAGTAAATTTTCACTATCAATATTCGATTAAAAATAAATCAGTGAAAAATAGTACATCTCTTCCTCAAAATAATTCAACATCAAATATTCATCCACAGAATAATTTTAAATTCGGAATACCAACTCAGAATAATTTTAAATACGGAACGCAATCACAGAATAATTTGAGATTTGGAATGCCCCTACAAAATCATGTTAAGTTTGGCATGCCCGCACAAAATAACTTTAGATTCGGAATACCACCACAAAATAACTTTAAATTCGGGATACCACCACAGAAAAACTTTAAATTTGGGATACCACCACAGAATAACCTTAAATTCGGGATACCACCACAGAATAACTTTAAGTTTGGAATGCCCCCGCAAAATAATTATCGGTTTGGAATTTCGCCTCAGAATAATACTCGATTTGGTTTTCCTCAACAAAATTATAAATTTGGTCATCAACCATACCAAGGTCAAAATCAAATAAACCAATCGCAATTTAAATTCGGTATACCTCATCAGAAACAGCCACAACAACCTGTTACAACAGATGTTTCTATGCGAACCGCGCCGATAAGACAAAATATGATAAATGACTCCGAATATTATTACGAACCTTACTATTACAACGATTATAGTGATTACGATAATTATGAGTCAAACGAAATAGATGCATGTGAAAATTTTAATCTGTCAGAAAATGAAGAAAATTCTAAAGTCAATGAGGAAATAGATTCACAGCAGGTAAATTTTCAGGAAGAAGCCTCGATTCATATTCCGAAATAATAAACCTTAATTATTGTGACAGCATTTTAAAACTACCACATATAGTAATTCCGGAATTAAACTCAAAATTTCTTATAGACACCGGTAGTAGTCGTTCATTTATCAGTCCTTCTAAAGTAAATGAATTTTTCCAGGAATACAAAAGCTACGAACCATTTACCGTTGTGAGCACTCATGCTCAAAGTACACATAACGAAGTGGTATACATCCCCCTGCCATATATTTTTAATAGTTCTTTAATGCATAAATTTTATGTATACGATGTAGACGCTAGATATGATGGTTTAATTGGTTCAGATTTATTGAAGGAATTAGAAGCTAGCATTGATATGAAAAATCAAATACTGTATACAACTGGTTCCGCCATACCCATATTATATAGTCCTCCATATGAAATTATAATTGAGCCTAGAACAGAATCGAAAATTAAAATCCCTACTAATCTACAAAATGGAGCTGCCATAGTAGAACAGTTTAATTTTAGTAATGGTGTCCGTATGCCAAATGCTATTGTTACATGTGAAAATTTCTTTGCCACCACAGTAATACAGAATGTATCTGACCAACCATTTAAAATAACTTTTAAAGAACCTATTAAGGTCACAGTATTTAAAAATGAAGTTTGTAAAAGTAATTTCATAAATGAAACCATCACGCATGATAATATTTTAAAAGAAAATTTGTCCAAGCTTCGTTTAGATCATATGAATAAGGAGGAACGTGACATAATTTCTAAATTATGTTATGAGTATCGCGATATATTCTATTCTGATAAAATTCCTTTATCATTTACAAATCAGGTAAAGCACAAAATTAGAACAGTTAACGAAGACCCCATCTATATTAGACCTTATAGACACCCTACATCGCAGAACCAAGAAATAGAAAAACAAGTAAATAAACTCTTACAAGATAATGTCATACAAAATTCATTTTCACCTTATAGCGCACCGGTTCATTTAGTACCAAAAAAATTAGATGCATCTGGCGAACCAAAATATAGAATGGTTATTGATTATAGACGTTTAAACGAGATTACAATAGATGATAAATATCCTTTACCTAATATATCGGAACTTTTTGACAAATTGGGTAAATCACAGTACTTTAGCACAATCGATTTAGCAAGTGGCTATCATCAAATTGAGGTTCAAAAGGAAGATCAACACAAAACGGCATTTACCACGCAATCAGGTCATTATGAATTTAAAAGAATGCCGTTCGGATTAAAAACAGCACCGGCAACCTTTCAAAGAGCAATGGATAACGTTTTACGCGGTTTACAAGGAATACACTGCATGGTATATTTAGATGACATAATTGTATACTCAGCTAGTTTACAAGAACATATAGAAAAACTCAAGAAAGTTTTCGAACGCTTACGTGAAACTAATTTAAAGGTTACATTAGATAAATGTGAATTTCTCCGGAAGGAGGTTCTATATCTAGGACATACGATATCAAAGGAAGGCCTTATGCCAAATAATGATAAAATTAAAGCAGTTTTAGATTTCCCGATTCCACGTACAACAACTGAAATAAAAAGCTTCTTAGGGCTCATTGGTTACTATCGCAAATTTATTAAAGATTTTTCTAAAATAACTCAGCCATTGACATCTTGTCTAAAAAAGAGGAATAAAATTGATATCACCAAGTCTGAATATATAGAAGCCTTTGAAAAATGTAAGGAACTATTAGTTAACGCGCCCATATTACAGTTCCCAGATTATAGTAAACCATTTGTTCTTACAACAGACGCATCTAACGTAGCACTAGGTGCAGTACTCTCACAAGGTCCAATTGGTAGTGACAAACCCATTGCGTTCGCAAGTCGTACGCTTAATGATGCGGAGACACGCTACAGTACAATAGAGAGAGAATTATTGGCCATCGTTTGGGCGACAAAACATTTCCGACCTTATTTATATGGGCATAAATTCACCATATACACAGACCACAGACCTTTAACCTGGCTGAATTCAATAAAAGAACCAAATACTAAATTAACACGTTGGAAATTACGTTTAGCCGAATTTGATTATGATATTGTATTTAAAAATGGGAAGCAAAATTCAAATGCAGACGCGTTATCTAGAATTAGAATTAACGCTTTAGGTAATGATAATATTTCGCTAAAAGTTAATATAGACAGAAATGAAAGAAATCTGCAAAGGCATGTTGATAATCTTACCGAAGAAATAACCCGTTTAGCTAGAAACCAAAACCAAGAAAATCCTCCAACACCTATGGAAGTATCTCCAGTTTCTGAACGAACACTCAGTGTTGAATCACTAGGATCTAGCACTGTTACTGCATCTGAAACATCAAGAAGTGAAGTAATAAGCACGATCCATTCAGCGGAAGAAATAGATACAGACGGTATACCTATTTTGAAAGAAGCTATAGACACAAAGCCGAACCAAGTACTTGTATTTCCCTGGAATAGGCAAGAAATATTAGTTAAAAATTTATCTAGGCCAAAACAAAAAATATTAGAAGTACACTTACCTGTGAATAATATAGATTTAATTAAAAACTTTTTGAAGGAATACACAAAACCTAATATAAAATATTTCTTTTACTTTGAAGATGAACAACACCGTAAGGAATTTTTAGCAGTTACTATATCTCTTTTCAAAAAAGGCACTGTCAAATTTTATGAATGCACGCAGCGTGTTATTTACGTAGGTAATGAAGAAGAGCAGCGAGATATAATTCTCAAATATCACGATGGGAAAAACAGTCACCGTGGCATTAAAGAGACTTTGATCCATTTAAAAAGAACCTATTTCTGGAATAATATGGAACAGACCGTTGCGAGTGTAATTAACGCTTGTGAAACTTGTAAAAAAATGAAGTATGATAGAAGACCTCTGAAACCTGAATTGCAATTGACACAAACCCAAGATAGACCATTTCAGGAATTATTCATAGATACATTTTCAATAGAAGGTCAATATTATCTCACTATCGTCGATGGTTTTAGTAAATTAGGACAAGCATTTTTAATTAATTCACGCTCAACTCCAGAGGTAGTTAGAGCTCTAATAAAATATTTTTCGTTATACGGCGTACCTGGACGGATTAGTGCTGATCCCGGGGCGGAGTTTAATAATGCATTGCTGAGAGACCTTTTATCATTTTATAAAATAAACCTTCACATTAGTACTCCACATAACCCTAACTCAATGGGAATAGTAGAAAGGTTTCACTCCACTATCATTGAAATATATAGGATAGCTAAATACGAACGAAAGATAACTGACGCGGCGGATGTAATGACTTATGCTATTATGTCCTATAATCATTCAATTCATTCTACCACAGGCTTAACACCCTTTGAAGTAGTATTTGGTCATACTGAGTCTAATCACATATTTTCTGTAGATTTTAATAAAATATATACACAACAATTAGTAAAGGAACATGCTCGTAAAACTAAATTCTTATACCAATATTTAACCGATAAAATTATACACAAAAAACAGCATTCGATTGAGAAACATGGCGGCGAAAAAGAATTAGATGTAGACATAGGTGATACCGTGTTTATAAAAGGAGTTAACACGCGACGTAGTAAAGATAAGGCTCGATATCAAAAAGCTCAAGTTTCAGGCCCGATTCATAGGAACGTTGTTCCAGTAATAACTCAGAAACGAAAAACTAAAGTACATATTAAAGATTTAAAACGCCCTTCACAGGTTGTTACTCCTGCTGATACATCTGATCCCAAGCCAGGCCCTTCAACTTCAAAAGATTGATAGAAATCCAGGTCTACTACCCATTAAGGAAGGTCAAGCAGTAGTAGCCTATGATAAATGGACCATAATAAAGATTCTAGATTTTAAAGCTATTAATAATGAACTAGAACTTAATATGAATAACTTTTTAACACTTAAAGCTCAAGTACATAATTGTTTCGATACTAATCTATTCAATGTACACTTCCAAGAAGTACAGTTACAAACTAGTTTCTTAATGAACATAACAATAGAAAAATATAAGCAATTAGTTCCGACTGTAAAGTTTAAACGTGGTTTATTGAATCCTATTGGTACATTTATCAAAGCAATAACTGGCAATCTTGATAATGAAGATGCTATTAGATATGAAGATCTAATTAATAAATTAAAAACTAGACAGGACGCTATAAACAATAAAATCACCATAGTTGCCGAAATGATGAGTACTGTCACAAATATTGTTAACATAACATGGAATAATTTCATTCAAATCAATGAAAGTTTTAAGGAAATAGATTTTAGATTAAATAATTCTAAAATGTTGCAAATAAGCAATGAAATTATTCACTTTTATACTATTTTTACCCATAACTTTCAAACTATTTACACTAGATTAAATGAAATTGAAACAGCTCTCGCTTTTGCTAGGATTAAAATATTACATCAATCTATTATCGATACTAAGGAATTATTAATGATATTAAAAGAAATAGAGACTATGTATAAGTTAGTATATCCAGTAAATATTGAAAATATTGTAAAAATTGAATTAAGTATTGAAATGAAAGCATATATAAAACAAAGTCAGATAAAATTTATTATGCACATACCTCTAATTAAAAACGAACTTTACAATTATTTTAAATTAATGCCTTTACCAGTGCATAGTAATAGTAATAATATATCCAACATTATCCTTCCTAAGTACCCATATGTCCTAGTGAAAGGGTTGAAAGTCGAGCCGCTCTCACAACCATGCCAAGAACTAGATGAAGACCGATTTTTATGTCCTGAATCTGAAACTGCACCACTATTGAAGGATGAATGTATTTCGACACTAATAAATTTCTCCTACAATACATCTTCATGCCATCCTGTGCCCGTTCTAATCGAAGATCTTAAAGTCTACTCAGTACATGATAACCATTGGATAATCTTTTCTAGAATAGAAACAATAATGTCTAAAATGTGTGATAACGACGTTTCACATGAACCATTAATCGGCACTTACCTGGTAACCCTAGATGATGATTGTTGGATAAGAATCAAGGATTTCAATCTGAAGAAAAACGAACACCGGGGAAATGATATCGCATTTACTCGATTCCCAATCGTGAACTTACCTTCAATCTCCAGCGAAACCAACTCACAGAACATGCGTCTGAATTTAGAAGGAATTGATCTTGCAGATATTCAACTCTTAAACCTTTTGGTGAAAAATAGTGTTCCTACAAGTGTAAGTGAAAGTGAACCAAATCAGTGGACCTTTGGATTAATTAATATAGTAATAAGCTTTGTGCTCATGACATGTGTCATCTTATTAGCGTTTAAGAGTAAAATTAAGAAAATTATATTTCAGGCTAATCAGAATACTCGAGATCATCCAAATCCTAAGGATAATCTCGATTCTAAGGAGGGAGGAGTTATACAGTCGCAAGACATATTTTCTAACATTTAATATTAAAGATACATCCACATCTATTCTCACGAATATTGCAGACACATTTCCTAATCTAACATTTCTAAGAAGCACCTATGTTTATTCTTTCGAATATTGCTGACTGACTGTCTGGCTCCGGGTCTCGAATACTAGATATTAAGTTAGTCTTAAGCTGATCACCTTTGTAACCGGTATTATAAAATAAAAGTTTTAATTAAAAATATTCTTTTTAAAAACGCTCCAGCGCGACCTCGCGTTTTGACTAGGTATGTAATTAAAAAAACATCCGCAGCATGAGTTATATTTTTTATTTTGTCAAAGTCAAATGGTTAATGAACTTTAGAATGAGTAAATGTTAGGTTAGGACAATACCAACCTATTAAATTTCCAATTTACTTTCTACAGGTTTGAAGGAAGGTTTTTAGCTGCTGTTATCTTGAAGTGACGATTTGTTTTTTAGTGAATAATCAACCCATAGATGTGTACTGTACAAGATAGAAGTGTACAGTATACCTGTATATACATATGTATATTAATCCCTTTTAGATTCCATATGTTTACATTTATTTTTATTATGTAATCTGGAGTAGGTACGATATTACAAATTGAAAAATATTCAAAAACATTTCGCTCAAACTATGTCGGAGAATTTATAAGTAATCACCTCCGAAGCGACAAGTGCTTTGCATATCTCGCTGTAACACTTACGTTGACCCTTCAGTTGTGTAATGGTACTACGTTGTAGTTTTTATCGACTACGTTTTAACCGTAAACCGTTGGTTCTTGTTCTTATTTATAAGTCAAACACAATTTACGCTTGAAGCTTCGAGAAAAATAAATGATTAACGAAATTTACATACATATAAGTTTGTCAATAATATTAGTACTGATAATATATGGATTGTAAATAAGTCGATAAATATTAATTCAATAAATGAATATGCAGAAGGTAAATTTCCTGCTTGATGTAATGTTTAATGTCAGTACATTCTTAAATGTAAGTTCAGCTGCCTTCTAAATACAATAATGTGACAATATATTCTCCCTGTAATTATCTCAACTGACAATTGGACTACATCTGTAAGTACATCACAGTACATCACAGTACAGTTTAATGGTGCGTTAATGTTTTTATCTTTCTCTATGGCCTCTTGAAAAGAATTAGGATGATAAGAGAAGCTAGGCGCAGTTTTCCGCGCCGCAAGCCTTGGCGTAGGTCGGGCGCGATGTCATCGGCCGCGCAATGTCACCCAGCGAACCGCCCCACTCCGCACCCCCCTAGTTCGTGTCTGCGCGAAAATTTGGAACAATATTTGTATATTGCGCGAAGAAAATATGGCGTTCGAAATAAGAACGTAGTCGACGGCGTAGGGATTGTCAATTTGATTATTAGGTGTAAGACTGTTAGTTGTCTTTCCTCCTGAAATAGTAGATTATTCATTAGCAGGGATTAGAGATGCTCATTATCATAAAGTTTTGTTTTTACATTATTATGTAAAGTTATTGCTTTTGTTTTATTCCATAGTGATTAATTGTTTCATTATTTACCTGTATTGTGTGTGTGTATTACGTATTTTTACCTGTTGGTATTTTAAGACGCAATACTAAGAAACAAAGTTTGATTTAGATTGCGACTTTCGTGCTTCACGCATGTGTCCGATATAAGTGGACAATTAAGTATAGATTGGCGTAGGTCGTACCTAGGCGGGCGACTCTTGGTTTATTAGTTGGTTGATTTGGTGTGTCCGCGTTTTGATATTGGGCGATGTCGGTCGTTGACATCGCGCTATCTGCATTATTTAGTCCCGGCTCAATGTCGGCCCAATGTCGAATCGCTAGAGTTCAGAGACCGGTGCGCGCCTTACCGACCACCTTGTTCTAGCTCATTTTTATCGCCTGCTACACAGTTTTTCGTCATAGCTTAGAATAACAGTTAATTTTTCCGTGGAAGGTCGTTTGGGATTATAATTTTATTTATTTTTCGGTGATTTTAACTTGGAACACCTATCCAAACTACCTTTTAACACCAAAATTTTGAGGTTAAAATAGCAATTTACCCTAAATAATACGAGATATTCATATAATATTGCGTATTGTCAAATCAGTCTCTTATGTAAATGCTGAAACTTATTTACCGTTGTCAAAAATCTCGCAGTCGGTTTGTGGGCTGCGACAGTGGGTCGGTTCGGCAGCGCACGGAAACCACGCCACGGTCAAGGCCGCTGTCTAGACACCCCCTCCTCCCTAACGCTCCATTGCCGCCTTTCCCATCCCAAACCTCCCGCTATTTTTACATCGAATTGAATTCTGCCTAGGTTCACTGCGTAGGTTCATAGAACTGACCTACAAGTCATTTTTGCTTTCGTAACGCTTATTCCATAGGAACGATTCACTGAATTTGTCAACTTATGTGTTAATATTATAAATTGACGTACTTTTGAAATATTCTCTTAAGTCTAGACTTCAGTGGCCTTCAGGTAGACATTGATATATTATTATGCAAACCCATAATTAAGTATTTGGAGGTTAGAGCTGGGAATTTGCAGATTAATATGCAGTGTAGCAAGTTTTAGAGTTAATAAAAGTATTTTATTATTCGTCTCAATAAAGTAACGTGTTGTTGTATTTAAAATATGTTGCACAGAAGGCAGGCGTTGGTTGTATTCAGTTGTTAACAAAATAAAATTCTTCCGGAGAATGTAATGTTTCTGTGATTTGGCTCGCGTTGTTGTTTTGTTGCTTGAACGTCACGAGATTTTCTACGAAATAAAATTAATAAATAAAAAGTAATAGAGATATTTTATTGTAACACGTTTAATTTCTCATGAAAACTAATGATCTATAAACCTCAACTGTTCATCAAATTACATAATATGTAGATCGGTATTAACCGTATCTAACAATGTTGAACCGGACTTTACATAAGAGGTTTTTATACTAGACTTTCAATAGTTGAACAACTAAAAGCTGGCCTTTCTATTGAAATCACTTTAAATTTGACCTATTTAAGATCGAATTTGCAACTTGTTTCTAAGATATTACAGTTGCGAACTGATTGGACGTAGTGGAACAGCCGGCTGTCTGTGAATAGCTAATGTACTGACCTTGGACAACACCGGGACCACACGCAAATGTGCCGGTATTAAAAGCTGAATTTTTTGCTTGAATAACATGCCAGTCAAACGCAATCATTGCACACATTTCGAGAATAGGTTAGGTAATAATGCGTCTGGTTTAAGAAGTGCTTTGAGTAGTTTAAATATTAATTAGGTCGGCTGCTTCATGATGTATTTGTAAAGAAGGTTACGTAACGTAGGCGGTGCTAAAGATTATCATTTTTAAATAAGATCTTTCAAGTCAAAATCTTCAATTATTAGTACCAACCCTAAAATTGCCGATCTGTTTTTGAAGAGTATTTATTTTTGATTGTCGCAATCAGGTGATATGGCTGCCGTTTTTCCTAATGCCTGGGCGCAGTTACATTGAGTAATTATAATCAACAATTTAGTTCTACATTATCACCTTACATTTAATTTGTCTGTACATTAATATACCTCACATCGTTTTGCAAAAATGATTTAAATTAAAGGGTATCGTCTACCTAAATCAATTTGTCAAATGTTGCGCTGTAGCAAATTGCAACACACAAAAACTAATAAAACCTGTCGGTTCTGTAATTAGCAATTATGTTCTCAGAATACAACTTCAGTATTTATTTTTATTATGCAGGTATGGAATCTATATTTATTCTTTGGTCTTGTGTAATACTTACGTCCCACGCATTTGTCACTAGTGTTTCCAGTCTATTGTTTTATTTGATTTTCAAATAAGTGTAGTTTTAATGATCAGATACACCAGACATGGTTACTATATGCTAATTTTTCGCCTACATTTTGCCTTATCACTAACAAGAGCAAAATAAGATATGATAAGGTATGGAAAAATACAACGGACGTGTTACCAATGCGAACATAATGTTGAGGTAGGTTTGATGATATACCGATACTTTTCTATCAACCGACGTGTTGGTAACTGACGTCATAGTCGTTTTGATAAATTACTTAATCGATAAATGAGATGTCATCCTTTTTATAATTAGTAATTACACCGAGCTATATTCTCCTGCTTTCTCTAATAGTTTAATTGGTAAAATTTTAAAATATGATAAATACCTCAATTTGTTACGATACACTTTTTTCTAAGCATTTTATAGGCATATTTTGGCTTAAGTATTTTAATTTTTCTGAAGAGTAACATCATCAACTTTTGTTTAATTGCCAACAACTCTCTGGTCCTGATCACGAAGGTGTTTATTGGTAGATGTTTGGTTAGCAAAGCGGCCCAGGCGGGCGGCCTTGAGTTGAATATAATCGCGTAAGCATGCGATTTTCGGCGTTGTGGCACAAATAGATATTCATAATAACAACTGCGCCAGTTCATCGACCGTGTGTCCGTGGAGTCACCTTCTATATGCGTAGATAAATGCCAATTCGACTGTGTCCTCGAAACCGAAACACTATCTAAACGCGTCACTGTCGGGTGTTGGGGTAGGCCTAACATGTTACGGTAGGCCTAGGTTTGCTCTTGTTTACGCAATCACGTGAACTTCCGTTATCTCTTTTGTGTTCTTTTTAAATTTGGTTTCTAATATTAAACAAATACCCAGTTAATGGGGAGAAAATAATACGTGCTTTTCTCTTGAAGGCTTTTTGTAATAATAGAGATACTGATATAATAATTTTATTCACTCTAAATAATATTAATTTGTTGAAATGTTCAAATTATGGCATACTTTAATATCGAATAACAATCACATAAAATATATTCTATCGTCAGTGTTGAAACATTGAAACGTCGTGATCAGCATATTAATGAAATAAATAAAACGGAAATAGGAATTGACAAAATATGGAGATAATATTCCTAGCCAACAATCCGTCGATACCTACTTCCTTAGTAAACAGGCAATGTTTTTAATTTTTATCAAGTATTGCTTGTAAAGTATCGGTAAAATAGTCCAAAGATAACTATTTTTTAATCTTATTGGTACATGATTGCGTCACGAGAATTTTTATCACAACTCGCAAAGTCATTAGGTCGTTGAACTTGCATCCTTGGCTTGTCCAAGATAATAATTTTATTTTTCAATATTCGATTACAAACTAAGATGCAACGTTTAACAGATACGTATAAAAATAGATTTTATTTATAATACCTAAACATTTGATCAAAAATATATTCGGTAGTTATTTACTAGGTATTGACTTTCTATTTTTAACAATCTACATTTTATGTTTTCGTTCACACTCTAACATAACACGTGAAGTTAATTAAGTTAATTTGTTGCAAATATTATGGAGGTCAAAAGCTATCGCATACAGTAAATACTAATCTTAACACGATTTAAATAATTTATTTCTGAGTGTGTTGTGTTGGAAACTATTTTGAAATTTCGTTGATAATGTGTTTCTCAATCAATCAAAAAAGGTTTCAAGCTTTCTCTTAGGTATATTAGAATGCCCAAACTTGTAAACAATTTAATTATTTAAAAGACTTTAAAACGAAGGCACCGAATTCCAGGTGCAGATGATGTCTGCTGTAAGCGGTCAAGAGTCAATAATCCGTCGTGTGAAGCAAGAAGTTGAGCCTCCCTCTCACTTTTCTCCGCCTGAGTTGCGGCAGATGCCTCTGATGCAGCCCTGTGATGTGAGTAGTATATAGTTATACATAGTCATATATGGGTGGATAACGGACTGACTGGTAACAAAGGTGGGCGGCTATTTCAACCGCCTTAATATATATATATATATATATATATATATATATATATATGTAATACATATCCGAACGTTAAACCGATTATAATAATTATTCGTGTTCGAGTTATGTATGAATATTAAACGTCTAATTTGTATATGTAAAAACTAAGGACATAATTATATTACTTAAGCAATTTTATATGCGAAACGTTTATTATGATGTAGTTAATTAAAATGTCTTTAGGAGAAACGTACGTTGCAAGTGTTGTACGTTTTTGTTTATGTACGACCTACTTACTTACTGTATACAGTAATGCCTTTATGAATTCAAATAATTCACTATAAATATTTCAATTTTTGCATTACACGTTGTTAATAATTTTTGATATCCGAATGTGAAACTCAATAAATAAATAATCACGAATAAGTTTAATTGCACGTATTTTTGTTAGTATCTTATACGTAATTTTGTTAAACGATAAAGCTGGACTTGGAGCCAAAAGAGGAGTTGAAGTTCTGCGTGTCCCCCGGTTCTGGAAGTATTGTCGGTAACACAAGCCCTGAGCAGCAGCACTGCTCATCGACAACCGCTGCCGCTACCAGCGGAGCAAGGGATGATGATGCACCCCGTAGAGTCTGTCTGGTCTGCGGAGATGTTGCGTCGGGCTTCCATTACGGCGTCGCCAGCTGCGAAGCGTGCAAGGCCTTCTTCAAAAGAACTATTCAGGTTCGTATACAGAGTATGTTAGTTGGAGATAAAGTAGTCCCTTTAGTTATTGAGTGGAATTCTCGCCAGACTTATTTCTGAACCAAGTAATATTCTTTATATCTTTAAATTTCACAGCAACCTTACGAGAAACAAATGAATATAGTGTAAATGAGCGACGTATTCGGTATTACAGGGCAACATAGAGTACACATGTCCTGCGGCGAACGAGTGCGAGATAAACAAACGCAGACGGAAGGCGTGCCAAGCGTGCCGGTTCCGCAAATGTCTGCGCACGGGCATGTTACGCGAGGGCGTGAGGTTGGATCGAGTGCGCGGAGGGAGGCAGAAGTACCGACGAGGGCCCGACCAGCCCACTGTCAATCAGCCCAGGCCACAGCTTGATGATATCAAGGTATTGCAAGTTCTTATTAAATGATTATTTATTGCTTACTTGCTATTTACTTTAAAAAAATTACCTTGTAATATGTAATAATTAGCCTTTAGTTTACTCCTTATATTTAATTCAGGTGTTGGAAGCACTTATTTCGTACGAGCCCGAATTGTATTCGTCGGCGCCGCTGCCCACCGTCATAACAGACCCAGCGGCGCGGACGTTGGCCGTACTGGCGGACTTGTACGACAGAGAGCTAGTGGGCGTCATCGGCTGGGCCAAACAGATACCCGGCTTCACTGAACTTACGCTAAATGATCAGGTTCGTGCTAGGAATATCGTGTTTTCTCTGTCCAAAATTGGTCAAATGTTGGGTGAAAATGACATTACGTCTATCGTCATCTGGTGATTTTTTTTAACAAAGTTCCCTATCGCAGACGTACGGACTTGGTGGATGGGGGGCGAATAATGAGTGCCATTTATTTTGTTCTTTCCAGGTATTTAAATAAAATTTCACTTCTCTAAATGATGACCTCGATAAAAGTTGTTTTCCAATAACTCATTATTTTTTACTTGTTTCATTTAATTGCGGAATTCACGTAATTACTTTTATGCATAACATAATACTGAATACATAAAATGGTGGTATTTGGATTAGTTTCAGGCAAAATTTGTTTGTGCAGATGCGGCTCCTACAAAGCACATGGGCGGAGATGCTGAGCTTAATGCTGGCCTACAGGTCTATGTCGAGTGGCGGCGCCTTGCGCCTGCGCTTCGCTAGCGATTTCACGCTCGACGAGCAGCAGGCCAGGGACATTGGCGCACATGACCTTTTCATACAGGTATTAAATCTTTTAATGCAACATTAATAAATAACTTTATATCGCTGTGAGTTAATATGTTTGAGCCTGTAATAATTTTCATACAAAATCGTGGTCGTAAAAACAGTTCTAACTTTAATCCCCGTTGTAATGTAAATTCGATTGCGTTTCACATCGAATTTGAAGTAATCATTTACGTTGCAGGTATCGGGCGTCGTGCGTCGCCTAGAGCGTGCGTCTGCGCAGCGTGAAGAGTGTTACTTGCTGAAGGCATTGGCGCTGGCCAATAGCGAGGCCCGTCTCGACGAACACGCGGCTCTGCGTCGCTTCAGAGATTCGATACTTGCCGCACTCAATGATGCCGTCTCTGCTCTCAGGTACAACACTCATTACGCGCGTATGATTTCCGTAGGTATCCGTGTCCAAACGGTACAAACGGGACCAACCTTAATTTCAAGTGTATAAGGGTTGTGTAACTTATTTTTTTTATTGCCAACCTAATACAGGCTATATTTAAAAATATTATTGAGTTGATTCCATCTGCAAACATTTAAAATTTATTTGAAGAATCAGCAAAATTTGGGATTAATTGAAATGATATTTCCAGGCCCTGCGATGCAAACGGCGCCTTACAGCAATTATTGCTTGTGCTCCCAGCCTTACGCCTCGCGGACGTAGCTGTTAGACGTTTTTGGACGGGCGTACACCGTGATCGACGTACGCCTATGAATAAGCTCTTCATCGAAATGCTAGAAGCCTGTTTGCGGTAGGTGTGGAGCCAATGTTGGGAATAAGGTTCACTAGTCCCAGCCGCACTGTGAACTTAGAGGCTCGCTATTTCCTTGGAGTTTTGATACTTGAAGTTTTATACCATCAAAAATTGTGGAACCGTGAGCATTTACCACCAAACACGTCAGAGGCACGTCACATTGCTTGGTTGTTTAAGAATTAGATTTTCTTGTCTGACCTATGATATAATGTTAATGATCTCAAGGTTATCGGATCTCGTAGATATTTCGTTCATCACGAATTGTCTGTAGTTAGATGAGGTAATACGAGGATCATTCGGGGCAATAGGAAATAGCCATTTTATACATTGGGACGTGGTGAGAGTTTTATTGTAAGAATTTCTGTATATTCTATGTGTGGTTTGCGGAGACGCGATACGTTCGTTGTGCATTTAAGGCTTTGAAAAGTTTCACGTAAACGGGAAGCAGTTGTGAAGTTTTTGAAAAAAGTGTACAAAATTCGAAATCAATTATGTGTATATATTTTGGTATTGCTTACATTTGTTATGTAGAACTTCTGTATAGAACGATTTTGGTGAGAAATAATGTTGTGAACGTGTAAAGGTATTTATGGCTGTGACGGAACTATGTTTGTGTTGAAAGTGATATCGCGTCCCCGCACCGTTAATGTACAAAATGAACGTATCTAGTACAAAACTTGTTACTATTTTTGTATAATATTAGGTTAAGTGAGCGAGGTTAATGTTGGGTATAGTAAGCGGTGTTATTAGTGAGAATTTTTATTTTTTTCGAACCGTTACTTTAGCAATTGGATGGGTGTTAATTACGTTGGTGGTTATTTTAAACTTTTTATTCTATATCTCAAATGTCACATTTACTAGTGATGACACTGTTGCGGTATGTTTAATATAGAGATTGGATGTTAGTCGTCATAAGCATTTATCTCCTAGAACTCGACCGACGTTAAAGTAATATACCAGTTCTCAGAGTGTACTATTCCTTCTAATCTTTGGGGCATAAATTATATCACCAAGTGATTCCTGATTTAGGGCCTTCTGTTAGCCTACTCTGAAACTCATCTGCATAACATGAAGTGTCCAGAGTAGTCTTATTAATTTTTATTCAATAATTGTTAAAAATTTATTTTATAAATAACATATTTATACAACTGTTCCACATGCATATTTATATTATTTACAATATTATGCAATCGCTCTAAATATAAAATCTTAAATGTAAATAGTAATGTACTTTAATGAGTGGAACGGTATTATATGATAAAAATACCTCAAATATCTGTTACCATACAAATGTCAGACCGTAGAAATTTACCGCGAACCGACCAATGGGATCTGAGTTTCGCTTTATTTAGTATAGGGCTTCCTTGAAGATAAATCTGTGTACTAATTGTATATTCTCCATATGAGAACTAAATGGATGTTGCCACCTACTGATTGCCGTTAGTGAACATAGTGGTTATTTCTGACACAGATTGGACCTTTTTTAGTTATAATGTTATGGATTACTTTTAAGTTTTTATTAATATTCAAGGTAAAAAAGGACGCTTTGTTTGCTTCAAAAGTAAGTTTTGGTTGCCTGATTTGTAAAATTTGTTCATACAACCATACACACAATGTAGTGTGTGTGAGAACAGATCCGTCGTGGAAGGTGAGGGAGCAGACCTAAATAAACTTTATGTTGACGATATATCGTTATTTAAGAAAACATTAAACATGGATTTTGTAAATAAGCACTATACGGCGGCTGCTTCCTCACAAACTACGGCTTTTATTTCCAGTGAGTGAGCGTTCTATAGTTTTAAGAATATTTGGTGTATTTCATGTTATTAAGACCTCTTTGCTGTAGCGATGCAGGCAGGTGTGATATTTGTACAAATAGTTGGATGTGCCAGAGTAGATTATTTCCTGTATGGTTATTTGACTTGAATAACATTTTGAAAACAATCTTTTTACAAAATTATGTCGTAAAAGTGAAGCAATATTTGCTCGTTTTCGATTATTATTTTTAATATACTTTCCAGGCCAGTTCACCCAAATAATATTATGTAAAATAAATTATTAAAACACTATTGTACTTTTATTTAAGTTTTCAATGAGATGGTAAATATTTTTATTCATAGCCATACATACAAAATTAAACAATTGCAAACTGGTCATACAGCAGCCCCCTTACTTTGTAATACTCCTCTGATAAAACTCCTTCCAATGCAATTCGACCATTTTCCATCTAAAAAACAAATTACCATTGTTACTTATCTTCGTTGCTTTGTAGTTACTACACAATCTACTTGAAAAATGTTTTATTCAAATGATATTGTTATAAATATTTCTTCATTAGTTTTTAATATTTTTAATTATGACCAGCACTACAAAAACTCATTCATATTCACTCAACAAGAACCAGTCAAAGTACAAATATAAAATAAGTAGCGTCATCGCCAACCAGTCCGAGCTGAGAGAGCTACGGAAGAAGTGACCTTCCATTAAGAAAAAGATAAAATGAGAAAAAAATCTTAGGCATAGTCGAAATTTTGAACGTACCCTCCGAATAGCGATGGTTCCATTACAGCACTCTAGCGCTCCTGCATTGAATTCGGCGTTAAGGCCGTGTTTGGCGAGCGCGCTTCGTAGCTCGGAGAGCTTCAAGGAGTTGATGAATGCCGCTGCGTGTCCTGGTGTGTTGCCTTCACAGGCCTCCAGTGCTATCATGTCGTCCAGAACTGATTCCTCTGTTAGAAACGTTCATTATATAATACTCTACAATATATTTGAATTACTCATTAATGTACGGAACCAATGTCAATAAACGTACCACTGTTGGGTTCCCGAGCTCGAGGCGCGGCCACGGTGGCTGTAAGCCAAGCCAATTCGGCGTCTCCAGCTGTCCGCCAAGAAATACCGCTCATCAGACTGTCTGTTAGTTTGACCTGTCGATAATTTATTTGGAGGACTGAGTAAATCCTTAAATATATAACCATCAATTGTATATATAATAGATATGTGCTAATATATAATTATATGTATATTTTGTCATTATAACTTAATTATAATTACATGGTCAAGGTCAGGTCAGTTACTATATAGTAAGCCCTCTGATCCCCTATTATATTTTCTTAATTCAGTCATTGTACGCAGGCTATTAAATATATAATATACTAGCGACGCAATACCTTCGAAAATATCCACTTAAATCATACGGTGTAAAGGGCCATATAGATCTATATTAAATGAACAATGTAATCAAAAGGTATTTAATTGGTTAAGGATTAATGCTGTATTGGTTAAAATCACTTCGAAAATAAGCCATTATTTGTCTTAAAAAGTAAATGACAAAAAAGTTATTGTGGGTTATCCATAAGAGATATATACCATCACGGACTTTTCTGTAGACCTTTTCAATGTGCACAATACTTAGTACATTATTTTGATAAAACTCGTAGGGTTCAGCCTGCGTTTGCAAAGTAAGCGGAAAAAATGTAATTATTTACGACATCACATTAGAATCCTCAAAACTAACAGTACTTCTCCACTATGTTATTATACATAAAAACCTTCCTCTTGAATCACTCTATCTATTAAAACCGCATCAAAACCCGTTTCAAAGATTTAAGCATACAAAGGGACAGAGAAAGCGACTTTGTTTTATACTATGTAGTGATACCTGGTAAATATGCGATTCCGTGGTGGCATCAACTACGTCTCCCTTTCCCGGTGTATATATCTTCTCTATACCTTCATTCTCACAATGTTTCCTGTAAATATAGCGTACCTATATTATAAATAGTTTATTGAATAAAATACATTTTTTAATTTGAATCAAATTCAGCTTTATGATATTAGTATAGGTTATGTACCTCAGTATATTAAGAGCGCTGTTTCCAGCCCGCAAGCCTACTATAGCCCTCGGCTTTGCGTGTGCAACGACACGCAGTAATGACTCGCCGTCACACCTTCCTTCCAGCTCTATGTACTGAATACTTGCTCTAATCGGTATTTGCCGCACCGACGATATACATTTGCTAGGGATTTCTATTATTTCCTCTGAAATGAAACATTTAAATATAAAATCTTTATTTGAATAATATAATCACGCTTGTCAAATTAAAAGACCTGCTCAAGACAGCTCTTGCAAGGGTATACCTTGGTATATATGTAATGGGGCGATACAGATTATATTTATAAAATGAATATTAAAATACCTTCAGGCTCAGGTTTCTGTGGTGGAGCTGGAGGTACATCACGTATTTCTCCTTCTGCATCCACTATCTCTGCTAATCTGTAGTCTTCGGGCTGTGAGTAGAAAAAAAATTTATGTATATAGGAAATAGTGACTTTATTTTTTTCTATATTTTAATCTATTATTTTTTACAACCCTTTTTTACGATCGCGGGCTGTCCCTAATCTGGTTGATGTTCCAAGGGCTGTCCCGATCTGCGACGGTTCATCTATTAACCAGGCGCGGATTTTATTATATAGTGGTGAGATAGAGACGAATGAAACTATGTACACTAGCAGCGTATGAATACCCGAATGATCTCGCCGTAGTCGTCAGCCCTGGTGCGGTCTTCGTGGCAGGGGTACATGGCGTGGTGGCGCTTATTGGACTTGAAGCAGCCCCCGGGCCGGTTCTCGTCGCGCACGGGGATGTCGTGGCGCCCCGTCACCACCCACATCTCCAGCTCGCCGTCCGACTCCGAATCTGAAGACAGGCCGTCCACCTCTTCCCTGTAAGGACGCCATATTCAATTAATGTTCTACGGATTTATATGCTACCTTAGAAGGTTTATTACAGCTTTAAGAGACTAGTAATACTAAGTTTCCTATGTACGGTACCCTAAATAGATAAAAATATAATCTCTGAATCAATCCGACTGACTCTTACTGATTCAGTCTAACTCCTTTAATACTCTATCTCGTGAGACGTCCCTACTAAAATTTTACTGATTTTAGATTATTACAGCATAAGGAAAAATACTGAAACACTTTACTAACTTAACAGGATCCTTGACTTTGGTCCGTTGCTGCTGCATGAACTCTTCTAGCTCAGCGCCCTCTAGCCGCACTCGGCGACGTACTGTCATCTCTATGGTGCGGTCGCCGCCCTTTTCTATAAGGTCGCGGGCTAACGTGCCAGGTGATGTCCTAAAATTCAATAGAAAAAAATTATAATTAAGATATTTCACTCCAGGAGGATCATATATCAGTTGATGTGATCTTGTAAATAGTATGATTATTATTGAAATATTTGACTACCGAACAGACGGTCCCGGTTTCGATTCCTTGTATAGTCAACCTTTGTGTGATGATGTGATGTTGGCTGAGGACTGAGTGTTACATATATATAAATTATCTATGTACATATGTGATATGTGTATATATTTATAAGTTGTATTAGCACACATAATACAAGTTATAAATAGCTTAGTTTGGGCTAACCGTATAAAAATGATGATAAAGACAAAAGTTTGCTTCGTTTACTTCACTTGCCAACGGTTGGACCAATTTTGATAAAATGGTAATTCAGGAAACTGACACGGAGTACTTTACGTATATTTATATGATGTGCACTTTTCGCTTAATTAACGCGTATGAAACCGCGGGAAACAGCTAGAAATCAAAGACTTTAGAACCGCGTCGTCTGGATTTCATATGTCTGTACATTACATGTCAGTACATTTTTGACTCTAGCATCATGAAAAGAAAACATCATGAAACTTCCGGTGCTAGTCAGTGTTAAACTGCGCCGATAAAAAGGTAAGTAAGAAAAAAGACCTCAGGATTTTTTGATGAATAAGCATGGGCTTAAAGATTTCAAGAGATACAAATATTAAAAACCATTGATCCACAGGCACTGATTTTCTGAATTATTTTCATTGGTTCCGACAACTTATATTGCTCTATTGCTCCGATACCTTTATTCCTATTTTTGTTCACGGGCTGGTATTGTATTTAAATGTATACCTGGCAGTTAGTACAATAGAGTTCTGTGATTGTTGAGCCCATAATATAAATAGGTCTCTGGCATATCCTGTTTCTAAGTCTGGGAAGGAAGCCAACACCACCTTGGGTCCGGGCGTCCTAGTGATTTCTGCCACGGAGTGACATAAATGCAGGTGACGAAGAGCAAAAGGATTACTTCGAGCACCTTCAAAAGCACGAGTTAACTTGTCGCTCATCCATTCTATCTAAAATTTTAAAATATTTAATTAAACCTTTCATCCAATAAATTACTATCTATTTTATTAACAAATCAAGAATGGCTGCAGTTTAGAAACCTTAATTTTACGTTAAGACTTAAAAAAGATTTAATTTTATGATTCATTAATTACCTGAGACTTAGCAAACTCCACTACATTGTAACTGACATTTGACAAGAGTAACAATGAGTAGGCAACTAGGCCCGAGTCCTTATTTCGCCATAACTGGTCCAACATGTGCGCCAACTCTAATACCCGACCTGCTGTGTCTGTACACACTAACACTGATCCACCACCTCGTAATGTTGTTAAGATTGTTGCTGAAATACATATTAGAATACTTTATGTAAACCCAAAATAAAATGAAAGAGTTCTTGTAGGATAATTAAAAAAAAAACTATAGTAACTTATATACAGATTAGTACGCAATAACTTATGCAATATACAATTTAGGGTTTTATTATAATATAATAAAAAAGTGACGGGTCCTCGCCGGAAAATCAAACATAACAAAGACTGACTAGCGCCTTTAACACTAAATCAATTGTGAACTATATGTCTTTTCAACAATGTGTCAATATTTTTTAGTCCAGTTTAGTCCAGTATTCCCAGACATAATTAATAGATATATACACAATAATACAGATATACAGATACCTTCTAAACTTAATATTTATGAAAATCTCAATCCTTCCTTCTAGCTTTAAGCGTAGTATTTTTTAGTTCAAACATATAAACCAAAGGCTTTTAACATATTTGAAACAAGGCAACAACATTCAGTTATTATTAGATTCAAATAATCTAATTATTTGCGTTCTGTTATAGTACTATTACTAAGTTATGGCTTTGATAAGCATCTAATATTTTTTTGTTACACACATGTTTTGTTTCATACATTTTCTTTAACCAAAGTGCCATATTTGACATGATATGAATTCTTTTTTACATCCATTACAGTCTGCATATTTAAATCAGAGACAGCTGGAGCCAAGTCATTTGCTGTCAAGGAAATTAATAGTAAATCTATTCATTAGTGATAGTAACTTTATATGATCCATTAGTTAATATACTAACTCATAAGTTTTTCATCCCTTAAACGCCTTCTCTGCTGAACATAATCAGCATTCATAGCTCCCAATAGTAATAATGACGGTCTCATTATCTTTTCAATTTCACATCCATTAAGATGCCTCTCTTTCTTATGGTTGAAGTCTGGGGCATATACAATATCCTCTTCACCAGGGGCTGCAATACGCCAGATAGTTCCACCAAGAAGATGTCCTGCTGGTAATGGTGTAATACGGAGTCCTTGGCCTTTCCCTTATATGTAAAAAAAAGAAATTAGTGTTAATAACTACTTAGTTGGGGAGAAGTTCACCATAGGGTTCAATTCTACAATCATATCATCAAAAATATTTGTGTCCTTATGATTAGTATATCTGTGGCTGTGTCTGGTTCTAATATGTAAATGGGCCAACTTGTTGTCTCAGGGCAATACTGTATAGTAATATTAAACATAACATTTGTTTTGTGTCATTTAATAAAAAAAAACCTTTGCAAATAAAATTGTTTGTTGCCTTAAATAAAACATTATTATAAATGGATATTAAATTGTGTTTTCCATTTTCACATAAAACACACCAAAAGTTACATGTTAGCCAATAGAGTTTGTTTAAGAAATATATATAGCAAGTAAGGAAAATTCATCAGTGGTTATGATATTTTTTACACTTGTCTACTGTACTGTAAGTCATAGTTATTATATATAATTTTTATATAATATATGTGTATTCTATTTTTTTATAATTACTGAGTATGTCCCTTGTTGTTAAGAGTGCTTACCTTTCATATCCACACTCTGATTATATTTCAACTGTGTTATTCTATCAAATGCAGTATCAACATCATCAAGGGTAAACAGGTCAAAATCTGTCATATTTCTATGTGACTGATATAAATCATACATATACATTTGACCCATTTTGTAGACAGGTAATGTGGCATATATTGGACAGTTCAGACCTAGTTGTCCAACTGCATATGGTAGTGCTCCTAAATGTAATGGGTCTGAATGTGACAATAGAACTGCATCTATACTGTTTACATGCCTGTAAAAGTGTTTGTAATAATTAAAATAATTATTAAAAAATAGAGGTATATAGGTATAGAGGACCAAGTGTGGATTATTCACTATGCTTAGAGAACAATATCAGTTTATAAGCATCATTACATTAGTATATTATAGTCAATCCAAATCAGTTTAGAGCACACATTGTTTTGTCTACCTGTTACAAAAAATTACAAGGCTTAATCTCTAAAATAATACATTCATATGTGTGTGTATATTAAATGACAGAGAAAGTAAATAATATTTCCTTCTTTAACTATTTTTGGTATTAATTTTCCGTTTTGGCTTCCTTTTTGGTTGCAAAATTTAATGATATAAATTAAACAATAACTTTCTTGGAACTTTTTACAATACAATAAAATAAAAGAATAAATAATGCTAGTAACATAACCTTATTATACCTTTTCAATTCCTTAATGAAATCTGTATCAAATTTCTCATCCCAGCCACAATCTAGGAGGAATTTAAATTCATCAATTTGCAATACATAGCAAGGCGGAGATTCATCACCTGCTCCAGAAAGACAGTGTAATTTTATAATAGAAGTCATTGTTGGATTTCCTTAATATCTCATAAAAGTTTTACATCTATACGCCTTAATAAATTATTTATTATACAAAGCTTATAGTTAAGTTTAATGCATAGTTCAGATAGTTGTAATTATTTAAAAAGTGCAGAAGCTAAATTGCCGACAAAACAGAGGTTTTGACAGCAATGGCAGTTGTCAGAAGTCTAAACAAGAGTTATATCCTAAATAATAACCACAGGCAAAGTAAACGAAATACGACCATAGCCATCATGAGTCGTGCTATCAAGAATCGGAACACATCACCAATTCAATGAACACTTATGTTTGAGTATAATATTATGCATTTATTTATTTTCTTCAGAAATCTGATGATTGTCCTCACACTAGAACATTTCACGTAATTATTTTAAATTTAGAAAAGTGATTGAGGTCACATAAAAAAAAAATATTAATTTATAATAGGCGTATTTGTGTATTTGTAATTATAAACTGTTACTACTTAGTTATAATTTTTAAGCTTTTGGAGCAAATACATCTTTAATAATATGATTGTTTACAAGATCCATTATCCACAAATGCATGTCGTTTTGTGTATCTGTTTCGTCTTTCTCGCTGTGTCCTTTTCTAAAACTTCTTTCATTGATTCTAGAGTTTGTGATAGAAATTGTTTCGCGAGTATATAAACAATTATCTATGTTTAATTCTATTTTATGTTTTTTAAATGGCAAAGAACCCTCTTCAGATTGCTTAAGTCCAGGTCCTAAACATTTTTCATTTACATTCAAAGTATCACTGAATTGAGTGTACTGATTTGCCCTCTTGTTATACAGTATATTGTATTCCTCTTCGATGCGCATATCTAAAACAAAGCTATAACTATAAATAAGCGTTTTTCACTATCAATGTTGGTGATTTTCTTTTGTGCTTTTGTTCATAGCAATATGTGTCAGAACTTATCTAAGTAACCCGCCTGCTCGTTTGCCCCATGTCTCAAAACAAGGTTTTGGAGTTTCTCAAGGATTGATATTATACAATGCATATATTTTTGACACAGATAGTTAGTATAGTAGTATTAATAATTATTATTCTAGTTTGATAATATAATATAGTATAAATAATATAAAAAATAGAATAAAAAAGATGATGACTAAATTGTTATAATGATATATGACAAAGAAATAATAAAGTAATGAAATTGTTCTATCCGTTAAATAAACGGAAATAGAGATTGACGACGAAGTTGGCGTAATGGTCACCATGCCGGATTGCTGTACAGTGGGTGCCGGGCTCTATTAATCATTTATTTTTGTTGCATTAAATTGTTATATTTTTTATGATTAACACCGCCCATGGAACCCTTAACAGACCAGTGTATTTTTTTCTTAATTATTTTTTTTTTAATAAAACTAAATTAATTTCTTAAATAAAAATATGGGTTGACATTTCCCTATCTAATTTTAATAGTTGTTGATGACGAAAGTATATTTATATTTTGATAGACCGTAAATAATAGAAAAGAATTGGACTTACCATTTATTTTCTTCAAAAAGAAGTTGATAAGGTAGACCGCGAGGTACACACTGACCGCTATAATTACATACTCCCACCATTCCAATGGCTATGATACATCAAAGAAAATAAAAGATTTTAGTCCTCCGTTAATTAATTTTTTATTAATTATAAATTAAATTTTGATTCTACGAACCAGTCAAGCTGAAATTTGTCAAATTTGTGTTTAGGGGTGCTTAAAAAGTTCCGAGAACTGGCTTATTTGAAAATAAGAAACTAAGGCCAATTAGATTTAGTTCGAAGGATAATATATTATCTTTATATTTTATAAATGTTATCTTTTATTACTCAATACCAGAATATAATTTTGATAAATAGATTTCAATAAGCGAGTTCACAATATAAATTTGATTTGAACACGAGTAACACAGAGTGCAATAAAAATCCTATGTTAAAGTACTATATATACTATTTAATTAAAGTACTAACCATTTTATAGTATTATATATTTTTTCCATCCATCCAGACAATCTTATTGAAGTATTTGCCTGTCAAAGATAACAGCTCAAAAGTCACAATGAAGTTCTTGTCCATTCGTAAGGATTTGACATATTTCTACAAGGCAAGTATAAAATTATTATCAGATAATATCATTTTTATTTTATAATTGGTGTTGTTATAAAAGATGTAATTTTTTTTTTGACACAATAATTCGAACTGTGACGATTGCGTTGACTGTCTAAAACCATTTGAAACCTAAACTTCTGCCAGGCACATCTACAGCTTTTTGCGCAGCTTTTTATTCAAAATATTATTTTTATTTTGTAATATTTGTGAAATTTCAAAAGCGTTTCGTAGACAGAATGTTGGCAAATTGATTTTTTTCCATCGAGTTCGAAAAATACATATTGTATCCGCCACATAGGAAATTGTTTGTGGCTGCATTTATTTATTTAGTGATAGTGCCATGAGATCGATTCAGCTTTTGCCCTGAAACAATCTACGAATTTGATTTGCGTCGTTAATTGAATTGCTTACATCGATATTGTTAACGTATAACATGTTATGCTCTTGTGTTTTTACTTTTCCGTTCATTCGTTCTAAGGCCTGTTTTATTTAACTCTAATAACAAATATATGTGTAACAATTTTTTACTCGTTTTCATTCATAAAATCTAGAAACTATTCAAAAGTCCTTGCCTTTCCCGATATGCTTGTAGTACCCGGTAGTATGGCGATACCTGTCTGTAAGTAAGATTACTTTGTTGTGTCGAGAAGCCGGCCACCTCAAGGGAATATCCAATACGTTTTTAATATATTGGTAAGATAATTATCGCGAAATCGATTCTCCCTTAGATGACCGCTGAGGCATCAAACGAATTCAGGCAAAAGACGGACCAGGGATTTACTCAAACAAAAAAAATCACCGAATTTACCATGTTTGCGGTGAATTTTCTATTGATTGCCTTGCGACCGAAGTAGAGAATATTAAAGTTATTATAGTTTATACAAATAGCTTTTATCACGTCTTATTGTGGATGTGTTTGACGTAATTATAGCCTTTATGTTTATTTTGGTTTGGATGAGACCTTTATATGTTATAATATACGCTTAGTTTTATTGAAGATTTTCAATTTAATGAACATAACCTATGTTCTCAAATCAAAATTCAAATTTTATCTGAGATCCAAAGTCTATGTGAAATACCGCTATGGTTATTGGAACGCTGGTACCAAAAGTATTTTTTAGCATTCAGTAGTAGAGATTATGCAAAATATTAAAAGATAAAGTGAGCCATAAAATTAAAGCAGATCTCACGTAATTGTTTATAAAATAATTTGGCATTTTGCCCGCCCATTAACTACTCGGGTTAGCTATATGCAAATGCGGTGATGTAGGAATTAAGGTCTCATCAATGTGCTATTAATATTTTATGACATGGTAATTGCCGCGTTTAGATGCGGAATAGTTCAACTGTTACGCAAATACATCATGCTGTATTAGGTTATTGTTAATGCTATATAAAATTACCTTTGTGTTTTCGAGATCGGAAGAAGGTATTAAATGACCATTAAAAAACGGAATTAAGCCCGATTAAAGAATTAAGGCGCGTAAATGATAGTGGTTTAATTTTTACGGATTTTAATTACTAGATCAGGCATAACCTAATCGATATACTCAGTAACAATTCCGATTTGAAAAAATCTTTCAAAAATTTTTGTTGCATAGTCCATTTCTGACCAATTCTTTAGGCTACGTAACATCACGCTGCGACCAATAGGAGCGAAGAGTCAGTGGAAAATATGGAAAAATCGGGGAAACTTATTCCTTTTCGCATGTGTGTGTATGTAACTTAACATTTAATAATTCAAAAGATGTATAGTGATATAAATTTCCGAGAAACTTGTGGTATCAAAATCAACTAGTGCACCCGTGAACAGAGGACAACGCGATCCAAGATTAGTGCTAGTGGGGATTGAGATTTGTTTTTTGTTATTTCTTTATGCGTATTCCGTAAGCGAGCAAAAATTTATCATAGGTCTCTACCCACGACCACCGAATCCCTCTGGATTTGGTGGTCCAGCTTCCCGAATCCCCAAAAAAGTCCCATACATTTAGCGCACTTTTATAGGTAGGGATAGAAGGTATGTTATTTTTAATTATTCATTCGTCATTTAAACAATAAACTCTGTTGAGATTCAATATTCATGTGTTTCGTGTAAAAAACCGCGCGTTGCATTGCCGATGCCTTTATTTATCTTGGCTTCCGCATGTCTAGATATAAAGTGTTCTCTCTGGCTAAATATAAAGAGTGTCTACTCGCATGCTGTTTCCTAAATAAGGACTGATTAATAATTCAAGGAACTTCAAATACCTGTATGAGCAATATAAATCACGAAAAGAATGCGGAGTCGCTGTTATTACACGATTGCTTCAATGAAAATGGAGTTGCCATTTAGACACTTTTCAAAAGAAATTTTATTTATTATTTATGTAAAAATTATATCAGAAGTAAGACCATGGAAAAGTGAATTGATTAATTAAAAGACCCGCCATGGATAGATATTGTAGCAGGTATTTTAAATATTTGTATAAATGAATAAATATAATAATGATATATAATATTAGGATACATTTTTAAACACGGTCGGTTAGCCCCCAGGTAAGGTAGCTATTTACAGCTTCTGTTTACCCCCTAATTCCGCGCCTTATTAACTGTTTACCCTCTAATCTTAGCCTGACACCGGAGAATTGTAAGAAAGCCCTAAAAAGGTATTTTATCGAAAAGTCTGGGTGTGATTGCTTGACTCTTTAAACTATTACAACTATTCTTTATTTGTTATTTATTAATCTCTCAATGTGTTTAGTGTATTTAAGTGTTTTTATCCATGTTTATATTATTCGTACAAACCTTTTTTTTTTAATGTTTATATAATAACCTATTTTTAATTTTGCTCATACAATCGATCACGGTATGGCTCTGCAGGTGCAAGGTTAAACCCCCTAGTGGTTTTTTGGTGCCTGACATATGTATTTGTTTATTTTTTATAAATGTATTGAATAGCAATAAAAAAAAAAAAAAAAAAGCTTATGGGGGCTAACACAACTGACAACATATGCTAACATATATACTTTTTATAAATTCACACATATACATCACATACACATGATACTCAGATAACAGCCAACAGTTATGCTCATCACCCAAATGTTGACTATACCGGAGAGCGATCCCGGGACCCTCTGTTCGGAAGTCCGGCTATTATTGCGCCAATTGGGTCGTTAATTTTTTTAAATTACAAATCAATAAGACAATGTCTTCGCTCAAATGTGTTTGTTTGGTAAATAGCTATATTTATCAATCTATTAAGAAAAAAGGAATTCTAAACGTACATTTCATTCTTGACTACGAAGAAGAAAGAAAAATGAGAAGAAGGTGTGAAAAATGAACATTTCCTGCTTTCACAGTACTCTTTATATAGCCCCGCTTGGATTGATAGTAGCAAGATTTTATACAGCCTTCCGATTATCGATAATCGTATACACACAGAAGTACAACCAAAACAAACACTTATTAATGGCTTATTATTGATTACCTACTTAGTAATACAATCTCAAATCTTTCAAGTGTATAACAGCCACTAGCTCTTTGTCGGTTCCTATTCCCTTATTTTAAATAATAAAACATTTCGCAAAGTTGGTAGAGCAGCAACCTAAAGATATTGCTCAGTATTAATAATTAGAAGGACGAAGGCATTCATTTTCCTATCGTAATTTCGATGCTTATGTACATCAAGGAGAGGATAATGAACTAACAATAAGGTTATTTCTATGGCTTACACCATTAATAACAAGATTAAATAACAATAAGATTTTTTTTGAAAGAACAGAAATACGCCCAAGCAGCTCTGCTCCATTTTTCCATAAAAATTTGCTATTTCACTACGACAACGTTTCTATAGTTGATATTACGCGCTAAGGGTACTGAAGGCGAAACAATATTGTCCTTAGACATTTCAGCAAACACTTCCATTTGTCATATTATGGGGGTAAGAAAAAGTTGCCGATAATGTGGGAAAATCTTGGATTTAGAATCCTGCATAATCCGCTCGTTCACCACAGTAGGTTGAGATAGTTAAAAAAAATTAAGGTCTAAGATTTAACCAGGTATTTCTAAATATTAATTTTATTTATAATATATCTTAAATAATGCACGTTTCCATGCACATTCATATATGAGTCAAGTAGAGTGAAGATCCTATGTCGCTTAGGTGGGGCAAAGGGCATCCAGAGATTAACCCCGAAATCACTAGTCAATTTGTAAAATTTGAGTTTAAGTTTAGAGATTTGTACATTATGCCTGCCAATGCCATTCGAAGGCATGTCTACAACAGATTTTAACTTAGATCTTATCGTGCAGTCGTCAAATACAAATTAGTTTGTCAGCATTAATTAATTCAATATTTCAATGCGAAAGCAAACGATTGATGAATTTGGTGTTGATTAATTGCTTTACTTCACTGTCATTTCAGTTGTATTGAAAACTACGTAGCTTACAATATTTCTATTATAGTATTATGATTTGCCACGTCAAAATTAATTATAATAAGACAATAAAGTAATAATTACAAATGTATCTCGTTATAAAAATATATTGCAGTGTTATTTTTCTTAAAACAGTATCCGTAGTGCATCAGTCCGGATGAGTCAAATATCTGCAAAATATTGATCATATAAAATATTTACAGGAATATCGGTTGAGAAAATACTCATTTTTGTCATTGCAACTTAAACCAAATTTAGCAATATTAGGCTATTTTTATTTTGTAGGGGGTAGTAAGAGTACGAGAAATTCTTTTGTGTAATATTAGCGGGCATTCGATTTTTTATATGCTGGCTTTAAATCAATATTCAAATGCAATTTGAAACCAAAATCCCTGTAATTCCACAAACACAAACAACGGTTGTATTTCAATAGGATTTGTCCGGTTAATTGCATTTTGTGGGCTTCTTATGTGGTTAGCTCGTGCATTTATTAGATTTGCCAAACAATTTAAAAATAATATAAATCAATGCTGCACATGAGGTTGGCTAAGGAAGTGCTAAGAGGTTAAGCACGTGTAAGTATTCAAGGTTGAAACAAACTTGAAAACGTTATCTGGAACGGGTAAGCAAACTTACCAAAATTCTTTAAAAAGGCAGGTCTTAGGGTATATTTGACTTGAATTCGCGTAGGCGCTGGGTCTTCATTTTATTGAGGATTCATCTTGATTTTCCTATCAGTTTACGTGTTCTCGCTTTAACTCAGTACGAGTTCTTATTATATATTTCATTAGCTCCTACTATAATTATACCTAAACGCGTAATTTTGTACGTATGGACGGATGAATGTTTGTTACGCTCCCATAAGCGTTGCTGTTACACATATGTAATGTATGATGAAAATGTTTATCCTAAAATGTCCTACAAAAAAGCTAAGTAAGTAAGCTATTATAGCTAAAATAGGGAACCATAACAACAATAAATAAACGATAATTTATTTCAAAAGCAAATTTGGTTACTACCAATAAATTGATACTTAGATGTAAATAGGTATATACTTTTATACCTTATATTTATTTTTTTTTTTTTTTTTTTTTTTTTTTTTTTTTTTCTCTCTCTCTTTTTCTCTTTTTTTTTTTTTTTTTTTTTTTTTTTTTTTTGGGGGGGGGGGGGGTTTTTTTTTTTTTAAAAAAAAAAAAATATAATTTTTTTTTGGGGGGGGGTTTTTTCCCCCCCCCCCCCGGGCGGAAAAATTTTTTATAAAAATTTTGGGGGTGTGGGGGGGGGGGGGGGGGGGGGCCCCCCCCTTTTTTTTTCCCCCCCCAAAAAAAAAAGGGGGCACCCCCAAAAAAAATTTTTTTTTTTTTTTTTAAAAAATTTTTTTTTTTTTTTTAAAAAAAAAAAAAAAAAAAAAAAAACCAAAATTTTCACCCTTCTACAAACAACCCTTTTTTTTTATTTATTAATTGAAAATTGAAATCACATGTATAGCAAAACAATGTTTGCCGGATCAGCTAGTATTATATATATTACATACTACATATCATATTATTATTAATATTTACATGCTTGCTCTTAATTAACGCGTATGAAGCCATATAAATCTGATATAAACATTTATTCATTGAGTTTTATATGACATTTAAGCAAGGAAATGTAGCCAACGATTAATAAATATGTTGCTGGTTTTTTTTTGACAAAATTAATACATAAAGCTGAAAATAACAGAATCAACAATTTAAACCCGGCCGATATTCGGTATTTATAAATTTAATACAATCGGCTTCTTAACGCCAAGTCCCAATAAATACAAGTTAATCCCAACAAAAAATAACAATTCCCTTCGCAATTTTTCTTACAACACGGGGAAGCGAAACACAATAAAGGCAATAAAAACTAAGGAATTGTAAAAAGGTACTCCATTAAATTGGCTCGTTTTACCGTGAGAATAATGCGATTCTCCAATCTCAAAAATACATGTTTAACGTTTACGCTAATGTTCTTTCGGATATAAATTAGTATCGTAATGGTTCGATTATTGGAACTGTTGGTTTCTATAGCTCATGTGGCGCGGAGCGTACTTGATGCTGCTGTAAAGCAAAAAAGCAATAAAAAATATGGTGACATTACAGGGTCAGCCAAATGTTTGTTTCTTTAGAAGACGATTCATTTTATAAGAATAGGAAGTGAGATTTTTCGTGGTCAAACATTGATAATTTACTAAAATACTTTCTAAATCCTAGGAAGAAACTTCAGTGTAATCAAACTATTTGAATATCTTTACCATGTCTGTGCTAATCGCAATTTCAAGTACACTACTTTTAAAAAACATTTTTGTGTTATCACTACTTCTTGTTACTATTCAAAGCTGCCATGTTGATAAAGATAATCAGGCTAATGTCAGCACCTAAGCTTATGTCAATATTTGTACGAAGTTTAATATATATATATATATATATTTAATATAATATAGTGAAATAGTGCATATCTATTTCTAATAGTGTACATTCGGTATTCACATTTTAAAACATACTCAAAATTCAGACTTAAATAAATATTCCAAATTACGTAAATACTCGAAAACGCAAATATGACTGTGCTTTATCACTTTTTAATAAGTATTTAAGTAAATTTTACTAATTAAGTCTTATAAAAGTTTCTACAATTAGGATAGAAAAGTAAAGTCCCTATGTACGTGATTAAAATCATATGTCATTGGAATGACAAAATTAATTCGCCATATACGTCACTATTCCTTTCAATATAATAGTTTGACTATTGCTATAGGACTTCTAAATTCGTAATGACAAAGTAAGAAGTGTTGCTATAAGCGTGGTACAGCGAGTTTTTAATTAAACGGCCACCTCGAGCGGATCATTAATCCAATGTTTTGCGCTGAGAGGGGCTCCAGACCAGGGATGTTGCGAACATTCGTCGCTCGCAAATACGGACATCCGCATTGATTTGGACATCTGCATCTGCATCCGCATCCGCATTAATCAATGCGGATATTCATGCGGATGCGAATATTATACAAGTAGCGACAAGAAAGAAATTGGGCGGGGCCGGTATTGACGCGTGCGGTCGAGTGATAATAACCAATGGGAGCGAAGAAATTGTGAAAGAATACGCTTTGTTTGTTCTAGTAGGAATTTGTTTCTTGAAGTGACTAAATATTACGTTTTGTTTGGTGTGAAGTGAAAGTAACTACTTATCGTATCATAACGAAAAGGTATTTTGAATGTGTTGTGAAAGTGGTAGGTGTAAATAAAAGAGTTTACAAGAAAACTTTATATTACTTAAGACTAATATCCAAAGATACAAGGTAAATAATATATTCACCGGTAATATATTGTAGGAAAAATTATCTTTTATGACGAAATTCTTATTTTTCAGTGTGATTCCCGTATTGATATTTTATCTAATTATAAAATGTCACCCCAGAAGTAATGTATGGGATTATTTTGAACTAATTAAAGAAGACCAGGATAAAGTAATTGTAAAATATGAAAAAAAGTACTCTGGGGCGAACAGTTCTTTGAAAAATCATCTTAAGTGATGATAGAATATTTTACATTTGAAACATTAGTAAAGAAAAAAATTACAAAGATAAATCTGAGAAGTAATTTCATCATTTGTAGTTTTAATAAAAATAAAACTTGAGGCTTTGTTTGGTTAGTATAAAAAAGTAAATAAAAGTTTTATTGTGTAATGGTAAGTTTCCACTCAATATTATATTATTTGTGTAATCATTGTAAAAAGACTGAAGATCATCATCTATTAAGATACTTTTTTTAATTGAAATCTTTCAATTTTAAATAACATCAACATAAATATAAATTTTTTAATATGAATTTAAATATGAATAGTAATTAATCAAAAACTACTTGGCTGATTTAAAAAATTCTTTCACCATTGAAAAGCGTAGCTTTACACTATATTTAATGTTACTCTTAGAAAACATTAGGGATCCTTTCTAATTAAAAATATTAATAATGAATAAACTCCTTTTATTTTTATTTTTTCCAATATTTAGTTGGACATTTGATTTTGAAAGTTATTTACAAAAATGAGAAAGGTTTTCTTTTATTTCCAAAATTTAAAATTCCTATTGTTAATTACTTTTTAGTAAACTGTTTTTATAACGAAAATTTTTATTTTTTTTAGATAAAGTTACCACTCCTCTGCAAGAAGCAAAGAAACAACTTTCATTAGAAGAAGTAATTCTAAAAGAAAAGAAGTGGGACGTCAATAATCTAAATTCTAAAAAAATTGATAAACTCATTGGAGAAATGATTGTTGAAGGGCTGGGTTTTCGTAGATTGATGCAAGAATTAGCACCAAGATATAATTTTAGGGGACGCAATTTTTTTACAGATTTTGTATGCAAGGAATTATATAGCAAAGTGGCTCAAAAAGTTAAAGAATTAATCGAAAATTTTGATAACATGTCGTTTACGTCTGACATTTGGTCGGATCCAAGCTCAAACGCTTCTTTGCTAAGCCTGACTTGCCATGGAATTGCAGAAAACTTTGATAGATCATCGATGATATTGAAATGTGAGACATTTGACGGCCGTCACACTGGTGACATAATTGCTGAAAAATTCAGTAACATGCTTTCTGAATGGAATATCAAAAAAGAACAACTGCATTGCCTAATCAGAGATGAAGGGTCTAATATGAAACGAGCCGGGCGATTAGCAGCATTAAATGATATAGACTGTACTGTTCACAAGATTCAACTAGCTATCCGTAGTTGTTTAGGTTCACAAGAAAACATAAAAATACTAAAACAAAAATGTAAGAAAATTTCGACGCATTTCAATCACTCTACCATTGCCCAGAAACAACTGCAATCAATTCAGGACAGACTGAATCAACCGCACCTGAAAGTGTTTCAAGATTGTGTAACGCGATGGAACAGTACATTCTACATGTTCGAGCGTTTTTCAAAGGTAAAGGATGCTTTGAGTCTTTACATGAATGATAATCAAATTGACCCTATTCTATCAGAAGAATGGAAAATCATTGAAAGTTTTATTCAATTACTGGGTCCTTTTGAGGAAGCAACGCGGGAACTGAGCAGCTCTTGTGCTCATATTTCATCTGTGATACCCATAATACAAATGCTTGAAAAAAAAGTTGATGACTATTTAACAAGATCACAAGAGTTTGATCCGATTCGTCAGGCTGTTACGACTTTGAAAAACGAACTTTCAACAAAGTTTTCCAGCTTGGGAGAAAACAATTTATATACCATCGCCACCTACTTAGATCCTCGCTATAAGCACAAGTTTTTCACACCGGCGCGGTGACTAAAGAAAAGATTAAAGATGACATTTTAAAAATGATAAATAATGAGAATGACAATTTTGGATCTCTTAATACCAATACCAAAAGGGCTAAAATAACTTATTGCACGGAAAATGATACGGAACAACTAGGGCCAGGGACTTCAGGTTTCAACAAAAAGTATGCTTACATAACGACCTGGCTATGATGCTAGATTGTTGAGTGAAGACGAGAATCAAGATAGCCAGAAAATGGTAGCATTGAAGCTGTATTAAAAAAGGAGTTACTTGTTACCGTACTAAAAAAAGAATAAATGTGAATGAAAATCCTTTAAACTGGTGGAATGTACATGAGGGGAATTTAAGGTATTATTGCCGATAGTAGAAGATTTTTATTGCTCCACCGGGCAGTGTTCCTAGCGAACAACTATTAGTAGCGCGGGTTTAATTTAGAACCTCTGCGTAATAGACTTGAACCAGAAAAGGCGGCAATACTACTCTTTATCAAGTATAATGCTCCTATTTTTACTTTCAATTACTAATATAAATAAATACCTGAGGGTGAAGTTTAAAAAAATTATTATATTATACATTACTTTTAGTTAATATAAAAATAAGTACTTATGTTTGATTACAATAAAAATGTTAATAATTACGTTATATTGTTTTAATTCTTCATTATAGACTTTATTTACATAATATCCTAAACATCCGCATCCGCATCTGCATCCGCGGATGTGAGCCTGCAAAACTCCGCACCGCATCCGTATCCGCGGATGTGAAAAAATCGGCATCTGAAATCCTGCTCCAGACCCGGGACGAAAGCATTAATTAATAAGAATAGCTCAAACGATCCATTTTATTTCCTTTTTGGATCGTAGAGATTTGTTCTTCAATTGTTTATATAATCGTTGTTATTTGCTTTTTTGAAAAGACAAAACAAACTCTTGAATTTTAGATATTTGTTATCGTCTCGTCTATGAAAATAAACAATTACAGCAACGTATCCTTGATTGTGAGTTTAAGATGCGTGATCAATACACTAGAATTGAATTTTGACTGCGTTTAAGATCTTGGGTAATATATGTATATGATTATTCTTTCGTAGTGCGTTTTGGAAAATAAGCCTTAGTGTTATTGCCATAACCACTACATATATTTACATCATTCTAGAGGTACTTTGCTGGTACTTTTAATAAATATTATTATTATAAGTATAATTTATATTATTATGTTAAATAGAAATATAATTATAAATTTGCTAAAAGTTTATTATGCATTATGATGACATACATTTTTATATTTCAATGTTAGTTATAATATTGTGTGTTTATATAATTTGTTATATCAGTTAGTATTTAGTATTTTTCAATATTTATAACTTAATTTTGTCGCTTGATTCAGATTTATTTGAACTTATGTAAGACTTATATAAGTTAGATTTTTTATTATTAATGCAACGAATAGTTAGTAAAAAATATATAAGATTGCTCATGTGTAGTCGAGTGTGTAAAAAAATCCAAATATATTCTTTCCGGCTTGATGAGGGGTGCTTTCTTCCCGCAATTAGATGCGGCTCGTTAATCCGATCAAAGACTAATGAGCCGCACGTACAGCTTGTTACATCCATAATATAGAAAAAGGATATAACTAAGCACAAAAATGACATTTCATTAACAGATTAAAAATGCGACACTCGATGATCATCCAACTATCGATTAACATAAATTATAGTATATTTGCGTTGTGAATGGAGCGGTATAGATTCTAATATCGGTGATTTTTAACGCCAGGTGTGGGAGATAAGTTAAATTTTTAAATCACGTATATGATGCTCTGTAAAACTAGACGGTGCTTTTCAAGTGGCTCCGAATGTATGGGAATCTATCAGCTTTGTCATCCGCACTCATCTCAATAGCAGCCTTAACTCGTATATATTACGTGGCCTCAGTAATTCGACGAGAGGAATTAATAGCCGTTTCTGTAAAATTATTTATTTTATAGATTGCATTTCACCGGAAACGTTTTCCGATTTTAAAATTAAACGAGATGCCGCAAAATTTTATATCTGGCAAAATAAAAGTCACAGATTACATAAAATAAAAAGTATAAACGTCAAACGACCTTAAAAGTTAAAGGTCGGAGCGAAATTGCTGTTGAATTTCATTCGGATATATTTTCTGTAATGAGTTCTGTATTACGATTGACTCGATTTGGTCGCGGCGTGCCTTATTATATTCGTGGTTTTCATTTTCTAGTTGTTCAATTAAAGGGTGGGGCTATGTCAATTTCAATTTTGCCATTAATTTGTTCATTTTATTGTAATTGATATTTTATGGAATCACTTTTGAATGCTTATGAATATGCATATGTATATTATGCACTAGAAAATGCGTACCCCATGTTTGCACATTAATTTTTTTTTAATATTACATATTGTAGTACCTAATTATTTTTTGATATTGTAATTTTATATATTCCTAGATGTGCTTTTACGTAACGATTTTGTTTTAAATAAATGTTTGCACATTATTTTTTTTTATATATTACATATTGTAGTACCTAATTATTTTTTGATATTGTAATTTTATATATTCCTAGATGTGCCTTTACGTAACGATTTTGTTTTAAATAAAAATTTTATCACGCAATTTATGATAAGTGTTTATGATTGTAGTAATAAAGTTATTTAAACCTTTATGATAGTATATTATTTTAATAATTTTTCACACAATTTTCCAAAACTTTAAATATTCATTTTGATGAAAATCAAAATCGCAAAATCTGTATAGAAGTCGTGTCGTTTTGAGCAATTAGTGAGAGTTAGGGAAATTTGCAATTCAATGGTTTTGCTGATTTCGCCTATAATAATATAAAAATAAACGTACATATAAATTTTTTTAATAACTTTAAAATTGAAGTTTAGAAAATGACTCAAAAAAGCTTACCGAATGACAACATTATGAATTGGGCTGAAATTTAAAAAAAGAAATAGCTCACGGTCGTGCTCAATTATGACAATTATCGTGACAATTTATGGTTAAATTATTTTCAGAAAAAGACTAGAGTTAAAACGAAGAGTTTAGTCTCATTAAGAATGTCTATGAATGCTGGAATTACTCTATTTTGCTAAAATGTGTTAAGGGTGCTCGACTCGCTTGACACATTTTCGCATTTTACATTCCACCATCCAGGCCCATTTTTATATCAAAAAGGCAAAAGTATCGTGATGCCCAGGGCAATCCTAGTTTTCAAAAAGAATTTAATACTTTTGTCAATAAATTAAAATGAAATATAATAAAATCGACTTTATTCAAAACTATGAATATGCCATTTGAGTCTAGTTGATTCAGGTAGGTAACACTGTACACTTATTTCAAGCCAAGAATGTATAAAATGGCGGTCAGTTAAATTTAAAGTGTATTTACTTTAAATGTTAACAGACCACGATTTCAAAAACTAGATTAAGTGAGGATAAATTCCCGATTTTTTTGCTTTTTTGTACTATAGGGGCTGCAAGGAGCCTGCGGAGCCATGATGGTAACGTTCCGTAGACACCCATTTTATGTATGGATGCGTTGCTCTTTAAAAATGATGAACTTAATCATAATAAAAAAGAAATGTTAAGCATTTTATTATGTGACATTTACACAGGTTCCACAAAAGCTCCGAGTAAATAGTTAATTTTCTGTTATTAAAGCTTACATAATTTTTCAAGCACAATGGGTTTATTATTATCGTTATAAAGAAACGCAGTTAGTGCAAAATATCAAAGTTCCAACAAGGCAGCCTTATCCAATACAATATGCAGATTTATCAAAAGTATGAAGCGGTATAACGATGACGGTCAAACCCATTACTACAGCTTCAATGCGAAACGTTTTCCTCACTCCAAATAAACGCTTACATTTTCCGTATTCGTGCCAGGCCCGCACTCATATTATTATGAAAGTAACGGGGTTCTAAAAAATTTAGGAAGTATAAACTCTTTTAACGTCTTTTTCTCTCTTACAATTTCCAAATGTACAGTTTGCCTAAATTCTTGTGGAACATTTAACTTTTAGTAATAAAAATAATGCTACCATTATAGTACATTTAATTAATAAGTATTACACCACGTTTTTGTAATTTTAAGATTACACTTACAGATGTAATTAGTGAAAACCTAAACATGTTTTAAAAATATATGTTATAACAACTGCTGTTATATATATTGATAAAATGTTAAGCGATAGTACAATAAAATGTTACGCACTCTGATATATGTAAATACTCATTCAATATAAATTCTGAATGCTTCCCTTTGCCTGACATATAGCGTACCAGAGTACAATACATATTTTAGTTAGGAGAGATCATTGACTTTGCTTTGTGACAAATATCTTGTATATTTCATGGGAGTACAGATCAAAGCTTGCTCTTTTATTCGCTTTGACATACTTTTTATACGATTTAGTTTTGAGTGGCGTTTGTTCGGATTTTTGAATATATCTCGTACCTACTCTGATTTTTATATGACTTGGAAGTAAATACAAAACGATTTACAATCATAATTTTTGAGTATAAGTTTATAATTAATATTAAAATTTCGAATGCAAGGTGTTTATATTATTACATTCATGTTTCTACCAAACTCAATGGTAGGTATTCTCCATTAATTAACACAAGATATTCAGTACATACACAAATTTATTACTATGAATTTGAACCAAATTAGATTATAATGGTATAAACTAAACAATTACACCTTTTAACGAGTTGCAAGGCGACAAAGTCCCTAGGCCTTTGATGTAATTCCCTTTGTGTCAGTAATGGAGTCACGCGTCTGCTTAAACATCTCGATTTGAGTCGATCCCGCGAGGTATAGAGTTTTATCGATTGTAGATTATAGTCGTGCCGTGTGTGCTTGATTAAATAAAACGGAATTCTGAATTGATTTTGAAGCACGTTATGCAATAAAGTCAACGATTTTCTAATGAAACTTTAAATGAAATAAAACCCAAATACCATTTGCAATTAGGAATGACTTAATACAATATTAAGAATCTGACATGCATGGATTGTGGAAAGGCAAAATCGATGTTTTTAGGTAAGAAAATCGTTAAAGAGTGTCTCACATCAAGATATTTCGACTCCTTAAAATATATAACCACTATTGTAGAATACTTAAATAATTTGAAATTCCTAGTTAGGAATTTTTACTCACTAGAAAAGATATTAATTAGCTAGCAAGTGACTCAAACGAAAGCCAAAAAATGGTCAGAGAAATGAGAAATAGCACTCAAGTTGTTAAGAGTGTAAATTAAAGAGGAAATTTCATTGAAACATTCCTTATGAACTACTAAAGTACTAGACTAGTTAGACTAGTTATGCATAGGGGCAAGTTGAGCAACCGAAATATCTCGTAAACTGTTCACCACACGCGAAGGCAACATATTGCGGAAAAAAGCGTTGCGGGAGGTGAACTCATCGCGCGACTGCTAGTGGCATCTCGACGAACGAGGAAAGCACACGAACGCATTGTTTATTTTGTAACGAAAACGGAAAAATATTTTATTGCAAATTTTCCCCTGTATTATCTAATGTTATCCGTTTTCAAAAAGGCACCAGTCTATCTTCCATAAATATTATTCTTTTGATATGTATATAGATTTTGGTTCTAGTCCTTACCGGTTTTTCATAAACTTTTAAATTTTAAAATTTCGTATC
Organism: Pontia daplidice; assembly: GCA_963693355.1. Classification (NCBI taxonomy): domain Eukaryota; kingdom Metazoa; phylum Arthropoda; class Insecta; order Lepidoptera; family Pieridae; genus Pontia; species Pontia daplidice. The sequence continues at coordinate 8,402,014 of CAVNZL010000138.1, read as the reverse complement.
GGGGATAGTTCCGCAACTAGCCCCACGACTTAGAAAATAGTGAATAGAAATTTTATTTCATCTTTTATATACATCGAATCTATGTTTTCGGCCCGTTCTAAATTAAATGAGAACCAGCTTCTAACGGGACGTTTGGAAAACTGCAAACCACTTCTTTCAAAACTAACTTCTTGAAGAGCTTTCCACCAAACCGAGTAGTCATTGAGTGTAATAGGCTGCCAGGAAGCGTTGTTAGTGCATTGAATAGACCCTGTGTTATTTTTCGTTTTAGTTTATTTAATGAATGTATAACGCCCCGAAACCCCGGACGAGAACTAGGTACATGTATTTCTGTCCCTTTCATTATAATAATATTGCAACTGAGCCGCAGCGAGGAAACCGGGTCGGTCAAAATTAACTGCGAAATAACTAGGCCATGATCGTGAGTACTTGAATAAGCGTGATAGAATTTGTCACAGGCTGATACAGTGAATTACTGAGCATCGAGGATCGGCTGGTAACGTCATAAATCCAGCTATGAACATAAGTCAGATGAGTTGACACAACAATTTTACCGGTTTGATTTATTCTACGAGTTTTAATTATTTCGACCTGCGTTATTTATCAACACAATTACAGTGCAACCTTAATATAACGTACCTCAATATAACGTCTTCCTCGATTTACCAAATTCTTCGTTATCCCCTTGAATTGTCCATAAGAGTCCATATAAAATATACATTTACATTGCGAACATTCTTTGCGTACAACCTCTTTATAACGAATTTTCAACTATCAAGAAAAAGAATTCATACCTCTAATTAACGAACTTTGCCAACCCAAAACCATTATATAAAGTTTCCACCAATAATATAACTCTTAATCTTATAATGTGATTCATGTCGAGACATGCTTTTGTTTGTAAAGACCTCTTTATAACGAATTTTAGACCAATCTAACCTCAACATAACAAACCTCAGTTCAACGAATTACTTGATATTACGAATATTTTCTTGTTCCCTTCCGATTTGTTATATCGAGGTTGCACTGTATTATTAAATACATATTGGCGCACTTTACGCATCTTTAAATAACGAAGCCACGTTCAGTTCAGGTGCTTTGAAGCTGCAAGGTGAGCTAAGTGACATGACATACGGCAAACTATGTACGGCTACCAATTTACGAATATTTGGGAATACTGGACTAAAATTAACAAATGACGTGTCGTTCCCACCCTTAGCCTAATGTCAAAATGATACAGTTGATGAGTAGGAATTGCTATTAGCTGAGATAATTGAGGAGGTAATTTGGGATAGTATAAACTTCATCGTAAATAATAATATCACTTATTATTTACGTTTAAGTTAATGCTACTTTTTGATAATATTTTTTTCATACATAAAGTATAAGATGTATTATCTTATACGAGTATAAAACGGAGTAATGCCGATTATGCAAAATCATGCAAAGCGATGCAAATTGGTGTAGAAAGATTGATTTAATTACTTTTAATTGTTTAAGAAACGTATACATAGACGTATTAATACAGATATGTGTAAAACAATGTACATTTATTCAATAAACCTATTTACATATGAATGGTTAACGGTAATATGAGAGCAGAATATATTTTCCCTTTTTCTTATAATCGACGTAACATAAGGTAAGTCCCCTTTTGATAAAGGAAAGATAAAATATTCGCACTGTGTGCAAAAATTTCCCCGAAAAAGTGGAAATTGTTGGGTTTCCTATTACGCAGTAATGACTAGCGTCTTATCGATATTATTCGTAACAATTCAAAGCTAACAAAATGTTGTGTTTTGATGTCTTCCTTTCTGTGCGTTTTGCATAGGTAAAATATATTTTTTCCATTTAAAGTTTTTAAATTAGCTTAAAATACAGGGAGTTTGTATAGTTTATTTTTACCAACTATATTTAGGTACTGTTTTATTGAAAACTTAGATTTATATGACTATAGTTTACAGAGAACAACAATGATAGTTTTGCAAAGAGACTCTTTCATTGCGCTTGGTAGCAATCTGAAATATACAAATCACTTATTTAGTGTAAATATAAACAAACAAAATAAAAACTTTTTTTTTTTGCAGTTACATTGTTTTTTATATTTATGTTCTTAAAGATAAGAAGATACAAAAATATACGGGATATAAAAAATTGAAACGGGTAGATTATAAATGTCTAACCAGAACAAGTGATGTCATGAACTTACTATTTAAAAACTAAATAAAAAATTTGTGTGCATTAAGATATATATAATTTTATAATAAAACAACGATAATAATTAATAGATAGAATCGATCTTATTACAAAACACATTACAAAAACTTGGCAACGCCTGGAATACAATGAGGATAGATTTATGGAATATTAATCAGTGCTGGATGATGATAGATCATGTGTCAGACTCAATACCGTATCTAACATTTGTTTTGCTTTGTATTGTACATATTTGTTGTTACGCAAAGTAAAAAAATATGGCTATTTTTGTATAAATTTGTATTATGTACACACAAACTGCCAGAGATCTCGCAGGTTCGTTGCCGGCCTCTTAGATAGCGGTACTCTCTTTTCTTGAAGGTTCCTATCATATTGTTTCGTAAATACCTCTTTAGGAATCTTCTCTATCTTTTATCTACCTTTTAGGTATCTCGAAAGTGCTTTCGGAAGTGCTCAATTGTGGAATGGCGGACATCGAGTCCACATTTTAAATAAAAACATGTATTCATGTATCCCAATTAATAATTAAATTGTAAGTAATAGGGTTGCTTATTACTTTAAGCGTAGGATTTGGAAGGCTTATTCAGTTTATGAAGTAAAGAAAATTGGCTAAAAATTCTAACTAAAAAAAAATTCACCCGCTATGAAACCTTTAAATATTCGCGTGAAATTCTTAAAAATATAATAGTAAATTGTCTCGTATTTACGTATACAAGTTTTCGAAGATAGTGAGGCTATCTGGCGGAAGGAGCTCAGTGTCGCATGCACAAAATTTACGATAAATCACCCGAGAAGGAAGGAAAACATGGTGAGGTGTTTCGGAAATCTTTGCAATTTATCGTTGCAGTTTTGGATGTAACGTTTAAAGACGTGTTCCAAAGTGATAAGACTAAAATACGATGATGTATCCATATAGTTTTAATTGAATCCCAAGTTAATAATAAACGTTTTAAAGGAACTATTGAAGACAGCCTCTATTGGATGGGGCAAATAAGAAAGTTAAAATTAGTGTTTCTTTTCTAAATAAGTAAATTAAAATTAGTTTTTTTATATATTTGTGTCACGAAATTTCGTTGAATTTACGTTATTACTTTTGCGTCACTCGTTATAAGAGGCTTATACATTCCATATTCTATGTAGTTAGGCAATGAATATAATACACCTCTTTCACATTACGCTTTTAGGGAAATTTCCCTAGTGAATACTGTGAGGATATTTAGGTAAACACTGGTTTGTAATAACGTGAACTTTGTTCATTACGTCTATATAGAATACCTTGTTATTGAGAAACAAGCCGATTATGACATTTTGCACGCTTTTTCTATAGAACAAACAAAGAACTATTGGGTGCATAGTAGACAAATACTTCCTCTTTATAATCAGAGTAGCAAGTTAAATTCAAAACCATACAACAAAATTATAAGTATGACAATTGTAAATAGGATTTATAACGATACCTAATAACTTTCGAAACCTGACAACTTTCAAACTTCCGCGTTTAGTAAATAGACATTTCCTCAAGGATCTTCCGTTTCTCAAAGCTTATATTGATTTACTCGAAACATCTATATTTGTAATCGGACAAATGATAACCATACTTTAATTATTTTTAAAACATTTTTATCGCAGTTCCTACTATACCTGGTTTAGTTTCTAGGTGAAACAATGATGTAGTTTAATTAAAGATAAACCCAAAACACTTATATTAAATAAAAGAGATTTTTGGTCACTTCAGTTTACTCTTTCTAAACCTTTACATAGCGTTACAATTATAATTACAACTGTTGCGACAGATTCTGTTTAATGACCTACAAATCCTGTTATCTAGTCTATTAAGAAAGATTTATGGTTCTACCTCCTAATTATGTCTCGCGGGTAAACCGCATAATACACATTAAACTCTGAAACTTTTAAAATTTCGTGTTTACGCATAATTGCTATCCATTATTCGCTCATAAATTCTGCAATTTACATTCCTGTGACAATAAATGTCCGACAACATTCTTTGGTTTATATAGTCAAATCGTGATGTGCCCGAAAATTGTTTTTAAAAAGTGAATTTATTAATTACTTAAACTAAAACTTAACTTATTGCTGGTCGATGTCAGACTGCCGTTTTGTTTATGAAATCATCATCCCATCGTTTGAGACGATACAATCGCTTCTCGGGATATAAAGAGTAAGCACTTATTAACACATAACAACAAACAAAACAAATGAAACAGTTACTAAACAAGAAAATTCTCTGATTATGTTTTCGCTTAATTTCGAAAGTATTGATCGTAGCTATTCTTTATTTTTGTCCAAAACATCATAATGAAGTTATTAACGAAAACCAAAATGGCTGATAAAGAAATAATGGGTAGAATTTGATGGCGATTTTGTATTTTGCCGCGTACTAACCCCCTCCAAAAGATGGTGTAATATTTCCTAGAATTATTGTAAGGTTCCATATATTGCGACTTATGCGACTGGCCTAAGCGTTAATAAATGTTATTAGAACTTTCAAAACTACAGAAAATTTTAAAGTAATTAGCATAACAAAATGCTTACATACACAGCCCGTATAATTGCTCCAAGGAGCTGCACAAGACAGCCTCAGTTATTAATGACAAGCCTACCCTATTTACAAGTCATTAACCAGCTCCGAAGGAATATTTGTAAGCAAATATTGCGCCAGCGTATGATTTATCTATTGAGAGCTAGTTACAATTAGATTTGTTGCGTTGATTGTACAATAATATCACTTTGCTTTGACTTTCCTAGTTGTTTTTGTTTGTTAAACGAGATGTATTGCAGCGATCTGGGTGAAATGGTTTTTGTGGGTAAATTGTATTTGTTATAAATACTTAGATACATTTTTCCGAGGTCTGATCCTTAGTCAAGTTTTTACCATCACGTATAATAGTGAAATCCCACTTGAGAGCTGTGGACAAAGAGACAGCGTAAGTGCTAAGCCAACAAGGCACATTTGCTACGTCTATTATAATTAGTAGAAATCTATTCGCAAGATTTGAGTCAGCCGCGACCAATTAGTGGTAAGAATCGACCTCACTCTAATTAGTTAGGCTTGTGAAGATTCATATCGTTTGGACTTGTCGATTTTAATTACAGAGGGGAATGTAATTATAATCCCAGTGTGTACCATAGATTAAGAACCCAACTAGTAGAAATAAGCTTAAATTATGACATTAAAGTTATCAAATAAATTATTTATCGCATTTGAAAAATTTTACAGCTTGACAATTTACAGTAACAATATAATAAAGTAACATATAAATACAAATTTTATAATAACAAAAAAATATGTATAATATAATATTTTCTGCTTTAAATAAGAGAAGCGATATAAGTATCTATTTTAATTAAGGAATCAATTTATCGATACTAAATGTGCATTTTAAGTAAATAATATTTTTTTATTGTTGTTTGATAATTTTGATAGAATGGCTTACACATAAGATATAGATATATATTGAATTTCTAATGTGTAACTCTAGCGGTTTTGGCAACGCACGCCAGAATAACTTGCAGATGGTAGAATTCTCCCAACTTGCTTGATATTTTACGATTCTCATAATATCTTTATTAATTGTAGCTGTATTATTGTAAATTTTAATGAAAATCCATTCACTTGTTTAGTTTTTACGTGAAAGAGTAATAAACGTCTATACTTACAAATTTTCGCGTTAATAATATTACGTGAATTACACGAGGAAAACCATTTATGGATGTATGTATCTGTATGGTCTGTATATATGTTTACTAATATTTAATGGAAATCCATTGATAATACATTACAAGCGAATAACTGGGACGGGGCGATGAAAATTTCTAACGATCAAACCTTTCAGCATATCCTGAAACTATCCCCCACACTTGCCTATTCAGGGCTTTCTCAAGAAATAACTTAGTCATCAAAATCGGTTGACAAACCGCAGATAAGTGTCTGGACGTAAACAATACTTGTCCAATAATATACTTCGACTTCCGGTTTTTTGAGGGTCGTTCAAAAATGAGTCTGTTCACACAGAACTCTCCGCCACCCTAGATCTTACTTTATGTACTAGAATTTGCCTGTGTCTTATTTTATGTTGTCGTAGTGTCAAATTAGTAATTAATAACAACAATCTAAATATATAATTAAGCTCGATAGTAGTATATCAAAGTCTACTATGTTGTATTGCGATAAGTTTCAAATATAGTGTTCCTATGTATTCAATTACAGAAAGTTTAGGTACAAAATACCGGTTAGAATGTTCTAGGAGCACCATCTTAATTTTGTTGAAATAACTAAATTTGCTCCTTACCAGCAACAAGGTTATATTTCACGGAGCTTTTAACACAGTGTGAAATTAATTTTCTTGTATGATAACACTTTGTAAGCAGGTGCATTGTTATGATCCTCTTTTTAAAAAAAGATTTATTATAAAGCTTGTGTAGTTGTTTTATTAGCACGTAATATGAAAAGTTATTTAGGAATTTTCTTTTTTATAATAATAAGATATGTATAATAGTAAAATATTTTTATCTGGTAAAATAATATTCCTATAACATATCTAAACGATTTTCTCAACAAAATCAAGCGAGCTATTGTGGTCTTATTAAACCGAGATAATTAAAACTACAATGAGTCTTGCGAGAGTCTTGTGCTCGTAGGTGGACAATATTTGTTCCAGTCAAATATAATGAGAGTTCTACTACATTAAGAAATAAAAAATCTTGTTTGAAATATATAATATACCCTTTTCGTTTATAAATAATGGTGAAAAAGAATAAAAGCGTAAAATTAAAGCGTACCAATATATATATATATATATATATATATATATATATATATATATATATATATATATATCTCATTTTGGCCCCAATCTCGGATAAATATTTTAGATATAAAATGTAGTGAGTGATACAGAGTCAGAGTTGAAGATCCACTATAGTATAAACGAAGAAAAATAGTAATAGTAATAGTAAATATAATTTTCTAGACACAACTCAATTTCCTTTGCCCCAAAGGAAGAGCAACAGAAACTGCAGAAATTTAAGATGTAGTAAACATAGTAGCGCATCTTGAGCGGGGTGTCGTAAATTGTAGAAAAACGATTATTTTCATGAAACTTAGGTAGTTTAAAGTTTGACAGGCAGCGGCGCGTAACGGGGTAAGAAAACCCTTAGGCTCTTATTTCACGGCCTCCCTACACGACTTTACATTTAAATAACCACTCCGCTACTATAATTTATTCGAGTATTTAAGTTAAGACAGATATCTTATTAGTGCTTTAGTTTAATGTTAGAATAGAATTGTGTTTTCTAAATAATCAGTCATAAGAAATAGAAATATTGTTTTATTTATGATAAAATAATTTGACATGAATAAAAAAAAAAGATAATAAAATGATTCCGTTGCTCGTTGGACGGCTTAAGTTGTGGTCATGGTGGTTTAAGGCGTGTGACAGAACATTGCAAAACTAAACATACAAAAGTATTGAAAAATTTCTTCAGTGCGGGATTATATATACACATACATTGAAGTTGATATCGCCTAGAAATTAAGGATCAAATTTAAGTTAAAGTTAGTTCAGAAGTCTACTATTGATTTTCAATTCATGAAAACTAACTGTAGTTCAATTTACTCAACTTAAATGATTCTTATTAAGGGTAAGGATCAAAACATATTTAGTTCTATTGTATAAATCTATAATCGCGCAATCCCTGCTGACTGTCTTTGTACAAAAGACCTAAATATCAAAGAAAATATCCACTACAATGGAAACGAGGATAATTTAATATTTTTTGCGAAAGAAGAAATAATCCTTTGTTCTTGTAAGCACGCTCCGTTAACTTTTTGATTCAGTGATAATTCTTTTGTAAAGCATTTATGCTAGGCTCGACGTCCGCATATTGCGGTAAGATGTTTCAGAAGTGCATGTGCGTGGACAATTATACAATTACGAAACATAAACATACAAATTCTTTTCGTCTGTATTCTAATCGATACCATTGTGATAGTATGAAAAACTTGGGGTACGGCGTTTGGCCATTTTAATATCATGTTAGAATTTTTCAAATTAAACGGAGTCAACGAATATGTCCCATATGAAAATGTAACAACGTCATTAGAACCTACCGGGTCGTGCCTAAGCAAATATTGGGACAATCACAAGCAAGCACAACTCGTTAACTCGGATGTAAGATTGTATTTATTTTAATTGAAGAATAAGGGAGATGTGAGTTGATAAACTTTGTGCTTTCGTTCTGCAAGTGCGGGTAGTCGTTAAAACGCAATGCTTTATGCTTCGTTACTTTCATACGAGGAAGGTTAGTATTTATAAAACTATAGTATATATTCTTCTTAAAATAACATATTTAGTATTGTGTAATTCATGGCCATTCAATACAGCTTAACAGCTTTAGAAGTGCAAACGTCATATATACGTGCATTTTACATTATTAATATACTATATAATGAATAGCCTAAAATATTCTGGAAAATGGTTTCGCAGTTTTAATACATTAATACTTGTTGATACAACAACATGAATATAAATGATATCCTAAACTGTTCATTACGTGAAAATTAGCTCATTCAATCCGTTCAAGAAATTCAATACTTGTAAGCTAAGTCGTGATCACAAAGGCTAAGTCTTCAAGTAACACGTTCCCTTTTTGTTAATGATAATTGACTTTGAAATAACATCACAGGATTTAATTGAATATTTCCATTGAAAAAGGCTGTCTCATTGAGAGGTTTAATAGGTTCCAGCAATCTTAATTAAATACAACAGTATATATTTTCTGACCCTGATGATATTCCTTCAAATATGTTTTACAATATGAAATAATTATTTCCACCTCTACTTTGTAAGAAAAGGTTAATTATACCCAGTTCAGCTATAAGTTCTGTTACAAATAAACGATTTTTTTCGTGCAGTAATTTAATATTATTAATATTTATTCCTACATATTTTATTCGAAATGGCCAGATTTGGCTTTAATATAGGTCTTTTATCTCTTAAAGAGATGATGGCTAGATGAGGGGCAGTCTTCAGCGCTTTTTTTTTCTTTCAGCTCATTGGACCAAGCCAGGCTTGTGTAGTTCGTGCGTTGTAACCAGATATGGAAACACTACGATTAATTTTTAAGTGTATTGCTGAGAGTTTCAAAACAAGATCCAAGACTGTCTCTCGATACTTCGGCTGACGTTTTCACTTCTGCTTTACAAAAATGTAGTTTTGTAACTCCTTGATATAAAACCATGACTGACGCGGGATCATGACCACGTTGTAAGTTTCCGACTACTTCAGCATTTTCTTTAGAACTGTAAACTTTTAAAATTAATTTATTAATTGTAAAGATTGATTTAGGGTATGTCCTGTATATCGACGATAAGCGAGCGTCAAGTTTTATTTATAATACGCAACAAAATTCCTAGCGAGAATCTTCATTTCTCGGGATAAGTTTTTTTGATTCTTGACTTTAATTATGGAAAATAAACGTTGACTGAGATAAAAATGGATTTTGATTATTAACCGACTTCAAAATTGTCGGTTTATTTAATAATTTTGGTCTCAGACGTACTCTTTAAATTGCTCGTATGAAATAATATAATATCCGCCATTTGAGAGGAAGGACCATTTCAGTTTGGTCATTAACCATCGCAGAAGCAAATTTATTATTTGGTCTTCCAACTGAGTTTCGAACCAGCCGCGAAGTTCCCATTACTTAACCAATTTTCCAGGAGACGCTTCTGGATATGGATACTCGTACTGCATAACATTACTCGCAAGAATCAACGTTTTACTGTATGCTAAGTGCTTACTGCACCTGAATATAGCAGACAGCCTGTCTACTGTTTCTGTCTCCATATTATTTCGCTACAGCTATTTCAAATATACATAATATTATAATAATTCATATGAGTATAAAACAATTTAGTTTTTTCTTCTGTGTAAATAGTAATATAAAGATAAATAAATACAGTTTATATCAAACTTTAGGTATGGTTTAACTAAGTATTTAAAGAATATTTTCATCTTTGTTGGCCCAATCAAGTTGTGATGCGTTTTGATAATTATGAATTATTAATTCTAGTTATTAATTGCTTTTAAAATTAATAATTATTTTGAATTTTCCTAAGGGCGAAGTGAGCGCGTTCGTTTATTCGTTGCGCATTTAATTGTATAACAGTCATGAAATAAATAATGTAATTTTTAGATTTCTAAAGGATAGAAATTTAAAAAATAATAATTTATGGCGGCGCCTTTAAAAAGAAATAACATATTATTAAATCTTTACTTTATTTTGCAGAATTATCATATAATAATATTGGACTCAAAAAGTAAAAAATAAAAATATCTGTGATTTGAAGTTTTAAAAACAAAATATTATACTTATATAATATTTTTTTTTAGAGCCTAATTTTTGGCATTAGGTGTCGTCGTGTTCATTTGGTTTTGTTTTAATCTTTGCGCGTTTGAGTGCTACAGTAAGATACCTACTGTGCCTTAAAATTAAAATAAATATTGAGTGTTGGCATTCACAAGAAGAAAATTGTATAAGAGTGTATTTAGAATTGTATAAGAGTAATAATTTAGTTGACCATTCGAGTTAATAAAGACGGACTATTAAACATTTTAAGTTTTTTTGTGAGATAATCTTATGTATATCTAGATTTATGAATCTATTATAGAAATAAATTTACATATCTTAAAAATGTGTTTCAAACATCTAAACAGATTAACTCGATACGACCAAAATATCTTTTCAATTGAAACATTTCTACAAATATCTTGAAAAGTATCTATCACAGTACAAAATCTTTTCTATAGGACCACTTCGCTTCAAGCCAAATTATTCGAGATTTCAATCAGCTGGATCATTACACGGATGGCCGAGCAACGCTTGAAAAAAAGCTTAAGAATTTTTGAAGAAGACAAGCACAAGAACAAGACAAGAAGGTCGACTTTGGTTTTATTTTTCATTTAAGCATCGCTCAGCCGTAATTATAATAGTAATACGACTTTTTATTTATGTACTAAAGTCTAATGACAAAAGGCGAATTTCATTAAGATTGGAACCATAGTTTTCATGTTAAAAAAGAAAACATGACAGAAGGGAACAAAACCTTGATTCCAGTACAAACATTCATGTGCCCGTGACCTACTTGTTAGCATATAAATACAAAGTTTATGAGTGTGTAGAAAAGACACATATAAGTATAAAGTGGTGAAGTAGTAATCTAGCTAAGTTTAAAATATACCTACTATGATAATAAAATAAATTCAAATAAATGTACCTACTTCACATTACTTTCAATTAATTATTCATAAACGTACTTGGCAATTGAGGCGAAGATTTAGGTCATGGTTTTGGTGTACGGCTAACCAAAAACTTAATAGAATCAGGCGTTTCTTTGCGGCAATCCATAGTTACTAGACCCATATTATTGCACTATTGCAATAAGTAGAATTGTTACCAAGAAGAAGTGTGAAGAACACTGTCACATACTCGTAGTTGCCATAAATAATCGGCGATATCCTTATTTTATACTTTGTGTATCTCCATAAATGATATACCGTTACATAATACGAGTAGAGTGATCACCAAAAAACCAATTATAACCTTATCTTCTAATAAATAGAGTTGGAAACATTTTGAAGATTTTAAAATTTTAGATTTGAAAATCTATATACAAAGCGTATATAGATAAACGAATTAAATCTTATTTCACTAAATTCCAATGATTACAAGTCATAAGGGCCCTGAGCGAATAGAATTCTTTTATGTGCTAAGTGGTACCAAATGTAGGTCGATTGGCTGTTCATGAGGGAGTGTTTATACCGTTGTTAATGTATAGTAGTGAATAATGGATGTGGCAGAAGAAGGATCAAAGTAGAATAATTGCTGTATACATGAACACGTTAAGAAGAATTTCTGGCTAAGTTTTCGGTACACGGAATCGATGTGGAGGAGGAGGTAGTGATCAAGATAAGAAAGGGCTGAGGTGATTCAGTCACTTAGAAATAATGATCGAGGATGGACTGACAAGGCGAGTGTGGAGGTGAGATGTATTGAGTTTTTTGGATCATATTCAAAGTGCTCTGTAAATAGAGCAGGTCAAAGGCACCCATAACCGACAAGTGTATATGAAGTAAAATAGCAAGGTATAAAAGGATCATAGCCAGTGGAGGTCTATGGTCTCTGTCTATCCCAGGGGAAACAGGCGTGAAATGTATAAAGAAATAAATAAAATATATATATAACTTTCTGAAGCTTTATTAACGACGAAAAATGGAATGGCTCAACAGTGTGAAATTGAAATTCGTTCACCAGAATTTATTTGGTGCAGTATGTGTATTGAGTAATACTTAATTCTCTAAGTTTTATAATTATTTTGTGATATTATACAGATATTTCTTTAAGTAAGTAAGATGTAAAATTATATAAAACAATGAATAAGCTCAAACATATTTTTTTCATCCGGTTTTCAGCCAGATTCTTCCTAGGTATTGAGGCCGCCGGATTAACCGGATAGATATATCCGTTTCATCATTAATGAAAACTGTAAACCCCTTCACTTACATCTGAAAAAAGATAAAAAGCGTTATTAAAAAAATTGTTATTCGTTATTGTATTGTAGTAGTTATTCGTTTATTACAATGATTTTTTTCTATCTATTACAATGAATACATTACTTAGGATTACAAAATTCATCGAACTAGATTATTTCAATAAAAGTTATTTCATTCTTTTGCATTAAATTCGAAATTGCAAAACTGATTTTATCTATCATGTTTACTGTTAACCAAGTTCTCTGAAATACGAACACGCTACAAAATAGCTTCCTTACTCTTTCATATTTAAGGTAAATGCGGTTTTCAAGAAATCTCAATTTTGTTGTGGAATTAAATTGTTATCAACTTACCAGGAATAACAGCTTGATACAATATAATAATAAAATGTTTATACCTGACAACAGAGCTCACATATTTATTTCTAGGTACTTTCCACAGACAATACTGTAAAATTTATCAAGTTTGCAAAGTAACTTTTCAACTATAAATTTATAAATACTTATACAATGGCACTGTATATAAATACAGCTACAGAATAATATTGTTTTGGTAACTGTCAGTTTTATGAACAGTAATTAGACTAAATTGTGAAAAAAAAAATAGAAATTAAACAGCGAGCGCTCGAGGAAATTGGCGGGAATACATAAAAATTAAAAACCAATAACAAACCGAGAAATGGAAGCTACGGAGCGGATATAAAATTAAAATATCCGGAAAGAATCAAATCGTTATCTGTAATAGAAATCTTGTAGATTTATCGGACTTCGATGGCTGTGGTTGCGGAATGAAATATAGGCTCAACGCAATACTAGCATAGCGATATTTTTTTTAATGACAGCCCTGTATTGGCGCTCCACGGGATTTCAATTTTAATCTCCCTTGCTTCCTTTTTCATATTCAAACTTTGTTATGAATGCGTTATTAATTTTGGCTGTAAATTTTTATTGTTAAAACAATTTTAGAATGAAATAAAAAATTCAATAACAGTTTGTTTATTCATATGAAGGTATTTAGTTCGTGATTTTAAAATGTCATTTATTTAGAAATAAATTCAATATCCTGGACATAATCTCTATAGTCTAAACTCTAAACCATGGCATTTCATATATTTTTGAATATAGAATTCGATAACAAAAGAATGTTTTCAGATTGATCGAATAGTTTAATTATAACATAAAAGATGTTATAATAAAACTATAAAGGCAAATTAAATTATCGAAAGAAAAGTTGCGTGATAATTTTCTACAACTTTCAAGGGGATTAACGCGACTTCAGTGCTTTGAGGAGATCACTTCTGTGTATAGTGATGAAGCACTATATTTTAGAACTGTAGACCGCTGGTATTTAGAATTTCAACGTGGGCACTCTAGCTTCGATGACAAGCCATGATGCAAAAGAATATTGAAGTGGTGCGACAACTAATCCTCGGAGATCTAAAGAAAAAATAAAGTTGATCTCTCATTGGATACGACATTTGCTTAGCGACTACCCCCACTTCGGAGTGGAATAAACGTTAAAAACTGGTTTGAACGCATGCAAAAGTGTATTTTATATCGCGGAGAATTCTTTGAAAACTCATTTATATATTGTTAAACTAATAATTAGAATATTAATGGACTCTCCAAATACATTTTAACTTTTTATGCAATAAAAAGATAATAATATTTAACAAAAAAATACTTTATTACAGTCATAAACTTTCATTTAATAACAACCTGTGGTGGTCAAATTATCTCACCTACAACAAAATAAAAATGCTAGTTAACAAAACGCTATCAGAGCACGTGAAGAAATGCCGAGTTATTTTCTTAAATATTCCTGCAAAGGATCGCTCATAATGTGTTTTTTCAGCGCTAAGTGGCGGACCTGTTTTAATGTTACCTGAATTAATTAGACGCTTAATTAAATTTCTTCTGCCGGTTGCAAAATCGGCGTAGAAAACGTACTAATAATTATTTCATTTCATGTTTGTCTTAATATAATTATTGAATAATATTTGCTCAGAATTTATAAATTTATAAAAGTTTTACCGCTGATTTAGAGTTAGACCAAGAAATATTTTTGTTCTTATCTTGCCTATCGTTGTATAGGCAAACGATGATGCATCATGGACCAGGCATGATGGACCATGGGTGGTGTACACAGTGAAATGAGTTCGCACTGCGGGGATCACCAAGATACTTCAGCTCACCAGTCATCTCGGCAACAGAAAGCAGCGTTATTTAGTTTGCACTGAAAATAATACATCAAGACAATGTCTACTAACCCTTAGATGGCTGTATTTGTTATATGTGGCAATAAAAGCGCAATGTTATATTTAATTTTTCAAAGCCAGCCGGGATCAATATCATAATATATTCGAATGTGCTAGCCACTCGATCTACGAGGCAGTCAATTGTAGATTATGTAGACAAGCCAAATATATTTCACCCACAAAAGAATTCTCGAATAACAGTAACAAAAAAGAAACCGTGTCCAGGCCACTGCGCAATCGGCGTCGTCAGCGAAGACGCTTGTTTTAATATAATATAGATTGTTAGATTTTTTTAGTATCAATCCAATAATCCGCTACTTGTATTAAAAAGTTATACAGAAGCTTTTGTTTAGAATTCAGACTTATTAATATTAAGAAATGTTTTTGGAATATAAAGATTGGAAGATTCAAGCAAGGGTAAACTTTTGTTGTTTCAGAAAATTTCGGTTAAATAAGGGTTGAATATATTAATAGGAGATTATTTAGATTGGATGATATAAAACAAGATGATATTGTTGGTTTTATTTTTATCAACCACTAATTATAAATTAAAACTTATTTTGAGATAGGGGAATTGCAAAATTCTTCTATTTTTTATTATGTGTTTTAATTGGCATGGTACATTTATTTAAGGTTGTGGGTGGTGTACTTTTTTGTTTTGTTATTGTTAGTTTTAAATTGTACAGAGCACAATTATTAATTATTAATAAATTTTATCTAAATTTATATCACTATTATCTATAAATATTAGAAAATAATCACAATTTATAGTAATGAATAATTAGTAGTTGTGATTATTTTCTTGCTTAACACTAACAAAATGGAAACACCTGGTTTTAACAAATTAAATGAAAATTATACAAACATTTGGAATTAGGACTTTGGCTTGTAGTTTAGGGTAAGAAACGATGAAATGTATCAATGCATATGTTTTACTTAAAGGGTATACAGTGCAACCTTAATATAACGTACCTCAATATAACGACTTCCTCGATTTAACAAATTCTTCGTAATACCCTAGAATTGTCCATAAGAGTCAATTTAAAATATACCTTTACATTACGAACATTATTTGCGTACAACCTCTTTATAACGAATTTTCAACTGTCAAGAAAAAGTATTCATACCTCTAATTAACGAATTTTGCCAACCCAAAACCTTTATATAAAGTTTCCACCAATAATATAACTCTTAATCTTATAATTATATTCTCGACATGTTTCGACATGCTTTTGTTTGTAAAGTAATCATTGTTGTTTTGATGGAAAGTAATGTAAGCACCTCTGCTCGTCACTATTGTTAAAGATTTAAGTTAAAATGGCTCAGAAACGTAAAAGGTTAATAAAACTATTGTTTTACCTCTTAATAACGAATTTTAGACCAATCTAATCTCAACATAACAAACCTCAGTTCAACGAATTACTTGATATATATACTAGCTGTTCTCAGAGAGAGTAAGAGATCGCAACGCGCGTTGTATTTTTGTAATAGAAATATGAAAATATGGTTAAAATTTTCGACCTTTCGAATTTTTTATGAATTACTTTATATATATAGATACGATTGTTATAAATATATTGTGTTAAAGTGCAAGCCGCCTCAAAAAATTCTATATCTATTAGGTCATTCAACAAAATTTTTCCATACGAAGAAACCAATTTATAAGATAACGTTCGGGGAAAATTGCTTTCTGGCCTTTTCGTGCTTCTATTGAATTTATTACTTGGTCCAAATTGAGTGTTATATCTTAGGAACAATTGTAAGGCAAATTGAATATAATTGTTGTGATAGCGGCCAGTAAAACCTACCTTCTTCACTTTAATAAATAATTAGTTGAGATGGTCAAAATTTGGATTGAACTGTAAATAAAACATTATTCTTAGCGTACGATTGCTCGATCAAAACCAATATCGTACTGTACCTACCGTTAGTATGTAAGAGGTATGGCAAACCGCTTGACTATCTAATATGCTAAGTAATCAAAAGGAGAGCATGTAAGCATACCAAGCGGGAGCAGGGTCAGTTGATTTTCAGTGCCCATTAAGGTTGCACCTATGTTTCTTAATTATATCTACATAAATCATTTTGTTTTTTAAAAAGATTATTTCAAGTTTCCGTATAACAATACCTCCAGTTAAATGAATCTTGGAGCGGAATTAAGACGTTCCCTTATTGAGGAAAGTTCGTTACATCTATCTAATATTATAACAAAACTTAAATCTATACGTTGAGAATACGGCAGCTGGAGACCCATTCCATGTCCGTTTCTATGAACACACATATGGCAGCTTTGTTTCTTAGCTTTCTAAACAATGCCCGTTGTCCGTAACAATTATTATTATTTTTCGTTGGGCCTGGTGTCAAAGGCTGCTTTGAAATTGGAACGTGTTTTAACGCCTAGGCATAAAATCTCTTTCAATTAAGAGTAAAGTTAGGATTAAGGAAAAATGAATCGGATAATATTTCCAGTAAATAATAAATGTTCGAAGCGAACGTATCAAAGAAGCTGTAATAAAAATATTTTTTCCTCAAAAGAACCAGGAAATAGAGCAAAAAATGTTGTATTCGAAAAATATCCTGGAGTTAAAGGCTTTTCTTATTCTGAACATGAGTTAGCATGCACCACTATCTAAAGGTATTCCTTACTGGTTTACATTAGCAGTGGATATGTTTTCAACGGGTTTACGCTCAGAAAATTCTGCCAGTGAATTCAAAGGGTACGAAAAGTGAGCATTTTTAATTCTTTTGTAGATTTCTTCTTTGTTTACTTTTGTGCTTGTAATCTTAAAAAGTGAACGGTTTTAAATATATTTTTATTCTTATTGCATACATTTATGTTGCACGTGGACTACGTATGTGTCTTGTAAAACATAATTTTATATAACAGTTGTATTAATAAGTTAAAACTACGATTTCTATAACATATGATTTTGAATATACACAAACTATCACTCGGTTTAGTTTCTTGAATCGTTTTGGTAGTGTACGTAATAGAGCGGAAAAGATTAGATCATCCTTATCCACAATAAAAGTATGAGGAAATCGAATGTTTATAAAAATGTGAAGATAATGCTATTTAAAAGCTATATTGGTTACATGGTACACTTAATCAACATCATAAAAACCCGGAGATTGTAAATAAATACAGTAAAAATATATAGTGAAGCATCGAATGGATACCTAAGGTATTACTCGGTATTATTGTGACTATAAATATTTATCCGATGTTTTTAAGAGTACACAACAATATAGACGTCATACGATGACGTACTCGATGGGTGTATAAAAATAACGATCTATTCGCATAACTGCATTTGCCAGATAAGACATTCTGAATAACGTGACAGAACAGGTAAATTTTGTTAAATATTGTAATATTGCCATCGTAATATTTCGTTATTGTATATTTTATATTAATAGGTTCTCATCGTAATACAGAAGAGTTATACGAGTATGTCACTCGCTGAACACGATTACTACATCCCTCCAAGCAGCTCAACAATTTATGTAATTCTGTTATAATATTCATTGCAGATGGAATATTTAAACTGAAATTTTTGACTTATTCCATCAAAACTACGAATGTCAAAGACAGATTTTTTTAAAATGACAACGTGTGTTTTTTGTTGTGTATTTTAAGCAAGTATATTTAGCAGGATTTTGAATAACAAATGACACTCTCAAAAGTCTTAACCGTTATTGAGAACGTCAGTCCAATTTTACGCAACACCCTCGCTTTTCAGCACAATTTCGCAGAAAGAGTCTAAGCAGTGAGTCTTTAAAGTTCAAAAGCTCCGTTTAAATTTTACACTAACAGTACGACATTTAAGAAATTATGTAATTATTATGAATCGTCTTTATAAATTAAGTACAAATATCTAAAGTCAAATAATAATATTTTTATTTGTTTATTACTTGATATGGTCGAGGGATTGGTTATTATTAATTGACTTGAAAAAAGAATCTAATACACAGCGACTTTTAGGTTCTTTTTGTTTCTGTTTATTTATTTTGTTTGTGTTTCTGTAATAACTAGCGAAAATAATATATAAATACGCAATCTCGCAATCTAATTGATTTTTGGTTCGGTGTACATACATCATTTCCATTTCTCTCTTTAGGTTTTTGTCTGTCAAACAGAGTAGTAGAACTTATGTTCTCTTTAAATTTTAGATTATCTAGGGCCGAACACGCCAATCGCCAAAACTTATATTATAATAATTATTTACAGCTCGGAAAACCAATGAGATAATTTTTTTAACTGAAGTCTAGTATAAGTAAAAAGGAACCGTAATTTAATTGTAATATTTACATTTAACATAGCTAAATTGTTATAGATACGTGGTCAAAATCAAGGATATGAATATAAAAATATGTTCTATATTACCGGTTTGTACGTGAATGGAATGTGGTGTGGGTATGAGACAATATATGTTAAGTTACATATATGTCAACATGTGTCGGCATCTTAATATTATCTGTTTCTTGCGATGAGAAGCTTCATCAATCTGAGAAAACTTTGTTAAGTGTGACAGGTACTATATTGATTACGGTAGCAACATTACTGCGTTGGCTACGATAATATAGATATTATCGTAGCCAAGGATAAGACGGGGCTAAGATAGAGTACACACACCACTGGTGAAGATATTAATTTTAACTATGAAGTTATGAGAACGATACACGACTACTGGGGAAAGCATAATAACCGCACGCCAACCTAGTAAATATTTTTATACATATAAATCTATTAAATTTACTCAAATTAATTTGAATTCGGTTGATTGAACAATTCAAGAAGGGCGCCAAGTAACCCAATTAGAGTATTAATGACTCATCAAAGAAAATACGATCACGAAATATATTGAACCTTTTTTGGCTACAAATAACGTTTAATGAATGTAGAGCGTTTCATCGTAAATACACCCGGAAGCATTCTGGCGTTGCAGGTGTCCATAGACAACGGTTAGCGCATTATTATAAGTGGCTCTACTCGTTTGCCCTCTGTCCCACAAAACATATGATGTATAACATACTTATGTAGAACTATATACAGACACAATTATATAACAATTGATACGAATTATATTGGAATACACTGCATTTTTTATTTAACAAAAGCATAAGTGATATAGGTGAACTGAATGAGAATGTTGCAACACTTTTATTTGTTTTAAATTAAACAATTTTTTGCCTATAATACCTATTTATAAGTATTATAGGCAAATTTTTTGTATAATTTGAGTTTTACAAAACATTGCTTTACAAAACAATTATTCAAGAACTTTTTTGGTTTAGTTAAAAAAGTTTACAAACATATATAATATAGACACTGGTCTCCACACTAGAGAACCCTGTGTTGTGGTTGCTACTTTGTTGTGGTTGGTATTTTCAATCAAATAAACGACGTTTTTGCAAGAAGCAAAATTAATATGAACCTAATAAATTGAAATAGTTCTGGTGAAATCCTAACGCACTACTGATAATAAAATTTGAGAGACACCAGATAAATTGTGTTCTCAATCAAGGAAATTATCCACAAAATTTTTGAACGCATAAGAAATCTGAAAAATTGCCAGTTCCACGAATGGACCATGGTACTGATGATTACCCACCCACGGGCATTTGTATAAAATGTATAAAAAAATATATCATAAGCCACGTTCTGCTATTATAAAATACATGATTATTAATGAATTTCTTGGCACAGAATTTGAGCGCACGGCTTTGTAACTTCGTTTATTCATCTCGATGTCTGTCTGGATTGTATCCGCTTATTGCTGTTATAAACCAGCTTTTACAGTTTTATTCAATTTTTTATAAGGTTGGTGAGTCGACTATAATTAAAGTTTTAATTTATAAGGGTTGTATAATTAAAGTTCAAGTAAATATGTAATTATGGCTAGCTTAGAAACCTGTGCCTTTCCGACTTTAAATAAATTTTTTAAAGCTGATTAAAAATTGATAAGTTATGTTTATGGGATATATTAAACAAATATTCTATATGGTGAATCTTTATCAAATTAAGATTGGGTATATTTTAAGATAAATTTCAATTAAAATAATAAATATTGTTATAAGTATTAATTATATGTTGAATAAAAATGATTGTCAGATGATGGATACGTGATGATTAAATTGCGCTTGAAAGTAACAAAACATTGTAACTTATATTGTAACGCTGTTTAAGTTAGTTAATAAATAAATATTCTTAATTTTTAATATATAACACTCTGGTCACTTTAAATCAGGTAAGCCTGGTGCCCGTTTGCTCACTGTTTAATATAATATCTTGTATTGTACGAATAATATACTAAATACGAAACTAATATACGAATAATAATACGAATCGTTTATTAAATAATAAACAATTCATAATAAATGACTTGGTTTCAATTCATATTAAATAATATAAAAAAATATTTACTTATTTTTGCATTTTATGCAGCAAGATTCTCATTTTGATTAGAAATCATAAATTATATACGTTAACATAATTATATATAATAAATCCGGTTTATTTACACTGTTGATTGAAAAGGTTCTCATATAAGTTTCCGGCAGAGGTGATAAGTTACAACGTGTCCCAACCATACCTTCTTATCTCAAATGAAATGTAACTCAATTTTAAAAGAGATATTGCATCTCACATCAAATGTTCCGGATAACAAAGGGCTAGGACGTCAGGGGATATTTCTCTAAGTTGCTTTTATTAAATGTCTTATGTAGTTTGTCACGAGCACAATAATGCTCCCCGATCCCCACAGGTATGGGTTGCATAAAGGTACGCAATTGCCTGATGACTATTTTCTAATAAAATCTTAAATAAATCTCCATTAATTGAAAAAAGCATGGATCTCAAAAGTCTGTACATAATACGTCTTTTGAGAATCAGGTGAACGCCGTTTTCATCCAATTTAAATATATGGACAATAAGCTGTAGTACAGCATGTAAAAAATATTATAATTCTGAACTTGAATTATGTAGCAATAAGGAATTAATCAAAGCTAGTTTCAAAAGGGTGCAGTGAATACAACTAACAGTATGTTACCATACGCTGCGGGTCAGTAAGATAAAATGCTTTTAAGTTGCGCGACGGAGCTCGAAGATAAATAAATTTGTAATGTTTCCTGTTTTTTTTCGTATAAAATATATTTTAATAATAGAAGCTCTGCGTTTCCCTAACCAATGCCTTATGTATTTTAATTGATTTTTAAAAGTGGAGATGATGGCAATATTATATAGTTACTATTGTATCACACATATGAATGCACACAACGAATGAATTAGCAATTTATTATATGAAACCATATATTACGGAATTCAATGTATCGCTAACAAAGGCTCTGTGATAATAAACACGAAATGAAGCGAAAACCCACAGGCGCGTTTACAACAGATATAACGTAAACACTGCCGAACTAAATAGGTTTTCGATGGCACATACCAGCTAAGCCGTAAACACAGCTCTGGAGCAAAGACAATCGGGTGCCGAACATTGAGAACATTCTCATCTACAAGTCTCTACTCAATACACGTCTTTGTGTGGTCTATGCGCGCCTGTAATAATATAAGTCACAAGGATTGAGCAATCTTAAGCCAATATAAGATTTACTATTATTAGCCAATATTAGTACCATACTTTATCTTGTTGTGTATACTTTACTAACAATGTTCTCCTGAAACTTGCAAAACTGTTAATAAGTACGGTTAAATCGGGCAGTAAAGCGTGTTTCTTAATTAAAATTGTGTTTCATGTACTAGTGAATTTATTTTATAGTACTCTGAGCTCGAAGGTGGGGTGTGCACTTCGTAAAGTAAATGTAGCGGAGGATTAAATTTTGAGAGTAGTATATGTTGTAAGAATCCAGTGTAAGTGGCTTTGAGAAGCTTTGTTCTTATTATAATGCAGTATTCATTTGTTAAATTGTAAATATTTCCCCGTCTTCATATATAATAGTGCGAAGGCATATATTTATAATATTTCATATTCAGTGAATTATTTTATCTTGGTTTGGTGGTAGGTTGACAACGGTCAACAAACAATGTTTTTATTGTAATCGATTGATGTAAATGTACTAAAACTGTATTGAACTGCCATTGAACTGAGCCTAGTATACCAGAAAAACATCTAGAGTTATATTGAGAAAACCCATACATTACTATATTATACTCAGACATCACATACATAGTCGTTTCGTTCACCCACTATTACTTTTCTTATACCCCGACAGAAATGAAATAATATTCTATACTCGTTTTGTGCCATAATGTGTGGCGAAAAGTATATGAAGTATATAAAAATGAATTATTTATTAATATTAAAATATAAGGGATATTATGTTGTATTCTTTATAATATCATAAAACAAATTCGCATGTATAATAATAATCAAGCTAAGAGTAATGCAGCTAATTATCAAACGAAACAATGGGTGCTGGAAAATTAAATCAACCGCACCCTTCCTATGTAATGGCCATATCAAAATGGCTACAGGCCACTAATTAATCTTGTTTACAACTCAAATAATTGTTCATCGCACGCCGTTCGCATTCGAATGAAAGACAAAGATTTCTATGGTTGGCATTGGATTGGACCCTTTGATGTCTGGACTTTGCTTATACCATTTGTTCTCGATTTAGAGTTATTTTTTAAAACACAAATCACAAAGGCGCCATATACTCATATACGCATATACTCTTGCTGTACTGTCCAGTATTATTAGTAGATTAGTTGAAGGTTGATATCAACCAATTATTTCACGAGGCGGTACCTAAAAACAATTAAAGTCATATATATGTTAAAGAGTATAAAAGCAGCGCTTTTCATTTTAAGTGAGCAACTACGTTTATTATCTTTAAAATGAACGTCATTACTCCAAAATATTTTCGTGATCATGGTAAAGGATTAGGAAGGATGATTTATTCGACCATTAATTTAAAACGGGCGGTTGTAAAGCGAAAGGTTATACTCGGGGTTTGAAAGGATATTTGTATCGACTATATCTTGGTTTGAATTCTTGCAAACAATATTCAGCTCAAATCCATTTTTACAAGGTGCATTTTCAAATCTATACTTTTCTTTATCCATTCAGATTTCCTAAATTAAAATCTGAATCCTATGATTTTTCTATCAGCTGCTCGGTGTTTACTGCAATCCATTTTTAATTCAATAAAAATTTAATTTTATATAAGCTATAATAAAAATTATTATTATTATTAGCACTTAATAGAACTATTTACTATATTACAGTGAATTCATCTTGACATCTACCTTATAAGTAATAAGTAACAAAATCTCGTGAGTGTCGGAGGACTAAATTGATATCAAGTTAAATTTTCATGTGTCATTATACTAAACGACTCTTAATATTAATAGTAATAATATTTTTTACATATATTTAAATAAATTATCAAGTTTTGTTATAATATTTATCGTAGAGATCCTTACTTACGGATTAACTCTTCTCGAAGGAGGTGCGAAGACAATTACGCGATAAACATACAACAACTTATTTCTTAATGCTTGTTTTTCATCTGATATAGTAATAGCTGTGCCTGCCGTTGTACCTACATTAATTCTATGGTACCTCGTCCAAATAAAAAAATATGTCATTCAGTACATCATACCATAAGGGAAGAATAAATGTCAAAGTATTTGTCACGCCCCGTTTCGTAAAATTGCGATTATTCTGAATGCCAGATCTTATACCAATTAAATTTAAACTCTACAAAAACTATTCGACAAATTATCTAAGTAACTATGACCTGATAGAGACCTGAGTTGAGAACGAAAATTAAAAACATTCCTTCTATTGATACGAATAAAAACCTCCCTAAAATAGTGTGCATTACACACTATCGATGACATCAATTCAGCTTTTGATAGGTTTTTTTAATTTCTTATCTCTATGTTATAAAAAATAAATTAGTTTATAGTTTAATATAAGTGTTAGAATACCATACTAATTTATTTTTATATTATTTTTATTTTTTATTTTATGTTATAAAATAAAAATAAAAATAGCCTTTATTCTTATGTTTTTATGGCATTAAGAAGAATATTTTATTTAATTTTTACAAAGAATAATCTTTATTAACTTATGCTCATATTATTACGACGTGTTGGATATAAAGTATTTCAATTTTATATTATAATACTTTATATGATTTGAGATATATTCCTTTACTTTATTAACCCCGTAAATAATTATTCATATTTATAAAAATTAACGTTCGTTTCAACGCTCACGTATAAATTTTGTGATACTTTCTCTCAAGCGAGTCTCTAAAAAATCATTAAAGAACACAAAGGCTGCCTCAGACGTGCGCTTCTATTCAAAGAACGCTTTTCAGACATGCCTTTATGCGGTAGACTTTAATTTATCCGTATTTTTGAATTTCAAAAGCATGTCGTATGTGTTCTTTAATTAACATTGAGGTGAGAACCTCGATGAATACCTTGTAAGAAGAATTATTAGTAAGAAAAACATTGGATTCGAATATTTTAAATTTATTAATTACAGAATTTATTACTCACGCAAAGGTAAACGATTTGGCTGAAAATTGGTGGCGAGTTAACTTAGAAACTTGATTTAACGAAATATGTTTTCCTCTTTCCCGGGTGGATTTCGGGTGGATGCGGTGTGCACGAATATTTTGATTAAACGGGTCAACCACCTGGATTAGTACGAGATATTTTTTTAAATATAAGATTTTTATCTACGTAAATATTAATACTCGTAACTCACAACTTACTTGTTCTGTTTAATAGTCTGTCCTATGGAAATGCCTGACATACATCCAATAACAGCATAACTCTTTTTAAGTCTTGACCTCATATATCCGGGTGTATTAAATGTTTTTGTTTTATAGTAATGTGGATTACTCTTCTGTGACTGTCATAAATCGATTCTGAGGTTAAAGATATATATAGTTATAAAATTAAGTCACGTCTACACAAAAGAATACTTGATAATTGCGCAATAAAATCATCACTAATCTCATTTTGATGCTATATAAAGTTAATATGAAAGAAATAGATTTTCGCTTTAAATATAAATGAAATAAGTTTTTTTTTAAATTATATTTGTACTATGTTAATTATTATTATATAATAGCCTTCTATGGCTACGTATATACGTCTATCATCATTGGGTAGCGATGGTATGGACGTATGGAGGTAACACGATGGCGTTACGGTACGAGCAAATGTTGAAAAATCGATTGCTATACAACAATGAAAAAAGTCGCACGATTAAACCTCTGGGCCTAAACAGCTCCTACTATCGAAATGATACCATGTGTATATTCAAGCATTCCAAAGAAGCATCTTCCGCAACATCAACAAATAAATTTAACGGCAAATGAACATGTCCGTACAAAGATCGGATATAATACATCTCCTGTTCGGGCCTGGACTCCCAGCATAAATTGTTAGGGAGCCAGCAATCGAAGACCAGCAATTTATTGCCGTCAAATAATGTTTCGATTGTGTGCTTTCAATTGTAACAAGCTACTTCTTGTCAAAGGTATAAGTTGGAAGTTCTCAGTTCTTAGTTGTTTAGAACGCCAGCCACGTCAAGTTCAAAACAGTCGATGTGCAGAATCAGAAATATAAGGT
The DNA here is from genome assembly GCA_963693355.1 of Pontia daplidice. NCBI lineage: Eukaryota > Metazoa > Arthropoda > Insecta > Lepidoptera > Pieridae > Pontia > Pontia daplidice. The sequence goes on along the minus strand of CAVNZL010000138.1, from coordinate 8,375,343 downwards.
GATTATTTTATTGTTTGTGCAATATAGCGATTTATCAGGAGTATCTAGTACACAACCCATACAAATTGTATATAGTATATTCGGTTCAATTTGAAGCCGTAGAAAGCGAATTAAGAACAAGTTACAATATAGTGTCAACAGTTCCGTAAATTTTTTGTATCTGCATCACTTTAGATCATTGTTTTTCAACCTGTGGGTCGCGACCCCCTGGGGGGTCGCCAGAGGTCGAAAAAAAATGGGTACTTTAGTAAAAAAAACAAACTTAAAGACAATTAATATTGTTAATAGTAATACTGTAACATACACATACATACATGATAGAAAACCGAAGGTCAAAGGGGGTCGCGAAATATTTTTTTATACCAGGGGGGTCGCATCATGAAAAAGGTTGAAAAACACTGCTTTAGATGATTTGTAAAATCTTGTTTTGGATTACATTACTCTCACGTCGTTATATTTATATTTTCGATACGGGAAAGTTTTAATAATCACTTTCTTGAAGAAGGTTGAGCAAACCTTGGAAATAATTTAATTTCGGGATAAGACTCCTCTTTCCTATAATGTAACTCATAAAGACCTCTAGATAAGACCTTTCATCAATCAATCATTAAGTGGCTTAGGTGTGATGGCTTAACCGTCAGACAGATTCATTGCATTTATGATATTGGAATAAGAAGGTGTTTCTTTAGAAGAACAGAAGTTTTTAATTTTCTTTATTGTTTCTTTCTTGTCTCATTAATTATTTGTGATTGAAACATTTCGTCTGAACATCTTTTCGACTTAATTCTGTCTGTTAAACATGTGTCAGGGTGCATCATTATTTACATCTTCTTATTGTTTGTTTTACTGTTATGTATCTGTTTTGTTTGCCTAATAAATAAATAGTGTTTTTGACTCTAGCATTGCGCGTTTTCATAGTCGATCTATACATTTCAATTTCAAACGATGATATACTAAGAATTATTAAATGTTGTTTAAAACCGATCAAAGTATCGTCATGCTGAATTGGTTTAAATTACAAAGGCTCTAAAAGGGTAACGCAAAAGTTAAAATTAAAAACGTATAGAACTGAACGCTCGATGCTTTATGTTTGATGTTTGGTGTTTGTGGTAATCGATTTTTGGCACAGCTGAGTCGTTTATTACTAGTGCAGTAAAAGTAATCCCATACACATATGGGAACTAAAAATCGATGTTGTAATCTACGATCCAAACCTGTTTCATCAATATCCACGTATGTAGAACGTTATGATATTGTTGCTTGTTCAATGTATGCTTTCTTTTCTAATAATACTAAATCGTCTATATCTATCTATTTATATAGAACTGTGACATATTATCGTAGTATATCACAATTCTATATACTTCAGTATATACTTTATACTTCAATGCTGAAGCGTATTCGTTGTATTGAAAATAATCAAGATTAAACTATATCTATCTCATACAAATCACAGCTCTTACATATATTTTATTTGCTACTGATTTATAAGCCCTATTTTTAACACTAATTGTGGCGGACAAAAGCTTCGTTTCGGGGGAAAGGAATTAGACGCGGATCAGATGTTCTTGTGGGAAACTTACATGGGAGGGATCCTGTTATCTGCAACGCATAGTTTTAAGTTTTGCTTTATGTAATATTAGATAAATTAGCGCTGCACTTCCAAATGGACGTTAGCTACTTGCCAGATTCGATGGAACTAACTTTCCACAATTAAGGAACCTCTGCGTCGAGTTTCATTTAACTAAACGCATGATATTGGTTTCGATCGAGCCGTCGTACGCTAACACTATTTTTAACATTCCAAATCGTATATTACATTAAAGTCACTTAAAAAAATATGAGCTTAAACCATTTTAATCCTTTCCTAAATTAAAATAGACAAAGACCCGCCCGTTCGATTGGGACAGAATTTGAAAGTATAATTTCTTAACTCCGTATTCTAAATCACTGGGATCCTCCTCAGTTTGGTGGTAATTATGCCGTGAGATTTGCATATTCCGTGCTTTTCATTGAAGATTATAATAGTATGGTCACTTTGAGCTGCTGCAGATCCTTTGATCTTTACTACTTTATCATGCATTTTAATATTTTCATGATATTTATTCAAAGAATAAATAATAAAAATGTGGAATAACTAAAAAGCTTAACATGGTATTAAAATATGTGTAATTAGTGTTATTTTACTGTGCTTATAATAGGACTATGTGGAATTATTGGTTGGACACTAAGGTATGCTACTTTAAAATTATTAATTAGATAATAATAATATTTAAAGTTTTATTAGAAATACATAACATAATCTTTCACGCACTTGTTAAAGTTTACTACGAACTTCTATAGGCTTTGTACTTCAACTAATTCCTTCTTTTACTACAATAAGGCCCTAGCGTACTTCCGATTGCCATCCTTCGAATACCAAAGGGTACATGATTGATCTATCTGTTAAAGAAGCATCACATCAATATTTTAGTTAAAAAAAAACAATTAACCTGTCTTTATATAGGACCTTCCAACTTTTGTTGACAAAGACCGAGAGATTAACATGATTTTTAATAGGAACACTCCAGGGCGGATGAGCTGGAGAGCTGGGCGGAGACATTACAAGTAAAAGCAGCCCAAGGAGTACCCGCTATCATACATAAAGAAAGAGATTAGGAAGAATACACTAAAGGAATGGGACCGACGATACCAAGAAGGTCAAACAGCTGGAACTAGGAAATTACTCCTAAAAAATATCGCAGACGCGCATAAACTTATAATAGAGAGAAGATTCAGTCCTGAGATGGCACAGATCCTCACAGGTCATGGACCCTTTGCCGAGTACCTGTGCCGTTTCAGGCTGAAAGAAAAATCCGATTGCGAGTGCGAAAGAGGGGTGGAACAATCCGTCCAACATTTAATAATAGATTGTCCCATATTTGCTTCCTACAGGTGCGATCTGGAACAGATAGGAGTGCTTAGTCTTGAAGGATTGCCCGACATGCTCGCCTGTAACAGGACGCACCTGGAGGAATTTTGTAGAAAAATAATAAACAGGACGGCGAGATTCAATGGAAGTAAGGCGGGACGAGGACCGCGAGGCGGAGGGGCGCACTTACCAATGAATATCATAAGGATACTCACGGAAAAGTGAAGGGCCCGCATCGGGCCGAATCCTGTGATAGGTAGTAATAAGAATAAAATGTAATGTAATGCAGGAAAGTATCTTAAAATTTTTATTTATTTAATTGACAAACAATTTTTGTAAATAACCCTAAATAAATAAAGACGCTGTGGGACTATTGATGATGGATGAAAGAAGGATGGATGAGTAGACCAGGCCCGGTGACAAAGGGGGAGGTAGGTGAAGGGAAATAAAAAAAAAAAAAGGACTTGAGTTTCTTATTTATAGCAGTCCCGCATAAAAATAGTTCAATTCGCCTTCTGTTAAAATTTATAGCGCTATTGTATATAACATAAAGTCCCCTTTTAATCTGTTTCTTTAGTAGTTTAGAAATGCTCGGGTAGTGGCGTGTAAAGGAAACATTTTTCTTGTAGCAGGTGCACTAGATTAGTTCGAACGATACCCCCTGATCTTGTAGCTTTGATAGGGCGACTCTCATTTAATGCTCGTGTGTGCTAGTAATTTTAACATTATTGTTAAAACTTCTGCTCCGACAATAAAGGACATATTTACTCTTATAATTTTCCCATTGTGTCCAACTCAGAATAATAATTATTTAGCCAAAACCAAACAGTTTATACAAAATTACGTTAAAAGATTTCATTCTGTAAATACTACGACGATTTATTTAGCTTATTGTTGTTAGCTAGCTACGAATACCTGATATATATGGCTTCAGCCACGTAATTACATTTGGGCATAGATTAGCAAACTGTAGTTAGACATTTTGTGAACGAGTTTTATGTGAGTAATTAATGCTAATATAACTGATTTATATAGTAAGACGAACTAGATCGTTACTTTACAGCGCAATTTGAATGTAATCTTGTAATGGACCATTTTCCTTCCTGTTCTGCACGTAAAATAGCTTAGATTTGCAATACTGATTAGATATCGAAAAACGATTATTATAATATATATTATAAACGATTATTTATAGAACGTATAAAATTATTAAACATCCTAAATAAAATGAAGTCGTAGTCACTGTAAACAACATAGATAAAGGTGACTAGTTTCGAATCGATTCGGAAGTTTCTTTATTCATTTAATTATAAATATATAATTAATAGTTTTTAATGGTCGCTAGGATTTATTGATATTGTACATTATTAGTGTTATTCTTTTAATATCTACGAGTATATGCACTTTGTGAATGTACAAAAGAAATTAATGCTAGGCACACACGCTCTGATTTCCCAGGCATGAGTTAAATAATGGTCATTATGCGAAACTAAATATAAGTCCTTTAAACAATAAATGTCATTAATTCCATGATCCGAAGGGCTTAAAGAGAAACTTGCAATGTAATGCACATCACACATTTTTGAGTCTCTCATTCTCAATCTAACTTAGTTGAGACTAAGACGAAAACCAAATATATTTATATTAAGCAGCTTCCAGAACTTTGTATTAAGATTTATTATAAAGAATCGATACATTTTGCCACTTCTATAAGAGTAAGTTATTGTTTTTAATCTTGATAGTAGTCCATAAAACGTTAATATCCTAAAAGCTCGTATTCGTAGGTCCACTTGTAACGGCAAACCGGAAACATTACTCGTGACACATTACTGTAATATTTTAAAATTTTACCGTTCGACCTATGATAAATAATTCTTATGCTACTAAAATTTGTTACGGATATACGAATTTGTCTAGTCTCTGCTGAGGGTGGCATGTAGACTGGTACACTAGCCTGAAGAAACACTAGATAAACTATGGTATAAATTGTTTGCATGTGCATTTAATCTAGTTTAAATCTAACCTATCTTGATTTTAATGAAGTATGATATCTTTATATAAAATAAAGTCGTTTTAGTGACACTATTCATAGCTCAAGAATAGCTGAACTGAATTAGCTGAAAATTGATGGGGCTAGCTTAGAACTAAGAGACGGACATATATATACTCATTATATAGTTTCTTAGGTTCATTAAATTTCCTTTCAACTTTTAAGTTGTTTTAGCAAAGCCAGGTGGCCTTTCGAACACTCTATCGTACTGGGCTTCGTACCTAATAGTGTCTGTATTTATAAGCAATTAGGAATAGGAACAACCCCATCGGGCAGCCGAATTTGACAATAACAAACATCGGAAATGTCGATTCACTGGTGACTTGTAAACAAACCTTGTGGAAAGTCGGCAACCTGCATTGCTTTGACGAATATTTGTCAAACGAATACTTTTATGTAAAAAAAAATGGTTTCTAAGTTTTTCATTAGAAATTCATTCGTTTTTATAATAAAATTGAAATTTTTATAAATATCCTAGTACTATCCATAAATTTTGCGAATCACTAAAGCACTTGTTTCGTCGTATTTAGACTAATAACTATTTAAAAATTTTAAATTAATAGAATCAGACGTTACTTTGCGGAAGTCCATATTATGAAATTCCAATAGACTAATTTACTAGCAATACTCAGGATGTTGCTCATCAAACGCTGTTCGTAAAGGCAACATCCTGAGGATGCTCTGGTGTCATGTCGGGGAGAAACGTGCGTGCTAGTAAATTGGTCTATTAGTATTTTAACGTTGTTATTTAGTGGCCCTAATATCGCCTCTGCTCCGACATATATATTTTTTTACTTTTTTACTGTTCTCAGGGGTCGATACGATGGGCAAAGGTATTTTGATTAAGGCGAGTGAAGGCGGATGAAACAGCTGAAAATATGAAAATATAGCATATATAGAAAATATTTTGATCTAAAAAAAACACTAAGATTAATTTGAAAATTTAAATATAATTAATATTAACGCGTGCGTGCCGTTAATAAAGTGTTTTTCTTTAAATTAGTAACAGTTATGTTAATAAAAGACAATATATTTTTGATCACTTTATTTGACACGTGTTCGCTTCTATTATTTTTGTATTGATAGTCTATAATCCAATATTCTGAGCGTCAACGATGTTACCGACTTATTACTGACAAAAATTCCCTTACAATAAAGTATAAAAACCAGGTCGTGACCATACTTCGTACTCTGCGCTCCGAGATTGTGTGTTAAAATTAAACGATTTATCGTAACTTTAGCTGTTATTACGTGTGATAGAAACGTATCTCAAACATCAACTATCCACAGGAGAATTATATAGCGGGTCGTTGTTTAGAAATAAATGAAAAGCGGTTTCGCCCTCTCCATTTTTATTTTTTTTTATTTCACAGATCGATGTCATAACGTACGATTTGCTACCGGCGTGGGGTTGAATTAATGCTCAAATAACATTAACCTAATTTAAACTGGCACTAACCCACGCAATCTACTTATTTATCGGCAAGCATTATTCCCAGTAAAGAACTCTTATATGCTAAACACGCTGTAAAATTTAAAAGCATTAACGTCTGGCATATTAAAATCATATTTATAATGAAACTCTACTTGAATTAGTTATTAAAACTATTACATTTGAAAAACATTTACATTGTTTTTAAAATAATAAAATTGCGAACAGTGTTTATTTAAAAGTAACGGAATAGGTAACGAATGTAAAAACTCAGTGAAAAGTTTTTTTTTAAATTTCATGACATGACGAAAAAAAGTGTGTTCAAATGTCAACTGCTTGAAAAAAAGATTCCACCAAATATCATCAAAGAAAATCCAACGTATATATGGGCGCAAATTAACATATAAGAATTATATTTTTACTTTATATATTAATGATATGTAATATTGTTATTTAAATAACCATTGGATGACCAGGTTTAAAACTTTTATATTCTAAACAATATAAGACACTGTATTGACTGCTTAACTGTTTGTAAAACATTAGATGTTCACTTTATTGTATCATCTTATTGTTAGCGCCATTTGTTGACGAACTTTGTAAAGTGGTGTTAGGCTATTGAAGGCATATATATAAATTTGTACAATTTGTTTAAAAGAAATTATTTGGTGTTGTATAATGTAAAATTCACTATAATATTATTGTTGATTAACTTTATTTCATAATTAATTGTTCAGTTGTTAAACGTTCGGTCTATATAAAACGAATCGCAACATACCTACGCCCATGCATTCTATACGAGAAATCGTCTGTAATTAAATCCAAGCTATTGTGGGTGTTTTAATAGAACCTGGACCCAATTTTCCCTGCGTGACGCCAACATATACATATATCACGACAAAGCAAACCTTTAATAAACACATTGATATAACATTTTGTCCATTTAATTTTGAAGGTTTATGTTATAAATATTTTACAAGTTCTCTATACCATAAATAAGTATCACAAAGACCGCCGATAAGCGTATATAAAGTAATAAGTAATAATACAAATAAAACAAAGAAGTGTGTATCATCATTCATTCTTAAAAAAGCTACTTGACATAATTTTTAAAGTACAACAATTTCAGTGCGAGCGGAGGTCGCACTAATAAAACAATTTGGTATTAAGTGATCCTTTTTAGGTTTCCGTACTTTCAGAGAAAAAAACGGACGACAATTACAATTGAAGTATATGAAAAACTTGAACTCAAAATCCTCATTCATGCAGGTAACTATAGACACTTTAAGACAAAAAATAAAAGCTAAATTTACATTGATAGCCAGTACCAAAGTCAAGGGCGGAGGAAAAGAACTGACAAGAAACTGTCCCCTACTCTTTTCAATGTCCCAGTATTTTTTTATAAGAGAGAGACACACCAAACTCCACTCGATATTTTAGAAAGGTATATACAAATTAATACTAAAGATCTCCTAGAATCCGCCGAATAGACCTAGAGAAACAGGAGTGCTCACAGCGCAAAATTAACAATATTCAAAATTAATATCATCACCGCATGCTCAAATTCAAGCACGACCACTCACCACAATGAAATGAATCTAGAATCGCCTAAACACTGCTTAATATGCACAAATGCGTCCAAAACAAGGAGTCAAACGTTTTTCGCAAGTTACACGACAGTTTTATGGGTTCGTCAATCTGATTGGAATATCTGGTCGTAGACTTATTGAATCTGGCCTAATGCATTATCTGGTTGAATGATCTTCACAGAAGGCTAATTGGGCAACAGAACTCACGTCTCTGATAGAGACGAATAGGACTCACTTTTAGAAAGCTAATGTTACAAACTCGAGGAAATAGGAAACGACGCATTCCAGGCGATTCTTGAAGCATAAGTGTAACCCGTGCGTAGGCACAGATTCGCTCGCAACGATGGGCCATTCCGCCCAATGCACGTCCCCGCCAATATTACCGTGGTCGCTTTGGCAGTAAAGGCCGTTAATTTGTCCACTTTATATTTATTCACTCTGAATCGTAATCCGTAGAAACTTACAACTTTAAATTAATTATATTCCATTTCAAAGGGGTCTAGTTTTAACCTAGGTATTCAATTAGTTTGCGAGTTTTAACTAAAATGCATCTATTTAATATTCTTCAATTATTTAAACAATGTACAAAGGAGATTTGACTTTATAATAAACAGGCGCCCTTCATTGAAACATTGCGAACAATGCTACGTACTTTCCTTTTAAAAATGTTAATTTTGTTAATCTAAATCCGTTGACATAATTAGGACGGCGCAGCATTCATTTTTTAAGCAAGTCGTTTTGAAAAAGGGAAATTATTATAATGAGCTGACTTTGTTCCGTTTTCAAAATACTTATTTTAATTAAAAAATACTTTTTCATATGTTTTGTTATTTTTACTTAGACATCATTTGTAGCCGTACCATAGCTTAACACAAATGAGAAACTTATTTGTTTTGCTTTTGAACGACAAACCTGAATGTTAATTGAAGTGGTCTTATATGTTTAACTCCAAAAATGTAAAATCTTTTGTAAATGTTATAAAAATACGTAATGAATTGACGAATAGGTGTATACAATCCTTATCAACTTGATATTAATAACTTGATCAGTTGGCGTTTCCTTTTAAATATAACAATACCAAAGTTTTATTGTCACTATATTTACAGACACTTTGCTTCTAGGGTGATGGATTTAGTATATTTGATCTAATTCACTTAATTTGATTTCATTCTGTAGATTTTAATACAAACTTTTGAAAAATACACCATGACCTCAGTCAACCCCAAAGTTGTTCTAAGTTTATCGATTTTAAATGGCTCCCAGTTGCTCGCAGTCAAAGATTAATATCCGCAATATTACTCTGGGTGAGCTCTAAAAACTGGTGCAATCTTAGTGTGAAAAATTCCAACAGTATTAGAGCAATCTCTCACGACGGCTAATGACTGGCCATTTAGTGTTCGACGGGTTTCCTTGATTCCTTTTATGTTAAGGCAAAGTTTACTTAATATATTCTCACATAAGTCACAAAGCAAAGCTATTTAATTGGTGATGATAATCTGCTATTTAATTAATGATGAGACTGATGATAATGTACACACATTAATATTTTGTTATGTTCATTGATGACTCACTATAAACCCTCCCAAACACTGACATTTCATTTTGGAATAAAGTGACAAACTATGACTGAAAACGATATCTGATGGCATCGAAGAGCCTTAGTCGATCAAAAATAAAACGCGTGCTAATATAAATGATAAAAAATATATTCATTTTTAATTATAAATAAAAGTCTTGAATGTCTGTTATTACATCCTACATTCCCCGGGCGATCTTCTACATATAATTAGATCGCACCGTCTCTTCAATGTATCTTCATTTTATATAGGTCATAATCTAAAATGAGCGCAATAGATATAGTATAAGTAGTCGTTATATAGTGAAGATTGTAAATATTAATAGTAAAGTTATTAAAGTTAAAGTTAATCTCATTCCACCTCTGATAAAAAAACAAGTGGAAAAAGCCAAGCTTCCCCTTAAAAACTACTCGAAATTAATATAGAACGCGGATCAAACAATATATCCAATGATTCATTATCATATACTGAAAATTAAATTGGAATCAGAAATTGCTAGAACAAAGAGCCGGTATCAATTTTAAATTAAATCTTACATACCGGCAAGGCTCTGCTTATGCTCAATTTCATCGATGAAGCTTTTACCTTGGTAATTAAATGCGTTATTAATCAATTGATCGTAAATTCATTTGCATCAATCCGTTTTCTGTCATATGAGCTTTTTAAAGTATAATAAAAATATCTCGAATCTGTACATAAAAAAATATAACAATAAAATCAAGAGTTTGTAAGAACATATCCAGACATTAAATTATTTTGTTTCTCCGTCTGCTCGTACAGGCTAATCTCCAAAACTACTGCAATGATTTAAAAAAAATATATTTTATAATTTAAATTATTTAAAATTATATATAAAAAAATGTATGGCTGTACCATATATCTCCGGTCGTCGTTAAATACTTTTCATCTCAAATATCTAAAGAAATGATAGATACTTGTACTTTTATGGATAATTATGAAACTATAAAATTTATATTGTCGTGCTGATACCTTATACCTCACAAACAATGTGTAAATTATAAAAAATATAAAATAAAAATTGTGCTTTGCCAAAAATAAAAAAATACAAAACATCACAATTACTAGGTAAATAATTGTGTGGAATGTATTTAATAGTGGGAAAAGTATTTGTTAAATTTAGTCCAGTATTTAATAGGAGATAATAAATAGGTAGGTAAATATATAAATACTAAACTTAACTTAAAAAACCTTTGAAAATATTAATCATACAATCATATTACGGAATAATAAACTGTATTTATGATTTAAAGGTTTAGGTATACATTATTTTTTTATAAAATTATAAAATTTCTAATTTCTCCAAAAATAATAAAATTAGTTATAAAAACCTAAATTTGAATTAAAATTTTTATGATTATATTATGGATCTTACAAAATATTAAATATATAAAAATACTTAAAGATTATTAATTAATTAATTAATTAAAGATTATAGTCTATCTTTCTCAACTCAAATGGCCCATTAAATCAAAACTGACAAACATCAAAGAGCACCTAATTGATTACTTAATATGTAAAAATTCTTCTTACAAAATTTCATGAAGATCATAATTATACTTTTAATGTACCAGATGAAAACTTCTCCGTAGAGCGTTCTCCAGACACTCTAAAAATCGCGTTGCCAAGTCGTAGTAATTCCCATATAAAACCATGATTTATGACTTTAAAGGATATGTTACTAGATTTGTTATTAACATGGTACACAGTAGTATAAATATAATATAGGTTCGTCGTATAGTTCTATGGATATGGACGATTATCTGCTACATTAATGAAAAAATATTATGGGCTTTGTCGACACAAAGTGTCCATTGTAATGGTAATGTATAGAACTTTTATATTTACTTTCATTATGTTGATATGTATTATTATAAAATGTCAGATTTATAAATATAATATTATATTACTAGATAGGCGCAATTAATTTGAGATTAGATAAATTTTGTGACATCGAAGATATCATCAATACAGTGAACAGACCCTTGATTCTAACTAAAAAAAAATGCGTATGTCTGCGACTTAGTTAATGGCTTACGAGCCTAAGTCTATTAGTAAGAAAGTATGGAACATTTATGAATTGTTTCAGAGCTGAACAGTTACTAAGCTAAGGTAATTAAATTTCGAGATATAGAAATTGAAATAAGAAATAAACTGAAAAAGATCTTTGCAACTTTGTCTATATTGAGGTAAGAGTCCGTCATATTCAAATTATTCATATATCTGAAAAATTTAAGTTGAAATTGGGTTTATAGATTTTGTTTTGTAACAAATGTGTGCAAGCCCACTAATGTATCTTACAGCAATCATACAGCCAACAATTTCGAAAATGCAATATTTTTATCACTTTCCAGTCTCGAAAAATGCCGAGGTCCGTTTTGCTGCATGCAACGCATGTGTATAAAAATATTTCCTGCCCGATGTATTATTTAAATTCACTGTTTAATACCACTTGCCCAAATTCTACTCACGTTCCATCCCCACGCATCCCTATATCATTCTGTCCTTTCATATATATATAATATATTTAATAAACGTTATTAATTAATGTATGTAATAATGTAATAAACATCAAACAAAAAATTCTTGACTGAATTCTGATTAAAACTTTTTCTCATCAGTTTTCATTTTCATAAACGTTTTTTCAATTAACGAGGACGCTTAAATAACACAAGGCAGTTTTTGAATTATTCTCTGCTACATTTCAAATAATTCATACTTTGATTTAATTAGTTATTCATTTATTGTCAAAAAAAATGAACAGGCTTAATTTATATAAAATACATTTGACCCCGCGAACCTTGCACCGCCTAACAGTTGAATATCTTTTTTTTAAGTATTTATTCTACCATTCGGAACGCAAATAAAATAAAAACCTCTCTCCACACCTACAATATCTAGGTTAGGTTAATATTTGTCTAATGTTAACTTATTTGTTCATGTTTCGTAGTCTTACTTACGTCTTACGGCACAATTTTGCCGGAGGAACCAAGCTCGTTTATGTTCTTAAGGCAAACCTCAAATTACAATAGCTAAGCACTGTCAAACCCAAAGCCAATGTTGAATTAATGTTGTTATGAGAGTAATCAGAATCGAGATATTTATTCAAATAAACTATGTCAGTCTTATATACTCAATAACCTCATATTACGAACTCCATTCTACACGCATTAGCTAATACTCTAAAGTTTTCGTAACCTAAGGGTAAATCGGGACACGGAGTTGTGTATATTTCCTATACAACGTGATTTGTTTGCTCGTATTTGCTCGAATGAATGGTACGGAAATCTTTGTGCTTGAGTCCGACTCTTCTCACTATTATACATTTGTTTATTACCAAAGTCTTTTTACATCAGTCTATAAAATCTCCATTTTAATTTCGAAAAATTGTTTTAGAACGTAAAACCAATACCAACCACGTTAGTGAAGGTGAGGGAGCGGAGTGAAAATGACTGTTACGCCTACAAATGAAATATCTCTTTGTCCCAGGCTATCTATACATATTTTGTTTTATTTTGAGCTTTCAGTCGTGTCGCAGATGATATGAATTTAGATTTAATATTTTAGGTTTAAATGGAAGAACGAATACAACTCGTATTTATTTTTAGATAATAGGGTTTTTATGGAACAGTCACAACCGTGCTCACTTCTTATCGATTGATTACATATGGCATGACTTCTTGCCATAGCCTTGACGACTCAGAGAAGGATAGTTTAGCCTCTACGAGAAAACGCTTTTTCTTAAATGGTTTAAGTCGAGTTGATTTGGAATCAACGCTGTTTCCAAATAGTCTTATTGTCTATAAGTTGTATCCACACTCATGAAACAAGCTTAGCTAACTTTGAGGCTGACTGACCGAGTGAAAAATGTGTTTCAGATTATATTACATTTGGCTGGAAAAGATGCAAAGTTAATTTGCTAAGAACTAATTTATTGTCTTATTAATTTACATACACACACAAATGAAGGATTTTATTTAATTGTAGTCTACATGAAGTCTAATAACATGTGTTATGAAAATAAATATGTATTGATATTGATATTGAATAATGCTCTCTCAGTCACCGAATATTGTATCTCCCAATATCCGGTCCTTAGAATACATGAATATATTGTGATATTCTCTTGTAACAGATTTGCGGTTTGTTGTTATCATGAGTTCTCTATGGCAAATGGCAGACATAAATCGAGTCTGTTTGGTTTAAAATACATCCCATTAAAAACATAATGTGGGAGACTAATGCATCGTTCAGGCGACAATCGAATCCGGTTCTATATGGGTAAAAAAAATCAAATAGATCAATTTACGAGCACTACTTAACGCACGTTTCGCTCCGACACCGGAGCATCCTCAGGATGTTGTCTCTACCAACAGCTTTCGTTGAGATATTGGTGCTAAGTTTTTTAATCACTTAGGATGTAATTGAAACTTTCATAAAAGTCACCTGCTTATAGGATATTGGAGTGAGTTAGATTATCGCAGGAACTTGCCGGAATTGCAGTGTAATTAATAAGTAAATAAGTGTTTGTGGACAGGTTATAAAGGTTTAAGGATTCCTTATTCTTCCACTATATAATTTCCTCTAATAATCCAAAAACGATCTACGTGTAAATACTCAAAAAATACTTTATTTATTAAGAGTTATAGAAGGTTTAATTTGAAGCGTGTGATTTTAAGTTGAATTTTGCTTTAAATTTTTCTAACTACTAATGGTCTCTAGATAATATATATAGTTTATAAATTTTATTTCTTATTATATTTAACGAGTAATGGGACATTTATCATGTAAATTAACTCTCAATTGAAAAATGAATTACTGTCATCAAAACAAATAAGTCAGAATAAATCTCTTATATGAATTTTCTCTACTTACTTTATTAATCTGTTCCCTTTAGATATATGATAAGAAAGTGAATAAAGGATAAAGAAAACAAGTTGTTTGTCCCCGATATCGTCTCACAAGCCCGGATATCCGGACAGCTATCTTGCGCAGTATCTTGAGCAAAGTCACATCTAGACTAATTGTTTGTTGTATAATATAATATTTGTTTTCTATATATTAATCTATGGATCGGAGTCATGGACGATTCGAATTCAAGAGAGGAGTAAGATTAATGCACAAGAGACGGGTTATTTGAGGAAAATGATTCCCATGGACCGTTAGGTTTAGAGACTCGGAACGAAATGCTATTAAAGAGTTCTTGTTTGCTTTGGTCAAATAGCCCGTCTCATATTTAAGCATACAGACAGCGGGAAGCGACTGTTTTATACTATGTAGCGATAAGTATAGATGCTACGATACGACTGATGACATACGTTCTTTTTATAAATATCTATATAATGTCCAGACTACAACCAACAATTATGCTTGTCACACAAATGTTAACTGTACCCGGGAATCGAACACGGGACCCTCTGTTTGGCAGTCCGGCTGGTGACTATTGCACCTACTGGGTCGTCAATTATTAATTGGCACAATCAAAGTGAAATATCTACTTTTATATAACAGTGCAGTGTGAGAGTATAAGAGTAAAAATGAATAAGACAATCATTATTTATTTTACTGCTTTGATGTTCATTTGTCCCAGACGAAAGCGTGTGCGTGTGTCCTATTTTCCATCAAAATAAATATAGTCTGATTATACATAAAAAATGTTTTAAAAGTATTTCATATAAAACACTTTGTTTTTCAACCATAATGTTTTAAATTATGTATCATATAATTTGTTTTTTAAAACGCATCTTTTGTCGTGTTTCAAATAGCACCGGTAGCCTAGACGCTTCAGTAACCCAACTGTGAGGTCGTGCATTGTAAGCCCGGCTGTAGACTCATGTGCACAAGTTAGGACTCGCTTACGGTGAAGAACAAAGTGAGTAAACCGGCATTGTTTGGTGCCAAAAATAACCTGTTTGTCTGTGCTGAATTTTGAGCTTTCATAAGAAGTTGGCTGTGAGCAATAAAACCTTCCTAAAAGTAAGTAGAGCTGCATTAACGCTTTATATCGAACACTCAGATTATTACTGCATAGACTGCAAATACCTATTATAATTTTTACAACTCATGCGAAGTATTCAGCTAAATTTTTATATTTCTTCGATTTACAGACAATCGTTTGGCAAAATAGGACAAGGTTTATTCCTTACATTCTCAAGTGTTTACGGTACTGTGTTACATTGTGTGTACATAAAGATCAGGGTTCGCCGTAAAGCTTCATGTTAAAAGTTTAATGTAAAAAGCGACATAAATACACATTTTTTATTATTATGTATTTTATGAGGATAGACTGACAAGGCAGATATATAAGGCGAGAATGAATGGTGAGGGTGGGGCTGGGAGACCTGCCCGAACATTTTTGGATCAGATTCAGAATTTTCTGGAAAAGTGGCAGATCAGAAAAGCATCTATAAGCGACGAGAATGTATGATGAATTTAATGAGTGTGGAAGAAGCGAGAGAAGTATGCAAGGATCGTAGCAAGTGGAGGTCTGTGGTCTCCGCCTACCCCAATGGGAAACAGGCGTGACTTATATAAATAAATATGTATTTAAATATCTCATCAGCTCATAAAGCTGTCAGTCCTGCACCAATTTTACCGGTATGTTTATACGATAGGTACCGACACCCTTGTACACCATTAGTGTATGAAAGCTACGGAATAGGCAATGCAGAATATTATAGGATAACTAGCTGATCCGGCAAACGTTGTTTTGCCATACATGTGATTTCAATTTTCAATTAATTATTCGAATATTATTTAAAATTTGACACTGCGATGGTAGCGCCTTCTGTCGGATCCAATGTAAAACATTCCAAAATCAACAACTACTAATAAATTAAAAATTAATTAAAAAAAATTGTCCGGCGGACAAAATTGTGAATCTAAACCATTCCCAGATCCCCTTGAACACACACAAAAAATTTCAACAAAATCGGTCCAGTCGTTTGAGAGAAGTTCAGTGACATACACACTCACAGAAGAATTATATATCTAAAGATTTTAAAATCTTTCTTGACATTAATATTCACAGGATCAATTAATGTCATAAATCAATAGGTAACGGAGCAGTGAAGCGCATCACGAAGATAAATGTATAGTTTCGGTCGTACACAGACAATGACAGAGTATTGTCCGTGCCCCGGCTCATTGAGCAAAGGTTTTATATGAATATTAGTCGTAAACGTTATAGTGTTCCATTATATATTACAAAAACTGAGAGGTCGATTGTTTCGCAGTAACACACTATTGGATTTACGTATAATTTCCGTAAAACATCTAATTGCATATACATGGAAATGAAAATGTTTCTTTATGATAATATGTCGGCACAACCTTATTTATACAGCCGTAGCTTAATTAAATTCGAAATTAAAACGAAAAATGTTTCATTATTTGATATAATTGGTCTTGGGTCCGGTGCTAATTTCAGACATTTCGAGGGAAGATATTCCATCCTATAATGTATATGTCCACCGGGTTTTAAATTCACTTTTCATGTGAACTATAGATTATAGATATTAAAAAATCTTACTCTAACTACTAAAGCTTAAACATCTCGCTACTATTTATAAGAGCGGAGAATAAATGAAAATTGTTACGTACATATCGTACCTAAAATACCTCTCAATAAAATTCACTAACTTTAATTTCTCGTTCAGTGAGTTGTAATTCCGGAACAGAGGTCAAATGAGAATCAACTTATTTAATTAGACACGAATAAGCACAGAAGTTTCTATAAGAGAATATTAAAAATTTTCGTTCCATTGTTTATCCTCAAGATTTTTCAGGACTCATTTTCATTTAAAATCTTAATTACTAAATATACTGTATTTTATAATCAACTCTTTTCTCATTTTTTAGCTTTTTAACATGACTTTATTTGTTACTTTTCTTCCTTTTTATATGGTGTATTATAATAAAGTAATAAATAAATATACTAAATTACATCGTTCTGTAATGAAAAATTTACGTTAGATTATGTGATATGTGTCCAGTTACTATTCACCCGTTAATTATATTAGAAATATTGATATACGATCTGGACACAGCACCTGAGTTTAGATTAACTAGTACATCGACTGACATGATTTAGTACGCAATTGCAATTTACTTTAATAAGCCCGTTATATTATGTCCTGGTTGTAGAGATTTAGATTTAAATCGGACCTGTCGTAAAATCTGATAGGAATCCGAGTTCTCAGAAGTATATTTACGAAATACTCTACGTTTCGTAAGTTTAGTCTACGAAGTTTTGTCGTTGTATGTCAAACCGTTTCATGTACAGGGTGAATATTACAATGGGTGTGGATGGCAAAATCAAAAGGAAAGGAATCTCACAAATGCTCAAAGGACTTGAGCCCGATTTTAATAAAAACTAAAACATCATTAGATATTTGGAACGTAAACAGTTTTTGCTAGGAATCTAACCTAAATTGTCACTAAAGATTAGAGCAAATACTGGGAAGTAATATCTTACGGCAACCTTAAGATGAGCTCTTTTATAATTTATGAAATTTGCGATTCAGCAAACCTCCTTCAATTTATTTGAATCACTAATTTCAGCCGGAGCAAAGTGTAATATTTTGAAAACTATCGTTTATTACGGCTTAGTTTGCTTACTATTGTTAATAATATAGTGGGATAGAGTAAGTTATTAGTTTAGGCGCTAACGTAATTGGTATATTGTTCCAAAACTAATTTGTGTATTGATTTAAATTTATAATGCCGGGATATCATTAACAAGAACTCAAAATTTGACTTGTTTAAGAGTAAGAACACTGTTTATGGTATATAGAACTTTTTTTATGTGTTTTTTTAATTATTGTTGTTTGGTGCTGACATAACCTTGGGCCTTCTTTTTGATAGAATTTTTTTTCACATATTATGTAATATGTATTGCCACTATAAAAAAATGTATTTAATAAATTCATCGGGCTTTCTATATAAGAAACGAGCTTTTTTTCGTTCGCGAGTGCGACTCCTTGCCCGGTTTCTTTATAAATATATATTATAGCACACAGACCACTAACGTTAAAACTATTGCGCCAACAGGGTGGTCAAATGACATACTTTATAGTAATTTTGTATCAGCTATTTTAAAAACAAAGTTTATCTGATGTTTCTTTATAAATAACGAATGACCTGGTACATTCTGAACTCAATGGAAAGATCCCAATTTGTTATAATTTGCGACAGACAAGAAATCAAAAGATGTTTTATGTGCCTGTCTCTTGCACATGTGTTGCCTACAAAGCTCCTGTCTGCACATTATGTATAACATTAAATAATGTAGCCAGTTGTGAATAAACCATAGATATATTTTTTTAATTCCCCATATGGTTTTCTTAACGTAAACTTGCTATTATAAGGTCTTGATTTATGTAGTACATTGATACGTTTTTATTTCTCTTTATAATGCCACAAAGTTATGTTATATTATTTAGAGTATATTATTAATTCCTAAGTATTTGTTATGCACACTGCATTTTTTCTTTGACTACGTCACTGAATTTTTTTTATATTGTCAATTTTTATTGTGAGCAATGTTTAGGGACATATCTATTTATTAATTCCGAATCATTTGATTCTGATCAATATGTAAAATATATTGCTAAATTAATTAGTGAATGTATTAGTGAATTATTTTTAGGAATGTCCCTGGATAGTTATTCAAACTATCCAGGGACATTCCTAAAAATAATATTGTTAGTTTGGATATAAGTAAAATTTGACTATTCAAATATTCTACAAGGCAAACTTCATTTTACGAGGGTCGAGTATAAATAAGGCTAGTCTAGATCTTTTGATTAGGTATTTACGGATCTTGAGGTCTGAAGGCAAATGTGACGACATCGGCATGTGATCTGCATATCTCGGCTAACTATTGAAATATGCTGTGGAATATACTGGAGTAAAAGTCAAAAAGTACATTAGATACACACTGCTGCATAGAGGTCATATATAAGGCCCAGTTCAACTCAAGGTGGCTTTTGAGTTTGGGATATTCATATCACACCGACACCACCCACGCACACACGACACTCCTAGATTAATTTCACATTTCTGTTGTTTTGCATTTGTTGTGCACTGTTCTCCTTTCTATTTACGTTATTTTGGTTTAAACATTAATAATTAAAATTATATTATAAACAACATTATAAGTCTTGAGATATTTTATTAATAGCTCGTCATACATTTTGTACACATTGTGCTATAATATATATTATATTAAATTGATATTTGAAGGCGTTTATTTTTCGTCGCGTGACTGGACAACGAGCTTAAAATGTAGTAGTATTCTTCCCGCAGAAATAAAACACATTAGCTTCATTAAAAGCTGAATTTTACAACAATCTTCTCATAGTCTGAGATGATGTGATAAAGAGCGTGATGACACAGGGGTGAACGAAACTGAACTGTCCTAAAATATATATCTTGAACTTGTGAACAAATTACATTTTATTTGACATTGTTTTATTGCATTAGTACATTATACAGAGCATGCAATCTTGCATGCTGCTTTTTTATGTTTTATACATTCTAAAAACATAATAGTTTTAAACTACACAGAGTTATCACGACCCGTATGTTTTGTACACATGTCAATCCCTGAATATTTGAGTGGGAGCGTATCTCACGTAAATTGTGAAGTGGTAAATGCGACACTACATTAATACTTAGCGTGCACGACTTATTTACCAGCACAAGCATCGTTATAATTAACTACGATATTTGAAACTATTCTGTTACGCAAAGAAATCTAATGCATGAAAAAGCAAATTTATTTCTACGTTTAATAAATAATGGACGTTAGAAACTTTAACTCAGTCTTGGTAAGTTTTAGACCTCAAGGCTCTAGAGCTCTTGCCGCAAAACTTGTATTATTATTATGATGTATTATGTAATACAGTTAAGACGTTAAAAATAGATGCTTCGACATATTAAAATAATAACACCTTAAAAAAACGCATTACAACTAACGACATCTTGACATCTTTCATGACTCCTTTAAGATCTTTAAGAAAAAAATATGCTAGAAATAATTATAATAATGTTTTTGTTTTACTCAATTTGTTTTGCTTAAAATAATTTTAATATTTGTTATATTATTTTTATGCTGAAATTCCTACTTTAATATTCTGTTGTTTATAAGATTTGATAATGACGTGTGGCGTATAAATGGTTTTCGCAACGAAATTTGTAATCTATGAATTAGTTATTTGGGATTGTTGTGTAAAGTGCTGCGTTCCATATTTATATAACGATAACAACGATGGTCGGCAATATTCCTCGTGTTTTCTACATAACAGATAGGTTAAAACTTGCTAGTTATGACTTGCTTAGTTGGCAGAAAGATGAGAAGAACCCAGCAGCTAGTAAGATGAACTAAAAGATCAATGGGATATGACGATGAACTTGAAGGAAGCCTTTAAATATTAAGACATGTTATAAATAGCTATTAAATAGAGCCCATCATGAATGGCTAAAGTTATACGACATATTCTTAAATCAGTCTCGTTATATTTCTCTCGTTATAATCGTTCCTTTCTGTCTAACTGTGTCTATAACCTGTTGACAAGATACAGTGCATATTCGTTGAAACTGTGCAATTAGACTGTTATATTTTTAAATGAACATTGCGTTAGGAGATAAATAAAAATTTTTTTATTGTATTTCGTTAGTGTGAAAAATAATTCAGTTTCATAAATATAAGTATGGCTGTGGCTGATAACACATGCATCGGATGCATTAGCCTTAGAAGCAAAGTAGACTAACTAGAGAAACTATGACGATCGCCGAATCAAAGGGTTAATTTGCAGTTCAGTCAGTGCTCTGCAAATGGTTAAATGGGAGTTGTTTAAGTTACTAACTTATTTTCTATATTAAAATACCAAAGTATAACATATCATCATCATATTGTCTGTTACGTATGGATCTAGATCAGTCTTCGGTTCGTCTTCTATTTTACTCGCTAAATCAATATGTCTCACTAAATATGATTTGAATAAAATATTTTTATTAGACAAAGGGCAACCAGTGCTTTACCTGATGACTAATTATACCACCGCATCTGAAAATTCAAAATTATATAAGACTCACAACTACATACAACCCGCAAAACATTTTTAAACCACCATCTAACAAGGATCCTTGTACTAGACAGATAGCAAATCCTAGGCATAATTAATAGAAATTAAGTATAGTTATTTTTATATTTATCCGATAGAACGTTTCACAGCGTTTTCTTTACCGTTTTCATTATAATATATTGTAGACACGAAATTACACCTATTTTTAAATTAATTAATTGTAAGCAACAAATAAAATCCAGTATGTAGGCCACTGGAAGTGATAAACTATTAACATATACAGAACTCGGTTTAATCTTCAAACCCTACTTATTTTTGACCATTTTCTCGATCTCATAACCGCTCTCTTTGTTACTAGTCGAGCAACTTCCGAAATCCGTTGTGAGGATATCTGTGGCGGTTAGACCTTTCCCGGCTCTTCGATAATATTACTGAGGTTCTCCATTATTTTGTCTTTCATGGGTTGCTCTGTGATACAGTTTTATTTCATTGTATGACCCCATTCTCAAGCATGTGCAAGCCTTTGTACGTTATTCACTTCTAATATCCAAAAGAAAAGTTACGCTTATTCCGAGGACAAAGTGCTGCTGAAATTTACAAAGTCGGAAGAATATTGTTGAACAGGGCAAGTTGTTAAAAAATAGTACAAGTAAGTCTGTGTATTCTACTCCTACGATACGTGATACTTACTTGATACTTGGCTCCTTTCTTAAGTTGGACAAGATGCAAGCCATTTACAAACTTTTATAGGTGTCACTATAAATAAGTAGCTAAAATTGTCAGACATGAACCACAATGGCATAGTTTTTATTGCACAATCAGACATTTATTATGTCACCCGATGACTGTGTGGCAAATTATGTGACATTAAACATAGGTAATATTAACGTATCATCATCTTTACCCTGACGTTTACCCAATGACGACGTCTCGCAAAACAAATATTGTCAGTACACGAAACCAGCTACCCCACTGAATAGCTGGATTAGTGTTGGGATTCTGAGAAATATAATCAGGGTGTACAATCATTCAAAAAAATATAAACTACGCCAAAGTTAGTTAACTGCGCCTATTTATGCTATCAACGAATTGAATACTCCATCGGGAGCATTTGAAAGACAATTTATTCAAGGTTAACGATTAATAAGTTCTAGGTTATCAGGCGATGCCCGATAATTAGATTTTTTCATTTTTTCTTTCTGAGCTGTGTAACACTGCATTGTTCAACCACAGTTTCGATGCATATCATCACGAATTTTTTTCTTCAGTTTATCTTTAAAAATACTGCGGCGGTTAGCACATTCAAAGCGACCCTGATCGTTGCCCCTGCTGGAGCCGTTCAAAATTTCTAGGTGTAACGAAATCATGCACATAAAATGACAGTCATTTATTAATTACCCCTAGAAGTATATAAATAAATAAATTGATTATCTCTATATTCTGAAACGCTTTATATAGTATTATTATAGTAAGGTTAGCTGTATTTGTCATTTTTCGCTCAATTGTGTCAATGAAAAGATATATCAGTACTAGTAACAATATTTTAAATATTTTGAATGAATAATGGCGTAATACTTCGATTAAAAAGATATAGATTCTAAAAAAATGTCGAATGATTTTAACAATTCTCGAGTTGGCATTTATATGATTATTTGATTTCATAGATAAAAAAGCCTAAGAGTTTAGAAATTTTATCTTTCAGAGACCGTTTACGGTATGAAATTGAAGTACCTACTTAGTTGAGAACTTAATTTTCCAAGAGCAATTTTACATAACTGCAAAACTAATCCTAGACTGACAATTGGATTGTTTTTATTTCTTTGCTATTTTTCCTTACGATGCTTTTATACTTAGCCATATAACGGATAGTGAAAATCCAATGAGATAACTATTTATATTATATATTTACTATTTCATTAATTAAATACTTGATTACATCTCAACCTCTCAGCATTTAAATTAGTTTCTAAATATTGCTATGCAAATCCTTTGAATTAAAACCTTCTATTTAAAAAAAGTAATGAGTATATATTTAAGAAGGCAAGTTATACTTTAATTTATGATATAAATAGAACATACTTATTTGGAAACCTTGCAGATTTATTTGGTTTGAAGAAGTATTGCTGAGATTTATGCGTTAATTTTGACAAGTTCCCCGACTGGGGCGTACTAAATAAGTTAGAGATTTATCGCCGGCGCCACGATTGAAATTCGAGTTGACTTATTCGTATATTTTCTTTTGTATGTATAAATTGACCTCCCCTATTGATTCACCAAGTCTAAATCTAGGAATAATTCTGATTATCATTTTGTATTTTGTACAATGGATGAACCTTATCGCCAAGGCTTTGAGATTTGAGTTTTGATGACGTATGTTGATACTATTGTGTAGAGGGGGGGTACCCACTGCCTCTATTAATACACTTATGATATGGAACGCCAAATATATTTTATTGCACATTCCTTATTACAATTTACATACGTAATGGATAGAGAAAGGTATAAAAGAAGATAAAAAATTATACAGATTTTTAATTTGGTCATGTCACGACACATCTATATATATAACAGAAAGTCATGTTAGTTACACTATAACTCAAGAACGGCTAAACCGATTTGGGTGAAAATTGGTAGAGAAGTAGCTTAGAACTGGGAGAAGGACATATGACTTTTTATCTCGTTCCCGTAGTTCCTGTGTGCTGTGATATAAAACGTGGTATAGCAAAGCGCAACTGAATGGCGACATCTGATGACTGGATTGAATGGCGCAATGTCAAACGTTTCATATAAGCTACAAACAATTTAATAGCATAACCACCACATTGCTGAGGCTAAAGGTCAAAAAGAGGTCATATTTATTTTGTAGTAACCGAAATGCAGTGAATTTTACTTTTCACTTTTTGGTGTTAGCATAGCCAGTTACGTGTTTCTTAGACTGAAGTACAAATTAAATTCATATTATAGTGCATATAATACAGTTAAATAATTCCTGCTTTTAAATTATTTCTGTTTTTTAATTATTCGTGCTTTGTTGTTAAAAACTCTAATTAAAGTATATATATGTTAGCTTAAGACAGGTTAACCAAAAACAATGTGTACCGAATAGTGCTAAATTAAATTGACATTAAAAGTATTTATAATTCAAAATACTGAACATTGTTAGAAGATTTTAAACTATCCACCCTAACCTCGTTAATAATTTTAAGTGTTACATTGAAAAATTCAATGTTGGAAGATATTTAATTTTAATACTTCTAACTTAAAAGCGAAGTTTTGTCTCGATGGGTTCAATTGCGTACGATATTGAAAGTAGAAAAATTTAATATGTTTCCATCTAATTAATATTGACTTTGCTCAATTAATCTCTCTTGTAAGTTACTAATTCGACGTTAATTAAAGTTTGCTTTTATACCAGCGATTTCGAGAAAACTAGAAATCTTTCTTAATATGTTTGCATTTCTTTAGTGTCGTACACAAAGAGTAAAAACCGGACCGTACTTATGGACTTTGACGGACTTCGCTGTCCGTCTGTTCGTCTGTCACCAGGCTGGATCTCATGAACCAAGGTTTTTAGACATAGTTGTAATTTTTACAAATGATGTATTTTTTTAAACCACACACAAATTTATATAACATAAAGAATGTGTAACAATAGAGAAAAATGATCGATTTCGCATACTCTGAAAGATTTTAATTTTATGTTTCTCATAAAACGTCAAATTCACATTTAAAGACAATAATAAAATTAGGTACAACGTTCTCTCTTTCTTCTTTTTTCTTGTCCTTCAATGCCAAACAAGATAATCATATTTCACACGGTGAAAGATATTTTGACAAAATTTTAATAAAATCTTTTAATTTTCAAGATTGTTGTATTGGCACCAGTAAGTGATTAAAATCTCTGCTCCGTTCAAGCTCATATCTTGAATCAAACCAGCGCCTGATAACAGATCGCTGACTATGAATAGGATATAAACCAAAGCATCTTTTTGTGCCAAAATCCTTGTTTTCTGTATTTTTTTGTCACACGAATACATTCAAGAACTTAATACTTTTTCAATTATATAGTTTATAAATGACACGATTGTTGTTTCAAGGTACTTTAAAAGAAGTTTTTAAAAAGTCCTTCCACTGTATAGTATCCTGTTCACTATGGTTAGATGTTTGATACATCGAAATAACATTTCGATGAACGATTGGGCAATTCATAAATATGTAACATTTTTCTAATTCAAAAGTTAGTAAGCAGGGTCACAATAAACGCAATGATGGTGTTCGTGAACGCCAAACTATTTGTTCGTATATGTATGGTATGCTAGTTCAAATACTTTCTATGTAACTAGAAAGCAAAGCAATGCAAATTGTTAGAATGCTCGCATTGGAAATTAAAGTAATATAAGTGTGTGAGTTCACGCACGACCGTTGTATAGTAGTAATGTACATAATCATGGTGATATTTTTTATTGTTGTCATGAAACAGTTGGACAGGAGGTACATTCAATAATTTCGATGCCCGGTTCAGTTTTCGGTAAAATATTTTAGGAAGGAAGATAATGCAATTGACACATATAGTGTAAATGTTGAAAAAAATAGAAATTGCTGTATATATATTAGTTACGTATCGGAGTGGGTAAACGCCAGCATATTGACGGATATCTCAATTTTTTTTCAACCTTAGATTCTGCAATTTATTCGGCTAAAACAAACATTTAATACCTTTAGCTACCAGCAGGTTTAGTTACCTCAGGTTAAGTACATTTATACAGCAATGAGAACTGTCGTTGTGTATAATATAGTTGTTGACTTTACTGACACTTATTTTAATATTTAAATAATCTCTAATTACTAGTGAATTGTAAGGCCAGTATCGATTGGGGTGCTATTTTCGTGCTTGAATAAATTAGCCATACCAATTGCATTTTGTTGGGCCCTTTCAATTGTCATTTCCATGTATTCCGTCCAATACGATCACAATAAGGAAAATGTTTTGTTAAATTATTCAAGGCTTAATAAGGCTACATAATTCAAATACATATTTTGTAACGAAATAAACATTTTTTCATTTTTTCAATATAAAGTACACCTACAAAATGTATTTAGTTAGTATTCGGGATAATAAGCAAACAGAGAATTCCTGTCTAGCCGTTTAAAATTATCCATTGTATTTTAGTCTTTTCGAATTGTTTCCAATATATTTAATTATTTTTAATAGAATTTCAAGCAATGCTTAATTGTTGCTTAATTGTACATTTTATTGAAAAAGACCAACGACGAACAATTGGAAGTTGTAATCGATTTTCTAAAATTAATGATCACAGTTGGAAAGTTGACAAGACTTGTTTAGAATTGTGAGGCCCCTTTTTAGGGTGGGTGGGGTGGTAAGTTGCAGTAATTTGGTTAATTTGTGCCTATGTTATCACCGGATAGCGAACCAGCGTGAGATAGGGCTTAAGCCTCTGGCGCACTGCCAGCCTGTGGATTCTGAACCTAGATATAAAGAAAATGGATTTGTGTGGAGTGTTTTATTAAGATTTATATAATCGAACTCTCGACCTTCAATTGGCCAAAATGCCATTACAAGTTCAATATTTTTACCAGACTAGACATATAATATTGCCTTAAATTAACGCGAGTATGAACATTTGAATAAATTACTTTTGTAAAGAATTGAAACGAAATTTATTTTTATTTAAGCCGACGCGACGCTTCGGATCAATTTCGGCAACCTCGATGTCAGTTAGAATGAAGGTGACAGATGTCTGATTTGAAATTATCACAAAGTCATTCTAGCGCTATCTCAATCCGTTTCAATCCATGACAAAATATTTTATTCAAATAGGCTAGAGATATAAATTATCTTTAATTGCCGATTGATTTCGCTATCTCCATTTAGGTTAAAAAATATACGTATAAGAAGTTAAATGCTTCATTAAATTAAATTATTGATATATATTATATAATAAACAATGAAATCTATCAGGATACCTGGAAATGTTTTAAAAGAGTTTCCAGCTGCTACACAGCATGGGGACAAAATTATAGTGCAATGTACTCCCGAGTTCCGTGGCACTGCATGCAATACACGTGTGAATATTTGAGATTTTGTCAGCTTTGCGCCACATTATTCTAATGCCACTACTGCAATGCAAGAAATTGGCAATCTTATAAACTTAAACACTTGGCAACAACCCGCCAAGTGATAGTTGATCGCCCATCGACACTAATTATGAGTAATACGTGAAACTTCTTACAATGCTCAACTTTTTTTAATTTAAAGAAAAATTTGTCCAGTAATTATTATGAAAGCAAAATAATATTTAGTTACTACTAAATAGCTACTTAGGACTACTTGCCATAAGCCAGAAATGCTTGACATATAATAAATAGAAGAAAGACACTCATTCATTGTATACAGTAATTTCTGTAAGCCGGGCCGGTTGACGTAATGTATAATGTGTTTGAATTCGTGTCTACGCATACTAAGCTAAATAATTTCATAACCATGGACATTTTTAACGTCTGGTTTTAAAGATGTAGGTGATAAACCTGTCAGATGAATACTACAGAGACTACATGAAATATTCGCAGGCATATATAATGCCATGTAACATGTCAAATATAAATAGTGCGTTTTCAGAGTTTCTTGATATTAAATTAAATGAATTTTCAGTCATTTTTTTTACAACACAATTTTAAACATATTTCCATTATTGTAAGTAATGTAGTAGATTGTTTGTTATACACAAGAAATAATACAGACAAAATTGCTTAAAATAGGCAAACTCAGTTCTTTGAATAAACTAATTTTAATAATCATAGATTTCTTGAAATACTGAATTTCAATTTCAAACAGTTCGCTTCTTTCCAAACGTCACTCTAATGAAGGCTTGTTCGATATATTTGACGCTGACGTTCCCGCCGAAAGGCCCGAACCTTGATTGCAACAATTGTTGACGCGATTTTTGCCTGAAAGTAACATCGTGCCACCGTAAAGCCAACTGTCAATAATATAACGTTTGTAACAATTAAATATAATTAATTATATGCAATTAAAAACATTTCCACACAAAATCAAATTTTTGGGCAAAGCGGTCTGAAAAGTACATTTAATTTAGGTTTTGCTTCAAAGCAAATTCATAAAGTATAGCTTAATATTTTTGAAGCAGCGTCATAAATGATACTATGACAGCGCCTTAATTAGTGCGACTGAGGACGGAAAATTAAAAGTTTGTCGCTTTTATAGTAATGAAATCTTCGTGGTCCATGTGAAATTTTGTTCTTATTATTTCAACATCCTTTTTATTTAGTTAGATGAACTTCTGAGTGGACTTGGTGGAGTAAATATTTTGATATTTTATTTAGTAAAATTATTGCTTCAATATAATTGTAATCAACATCTAAATAAATTTCAAATTAAAAACAATGCTATGATAAGCGTTTTATTTTAAATTAAAGATTTATTTCAACTTTGAAATGCGAAATCCTTTGCTTGAGTTCTAACAAACCACCTTACAAGCTCTCTAGATACGTATATTGTATGGTACAAAAGTAAGAACAGGCGATTATCTCTGAATGAATTGATTGAAAATCATTGAAAAAATTGATTGAATGATTGATTGATTGTTAGGATTCCCTCATCAATTATATCTATATAATATCAGGTCACACACGTTCGAAATGCCCCCAATTGATATGTGTGCAAACATAAATATTTTAATTAATGTATTTATTTATAACAGAAGTATATTTTATTAAACAAATTTTACCTTACAGGGCATCTAACCTGGATCCTCTTTGTTCGACAGTCCGGCCATTCAGCAGACAATTATGACAATCGGGCCGTCAATCACAATTGCAGGTGAAACTGCTGTATCCCAGGATTTAATTCCAGATCTATGTGAGATGTCCAAATTAAAATGTAATTAATAATATGATTTGATGAAGTTGAAAAATGTTTATCATTCTTGCCATTTATTGCTCATATTTTTAATGGGTGAGTTTGTATGGCTGTTTGTTATAGAACTACTGAATGGATTTTAATGAAACTTAAAATCAGAACTTATCAGAATAACACATAGACTATATTTACAAAGATATTGTGTGAATTGTCCAAAATATCAAGCAAATAGGAAGAAATCTACCATACAAAACCGCTAGAGTTACACATATTATATAATATATGATGGAAAAATTTATCTTACATATTCCTACAAAAACAGTAGTGACCCAACACTACAATAATTATTGATAATTTATTTCCAATTCAATTTGATTTCTAATTGAAAATAGATACTTTTATCGCTTCTATCTATATCCGATGTATTATATACTGTAATAACTACTTACTAATATGTAATTATATGTAATGCGTGCACATGTTTGTTTATAAAGGCGGATGAAGCCGCCTTTTCTTTACTAACGAATTGAATCTGTTGTAATCTAATTCCAAGTTATGTGGATTCAAATCACTTAGAAGACCAATAAACTGTGTATAACGAATAAAGTTAAATAGGTATTTTCGACTTGTTAAAGTTAAATAGGTATTTTCGATATGTCAGCGTTGTTATATTTTACCTCGCTTTTAGCTTTTAACTTAAAAAATCTCTATAATAGTTTGTGTGAAGCTATGAAATGAGGCTCTCTGTATGCTGAAACTTTGACGTCTTGAAACAATAATAATATATAACAGAAATGCATGCCACAGAAACAGCTGTAGCCGTGAATTATTTATGTTTTATTTGTTCTCATTTCAATTGAAACTCACATGCGTACACACTTTCTGGCATTACAAGATGGCGAGAATGTAATCGCTACGAAAAGAAATCAATTGAAAAACTGTTCATCTGCTAAAAAGTACCTCCTTAGTAAATAATTTACAGGCACACGCGTTAGATATTAGAAAAAAGTAATCATGTATTTTGCTTTTTTTTAATATAAGTCAATTGTTTGTCCAGAAGCTGGCCCAGAGAATGATGTGCTGCAACTTAAATCCGGAAAAGTTGAGACAAAAAGCTGTTTCACAAAGCTTGAGGATTGGAAAAATAGTCAAATATCTCCAAATCTGTAGAAATTCAAGGTGATTCCATTTAGCGATAAGACTATGGGATCTTTTTTCTTGTCTGGGACCCACTATTACGAGGACTTTCTACGAAACATAAATAACGAATTTGCGTGAAAATAGGTAGCTGTGTGACAAACTAGACAAATTTATTTCACTATGTAAGTCACATAAACACACACACAAATACACATAGTTAGATTTGCGATGTCTGCGACAAGAAGCTGGCTTCTAATTCTCGTGAAATTTTCGAGAAAGAACGAACGCAGACGCACTCACTAACTATAACAAAGTAATAAGATAGCAGTTTCATAGATAGGTCAACTGAACTAGCCGACATGGTTTAGATTGGATTTACTACCATTTATTCTTACCGCAGAAAACTGCGTTGCAAGTCTTGAGCATTAAGTAAAACATTTTACCTACTTCTAAAGACTAGTTACCTTAGTAACACTTCAACTTTAATAGTAACCATTTAAGGTTTACTTTGCTGCGTGTGCTTAGGGTTTTATTTTAAAATATTATTTTTCCTGAGAAAAGAAGCTATTCACTACAATTAAATCTAGATATTAAAGAAAATAATATGATCTATTTCTTTTATATCTAGATAGCTGCTTTCATAGATAGGAAATTAACCGTCTTGTATATGCCATAATATACTTGTAACAGACTATGCGTGAACTTCGATGTTGTTGAAGCTAATTGTGTTTTACACTTAATTGGCGGTAGTTCTCGGTTTTGAAATTAACCTGGAACCTATTTGTGTGCATACGATATGAGATTATTTCCAAAAAGCCAACATGAATCTGCATATTAAATTGTAAAATTTTTAGTCAGGAAATCCAATATGTTATAAGTAATAACACATGTAGCTATGATATATTTATGCTGCGTATCTCATTCATTGTGTATTGCATTTTTCATTGTGTTACAAATACAAAAAATAACGAATGATTTTTATTGATATCGTCAGTATGGGGAAAGTATATATAATGAAATATCGACCACTCATAATCTAGAATAAAATCACCCATTCGCGGCTGCATTTTTGTTTAGAGATTGTGTTGTCTTGAGTAAGAAAAATTCTCAAAAGTATAACTATGTAGAGCTGATTATGGGATATTGAAGCCGTAGGCCAATTCTTTGTTGTTTCGAAATTTTATATAATGTTGTTTGGCTTCTGCACACCTGATTTCCGACCAGGACTCCGAGTCAAACCATCGTAGAAGTATGTATGTACGCCACATGCTTTTTCCTCATCTTGGCTGATGATAGATATTTACTCTAAATATATAATCCATTGGAACAACAAAAAGTTATTCAAAAGAAAAAACTTTAAATTCGTGTAATCTTTTAATCTTGGCAGTATAATTTCTACCTCAATTCGACGTTTTTTCGAATATTTCGAATAATTCGAACATTATTTAAACCACACAGATACCCAAACATCAAAATAACCTAAATAGTCTTACTGTACGAGAAGGTGAGGAATATAAGTGTATATAACCGAGCGTAGTTGCAAAAACATTTCCTGTTACTTGCAGCCTTAAGATTACATTATATACATTAATAATGCATGATTCGAACGTAATATTAATTCACCATGCACTAATAGTAAAGCTAATGTGCGTTTTAAATGTAAGTTCAACAATTTGAAGTTTATTTGTATTTATAATAGAAGAATAACTTTTTAAGAGAGAACCAAGTTTTAATGCAATCTGTCAGAACCTACATTTGAACACTTAAAAATTCTACTATTTTTCTGAAAAATGGGATTAAACTGTTGTTTAATCCCCATCTGTCCATTACTTTTTTCGCTATTTACTTTGAAAATAATAGGGCTGCGATGCATTTCGAGTACGGAGTAAGATCTAATGAGAATAGTTTTCCAGACTCGTGGTTTGTAATATGTAAGGACTTTAGTGAGGTTTCTTTAGTTTTTCCACTTAATGCTCGCAATAGAAAAGTTTTAATTTAAAAGCCACACACAAGAGTATAATGTGAATATCGAACGTTGAATCTTATAAAGTAAATTCTGGATCGAAGTGTAATACTTTTACTCTTAACATAGAAAAACACTTACTCCAAAATGTTTGGTAACAAAATTTGCATTTTTATGCCATACTGATATAGTATTATTTTCTTTAATCACCATGAAATATTTATGACTTTTATTTAGGTGTCATCCTTAAATATTGATATTTAATAAAATCAAGATCTTTAATTAATAAAATAAATTACTAACAATGAGACCACGGTGATGTGCTGCGCGTGGGGTGGCAGATCTCAGGCGGTTAGTCTGTTATCTCCAAGCAACAAAACAATTTAAGGCTTGTATTCACATGAGTTGGAAATTTGGAATGTATTTATTTTTAATGTAAATTTCGGTATGCATCAAAAGTTAAAAATATTTTTTATTTCCTTCGATTGCTTTCTATTTTGTATACAAAATGGCAAACTTCACTAGTTAAGTTTCGTTCAAACTCAAATTTAAAGAAAATACTGATCGTAATACGTTACCACTAACGAAGACATAGAATTCTTGAATTTGGTATTCAAATAGCAGTGAAAATAGACGCCCAAGGCGCTGGTAAAGTACATAATATTAAGATTTTATTTAGCTTCTACAAATACAAACAAAATTATGATGCGCGTGGAAGTTTTGTTGACCTGATACACAACTCATGGGGATTTATTGTAACTTGTTTATAATAACTTATAAGGAAGGTGTAGATTAGATTAATCATATTACTTATCGGTCAGATTACAAACGATATGTTATTCTTTAAGTAGTAAGTCTGTAAGTTGTAGCAAGGGTCGAATTACAGTATTTATAATTTGATTAGTGTCTTTTGATAAAATAGACAACTCTCGCATTACGATAATCGGACCATAACGCTCAAAGACCTCTTGGCATACGTTTTTATTCAAGTTCAGGACTGGGTTTGCCAAGCGCAATATCATTATTTCATACAGATTCGTTCGGAAACGCTGCAAGATGTTTATTGTTTGATCTTTATTCTTACGAAGATTGCTTTTGCGAATTTGGCAAACGTCCTCAGACGTTGAGTGCTTATTTCAGAACTTTATTTCGCTGAAATTAAATTTTGATGCGATGGCTGTGAATACACGTTTTTGTTGCATATTTAAGTTCTCTATCGGAAGAAAAGCGTTTTACCAAAATAAAGCTATACTGAATAGAAAGTTTCTTTTTAAATTTTCACTATATTTAATTATACCTTATCATAAAATATACGCTTTATAGAATATTGAATTACTAACTCAATAGTACAATGACGTATTTTATGTTGTGGTGGTATTCTGTAAAGTATCACGAAGAATTCGTTTCAAGTCATACAATTTTTTTTATAAAATCGGGTGTAAATGGGCAGGAGGCTGATCTTAACTGATACTATGTGATACCGCCTGCCATAGACATTCACAATGCTTGTGGGCTCGCAAGTACCGGCCTTTCAGATGGCGGTCTTTTCTTGAAGATTTTTCAATCGTATTGGTTCGAACATACCTCTATTGGGAGATGTTGATGGTCCACATAGCGATGGTGCGCGGCAAAAGTGCCTTCTAAAGCGTTCAGTTGTCGGACGGCGGATATCGATGTGTGTGTGAATTTCTTTTTTATTTTATTCTGCGTCGATGTCCGATGACAGATTTAATAACTACTCGTCATAATAAATGCGATAGAAGATGCAAAAGGACGCTACGATAATAACCACTTTTCGGAAGGAAGGAGCTGGTACAGTTAGAGATATTACAAAGAAACGTCTTAACTTAAGACACAAGATTGTTCCGGCAGTGCGTGGCATTAGCCCGAGAAATATTTGCACTGCCGGTGTAGAGTGCATAGTCAGTGCTATAGTTCGCATAGCAATTTAAACCTGGTTGCGACTTGCCATCGATCGGCACCGCCGGGAATGGAATAAAGAGGTACCTACCCTGCAGGGCCAAATAAAACATGAAAAAAACATACATAAAACAATATTCAAAAAAATAAATACTTTGTATCGGATGATATGAGATTTATTTTTACTATTATTTATGTCGACGTTTACGGCATATGAATGCCATCGATTATTACTAAGGATATACAGGTCGGTTACAATATATTTTATTCATATATGTGATACTCGCGTATATAACCAAAGAAAATATTGTAAAAAATGTCAAGTTTCGCATCGGAGTTGTTCTAAAAATTTATAAAATCTAATGTGCACTCTGCGCTTTCCATTAATCTTGATAACGTGACAAAGAAACAAAGAGATCAAGTATCGCGTTTATGATCTGACTACGGCACTGTGCACATCTTCTTGTATAATGAACTTAACGAACTAAGGATATATATATCGATGTTGGCGTCATATATGGGATTTGGAGTTAGCTCTTTGTTAACTAAGATAATGCTTTGAGGTGTCTATCTCTCTATAGTAATCTTGTATCTACTTCGAATACAAGTTCGATTAAATGACAAAGCATAATGTAACTAGTTCAAAGCTATATAGCCTGTCGATATATATAGGATGATAGTTTGTTTTTTAACGATATCAAAAAGGAGGAACCTTCACAAATCAACGGTATATATTTTCTGTGCTCGCAGATAAATTTTTTGCTTATGAGCCGATTTTGACGATTCTTTATCTCTTGGAAAGGAAATATCCTTTTTAGGCGTTCCAAAGAAATAAAGAGATTTATATCTTCTATATTCACAGTTATCGAGACTTAAATTATTTATGTAATGTAAAATGTAATCTTTTTTCTTCACAAGAAACTTCTTTTTAATTCTTTATTTTTGACAAACATACACGTTGTGTAAAATAGCCACTGAGCGCGGCGTCCGCTTCGAGCAATGAGTTGTGAATAAATCGGGTTACAGGTAAAAGCTACGTATTTCCCAGTAACCGTAACCCTGTAGGTAATATCATATTAACTGAATTACTAAAGTCATATGCGTATTGAGATCACGCTCCATCACATATTCCAATTATGCTACTAATCTTGTCTACAAACATGTGTTGCGAATTGTACAGCAGAGTTCTCTTTACATTACTTAATACAATAGCATAAAGACATTTCTGGATCCTTTTCGAGACACATGTACACAGAGGTAAAATATTACCACGTACAGAATCTCTGTGTTCCGCTAATCACTTAACGTTTGACTACTCGAATCATTTACCACGTGGCTAAGCTAACGAAATAGAATATAAGGTTATTATTTAACTCTTGACATCTACAAATTGTCACCGCCGTTGTGAAATTCAATATTTCATTCGATATTTTTCACTGAAAATTAAAAGTTCGATAGTAAATGATTGTCATTTTTTCTGAATTGTATAAAAGATTTAACGTTAAGGATGACAACAATTACGTTTCACAATCGACAGCACTTCAATATCGCAGGATAGCTTATAATGTAACAAAGTCCTACCAAATCTAAAGAATTTTAACATTTTCTTCAAATGATGACGTATAAGCAAAAGCTAAGCAAATGAGTTCTTTTGATAAATTGACAGCTGGTTATTCTTTAAGTACGCAAATCTTTGCTCAAGTTTTACTTAAAGTGCTCACGTATTTATATTCAACGTCATATTGGTGCAGAAAGTAAATTCTTAAGAACAAAAGACTTACAAATTAAAATGAAAGCATATATTAATAAATCACAAGCTCGTTGGATATTCAGTAGTTTCTTACATAAGGCCTAAGATCTTGATTTGAAATCTACTTAACGTGTACACGATGAACTAAAGATCTTAATCCAGAATATGCTAAACTGTATAAATAAACTTTTTTAATATTCAACGTAACAGTTAAGAAACTAATTATCCACAGAGTGATTATTTAAATTCATTCGTAGCTACTTTAAAAAGTCCTTGCCAAGATATTTTTATTCTAATGAATGGTTTAGAGTTTAGAGTACAATAAAAAAATGCACCACTAGATAAATACAGTATGAGCGTGTTTTCAATTTGATATATATTTCATTATAGATTATATATATTTGTTTTTTTTTTGGGTAAATAAAAATAAAAATTATAATTTATACAAAAAAATAATTATATGGAACGGTAAAAGTCTGGGTTTTCGGATAAGTCCAAACCCTTGTCGATATCATGTGTCAAACCACCAAAGCCCAGCCATTATTATTTATAAGAAATTCGGTGGAGTACGGCCCGTTAATTAACGCTCATAGATCTATCAGCTCCAGATGAGCTTTATGTAATATTTCAGCCACTGAAGGCGTCTCAGTGCATACGGCGCAATGGCATAGCATTTCTCATTAATTGGACTAACACCTTAGTAGCTCATACTTCACAATGCCCTACCGTGGGCTGCACGAATACATTATGTAAAAGCGCACCCTACCCGATAACATCTTATTGCACCGAATTGCCACAAGCCACCAGGCTCGCTTGGAGTCACGCCAGCTACACTTAATCTATAATGCCGTCTTGAATTATTCTTTAGATTTTTTACACTTATTATAGACTCGCTTCAATTATGTGAGCTAGTACCAGTTATAGAAGGTTTATTATCTAAACGTAGAGTTAGAGGTAGAGTTTTTTAATTCATACTTTTACTATGACGAGCTTCCTTTTGATTATGCCCTAATGTGTATAAGTGCTCAAGCATAATATAGGTTTCTAAGTAGGTTTGCTGTTTTTCTGAATGGAATTACTTTTTCTACGAATAACAGTTTATTGCCAGTTGAATTGACTAAAATTTAAATCCGATACAGACAGGAGTAGATATGTGATTAAGTACTCAAAGTGAAGTGTCCGAACGACGGAATCAATAAGCGCTTCCGATTGTATTAGGCTGGTTGTACAGTAGTAACGCCCTAGACAGGAAGGGTTTGAAAGGGTGAAAAAAGACATTAGAGTTTGTGTGAGAAGTCTTACAAACAGATACAAAATGAAGAATGGTTAGAGTACTGGTATTTACTTTTTATGGAAAAAAAGGCAACAAAAATAAGAACAGTAGGTTTGATCTTATAAGTAAAGTTATGAGAGGCGAAATAAATCTTTCTCTATTTACAAAAATATTATAAATTTTATAAATATTTTCGCCTATCAACCAGCAGTTTCGACGAATTATGTGAAGTTAGAGTTTTCTTTACGAAGATCCAGATACGTGATCCCCATATCCAGTGAAAAATTGGCGTATCGATTATTCATTTTGTAAAACAGTACCTAACGGCACGTCTCAACGGGTGAACTAAAACGACAATGCGTAGAAGGACGAGGGGGGCTTCGACCGGGGGAATAGGACGTTCAACGAAGTCTAAGGGGAATTTGAAAGTACTAATACCCAATACATATAGGGGTCGAGGGTGGAAAGTATGTAAGCCTTACATCAATCAATCGATTGATGTCCCTGGTGGCGGACGAACGCGTGACGTTTCCAATTTCAGACGCGGTTTTTCTTTTTCCAATACCCATTTATGAATTTGAATTATCTATAGATTTATCGCTGAATTAAGTGCCTGAAAGTCTAAGGCCATAAAGAGCTATTTTTTTTCTAAGAATATTTTCCCCTTCCACCTTTTCAAATTGTTTAAATTTGTTTAAAAGTTTTCATTTTAATTTTACATATTATGCACGCTAAATTTAACTATCGTAAAGAAGGGCGTAAATGACTTAGACTCAAGCACAATTTATACGAAAAAGGACTTTTCTTACTAAATATATCAATGGCTAATATTATCAGTACAATCGGTTTCAAGGTTCTTTTCTTCTCAAATCCTTATCTCCATGGAAAAGCGATATACCCAACCGCCATTTGCAAAAACTTCGCTTCCAAGAGCCCGACAAAATCTTACACTTGCATTTAAGTCCAATATAGGAGCGGTAACGATAAGAAACGCTTTTTCTACTTCAAGTTATTAGCATTATTTATAGAAGTTAAATGTACTTTTATATAAAATAGCCCTTTGGTCGAGAAAATACACCAAGCAAAACACTTTGAAACTGTTAAAGCCTATTATAACTTTCTTTAACCTGTTTTCTCAGTATCTTAAACTCATTAAATAACTTGTATTATCAATTCACTCAGACATAATAACTTTTCGTATTCTGTAACTTAGACCAAAATAAAAACTCCTTCCTGCCCTAACATATTGCGCGATACTTCTAAAGTGTATCATACTATTTTGTTTTTCTTGTATCTATTCAACGAGTTTTATTGAAGCTCAGATAAGTTTTATAATTTTCGTTTAATGTAATTTAGACTTCGAAATTTGTAGGATTATATTAAAATTCGTGCTTTTAGTATTGCCTAGGCCCAATGTGCACAAATAGCTTTTTAAGACATCTAATCTGAGCAAAATCAAATAATTACCCATATTGTGCCAGAGCTTCTAATGGCCTTCCCGAAACAGTTGTTGGCCGCCCGCCCCCTAACTTTCCCTATCATAGGAATGTACCTGTGATGAAGGAAATCTGGTTTTGAAACATTTATAATGAATCCTGCACAATTAATGAACAAGTAAACATAGCAATAATCAAAATATTAGTTCTACTGTGGGCAAGTAGGCCGTTAGTTAACTGGCAATTTATTAACGACGTTGAAATGCCAAGAGAGAATTAGAAGAAACGTTTAGCTGATGTAGTGCTCGAAATATTGCAACGTCGCATATACTGAATTGGAACGGTTATTACTGGAAATATTTCTGGAATTCCGAGTGAAAATTCATCGTTATCGACGTATTGCAGCCGGCTTTTTTGCTGTCATACATTTGTGTTATGGAACTGTGCTGTTCAGCATCCAGTGGATGTTTTTCGAACCTCACTTTTAAAATAATAAATGTGGAACGTAAAAAATGTATTGACAGTTGGTTTAGGCGATCAATACATATTATTATGGAGTGTTTATCAGAACCCTTTAAAAAGTCAATATATGAATATGTTAATACATACACATACATATTCATATATTAACTTCTTAAAACATCTCTCACAGTTTTTCTATAAGTATAGAGTTTACAAATCATTTGTTCACTTACTGATTTAAATTTCAAATTAAAACAATACAATAAAAAAGGGTTATAAGGATTTTTTTTTCTAAATAAGACCTAAATTTAGTGATAGCTGACCCTAAATCACGGGCTTATGGAAGATTGTGATCGATTGTGCTCCTATTTTATATATTTCAATTTCCATAAAGCGTCGACGTTTGTAAGGAGTACCGAGAAAATATTGTTTATAGATATCAAATGATACCGCGAAAACCCAACAGGGTGATGTTTTGGGTTTTCGCGGAATCATTTGATTTGTTTGGGTTATAACGAGCAGGAAAAATTCAAACGGACCTACACATGAATTTATAATATTATATACAACTTTAACGCTTCGTTAAAAAGGCTTTTAAGCAAGCCACATACTCGTGAATGATACAACGTTCAACTTTATATCTTATGACGTGCATAATTAATAAGAAAATAATTTTAAAACTTCATAGGAAAAATCACCAACATTTTGCGTAAGATGATTTCAAATAACTTCATTTTAAACTATAGTGTAATATTTTTGAGTGAGAATTTGTTGAACGCTTTTGCAAATAATTGATATATTATATTAATCGAATTAAATATTTTTTTTATAAATAAATAATTCTGATTTCTTAAAAAATCGTTAGATTGTATATTCATTGAATTATAAATATCAGTCAACGCTGCACCATTACGTTAAACTTATAGAATTATATCCTGTTAGTCAAAAAAATATTATATAAAAATTCAAACATTCTTCTCATAATTTCATTAGTACATTTTTTCTTATAAAGATTTTTCAGTCGCGAACGAGGCCCGATTTCTCGGAATTTGACATGTAACAGAATTTATATGAGGCTGTTCACTTCATTGTCAATAAAATGATGCCATACAAATCGTCAATCCATATAAAGTTGTAGCTTAAATTTTTATGTTCCATATTTAAATAGATCCTACACCGCAAACTACGAGCTTTCCAAATGCAAATTGCTATGTCAGCGTCAAAGTTGAGAAATGCATTTGATTAAATATTCAAGTCAGCATTAGCTAGTTTTGACTTTCTCACTACGATAGCACGATTTATTGGGCGTTGATCAGATACGGTAAGTTCGATGGTTATTAAAAAACATTACTTCATTATATTTGTGATAGTCCAGAACTTGACTAGAATACGTTTATTTATTTTAATTACTAAGTTAATGATACCGGTTTTAAAATTTGCAGAAAATAATTATTTATTTGAAACAGCATTAATGGGATAATGAAAGAGTATGTATCAACGATAAAATTAAGATTAATTACTTCGCGCCGTAATCGTTTTAATTGTGTTTAATGCATACATTTATAATGATATGAAAATATGTTAATGATGAACATTGTTGAATCATTTCATATGTAAAAAAACACCATTGTGTTTGAGTGATGGCCCAGATGACATCTGGGCCATCAGAACTGCGCCTTTTTACGCAGATTGCGGAACAGTCGGAACAGCATCCTGGGTACTATAGGTGACTGTAATCGGTCAATAATTGAGGATATGCGTACTTTTGTTGGCCCGTTGAGGAATGTTTACGCGTAGACTGCTCCAAATATTATAATTTATTATAATAACAACTAAGATTATTATAAACTAATCAATATAAATCCCATGTTGTCCGCATCATATAATAATATTATAAAGATATTATCATTAAAAAGTATTATGGAGAGTTGCCTAAACTGCTAAATTGTAATAGTATTTTCCTAGATGCAATTTGTTTTAATAAGCCTCATATCTCTCTTGCAATTTCCCCTTATAAATTTTTATAACAAAGGCACACATTGCTAGTCTAAGCTTATAAAGCTAGTTTAAGTTTATAAAAGCTAACTAAAACTAACCTAACCTGAATAAAAAGGCATTATCTAGTTCTTCTACATTTTCTCGAAGCATAAAATAATCCGTTTGAAAACAGTGTTGTGGAAATAAACTTCACTTGAAGTCATATAAATGAGCAACGAAAATAAGCAAAAACGAGCAGGAGGCAATAACTTGCTCATGGCAAGACAAGTAGCAATACAGTAGCAATTAACAATAATATTTACTCCAAACAAACACATGAAAATTAGAATGTTAGTTTAGTATAAATTTAAACGATAATACACGCAAGGAAGCTCCTATTCCTGCGTTCACCGTAAACTTTATTTCTTTAACTAAGACTTATTTACTACAACTTTGTCTACGGCTTATATTTTGTATACGTTCTGCTGCCTATGCAGTCAAGAAAATCCGCAGCCTCACCGACCTTCACACAGCCAAACTAGTATATTATATTTATTTTCATAGCGTCATGTCGTACGGCATTCTTCTTTGGGGTAATGCTGCGGAGGTTCAGACTATATTTATTTTACAAAAACGGGCAATTCGCGCGATTTGCTGTTTGAACCCACGGCAGTCGGTGCGAGAAAGATTTAAAGATTTAAATATTATGACGCTTGCTGATCAATATATCTATGAAAATATCATGTATGTTAGAAAACACATAAATCGTTTTAGTACTAATTGTGACTTTCATCAGTATAATACTCGAAATAGAAACGATTTATGTGCTACATCCACAACACTGCATAAAATAAGCAATTCAGTTCAAGGAAAGGGTACTCGCTATTATAATAAAGTCCCAAGCAAATTCCGAAAGCTGTCATTAAACAAATTAAAAAAATTTATTAAAAGATAATTGATTGCTAAAGCCTATTATAGGAACGCGGATTATCTGAATGACAGAAGTGCTTGGGACTAAATTCCTCCTGTTCTAAAAATTATAAGTTGTAAGCATGATCATAAAAAAAAGACAAACCCGACTGAGTTTCTTACTTGTTCTTCTCAGACTCGGGCGCGTTAGTGAACAAGCCTATAATTATAGTTTTAAGTGACGTGCAAATGTGATCATGTAACGATCCATTTGAATAAATGATTTTTGACTTTGACTTTATAATTAAATATATGCTAAGAAAACACATACATACAAACATATTGAATATAAATGAAATATAAATCTCGGCTTATAATCGATTTTTTTTTCTAGCTAGCTACTTTTTTACTGACTCTGCCCTATTCAATAGCGTTCTAGTTCTATAGCGTGATTTAAACATATTGATAACCCCACAATTACTACTAGTGTATATACTAATATTTGAATGAAATATATATATTTTTTTACTATAATGGTGCAATCTCTAGGGTATGTGTATATTTGAGTATAGCCATATTGAAATATGAATCAAACTTAGTAGCCGTCCATTTAAAACATAGAACGTTTTATTAAACGTTAAAAAACTAGTATTACAATAATTGAATCACTTTGAAAATGTAGTTAACATAACTTGTAAAATGTTAGGCTTTATAATCAGGAATACTAAGTATTTCAAAGACCCTCAATCATAAAAGATACTGTATAATATCCTTATTCAGACACATCTTGATTACTGTAGTATAGTCTGGCGACCTCACTTTGCCACACACACTATTAAGGCTAAAGAGGGTTCAAAAAAGATTTATCTAGCACCTTTCCCGGGTGGTCTATCTGGTCATACTTATAATACATTACATTTCATTACATAAACAAAAGATATTCAGATTAATCATTTAGGAATCGATTTGATTTTAATCGACTTTACTATTTTTATCAAAAGTTATTTTAAACAAAATTGATTGTCCCCAACTACTGAATAAAATTAATTTTAACATTCCGAGAAACCACCTTCGACAGCAAGCCCTTATTTCCACTTTTCCGATGTAAATATATACATAACGACGCTGTATATATGAGTTCGCGGTGCCAACTCATATATACAGCGCGTATTCAGGCTCGTTAATAAATATAAGTCGGACTTTGATGCAACACAGTACTCTTAGCAAGTAGGATATTAAGTATTATAAATAATTTACCTATTATAGTTTAATTATCTCTTTTTGCGTTGACCTCCGCTTTTATGTAGACATTTTTTTTATTTGTATAGCTTTTTAATTTTTATTTAGTAATAGTCACATTTTTAAATGCATGCTGTGTTAACTATTAAGGTGTATAAGTAAAGATTTTTAGTATAAGCTTTAGCCTAACCTAGTGATGTATATAGTTAATACCTGTTTGTTAACCTTTAAAATAAATAAATAAATATATTTGTAAAATTGTAAGCTGGCTTAGTACCAGTAGCATATGCTAAACCTACTAACATCCGGTCTTCCACGTGTCTCTAGCGACTCTAGTCGGACGGCCAAAGTTCTAAACCTTATTAAGTTAAATGACCCGTGTTACCTTACGGTAGGTTAACTGTATATTCTCAGTAAAACGCTACAATATTAATTTAGAAATAAAATTACGTATTATACATTAAAAACTGTAAATATCGATTAGAATATAGAGCACTACAGAAATGTTTTATAATATAATGTCATAACCAATTTAATGTTAACATACAATGGCTATATGGGAGATATAATACAGTCACTCTATTTACATTGAACTCTATTTTATTATTGAACAAAGATACACAATAAGGCAAAGAGAATGTAAAGTTGTTTCGTGAAATATGTGAACGATGTAACAGCTTGCTTAAAAAATAATAAAAAACTAAAAGTTGAATTTGTTTCAGTACGATCAATTTTCCCACACTCTCAATGTTCATACTACAATGGTATGTATAACACACCCTTTTAACCCTTCATCGTGACTAAGCATTGTTCCCTGTACATTATTAATCACATACTATTGACATGGGGTCATTTCTACCTCAATAAATCCTTATTATTGCTATAGGTTTCTAACAACATCCTGTGTCAGAAAAAATGGGTTCACAGAGATATATATACCTGGAACTGCTATCATACCTAATATGAATAAACTAAACAACCAGATAAAAACTAAAGAGCCAATGATGTAGTAATATATATTATATATCGTCAAAATAATTTGATTTTCGTATCGCACCTACGCCAAATTCAATTCGCCGCAGAGACCCATCGGATATTCAGTCAGAAAGGGCAATTTAATTTTTACATGCCCCGCAGGTACTCGGGGACGATTCTTTAGGCAAGCGTGTTTACACACTCGGATGAAAGAAACACTTGGACAAAAATTTTCTTCACTTTTTCCTAAATTAAAATATCCCTTGAATATTGACATAAATAAAAACACTTTATTAACGGATTTAAGTATGGATTTTTGCAAAATTTATATATATCTACCGTGACCACGCACGCTGTAAAGCGCGCGAAA
The DNA here is from genome assembly GCA_963693355.1 of Pontia daplidice. NCBI lineage: Eukaryota > Metazoa > Arthropoda > Insecta > Lepidoptera > Pieridae > Pontia > Pontia daplidice. Next base: position 8,330,366 of record CAVNZL010000138.1, on the reverse strand, counting down.
CGACGGAAAAATTTAAAATAATGTAAATGTATATATAAATTTTGCAAAAATACATAACTTAAATCCGTTAATAAAGTGTTTTTCTTTAAATGAGTAACAGTTATGTTAATAAAAGACAATATTATATTGACATAAGTTGACAAAGGGATCACAAGTGACTATTTTACAAAACGGGACATTTATTTTCTATTGTTGTTTAGTTTCCTAATTACTGAATTCATTTTTCTTTACAACAGTAAATCAGCGCACTCATAGCTTCGATATCTTAAAATATAGTGTGTAAGCCGGCCGCGTGCTCTGAGATTCAGTATTTCATTTCCCGGGCCCTTTGTGTGATGATAAAAGAGGTCAGCTCTTAAGCTGCTTCTTTAATATGATGGCCGTTTACCTGCTCACTTTGAACAGATACCTCGACGGGGCGAACTAATTTTAATGCTACCTATAAGTGATTTATTGGAATTTATATGATAACGGCGAATGTTTCGGTATCAATATTATGCGCAACTTTAATATTTAAGGAATATTGAAAACGAAAAAGGATTAGATCGTTCAAATTACATCTCTGTTTTTATAATTTGTAAAGATTAGAAAATTGTACATCATATAAAACAGTCGTTTAAGTTCAAAAGTCCTATCTATCCTTAATAAATTACTGTATAGTTAAACTATCTGTTGCTCGTGACGTGTGGACTTCGGACTCTTGGTAAAGAAAAGGAATAAAATAAATATTATTATAACGGTCAAAGATTTAGATGAATTATATTTAAAAAAACTATTAAATAAATTTTGTTAAAAGCTAACACCGGCATCTATCGAATTTTCTAAGAACCATTATCTACCCTTTGCCTTAGTTGAAAATGATGTCCACCAGACACAATTGATTTAGCACGAAAAACGGTTCTTATATTTTTTTAATTTCCCGGGGGAGCTCGTCAATTTTATGGGGTTTATATTATATAATTCACATTATTGGTTGGGCAATATAACGTTGCACCATGACAATATTTACGTAAACTATCGTTATATATATAGATAGATAGCAGAACAAAAATGTACACCAATGAAACCTATTATGTAGTTATTTTGTTTTAATAATAACATAAATTAAAAAAGTATTTTATTTACTTATTATTTATGTTGTAATTTGAAATAAGGAATTGAAATAGTGAACAATGTTATTTGCTGACATAGCTTAAACGTTTAAAATATCAAGCGTTTACAACAAAGGCGCAGACCGCTGACAGGCCAGGCCACAGGCACATTTTCTATTGTATATAAACTTTGTGCTTCGGTGAACATGAAATATTTACTTCACGGGAGCTTTATTAACAAAACCTATGTAATTAAAGTCATAGGCAAAGTTGTTAATGGAGTGTATTAGTCATGGACAATAAAAAACCTGGGATTCTGTGTAAGATTCCTTTTTTTTGCATAAGTATAATAAGATAAAAGGCTCATCCGCTAATTGATACCGTTGTTTTCACACTTCTAAAGGGCTTGACTATTTTCTGTATTGACTGCCGAGAATAGAAAATTACTCTACTATCGCTGTTAAGAAGAAATATGTTTAATATAATAATAATGTAAGCGATTTTTTATAATCTGTGTTAATATTATGTTAGGGTAAAGTATATTCCTTGCACGTGATTCATCGTTTCAGAATGTTGAATTTAATAAAATATTCCTTTTCAAACACTTTTATATTATTCAAAGAAAAATTCTCTTATGCGCTAGGAAAGCCAAGCGCAACGAACTCAAGACTCTAGCTAAGTTTCGACAGGTGATTGAAATAAACAGCTTCCTTCCTATAAATTTGCAACATATTAGGTTGGGGAAAAAGAAATCCATTATTTTTACGTGAACTTCAAGACTTTATTTAACATGTTTTGCATTGTCCGATTTAGGTCAAATATGCACCATTTTGTTCTATAATTTGTTGCCATTTTAATGGTAGCTTCATTATGCCTCTCTCATAAAAGTCTTGGTCCTTATTAGCGAAAAACTCCAGCAAAAGGGACTAACGGCCAGAAAGGTTCTGCTTTGCGTTTGGTGGGATTGGAAAGGAATCATTTATTACGAGTTGCTTCCATATGGCCAAACATTAAATTCAGACATCTATTGTCAACAACTGGACCGTCTGAAGCGAGCAATTGACCAGAAACGGCCAGAATTGGCCAACAGAAGAGGTGTCGTGCATAGGACAACGCCAGGCCAACACTTCTATAGTGACTTCAAAAACTAGAGCTTGGTTGGGAAGTTTTGATGATCATCATAATCGACCTCGACAAGCGATTACCACTTTTTCTTGATTGCAAAACTTTTTTATATAAGAAATTGATAAGGAAGAGTGTGAAAATCAATTGTGATTTTTCGTAATAAGACCAAGACTTTTATGAGAAGGCATAATGAAGCTACCATTAAAATGGCAACAAATTATTGAACAAAATGGTGCATATTTGACCTAAATCGACAATGCAAAAATGAAAAAATCTGAACAAAAAAGACCTTCATTGAACTAAGCAACTGCAATACTTTTCTTAGATTAAATGTTCTACACAATATAAAGAAAAAAGTTTTAGATTTATTTTTAAGAAAGACATAATGAATTTTCACTAATATTATTAAATTGGACATGTATGGACAGTATGTAGCAAACATAATGTCCATTACATAAATATGACGAGCGAGACAGATTTTACAAATCTTACACAAATTGATTAATGAGACTGTGTTGTGTTTATAGGTTTATATACCATACATAAACATTTATTAGAAGTCGATTCATTAAGGAATAGTGCCAAAAAGCTACAAAGTGTAATGCAAAATATCAATATGAATTTATACAACACTTATAGTGGTTTTACCAAAATCTGGAACAAAAATTCAACTCAATGCATACTTTAAACTCGCTGCTAGGAGATTTTCTTAGACATACCGTAGCAGGAGTCTCGTATCGTATATCGTTTCTCAATGCTATAATGATAGTAAAAATCACTTTAGAAAATATTGTAAACATCTAAAACACTCGAGGAGCCCATTTGGCAGCAGCAGCCAGCAGCAGGTCCGCTCGTTACTTCGAGCACGTTAACCGGTCCACGTCAAATTGGATACTCTACTGTGGTCCCAATTTGTGTAAACTTTGACGAAGGTCGCATATATAATCGACTAATAATAAATAATAGAATTTAGCAAAAAGATGATCTCTGACTTTCAATAGACATTGGGTATATTTAGAAAATTCATGGTTCAAATTAATAGTAAAATTCAGAATCAAAGTAGAAGGTAAGTGAAACTTTAATTTAGATTAATTATTAATTCTTTAGTTAAGTGAATTCTAGTTCTAGTACACAACTGAAATTATTTGGAAATAAAAAATAATGATTATAGAAGACACCCTGACACAACGCGTTTGTGGCAAAATGCAATGTTCTCGTAAAAGGGGCTCGTCGCGTGGAGAATATTTTAAAATATTTTTGAGTCAGAATGTATAGGGAAGATTTTGTCTGGCAAACAGTAAACACTGGAGTGTGCTAATAGTCGTGTGTTGTCAGCAAACACTCGGGGATTACCTTGTTTCTTATATCCGTTTATCTTACATCTATCTTTCTAGATTCTAGATCTGTATGTAGACAGCTGTTCAGCGAAATTAAAAAAAAAGTACTGCTATTAATTATTTAAGTTTAAGTTATTTAAACCCAAGTACTATTGAAAGCAAAAGCAGCAAACAATTTTATAATATTTTTGAGCTGAATTCCAGTCTTTTCGACCGATTTACAAAAATCGGGATGTATACAATCTGGCGGGTTTTTAGTTTTATTTTATATTTAAGCATAACACAGCCGGAATTTAGCTTTGCAGCGAGACGGTTTTATAGAATTGAGATGAATCTTTTTCAGGTTATCATGCTATGTTTCATAATTAACTATGGAATTATTCGATTATAAATCGATGTTTGTGCATTTGTTTATGTTTATCAACGAAAAACACGAAGATCACGTGTTAACAATATTAATATAATGAGATATAATAATAGTAATTCATACAAAACCTTTAATGCAAATAAGAAATATTTTTATGAACAGACATATCGACATGCTATCCTTGGCACCATTTTATTTTACAAATTTATAATTGTGTTTTATTTAACTTTTATTTAAAAATTTGAAAAACTATTTTTAATTTTTGCATTGTTAAAAAGATTTAAAATCTATTTATTTGTTTGATATGCCAACTTCTCAATTCTATTACACCAGTTTAGGAAGGATGGTAGATTTCCTCTACGTTCATTGAGTCCTGATGATGCTCCGATGATGAATGATGAGCGTCGAGTGTTTGATTTGGTATTTTTTTGGTATTTTCGCGGAATATTGCTAATAAAATGGTCTAATAGAATCCACTATGGACTTCCGTAAAGTAACGTCTGATTCTATAAACTATGCTAATTTCTTGTCAAAGCTTCATAAAAAAACGTTATGAATTAAATCTATACACCTCCCCAAATATCTATCGTATTATACTAAAAGCAGAAAATCGCAGCACAAAATGGCGATCCGAGTATAATAAATTAAATATTAAAAAGCGGTATACAGGTGATTTCCCAGTTGGCACAGAGCATATAGGGAAAAGCAATATATGACCTTCTAACGATGTCACATTAATATAATACCTAACGTGCTTCAAAGTGGAAAATTGCAACATTAATTTCCTTAATTTCAGGGGAATGTTGCGGTCACGTTGACATATTGTGTGTCGCAATGGTGTGGCTGCAGCCTGGACGTTACGTGTCGTTAACAGGCGGGCAACTTAAGTCGCCTGTTAATGTAAGTTATTTTTTATACATCCTTTTGCCTAAGATATGTATTACTCTCTAAGTTATTATTTTTTGTATCAATCATGAATCCCGAATTGTATTGGCGATGAAGTGCCGAAGATTAAAAAAAAAACATTTGATTGCCGTATCGCTTGTACGATAATTAATGTTGATAATATGGAAATAATTAATAATGTTATATCTGCATGCATAGTATGGAAATGTATAAAAATTCTGTCAATAGGATGTATGTATGTATGTATGTAGGGCAATCTGTCTTCCACCCGATATACTTTTCCCGAGTCTACATAAACACAGTTTTCAACAAATTTTCTAACTAATCAAATCATCTCTTAGGTCAGTGATCCCACTGCTTCTGTGTGATTTTTGGGTTCAGGTTCCATTAAAACACACACGTAAAAACTTGGCTTCAATTCCAGACGATTTCTACAGAATAAAACGTACAGAATGCACGAGCGGAAATTGCGATCCACATTGTATAGACTAACCGTCATCAAACTTAACGTTTAACAACTAAAACAACTTCCTTTCCATGTAATTTAAATAACTGTACAATGTATTATAAAATAAAGTTAAATAATCAACATTAACATTATAATGAATTTTACATTATACAACACCAACAAACACACATTTACATAATTTTATTTTGATAACCAAATTCAAAAGCCAAACGCGAATTTACTAAGTTTGTCATCAGATGGCTCTAACAATAAGACGATGAAAGATGTTAATATAATCACATGATATTAAAAGATAAAAATAAGCATTGGAACAATGTCATTTAATTCTAATTGATTTTATGTAGTTTTTTCTGGAGTTATATAATTCATTAAACAATAAACTCAACCTCCAATGTTTTATTACAAACAAGTTAATAGTGTCTAATAATATTGAGAATATTCTACGCTTACTAAATTATTAATAGTTTAGTATAATCGATAATAATCTAATATAAGCATTATATATTAATTTGCGAACATGTATACTTAAAATAGTTACGGAAGTGTTACAAAGCAATTAAACTGATAATTATGATATTAAAGTAAAAACGCATTATCCATTTTCCTTGATTAGAAGAAAAATTTATAACATTTTTACCTAACAATGTATTATTTTAAAGCGAATACCGAAACTTATTTTTGATATATTTAAAATGTTGCAAGTTTACAATAAGTAAAGAGCCATACCACGTGTACTAAAATAGTCTAAACGTAGCGAATGCAAAGGGAGTTTGGTATGTTTGTACATTTTCTTCATCCCTGCTTACAGCGATATTTAATAGTTTTGAATAATTGGATGTAATTAGTTTGTCGGTATGATGTTAAACACTCACTACTTTACCATTTAAATATTTTTTATAACACTCATACACTTCAAATAAAAAGGCTACACAAAGATTCAAACTCAGATACATTGTTTTTATAAATTACTAGAACATAAATTAGCCCACAAAAATACAAATAATACCCTCATCAAAAACAGGTCTGTGTCAGGTGGACCGTCATACGTTTATAATGAGAGGTTTTTTCAGGGTTCCAAATACTAAAAAATCCAAATAGCAAAAAGGACCCGCTATTACTGAGACTACTGTCACCGGACTGTATGGACCACAGTTAGACACTCAAATTTCCACAGAGTCTGACAACAAAGCATCATTTAATTAACATGTAATATTTATATAGTTACAATAAATGTAGTCAGTAAACTATCAAAGTATCAATTATGAAGGCAAATTAGTTAACTGCTCTCAAACTGAATTAACATTACATTTATAACATTTTACGGCAAATGAATTGCGTTGCGTAACTTAGCATTTTTTTACACGAAATGTTTTATTTCTTTTTTCGTATTGCTTCTTTAATTTAGTAAGAGAGTTAGTATTTTATATTATATTCCATAACAAGAGTCATTCGGTCTTCAAATTTGATAACTTTCTCTATGTAGACGCTAAAACTTAAATGTATAAATTTCACGTTTCTAGGATAGAGAAGTACCAGTTTGGTAGGCTTTATGAAATTGAAAAAATACTATTATTGCGTATAATTAGTTAGATATAAGTTATGTTTACTTTAAATTCAATAAAATCTATACATATTCAAGTAATTAATTCTACGTTCATTTTATTTTAACGTGTGCTAAGCAGCCATACTTCTCTTTGCCGACTAATAAATTAAATAATACACGAAATCTATTCGAGTAAGTAAATTTTTATATCTCCTTTTGCTCCACTTTACAATAACATATTAAATCATAGCCCTCCTTCTATCATAGCTGTAAAAATTAGTTAGCTGTAATCTAAAAAATCTTATCTGTAAAGATATTCAATGCACAAATTCAACATGCTCTTATCTTTTTCAGCTCTCTCCTATACGTAGTACGCATTTTCCAAATTTTCTTGAAGTCAGCCAGCTTTGTGTCATTGGTGATTTCTGTGTTATAAATTTGTATTTTTAATGCCTCCCGTCACATGTCGCGATTGAAATATTCTTTGGGTATTTATCCCACAAGTAAGGTGCTCCTATCACGCGTATACTGGTAGTAATCGGACTAATTCGCATACACGTGGCGTCCTAGGGTGCTCCCCACCACATTTCTGATATTGCCTTTGCTTTTTAACTTATATTCGTAGTTTTCTAGATTTGATATGGTTATCTATAAACATGTGTATTCGAGATGTATTCAGTAACCAGTCAGGTCGAGTCGCAGTCCCCCTGCGAAAGCATCAAAACCAAGTCCTCCGCATTGTAAAAATCCTAAAAATAGATTTTTTCCGATTAAAAATAAATATATCTGATTTTTGAGGAATGGAATATAACTTACTTGAAAAAGTTGAAAACTTAATGAAAAGTGCAAAAAACTAAAAAATTGACAAAAATTTCAACAATTGTTACATCACACCCATATTTTTATTAGTAATAAACGCCTCATTAAGACGCATCTTTTGACACCTCTTTTGGATTTTTTCATCAAGAAAAAGGAAAAATTAAAAAAAGGAAAGAGATAGTTTCCCCCACACATTATATATCTCACCTTTAAAAAACTAAAATTTTAAATTTTTATAAAATTTTTATAAACAAAAAAATTATAACCTTTTAAAATAATAAAAATATAACAATATCTAAAAGTAAATCACAACCCCTGATTAAAAATCATCATAAGGTGAGTTTGTAATTGATGTTTGAGGGGTCGCAAAAATTTTCTGACAATTACTTAACTTAAGAAAAATAAGGATAAATGAGTGGTCACTGTCGTGGACTCCAAAGAAAAGCCAACGAAGACAGAAAAGAAAGGTGCAATGGACAAAATGGAAAAAAAAAGGTAAAGTGAGGAAGATTAAGATCCCTTACTGACGTGTATCAGGAGAGCTGGCGGGCTCGTAGGTGAGTGAGGGAGGCGGCGATGACGATATGACTAATATCTGCAGACTGAGGTCCTGTGAGGCCATCGGGGGGGATTCTCAAACCCTTTTCGAGATGCAGACACCTGGAAGGAAAAAGGGCAAAAATAAAACTTATGGTAAGGGACTCGGAGGAGGGAAGAGAGGGGGACGAACTAGGGCGGGGACCTCAAGGTCAAAGATAGTTGAGTAGTTATGAAAAAAAAATAAGAAAAACAATAGAGGAATGGGAACAAAGTAAAGGAAGGAGTCAAGCAGGAACAACCAAGCTGTTCCTGAAATTAAGAGGCAAAAAATATTGAAAGAAATTAGTTGGGATGAAGGTCTAAGCATGGGCCTTTTGCTGAGTACCTTGCGTTTAGGTGAAAGAGCAGCGACTGTGAAGGAGAGGGGTGGAAAAACATCCAACATCTATAGTTGAATGTGTTTGTCTAGGTGATGAAAGATTACGGATGTCGCTGTCTTGAAGGATTTCGATGTGGCTGTGAAGAGCGCATCTGGAGGACTTTTGGATGAAAATAATAAAGAGAACATCGTTTAATGAAAGTAAAGGGGGGGCGGGGACCGCGAGGCGGCCGGCGCCCACTTGCCAATGATATTATAAAATATAGAAAGTGAAACCCCTAACCTCGCAAAACAAGGTGCTAAAATAGTTGTATGTATATATTGTATTTTATTAGTAATAATATATAAAAAATCCTGTAAATCCTAAAAAATAAAGTTGTGTTCATATTCTGAGATGGATATAAAATAATATTTGTAGTATGTCACGGCCTGACTGAAGAGTTACAAAGTATTTAATCTAATAATAAGCCCCAAGGTAAGGTATTCTCAGCTTGTATTATGGGTAACCTAACCACATTTGGCATATATATATATATATTTATGCCGAAATGTACCGGTTCGGCAGTACGGCATTTACGCCAACTGGGTCGTCACAAATTCCTCATTTTATCCTTAGTAACAATATTTCTGTATCACATTAATCGATAACTATTTGTAACAGGTCGTCACTTGAAATTTTCGTTTCGTTCATTAATAAAATGATGGTAAATATTATTTATTTTTAATATACACCCAACAACTATGTGCACGTTAATTAGTATCAATCAGTATGCCTTATCTAAAGCAACTATCATATATTCGCGCACTTTAACGTCGACCAGTAGTCTAGCAGAAATATATATAATATTTATAATTGTACGATCGCTCAAACCAATGAGAACGATGTGAAATTTAGCTACCTTTAATGTAGAAGTTTTTAAACTACATTACTTACTACAAAATCAAAACACATTTTTCATAATATTGTACATAATATTATTTCAAATTGGTAAGATTAAAGATCGAGAGAAACGAAAAAAACTTCATTGAAAATTATGATCACCACAATTATGCACTTAATCTTAAAACATTGTATTCACGCGTGGTAGTTAGTGAAGTAGTACCTATCGGATACGTTCGGACCACGACACAAAACCAATATTACATTAAAAGTTATAGCGAAGCCAGATACGAATATTTAGAGTCGAATGGAATTAGTTTCGCGATTCAATTCGGTACATGTCATACACACTCGAGCAAATATCGTAATTATGACTTGAATACATATTTTCGAAAACTGTTGACTGAAACACGATTATAAATAAATTACTTTCTTATTACTTCCTCCTTACCTTTTATAATCGATTGATAATTAATTTTCTTCGGTCCTTGGATCTTAACATCTATATGGTACTGCTAACTATGCCTTACCAAACGAGTGCAGTTTTTGAAATTATTTATTATTAATACTAATAATATTATTATTATATTATTTTATTTATTATAAATAATTACGGGGTCGACAGACTCGCAGAAGATATATGTCATCTTACCCTTGCTTTATTTATAATAATATAATAAATAATAATCTTTTTATTACTTTGAATAGGTAAATTTATATTCCTATAGCTTAAATTTCTATCTATTCTATCTTCGATCTCAACTTAGTACCATAATACTCCAGAGCCCTAGTTGCACAGGGGTTATACCATCTTGCAAGGTTATCAGATCAGTCTTACAAATTAATTAAATGCAATAGATATGATAAACGGTTTTTTAATAACAGGGCTTTGAAGTTTTGTTATGCCTCAGTTAGTTCGTCTCAGTTCAAGTTTATTTAATACTCTTTAAAGAAACACTCGTAGTACTGAAGGAGCAGGTAAAAAGTTCCGGTTACGGATCAAGTTGTGTAAATTGAAATCGAGCTTAATTACTTACAAAGTGCCCTCGGGAAACTCGGAAAGTTTGGGAGGAGATTATAGAAAAATTGAAGAGTAAACTGGCCGAGAACTGCATCCAATCTAATCTGCCTTTAAGTTTTTATGAATGTTGGAAATTCGATGGTATTAAATATTGTCTTATCTAGGTTTTCAACAGACTAAACTTGTTTTTAGTTGAATATTATCTACAGAATTGAGTTCAATAACTTTTTTAATGATAATTATTATTATGAAAGTGTATTCTATCATTTTTGGTTATTTATGCCTTTATTGATGAAACTGGATTTAAGATGAATGAGAATATAGAATACGTCCGCATCAAATTTCCTAATAAAGGACATTTCATAATATAAAGCATTCCACTAGCGTCTCATAAATATCTAATTGCAGAGAATAGGACACAAAGCAGCTTCGGCCTAAGGGAACTGATGTAAATTACTTAATCCCTTATGATATTTCCTGTCAAATAGAATACTTAACTGAAATCAAAAGCATATTAGTGCCTATGTTATGAATAAAGTGCGTTTCAAAAATAAAAATTAAAATAACTATCGTGATTAATACAGTTTTTAACTAACGCGAGTATTAAACATTTAAATAAAACGCTTAACTTCAACAGAGAACATGGTTTCAGACTTGCAATGCCTGGGACCCAGAATAAAAATTCTAACCCCTCAAATCCAACCTACCAAAAACATGAACAGATAAATTATTAACTGAATAAATCTTTTGATAAAAAGAAATTGAGCTTGAAATCGTCTTTCTAAATACGTCTGATTATTTTGCCACTTTCAGAAACCCTCGCAATTACCCTTACTTCTAGCTAAATAAATTTATTTTTACTCTTAAGTTTCCTGTTTAAAATCGTATTGTTTAATTATTTTTTGAAGTTGTTTAAAAAGGGTGTTAATTGATTCCCACTTGTCTTATTCCCTGTAACTTTCTTATAGTATATAATAAATGTCGCTGGTACAAAGCAAGAATTATGATAGCTCTTAGTGCTTTTGATAGAAGGAGGTTTGTACCCTATATGTAATGTATTAATTACCTTTCAATTTGTACACCGTTAAAATAACCGATATTCCATATCAAGTAATAAGGATGTCATTCCTGGTAGGAAATTTATAGAATTTCCAATAATAATTCTTGAGTCTATTTCTGTTCAGTTTCATGTGAAGTCAATGTTTTGTGAATTCTATTCCACACATTTCTTTAAGGATCGCATATTTGATATCATTTTTGTAATCGCAGTGGGTTCTAAAAAAAAAAAGGGGCCCCCCCCCGCCCCCCCCTTGTGGGTTTTTGTGGTGTTTTTTTTTTTTTTTTTTTTTTTTTTTTTTTTTTTTTTTTTTTTTTTTTTTTTGTTTTTTGGGGGTGTTGTTTTTTTTTTTTTTGGGGGGGGGGGGGGGGGGGGGGGGGGGGGGGGGCCCCCCCCCCCCGCGGGGCGGGGGGGGGGGGGGGGGGGGGGGGGGGGGGGGGGGGCGGGGGGGGGGGGGGGGGGGGGGGGGGGGGGGGGGGGGGGGGGAAAAAAAAGAGGGGGGGGGGGGGGCCCCCCCCCCCCGGGGGGGGGGGGGGGGGGGGGGGGGGGGGGGGGGGGGGGGGGGGGGGGGGGGGGGGGGGGCGCCCTTTTGTTTTTTGTTTTTTTTTTTTTTTGGGGGGGGGGGGGGGGGGGGGGAGAGGGGGGGGGGTGTTGTTTTTTTTTTTTTTGTGGAGATTTGTTTTGTTTTTTTTTTTTTTTTTTGTGGGAAAAAAAAGGTGGGGGGGGAAAAAAAAAAAAAAAATTTTTTAAAAAAAAAAAATGGGGGGGGGTTTTTTTTAAAAAAAAAATTTTTAAATTTTTATAATTATTTTTTCCTCCTTCCTCCTGTAGGAATGAATATTCACATTAAAATTATTTTACCACTCAAAGTCGTTGTCACGTAAAACTTTCGCCCGTATACCGACTTATACAGGCAACCAATTTTTTATACCGCATAATTGTATTTGAATAAAATAATCAAATTGACACAAAAACCATTGACATCTCAAGACATTCATCGTCAATTTTAAAAGTCATACATATTTCTCTTTTCCGATAAATCTTATCTAGAATTATCATACGAACTCCGATGTCAGAAACGAAAGTTATTATAATTTAACATAAAATTAGAGGCGTATAATGACGTATGATGATAATGACAAAGGTCACTAAAAGTACTTTTTAATGTTTAATTTTACCTGGAAAAATTATTTATTAATGTACATGAACAAGCAAGCAGAGAAAGAGAAGAAAGCAGTAGAAAAGAAGAGCAAAGGACCAGCTCCAAGCAAAAAGGGGAAGAACACCAGCGCAGGATCCAGTTCCGGGAAATTTACCAGCAGAGAGTTTATAGATGATGAAGATGGCAGCTCATCAGATTCTGATAACGATAAGAAGAAAGAGAGCATAGAGTAAAGACTCGAAGAAAGCAAAAACCCCTTCATCAGAAGCGGAGGCGTCATCCGGTTCCGGTGGAAGTGATTAGTACCTGTGAATTAATTTTACACTTAACTTAAACTTTAACTTATTGATCTGTTTATATGTATCTTTGGTTTTAAAATGATACTAACAATTTTTTTAAAGATAACCTACAGATATAAAAAAATAAAATAAAATAATAACATTTTTCAAGTATTGTAAATAATTAAAATGAGTAATTCCGTTTCTGCGATTTTCAGTGTTGTGTTTGATTAAATGTAAGTTTTATGTTTCATTGAACGAATGATGGTTGTAATAAACATTTTAGTATACCCGCTGTTGTTGAATTAATGAGAACTGGGAAATATTAAAACAACTTGTTCTGATAAAATTTTCTACGATATTTTATATGGATATAAATTTCTTACACTTATATTATACAGAGTAACTCAACTGGAGGATTATTGGAAGCACGGTAGATACTGGGCGACAGTCTAGACATTAACATGGAATCAAAGTGACGGCCCACCGCTTCCTGCACATTTCGATTTTATTCTCAAAATAATTAAATAAATATTTGTATTTTTAGAATTGCACGGAATTGATTCTTTACGTAACATAACATCTGCACCGGTTATAAAAAGGCTACTAGAGATTTTTCCTGGTAAAAATCAAATGTTTTAATTTGATGTTTCAAATGCAAAACGATCAACAACTTTGCGTCTCTTTATTCAGTGTCAAGAAACTTGGCGATTCGACTTTTAAAAGTACCAGACAGCGACTCCTAAAATATAAAAACCATATACAAAAAATGTGTTGATACTCAGACTACGTTTATTTTTGATTTTGTAAGGCACCTACGGTGTAACATGAACAGGGTAAATAGTAACAATACGAATACATCGTTATCCTTACTAATTAGCTACTTTTTTATACCAACAAGTGAAAATCTATCCATAATGCTATACACTAATTCAAATAAGAAGAGGTCTGACTGTTCATAACAAGGGAATGAGCATATTCAGATTTTATATAGGCTTTCCGGTGTGTTGTTTGTATGAACTGTATATACGTGGGGATACTAAAAGTAATCCGAAACGAATAAGAAAAAATACTATTAAAGGTCAAAAACGAATTTATTGTTTTTCAAAATATAAAATCTGAATATGTTCATTACCTTGCAATGAACATGTATACATAGAATTGATTGTATTTGTGTCATTCCTATGTCTAAGGAACGAAGGGTGAACCTCATGGTAATTCATATGCCTGTCTGTTTCAATAATACGGCGCACAGCATTGATGTTTGTGTTGTTCACAAGTGGAAGGAAAGGGATTCCTCGCTTGAATTCTGCAAACCAGCTAGAAATAGTCATCATGCATGGTGATTGGTGCTACGTCGTTAAAATCGAGCGGAATCGGCGAGCGATCTGTCTGTCAGCTGTCAAATCATACTTAAAGTCGTAGAAAATCGGACTACGAATATTATCCCGAATTAAATCATGTTAATGTTAACACAAATGTAAAAAAAAATGCTAGTCAGATGAAACAAAGTGAAGCCAAAGAGTTTCACTTTCAGAAGGCTTTTTAAATATTGTTTATGTAAGTGGCCAATTCCGGAAATTTTAGTGTGTCCTATGTATATAAGTATACAACTCCAAAAATTTTGAACCAATTTAGATACCATTTTGCATGGCTCTATTTAAAATCTCCAGTCAACATTATTATGAAATCCATGATTTAATTCATTTAACCACGCTACTCCTTTAGAGGACAAGCTTTTCAAGTTTTTGATGGTGTTTGGAGTTGACTTCGAACTCTGAAGAAATTTTTAAATGAATACATTAAAATGATATTAATTATTATGTAATAATATATAAATTTACTGTAAATACTATAATTCCGTAAAAGGTGATAGTGTAACAAAATATATTTCACACCACTTTCATACATGACTCCTACATCTTCAATTTGGCGGTTGTTATAAAGCTTGACACTAAAGTGTAAGCCAAATGGCGCTAAATAATAAAAAAATGAATTCAAATGTAAAACATGGAAACAAAATCGTCACTACATTCACATTATTTCCGCACCTTAATTTTTCATAAGATTTCCCTGACGGTAAACGTTATCGAAATCGACTATAGAACGTGGCTTGGAAATCATTTATTTTCAGGAAACGTCAGTGCAGTTTGACGCTGCATAAGTGTTATTTAAAATTGAATGTATTTTTTTCAAAAAATTTTTTTTAATAATAGCTGGATAAATTAAATAAATCCCGTGCCGGTCGACCTCTTTTATCAGATTTTTCATTTATGCTCCGCTCTAATTGATGGAAGCAAGATGATAGATGTATAAGCTTTCCTCTATAAATAAAACTTCCTAGCCAACACATAATTAATTTATTATATTATCACCAATCAAACTCTTCACTTTTATCCTATTTGTAATAGATTTGTTTTTAAAAACCAACAGCAAAGCTATACCTACATCGATGTTTATATGAAAAACCAATTAATGGTTATACTAACACATTGATTATAATTAAATACCCCTAAAAAGTACCAATTAATTTCACTTTATAATATCTCCGATGACAGGATTTCACTGTTGATCTAGGCCAGTTTAATATAGGCAACTTTTTAATCCACCAGATTATAACCCAATTTAATATTGAAGTTGTGTTTTAAGCGAGGTTTACCTCGGTCTGTGCATACTACTCTAAAGTATAGGCTTACTCCTCATGACTCAATTTCTAACGTAAATCAATAATCTTACAGATACATTGCAATGATAAATTCTAGAATACGTTTAATGTATTTAATAAAAGCAAATAATATATATACTTTTCGCTAATTCGTGACTTCGTGATAACGATAATTGGACATAATATTGTCTTTTATTAACATAACTGTAACTCATTAAAAAAAAAACACTTTATTAACGTTATATTTCACTTTGTTAAGTTATGTATTTTTGCAAAATTTAATTATATTTACATTATAAAAAAAAATTCACAACTTAAATCCGTTAATAAAGTGTTTTTCTTTAAACGATAATTGGATCTACAAGTAGAAGGAAGTATCTTCTTCTTGGTTCATTTTCTTTATGTTATAACATGCATATTTTAAATAGTGAATCAAAAATATTATCTAAATATAATACTCTAGTAGTACAGGAACAATCCCATCATTTTTATCATTCGAAAGGCACAATTAATTATATTTAAAAATAACATTGGTCTCACAACATTGTGTATAATAATGAATTGTCTCTTTTCTTCACAGGTGTATGAGCCAAGGCAAAAGTCAACGCTACATTTCTGCGTACTCCTTAGTTTTATAAGCGCGACGATTTCTCGAATCTTTGGAGTTACGACCCGAGAGTATCGCCCGGCTATGGCACTCTCAATATTTATATTCACCTTTGCTATACGCGAGTGTTTATATATATTAAAATATCAAATTAAAGTTTTTTTTAAAATTAAATATCTAAAATCTATTCATCCTCCTTACCCTGGAACCGTACTGGTTAAGACAATTTGATTTGAAAAATTTATTTAAAACAGTAAAAACTCTATTCAAATTCTGTCCTCAAATGTTATCGTTCCTCGTAGTGATTGAACAGTAAAATCAACTGCTGAATTTGTCACCCTATCAAATCCCAATTGAAAAGGTGGCTTGGCCTAATTATATCGAAGCTCGGCGACAAGTTTTTTACTGAAGATTCGCCGCTGAATACACGGTAAAGTAACGACCCCGTTCCTTGATTTTGAGGAGCAAGCTTTAACTATGTCAATTACTTTCCGTTAACTTGTAACAATGAAACTTTCGTTATTTTAATATTTGCATAATTACAATTGGCAATACTAGCTATTTATTTATTACTAGGAGTAATATTTATCATACAGTTCCCTAATGATTATTTATCCACCTTTGAAACGTAAATTTATGAGCCACAGTTGTATTACATTTTTGCTTCCTCAAGCTTTCTTTATAAAGCACCGATTTGTTGAATCGTCGGAGATATAACACGAGAGTATCGCCCGCTTTACACGCTAATGTTTTAATATAAATCGAGTGAAAGTAATATCTTTAATCGTAATCATCCCCCCGAACCAATTTTAGTTAACAATAAATAATTACTAAAATAAATAATTGTATATTTTGCTAACTTTTACTATTTTATTTTGCTTAGTGACATTTACACTGACGCAATGATTACAATTACTTGAGATGAATAACAGTTTTCAAAAATCATTATTACTACTATATCCGAAACAATTTCTAAAGCAGGATAAAATCGTCTCCAAAGCTTACGAACGATTAAACAGAACAAACGAGCATTGTCGCCGCTTCGTCAGCGAGTGGCTACAGGCGATATATAATACATGTTGGTCGCTGCAAGCGCTTTACGACGCGAAAGTCATATAGTACTCACGCCTCACTGAATTCTTACTTTTGAAAACCTGGATGAATTGTAGACTAAAGCTGGCAGAACGGAACTTCGTTTTACGCCTACTCCAATTTTAAATTTGTATGATGAACGTATTGAGCCAGTGGACTACTTGTACATAGGCGAGGTCTTTTGTTAGGTAATTGTCAAAAACGTGACATATTATTCTAGAAATGCATTTGTGTAATCTGAAACCCCCAAAACAAAAATATATAAAAATGCAAATGTCATAAGTGTTTCAACTCATTTTTATCAATTATCCATAATAAATATTAAATTTAATAAGTAGTTTGTATAAACAAATAAAGGCGTCGTCATGATCCATCATAATGCTCTTATAATATATTAAAATACCAGCACGGCGTATGTAATAGGTAATATATTTTATGAGGATAATGAAATAAAATGCAATCAAACGGGTTAACTGTCAGGTTCCTGGTAATGTCGAAGCTATTATTGTGATGTGTGTATAAAATGGAAACTCAATAAATCTTTTACAATTAAATGAGCAAATCCTGTTAGTAAAAGTCGTCAGCTCATACAAAGCCACGAAAGCGAATTAAAGCCATTGATTAAATACCATAACTGTACAAACGGAGAAACTAATTTAAATTCATTAACGGTCTCTCGTTGACTAAATATTTGAATAATTCGATTTCGCTCTGCCGAGTTAGAATAAACGCAAATCAGGTTGGGACATAATTACAAGGGACAGTTGTAACAAGGGTCGAAAACGTATAAGTGATGACCGATATAGTAGAGGTCTGGCATAATATATATTTACTTTCTATGCTGTCCACAGGCTTCGTCCATAACGGATTTGATTGCTGATTCCCGACTGAAGGGAATGCTCGTTCGTGGCTTTGGAATTAAGGCTTACAATCTCAATGCATTAATATTGTAAGGAAATCCCTAATAATAATTAGCTGACATCGGCGACGCGTCGTTGTTTGTTCTTGCAATATTCACTGCACTCTTGTCGCAAACAAAATTACCTAGGTGCTACAAAATCGATAATTATTATTAATTAATTGTTAGGTTATTTGGCCACTAGTCAAAATTTTTATTAATTACAATTCAGTAAAGCTATTCAGAATCCCATGCCAATTCCTGCCATATTTCTTCTCAGGAAACTTATTTACACTACAAATAATTTATTGTAATTGGTATGCGAACCTACCTACTAAAATGTATAGCACTCGTCAAACCAGCACTACAAATACCCTAATTGATCATGTTTGTTCAAATATAAATAATCACTCAATTAATATATCTTTAATTGAATCGTCGTTATCTGACCACAAACAGATATATTTGGAAATCGGCAGCCTGGCACCTAAGGTAAATAAAAGGGATTTTTTATAGGGCCCTCGACTAAAAAAAATTATATGAGAGTGCTTTAGAAGCTAATTACATGAATGAAAATGATTGCTACGATTCCCACTGAGAGGGAATGCTCGTTACCAGTGGCTTTGGAATTAAGGCTTACAATCTCAATGCATTAATATTTTAAAGAAAACCCTAATAAAATTAGAACTGACAAATCGGCGACGCGTCGTGTTTGTAACCTCTTGCAATATCATTCTGCACTCGTTGGTGCGTCGCAAATAAAATACGACCTACCTAGGTGCTACAAAATCGATAATTTATATTTTGGAGTGAAAAAAAAAAAAAAAAAATTATTAAAAAAGGGGACAACAACAGGGGGGGGGGGGGGGGGAAACTTATTAATTAATTGTTAGTTATTTGGCGAACACTAAAGTCAAAACTTTTATTAATTACAATTCAGTAAAGCTATGTCAGAATCCCATGCCAATGTACAGCTGCCATATTTCTTCATCAGGAAACTTATTTACAGAGGACCTCGCTCTACAAATAATTTATTGACCTAAATAGGTATGCGAACCTACACAAGTGAATTTTTCAAATGCGTGGATGGTACTAGTAGTGTCCAGAAAGCTTTAAATATGGATTCCCTACCTGGACAAATTGGACTGTTGATTTTTAAAAATCAAATGGCTATGAACCAATTTCCCCCCAAAAAAAAAAAAAAAAAAATAAATTTTTTTTTTTTTTTATATAAAAAAAAATAAATATAAATTTTTTTGTGGGGGGGGGGGGGGGGGGGCCCCCCCCCCCCCCCCCCCCTCCTTTAAAAAACACTCTCCTTTCTTTTTGGGGGGGGGGGGCGCGCGCCGGCCCCCCCCCCCCCCCCCCCCCCCCCCCCCCCCCCCCCCCCCCCCCCCCCTTTTTTTTTTTTTTTTTTTTTTTTTTTGGGGGGGGGGGGGGGGGCCCCCCCCCCCCCCCCCCCCCCCCCCCCCCCAAAAAAAAAAAAAAAAAAAAATAAATATCTCCCCCCCCCCCCCCCCCCCCCCCCCCAAAAAAAAAAAAAAAAAAAAAAAAAAAAAAAAAAAAACACACTTTTTTTTTTTTTTTTTTTTTTTTTTTTTTTTTTTTTTTTTTTTCCCTTCAAAAAAAAAAAAAAAAAAAAAAAAAAAAAAAAAAAAAAAAAAAAAAAAAAAAAAAAACCTTCCCCCCCCCCCCCGCCCCCCAAAAAGGAAAAAAAAAAAAAAATTTTTGGGGGGGGGGGGGGGGGGGAAAAAAAAAATATTAAATAGGGGGGGGGGGGGGGGAAAAAAAAAAAAAAAAAAAAAAAAAAAAAAAAAAAAAAAACAAAAAAATTTTTAATTTAAAATTTTTTTTTTTTAAAAAAAACCCCCATTTTTTTTTTTTTTATTAATTATTTTTTTTTTTTTTTTTTAAATATAAATTTTTTTTTTGGGGGGGGAAAAAATTTTTTTAAAAAAAAAAAAGGTTTTTTTTTCAGGGGGGGGGGGGGGGTTAAAAAGAGATTTAAAAATGGGTTGGAAACCCGGGAAAGGCTTTTGGAATTTTAAAAATCCAATAATGCAGTTTTATTTATTTATTTATTTACTAACCCAAACAGCGTTATGAAACATATAGAATAGAATTTAATTGTTACAACTAAGGCCAAAATAGGGTTACAATATATATATAAAAAAGACTAAATAGTAATACAAAAAAAAGAAGTACAAAAACGTGGAAGTGAAGTGTCATGTGAGTGTGTGTGGTGTGAATGTGAAATGTGGTGTGTCATGGTAGTGTGCCCAAATTAAGCAGTGTTAATAGCATTGTTTTTAACTTTAGTCTTAAAGCAAATTCTCGATAAGTTAAATATATCGTGGTCCAAAAAGTCTAGGTTATACGTCCGGGCTGCACGGAGTAGAACTGAGTTCCAAGCGTAAGTTGTCCTTACACGAGGAACATGGAATAGCGCACGACTACGAGTCTGGTAAACAGGTACTTCATTCATCAAATTTATTATGTGTCTTAAAAGAAAGGAAAGTTATAAACTTATTTTGAATTTTTTCAATTTTATCTTTGTGCACAGCGTAATTAGGGGACCAAATTGAGCAGCCGTATTCTAACAGACTTCTTACAAACGTATAGTATAACAGCTTGATACAATATTCGTCTTGGAATAGTTTGCATACCCGCTTAAGAAAACCCAGTTGCTTATAAGCTTTGTCAACTATAGTGTCGATGTGGTCATTAAATGTCATCTTTGAGTCTAATTTTATGCCTAGGTCTCGTACACAATCTACTTCTTTTATGACATTATTGTTAATGATATAGCTAAAATTTTTTTTATTTTTTTTACGAGTGAACGTTATCTTAAGACATTTGGAAGCGTTAACGGTTATTCTATTTTTTTTATAGTAATCTGAAAGGTTAATTAAGTCTGACTGGATTTTCAAACAATCATCTTTATTTTTTATTTTCAAGTAAATTTTTTTATCGTCGGCAAACATCAGATATTTCGAAGTGCTAAAACAGCGATTAATGTCAAATAAATAAATAAATAAACCAGTTTTGGTTTTTATCAAAATCAGGCCCGAGAGTCCTTTACCACTTTTTCGAAATACCTCATAGTTTCGGATTTTCGGAACAATTAGGGTCGTCATTAATAAAATATATAATATTTATTAATAATAAGTATCCATAGGTAAAATAAAATAAGAAAACACAACAGCAAATATGGGAACGCTGTATAAAAACTGCCTATGCCTACATTGAGTAGAACCGCCAATTATTTCCGATATCTGGGTTATTAGGATGGAAATGTTCGTTTCTAAAGACATCATTTACCAATCTGAACTTGATAAAATAAAATATGTAACTACGAGCTATAGCCTATGAATATAAAATCGTTTTGAGAAATCTTCTTGCCGAAAAATCGGAAAGATATGTGGAATTTTAAGGAGAAAGTTATGACATAAAAGTATGTTTTGGCGCAAATACAAAACTTAAAGACTTTAAAGTATATTATATGGTAAAAATTGCAATTACTCGATGATAGTATAAATAGATACAGATGGTATAAAAATACAGCTGCAGCTTTTTCATGCAAACACACATTGATACAAGGATTCAGAGTGTGCTTTAACTTCTTCATCGGTGTTGAGACGTACTTTGCCGCAGCAGTAGGCTAGTTTATCACAGGACTGTTCATTGTGGTTACGTGCATTTGTAAGACTTAGATCCAACTCGTAGCCAAGTGAAGTCGCCGCCCGTGATATCTCATGGAGACATGTTGTTATGTTTGATCTGCACATACAAAATGGAATGAACGCAAGAAATAATAAAATAGAGATGGCCTAAAGATTTATAAAACACAAGAAATTTTGTTTTATAAAAAAATAAAGCAATAGCAAGTCACAAAGTATACGTGCAACTATTTGAAGCTTACTTGGAAGCATTTATATCTATTTTTTTTTCAGCATCCGCAACAACTTCTTGCATGTGGCTCTTAGTGATACGAATCATTTCTTCAACGTATTTTCCCATTTTGACAATAGAAGATCTTGCCTCTTCAGTACACTTGAAGGTCAGGGCTACATGCTTACTGGCCAAAGTACGCGCAGCTCGTCGTTCTTCATCACACATCGCTGTTAAGTTATAACATATACCGTATACATCTGTAGTTACACATTAAAGTTACATACATTTGAAGTTAGTACATCTGTGTTTATATATGAATTAAATAATTTTTTCAATGTCGAGTATATTATATGAGATTATATGAATTATATGAGATATATATACACAATGTGCGGAGCAGTGTTGACATAGAGGATTTGCAACAAAGACTTTTGTGCGTTCATATTGCGAACTATTAAATTTAAAAATGTGCGCATTTACTCTTGAAACATTGGAACAGATGCACTCCCGGGCTTAGATATTAGACTATAGCACTGGATTATGATTAAATTTAATTAAAAAAATACGAAACCAACAGAAAGAAACTATTTAAATATGTATTGCAAGGTTTTTAAAATTCATTACCTGAAACATTCAATGTGTTAGCCAACTCAATCAATTCTTTATAAATGTTCTCTTTCTCTCTTAAAGCAGCCTTAATCTCTTCTTTAATTCTATTCAGCATCTTTCGTGTCCATAGTTGGTATAAATTTTGAATACTCCGATGATACGTGTCAAGGAATGGGGCAATTACCGTCGACATATAACGGTTAATTTCACTTAAATATTTTAATTAAAATGATTAATTTCGTATAGTTTTATATAATTATAAAAAATATTATGTGCGTACTATTCAATTTGATAGAGAGACGATTAATATATGAATGAATAGCTACGTGAACAAAGTACAAGACGAGTACAAACAAAGCAGCTGCATCGACTTAAACTGAATTTTTGAATTGATATTGAATCATGATTTTATGGTTTATCTTTCTTTAGACCGGCATTGCGCAAGAAATTAAGTAACTTATGAGGCATCTGGCATTGCGAGTGTGGATAGGCGGGGGGTATCACTTTCGATCAGGTTTGCCCCCTATTTTATAAAAAAAAATTTAGTTATATAATTGAACATTTTTAAGTAACCAGCTAATAGCTCCATAAGCGAACCTGAAAGTATATTCGATAAAAACAGCAAAGGCTTACCTGTTCACTAATAACAGAGTTGGATTTTTGAATTGACGCCTGTCAGTTTTATATACTAAAGTATTTTTCAGCTTGTTGAGATGTTCTTCAATCTCAACGGGTTGATGTTGCCACGGCGGTATCTCAAAGCACAAACCACCATCATGGCGTAATTGATAATTGCGATCCTGTTTGGATGTGTTTAAAATTTTATATTTAAGTGGACGAAGAACGTAATTCAGTCTAATCATGATCCGAATCGAGTCTTTCCACTTTGTTCTCACTAAATTATCGTGTTTACAAATCACCCAAAGAGTAGTGTAGGATTTGACCTTAAATTGTCTAATTGCACATTAATGGGTTACACATAAAGGTTAAATTTCGTCCAATCGTCCAAAAGTCTATCTTTATTTATAAACAAGGTAAACAGTATTTCTATATCGCATATGAAAGTACCTAGTCTAGTAAATGTTGTAATAGTAGTGTTGTAACTGATGGATATGAAAACTCCAAAAATTCAGAATTTCAGCAGTTCAGTCAGTTTATTTCACACCCTATATTTGAAACGAAGCTGAACGCATATAAATTTAAAGTAAAAAATAAAGTTGTAATCAGCGCTGATCACAGGAAATTTATTTATGAAATTATTTTATCATTTATATTTGCATGTAAATGGAACGATGCTGCTGACTGACGGTTTTCTCACTCTGTTTAAATTAACTTTTATACCATGAAGCTTAATTTTAATTCACACCAAGTAAGGCTAAACTTTTCGCTATAAACCTTTTAAAGGATCTAAAATACAGTTCTAAGGATCTAGGAAATAGTTAGGTCAATTAATTCTATCCATTATATATGTATTAAGCTATTTGGAAGATGGAATAGAATTATCATAGTATAGAATTAGAACGTTGCAATTCTTCGTATTTTATGAATATTGCAAGTATGCGAAATTACCTGAAGAATAATATATGAAATGCACCTGAATCTACTTACCCCACAGTTGGCAGCTGCGTAGAAACACTTAGAAATCACGAGTAACATAAAAAAATTCAAAAACATTATCAACGTCAACGGAAATGTAATATTAAAATAATTTATCGTCAATTTTCCTTCAAGATTGAATTCAAATTAATAGCTTCAACGAGGTAGAAAAATAACATTCATGACTTTCTAAAATGTTTAGACAGAATTCGATCTACATTTGACTGACATGACATGTTTATTCTGTTATCGAGAACTCGCATTAAATATTTCGTTGTATGATTCCTAAAAAACATCGCCGTCTAACAGAACTCCTATTTGAATTACATTACTTTACATATTTTACTTAGAAATATACCCGTTTAAATAAAAAATAAACCTTTTATTTTATAACATGGGACAATCATCACAATTCAATATTTTTACGACACATGGAAATTATGAAAAGCAAATTATAAATCAAAAGAAAAATGCCAATCAAAGACAAGGCATGGATCTTGATTGGTTTATTTGCAATGGTTTTTGTAGTTTTTTCAATAATTCGTTTGTTTCTTTTATCTACTAATAACGGATAGAATAGAATGGTGTGTTAATTTTTGTTTATGTACAGAATACCATCCATTTGATAAAATAATCAACAGTGTACAGTTCAATGAAAGTATTTAATTTTCATGTATGATGTATATACATGCTAATTTCCGAAGGAAGGCAGGAAGAAAGATGTTAACAATGAATAAATATTAGTATAATTTCAGGAAAAAGATATCAACGGTAAACGATATTTAAAAAATTCATGAATATTTTCTTCGACACTTTTACGCCTGATTAATCATAGATTAGAGCATTTACTTTTTCTTTCATTACTTTCGGTTGTCAACTTGCTGATAACGGTAAAGAATGAAACAAAAATAAATGTGTCTGCAAGAGTGTCAGTATTTATATATTTCCCTAAGAGGTGTGAAATTAGAATTTCATGGTAAATGGAACGTTAAATTAACCTAGCTATAAATGTTTATGCCCATAACGTTCTATATGTGGTGAATATTAATTTTTAATAATGAACACCAATTAGAGGCCTATTCAGTGTAAAAATATTTAATTATTTATATAAAGAATGAAGTCCATTATTTGTTTGAAGCATTTCTAAATAAAATTCTTTGATAATTTGTCTTTGAAGGAGTTGAGTATACCACACACAAAAGTCGAACTTTGTTTCTTCACGCTGTTTTTCTTATGCGAATAAGCAGAAGTAATAAGGAGCACTTCGTAGCTCCTGACACTACCTATACGCGAGGCTGGTCACCAGTTACCACAGGACTTTTAGTCCTATTATTAATCTTTATCTTTTTTAAGTTTAAATAAATTACACAAACCAGCGAAAGGTCCCTTTACGTAGTTGACAATAACTGAACGAAGTGAGTGATTGAAATTCAATGTTTTTGCAAAAATAATCAAATGGTGTATCACTTACATCAAATGTGTTTTTAATTGAAAAGAAAACGTACATGTATTTTAACCTAGTACGCGGAACTGCGGCCTGCGAGTTACCTTTTGCACTGTCCTATTACTGTTGACTTATGCTCATTGGTCAAATCACCTAACATTTGATGAAAATATCTCGTTGCAAAGAATGATTTTATTTCTTACAGTATCCGGTTCTAAATTAAGAATCTTACAGATTTGTACAGCTACCTCCTTCGAGATTATGTATCTAACACGGAAATCTTCTGCCTCGTGTTTTTAGAATTAATTTACTCCGTCGGGAATTCTCCAGCGCCAGAAAATGTTTTCTTCTAAATCAGAAAATGATTTTGAATGCTTGATAGCTTCATTTTATCAAAAACCCAACATTTTGTAGGGCACATGTAAACTTAATGAACGATTTACATAGCTTAAAATGTATAACCTAAACATGTCAAACTAACTACACGTTTCGTTTTATATTAACGATATTTTTGCTTAAAGCCAGGATATGACTATAATATTTCATATGACTTTTAATCATGCCTTCCAATAATCATTTCTTTCTATGTTTTATGTGTGCAATAAAGTATTTTTATTATTATTATTATTATCATTAAATTATACATTATTTCTCAGTATAGATTGGTACACAAGCAAAGAGATCGGCTTCTTCCTAAATTCCTAACACTGCATTTTTATACTCTCGTAAATCAAAACTCAGACAAGTGCGAGTGTTACTCACCTACAAAGGGGGTTATTATTTTAGGAAAAATCATAATAAATAAAGACAAACGGACAGTGACTTCTCCGCAATATCCGGGTAGTGATAATTTGGGTATGAAACCATAACAACGATATAAAATATAAACCATACTGAAAAATTTAACATGGACTGTAGTTCTCATGTCCCAGTTTTTATCCTATCCATTGTCTATGTAAATGTAATTTCATCAAGTAGTTTTGCTATTATGTATTCGCAAAGATAAATGTATAAGTAGTTAGTTCTGATTAACAAAAGATTAACTTATTAGCAATTTACATTTTAAATCTAGATTATGCCATGAATACACTTCAGACCAGAGACAATGGCATGCGAAGGTAATATATGCAAATTGGAGGCGCTCAATTCTACGTTAAGTTACACCCTTTTGTGTCGCTCGTACGATGTACAATTACATTTTCTAGTAGCTTAACTGTGGATTGTTCTCTAGTTGATATGCGATCCTGAAATGTTAAAGAAAATATGGAAATAGCCATTTCGTAATGAAAATAGCTTCTGATGATGATTAACACAAAGATTAATAAAAAGAAAGCAAACCAAGTTAGTGAATTGTGCTGTCACTATTAGATCGAGATATTTTGATTTGTTCCAGTTTTGTTTATTAAGGTAGGATAATTTTTTGTTCCTATTTCGACTTTAATTTGTTTTGATGGATTAACATGTAAATTTATGGTTGACCTACTTTTGTTGGAACAACTTTTATTTCATTGTTTTGATTATATATATAATGTATGGTTTTACTTGTTCTAACTAAAAATGTTTTTTTATGGTATTGTATTATAGTTTTTCTTTAAAAATTGTAGAGAAAAAATCAGCGAGACCGTTTTGGTGTAATATAATAAAAGAAAGCCATATAGATAAACTATTACCAGTTGATGAACAAAAGAATAATCAAGATCAAGAAAATATCAGGTGTTTGCCACCTATTTATAAAAAAAACAAGACAAAATGCTTTTTGACGCTTAGTAGGGCCGCTAGCAGATCTTCAAAGGCAGAGAGTATATTATAGTCAGACGTACTTAAGAAATTATACCAAAGTGAAATTTTAGCTTACAGAGGGCTTAATTGCCTGTAATTTTAAAGTGTTTGGGAATCAAATTTATGTTTTAATGTAATGTTACTCAAATGGTTGAATAAAACCAGATTTGGTTTAAATGTGATGTTTACTTAATGTTTGTAAATGTAGAATGTTTCATTCTGCTAGTAATATAAAACTAACTATTACAAATCAAATATTATTATTTTTCATAATTTTTGGTAAATTTTGGCGTAGTGTGTTTACGCTTTTGAGTGGTGCGAGGAAAAGAAAGAATCATTAATATTCTTAAGGTTATGTTACTATATTTTGTCATATTATTTCCAACTCTATTTATAGTGTCATAAGAATTAAATTTATTGGTTGGAAGTTACTCTACTTATGTTATGAGACGGCCGCGGGGACACGGGGTCGGATTGTGGCCGGTGCCTCACATTGGTGTCGATGTTAATATTTTATTGCAGGATTTTTACGGCCTTAGTATTTGCGGTTTTGGTATTTGAAAACAATTGATTTGGCATAATTAACAATTGATTGATTTAACAATTAAATCATATATCTATATAAATAAAAATGTCGTGTTATTTACACTATTTATAACTTAAGAAAAAACAACAAGAACAATTTAATAGTATAATAATAAAGACAAAAACTTTAAGCACAGCAACGTGTGGCCCGGTCAGGTATATATTAGGTCATTACATATGAAATTGGCGTTTTATCGTACTGACCACTTTGATCTTAAATATATTTTTAAATCGGTTGTGTGATGAAAAGTGGATCCTGTACGATAATCGTAAACGCTCATCGCAATGGCTGAACCTTGGTGAACAAGCAAAATCTTGCCCCAAGCGAAAATTGACTCAAAAAAAGTTACTTGTAAGCGTTTGGTGGACTAGTGCCGGTGTCGTACACTATAGCTGTTTTAAATCTCGCCAGACGATTACGGCTGATGTCTATTGTCAGCAACTGCAAACCATGATGGAAAAGCTCGCTGTTAAACAACCGAGACTTTTCAATCGCTCTACGCCACTGCTGCTTCAAGACAACGCTAGACCACACACGGCCCAACAGACGGCTACCAAATTAGAGGAGCTGCTATTGGAATGTCTAACATCCACCGTACTCACCGGACCTTGCTCCAACAGATTACCATTTTTTCGAAATTTGGATAACTTCTTGCAAGGAATGCGATTGCGATGAGGCAGTCCAAACCGCTTTTAAAGATTTCATTGATTCCCGTCCGAATGGTTTTTTAGTAAAGGGATCAATGAACGACCTATAAGATGGCAAACGTGTATAGATAGCAATAGTACATACTTTGATTAATAAAATATATTTTAATCTGAAAAAATCGCCTTTATGTTCCTCTCATACAACACGCCAATTTCATATGTCAGGACCTAATTAATATTTATATAGCTTTTATGAGATAATCTTCTATATAACTAGAACTATAAAATTTGCCTTTAATATATTTATAAGAGTCGAGTAGAGTAGGTGTTTCATCGATATAAGTTCGTAAGAAACGATATTATAAGCGAATTTCTACGACTCGATAGCACGAATTTTAGAATTTCGCGAGTTTCTCGTTTTATCTCGTAATTATCATCGTATTCCTACGTTAATTCTTAATTGATATTCGTTTCAAACATCGGTATAGATTAATAAACCTTCGACTTCTTAGTAAATAGCTGCGGTGGGGCGATGATATCTTCGCAATTCTGAAATATTTTAGCTAAAATCCTGTAATGTGTCAATCACATTACGAAACCCTTTTTATTGTACCACTTTGCTGCGCAGCCAAATCATTTGACACCGTCCGTGGATCGAGTATTCATAGTAGATCGGAACGGACGGGTGAATAAGCGTGCTTATTAAAAAAAAAATACACTTCGAATTGTAAACCTCTTTGGTTTGAACACGTTTAGCTAAAAAATGATTTTAAAATTTAATGTTTTTTACGATTGAATTGGCCATTACTCAATTTTTGCGGACAAAAGGATATTGCCAAGGGCAAGGCTCGCATGGCCAGTGTCTAGTTTTAGAACGTCTAAATATGCTAGTAGCTATAGATAACGTTACATACGAGTAGATTAAAATTGCTTCAGTAGAAGTTAAGACATTGAAATTGAATTATAACTAGCGTTGTATTGCATCCCTGGTAAATTAGCCATAATCCATCACATCACTTTCTTCAAATTACGTATCTAGTAACAATAGTGAGTTTGCCTATATCATTCTTGGAGAGCGTTTGTTTAATTTTTGTATTTTAATTATCATATCAAGTAAATCCTTTTTTACTCTCACAGCCTAACAGTTCTTTAATTAACAAATAAACGTTAATCTCAGACGAAATATTTTTTTCCAATAATGGTATGTATAACCATTGACAAAATAGAGCGGGGTAAACATTTATCCTTCACAGATAACCGAATAGATTCACTACTATGCTATTTTGAAAGGGTACGTCGCATTGAATTTTTCAAACAGCTTTAGCTGTTTCAGTTTTTATCAGAATTGGCTTTTACACTTGTTTGAATGCAATTTTTTTATTTGTTATAGTTGCGTATTCAGCCACACCTAGTTTAAAAAGTCACCTTATATTCTTATTCCACAATAAGGTTTAAACATAATGGTGTATATAATATCTTTTTTTGTGTCGTCATAATAGATACAAATTTACAACAGTTCTCATGAATCGGCTTAGTATTTTGTATTCATTAGTACAAATTTAGACGCCCACAACTATGTTCAATAAAAATAAACTGAAATTATTTCTTTACAAAACATTGTGAAATTTATTTACAATTAAAGAAAATTTCGAATATTTACGATTTTTTAAGCTTTTTCCATTTACGTATCTTAATGTACTCGTTAGTGGAGAAGGTATCTATAGCAGTTAGGCATATATAAGACTTTTTCTCTTCTTTGTGATTCTTTTAATTCGACTGCCACTAATACAATCGACCTTGACTTATTTAAGCAACATATATCTCAATTCTATTTAATAATGACAGGGTTACAAGATATTGAGTATTACTTATCATGTGATAGCCGCATTATATAATGTTCTTAATAAAACATATTCGAGGAATAGAATTGGTTTGTAATATAATTCATTAAAAATATAATAATTCATTAAAGGATGTGTTATTCAGAAACAACAAAAATATACACAATCGAAATCAGCATAGATAGGCTTAGATTACGGATATCTGAAAAATATTTTATAATGGTTTTGAGATAAACATTATATATAACTGAAAATAAATAAATTGTCATGAATAAAATAATGAGGCAATTATGATGAAATTGTCAATAACAGCGTAAGAATATAACACTTTCAACGGATAAAATGCGTTGTTTATTACAACATTATTATTACATTATTTTAAATTTTTCCCACGTTTCGAGTACTTTACAGCGTGCGTGGTCACGGTAGAGTGAAGACAAAAGGTGTTAATTGTCAAAATTAGTGTCACAGCTGCAGAGAGGTTTTGTGTTATCTGTATTTATTGCCCCGGAGTTGGTATTTACTGAAACCGGAAGGATTTTTGAAAAACTGGCTCATGGTGTCCTCCATTTTCCCGGATTGTTTTTCGTGAGATTTTAGTTTAGATTAGTTAAATCGAGGTAATATTCTTTTACTCATATGATCCATTTAAAATATGTTTTAGTTGTTACTATCGAAATATAATAAGCCTGCGGCATAAATACCATAAAGTGCTCAGTGCATCATTTCGTAATACAGCAATGTTGATGTAAGTACAGTGTTCATTTTAATTTTGCGAGTGAATCAAAAACAATTTAACATAAAGCATTGTTGATTAAGTAGATTTATTATCGTGAACACATTTTCATGTCGTTGTTCATAATAGTCCTCTTTATAAAGTGAAGCGATTTAATAATATATAAAAAGGTATCAAAAATATTTTCCTTATATAACGCATATAAATTGTTATGTGGCATGCTAAATTAAGATCAATGGTTGACGAGTTCGTCATCTGCAGAGCATACGATGTTAAGGAAACAAGAATTGACTGTTGAAAAAATCACATAGGACTACTCGTATAAATTTTGCCGAGCGGATATTTGCGACGGCAAAAGTCGACTTTGTTCGCTGTACCAACTAGTATTTTGCACAGTGCTCCATTAACGAGGATGTTGCGCTGGCTGTACAATGTCTCCGGCACAGTTTCTTTATCTATCTTCGCTGAGTGACATTGTATGTTATTTGTTGTTATTGTTTAGTATTATTTATTTTTATATCATGTTTTCGATTTGTATAAGGATTATCTTTATTTTAAAGAGAGTCTTATTGGAACGGACTGTAAGGATAGTGTTTGTGATGAATAAATTCACGACTGCAACTAGTGTTTAATATTTCATTTAGTGGGCATTGTGCCCTAGTCTATAAATAAAACGCTTAGAATTAACAAACAAACAAACATTTATTCCACATCCCAAACTGTACAATACTTAATGCTAAATACAAACTAGACGCGTGGAAGGGAAACACGCTCAGCATATGCTCCGCCAACAATTTCTTGCTGACGGAGCGCCGGTTTTCACCGTGCCCAGTTTTCACGACGACCAATAGTTAGTATATTTAATAATAATAATCGTTTATTATTTCAAAAAAGTTTACATTGTTCCGGCTTCTCAAGCTCCTGATGTAGTGAGAACTGTCTTTCTCTCCGTAATTTATAAAACAATATTTACTTATTCAGTGTATACATATGAAAAAACTGCAGTCTAGCTGTATGAACAGCGTGAATGTAAATATTTGCGCATAAATACTATAGAGGCTGTTTCCAGCATCTCATTGAACTGTATGCTAAACCGATCCCTTCTATTACGGATTCAAAGAGTCCAAATTACCTCCAGATTTTCCCTCTCACAATATTGCCTCGCAAAATGTACAGAGAATTTTCCCTCCTTGGAGATTTGCAGCAGATCCGACCTTTACGAGAGTATACTACTAAAATTCGGCAAAAATGCACGTACGAAAATCATAACATTCTGATATAAAGCTGATCTGGTATAAAAACATAATGAGACCTTTACGTACTTTGTCTAAAATGATGAATGTATGTTGTTTCGCATAGCGTGATTCACTAAATTAATATATATTCTATTGTAAATAGCCTATTGACATGATAAGTTAAGATAAGTTATTTTGTTATAAAACCGTGTTTCGGTAGTGGAAACTAAGCGACGCCTTAAATTGAAAACTTTTAGAATAGTGAAAAATTCTGTGGATGTTCGAAAACTCGACTTATCCCGGATTAGTTTAAGGAATGTGGAACAAAAACCGATTATCTCGGCTCAAATGTGGGTTTGCGGCAACGATATATCGGTAAATACCAGCATTGCCCAGTGAATGCTAGAAAGGATTACGCGAGTTTTAGTCGCTACCTTTAAATCGCTGAATTCCGAATATTCTCATCCCATTTCGGTGTTATCTTTAACAAGATTATACAAGCTTTATAAGTTATTGCAGCCAAACTCCTGGAACTGGAACTTCACAGTTATGCTGTGGCAGTTTAGCACTAGATGGATTAAAACTATGAAAAACTGGAAAAATCTCTCATTGTTATCTATACCAAAAATATAAAAAGTTTGTTTCATTGAATGTGCTAATCTCTGGAAGTGCTCTTGCGAATTTTTTTTTTCAGCTCAACTATCAGTTAGAGCCGAACAAAAATTATATGAATACGGAGAAAATCGTTATGAATTTCATGGGTTTTTTAATTAGTGTATAATAAATTGATACTATTGCGTAAACAAAACTGGAATTAAAGAGACGCCTTCTTTAGTTAAAGGGGCAATTCGAATATTTTAATAAACAATTCGAATTTAACTTAAAAAAAAAGATTTTGTAAATGGTATGTGAATTTGAATCGCGACAATGAAATTTCTATAGTGAAATAGTATGTATAGTATTTAATTTCCTTTGTTTTCTTGTTGCTAATCTCGTTCATAGTAAAGAAATTAATTTCATTTCACATTTTATTTATATATTATACAAGCTGGTGAACGCGACATCGTCTGCGCTGGATTAGTTTAAAGTCAAAAGAAAATGTCTAGCATTATGACATTAAAATTGTCTTATAGAGTTTTGGGTAGATTTTGAAAAATATAGCCTGACAATATTGAGATGTCACAGTCGCGATATAGTAACATAATAGTATAAAAACATAATTTTTAACGATACAAGTATTATTTAGGAATCAATTTAGTAGCAGCCAAAATTCATTACAATCCATTCAGTAGTTTCACGGGAAAGAGTAACTTTCATACAAACTTATACGCATAATTAGTAGGATTAAACAAATTTTGACACTAAAATTCGGATTGATGTATAATTAATTGCATGTAATTCCTGTGTAAAGCCTTAAAACTCAAAATTTTATGTACTTATATGCGGTTGGATTTCAACTTTTTCATGTAAAAGTTGTGGTAAGAAAAATTTAATCAAAATAAGTCATACATATTGTACATAGTAGGAAGTTATGTGGAATGAAACAAAGGAATTAACATTTTGAAATATTTTTCGTTTATTTTCGTTCCATATTTTATCAGAAACATTTCGACAATCAAACTATTTACATATTGATAACAAAACGCTTATAGACATACAGAACAAACATTGTAAACTAATGACATTCTCACATTGACCAATCGTTGGAAAAATGATTAGACAGTATTTTATGTATCGTAAAAGTAGAACTGGTCAATGTGAAAAGGCTTAGGAATTAGATATTTTATACCTATCAACACAATATTTATATAAAATATGGTAAAATAAATCCAAATATTACTGATCAACTGACCTGTAAGCTATAGTTACACGAAACATTCTGTTGTTTTGAGAGCTAGGCTGTTGTGAAATTTGTGATTTCACGTTGTCAAGTTATAATCACAAATTTCAGTGTTAACGTTCCCAAATTCTTCGATAATATATTATGGAGTAATATTTTGGTTGTAACACAACTTTATGTGCCCACATATATTTTGTTAGTTATATTACTTATTTGTCGGCACCATTCCTAAGAAATTACAAGTTGCTGTGGTTTTCAATGGGGAATTTCGAATTTAGAATTTATCAATTGAATTTCATTTTACATCTGGACGCCATTTTGAAAAAACAACGAGACAAAAGTACATCTTTAAAGTAGAAATTTATATAAATACTAATAATCATTATTTAAGACATTTTTTTTAATAAGTTTTCAACCACAACGTGGTATTTTATTTTTTAAATTCATTAACTAATTATACAAAATTTGTAATACATAACGTTGTATATACAAAGTCTTCCGTTACGGACAAATTGATATCATTAGGTATACATATATATATTTTTTCTACAAATACCAAAATTACAACTAAGAAATGTTGAATTATTTATATTTTTGTCTACCTATCCTATACTGTATTATCAACAAAATAAAATTAATAATTTATAACATTTTTTAAAGTTATTAATAAATGAACTCCATTTTGATAATTAAAAAATAAAATGTAAGAAATGAGGAAATGAGTTCTTCCTTATAGAATTTTTTATTTTTAAGAATACTAACATTACGCTGCCCTGCAGCCCAGTGTTTTGTAAAAAGAGTTACGCCCGCCATTACGTCATTTTACAACTTTACTTCTTATTACGTTTTATTATCAACAGGACACAACGACTGCCCATGGTATGTCGGATATATCCAACGTTGGAATTTAAAAAAAAAAAGGTCTTATTTAACTATCGACTATATAATTTATAGATCTTTCAATATTGCAGTTTGCAACTTCTTTAAAATTATTAATTTATAGGCCCATATGACGTCTCTGCACCGACTTTACTTAGTCTAATTGTGGTATTTGTAGAATATATTCGATAATTACTTACCTCATTATCACAATTAATAACTTACGGTTATAATAATATTGATCTGTACACTATTTTAATAAAAAGCTAAAGTAAAGTTTCCACTTAACCACTACATACACACTAATAGAGAGGATGTACTGAGCACAACAGCAGAGAATAGTTAGACGACGTAAAAACTTACGACGCCGTAAAATATTTTACCTACGTTTTAAATAATTATATTACAACAAAATCTTTTATTACAATATGGGAATGAATATTATACAGAATAAAATAGGAATTTTAAGCTGGATTCTGCTGTTATGCAACTGCCCAATACATCCACAGTTAAATTAACGAATACAATACATTCGGTATGTTATACTTTATAAATTCACAACCGTTTTAATTAAATAAAAATAAACAAGAATTACGTATCAGACATTTAACACTAGACCGTATATTTACAATAAACATTTACAAATGACTTAAATTTTAGTATAAGCTAACGATTTAAATAGAATTGTGTTTCGGTTTTATTCAATTAATTAAATGTTTCCGTTTACGTAAATCTTTTGTTTGTAAAGGAATGAAGTCGGATATCATGCACAAGTCCATCATAGTATTTAGTATTCTGATAAAAGATGTTAGTAGCGAGCTTTTTAAACGCCTTTACACTAGCATGACAGTCTTTTGGTCATAACTTTTCCGCAATTGCACTTTACAGCAACATTTAACATTCATCATATAATTAATATCAATATTAAAACGAAATGTATTTAAATGCAAAGTCCATATTTATAAAATTTAAAGTTGTGTAGTCTGTCAGAGGGCCGTGTCGCGTGGAGGATGTCTAGGTAATGCTGTTGGAGTAACCATAGGCCTTGGTAGTGTGCGTAGATGTTGTAACGGTATACATCGATCACCCGGGGCAAGACTTGTTAAACCTGAGCTAGACCCCCGCGGCAATGTGCAGGATCCACTGCCGAATCCTACCGGTGGAGGAATCCCTTGATGTGTCTGTAGAGGACATATAGATTCTAAGATTGAAATTAATGATTCAAAAGATCATTATTCATATCTATTCATATTCAATTGGTGTTAAAAAAACCTCCTTTAAAATCAATCGTTGCTGTTCAAGATATAATGTCACTAACAGATTTTATAGTCTTTTCAAATTCACTAGATAATCAGATGTAGATTGTTAGATTTATGAGTGTTGCTAGTGATGCATTCGTTTTTGGGCTACGTAAGGGTGCATGTGATTGTGATCGGACATAATCGCCACTCGGTAGTAGTGCTTTTAACTCTGCTTAAGATTTGGGTAAGAAGGTCGTCGCGAGTGACCACTCAAACGCTTGTAGCAAAATTCATTTTGACGGAGTCAAATTGAAGAGTTGTAGCGCTTGTTTCATTAAATGGCTTTTAATTATTTTTTTCTAATTTTATTATTTATTTCTTTCAAATAACTCTATAATTTCCATAGAACACTTAGACAGAATTATGGGCAACTTTTGAAATTGTAATGACCATCCAAAAGACCGCCCGTGCTCTTGACTCGCCTCAATATTCACATGAATTCGTCTTTTGCATTATCTTCCTCAGAAATACAATACGCAATTGGTTTTCTTACCCCATTATCGATCATGGTCTGATGGGGAGGTGGGGCAGTTCTAAGGGCACAGTAGGTGGGAATACTCCCGCGCACTCCGGCCACGCTACCCCGAGGCATTCTAGAACCCGGTGGAGGTGATATTGTTGAAACTTGCTGCTTTCTGTAGTAATCTACCTGCTAAAAGGAATATTCAAATTGAAACTATGATAAAACTTTGAATGATTTATTATTAAGAATGTCAATATCAGTTTATTAAATATCTTAAAAATTATCAATAAAAAACAGAGGTTGAATAAGAAAAACCAAAAAAGTCTCGGCCATCAGTTGTGCCATCCAGCCTTATCCATTTTGATGTGTTACTAGTTCAGAGTTTCAAAACTAAGCAATAATATGTTTTGAAGTTGAAATTGAAAACTAATTGCCAGGTTCCAGCAACAACATTTTTACTACGGTAGTATTAAAATAAATTATTTCAACCATACTGAATATGCTTGTTTATAAAATATTAATGTTTATTTTTTCATTTATATTAAAATATAGGTATTTTATTTTCAAATATTCACTTGCAAATGATCCATATCCGATGGTATTATGTCTGGATTCCTGTCATCGCCCTCACTGTCATCCTTTTCCCTCAGCTTATCAGGAGAACCAGGTAGAGAAGGTGGTAATGGACCTGATCTCGGTTTTCTTTTAAAGCATTTCTGTCTCACCCCAACAAGCAACAGAATAATGACCACAATAATAATACCACCCCCACCAACTGCCGCAGACATTGCTCCTGACATGTGGAATGCTGTTCTTGGCAAGTCTGTGGAAAAATGTATTTTTGAAGCAAATCTATATTTTAATATGGAAATAAAGAGTAAGGCGAAGGAGGCTGAGGTGCCCATGGACACTATAAGGGCGTATGTGTACGTGCGTACTAGGTTTACGTGACGTTATTATAATAATCAAATCTAATCAACTATTCCCTGCGGATTCACCCCATTAATTAAAATACCCGTGCACATCGTAATGTGCGAAAACATACAATTTTCATCGCTTTCAAACATTTTTCACGATCTTATCGATAATAGCGAGATGTTATATAGCCTTTCTCGATAAATGGACTATCCGCCGCAAATATTTCTATTTGCATTAGTATCACCTGAGATTAGTGTTTTCAACCAACTAAACAAACTCTAACCTAATAATATTGGTATATATTATATTGTATGAACAATAACAAAATATAAGAATATCATCTCATATTTTTTCTCTCTGAAGGCTGTTTAATTGGCCACGCATTGATTGCAAAAGACATTGTTTAGGGCTTACCCAAACTTTTATCATGTA
The DNA here is from genome assembly GCA_963693355.1 of Pontia daplidice. Taxonomy (NCBI): domain Eukaryota; kingdom Metazoa; phylum Arthropoda; class Insecta; order Lepidoptera; family Pieridae; genus Pontia; species Pontia daplidice. Next base: position 8,291,930 of record CAVNZL010000138.1, on the reverse strand, counting down.
CATGGTGCTTTTCAGGCGGCCTAAGAGTACTTGCTCGCATGGGGTAGACTTCGCCTCGACCCTTCGCATTATACGCAAGGACCCCAGCTGCATAGGTTCGTCCTGGTAAAAGGCCGATGGCTGTGAATCGCGGTACTGCACTTGACACGTTCGCTACGAGTTCCTGAGCAAAAAAAAAGTGTACAGTTTTCAATATGTATGAATCACATCTCATAATCCACGACCAAGATATGGGATAATACTTTAATGTTTTTACTAAAAACACAATTTTTTAATAAAAGGTATAAATTTAGTATTTAAAGTTTAAACACTATTCATTCTTAATAAAGACATTAAACGGCCTGATTACACCGTTTTAAATGAAGCATTCGCTTGTACCTTTTCATAACAGCAACTTAACATAATTTGACAGAAAGAGTCAAAGTAGTTGGATACGAGCAAAAGGAGGGCAAATAGAAAATTAAATTAAAATCATGCCTGCTTGGAGGGCTAACGCAACCGTTATTTATACCTGAGTGATTAATTCTCTGACTTCCAGAAGAAATGATTGTGGCATTCCTCCATTAAAGCCTTCTGAGCAACGTATTCCAAATGAAGTTAATGATGCATTTACTACTGAACAGTTATGCACTTGATCAGGGCGACCTGTAAGTAAATAGTGGTTTTGTCTTAAATAATAAAAGCTCATTTCGAGCTTGAAGGTTGGTAGATTAGCAACTGCTATGAAAATATGAATTCGAATTAAATAGATACTGAAATATATGTACTTCTTTGTAAAAATGAGCGTTATGTGTCTCTGGAGGAAAATCTACGTGACGAAATATAAAATCTCACTCTGTATATATAATAAAGCCTCTTGTAATATGAGCTACAATTATCTGCTGAACAAACATTCCATTCATACCAGCGGCAATGATGTGATACACGCACGGCACCCTCTGTTTGCCGATTCTATTGTGGGCCCAGCACAAAAGCGTTCCGTAATCCATTTCAGTATGTGGTGTATACGTAACGGTTGAAGCAGTTCCCGTTCTTGATATGTAGGTGTTGCTAACTTCGTTGCTATTCGCCGTATTGTTGAATGTCCATCTGAACTGTTATAATTATCAAAAATATATATCTTTATAAGGCACGTTGGGACCCAGATCCCTTTTTTACATTATTATGGAACGTAGATGTAAAACGTAATGAGCTGTGAACCTTGACTTTAAATAGCTTATCGTGGTTGCTTCAATTTGTATTTTTACTGATTAAATTTGCTAAATGAAAACCAATGTTTTCGTAAAAATAATGTTTCTGCGAACAAGAGAAAAAAAATTAAAATCAAGTTAATGGGTAAGTATTGTTTACAAAATGAATATATCCTAATAAATTAATGTCGATACGTCTTAAATTTGCCGAACACAAGACAGACGTTTCAAAGTAATTGGCAACTTACACTAACTTCAGGCGGGTTGGCGTCTACGTGACATGTGATATGAGCCCTCTCTTGTTTTGCCACCCCATGTACTCTTTGTTGGGAACTTCGACAGGTCGGAGCATCTGTATTAGAAAATATTACATTTTGACAGTTGTAGAGCTGGGGTAAGCACCGAGTGAATTAAGCGTTATTAGCCTTAGCGTTATTTCAAAATATATTTTTTAAGTATATCTAAAATAAAACAAAAATGATATCAGTGTCAATAATGTAAACATTTTTGTTACTAAATAAACGAGGCCGTGAGATCAATATCCTTATTAAGTACCTACTGTTAATTTTTGCTCAAACTGCTAAGCACTGAATACAATCATTGCTTAAGTATAACTTACACAATACATCTAAACCCAAAGGCTTGCTTTCACCGTCTCCCTCAGCGTTGAAGCCAACGCAGGTGTAGTTTCCAGCTGTCTTGCGACCAACACCTTGTAGAACTAGCGACTGATTGCTTATGATGATACCCTGGCCTACGTTGTGATTTAAAGACTTACCCTGTATTGGAAAAAACATGATTTTGTGATGACAGTCAATGGTAAAGATTTATTCAAGGCACGTCGTTGCCTTTTATTTTTCATCCTTTGTTGGAATCGAAACGATTTTTTAAAGGAAGTTGTATCTTACCTCTTAACAACAGCAACAGGGAAGTAGTATATGAAAACCATATGCAAAGAAATAAAGAAATAAATAAAAGGTTCCTTTGTTTTAATCAAACTTTTCACTCATAAAACAATATAAAAAATAAAAAACCATATACACAAACGAGAAATAACGATAAAACCTGATAAAACTAAATAGCAATAAATTTATATTACATTACAATGAACAAAAACAAATTATATCTAAATAATATCTTTTGTGAAATATCGGTGTAACACGATGACAAAACTAAATATCGCATCGCTTGGTTATAAAAATCTTTTATATTAAAATTTATTTTTGGATTCGATTCAAATTTCCATGAACTACGAATAAAGGGAATCCATAGAAAGTTACATTATTTTCTTATAGTGTTTTATAAATTATAATAATGATGTGATGATCTGACGATAATTGATAAAACACATAATGCTTAGAACATAGAACAGTTTAATAATAATGTTAAGACCAATCTTTGCAATTATTTTGTAATGAGACCGTTTCGTACAACTATGTATAAAGTCAGTCGACGGGTTTTTTCTGTGCTAGAACAAATTGTTTTACTTAAACAACAAGAAAATATAGCTCTTATCATTATCTTAATAAAGATGAATAAAACTGAGCTTGTTAAAGAAACTCACATTATGTCGCCATTCTACTTTGTACACGTAGGGGTGTGCTTTGATGATACAGTCGAAGTAAACATCTGTCCCTTCGCGTATATTCTTTGGATCCAAATTTGTCCCCAATCGCACTACTGTTTCTGGTACATCTGTGAATAAATATGTAGACTTCCTCGTAGAGACGCGGCATTTTTCTACCTATACTAATATAACGTATGAGTGTAACGAATGGACCCAAAAGTTTTGTACGAAGTTGCTTTTGTATCATTTTGATCTACCTAATTCTTAGGACAGGACAGGGTATTAAATTAACGCACGTATTAAATACAAGGAGTATCGAAATTTAAGAAGTTTAATATAAAATGTGTGGCTTTTTACTAATCTGTGGACACTCCCAAATATCACCATTCCACTACGCACTCAATACTATTGAGCCTTTTATATGTTCTAACCCATCCAATGTTTCTAGACAAAAGTTTAAGGTAAAAAACTTAATAATAACTTGATTTCAAAGAGAGAAGAATCCAGTAGCCCAAGTTTATTAACTTCAGGGCATCTGGTAGATTAAAATATATTCGTATTAAACTGTAAAAAATACATGTGGTGTAAAAATTATACATTAGGAAATTTTCAGAAGCTTTATTTTACTGTATTCACTATTAATTGTCATTTTTATTATATGTTATTTTACTACTATTCATAATACATGTGAATATGTATGAATGAAAGTTCTTCATATCAATTAATATACATATGGAAAGATGAAGATTGTATAGCTCTTACATTGAATATCCAGAATCCAGTCATCTTCCAGTGCTGCAACCGAAGGCATTTGAGGGTTGGATGCCCGACAAGCTAATTTTGCGCCAGCATCAGACTTGTTGAGTTGCAAAGATACGGTTGAGGTTGTCGTATTTCCATCTGTGGACAACTATGTACGAAAACTATAAGTTGAATGGTCACCAAGAAGAATCGGAACATCATCAATAATTAATAACAGAATTGCTTTTATTCGGCATATTTTAATAAATATAGTCTATAAAAGAAAAAATTGTACCACTTAGATCTTAATGAATATTTACTGTACTATAATTAATTCTAATGTTGAATTTGGGATTATTATCTTTCTTTGATATTATAATTATCGTTGTAGGAATTTAATTTGGAAAAAGTAATTGTTAATTCATAAGTACTTTTTAGATTATTCTCTTTACTGTACGAGCTAGTCGCTTGCTACTCAACTCGCATGTCCTACCTCTAGGCTTAAATTATGTGCCCTAAATTACAATTACTTGCTGTTGTTAAGTTTTATGAAACTACTCGTATATGTTGGAATAATCTATGCTAAAACATCTTGCCGCTCATTATAATATTGATTATGGACGAAACGTTCACTAAATTGGTATTTATATAGTAATTACGAATCATATAACAGTATCCTAGTAATTAAATTGGAGCCGCCAAACTGTATTTATGTAATGATTAAGTCTAAACACGAATTATGTAATGATAACCAGATAGATATATATATCGGAGAATTTATTTATAATTATCGAAGATGGTCCGTTTCCTAACGAGAAATCTTTCATTTCCTTAAAAATTTATGGATCGGCAATCTTTATTACTACAAGGAACAACATCACTTAAAAAGCGGCACGTAGATGTAATAAATGTAGATTGAATGGGACATTTTGCGCTTCGGGCTTGCTCCGAGCGATCGTAAGGGACTCTGTCTTTGTGAGTTTATCTACATACCAGCATTGAAGTTAAGAAAGACCTATATTAGACCTTCAATACTAAAGTAAAAATACTTCATTTTATAGCGCAGGCACGTCGTATTTTTACTAGACAATGCAGTATCTTACCAGTTTTTCGCAAATCCTGTTCGCTTTTACGTATTCGAGTATTATTTTTTTCGACATATTTTAACGCCACTTTAACCATTTTAAACAATATAATAAAATATGCAAATATAAAAAAGCGTTATACAGTTGTTAGGTGTATTAAAATTTGATCAACGTTCACGATAGGAATTAATTGGAAGCGGTTGTTTAAGATTGATTAAATTCTAAGTAAGATTAAACGGGTTTCTACGCTTAAATAATTAATTATTTAATAAATACAATATTGGATACCTTTTATATGTACGAAAGAGAGAAATTATATTGTTTACTAACAAAACGAATCTCTGTTTTATAATTTTAATAAAAGTATGAAATAAATGTGCGAATTATTTTTATTGTTATAACTTACCGTTTCCTTGGCATTATTAATGCGATGTCCATTCTTCCACCACGTGATGGAGGCTGGTGGCCTCGATCCTGTACTTTGACATAGAAGGTCATATCTTCGTGATGCAGATAGGGGCTGGTTGGAACCCAGTATGTGCACTGTTAGTGGTGGAACTGTGGGAATTTTATAGTTATAGTTTTAGGTCTTTTCAAGGTTAAAACACCTATTCTTAAATGCTTCAATGCATGAAGTAATATTAAGTACCAATAGTAATCTATTCTTATAATAATTGTAGAGTTCGAGTTCGATTTCTGTATATCTAAAAATAAAACCCAAACCCGATTCAGAGGGATGTAAGAAATGATATAAAACACATCCAGACTTATTAAATTGTTTTGATTCTTTTAATCACTGAAAGTTAACACGTCACTGTTGGATAATTTAAAAACTATAGTATATATAACTTATACAGGTTAGTTCACAACAACTATGCACTTCATTTACTAATATTTTATATTATTGTGGGGCAATAACAGGTATTAGGTACCTAACTAACACAATATGTATTATAAAATTAATAAATTCTAATAAAAACGTGGACTGGAAGTCATTTTCATCTAAGGCAAAAAGTAGACAAGGTACGGAATAGTTCTAAAAGAAATTGATAACACTATTAGATTTTCGCCAAATGACTTCAACAATTATTATTATTAGATATAAATCTTTTACTGTAAACTATTAATTGATAAATATTTCTATTTTATTTATTTCTAGCAACATAACTCGATTTTATTATATAAATTGTAATAATACACATACACCGACTAAAGTTTTATTAAAACATCACAATAACTAGCAATAAGGACGTCGCTAGGAATAAAAAGAATGCGAACACAAAATTTAATGGAACTTTCTTTTACATTTTTCTAAGTATATTTTCAGCCAAGTCTATAAACGAATACGCCCATACGTTTGCAATATGCTTAGCAAAATATTGAAGCGATGTTTCACACTCGCAAATGTAGTAAGAGCCAAACACTTTAACCCAAAATTTAGGTCAAAATTGTCGAAAGATTTTAAAGGAGTAAGGGAGTGCTGTTGGCACGTAGTTAAGACCGAAGAGACGCGAGATTTCTCCGCCTAAGACAAATATTGACTTTACATTTAGATAATAAAATGAGGTATGTTTTTGAGAATATTAAAACTTATTTTCTGACTTAATCTCAATCAAATAAAATAATATTATATGGTTGTACAATTTGATCAAAATATCAGTCAAAAAATTGTCTCATAACTCATTAATAATTTTTTCGCCTTAATAATAGGTATATAAACTTCCGCTACGGACCCAAAACAATGAACTGGATAAAGTCAATACTATAATATAAACACAAGCACGTTAATACTACTAGTATATAGTTAGAATATAGTTATGTTACTAGTTAAAAGATAAAACAACGGTATACGAGCTTACAATTCATATCCAATGTAAGTGTCGTCTCAATGGGATGTGCTCGCAGGTGGTTTGATGCTCTGCATGTGAACGCTGCTCTTACATCTGTTCGGGTAAGGGGACCAACTCTGAGCACCCCTCTTACCACCCCTCCCGTGAGAACCGTCACGGGAGTGTCGGTTTCGATTTCATCCCTGAACCATTTGACCCACGGGCGTGGACGTCCTAAATCAACAGAAAGTTAATTTGTTTAATATAAATAAATTCTTTTGATATCCAAGGGATATATAAATAGGTTAGAGGCGGCTTTTGATATAATTATGTAGAATGTCTTTATTAGGAAATTGTTTTGGCATTGTATACCTATTCCATATCCGATTTAAGAGAGATAGCTGTAAGTGTTGATTTTTGATTGATTATTTTCTGTGGTGTTACTGTTGAGGGTAAATTTATATTTTTGTCAAAATAATAAAATGATAAGGTACACAAACGACGACTCCTTTTTGTAATGCACACTGCTTTTGAATCATTCATTGATTCAAAAAACTTATATAATAAGATAAAATACATACAATAATTCAATTGTATGTACGTAAACAAATTGTTTAACGTCGAAGTTATTAACCATTTATTTTTATCATTAGATGACTGCGAGAAAAAATTTAAATCAAGATTTAGAAGTCACTTTGACAATGTACAGTTCATTGTTGAATCGAATCCTAAAATTGTTTGATGGTGTCGATTAAGTGGAAATATTTACCTCCGGAGACATCGCACTTGAGTGTGAAGGAGTCACCCTCTACATAGGGACCAACAATTGCTTGTTTCACATTGCCTTTGTCGTCTGTAATTACCATCTTAGTAGGAGGAACTGAAACATAAACCCAGTGTAATAATAATAATAAGATACAGTAGTAGTATTTAAAATTTTGTAATTATGCTAACTTGCTCACGTTTTAATCAATATGAAGCTATTTAAAAATCTAAGAGTACAATCATCCATAAATTGGTATACATACGAGTATAAGATCTAACAATTATGTAAAAAATATTTTGTTTCCATATTTTATTCGTCATTCCTAATATAATGGCCATGTTAAATGAAAACTCAAAATAGTAGTACACTCATTTTTTTTAAGAAATGTTATATATATATTTTTTATCTGTCTTTGCTGGATCGTAGAAGTTATTATCTACTCAATTATTATTTAATTTAAATCCGTTTTATTTCAAAATAACCGAGATTATATAAGTTTTGCATTATATCTAACAACGAATACAAAAAAGGGGAAGAATTCTATGCTAAAAGCAATTTACTTGCTATCTTAGGGAAGATCTTAAGTGTCCTACTTTCTTATACACGAAACTTATGCACCGGGGAACCCGTCCATTATAATGTGACCTGTAGAACCCTCATAAATATCGATTTCACACGGAGCTCTTAAAGATTACTTCCGACCATAATTTGACAAATTTTTACATCTTTATGAGCTTTGATATCCTATAGTAAGAACATTTATACCTACTTCTTTATCAAGAAACGTAACGATATTCAAGTGAGAAAATAATATATAAAACAAATAAATAATTTTTTTTAATACTTATGAACACGAAACTTGTATATTTTATCATTAATTATGATGAAGTAAATTATGAAATTTGTATTTATTAGTACATTTTGAGATTTTTATTTACAAAATCCTAAGTTAAATCCTATTTTTATATTATATTTTATATTTACGAGTAATTTTCTGATTTAATCATAATCTGATTTCTTTATTCCGGGCTACATGACTGATAAAATTTGTAATTTATGTCTCGACAAGTTAGCCTTTTGGCACGATGCCATAATCGAAGCTAAGATTAAAATAGACACCCAATGAAAAAAGTTCAGTCTTTTTTCTCATAGTTTTGTGGTAAGACACTAAATTACTATTTTTTTTTTTATATAGGGACCTACAGTTTGTGGTAGTTTATGAATACGATTAGCCTGATAGTGTCAGTACAAATAACGAACAATTTACAATGACATATAACATTTTTTCGTAATCTAATCATTCCATGCCACCGTCAGCCCGACTTGGGTATTTTGGTTAATGGGGTGTAAGTTTTGTTAAAATTTGGTCAGAGCCCTGCCTGATTTTGTTGTATTTGACCAAACGTTCTTATTTTGTATTCTTTAACAATTATTGTCGGAAAAGTGGCTTTAAAGTGATTCCTGTCTTTTGTCGCACTGTACCCATACGCCCATTAAACCCTTTGATGGCGATGTCGATTGAGATAGTCTCTCCGACACATGTATAGGTTACACTAAAAGTTTTCGTAATTGGCCACTTACAAGAGTATTTAATAAGTAATTATAACATTTAGAAATTCAATTGTTTTTACATTTTGGTGCCATTTTAAAATTTTTGTGTTTCCATTAACATTGATTTAACATAGGTTTTTTTTTAAATAGGCTTAATCGAATGAAAATGTGTATTTACGCAAAGGGAGAATATATTACGAAATAATAAATTCATTCTTCTCATTAAATATTACATTGCGAAACGTTGGTTAAACCATAACCAATTTATCTAGCTGTATTAATTAAGTAATTACGACAATAACAGAAAGTAATACATTTCAATTATAATCATTCGTCATTTATTATAATCAATTTGATTGACATAGATATTTCATAGATTAGATATCTATGCTTATTTTCAGACATTTTTAACGAAATTTTAGCAAAGTTGTGCAGGCTTATAATAAAGACGTAACGTAACATCTACAATTTTCCTGAAATTGGTCGTTATTTGCATAAGGTTCACATACACGTCGTATATTTCAGTGAAATGCAATTTTATCTCTAAACTTTTGATAAATTGCACTATAGTACCTCCTGTAACATTTGAATTATTTAAATATCTGGTATGCCTGACATACTGATAAGTAGCACTTTGCGTAAAAGTATAAAAGGGTCAAAAGCTCAAGCATAATAATTTTTATTTTATTAATTATTTAATTTTAATTAAATGTGCAATGCATATGTCGTGGGCCGGCCATTTTATGATACATTTTCATTGTAATTGAACGAAATATTAATTTGTTTAAGACTCCATCTTTGACTCGCGTAGTGGATAGTGCGAGGAGAGTACCACCAGCGGAGCAAAATGTAACAACTTCACTACTTGAATTTGTGTAGGCGATGATTCGTGCGTAATTAATTATTTCAACCTTAATCCACTTGGTAGTATTTGCTTTGATGTGGTTCTAACTATCTTGTAAGTGCGTGCTCCTATTTTACCATGTTTCAACTGATATTTGAGGCTACACGATGTTTTAATGTATCATTACGATTATTATTGTTAGCGCTTCAAGACATCACCGGAAGCATGGTGTAATGGTTGCAGCTCTTCACAAGAATTTTATAAATAATACGGCGATTTAAGAGAGTGGCGGAGAGTTTTTTGCCAGTTCTTTTCGTCTACTCTATGCCCTTAATTTGTGAAGTGGCAGTTTTTAGAAACAAAGTTTTACAAATGATTTAATTTCACTTTGACGTTCATAAGTGAATAGTATCTACCTATGTATAAATATATTTTGAGTGGCTTTGATATCAGGATGTGGCCAACCTAAAGATCCGCCAACGACGCATAAGAGAAACATATTCATACGACGACGCAAGAAAATTTTGTATCGTATTCATGTGTGCGTGTAACCAATACATGCATCTAAGTCACAAGTAATATTACCATGAATTTGATAAAGTTTATAACGCTAAAGTACGACTATGACATGTTTCATTTTTTTACTTTCGTTTTTATTACTGTGGATGTAAAATTATTAAAAAAAATGAATATACTAAATGTGTGAATAATACCAATTTATCGATAAATGGGTTCAACGATTTGATTGGCTGCTTGTTAATTTTCCGCTCCAAATTCAAAGCTTACCGTAGGTAAATAGATTTCAATCTAATTTTCTCTTAATATCCACCACATACAGCTCAAAATACGCCTTCATTTAAATTTTAGCAGTTTATATATGTATTGCTTTAATTTGTAAAGATAACCGTATTTAAGTGCAATTTTTAGAAATTAATGTTGGTAGCGGCTCGATGGGGGAGATGGCGGGACAAGGACCCAGCTCTTTGCACTCAAATTATATAAAAAATAAAGTTTGTCTTTAACAGATGAACATATAAACTCTATTAGTACCCATAAATATTCTAGTATTAAGATTTGTCCCAGTTGTATAGAAAAAAGTTACTGGCAACCATATTTCATATTTCTACTATTAAATGTATAAAAAAGTCTAATCGCTCATAACGAGCGGCAAATCCAATTGCATTACATAATGAATAATTATCTATTTATTATTATTAAAATATACAGTATTTTATGTCAAATACTAAACTATGTTGTGGTATGCGAAAGTAAACACTGTAAAAGAAGATGCATCTAACGAGGGCATGAAAAGGTAAATATATACTGCACGTGTATTTTAAGATGTATAGAATTTGCATTTTTATTAGGCTAATAAGCTTTTGGCTGGCTTTGAATTGATTCTTAAAACTAGTGTTGTGTTAATTTATTATTTTAGCGAATAAAATTACACTAATAATAATAATAAAACGAGTAACAGCCGAGCCTCACCAATTACAGTCAAATTCACACGAGAATTTCTCGTCTGCGCCTGCTTAAAATCGACTCTGCAGCGGTAGATCCCTTGGTCTGATGACTTCACTCGATCGACTCCGAGTTCCGCTGGTCTTCGCTCTGGCAGGAAATAGGCTCTTGATGCGAATACACTCTCATCTGACCACCGTTCTGCTATACCAAAATCCTTTTCCCTAGCGTCCACACTGAAAAAAGAATATTTTTACGACTATACTTTAGAAATTATATTAAGATCTTCTTATGAATTTAATTATTCATAACCAATACATAAAATTATATTGTTAATAAAGCCAAATACTTTGAACTTTTTATTCGCAAAAAAATCCTAATTCTTATTTGGATCCTATGAAATTTTATTTGTTACCCCATTGGATATAATATTATTTTAGAACAATTGTTAATAAATATTATGTAAACCGAAGAAATCATTTAATATTATCCATTACACACATTATCGAACATATACATAGAATATAATTTTATTTCCTTTTTCATATAATTCAAAGTGTTTCTGCTTTGACTTATATTTATTACTTGATTCTTACACTTTTGTCATATCGCTCTTCGACATATGGGTGATAATTGTCACTCCTCAACTATATAGCGCAAACATAGCTTCACGCCTCAAAAGATCATCTTTTAAGAAAACGAAGGTTAAATTTTATCCACAATTTCCAAAGGCCAATACACCGATGGAGTGTTTGATTCTATAAGGATTACGATAGCTCTTTTATCGGATTACTTTCAGTATTCCGTTTCATACGAGATTGCGAAGTGTGTAAGTACTCATTACTCCATCTGTTCTTATATTTATTTTATTATATAAGTATATATGATTATACTGATAATACTATTCTTTCTTCATGAAGGGTTTTAAATTATTAAAGGGCTCATTTCTCGAAGGTCTTCGCTCAGATAGCAACATTCGCTCAGATCGCCTAAAGGTCAGGCCTGAAATTGAGAATGGCTTCTATTTGATTCAACAATGTCAAGAACTCAATGTAAGACAATAATTGTTTACCAATTCCGAAGTCGTAAAAGTTTTTACCGTTTCTATACTTTTTTTTATATACTTTCATAATAGACAAGATTGGGAAATCGTTATAAATTTTTGCCATGCCTTTATAACATAAGCCATTTTATCCCAATGTAGTTTAAGCCGTTACGTATATTAATAGAGTACCTGGGCCCAGAAAGTCCCATAAAGGTAAAATGATGGAAAACATGTTACGTTTTGTTGCTGTAACGTCTACAAGCGTATATTATACTTTAGAGTATGATTTTGATCCAATACAGAAAAAATATAATCTTTTTCCAAATATTCAATGAATATATTATCATATGCCTCGCGATGAAGAACGATGTTTGTAATTTACGTTCGAATGACATAAACCGAATAACCTAAATGATCACGATTTATCTTGAATGTAAGCGCAATAACATAAAAACCTGAAATATTTTAATAACGTCACGAGAATAGCATATTTTACAAGTGAAATTTACTACTGACTTTTATGTTTAGTTAATTTTGCGTTTTTTCACTACTTTATTATCACTTATTTATATCACACATCGTTCTCTTGAATTTAGTTTAAAAAAAAATTGCACCAATATAATTGTTCGCGATTCGTTTTTGACTACAACGAACAACACGATAAAGTAGTTTTATTAGGATCCAATTATCGATCGATTTAGTGTTTTTTGAAACAGTGATTTTATTAGAAATAATAAGCATATTATTTTTAAGATTGCTGCAGTTTTATATTTTACATTGCTTTTGTTGTTTTAGGCAATTGAGCGGAAGACGTTATCGCAAAAAATGCACAGTTGCTCGGCTCGCCATGGAATGTGGTAATTTTATTAGAGGTAATTAAAAGTCTTGTTTAGGTTATCTTTTCTATGAAATCCTTTTTTGTATTAAATTTCATTAATTTTCCTTGGATATAAGCATAAAGATCTTCAAATGCCTCAAACAAAGGAACGTATTGAGGATTATAATTTCTTCAGAATTTATTTTTTATATCAATTCAATATATTCCGAACGAAGCGTTTGAATATTTAAGGCTTTTATAATAAACTTCTGCGTATTATCTGGACAGCATATCTAAAACAAAACTGCGAACTAGTTCCAGCCATTGTTGTGACTCCGTTGTCCGTATTGATTTATAGAAAATAGTTATTTATATTAAGAAAAATGACTAAGATTTTATAAATTAAAAATTACTGTCTAAATAATTAGGCTATATGAGTTAGAGTAATACAGTAAATTATTATGAAATAAATGATGGTAGGATTGTGGACAGGTAGTACGAGTATAACTATAAAAATGTTGTGTAGGTAGAATTATGAAATCGTGTAACGTATAGTGCGAGAAAATATACGATAAATATGAACATATGTTAGTATTTCTACGGATCGAGAAGGACTAACTATGTCTGGGCCTGGGGATTCGGGAAGCTGTATAATTAAATCAACCTACCAGTGATAAAAATTTGTTCGCTAGTTTGCTTCGCTGACAGCATACGGGAAAGAAATTACAAAAAACAAAACTCAATCCAAATCAAATGACTAGCTCTAACTCGGGATCGTGTTGTCCTCTGTTCACACAGTGATTTTGACATTACAAGTAAATGCGGGAATAATTGTAATAAATAAAATACGTATAAGTAGATTACGTGCGCGCTGTGATCTAACTGTCAACAGCTAGGTGTGCGTGTCAAAAATTGAGCCTGACAATTGCCACACCTCTCAACTGTCAACTATAAAATTTTCAAATCAAAACAAACCTGTATATTGGCGTACCCAGGTCCTCTCTATACCATAGCACCAGAAGAACAGCATCCTCTTCATCTTGTGTCGTAATGTCACAGGGTAGGTATACCGGCTCGCCAGCTATCGCCAACACTTGCGTGACGGGAACTGAAATGATATGAAAATTTTAATTCAAAATAATATTCATATGTTTTATTAACAAAACATTTCTGGTTATAGGACGTCGTAGCATTTAATACACTTTACATATCTATATACTACATTTATCATTTGATTTCTGCTTAAAACTCCTAAAAGGTTAACATTGCACAGAGTGCTCCAACACTTTAGTGAATGTTCACCACTGATTTATAATTTTGTTATATCCCATTATTATTTTGGAAAAAAGGACCGCCTATAATGTTTCTAAAGCAACATTCTTCGGTAAGCTTCGATATTCCAAAATGCTATGAAAATATTAGTTCACGGAAAAGCAAATACGGTGAGAATAGAGGGTTGTTCCAAAACTGTCCGATCTCTGCGACTTGGTTATGAGATAATGCCTCAGGTAAGCTGTTTATTCTGTATTAATTTTTTTGCAGGTTAGAATTATTTCAAAAAGGATTGAATAAGTCATTTAACCCCTTACTAATTATAAAACTATGAACTAATCTTTATCTTTTACGTGATAACAGTTTGATAGAAAGTCAAAAAAGTATTCTTTAGTTAAAAGGGTGCAATTAGCCTTTTTTGGGTTTAATTGTAATTCTACATTTAATTCAAAGTATTTATATTTTACTTGATTAAAATTATTCATAATCAGATAATGGTTACCCCATTACAGTTATTGCATAACGTCTTGTTCTCTTTTATATCCATAATCTTTTTTTTCTTCTCTCATTTATCATAACATAAAAACTTATTAAAAAAGTATTAGAGAAGGAACAGGGACTTATTATTTATTTATTTTGGAACAATATACAAGGAAAACACTTATTAAGCTTAAACATATGAACAGCTGTTTTAATTACAAAGCTAGTCTTACAAGTATTTATTAAAATAAGCTGTAGATTTAGGAAATACAGGATACGCGATTAATTTCCGGTTGTCGAGTGAGCTGTCTATGAACGCTGAAATTCTTGTCTATTTCGCTGGTGCGAGATCACTAAAATTTGCTACCAGAAACAGCAGTTTCAAAATAATTATAATATTTTTAATCAAGAACCAAATGTTGAAGTAGTAAATAAATTGTTTAATTTTCTTGGAGGCCAAGAGAGCTTAGGTAAGAATATTCACATATAATAAAAACCATTCTCATATTTTTTCATGGTCTGATTTTTAAATATATAGAAAGATGAAGATGCTAAACATGACCGCTGACGGCCGAGTGTCGTGGTATTATATCAAAGAAAGTCTTAAGGGAAATCTCTGTGTCGCAAAACGCATGATTTACGCTTATATATTTTATTGAGAATAAATAACGAAAACGAATATTTGTGAGGCCTA
Source organism: Pontia daplidice (assembly GCA_963693355.1). Lineage (NCBI taxonomy): Eukaryota > Metazoa > Arthropoda > Insecta > Lepidoptera > Pieridae > Pontia > Pontia daplidice. The sequence goes on along the minus strand of CAVNZL010000138.1, from coordinate 8,276,588 downwards.
GACGATAAATTAAATATTACAAAAGGTCCATAAAAATGAAATAGGCAGGAGAATATAGAATACATTTCATAGAATACTTTCATATGGCTTTACACATCATTTTGATACAATACTTATTCTTTTATTTTTCCATAATACAATCTGTATTCAGAAGAAATATGTTATGTTATATATTTTATTATTTAGCCCGTATGATGAGATTGACAATAAATAAACTCTATTAACGAACCATCGAACTCGTAGAAAATGAAACGTAAAAATATTATTTGTGTTTTATATTTAAGCAAGGATTTCTTTATTTTATATGATAACATTAATTATAACTTATGTAGAGAGAGTGTAACTATAGTATAGTGGTTATTCACGTTTACGATATTTTACTTAATATATATTATCTAAATACTCAGGGCTTATGGGCGCAGGAATTTGTCGAAGAGCTTTGTCATGCGTGCAGGGCGACGCGACGAACATATATAATAGTTCATATTCAGCCTCTTAAACCCTCCACTCAAAAAAAAATACCATAAAAGCCATCATTAAAACATCTACCTCTAAAAGTCCATAAAATCCGACTCAAAAATACGTTACAAAGTCTTAAACAAAAATATTTCATATTTGTAAAACTTACAAGTTTATAAATGAATACTAATAATAGCAGACATAGTACACACATAGCGAACAACAATTTAAGCTTTCTAGGACTTCGGGAATTTCATCTACTGTGAGTGATGAAATTCTTAGGATTGAGTCGTACATAGTAACAAAACAGAGATTATTTTTAATCTAAAGGGTAAAGCCACAACATTGCGATGCGCGGTCGCATTGTTCTATTTTTTTCTACATCTTAACGTATGCCATCAAATCCCGGCTTTGTATGCCACAAAGCCTTGTCCTGGCCCTATGAACTACGCACTGAAACTTTACATATTATTAATAAGTGAAATTGTTGACATCATATACTGAATTTTATTTATTGGATCCAATCCATTATGATGATCTGATTATGATTAAAAATATGATTAAATGACAAAGCTCTTCGAAAGGTTTTTTTTATAAAACAGGGGGCAAACAGGCTGGAGGCTCACCTGATGTTAACCGACACCGCCGCCCATGAACACTCGCAATGCCAGAGGCATCACCAGTGCGTTGCCGGCCTCTTAAGATGCTTATACGCTCTTTTCTTGAATTTCCCTAAGTCGTATTTGGTTTGCGCTCGTCTTTACGTAGGTTTAATATTTAAATGTGATATGGAATAGCTAGAGCAGTACAAATATAAATCTAAAAAATACATCTTATCGAATACACAATTGATAGTAATGACTTTGATAAATACTTGGTGTAGCTGTACGTGTTTTGAATGCGAATAGGATGTGTTTGCAAAGCACGTACAATTAACAGAATTGCGAGCATAGAAAAAATTATCTATCATTGTACTGATTTGAAGTCAATTACGAACAGAACGTATGGTTTTATAATTAGTTCAACTTAGATTGACAGTGTGATACCTCTTGAAATTTGCTTGAATTAAACAGGCTGAAGCAGCTCTTGACTTTGATGGTTCCTGAATTATCGGTGGTGTTCCTTCATACTTGGGACATTTAGTAAGTATTAAAAAAATCTTGAACTTTCCAAAATTACCTTAAAATTCAAACCTTAATACCCCCTTTGTTTAATATTAAACTCATACCTGCACTTCACTTCACTCAATGGTTTAAAAATAAATACTTTTCGCAGATGGACTCGTCATCTTATCCAACGGCTGAATCTTAGTATGAGCATCATCTTTCTAACGCCAAGGCTGTCACTGAAGTTCACTGCTGGTTTGATGGAAGAACCCAGATATACTTTAGTACTGCAGTAGCCAAAGCTCAGTCTATTTTTTTTCATTACTGGTGTCCTAGTCATGATCAGCTACGTAGTAATGCAACCGAATTCTAGCCCACGGACAGTTAAGAATGATGTTGCTATCATTACGTCATCAGTACGTGAACTGTTAATTAACATCGAATCAAACATTTCACCGCAACTTTCATAAAAATCGCATTGCTATTCTAGAAATCCTTTTAATAAATACCCTTTTTATTCCATTGCGAAAAGTAAACTTTTTTATTGCTGTCAAAAGTGCTTCAATTATTAAAATCCATTATAGAAAAATTCTTTAATCGTTAGTAGTTTGTTTTTATTCTTGATCCAGCCAACATCAAAACATTCCATAAGCTTCTGACAGCAATGAATACGTCAACCATGGCTAATACGTCATGGGCCGAAGCCAAAAAATTTTATGCAAGTATTTTATCATAGTTACACATTGCGTCGATCTTCATGCTTCTTTTATACGTGGGGTACTACCTTAATAAAAATAATTAATTAATTAATTTAACAATGTAGAAGAAGAAAGATATTTCGCCAGCCATAATACAATGTTCGTGATCGACCTGTATAAATTGGATATTGCTACTTGGTGTTATTTGAAAAACGCACTACCAATATTCAAATTCCAAATTCAAATCACTTTATCCAACAGGGAGCAATATAGTTGGTCGTATAGTCCTTACAAGCTAAAATATTTTTATTAAACACATTTATTAAAATAATATTTAATTTTAATTAAATTTTAGTCAAGCCTTAGCTTGTTGAGCCTAAACATTACAATAGTATCAATAATATTTTGTACATTATATCAATTTAGTTATTTAGACTTATTTGGTTAGATTTATCGGGTCCATACCCAATGGAAAAAAACGTATTACTGAGAATTCGTCTGTCTGTCGCCGGACCGTATCACACGAACCGTGATGCTTAGTTGGAATGGGGCAATATGTCATATAACGAACATGATTTTTTCCCTAAAATAATGGTAGAGAACCTATTGTGCGCGGGTTCGACTCAGTATCAACACAAAATTTGAGCTTCGCGTGCTCACCATGGAACAGATGTTCCCTTGGAATATAGACACCCCACTTTCTGTTGCTGGTGGTGCCTTAGCAAAACACGTACAATGCAAGGCAATGGCTACTTAGGAAATGGCAACTTGAGAGATTTGGTAAGATAAGATGATAATTCGCAAATATTACCGTCCGCATGTATTTAAAAAAATACATTACTACAAATAAATAATAGGACAATTTGGGATGATTAAAATGTAACACATTAAATTCTTATTTATGATTCGTGCTGGTTCTTAAGAATAAATCACTGATATAAAATACCAAAAATATAATAGTTTCAAAGTTGAAGCTATTCTTTAGAGCGTATCAAATAGCATATAATAATAATAACATCACACACACGGTCAGCTAGCCCTAAGATAAGCTATGTATTGCTTATATTATGGGTGCCCGCCAACCCGCCCAGCGGCTTTTGCCTGCGTTACTCTTAGATTTATAGATAGATATCCGCCACATTTTACTTACAAAAAAGTCCTCGTAATAAAATAAATTATTCAAATACGAGTCAAATTGTCACAAATTTACTAAATCTAATAGTGGTGTATTCAAGCCATTTAATACATTCTCTGTAACTTTATTCCACCTCTAAGAAATTGAGTTATTAAACTAAGTGGTGAGACCAACTCTACCACAGAGATTTGATCCTAACAATGGGATTTGAATATAGAACAATAGTTGAAGAGGTTTGTTTCAGGCGTATGTTGTATTCAATAATGGCAGTTAATAAGAATGTAATTTAAAATCATAAGTAACGGACGGCGTTGACATATAAGTAATTTCGGATAAGAAAATAAATGTTGATAATTATGTTTAATTATAATTATCAAAATAATCAAAATACAAAAGTATTATGATTAACTGATAACAGCTCAAGTTCATTAAAGTGCACAAAATACTAATGCCTATGTTTGCAGTTTTTATCATGATAAATTTGGCAAGACACAAAATAATATTAAAACAATTTATTATAAAATAATGGTATGCCATCACTATATTTTAAAGTATATTTTTAGTAAATCAACTTTACTTTTGTAATGTTAATATCGTCTTTTACTATAAAAATTATATTGATAAAGTTATTTAGCAATCTATTTACCAACCGTCTGATATTTTGGGTAACTTTTTATTAAACAGACTTTTTTGCAATATAATCGATTCTTTTTTTATTAAAAACTATTTTAATTCAGTACGTTAACATTTCTAACAAGGTATTCTTTATAACTTTGGTATCTTCGAAACAGACAAGTGGTTTATAACTATTTGGAATAGATAATAGATATAACTTTGTAATGATCTTTTTTTCTATGCTTTTGATTAACATATGAGCATTTTATTTGTCTATTCCACAGACTATGCTCCTTAGTCGGCATTTTCTGGAAAAATTAAATATAGGGATTGCCATTGCCGTATTCTTGCATGTAGTGATACGAATTATTAATGATAATTGATCATTTAATTAAATTTTGATAGCGAATTATCTGTATATTATCAATCGTCTGTCAAATACGGCCAGATTGCGACAGCTATAAATATATATTCAGAGCAAACAGCTGCTACAGTAGCCTTCAAAATGAAATGCCTGGTTGTTCTCGTAAGTGTTCTGGCCCTAGCAAATGCTGAATGGCCAGCTGAAATAACGACTGCCTACCACTACCACGGGAATATCGGTATTCATGAGGCTATTAGGATTAAGCAGGCCGAGGCAGCTCTCGACTTCGATGGATCCAGAATTGTCGGCGGTAGCCCATCAAACTTGGGAGACAACCCCCATTTGGTGAGTATTAAGTAAAACGATTTTTAAACATCAATTTACCTTATCTTATGCAATTAATCTGGAATTAACGCTATTAAAATTTCAAATTAAATATTTTATTATGAAATAGGGAGGACTTGTCATTACCCTAACCAATGGTTGGACTTCAGTATGTGGATCGTCTCTCCTGTCTAATACTAAAGCTGTCACTGCGGCCCACTGCTGGTTTGACGGAAGCAACCAGGCCCGCCAATTTATTGTGGTCCTAGGATCAGTCCGTTTATTCTCTGGTGGTGTCCGAGTCACTACCAGCAACGTTATAATGCACCCGAATTGGAACCCAAGGACAGTCAGGAATGACGTTGCTGTCATTACTTTGAGCAGTGTCAGCTACACCAGTGAGTGCTAAGTTAAGCTTGGGCGTCAAAAGGAATTCGTATGAAAATAAGTAAACGTATTCTAATTTATAAAGAAATCAAAATTTATATTTTAATTCTGTTCCATTAAAGAAAAGTCTTTCACTTTAGGCTGGTTTGATTTATTTGAATTATGTTCAATACTTATTAATAGATAATATAATATGAGTTATTATTTCAGACAACATCAGGAATATTGCACTAGCGTCTGGTAGCAATCAATACGTCAATCAATGGGCTGAAGCTGCTGGATACGGTGCAACATCAGACTGTACGTATATTTTCATAGTTATAGACTGTGACTATCTACATAGATAGTGTTTTCTCATACAAATGTAAGACTTAGTGTTTTCATTATAATTATAGGTCATCTATATCATTGTAAGTTTTTATTCGCGTATTGGCTGTGTACGCATATATATTAATAACAGATTATAAACACTGTTGCCTAACAGTACAATCTGTTAGGCTTATCTAATATGTTATACAATATGTTTAGCGTTATATATGTTCACATAAACGAATAAACAAATGACAAAAAATCTAGTAAAAATATTATTTTTTTTCAGCACAACAAGGCATCCCACAGAATGCTGTCCAAATGAAAGTCAACCTTCGTGTGATCGCCAACGATTTGTGTCGAAGGACCTTCCCTCTCAATGTATTCGACTCCACCATTTGTGTCGCTACCACTGGCGGTACCAGCACTTGCGGTGGTGACTCTGGTGGTCCATTGGCTACTGGAAGTGGAAACTCGAGAGTTCTAGTAAGATTTATTAATTACGTATTTTAAAAATAATTACTAAAAAATATCGAATGAATAAGAAACCGCGAAGCCAAAATAAATTGTGTGTTTGGGTTGGCAGATCCTTGTGTTCTTGCCCTACCTCTCAAATATTCACCGTAACTATAGTGACCTGTTCTTTTTTCTAGAATATTCTTTTCTAATCTTCTCTAGAAAAGTACGACCAGCCTCACCATCACTATTCACACTCCGCCTTGTATATCCGTTTTTTCGGTAATCTCGGTATTATACTATTTAAACATTTAAATTTTCTAGATTGGTATCACATCGTTCGGTCACCGTGCCGGATGCCAGCGTGGTCACCCAGCCGCCTTTGCCCGAGTTACTTCTTTCAACTCTTGGATCCGCGGTAACATGTAATTTTAAAGGAGATATATTTCTAATAAAGTTTTTATGTATAAGCTTTTTTGTCACACCTTTATAATGTTCAGCACTTTTATGAAAGGAAGTAAATAACCCACTAAAGTTTATCTTCATCTTTTAAGGCGTAATTACCTTAGACGAAAGCCAATATAATCAGAAAAATCGTTGCAGAGTTACGTTAATTTTTGAGAATGTAATAAAATAAATAAATAAATATCATATTTTGATATCAAAAAAAAAAATATTTTACATCTATATATCTCTGCATGCAAGCATTTCTTTTTAAAGCAACCATAAACGAATGTGATGCATACAAACTTCTTTTCAGACTAAAATACTGCCTGCACTGAATATTATATATTTACTTATAAAAAATATATGTTAATTCTAGGAATCACTTTATGATAAGGCACCTTAATAATAATATTAATTTATCTCTTTATCTTATTTTAATTATATGTGTACGTAATATATAATACTTAACATCAGTTTATCAATAGCCGATATCAAAAGTTATAAAATATTTTTCTGTCTAAAAATATTTATAGTATTCTATAGTATTATAAAGCCACCATATTCTATAGTATAGCCACCGATTCATATCATCAAGATTTGTTCATAATTAGGTTTGTAAAAATACCTAATTTAAAAAGTTCAAATGGAATTCAGTTAATTAGTTCGGTATGTATACCAGCATAAATATTCCATTGCTGGGCAACCTAATACGAGAAGCCCTAGAATGGTCATATATGTTTAGCTTTGTATTTTACAAAAAAATAAATGTGTCTTTTAGTTAATTCTTAGATTTTTTATTCACGTATAAATGTAATATTATCAAACACACATAAATATAATAATCAAAAGTACCTCTTATATTAGCTTTCATCAGCAGGTACTTTTGGTACGTTATCCGACTTAGGAATATAAAATGATAGCCGAGCAGGCCTTTTGCAATTACAGATTATAAATGGCTGATTGATCAATTTAAATTACGGCATTTCCCAATTAATTCGTCATGGTAACTACTATGATGTTTATCTGATATATGAGTATCAGTTGAGAGTTGTTTAGCGTCCATAACACAAGCTTACCTTGGGGCTAACCGGAATGTATCTTGATGTAATTACTCGTATATTATGATTAATTGGATTTATAATAAATTAGTGGTAAATATAAATAGGAAAGATTATGTGTTGATAGTTGATGCGTTTTGGGTTTGCCTATTTATATTCGTTTTTCTTGAACACATTCAAAATAAAAGCTATTTTTCACTCATTTCTCTGAAATATTTTGTTTTATCGTAATGAATAAACTGATTTATTAGCTAAGTGAGCTGCTTCATACTGGCTGATTACCTAAATGAATAGCTTTGGTAGTATGGATGATAAAAAATATTTGCAGAAAAATTTGGAATGAATATTTTGATGTTTCAAGGAATTTAAGAACCGGATCGTACAGTACGAACCTTGGAAGGCATTATTTCATAACATTAGCGGTTAGATGATTTAAATTGTTTTTATAAACAAAGCCCAATTGAGTTAGATTATGAATGATCAAAATAATTAAATAGTGTTATTTTGTGTATTTATGTATGTGATTTATATTTATAAACCTCACTATAAGCCTAATTGTGGTAACATAATCCAAAATAATAAACTCCGCTGGATTTATAAATTTATTTCAAAACCGATTTATATTAAAGGAGCAATATTTATAAGCTTATTAGGTATAAACGAATAGTATCCTCAAACATGGATAACATTTTCCTTAACATAAAATTTCGATAAATTATGTATCTTGTATGTTGCTTCCGGTTCAAGTTGTATCCTTTTCTGGAAATCACAAATTTTGGTTCAGTAGTTTCAGAGATAAGCGTGTACAAAAATATGCATAAAAGCAACCTGTCTGCCCATCCGCATGGATATTTTTGTAGTGATTTCTCGTTCAATTAAAACGTTTTTAATTCTTTATCTTAAATTCATAGACACATATTTCTACTCCTTTATTATGTAGTTTTAGTTGTAGACTGCAAAAACTATAGATTAAATGCAACGAAAACGAAACGCAATTTGCTTCATTTCCATAAATAATTTTCTTCATTCAGGTCGTAATACATTTTCTTTCCTAGAAAAAACGTCAAGATCATTGACACAACCATGGTTTTTCATGGTGGATACTATCAGCTAACCATAAATCTACACATTAAAGCAGTCTTGTACAGAATACAGTCATGAGATAATCTGGTTGTGATTTTTGATAGATAGATCCGTAGCTCATCTCATCAGTCAATGTGTAAGCACACAGCACAGGAAATTATGTAAGCACTCTAGAATTTAGCTATGAAACAAGTGAATTGAAGATTATGATATAATATAGATTGAGTTTTGCATTCTCCAAATTAAATTTAAATCCTAAGTAGCCTTTGACATCTCACACAAAGTTATTTTTTGAACCATCTATTTATTTTCCAAATTGGTATAAAATTATTTTGGCACGTACTTGGTCACCAGCGTGGCCTTGACCAAAGTTTTTCAGCTCTTGGAATCAGAACAATTGCAGTATTTAAATATATCTCGGATATTAACTTTTAAGAATAAAACTTAAACCAGGGATACTTAAACTAAATTACTTCAACGACCTGAAAAAACTTAAGAAGTTTACAATGCGACGAGAATATTTCACGGACACAATTATTACCGTATAAAATAAATTTTCTATCAAATATAAAATTAGATCTAAGATCAACTATGAGTTTGTTAAGTGTGGGTAGGGCGCTGTTGTTGAGAATTATGCAAATAGTAATCATAAATTTTCGTGAGTGGAAACACTTATTGAGAGGACAACCTGTATACCTGTTTACCATAATAGGAATTACGCTGTGCCTATTTTGTGGCTATATCAGTGGCAATATTCCTTTAAAGGCACTTGTGTCCTCCAACCACCGGAGTTCATTTAAAACATATTTAATAGATTAATTGCGTTCTCAACCACTATATATTCCTATAGTCGAGGCATTACTTTGTAATATACCAAACTGGGGTGGACTAAAACCCGTCAAATTTAATCCCAAGAAGACACAGGTCTGCGTTTTCCGCTAAAAAACTCCATTTGTCGTTACTCCTCTCTTTGTTGACACTCCTCTTAAGCCTCAGCCAGCATAGGAATTCTTGGCGTTGACATATAGAATGATGTCCAATTTCGCGATCATTTGGAGGGTAAGGCTAAAATAGCCTCCAAGAAGCTTGGTGTGCTCAACAAGGCGAGACGGTATTTCACACCGCGTCACCGCTTGCAACTTTATAAAGCTCTAATCGGCCCCACAAGGGCCGTTCTCCCCTGTGGGCGGGAGCTCCCCAGTATCAGCTCCTTCATCTTGATCGCATCCAAAGAAAAGCGGTTCGAATCGTCGACGACCACTCACTTTCTGAACGGCTTAATCCTTTGGAGCTGCGTAGGGATGTAGGCTCTCTCTGTATCTTCTATCGCGTTTATCATGGAAAGTGTTCGGAGAAGTTGAAAAAAATAATCACGACTTTTATAAGCGGGATCTATAAATGTAATCATTGTGACGGAGAAGAAAGGTTACATATTGGTTTTTGATAAATACAATTTTTTTAATGAGCCCTAATGTCAAGATTGCATGGCATTAACATTTACTTATTTAATTATACTATGTTTTACCTACTTAAATAAGTATTTTACTCGAATATAGAACAAAAAAAAATGTTAGTGTCGTTTTGTCGTTAATGTCGATTTATTTTAAATATCTTAAGCGTGAACTTTTAAAGTGTTTTGTTTAGTGTTATTAATTTCCATCACTTACCGTAGTACCGAGTAAGTTACGTCGTTTCTTAAATACAACATAATACGTTAGTATAATAAAATAAATACATATATCAAAGCTTTATATACCGTTATCGATTCCTAAAAGGCCAGCAACGCACTTGCGAGCTCAATGCCAGTGGGCATATCCCCGGGCGGCTCTGTTAGGTAACTTTACAAATTATTGTAAAATTGTATTTCAAATATTCCAATTCTTTTTAATAACTGACCTCAAAACTATGCAATGTCCAACGATACAAATTATGTATGAATCAATACGATCAAATATTGGTTATATACATGAAGATAAAATCATTCTTAAATAACTTCCTAAGAAATTTAGGGTTTATCATATTTGATAAAAATATTATGATAATTAATTTTATACAAGATTACATTGATAGTGACATTTTCCTGGTGATGGTTTACAACCAAATAAATAACCGATAAATAACCTTTTTCCTACAACATTTCGCCAATCCTAATATCATTTGGAGTTTTTAAAATTACAAACACAAAATTGTACAATTAAGATACTTGGACGTGGAGCAATGGACGTATCAGTAATCCATTAATAAACATATTCCGGGTTTTCCTATACGCTATATTTTATCAAAGCCTCTAGATTAAATATTATTGATGAGAAATTCAATAATTAAAATATCTAATCAAGCATCAATGGTCAATACTTTTATCTCATAAATAATATCTGTTTATCGTCTAAATAAGAATTTAATAATAATTACTGTAGTATAAAACGCGTTACGCCACGCAATAGTTATATACTCCGAAAATGAAATCATTTTTAATCCTCGTCGGTCTTATTGCTCTGGCCTACGCTGGGCCTGCAGTACGTACGACTGCCAATGACTACCATGCTAACATTGGTATCCAAGAGGCTATAAGAATTAAACAGATTGAAGAAGCTACAGATTTCGATGGCGCCAGAATTGTTGGTGGTAGTGATTCAAGATTAGGAGAAAATCCACACTTGGTATGGAACCGTGAAATGCAAACATTATAATATATTGAAACATTTATAATCATTAACCTTTCTCTCTGTAGGGTGGACTTATCATTGCCTTAACCAACGGATGGACTTCCGTTTGTGGGTCATCACTCTTGACTAACACTAAGGCTGTAACTGCAGCTCACTGCTGGTGGGATGGAAGCAACCAAGCCCGTCAATTCACAATTGTCTTGGGTTCTGTGCGCTTATTCTCTGGTGGTGTTCGAGTGAATACGGCTAACGTTGTAATGCATCCTCAGTGGAACCCATACACAGTGAACAATGATGTTGCCGTCATTACCATGAACCACGTTAATTTCAACAGTAAGTTATTTAAGTCCAATATGTGATAAAGTCAAATAAAAACAACATCAATTATTTTAAATAATTGTTTCGGTATTAAATATATTAATTATTGACGTAGGCATTGAGCCAAACAGTGTTTGACACTATTAATTATGAAAACAATGAGAATAATGTTTAAACCATCAAAACACGATAAAGCGTTTACAGTTCTCAAAAATAGCAATCATATGTGAAATTGAGATGAGAAAAGAATAGCCAAGACAACATTTCAAATTTCTGTTTTAAAATAAATAAGAAATAAATAGTTATACCTTATTAATGACTTATAGTCTAAATATATTTTCAGTATTTATTTCTATTGGCCGAGTATAACAAAATTTACATATTTTTTTAAAATTAAAAATTATTACATGTAACTATTACAGATAACATTCGCCCGATTGCAATGGCATCTGGCAATTATGCCTACGTTGGAACCGTTGCAGTAGCTGCGGGCTATGGCGCCACTTCTGACTGTAAGTAATTTAAATTCTGTGTATCTCTTGTGCGTTTTAGGATGCGACTATTTTAACTGAAATTTATATTTTAGAATGAAGTTATATTCAAAACACTTCTTCCAATAAACAGTGTTTCATTTTCAGCTCAAAACGGCATTCCCACCGGCACTGTACAGAAAAAAGTTAGTCTCAGAGTGATCACCAACGCTGAGTGTATGCGATCATACGGATTTATCCCAGACTCCAACATCTGTGTTGAAACCCAAGGAGGAAGAGTTAGTACTTGCGGCGGTGACTCTGGTGGCCCTCTCGTCGTTGGCAATACTTTGGTGAGATCACACACTTTAATACCACACTTGAATATTAAATTTGAACGTAAGAAATCCAACCGAAATATGGTAGTGAAATATTTACATTTTTCTAAGGAATAAACACCTTCACTACTGAAGCTCTTCCTTAGAAACGAGCAACACAGGCTATAACATATCACAACTAATAGGAGAGTCTAACCTTTTTCTCGGAGCACTTGTGAAAAATGTCTTAAATACGGCGTAGGTAGGCGTAAATGTAAATAATACGACGAGGCTAAATACGGGTGAAACCACAGCGAACAGCTCGTATAATAATTGTTATAACGAGTGTTTTCTATGGTATTATTATTAGATAATTTAATTTAGAACTAATTGAGTATCTTTGGAAATTTTACAGATCGGTATTACATCCTTTGGTCATATTGATGGATGTGAAAGTGGACACCCAGCTGCATTTGCCAGAGTTACATCATTCCAACAATGGATCGCAAGCCGCCTGTAGAAATTACCAACAGCTGATTTTTAAAACACTGAAAAACTTATACACTTATTATATATATATATATATATATATATATATATATATATATATATATATATATATATATATATATATATATTTTTTTTTATCATAAATAATGCTTTAAAAGACCATGTGTTTATTTTTTTAAGTACTGCAAAACCTCTACACTCAAAAACTTTCTTTGGTTTAGTTATTGCAGCTTAATAAAACACAGCTTAATGAAACAGAATTCAGTTAAAGACGAGTATGTAAGGAAATGCAAACTGCCTGACTCAACGTTAAATAAACATTGCGCCACAGCTTCCAATTATAACGTGTTTAAAAGTCGTATTTTATTTAACACATATTATTGCTCCGAAGAACACCACGACTAGAAAAATTTATGGATTTTGATAAGCGCCCAAATATTTAACTGCGTTTATTTTAGCTACGAGTAATAAAGGACTATGAATAATTATTACAATCAATTTTAGGTCCTTCATGACTATACAAAAGATTACATCCACTTCCATGTTTTTGTACTTCTTTTTTTGTATTACTATTTAGTCTTTTTTATATATATTGTAACCCTAGTTTGGCTTTAGTTGTAGCATTTAAATTCTATACTATATGTTTAATAACGCTGTTTGGGTTAGTAAATAAATAAATAAATAAATTACATGCAATTAAAAGCACGCAAACGTTAGCCGACGTTTTGTATGAAAACCAGATTGAGTTAGTAATTCAGTGCTATCTCAGTGTTCGTGAACTTATCAGAGTACCTACTTGCCAACAAAGAATCAAAAAATGTGAGTTCTGATAGCATGTTCTAGAGTTCCTGATAGTTTTTCAGAAATGGTAGAATTAGTTTTTGGTAGACCAGTTTGGAAATAAGACACGCTATCTCATGGAAAATAAAATGCTGCGAAATTAGAAATACATAGTTATGTACTCATTGAATATTATATAAAATTATTAACGCACTCAAAAATCCAAAGGGATTTTCAAAAGTAGACACATATGTTTTTTTTATATCTAAGATGGCGAACTGATTACCTATTTAGTTGCAATTATAAAATAAGAGGGCGTTACCCCAAATAGGGTTACCGTAAGTGTTGCCATGAATACTAGCAGACATCATAGATTCGTTTGACAGCTGAGGGAGGTGTGCGCATGCTAACTTATCGAATATTTAATGTGTCAGAAATAAAATTGCTTTAAATATTTAAACGAATGTAAATGTTGTGTTGCAAATAATGCAACACAATGAACTCAATATTGGCCTTCCCTGATGGCTTCTCTTTATAATCTATCTCTATACAAGTTGTTTTCTTAGATGAAAATGTCGTCCGCTGCACTCAATTATTCTATAAATATCTCTTAGATAGATTGTACTAGGCAGACTAGATACTATGGTTAAACTAAGTTAAAGTAAGTTAATTTAAGTTAACTAAAAGCATTTTTTTATAATTATAATAAAATAAAATAAACAACCGACTTGTTTTATACTTCGTTGCTTTTACTATGTTTATATTTATTTAAATTATCATATTAGTCCCCGTAGTAGTTTTAAAATTACTCTGCACCAAAATAATGGAAAAGTACAGCGTGCGTACTGTTGTGAATAGATGGATGAAATTGCGTCGAACAGCGACAGATATTATAATTATCAGTAAGATTTTCTAGATGATTGAGATTAAACATTTTTTAAATCTGGAAACTCCAACGATTAGCTTATCTAATAAATACTATGTTTTCAGCTTAAGATTATGAAATTAGTATAAAATTAAGGAAAACATTCAACACAATAAGTCAACATGAAGTCACTTATAGCTCTCGCTTGTCTTCTGGCTGCGGCCTGCGGAAGTCCAGTATCTACAAACACTGCATTTAATTACCATGAAGCCATTGGTATCGCTGAAGCTACTAGGATTAAACAACTTGAAGAAGCCATTGACTTTGATGGATCAAGAATTATTGGTGGATCCCTGTCGTCGTTGACACAAACCCCACACTTGGTATGTTACATCGATATGTAACTTATTACTGATACTAAATTGATACTTAATAATTCATGGGATTTATTTGTTATAGTCTAAAAAATAATTACAAATACTTTTCTTCATTTAAGGGTGGTCTTTCGATTCGTCTGACAAACGGGCGGAATTCTGTATGCGGATCATCTCTGCTTACAAACACCAAGGCTGTCACCGCAGCTCACTGCTGGTGGGATGGAAGAAACCAAGCCCGTCAATTCACTGTAGTTTTGGGATCCCTCGCTTTGTTCTCGGGTGGTACCCGCATTACCACCAGTAATGTGGTAATGCACCCATCATGGAATCCAAATACTGCTAGTAATGACGTTGCCGTTATCACAATGAGCCGTGTCAACTTTAACAGTAAGGATAAATCTTTGTTTTATGGTATTGCCTCATTTAAGTCTACTGACTATTACTATGACGAAGCGTGGTCCTGACCTACCTGTCCACTGGACTTCCGAATTGTAATTGTCATTCCTGATACATACACTTTTATCAGACTTACATATATTTTATAGTATACATAGTAAATATCATATTCTCAACATTGTTGACCTGGCTTCTGCTTTGGAACTAAGTAAATAAAAAGGTTTAATTTTCTTTATACCTGAATAAAAATATATTATTATTATTATAAAGATAACCTAACCTCGTCTAATTTATCACGCTTTCCTTTCAAGATCACATCCAACCGATCGCTTTATCATCCGGGAGTAACCTTTACGTTGGTACTTGGGCTGTCGCAGCAGGTTACGGTGCCACTTCTGATTGTAAGTTTTCCTCAGCGTGTTTATAAATAATATTTTTTTTTAAATATGTAATGTAAATCTTGAAATTTCAGCGCAAAGTGGCATACCCACTAACACTGCTCGAAGACATGTTAGCCTTAGGGTTATATCTAACTCCGAGTGCCGCAGAACTTTCTCCTTTATTGCCGACTCAGTCATTTGCGTAGAAACTCAAGGTGGCAGAGCTAGTACCTGTGGTGGTGACTCTGGTGGCCCTCTTGATATTGGAAGTGGAAGCTCCAGAACTCTGGTTCGTAAAAAGCTTCATTTTTTAAAAACAAACCCCATTGTTTAAAAGATACAATATTAATTGAGGCCCAACAAGTGAATTCGGTTCTCTTTTTATAAAACTGTAGAGGTAGAACTTCTGTACATTAAAAAATAATTTAAAATCCGACTCAGGGGGACGTAGAGGAGAACAAATCCAGATTTTTGTAATTTTTTTGTTTCTCTGACTGTTTATATGTACGGGCAATCGGTCCAACATGCAATGATGCGGAACAACTGTTGGACTGGATTGATACAGCAAAAACATATCATCATTAAAAGTAACGAGATCTCGCGTGAAATTAAAAAAAATCGTATAAATCGTAATCAAACTAAATCAATTTTGTGTGACGGGTGTAATTTTAATTTATTTTTAGCTTTTAACAAACCTATTCCAGCAGTTATTATATTCGATATTAAACCCTTTGAGGGTATCAACGTCACCGGAACCGCCTAGTCTAAAATAATAAACTTGTCACTAACATAAAATTTGAAGTCCACCATAACTCGAAAATTTTGGCATCTCTCCTGACGTTCGTCTTATAGATATTCTGCTATGTGAATACATATATCATAAGATACATATATCTTTAGATACATATATCATATTATTTATTATTTTTTCTTTATTGTCTAGATTGGTATTACATCCTTTGGACATAGCCAAGGTTGCCAACGTGGACACCCTGCAGGTTTTGCCAGGGTCACCTCTTTCCGCTCCTGGATCAACAGTCGCCTTTAAGCACATAGTGATGTACACGACACACGTTATTTCTTATGAATAAAATGTTCGCATTTATTGTCTCTATATTTTTATTCTTCGTTGTAAATGTGGGAATCAATAAGTTAATAAATAGGTAGAAATACTTGCAAAAAATAAGTTTTGTACTTTCTAAATGCAGAATAAAATTCGATTCGAAGTAAAAGCCGCCAAATTACAATAAGCCTACTATTACAAACGACATTGTATTGCGTCACATTACCTCTTCTAAGACAGATACCTTACACAGAGATAGCGACGTTGAATAATACAAGTCGTCCTATATACACACATCTGTAATGGAATTACCCGCAACATGTTTGCTATATAGAATAAATATAGTGAACGTATTGCTTATACTTTTGATGTACAACATAACATAAGTAGTGAACCAAATTAAAATACTTATAATTAGAATGGACCACATGTTAGTGGTGATTACATACACATTAGTATAGTTTTAGGGATATACACTTGAAGGCTTAAAGAAAAAGGATATTGAAATGCTGCTTAGCACAGTGCGCACAATTTTAAAAGATGATTTGTTGGATTTTATTCTTGACACATTTATTTATTATTTGGGTATTGGCCTCAGACAGCAATCATATATTTGATCATTTTATATCATATAGACTATATTAATCAATTTAAAATGTCATCATCACCGATGTTTTCATTCATAGAAAGTGTTAATAGTGTTATTTATACATATAGAAATAAAAAACAGAGTTGAGAATGCACTTCATTACTGCTCTTTAATATTTCCAACAACTTTTACCTGCCGATACGATTAAGATAATGAGACCTCAAACTATCTTCTTAAGTTCTATATCGGTTGTAGCTTGTATTATTAAGTTAAACAATCGAGGCACTAAGCACATAGTTTAACGAGCATCTCAAGATCAATATTGCATCTCAGCGCAGACTTGGCTGTAATTTCGCGAACTCAGCTCCTAACTTAGTGCTGATAGTCGTTGATTACTTGTCTTGCCTAATTTAAGCTAAAAAGTATCCTTGACATAAATAGAGACAATAAAGTCTAAACGAAGTCTATACGTGTTTCAAATATATTGCCACTGTAATTAGGACTTTTATTTCTTAGACATTTTTTTTACTTCATACGATCTTCATAAATTTGCCTAAAATATCTTCTAATATATAAAATTCTCGTGTCACGGGGTCCGAACTTGAACTTCTCCGAAACGGCTTGACCGGTTCTCATGAAACTTTGTGAGCGTATTGAGTAGGTCTGAGAATCGGCCAACATCTATTTTTCATCCCCCTAAATGTTAAGGGTAGTCCACCCCTATTTTTTATTTTTCTAATTTTTTTTTATGATACAACATACAAAAATACATACAATCATAAATTTTCACCCTTCTACAATCAACCCTAATTTTTTATTTTTTTTATTGAAAATTGAAATCACATGTATGGCAAAACAACGTTTGCCGGATCAGCTAGTCTATTATATAAAAATTTATCGAGAAAGATAAACAATTGAGTGACGTTAGTATAGTGTAATAAATATTGTGCCGATATGACATAATGTAATTGTTGATTTATTAATTTTCTTTTCTTTTTTAAGTTACTAGCTGGCCCGGTTTTCCGAAAAGCAGAGTAAGTATTAAAAAATTAAAGAATACAATGTTAGGCACTACGAAGTTTGCGGGTTCAGTTAGTCAATAAATTACAAACTGTTTTAGTAATTTAAGACTCACCATGTATATTATAATTCTCGTGCGGAACTTGAACATTACTGTGTTATGTTTTAAACTTGATAGTTCCTAAGATATTCATTCGATCGAAGGATACTTTTGTTGTTTTTGATAAATAATTTTAATAGTAACTGCTTTATTCAATACCATATTTTATGGTAGACACACAAATAGATGTGAACCACACGACAAATTAACAGTGATTTAAAAAATAAAAATAAGCTTTCATGGACTCCTCTCGGGTTAAATCCTCCTCCAAGGAATTCCATCTGACTGTTGACCACCAAAGGAAATGTAGTTAATAACAGCTGTCATTAGAATTTCGTCTACCCATACATTACAAAGCCGGACTGGATCTTGTACCTCGTGGCTCTAACCATTTTACCGCTCTTTGTGTCCACCTATCATCATTGTACCTGGCCACATGTCCTACCCATTTCCATTTCCTTTTAAGGAAGTTAAAACGTCAGTTATTATTGTTCTTTTTTAATTCCTTTGCTTTTTATTTGATGGCAAGGTTTGTCCATTCTTCTTTGTGTTGTTTGTACTTTATTTAGTTTTGAGATCGAATGTCTTAGTCTGACAACCATAAGTTTAACAGGGCAAAATTTCCGGATCCATAACAATTTTTTGATAGGTAATGAGAGCTGCGATTTAAAGAGTTCCTTATGTGCCCAGTATATTTTCCAGCTGATCGTTTTTTTCTTATATCCAATTCTTCAAAGCTTCTTTCTTTGCTAAAGGAAATTTGTTTGCCTCAGTAGATTATGATTTTCATAAAAAGCAGATTATAATGCGTCGCTCTTAAACATTTATTTTAATTTACAAGAGGAACAATTTGAGCATATATAATTTTTTTTAACTAGCTTATTTTCAATAATTTAATAGATAAATTATATATAAGTAATATAATAAGTAACTACTAATAACAAGTAACTAAGTTACTCGGTGATAGTAGAACTTTACAGTAGTAAAATAATATCGAAATCATCATTAATTAGTTACATTACAGTATGGCTCTGCAGGCCCTAAACTAAGGCC
Source organism: Pontia daplidice (assembly GCA_963693355.1). Classification (NCBI taxonomy): domain Eukaryota; kingdom Metazoa; phylum Arthropoda; class Insecta; order Lepidoptera; family Pieridae; genus Pontia; species Pontia daplidice. Next base: position 8,257,243 of record CAVNZL010000138.1, on the reverse strand, counting down.
CTTAGCTTAAACCTCTCCGTGCTTTTTATGTTTCCCGTACCACAGTTAAATGAATTTGTGTTTACTTGAAATTGCTGAATGTATTTATCGATGAACTCCAAATTTTTCAATGCACTGGGCATAGCTAGTATAGTGTAAAGGATAGCAATACCATCCGTATGTATCCAATGTAAGTAATCCAAGTACTTAATGGTATACAAATATAATAATTTTATTTTTCGAATGTTGTATAATTCTTCCAATGTTCCCAAAACTAAGCACGATATTCTTATTATAATCTACGTCCCTTAAAAGGCTCGTAAAATTCCACTTTTAAAATCTTATTCTAGTTCTAGCGGGGTCAAACTGACGCGTTTGTGATAAATGATGACAATTTGATCGTCGACAATACTCGGGAGCCACTTTATCACTTTCATCATATAACCTGTGTTAAGAGAGATTTTATTAAAAAGCTCAATCTTTGATACAGATAAAATATTTTTATGTTATTGATGTAATAAAGAAACTTTTTTCTAATTCCTTAAGCTAATATTGAAATCACGAACATCAAACGATTCAATAAAGCCGTACATTGAATATAAAATATTACACATTTATTTTATGGGCCAGCGATATGATCTGTAGGAAGGTAGGTACTTGAGCGTTTACTAAGAACTAACTAGTGTTTATAACTTTCAATTTAACACCAAAACGAATCTGTTATCTTTTGGGTTGCAGCACTCTTCTACAAAGGACTTTATTGGCGATATTGTTAGAGCCCATATCGGGATTATCCCGGTACGGCATAAGAACAATAGATGTGAATATGCCACAGAAGATAGGATTCTAGCCTAAGAGCTTATACATTCATATTAGTTTGCAGTATTTCGTGTACTATACAATTTGCAATACCCGTAAAAGAAGTTTTATTAAAAACTTTACATATATTGATATAAAACTTCATTGCGTGGTTTTGTAAGGAATGGACAAACAGAATCTACTAAACCGATATCAAAAACTGATTAACTTAGATTAATAGCCAGTAAGGAAGGCTTAATTTTAATAATGTTACTGTTGGTATTAAATAATATTATTTATCGGAACAATTATTTGTTTTTCTTAAGTTATAGCTACAAGTTATTGATGTAGTTCCATATATATTTAGGCAAAAAATATTTTAGGTAAATCACATACGTGTATGTCACACACACACATATGTGTAAATAAATACATACAGTTGGATGTCCGAATATTTTATGCCCCTCCTCCAAAAAGGACGGCCAGCCGCACTGATACACATTTTTTCGGAGGAAAGTCGTTTGGATGACCTAATATAGTGAGATATTATTAAAATAATATTTGTTTTACCTTTTGAAAAAGTTTTGCGTATTTTATGTTATTATATTACTAATATCTTAAATTTTATATATTTTAATACGTATATAACAAAGCATATTTTAATCATATTGTTTCTCTAGGTATGAAAAAAAAGTTTCAGAAAAATTCAATCCAATAAATAAAAAGTTTTCTGAGAGCGCATTAATTATCAAAACTTAACAAAATTATAACGCGGTAATGAAGAGAAGTGAACATCCGTAATAATTTAATCCACATAATTAATTTAAAGGACATACTCAATTCGAAAATGTGTTGGGTTAATATTTCAAAATGAACTATTTGATTACTGCAAAATTTGCATAATCGTAACTGTCTGTTTGCAAACCGTGTACTGTCTGTAATAGCTAGTTTACTTTTCTTATGTTCAAGCGCAAAAATCGTTAGGTATGACCTTAAACTAAATTTGCAACAAAGCGAAAGTAGCAATTGAGCAGTGGTAGAAGGAATCGTTCTACTTCAGCAGCTCTTACGCTAATAGCCGCTGTATTTGTATGTATGTTTCAGCACGCTCCCGTCTCGCCAATTGACCCAGAAATGTAAGCCGTGCTTAGAAAATGAGGACGGGATCTTTTATAGCTGAAATTTTAAGGTTTTTCGCTTTGTAATTAGGAATTAGAGTTTATGGCGGCTTGTTTTCCTAGCAGTGTAACATTCTTTTCAGAATATTTTTAACTTTTAAGCCTTGAGAATAACTTTCACGTATTATAGAGAAGTTTTAATGAAAGATATATTTTGAATGGTTTCCCGTTATCCTCATGGCATTAGCCAAGTAAATTAAACAAATTATATTTATACTATCCTATTTCAACATACACTTGGTCAAAATTATGGGGCGACGTTATTCTTACTCAAAAATACATCTCTATAAATGATTACATATTAAACGAAGAAGAAGAATTTTAGTTTTGTCTTTTGATTAAATACAGTATTATTGTGTCAGTTTTTTATGACTTTTGCCATCGTGACTTGATCTTGTTTTTATACAAAATTTAGAGTCTTAGGTAAAAGTGTCGTGTGATCTATCATTATTGTGAAATAAACTTTTTCCCTTTAACTACCAAAACCTTATGGCAAATAAGGTTTTAAAAAATAAAACACAAAATATACATGAATTACGATATGTTTATAAGTTCACCTTACAGGAGGTTCATATGTTGTATGTCATTAAATAAATAATTTCAGAAAACGTACAATTACAAAGCAGCAGTCTGTCATTAAAAGCCTAAATGGCTGACTGACGCCCAATGTTCTCTCACACAGTTCTGCATGAAAATAAAAACGTAATCGCCTAAACTAATTGTTTCAACTTCTAGAATACTGCCCAAGTAATAAGAGAAAAAACTGGCTTCCGAGGATATATCAAGTAAAAAGCAAAAAAAAAAATCAATATTAATGATGATTTTCAATATAAATAATATATTTATAACCAGAAATATGTTCTGGCACTTTTGTGCAACATATAATGTAAAATATGTTGTGTAAGTATAAAAAGCCTAGGTTTCATACAATACAAGTATAAATAGGTTAATAGTTCAGGCCACTGAAACTATGTTGAGTTTCATTATGATTGTCAGTTTTTTTGTAAGTTCCTTAACTTCTTCATAAGATATCTAATAATAGCACGAGTATATTGTTAAGGGGCTTAAATAACAAATATAGACAACGTTTTAGAGAGTTATACCTATTGGATTTTTTTAATGTTACATAATACTTTTCACTACGATAGAATAATGAAGAAATACTTTATTTTGCGAAAGAAACACCTTTTTCTTCAAGTTTGAAAAATTCAAACTTATTTTTTTTTAATATATTTATTTAATTAATATAAAATAATACTTATAAATTTATTTAAAAAAAGTAAATTCATAGACCTACTAGTTAATTATAAAATTTAAAAAGAAATATGTTCTACAATAAGAATATCTTATGCTCCTAATAAAACTGTATAGAACCCAATGAGAAAAGTAATTAAAACATATGGTTGAGAAAGTATGCTGCATCCATTCCTATTGTAGTCAGTCTTTTGTCTTCGGTCTCGAACCTCTGTAATGTACTGTTAATATGCTTTTTTATAACTTAGAGCTTCGCTTTTGAATTCTGTTTATTATATTTATGAAAGATAAAAAAATTGTTTTGAGAATATTAGTAAGTTTGAATTTATGAACCCATATATGAACAAAGTCACCTTCTCTTTTGATAAATTTTGCCAGCAAAGTAATACATTAAGAAAACAACACACAAAAACAAGAACTAAGAATATCATACTCGTACGAAACAGAAATAACAAGAAAAAAATGAACATTATCTTAAGTATATACGTTCTGAAAGCATATACATCCCAAAGTATCTGATGTAATAAGCTTTCTGATTTATTGCAGTCTAATATGAAACCCCCACAATATTCTTTCCTGCGTAAAGGACATTTTCTGTCAAGATTTCCGTTGAATTTTTTATGAGAAAGTATCTGTATGATTGAAGAAGGTTTTCGAGCTTTTTATGGAAATATTACAGGCATCCGCTATCGATATAAATAAAAATAATTTAATATTTAAAGAGTGCATATCTGGTAGCTAATATAAATAATTTAATCTTCAACGTTTAAGACATTTCAACACAAAAACATGGTTCAAATTTTCCAGGAAACCAATATGATACAAAAATACAAACAAATTTGCAAAAAAAAATGTAAAGTGCTTATACTTATTTTAGAATACATATATGTTTATCATAACTGAATCTTAAAAATTATAATAAAAGAGTAGAAAGAATAAAGAAGTACTGAATTCGACGATGCGGAGAAAAATTGTTTTTATTCAACTAATTGTTTTACATGTTTCGCTATACAAATATACATAAGTGTAAGAAGTTTTTACGGGAACACAACACTTTTGACCCGCGAGTGTATAAAGTGTCAAGTCTCAAGTAGCGAAGGGCTATTGAAACTTTTCACTATTATGCACTCCATATACAAATATTGTAGAGGGTGTCGCTTTTAAAGTAGAATCTATGTAACTTTGTGTTTGGAAATTGTTTATTAACATTAGTGTAGATGACATGACAGATATGGATATTCGAAAGTCTAAAACTTTAGTTATCTGTACACTGAACTCAATACCCATCTTATTTCCCAGTTTATTTATTATAAACTTGATAAGATTTCAAACTGATCAAGGTAATATTTCAGACTACGAGAAATAATCGCAGATAAGCGATTATGTAAAAAAAAATGTAATACTAATTTTATTTTATGATTTGATGATGAAAACTAATATTAGTTATTGATATTGATATTGATTTATAAACTTACGATTCCTCGTGCCTGAGGGCACATGTTGTATACGAAAAGGGGTTTAATGGTACTAGATATTTTCATTTCAATCAATACAAATGATACAATAAAATAAATTCGCCATGAATCCAACGGGCAGCAAAGTAGCTTTATCTTTGTCGAGTAAGCAATAATCTTTAATAAGATAAGGAAGCATTTTCTTAGCAGATTATGTATACTATAATTGTCACATTCCTAATAAGGAAATAATGCATTTTTATTTAGATATATTTTTTGTGTGTTTTTTATCGAAACTTGCAGTGTCGTCGTGAATGTTGCACTGTTACGCAGTTGCTAACAAAATGCTAACAACTGCATCAATCCGAAGAAAATGCAAGGTTATTTGCTTCAATTCAATCAATGCATTATCAGTTCTATTTTTAGACTTACTCATCCGAATATTTTCAATTATCTTTCCACATTCCGTGGACAATGACGGCTATACCCGGATTTTATTGTGCTCCGATAAACGGGAATTTGCTATTATATCCTTTTGTGTTATAGCTGTTTCGATAAAAAAGCTTTTATTATGAAATTATACTATCAATTGTTATAACTTTGATTTTTCTTATAAAAAGTTATATATTCAGTTCTTGTAGCCTACAACATAACTGAAATTAAGACTTTAAATTAAACATATCTGCTGCTAGATTATCATTTGATTCTTAAATACAGTGCACATAAGCTAACAAATTAAATGCCCTTTAAAGTATGATTTAGGGCGCGATGATGATATCATCGTTTCTGTTTATCTATTCTCAAACACTCTGAGTACGGATACTAGAGTTTGTGATAATAACACAGGAAGTGTGTCGGAGAAAAATATGTAACTTGACATATTTTGCTCTGACAATTAATCACGTATAATATAAAGGAAATCGTAAATAAACAAAACAACTAGTAATAATATAACTTAATTAGTAGATAATTATATCAGATTTATATTTCAACATTAATACACAGCGTCACAAGATTTCCGTTTGAATGATCATGAGTAAGAAGGATCCAACTACGGATTCATTTTCCAACTCATTGATTCTTGTAGTATTCAGGTAAGCTAGAATATGAAACCGTTTCTTATTTCTTTTATGAATATATGAATACATATAATTAAAACATTTAAACATTTAAATTGTTAACAGCCAACCTTAAGACATAAAGTGGCACCACAAGAGAGAGAGAATTAAAACAACTGCATCCAAAACCAGTGCTTGGGAAATATAAGATTATCTAATAGAACAGCTATCTGATTGCTTTGTAAATTTTTTTTGATTGTTTGATACCCTATTACTATTAGATACTATTTTTAATAAAAACAGTTTCATGTAACTGTAACAATATTATTTTTTCTACAACTTACTATAATATGTTAAGTTAATATACAAAAGGAACGGTCGTGAAATTGTGATCACATTGGCAGGGTGAAAATGGATACTAGACTGAAATAAAATTTCAACTTTTAAATTACGTAACAAAAACTTTAAAAATTCCACTTTCAAACTTTTCGAAACTTTAAGCCCGGTAAACTAAAAGGTTCGAACATTGTTTGTTTCGGAGATACATTTCGATCCTCACGCACTATTTGAAAAGCCTAGCGAGATTTATTCGCATTTTCTGAATGCCAAATAAATTGTGTTGCGCATTTCGTGATCAAATTTTTGATAAATGTTAGTCAATGAAGTATTTCTGGGAGATAGTTTCATACCAAACTGGGTGAACAATGATACAAACTTTAACAAACTTATGTTATTTAAAGAAAATTAGCTGCTGCCGTTGCGTAAACATAACACTCGACTTGGCTACAATTTGGCATAAACAGTTGCACAGAATCAATGAGTGAGAGAGAATATGTATGAGCACGCTTGGAGCTACTCAAAGTGATAACAAACGTAATGTTATGTTGGCTTTATGAAGATTTGAAACGGAAATTTCCTTAACAATTTCTATTGCTAAGGAATTGTTGTTGAACACGTAAACATAGTCCTGAACAAACTAGGAGGGTTGTTTCTTACGTTTTAATTTTTGATTAAAAATAAATCCAGCCAACTATTTTTTCTTAATAAATTCCTATTATATTATGGATTTCATAATTCGCCATTGCAAATCAAACATTAAAATTGCCTATTAAAATTTAGTTTTAATACTTTTCATTAGAATACATAACAGCGTACCCACAGATTGAACGTTTCGTAGGTTCTATAGACATAATTATTATATTTTAGTACTTAATAATCCTTTCCGTTATACGTAACCAAAAAATAGTTTTTATAGTTTTAAATAGTTTTAAAGCAAATATACAGTAGTATATTTTATATAAAACCCAGTAGGGTTTTATATACGTTAATAACTGTTTTGACGTTTTGCAGGTATGCTATAGAGTATAGAGCATAGTCAAAGCTGGTTTCACCTGTTTGATACAAGATTATGTGATTTTAAAACCATAGAATATACATACCTATATTACTTACCCATCTATAGTGACGTCTGCTTTTGACAAATAAACCAGGTGTGTTGTGGGATTACATTTGACAAACGGCATTATATCGAGGAACATATACGGATGACAGCTGACAGTAGAATATTTATTTTACTCAATTATTAATGTACGTAAATACAGTATAGAAATTGTAATCAACGTTTTTTTTGAAGTCCATCAAACCCAATAGAGCTTGGATTTCTGTATGTGTCAACTTTTTAAAGCAAAATAGATTAATTATCTTTGCCTTAAACTACGAAGCAGTGTAAAAATTACCTTGTTGTCTTCGTACTTCTTTATTATATCTTTCGGTACTAATTTTCATATTACAAAACCCAAATAGACCAATCTACAAGCAATACTCCGCGAAAAACCCACTCTATTAGGGTTTTGTACTATGGACTTCCGCAAAGTAACGCCTGATTCTATAAATTATATTAATTTTGATATTATTTTTAGTATGTATTATTCCTTGTTTCAAATTTCAAAGGGTCAACTTACTTAATAATATTTGTGGAGGAAAATGTACCTACGCAAAAAATATGACTACATTATATCCCTTGTATAATGTATTTGTTGGATTAACAACGTTCTGTTATGTAGATACAAATGTATTCAAGTGACACGTCCTCTGTGGTTTTTATATTTCACATTTAATACAACGGTTTAATGACAGTGACAAACCGATTAAAGGAACCATTTGCCACAAAAAATATCTATTATAAATAATATTTAATTTTATATGATTTTTCTGCTGAGCGGGTGTATATACATACTAGATACATAGAAAAAAAATAGTATGAAAAGCGCATTAAAAACTCTGCATAATTTGTGTAATACAATATCCAAACTGGTTAATTTACCAAAACCTTACACCTGTATTTAACGATCAAAAGACCATGAATTTCACTTCGCAATAATTCCCGTAGGACAAATTTATGGATAAACTTTGTATTTGTGACCGCCTTTATATACCCACTTTCAGTACGTTGCTATGGCAACCACGTCCTTTATTGCGATTAAATCGTTCTGATCAGAAATTTTATACGAAACGCGAGAATTTTTCCAAAAGAGCATTTTTTTTTTCAACATCTTCATTGACAATACCATATTTTGTCCATAGAAGATGTAGTAGAATTATTATTAATTTTTCATTAGTTGACTGTGTAATAAAATGTCGATTTATTAATTCAAAGTTCTACGTTGTACAATTGTTGTCGAATTTAATATTAGGTTATAAATAATTTAGTAACGAATATTGCTGTTTAACTACGCAATTAATTATATATATTTTTTAATCACTTCACTTAAATATGATTATTTTTTAATAAACTTATTAAGATTTTTTATCTACATAACTTTTAATTTTTACACTTGGAATCAAAAAGCTTAATTTTAAAACAATTTTCTTCCTGCACAAAGAGTTCTAACATTTTATTCAGTCCGCGTCTCCGAATTGAGTTTCTTGAAAGGCGTCAGGAAAGGAAAAACTAACAAAAATATTTTCATTCCATTTGCAGGGTTAAAGGTAGCAGTAAAAATAGGCCAACTTCGTGTGGAACGTGTCTTTAGTTTGGATATAAATTCATTTTTTAATATTTTGAAAACGGCAACTCTCTCACTAATACACCCCCGAGATTGATTCGAATAAAGATATGACGTTATTTCTTTTAATCGTTTTTATTATTCTAGTCCAAATAAAGGATGCATACATTATAACTCTGAAATCAGTAATAATTCCTTATAAATATTCAACGTTGAGACCTAGTTAATTAAGGGAACGCCGAGAAATATTTAGCCACCTTTGATTAAGCAGCGAATAGTGTGCCGGGATTTTGAATTAATATTAATTTATGATTTGTTTGGTAGTTTAAAATATTCAGCCAGTATCTTCAACATCCTCCCTTTTTGACTACATCATTGTGAGTCCAATTTCTTTGGATATCAGGAGAAGCTTCGGTCTATGGACTGCTTTTGTCAGAATGTCCGCCAATTGAAATTCTGTCGGTACATATTCTACTGTAATGTCTCCATTTTCTACTAGTTCCCTTATGTAGAAATGTCTTATAGAAATATGTTTGATTCTTCTATGCATTTCAGGATTTCGAGAAATCTTTACAGCTGCATCATTATCAACTTTGAGTTTAGGTACCTCTTTGAGAGTTGATATTTCGTTAAACAATCTTTTCAGCCAGATTATCTCTCGAGCTGCTTCGCTGGCAGCAACCAGTTCAGCTTCTGTGCTGGATATGGCAACACAAGTCTGTCTACGACTGCACCACGAAATTGCTGCTCCTGAATATAAACATAAAATTCCAGACGTTGAACGTCCTGTGGTGGCATCACCCGCATGATCTGAATCACTGTAACATTCTAGGATGCCTCTCTTGTATTCCTTTTTATAGATAATACCGCAGTCCAGGGTTCCTTTAATGTATCTGAAGATTCTCTTGACCCTTGAAACGTCTGCAAGTGTGGGCTTATCTAATGCTCTCGATACCACACTTATAGCATAAGCTAAGTCCGGTCTACTTCCAACCATTAGGTAGGCCAAGGCTCCTACAGCTTCTCTATAAGGAAATGCATTTTCATCTATTGAATCTTTCTCCAAGTCATTAATATCTTCTCTTACAATAGGCGTTGCAACTGCTTTACAGTCACTCATCCCAAAACGCATTAAGAGCTTTTCAGTGTAGTGCTTTTGAGAAAGTTTAACACTAGACTCTGTTTTTGTGATTTCTAGACCAAGAAAGTAGGTCGCTGGTTTGATCGTTATTTTGAAACGTCGTGTCAGCTCCTTCATAAATCTTTTTGATTCTTGTGGATTACTTGAAGCAATGTGATAATGATAACTGTCTGTTTATAAGAAACACTCGGAATTCAAAAATCATATTGGCGTTATATGTTGATGATGGTTTGGTTGCGAATGTAATTTAACCTAAGGATGGATTTATTAATAATTTGATAACATAAATATTTAATTAAATTATTTTTGGATAATTTCTCCGTTTATACAGTTTGAAGATTAAAACTGAAGGTTAAAATTGAAACGGTACATAATTAATAAATCGTTCATGCTTTAAGGGCATGTTGTTGTTGAGTTAAGTTTTTTTTTTATATCAAGTGCTTTTTCTACTTGTGAAGTCAAGACTGCATAAAATGTTATGCTTAAAATAAAAAGTAAATTATAATAAAATTATACTTTCAAAATTTCAAATCAAGAAGTATAGAAAGTCTTTGATAAACTTTTAGAATTCGAAAGATACTTCTGTCTTTTGCCGTGAGCGTCGAGAATAACGATGTGAATGCGAACCTCGTGCCAAAGTGAATGTAATTACAATTTTACAGTGTAGTTGGGAAGTGAATTGGCCTGCTGTGGAATATAATCAATGGGACGGGACTCCTTTCACACTTTGGAGAAAAAATATAGTCATTAGATTTTTTTTGAATCAAGTATGTTTTGAAAATACTGTGCTGATGAATATCGTATAGATAAAGTTTTAATTAGCCATTCTAAAACAAATGATGAATATTGCTTCAAAATTTCAGTGAAACTACAAAAAAGATTAATGTTGAAAACTTTTAATTTAATATAGATGTTGCAGTAGAAACCTATAAATTAACAACGTTATAGGAAAAATAGCAGTCTAAATGCGACACAACTTTTGTAAAAACTCTCTGTAGGCTGTCTTAGCTATAAAATATTCTTATAAAAGACGTCTTTGTCTTCGTATGTGGCAGACCATGTTCAAAATCGCGCACACACATATAACATGCGCACATAATATACATATATATATGTGCGTGCATGTTATATATATAAAGAGTAAGGTATGTACAGAATATGTGACGGACGAGTGCGCCATTTCGAACAGCTGACGATCGAATAACGATTACGATTATTATTTAAATCGATATCCGATGCGCACGTTATCAGCAGTGTTAGTGGAGCGAGCGATAAATTTGTAACGGTATTTAGGCAGGGATTCGTGATGTGTTTTATGGGCTGCGGTCTAATAATTACGGTTTTACATTTGGTTGTATTTATCACTAAACTAAAATAAAATTGTACCTATCTCAGTTATACCAGAAATGATAGAATTAATGTTTCCTTGTGTTAAAAATCATTACTATATTTTAATATTTACTGTGTGTTTTAGATACATTTATCTATCTATCTATATATTTTAAAAATCTCATCAAGAATTAATAAAAATCGTGAGTTGAAGACGAAGATCCATTAAAAATAATGACGGTTGATATCAGACAGTAGAATTATGAAGAAAATACTTTTTAATCACCTAGAATAAGCACGCAACAAAAAACAAACAACTTTTAACAAGGATCGATTTGGAATTATTGTAGCGAACAGGAAATGCGATATATTTTAATAAGTGATTTGAATTTTTTGTGTAATTGAAACCATTGTTACTACAACTTTAACTAATGAATGTTTTTATTATATAGTATTCAATCATGAAATAAAACTCGATATTGTTGCGTACAGAAGAAATTTACTGTTTATTTACCACTACGGAACCAAACCCTACAATAACATCAGATTTTTATAACAAAAAATTTGTCGTAAATGAATTAATGATAAAACAAAGCGTAGTCTCAACAATGAATTTCTGCAAACGCTACAGAAAAGGTTTCTTGCGACGGGATAAAACCCTTCTATTATTTGAAACGTTGTACCTTTCAAGCAAAGCATGAAAAAAGTGCTTCACCATAATAATTTCTATATAATTGATGTTTAGAGTATCGATTTAGTAATTAGTGTATTAATACACATATATATTAACACACACGCATAATCACTTTTATGTACACAGTTTGTGTGTGTGTACACACAAACTGTGTATACCTTTATCTAAACTTTAACGAACTTATAAATTAAATAATTTTTATATTAATTTATAAACCCGCTGCCTCGTTCCATCATCGCACGAGCCGCACTGACTCTGCATTCCATTCGCACTCTCTCGATGTATATTTTTCACAGTTTACAAGCTTCTACAGTTTGCTTTACAAGACATTTTCTTTTACGAACAAATGAACCGTGGAATACGGACTACCTCCAAATTTCAAAAAGAGAACATAGCTACTCCCAAGGGCCGGCAACGCAAACACCAGAGTGGATGTTTATTGGCTGCGACTGTTGCCACCCGCAAGCTCGTTTGCCCCTATTTTATAAAAAAAAATTGGCTAGTTTTATTATAATTCGAGAAACTTGAGAGACCTAGTAGTTTTTTTCTTTATTTCGTTCATAACATATTCAAATATTGTATAATGGAAATATCCTTCTTGTTATGCTTCATGATACACTATATTCCTCCTTTTGCTTCCTAGTACGTACTCGTAGGTACGAAGAGGCATATTGGATTAACACGGAAACAGGTGAAGTGGACATAGATACATTAAACCATTGACAAGTTATTAATAAAATAAAACACTGGCGTTAAGTTTATAATTTTTAAATGTGATGCTCAACTTTCATCATTAATAAATCGGTGGAGGTGTGCTGAACTGTTGTCTAATAAGGACCATTTATTTTTTAGAGCTTTTTGCTTTTTAATGAAAAAATATTCTATGTCGAATACGCTAGCATAAGAGAGTAGCCCGCTACGCCGTAGCATATTTCCCTACACTGCTTTAGAATTCATAAATATACAAATAAACTGAAATAATTTTCTCTCAGTATGCACTTCCTGTACTAAATTATGTACTTTATGCTGCATTTAACCAGTTTGTCTCCCTAGTGACTTCACTGAGAGTAACTTATTTATACATTGCAAATGTGGATGGAAATATTCCAAAACACGGTACCTTTATTAATGTTAATGTTATTTTTATTAGGTTAGTTCTAACATATTCGACTTGACTTCTAGTACTGAAAACTATGAAGGTTGGTTAAGGTTTTATTAAATAATTATTTAAGTACAAAAATAATCTAACCAAATAATCTTTGCTTTGATTGTTTTTGCTTTATTCTCAAACTCGACAAGTATTTTACTTAATCTTCGGGTTCGGATTTGGTGCGCATAAATTTGCATCTGCGACGTGCAACTGATTTAATCATGGCTTAAAGTTTGTGTATTTTAATTTATATTTCTCGCTTCGCTGCGCAACTTCTGTTATTTAATATGTAACTTAGCGGTTGAGTGATGAAATGTATAATTTCATAATAATTATTTCATTTAACAGTTCCGAGCGTAAATAACAAAGCACAAAAATTAATGACAAATCAAAAATACATTAGAATGTAAATATAATATTGCAAAGAAATATTAAACATAATATTCTGGGTTCTTATTTTCAAAAATTAATGTTTATAACAGGTTTGAAATATGTATTTCAAATCAATTACGTTTTAGGACCTGCCACGGTTCCAATTAATTAAATTCTCTGCAGTCAGAGTATCATTCACCCACTTGTTAATCAAAAATAAATTAGTTTAATTCTACCGTTCTAACTAGAATACTGTCTCTTTGAATCACAAAATAAACATACAATTTTTACAAAAGAGACGAAAGAGTACTTCATTAAGAGGAGTGCTTTATATAAATAAAGAAAGTATAAATAAAGAAAGTTCAGTTTTCATGTCAGACTGCCTTGAACTGGAGCCGTTTTCTTTAAGCACTGGTACCTAATGACAGAAAAAAATGTCAATAATGAGCTGTTAATGAACAGCTTAGATCAGATGTGTTAAATAGCAAAAAAATGTGTGGTATGTGTCCTGGTTTCCTCGTTGTGGAATCGAAGCGGAATGGTCTAATAAAAGCTGTTAGTATTTACTTTACCTCAGCCATACTTACCTACGTCTATGGTAGTTCAAAGCTCTAATTGGAAGTAAGTGGAACTTATCATATTTTGTGCATAAAGAATGCACAATATTTAGCGAAAATGAAATAGTATGGACGTGATAATCAGCATTCCTTAAAACTCTTAAAAATTTTTTTTCAAAACAACTCTAAACACGAGCCGGAATTGATGAAATTCCACTATCTAAGTAACTGGCTTAAATAAAACCTCTGAACGAATTTTCAATCCACCAAATTGCAAACATAGAAAGTGTATGAGTAAAAAGAATGTAGCGCCACCCGAGGCGATTCATTTGTCCACAGTAACCCGTGTTTGTGTTTACATGGTGTCATTAAAAGATATAGTTACCGAATAACATGTTTTGCTTTTGTATTGGATCTTATAGTTAAATATTATAATATAAGACTAGCTGTGATTTCAATTTTCAAAGTTTCATGAAAATCAGTCAAGCCGTTTCGGAGAAGTATGGGAACGAAAACTGTGACACGAGAATTTTATATATTAGGTCTTTACCTATGAAATTGCCGTTTTGTTTGAAAAAAGTTAAAGTATTTTTTTTTCGAACTTATTTATTTCTTTTATTCAAAGTAATCACCCCTGCAATCAATGCATCTTTGCCAACGCAGTTTATGGATGTCCTTCTTGAAAAAATCAGCTGGACGGGAGACAACAAACTCTTCAAAGGCGTTTTGTACTGCCTCTCGGAAATTGAATTTTTTTCCCGCTATAAAGTTGTCCAAATTTTGGAAATAGTAATAGTCGGTAGGCGCAAGATCTGGTGAGTATGGCGGATGAGGGAGAGCTTCCAAACCCAACTCATGCAGCTTAGAGACGGTCTGTTGTGCAGTATGGGGTCGCGCGTTGTCGAGAAGTAGCAGTGAAGACGACCGATTGACCAAAGCTGGTTGCAGACGTGCGAGTTTCGCCATCATTGTGGTCAGTTCTTCAAAGCTATGATGAATCACACCAGCACTAGACCACCAAACTGTGACCATCACCTTTCTAGGGGTCATTTTTCGTTTTGCACATTGCTTTGGTACCGAACCAGGATCTAACTAACTTGCTGAGCGCTTTCGATTGTCAAAAAGAATCCATTTTTCGTCGCACGTAACAATTCGCTTCAAAAGTCCTTCATTTCTGTGCCTGTTAAGTTCGTGGGGCACCCATCTATCAAGCTTTTTTATCTTGCCAATCTGTCGCAAATGTACCAATATTGCTTTGATGCTAACATCAAAATCTGATGCCAGCTCAGCTGTAGATTGAGATTCATCAGCTACCACAATCGCCTTTAATTCATCATTGTTGACCAAAGATTCCGGACGACCACGAGGTTCATTTTTAAGTCAAAATTCCCAGAACGGAACCGAGCAAACCAATAACGGGTTGTACGTTCGTTTGTAAAGTTCTCTCCGTAAACGTCGTTGATGTTACGTGTCGTTTGTGCCGCGTTGGTGCCACGACGGAACTCATATTCCATAATTACACGAAATTTCAAAGTATCCATTATGAGGAAAAATGTTGAAATGTAATGAAAATACAACGCTAATCAATAAACAAGAGACTGATTTTGTAAATAGAATGTCATATTTTTAAAACAAAATTAATTTTAATTTAGAATTCATAGCCAATCAAAACTTTTTTTTGTTTGAAAAAGTCTGTACTGCAATACGGCAATTTCATAGGTAAAGACCTATTATAAGATATATTACTCATAATACTCGTATACGAGTACGTAGAAATAAGCTATGATCCTTATTCCTACTCAATTTTCAGCTATTAAACCTAAATGTTCTCTATTCAGTATCAAAGTCTGAGTCAAACTATCCTTTGTTCTCTAGAGGGCAAATTGTTATGTAATAATACCAATTAAGTATCACAGTACTAGAGCAAGGTGTAAATTGATAAATAGTATTTGAGACAGTATGTTAGCTATGTATAATATTCCATATTTAAACATTAATTATTATTAAAATATTGTCAATCTAATTGTAATGTGTAGGATAGATGGATAAGTAATCGAATAACTGTTGTAGGATCGAAAATTCAAGCTGTATTGGCCTAATGTTTAAAGCGTGTGATTCTTGTCCCTATGGTCATACATGTGCTACCCACCCAAAGATGTAAGTTAAATGTTGGATACATAAGACTGATTACAAATCAAAAATTTTAGACAGCATAGATGTGCTAAAAACAAGGTTGCAGGAATTACATTTTTCTACCGTAACAAAGATCTTTCCCGCGTACTTTGTTCATTTTCGATGAATCGGGTAATGATAAGTGCAATTCAACAGATTACACACGAAAGTGTCAAGGTGGTAATAAAATATTCTAATACTACACAACTATATTAAATTAATATACAATATTTAAAATAAAAAGCCTCCCTATACGCTATTACGAGCTAAACACTACTTATTGAGTAGTTACCTAGTTTCAATCCAACCATACACACAGCTCCATCTTGTTGCGATTTAAACCAGGTTTCGCCACAGTCTGTGAAGCCTTACCAGTTTTTGACCATGATCTTCTTCGCTCGTTCTTGTAGTACTTTTCATCCCCAATTATAAGCTTCTTGAAAAATGGTTCGATATCATTACGTCATAATAAAGAATCACAAAAGCACAGTTCATTAGGTTTCTTTCAGCGAGCTCATGAGGTATCCAAACATCAGCTTTTTTATATGCCCACCTTTTTTCAAACGCGCCAAAAACGTTTTAGCGTCAATTCCCGGTACTCCAGCTACATCGTAAGCACTATAAGTCGATTTTGCTTCACTTTTTCAAAAATGGCATCAATTTTCTTTTCTTTCGTCCGTAATAGGGCGACCAGGGCGACATGCATCATTGATATCAACATTTTCGAATTGGAAACGCTTAATCCAAATTTGCGCTACACTCACAGATAACTGCATTCGATCCATAAACATCATAATTTTTGTGGCTTGTGATTTCTTCAATAGATTCACTCATTTAAATAATAGGAAACACAAATGAAAATCACACACTTTCCTCATTTGAATTTGGAATTGTCTTTAAAATCAAAACTTTTTTATGATATCAAAACAAATGGTATAAGTTCAGACATAGTATGTGCGAAGACTTTTTCCTCAATCTATTAATAAAAATAGAAACATTTATTGTTCATATCTTATGAAAAATGGTCTTAAGAAACTGAAAAACGGATTATTGTTATTGATATACATTTCGATTCTCGAAGGTTTTGGGTATGTGTAATATATAATTCATGAGAATGTTTTACTTTTATCATAAATGTATTGATTGACATTCAACCAATATATTTTCATGCATAATAATGCCTTTATTGTGGGTTGTACGTTTTGTTTTATATATTTTCAAAATGAATTATACCCAGTTTCATGTTTTTTCATGGGTTGAAAATAGAGGATTTCTCTAAGATTTCCCCTTCATAAATAGTTTGTTTGTAAGATATTTCCAAATATCATTACCTAAAGCAAATCTTCCATTACTAATTTTATTGCCTCTGACACGAATTTATGTAAATAGCAAAATTTCATGATTCTAATAGAATATATATTGAAAATATCCTAATAGGAAAAACGATACGATCCATTTATACACTGCCTTTTTAAACACGAGACATAATACACGTTACAGTGAAAATTTGGCCGTATATGCCAGCATAATTCGTTCCCTACCCAGAAAGCTTTTAACCAAACTCGTTTTGATACTTGATAAGCCCTCCAGCCGCCTAATGAAAACCATTACATTCGACTTAGCCCCGTTTCTCTTAACTCATTTCTTTCTCCATAACGACCCATATTATTCCGAGTCTTTGTTTTGAATTACGTTGGGTAATTTGTTTTCTTTTTGGGCTGAAATTATTGTTCCTCGCGGCCGCCGTTTACGTCCATGTTAAATCACGACCTTGTGTTGTCTAAACGCTGATTATAATTTTTTAGTTTGTTATTACACTTACCGCTTACGCTTTATGCGGTGAAAATATTTCATGGAATCTTTTGAATAAGACAAAGTAATTGAACATATTAAACTATATATAAAACTTATTATATAATCACTGCAACTGCAGTTATAAATTAGATTATTATACTTATTATGTTCGTCAGATAAGGCATGAAGAGGTCGAGCTGCGTCGCTCTAAATTTCTATGTTGTCCGATAGGATGGTAATCCTTTATCATAAGAGGATGTATGGATATGGGATCAGGAACAGTCTGTACCTATGCCCACATATTGAAAAGCGCCTATTTTGAAATAGTCAGTAGTCTGACCACTTTGCTTCTGTAATCGCTCAGCTGAGGTATTTGACATTGAGGTAGCAAAATATTAACGTTTTGCTTCATTTAATGTAAGTAACTTAGGCTTTATTAGTCGCTATAATATAGTAAAAAGAAAGCATCAACTGAAACGATCTTTAGAGTGGGTCGTTAGTAACTCAATTTTTTATATAATTCGTACTTATTGACATGTATAATTACATTACTTGTATAAAGGTATAATCATTCTCTATATATACTTATATTGTCTACGCCAGTGTTTCTAACTGCAATAATATAATTTATCAAGGTGTGTAAGCTTCTTATACTCAGCCTTCGACCTCGGTATAAGCGATTTCAAAATAGATAAACAAAAATAATTTCTTTGAAGCTTATTAAGACATAAATATACTGACAGATATATACTGACGTATCCGATTTGCTTTACATTACCAACTTTCATTTTTTTTCAGTTACATAGAATTCAAAGAAACTATAAAATAAATTTAAATAAATACTACATGGTTTCGATTTTTGGATCATGTCAGACATAGAAGAATGCAAGCAGCCTTGTCCTATAATCGGGTGAGAAATATTGTAATAGTAAATAGATTTACTATTACACTCTCAAATTTCAAAATTTATATATTTCTTAGTAAAATTTGGTTTTATGAAATCGCTTCAGCTCACATATTAACAGTGCTCCCGAAGACTTACGGTTATTACGCAGGGCCCGTTTAATTTCCGGCTTCGGCTTACAGGGTCGCTACTTAATCTCAAGATCCTTAGAAATCATCTTGCTATGCTTATTTTAAGAAGATTACTCTAATTGTATGCTCAAATATTTCAAGTTGGCACCCTAAAAAAGCAACAAATTGGCAGACTAGAAAGGAAATAAGTGTGTAATAGTCAATACTATCTTATATATAAAATTCTCGTCTTATATATAAAACTCGTGTCACAGTTTTTCCTATACTCCTCCGAAACGGCTTGACCGATTCTCATGAAACTTTGTGAGCATATTGAGTAGGTCTGAGAATCAGCCAACATCTATTTTTCATCCCCCTAAATGTTAAGGGTAGTCCACCCCTAAAATTTTTATTTTTATTTTTAGACAAAAGTTTTAGTTTTTTATGATACAACATACAAAAATACATACAATCCTAAATTTTCACCCTTCTACGATCAACCCCTATTTTTTATTTATTCATTGAAAATTGAAAACACATGTATGGCAAAACAACGTTTGCCGGGTCAGCTAGTTTATATTATATAATTTAGCACACATACGATTGAACATGTACACAATAATACATATCAGTTGATCATAAAATTCACATGCCTTCTTGAATCTATTGGGGAATTCTATCAAGTGCCCCCGTTGCTAAGTACTATACCAACTTTCTTGCACGGCTATTGATATTGAAATTATAAAATTCAAACACGTCAGATATACAAATAAATGTGCTGTGATTTTAAAATAATTGTTTTCCCTCACTATTTAACACCCAATGCTTATTAATACTAAATAGCTTAAACGTTGTCCACAGAACGACAGATCTATTATTATTATATCTTTCATTTAAAATATAGGTTCTATATATATTTATAAAATAATGTGCAACAAAATACTTTTCTTTATCGAACAGGTTTTAATAGAGATACAAAATCCAGAAGGCCATCAATAACGAGTAGGTATACCTGGATCGCATATTCATCAAGTCATTATTATTGCTGCCTGTTCTCAATGGACGCTAAAATATTCAGCGGCTGAGATATCTCTGAAATTGAAGTTATGAAGTGTTTATTGTACAATACTTCGTAACTAATCTTTTGTTTTAATTGTAGCTACACAATATAAATTAAATTTGTTTTGACATTCATAGGTGTACATTCTCTTATACATCTTTTTTTTATTTATTCATAAAGGATATTTTCTTATTCAGCATTAGATGACCAATTAATTTCTTTAATTAAGAACATTTAGATGAAACAACACTCCTAACAAACTATATATTCAATGCAAACACATTCGTATTAATTTTATTTTGAGTCCCCTAAATATTTAATTAATTGTAATTTTTAGTTATTTATTAATGTTTAAATACATCGTCTGTAAATATTTCAACTATTTAACTACCACAGTTCATGAGATACAACCTGCTGACAGATGAACAGACAGACGGACGACAGCGTAGTCTCAGAATTAGGGTTTATTATTTAAAATATATTGAATTCTAAATTAAATGTCAGACGAGTCTTTAACACTCAACGAAATGTCCTTTTCGTTGTACTAAAAGAACTTATTTGAAACCTTCAAATGGCTTTAAAAAATGCTGATCGCAATATATTTGTGAAATTGCATGCAAATTGTATGAAATGAGAATATACTTTGTAAATGCATTTATGCAAATGTTCATAATATTGGTTCAAGCTTTGCATGTAAATTGAAATAAAGATATTTGAACGCTATTTTGGAATGATATAAATATTTCAAGTTTTTTGTTGTTGTTCGATGTTTCCCTTCTTTTAACACCTGATTGATGACTGAGGTATTAAATCTAAAATCCTCCCCAATTGGGTAGGATTTCACCCTAGCATTAAATTTTAAATCAGGTAAAGTATCAAGTTACATAAATTACAAGTATTGTTCCAGTTTTAGTTCGCGTTTGTCGACAGGGACTTTCAGTGACATTTGCTACATTATTCAAAATCACCTCTTAAATTTATTTTTAATGCTGACAAAGTTGCTTTCTACCATCGGATTTAAATGTAATACTAAGACTTACTAATGCTCCAGGCTACTTGTTGTGGATTTTCGAGATATTTAAGAATTATATCTTCAAAGCTTGATTACTTTTTTTCCTGTTATAAATTTAAAATGTTTTACAAATTATATATTTTATGTACATGTTTTTCTGAAAAATCGCGATGATTATCATCTACATACGGATTGATAGATATGAAAATTAAAATAGTACTTTTGTGTTTTTTATTTCAAAGGCGCGATTTTAGTTCTAGATCTTTGTTACTCTCTTTCCCAATCACAACAGCATTGCTAAAAAACAAAGGATGACTCTTTAAATTGTTAAAGCCTATATTAGACCAGCCTTATATTAATTTCAAACACTAAAAGAAAAGAGATATCTTTACCTTATGTAAAATGGCATAAAAAATTGTTCTTCTTAAAATGTTTAATCCTAGAAAACCACTTAACCTTATTCATATATACCACAATACAATTTTGAGCTTGGGATTCGTTAATTATACTTTCATAAGACATAAAATGTCACGCTCTGAGAACTTTTGGGTCATAAATAGTGCATACCTAATTAAGTACACACATTTGCATTGTATTGTATTTTTCGGAAGCAATAAATAAAAACGTTTTAATTTTAACGTATCGTAAATAATTCATGGTTGCAATAATTCAACTGTCTGCGGGTTGCATTGTTTTTCGAATATTTCAGTAAAGTTTGCAACTGCTACGGTAATTATTAAATTATACTCCATAATTTTTATGTTGTCACCGATTTATAGTGAACCTGCCTATTATTTTCTACATGCTTATGTCGAAAACCTGTGAATGTTCCAAACCTGATGACTTTATCTTATACATATGATAGAATACGGTTTCTCTACGCCGTGGAAAACGATAAAATCGAAAAAAAAACACAATAAGTTTATAAAATTCATTTATTTTAAGTCACAATCCGATTAAAATATTAACTTGAATATTTCAAAATGAATACGTTGGAATCTCGGCGAAAGCAGTATGATAAGATACTCTTACATAATTATCTCAGGGAGAATAAACAGTAACATCTGCAATTTCCTGTTAAGCAGACGCTTGGTCTGCTTAACAGGCGTAGTCGTTCCTTTTCCCTTGCAAATACCACGTATGATGTGAAACTCAATTCTGCATCGTACAACCTGGACGTACAGCCAAGATTATCTGGACCTTGTCTTAATTAGCATGATAAAAACTTCTTGTAAGGCGAAAATGAAAAATATCACTGCTGCTTAAATCACACCACAGACGATCAAAGATTTGTTTCGCTTTTATGTGGTGTGTTGATTTAAAGTCCACTCTATTTCGTTCTCTTTAGCTTTTTAAATTTTTAAAACGAAAATATTTTCTAAAACGAAACATAATTTTACATTAATGTCGTAGGTCAACATATAAAGGTCTTTTCATCAATCCGGGTTTAAAGTCTGTAAATAGTATAATTAAATCGTGTTAATATTCGTTCAAGAAGTTTTATTCAATGCATTTGCGTATTCAATATGTAATTTTTGTTGTTTTTTCTACGTACAATGAATTATATGTGATGAAGTTAATTTAAGTAGCTAGTTAGCGATTTTGTTCTTTATTTAAAAAAAATCGTATTTAACCACAAGCATGCTTCAATCACGCGAGCTATTTTTTTGAAGATACGCTTACCTAATTAATGAAATTGTTGGCTGCCAGTGAAACTGGCATGTGTTATTGGCCGTGTATAAACATTTTTTCAAGCCAGCTCTAGTACCCCACAACCCCCGCGCCAGTGGAGGACTTAAGCCTACTTTACACGAAGCCTGACTTGGTATTTGCCTTGGGTAAACAGTTTGTCAAGCCAAGCCCGTGCTTGCTGCTAACTGTCGAGAACACGCGTTCGTCTACTGTTCACGCCAGTGACTTCCCCCGCATACCCACGCGTCGGCGTTGCGGACAATAACCCGCAACACTGTTATCACTGTGTAATCTATTCTCAAAGGGATATTCTAATATTAATTGTTTTAGCAACAAAGCAGAAGCTCCAGTTATTATTCTGCCACTTAACCATTTTCTTAACCAAAGTAGTTTTGCTTTTCTAATATATCTATCAACTCTTTTCTTAATTTTGCGCGAATTGTTTTAATTTCAAACGTGGAACGTACCCGTAGAAAATGGTGTAAAAGGTTTCGTCTAAGCAAGGCCAGGCCGATGCCTGCTGTTTGCAGAACTGGCGCCAGCATTACTGGCTCCAGCTTTATGCAGATACATCACGCCACTGCGGATAAGCACCACAGTATTTTCCGTAGTTTGTTGACATTTATACATTTTTCCACGATGGCAAGAAAATTTAATAAAGACGAAATATTCATTTGTTCACCACAACGCGGAAGTTCCAGTTACATATCTATCTCTAATAGTATCTTTTTTAATTCCTCATACACGGCTTCATGATTTCTTTCTCTAATATAACGATAAATTTTTCTCTAAATAGTGCATATTTGATCAACAATGTTCATTAAAGATTGAATATGTTATATACGTACTGTATAAGTTTCATTAACAGTTACTTTCCAGCAACCGTCACACAAAAATTTTGAATTTTAATAAATTAACTCGTCACGAATTCATTTCTTCATCTTCATTAAAATACAAAAGTTTTGCACATCACAATAAAAATCCAGTAATGAAATGAAACCGCGGGCTCACCAAACCATGTTATCATTACAGTCCAGCGAACAGGTTTGGCGGAGGATTGGTCTTTTTTGGCTTAGTCCAAGCCTTGCTTTATAATTGAAAGTTTTTAGCAGTCTGTTGGTAAGTCTAACTCTTTACGAGTCAAGTAAAGTCAACCTTTATTAAAGGTTTAAACCTAATTAGCTTTATAACATTTGCAAACAAAACGTATTATATTTTGTATCAAAAGAATATTTTTAAAACAGCTACACATTACCAGAGTTGTTTTCATATATTTTTTTATTATTATTAATACGAAATTTGTCCCTAAAATCCGTCCAAGCTTCGAATATACTCTATTAACACAAAAATAATCTTATGTCATAAGACCGCGTGTGTAGCGGCGATAGCAAAATATGAGCACTGCGCAACTCGTAATTTTGTTCCATACATGTTGTGTGGCAAAATTCAGCAGTGTTTCTGAAGCGTTTGATTATGATTTGCTGATATTGGCTAATGGACGTCTAAGTAGTTATATATAACAAACTATAATTATGTGAGCATATTAAAATATATTTTTAAGGATGCACCCCCTAGGTGTTATTTCTCGTAGGTAAGATTCCTATTTTTGTATGTTTGTTAAAGTATCGAAGTACCGATTTTGGAATATGATTAAAAAGGCAGACGGAATGTTTAAAAATATCCCGTCTGACTATTATTCAATACGATTGAACATTAAACTGACATGAAACTTGAGCAAATAAGACGGGCTCGATGAAACCACTCAGCCTTTTTGCATTGATTATTAAATTTTTCTTTCTACTAAACAATTTTTATTGCGTGGTTGAAAGCAAATGAAAAATACGAGTAATTGAAGCGTAATAAAATCTTAGGACCAATTATTGGCGTAACAATGGCTAGCGGGCAATTAAGTTTTCCACGTAACTCCCTTCTAGGTATCAATAGGCAGTAAAAAATTCCAGACTTGTGTAATAATAATCATATCAGGACTATACGAGCATCTATGTTGTTATATTGGTGTCCTTAAATAGACAAAAATTATAACTTGTTATAGTAATTGTTGTTATGTATGTTATTAAATAATTATATGAAGTGAAAATCGGACTGATGCACCAAGGATACCATATTTCGAGTTCGGAAAACAATACAAAAACGCCTTTTTGTGTATTTATTTAGCTTTTTTATTGGTTCTTGTAGTGGCAATACAAAAATATCATCGGTGATTTTTTTCTGTCACGGTTCATGAGATACATGACAGACAACAGTTTGACATACAGATAGACCGACAACGAAATCCTTTTGGGTATGGAACTCTCAAAAAGGGACAATGACATGTAGAGCCGGATTAGTTAACAGTTGATTTAAGAAAGTAATCGTTCGTCATATTTGAATCGTTCGTTATGTTTAACTTATTTTCTCTTTATAAAACTACTTTGAGTGCGACTGTAAATAAAATAAATGCAATTAATATTTTTGGGACATGCCATGTTTGTTATGAAAGCCAACAATAGAATCGCATCTTTAGATTTAAACCAAAATATCATCTAAGTTATAAATATAAATCCCAGGTGTCCCAACAGATTAAATCCCGGTCTACGTTTATATTATAAAGAGCAGAGAACATTCTTACGATCTATTAGGAAATCTATCCGAAGAAAAGGTCAGGGATACTACATGTCCATGTTCGGTTGGCTCACTATTACCTTTTGTATAAATGAAATTAAAAGTATGTTTTCCTAAAACTTAGGGAGTTATTGTATAACACCAGTCGTATCAAACTTACCCTATAAATATTAAAATATAATGTGATCTTGTAGGCTTACCTGAAAGAAAACAGTAATAAGTAAATAATCTTATTTCAATATCGAAAAGTATAATTTGGCACAAGTGTGAATTAACATAATTGTCTAGATAGACAGATATTTTATACAGGAGGTCAAATGGTTATGTAGCCGTGTTTTTTTATCACATACACATTTTACCCGTTTGCGAGTAATACTTTAAAAAATCGCAGAGCTCAATTAAACAATTACTCTACGTCGGAATGGTGGATATAAAGGCGTAAAATTCAGTTTATTCAGTAATCAATTTTGATATGTAAAATTTTGATGAAAAAAACAAAGTCTATAAAATGAAATCGATTCCTATGTGACGTTAATCTGATTATCTTAAGTTTAGCAGCGAAGTTTTATATCATTCTCTGCGAGTTATATATTTAATAACTCTTATAGATTTTACTACAAAAGTAATTCATCCAAGCTTAGCTTACGCCCTGAACTGCAATTATTAGACCGACATGTGGTATTAGTGGGTCAATGGGAAATTGACTGAAACTTTGCCCGAGGCGGACGTTCCAGATATGCAGCTTAAATATACTGCGATAATTTTATATCGAAACTCAATGGGATTAACTGCTAGGCACTTAGTTAGTGAGCTATGAAGGGATAAACATAATATCAGTAAGTATCAGTAGGAATTTCGAAATAAAACTATCAATGATTAATTTCCTATATTTAGATTTAGGCATGTAATAAATGTCTAAATTGGGTTTCTCTATAGACAACATGTAATAAGTATTCGCATATAATCAGTGAGGGGTTAAAGGGGTTGAGGGGGTGATGCTGGGAAACCTCTGAATTGATTGATTTGTATATATGGACAAATCAAAAGGTGATTTCTATTAATTATGAAGTAAAAGTATATGTAAAAAAATATTGTATAGTTAGTGTATTAAAAAATGATTTTCATTAAAGTGAAAATAAAATTTATGTATAGGATGTAGTGGTGAGCTAGTGATAAACTAAAATATTTTTAAAGCTTCCGTGTATGAGGTGGTAAAGCTCACTACACTCCATCAAGTAAGATCAAATAAACGCCTCAGTAATTGGTAGGTTAATAAAGTAATCAAACAAATATTTGCGATTTTTTTAAATACACGGTTTAGATAATAAATAAGATAAAAGTTTAAACCGCAGTTAAAAATATTGACCTAAGGCTAATTAGTGTTTATTCAGTGGTTACTCTGCTGGCATTAAAGAAAATTTACTTTAGGTCCAGTCATTAACATTTTTCCTTACATTTTTTTTATAGAAACATAAAGTCGATTTTTTATATAAAAATACTTTGCCATCACAATCTTTCCGAATATTTGAAGGCGGTCAGCTCCATTGGTCAGTCATTTTTCCCTTTCAAGACGTTAACCAAATTTCGGATAGATTGGTAATCGATGGAGTAAGGTCGAGGGAGCACAGTTTATGTGTTAAGCATTTAAATTGCTGGGCTAGCTTTGTCCTGAAGCAGCTGTGGCTTAGAGCGATTAGACTATCTTAGTTGTATGTGCAATAGAGCTATCCACCGTAAACGTCTAGATTTAAGAAAGCTATACACACGGCACTAGTCTAGCAAAGGCTCACAAGTGATTTTTTAAAGTAATTTTTTTATTCATTTCACTTTTCATCAGAAGCTCGATCTTTACGCTACATTAATGTGTGGTGTGTGCCGGTTGAGTAATGTAACGTAGGTGTCGACGTACGTTTGTCGTTTTTTTTTTATAAAACAGGGGGCAAACGAGCAGGAGGCTCACCTGATGCAGTTTGCTGCACTCAATTCATGAGGTAACCACCTTTCAAGCTTTTTCACTCAGTGACGTAAAGAAAATAACAAAAGAGGAAAAATTAAATGAATTATTAAATATACATATATCAAATATAATTGAAAATGGAAATGAATTAGAGATCAAAGTAGCCAGTCGACCTCAAAACGCCATTTGTAAGGATATTATAATTTCGTTCATCGTTTAATAAATGAATTTATTAAAGTAAAATATTTTCTAAAATATATATACATTAAACGTGTCGACAAGAGTACGTACGTGCGGTCTTATGTAACGGTTTAATCCCAAAATGTCTTAAACAAAAAGTATATTATGTTCGAGCAAAGCCATTTCATACATAAGAATGACTTTCGTTGATCGTAATTCAAACGTTACGGTCCCCGGACAATAAACTGTCATGCTGTTAGCCTGTGAAGACATAATATATTGCGCTAGATTATAGTATCATGGTTACCTTCTTAAATTATTTTAAAATTTAAATTTTATAAAATGCAACTGTTATTATCGAAGACAAGGACATACATTTTTAGACATAATCGTTATTCAAGAAAAATTATATTCCTTTGTGGTGAGGGATATTTTGCAATTTATATTTCCCGTTCTCACTATGAAAATCTACAAAAATGCTGTCATATGTCTACTATGGATGGCCGTTCAATAGCCTTTCAAAGTTTCAAAGGAATAGTCAAATTGAACGTTCTCAATGAAACTGAATTTTACGAATAAAGTTTTGAGTAGTTTTTCATAAGCCTACTAAAGCCTTGCAGTAAACTAGGTCAAACAATTTATAAACATTGACACGCAAGTAATAAATACCTAAATTTCAATAGCCATTTAAATTTAATATTAGTACGTTTATAAACACACACACACATGCAAAGGTATAATTTATTTAAAGGGTTCCCAAATCAAATACTGTAACATTTATTTTTGTGAATAAATACATTATTTTATAAAGAGTTCATTGAATTAAAATGACCTAGTTACTGAAATAAACTTCTTTAGAGAATGCACAGGTAGATTTACATTTATTTATATGACTCGATGTTCTGATTGCCTTTCAGCAATCAGGGTCTCGCAGCCTGGGTGTGCACCAATGGATTTTGCTTTGTTTGTACGTAATTTAATACTCGCTAGTACGGTGAAGGAAAAAATCTTTAAGACACCTTAGAAATTCTTGCTAAGTTTATTTTGTATTTTTAATAGAATACATTATTGCTTATTTCATGTTAAAACAGCGGTATTCTTAAATTGAATTTACAAATTTGCACAGCGCATTTGACTCTCAATTTACTCGTGACGATATCATTTTACATTTTTGTTTATAGAATCAGCGTCGCTCGAACACTATTATTTATGTATTTCGGACTAGAAACTCGCGAAAACATCACTGATGAAAAATGCCCTTCAACTTCAATGAGGTCAAGGCAACATAAGCGTTAATTGTGACAATAGGCACAACAACTCCAGTATGTATAATACTTTGAAATGATAAAGCAAAGTTCATTAAACTGAAGTCAGATTGGTTAGTAATGTGTGTGAGAGATGCAGATTGAATTATTGACTTACAGAAATAACATTGCCGTAAATTTTTTCCGTAGTCTCTTTATTCTGACGTTCTGCATCCATTTTGTTATAATTATTATAGACAGCGTATCTACTTAGGGTTGTTCAAGAAAAGAACGTATCGTCATCAGAAAGGCCGGAATTTGCATGCCGTCCGGCATCGTAAGTGTGCGGCAGTATGTCTTAAGATCTGGTGAGCTTCCTGTCCGTTTGGAGGCAGGCGCTATTTTATAAAAAAAAAATTGTGAAATGTAATTTTTTACGATGTTTAGTAGAAGAAGAGAGCACTATCTTTATATTTAGTGGTTTATTACTTTTCTACAGATATTTCGGAAATATAAAGATACTGGCAACATTAAAGTAATAATGTCAACACCAAAGCATTCCTCACACATAAACCTGTGGATAGGATCATAAACAACCACTTAAAAGGATCACGGCTTTCATCGACACATTGTAAAGAATCTTTTATGTGTTTTCACTCCACAGTAATTTTCGTTTCTATGTGGAAACTCTTTTAAATCTCGTGGAAAATCTTTAAAAGGATTGGTCGTGTACTGAATAAATGTTATTTTTTTGAAATTGTGCCACGCTTAGTGATGTAGTACTAATATTTTTTTATTTCAATCTTCTTCCTTCCCTAACTACAACCTGTGTAGTTTATACAGCGAGAGAGTTATCTCTCGCTTCCACCGTATTATATCATGTATATATATTTCATTTAACTTTTGACCTGTCCCTTTTCATTGTTCTGAATCGGATCCAGAAAAATTAGGGCAGGTCTCCCAGTCGCGCGCTCGCTGCGCACCCAGTTTGCGGTGAGCGTGTGTAATATTTAGTGGTTAAAATATGGTACAAATTAATTACGAAAATTATGTAAATCTCACCTTAAGTAGATTGCAGAACATCTGTCGTAATAAATGTGTTCACACATTGTATCTATTCTCAAGTCTTGTCTTATATTCCTCGTCTAGCTTTGAAGATAATTGAAAAAACAAGCATATTTTTATGCTTATATTTATTAATTAATATATACACAAAAATTATATCTCCCAAAATAAGATGAAACTTTCATATATTTGGGATCTTAAGATTTCTTTTGATAACTTTCATGTATGTGTGATGAAGAGCCTATACTAAAACAAATCGGTGGTTTTTGGGTCTTATTAAATTTTTGCATTTCTTCTCTTAAAGTTTTAGTATATTTTGAACACGTGAAGTTTATTGTAACTGGAACTGTCTTCTGCTTTGTTTGTTTAAATAGTTTGGAGAAAAATAACCCAAAAATTAACCTTTCTTGTATGCAGATATCGATTGTCTTTTGAGACACTAACATAAACTTTAGGATGACTATGAAAGACTCCACAAGTGGCTGTTTAAAAAAAAATATTAATTGAACTTCCTATTTTAACTAGTTATCCACGTACCTAACGTACATTTGTAACTTTGGCCTGCACTTGGTGATTATCCTTGCAAAGGTGTTAACTTTAGAACCTTATGTCAGTTGAAACTTCCGTTCTCATATTAAAAATTTACGCCAGTGCATTTAAGGTCTTACAAAAAATCATATTGAGGATTTTTAAATCTATCCCATCAAAAAAACATATACAAAATGCCTCATTTTCTACCGTAAAAAATTTAAATCTTATCTAAGCCTGTTTATTCAGTCTACCGATGTATGAGAGCAGCTATCTGACTTATTTTTCACTATATTTGATACATTGATAGTTTACTGACATTTTAGGTCCAGAGATTATTTCTTTCAAAAATTCGATTCATACGTCTAAATAACAAATAATTATTAAATCCAAATATAAAATAGAAAACGTTTCATTGCATATATTTTTAAATTCCTCACCTAAGGCGTGGATATTCCGTATTAGTTCACGACCTAATTGCAGTACACAAATTTCATTTTATTAAATAAAAATACTCTCGTACATATGCTTTGGTAATGAATCTAAAAAGTAAACCAGTAAATTTATTTCAATTTTAAGTTTTTCCGAAGTGGAATTATAAAAAAAATTAATCAAGATTCAGTCTTGATTAAATCATTAGGTCAGTGGAAAATAAGTATTTGACATTTTATCAAACAATTATGTTGGTCTCGACTTTTATAACTACTGAATTGTTTATGCACTAAAACATAATAAAACACATAGTACTAGTATTATATCAACTTGACAATATTTTCATTTCTTCATTATTTTTACTTTCGTGCTTATAAGATACTCAGCCATCTTTTATAATATTTACTATAGATTCAAATTGTGATATGCAAAGACATAATCAAATAAAGAAAGTGATAACCAAAAGTATGAGATGCAAACAATAAACTTGCCAGGTCGTCGAAATGATTTCGTGAAGGTCCCGAACAAATACAGTACATTCATTATTCTCTTTCAACAAAAGTAATTCCAAGTTGCATGTTCAAAGTTGTACGCTCATTTTCCGAATAGGGTATCAAGAGACTCAGCTCAAGCATGAGTGTGTTTCAATTTTTCAAGTAGACTAACAAGTTTTGATTGGATAACATAAATTGTCACTGTTTTTTTAACTTTAGTTGATTTCTAATGAATATATAATATTACCAAAGAAATAGAAATAGTATGAATGAACAATAAAATGAACCTAAAACTAAAAACCTTAAAAATATATTATAAAATAACTAAAATATATTATTAAAAGGAGTCCACTTAGGCAAGGACCCAAGATACTGGCAGCACCCTTTCCCCTTTGAATAGCTAGACTAATTAATTGTCTGAAGTAGCTGCTCTTCGGGTCCGTGTGATTTCAACTAACCTTTTTGCTCTTTCCTTTAAAAGCCTTATACGGCTAGTACGACGGCTACCCTAATACCAGGGTCTCAACACCGAGAGCCTATTTGATTTTTAGCCTATTTGAAAGCCGTGCCAGCTCTGTTGTTAGTTCCATATTGATGGGTAGGGGTCAGCATATTATCTGACCAAATTGCGTTCCATACGAGCATCGGGCCCATCTTCTAAAGAATCATGGAAGATGGGCCATCTCATCGTCTCTTGCAATACCAGTTAGCTCAAGTAGACGGTAGCAAGGGATCGGTGTCCCAGCTGCCCGTTTGAATAGGATGCCCTTAAAATATTACTTAGGAGGTTTGCAGAACTATGGACAGAAGATAGGAAGGCTGGTAAAGCGACACAGGAAATTTTTGAACCCCAAAACCACCATATCAGATGGGTACGGATGCCTGAGTCCAAGATTGCTCGTTCAGCTGCATATTAAGAATCTAAGAATCTAATCTAAGCGAATATGATTCAGTCATCTACTTGTGATTTTTTGAAAGAAAAGAAAACACAATTTTAATGCATAATGTGGACTTAGTTCAAGTAGACAGACGGTCTTTTGAAATTAAGTAATTAATAGATGCATCGAAAATTGGAGAACCTAAAAGGTAAAGGGAATTACTGTTAACTATTTTAATATTTCTAGCCCAAATATTTTTATTTTACGTCATTAATTAATTAAAATAATTTAAATTGCAGTTATTTATAACAGTTTGTATTGGATAAAATTAAGCTCCAAGCCGACGGCTTCCAATTTATTTATGACTAAAAAAAGGTTCGGTAAAATATCGAGCTGCATTTAGAATTTTAAATTTTTGGTTATAGAATTTATAGCCAAAGTCAAAGTTGCAGGCCCGAGGGGATCACCCAATTGACAACCTACTTCCGAGAACAGTTCATTAGAACGATACAACAATTCCATTGGGTCAGTATAACTGAAAAGAAAGCATGGACGACGGCCTCTCACCCTCCTTTTACACCAAAGCATAACGTGTTCAAATTCCGACTTGAATTTTGGTAAAATATGTGTTATGTGTTGATCCAACAGCAACTGGTGTTACACTTCCGATGAAGTTCGCGCCAAAAAGAATGAGAAAGAAATATTGTAAAGTGACAAGTGTTACTTTGTGTAGTCTCTTTTATTTTCTTTACAAAGGCAGTCCCATGAAGGCAATTGGATCGCAAATCAAAGGCAAATCTGGATTTTTTCTCACAAATTTTTATCTGTATCACTCACTTTTAGAGAAACAAGTAATAAGATTTTAATTAAAGTTCCCAGTTTTATGTTGGGAAACTTCTTGAAGAAAATTGCACTTTGTTGCAAGTTGCTTCATAAAAATTGGCGCTCTCGAATCTTTCAAAGCACTTATAAAATAAATACTATAAAAATGTGTTTTTAGAAATTACTTTAGACGCTTCTCATTACATAATGTTAAATTCGATTTTATTGATATGATAGTTGTTTTGGAATGGATATCTTTTTGAATACTTTTCTGGTTTCAATTTTTTATTAAATCGTGGTTTGTTATTTCCTCTTACAGGCTTCATAAATAGGTAACATAATTAATAGTAAGTGCTACGACGCACACAGACAACAGAAAAATTGTGTTAAAAAGGATGGTCTTTGATTTGAAGTTATCGATTCCAATTAAGGGCGATCCTTCAATAAATTTGAGGTTGCTATAACACTTTTATCAAAGAGTCATAATGCTTTATTCTAAACCGATTAGTAATCGAAGTAGTTTATAAGTAAATATTTTCGAGTGGTATTTGTTCTTCTCAAAGATATCGAGAAAAAGACAAATTTTTCTTATCTTAATTAATCTGCCATGAGTCAAAAACAATAACATAAAAGCAAATGTTATATTTGTGCCATTTTAAATTGCTTATCATTCCCGTTATCCCCCTTTGGGTTGATCTAACATACTGGTAGGTTGACAAATATCAAAGGTCTTATGCGGCAGCTATTCTGCCTTCAGCTAATAGCTTTAAACTATTTTCTGGGGCGCAAAATTGTTTGGGCACTTTACAAAGTGAAGTGAAGAGTGAACAAAGTTTCAAGTTGGCTGGGACCACGTGATCTCCACAAAATTATAGATATTTGAATCTTGTACTATCGTGTATTAACATTAATACGTGATGTATGTTCTTTATCAAAATCGATACAGTTTTAAAGCTGAGGTCAAGAAAACAAATCCGCAGTAGGGGACTAATGGACTATGAAAGTATTGCTTTTTATTAGATACCAGGTATTTTTATAGAAAGATGGCAAACGGGCTGAAGTGATTATGCGGCAAGGACATTCCTTCATTCATATTTGCTTAAATACTGGTAAGCCTCGACAACCAATTATTCAGCTGCAGTATTTAAACAGAACTGGTACATCGTAGAATTTTACTTCTTGATTTGTAAATATGTTATTCATATGTCTTAGTCTTATGTGAATACGCCCTCTGTACACAGACATTAAGTTCATAATAAGCCTATTATTGTTTTATTTTTAAGTCTACTATAAGTTTCTTTCTATGTTTTATGTATGCAATAAAGTATTTTTATTATTATTATTATTATTACGCGTGTATAAATGAGTTTAAGTCAATAACGTAGTTTTCATTGTATTTAACATATGCCCAAAAATCGTGTCGATTACAGAAGTATGTCCATAATAAATATTGAAGTTTACATTTGAATTGAATTCCAACTATAGAAAATTTACGAACTCTCTAAAAACTATAGCATCAAATTAAAAAAGAATCGTTAATGCGTATTGTCAACAAAAATTTATAAATTTTCCTCCCCAAGATCATATTTAACATCTCTTAAACTCTCAGATTAAGCACCTGCGGTGAAAATATCTGTGGTAGAAATATAAAGTACGTCGATATTTTCCAGGCAACCATCAACCTTACGTGGAAGTATTAAGGAAAAACAAGGTTGTGGACTGGAACTGATATATGACTATTTTTGAAGTAACTATCAATATGGTTGTCACTGGAAATGACTATGTGGGTTCGTTGAATAGCTACACCGAAGATATGTTAGGGGAAACATTCATACAACCTACACTGATTATATATACTTAATAGTTAACATATGTTTTTTATTTGTTTGTATTAGGTAAAATCACAATGACATCCAGTTATTAAATATAACCGTTTGGTTACTTTTTTTTTTGTAAAATAGGAAAGGATAAGTAGTCTATATTAAAAGCCTCTCTATAATGCATTGTAAATCACTTCTATGTCCACCCACAGATCATTAAAAGGGATCGCTTGATACATCCGAACAAAAGTGACAGATAGTAGGAAAGTTTTCTCGTAAATTCGGCTCAGAGAAGTGTCAAAGTTGGAAAAGAATAAAGTTAAGAGTATCGTGGGTAGCGGCAGATGCGTGCATATATTCAACACCATGGGCTATAAATTTTGAACGTTCTAATAAACCGTTGTGTAGGTTGGATAGACTTAAATAGATGTATAGAGAAGTGATAAATTATATAGTTAGAAAAAAGATTTAATTTGTAAGGAACTCTATATCTTTGGTGATTTTTTATAAATAATAGATAGTCAGGGATAGGCATAGGATAGATAGGTAGGGAGACCTGCCCGAATATTATTGGATCAGATTCAGAATGTACTGGAAAAGAGGCAGGTGAAAAGCACCTATAACCGACGAGAATGTATGAAAAATTTAATGAGTGTGGAAGAAGCGAGAGAAGTATACTAGGATCGTAGCAAGTGGAGGTCTGTGGTCTCCGCCTACCCCATTGGAAAACAGGCGTGACTTATATAAATAAAATAAATAAATATAATATTTTTATGATCAAGCCAAAAAGCTGAAACACGATTGGCAAAGACTATGCATTATCTTCCATGTCGTAGATAAACATATCAGTACTGATATTAGGCAAGAAATACCTTTATGTAGTGAAATAGGATTTAGAACTGCCACGGCTTATCGTACCACAAAAAGCTATGATAACGCCCGTTTCCTTTCAAGATTTAGTACTTTGTATTTATCATTTAACATCTCATCATATATGGTAGATATGTATTTTTATTGTACAATGTATATTTTTTGTCTCTCTGTCAGTTGGCGCAATGTCAGGCTACCGTACTGAGGGTTCTGGATACGAGCCCCGGTAGGGTCAACATTTGTGTATTAAGCGTATCTGTTGGCTACGGTTTGGAGGTTATATATATTTGTATTTATAAAACATAAATATTATGTACTTATCAGTTGTACTAACATACATAACACAAGCTATAACTAGTTTAGTTATAAATAGTTATCTTGAGGCTAACCGATTCTGTATGAAATATTTCCCGATAATATTATTACTGTCTGTTTATACAGGATAATCTCCAAAACTGTTAGACTTAAATGAAATTGCACGGAAGTGTTTGGAAGAGTGTCTTACCTTACCTCTGGTAAATATTCTAAATACTTTTCATCTTGGAAAAACAAATTACCTTTTGTGAGATAGTTAAACTTATGCACCAAATTTAGTAATATTTATCGTGTTGTTACCAGATATTGCTCAAAAACAACGTGTATTACAAAAAATTATAGGTCCTATAAAAGTAAAAGGTTGCCACCCAAAAGTAAAACATTACAAAGTCAGTGTCAAGCATAGTGTCTTACATATAAAACCAATGTGTGTTTCTGACGTCATTTCGATCCAGATTCGGCAAAGGGTGGAAACGTAGCGATATTCCCAGATAGAGAGATAATGAGCAATGTTAAGTGTAGTTAAGAGGGTGTAATAGTTATATATTAGTATTGAGAAACGGGCCATTAGAAACATTCGCTGAAATGTTATCAAATTCCACACATTTTTTAATAAAAAAATATAGTTTGTTATAATTTGATATTCGTTATATCGAACTATAACAAATTTCAATTAAAGATTAACATGATGATATTAAATATTTTATACTTTGGAGCCTTTTTTTATGTTTAGTAATAGTGTGAAATTTGCGCAGACGAAGGCGCGGAGGCCAGCTGCTAAGAATAAGTAGGGAAATTTTGTTTACATATTTTAACTGTATTATAAATTTTTGTGGTAATTTAGAGAATTAGAAATATGACACAATTTTTTCCTTAAAAGAAGATGTTCGTAACGTTTCGTTGATCCCAGGAAATCCGCTTAACATGCTAAAAGGTTAACGGTGTCGCTCTGTTGAACAAGTAAAAAGAGGTGAGAGTATTTACCTGAATAGTATTTTTTCACAATACATTAAGGTATATTTTAAGATCTGCGTGAAATGAATGAGAATAGTTCTTTGGTAGAAAACCAGCACTGTGTAATGAATTTTGTTTGAATTATGTATGCCCGTCTGACTACTCGTATATAATTTTTGGTTTGATGGATGCTAAGCAAGCTACGGAATTATTTTCTTTATATATAAAGTAATATTTGATATGTTTTAATACATATCTGTATTAAAATATATCAAATACATAATATTATTCTATAATACGTATATGCATACATTTTATCGATTATAATCTATCATTAGCTTTAAACACAAAATAGTAAATTAAAGAACAAACGTCATAGGAACAGCATGGAGCTGTTTGGCATCTGAAATGCTTGTATGCTAAAAAAAATGACGTCATATAGTAACCGCTAATGTACGATACCTTCGCGATTACAATGATGATGGGACCTGAGCTCGTTGGATTCGTTCGATAATCAATGTCATTTGTTTTATATAAATGAATGTGTTGTATCAAAATAAATTAAATATTGTCCCTATATTTCCTTGCACTTTATAGTGACTAACTTAACTTTCTTAATTTTTTCTTTCATAAGAAAAGTTCGCAACAATGAACAAAAATGAACATAATAAAAAAGAATTCCATGCATCAAGGGAAATAGGGATATAGTTTAATAACTGTATATTGTTTAAAATGTTTTTCTGTCAATTTTTCACTTGCAACGGAAAAGCTTAAACTATCGCTCAGTGCGCCTTTATTCATTACCTATCCACATTTGATTGATTAAGTAACCATATCTAATATATTTGAAATTCTGTGAAAATTATATATACGTATATATCAACAATGTCTGTTGTATAATATGTGAAACGCTTAATTATGTAAACATCTGTGTCAGTAATAAATTTATCAAAACGTACTTACATTTCTATATCAATACAATTCAAACAGGCAAATAATATTGTAAAATTATCAGTAACCTGGTTATTCGGAACCATTCTATATTTATTCGGACAATATTAAGCCCAGCGCATCCTTCTCTAAATTTACGATCGAAAAATGGAAGTGGTTGTCTTTGTTATAAGGATACATGGCGGACGTAGTTTTATGACTTGCTACCTAAAGTCAGTTGGGACGTGGGTTCTTGAAATTCGATTTTGGGTAACCTGATTAGGCTGGACTCAGGGTAACGACTTTTTGTGTACGTGTTACGATAAACATTGAATACAAAATAAGTGATTCAGAATCTTTTTGAGCCATTTGACACTTCCTGATGCTAAAAATAAAATGTAACATGAGAAATGTATCACGCTTTGTAAGTTTTTCTTATTATATTTAATATGTTTTCCTGGTTTATATTTACAATGGTATTTTCCAGAAACGAGATGAAGTGGCCATTTATACGAACATACGATATCACCATCGCGATTAATTTTCACCAACTTACCTTTATCGTTTAATTAGAGTCTCGCCTGCTGTAATTATCACTAAAAGGTCATCAAAAACAAATAACATCCTTAATATGTACTATTGGATACAAGAACTAAAATAATTTGAATAAAGGCTTAGATATAATAATATTTTTTTAATAAATACATAGATTTCCTTAAATAATGAACAATAGATTAAGGCACATTTTTTAATGAAGAACAAAAGATAATTTTTTTTAGAAATGCAGTTATAGAATAGCAATAATAGTCTCTGCTAGTCGCTCTGTCTGCTGCTGGACGTAAAATATTAAATTTTACCTAATTATTCTAAGATTCACAATTTACAGACCGATAAGAACTAACACAAGTTAAGTTAAGTTAACTAAATTAAACACTAAACTAAACTAGAACTTAAAAAACACTGTGTTCACAGTTCTCTGTCTCTCATTCAGTGTCTGGGAGTTGCGGAAGTAACTTAGACCACGCCTTTTTGGACTTTCAAAATTACGTACTATATCATAGCAAATATTTAAATGCATACATACATAGGTTTGCTTCTACTAAATTCATTATTAATTAAGCTATTTTCCTTCAACGTACGAAGTGATTGCGTTAATAATCTATCAATGTCAAAGTTTAAACGCATGCACCTTACTGTTACGAAGCGTACGCTAAATCAAGGTAACACTGCTGAAATGTATTTAGTCATAATAGTGTTATATAACTTTTTTTCATTAATCATAGCCTCGGTAGGTACGTAATTAAATTGTAACTATTACATAAGTTTGTTGTTACAGGGTAACTGTGTATTTTACAAGCTTTTATTTAACTTGATATGTTTAA
The DNA here is from genome assembly GCA_963693355.1 of Pontia daplidice. Lineage (NCBI taxonomy): Eukaryota > Metazoa > Arthropoda > Insecta > Lepidoptera > Pieridae > Pontia > Pontia daplidice. The sequence goes on along the minus strand of CAVNZL010000138.1, from coordinate 8,218,037 downwards.
TATTTGCGTTACTAAAAAAATAGAGAACGGTTTAAACTAAAACTGTAAAAGCTCAAAGAAAATAAATCACGACTGTAACAAATTTATCCGGGCCCATACGTCCAAGTTTCAAAAGAAAACTGCTCGCATGAACTTGCAAGTTTCAACTTAGCAAATACGTTACGACGAGCACCAATTGAAACTCTGTCTGCTTCGGGCTGGATTTATTACAACATTCCTGGCACAGGTCAATATTGAATATGCAACTATTTCTATAATGAATACATTGTATTCGAATTTAAAAGCTACAGAGTGAATGGAAATATCATCCCATTCATCTGTACCATTTCTGTTACATCATCAAAATTACATAGGAAACTATCTTACAATTGAACTGTTTGCTTGGCTGAAAGACAAATAGGATAAGAGAAAGGAATTTAGGATGTGAAGAATATGTTATTTATTTGCATTTAATTAATAATTTTGTAGATATATTACATTTAAAAACTTGTTTGAAATTATCCGGTAGTTCTTCTTAATTCATATAAATCTTTAGTGAAATCGTTTTTTTTGCCAAACTATACAAAATTCATACTGTTTTAAGAATACAAATTCAACTCATATTAAATTCTTTAAATTGTGCCCACACGTAATTATATAACATTTTTTAAAGCTACTAGTTAGCTCACGGTCACATTTAGTTTGTAACGCCATAATTTAGAGAGATATCACTGAATCTCCGGTCAAAACTTCGGACACCTACTTAAGAAGTTGCTTCAACTAAATTGGCTTAGCAAGTATTTTGAACACTTATCTACTTACTCGGCTAACAACGTTTGGCTAATAACAAGATTTCCTATTCTGAGCTTACAAAGGCATGCCAGTAAAGCTAGTTAGTGGTTTTTAAAACGGAAATGTGTACTATAATAATTGTAGGTAATCATTATTGAATTAACACTACAAAAATCTTCCAAGTAAGAACAAAACACAACAGACACAACGTTTTTAAATTTGAAATATATCTATGTGATATTCATTCAAATCAGACAATTTACATTTTCGCTTAGACTGCTAAAATAACTTTTATCAAGAGAACAAATCCGCTTTAGTGGATCAACCCTTTGTCTTAATTGACATTTTGTACGCAATAACTTTGTGTAACCATAAACTTATTTTGTTATTGACATTTTTCGTCATTTTATGGATCTAAGTCGTGCTGGTTTCCTTACAAAGATTCTCGTATGACCAATTACTAATCGCGTACATATAAAGATTTGTTTGCGTCCAAAAGCAGGGCCTCCAAATTTAAAAGATTTGATACTAGGTCTCTAACGGAGCTACGCAAAAGTAAAGACAAAAAGAGAAATATTAAATATATCGCAGGAAGTGTTACGGCAAGTTACGGAGAAATTTCATAGCCCAAATATACATATATAAATAAGTAGTTCTAGTCTTCTAATTTTGAAAAGACGTTATGTGTATCAGAGTATTTGTTACACGCCTCTCCCAGATCGTACTAATTTTCGTTACATTTTTTAAGTATTTAGTGTCACACATTCAGAACTGAAAACAGTTTATCACCGTCGGCGTATATACAATAAGATTTTCACTTTTTCCACATGGATGGCATTTCTATTTTTATTTTTTTACGTCTAATGTATCTTTTACCGAATATTTGAATATTAAAAAAAAACTTTAATAAAAAATGACTGATTCAATCACCCAATACCAAAAATTTACGTTATATTATTTTATAATAAAATGTTGAAGATCGTAAGCGACTGTTAGGAAGACGAGCTGGCTCCTTGCCACATTGCACGGCTTACAATGTGACTAGAATCTATAATAATTTATTTGAATCGCTCTAATCTTTTTTTAATATTGTTTATTTTACACTTTACACACAAACTGACAAACTGATTATGAAACATAGAGTTGGCACCTGACTCCAAGATCAAGAATTATTATTTTTTATCCAAACTCATACATAAATACACGTTATCATCACAATTGCTTAAATTTGCCGGTCATAGTAGTAATTTTATAAATATCTTAGGGGGCAATATAGGGTGACATAATAATTTATAATTATTATGTAAATTTATTTAATTGTAAAGTAAATGCTCTCGAATGAAGACAAACACATTAATCGCTGTGGTCTTTCATGCTCTCGAAAAATCGGCGCTGAAAGCGTTGCAGAGTTTATAAAATAGCGCTGAAACCTTTTACAGCACATGACGTGAACCTATAAACTGAAGCAAATTGTACCTATTTAAACTATATACATCTTAGTATCGAAGCAACATACTCTAAATTTGAATGACTCATAAAGTGTAACGATAAGCTAAACCATGTGATTTATATTCCAGTTCAATTTCAATTGAATGAAGAAATCAATCCAAATTTACAGCACAGCTATCGATACGTTATAGTCGTCTACGGACGATGTACAAGACTTCTTATCGAGATAAATATAAACATGTAAAGCAGGCTCTCAAGCGCTCATCAGTGACACGATGCTCCTGGGAGCCCTTGCTATTTACAAATAAATATGTAAATTTTCTCGTTGTAACCTTTGTAAATAAATACTTGAAATTTGCTGAAGCTGTTTGTATTAAAGATCTTAAGGACTAACTCTAGAAGGTGGGGAATAAAAAATAAATAGAACAATTGAAAATAAATCTTTTACGATGTTGTAATATGTTTAGGGTTTATAAGCATTCGTTATTATTAATAAAATAGAAAATAAAATATAAATATTGTTGCAGTATTTAAGTAAATACTCTTTCATCTCTTTCCATTAACTGGAGAGTACTCTGTGAGAAAAAGAGACAGAGTCCTGAATTAAATTATGATATTGAGTGAGAGGTAAAATGAAAAGTTAAATATTTATATTTCAATGATTCTTACAGTTCTGTCTGTTTTTATAAATTTATTTTTTCATTAACTAGACGGGGAGAGGTCTTAAAAAGTTATAGAATGATTTTTAGAGCATAAGTTTGAACTAAGCCATGGCAGAACAAAGTTAAGCTTCAGTTAAATGCGCTCGCCTTGACAGCGTCATGCTACTAAAGACTTTTAAAAGAAATTATTTTAAAATTAAATTCTCACATTTCTTTTTTAGCACTTTGGCACTGGTCACATTATTTGTTTCTTAGATTGTTTCTGTGAACTAAATGAAAACTACAAAACTATTGGTCTTTCAATTAAGCTCAGGAGCAGAGCAATTTAGAAGCTTCGATTGCTACTAAATTTTGTCAAACCATCTTGAACCATCCGTGCATTATAAAATTTTACTGGCCACATATTTTTTTTATTGTTTTTACGTGCTCTGTTATTGTTATCATTCATCCCTGATTCATAATTTCAAAGATGAAAAAGATCTGCTTTCTTTGTGAGCCTGTTTTTATTAAATCATTCTTACGAGCTATATCGTATTTTCTTTTATAGACGTTATTTATATGATCTTAAAAATGAAATTCAATAATAACCTAAGCGAAGAATGTGTGGATATATTAAACGTTCAGTCAATGTTTTGTCAAGTCTTTTTATATTAACTTTATTAACTTAGATAAAATTAAGATATAGACTAAAAAGACATAAGAATTTCACTAACGTCGAATATTTTTAGACTAATCAGTATATCTCGAAACGGGACACTTTTTTTAGTAACTTAACAGTAATATTTCGTTAATCCAACTTAAGTGAGGAATCCAGTGATTATTGAAAAAGGTTTCCGAGGATATATCTATTTAGTGTTCGTGACGGTATTTTAAGCAAAGCAAAGATCTTCCTTTACAAAATCGTAGCCATTAGTGGTAAAGATAAGAACGCATTTGTTTCTCGTAATGTTTATGTAGTTTTTGTACTTCCAATAACTAATCGGTGTAATTTAGGTTAAGCGAAAACAATCTCGACTTAGTACGATTCATCCAAACGTATACTTAACTATGCTACTAAGAAACTACTTACTAGATATGCGAGAATCGCTAAAATTATAAACATAAAAATTTGGAACATTCACAACAACCATTATACTAATTTCTTGCTTTCTGTTCACTTATTCTGAGAACTATTTTTGAATTCAGCAAAGCTCTTTCGTCGTTTTTCTTTATACACTAGAGAAATACTCCAAAATGGTCACCGGTTATTGTAGTAAGGTGAATTTTGCATTCTTTCTTTATAAAATGTTAAGAAAATCTGCATAATTCAGCAAGTAGGAATTCGTTTTTAGAATAGTACCAATTTAAAGTATGCTCTGTTTAAATTTTTGTCACAAGTTTCAGCTTTTTACCGAAAATAAAGGGTTTCTTTTATCTATAAAATAGGGCACGCTTAGCGCATGGTACTAATACGTTTCCTTGACAGTTTTATTAATGGTTTTCTGAGTTTTTAGAGAAAGAAAATTACTGCTACAAGTTATTAAAGCGACTTATAAAATTTAAAATTCACCATGATAAATAAATTCTGTTATTATCTACTTTCCGAATACTGGAGATATTCCCGAAGAGTCTTTGAGCGGGATAAATCATTGTTACTCGTGATTTACGATCTATTTGTGACTGTCTTTTAGAGACGAGCGACAAATCAAATTATTAATTCAAAATAATTTTTGAATTAATAATTTGATTTGTGTATCCAATATATATATATAGATTATATGTATCTATCAGCAACATATAGCTATATATGCTCTACCCACACTTCAACTGATTTATATGTTAGAATATTGAATTATTTTGTATAACAAGCAGAGTATATTTCCAATTCAAAAGAGGAAGTTTGTGAATAGAATAGGGGTTTGTAGAAGCCCCTAGGGAAAAGGAGACTCTCGTGTGCCCGAGTCTGGATGTAGAAGTTTCGTCGTTAAGACGATAGCCAATTTGTCTTTATTGTATGAGTTTGAGTGTTAAATTGTTTACATAGTTTTTGAATGAAGAATCAAGTTTTATTCTTGAACTTATACAATAATGTCTAAAGTGTGAAATATCTGGATTCATTGATAAATATGGCCACTGGTACGAAATCAGACCAATATTATGTCTAGTTACATTGAAAAAAATTACACTCGGTGCAGATTTGAGGGATGATATACCTTTTTCTGACATTAACTTTTTATTATACACAAAAATAAGTACTACACATAAACAGTTGTAATTTCAGAGTTCCACTTGACGTGTAAGGTAAGTCTTTGTCACTGTAATGATCTCTAGCATCTGCTTAAGAGGGTCGTATATACACTGTACTATAAATGTTTCCCTTTATGTTTTTTTAAGCTGTTCAAGAATGTGCCCATCATCCCTTAGAGAGTCACCAATTCTCCTACATACTTTTGTTTGGATAAAATAATCAAAGGTGTATCGGTGTGGACACGACAACTGTAGCGTTAGGCGTAAAAGATTTAGAACAGAAGAACAGAACAACAGCAACTCTTATAAAACCCTTTTATAATAACACATTGGAAAAATTTATTTTATGGACAAAGTTACTGATTGTTTTGATTGTTCAGCTGTGTTTTAAAATCAAAAACATTTGAACTTTTACTGCGATGCTTTTAATCCGATTTGCGTTCTAAGAGACTTAAGCTTTAGTTAAAAAATGTTTTAGTAGAACATGAAATTCTAGTTATAAGGAAGTAATTTTCTGTTGTATATATGTGTGAATACGGTTTTTAAATAACGAAAAAGAATACATTATGATTATAAAAACTTGTTTATAGCCATTATTATCAAAAAACTCGTCCGGAGGCCAGGAAGCTTACACAATGCTTTTCTAGGTCTTTTATTTTGTTACTGTATGATAATAAAGTATACTTTTGCTATTTATTTATTTCTTTACGATACATAATCGATAGCTATAAATCGTATATATAAAATTCTCGTGTCACAGTTTTCGTTGCCATACTCCTCCGAAACGGCTTGACCGATTCTCATGATACTTTGTGAGCATATTGAGTGGGTCTGAGAATCGGCCAACATCTATTTTTCATCCCCCTAAATTTTAGGGGCAGTCCACCCCTAAATTTTATTTTTTAGACAAAAATTTTTATTTTTTATTTTTCTATGATACAGCATACAAAAATACATACACACCAAAATTTTTACCCCTCAACGATCAACCTCTATTTTTTATTTATTAATTGAATATTGAAATCACACGTATGGCAAAACAACGTTTGACAGGTCAGCTGGTATCTTTATAAACATTATATGAAAAAAGCAATGATAATTTAAAGTACCTATATGGGTAGCTTCTATATTATATGAGCTGGACAGGACAACATACAAACCATCGATAGTTCTATGATGATTTAGGATGATCAGGTGGTCAATGCGGTGGGGAGGGAACAGTTGACGCTGTGCATAATGGGCAGGGCTCTGTGGACCATTATGTTAGCGAAAGTTAGCGAAAATAAAAGATGGAAAATATTAAAACGTTACCTTGTTCACATACCACTGATGTTCAGCCAAATTACATATGGAAGTCACGAGTATCTGGTGGAAAAAGACACACAAAGAAAGAAACTATTGCGCAAATTCTTTAGGAAACAGCAGTTCAAATAAGGCTGAGGCTGACAATAAGGGCTGATTTAGTATATAGTCAAACTTATCAACAAAATATACTTAATATAGCTGTACCATGCAACACCACAACTACAACATTGGAGCTGAGGAAATTGAGAAACTGAGCAAGTTTGGAAAACACAAACAACCATTATCCCGTATTACAGTACTTATCGCAACAGGAATTATGGCTGTTAACATTAAAACACACCTGTATAAATGCGACACTTTTCTATACTATACTTCAAAAAGTGGTAGCACTTCAAGAACTATACTCCTTAAAGTACTTGGTGATACTAAACATTCACATTTCATAACACTGACAGTCGAAAAGTGTCCTAATAAGTGATTGTTTTGCTGTGAAATGCATGAAAAAAAATATACATAATAAACCAACATTATTACACTTAATATCATGTAATAACAGAAATTGAAACATGAAAATTAGCAACAGACAATGTAAAGCAACAGAACTCCGTTTGTAAAATATGTATATGATTTAAAAATCTCAATGATATCACCTAGAAATAGTTTACCCTTAGGGTCCTCAAGGATTGTAGCGTTCTAAAGAAATCGAGGCCAAATAATAAATTATATCTTTATCTAAGAAATCAACATAACATGTACAATAGTTCACATACTCGCAACTATTGAATAAGTACTTTAACTTCCTTAGATGCTCTCGACGACTAATCAGATAAGTTTCTTGTTTAATCTTATGAACATCGGCGCGAAGTACGAAATAGTATGTTATCTGCTACGTATTCACAAACCTACTATTTTATTTCAATAACATCATATGTTCCTTAGTTTAAATTTTACTTCAAATGTATTAAATCATTTGATTGTAATACCAATACGAAGGAAAAAATGAAAACACTTATTCAGCTATATCACTAACCTCCTTATTAATATTACTTCTCCTCAATAACAATTATATAAGAGTAAGAAAAGATGGTATTAAAAATAGATCACTCAAACAACGTTAGTCAAATTTCAATACTCTTCCTGATATTTATAATTATAAACGGTGATCTCGTTCTAGAGGCTTTATACCTTAACTTACCTCGCCTAATAACAACAAGCCTCCAGTATACCGAGTTAATATTACCGGAATATTTATTCGGTCTGCTATTCCTTAGTTCTCAACGTATAAGAAACGGTGTGAGTGGCGGAACTTCGTCGTACTTTCTAAAGTCGACATGTTTATGAGTAAAGTTTTCACTTGATGACTACTATTTGTTTACTTGACACTTTCACAGCGAAATAATAATAATATATCTTCACTGAAACATTTTTACTAATTATTGTACCTATGTTTATATACGTAGCTTAGAGAGTATTTCTATTCTAATCTTGAAGGATTAAATTTGTTTTCTCAATTATATTTCAATGTGAAAATTGCAGTAATATTATATTCTCATCTAAAATTTTTAATCCATGAGGTACATCGTTTTAATGAATCTACATCTATATTTTTATAAAAGTAAATTAAAGTATAGTAAGTATATCCTAAACAACAGACATGATTTTTCTACCGTTTATATAGATAGCGAAACAGTACCATTCGTGCGCGAATCCGATTCATTTAATTTTTTTACAAAATCTGGTCATTGACGTCTATCTATATAGGAAATTATTTCTTGAGCACTTGTATACAAGAGTCGTTGAAATTACGTAATTTATTTTCCTCCTCGGCACCATTTTTGCCTGCAGTGTAATTAATTCCGAAGGGATACCGACATGTGCTCGGGTCCCTAGCCACGGCATGAATGAATACGCTAATAACGCTCCGACGACTGTTGAAGGGTTAATTAAAATTATTTAAGGAGTTTATTACTATTTTTATTAAAAATCCAGCATTCCTACATTAATAATTTTATTTATAATTCTTTCTTTATACTTTCCACTACTTGGTTTGCGAGGAAAGTTTTAAATGCCAAAAGCGCTATCTATGGGAATTTTGGATGTCTTTGGAATGTTACCGTAGAAGACTCGCTGAACACTTTCGTTACTGCCTTTAAAAAAGGAATATGGTCATCCTGGAAAAAGATCGTTATGTGATTCCATGGAGTTCCTAAAGCCTTTAGGTAAACGTGTTTGAATTATAATTATACTATTTTTGTAACGTTTTATATTTCACATTATTTGTTGGGCAATATAAGCTAGGAGCATGCCATTTTTTCAAATTTTTAATTATCCCCTGGAAAATAAGTGTGCAATACAAGAAGTAAGTGTATCGATACAAGGTACCGTGCAATTTCGAAGAAGAAAATTTTTGAAGATTAGCCGGTACAAAGTGACGTAAAAATTCTGTTCTATTTCTAAGAAAACTTCGATCCTCTTCACTGTTTTAGTATAAAAGAAGTATAGATATTTATAGTTTTATCAAGTTCGACGTTACGAAGTGTACGAAAAAGCTAATCAAATATTAAATGTGGTATTATCAAGACTCTTTTCGTTTCTAAATAGCTTAAAGATAAAAAGTTCAAAGAAAAGAATTTAATGCTAATGAATATTCTAAATAGGTTCCGAGACAGTTAGCTTCGTTGATTCAATAAAAAAAATATATTAGTGCATTTTTAGTGGAACTTTTTAGTGGCATTTGCGTCAGCTCAAGTTGAGAACAAACAAAGTACGGTTGTTCAATTTAAATGTACATCTCGGATTCGAATTTAGAATTGCTTTTAGCGTCACCGCATCCTGAGTGACGAGGCGCTTTCAATCAACTCTATATCGGTACAACGCTCTCTCCTAGCACTACTATGTTCTAGGGTTGACTGCTATATTTTTTTTAATATCAGTTAATCGAGTTACCCCCAGCTACATATTGCTAGGGATGTTATTTAGCTTAATCATTAATATTAGTCTAACAAACATAGCCATTCTCTTTAATCAGAGTAGAACACTGATCACTTATCTATTCCCTATAATGGCCTTGGTGTCCACGCTAACGCAAAATTTTAAAAACATTTCCTTTTGATAGTCGTTCAACATTATATCCTTAATTATGTTTATATTTAGCTTTCGACAGAGTTCCTGCTCGATGTTAAACCTCTCTCAGTTGTACCTTGGGCATTCCAGAATAATGTGCATTATTGTTTCTTCCGTCTGTTGGTCACAAGGGCAGGAGGGATCTTCCTTGCAGTGAAACCTATGGAGATAATGTGAAAACCCACCATGACCCATTAAAATTTGTGTCACGACCCCAGTTGATGCTGACTGCTATATTAGTTCTGACGGACAACTAAAAAATCCAGAGAAAATAATGCATTAAATAAATTAATCATATTTCATTATGAAGTGAGAATCTAGATGTTTGACTTAAATTAATCCTTAATTTACATATTAGATACAAACGTTTAATACATTGTAAAAAAATATCTTTTTTATAACGTTACAATGTAAATACAATTTCACTCAAGACCACGCCTTTCGTGACATTAGTTTTGCTTGTATAAAACTTTTATTAGTCAATGAATTTTTTTAAGTCATATTCAATGTTAACATGTTTTATAGTGTTTGCTAGCCCTACACATTCAGACTCGAGTCCGAATGTCGCGCTAAACTGAAAAGAGCTTATTCGAGATGTTCAAATGCATCTATACTAAGTGTGCATGAACTTAATTCTTTAAATACATACAAGCTGATCCGGAAAACGTTGTTTTGCGATACATGTGATTTGAATTTTCAATTACGAATATTATTTAAAATTTGACACTGCGATGGTAGCGCCGTCTGTCGGATCCAATGTAAAACATTCCAAAATCAACAACTACTAATAAATTAAAAATTAATTAAAAAAACATTCTCCAGCGGACAAAATTGTGAATCTAAACTATTCCCAGATCCCCTTGAACACACACAAAAAATTTCATCAAAATTGGTCCAGTCGTTTGAGAGAAGTTCAGTGACATACACACTCACAGAAGAATTATATATATAAAGATATGCCATTTATAGCATGGTGAAAATTTCAATGGAAAAAAAATATTTTCAAATGTTACATTAGTTAAAATTACTTAACTTGACCGGCCTGCAAAGCATGCTGACGTTTGTACAAATTAATAATAATTTTTAGTTCAGAGTTTTCATCTTATATATAAGATAGTAGAGGGAGTACCACAAGGGAGAATTAGAAATTATATCCCGTCTGCAATTGCAAATGCTGTGGAGTCCAGACGTTTTCCGCTCTCAGTAATTTCCTTATATCGAGTTGGGGGCTGGAGGCAGTAAAACTTGTGGGTATATAGCATGGTGAGTTTGAGTTGAATTCTATACATATATAATATTTTCACGAAAATTTTCAATACTGTCGGACAGACTCCCTGCCTGTATTCCATGGCACAAGCGGTTAAAAAAGCATGCAAATTTAATAACAACTATTTTGTGGTATTGGATTAGTAGTCATGGCCTACCCGATTGAATAGAAGACTGCTAGCCCAATTTCAATGATAAAGTTCCATAGACAGTTTATTTTTTTGATTAAAACTTCCCTTCCTGTCCCAAAACCGCAAACCCAATCCCGCTAGGTGATACAGTTTCAGCGAGCTGTTGAAATTTTTATCGACTATTTAGACCTATTTTGGATTTGGCTATATTTTTCCTCTACTCGTTTTTGAATAATAATTAATATGAATAATATTTTTTATGGACATGAATGCGAATGCGAATGAACATTTTCTATGCGCTTTCTACCGCGCATCATCCCTACGAGACTTGCGTAAAGGTGTTAACATAACAAAAAAAAAAGACAATGCAAAATGAAAAACAAAAGAATTGGATTTATTGGCTTCTAAATTTATTATCATCGCACTCCCCGACGGATCCGATGAATCTCTGTCATTCGTGCAAGCCCTATTAAAATCGCTCGTTGTGCCTACAAAAGCTTTGAAACCGTGATGGATAGGAAAAACTTTTTTCCTTTTTTTTTGACTACTCCACGGGGAGCGTGATTTTGTGGAGTGTCATTTTCAATTCGTTAATAGGATTATCGCTTTCATACACAATTATTGAAATTATAGAACTCGTATGCCTAAATATTTTTTGTATTATTCTTAAATAGCTTATTTTCCCATTTAACTATTTATTACATTTAAAATTATTTTTCGAGAATGAGTGTAATATTAATAAAGTCGTTCAAAATCGTTGTGATACAATACAACCCTTGTTATAAAATACATTAATTTAATAAATTATATTTTACTTATAAAATACACCTATAAGTACATACTTTGACGTTATTAATAAAATATGATAAACATACTTGTTTACATAGACATTATGAGTACATCGTAACACTATGAACTACAATATATATTTTAGTTAATTAATAGATACCCACCATAAATGATCAACTAAATTTTCCGAAATTAAAAACAAATTTTAATAATGTAATTAACTCATAAAAGCAGACATACATTAAAACATGTATTTCTTTACAAATTTTGAAATAAATCCCTTTCTAAACAACTTTCGTCAACTTATGAGATCTGTCCTAATTAAAATTGATGTTTAACTTGAGATATTATTTTTGTTTCCTTTTATCCACTTCCGTCTTTTAATTTTCTTAATGTTCCTTTGATGGTTTATTACAGTTTTTGTTTTTTTTTGAGTAATGCTACGTATTTCGTATTTCTACAAGTTTCATAATCAGTATTCGAAATACGCAAAAAATTGTGGAAATTTTTTCATTTCCTTTCGAACAGAAACAATAGGCATTAAATCGTACATCATATTTATTTTCTACGCCAGTTAAAATCCAATAGCGCCTAATGATAAAGATTTTTAAAGTCTCATTCATATACGAGCAGGCGTGACAGGCATAATGGGCTCTATCGATGCATTTACTTGTATATTATAATGCTAATCACACTACAAAAAATACTCTCTTAAAATTAAAATAACTCACTCTTTATTAAAAATAAATTCGTTTAATTGCACTATTCGTAAAATTATTTTTACGCTAAAACAAAAATAGATTATTATTAAAATGGTGAAATGAGACCCACAATTTTATTTTAAATAATGAGGTTAGTATCTTGCACTCATATTTTCACTACAACGTTAACCACAAAGTATTAGTGAAAGTAAGTGCCCAGATAGATGCTTTCAATTATATCCCATCACATAACTCGATTAAACGAATTGGCTAATGTATTGATGGGATCTCATTTCTTCCTCTAGATTAACTTAGTAAATGAGAACCTTTCAATGTTAAAATGTTCTTTTGTCGTGTGTGTGTTTCTATATCTTATGTATATCTTAGATAGGTATAGTAGCTATTCGCCGCACGTCATTGTATTATTTTACTTTTCTCCTACCCGACCTTCGTACCGCCTTACAGCGGACTTTATTTTATGGTATGGTATAAAGTTCAAATTGAGTTTTAAGTGTTATTATGAATCGTTTGTTCGGTAGTATAGATAAGTACTGTTTTTGGACTTTTTAGGCAATTTTTAATTTTTTCTTCCGATAAGGACATTTAGCAATTCATTTTTATAATATACTTACTTAAGAAAAATACTTAAAACTGATTCTATTATGGTGCCGTTTTTTGACGAGTAGCTGTTATTAGGGATTCTACATCCTCTCCAGATCTTTAATTTTAATATTGTTTTGCCAATTATATACAAAAAGTTGCAATGGTTTAAAAATGACGCGAATAGCTTCGTGTAAAGTATGCTACGGCCGAGCCTTTCTGATTGACTTGGCGGGAGCACTTCCGGGTCCTCACTGCATATCAAGCAGACGAATAAATGAATCTGACTCATTAAAACTACCAGGGGTTTTTGCTTACAATTTTAATAAAAAATATTAATTAAATACATGGAAGCACTTTATTTATATACATAAATATATAATAAATAAGATGTATATCTGTTATAACTCAAGAAGGGCTGAATCGACTAGGCCGAAAATTGGTGGCGACCTAGACTGACATAGGATACTTTTTGTTTCTTTTTTTTTTCCATTTCCGTAGGTCGATACTGCGTGCACGGATATTGTTAACGGATTAATTCGGATTAATTCGGAAGAAACCACAGACAGCAGCTAGTGTTGAGCGTAAAATATAGAATGCTGTAATCAAAAAGTTGAAATCGGCCGTAAACCTTATCTGGTCCATTCGAGCATTTCCGTCAAGCTCACTACCGGATTTTGAATTTGGAACCGGATGCGTTTGGTTGGTAAGAAATTCTTGGCAACAGCTAGCGCCTTCGTCTTCCCAAATACAGAAAATGAAGTCGTGTTTTTCAAATTTTTACGCTCGAGCTGTTTTAATGGTTTTATTACTGTCACGTGATCTGTATATTTATGAATTGAATTGGTTGAAATGATTTTCGTTCCTTTTAATAATTCTGGCTTGTTTTGATATCACTTCTTGTTACGAATGGTGTCTTCTAACAATGAAATAATTCAACATATGAACTCAGCTAGCGTTATATTAATTGTTTAGCAAAATGAATAAATAAAAGGGAAAACTTTGTCAACGTAAACAAATTTGTTTTTTCTCTGGTTCACACTTAAACTAATGAAATTGGATTTACTCGCGACTATTTAACTTTAAATGTTTTATAGTTAATGCAGCCGCGGTCGTCGTCTCTCGGTAAGCGCGGATATGTTAAAAGCATTTTAATCCTCAAATTAAGAAATGTAATACATATTTAAAGTCCAGCTGTTCGTAGTTGTTTAGGTATAATTAGATGGGTAGAATTAGATATTTAGACTAAAAGCTACCATATATTTATTCCAGGATTATCAACTATATTTGTGTCAAATTTGTATAATTTTTGTAATTTGTGTAAGTGATTTAGATAGCTAATAGAATGAATGGATTTTCATCGCTTTAGGGTGATGTTTTATAAAATAGCCTTATATTTGGCCCCGGCATCTTAAACTGTTTTAGCAAACTTACACACATAAGCAATTACACATGTATTAGAATAATATGCTTATGTTGATGCTTTAAAGGGTTCATTAAGGTCACGGTCTAACGTGACTAGAGTGAAGTGCAATTACGATCAAATACTGCTAATCAGATATTACCCTTAATTGATTTTGTGTTCTCTAGTATGTAGGCTTGGCAAATATATTGTTCTGCGTTTTATAGTAACAAAATTTGTCAATCCAATGCACAGTTCTCTTTGTTTGGAATTTGTTAGTCAACCTTTTCCAATTCCTTATATAACTTATTTGTATATTTCTTTGAACTTTTCTTTAAGTCAAATTAGTGTCACCAATTAAGTCTTAGTATAACACAATTTTACCTGAACACAAGTTTTCAAAAGTCGATGAATCAAAGTTGTGAATTGTAAATTGTAATTGATTTTTACATACTTTTTAATAACCTCTTAATCTTATGTAGGATATCACAAAAACTTTCCCATCTTTGCACCTCAGTAACTTATAGGTCATGCTCAGTCTGGATTAAGTATGTATACAAAAAGTTTTTGATATGTGACCAACCGTGAGACATTTAACTTTACTGGCGGTTATCCATTGTTGCTGCATAGAAGTGGAGGATCTTTATTGACAGTACAGTACAGGTTTGTGTTTGGGACCTTATGACCATTGTGTTAAAAGAATGTCACTTTTGCCCCTGCTTGCAAGGTAATGTATCTAACTCGTTATTAATTTGACCTGGCGCATTATATAGTCATTCTCGGTTCAACATTTTTTTTGGAGATCATAGTTTTTATTATTACGTAATCTTTTTTGGGTCTTTAGTCCATAGTTTAGTCCATTAGTAGTTAAGAAGTTAAGAGAAGAATCAATGTCAATCAACCGCTAAATCGAAAATAAATCGCTGAATGTGTTGCGAAGCGCAAATCTCGAGAACTGAACAGATTCCACTAATTCGTTTTTTAGAATATTCTTGAGGTATGTGAATAGTTCTTACGGAGGGAATTTAAATAAAAAAACATTAAATAATCGCTAAAAAGGCTCAAAAAAAGAGCTTTTCAATATACTCCCATACTCATGATTCGTAATGAGTCAATTTGAACTATAAAAACTCATGATACATACTCTCTATAAAGTTCATGTATTAGTGCAGAGGTACCAGGAAGGCAAAGCAGGTGAGCGAGTTATCATGATATAATGAATGTTTTTACTTATTAACGTTCTTGCTAACCCGGATATCAAAATAAGTATTTCATAAAAAAAGGACCGTTAATTTACTTCTTTTTTTTATTACTTTATATGTATTTTTGTGGTATAGATAAAGATTAGATTTATTATATATTATCATTTAAAATAAGACGAGTCTTCAAAGCACGTGAGTGTGCAGATATTAATTATATTTATCAGTAGCTAATTTACGCAGCCAATTACAGATAATAATCAGAAATAAGCATTGGTTATCTTATAACTAACTAATTAATTAATGAAATACGAGTGTACGATAATATCTGTTAAAGCTAATAAAACCTATCTCTTGCGAACGTTAGACAGTCAACAAGTTAGTGGTCCACCGTTTGGTCAGTTGTTTCATCGCAGTCGCACACGGGGCTCGTTTTCGGTTTAAATCTGTGTAAATAGTATCCCAAAGCCCCATGGCCAGTCAGGATTTGCGCCATGTGGGGTGCGAAGCGCCTTGTCTTGACCTGTTTGTATGCTGCTTTTGTATCTATAAAAATAATTTTAGTGAGTGTGGCTGTCTCTTTGTGTAAACTTTTAGATTTGATTCCGTTTGTGCTAAATCTACTTGTGCCAAAATTAAATGTACCAATGTAATCAAAATTGTACATTGTGCTCTTCTATTAAAGTGAGCATCCCCCAGGCGTTGGTTGTGTATGTTAACGTAAACTAATAACTCATATGTTCCCGTACTTAGAATATGTAAAAATACCTGTTTGCATGGAACCAACGTAAATTAAAGTATAATTTTGGAACTTTAGTACGGACCGAACATAAAAGCCATTGAATTTTTTCTAAGTTATATTTGACTAGAAAATTAAGCTTCATCATCATGTTGCATTCACTGATCGGGGTCTTTGTATACAGCTTGCGAAGATCAGATGAGAGTAAATTTTGCCAAGTCCAGGGTCTGAATCGGTATATATAACTTTGAATTGTCGTTAAATGTAATGCAATTTTCAATTTCTTCTGTTAAAAGTATTTAAAAAAGCACAATTATTTAAAATGATTTTCTTAGTATCGCCACTGCTTTGCTATCAAAAACTATTCTTGCTCCCATAGTCTCTGGAATATTCGTTTTAGAGGCTGGGCCGTTTTGTTTCTTTGAGACTCTGATTGTGAATCATTTTAAATATGTATTATTCGAAATTTAATTTCCCGTCGTCAGCATACACTAAACTAAATTAATTAAAAAGGTATAATAACATGCAACTACAATCAAAATGAGGTGACCCATTTCTCTTCTTAATCGGCAAGTCATCAAAAAGTTGAACAATGCAGATTTATTGTTCGAAACTGGTACAAATTTTAATTAAAAACATATTGTTTTAACAAATTCACCTGCAAACTTATACCTCTGCCACAACCGTCAACGTGGGACCTCCACTTACATTAAGCTTTCAGAGTACGCCCAAGTAATGTACTGTTGGGCTGACATGTTTTTTTTCATTAAATTGCTGCTCGACTTACTCCCCTGCCTTATGGTCTAGGGTCATTTTTAATCATGTGCTCATATATTCTATTATAGTACTATAATTTGTAATGCAGCCGTTATATTGCTGTATTAATAACATATGATGCGCATCTCGCGATCATCTCTGCAACCAGCCTCAACGGAAATATTCTTATAATACTCATGGGTGAGCTGCGTTGCCGATGCTCGCGTGACCCGCATAATTAATTTTTTGATTCAAATAATATATTCTTAGATAATGAATGTACAGATCAAGGAAGCTTCAATTTAAGACAAAGCTTGTAGAGTGTATATTTTATATTAACAAATATTATATTTACTTAGTATATTAAATGAAATTAAAAATTGAAAAGACATAATGTACTGTAATGTTTCATGGATTAGTAAGCATTCTCACTTATATTAGAGAATATTCGAAGAATAGCCCGCTATCATACGTCAGTATTTAGGTCATGTTTTACTGCGTTTATAAATGAGCACTAACTAATGAACGTACCTCTTAAAGTGGCCGTGTATGAAAGTACTGAAAATTCTTTAATTACCTAGTAATTAATTACGAACATGCTGTGCGAGTATTAAAATGAAAAATCCTCACTGCTCAAATGTATTCCAAGTGCTTCAATCCAAAAATGTATACCCTTCAATCAAGAATTTCAAATAGATGTATTCGCATACTAACAAGCCCATCTTTAAAAACTATCCTATTCAAACATTTAGTTAAAATGTGCAATTTAAACTGAGCTGTTTGCGAACGGAAACAGGGCAAATACTTTTTTTCTGAAAGCTGTATCACCGAATCACCCGACCCACTATAAATGCTTATTTCCTCGTTTGCAATCGCTAACAGCATACGGAGAAGATATGAAAAAATTAACTTAATCTTCTAATCTAAGTCCAAAAAGGGACTTGAACACCCAGAATAAAAGTAATCGCGGGATAAATGAAAATATGTACGTCTAAACGCGTGGTTATAATCACAACCTTTTCTTACTTGTCATAGCATGTTGAAACCTAGGCGTGGGTGTCAAAAATTGACAATTTTCATCCTTCACGACTATAATACAAACATACTTTCTAAATGTAAAATAATAGACCCGAATAGCTACTTCATGCGCGTGATTGGTATTTCGAGTAACTTATATTAGCGCGGCGTAGAAAAGAAGTATTAAAATGACATTAAAATTATAACATAAATTTTGGAACAATTTGAAAAATATTACAGCCTGACAATATTGAGATGTAATAGTCGCACTTTGATAAGGTATATAAAGATATATTTGGTCTACTTTAAATATCAGAAGCCATAAAAGTATCTATTTTCATTGAGGAATCCATTTATTACTACCAAATGTACATTTGAAATAAATTATTATCAATGTTTTATTGTAGTAATCGTTTACTATTTTGGCTATAATAGCTTATACATAAGATAAATGTGTACTATACCTACTGTGCGATATTTTGTATGATAATAGTAACAAACATGCATGCATACTTACAAAGTATCACGTTTATAATATTAAAAGTATTATTATAAAGAAAGTAAAAAAACAATATTACAAAGAAAGGAAAAACAAAATGTTCCGCACTCTCCTATGTACACGTTTTTAATGCATACGTTATTTTAGAGTATTTAAACTTACAAAAAATTGCCAATGGCCAAAATTATGACTGTACTAAGAGTTTGACATGTGTGTAGTGTTGTAAAAACAACTCTCCAACTTTTGAAACCAGTAAAATACCAAGCACAATTTATTTTTATTCAATAGAATAGAAGGAAAAACGACTAAATATTCTCGAAAAATTTGTTCTTTAACTGAAATATTCGCTTTTTTTAAAAACTCCGGAACACTGGCCACGTTAATACAAGGGAATGCGTCAATTAATAGAACACAACGCGTCAGCCTTTGAATTAGATGTTTGAGGACGTAGTCTGTGATTCGTATATTGGTGGTTCGCTATGTCCAATTTGCATTGTTTCCTTTAGCTAAATATTTAATGCGATTCATTGGTGGAATAATGTAACAAGGTATCATCTTTTATTGATTTTTCTCACACATTATTTAACGTATACACGGAACCTTAAGTACGAACATGGAAAGGAAAACAAAATAGTTGGGTATTAATCAATTAATTAGAAATATCTCTTACCATTCTTTGCTGCCATAGCAATAGTAGCTCCCAAGATCACGGCAGATGCGATCAGCCGACACAACGCCAGCGGCATGATGAACACTAACACATCACATCACACTATAAAACTTAAGCATATATTTTGCTAACACATCACTGAAACTTTAGCACATCACTAGCGTCCGTAGCATGGTAGATAATAAACATTGAAGAATATTTTAGTAAGAATAAATCATTACGATATTTCTAAGCATCTTTGTTGCTCTTCGAAATAATCACGGGATCTGAAAGAAAGAAATAATGATTTATACACATAGAAGTTGCATTCTATTTATATTTGGGAATATTCGTTGAAATATATGTAGTTTACATACTATGTAAAAGCATACTTTTCTCGAAGCTATAAATTCATAATTCATATCTTTTCAAATTTCAAATTTCCCGGACGTGTCTTTTTACTTGACTTGGCACTTCCATGATTTACGTTGGGACAATTAACAATCAATAATATCAAAGTGAATCACTGAATGTGGTGCTAAGAGGCGCATATCTCGAGAATAGTTGAACCGATATCGCTAATTATTTTTTTAGAATATTCCTTGAAGTACGAGAAGTGTAATACAACATACAAAGTCTAAAAGTCTACATACAACACTTCAATACACAAGATTCGTAATTATAAGTATACTATAAGTCAATTTGAATTTTAAGACTGTACCATAATGTTCAAGTGTTAGTTGCAAAGGCTCCAGGAAGGCGAAACAATTCAGTGATCGTATATATATCGATATGGATGTCATTATATGTCATATGCTTACATTTATGCTTTAACTAAATTTATTAACTTTCTTTTTTTGCTTTTTTGTGCCCAAATAGAGGGATAACTATTTTAAAAAATAAAGGATCAACTGTTAGGCGGTACGAAGTTCGCGGGGTCGCTAGTTAAAAATAAATACGACACTCTCACACCTTGATACTTAAACAAACCCTTTTTAATTTGTCATACATGTAAACAAAAAAGATCCTAATTGTCCAGCAATAGGTTCTGTTTTAATTTCTATTATTTATTTCTTTGTTTTGTATTTTCTAGCAAAAACATAGTAGTATTAGTAGCATAATTGATGTTTGTTATTTTGATTCAGATTTGTAGATTATATTCCTTGCACTAACTAGACACAAAGTAGTTATTGAATACCTAGAATCTAGATTGTGTAGAAGTCAATGGAAGAAACTAGCTACCCACGACACAGGGAATCCTATTGTGGGGGCTAGTGCACGATTAACTATGTATTGTCTATATTAATCTTTCTTTCTTTTCAAATATACAGTATTTTGATCGCGTCTTGAAAGTCACATGATCTTCCAAACCGGAACAAACGAATATGAATATTAAAATGAAAGCTCGCGTTTATTAAAAGAGATATAACACAAAGAAATTATTAAAGAAAGTAAATGGAATGAAGAAAACACAATTACGTCTAAAATGTAAGTGATTGAAGAAAAGTGGAAATTTTCATGCCGAGTGAGATTAGGATCTTTGTTATGAAATTTTTCGTCTACGTTACGGAATTTGATATAAAAAAGTTTTAAGTGACATCAAATTTTGGTGTGACTTTTGCGTTTCATTGTACTGTTTAATAAACTTAGGTAAATTTTATCATATGTTACTTTGTATTTTTAAAGGACAATAAATCCTTAAACCTATTTTTTTATAAAATAGCCGATTTCAAAATATTGATTTTGGCGTCCGTAAATATTTAATTACCCTTTGGCATTTCGAAGGATCAAATATTCCTTTCAGAGCGAGATATAAGAATGTGATAGACAATACAAACATTTGCGTTGACAACACACTTTGCAATAACAATTTTATTGGATCGACCGTGTTTGCAAAATCTTGATGTATGTTTATATTTAAATGTTTACACACATACATATCTATTTTTCTGGAATTTTTTTAATGCGTTACAGTATTTGTTATTTTATTAAATAAAAATAAATAAAAATTTAATAAAGAACAATGTTAATATTATAGAACAAACATTTTTTTTTATTATTATTAAAAAAATCTCAAAATATATGTATTATGTTGTATAAATATCTGGTATGCCTTATATATTATGTAATAAAGTAGATATATTTAGCTTCACTATCTATATGCATATATAGATAGTGAAGCCTGATAGAATAGACCGGTAAGTGTGTAAAGAAACTCGATTACTTTTAAGAATATTCCTAAAATAGAATCTACTAGGGAGTAGGACCAAATGAAACGATCTGGGACCAACAATGTGCCAATATTCTCAACTAACGAGCCTTGAACCTACAATTTTCTAACCCGGTAATCACATAGATTGTGACAATTCTTGATTTTCCTGTAATAAGAACTCACTCTGACATTTGAATTTTTTTCACGTTACTTGTTTTTGTCAGACAACTTGTCTTATTCATTATTTGTGTTTTAAATTAACTATAGTAACATATACATTTTTTAATGAATTATATTATATTCGAACAGAAAAGAAAATAATTCCTATAAGTCATAACATTCAAAGCAGAAGTTGATTTGTCGCTTCCTGTCAAATTGGTTTAACGTACTGAAAACAGACAGGCGTACCAACGCCTCTAATGTTTCCATCTTGTATTAACAACTCCATAGTAACTTTTGTAATACTGATGTAACAATAAAAGCTGAGTTAGTCATACGAAACCTTCAAATTTAAAAACGAAGATCTAATTAACACAATGCGTCCCTACTAATTAATTGCGTACTCGAGTCGCGGGGCTTGAGTCGCTCAAAGCTGAATATTAATGACCAATTTCGCGAACAACTTGAATAAGCGTTACGATCAAATACCTCCTTTTATTTAAATCTTTGTGAGCTCTGTCCAGTGCTAATTTTTTTAAATACAGAATGAGAATCTGATTCAAATAGGAAATAAAATTGATAGAGACAGTGTGACCCACGACAGTTAAACAATTAGTTAGCGAGCAAGTAGTCATCTAGTAAATGGCTACAAACACTTTTAATATTACTTTCAACTTCGAAATTTTGTTACTTGAATAATGTTCCTTGTATTTATTGAATCTATTTAGTTGCTTTTAATAACTGTACGAGGATTTTTTAAATTTATAGAGACCAGCAAAAGCGTCTAGTATTGATGATTGGATTAAAGCTTGCAGAAATAGTGTAACTTCTTATGAATTCACTTTCTCATTCACTAATTCTATTAAAGGTCGAAATTGGAATTGTACATTTAGGGAACCAAAATTTGTATGTTGTAATATTTATTTAAATTTAACTTTTTGTATTTTTTTATAAAATAAAATTTGTTATATCTAACGAGTAAGTAAAAGTAGGTCAAGCGTTCTCATTTCATAAACCACATTTGTAACATCATTACTCTTTCATTCTATGAATTGAAATGAAAAGGTATTTCACTTCATGTTATCTCAAAATAAAAATACGATACGATATGCTGGTAGTTTTAAATTCCAAGTTCATGATGGTTAATGAATCTAAATTAAACTACTTATTGTAAAAAGGGATAAATATCGCATAATTACGAAGCTTCGCGGGAGTTGATTTATATTTAACCTTGTTTTTATAAGATTGAATCGAAAGAAAACGAGCAATCTATAGTAATCTATTCTTAAGGGTCGTGCAGTAACTCTAAAAGACTTTTAAGCCTGTCAAGTTTTATAACGTCAAGCCATCTATTAATAAATAGTTATGAATTTAAATAAATTCCCAAACTTTCAATTACTGAAAATTAATACAAATTATGTTACACATTTGTAATCGAATTTGTGATGCAAGTGTTATTTGTGCTTGGTAGTGCGTATAGTACGTTCGAAATTGAGAATGATTCGATTTTAGACATTTCAAATTTCACAATTACTACAAAGTAATGAACATCGGGTCATGTATATTATAATAATTTAAATTCGGTTAAAACCAAGGTCAATATAATCGTAATATTATCATTTATTTTGACACGCTAAAGAATTTCAATTAAATACGTTTTTAAACGTCTATTATTTCACCTAATTCGTTTGAACTGGACCGACTGGTTACCTAATTATATTAGTGTGGTAAAGTTAAATTAAATTTATGAACACGATTCCAAAGATATAATGTAATGTAATATTTAATTTTATTTCTCTTGAAAATTTCTTTATTCTTGGCTTGCGTTCAAATTGGCTACCGATCTATTTTGTATTAATTGATATTCTACGTGCTTTAACCTAAATTGAGTAAAATATCTTTGTTTATTGAAGTTTTAACGTTTCACGTTTAATCTTCTACTCGAGTATTTCAGTTTTTTTAATCAAAGGAAAGCTAAATTAAGAGTGAGATATAATTCAACGATAAATTTGCTATTACCAAGTAACAGTAAACACAAACAGCTGGTCTGTATGCAACGCAACACTCGCACAAAAGCTGCTAAATTGGAAACGTCGCTACGACACGCAGCCATGTTATTTGTTGTCTGGTAAAGGTGTCAAGATGCAAGTGAAAAGCGAATTAATATGCGTTAATTTTTCATGACTTCCGACACAAATAATGGCTATGGGCACGATGACACGTTTATAATAAAACTCACTGAAGCTGGACTTTTTTATTATTGGACTGGAAAGTTTTTATTATTAACAATTAAACTGTCAAAAGGATAGATTTAATGATGGAAGACAATTAATTTCAATTACAGAGTTTGTACCTATATTCTTGAAAGCTTATTTCAAATAATATTTAAAATTACCAGCTGTTGTAAATTAAATGTCTCTTATGATTCAAACTGTATTACACCACGTCCCGCAGTTGCTTTCATATTGCCAGCCGAGAGGAGTGAAAAATGTCCTGCTATTGTCTTCCTTACCGAAACAGAAACAAAACTTCACGTTTCAGTTACACCTTACAAGAAACTGTTCCATATACGACACAGTACTTTTAAATGTATTCAAAGCAGGGGTGGTAATTTTACCATTGAAGTTAAATTAAGGTCTATTATTGTGTAGTATTTAAAAATTTCTTTCAAAAACTTAGTATAGGAAAGACTGACACTCCTCTCCTCACAACACTCTATCTCATGGCTCTTGGTAAAACCCAATAAAAAGAAGGAAAAAGCTAAATAAAAAGCAAACTCAATTAAAATTATTTGAAAATTATTAGAAATTTGAAAACCAGAGGCAAAAATTTCGAAAGTTAAATAAATAGTTGTTATATCAAACGAAAATATCACTCACACTTCCATATTATAATATTTGCGCACATCCTGGGTATGGATATGCTGTTAATAACTTTGTTTAGTACAAATTTAGGGTGAAAACCCATATTACTACAAATTTTAATTTTAACATTGTCGACATTTGAACAATTGAGTTTAACTAGCGATATATGCATTACATATTATATATATATATTGTAATAATATATTGTATCTTTATGTAAATTCATCTTGCGTGAACCTAGTCAATCTCGGTGATTACAGACTCTATGTGCTTGGAAAAACACCTGAGTAATGAGCTCTTACGCTGTCTGCCTTATTTCAATATTTCAAAGTAATATTTATAATTACTTTTTACTTCGACTAACAGTTCTATTTATAAGGCTTTAATAATTATTATAATAAAACTAATGCTGAGAGCAGGTGCTTCATAAAAAGCGAAGAACTTTTTTAAAAAACGGCAAGAAAATATCTAATATTTTATATTTTAATAAAGGTATACGTACGTATCTGTATGTGTTTGTATAGTATTCTCGGAGTTCAAAGTTAGACAACATTTCTGTATAACCTTAATGAATGGAAGTAATACAAATGCGCCCTTTATTTAAGTAGCCATCTATCCCCATTACAGCGTAAACACAATTAAACAAAAATAGACGAAATTGTAAAAGAGTAAATAGCAAAAAACTGATTGTTTTGCCCTTAATTAAATTTTATACTGATACGAGTAGTATGACGCGTAATTATCTTTCTTTATCTTTTGATAAGCTCTGAAGGGGGAATTAATTATATGTCATGTTTGTTTAAATATAATTAAACCCCTCGGTTGATGAAATATAAATACCATTTACTCCTCCCATTCTCGTGGGATTTGATATCGTTAATTCTTCAAATAATTTTTCTATAAAAATGTATCCATAAAATAACTCAAGCGTGTTTAATTATTAAATTCTTATTAGTGTTATTAATAATAATATGTGGTTGCACATTCATTCATTTAAAACTCTATAGCTAGACAGCAACTGATTTTCTCGTAATAATTACCTACTAAAAATCTTTTTCCTACATAATAAATCAATAGTCAAATAATAAAAAGTTTTCATCATTGTAATATTTACCGAAATTCTTCGCCTACCCTTATTTATTTATGAATAGTGGAATTCATAAATAAATAAGTATCTTAATATACTCTACTAACTTGAGTGGGTCCGTCCTCTTGAGGACCTTCAAGTTGTTTTTTAAGAGCAACAACTCATTATTGAAATTTAGATTAAAACTAGCTGATCCGGCAAACGTTGTTTTGCCATACACGTGATTTCAATTTTTAATTAATAAATAAAAAATAAGGGTTGATCGTAGAAGGGTAAAAATTTAGAATGTATTTTTGTATGTTGTATCATAAAAAAATAGTAACTAAAATTTTTGTCTAAAAAATAAAATTTGGGGGTGGACTGCCCTTAATATTTAGGGGGATGAAAAATAGATGTTGGCCGATTCTCAGACCTACTCAATACGCTCACAAAGGTTCATGAGAATCAGTCAAGCCGTTTCGGAGGAGTTCAAGTTCGAACCCCGTGACACGAGAATTTTATATAATATTGTGAATCTAAACCATTCCCAGATCCCCTTGAACACACACAAAAAATTTCATCAAAATCGGTCCAGTCGTTTGAGAGAAGTTCAGTGACATACACACTCACAGAAGACTTGTATATATAAAGATAATCATTTGTAGCTTCCAAATTTTTTTCAGCGAAAAATAAATGTTCTCTAAATGCTCAAAGTAAGATTAATTGTATGAGTGAGGTCGTCGTACCATCCTGACGTTTGACACTGCGTACAAAATAGATGCATATTCTCGGCTGAGCATTGTAGAGAGAAGACGATTGATCGAGGATCTTAGTGATTGGAGAGATGGTTTCTTACGATGCTCTTAGTTCTTTAAGTCCGTTACTCGTTTTAATTTGCTGTCTTTACATGAAATTGTTGAGAATTTTATTTATATTAAAATACGGGTAATGAGTGGTGCTCGCACTATAACTCGCATACAGATTGAGGCAATGTTATTCCGACAGTTTGAGAACTACTAAAAAATCGTCACATTTGCTAATTTTAGCCCTTAATTTTAAACAGAAATTTAATTAGAATATCCTATTTCGTCAAGTAAAATAAAATGTTGCTTGTTGAGCATGTTTGTAAATATAAATTTAATTAGCTATTTCGTAACGCGTACATAAGTGTCTAGCTTTGATGTGTGAAGTCAGTCACCCCGGGTAATAGGATGTAGGCTGAAGCTACCTACAGCCTACTTTTGCACAATTTTTACTCAGCAATTAATGCAGCAGTTGGAATAAATGTGTGGAAGTATGCTGTAAATGATAAATGAATGGTTTCGAGCAAAGAGTTATTTCATCTCAGCTATAACAAATACAAATTATATTTTCTTCCTGCTGGATGAAGTGACTTGAATTGATATATTGATCACAAACATTGTATGAAAATATTAGAAATAAAAATTATTACAATTTTAATAAACGAAAATACCCCATTTAAATTCAACTAGGTACCTACAAACGTTCTAAAGAGAAAGAAAAAACACGTTCTGAACATTCCTGACGCAAAATAGTTGAACGAAAAAATTATGTCAAACAAAATAGTGATAGTGAAAGAATTTCATTGCATGTCCGCACGTTACTGTATTTAAATCAAAAAATTTAACTTTTATTTTACATTATTTTCTGTATGGCTATTTTCCTCACAAGTAATAAAAAGTAGAGAGTTCACCTTGAGAGCGAGATTTAAACTCTAAAATTGTGTCTAAAATAATAGAGGTAGCATTGGGTCCATTCCGTAGTCCCAAAAATATACCATTTATAATTACTAAATAATTGAGTAAAGTTTATAAGAAACTCGGTGGAAGGTGCATTGCTTGAGTAAAATTAGTGTTAGAGCAAACTTTGTAAAGATACTGAATTTTCATCCAGGAAATGTTGAAGTTTGTTATTTTTCCCTACTGCGAGTTTATAAAGCTTCATAATCATTCATAGTTCTATCATAAGCGAATGCATTTCAGTATTTTATACGATACGATTATGATAATCAATATTTATAAAGAAGATAGTCATATATAAGACCCAATCTAATAATGCTTGACATAGACCGAGTAATAACAGTAATTTTTTTGTTTGTAAAAATTAATTGCGTTCACAGAAAGAACAATTTTTTTACGCATGCTAGCCAGTACATACTGACGATCAGAATGAGAGTCGCCTGCGCATTCTCGAACGGTTATTTTAGACGATTAAATGAATGGAAATTTTATATAACTTTTAAGATAATGCATATATTGGATTATCATACATAGTGATATATATATGATTTGGTTATTCGTGTTCAACTCATTGTTGAATACCCTTTTGAGTTTAACCAATAACACTTTATTAATTTTAAAATAAAAGTAAAGGGATGACTTTGATCTCTTTCTTCCTCTTGCTCTTCTTCCTTCTTAAATCGAATTTAAGAAGGAAGTGGTAATAAAACTTCACTCCAATATTATTATCAAAACTAAGTCTTATTTTTTATATTATTTGTATTAAAAAGTATTTCGTTCACCTTGCATTTCCTTTTCAGGGTTTTCAACACTGGCCTCTTTTTCCAGAGTTGTATACAAATATCGGTTCAATAGAAATATAAGAACAATTTTATAATATAATTTATTATTACCAACATAATGTTATAATTAGAACTTTTTTAAACATATACCAATCTTTAAACTCGATATTGAGGTATACAATTTCGTACACAGTTATTTCTCCCATTAGAAAACCTCATTCGATTGATCGAAATGACTCGGAAAATTGACAAAATTCACACGAGCTTTTCCAAGAAAAAGTACACCTTCAGATCAAAACGCTAGTAGTGATATTCAGTACCGGTATTCATACAATACCAATACAACATTCGTATAGCAAAGTGATATACATTATAACACTGAAGTAAATTAATACATGAATACATCTTAGTTTTGATGGGATTGTTATATACCGTCACATTATTCTTTCTTATAAACTAATGTACTACTCCTAACATAGGTATATACATACTACACATAAATGCAAAAATTACTCTGGCACCAGTGTTTATAGTAATACATTAGATACACTTAGCTTCGCTATATTTAAATACAGTTAAGTTCAAAATGGATCCAATTTAGAGCTTAATATGGTATTTCACTGCCCAATATAAGCAGAAGTAAAATTTAGTTGTAATTTAGGATTATTATCAAAATATATACTACCAATTACAGAATTTAGTACATAATACGTCAAAACCTCTTTATTTTATTGCATTATATTACAGAGAATGGTCTCGCAGTGCTTATGATAAGACAGAAGAAACACGTTCGCTAACTTTTTCAGACACTCATCATGTATTCAGCGCAAAGCCACGATTGAAGTTAAGAACAGCGAAAATTCTGTGGTCAGAGCATTTCACGGTACATTACACAATCGATCACCGACTCGCTGGCATCCCTAATTTACGGACCCTGTTAAATATAGAATTTTCTGATAACTTCGGACGCCCCAACTGATTTGGAATTAATTTAAAATTAATTTTGCCTGATTACGGCTCGTGAAAACAATTGAACAACACTATGAAATCTACGATAATACTTTAGGTGGTTGGTACCTATTATAACAATTGTGTTTGGGTAAATTTGAACACCTATTTGTATTTTGTAATACCTAGTATACTTATATAATGAATTAACATACTGGGACAAAATCAAACATGATTAAAAAGCCTGTTTAACTTTATCGGAAACCGGTTTACTTCTGTGCAGTTAAATTAAAGAAACGTAATTGCGAGAGCGGAATACCCTCAAACACTCGACGCACGTTTCGCCCCGACATCGTCGTGTTCGTAGAGGCGCATCCTCAGGATGTTGCCTTGACGAACAGCGTTCATTATTGCTAATGAATTGGTCTATTAGATTTGTACGCTACGGACTTCCACAGAGTAACGCCTGAATCTGTTAATTATATTATCTCCTTAAGATGACGAACCCTTCCACTCAAGTTTTACAAATACTAATACTAGGCTAGCTAATTAAGCACATTGAATTAAATGGTAAGAGTACTCTGTGACAAACACCTTAATATACAACTCAGGGCGCGCATGGTGCGATGTTACGTGTTCTCGATACTGCTCTACGGCGTAGAATCTTGGACGCTGACAGAGACTATGTCCAAAAAACTGGAAGCGTCTGAGTTTTGGGTTTACAGACGTATGCTAAAAATATCTTGCACAGACCGCATACGAAATACAACCGTGCTTGATATAATGCAAAAGAACAAAGAGGTTCTCATGACAGTAAAGAAAAGGAAGCTAGAATATTTCGGTCATGTCTTGCGTAACTCCAAAAAATACGAGCTCCTTCAGCTAATCATACAAGGCAAAGTGGCGGGTAGAAGGAGGCCTGGCCGCAGACGTACATCTTGGCTTAAGAATCTTCGGCAATGGTTTAGTCAAAGGACGAAATCATTGTTCTGAAATGCGGAATCCAAGGTCAGATTAGCTAACATCCAAAAGGAGACGGCACCATAAGAAAAAGAATTAAATGATGTCATGCGATATATTGTGTAGTCTTACAAATTCGCCCAATTACATTTTATAAATTGACTAAACTGAAACTAATTAAAATATCCACCAACAACGCTTCACATATAATTAATTTTCATGTTATATTTGGGTTGAGAGACCTGAACGTTTATGTAAACGATGTAATCCGTTAATACTGTCATTTCCATTTCCTATGGAACCTAATTATTGTCTAAAATAATTAGGTGGTCAATAATTACTTCGAGATATAAATAAGTTTGTTAGATTTAGAATTTGCTGCTGCGATTTTAGGCATATCATATAAATAATTTCTACGCTGTAATAAGTACATATTTATTTAAGTCCATACATTGTAATAATTATATCTTTACTACTAATTCACTTTTTTACTAAATATAACTTTTTTTACTAAATATAACTAAATAACCGATTGAAATAAGAGACCAGTTCACATTGTAAACACGCGCATTGTACTGTGCCTTTATTTTGTTGCGGAGGCATTTTATTGATACCTCAGGTATTCTTGAAATAAAATGCTGTCGTGAACTGAATGAATTATTTAAAAATGTGATTATTATGAATAGGGTTCTTGTGAATCAACCTTAAAGGATAAACGTAAGCTGTTGCTGACTTTTAAAGTATGTTCAAAGAGAAATCATGTTCAAAGCTTAGATGAAAGCTTTCATCAAAGCTCGTATTGATAGTAACGATATGCTTACATAACCTATATATGGACTGTTCAAGAAAAAAGATTTAATAAGAACCCGTAGTTTCTTATATTTGAGTGTTCAACGAAATGAAGTAATCTCTCTCTCTTTGAGTTCTATACCTAATATAAGTCTAGTCATGGTGATAAACATTAATTTTCCGCGCTGGTTTGATATTTTGTTATGTTCAAGATTGACATATAATCTCAGTGCTACTAATCTTCCTATCTAAGTTTGAAGCCTACGAAAACACAAAACTATCGTAGCAATCGTGCTGCTAACACATTAGTATATACTTTGCGTTCTCGTAAAATATGTTTTTAGTAGAGTTGTGCATTGCCTAAAGATAGCTCTCCTAAAAGATCCAAGTTTAGTTCCAACTCAATCACAGTCTGTGGGTAGAAGTTGGTCAGCTGAAGCTGTTCAAGAGTTACGCCGAACTTATATCTAGACCAGTTGGCAACTCTTAATGTATGCGCTTATTAAGCTATAAATAACTTACCTTGGGACTGAATGTGGTCTCATATTATATGATATATTTTTACAAAATAATCCCGAGAGGAGAGGCCAATACCAGAGCGAGTCATTTTTCTACGTTTGTTGTTGGACTAGTGTGGGGAATGAGAAAATAAATAATGGGTGCGCAAAAGTAAGGACTCTATTTGGTTCAACTTTAAAAACTAATTCTAGGTTTAGAAGAAGTTGTAGAGTTGGACCCAACAGACTTTATGGGGTAAAATGTTGTCTATGTACGCATGCTAAGCATATCTTTGCTCTGAAGATGCATTTATTGTATTAATGTATTCACAGCTTCTGACGTAAATAAACGAAAAATAGCTTGTAACAAAACAATTTAATAAGGTCTACAATATAACTTATAATAATATTTAACAAGGTAACTTAACACTGAATAATTATAAAAATCTTAATGCAACTATTTATAAGTGATTTAGTAAATTTTTAGGAATTATTTAGGAATTAGGAGTATTGGAAAACACTTCCCAAACCTAAAACATGAATTATATTGTAAAACGCAATACTACGGTATCTATAAACGTATGACAACAGAGAACTATTTTTTAAATCTCTATTTTAATTTTAAAAAAGATTTTTTTAACATTTTATATTTTACATATATTTCTTTTCCTTATCTATTTCAGTTACATAAATGATTTAAACAGGGCTATGTGACCGCAGCAGGTATGACTTAGGAAGAAATAGAAATTGGGGCTACAAAGAAGTCTATTAATGTTCTCCTATTTGCATCTTAACATTCTTTTTGTATGGCTGTTTATGTAAAGCGATTTCAACGCACACAATATTTCATTTTCTAATCATTTTATTTCGGGCATTGAGGTACTTTTTACTTCACAATAAACAAAAGTGTTAATGTTTGGAAGGTCGTAAAACAACACTCCGGTAAAATACATTAACAACTGAGTGATTTTCGTTGTACCCAGTTGATAGTAAGTACATTAATGTAAGTCAAAATTGATTAAGAACAAAAATTTAATATTTTACAATATTAAATACACATCCCGCATTAAATTAACAACTTTATGGATAAATGTATATGGTATTAATTTTTAAACCTTAAGAGATTAATTAATCCTTTGCATACTACGAGTAAAAATATTCTCTATAAACTGAACGTAAATAAAATTCCAATTTTGAAATTAAAACACGTCAGAATATTTTTCGTCACGTTTTATTGCTATAAAAACGTGAAAAAAAACTTCATCCATCAGTTGTACAAGGGGCTTATTTTATTTTGCGTCTCAATACAAAAAAGAACTTGAGCAGCAATATATGAATACAGTTCCACTCGAAATTTTTCAAACGGTTTCGTTAGTAAACAGCTACTGGAGCTTTAGATAATATTATTGAGGGTATGACACCAAATAAAAAATACTTGACGATTGAAACGGGTGGCTTCGTATTTCTGAGCAGTTCTTCTCGTCTGCTTTATTAACCTAACCTAACTGGTAGTGAAATTTTTATTTGACATCCATAGGTTTATATAGTTGCCTAAATTATGATTAAAGGCTCTAAAGGTGGCAAGAGTACACCATGTATGAGCATGTACAAAAGGAGGGATTTTCAAGCCTTTCGGCAGTACGTATACGTGAGTCCGAGAGTACGAATAGCCACCGGGCCCTCGAGGCTTCAAATTCCGTCCAGTGGACAGATCACTTCATTGTTTTCCGTATTGTAGTAATAATAACGTTCCCAAGGTGACCTAAGCTACGACGATTAATCCGTAGCGATACTGGCCAAAAGCAGCAAATAATGAGACATCCTAATTCAACATCAGTGTAAAGAATAAAGTCAACACTTATAAAGAAACACAAGAGTAACAATATTAGAACTAACTTGGATTTACTCAGTAGAACTGACTTTCCTCGGGTGGCCTTTTATAATAATATTATTTTATCTTTGACATAAATTTTTAAACACTCCTGTCGAGTTGAATAAATACAAATTTATCGCCTTCATATTATGTTAGAAAGCAGTAATTCATACACGACAACAGCTGTTTCAGACAATGAGAAATTTTCAAATATACCGATGCATCGGTATTGTGGACGAAGTTTGAGCTAATTTCACGTGATTTATTACCTAAGTACTAACACAGATTTACACTAACCTTATTTTAATTTTAAAATTATGTCAATTTATTTCGAATGTGATTGCGTGCATATTTCTCTTTTATTTTATTATGTTATGATAATATCACTTTGTATTTGGAGCCCAAAAATATGAATTTTGCTAAGTAATGCTAACGTAAAATATAATATTATTAAGAGTACTTATAGTTTGCCTTCCACAACAAATCTTTTATATACATATTCCAATTTTACGATACAATAGAGTATCCGATAGAAGTAAATAAATTAAAATCTCAATTAAACACATTTTATTTGCACAGGTTTTTAAAATGAAAGCCAGTGTGCCATCAGTTGGCTGTGCAATTATTGATTCATGTTAATACTACATTATGTTGTGGAATTCTTAAATGAAGGCTGTAAATTTTATATAAGTAATTAAGTAACACCAGTATTGATTTCTCCTAAACCAGGCTAAAATCGGTTGGTGAAAATATTTATTATAAAATTAATTATGACATATATTAGATTATTTTAAGTTTTATTTGCTAAAGGATGTAATATATTAATTTTTTACAAAAATAGACAGAGCAATATAGAATTTATTATAAATTATTTAAATTCAAAATAGCCTATATATTTATACACTTACTGAAATAATTTTTAAATCAATAAATTATTCAATATCACATCAATTCCAAACCATACTTGCGAAATTATTATTCGCGGTACAAGTTTTCAAACTTCGAATTTAAATTTTTCCATCACATAAGCTGGGAGCCGAGATGCAATAGATTATAGCGTATTGGGAATTGCTAGGCGTCGCCCAACGTGATCGGCGTTCGGCATTATCACGTGCACTCGTTCGTTCTCGCTTATCGAATCGAAATTGTTAATCCATCTCACCACATAAAATATGGCATAGAAGTAAGCATATCAATTGCCCATTAGCTCTTTTGAATATGACAAAAAGAAATTCTGTTTGAAGTCGGTTTGTTTGTTGGTTTTTAGTGATCGGTGGACCAAACAAGAATGCTTCTCCGACAAGGAAACTCACAAAGCCACTCGAGACCGAAAATGATAGACAGGAACGGTTAAAAATAATTGCGCATGAGCATACCTAGTTATTTATTGCTATGTAAAATTCAATCTTAATTAGTTATTATTTTGTATGAACTGAACGTTTTGATATAACATGACTGGCATATTTAATTTAATTCCCTTAAAGGCCGGCAGCACACCTGTAATCCTACTGTCATTGCAGGTGTCTGTGGATGGCTTAACACTTCTCTAAGTGCCCCACCCGCTCGTTTGCCCTCAATCTCATAAAAAATGAATTAAGCCCAACCAATAATCACTGTTGTAAATTGTTAAGGAATTCCCTCGACTGTCTTTCGCTTTCTCAACCAAGACATTGACTAACTATAAAGTAGTGGTTTAAAAAGAAGGAAAATAAAACGAACTTGTTGCCACTAAGTATATTTTTTAAAGGTTTTCCACTGTGATGAAATTATTAGATTCTCGTTGAGATTTCTCTGTTTCAACGAAACCAGAAAATAATTGGTTCATAAACAACAAAGCTATCTGCAAACATATACGATCGTATTGAGAAACCTCCTTCTTTGAAGTAATTTCAATAAAAATATACCAAATATCTGATTTGAATATTTAAATGGGATTTTTATCGCTTCTTGACATCTCGACCTTATAATTCATAACACGGAAGGTTGAAAAAAACAATGAAAAGTCCGAAAAAATTAATTTATCTTCCGTCGAACCCTTTACAAAATAACGATGTAACCAAATTAATGGTTATTTTATCACAATCAATAATGCCCTCCTCAAATAAAAATGATTTACAATGTGTCCACACGTGTGATAAATGGCTCACTTCCCGAAACCTGCTTACATGAGGAAAACTACTGGCGTTACGATTCCATAGATAACTACGACGGACAATATACCAATTGCTACCACAAAAAATTATAATAAGAAACATTTGTATTATTTTCAAATACATTACAAGTTTTGTATTTAAGTACGTTTACATTTAAATTTGACAAATATAGTTATAATTTTAACTTAAAGCTTTAAGAAATTATTTAATTCTAAAACAAACTCACAAACAAATTCAATTTGAAACGCGTACGTCTTACACGAGACCGCAAGTGGGTGTGTTCATGAGTGTTGGATTTATGAGTGTCTGTGTGCATTTGTAAATATGCGAGATCTCAGTCACGTTTACAATTTTCCATGTGTTTTATAAGTTTTCAAAGTGGTGGCAAACTGTACTGTACCTACCTGTACTTTGCAGTACCAACTAATAATTTACTAAATAATTAATATTATCGGACAGTAATCTAAAATAATATTATTAAAATTATCATCTTTAGAAATTTATTTCTGAAAATCTAAATTGTAAAATGTTATTAATGTATATTATATTATCACCTAATTTGATTATAATTTTATTAGGAAATTTCAAATTTTCCAATAAATCAGATACTTTGACATCAAACAGCTTGTCTTCGAGTAATTTGTTATCTTTTATTGGACAATCACATTATTCTTTACCAACTTAATTTAATTATACTTGGAAGGTTCTCAGCATAATCTACTTTTCGAATTATATTAACAGAATAAAAAAAATCGTCATGTACAAAGACCGAATACAACACATATATTTAATTAATAATAATTTAGCCAACGTATTTTAGTTTCAAATGACATGAAGTACTTAATTGAAATCAGCTACATAATTTCTTGGTAATTTTTTTGTCTAATATATTAATAATAGGCACTGTGAAAGTAAAAGGCAATGTGAAATGTTTCTAGCATTCTCTTCCTCGGATCCATGTGAGAAAGAACAACAGAAAGTGAGAGCGTGAAAACTGCACACAATTTTCCTTAATTTCTCGCCAAACCAGCTAGGCTATTTTAGTAAAATATAAATTTTTGAGTAACATATACGTTACTTGGCTATAATCATTTTAGAAAGAAACAACGAAAAAAACAAAACGAGACATTAAATATAACAATTTCTTTTATATCAAATAAAAGTAGGAAATTAACAAATAGAATTATATATTTATGGAACAAACTATCATATATTATTTTTTCATATAAATATAGTACAGTATATAATCCTTTATCAAACATTAACATCCATACAGAATATATAAAGAGAACAGTATTTTTCGAAAAGAAGAAAAAGAGTCCTAGATTGAGGCTAAAATGAAATGAAGATGGACTACCAAGAATCAATTCTTGTTTGGAAATCATTTAAATTTTCTTATCTTCAAGATAAAATAGATGAGGGTAAATTGTAAACTTCAAAAGTGTCTATAGAAAGAGTAGTAGAAGAGGTTTCATAGAATTGCAGGATCTCTATTAAGTATATTTGTTTAAGTCTTTTGTAAGTATTTGAGTTATTATGATTTGTGTCTTTCCAGGTACCGTATAAATCACAGTCTTATTAGTCAAGTTTGTGTAAATTTTATATTGAAGATGGAAGAAGTGTTATTAAATTGAATAGCTATAATTAATTATTTACCTTCTAAATTTTCCATTCTATGAATATGAAATGAAGACTATGATGGGCCACTTGCAAAGCCTTGTTATACGCTTATAGTAATTAAAATGTGAAACAATTATCTTTTGTATTTATAATATTATTTTATAGTGGATTCTAACCACGAGAATTTTAATCCCTATCGTTGCTCTTAAACGCTCTTTTGCTTCAAAGATCCAAGAAATAACTCTCAATGAAACTAAGACGAATTTTATTGAAGTAAGTACGCCATATACACGAATAATAATTTAAAGATCGTTGTTTATCGTAAAATAGTATATTTTTAAACTAAGATATACTGATGATTCTAATATCTAATCAATGTATTATTTTTAATACGTAAATACTTATATGTATTATCAGTTCATTCTTAGTTATAAAATATATTAGTTGCTGACATATTATAATATTTATATACTTGTCAATTATTGAATTAATTAATAATGAATATGACTTTAGCTGAAATAAATCAGTTGCAAGTGTTAAATATTTTATCTTATGAGTATAAAGCGCAAAATGGGCTTCATTGTAAACTTATTATTATAGATTTATTTAAATTTGTAAGGATATTAAATGAGAGACTAAAATTTAACAAATTGTCCTTGCCGTATTGTATTTAAATTATTCATTCCCTATTCGTTATTATACTAGCTATACTAATAAGATGTAGTTTTATGTAATCTGTTTCACTTTGGTTGGAGTCGATTTTTTTAGGTTACTGGGTAGCTTATGAGAATTACTCTCAACCTAAGGCCGTCTCGGCACCACATTATTATTTTTTGTATGCGCACAATCAACACATTCTCTTACGGTAAAGATAAACAAAATAAATAAATCGAATAATCATACGTATTCTGTGGCCAGGCCCAACATGTATTGTGGAAACACTGTGTTAATATAATTATGAAAAATTAGATATTCCAAAATCTGTACGTGACAAAGGTTGTTGTACGTTTAACTCCATAGAGAGACGTATTAGATTATCCCCGGGTGACAGCTGCTACTACTCATAATGCGACGGAGGTTGTTTATGTTACGAATTAACAACAGAATACGTATTAACACACAAATTTCCTTCAGTAATAATAAATTTATATTATTCTTCCTTGGGTACAACTTACCATTTATCTTGGTATAGGTCTTAAATAACTATTGGATGTTTTTGTTATGCGATACTCAACTTTGAAGTTCGTTCAAACTGATTGGAAGTTTTAAATCTTAACAGCGCCATGTATGGGAAATTTTGATGCCTAGAGGATAGTGTAGAATGTCACCTAAGTAGACTCGCAGAACCCTTTCATTTACGCATTGCGTAAAAACTAATATGGCTAAACTAAAGTCGTCCGTATAGTTAAAAAGTAATTATAGATTACAAATTTGCGAGCCTCTTAAGACCCCGCCTAAAAATGTTCTAAGCGGACATTTATCTCACTGCCAAATTTCATAATTCGAAAACATCGCAACCAACTTTTAAACCACGTTTTATAAAACTTTTAACTTCCTTCTGGTATTGTTTTATATTTGGATACAGTATTTAACCTTCTAAACAGCTAAAGTGATTTTGATTTTAATAAATCAAAAATAATAGGAGAGTTAAAAGTGACTGCAGTTTTGTTCAATTTGGTATGGTAAAATGGTTAAAACCGTTTTAGTCTATTTTTGAGGTGTACTTAAATATTTTTGAATTCAGATTTATTAAGTTTACATGTATTTTATTTTAACAAGGTTCAGTTAAAGAGTCTTTTAAATCTGATATAGTAAAATGAATTTTCTACCAAAATTTTACGTATAAATAATATTTTTGTCTCAGCTAATAAATGACAACTCCTATCGACACGAAACATAAAGTCAAATAAAAAGGAAAGCGCTACAAAATTAATGTCCCTACCATAAATTCTGGTTCTACAGTAAAATATGTAGGAATATTTTACGATCATATATGCGAGGATTGCTCGCGCTCAATGCATCTTGCATATAATACGTAATGTTGTTAGAAATTTACATCAAAGCTTATCAGTAAGTAGGTAAATCAGAAAGTATTAAGCCGATTTATATGTCACCTTCTCCTTTAAATGCCCTCGGGAATTTCTCACATTCATCAATTCATTTTTATGTTGTATACTAACGAAGGCAGTGGAGATCAGCTGGGACATTACATCAAGACGTTATTCATATTATTTACGCAGCAGCCTTCGATATACATATATATACGAAGCAAGGAGAGGGTCATTTCAATCAGTAATATAATGTATATTAGAGTGAAGAACATTTTGCATATCATCATTTCTTTATAAATCAGATATGAAAATTTTTTCCTGTGCTGATCAAGGCCAGCATAATAGTACATAAACTCGAGTCTTTCTAAAATTTGCGATCATACGTACAGTCATAAAGAGAAATAAATTACAACCAATAATTATTTAAGCCAATGTATGTGAATAAGTCATCGCATTCATAAACGCTGCAGTTAATTCAAACACTCAAGAGAAGTCACCGTAGACGATAAACATCTCCTATATTACCATTATAGATGTATGAGCGATAAATTCATAGATTTATAGAGATTGCACGGACATTGTCTGTGGTTACGGGCCTCGAATAAATCGCACCCAATGAGAGTGTACGATCGATCTAATGGATTTATTCGACTGACTACAACCCTTGGCCTATGCGGTCTCATTTTATTATTACAAACCTAAATCGATAAATCTCGAAAGATTTTTAGTTTTTATGAAGGCTTTAACGCTTAGTAATCCATGAAACTACCAGCAGATCCGTGGACTTTCTAATAAGGTGTTTCGGAAATGTCAAACTAGAAGCGCACAAAGCTTCTCCAGTTTAAGTTCGTGCAATATTCCCTATTCACTTAATATTTTTTACATAAGTAAAAAATATTAAGTGTTGTTCATTGTGTGTATTAATCATGCGTCAATCAAACAGTAGCCGTTATTACAAAAGTTTACGTAATTGAAAAATGTTTTGAGTAAATCCAAGTCTCACATCTTGGCAAAAGCTCCGAAAGCAAAAACTTGTTCATGTTTGTTTGTTTTCACGCGAACACTCTCAATGAGGTTTAAGAAAATTTATTCGGTTTAATGTATAACTCCGAATATAATGTTAACTTTATTTATTTAGTAAATGCTATTAATATCAGGATTTTATTACTACATATTTGTACTTGAATAACGACCCTTATGTTGGTTGCTTTTTATGGTTGATTATATTTAGCTCAAATCTATGAAAAATACTATGAAGGTTCATAAATATAAATATATATGTATTTACCAGATATATATCTGAGAATAAAAACATACGGTATGCTGACGCCATCGTTCTTATACGAACATCAATATTAGACGTGAAAGATATATTTTCAAGGATCAAGCTAAAAGTGACGGGGGCCCGTTGTGAACATGGCGAAAAGTAAAATATTATTAATAATAAACAAACTATGATTATGATTTTAGTCAGCTTTCTCCGAAACTTCTAAGTCCTAATTGGGACATCCTAAAGTTTCATGCTGCCCGCCTGACAATGGAAAATCAGGATGGGACGACATAATATGCACATAAAGGCAACATCTGCAAGTTGGTCATGGTTGAAAATGGTTAGTAGCAACGCGGATAATCTTAGCTCTAGCGCGGGAAATAATTTTTTGTGTTGGTTATGTAGTGAGGTGCTGGAGACTAATGGTAATATTAACGAAGACTACGAAGTCCCCGATCCTGAGAAAGAAATTTGTCAAACATAAACTTCTATATCTTCCTTTATATATTTTATATATACTACACATAAAAAGAATGGTATCTGCACTATCCTATATCCTGTATTAATATAATACTACTCTGTTATATGTAACATTAATTAATATAATCATTTCGCCTGTGGACATCTAATTAACGTCACATAATATGCATCTATTTCACACCAATTAATCGTATTTAATTACGACATTAGTGGCTTATAATTTAACTAACATTTACAAGTAAGACCACATCGATTGTAAGTGAAAATGTACAAATATTGAAAGGGAATTTAAGCGCTCATCTAAATCATTTTTAAATCTCAAGAAAATAACACTCTAAACCGAGATAAAGTTAAACGTTATAAGTTGCAAAATATATTCAAACTATATCATTTAAGTAGAATAAATATATTCTTTTCTCTTGCCAAAATTGATAAACGCTTTAGTGAAACAGTACTTGAAAACATTGATACCAAAAAAGTTCAGTTCTAATTTCAATTTTAACAATACGGCGAATAATAATAATAATCGTTAATAATAAGGGAAGTATTGACTCCAAACAACAATATCAGCCGGTAGATGTAACTGTCCTGCATTTCTGAAAGAATATGTCTGCACACATTTTGCACGAAAGCGACTAGCAAAAAGACTTGTTGATGTGGAAACTACCTATCAGGTCATTTCTTTTTTCCTTGTGAGATTTTTTCGCTAAAGATTGACTGTGTTTTTTAAACAGTTATTTATTTTTATTTATTCTTTTGGATAAATAAATAAAAATAGTCAGTTGGCATACTTGTTCAAATGTAACAAAAATGATAAAAAAGCGTCAATCTAGTCGTACAATACTAACCGAATAAAACTGTACTAGTAGATATACATTAAATAAATACAATAAAAAATTTCACCAATATTTCCACCAATGATTCGATTAATCATATTTCAGATATTATTCAATCAGTAGAACACCCCTCATTCAGAATAAAAAATTATTTTACAATTTCATATTTTAATTAAATTAATAATGCGATAACCATGTAACTTGTATTTGAGGTAAGCTATATTAATTTCTAAATAAAAAATATTGTAAAATTGGCTCGTATATTTTTCGCTCAGCAATGATTACTAAAATTAAAAGTCATGGAATTAAATATTGAGAACATCAATTTACGTGTTTATATATTTTTTGTATTGGCTTAATTTCTACAATTCTCTATGAAACATTATTTGGAGAGAACAGTCCGTTTTGACAGTTATTTGGAATTTATTGGGTGTTTTGGTAAGCATTTAAAAACAAACCATATTGAAATACCTTCAAGTATTCATAAACTAATGAGAAATAAAAAGAAAGCGATTCCATATAGATACGATTTTCTATTATTAATGAATATTATTAATTAATCTATCCGGAATGTAACAGAGGAATTTAAAATATATACAATGCTGGTGTAGACTGATACTGACACGCGACAAGAACAGGGAGTCTGTTCTCTTTAACTAATCTTGTGATTGGTCTTTGTACGAGTATAGTATCATAAAAAAACGTCATTTATTTTCAACATATTCATTTTATTCAACTTGTTTTGTTCATATCACTATTAAAAGTTTCATCATCTATTTTTTGTGTATGTTTGCGTTGTTTTCGTGTTCCTGTCTTTCCTGTTATAATTATTCATAAAACATGTTTTAGAACGCATCTATACATACAACATGGGACTTTTCTTGTATGTTTGTCCTTGTGATGTTTTCTTATAAATATTTTTTATATCCTAAAGTAAAAAGAGTAGGGATAAAATGTTAATAAGGACTTGCAAACAAAATGAAAATGAACTCATTATGTAAAGGTATATTATTATTATCAGTTATTCCAAATATAATCACGAGTCTGAACAATGTACACCGTTAACTATATTATAGCAATCACACAGATTATAAAATCTTGACCTAAGTACGTATGTGCGTATACGTAACAATAGTGAAATACTACAATAAACACAAAATTGTAATACTTCTAAATTCTTAGAAACATTAAACGTAATTTCTCAAAAGGTAAAACTACGCGAATAATTCAGTAAACATATTTTTTTATTAACGTGACGTAATAAAATTCAGCAATATATCATCGAAACTTTCAAAGCAATCTAAAATGCTTTTAACAAAGGATTTACTGTTTGAAAATCATAAAAGTGTTATCAATTCAAACATCTGCTAAACCTGAACTCGAATAATCCAAAAATAATTATTTAAACAATTTTAAAGTCGAACAGAAGTGGATTTATGTTTTGAAACGAGAATATGTGAATTGAATCCAAATATTTGTTTGAATGTTTAGAGCAAAAAAAATGTATTCTATCAAATTCCAATTAGTAATAACACGGTATAATTGTAATAAGTTAAACGATTTTAAAGACTAGTCTTAATATTATTGTGAATATTTTATTGAATAAAGAAGAAGGAGGAAGAAATGGCTCTACAAACATTGATTTGATCTTAAAACTTTTTTTAACTAG
Source organism: Pontia daplidice (assembly GCA_963693355.1). Taxonomy (NCBI): domain Eukaryota; kingdom Metazoa; phylum Arthropoda; class Insecta; order Lepidoptera; family Pieridae; genus Pontia; species Pontia daplidice. Next base: position 8,174,764 of record CAVNZL010000138.1, on the reverse strand, counting down.
CTAAACAATAAATATGACATCTTTCTTGTTCCTCCACACATAATAAATTTAACACTAACCCCAAAAATTCATTTTATTAAAGAAAATTTATTGGGACATTTTTTTTTTGGTTCGATCCATTTCTGTAGAGTTAAATTCTCGTTAATAATATTAATAGATAAAATCCTTTTAGACTGGAAAGCGATCTGGCGAACATTCGCTAATGGAGCTGGAGGTAATTGCATGTTACAGCGAGCTGACCACTTTTAATGTCATTAAGTAGCTCATTTCGTTATATGAATTCAATTTAATTTTGTAATATTTTGCAAGACTATTGAGTATTTTTGTGTATTTGAGTATTATTTGTGCATTGGTGAGTCAGCTTGAAATTTATAGTAAACTAGCTAACTAGTAAACTAACTATCCGACAAACGTTGTTTTGCCCTACATGTGATTTCAATTTTCAATTAATAAATAAAAAATAAGGGTTGATCGTAGAAGGGTGAAAATTTAGGATTGTATGTATTTTTGTATGATGTATCATAAAAAAATAGAAACTAAAAATTTTGTCTAAAAAATAAAATTTAGGGGTGGACTACCCTTAACATTTAGGGGGATGAAAAATAGATATTGGCCGATTCTCAGACCTACTCAATACGTTCACAAAGTTTCATGAGAATCGGTCAAGCCGTTTCGGAGGAGTATGGGAACGAAAACTGTAACACGAGAATTTTATACATAAAAGATTATTATTTCATTAATATTATATATATAAGATTGGCTATCACGCCTCACACTCATACTGTCACTATACCAAGTTACAAATATTTGTGTTACGTGAAAATATATAAAGCCAACAAATGACTTTCTGTACAAAACTCGCCTGCGAACTGTACTTTTCTTTTTATTTTCGGGGGGAAGGTTCTAGGAAGAATTGTTGGCCTTCTTGGAGACCACTCATGCACAATTTCCTTTTTTACATGAACAAAACTGAAATAAATGTTTCAATCGAGATATCCCTATAGCTACATCTATCTATTAACTCAAGAGTTTTGATGGTTTTTTTCAAACATGGTTCTTGATTCTATTTCAAATGATATAACATTTAATTGAAATGAATGGGAGCGTTCGGAGGGGTTCTTTGGATACTTGCAGCTGATCAACCTCCAGGTATGTCGAGATATAAAACTTTGCATACTGGACATGTATTCTCATTACTGATAACCATTAGTATGATTGAGAAAATACTCTTAAATATCTACACAATCTTTAATTTCCTTAATATCTGAATGAATGAAGTGTGCTGGAACAAAGGCTTACATGCTTTAGATAAAAGAACAACCTATTAATATAACAGCAAAGTCTGTTTATCCCAGCATGGATTTTGATGATTTTATATATAAAAGGAAAGATTAGGATTAGGTTACCTCCTATCTTGAAATTCAATTTTGTTGACGGGTACGTTTGAAGAAAATACTCTTATATGATAGCTATAGGGTTCGAATCAAGAATTCCAGTTTTTAATTTGTATATATCAAATATTCAAATTAAATAGTTTATATAGAATATATTATTAGTATATAGAGGTATTGAAAATGCTAATAAGACTGAATAATATGGTAGCATTTTTATATACATGATAGTTTACCTGTGGGTACGCATCAAGTACTCTCTAGATCTTCGATTTTCGAAGTTTTGATAGGTTTCCCTTTGTGTGGACTGTATAACATAATTATATATCAAATATCCACTCCTAAGTTTAACGGTACTTTAAGATGAATTTTGATGATACGTGAATCAACGACAATAACAAATAACTGAAAAAACGGAAATTTATTTTAAACTATAAATATAGTTAGATATTTTAAACAACGTATATAAATTTAATTTTAAATATATTTATATAATTATAGGGGATTTAAAAATAACCTGACTGGCGTTTAGAATAAATATCATACAGCCAAGCTTTTATGCTCGACTTGGCAGAAAGTGTCCCACTTTCATGCCCCCAAATCATATCACGACGCATTAATAATGTAAATGATTATTAGTCAAGTGCTGTTACGAGATTAATTTAACGACAGACCAATGGATAGGTTTTGTAGCTCAAAATATAAAAATCGATGCCTATTTTTATTTATTGTTATTTTGTCCTCCAACTTGATGATAAAATGAAAACCTATTAAATGTAAGCTTAACTTTCTTGTTTTATTTTAGATCTGAATGTTTGAGCTAATGCCGACAGCTACGTTAGAGTAGGAAAAAGATAGTGAAACTCCTAATTTATCACAAGAATTAATGAGCTCGGAAGCTATTTCACTCAACTTTTACCATAATATGTGGTAAAAGTTCAGCAGTTTGTAAAAACTATCAGAGAATAATAATTTCTTTGACATTGTGGAGCTTATTTCACCGCAAAATTGTCTGCGAATACAATAGTCTCAGGTTTATTAAAACTATTCATGTTTATTCACAAATGTTGATAACTTTTACTTGCCATATACGTAACAACAGCTAACTATTATTTATATTCTTAAAACCATTATATTTTATACATATTTTACTATCAAACTAAACTTAAATAACGGGACTGTATAAATACTAACAAAAACATGACCAAACAGTTTTGTTATTCAACTTAGAGTGATGAAACAATATATTTTTGAAGCGTTTATACCACAAAGAAACATAATATGTATAATAATTATACAACAAAAACTTTTTTTCTAATGTTTGTACCAGTTGAGATCTTATACATATTTTACTCATTACCCGCCCCATATTGTTAGAAACTGTTACACACTTAGAAGTTTAATTAACACTGCCGAACATTTGTCACTTCGGATGGGCTTGTAGGCTCATTCTAACTTGGAATTAAACACGCTCGCATCGCATATTACAACACTTTACGAAATAACGTGTTCGGAACGAAAACGTGCAATCTAGTGTTAGCTTGGGGGTCGTAGTAAAAGCGATTAAATATTTGATGAGCGAATATTTACTTGTGCTTTATATTAAAATAGAACTTAATTAATCTAGCTTTTATTAAAAGAAACAAAACGGTGATGTATTTTTCTTATACGGTATCTGTTAACGACATTTTTTTTTACAAAAATTTTTTTGATCCTGACAAATGTTTTGCCAATCCATTTTTAGTTCACATCTAACGAGGGTTTATGAACAACTAGTACCATCAGGGTTGCGTTTGACCATGACGCACGCTAATACTCCTACCACATAGGCAATAAATTGCTTTGAAATGTACAAACACATTTGGATCTAAACTAGAGCGAAAATTTATTACTTGGCTTGTATTTTATTTGTTGTGTTAATTTAATTAAGCAGTTGACGACTGAATTGTATCCTAACAATTAGTTTTTGCAATGTCCATGTTCCATATTGTCTATGTTTAATTAAATCACAAGCGAAAATTTGTCACAAGACAAATGTGATATTTATATTTCATTGAAACTACCCAATTAAAGACTAAAGTTAAAAGACTAAGATAAATTTAGTTGCTGGCGTTATATACCCAGCAGTTTCATCCAGTTACAACATTATCCGTCGAAGCTTGCTTTGTAGAATATATAAATATGCAAAGCATAAAAAAATTCAATTCAAGCGACCAGTCTGTTCGACCTAAATTATTAAAAAAAAAGTATTTAAAAATAAATTGTGAAATTTCTTACACAATAATTCTTCGCATTTTACACTTACAAGGAAAACCCTACTTCACTCCACGACCTAGCATTTACTAATACTCACGAAAAATACCTTTTATAAATGATCAAATCTCATGTAATAAGGGGAAACTTTATTAGCATTTTATAATTATAAGGAGATGATGTAATTGTTAAATTCTTCTCCTCTAATTGTCTGTACTATTACATAATTTACTCGTGTCATTAGTGAGTGATATTGTAATTACAAAGCTTTAGCATAATTACTCAAAGTTATTTGAAAACCATGTTCTAAATTAGATGAAACTTTGCAAAACTTTGTCATTATTTAATTTCTATTTATATTATTATCACATTAATATTGTATTAAAATTTTATTTTAAGCTTAGTGGTAGCAAACCATTGGCACTACAAGCCTTGCCTAAGTAAGTGGTATTTAGCCATGTTGGTCTGTCACACGCTATTTATCCTCATGTTTTCATTTGACAGAAATAAAAATCTAAAAAGCGGGCACACAACCTTACTGTTGAGGATCGTACGATTAAGCGTAACGCATGTCAGACCTTGATAAGGCACGCGAATCTCTTCTTCGTTTCTTTGCAAATGCTTATACGAGAATATGAAAGAATACAATACAATTTCGAATGAAACACAATACATTGATAGCGATAAAGTATAACACTCGTTTGGCTCTAGACGGTCTCAGGATGCCCAGAAACTGTGCGGCTAGTGAACATCTTCTTCCCTCGATGGAAAACTATTAATATGTTTACGCGCCTAACTAAAACTAACTCGTGCAGGAGTCCCGGGAGTAAATTTGGTCGTGATAATTTACTTACTATTTTTATTTGTCTGTTTATTTTTGTTTGTATCTTGTGTGATTGACTTTTTTATTTTTCCTTATCTTCAGTGACTTTTAACGTTTTATAGAAAAATTACATACTTAGTGCTAATATAAAATGCCTGTATTGTTGTACGAGGATGTTTCAAGGCTTAAAATTTACGATTGCTTATTGCCTTCACTTGGCTGTATCTTAAGAACACTGCATACAAAATAATTATGATTCTGGATTATAGCCAACTTTAAAAACTTCATGTAGAATATTTCTAAGCAAAAGATATAATTTTTCTCCACCGAATTATCTTTCTTGCATGTTAATGTATCGCATTATTTAGGAAGTGTATTCATGGCTTAAATAAGAGAATGATCTCTTAAAAATAAAATCAAGATAAGCTAACCTATCCTTTAAAGATTAACTTTGGGTGTTACTTAATTTAATTTCTGTAATACGATTATCAGAGAGTTATCAGATTATGTTGATTATTTTATGGTATACTTTTCAATAATGTGAACGAATTGGTAAAAAGCCTGATACCATACGTGCAAATCGATCACGATGATAACCATAAGCAACAACTATTTGTGGATTTTCCCGAACTATACTTGAAGGTATCGTACGGTTTCCTTGGATTACGTGGACTAGGGCTACGAGATTATCTAAATATAAGGCGTCCTCTTTATTACTTAGAAACCGCACTACTGCGAAAAGAACCTGCCGGGTCCCTTTCGTATTACAATGGTTGAGCATTAGTCCATAAAGGAATGTAAAGCTTCTTATACGATTTTTTCCTTTTGTGCTCATTTGTGCAAAATGTGACTACAGTGTATCGCATCTCGTCACGGTCAAGAATGTATTGGGGCTCCAAAGTTAAAGCCCCTGTACGTTTTAATAATCACGCGAAGTTTCAGACTTGCTATTAACGACGTTTAAATCACGATTTTTACTTATTTTGTTAAGCGTGCCGCCCTTCAATTATTTTATTTAATAGCGCTAAATTTTTTAGAAGTTGAAACAATGTAGGAGAGCTTGCGTCTTAAATATTTATATTATTAGACCTCGCTGACTAAGTTTATTTTTAAGAAACCCCTCTAGCAATACTTTGATAGTATATGTTATTCATATTGATAAATAATTTATTGTATGGTTGCATTTTTGTGTGATCAACTGCATTTAGTTTAATTTCTTTTTGTCATTCGGGTTGTCTGGAAGAAACTGCTCTTAGAAGTTAAACCACCAATTTGTATTACATGCATATAGTCATTATTTTTCTTTTACTTGTCTTTATGAGATAAAAATTAAGTGTTATTATTATTAATCGGCAATTCATACTTACAAGATAACGACTCTGCTCATTAATAAATTTTAAAAGGTTCAAGTATGTACGGTTTGCGCTCGCTGTAATTAACGAACTATTTTATCTTTTTTTGTAAGGTACTTAATGCCTGAATCTGCCTGATTCAAACGTCTCGTGGTAGCCGCATTCACTTCAGTTAAGAACGTGGTTGTATTTTTTTGATTCTGAAATTTTGAAAGTACATTTGTTTGCAAACTCATGAAACTGTGTCAATAAGCTAATTGTGCTAATTAAATGTGCTAATTTCTATAACTAATGTGAATTAATGTAATCATTTAAGTGACATAAAATCGATTATAATATTATTTTTTAAATTTTGTTTGCATATTCTGTTCACGACACTAACACAAATATAAACACCATTTCGTATTCTGGTTTAAAATAATTTGTAAACTTTCCGGGAATATATCTACGTCCCCACGCTCCCTAATATAACCATAATGCAAAAAAATACTTTTTTATCCCATATATTCAAAATTATCCTCAGGAAGACCAATTAAAAAAGTTTTCTAGTTCAGTTAAAACGCGCGATACGAATTATTCTCATAAATTAATTGTTGAAATACAGATTTCAAAATTTTGTTTACCAATTACAAAATTATCCACCTCAGTATTTTAAACTCGAATGACGATTATGAATCATTCCCGCTTCCTACAAAGAGTCATTTATGCAGTGCCCTTCATAGTGCCGTGCATATATTAGGTCCTTACATATGAAATTGGCGTTTTGTATGGGAGGAACAACATAAAGGCGATTTTTTCAGATTAAAATATATTTTATTAATCAAAGTATGTACCATTGCTATCTATATACTTTTGACATCTAGTAGTAGTTCATTGATCCCTTTACTAAAAAAACCATTGGGACGGGAATCAATGAAATCTTTAAAAGCGGTTTGGACTGCCTCATCGGAATTGAATTTTTTTCCTTGCAAGAAGTTATCCAAATTTCGATAAACATGGTAATCTGTTGGAGCAAGGTCCGGAGAGTATGGTGGATGAGAACGAAAGCGTTGAAACCAAAAACGCACCGTGTTTTCTTTTGCGACACCACCCCCATACACATCATTAATCTTTCGAGCCGTTTCTGCAACACTGGTGCCACGGTGGAACTCGTACTCGTAAATAATGCGATATTTTAAGTTTTCCATTTTGTGAAATGAGTGACGCAGAAAAAAAAGCAAAAGAGAAAAAAAAATAATTACGATTTTCAAAACATGAGTAAATAGCTGTTTAAATTTGAATTTGGAATTCCTAACCAAAGAGATATTTAAGATCAAAGTGGCCAGTACGACAAAACGCCAATTTCATATGTAAGGACCTAATATTTTACTTTACGTTCCAAAATGCATAAGTGGTCTTTGTACACTATTCAGTGTTGTACAGGGTAAATATCTCTCATTTTCTTAGCTCATATAATGTGTTCTACATTAAACCAGACCTATTTTGTTTAAACCGGCAAAGTGGAAGGCACCTGACCTCGAGGCCGGTAACCTATTCGCTGGACCGACCAAGATAAAGTAATTACAGATCTTATCATCACCCAAGCGCTGCGGCTTGTCAAAGACGGGGAGTGATGAAAAAAGTATGCAGCAAAACTACTCGTAACACGACCCTTAGTAGTGAAGAGCGCGACTAAAGAAAAAGGTCATTCAGAAGCACGTTCTGTATCTAAATGAGTATATAAAAACTATAACAATTTAAACATGTCTCGACCAAATTCTTGTTACATTTTTTTATACAATTTGAAAAAGGACGATTGCATATTGTTTTCAAATTTAAGCATAAAAATCCATTAATATTGAATAGTAAAAAGAAAGTCAGTAATAATTTATAATAAAATTTTATTCCCATATTGTGTGCCGCTTATTATATAATTTATTTTATGTAAATATTCGTTTCTGATAGTCTATTTTACTTGTATTTGAAATAAGCATAATTTTATAAAAATAAAAATATCAGAAGTGCCTTATTAATGGTACTAGTCACAGTAACACTAAGTTTTTTTTGATTGCATGAATTTTGAGCAATTTTTCCTTGAAACACAATGCCACAGATGTCCTTACCAAATTATGGAAGCACATAAGTTTTAATGGTCTACGGTAAGTAAATAAAAAAAATAACTATAATCACTTATATTATACATAAGTTTTATTTTATATTATTTTGCTCCGCGTTGGCAGGTGTATCTTGAACTAATAATAGTTAATAATTCAAACTGTATTAATTAAACTATATAGGCGTTTCAAAATGAACAAAAACTGTATTATAACAAATATAAACGTAGGTCATAGCCCCATGCAATTGACACACAAACGAGAGGCTTTGCAAGCGGTCCATATCGGCATTAAGATTCGTTCTTCAACCTAGCGTAGGCTTGTTGAAACTCTTGAAAACTGAACCCTACAGTTATAAAGAAAATATTACCTTTAAACTGAGCACAAACACCAGTCACTCACTTTCACAAATCACATTTCACAATTCATAATATTGTATTACCAAGTCTAGTAAGCCACAACACCACACAGATTGAGACGCTACGGCCTACGACGTAGCGTGGCTCCGAGGGACGAGCTACAACTGCCGTCCGTTTCAACCCCACCTCCCCTCGTACCGCGTCCTGACGTATATTGCAATTATTGAGATAATAAATCATTGTAAAAAATATAACTAAAGAATTGCATGTCTTTTTACCTATTTACACAATATAATAACAAAACAATAATTAAGCAATGTGTAGGGAAAGCACAGTAAAATTACTTACCGTCTAGAGCTCATATAAGAGTTAAATACTTCTATCGCTACGCGTGTTATATTATTTTTAAACCATATAATTATATACTACTCATTTTTAAAACTAGAACGAAAAGTATTTGAACGAAAAGATTGTGGCTTCTTGATTATAAAAAAGAATTTACTTCCCTATAATTTCAATTGTAGTAAATATTATTGTTACTCAAACGGAAGCTCTAAAATTAATACATGTTTTTCTCGCCTACTTGCCTAAATACAGGAAAAGGCCAAAATACAATGTGTATGTGTTATTTTTTGTCAAGTTTACTTATCCTCCACGAAAAATTGACATCAAATGTATGATATACACCAAGGATTTCAATAAAATTTTATATATTAGATAAGTGAATACTAGGTTTATAGCTACTAATGTTCAGTCATTTGTGACGCATAAAATCATTCATGTATCAACAAAAAATCATTATGCAAACATTGGCTAAGTAATAAACAGCATCCAGTGAAGTCATAGTGCCATCCTTATCTGACATAAACTTCTCACGGTTCAAGCACCCTCATTTGAGGTACAAGTGACTTTATACAAAATTTTTATTTAAGAAAGAAAGTGAAGACTCTGTTCCAAATGCCTCTCTTTTCAACGTGTGTAAAAAATAGGGAAACATTTATTTATTGTAATAAAAATATATTTGATTTTATAAATTTTTTTTTCTTGCCATTTTTCCACAGTTTCGTAAATGACATTTTGTAAATGACTTGTTTCCGCACTTCACAACGCAGTTAGGCAAGTTGACGGCTTAGTGACAACAGCGCGTCTACCAAAATAAATAATACTTTAAGACTTAATATTGTTTCGTGTTACCTTTGACTTTAAGACTTAATATTGTTTTGTACTTTTAGTTTTTAATTTAACAAAGTAATTTGTCCGAAGTAATGACAAATTAGTTCCACGTTTCTTCTTATCCCTTATACCACTTCCCAAAGACAATATAGAACGCACGCGCGGTTCCCTTTACGCCTGAAGCAAAAACATCAGACTTGCGTATTACGATTTTTTCTGTACTTAATTACAGCAAACTTTCGGCTTAAGTAGTCTTTAGGAACATGGTTTTGAATGATTTTCATTTTCATTTTCTTTTGTCATCAAAGATATGATCTCTATATATATAGATAAAAATCTCGATAGATTCTATTATAATATGGCTTTTTATCATCATTTGCCATCATTGACATTACATACCTTTTTCATATTACCTTTTAAAAACTATAACTTGCTTGAAAATGCATGTAAAATATAAAAAAAATTCTTATGTTAAAAACAAATAAAAAATTATACATTATGAGCGGCTGAGGAAAATGAGAAAATTGTCACGATATTCACCTTCATTGCAATGGTAATGGCAACATCCAGTAATAAATACTTCTCATTTCTAAATTCACGAAAGCCATAAAATTTAATGCATTGGATCAATCTTTCTTTATATTCTTCAATTTAACTTGACAGTTTGGTTTTAAAGTGTAATATGAGGAAATAAGAACGAAAATCCTAGACTTCATTTTATCTGAAATATTTCAAAGTTGAATACAAAACAATGGAAATTAGTTCTAATGAAAAATAAAGAATAAACGAATACCACATCAAAGGACGAAATAAATCTGATCTGTATTTTCTTTAAACTTCATTAAGTCGTTAACATGGAATTTATCACCGTGGAACAATATTTAATATTATGTTTTATTACTTACAAATACAAAGTTATTATGAAAACAACAATCAGCTTTAGATTATAATTTCTTACACTAATCAAATTTTTATTACTCATCTCACTAAATAATATTTTGATTAAATTTTAATTTACGCACTGAACAATAAAGGGCGGGCTTTACTCCAAAGTTTTAATTATCTTCCATTAATAGGTTCATATTATATTGTAATGAATTACTTAATCTTCTTTGATCGGCATAAAAGGTTTCATGAAACTCACCGAATTTCACACACATTTCACACACTTTCACGTATTTACTTGCCTTGCTCTGTCCCACCCATTTTAAATCGGGGCGATGTCCTATGGACATAGAATTTATTTCATATGAACATATATTTAAATAAATTCCTTTAAACAATAACTAAACACAATTTTGTGTCAAGAATAATGAAAACCTCAACAGTCAAAGTCGAAACTGGAACGAAACATAACATTAAAATGATCTAGCAAACATACTCCCTTTGTCGTTACTCCACTCTTTGATGAAACTCCTCTTAAACTTTATAAAGCGTAAATTCAGCCCCAAATAGTTGTTCTCACCTCTGGGTGGGAGCTCCTTCCTCTTGATCGCATCCAAAGAAGAGCAATTCGAATCGTCGACAACCAATCACTTCCTGTGTGGCTTGATCCTTTGGCGTTGGGTAGAGATGAAAGGCTGCATCTTCTATCGCATTTATCATGTGGAGTGTTCGGAGGAGTTGTTCAAATTGATACCTGCAGCTGAATTCCATCATCGGACATTGAGGCAGAATATGAAATACCACCCGTATCACCTTTTTATCCGCCGTTCCACAACTGAGCGCTTCAGAAGGCACTTTCGGCTGTGTACCACCGCTATGTGGAACCAACTTCCAATAGAGGCATTTCCGAACCAATACGACTTAAGGTCCTTCAAAAAAAGCGTATCTTAAAAGTTGGCAACGAACTTATAAGGCCTCTGGCATTGTGAGGTCGGTGGTATCACTTACGGTGAGGTGCTTTTGTACTTCAAACCTCAAAACTCTTTATTCATGTACATTGTACGTGATTATTTTTTTTATTGATTTATTCAGGTACATATGGGTGCGTATTTTTATATCATGATTATATTGTAAAATAAGTATTAATAATTATTACATATACCATGTGTGTTCACAAAACTAAGGACTTCAATATTCTAATATTATACACTGCATTAACTGCATGACTGTTTTGGAAACATTTGATATATCATTTATTACTTAGTTATATAAATAACTTAAGATTCTTTAAAAGTGTAATCAATTAGGATTTTTTAAGTATCTTGCGATGATATTTAGATGTTATTGGTAGCGCATTTGTTGACGAACTTTGTAAAGAGGCGCTCGCGCTGGTGAGATTGGGTTTTTGAATAATATAATAAGATATTAAATGGTACAGTAATTTTAAAGTTGCAATTGTTAAACAGTTTAATGACGTTTGGGCTTATATTAAATTAACTTACACTCAAGTCAGTTCTGTGCTAGAAACCGTCGGAAATAAAACAAGCGATATTACGTGTGTGTTATTATAATGGAATCTGGACACGATCATCCTGGCGTATCTCCGACATACACTTACCAGTTCTCAAGTCAAGGGCGTAGACCGATCAAGAATAACAGGAAGGAAACTCACCGCCACTCTTTCCAATCGCTAAGTATGTTTTTTTTGTTTACTAGAGAGTTGTAGGGGGCTGTGTTTAATACTCCAATAATCATCACCGCATACCACACAAGTAGTACCCGTTTACGTGCAATAATCATTTACATATGGTTCGAATAGATGTAGTATGATATTTATATACGCAATTATAATTGTTACATATTAACATACAAAATTTGCTAACCATTGTATTCTACAGCAAGCAATTATCAGTACGGTATCAGAAAACCAAGCCTGTCTCGTATCTTAAGATATATTACGAATATGTAAATGTTTAGAGATTAAGAATGTTTTTTGTTACGCATAAAAATGTATACATAAAGAAAATGGCTATAAATTTGGTAAGTAATAAGCCGGCTGTTGTTAAATTTTTTGTTGCAATTTATACAGAGTTCAGTTATCCGGAGAGCCGTTTATGACAGAACTAATCTGGGCAGTCGATGCAGCACATTTGATCCGGCTATCGGTCAGTTGGGCTGGGCATTCATCACGGTTATTCGTTGACAGCAGCAATATTATTTTTATAAATTACAGCAAATGTTTATGTTTTAGTTTCTTTATTTTCAAGTGGGATAAAAAATTATTAGCTAGACTAATTAATTAAAGCAAATTGTCTATTGTTATGAAATATTTCTATAAAAGTGTTTGAGTCTATAATTATTATTATTTTTGTTTTTATGTTCAGCTATCGAGTGCAAGGAAAATGGCAGAGTTAAATGGTTTTACTTTATATTCATTAAATTGGTCGTTGGCTCCTCGAAAGCGTGGCTGGCGTCGTGGCGTCGTTTATTTTATAGCTAATCACGCCTACTGTGTGACTCTTGGAACTAGGCTACCAAAATATGGGTTCTGTCTGCGCGTAATATCATTTTCATACAAATTTCATTTTCGGCTATCTAAACGCGTCCTCAGCACGCCGCCCCCACTTTAACCCTATTGAACAGGCTTGGTAAGTCAGCGAGGTCCAATCACGCTAGATGAAAAGGAGCTCTAAAAGGCCGAATATTCTGTAATATCCTTCTAAGACCCTAGAAAAAATATGTGTACAACTACATACGCCTAATGCAAGCGAGCTCGCAGAGGCATTACAAAGTACTAAATAATGGTACATTTTTCCAAGTGCATGAAACGTCACAATTATGAGAGTACTGGAAAACTATGCATTTTTACTTATTTTATACATGAATTTTAAAAATCTAGTAGATCATATTAATATAATCTAAAATTTAATATTTATTTCATGAAACTTACTTTTGAGGATATTGAAAGTTTTCTAATCGACACTTTTTCTTTGTTTTACACAAAAGTAAAACTATCGCCATAGTAAAAGTTTTGAAAGTTTTTTGTAAATGTTGTCCAAGTGATATTAAGTACAAATTTATAATTAAGTACATCGATTTTTCACTCTTGAAGCATCCATCCCTAAAGGACTGTGAACGGTGGAAAGCTAGTGTAAGCAAGTATATTATTTTAAACAGACCAGCTAACTAGTTGTCAATGACTACTTCAAAAAGAGTTCGTACAAATCTGGTTTCGCTCCAACAATAATATTTTGTGTGACTTGCCGAGATTGCCTTTAATTAAAATATCTAGTTTTTCAGGATAAACTTTCGTAATTGGACAAAGAGTCGGACCGTCACTAATTGCATTGCGAACTTTTGTAAGTAAACAAGTAAAAAAACTCCGAGAAAAGAACAAATCTGGTACAAGAGTCACAATTTATGTGGCGCTGTGCCTTTTTTCAATTTAGACGAATATAGCGTAAGAGATGATTCGATTTTGTTGGACTTTTTATGTCTATGAATTAAATGTTATGAAAATCGTGGTTCCTTTGTTTTAGGGCTTAAATCAGATTTAGATCTGAGGAGAAGCAAACAAAATGATATTAAAATGCAATTATATTCTTAAACCGTACTGAATAGTAATTCTATTGAACTAAGTAAATGTTTCTATTTTATAAATATTTTACTTCACTCTTAAAACTTATGCTATGGTCTATACAGTACTAAAGAGTCACCGGGTACATTTGCTTTTCGTAAAAATATCTTTAATAACTCTAAGACTACTTACTTATAAGGGATGGGGCGCTCGTTTAAAAATTCAAAGGAACCCAAGTTTCTGGGTTATATTGTTTGTGTGGGTCTTGTTTACGGCACTATATTTGTACATACAGCTACATAATTCAAATATAAGTTTACCATGTAATTTTCATAGCGATAGTCATCACACATAACATTTAAATGAGCTTTCATTATCCACTTATCAAGTTTCGATTTGAAAGACCTATCGAAATTGACGCTACGATATTAATAAACACATGCTGTCTTATATGTTGTCTTATTCATTAATTCAAGTACATATTAATAGAGCTTTCTTTAACATGTTAGTTGCACTGATTGGTTACAATAAAAAACACTTGCGTTTAAAAAGCGTGGCGTATAGTTTCTTACCAGTCTTCTTCCCAAAACCCCAATAGACCAATGTACAAGCAATACTCCACGAAAAACCCGCTCGCTCGCTTCGCTCCGATACCGGAGCTTCATCAGGATATTGCCTCTACGAACAGCGTTCGATGAGTGAGTCTTCTTCCCTTCTACGTCCTTGGTTTGAGAACGTTCACAATAACTAAAATGATATTTTGATTTGACATGTTAAAAAACTTACCTCACCGTTTCGAAAAAGCAACTTATAAAAAAATTCGAGCATTATCATCATATTTTCTCTAGAATAAAATCCCGATAAAGCATTTCTACTTTGACATATTGATGCACTATGCTGCTATTGTTTCATTTTAATGTTTTTATTCAGTCTGATGGCTCTTTGCTGTATTAATAGCGTTTTCACTTAGGATTATTTCGAAATATCGACTTGATGGGCTTCTCATCGAGCAAACAAAACGTAAAAACAAATAGTTTAAAGCTAAATTTTCATCCAAATCACTTTTTTGAACAAACACGGTTCAAAATTCCAAAACATTGTTAAAAAAAATTTACTCTTTATATAGTTAAATGTTATAATTTATATATGTAAATCATACTGTGATTTCTCCACTGCCAAATTATATGTTATCTGTTGGAACTATCTGCACTCGTATTTTACGCTAGCATTAGCTTATCCAGAATTAAAACAATTTAATATTTAACTCAGAAGTCAGCGGCAGAACTTAAGTCTTAAGTGGGGGATCAAAACTTGCCAACTGTGTCTGAATTAATTAATTTCAACGATTTACTTACTAGTCTCTCTTTGATGGGCATAGATTAAGCAGTGATTTAATTTAAAATATAGGGACTGCATTAAAAATCTCCTTTTATTTTCAAAGTATAGTTAGACCGTACTATAGATACAGTATTGTAAAACAATACATCTAATTTTATTATATGTTGAAAATAGTATCATATGATTTTTAAAAGTTCAAATCCTACCTCAAATAGTTTTCTTAGAACGATGTCTTCTATTTCCGCTCAGAGTCAATAGCGGTTGCGGCACAAACCAAAAACGTTATAAGCTGTGTGTAATAAAATGTGCGATAAAATGTTCACATTATTCTTTAAGCAGCGCAGTAAGTGCTCAGCATTCACTATTCAGCAAATAAAAGAGCCGTTCCCTTGGATCTGACCGGATAATGGAAAAACAGAGGACGCTCGACTTGTCACGAGAAATGTAGAGTTCGGAAAAAATTTTTACATTTTTAAGCCAATTGTCGAGGAAGCTATGACATCATTCGTTTATATCCGTTTTATATCCAAAATTTTACAAAGCGTTTTATATCCTTTACAACCAATTAAATTCATAATTGGAGGTAGCAATACATACGATTGTTGCAAAACCATGCCTTAGTGTATAAAATGCTGTGTATTTATTCTTTCAGTTTTTATATTTGATTTAAATCGTGATATAATAAGAATATCTTCTGCCAAATATAACTAAGAACGGAGCTGACTTGAAATATGTATTCATATCGGGGCAAGCGCTCATAAGTTCTCAGCTTAAGTGGTCGCTAAGTAGAGTGTTCCTCCAAGATAAATGCGGTTAGGCGAACAAATAAAGTGTATATATTTATAAAATAGTTATCAACTACTTAGCCACTCGAGCAGTTATTTGCTTACAAACAAATGTATTGGCTTCCATTTCCTTGTTCTCAATGAACTTCGGAAGCACTTTGTGGACTACTTATTATTTAATATTGTCTTTTACTAACATAACTATTACTCCTTTAAAGAAAAACAGTTTGTTAACGGATTAAGTTATGTATTTTAAAACGTCGGGAAAATTTAAAACTAATGTATTATACTTAAATTTTGTAAAATACATAACTTAATCCGTTAACAAAGTGTTTTTCTTACTTATTATTTATCATGAATGTTATTATTACTATTGACATTACTTTATCTGCCTAATGTAAAAATCTTACTTAGTTATAAACTAAGAATTAGAGAGACAATAAACATTCAGTCAATAACCTTATACTCGTAAAAGCACTTTCGTCTGCATTTAATGCATTACGCATTAAATCCGCAACAGACTAATTCTAAATAATGGGCATCTATGACATCTAATTAATATCATATGAAACAATGCTTGGTCAGCGAGTTCTACGTACTTATGATGCGATCTGTTAATATTATGGTAATTATCCGATGTATTAGCCTAAACAAGTCGTATTTTGTTTTTGCTCATTAAATATGAAGTTTATACAAATGAGATATTGAACGGTTTCAAAATAACTGATTTTGCGTGTCAATAATAAACTGCAAGTGTGTCGTAAATTAGTAGCACATTTAAGCATACACAATGTTATCTTTTAAGTTATATTTATATGATAAAAGGGATTGTGTAGTTATTACTTAGTTTGAGACTGCCACTAGAACACATACCAACAAAGAAATAATAAATTTTTATTAAGTTCCGAGAGTGGTTGTGCCTGTCGCTCGTAATAATGAGCATTCAAAGGTCGGGCGACCCGCAAATTAGACCAACTTCAAACCATTCTTAGATTGTATTGCTCGCTTTGTTTGAAATATTTTCTGCAGTTAATATTCGTTATCGGTATTGTTGAAATGAACTTGTTTTCTTTAGGTTGTAATGTTGCTTTTGGTCAAGTATAGAAGAAAATTGAAAATAGTAATGAGGAGGTCATTACTATTTTCCACTTTTTTTTCAATTGTGTATGAACTAATCAGGAATTAACAAGTCCTCATATTTGATACTGATGAAAATGTTTTCGTTTTTATTTGTAATACTTTAATTGTCAATTTAGGTAAAAGTTATCTTAGTTAATTAACATTGGAATACTTTTTAAACTAAAACCTCGTCCATTGCTTTGACTCTGATATGATTATATAATTTACGAATAATTTTCTATGTTACTTTCAAAATTAAGTTAAATTTCTATATTCTCTCCCAGAATATAATAAATAAAAAAAATTTCTTAGAATCAATATCACATAGCAAATTCGCTTTTGCATAATTAAATCCTTGTTTATCGTGTCCGTTCTTATTGAAAAAAACAGTTAGTAATATATAAAAAGTCCTATCAAGCTATTTGCCTGCAAATAATTTGCTGACTCGGCAATTATCGGTAGATCGAGATTACTCAACAAATTTGCGGAACATTTTAATTTTTAATAAACTCCCTTGCTTGCTTAGGTCTCCCCTTAGTGCCTACATCGTGTTTTTTGCAATTAATTGTATTCGTAATTTTGGGATTTTGCTAAATAAGTATTGCCTCAAACGAAGTTTCTGTTTTTATAACGACGGGGGGTTGCCGGTATCGTCTGGTGGTCGTTTGGGTGAGTGAAATAATAGATTCCTTTCAGAAAATACACACATTTACACTGTTCCGGAAACCTCCCCAAATCAGAATGGCGTCCTAGCCGCTTAGCTTTTTAAAAGTGACGTGTCTCTCCACGATAGTGTTGCCAGCGCTGTATCGACCGTATCCAAGGAAGATCTCTTGACTTTTCCGATTTGATTATGTTTCTAATTGTATGCGAATCAACAAAAAAGTGGCGTTTGTCTGCCAACGCTGTGACACATATGACTACATTGGGAGAATTATCCATTAATCATACCATATTTTGGCTTTTTAAGAAAAAAGTTTGCCATATTATTAGCGTACGGAACTAAACGTAAAACCAGTAACTTCGTTATAAAAATCTTCGTAAAAAATTAAATTTGAACAAGTACTTGAGGAATTATCGCTAGTTCCTTAATTCTGTCATTGACTCACTTAACTTAGAGAGCTTTAATTTAATATTTAATTAAGTTTCATACAAAGGGAAAACTATCAAAACTTTGAAAACGTTCTTGAAAATCTGCAGTACTTGACATGAAACGCACTGACAACTTAACAACTGCTGAATAGCCACTTTACTAACGGCGGCTTTCTATACTCGATCTAAAATCTGAAGTTATGTCCAATCCAGATATTTTGCGATCGAGCGATCGATCGAGAATCTACCTTTCTATATGACAATCCTTGTTTTGCAATCCTTGTAAAAAACGGATTGGAAGTCCCTCCCGTGGTTTCGTTTTACGTGTTGCCCTTATTTGTGAGGGACTATATTACTCCTTGAAGTCGTCATTATTTATATATAAAGTAAAGATTTATAATAAAGTTATGATTATTTTATGCAACAACGTTATTAAATCGCGTTTAACGGGAGTAAAGTAAGTTTTAAAAGCACAAATTCGTTTTGCATGGAGCCGTCGTTGTAATCTTAAAAAATGGAACGTGCAAGCAACTGTCAACGAGTCAAACAAATGTCATCCGTGGATGTACGAAAAATTGATTTTTGTTACAGTTGAACTGTTTGAATATATTTTAATAGTACTAACTACTAAAGTTTACACAATTTATATTTCAATTAGTCATGGAGCCTGAAACTGTAAATGTTAGGTTGTAATAATTATTTATCGTATTTATATGTTTCTATTTAAAAAAAGCATGTGTTAATAAAAGTAAACTTATAATTATGTTGTTTATGGAGCAAGACAAACAAATCCTGATTGTGGGGTACGGGATAGAAACATAGCTAAAGCTGATATTATATATAATTTTTTTTA
Source organism: Pontia daplidice (assembly GCA_963693355.1). Taxonomy (NCBI): domain Eukaryota; kingdom Metazoa; phylum Arthropoda; class Insecta; order Lepidoptera; family Pieridae; genus Pontia; species Pontia daplidice. Next base: position 8,155,671 of record CAVNZL010000138.1, on the reverse strand, counting down.
TATAGATTCTAAGATAGAAAAGTTAAAGTTAGAGATTGAGAAACTCAAGAATGAAAAATGTGAATACTAATAATGATTGCGTTGTTTTATTATTTAATTTCTTTGTGTTGTAGTATGATTGTTTTGTTATATATGTATCCCTCCATCCATTATATATATATATATATATATATATATATATATATATATAATGGATGGAGGGATACCATTATTTCTGAAAATAAACAATAGGATTAGGCTCTTGATTTCACTTTAATGAACGGCATTATTTCCTGTAAAACAGCCTCAACAAATTCCTTACTCATTCGGAATCTGAATACGAATTCAGCGTTGTTCAGAGAAATCATAAAGTTTATACGCTGACACTTTTTGAAATCACAAATCTTTCTTGTTCTCCTTCACTGCCATCCGAGTCCGATAACTGAGGTAGCATCTCAAGATCACTGTCACTATCACTTGAAAATAACTCCATTTTAAATACTTTTTAATACGTTCTACGAATATAATACACAAAAACAGCACCGCAAAATTCGTGAATCGGTCAAAATGGGAAGATCGCAAATTTAGATTGATATATGTCAAAATTCGATCTCTCGAATTCAAAGATAAAAATCGAGGAAAAAAATCACGTTTATTGTATTGGAGCCCCCATAATTATGTATATATTTTATTCTGTTTTAAGTATTCGTTGTTACAGCTTCAACAATGCTGTCCAACTATTACGGTTCATGACAGCAAAGTCTGAATAATCGCTTTTCTCTTTGGGTACGGAATACAACATTAAGAAAAATTTCACAATAAAAATAAATTAAAACAAAGTGCACCATAAAGTATTAAACAGCCAAGGTAACAACCCAAGAGACTAAAGACAAGAGGAAAACAATTTAGAACGTGTATAGATCAAATCAGATCAAAACAGATGGAGGCAGATCATAGAGGTGCCACAATACATAAACAAATGGCGGGATTTGGTTGAGCACATGATGCATATAGATCATATAATTTATAAATTAGTTAACCTACAACTATATTATTATTTAGATGTACTACTACATATTATTATTTAAATCTTATTTCCATGACTGGCTGCTCTCTAAATGATATTAACCGACTTGATTTGGATTGGATTTCATAACCTATTACGGCAAAAGAACTTCGCTGCTAGGGTTAAGTTCGGCGCCAATCGCTTTGTTGCGGTAAAGTGTCCACTGGCTTTGGTCATTCAAAACAGGAGCTTAGAACTAAGATGTACATATATGTATATTATAACTAATGAGGATTAGCGACATCGAAACACATAAACTTATTCCTTATACGTTCATAAAATACCAAATGATTTGAATTGTTTATCATATATATTATTAATATATTTTAATAATAGCGTTGATATATTTAACTTTTTCATATGTGAAATTATTTAATTTCACATATAATTATTATAATTTGATATGATTGTATTTATTTTGTGTCTATATAACTTTTGTCTTTATATATTTATTATCTTAACAATATAAACCAACTAGCATTAATTCGAGATTTGTATTTTTTACGCGTAATGTTTTTGGTATGGTACAAATCACTAGTAAATAGACTACTGTTTAAAATAAAAGTTCAAGTTATATAACCATAAATTGTTACATAAGATATTTTAATTTAAATTATAAAGGGCACGTAAATAGTTAATTTTTCAAATTCCACATTTGTAGAGCCCTCTGTACCGATAAAGACATATTTTCAAAAAGTACAGTATTGTTTTGTTCACATTTATATAAATTTGTATTATATTGTTGATATAACTACAAGCAATAATACTGTATATGTTAGCTTTTGTTTCGAACAATTAATTGATGTAAAGTTTTAAAGTTGTTCGACATGGATATATAACGGGAGAGTATCACGTCATGAGAGTAATGAAATTTGCTATCGATAGATTCTCATTTCCAAATCGTTTAGCAAAACGAACAGCTTCTGTTACAAGTGTTTGTAATGTTTTATAGTACTTAATTAAATAATATAAAATAACGCAAAAGCTTTTTTTTAACTTTCAAATTGTTTATTACAAGTTATTTAGTAAACCTTATATTAGGGTCTCATAATATTCTTAAAAGCAGTGTTGGCTTAGTAGTTTATGCGTGCAAACCTCAACGCTGAGGTCGTGCGTTCATCTCCCAATGTAAAACAGTAAGATTTTTTCTTTGTGAATAAATAGTTACACATAGGTTGAACAGGATGAACATCATGAGTTAACTAGCTTATCTTAAACCTAAAAATTAACAACATATGAAGAATGCTTATCAATAATATAAAATAAAATCTGAAAAATGTCTATAATATAAAATTATAGAAACGATGCAATCTGAGGCCAAGCTGTTTCTCCTACCAACTACACACATCTTGCTAAACTAAAAAGTTTGGTGTGGTAATAGCATTTGTGGAATGTTAATACGAGAAAATGGAATATCTATTACCAAATTATTTTAGAGTAATATTGATTTTATCCCAAAACATTTTTATAATATGCATAGAATAAAATTAAAATAGATAATCCTATGGACCGATTTGAATTATTATACTTGTGTTAGTAAGACCTTTTATCGAGGAGGCTATATAACTGAACACGAGCGGAGTATTAATGCTCATTATGAAAAAAGTTTGAAAACGGGAAAAATTCAGAGATTCCATATGCCACGTAAAAGGTCAAAGTTATTATGTAGTACAAAATTGGAAAATAATATTTTATTGAAATTTTCTAAAAGTCAATTGAATCCCTAAAACCAAGTAGTAATCAAATTTGATCCAAATTAATTCATAACATGCCAAACATAAGTATTTGAATTTGAATAAAATCTTTTATTTAAGTAGTTTTCAAATATGAGTCTACTACAAAAACCAACAAAGGAAGCTGTTCTTTTGAATTATTTGGGTTGATCCCCGCTGCCTCGTTCCGTCAGCGCACAAGCCGGGCTAACTCTGCTTTCCATCCGCACCATCTTAGTGAATGGAAATATTCTACAGTTAGCTTTGCAAGGTATTTTCTTTTTCGAACAAGCGATTTGCGTTGGAAGCTATCCCAACGATATACGGCCTCCAATTCTATAAAAAAAGGGCTTCCTCTTCCCATAAGTGCAACGCATTCACTAAAGTGTCTATGTCTATGGGCTGCAGCTGTAGCCAAGCCCAAGCCCCCGCAAGCGCGTTTTTCCCCCTTAAGAAAAAATAATAATAATTTCCCAACAAAATAATAAGAAGTACAACTTTTAATTAGAGAGAGTGAAACCAGGCGGAATAGCTTGTTATTCAAAACTTTAAAAAAGTTTAAAAGATAAATTTTCTTGCTTCGAAAAAATCTAATTTTATTATTATTGTAAGCTTTATAGCTCCTGTGTAGGTAGTGATTAAACATTAACAAATTGTATCTAGCCTCACAAACAAGAAAGATTTATGCACTTTATAAAATAATTTTTTCCTTAAAGAATATAAAGAATTGTATTGGAGCCACGTCGTTAGAGAACACTACTCTTCGCGTGTTAATATTTTTTTAGGTCAGTGCAGTACATATGTATTGGACGTGTCACTCCTTGCTCGTCATCACGATCCTAGCATCAGGATCGTGATGATACTAGCGCCGAGCCAGCCAGCGCCGAGCCGGCCAGTACCGATCGAGCCAGCGAGCAGCTACAGAGCCCACGTTCATCGAAATCTAGCGGTCTGCGTGGCATTAGCTCGCTCGGCGACACACAGGTGCTAATCTACATAATAAATGTATTTAACCCACTGCAGGCTTATGCGTTGCCGCGATACGGCATGTCTCTAATATAATTCTAGCTTTACAGAGACGGAAGTTATTTAAAGTTTTACGGGGTGTTGTTAGCAACCCGAAAGTTTTTCCAGAATTTGGATTCTTTGTGCCGAACTGATGTTTGCGACGATGAAAGCGGACGAAAGCGAGCGAGGAGCAGAAGTAGTATTTTTCACAGTGCTCCACACATTAACGAGGATGTTTCGATTGCTGAACCATGTCTCCGGTATAATTGACATATTCGTATATTCGTTGAGTAAATTCATAAAAGTTACAGTGTATGTAATGTTACGTGTTATTATTGTTTATTATTATTTATTTTATGTTTTTATTGTTGTTATTGTAAAAGTATTATCATTGTGATTTTAAGATACTGACGTATTGGAACAGAATGTAAGGTAATTTTAATGATTAACTTTTCGCAACTTATAATCTATCTAAATATATTATAATAACTATCTAAACAGAAAACATTATTGATCCTGCGATGCGACATCATTTTTTATCAACATAACTCGGGACATTGGTATCACCATAACATGTAGAAATAAGACAGCAAATATTTATTTTGACATTCGTTAAGCTTGGGTTTGAACGACATCAGACGTGTTGTTGATTTGTTATTGATTCTTATTTTCGCTTAATTTATATGTCCTATAATCAGAACCCACTGACATTTTGTTGTAACATTAATGTACCTATAAAAAAATCAAATCAAAGAAATATTCAGTAAGCATTAAATCGTTATCAACAAAATACAAAAGACGCGCCAATTTTTCAACATTTCTCTATATTTGTTAAGTATAATCACTAGGTAGTATCACAGATAGTATCATATAATAAATCACAGCTCACTGGATCTCAAATCAGAGAACATAAACCACTTTTATTGTTTTATCTTCTTCGCTATCCACAGTGCAGTTTTTGCACGAAGTATTTGTATAGAATTATCAATAAGTTTACCTCGACATTCATTTAAGTCAGCCTAACTCTAATTCATAAAATATTCTTCTTTCGGTTTCTTACTACTAACTAATAACGGTGCTTCAAAAGGAAACCCCAATGTGCCTCCGCCGAGTCGAGAATAGCCGTAAAAAAATCGAAATCCAATCTGAATCAACTCAGTTTATTCAGTATATCTTTCTATGGGAGCAGCTATCCAACCACTTTGCCATATTTCATACTTTGTTAGGGTACTGTACGTCGAAATGAATAGAGTGACTTTTAAACATTGCTAATTTCGCGCAAGCTGTGCCAGCCTATCATGGGATCTTCATCCATTTACTGAACTAGTAAAATATATACGACTAAGCTTCATAATTACGGTATAGTCAATAGAGCTACTACATACGAGTAAGTATAAATTGCTTTATTGCTTTGCGTCTGATATCACTGGAAACAATTGACACTGTCAATTAATGTTATAAATTCCTATTTATATCCGTGATAACCGTTTTATAGATTAACATAGTATTTTTTCAGTATTTCAGTTTATTAATTTATATTATAATTGATTGCTCAACGATGAAATAAACAAACTGAAATAAATGAATATTTAGCAATATAACGAAGTGTGATTGATTTAAAAAATGATTAAAGTTGTACCGGATATAGAAAGAGGTTGCATTCACAAATTTCAACATTATATTGGTACGAGTAATTTAGGTATTATAGTAATAGCAAGTAAATTATCCTTAATTTCGTTTTTTTTATTTATTATTAATATCTTAACTCACTTGTTATTATCAACTTGTAGAGGCTACACAAAAGGACTGCTTTTATAGCATTGATTTGAATCGCTTGTATTTCAAATACTTACAATAATTAAAACAGCAGTGTTAAATTATTTTACGATGCATTTTCAAAGTATTTTTAAAATATATGGATAAAGTGTTACTGCAAATAATTGTGTTTCTAAATCATTCCAGGTTTGGAAGTACAACTGTACTTGATTCCTAAGGAAATCAATTCATAGCTTTCCTTTGGAAAAACTAAAAGACATTTAACTGTTCGCAAACATAAATGTCGATAGGTTTTGTCGATTAGGTTATAATATTTAGCAAAGATCAGTGTTAGCCTATTAGCTTAACAGGGCTATCCGACAGCCTGAGGCCGTGTGTTGAAATGGGAATGGATTTTTTGTCTGCTCGCATTTAACACAATTGCTCTTACGGTGGATCGTGAGGCATACGTGCTAGGCAGAGAAGATCTCACTTATTTGTCTGTAAAAAGAAAAATGATCCCGACAATCAGGGAACAAATCAGGGTACGCGTGACCGCGTCCGAGGCTTGTGGTTAACTGCTATAAATTTTATGACAGACAATTTGTTTAACAGATCTCTATTATATTACGACAGTACTCAAGCAAAATCCCACTATCCTGTTAGCTAACAAGATGTACTTGTTTTATAAAATTTACGATGAAATTATTTTTGTTTATTGCAATAAGGAAACCAAAGTTTAGATATTGTAGCTTGTGGTGAATTATTCAAATCAACATTTAAATATCCTTAAAAGACAAATAATACAATTACATTTTTTATATTCATTTATAGAAATGGAAAACATTATTAATTTAACCTTTTTATCTTCGCACTTTCAAACATTTTCATCGCTCTAAACGTTAATTTTTGATACAGACTCAAGTTAATGGAGTCATCATACATTATTAAGTAGGAATATTATATCAAACAAATTTAATGGGGCCTAATTCATTTCAAACTTTTGACAGTGTTAAATAAACTTATATATAATAAATACTTCATAAGCTTGAGTAAATTAATTTCTTAACCTTTGTGTTGAGTGCTCAAAAATCATACATGGTATTTTTTATAAATACGCCTCTCACAGTGGCCATAAATTCAGAACAATCACCCTTTTTGTCAAGTGGACATGTTTCGGTTTAGGCCCGGCCTGATTTATCCTCACACGCCAAAACGATCAGTTATCCTTCCATATTTTATTCTTACAAAATCCACAATATAAACATAGTTGTATATAATCCAAGGCGCAAGTAAAACAAGAATTCGTACAATTCTAAAGCATCAATATACATATAATTCACCACCAAACCTATTTGTATAACAGAATCACAAACAATTATATTTCAAAATAACTTACGAGCCTGCGTTCATATGGCCATGAAAACTTAATACGCGATATGAAATTCTTGCTAAATTATATCTATACAGCTAGGAATTTTGCTTTGATGTGGTTCCTGTCAACTTCGAAATTACCTTATATTTATTTAATAGTAATTTAATTTGTAATAAATGGCTTCATATATTTCTATGGCGAAAGACCCATTGTACCCCCAAAGATTACATGCTTATGTAACAAAAGTTATGTACGTATGTATTAAATATTCCAGTACTAGCATGTTGTATATGATTTATTCTTGTTTGCTTAGGTATATATGATCACCTACAATAGTTATTATTTAGTAACCCATTGGTTCAGCATAATAAGAAATATTGTAGAATATGTTTAATATATTTGAGACAATATTATGTCGATATTGATAATTAGAGTAAAACGACATTTGAAAATAAGATATCGCTACTGCAATTTCTATAATTAATAAAGTGCTGATGGTTGGATTGACGGCAGTAAAATTAAAATGGATTATTATCTGTGTAATTTATGTACGGAAATAGTGCGAACTATTGCATTATTTATAGTTTACAATTTTATTGAAAAGTCCTTCATTTCCCACGGTTATGGGGTTGTAGATGGCGCAGATGTAAGGTGCCGTAGTAAAACCTCAGTCGCACGTGTAAGTTTCATCTGGTGTAATTACTGCAGCGTTCTAGATCTGCTGAGCAGAAAATATATTCACATATTATGTTAAACAGCGGTTTTGATTTTGCATATGAATTTATGATAAGTATATCTACACCAAGGCTATCTAAATAACTGAAAAAAGGAAACACTTTTAGCTTTGTTGTTGTATTTTTTCTATTACAAATTGTTCTAGTAATTGCAATTGTTTATATGTAGAATAAATTGATTTAAACCTACATAATAAAGCAGGGGTTGCTTTTCTTATCCTTTTCCCTCTCTATCAATGGCCGTAGATGCTTATCTGTGGAAAATATGCGTTGCAACATAGCTTCAAGTACAATGTGATCAGAAATAATTTCGAGATCCTGACATAGTACCGCCAAAATAATAAATAAGTTTAAAAAGGTGAGTGCTAGATGGCAGATACAAATTGTACGCGCATTATGAGACCCTACTAAGTTTAAGGTGTATTGTTTATATAAAGGCGTATTAAGGCATTAGGGTGCAGAAAAATCATTTTTTTTAATTCTTTAAAGCCTTAGAATATTTATAGGTTTTTGTAATTTAATAACTTGTATTTCCTTTCTTTTGTTAAGTACTGTTGGTACTTAAATTTAAATTTATAATTATTATCATTTAAATGTATAATGCGCGCACGGGATATGTTATTTTTAAATTCCTAGCTAGTGTTCTCTTGAAGTGACGAAGTTTTTTTTAGAGAATAAAGTCTGAAAACCAAGGCAAGGAATAGCAAAATAGCATCAATCATAATTGTATTTTCACGTATTTTTGTAATAAGTATACAAAAGATGCAGACAATAGTTTAAAAAGAACAAATAAAATACTCGTTTCTCAAACAATACAACATAGCAAAACAGCGCGATTGCATCTGATTGACGCTTGGAGTAATTGGTGTAGGATTGATCGAGACATTTGATTACAGCCATCTCACATCTGCACTTCTGATCAAACCTTTGCTCTTCCCCGTACCATACAATTAATATTGCTCGCAAATGTTTTCATAAGAACTTACCCAGGAAATTCAAAATCGTTATCGTCATTTATATTTCGTACAAATAGAATAGTACTGTACTTATTATAAAACTGTAGGTGGAATTTCTGTACAAAGAAAAATGCCTCATGCCATCATTAATAAAACTGTTGTATCTATTTACTTTTTCCTGGTGATAGCTTATATTTCTGATGAAAATCTTAGATACTTGTATTTTTGCAAATTTTAAATATATTACATATATTATAATATAACACAATATAATTATTTTGCTCATTTTCTTAATCAAGAGTGTGAAACCCACGCGGTCCACCAACTAGTAACAATTTGAGAGTAGTAACAATACTATATAAAGATCAATGTGAATTACAGTAAGATTAATATATCTTGAGAATTGACTCGCACTTGATCACTATATGCAGGGAAATTTTCTTTAAGCCGGTCGACAGGCCGTTGAAATAATTTATATAAATTATCCAGGCCTTCCTTCCTTCTTCGTTCCAGAATGTCATTGAGTCAAAAACATTTTCCTACAAACAACATTCGATGCATGCGAACTATTAACATAAGTAAAGAGCAATAAAGTTTGTACGCAAGCATATACGAGTAATAATTGTGAATTCTCTTTGTCAGGTAACTGCTACGATACATTGTCCCACAGAGAAATAAAATGCATACAAATGTGCATTATTCGAAATGTATGCATTTAATACGAGAACCATAAAATGTATTTTTCGATATTCTAAACAAGTGACGAATCGGATTATCGACGAGCATAAAACTTATTTATATATTAAATAATAATGTTTTGAGTCAGCATAAAAGGTCAGAATAAAATTATAGATTTTACTATAATTACTAACACTCGCGTATCACAAAGATGAATATAAATATAGATATTTTCAGCAGCGTGCGATACTATCAGATTGTAACTCCGACTATTGAAGAAATCGTCGCGCTTATAAATCTAAGAAGGCCTGAGCAGCCAGAAATGTACAGCCTTGTCTCGTACAAATAATTTGTATTAGAAATAAAGATCTTATCTTTCACCGTTCATATGATGCATATGAAACATTGTTATCGTCTCAACAATTTATTTCGTTGCTCAGGCTCTACGCGGTTCAATTGTTGGAAGCACAATATGCTAGATTGAACTTTTTATACTCTATGCAATGATATGAATTTTTCATTTAACAAACGGCGCGGTCTCGCGATAATGCAACGCTGTTTTTGGTCATGTACTGGGGCGTAATCATACTCTGAACACTTCATGTGCTACAATCAGCATTGAAAAGTATATTAAAGAATTTTAAATAAAACCTGATGAGCAAAAAGGCAAAAAGTTTATGTGGTCTATCTATCGGTAAACAGAAAAATAATAGTATTAAAATATATAATTAAATATGCAAATATTGACGATCCACCGATACACATAACGATTATCAGATACAAAAATAAAGAATAGCGGAAACATTTCTAACGTGCCTACCTCGGATACAGCAACGAGCATGCTCCAGTCGACGAAGCGCTCGTTTGTGGCGATGAAGTTTTTAATTGTTCTTTCCTCTGTTTTTGTCGATTTGCATGTTTCAGCCCCAGCTGTACATTATTGAAGCGAGGACATATTGTAGTGTCAATATTGTTTATATTGTATCTATATTTGACGACGTAAACTTGCTAAAATTTCAACTATTATTATCAAATAATTTTAAGTCTGGTTAAGCTGTATATTTTTACAAGTTAGCGGTTTAATATGTTGGGCCATTTAATTTAATATATTTTAATGAATGCACTGTGCATTTCACTTTAAAAATAATTGGGTATTGCTCTAATGTAAGCAAATAGACCTACTAACAAACAATAAACTTTAAAAAGCTTAGTAGATCACAGCTAGTGAACGAGATTTCAACTAGATAAACATTTAAGTTATCTCTTTCTATGACTAACTAACCCTATCACCTATGTGGAATAGAGGGTGTCTCAATGCTTCACCATCGCGATCTAATTTGCCACAGAGAGGTACAGAACCACAGCCCATGACAAACCAACTCCTCGCGCTTCAGCGAGAATTGAGCGTCACCAGAATTGTTTAGGGCGACCACGCTTTGTCTTTGTACTCGGGGAGTATAAAAAACAGATTTTTGTTAGATCCCTGCGCAGAGTGAAGCCCATTTCCATCTCCATTTGTGACGCAAAATCTGGTAGCCGATAGGTGATTCCCTGCACCGTTCCCAGAATTGTTCATTTATGATTTTCTCAGGTTAGAAAATAACTATGATTTGGCTCAGGCACCGGTTGACGAATACCTTTTTTGTGGTTTCATACAGCAATACAGCAAAACTCATTTCACGTTGGAGCAAAATATTTTAAGGTTTACCGCACGCGTAAATTTTTTAATTGCCATATGGAGCTTTATTGCGCGAAAGTCGCTCTAGCTTTGGCTAATCTAGAAATATCGTCATTAGTTCCTTCCGTCTCTGACACGAGAGACACATCTGCACCAGCTTTATTGTTATCGAGCCGAGTGTCAGGTAATTTAGAAACCTTCCTAGACCTTTCGTATCGTATATAATCGTTCTTCATACCTCTAATAAAAATAATAGAATATTTTAATTGATGGTTGTTTACTTTACTGCAACTATAACAGTTTATTATATTGCTAGAGTAACTAGAGTTATTAAGTGAGAGTTCGTCAACGACAACAAACATTGAAACAACACAATCTTCAAAGCTAAACAGCAGTGATTTATGTATTATAAGGTAAGTTTTAATTTCGCAGCTCTCTTAATATCCAGCATTTCTTAATAGCCGCCCATAAATATGTCGGCACCCTGTATTTATGCGGGTAGATCTTATGCCTGTTCTTACGTAATGTGCCGGTTTCACCTTCATATTAGATGATTTCTACTTTTACCCAAACATTTCAAAGGTTTTATGAAAATTGTTAAGTATTTTATTCGAATTATACATTGTTACCGTATATAAAAAATACCGTAAACATTATCGGGCATAGACATAGATTTATTGAGTAAGATTCAGTGCAATATTTTCCTTACAATTACAATAACACTTAACACCTATATTGCTCCTATTCCATCTTTTTGGCCTAAAATAAAGAAACAAATTGAGTATTTATATTAAGAGATGTCAGATCGACAACGACGAATCGGATGTCGCGCTCTGTGTTTCATGTACTTGAAAGAAAAATAAACCAAAGCTAACGAAACCGTACTGTTGATAGTTATTTGTAATTGTATTATTTAACCATGTTGCACCAAATCTTACTCGCATATTATTTTATCAATACGCTGTATCGGAAAAATAATTGCGTCAATAATGGATAGCTTATTTGACAGATGAAATGTATCTTGATATTGGGTAAACAATCGTTGTTCAATGGCATTATTAGAGTAATGGACGTAGATATTTTGATCTCCCTTTTAGTTGGGTCAGTACTGACAGATAGCATTAGATATTTCGAAATTAATATTAAAAACCTGAAAAGTTTATTAAACGAGCTAATTTCACTCAGTTGGTTCGAAATGAACCATTGTGCTGGATTAGTCACGTTTAAAAAGGCAAATACATTATATCTCGCTGCAATATTAGCGGAGGAGTACTGAAAATGTTAAGCTCATTTTTGGGTTTCGGGATGGATATATTATATTAAAGTAAAATTAAATAATACAAGAAAAAGAAAATAATTTCCATTTTCAATGTGTTATTGATATCTAAACCGATTAAACCGGCTATACCGCAGCGTAGGATGAAGAACCTGAATCTATTACTGAAATAATAAGCCCTTGTGTAAAATATTTCATACAAAGAAAATTCGGCGCGTAATATAGTTATAAGTGTAATATAGTTTTTTAACCATACAGTTACTATCTTTTTTTAATTTTCCTACGGGAATACTTTAATATAGTATATAATAGATATTAAGATGCTTACCAGTAATATGAGGTACCATCGTGAAAATTTTCATTTAAAGCAATCAAACAGTTTCGGAGAATATCTCGTACAAACTGATAAACGGACAAACAAAGAAACAAAAAATTGGGATATGTTCTGTTCCTCTTCCTACATCCCACTACTCATATATGGATTAATTATCTTTATATCAACTATTTCATTTTTATGTTTTCAGTTTTGTCTTGTATATTTTTTTATTACGTCATGGTGTAAAAAGTAACCCTCCGTTTGATTAAAATTAAAGGACGTAAATCAGACTCGCTTAATTAACTCTTGGTCGTATTTTTAACTTATTAAGGAGTCAATCTACGAAACTCAGCACGTTCCGTTTAATTATTAAACTGAAATTAAAGTGAACTAAAGTTTGAACTAAATCAAAATTGCTTCTGATATATTATATTTTTGTTTGAAAGGCGTTTAACTTTAGCAGGATGTCCTCATAGTCAGGCAGACATCTTAACATTCTCCTGAAGTAACATTCCCAACTAACGTTTGAACGCAGGAAATAGTCTAACTATATTATGTTATTAGTAAATTAACAAGGTATCAATTAAGACCAAATATACAAACAGCTTTTTTATACACAAACACTTAATCACTGGCTTTACGGGGCATCAATCGGGCTCGCCTGATCTTAATAGATACCACCACTCAGGGACACTCATCAAGCTGGACTTCGCCAGTGTGCTGCTGGCATTTCTGATAACTTAACATATAAATGGCACCAAATCTCATTTAGTGCTTCTTGAACTGTGTGAACTCGGATCTTAACTGTTTAAAGTTTCTTCTTCGCGTGTGTTTGCTTATTATATTTACAAGATTATTATTATTAAGATTATTATTACATTATTTCAATACCTTAGTATTTAAACGGAACGTTATCTTTTTTTCTTAATAGCGTAATAAATTTTAGTTCACTAGTTAATGGGAAGCACCAGTTCAATTTAAGAGGCTGTTAGCCATGGCTAAAAATTAAAAATCGTTTTCGAAAGTGAACGAAAGTGTTAACGCGTGTAAAAAAGATTATAGCACTAGAATCCCAGGTGACATGTTACAACGGGGCTTTTCAACTGCTTTTATATGCACCAGCTTCTCACAAAGGTCTATACTTTATCACTACATTTTCTACCCTTGTAATGAGGCAAAAAATACAACGTTAATTATTTTGCAGTAAAAGAATTTCATACGAATACGTAGTATTATTTTAATATTTAATGAAAAATATTCTATAACTTTAAGGGTATCAATGACTAGTAAATTTATTTCAGACGAAAGTTCTGAACTTATTTCAAAGTAAAGCAAAACGCAATACTTCATTGTAGCAAATTGAAGCACAGTCGTAAACAATGCGATATCGAAGCGAAACAGAAGTGACTTTCACTTTTGTTTAATCTAATAAATGAAGAAATAAATATTCATTTATTCACACGTAAATATGTTTCCCGCCAAGCCATTAGCGGGAAGAAAAAAAAAGCGATAAAAACGCAAATTACTAAAACCATTTTAGTAAACCACACGGCCATAAATCCAGGGAAAGTATTAAATATACGTTACGTATAGCCCGCTCTCAAAACGCAATTTATAATATCGAATACATTAGCTGAGAAACGAGAATCAAGCAGGAATGTAGATTATAAAGATTTTAATACATTCCACTGTATCAAAACTCACTTTGAACTCGTTTTAAAGCTAGATGATTTTATCTACCCGTTGGATTGTTGCCCTAAGCTAATGGATTGGTAGATTAAACTGTTGTTCTTCATCAAAAGATTTCTAAAAAATCTTTAATATGTAAAACCTGAAATCTTTCCGATGGAAAATACATATAAATAGTGATTTAGCAGTATAATCGCTTTAATTTTAAGAAACAATTGTATGAGATACATGTGATTAAACTATTATTTATGGTTTCGAAGATGAAACATAACTTAGTGAGCTGAGAACTTTCTCAGCTCCCAGTGTGATAGTAAATATAATAACTAGAGTTTTTGAGATGCCTCAAAATTTTGCAAAACTCTAGTTATGTAATGTAAACGTTGATCTAGAAGAGTGTAAAAAACTGTGTTATCCAAATAGAATTCACCTCTAGATAGAGAGTGAGGACTACCTAGCCAGAAAGCTGGCAGAAAAATTAAGAGCTAAAGTGCAGCATACGATAAGGTATGTTATATGTTAACACACATAAGATATAAAAACTAGCCTATATTATATATATATATATATATATATATAATATAGGCTAGTTTTTATATCTTAATTTAGACTATATATATATAGTCTAAATTAGTCTCAAAGAAGCGCTTTATACCCCGGGGGCTTTTGCGCATTATCTCTAAAGATTTAAAATAAAAGTCCATGACCAAACAAACACCAGCTATATACTGCAACAACAAAAATCGAAAAACTGTCGTGAGAAATTTAGAATAGATTGAAGTTTCAAATATAACTTATCCGGGTTAAGAGGGGCCTATTAACTTTCAACAATACAAAATGATAGGAAAATGGGTGCATTGACCTTTGGACAATAAGCATTTGTCTTTTGAATTCTAAGATTATTGTACAAAAAGGAACCA
Source organism: Pontia daplidice (assembly GCA_963693355.1). NCBI lineage: Eukaryota > Metazoa > Arthropoda > Insecta > Lepidoptera > Pieridae > Pontia > Pontia daplidice. Next base: position 8,140,532 of record CAVNZL010000138.1, on the reverse strand, counting down.
TTTACAGTACAACAGTTATTTATTTAAAAAATTACTAATGTTGTTTCAATGATTTTTCGATAGGTTCGTTACCATTGACACTATTAACTGTATAAAATGGTCTCAATGATTAAGTAGTTATGGATATTGATAATGACGGCTACATTTTTGGCGCACCGATGCAAAATCCTGTTGTGTAGAAGATCATTGATTTTGTTTAGCTTTAAAATTGCAAAATTGAAACGCATTTTTAATTTTGTACATAAACTACTTCAAATTCTAACCTTCCATTAATAATTGTCACTGTACATTTCAAAATTCTGACTTTAGTAGAGTTATTTCGTTATAAGTCTTAAATTTTGGCGGAGAACATATCTTGTGTAAATTGAACTTTAAAAATTATTATTATTGTGTAATTCTAAGTAGATATTTCTCTACTTAATTTATTTGATAGGAAGGTTCAAAAACAATGGTATGATAAAATTACTTGCCTTGCAGTTTAACCTTATAGCCGAACCAAACTTTTTACAAACACTTGAACACTATAACAAGGGCATAAAAACCACAATTGCTTGTGCTATTTTTTAAAAATAATAACAGACATTCTCATAAAACCTCACATTTGCTGCCCAAATTCCGTCTTTATTGTAGTGCCTAGTGTTAGGACTATTAAAATTTTTAGTAGCTATTCATCCGTGGTAGAGTTTGAACGCTTTTCGAGTCGTTAAGGTAATTGCTTTTGATTTAGTACCATAATTTTGTGAAGTTAAACTGGGTGGAGGATTCGTACAATGCATATTCATTTCCTTTTATGCACTATAATTCTAGCGGCAAGTTATTGCAGTGTATATATGCTAATTTTATCCCTGGTTTGGCTGTAAGAAAGGGAGTCCATCAGGGACCTGTGAGAGTACACAAAGTGGTACTCTATAAATAATTGAATATCATAGGTGCAAATACCGATAATATTCGAAGAAATTATATTAGAAAGTATGTAAAAGTACATTCACTATGCATAATATATAGAAACCGTTTTTGCTTCCTAAACATAAGTTCAGACTTATTAAACTTTTAAGATCCTGTTTCATTATGAGATTGTTGTCAAAAGACGGCTTATTTTAAGTTTGTCACCAGACGAACTTATCAACTGTAATATCTTGGTTACGTATTCAGGTTTACATCACATTTCATCTAGTTTTGTTTTGTGGACAGGAGATAAACGAAACCACTTTGAATAATGTAAAAGCCGTCCATGTTCACCTGCAAGGCCGGGCAAGGCTGTTAGGCCATCTTTTACAAGAATGGTATGCTTTATCTCGAAGGCTTAAGCCTTAACGGTTCCAAAATACTGGCTGGTTTCATAAGAATTCAATTTCTGCATTGTTTCATTCATTCATTCTACTATTCGTAAATAGACAATATGCGGGTCGCACAGATAGTATGTAAGATTAATAAATACATGATAATTAATTGTGTAGCCCCCACATTAGGATTCCCTGTGTCTCTTCCATTGACTTCTACACAATCTCGGTATTCAATAACTACTTTGTGTCTACTAAGTGAAGGAAGTATAAGTGAAAGGAATATAATCTACAATATTAAATCAAAATAACAAATTTATATTTCATGAAAATGAGTTCACAATTTGACAAGCATAATTAATTTGTTACAAACTTTGTTCAATGATCACTTATTTGTGTACTGGTGTGATGCAATTATATAAAGTTTAAAATTTACATTTCAGATGAATTCTAAATTAAGATAAATATATTTGAAAGTAGGGTAGCCCCGAAATCAGTAGTACGGAAGTCGCGTCCCCATTAAAAACCCCAACAATATTGTATAACACTGAGTATTGAATGACCGCCGCAAACGGGGGGCTCTCCATAATTTTCCTGTCTTGTTTTATCTACAATGAACAATGGAACTTATTTTGGCACAATGAATTTCATTTTGGCCGCAATCCGCCAAAATACCAGCCATTAAAAAGAGCTTCGTTCGTCCGGACTATTGTCAGGAGGAGCTACCACAATTTGTTATTCACAAGGTCGATAATTATTCAGATAAATATTTAAGCATTTCAAGAAACAAACTAAATCCGTTCAAACGTTTCCGTTAATATCTCTTCAGGTTAGTTAAAGTTAAAATTTGACTTTTTTTATTAAAGGTTCGTTTTATTTTTGTCAAATTCTAAAATCGTTGTGGTGATTAAATGACAACACATGTAAACAACAAAAATTATATCGATATAATTGTATATTTATTTTAAAGTTGTGTAATTATCATTGTTCTACCTGTTGGAAAAGTGCTTATACTTTATCTGACACCTCCCTAGTTTAACATGTGTCCTTATAAATCCAACGACAGCAACATTAAGCTATAGCAGCTTAATTAATAGACAATATATGTTAATACAATTAATCTTCAAAACACATTATGTGAAACAGACGCTAGAACTAATGGTCACTTAAAAATTTAATATATTTGAAAATAAACAACGGTATCAAAACTTTATATTACACATACGTACGTCACGTACCTTATATATACGTCACCTTATAACGCAATATATAAAGAAAGTATTGTAAAAATACAAACACTTTTATTCAATTTGGTTTTAAGACAATACGCCTCGCCCTGCAAGGTTTAGTGAACATTTTTTGCAAATGATGTAATAATTTTTAATCTTTCATATTATTACTTTTATAAGATGATAACGCGATTTTATAACTATCAATAAGTTTAAACAAGGAATTTAAGCTCATGTACTAATTTAATGTAGCTTTGTCTCCACTACATTGAATATTACAAAAAACAAATTAATTTATTTTATAAGGATCTATTAAGTCCCAGAATTATGCATTGCTAATCGGTTCGATCAGTGTTGGTATTTCCGCCCGCTTAAATCGTATGCGAGGCGTGAACCTCCCCTGCAAAGGAATGCAAACACTACTCATATAGTACGAATATTACTATGAGAATTCGTTATTATTTATCCGATACGATAACCGTATAATGTAAATACTCCTGGAACTAGTCTTTAACACCAGTATTTCTAAGTATCCGTAAATGTAAAGTACGGATCGTACTCAATCGTACATCGTGCTATCGTGCCTTCCTGAACCGTGACCTTCATATAAAAATAAAATGAAATCACATGACGCATAGATTTGAAGAAAGATCTATAGAATCACATATTATGAGCAAGTATGCGATATTATACTTCTTTTTTTATATTATTAATTAAACAATATAAAATTAGATACATTTTCAGAATAAACTATTTAATATTACTATGTAAAATAAATAGGACTATAGAAAATTGATCTTCCATAGCTTCGGCCTTAAGAGATGTACCAACTAGCTTATTATAATTATTTAGACGTAAGCGTCCAGAACGAAATGGATCGTTAGTACTTTAAAATCAAATTCATTTAGTTTATTTTAGTTTAGCTCTCCTGATTTTATAGACCAGATTTTAAATATAAGAAAAGTAAACCCGAAGTGGCCTACGAGCACGTAGGTTGACTTCATGCAGTCGTCTTCTCAAAGTTTGACCGCTTTCCAGCAAACTATTTTTTTATGTTTTTTTTTTTAAATGGAACTTTATCTAAAAGTTTATCATCAGAATAGACAGAAGAGACAGGCTATAAAACAAGCTTTTATAATCAGGATATTTCAGGCTAGAATGTTTCATGAAAAAAATTTCAACGGCACTTTGCCACATTCGTCGATAAGTCGAAACCAATGAATGCTATTAGACTTATATTACTGATAGACTGACTATACTTAACTGTCATATTAATATTTTCTTGATCTTAATTCATACAATCATTCTCGCAAATAAATTTCCTCTCCTTAGACCATAGGTCATTAACAAAATGACTGGCTACCCCGATTGCTATTTGCGGCATGTCGATTGTTTTTGTAGAAGAACGTGTCAAGAATATTTATGTTATCTAATAGAACATCGATTCTTTGTTGTATTTCGCGTGATTTTGTGTTCAGAGAAGTTCTATTATTTGTGTTCATTATGTTTAAATGAAGTCCCTTTTGGACTTTGTTGTTGGCTCTGGGCTCATTAAGACTTAAATGTATTATTGATTGATATTTATTTCTTTATTTTTCTATAAATTGATAACTATATTTATAATTATATTTATACGTGTTTTTATTTAATATTTTGATTTAAAACAATTCACTTTTTTGGTAAGGGAAAATTTTGTCGTTCTTCATATCTCTTGTGTAATATAAAACAGATATAAAATATTACCGAAGCGTTTCGCTTTGACATTTGGATTTCGGTGTCTGGAAGTCGTTAAAAGAACCTGCCTTATTATAAACGTATATTTTAAGTCATTTTCGAGATGACAACGTCAAAACCTGGGATATCATACATTGCTTAGGTCCAAAAGGTAAGCTTCCTACAGCTTGGCCCTTAGCAGTCTAAAACTGACGCACCTACTAATAATCAAAATATATCGAATTAGCGTCGATTCCGTGCTTTATGTGTGTAAAAAGTGAAAGCTCACTTAAAAAATCGGCACCAAATCTTTGTGAAAACGATTATGAAAACGAAGTATGGTACCCACTACGATAAATTAGTAATGATGCTCTTTAATAAAAATACCTTTTCGGGTATAGCACGATTTCTCTCGTATTGTTTCTCATGACTATGGTCATTATCGTCTCGGAAATAATAACACACAACGATTAGTCAATAATTGACGTTTTACAAAATGGTGGGGTTAATTCCGATGTTCGCCACGTGCCAAACTACCTTATAGCACTAATATATATATATATATATTAATAACTTTAAAAAAATCAAATGGAGGAGGTAAGCCTATTTGTAACATGCTAGATTTCTTAATTCTTGACTAGTATTAGTAGACCTTACTTTTGATTTTTAGAATATTGACATCTTTTTGTTATTAAGCATATAACACTGTGTTGGTCAATGTTACTGACGCTTCCACCATATTTTTTATATGTTATCTAGTACTCTACAAGTTTATGGTATGGTAAGCGTAAGGTTTTTTCGACCCATTTATACTTACTTATTTCTAAAACATTATTGTGCCTTGCCCAGATGTTCTGGAATATCGGTTTTTAGTAATAAAGCTGTTACATTCCTTTAAGAATTATTTTCTTTACAATGGGATTGGTCATATCAAGTTGACTTATCGTAGAATAGCGTAATACAGAAAGTTATCTTGAAGAGATTATCTATACGATGAGATCTAACAGACACAGTAGTTTTGAACTTACAATTCCGCTGCTGATTTTCTCACAACATTTTTCTTTTTTTATTAACTATCTATAAAAATATACCAAGACAAACTATCATGTTGGTCTTTGTTTTTATTAGTCTTCCTCACCTGTCTTGGTGGCTAGTTGAATTATGCCCAGCATATATTATACGCACTTCGAGCAGAACCCCGAGCCGTAGCCATAGAAAAAAAGAAGAAGCGAAAAAAGAAAGAAATAAAATAAATGAAAAATACTTCCTTCCATTTCTGTACCAGATATTCGCACACTGCTGGTTTAATTTGCTATACTTTATTATCTATTACATATATATGCGTGCTTGTAAATGGTAGCCTTTATAGTTTATATAGTTTGACACTGACAGTGCCTAAGTGTAATCATGTTATAATCAAATTATTATTTGAAATTGTACCAATATATATTTGTTAACAACTCTCGATGGCTACGATTTAAAGAAAATGAACATAACAAAATTTGGGAATGATTAAAATGTATTAAATTCGCTCGCCAAATAGCATATATGGAATGGTGGGTTTATGGTCCCTTGATAATAGCAGTCATAATGTTTCTGCTAGTTGGAACTGTGTTTGAGAGACGAATCGAAGCGGCAATTCGGCGATTTAGTAAGTTAGTCATAATTTCCCTATCTTTATAGGTTATTTAGGTCGACGGTGAGTAGATTTATACCACGAAAATACATGAAATACTGAAACCCAAACTAGGAAAATTTAAAGACATGTTTTAGATAAATAAATGTTGTAGGCTGAAGCGGTGTTTTTTTTTTTGTTTCAGTGGAAATTCAACACGAACAGCTCAGCCAACGTGAGGCCGCTATTACCACAGAATCGGATGCTCCCGCTTCAAACTCTATTAAGACGAATCCACCTACTACTACAAAGTCTTGCCAATCTCTAACCCATCCCGCCAAACACACACTATCCATTACTGCAGCAACTGTTCATCCAATTATTAAATCTAGTAAACATTCTACCTTATTACGAACCTCTTCTCAAAAAAATCTCTCTTGTGAGAGAAGTGCTACTGTCATACTGAATAAATCAATGCCTAAATTACACGCCTAATTAGAATTTGATCTCCACCATTTGGCAATCAAGAAGGTCTGTTGTAAGATAAAATAAAAACCCCGTTTGTTACAATTTTTTTTTGTTTATCAATATTTACACCAAATAACTACTAATACAAATAATTACTAATATATTATATTTGACATTTCTTTGCTCGTATCTGAAGTGAGTGCGTGAATCACAACACATACCACCTTTTCCGCTCCAATTTGCATGATTTATTATGGAGACAAACATGTAATATAGATAAGCTAGCCGATTTCACTGAAATAATTCCTATAAAGGGTATCATGATCAGAGGTTAATTGAATACAGAAATTGTTGTTCATTTCTGATATATCAAATCTTAATCTCAGAATTAACAAGATGGGTATGACACATGACAAGGATGTATTATTAACCGGGTGACGCGCTTATAGTAACGGGGTAGCTTACCCGGGTGATTTCCCAAGCGACCGCGCCTTTGCATGCCATTTTCGGACTTACGTCAGCCTGGTTCTAATGGAGCACAGTTTCCAGTACAATTTATTGTTACCTGGATGTAAGTTCCTTTTTTTTGGGTGAAAATACCAAAAGAATATTAAAAAAGACGTATTAACGTATGCGTACTTACGTGTGTAAATAATTGCGACAAGTAAGTTAATAACATATTTATTGAGATGCAACGAAGAAATATGGTGATTTGTTCACGTTTCTCACGTCTATTTATACCAATATATTTCTCTTATTTTTATTTTTTTACGTCTAAATTTGTCTTCAAACAACTCTTATCCGTATCACGTACTGTGCCTTTCAAACAAAGGTAAATGATTATATAAGCAAATAGCATTTTTTTAATATAAGACAGATAATATGTGATTTATATTAATATATTCATGGATTCATTTCTGTGGAGATGATTCCTGAAGTATACGGTATTCGTTATGAGCATTCTAAATTGTGTGTTGTAAAAAACTTGGCTATTCTTCTCAGGCCAGGCGTGATTTTTTAATAGCCTGTAAACTTAGTATATTAATAACATATTTTGACTTTGACTAATATGAAGTTTTTTTAAGTATGCCGTGAATTGATACACTTTTGATGAAACGGATTGTATGTTTTGAGCATATACATTATGGTCACTTATTATGGTCATACTAGTGATATCAAAGCGGGAGGCGTTTTTTTCACATTAAAGTTACTTTGTCTCGGAAAATCATAAAGCAACTAAATTTATAATAGTACAATGTCAAAACTACGAAAATATAGATTAATGTTTTTCATAAGTTGAATAAAAACATTATCACTTCTTTTAAAAAAATTATCTATAATCGGCCCCTCACCTGCCTTAATTTGAGTAAGACACAAACACGGCGTGGGCGTAATGATGCATAGCCTTTACTTTTTCGGTATTTGGAACAATTTTTGTGTAGGGTCCACTTTTCAAGTCGAGCCAGCACTTCGCGAGATTAACGCGTTCACGGAACAGACAAAACAAAACAAAATGAGCTGGCTTTATAATTATTAATACATAGTTATTATTCACAATAATAAAAGATCTTCTGAGCATTTAACGTTTAGCTATCAATCTATAAATCAGACCATTAGATCTATCTATCAATTTAGACCTAAATATTACCACCATTATCGTGCGTCTCGATTAACGTTAGACATAAAAAGATGAAAACAAGACGTTTCATCTTCTAAAATAATAAGAAAGTCTTAAACATAGCATTTTATCACGCAAAAACTGGGACCCGTTACGTATGCCAAACAACTTTTTATTGGAAACATGTTAAATGCGGTTCGAGAAAGCGTTTGTTCGGGGCCAACAAATACAATATGTAAATTTAATTTCGAACCACTTACACACTTATTGCTTTTAATGTTGTTGTAAAAGAACAATTTCAAGTAGACAGGATATATTTGCGTGGTTTGGGAAAACCCTTTGCTTTTAAGTCGTTAATAGCTGATGATGAGACTTAGCGATTTAGCCACGTGGAGGAGGTTGTATTATATGTGTAATACAATTTTTATTTATCATAATAATAGCTGTTTAGAGTATACTTATTTATATCAAACTCTTGAAATAAGTGCGTTCTATTTTGTTTAAATCTCTGACCTACCTCAGGTTTAAAAGTGAAAAAGTTGATTTTTTATTTGTAATCTTGTCATGAGTTCGTACTACAATGATAAAGTAAAATTTTAATAAGATGGATAAGAGGAGTTTCGTGTCAATCGTAAGCCATGTACACGATTTTAATGAAAAAAGTTTTGACTGTCAACTCCACTAAGTACGACGTATTATTCTCATCGGCAAAATGTTTTGAATCAACTTTTCCATAACTACATATTTAGAAACCAACTTGAAAAATAGAAAATTAGCCATTCTTTTGTAAATCTTCAAAGACTGAGCTATACAACTTTCCATATATTAATAGTTAGTGGGTTTTAAATAACGGCATATGTTTTTTCACAATTTTCGATAATTTTTTAGCAGTATAACTAAGAATATGTTTTAGCGCCATCTGTTGGGCCTCTTAAACACTACGATTGAATAAAGACACAACTTTTAAAAAAGTGAAACGCGTTTTACGTTGAGTACTAAAAAATAAAATACCTCATAGATGTCAGAAGAAAAGAAATAATTTGATTTTTAACCAAGTAAAATACATAATGCTATTCATCATTCAGACAGAGCATAGCTGTTCAATTACCATTTAACTATTCAAAATGTTGTCACCCAAATGGCCGCCGGGGCTTCAATTGCAGCTCCATATCTCTTTCATGGAATTTTCCATGCATGGAACGAACGAATTCGCACATTTGCGGCTGTCGTCGAAAACTTCATGAATTTCAGCTTTAAGGTTGTGAATCGACTTAGGAACATTAACATGGACATTATCTTTCACGTGGCCACACAAGGGCAGAGAAACTACATCAACCGAAACCGAATAAATAAATTGGTTTGGGAACTCTGACCAGACTAAACACACTGAATCAGCATAATTTTCTTAAATCTCAAAAAATTCGTGAAAGCAGAGATAAATATTATGTTCGTAAACTCATTAATATTCGAGAGGTTCGTGAAATGCTTACTAAGCATACCGTCGTTTGATTTGTCGTCTGTGGATTTAGAATATTTTCGCGTTATTACATTGTCTTGTTATACTGAGAGTTATTTCAGGTAAAACATGAAAACGTTAACGTTGTTGTTGAAAGTTTTAGGTAAATGGCGATCTCAGATTTTAGTACGAAGACAAACTAAAATAAAATTGTGATAAATAATGTTCACATTTCCTGGACTATTTAGCAATTCTATTAGAATATAACTGAAACACTTCTTTAAGGTAAAATCGCATCGTGGACTCTATTTTTACACAGACAGACCGATCGATCAATACTTTACAAAACTTTTTAGTCGAGTCTCTCAGCCGTCATTGTGAATTTTTTCATGGATGAATTTACCAAACTGGAAAGATATCAACAGCAGCATTTTTATTTTTCCATGGAAGAAGGTGACTGCTTACTATCCTAAATTCTCAAAAAGTAAATTTTCTTAAATAGCCGACTTCTTAGCTTAGCCTTGCAGGTTACCATTACAAATGCATTACATGTAACCTCCATCTCCAGAAAGTGTATTTTTTGTATTCATAATTTGATTTGTATCACTCCTTTATGAATATATTTTTACGTTTCCTTCTGGTTTGAAAATAAATTACTAATGTATCTAAATACGGTTTATATAATATTTTTATATAATAATAAAAAAAATAAGTTAAAGTGAAGCTTACCTCTGTCGTCTAGCTTTAAAAAAGAGATCTCATGTTGGGTGATATAAGATTAAGTCTTCCTCAAACGGTGTTGCTTATTATTGGTAACCACAAATAAGTATACCTCTAATTAATTAATATTTATAATTACCAATTTTTACAACTATGTTGTATAATAATTATACAACATTTTTTTTTTCATTATAAAAATTGTATATACATAATTTACGATATTAGATTACTTCCTGTTAAATAAGTTAAGTAAATCTTGAGAAAACATTTTGCCATTGCTAAGTAACTACACTTTCGTATACTTAGAAATTACAGGACCTTATTATAATTTAAGATCAAAACTAAAAATCACTCAACGAACACATTGACAACTTAGTAATGTAAATTAAAAACAATATCACGAAAGTTAAATGCACAGTGCATTATCTTGCATTATCTTGAAAATAATTCAAATGTAACCGCTTTTTTATTTGTTTTTAAGTAACATGTCTAAAGGTGTATAAATAATGGTCAATGTATCATATAATATGCACGGTTTTGTAATAAGTGAAAGCGAATGCTGTGCCTCTTCCGAACGCACAACTGTACATGACACACGCCGAAATGGTAAGTTCTTTCATCTTACATCCGTTATTTTATATCAAAGGCTTATACAGGTTTATATAAAGTATTTTGTAGAAAATCTCGTGTTGAATTTATCACCCTTCAATAACATTGGTTTTCTGCATACTGTATCCCATAATTAAGTGTTAGATTACGTATGTACTGATTCAGAATGGTACATTGATGGATATTATACCGTTCGTTACTAAAAAAGATAAATTACGTTATCTACAGATTTTTTTTAACAAAAAGCCTTCAGACCTGATTGTGCACATAATATATAGGAATCTGAATATAGGAAAACATAGGACACAAAAGAACCTTTACAAATACCTTGCTCGGCCTTTAGTTAGACAACGTTAATAGTTTTTGTAAAACGATTTATTTCAGGGTGCATCACAAAGTGAAATACACGGTTCGAGCTCAAAGGCAGACTTAGTGTCTAGAATAAAGGCCAGAGTTGAAAATACGGACAAAGATAAGGCGAGAGAAGTCGGGGGTGTGTTCTTATTCAATATCATTAAAGGAACCTCTGTTTATTCTTGGAGTGAGTATTTTCAAGAGTCTATTTATATGTTTATGTCTAATACTTAATAAATGTCTATGTATTTAATATAATTACATTTTAATATTAAGAGTATTCGTATGGGTAATACAATGTGTAAATTACACTATAGTTTCATTGTAATATCGCTTGACCGTATATCTCGTAATTTACTCGTAATTTGGACTTGATCTATAGGATTTATGGTGTACAATAGTTACAGTAGAACCTTCAGATCCTTATTGTAATACAAATATGGAGAATTTTGCACAAAGGTCAACAACTATCTAACGTTGATAGCAATTTAATACTCTATCGCGACAAACAAATAAAATATCCTTTTTGCTTGCTTTTGGGCTGCAATATTACTAAATTACTTTACGAATACAATATGAAACTATTTGCCAAACGTTTAGTACATTATTATACGAACTTTTACAGCAATGGACCTAAATGAAGTGAAAGTATACGAGGGAGAGCCTATGGAGGATCCAGACACAACATTTACGTTGAACGAACATTACTTCAAACAACTAGTGCAGGGGAAGGAAGATGCCAGGGTCATTATGCAGGCTGGAAGATGCTCTGTGACCGGAGACATCATGAGAGCCATGAAACTTGAGCCATACATCAAATTAAGCTAGAGTTGCCTAGTATCAGTGTACCTAATCAACTAAGCATAAGTGGTAATTGATAATTTAACTATATGCATCCTACCTACATGGATTGTCCAATTAGATGCATCCAGACGTTAGCAATTATCCCGTTTCATCTTACAAAATTTCAAAGCTAAAACAATTGACTTTCACATAAAAGTGAGTAAAATAAAGACTCAGTAATATAAATAATACGAGCTCAAACTAAACAGTTTACTTACTTTACTTCTTTAAAAATGTATTTTGTTCAAGTACATTTTAGTTTAAGCGTGATATTTTTACTTACTTACCTACAAAGCTAAATATTATTCAAAATAAAATATTTATCACATTTTTTTTGTAATTTTATTCGATTGTCATTTATATTATCATATTAGCATAACCGTTAGCATCTTATACTTAAAAGTGATGCAATCAATTTCTTTCTCTAATTTAACAAATTCAGCAACAATTTCACAGGTTCATATTTAGTTGTTTGTACTGGGTGATAAACTTGTACAAAACACGTGATAAACCATCATGGTCACATTTAGGTTACATGTATATTTTTTATTGGTGGTTTTACTATTACTATAAATTTATATACTATAATATTTATCAAAAATTCTCTTGAGATACGTTTGCTAGTTTATAAGTAATGCCTACTACGACAATGCACGACACGACTACTCGAAACGTGACAACTCTAAGTTAATAAATACCTATATATAAAGGTAATTGTTAACTAAAATACTAGATATTTATATTATTGTTCATTGCTTTCGAAATCCCAAGATTAAAATAATATAACTCTGATAAAGAATGTCAAGTATATTAAATTCTATTAGTATATATCATATTTAAAATTGATAGCATGAACACAGGCTTTTATGATATGCGATCAACAGGTTTTATATTACGGTACATCGGGTCAAACACCGCAGGACCCTGACATTAGCCACTTGGCCTAGGCGGGTATGTAGGTTCATTTTTATATAAGAACCCTTTTATGGGCTACTAGAAACTTGTACTAGGTATTCCCTACTACTTCATTCGCGTGGAAAATCTCCTAAATAATAAATTTGCAATACAATGTGATGTACAGTGCGATGCATTATTACTTAAATATTTTTTTGCTCATACACTTTGCTATTACTGAATTATACAGCTTAAAAGCTCCGAATTTTAATGAAATGTGTCATCGTCAAAACAAACAAAGAAACGTCCATATTACATAAATTATCTTCTTCTAAAAAAAATTTAATTTTAGACACTTCATATTAGCTCGATTTTTCATCCAAATGTAATATTTACCTATAGGGTATTATTATTATTTTTTAGTAACTGCAAGACGCAGCAGAACTGCATTAACCCTTGATCTAATAATACTTAAAGTACACGTGTATAGATAAGTGGAAGTCTAATACAATTTTTATGAATGCACTTTTTTATCAACGATTTTGATATCTTATATATGACAGCACCTCTTATAATGTAAAACAAGTGTTTAGGTAAATAAAAAAGAATTAAAACCAAACCGTGTAAAAAATGTTATTAGATAAGTAAAAATATGGTAAATAACTTCAATAGGATTGTTTTTTTAATTCAAAATTAAATTGGATAGGTACGTTAATAAACAAGTTGTGACTACTATTGTACAAAGTATATTTTTCTCGCGATGGTACCGGTAAAGCAAGTTCTAACGACGTCTTAAGCGGCATTTTTCATTATTTACATTTGCTTCTCATCCGTGAAACTGTTCAGACATTTATGTCAAATTACTGAATTGTGAAAATGACCACTTCAATAACTATTCTTACAATCTCTACATTGTTAACTGCTTGTTATGGTAAGTGACATTCTTTTTTAAAATATAATTTCAAGTACAGATTAATTACAATTAATAAAAACATTATTTAAGAAGAACAATCATATCTGCCATACCCATAAGTTCATAATATATTTTTCATCATGTTTATATTAATTTATGTATTCCTATATGTATTCTTATATCAATTTACCTTTTAATAAACCAGGAGACCAGCCCAGTAACTATGAAATTAGCAGAAACAAAATAGGCAAAGCCAAAAACGGTAATTATGCCCCACTGAAATGAATCATTACTGTTTGCTATTATATAACTAAAGCATACATATATAGAAACACCTTCGCCTTTTTGTTCATAATAATATATGTACAAAGACATATTGGGAACTGCTCATAGCTTCAGCACATCATCATGCATAACGTACAGAGAACTTTCATGATTTATTCCAAGATATATAGTGCTTCAAAATGTTTATTTTTTAAATAAAATAAACTTCCCGCGTTTTTGTAAATTAAAACAGTAACACAAAATATACCTATGCTTAATATAAATTTAAACTGGCAAACTGGTTTTGGGTTCTCCCGGGTAATCCGTATCAAGTTTCATACACCATTTCCACCACTAACCATCATTCATTGACATCGCTAACACATCATGTCATTACCAGGTTTTGGACTAAGTGACATATGGAACTATTTGATAGGAGTTGGTTACGGCCAGTACGGGCAGTACCCTGGACAGTATCCTGGGCAATACCCGGTTGGACCAGGGCAGTACCCAGGTAATCAGTATCCTGGGCAATACCCGATGGGACCAGGACAGTACCCAGGTAATCAGTATCCTGGCCAATATCCAGGCAACCACTTCCCGGGTGTTGAAGGCCCCCCGGGTGCCCATCCTGGATGCCCATTGTGTGACTCATCAGTCTACAGCTATTGTTATCAGAAACAAGTCCACGACTCTTGCTGCTGCGAAAATCAAGCATGTAAGTTTATACTTCTTTCCATTCAATTCATAACTTTCAGACGCTGTAGGTTTCTATTTTTATCACTATATTTGTTTTTACTAGTTTTCACTAGCCTTATTTTTTTATTTACCAAATTTTTGACGTTTTGTAAGCCTCAGTCAAATTGTGTGGAATCCATCGCGAGAACATATTTGTCACACCCAAACGTTTAGGATTGATTGTATTTGATTCATACCTACATATGTCTAAGGATGAGCGAATCTCATGGTAATCTGATGTTTTTAGTCTTCAGAGCGTTGGACGGGCGACCATCGCGATATACGACACTGAGTTGTCTTGCATGGTGATTCAACCCAAAAGCATTATTACATTAATTAGACTTAATCGTAGATGATTTTCTACGAAAATTTTCCGAGTTAAATCCATGTTAATGTTGTAAACACAATACCTATTTAAAATGCGCCAAATATAAAACAATTAAGTCAGTTGATACAAACTACATTCTACAGGCAAAGAGTTGAATTATCAAATGGTGTAAATACTTTTTAAATATTTTTTATGTAAGTGGCCCATTCCGGTAACTTTGACCTATGTATTGGTCCTAAAAGCCTTAATAGTATTTATTAGCATGATATTTTTTTATTATTATATCTGATTATTATATTTTAAGATTTACCATTCTCCTGCCGCAAAACGAACTGCAACTTCCTCCATGCCAACTCTTGCCAAGAATATCACCTGATCACCAACTGCTGCTGTATCGACCTTCAGAAGAATGCTGCAGCACCTGTAGTTCCTGTTGCTGCTGTACCAGTTGTCGTTTAAAAACAATTCGCATATAAATCTTAAAAAAATAACCATAATGTTGCGAAACTTTATATGAACTAATGTATAATGTATCGTAATAAATGAACCAAATGCTAAGGCTCCCTTATGGCAAATGGTTAATATATAAACTAACTAGCTTTGACCCTCACTTTCAGCCGCATTAATTCGGTCAGTCTAATGTCATATCTTTAGCGCCTAGTATATTTTTTTGGTTATATTTTTTACACAAAATAAATTTACTGCATATATATTGAATATAGTAGTTAATGTCAGGAAAGAATACTTAAATGCCGTTTTTAGTACCCTTCAAAAATATTTCAAAACAAAGATCAGAAAAATCGGTCCAACAATTCTCTAATTTCAGCGAAAAAGGAAAAACAATTCATTATATAGTATATAGGTATAAGAAGATATGAATACCAAAGGCCCATATTCTGAAATATTCTTACCATCAAAAAGTATCTGATGATTCTTAAGTTTGTTAGGATCTTTTGATCTTAGATGGAAAATAACTGTAATGGCTCCATGAATCTAATATCCAATTAGAATGTATTAGTTTTATGTTTCAAATAAATACAAAAACATTTTTTTTTCAACATTTACAATATCCTGAAGCTGTAGAAATAGTTCTATCTATATTGGTTTAATTCAAGGTGAGTTTACAGACATATTAAATAATCTCTTAATTTAAGTATTGTATGAAATATATTGAAGGTACAGAAAATAAAACAAATATTTACCTCATATTATTTTACTCATTGTACCCATTTAATCTACACACTGAGTACAGACCATTCAGAACACTTATTAAAAATTACTAAGTTATTAGATTTACAATATCCCTCAAATATTTTATTTATCCAGGCTGTAATTAACTATTGCATGTCTACTACAATTTGCATTTTATACACTAATATGTAAAATTATTAATAATTTATGGAGACAATACTGAACAAGCAAAGCTTGCTAGATTCAATCTCTTACAAATTTATACTCAAACTTAAATGGACTTAAAGAAATTGTCATCACAGAAATTGGAGTTGGAAACCTTAACATGAGAATACAAAACTAATACACTTACAACTATCTTATATAAAAGTACTTAATTTACTTACTTATGTTTGTATTTTTATTAAAAAAATGTTGATAAAAATCAGATTTTGTTTCCATGGTTTGTAAATATATATTTTCATGCGTCAACAACAATTACCAATTGAACAGAAACAAAATCATGCTGAATCTAAAGAGAAATTCTGCCATTCAAATATTAAGAGGTTTGAGTTTATACCTATTGATAAAAAATACTAAGAAAAAAGTGTCACATAGTATGGATAAGTCCAGACCTGCAAACCACAAGGAAGTACCGATAGTAATGAGGTGCAATCAACGCATCCGGTAGTGATTTTTTTCTTGCACCTGGCAAAGCTCTCCCTTGAATGAAATCTCCAGTTCAAAGTCAAGGTCTCGGTTGTTTCTCGCATTTTGGCGCATGCCAAATGTGCCCACTATTTCTTCACCTTTTTTCACCTGAAATTGAACATTTTTTATAAATAAAATTCACTACATTTAAAATTAATAAAATTAAGTCATTTTAATATCAAAGCAATAAAAAATTTATTGTATTTTTAGAAGATCTAATATACTTTTCTTTACAATTGTTGCTTATATAAATTTTTAATGGTGCTATATGTATAACAAATGTTTTTATACTGACTGTCATATATTCATCAAAATAGAAGACAGTCTGTTTCCAGTGTGTGTAGGGCGCCTCAGGAGCAGTACTGAAGCCTAGCCGTTTATGAGATTTTGTAAACTCTACATTGAAAAATGTAACCAAGGCTTGAATGAAGTCATTACGACGAACCTGGAAATTTATATAAATATTATATTTTACAATATTTTTTTATACTTTAAAAAGTCAAGGCTTCTATCTCACAAGCCAATCAGACACTTGCAAAAACAGCTAAGCAGTAAATATGTAAATTATTACTCACCTGAAGATGGAATTTTGCTTCAAAATTAAGATCTTCTTTCTTGACAACATATAAGTCTATCTCTTTCAACATACAAGAATTTGTGACCACCTAGGAAAGACAATTATTTAATATTATTTATAGTAAGTAATGGTAATCTTTTATAACATGAATTGACATGTGAAATTATATAAATACATTATAAATAAACTAAATGTGAAATAAATAACACAAGTCTAAAATACATTACCTACTCAATTTAGTCTAAATGCTATTCAAATGTTCAGATGCTTTTATCAATAAAATTAGATGGTTAAATTAATTTTAGACTTGGGCTAAATATGAGAAATCAAATTAATTGAAATTTTGTATAGTAAAAAAAATTTTTTATAATCTCTTTTAAATAATCTTTTCAATTCTATTAAAAAAAGGAGAAAAATATGCAACACTCAGATCTCCTAAATCAGTAGCATGCGCAATTCCCAAGTTATTAATTTCATGGACAGAATTAATCATTTGTATCTCGGCCATCAGCCTCAAAATTTATATTCAATAAGTTATAAGTAAATTTATTTGATTTGAGCCATGAACACTTGTTTAAATTAAAAAAATAATGCTATGAAAAAGTAACATTTGCAAATAATTTAACTTGATAAATCTAAATATGTACTTATAATCTAGTTTGTAAATTCACAAATTTAGAATTTATTTAAAACATAGAAAAAAACAAGATTGTTATTTATTGTCCCTCATTCACTCCATTCATTCTTTAAATAATTTAACTTTATGTTGTCAACATGAATATTAGATCTGTATACAGCATCTAAATATAGTTCAAAGCAATAAGAGAGGTTCTTAGCATCACTTATCCAATTTTAGTGATTAATAATTCTCTCTTGGAAGGACTCTCAAGCCCAATTTTGATAAAACATAAAACTGGACAGAACATCTATCTATCATCATGTATAGGTACTTTAATAGACAAACCTGCTTGGCATCAACTACATCAACAAGTGGTTCAGAAATGGCCACCTTTCTGATGGAACTCATGTCGAAGCCGTAGACATCATCCCACCAGTTAATCTTTTCATCCTTGTACTGACGGTCTTCAATACCACAAATAAATAGTGTGCACCTATTGAAGACAAACAAATTATATTGAAATCAATGAAAGGATAGAAAAATTAGATTAACTACAAATATTTATTATTAGTCAGAACTTAGATTTAAAGTCTTAGTCACCTATCAGGAAAGAGCATGCCATCTTCTGTTAGCCATTTGTCCCTTGCAAAAAGAACTGTATCCAGCATACTTTCATAGAAGAGACAGTAACCCATCCACTCAGAAATTATGATGTCAACTTTTTCAACAGGAAGTTCAACTTCTTCCACCTAAAAAAGATTAAGATCAAAATATAAAAGAAATACAGATACAATCGAAATTTAAACTTCAACGAGCAATGCATCTTATGAAACTCAATATACCTTAGAAACAAATTTTACAGAATATTTAATATTGTATGTTAAGTACAAAATGATAAGTCTTACCTTTCCTTTAATTATTTCTATAGTATCATCCAGTCTATTTGCCTCGACAATTTTCCGGGCATAGTCTACAATATTTGAGCACTCAATAGCATAAACTTTAGCAGCTCCTGCTTTTGCTGCAAACATGGAGAGAATTCCTGTTCCACATCCAATGTCAAGGACCGTCTAAAAGTGGAACACATTTATGTTTATAATGTAATGACAAAACATAAGATATTATATATTATAATAATAAAATTAGCTGACACTATTACAGAAGGTAACCTGTAAATAGCTTTCAAATATTCACATAAGCTTTTAAATAACACAAGAATAACTCACTTTTCCCTTGAATAGATGTTTATTATGGTACATGGCATTTCGATAGGTAAGGGTACGCACTTCATCTTTCAACATTTCCTCGTGTATACCAAAATGTGCGTATGAATCAAAATAATAGTCTCTTGATGTCATCTCCTCCGCCGTAACATTTTTATCCGGACCTTAAAATTGTAATCTTTATATAAAATCTCAAAAACCAAATTAACAAAAGAACACGTTTTAGTGATATCAATTGCCGGCATTTTGCTTTTTCAAAGTTAAAACTCACCATTTTCCTGTACTGGAGTAGAGGCTGCAGATGCTCCTTCTTGTGCGACGTCCATGCTTTCCATTTTATCCTTTTTGAACAAAGCTTGAATGGAAATTAAAAATTATAGCGCTCTAACCTACACGCGGCTTCACGAATTCAATGTGTCTGGTGTCACTTTTCTAATTTGTTTAATAATTTATAGAGGCATCTATGATCCATAGAGATTACTACTAAACAATCTCAATAATGTAATCTCAATGATTAATTTAAACAATTAATATGAATAACTCAAGCTTGAACAATGACAAAACTCTGGTAAACTGGAAGAAATCAGAAATAAAGGAGTTTGGTCAAAATTTTAAATTAACAATTGATTATTTGAAATTCAAAGACTATGAAAAACAAATTTTGATGTTATCACTTACGCCCTCTTTCGTTACGCTCCTGAGCTAAGATTTTGTACCTTTAACAAAACATTAGCCTACATTATAAAAAAAGATCATAAGAATATTAATTACATTAAAAAAATACATTAGACATATTCCAGAACGTCACTGAAACTTAAATCTAGTTTAGAGATTAACCCATATAGTACCATTTGTAGTTTGATATACATATAATATGACAATGCTCAAATGGCAAGTTTATAACAATTATGTATATCAAATATGTTCTCATATCCAACTTATTGGAATGCCGTATGTGGGATATATCGACAAAGACAAAAATACTAGAAGAAAAACCAAAAAAAATCATATCTCAGTCTAATATTTCGTAAAAAAAAGTTTTTGAACAAAAAAATTAAACAAATTAGACTACAGGAAAAAATAAAAAATATATATCGACTCCAAATGCACCAGGAAGTTTTTATTTTATTTATTCACAATTTGGTTTATTACTTAAAATAACCTAAGAATAATAAAAAATATAAATTAACTTACAATGGGTGGCCCTATTGTAACAACCCTTCTCTTCCAGGCAACTGAAATAGGAAAAAGAAAATTCGGTAGGAATGTGCATTTTTATTATTTTATTAATTTTTTTAAATTTAATTTAGAGGATAATTCCCTTAGTGTGTAAAAAGTGTAAATGTCTACGACTAATGATCCTGCTCCACATATTAAGTAGTGTCTACTATATTAACAATTAAGTAAGTGATAAGTTATCAGTCGTTTTAAGCATAGAGTTCATTTAAATGTTTTACCTCATTAATACTTATAAGTAATCTTATCGTAGAATACATAATATTTAATGTCAATTTTTATAAATATCTTAAAAAATCCAAATCAAATACACATAAACCATTAAAATTATAGAAATTGAAAGAATACCGTAAAAAACCATTTAATTTCATTCATAATTGTTTAACTTATAATATATTAGGATTAAAAAATAATTATTATATAAATGTTAAATATTTATATTATATAATTCACATTACAATATAATACAATGGGTATTCTATAAGCGCAGTCCAGGCGTTTCATATTGTCTTATTTATTTTTTACTATGAAATCCCGTCTCGTAATTTAGTGATTATAATACGATGTTTGGTGTCATTTTAACACTCAACAATATGTTTAGCTGGGTTTCTATGTGTACGATTGTGGCGGACACATTTAAAATCTAATCTTTTATTTATGGATATGAACTTGCCCATTTCTATAAATGGTCACGTTCAGTAGAGTTAATTACAAGACATTTTACTAAACTCTAATTTTAACCGACACAAACTACGCTAATGTAGGTGATCTACAGTAATTATTGTGGGTGACGTTTTCTAATACGACCTACTCCTTCTCTTAATAATGTGTATTAACCATCGTTATTGCCTTTTAAATATTGATAATCGTAATTAACGTTTGTTATTGGTACTCATTGTTATTCATGGCAGCTTGGTTATCTAATGGATAGGTACACAGCGCTATAAGTAGGTGATTATATTTAAAAATTGGATATGGAATAAAAGTATATTAAAATATTGTGCAAAACATACAATTATTAAAGAAGATTCCCTGCTCAGATTCAATATCGAAGAAGTTCCTTTCACTCTCTGGATTAGAGTTGACTTATTATACAGACATAACATGTTCACGATACCCCTAAACATAGCTCAAATGCAGATGACTTTTTAACCAAGCAAAGCTCATCGAATGTAAACAGTTAAAAGTTAGAAAATCACCAGAAAGCCTTTTTAGGTTTTCGTACCCAAAGGATAAATCGGGACCCATTATTGTATCTTCTAATAATCGAGTTACTAAGATGAAATTATAACATATGATGTAAATCTGTTGCCACTATTTAAATTTTAAGGGGTTCCCATACAATGGTACGATGGTACGGATTCCTTCCTGACTAAATTCGACTCGCAATTGCCCCTTTCTTCATAAGAAACGGCAAATCTAATTATTAGACAAGGCAAGCTGATTATATTTAGGTCACTAAATTACTCAAACATATGTACCAAAATAGCACTATAATCTACACCGTGCAATGTGTGACTAAATGCCAATAGTAGGAAGAATTCAATGTCATTAACATTTGTAATTGAATTAGTGTGCGAACATCTAGTAATCGATAACTATCAATAGATAAACATTTCACGTGAATATCTTATCGCATAGTGTGATTTAAAATTTACATTGAAAACGATAGTGACCACGAGGCACACACATATTGTGTCAAAGGAGAAATATCAGAATAAATAGAAACCAGCAGTCCTTGAAAACGCGCGGTAAGCGATACACGCGTTCTCCCGCTATTTTTAAGTAAAAGATAAATTCGTAATTTAAATTCAGCATATTATTGTGACCTGTAAGTATATTTTATTTTAATAGTAAAATATTTTTAATTCTTGTATTTATTAAAATACACATGTAGACTATGTTTCATTAATGCAATTTGCTTTGAAAATGTATTCTCCTTTATGATAAAAGCACCGTTTACAAAATAAAAATATATATTTTTATTAATGTATTGTAAACAGTTTGGTATTTAAAGCAATCACAATGTGTTATTTTAATTATCATCAAGTTAGGAGAAATCAACGTTTTCTTATCGAAGTACAATGTCTTTCTTGAATATATATTTAAGTCCTGCGTGTGAAACATTATCTAGGAATCTACTGAATACCGTGAGAACTTTTTTCCTGCCTATCGACACACATATATCTTTAATCGGTTAGTAAAGTGTATATGAATTTTACCAATGGTAACTAAGAAAACTAGATACTAAAATAATACGTACATTTATATCAATTAGTTTTATCAGTGATGTAATTTGACACCAAATTCGAGGCCATAACATCAGCTGGTAAAGTAGGTGAAAAAATATAAATGTTAATGATAACTGTTGGTTCAATTAAATACAGCTTTTGAAATGCAATTGCTACGAGCTGAAGACGTCATATTACTAACTAACCATGCTTGATACTAACCATATTTGAGATAAGTTCAGCACCAGCGGGGTGAATACAGAATATGCCAAAATTTTAAAACAAGTTAACGATGCATTCACAATATTATCAAGCTTATCTAACATAGTAACATTAGTATTATCCAATACCGATAACAGTATTTAGAATAGGCCTGCAAAAGTATTTTTATGACATTATAATTAAATGAATCAGTATAGCGTGATAAAAAAAATATATCTCAGTATCTAGATAAGCATTATTACGTATCTTAAAGCAAGCGTTAGGAAATAGAGTTACTCAGTAGTATTTTTCAAATATAAGGACTTTTTAAAATACTATCTAATATTAAAATATTGTGTTTGTGTGTGTGTATGTTTGTTACTTCTTCTAGCATAGCCACTAAATAGTTTAAGTGTAGTAAGTATATAGACATAATACGGATGCATTTGGACCTTCAACCGCAAGTAAATGTAAAAAAAATAAGTAGGTAGATTAAGTTTTAAGTTATGAGAATCATAAGTGGCCAAGTTCCCAATCAGTATTTTGTTTTTAAAATTACATTACTTATATGGCCTCGTACTTGTAACATTTACAGAAATATCCATCCTACTCACGTCTTTCTTACTGTATTTATATACCTGTAGGTATCTACTATTGCAATATATGTAAAGCAAAACTAATAAACTGCGCAATAAATTGATGTTATCAGCAGTATTAATCCCGTCAAGTTTTAAACTGACACCTTTCGACTTCCAAGTAATGTATTTGTATGCATATAATAAAAAAACTCGGAAGTTATGCCACTTCTGACAAGTTTCATGGAAGTTACGAAAATTTATAGGTATATAACATTCTGTTTATTTGTTTCGTATCTCTTATACGAGCTGCATTTTCCTTTCATATAACATTACCATTTGAATGTTTTTTTATTTATTTCTATAAACTTTAGATATCTTTACTATATGTATGCGAATACTTCCATACGTATAATAATAATATCAAATGATCTAATTAAAATAATTAATTGTAGGTTTATGTTTATTGAAATTGCAGATTGCACACGTCTAGCAGAGTTCCTTGCCCTTTTATTTGCGAATAGATAATAAATATCTTATCATGTTGGACAGGACAAGTAGAATTTATAGCTAAAACAGTAAAACCGTACAAAAATAATTGATTTTTATTTTCTCTTAGAAATTTTTTATAAAAGTCAGTTCATATTGTCAAGGTTTAGTGTTAATAGATCTTCATGCTTAACGTCATAAACATAATGCGTAGTACCATTAAATGTACAACTGCTAACTAATAACTCAAAATTAACCGTAGTTTACGTCTAATTATATATTTTAAACTAGTAGTTGCGTAAATTTCGTCCAGCTTAATAATGTTACTAAGTTTTCTTGTAATAAATTTGTAAAGTACCTACAGCGTGTGTGGTGTCAGAATTTCTAACGGACAAATCAAATAGTAATAATGAACAATAGTAATAGATAAGAGCTATAAATCAAGTAGCATAATGAAACTACCTACGATTAGTAATATTTATTTACCTGAAGGTTTTTAATGGTACTTTGGTCTTTGTTTCCTTAAAGAGAGGATTAGACAGACAATTACCTGTTTCTTTCAAGGGCTTACAGTTCTTTATATTAGGTACACAAAGGCAAATAAAACTGTCTCTTCTGCACTTTGAATATGAACTAATAATCATGTTAAATTCTATAGCCTCTAAATGTTGTATGGATAATGTAAAAGGAATTTATGAAGTAGTTTTAATCTCATAAGTATTGCATAAAATGATATGTTCGGATTAGCAAGAGATTACGAAATTTTAAACAGAGTGACACTGATTTCAATGTAAATATCGTGATGTTGCATTTATCATTGATTTTCGCAATTTGCCGATGCGATAAAATAGCTAGATTTCCAGCTCAGAGAATTATGTTACAATATGCCCTGTAATTTAAACTAATAAAAAAATATGAAATCAGAGATATAATCGACAGGAAAGCATTCGTATCACATATTAAATTTATCTAATGATATCTCATAAATTAGGTATATTTATATGAATGTATCTTGATAATACTTATCGGTCGAAAAAACGCGTAATATAATATAATTAACATAACATAAATTGTACTGTGATAATAATTTATGGCCTATTTTAATAGAGATTTAGTAGAGATTTGTGATGAATTACACATTAGTTTGGATAGGATAAGCATCAGTTTTATTAAAGACAACGTCAGAAATATAAAAAGTTTAGAACAGACACGCTGTCGCGGACTTAAAATTTGCACTTGAAGAAATAAAAATTCAAATTTCAATTAATTAATAAAATTGTTCGTCAACAATATTATTAATTAATTAAAAGTCGTAGGTAGTCGTATTGATGGGTCGTGTCGTTTCTGGGTATGAAGGACACACCCAACCTATTTGCAACAAAGTCTACCAACTTTAAATTGAGTGTACCATTCATTACTAAATTGTTCTTAGCTAATAGTTAATTACTACTGTTGTTCAGAAACCAAATTAGAAATGTATTCTTTTAATTTCCTGCCTTTAATGGCACTCTTAATTACTTTTTTAATTATTCTTATAGTAGATCTATATATAGAGTGTTCATAATATTGTGTAAGTATATTTATTTAGTATATTCTTACGCGAGTCCCTATAGTATTTGGTTAGCCTGTTTGAACTGAACAATATTTAGTTAAGCCCTATAATCATGATAACAACCGGGTTAAAAGGGTTCGAATTTCTTATGGTTGTAGGAATACGTTTAGTATGTACTTATTTTTGCATACAAATACTTTACCATAAAGAACAAATGTCGTTCTCACTCTTAACCTTAAGTCAAAATGACTTCACTCACAAAAGATGTTATTCGAAATTCTACATTTGTAATGCTTTTCGGCAACTCGTCCCTTTTACAGGACATAGGAATTTTCACTAGACATTGTTGGGCGCGTACAGTTTTAATTAAATCGGCCCAACAATTTGGTGAAACAAACCGTTCAAACAGATATAGAGAGGGAAAAACAATATAAAAAACATATTTATTATATTCCTTAGTCCTAAACACAGACATTTTTACCCTTTACATTTTTATTATAAGTATAGACTTCTGTTTGGGTATCCAACAACTGATCCCAATAAAAGTGGATGATCGTTTATTAGAGTAGACTTCCTGTTTCCCGTTTAATTCGAATATACGCGGAAATAGTGTTTGATCTTATGACTAAAACATGAAATGATGGTCTTGTTTTAGTCATAAGAAAGACGTTTAATATAAATGTTTAGTCCCTATCTCGGTATGACGTTATTATATTGAATTCAAAAACATAAAATATATTAATGTACACCCTGATTATTTTTTATTATTTTTCATTCCATGTTTTTGTACTTTGTAATATAACATAATATTTATCGAAGCGAAAAAGCAGGAGTGATTATTTTTTTTAATATTGGTAGAGTTGATTACAAATTTACACATTTATTAAGTTTAGGTAAAATGTTGACATATAAAATCATAGTACTATAACATTCCCTACATAAGTGGCCCAATTTAAAATTTAAATCCAATGAGAAGAACTATTCCTAGTTACATTTCGTTGAATGAGGAGTCAGTAAAGTTCGTCCATAGGCTCATTTCATTATATTAACACAAATCACATTGACCTTCTAATATTTCTATTTAGGCACACTTAGAACATTACGTCACGTTGTTATGTCTCATCCCACAGGAACATCCTATGGAATATATGAATTATTAAATAGTTAAGAGTTTATTTGAGTAATATTTATATGATTCAAAATCGGTTTAGACTTTAGAGGAACAACTTGGTAAGAGCGTTTATAAAAAATTTATAAATAATCTATTATACGGCACACAAACTTTTACGAATACTTAGTAAAATATTTATTTCAGATCGAAAATGACTCAAGAAAATTGTTTAGAAAAGTGTGATACTGATGAAAAAGAAGGTTGCGATGTGAATGGCAGTACAATTAATCTAAAACGGGAATTAGGATTATTTTCAGCTGTAAATTTAATACTTGGAGTGATGATAGGATCTGGAATATTTGTGTCGCCAGCTCTTGCACTTAAATATTCTGGTTCTGTTGCTGTTTGTCTTATAATTTGGACAATTTCTGGAGTGATATCATTATTAGGTGGGTGTAGGTAAGAAATTTATTTTTCAATATCAGTAGGTACTACGTTTGCGGTTAAATCAATTTAAATGTTTATAAATCAGAAATAATATGTTATAAAACCAACAGGAGCCCTTTCATTTGCTGAGCTTGGTACGGTTCTTGGGCAATCTGGAGCCGAGTATTCATACTTTCGAGAAGCTTTTGGCAAGATGCATAAATTTTGGGGGCCACTGCCTTCATTCATTTGTGCTTGGATTTATGTCATTATATTACGACCAGCTGAAGTAGCTAT
This sequence comes from Pontia daplidice, assembly GCA_963693355.1. Taxonomy (NCBI): domain Eukaryota; kingdom Metazoa; phylum Arthropoda; class Insecta; order Lepidoptera; family Pieridae; genus Pontia; species Pontia daplidice. The sequence continues at coordinate 8,113,072 of CAVNZL010000138.1, read as the reverse complement.
AATTGTAATGACCTTTGCTGAATATGCAATTCAACCTTTTACAAGGGATTTGGATCCGGACTACAAATCAATAGCTATTAAGCTTGGATCTTTATCTGCCCTATGTAAGTACTTACTTATCTACCTTTTCTAATATATTCTCAATGACCATTTTACTGTAAAAGTTGTGAATTTGTTGACAATTTATGCGATTTTCTGCGGAATCACAGCCGGGCAAGTTATGTCGCGGCCTCTGTATTTTTTTCTATTTGCATTAAATGTGTGCACTTAAGGTATACGTATTATAAATTAGCAAAATATTATTTAGGTTAGGTACATACGAAAAATAACATTACGCATTATGCTAACGAAATAACTCAAGAAATATATTTTTTTTAATTCTTAAAAAAAAAACAGTAGATATTTTTTAAGCATTTCATCATTCATCATTCCATGGACATTTAAGTATTATTATTACTATTTTCTAAGGATTAGAGAGATTAAGATTAATCCGTTCCTTTCCTTGGCTATGTCCTTTATTTCCTTTAAGTAGTTTTTCAACCGTAGGAAAAATCATGTTACAATAACTGATAAACATATGCTATTAAGACGCAGCGACTAAAGTTTGCCAGCCGATAGTAGACGCTCGCTCTGTGTGGCGCGGCTGGCAGCGGTCGCGTTAATGCTCAAAGTCTCTACGAGTCTGTGCAACCGTCATCCTTTTATCTGGTGTGTGAAGTGTTTGATTGTCAGTTGTCAATTTATAAGTATTTGAATTTTAAAATAACAAATAAACGGTTGTGGAAGCGAATATCGGGTAATAACTTTGAATATTGTCAAAAGAGTAAAACTTTGACTTTGAATATATATGTTGTTAAGTAAATGTGTAGTGCCGATACGAACAAAATCAGATTCAGGCGTCATCTTCGTATTCCGCTATATGGTTTCAATGATACTAAACAATGGCAGCCAACAAACATACTAAAGAAAAAATAACCGAAGATTACAAAATATTGAGACAACGTTGCATCGACACATGTAATACTATTGTGAATTTGAACTTGGACACCGCTATAGACCAGGATAATAAAACCAACAAATCTATATTGTATGCAGAAAATCTTCGCACTGAAATTGAGAACTCAAACACTACTATTGTCTCGGACAAGAACCGTCTTACTAGTTTATATTTATCAGAGATGAGAAAAAAGACTAACGAACTAGATGAGTTGATTGCATTTACTAAAGGTTCTATCCGCGACACGGCCCAAGAAATTGAAAGGTTGGGTTTTATCTATTGTGATGGTTAACATTCAAATAAAGTAGAAAAATAAGTTTATTTATTATTTTAGATTAAAAATGTTAATAATACCTGCTCGAGAAGCCATATCTAAACCACGGCTTGTACATAAGGATGTATCCTTAGAAAATATAAACAAAGCAAAAGAATTATTTCGTGAAATGAAGCATGAGTTAATGGGGCTTATACGATCACTCTTTCCTGATTCATGTGAATTTTTTTTAGATATATTGGGGGTGAGTACTATACTATACATTTACAAAAAAAAATTATACATACTTAAGATTAATACTTCATTTAAGATCTTATATATAACATGAACTATAATTTAATTCAATTGTATGAAAATATGTTTGACCCATACCTTTATGAAATAATTTTAAAGGACTAATTGTCTATTTTTCTTACTTAATTTTATCCTGTTGTCTATTTTTCAGAACCTTATGAATGAGAGATTGAATGAAGAAACAAATGGATACATTGAAATTACAGATGAAAATTATGCTGTTATTGAAATTTTAAAAGATATCTCTATTGTTACTAATCATCCTTATAATGCAAATCTAGTTAAACTAGCATACCAATGAAGATCACATTGACACAGAAGTTGTAAAAAATAGTTTAAAATAAAATGTTTTCAAAGTTGCTCTTGTGTATTTTATTAAGGTTTTCAATATTTTTTAATGCTGATATAATTGTTTGAGTAAGAATATTATAAAGATTAAGGGTTAGTCATGCTTTTTGTTGTTACCCTTGACATTGTAAACTTGATGTATATTCTTGGTTTGATACAATACATATTTTGAGTGGTGTTACAAGTACAATTGTTAAAAGTTATATACTAACATTTTGTTTCAGTTGTAATGACCTACATAAATATAACAAGTGTTAAACTATTTGTTAGAGTACAAAATGTGTTTGGTATGTTCAAAATTTTTGCTTGTCTCATTGTAATTGGAGGAGGAATTTATGTGATTGCGACCGGTAAGTATTTATTATCCGCTGAAACTAATTTTAACTTTTTATTTTGCTTTAATATGCATTTACAATATTAATTTCTATAATATTTACTTTGTACTTAAATACTAATACTCATGCCAATATAACAAAATGAAATTTAATATTTCAAACTTTGATGTGTAACTTAGCTGAAATAATTTTATATGTTGAAAAGATCCTTAATATAAATCTGATATATAATTTAAATAATCAGACATTTATTACAGGTAATAATGAATATCTCCAAAAAGGCTTTGAAGGCAACAAAATAACAGCAGGAGGTATTTCCCTTGCTCTATATTCAGGCCTGTGGGCCTATGATGGATGGAGCAGTGTCACTGTTGTCACTGAAGAAATAATTAATCCAGCAGTGTTAGTATTCTCTTTTATAAACTTATACAAAACTGTTCACCATATCTTGGCCTGTAAAAATATGTTTTGATGGTAAAATTTGTTTTAAACATAAATCCTTAAGAAGTTGGTTGTAATTATTACCAACTATTAAAATGTTTAATGACAAGACTCAGTGATGCTTTCACCATTTAAGATATTAGTAACGTATGTACAGTAACTAAGTTTTTATTACCATTTTTACAGAAATGTCCCTCTCAGTATATCTATAGCAGTCCCGCTTATCACAGCACTCTACGTATTTATGAATGTAGCTTACATGTCTGCTCTAAGCTTCACTGAGATGACTTCAGTCCCCGCCGTGGCTGTCGCGTTTGGTGATCGAGTTCTCGGTTCTGCTAGCTTTCTAATACCTCTCGGTGTTGCCATCGCAACATTTGGTTGTGCTATGAGTGTGCAGTTTGGAGTCACCAGGTGAGATTCTAGATTGTCTGTCAAGTAGTTTCAGTTATCCATGGTAATAGATAAATCACTTAATCATTTCCAGTTTATGTGGAAATATTTGTATGCTAAGTTGCCTACTTGGGAAGCAAGTATTTGACTAGAAAATTTATTTGAGGATGACATTGAAGTTGGAAATGGCAACATAAAATGTTATGTCACCTATTTTTAATTTAATTATTGAGGTATTGGTGTAAACTTATTGGTAAACAAACAAGCTAGATTAAATTTCTCAACTTGGACTATTCTGTTCAGTAAATATCTAAATTGACAACATTTCACTATGAGCCAAACAGGCAGGGGGCTCACCTGATGTTAAGTTACACCACTGCTCATGCACACTCACACTGCCAGAGGGCTTGCAAGTGCCTTACTATACACATATATATTTTGATTACTCCATTAAGTTATGTAAATTATAACTGTGATTCAAGAAGTCATTTAAATAAACTTCTGATGAATTATTATTACAGGGTTTGCTACACGGCAGCTCGAGGTGGACATATGATTCAAGCTTTTTCTTTTGTAAATATTAAGAGACTTACTCCAGCGCCTGCTGTAGCTTTACAAGTAAGTGTGATATGGAGAGAAACAAGAAATAACAAAGGGTTTACTAATCTTAGTACTGTTCACTTAGAATAATATCAATATTAGATAGATAGATAGACCATTTTGCTATGTCAACATACAAGCTTCTTTGCATTCCAAGGCATTATGACTCTTAAAGTTTATACTACTTATTTTGTCCTTCCAGAAGTCAAACCCATGATTGAGAAATAGATAGAGTTACAAACTACACTATCATATAATTTTTTTAATTCAACTTTATTTCTATATTAAATAATTATATTATTTTGTTTTAGGCATTCATTACCTGTATATTTATAATTGTTGGGAACATTGCAACACTGATACAATTTGCAAGTTGGTTCTTATGGTTCTTTTATGGACTAGCTATGGTGGCGTTGCTCGTGTTAAGAAAGACACATGGTCACTTACCGCGGCCATACAGAGTACCAACACTGGTCCCGTGTTTTGTTTTGCTAGTAGCAATATTCCTTTCCGTTTTGCCAATAGTGCACGACCCGTCAATTAAATACTTAATGGCCATAGCGTTTATAGTCATAGGAATTGGAGTTTACACACTGTTTGTGTATTATAAAAAAACGCCCACATATTTATTAAGTAAGTATATTATAAGTATTAGATTAGATGATTTAATTAGGTTTGCATCCCTAAAAAAGACAACTCAATATTATTCAAACTTTAAATGGCGATCCCTTTGGCCCAATGGTAACCATGCCAGAATGCTGAATTGGAGGTCCGGAATTCAATTCCTGGTGTGGACAAAAGTATACATGTTTATCAATTTTTATAGTACCCATAACACAAATTATAAATATCTACCTTGGGGCTAACCATATGTGTCCTTATATTTATTATTATTACGAGTCACTATATTTGATAAAAGACAAATAAAACTTAAAAATATTATCAACTTTTCTTTAATACAATTTTTTTTTAGATAAATTTACATTCCTGGTACAAGTCCTATTTGAAAGTGTACCACCCAACATTCCTACAAATCATGAAGACTGAATTTGTATATAAGTAGAATCATTTTACTATATATTAAGTGAAGAATCTGGAGATTACCAGAAATTATCTATACAATTTGTTTTTTAAACAATTAAAAATATTTTATATTATTGTTTTATTATTACACTGCCTAGTCCCCACAACTTTCTTTGCGTAGAATTTACAGACATAATGTAAAAAATACATTAAAATTATAAAATATAGTTTTATATGAAATTGATATTTTTTTCTTTCTGGGGCACACAACACAACGTCAAGTCAAGCAAAAAAGCACAGCCAGAGCATACTTTCTCGAAGTCTTACGGTCAATTTTCAAATCCCTTTTATATACTCTCAAAATAATATATTGCTATGTAGTACAAAGTGTACAATAAAATGTTAGTAAACCATCAAGTTGTTAATTATTATGACAAAGTAGTCAGATAGCTGTTGTTATACTTAGGTATACTGAATGAAACGACTTGGGGTACTACTACTACTAGATTTCATAAACTACTGTGGCAGAAAAACATGGGACAATGCATGACGCATGCCGAAATTACAAGTCTGAACGGGCTAGGCGCAGTGGTCTTGAGACAAAACGACCTTTCGTAGACAGGCTGGGGCGTGTCATCGAACGAAATTCAGAGAATTGGTGTTATAAACTACTTGGTGCCCCCAACTTCGTATATGTGGATTTCACTTTGTTAAGATGTGGTGCTTGTCAAAGCCATAAATAATTTAATAATACTATAACGGTTACCTATACCCTCAAATATTTAGGTGATTTATATCTATAATTAATAGTAATTACTATTGGATGACTGTTGTAACTGTGCTTCAAAGGTAATAGCGGCATCTGTCTATACTATTGGTTCTGTAGAATATTATGTAAATGCTTTTGGTTAGTAAGTTTGAACTTTCAAATGCTAAACTTATATATATTACGCTATTTTAAAGTAATATCTCCTTTTTTTTACTAGACTTGGCAAAGTCAAAAGGTAGGATTGTAATTTTCACAGATTTATGATATTGAATTTAATGTACAGATGTATGTTATATACAAACGCAAATAGTACTTATTAATTATATCTGGGAATACAGGACCATAATTAATATGTTAATCAATTCCCCGCGGGAACCCGTCACTTTTATTATTTTTTTACAATAGACATGTTATCATCGTAAGGGCGTAAATTTTTAACTATTCCACGGGAACTCCTTTATTCTCCGGGATAAAAAGTTCCGCAGAGAGAGAAAAACATCTGAATGTGATCTAAGATCTTATTACATTCCCCTGACTCGGATTTTAGCAATTTTTTTAATAGTGATACATTTTAACTCCTCAATTTTATAATAGTATAGATTATTGCCTTAATTAAGAAGAGACCGAACAATGAAGTAGAAATTTCTCATCAATTGTACCAAAATTATTCATAAGTAGAACTAATTTTCAAATTTGTCTTTACGGTTTTTTATAAGAAACCAGCCAATCGCCTTTTGCCAGGCTCACACTGCCGATCATAGCTGTGGTAACAGACTGAAGGCTTCTAATTTTATATCGTGCTAAATGCTGTTACGCATATTCTCCACGATGAGATCACGCAGTGTTATATAGGACCTGACCAGGACCAGGATAATAACCACCAAGCGAAAAAACACAGCTGACTAATTGACTTTAAATTTCATTATATAAACATATATTAAGTGTAATGTTACACATTTTAGAAAGTTGGTCTGTATGTATATAATCTTACTTTGCAAATGCTAATTTATGGCTGTCAGTTGTCACTGTCGGTTAATAAAAATACAACTATTTTTATTTGTCATTGATGTTAAGTGTGAACTGCCGTAATATTGTTTGAATATTTAGCTTTAAACAATACATTAAAACATCGTAAAAAAAGTAAATAGATCTTACGTATTCAATTAATAATTGAAAATGACTTATCATTACGTTGTAACTGCTCAAAAGCCTACGGCTGTAACAGCATGTATAACAGGTAAAAGGCTATTTTTGTTGTGTATACGTTGAGGTTATGAATAAGCAATGAAGTTTACCTGACCAATGTAGCTTATTATAAATATAATTAAAGTCCTTAATTAAGAAATCATATTAACAGTATATAGCAAAAGACTAATATACTATAAGTGATGGAAATGATTAAATTTGCATAAAATGTCATTCCACTCTTATTTTATAAAGGCGAGCGACCCCGGCTTCGAGGAGTTCTCAAATGAAATAAAAATAAACATCCCATCCACTTTATGTTAAAATTTGACACCAATTAAAAATTAAGCTCACCTAAGACAACACCTAAATTTATCAATGTATCACTTACATTACTTACTTTATTATATTTTTTATTAGGAAACTTTACTTCACCAACGGATCTAAATCTCCTTGTTGCAAAAGTATCCCGTCTTGAAATGTATATAGTGACACCAGAAGGCTTACATCCTATGAAAGAAGTTGGCCTGTATGGAAAAGTGGCAAAAATGAAGATGTTTAGACCACCTGTATGTAAATTAGTAGTATTGTGTATATAATATTAAGAAATAAATTTTACTATGAGAAATATTCTATACCTATAGCTGTTACATACCACTGGTTAATGTAATAGTTATATTTCATTGTTCATTCTTTTTCACATTTGAAATAACTAAATCCCTGGTTTAAACATGAGTGTGATAACTAAGTTAAAGTAAACTAGTCAAGAAGTTGAACAATTTATGTAGTCATGGTGTGTTTGTTTTGTTAATATATTTTTATTAAAACAAGAAGCTGATCAACCTAACAAATGATCAAAGTCTGTGCTCAATACTATGTAATATGTTAAAAATTAAGCATGTAAGGTAGTTTCTTATTGGAATAGGTTTTATTCAATTAAATTTTTAATGTTATTACAGAATGAGAAAAAAGATTTGGTGTTTATATTAACTGCTCGATACAATGCCATGATTCTGGAGTGGAGGACAGGCCCTAATGGAGACTTAGAAGTGGTAACAAGAGCTCATGGTAATGTCGCTGACCGTATTGGTAAACCTTCAGAAAATGGAATCTTAGCTGTTATAGATCCACAAGCCAGAGTTATAGGTTTAAGACTTTATGATGGATTATTTAAATTAATTCCACTTGAAAAGGATTCTACAGAATTAAAGGCTACAAGTTTAAGGTATAGTTTAAATATTTGCAGTTTAAAATTACTTAACATAAAGGACTTTAACTAAAGCACTCTCTGTCTTTCATCATCATAGTTTAAGAACAGTTTCACAAAAAGAGATAACTAATCCAGCTTTTATGTTATATACCTGACATTATAATATTAAAACAACAATGTCTATTACTTTACTGTCTTAACCAATCTAGCTGTTAAAATAAAATATTTAGTGCTGGGAGGTATAGACCATTATTATTTTTCAGATTGGAAGAACTAAATGTGTATGACCTAGAGTTTTTACATGGCTGTGCTAACCCAACTCTAATATTAATTCATCAAGACCTAAATGGTAGACATATAAAGGTACTTCTTGCATATATTATTTTAATTAATTTAATTGTTTTATTTTAAGTTATATAACTTTAAGTGAATTTAGCATAATTTTGGAATAACAATATACATCTGATTCTATTTTTCACATAGTGGCCAAGTGTTTTGGTCGAAATATAGTTAAATAATTTCATATCTAAAAATTATGATTTCATGAAACAATACCATCAGGACAATGGTCCAACAATGGTTTAATCCATTTGTTTCAAGAACCGATAGAGTTTTTAAATGTTTTTAATGTAAGAAATATAAATATATGGTATCTGTTGCTTAGTTTTTTTTTTAAATAAATGCACCTTGTAATTGCAAATAGTAATATGTAAACTATAATACTTTCTATTTAATCTTAATTACAGACACGTGAAATAAATTTAAGAGATAAAGAATTTATAAAAGTACCATGGAAGCAGGATAATGTTGAAACAGAAGCCTCTATACTAATTCCAGTACCAAGTCCGTTAGGTATTATTATTATTTTATTAAATCTGCTCCAAATAAACCTTTTATGTGCACTGCTGACAATACTTGAAATGTTTTTATCATAAATATGATGCATGCTGTACAATTTAACTCTTTTGGATAAACAGTGAACATCTGACAATCAGACTTTCTTTCATATAAAAAATGATTAGCATTTCAGATCAAATTTTATGGCAAATTAAATTTATTCCTGTTGTAAATGATTAATGAAACATTTTAAAATTTGAATTTTTACCATCAATCATAGTGTATATAATTATGTACCTCCTAAAATGATTATATTTTCAGGTGGAGCCATAGTAATTGGGCAAGAATGTATAGTATACCATGACGGTCAGAGTTATGTAGCTGTTGCACCACCACAAATTAAGGTGAGTCATATAATTAGCAGGATAGATATTATTTGCTGTTAAGTTATTTAGATAAGAGTTATATAAAAATCAACACAAAATGAGTTTTGTGTGAATTCACAAATATGCAAGTTATTACAAAACTAAGCTTTTGTGTGGCTCATCAAAAACAGTTAATGCAAATTTTAAAATATTAGAACAGATATATAAATCTATGTGTTCATATAATATTTCATTTCATTCAAAAGAAAATAAAAAAACTGCACAGGTGAGGATAGTGACGACTTTAATACATATCTTTAGTTTGCATTTGAAGTTGCCATTTCTATAATATTTAAACATCAAAAATTTGCAGATGACGCCAATAAACTGTTATAGTCCCGTGGGTCCCGGCGGGCTACGTTATCTATTGGGTGATATCGCAGGTCGACTATTCATGCTAGTTTTAGAAGTACAAGAGAAAGGGGACAACACCCAAACCGTGAGAGACCTTAAGGTTGAGTTGTTAGGTGAGGTTCCTTAATTGTAATTATATTCATTTATTATTATATAGATTATGCTGAGTGTTTAACGTATTTTGTTCAGTCGCGTGAATTTTCCCCTCACCACTTCAATTTTGTCGAGGTCGGGAATAATTCAATGGTAACTAAAGCCGTAACAACATCCATCCAGGCTTAAGTACTACCGTTTTGTAGAAAACGATTCCGGGATGATTACATTTTTTTTTTAACAGATTTTTATTGTTTTTACTTTAAGGTGAAATCCCAATACCGGAATGTATGACTTACCTCGACAATGGCGTGGTCTTTATTGGGTCCCGCCTCGGAGACTCTGCCCTAGTGCGTCTCACCGCCAACAAAGACGAAGCCAACCAGTATGTAAAAGTGATGGAAACATTTACCAGCCTATCGCCCATCGTGGACATGTGTGTGGTGGATTTAGAACGGCAGGGACAGAATCAGCTAATTACTTGTTCTGGTGAGTAATCATATCAAAATAGATAACTAAGCTTAATACATAGAATATCAATCTAGACACTTAACTGAACCGAATAATTTTGATTTGATTCGTTCTATTCCCAGTGTGAGTTAGATTATTTCGTTGTTTTAAATCCTATACGGTCTTAATTACTATGTATAGTGTAACATGAGTCTTACACTCATGTTAGAGCAATACCGAACCGATCCTGGTGAAGAAGGACTACAAATAGTAGGGAAAACCATTTAAAATATATAGTTATAAATACTATATATATGTGTGTGTCACAGGGGCATTCAAAATGGGTTCTCTGCGGGTTATACGCAACGGAATCGGCATTCAAGAGCAAGCGTCTATCGACCTGTTGGGAATTAAGGGAATGTGGGCACTGACGCTGCAGCCCGGCTCGCCCTATCACGACACGTTGGTTCTGGCTTTCGTTGGACAGACGAGGTAGACGGATTTACAACTTTGCTATCAATATTTAAGGGGCTTTCTTTGAAACTTAGTTACTATTTACAGAGTACTTACGTTAAATGGAGAAGAAGTGGAAGAAACAGAAATAAAAGGTTTTGTGTCAGATAGACAGACTTTCTTCACTGGAAATGTATGTCACAATCAACTCATACAGGTACGATTTGTTGAAATTTGAACTTTATTATACCGTAAGGGCTTTCCGTTAAAATCGAGATGTAACTTTTAATTAAAATGGGTTTTACATTTTTTTTGTTATGGTGCTATATGGTGCGAATTCGGTTAGACACAGACATATTTTAGATCTTGAAAGTTTGTACACCAAAAGTAATTGCTTGGAAAGTGCTTGGTGACGTGAACTTTTAATGTTAAATGATTTTTTATCTGTATTAAGTATTATTATCATAATCATATTTGATGTTCGATATTCAAACATATGTTAGAATCTGTATCAGCGGCTCATGCTTTAATTTGTGTCAGTCAGGTGACAGACGAAGGCGTGCGTCTGATAGTGCATCGCGACGGGCAATGGACCTTAGGCGCGAGTTGGCGGGCGGGGGGCGCACGCTCCGTGTCCGTCGTCGCGTGCTCGGAGACGCGCGTCGTGCCCGCTGTGGGAAACAGGATATTCCTACTGGCTATTGAAGAAGGCAAACTTAACCTCATCTCGTAAGTACCGCTGTAATTATGTAACTGAAGTGAAATTACTATATTATTTTTTATAACATTATATTAGTTTGAGTTTTTTTATTTTTTATTTTTATTTTTTTTATTGCCATAAGAGTTGTAAAACTAATAAATATCGAATAAATAACCTAATAAATGTTTATAATTTCATTCAGTATGAATGAAAGTATAAATATTACTTCTAATTTCAATTTAAACAAGTTGACCTGTTCTAGTGTGACCCTATGTCCATATTTACTGTAGAAACCAGAAAGAATAACACTATACATTTAAAATTAATTTTGTTTTAATTACTATTACCCAACTGATACGGCTACCACTTTACAAACTTCTTTAAAAAATCTATACTATCTGGCAAGGAAACTGATAAATATTTGTCAAAAAGTATATAACTTTATTGTAAAATAAGAATCATAAATCACCTTGGTCTTATTTTAGAGAGGTGTGTATGGAAGAGGAAGTGGCTTGTCTGGACCTAGGACCTGGAGGTGATGAAGCTCTCTTAGGAGTAGGACTGTGGACAGATATATCTGTCAGAATATTAAAGTTACCTGATCTCACACCACTTCATACTGAGAAATTATCTGGAGGTTAGCAACGTCACAATAACCTTTATATTATTAAAACGGAATCAGTATTTCTTTCTGTATCTTTCTTTTCTTGTACATGTGCGACTATATTTACTATGTCTTTTTCTTTCTTTATTTTCTTGTATATGTATGACTCTATTTACTATGTCTCTTCTACTCATACTTTCACATAGTATTTTGTTGTTAAACAAATAAGACCATACGGAACAGATTATTAAAATGTTTTTAATGGAGCACGCAAAATAACATCATCATAGTCCCTTATGACACACCTGAATAATTAACATTCCATTTTGGACAAGGTTTCTGCCATATAATAATTATTATTCGAATATGCAGAAATCATTCCTCGATCGCTATTGATCTGTGTGCTTGAGGGAGTCTGCTACCTGCTGTGTGCGCTTGGAGACGGGTCAATGTTCTACTTCACGGTGGACACTCACACGGGGGCTCTCTTTAACCGCAAGAAGGTCACATTGGGCACACAGCCCACGGTCCTTCGCAGCTTCAGGTAATTTGGTAAATTTGTATTTGATTAATATTAGCAACAAAAGTGGTATATTAATATAATATACCAAGAAAGTTTAAATAATACCTCATTGGTGGAATATTCCATAAACAATAACAATTTTGTTAAATGGCCTTAATCAAGTTTAAGAACAAATGATTACAAAGAAAAGCACAGATTAATTATGTACTTCATATTTTCAGATCTCTATCCACAACAAACATATTTGCGTGCTCTGACCGGCCAACGGTGATATTCTCGTCAAACCACAAGTTGGTCTTCTCTAACGTCAACCTCAAAGAAGTTACTCACATGTGCTCGTTGAACGCCCAGGCCTATCCCGACAGGTGAAGACTAAATTTATTTCAAATTTTATATACATGTTTCTGGGGCGCTTACATCGTTATGTATTTAAAATCATAAATCTGTCCCGACGTTAGCATGAAATATTGACAGACAAACGATATTTATTCTGTTATGAAAATTATAACTAATAATTAGAATCGTTTGAGAAAGTTCACTTTATTACATCTTAGTACTCTGTTTTTATTTAAATTAAAGTTCTCATTAGAATAGCTGGGACCAATTCAGTATTGTTTTGATTCTTGTGTATGATGAAAGTGTATTAATAATATTTTTATATTTTAAGGAAATTTCAAATTATTTAAGAATAGTTTAATTATCTTTTTTGTTTTTATGTTTAATTATTTAACATGGAAAACTTACTGCTATTTAAATGTGACGCCTATGTAAAATCTAAAAGCCAATTAAATTTTTTCACTTATATTATTTATTACAGTTTGGCGCTGGCAACAGATAGCACAGTAACAATTGGCACTATCGACGAAATTCAGAAATTGCACATTCGCACAGTGCCCCTCAACGAATCGCCGCGACGCATCGCTTACCAAGAAGCCACTAAGGTTATTTTTAAGTTCACTATTTATGGGCTTATTTCCAAAAAAATCATACAAAACGATAACCGTACCGATTACCCCGTTGTCACAACATTTTTAATTTTGTAGAGATGTTATATAGCCTGCAATAGATCGACATTTCCATTTTAATAAATAAATATATATTTATACAAAATATACACAATGGCTAAATTTGCAGTCGTTCGGTGTTATAACAATGCGTGTGGACAAGCTGGAGTGGTCATCGGGCTCGGGCAGCACGGCAGTGTCCGTACGCGGGAGTGCGTCTACGTCCGCGGCCAACACCAGCGGAGCGCCGCTTGCGCATCCCAAACACGCGCCCTTATCGCAACCCAAGCACATGCCCACAGCCGTTGATCTTGAGATATATAACCTACTTATATTGGATCATCATACATTTGAAGGTACATATTTAATGTCCTGTGGGCCGATGCAGCCACAACACCTATTCTCTATAGAGTATTTTTTATTACACAATTGGGTGTACCAGTGCACAGTCTATTCCATAACTCATGAAGAAAAAATTGTCGCCGGATTAGTCCGTACCTAAATGATAAAAACGGGTGTCTTTTACTGAACCTTCGTTCGCTATCCGTCAAGCTGAAAATTTTACAGAATTGACTTATTACAGTTGGCGCTATATCATCAATTACTAAAGTAAATAGTTAAGGGAGCTCCCATACAAGAACGTGTTGTTTTTCATAAAAGAATTTGAACATAAAAGAATTTGAAGGAACCCGTGCTGTCTCTATGAAAATGCATCCAGCATTCTAAAATTGATTCATAATTGTAAATGATATTTAAATAATTTGCATTACAGTGCTACATGCGCACCAACTCATGGCGAGTGAATTCGCGCTCTCCCTGTTGTCTTGTAAGTTGGGAGATGACCCCACACATTATTACGCGGTAGGAACGGCTATGCTTAACCCAGAAGAGTCTGAACCAAAACAGGTATTACATCTACATATATATAAGAAAATGATATACATTTTGCTATATAATACAAAATATGATTCCAGACATAAATTATAAATATTTTAAATTAATGACTTATTTTCATATTCCAGGGCAGGATAATATTGTTCCAATGGTCTGATGGTAAATTGACGCAAGTAGCAGAGAAAGAAATAAAGGGTGCCTGTTATACACTTGTCCAGTTCAATGGGAAATTATTAGCTTCAATTAATAGTACTGTGAGTTAATTGGGCCTTGGGTTAATTGCCCTAATATAATATGATCAAATACATTTTTCAAGTATTGACGAAATCTGAATCTTTTGAGCTCTCACAGTTGATTTATTGTATTATAATAACCCGATGTTATATAATTTAATATATAATATACTACTCAATAATTTAAAGAAAAGTAAATTGCACATGGCTCTTATTAATTTTTTTGTAACAAGAATGTCATTCAATATATATGTATGCCATAATGTTTCTCGATTTCAGGTCAGGTTATTTGAATGGACATCAGAAAAGGAATTAAGATTAGAGTGCAGTCACTTTAACAATATTGTTGCACTATATCTTAAAGTCAAAGGTGACTTCATACTTGTAGGCGACCTTATGCGCTCCATGTCACTTCTACAGTATAAACAGGTATTATTCAGACTATACAATAACTTGTAAGGCATTTCCTAATAGTTAGCTAGTTTCCTAATAGCAACCTTATACTTTTCTTAATCTTCGGTTCTGATCTTTGATCATATTTCATTTTTGAGACATCTCAAATAAAAGGTCACCTTATGTAGCCCATGCATGTATCACGATAACATAAAATCTAAGACATGCCGCTTTATTCACCATGTCAACCTTAACACTACGAGCCAGGTGGACTTGAAAGCAAGACCTCACGGTTGACAGTCGCCTGCTTAAACTGCGCTTGTATCTCGTTTACAAATTTTTTTTTCAATTAACCTAATCAACCTCTCAGACTTATTTTCCATAGGTTGAGGCTTACATTTATGATTATAACTGTTAATGTTTTCAGATGGAAGGTAGCTTTGAAGAAATCGCTCGTGATTACAGCCCGAATTGGATGACCGCCATTGAAATTCTAGATGATGACACATTCCTGGGAGCAGAAAATAGTTCCAATTTATTTGTGTGTCAAAAAGATAGGTAGGTTAAATGGTTATTATTTAACCACTACTTTGGCATTCCCTGAAGTCGTCGTGTTTAAAAAACCCTTAGAAAACAGTAAGACATAAATACATTATGTTCTAATAACAGAATAAAATAAATATGAACTAGCGATGAGAGCAACTTTTGAAATTATTTCAGCGCGGCAACGACGGATGAAGAGCGTCAACAAATGAGCTACATGGGACAGTTCCACCTAGGGGATATGGTCAATGTGATGCGTTTGGGCTCTCTGGTCGGTCAACACGCCGACACGGCCGCACCTGTCCATAACCCTGCAACCATCGCCACTGTCAATGGCGCCATCTGTAAGACATTTATGTTTCCCTTAACGGGATAGATGACGCTGTACTCGAAATTTCAAATTACATTTGTTTACAATACATCAACGAGGCAAAACATTATTGAACTATTTACGGCTATGCGAATGAAATGCTAGCTAGAAACCGTATGCTAGAGATGAATGATAGCTTTATTCAAATTCTCTCTCTCTTGCATAAAACTAAACTAAATTTATAGCTTTAAACTAAACTTAGCAAATATAATATTATGGTAGAAACTTAATTTCACTATCTAGATTTAAATTAATTAGGACTTAATTCTTCAGGTCTAGTAGTCCAATTATCACAAGAGCTGTATGAATTCTTGCACCAACTAGAAGAGAGGCTCACACACACAATCAAATCAGTGGGCAAGATTCCGCACGCATTCTGGCGATCGTTTAACACTGATATAAAGACTGAGCCCGCAGAGGGATTTATTGATGGAGATCTCATAGAGAGCTTTTTAGATCTCAGCCGGGATATGCAGAAGGAGACCATACAGGGATTACAAGTAAGTTTATGTAGTGGGAATAGAGACTGCTTCCTAAGGAAAAATAGGGACCCACCCCCAATGTGCTTCGCTTTACTATGAACTCGATCAAACTCAAATATGCTTACGTCTTCAGAAGAAAAAAGTATGTTTATTTACAAAGCGAGTCAACATACTCATTACCATAAATAATGAACAACACTTTACTCATTATGTATACTCGTAGTATGTTTACAAATATTTTATTTTCATTTATAACCTGTTAAAAACGCTCAGTAACGTTTTGCTGATTTCGTATAGACTGACATATCCCGACATAATATGGACAGTGGCCACGCCTATTCTGTTCCTAAAATAGCACCAAGGACTTTTCTTCTTAAGAGCATTTTTTTTTTCAGATCGATGATGGCGGCGTTATGCGTGAGGCGAAAGTGGATGACCTTATCAAAATTGTAGAAGATTTAACGCGAATACACTAGTTTTTTAATTAATATTGTTTATAAGTACTGCGTAATTTAAGTTTATTTTATTTTTATTTGTTAATTATGACTCTTGTTGCAATAGTCATAATTTGATTGTTTTATTTCAATTTTATATCTTTTCCTTCAGTCTTTAAAATAAAACTCAAAATAAATTTGACTAAGATTACATTGCCTTATTTTTACATTATACCACTATCATGTTTACTGAATGGGGATACAATATGCCTGGAGGTCTACCAAGAATATTTTTAAAGCAATGCAGTTCACTTTAGGTGCCTAAACATTGATTTTCATTTTTTCGTTTCATGAGTCATGACCTTAAAAACTAGATCGTATTTGAATTGCATGAATGATCAAAGCAAGGAAAGAACGATAATTTTATCTGTGAACTCTATATATCTGAAAAATAACTGTCAACTTTGTAGAGACAATTTGTGATACAAAATTAAAGCTAAAGATTTACAATATGACACACAATTACACTATGCAATTGTGGCTTACATGAATATAACTATTGTTTATAAAGTATACTTATAACAATGGGTTATTAATAATAAAATAGTATAAATAAAAATAATTCTTTTTTTAATTATTAATGTATTAACTAATCCAAAATTTAATGTTTTTTACTGTTCATTAGTTTGTTGGTATACAAGGAGTATGTACCTCGTGTGTTCATAAGTTTTGAGACAAACTTTATACGTAAAATTCTCAACAAAATATTACTTGCTGGTATTTAATTCTTTTTCAAAATTTGAATTTTTAATGTTATCTTTTAATATGTTCGACTTTCAAATTCATTTGTTTAAAATTTCTCGTGATGGAGGGAACAAAAGAATTACGCTATTTAAGGCTGGAAAAAAGCCAATGGAGATTTTCCGTGAGGTGAAAACTTTTGGTGTAAGCCGTAACTTTGTGTATTACCCCATCAAACGATACAAGGAGACAAGTTTTTTACAAGATCGACGAAGGAGTGGTCGGCCACGCTCTGTAAAGACGTCTGCGAATATCAAGATCATCCGAGAGCGACTTCGCCGAAATCCATATCGCACTCAGAAGAAACTCGCTCTGCAGACTAATATTTCGCGAGTTTCAGTCAACAGAATACTGAAATACGATCTTAAGGTAAAGGCGTATAGCCGCAGGAAAGTTCACTTTTTAAACGATCGCCTTTGTAAATTGAGACGCGATCGTTGTCCATTACTGCTTAGGAGACACGATACGAGGAAGATCACTCTTCACCGATGAAAAAATCTTTACTGTCGAAGAAAAGTTCAACAGACAAAACAATAAAGTGTATGCCAAAAGTAGCAAAGATGTCCCAGCTTCAGCACGGAATGTCTCGCGAAGCCATCATCCGGCTAGCGTGATGGTATGGTGGGGGGTTTTCTATGAAGGTGCCACTGCGCTCCATTTCTGCCAAGAAGGTGTCAAGGTGAAAGCCAAGAATTATAAAAGTGACATTTTAGAGCCTGTTGTGAAACCCCTGTCTCATACTTTATTTTACAACAAAGATTGGGTTTTCCAGAAAGACTCGGCGCCATCACATAAGGCAAAATCTACCCAAACTTGGTTGAGGGAAAATGTACCGGCTTTCATCGCGGCGGACGAGTGGCCCTCCTCCAGTCCCGACCTCAACCCGCTAGATTATTCTTTATGGACTGAATTAGAGCTCAGGGCCTGCTGAAAGTCCCACCCAAACTTGGAGTCTCT
Organism: Pontia daplidice; assembly: GCA_963693355.1. NCBI lineage: Eukaryota > Metazoa > Arthropoda > Insecta > Lepidoptera > Pieridae > Pontia > Pontia daplidice. The sequence continues at coordinate 8,094,653 of CAVNZL010000138.1, read as the reverse complement.
GAAGCCTGCCCTTATCCGAGAAGCAAAGCGAATTCCACAGGAGAAGATTCGTGGTATTAAAAGGTATTATTGGTATTAAAAGCAGGGGTGGTCATTTTCAATAATAATTACATTTTATTGTTGCTTATTATCTACTAATAGTTTACTGAAAAATTTGGAAATATATGCTTATTATTAAAAAAAATATGAATCTTTTATTTCGTCTTAAAACTTATGAACACACGAGGTAGTTCATACAAGTTTTATGGATGCTGTTGTAAAAACTCAATGCAAAAACTTAAAAAAAAAAGTTTTAAAATTAACAGGACTTCTATAACACAATCTTGGATTTTCTTATGGCTTTTTGCAATCTGAACAATACAGGCCATAGCTCCTGTTTAAATAAGATATTAATTATTAAATTGTAAATAATTTAAAAACGGAATTAACTTAACTAGTTCACAAGACAACAACTAAGAAACAAGTAATTTGATACACATATATATTTTATTGAAGTCTTATAACTCAGTGGTACACATTACAGGTACATTTCTGCATATGATGCATTCCTACAAACCCAAACAATTGTTGTTCAAAATTTAATTTGATCACCTAAAATTCATTGATGACATGACATTTGATGATCAACCAACAAAGGCAATATGATTCTACTAAAATTTATGATAATGTATATATTAAAGATAATATTTTTAATGATAATTATACTATAAATACAATAGATTATTATATTAAATACTATAAATTGATATAAATAAACTACATAATTATAAATATTATCCAACAGACACAATTAAAAAAAATTACAATATACATGATACTATTTTTTTCATAGAATTAAAATAGGTAATATCACAGATATACAATTACTTCCTGAATTGATCAGCTTTGTAATGTAAGAACCACATCAGAGCAAATAGACAACTTGGAGGGCTGCTAATGGGGCCTGGTGAAGTCACCATTGCTTCTATTTCTGGTATTGTCTTTTCTACCACTTCTATGATTTCGTCATCAACACCACCTCCTGTAATTAATATTTACAACTTTGATTTTGCTTAGTATATGTTTAAAGGGATTTGTCATTCCTACTTTAACCTCATTCATTCTCACGGTCTCATGGGCTGAGAAATATATTTTCTTAGAATCCGCCGCATTTCCATTTATTATTTCAGTTGGAATAAGATAGATTTATGGTATGGTATGTATGTGAAAAAAAATGTCTACCTGCAAACAGTGCCCTAACTTTTGTATGCAGGAAGCGACACCCTGGATACATAGGCTACTTTAAATATACAAATTTGTTACTATATATAATGTACAACATGTGCATGGGTCTGACAATAAACACAGCTGACCATGCTTGTTCTGAAATTTTAATATAAGTATTGTTTAATACTGAATTAAAATATCTGAATAATTTCTTTGACTTCTTATCAGTCTGGTATTTGAGGCAGCTATTATGTGCAACAGATCAACATGATATCTAATAGCTACTTATGTATTTTATAAGTTTACCTGTTACAATTTTGCCTACCCAGCCTGAAAACTCGATGAATGCCACTGTGTTCACCTACCTTGTTCTGTTTTCATTTCATCAGTAACTTCACAATAAAAAAATGTTTGCAAAGAACCTTGGACACCTACTCCAGACCTGAAATTAATATCTTTTCTTTAAGTTATTCAAATCATAATTTTAGTTACTAAAGACATATATTGTAGTCGTATAAGTTTACATAGTATAAACTATACCTATAAGATGTAATTCTTTGCAATTTGCTAACAGGCACATCATAGCCACATTCTTCAAGAACTTCTTCTTTTGCTATCTCTTCTACACTTTTATTCTTATCAATGATACCAGCACACATCTCTAGTGCTATTCCTAAAGATGCTGGATATTTATTTGTATCTATTTGATCAGATCGTCTGTCTTTTGGATGTACATTATTATAATAAATAGCTGAAATAAAGAAATTTTTTTATGGTAAATATTGAAATGATAGTAAGATTCTGGTAAATTTATATTTTAGAATATTTTGGCCTGATATGGCACCCATCGATTTGGACGTACAGGCCGTTTATTGTGAGGTACCTAATAATGAATAATTTGGAACAAGAACAGCAGTTCAAAGTTTACTTACCAGGACGAAATTGTTTAACAAAAATCATAACCTTTCTTGTTACATTGAATACAATAACGGCTACACTATCATGTACTTCAAGCAAGTCCCAATTCTTTTGCTTTCCATTTTGGGTATAATGTAACCGAAATGGCTTTACATATTGAGACTCTGGTAAAGGAGTCAGATATACGTCTTTTAAGTCTTCCATAATCGAGAAATGAAATGGTCAATACTAATAAATTGATGTGTTATTAGTTTCTCTTCTAAATTGACTTTATTAAAATCACCAGTATACTGTTAAGCTTCTGTCACATCTACATGTCAAGTCTTTTTTTTTTAAATGTATTCTGACATGATGTCAAAATGTATGAAATTTAAAAAGTAAATTTTGTCTGAAAACTGAAAATGACATTACGTGTCAACGGAACCGATAGACGTAGCCAAGTTCCAAAGGCACCAAACAGGCGTGATGAGTATGTTTACAATATTATAATACATCATGTCAGTGTCACGAAGAGACACGTACTCTCGTTAACGCTTTCGGGTAGCCAACGTCCAATGTAATGTCCATACCCTGTCGAAAATTCTGTTACTATATTAATGTGAAAATTTAAATTATTTCATTTAGTTTATTTTTTAATAGTTTTATTTTAAAATTAATCATAATTTTATGGCGTTACATACACATTATTATAATTATAAAAATTCTTCTAAATAAATGGGTTTAAATTATTCGTTAAAACAAAAATGGGAAGGCTTACAATTTTTGTCTTGATGTGCCTAGCCTTACAAAGCCAATCTGGGTCCTCAGTCGTACTCTACGTTGAAAATGTCTATTTAAGATAATTCAACAGAATCTGAAATTAGAGATTCAGAACGAAAGAATTAAGAAAACGGAATTTCAGAGTTTCTATAAAGTGGAACTTAAACTTGCTAAATAATTATTATTATTGCCGGTTTTATAGTAGTAGTGATTGATTGAAAAAGTTAAAAGGCTGAAATTTTGTAAATTGCTCATAAATTATTAAACCAGAATATAACAGCAACTGCACTTTTTTACAGTCTATACCTTAGAAAATATTGTAAAAAATGCTCATCTAAATAAATAAATATGTAACATGATAAACTTGAAATATATTTTTTTGTAACTACGTTTTGTAAGATGTAATTTATCATTTTAAAAGTTTTTATAAATATAAAAACAACATAATACATAAAATGTTTATTTTGTCATAAAATGTATATTATTTATGTCACAAATTGAACATCTAAATAATAGAATTTAAAATTTAATTTAAGAAAATATAGGCTACTAGTATCACTTCACAAACATAAATTCATGTGTATGTACAGTACTGCTGCTGGTTGTCACACACACACATATATACGCGGTGTCATTCTATTTGTTATGTACGTTCCATCTGCCTTTCTCATGAAAACTTTTCACAAATACACTAAGTTTTAACTATGAATTGTTAAGAGCTTACTGATTTACAATAATCTCCATAGTTTCACTTAAAATAAAATTAATATTGATGAAATAATGTCCGACCGCGAGTTCGGCGAATCGTTGAAACCTGAGTTGCATTGTCTTTGCGTGGGCTATACCGTCGTCTTTGTTTTGTTTATAATCTGTGGTATGTATTCAATTCTACCCTATGGGTATATTTACTTGATCTGTACTTTACTCTCCATGTTAAACTATAATATTCTGTGATCTGTCATCAGTGATCACTGGTCAAACTGCAACTTGCAAGTACGTGTATAATGTTAATTGTTCTAAATCCAAATGATTAATCACTAAGAATTGGTTAAAAATGTCTAAACCTGAGAAAGCTGTAAAATCAGGTATTATTATCAAACTCTCTTGTGAAACTGTTCAAAAGTTATCGGAAGAAGAACAAACAGTAAATGACAACGATCAAATCTCAACATCAATAGTTGACGTCCAAAATAAAAGGGAACACCAAGATATCATAAATAGTATCAATACAACAGCTAATACTGATGTAATTAAAAATGAAAAAAGTAATGTTTCAAATAAGGACAATCAAAATGTAAACATTTCAAACAATGATTTGAGAAGTTTTGACTCATGGGGTGATTATGCACCATATATAACATATGAAGAGGAAGAAGCATTTTATACTGATCCTAATACACACAAAAAATACAAGTGGAATAAATCAAGTAATACATGGGAGCCTCAAGCTGAAACTGAGGTGCCTGGTAGACAATATAGCTATGAAAATGATACCCACATTTATACAGAGCCTGATGGATCAAAGTTTTTCTGGGATGAAGAAAAGAAAGCATGGATTCCCAAAGTTGATGATGATTTTCTTGCTTTATATCAAATGTCATATGGTTTTGTTGACAATGCTAAGCATAAAGAAGTTTCGGAAGAAAAACCCAAAACTGAGAAAAAAAAACAAGAGGCAAACATAAAGAGAAAAAGTGAACCACAGTGGTTCGAACCATCTGATGAAAATAACACAAAAGTATATGTTTCTAATTTACCATTAGATACTACAGAAGAGGAATTTGTTGACCTAATGCAAAAATGTGGTCTTGTTGAACGAGATCCTAGCACACAGAAAATGAAAATTAAGCTCTATATGGACAAAGAACAAAATTGCTTCAAAGGTGATGCTCTTTGCACTTATATAAAAATAGAATCTGTTGATTTAGCTTTGAGGTTACTTGATGGCTGTGATTTCAAAGGTCACAAAATAAAAGTTGAAAAAGCTCATTTTCAATTAAAAGGGGAATACAATCCAGCATTAAAACCCAAGAAGAAAAAGAAAAAGGAACTTGAGAAAATTAAAAAAATGCAACAAAAGCTATTTGATTGGAGACCTGAAAAATTTGTTGGAGAAAGGTCTAAGCATGAAAGAGTTGTTATTGTTAAAAATCTTTTTCATCCTTCTGATTTTGATAATGAAGTGCAGTTGATACTTGACTATCAACAAGACTTGAGAGAAGAGTGTGGCAAATGTGGTGATGTCAGGAAGGTTGTAATCTATGATCGGCATCCTGAGGGAGTTGCCCAGATAACTATGAAAGAACCTGAACATGCTGATGCTGTGATACAGCTTATCAATGGCAGATGGTTTGGCAAACGACAAATAACAGCTGAGATATGGGATGGCAGAACTAAATACAAAATTGCTGAGACAGATGCAGATATAAGTAAAAGGATAGTCAAGTGGGATAAATTCTTGGAACAGGAGGAAAAGGATGGTAAAGATTTGGATAAGAAATTAGAAATTGAGGATTCATCTGTAGAAAATTCTAGTAAAGAGTAAATCTTAATTTTATATAAAGTAATATTTACACAGAAAATGAAGGATTTCATTACAATACTATCCACAAATACTACCCAAGTTATTTTTTAAAGTGAAATTTTATATTTATAATTAAACTAAAGGCCATAGTTCATTCATTGAAGAAATGCTAAAAGCTGATTCAGGGGAATATAAGACTAGGAGTAGAATGAAACTTCCAGATTTTTTTCAAATCTTTTGTTTCTTTGTCTGCTTGTATAATCTTACCTCCAAACCTATTGGACCGATTGAAATAACATTTTTGCATGGTGGTACCTTCTACTTCTAGGCAACGTGTTTTCTTTTTATCCTGAAAAATTAAAGAGTTTCTGTGAGATAATTAAAAAGGACTGTAACTTATACACCTTAGTACCCAACAACATTTTATGCACCTAATTAAGTAAAATTTTGCATGCTGATATATTTAGATAGTTACGTTGGTAATATTAGAATGTGTAATATGTATGTTGGTACCGACTGTTAAATTGTATCTAAGTACGTATGTAAGCAAAAGTCACACTAGGTGACTTGTAGGTTCACTTAAAGTTAACCTCCACCTATGGACATTGTATTCCTGGAAGACAGTGGTGTCATGCAGGCCTATAAAGGAACTTTTTTTCGTTGGAAGGAAATATTTATCCAGGTTCTCCTTTTACACAATTGTAATTGATGGCCAAACGGTAAAACAGATTTTTCACACTTTTTGGAGGCTAACTTAGTCTTGCAAGATACCGCGAACACTATGTTGGTCGGCGAAACTTTAATGAGAGTTAGTTGTCTTGTTCAAAGTCTGGAGTTTTGTGTCATCTCGTCATTGGTTTTGACGGTTTGGTTATTTTTTTACTGGTTTAAATTATGAAAAAAAAATCGCTAAATCTAAGTTTTTAATAAATTTAACGGATTAAAAAAAGGGAAACTGAAATTTATATAACATTTGTCAAGATCAGTTATTACTTTCCGAGTGACTAGTGATATTATTTTTATATTGGTAATTAATTTTAAATAATTTTATACCGCTAAGATATTTTGTTTTAAAAATATTCATATATTTATAACATGCGTCTTTTAACTTATTATGTAACTACTAATATTATTTAAAATCTGCAAGATGAGTAAAACCGATTCCAAAATAAAACATAACTGTCTAATTTAAAAGCTAAGGCCTAGTCAATTATTGAAATTATAATTTCCTATCGAATATTCACATTCTATGGAAGTTACAGATGGTAATTGGATAGATTTTTATTACTAAAATCGAAGTTTAGAAGAAAAAAAAATGTTGCTGGCTAAAAGCCTCGTGTCAATTGTGAACAAATAAGACAAACATTATTTATATAATTTTTACGCATTTTTATGGCTCTAGGGAAATAAGCTAATAGAAATATCATTTACCTTTAACAGTGTTGGCGACCTGGGAGACGGCGCTGATCGTACCACGGGCGTAAAATTCTCGTACCTGACAAAGTATTATTATACATTTTGAAATAACATAGAATATGGTTAATTATTAAGAAATTTGATATTATCTCGAAGTTATACTACCCGACACGTTGTTTTTTTGAATTTTATAATCTTTGCGCGGCGGTAGTAGATAGTAGATGGCACGAAAATTTGTGCGATTCAATAATTTTACGAAATTTCCAAAGGTCAATTAAAGATTAAGTTTATTCATTCCACATATAACAATGACAAAGTATGTACGTAATGTTGTGATCAACGAGGAAAGCACAGTTTTAATTCTCATTTACGAGAGGCCACAATATCTGTTACTTTCTTTTCGTTTTTAAAACAGTTTAACACTAAAGTTTAGAGTTGTATAACACTTTTTTTTCTGTTACAAAGCATGGGTTTGGAGATTTAGTCCTTCAGCTTAGTAGTTTTTCAGCTCTTCCTCTTATACTTTTTATTTTTTTAAAAAGGAAAATTAACTGAAACAGTTACTTCACTTATTAATTTTTTTATAACTATTATTTTGTATAGGCGGCAAATCCCGGCTAGAAATCTATGTATGTCCGTGCCTTTTAAAATATTATATCATGTATTTTTTATAATAGTACTAGCTGATCCGGCAAACGTTGTTTTGCCATACATGTGATTTCAATTTTCAATTAATAAATAAAAAATAAGGGTTGATCGTAGACGGGTGAAAATTTAGGATTGTATATATTTTTGTATGTTGTATCATAAAAAAATAGAAACTAAAAAACCGAACCGTTCGAACCCCGTGACACGAGAATTTTATATATTAGATGCACCTTCATAATTGTGAACCGGACAATCTCAAAACTTACGTTGCTAGTGAGGTATTTCGTGGACTTGATTTATAACTTACGTTCGGCACAATGGCCAAAATCAAATTATTTTGGACATATAAATAAGTTATATTTGTAATATGGATTTTTCCTGGTCTTAGTGTTCCAAATATTCATTTGTTTTTATCACAATTGTACCTTCGGATGGGTAGCTGAGGCCTGAGGCTATTTTTCACAGCGCTATTATATTCGCGGCACCTTATCCAATTGTGTAAACTACTTGGTCTGCTGACTCATCCTCAATTAAACGAGTAATAATGAAAGTTTATTATTCGAGTTATACATTATGATTTGAAGCTGTGGCAGGTATTTCTAAAATTGTAAGGTGTAACCTAATCACAAAAGTTTTAAATTGGGTCAGAGGTGAACGATTTTGGTCTGATTATTTTGACACCTTCATTCTTGAGAATCTGTCAGAGCTTTTAGACTTTATTTTCGGAATCATGCTTCACATGATTCAGTCAATACCTACCTACCTATATAAATTATGTGTACAAAAAGAGTTTACATAACTATATTCTGAAATACATTATTTTAATACTAAATATATATTTACGAGAGCTAAGACTTTAAATTCTTTCGTATTATTTGGTGATTAAAGGTCCCAGGTGTTGGAATGTCCCAAACCATGTTCTCTATTTCATTCAGGGTGTTTCGTATGAGTAAATGTATAAAACTATACACAGTTCACCCTGGGGCTAAACGCCTGTCTGTGAAGTGTTCGTTGCAAGTAGGCAAAAAGTATAGGTAACTTATATAAAAACATTATAATATTTATTTGGTGAAAATAAAGTTTATTTATTATTGGTTTTCGTAATCTAAACTCAACTCTCAATGAATTCTTTTAAATCGTCACATTATTATTTGTGTCTTGTCGCCTCTTTTATCAATGGATAAATTGCAAGAACCATTAGGTATTTATATCACGTCTCATACTTATTTCTTCTGTTTTGTTTTATTTACTAATTTATTCTGTTTGAAATATTCCAAATATTGGTAAAATTTACTTTAATATTTTCTGTCTGTAAAACTTTATAATTGTGTATATATAAACAATTGAAAAACACATTCGTCACCGTTGTTAGGTTGGGCGTCTCAGTTTTCCTTAGTCTGCACGCTCGTGAATGCTCCTTGGAAGTGCACAAATTAATTCCATCCTCTCCATTCAAAATATGCTCAGATAAAACGCACGGCACCACCACCGAAACATCCTTTCATTACATTACATCCCCAAGCGCCATACTGCATAATATGGAACGTGTCTTCTTTTATCTTCCTCAGAGAATACAAAATGGGTGCCTCTAATCGACTGCTTATTAGGCATCTGAATAGGCTTGCACTCAGATAGTACTCAGTCTTTTACGATTAGAGGAGCCTACGGTCCATTTAGTCTGATAAAAAAACTGAAACGCATAAAATAACGAGAAGCATGCGCAAAATACATATATCAACATTTCAACAAATCATTTTCATCCTTATTGTCCCTAAATCCCATATTGTCGAAGGCAGTGAATAAGTTTTTCATTGGGAACCCTCGAAAATGGCGGTAATCTGAGAATGATAACACCACGATGCAAATAAAAGGATGATACCTATTTTGGGACTCCTCGTAAAGCACACGCAAGTGGAAGGCGCGTCAGCAATGTTTGAAACGACTTTTGACGAACGATACGATTTCAGAAGCGTGTTAAATGTTTTAAGTATAAATATCAACCCGGGCGTAAAATTTCCACAAACGTTATAAGCCCATACAATTAGATCTATATGCTTAAATATTAAATATATTGTTAAAATTTTGTGAGATTTATCGCAAAACCTTTGAAGTCAATGCAAACACAATATTCTAAGTAAAGAATCGTGTAGTGTCAAAGCTACACGCATAATAAAAATGAGCCGTGCTTCGGCACACGTGTTGTACAACACGTCACGTTTGTATTGAATATTATTGGATAATATTGAGATATTGCCGCTTTATGCAATTTTATTACCAGAATGGACGATACGTCCATTTGTCGGACCAGCGTTCAATACAGCTTGTTTATTTTTTTAACTCTATGACAATTTTAACCCTTTTTAATGAAGTGAAGTATAAAGTGTGTAGTATATAAAAGTATAATATAATCCCATCAAAAAGATAGCGTGTACTTCACAAGTCCCGCAACGCAGTTTCGTTATAAAGTCTAATCTAAAGCAATTAATTTATCCGACTACTTGGTCAGAATTTGTACTTTCTTAGTTCACTTAAAAATATTCTTTTTAAACCACAGTACACTACACACACTACATTCATTAGATGGTCCGAATGGTGGTGTTTCGGGAAACGTATGCCGTGACTTTTTGCTAGAATTGTAATATTGAGATTGATGATCCCAATAAAATTTTTCGTTGAATTGATTTTGTTGGTTGTATGTCAGGCAAAATGATATTTAATACTTAAATACGTTATCAAACCGTTCCTTATTTCTTTAAAAAAATCTATGTTAATCTCTAAAACTATATAAGTTATATCGTGAAAAAATGTATTTTCTTTGATAAATTAAGTAGCGTAGGCCTTAGCGAAAATATCTTCAAAGAAAATAAAATCAAAAGTAAGCTTAAAGGAACTGAGCAAAAATTAATTACTTGTATGTGGGTCATAAGCGATTTCATATAATTTTTCACGACCGTCGACGAGTCAGAAGTGGCTCATTACCTCAAAAGCGGGCTTGTGTGGAGCTAGTAACTTTTTTCTGTTTCGCGAAAAGCATAATAATATTATTGATACTTATATATATATCAGATTTCCTCCGCTGAATTATTATTAATTATAACATTTTATAGATTTGCGTCTGTCAAATAAGACGTAAAATTTCATTGTTAATCTAAATATCTGTATAAGAAAAGTTGAGAAGAAGTATCATATGCCCAGTAAGGCATTAAAACGTCCTGTAACGAATCTGTAAGCAAAAGTTATACATACATTAAAGGATTTCAAGAGTACGACACTTGAGTAAATTGAAGCGTGTTACATAAGACAACATGCAACAGTGTAACAAGTCAAGTTAAAGGAAAACGTTTCGTGTTATCTCGCGAACCATTTGGAGCCACATAACTTATACACGTATGAATTTAGTCTGTCTATTGAAAACTCTCAGATTGAGTGTAAGTTATTAAGACTTAAGATTGGGGTACTACCAATTTTTGTAAGGCCAGCAACGCACTCGCGATCCTCTGACTGTGTGGAGTGTATTGGTATCACTTGCTGTTCAGCCAAATTCCCACATGCCCGTTTATCCCATCTTTATAAAAAAATATGTTTAAAAATTGTTGTATGTTTATGGTTACCATTTTAGTCTTAATACTGTGTGTGAAAAAAAAAACTTCAGCTTTAATGGCCAAACAAAAGAAGGTAGAAGTCACGCCCGTTGACTTGCGCCGTATCGCGCGTGACCACATGAAGGTAATTTTGGAGGCGTAGGCTCGTTACTGTACTTCTTCATACGTGAGGTGTCTCCAAGTTTGAGGAGTACATACCAAAATGGAATAAGAAAAGATATATTTATTTATTTACCGCTTTTGTAAATTTACTGAAGCGATCGGAAACTAAAATATGTTAAAAGAAACTAATTTGTCTTTTGCATTATCTAAAAGCGTACGTTATTTTTTTTTTAGAGAAGACACTAAAATATTAAGCTAAAAATGTTTTATCATTAATTCGATTAATTACTTCGCGCAGTTATTGTTTATTTGAGTGGAGCTTATCTTGCAGTCTAAACCACGCGCCATATATTTCGGGGGAAAATGTTTTTGAATAAAATATTCCTTTTCAATGTGTTAAAGAGAAATATTCACATCGTAAACTCTCGGTGTTCTCAGGCCGTGAATGGGACGTTTACTGAGAAATACGTTTATCGGCACCTTCTGCTTCATTTGTTTTTATCGATAGTGCAGTGCTATCATTTGCGGTCGCCATATTGTTTCGTTTTATACAAAATGATTCAAACGATGGGTCTTTTATGATGCATCACAGGAATAAGGTCTTAGAACAAAGATGCGTTATAGCGAATTGTGTAAGATATAAGATGGTTAAACATTGTATTTCTGACTACCTCAGTATCTTTACAGCTTCTGTAAATTGGTCATTAGTTAAATAACGATTTATTTACGCTACAGTTTACCATCTGAAGGCATTTGGGAGGACATTTAATCAACTCTTAGCTTATAAACTGTGATGAACAATTTCACTTTATTACTGACTCGAAATTATGAACGTTCCATTGTGCTACCCGATATTATCCTTTCGGCTTTATTTCAGTCGATGTATCATTTAAAAGATTCAGTATTTGAATCAGGACTTTCGCCTGTTTGTTGACCTAAGGTAATAAATTAATTTGAAGACCATTTTTATCCACACTGATGTCATAGCAGAAAATGATATTATTATTAAAGTTATCTTAATAATCTTTATTTTAAACTGAACGTATAAAATAAAGATCTTGTGGAGCATTAACTGTCACGTGTAATTGACAGAATGTGACAGAAATTTCCACTGTTCTTATTTTCCGTGTGCTCCACTATGTGTTCTGGATATAAAGTGATGACAACTGAGATATTATAAAATACAAGGACATAATAGTCGTTTATAAGAATTAAACCAACCATATTACAAAACAATAACATTTCAATGAATATAGCATAATAGTTTTTGAACAATGGAGGCTTTTCTTGAGAGTCTCGGGACGGGGAACTCACAATATACCGGATGCAGGCTGCGAAGGTAGAAAAGTACTTGTTAGTACTTACTAACCTCATCTAAATACACAATAGTAATTGACCATCTTTTATTTACAAAATAAAATAAAATCGCATCCTTGAGTTTTCAGTTGACTTGTGTTTGAGAAGTTTTTCCCTTGTTACACTAGGATTACATATTATTATTTAGATGTAAATATTTTATTATAAAATTTCTCCTGTACTTAGTCGTAACTTAGAGCTGTTTACTGACTAGGCTATATTTATTCGAATAGCGTCGTACAAGAATGATTAATTTGTATACGTATTGACGAAGCGGTAAATAGTGCAGTTGCATTTTGCTTATCAAAATATTTGAATGGCATTTAAATTCATTACCCCACTATTTTTGAGTAGCTTAAACAGGGAATGTTTAATGATCGTTATACAAATTATATTTGAATTCCCGACGGAACAGCAAAGTTCCGAATCTCGACTTGCGATAAATTATTTGTGACCCATCACGATTGTCGAGAGTTACTTAAACAGTAAACCCTTTTATGTTGTTTTCATCGACCTTTCATTATACTGCTGCAAAATATAAAAATCATTTTTTATTCACACAATAATAATGTACACGTCGAATAGTACATACCTCCTAACACAGTTGTTTTGAAGTCGTTTAAGCAGGAGTAACGTTTGTATAGAATTTTATTTTTATTAGAGTTTTCTTATATTTTATAACACTAAGTTGTTAAGGCAAACTAAGCTGCAGCTCAATCAGTAAAATCCTTACTGCAGTTTAAAACCTACGCTAGATAAGATAGATCAAAGATATATAGTTATATAGTGAAAGTAGGTAGGCATAGTATCGTATCTTGAATGTGTAAGTTTTTTATTTGTCGAATTAAAAACTGCTGTTGTTACTAATTAAACGTTTTAATTTTATACACATAACGTGTGGATCTGAATATAAACTTTCCTCATTTATGTATTTGATAATTGTATCATTGTTTCAATATTAATGAGTGTGTAAGTGCGATGATAATACGATTTCATACATTTTTGAGCATTACATAAATTTTGCTGATGCTGATGATTTTGCAATAATCGCTGACTCATGGCTGTCAGTAAAATCTGAATTTCAAATAGTAGGGTATTGTTTACGGATTTGCAAGTAATGATTGTGGATAACAAATGAAAAACATATTCAATCTTTTACTAAATTCAATATATTTTATTGTATTGTGTTCTCAAACATTGCATATGTTATAAATAAGACAAACATTTATTGGAATCCAGGCTCTCCCTAGGATAGGGAGGCACTTTTGAAGTGACTGTGTGAGTGTGGGTTCATGAACCACACTAAGAACACAAACAGGAACTGTTTACACTTATAGGAAATGTAACGAAGAATTCTTATTACATATATTAAAGAAGCAAGGTTTCCAAAACTGCTTGGACTAAGTCATAGAGCCTCAAAATATGGCCACTGAATTTCTTTCTATTTACACTTCTGTTGTAAATCGACATAACCTGTTAATTAATACTGCATAAACGTGAAGCAGACGCGTAAAAAGGATATATTGTCATCCGTGGGCTATAGTGGATGGGGATTTTGCTAAGTAACTAATTATGGTATACTTGATGTAATAAACAATTCAGATGTCATTGTGACTTTATAATCTTGGTAAAGTGGAGTACACGCCTTCAAACACGTAATTATTGCGGTAGACTGCGATAGCTTTATGAAAATTCAAGCACTTGTAATATATTTTCTTCTTATCTATCTTTTTTGAAAAGATCCAAACAAAATAGTATAAGGCGGATAGGAGAGTGAAATCCAATTTTTTTTTGTTATATTACGTTATATTGAGATAATTTATTGCTTTACATCGGTGTTCGTGTCTTAATCCGCATGATGCCTTAATCACCCTTGGTAAAGAACATTAATTATAATATATTATAACTAACTATTTGGGGCTAATGTTAAGTTAAACAATCAGCGTTGATGACGCCCTAGCAGGTAACTTGTCTTGATACGAATAGGTCTTCAGCAGACACTTGGACGCACAGAACACAAAGAAAATTGGTTTATGTTGTTATTTGTTTTGTTATATAAAGGTCAAATGCAATTTAGCGAGCTACTGCGCGGTAAATATTTGGAGTTGTAATATTTCGCTGGATTTTCCTAGATGGCTTTAATAATGGAAACATCTAAATCTAATAACGGAATATAGTTATTTTTCAAACGTCACAGTCATTCGATGAAAAATATTTGCTACGTCAAGGTGTGTAAATGACGTATAAGTATATCCTAGAAAATATTTTAATTTAATTATTTTTATTTAAGTTTATGAGCTTAGGCATCAATAGTATTTTACTCACAACAGACTGCTCAACAGCATATAAAGATATTTTTTTGAAACATGAAATATCAGTTGCGGTGCTTTATTAATTTGTATGTTAATCATACTTGTGTGGGTAAATTTTACAGTTCCTTGACCGATGCGAATTTGAATTTCAAATTAAGAGTAAATCCTGTACCACGATAATTCAAATTTATAATCAGTGGGGCCAATGACGTGGAAATATGAGTGCGATCTTTCATTTACAAAATATTATTGTATTTTATCCGAAATGTCAGCATAAATAATAGTAACAACAAATTTTAATCCGTTAAACAGCATTTTACTTAAATTTACAAAGAAATTTGAATCAGACGTATTTTCATACGCGATTATACCTAATGTAACCCTATATTAATATTTATTTTATATATAAGTGATATTGAAGAGCGATGAAATGCTTAATAACCTATACTACGATAATATTAAATAATTGAAACATTATTATACACAAGTTATAACTTTATTAACCTACCGTTATTGCTTGATAACCGTAACAATAAATAGATCAATTGCAACTTAATTTCAATATATACATTATGAGTAAAACTGAGTTCAACTGTTCTTGCAATAAAGGCACAATAATGACAGCAGTGTGCTCAGGTGTCGTCAGAGAACTGTTTGTAGTACAGTCAACAAGAGAAGCTCATTAAGCCGCTACAAACGCAAAGAGGACTCGCCTAATATTTGAATTACACACAACAGTCATTATTGCAGTAAAACTAAACACTTTCTATTTTATTGAAATGTTAAAAAAGTATAATTAAAAAGGTCCACTCTGCATATATTAAAAACGTTTATATAAAAACAGGATAAACAATAATCAGAATATAAATACCTACAGTAAAATTAAATGAAAAATTGAGTATTTTATTGATAACAGCGTCTTGTTAACATTAATAAACAAAGCTTTTAATTCTCAATTCAATAGATTACAATTTAATAATTTATCTAATGAAATTATGTCTCGTAATGTAGCGTAATGTCTCCTGGCATAGACCTCCTCCTAATTTGTGGGCGTCCTCTGTTACGCTTATCAACCCTGGAGGATCCGAGACAACTGAGCTCCATAACGTTACGTTAACGTATTAATACTTCTTAAGTTTTACAATTTCAGTGCTACGATATTGCTACGTACTGTCGTAGCACTGAAATTGTCGTAGTAGCTTAATATACTGCTACGCGTTATGGAAATGGCTAGCTTAAGAACAAGTACATTTATTTGCATCTATTTAACTATTGTATGAACAGAAGCACGCTATCTGTTTTGTCATAATCACAAAATCAGCGATATCCTTATAATATATTTCTTTATATCCGTGAATTATATAATATACTTTCATAAAATAATGAGATCAAAGTCACAATACTATTATATGGAATGATTACAGATACTAAGACAGCAGCCCCTGAATTAGATAACCCTATGTTTCTATTAATATAATCCTATAATAAAAATATTTCCACGGCGAGGCACCTCCATTACCACCACCCGGGCCGTGTTGCTGGCCAGATTTAGCCGGCGTGCGCCGTTGTTGTCCTACCGTAAGAAAATGTTTTATTAAACATTATAATCCTTATGACTCTACAAAAATACACTAAAACATTACATTGTTTATACCTGGACTTGAGAGAGACTGCTTCCAGATGGCGCCTCCCCCAGTAATCGCCTTTAGCTTTAGCGAGCAGCCACTCGCTTGGATCGGCACGCATTTAAACGGATGCGTCTTGGTGCACGGATCACTGCCTTTAGACAGTCAGTACAGCCCAGTATTGGACGTGGAATATTAACACAAGTACTGTCGGTACTGTGCTTATTGCGATGAGTCCGTGGGACACTCTCTCTGACAGCCCTTACTACCGTTACATACCTAAATATCTATATAGTGTTTAAATTAATTAATGATTAATTAAAGAAGAATTTAAAGAAATCTCTTGATAGTTGAAACCAAACCCCATATATATCTCATCTCCTAGTATTACAAAACTAACCATGACATTTCAATTTTCTGTTAATAATAATTTACTTAAGTCGAATTGAAAGTGAAGTATCACATCACTATCGTGTACGGTGTATTGGGAATGAAATGTGAGCGCCTTGTGGATGCAAATTCAGGAGGCAAATTCAATTTTATATAAGGATTATATATCTTCAAAGGGTATCGAGATTCCTCACTTTGCCGTATATAATACAAACATTTTATACGATATTCACAGCTAAAAATTGTATTGAAAGGAGTAAAGAGAAATTTAAAACGCTGTGAGTGTTAGGAAGTGTATGAAAGAGGACCTGGAAAATGCATCAAATAAACCATTCGATAGATTTACACACATTAGATAGATAAGTATAACTAATTTAAAATAACATATTCATCATCATCATCAGCCTACACTCATCCACTGCTGGACATAGGCCTCTCCCAAGGAGTGCCACAACAATCGGTCCTCGGCCATGTTTATGTAATGAATAAAATACCTAATGATATCAGGATATATTTCACAAAGAGTCGATTAACCCCAAGGTTAGCTTGTATATACATACCTATCAATTGACACAAACACACTATGCAAAGTGGGTAGTCGCAGCGTAATCATACTGTCCTCGCGAAAAATTAAATAATAAATAGTAAACGTGAGATAATTTGAGTTTATCGATATTATATAGTTACATAAGTGGAAGTTACATATTAGGAATTGAAGTTACCTGATTGGAGTGCGGGTTATAGTGTAAATTTATACTTATAATCGTGTGTCATTGTTGGTGTCCAAATGTACTTTTCTACAAACTAATTCCTAAAATGTGTGATTACTGATACTGGATATGTAATTGGATAATATTACTAAAGTCTCGTCTACTGTGTGAAGAGTATTGTGGAAGGTGCCGCGTGACGTTGCAAAATATCATTCTGGCGTTATAAACCTAACATTTTGTTCAAGTCTGTATAAACTATACTCAAAATTCATAAGTTACGTCAGGGAGCTAGTAGCGCATAAAGGTTATCGCTTACTTCACTTCGCCTTGAACGGAGATCGCTTCCCAAGAGCTCAAGTTTCTTTTTTTATTTTTTTTCTTTTTAAAAAAACTATTATAATTATAATAATTATTATTATATTTTTTAAATAATAATACCAACAGAGTACATAATTCAGAATGGATTGTGGGAAATGTTTGAAAACTGTTTGCGATACTGAAGTGATTAAATGTACGTCTTGTTGCACGCTGCTCCATTTCTTTTGCGCTGATTTATCAGAGCCCGATTTCAAAAAGATGCTTCCCATGAATAGGAAGAAATGGAAGTGTAATATGTGCAAGGGTAAAAAGAATGTCACTCCTGCTTCATCCATGTCGCCAAAGTCAACTTTAGCATCCTCATTAAAAGTCGACACGGAGATCCTGACCAAATACATGGACTCAAAACTCGCTGATTTGAGGCAGCAGTGGCGAGAAGATCTGAACGCTGCTATTTTGGAGGTGACACGTAAGCTTAGGGACGATATGAGCGCCCTTGAGTCTCGAATGAGTATCTGGGAGGACAGACTTTCGCAAGTGGAAGACCAATTAGCAAACAGGGATCCTTTGCCTACGAATATTTTAGAGGAGAATGTCGCACTTCGTACTCAACTGGAAACATTGAGCTCTAAATTTGATGATCTCGACCAAGCTTCTAGGAGTTGCAACGTCGAAATTCAAAATATACCCGAAAAAAAAGGCGAAAATCTCGTTCAACTATCCTTAGCTATTAGCAAACTGTTAGGTGTCAACCTGAATGACTGTGACATAAGGAGCGTTCACCGTATTGCTCCCGGACAGGCAACAGACCGCCCAAAGAACATAATTTTGCAATTGACAACTCGACGACAGCGGGACGAACTTATTGCTGCAGCGCGAGCGCGTCGTTCACTGACGTCTGAGCAATTATTTGGTATTTCTGCGATCCCTGGCGGTGGCACCCGGTTTTTCGTCACTGAGCACCTAACTTTAAAAAATAAAATACTTTTTAGCAAAACTCGTCAATTGGCAAAAGAGAAGAACTTTAAATTTGTATGGGTGAAAAATTGCTGTATTTTTGTCAGGAAAACTGATGAGTCAAAAGTTATACAACTAAGATCTGTGCAGGATTTAGGTAAAATAGTATGACTAGACAAAACTGATTCTGGTCAGACCATTTCACTGTCAACTTCTTGCGTCTCATTTGTTTTTTCCGGTATGTATATAGTGTTTGCTGCGTGGAGCGTGAAAATTCCTACTGAAATATTATATAACGTTTCTATTTATTTATTTGATAATGGATAACTATAATTTATCAATTTATTATCAGAACTGTGGTGGCATAAAAAGCAAACTCGATGAGTTAAGGATTAATATTGTTTCGTGCAGTTACGACATTATTGTCTTGGTGGAGACCTGGCTGATAGTTTCCTATTTCGATGGGGAGATCTCAACGTCTGGTTACCAAATCTTCAGACGTGACCGTAACCTATCGATTTCAGGTAAAAAAGGGGGCGGAGGGGTCTTAGTACTCATTAAGAATTCCTTGAGGGCCATAAGATTTCCTGAATTTGAAGCGTTGGATGTAGAGGAAATATATATTAGTTTGCCTTCGTTGTCTGGTCTTTTGCTTAATGCATGTTATATCCCTCCTTCATCTTCTTCTGCAACCTATAGAACGTTTTTTCATAAACTACATGATATATACTACAGCGCGCGTTTTAGTAACTATATGATCATTGGTGACTTTAATTTACCGCAGCTTAACTGGCTGTCTAATCCTGATGCCCTTTTAGAATCAGCTACAACAGAACAGTCAAAACTCTTACTTTATACTATGTCCTTTATGAACTTAAAACAATCAAACTATACACTTAACGAAAGCAACAGAATTTTGGACTTAGTCCTAACAACACTTCAAAATTCGACTCATTGCTCTGCTGACCCACTTCTTAAGGTCGTTCCACATCATCCACCACTAGAAATAGATTGCCATATGTACACTTATAATACGATGTCCCATGTTCACACCCCAAAGAGAAATTTTTTTAAGGCAGACTATGACTCAATCAACTCAGTAATCAAACAAGTTGAATGGAATTCCGTATTAGCACCACTCTCGTGTAATGACGCTATTAGTGCGTTTTACACACAAATAAATAATATAATTGATACATATGTGCCGATGAAAATACCTAAATCCAATAGATACCCAATATGGTTTAGCAGAAGCTTAATACGAACTCTTAGGCGAAAACAGAAACTTTGGGGACGTTGGAAAACATATAAAAATCCTCGCGATTATCAGGAGTTTTCTTTGTTAAGAACTCGGGCAAAAAAGCTTATGAACTCATGCCACAAACGGTTTATAGAACACGTTGAAGAGTCCCTTAAAAGAAACATTAAACACTTTTGGAAATACACGTCGTCGTTAAAGCAATCGAATTCAGGATATCCACAAATGATGAAGTATGATAACGCAGTGTCCAGCGATCCTGGTGTCATAGTTGAAATGTTTTCTCAATACTTCCGTTCCGTTTTCGAATCTCCTACCTATGTAAATTCTGGTGAATTAAGTGCAGTGGATGAGGGCACATTCAGTGACTCGCATGTTTTAATTAGTAGCGTATGCATTTCTCAGGCCGAAATAAGCAAAGAACTGTATGCGCTTGATCATAATAAGGGACCTGGACCAGACAATATTAGTCCAATATTTCTTAAATGCACGCACGAGACCATATCTTTGCCACTAGAGATTATTTTTAATAAGTGTCTGTCAACAGGATCCTTCCCGAGTCTTTGGAAGCAGGCTCACATAACGCCCATCTTTAAGAGTGGTTCAAGGCATGACATTGAAAATTATCGTCCCATTTCTATCCTCTCTACAATTCCCAAAGTAATGGAAAGGCTATTGCATCGTCACATCTATTCCTGCTTAAAAAATCAGATAATTGATCAACAACACGGTTTTATGGCAGGCAGATCGACTGTTACTAACCTTCTTGTATTCACCAATTACATCTTCACCGGATTAGATTGTAAAGCTCAAATAGATACTATATACACGGATTTCCAAAAAGCTTTTGATAAGGTTGACCATGTTATACTCTTACGGAAGTTATCTTTCAACGGTATTAAAGGTAATCTCTTAAGATGGTTTGCAGCCTACTTGCGGGATCGCGTTCAGACGGTTGTTGTTAATGGGTATCGTTCCTCTCCAGTTTTTGTAACATCTGGTGTTCCGCAAGGCTCAATACTTGGACCTTTGCTCTTTGCAATTTTTATCAATGACATATCGCAATGCTTTGTAAACTGTAAATTTTTGCTCTATGCTGATGATCTTAAGGTCTTCAAAACAGTCACTTGCCTAACTGATGCTACTGGCATTCAGGATGACCTCAATAGGCTTGATGCATATTGCAAACGTAATAAATTATTTCTGGCATATCATAAATGTAAACATATAGTTTTTACAAGAAATAAAAATGTTATCAAAACTAACTTTAAGTTAGGTAATCAGCAATTAACCTCAGTCTCATCCATTAAAGATCTGGGGATTAACTTAGACCAAAATCTTACCCTTGTGGCCCATATAGACCATATCTTAAATAACTCTCTTCGTATGCTAGGCTTTATAACACGTGTATCTAGACAATTTAAGAGAAAATGTACTTACTCGTATCTTTATAAGTCCCTTGTGCGGCCCCACCTTGAGTATGCAAGCCCCATATGGAATCCTTTTTACTCGGTACATCGACACAGAGTTGAGAGGGTACAAAAAAAATTCCTACGCATTTTACATTACCGGGTGGAAGGAAACCGATCTAACCATATTGGCTTATTGCGTAAATACGGCTTCCTTGAGCTATCACAGCGCCGTGCCATTGCGGACTGTGTAACGCTGAAAAAGATATGCAGTGGTGAGTTAGCATCACCTGAGCTACTCAGTTTATTGGACTTCCACGTTCCAGCCAGGTCTCTCCGCTCGTGTAATACATTCGAGTTGTCGTCCTCTAGGACTAACATCGGGTTGCGTGCGCCAATACACAGGATGTGTAACGCCTATAATAAGTTCTTCTTAGATATTGACATATTTTCGGGCTCCACGGCTTCTTTCAGGTGCGAATTGTTTTTAAAACTTAAATCGTAACTTTTGTTATAATTCTCATGTAACCGTATTTTTAATTTATTTTTGCTTGTATGTTTACGTCTTGATTTTCATCCCGCTTTAATTATTCATTGTACTTATTTGTGAAACGCGTTGAAGAACGCATCTGTACGTATATCTTTGATTTTTACTGTATGTGTGTAAAAAATTGATGTGTTTGTTGTGTTTCTTGAAATAAAATAAATAAACAGGCAAGCCAAGGGTTTCATTTGATCCACTCGTTTCTATAATGAATTAGAAGCAAACATTCGATCGTATTTGCCCGACGCCATCTCTTCCAATTACGAAGATCCTCACCTCATTCCGTTCACACGAGGAAAAATGGACGACTATTACATGGGGGCGTAAGCTGTCAATGTTAAGTTAATGTTTTGATTAAAATCAAAGCAAGATACAATAGAAGATTACACTTGCGAGCCAAAGGGAATGTGTGTTTCACTTGAAGTCAATAATCCCACACTAAAAAAAATACAATCCACTTCTTTGTATTATTTCTTTTTAGGTAGGTACTTACAATAAAAATAAAAAATAATATTGCATAAAAGTACGTTTTAAGTTAAAATAATTTAGTCTTGGAACTAAAAATTACTAGGCAACAGTCTGACTTCTTTAACCCATCGTCAAGTGAGCTTCCGGCGAGTGAGTGTTTGCGAATGTCGTGTCGCTTGAAGCAGGGTTTCTTTAGTACTTGATAATATCTGTGAGATTAACGAGCTGAAAGTGTGAGCCAATATTATACTGTTTCTCGTCACAGGCTAGTTAATTGAGTGCTACAATACAAGTAGCACGTAGCAACAAGATAGCTATAATCTAACTTTATAGGTAAACTTTGTTCTAGTAAATAATATCGGTAATAATTAAACCAATTAGTTTCTTTATTCTGAGAAACTAAAAAATACAATAATTAAAACTAATTAAATTCTTCGAAGAAAGGTGCCTTAATTTATTTGGCTTGATAAATTAATAACATGAGTATAGTTTTAAGCTATCTATCTATACTTATAATAAAACTGTAGATATCGAATTACTATGCTGCATGTATACTATCGAACAATCGCTTAAAACCGTGTCAGAGGATGTATGAAGAGGAATAGAACATATCCAGATTAATTTCAATGTGTTTGTTTCTCTGTCCTCCATTCGTACGGGCTAATCTCCGAAACTGTTGATCCGATTTAATTAAATTTTCGCATGATGGTATTCCTGTTCAACTTATACCAGAAAATTTAAGACATCCCATGGGAGAATTAAAAAACTTACTTATACAGAAATTTCGGCATATAATGAACAAATATGGCGAATGCAATACCAACAATGTGTAAAATTTATTAATCTCATAAAAGCGACGGGCTCCCGCGGGCACAAAGTGTGAAATCTTTGTCAACGAAGTCGCTTGTTACATACAAAAATAATAAGCTGTTTTATTGATTCCGAATAAATATACGTTTTTTTCTTTTAAACGATGCAAAATAATTGATATTGAATTCATTTTTTATTTAGTAAGTGGTTACGTATTTGGAAGTGAGAAGTATTGGAGGCATTTCAAAAAACTCTCTGAATTGTAAATTAGTTTCTTAAGCCCTACGTTATTTTAAGAATTGTTTTGCTTTATGATGAAGCCACGAACAAAATTGTTTTAGAAAAATTCTCTCGGCAGCGCTTTTCTTGTATTTTTAAGGTTTTTACCTAATACTGTTGTGTTCTTCATGAATAATTTAAGTAGGCATGCCTCCTCTGGGCTCTTTGCGAGATAATATTATTGTATGGCCATAAACTTGTCATTTCTGATTAGAAAATGTGTTATGAATCACTTTCAAGTCCATTTTCCAGTAATATAGTGTATATTTTATATATTTTAGTCAGTTTAGTTAGTTTAGTTTTTTTTGTCAGTCGACCTGAAAAACCTCCAGCATATTTGTAGTCGGCTAAGTCGGATTTTAACTATAAACAAAAATGTTTTTTCTTGACATTATCTTTTTATTTTACTTTATCAGTACGCCATGTTTGTTACGACAACGATGAATGTACGGATATTCGTTACAGCGGGGTAATGAGCCGCGTTTTAATGAGAGTCAGACAATGCATCATTACACAAACAATACAACCATTCCAATCAATGTATATTTGACATTTTCTAGACAAACCTCGAGTACATACCTAGAATGCAGCAAATAATACGAATTCTTCTAACTCCTATTTAAATCTTGCTTTAACGATCTTAAATATTTAAATTAATTTTCCATAGCTTTTCGGGCTCTGGAGACCTGGTAATGTAGCATTAGCGAACTAATCAATTTTTATTACCTGTAGTAGGTATACTATACCTAACACATATAATATTAGTATACACTTAATATTATTTGTGGCTTAATCGGATACCTTCACATAAAATCGGGTGTGACCTGAAAGTGCACCGGCGAGCGTATTATTATACTGCTACGCCCTTTGCTTGTTTGCTTTTCATTATAGAAATAGGAAGTTGAAGTGCTAAATGTTTTATTATTGCATACTGTCTAAATTGTACGTTGGAGTTGTCACAAAGTTAATTAGCCGTCTAATCCAGCGTCGGAGTTCACTATTGAGAGACCAACTATTGCGGCTACTTATGTCCGAACACTTGCTAAGTCTGTAATGGACTTTAGTTTGAGTTCTTGATTAATTTTCGGTTTATCAAAGATGCTGACATATGAAGACGGTTTATAATTATAACTATAACTTCTTTGAATTTAATGAAACATTTAATGAAAAAGAAGGTGAATTGTCAAATGATGTAATTACTTATTAAATATTGTTTATGTAAGTGGTAAGTTCCGTAAAGTTTTAGTGGGTACCTTATGTATTTTTTATGATTTCGAGTATTAATCCTCCTCCACTTGCGGCCCCATTGGGATGATTAAGGTATGTTTGTTAAATACAAACAATTGGAAGAATTGCTTTCTTTAATAAGCTAGACAGTTGTGTATTTTGTATATATTTGAAAATGTTAGACATTTCATTATTCTCTTCCACAACAGTTGGGCGCCAGGCGTCGCTATTAAGTTACGACACTAAAAGCTTCAAATGTCTATTTTCTGCGTGGAAATGTCAATGGGAGAATCGCGATGAGCACAACATAAAGGATAAAAGTCGTTAGCTCTGGCAACTCGCAATTTTACGCCTGCTAATTTACATTTAGCTTCAGTATAGCTGTTAATAATTATGTTAATAAGCTTTTAGAACATGCTGCAGTCTTGTAATCGCTGTCTAGAAAGTGTGGAGATGGTGTACACTGGTAAACACCACTTATTTAGTTGCGCATTGCTTTCAGGCCATCTTTCAAAGCTCTTACTTGTTTCACCCAGCAATAAATCGAGTATAACTGATGGATACGTACCGTAACTGAAATAACTCATCAGTTCTTCAAGGGCAGGGAGCGTTCTCAACTATGCCTGAAAACTGTAAATATTTGAAATGCCTTTAGAATTAAATACAAACTATTATAAATTTGATTAATTTGGCAAATTTTTTGTTCCTTATCAAATACACTTTCAATAAAACTAACCGACATTAAGAATCCGAACCACCTAACGTTTATTTAAAAAAAAAAATAGATGTGAAATAACACCAAAACTAATAAAAATATTAAATTTTTCTTTATCATTCTTTAAACTCCGTCCGTTCTTAGAGTAATAATTC
This sequence comes from Pontia daplidice, assembly GCA_963693355.1. NCBI lineage: Eukaryota > Metazoa > Arthropoda > Insecta > Lepidoptera > Pieridae > Pontia > Pontia daplidice. Next base: position 8,068,945 of record CAVNZL010000138.1, on the reverse strand, counting down.
CTTCCTTACTCACAAAAATAAAAAATACTATATAAAAATACATATAATTAAGTATTGCCTAAAAATTTCATTATTATTCAATAAACTATGGTACTGGCAATGACTGGTTCAATATCTCACTGCCCATGATGCAGTAAATTATTACCAGTTACAAGAGTAATATTTTAATTTTTATTACATTAGTAACTTGTAATAATTTATTGGTTTTTGTTATTTAGAGAATAACATGTTTAAACAACACTAATTTGGAACAAGTTACCACCAGCCCCGTTCTTGAGCTAACAATGTTCTAGTACAGAGCAAGTTTTACAAGCTCGTGTACACAGTAATTAAAACCGGGTCGTTTCTGAGGCGGGAAGCAATAACGGGTGGCGTCACTCTAACCTTGTTACTTTGTTTGCGTGAAACTAGATGGCGTGGCGGTACCCGCACAGTTTACATTGCATACAAAATTTTGTTGCAATTAATTAAAATGTTGTTGTAAATGTAATTAAAAAAATCCTTCGATTATATTTGAAATTAGGCATACAATTGTCGGTTGAATAGTCTGTGGTGAGTTGGGATAAGTACTAGGATTTCTGAGCACTGAGTAACAATTTGAATATTCAAAATGATTATTTCCTTATCTCCGTTAAAACACTGAATTTATAGATATATCTTTTTTAAGGTCACGTTACCCCTCATAAATTTATTTCTTTCTTCGTTTTCAGATAATTTAACATCTGTATGTAATAAAGTGTTCGTTAGCAATTTAGACTCAAAACAGAACCAAAAAAGGATTCTGATAATCAGGAAAATTGAGGTTACAAATTGCTTCCATTTAGTTATATAAAGCGTTAGTTTCCCCAATTCAATGAAATGGTTCAGGGATCTATTGATTTGGCACAATTGTAAATAGGCTGATTTTAAATCCAATAACAAATTGCCAATTAAAATGTCGAGTTCATTACGTAATATGTTGTCAATTATGTGAAATTATAGTCAAATAACTATATTACCAATGTTACTTGTGCGGTTTGTAGAATAAAGGTCACAGATATTGTTATTTACCTTACATGTAAAATGACCGATGCTGTGACTGATTAGCCTTCGGTTCCACGCCCGTTATATTGAAGAAAAAACGTAGTGTATGTCGTTGCAGGATATTTTATAGTAGTCTCTAAAATAATTATCAACGAGACAGACGCCTGGTTGATAACTTTATTTTTGGGGCTGTTGCGCTATTAGTTCATCTCTTTCAACATTTCATTGTTGCAAGTTCATTTGATAGACCTTCTAATTTGATTGCCTAACTTTCATCATTCTCAGCAAGCCTTTACATTTCATACCCATATTGTGGGAGAGCATTGAAATCATCAGCAATATCAAGTATCCGTATCGGAATAACGGCACGGAAAATAAACGTGTACATTAAAAATTGCAGCTCTAACGGTTGAATAGACTGCTTCACTCGAACACATACAACTTGAATAAATGCCTGTAAAGTTGTTGTATTTATCAGGATAGTAATAATAAATTGACAGAATTTTTGATCCGAGCAGTCACGTTGTGGGAAAAATAGATTTTTTTAAATGGACGGGAACGCGCCAGATGTTTTCCGACAATCGAATTCTGGTATGTGTAGTGAATAATAATACAATTATTGCCTACATTTGTAGATTTATTTTTTGTTATTAAATTCATAAATGTAATATTACAAAAAACTTTATCCAAACGTTAGGATAGGTTTTATCACAGAGAACGATTTTTTACTTAACATCGTCGTTCAGCGTCTTTCAAAGTAATTTCCCGCACATTCAATGGTTTTGGCGCAATAAGCCAAAAATTTGTTAGGTAACGATAAAACTGGATGGCTAATTTCGCAGTAAGATCCTATCGAAGAATTTAGGTAAATGGCTCTGACTGAAAAGACGTGACCGGAGTTAAGTTAGATTCATTACTTTTCTATCAGATAGATAGAAAGATACTTTGAATTTTGTAATAAATTTTAATTGTTTGTAAATTGGTCAAGTCATCTTTATTACGAATATCGTCTTCAAAAGCTATTAGATGTGCGAATTGTTATTATTTTTGAACGTTACATGTTAAATTCATATTTTTCCTCCACAATCATCGTCGGGTTATTTAATTAGTGAAATACTAAAAGTAGGTCAAATTCACTTAACTCGAATCCAAGTTAAGTTAAACAGTTACTGAAGTTCAGTCGACTATTTGAATGTATTTTATCAGTCTTGTACATTTGTGACGAAAATACATTAATACATATCGCGTATGTCAATACTCAAATTTTACCTTAAATAATTTTTATAAATGTACACAAAATGTTAAATACAATTAAGAGGATTCTAATGTACGCTCTAAGGTAAATTACAATTTTCCAATTTGAATACTAATTTAAAGAATTTACTTTGGTATAACGTAATTGAGTAAGTATATAACATAATCCTGACAAATTAAATATTAGTTCAGTACTGTTTATTTTGGATACTTCCTGAGTAGAATAGGCATGACCGGACTAAAGAAAGTTGAAGCAAATTAGTTACTTATTCGTATCCATAACAAAGTATTTAACATTTTTGAGCGATAGAAGTGGAAGCAAAATTTAAGCCTTCAGGACTAAAGATGTACGGCATAATTACCATTGTTTAATATGCAAGTCTGAGGAAATAACTACAATAACGTCGAAATTAAACTATAAATAAATATCCGTATTATATTAAAAATCCATTCATAAAATAAGATTAGTTACGTATATCCCTCACTATAGAAGTACCCTGTATACCATGTGTTTGTGGTGACAATGACCAAACAGTGGAACACCTTCGTCCTCGAGGAACAATCTTGATAATAAGACTGGGAGAAAGATTACAGGAAATGCTAGTTGTCTATAGATCATATTTTGAATAATTTTGCGAAAAAATATTAAGATAGTCAAAATACAAAATAAGAACAAAGATGCGGGTCTCGCGAGCTCGGCAACGCAACTCGAGGCTGGTGGCGGAGATCACGAGACGCTCTTAACATGTCAATTATATAGGAATATAAGCGGATACTATACAAAGTAAAGTAAAGTGTGATGTGAGTGAGGGAGTTAAGGAGCACAAGATTAAAGACGACCCTTTAGATCTTTCTGTATGTAATTTTCTTTAGTCTTACGAAAGTTTTGTGTTACATTTAAAATGTTCTTCCTCTTCGCAGGACTTAATTACTTAATTTCTGCTTCAGTCGTAACTTGCGAACTGCTGTATGCTTTACTCATCTTTTCATATTTATGAGAGCGCGGTATAATTGTTGGCATTTTAATTGAAATTCATTAAATGGTTTCATGTTTACTTGAAAAGGCAAATACATATGTAAAATCTGTAATATCATATCAAATCTGTAATGTAGAATGTTTTAGTATAATTTTCTAAAGCCTTTAGTTAGTCTGTTTGAACTAAACAATACTGAAATTAGTAATATATTACCATAAATGTGAGAATGTGAGATATAAGGAGTGAGATTTTCACAGGTTTGTAAGAAGTTATGTATGTGTACAATGTAATCTTTTAATTTCCCGCGGAAGCCAATCACCATTATGGTATTTATAAATTTTATAATACATACTGATTGTAAAGCAATGTAAGGTATAAGATATCTGCAAGCCAATTTTATAAAATTATGTGCAGAAGTTATTGTGTAGATGGGGAACCGATCCTGGGATGAAAAGTACATAAGAACTTATATTAGATTTGCAAAATACATATGACACGGTCCAACCGTTTAGACTTTAGGCGCTAAGTATAAAGGTTAAAACGATGTAGTTGTGTTCATATCATAATTGGTACTTTATTAAGCTATTTGGATCTATCATATCATTCTATGGTCAGAAATAAAGTTTTTAGCATATATTTTTCAATGTAGAGAAATTACACCACAGTTTTATTAAGTATAGACGACACACGTTTTGACAAAATGGTGGCTCTTATTTTTTACTTTATCCGTGACATGTTCAATAGTCGTTCTGAAAATATGACATGCAGTCAATGGCAGGCTCGGCGGTTACAAATAAAAATCTATGGACGTACAAATGTGAAATTTTGAATAATAAAAGTAATAAAAACTGGCCACGCTAATTGGAATACGTATGTTAGAGAATATTATGCGACGATATTTAATAATTTTATATGTTCACATTATTAAAAAAAGTGTGTAAACACCCTTTCACACCGTACTCAGAGTTGTTCATTTGTAGTAACCGGAAATATAAATCATTTTTTGAAGATTTAATTAAACAAGTTCACACTTTAATACTTATTTAATTCATTTTGCTTCCTTAGGATATAGGTATAATAAAGTTAAATGATTTATACAATATTTAATAAATTACTGATGCAAGGTCGTAATTGTATTTGCTTCGATGTATGCGGTAACACTATTATCATTGTGACACAGTGTCTATACACCGAGGCCAAGTGAAATTTAATAGTATGTAAATAGTTCAAGTTCCAGAAATATGTCATCTTATGTTTGCAATAATTTTCATTAATTTCTATTATATAAGAGTATTTAATCAAGTAGTTTTGTCAAATGGGGCGACAGGTACAAGCAGTCAGAAATAGTTTCATTTACATTAATTTACCAAAGTGAGATAGACGTTAAAGTTACTTATATTTTAGCTGAACGGGAATTTATTTCACAACACCTTAATACTCGCACTACAATTTTGTGATGTCAAAACAGTGGGGCCCATTAATTTATCAATACTATAAAATAGTATAATTCTACACGCAAATGCATATTAATGAGCCATTACGAGGCTATTTCAATGCAATGGTTTCATAATCGAGCTTAATTCAGTGAATTAATCTACATTGTTTCTAAATCTTAGTACCACAAAAAGCGCAGCAACAATTATATTATTTTGTCATATTATTATTCACTCTTCGTGAAACAATAATAGGACAGTATCGATTAAACTGATTCTCTTAGTCTTTGAAGAACAAACTATAAATTACTTTGTACAACAATGTGTAGTACAAAACCAACCTCAAAACGAGTGAAGCACGTTAGCTACTACATAATCTCAATATGAAACCTGGATTATATGAAAACGAACGATGATAGCGAACTATCCAGAAGTTAACCCGAAAACGATGCAACTTTTCTTCAAAAAAATACCAATTTGAAGTTGTCACATGCAGTATTGTAGCCTCCCGACTTGCGAGCTTTACTAGCACAAATTGAAAAAAACAGTATTGAATTGCCACATATTTTTCGAACACTGCCCAATATTGGTTACACGTGAATCATAGTTAAGCGAATTATTATAAATGTTTTCAATTTAGAAATACAATATAGGTTGTGTTTATTAAATTAATACTTTTGATAGAAACTAGTAACCAAAAATATAAATGAGGCATTAGTACATTATTAATATACCTACATAAACAATTAAAGAAAAAGCGGTGTTCAAAGAAAAAGAGTTGTTTGTAGGTGACCTTGATAAGTAATAAAAATATCCAATAATTCTCTTTTGTTTTTTAAAATAATCCTTAACAAATAGCGAATAAAATATATACGCTTTAAATTTTTTACTACGAAGCTGTTAAAGCAAGACTTGAGAGCATTAGGAGTTCATGCTTCTCCATATTTTCCGGTTGCACGTTAGTGAGTTGAGTAAAAGTGAGAAAGAACTTGCACTAACGACGACCTCCGCACTGGATGACTTACATCGGCACTGACTAGTTGAAAACGTTTTAAATTTGTTTCGATGGATAGTAGTTTTACTTTATTTTAAGCATAAGAATTCTCCAGGATTATGTTCATAGTATTAGAGTTGTTATATAGTTACACAACCATTTGGGTATTGTAGTGTTTGATACTATCCCATGAAATACACACACAAAAAAAAGATTAAAGAAGATTTTTCCATATTATGTGTTCTAAATAGTTTTATACCGTTTTCAAACTAAGTTAAGATATAGTAGACCAATGAATCAGCGGTTTGGCGCGACGACAAATGGACCAATAAATCAACTCGGCCTACACCGTGTGTCTGATTTATACCGCGTTTTAACTGCATTAGCTCGCCCTCTGTCATCTGACCTGTCCTCTCTTGATCTTGTACAAGCTATTTTGCATCGGGGCTCGTAATCTCAAAGATTTCTTCAAAACATAACCATTATATATCATAACTAAATCATACCTCTAATTGTTTAAACTAAATCAATCTTATTATAGCAATTCAAATACTTACGAGTATCTTTAAAACTGCGTCAACACATTTCGAAATGATGAGTGAGAGACTTTAGTTAAGTTATAAAAAAACTCCAAGATGCTCCATAGAGTATTTTATTGCATATTTTATTTATATACCTATTGCAGTAATAAAAAATATATTTTTTCTTTTTTATATACAAACAGTAATATATTTTCTGTATTAATGAATTAGGTATTAAATGTTACTTAGTTTTTTTATAAACACGGAGCATGTTAGTTCTCATGTGGCAACATTACAACAACGTCATCCTTATTAGGTTAAGAAAAACTTGAATTATGACTAACACTCAGTTAGGTAAAGTAATTCCAGTAATCAAAGCCACCACAAGTAGTTGCAAATGATACTTGATGACCATTTCAAACCAAATTCAAAAAGTATTTAGTTTCTTTGTTTTTAGTTAATTGTGTGTTCTTATACTAACATAGTTTAGGAAATAAAACGGTTTCATCGCCATACATTATTTTACGACAGTTTTATATCCGAACTCCGCGAGTCTTGACAATGTAAAGTATTTACATTATTGCAAAGTGTTGATTATCTCTGCTTTTTTATAGCAAATACCATTTCGTATAGCGATTTTATTAAAGTAGTTGTTTATATTTTTTAATTAGCTGACCAGTCTTATTAGTTATTCGATGTTTGAACTATCTTTGCTCGACTAGGCGGGGTCACTTTCGTGTTAGTATGATATCAACACAGTGTTTCATAATTGATACAATTGCAATTCTATAGATTCAACAGTGAATACAGTTCATTATAATTTATTATTTTGTGTGTTTAAGAGGCAGAAGCGTAAAACAATTGTTAGTCAGATGAAACAATGCGCATTCCACTACTATTCTAGCCCAAGAGTTGAATATTCATTGTTGTTACTTACTTAAATAACGTCACATTCAATAAAATTCGGTGTATGCATACTCTTAAGTGTAATTATTCTCTCTTTCCGGCGCAGGAATACATAACGTCTACCCATTTTTCCTGCTAATATTTCCTACGTGAACTATGCATGGCCTGCTGAAGAATGAGATCGTGTAGCAATTTTCATTTATAACTTACGATATCTGCTATAATTTGAAGCGACGATAGAAGATTTTATGTTTATTGATTATATGATCCGATTGCAATATAAGTTTCTACCTTCTATTTGTTTTTAAGAAATTGATGGAAATAACTATTCAGAGAGTAGTATAAAGAATAATGTTGACAAAGTACGCAATTGATTCCAAAAAACTATTAGTTCGTATTATTATTATACACGTCGTAATGTTGTTGCGATTCTTGTTTAAATCTTCCAAAGAGTAGCAATTGTGGCTACGCAAATTGTTTAACCTTACACAGCTGAACATAACTGATTTTTCACAAATGTGCAAAGTTCCACAACAAGTTACTAGTTTATTAACCTGAGCTGTCCATATGTTACGTTCGCTAAGGATATCGTATACAACGACGATATCGTATCGTCTCATGAAGAGGAAAGTATATTTATGATGCAGTGCGAGTGCACACGGCGTCAACCACCAGCCATGATTAATAGTCGAATTACCGACGACATCGTGTGCTCTCCACTTAAGGACGCTCGTGTGACACCGCCTAATTTATAAGCACCTACAAACTGACCAATTAACAGTTTGTTTGGCTCAGATGTGTTTGTTAACACCGAACAAATGGAATATTCGGCTAGTCGGTGGTGTGAGTTCTATAAATAATATCCATAAAATGAAATTGCATTGACATTTCTACTCACATATTTTACATACCTATAATTTACATACCTATAATTTCAAACCTACTGACCTACTATCTATATCTACCAAAACCCATATAGGTTTTGGTTAGATATTTTCAAGCTTTTGGATTTTCAAGCTTTTATAGTGATTGAGTCCAGTTCCTGTCATTTAATATGTCATTTGATATACCAATTTAATAAAAAAATACAACAAAGTACTTGATGGAAACGCCGAACATCACTTCTTCGAATTTACATAGATCGCAAAACTAAAAGAACCATTATTTTATCACAAACAGGACACGGTATTGCAATAATTACAGTTAATTTTACACACTGTAAGTGCAGTTGGTAACTGTCTGCGATAAATCCTCAACTTGTGCACTTAGAGACTCATTTCGGTACTGTGAGGTCCCTTTATACTTTCTATGACGTCATTTATCTTTGTAATTTTTGTGGTCTTATCGTTCTTTATGACTTGTACTTTTTTTCAACAAATAATTTTCTAACGGCCTAATTTATTAAGATTCATAGCTTCACTTAATTAGATATTCTATTGAATGCTACAAAATATTCCCATAAGTAAGACGATTATAGAAACATTTATACAAATCTTTCAATACCAACTGATGCATACAAGAGAAGATGTATTTTATGAGAAAAAGGCTAGGGTACGGGCTATTTAGAATGGATGATAATATCAGGTCTATTCAGTGAGAGTGTCTGGAAAGTGGGTCGTAACGTAGTAAAGATAGTCTCATCACAATCAGCGTGACGTTACTGTGACTGATTAATATGTCGTCGCTTCTATCATCGTAGGGGTGTGAGCAGTTTTAAAGAACGAATTTGTTGGCATGTTGAAAGCATATCTAAAATATATAGTTTGTCTTAGTATTGTTTATTTTGATCAAGGTATTCTTGCATAAATCCTCAGCATCGGGTTAGCACCACAGCGCATGATATGCCTCTACGGAATGATATCTACGGCTTCTTTTATGGAGTAACACAAACATGTAACGTCCAGATTCCATATTCCAATCACTTAAGTGCATCCTATTTATGTTTCGTTCTTCCCCGTACTTTATATGCTTCCACAGGAACGAGGACGTCCAAGCAAAGGGTACTCTACCCGTGAGTGTTTAAGATCTTAAATTTATATTTATCAGGATATCTTTGTACTGTCTTTGTCTTATCAAGTCAAAAAATTCAGTAGCCTGTCCGTAGTAGTCGGTCCACATAAGTACATAATTACCTATACGTCATACTACATTATTCTTGTCATAATATAAGCACACTTTAGCCAAATGATCTCATAGTTCACGATGCTCCATACTAAGTGTTCTCAAAGAGTGGCCGTCATTTGTTAAGGCACAATTTCTTGCTGAAATGTCATCCAGTGGGAAACAAAAGTGCCCTCGCGAAGTCGATCAAAAAGGTACGGCCATAAGTTACTTTTCACGAATTTAATTGGGTGTAAGACAGTTCCTATGACTTAAAAACGAACTTACTTACCCACTGTTTGCTAAATTCTTTTAAGTCAGCCCTAGCTTCAAGAGATCGAAATGAAGGTTCTGGCCTAAAAAGTTCTATTTTACCCAGAAAACTAGACAATGTATTTTGCTGTGTAGCCATTCATAAATGTAATGAATGGTAACTTTATTATTGTAAAATCGACGTCCTTATCATTACTACGCTTAAATAGAAAGTTTTGAGAAATGGGAGTTAGTTGGGTCTAGTAAGCTCTGTTAGTTAATGGTCGAGAAAGCTCTGTCAAAACTGAGGTAAAATCTGCTACTACTAAAATTTGCTTTTGTTTAATATTTTACCGAACACATTTCCGCATAATCACTGTTTACCCGTACGGGAATCGTAGGGGCTTAGGCCGCGGGCACGATTGAAATCTATCTTAATGACAAACCAATAAAGTTATTTCACAGTCATCAGTTTTCATTATCATAGTAAGAAGCCGTTTAATATTTTTTCGGATTGGTTCGGAAGATGTTAAGCGGGTCCATAAATTTGCTTACCTTGGAAGCATCGCGTCTAAAGCGGAAGGTACTGAAAGGAATAACTTCGACCGGTATCGCTGTCACGGAAATTGACGCGTCGACTTAAGGTTAAAGTATTCAGTTCCAACCTCAAATCTACATTTCTATATGGGAGTGAAACGAGTAAGGTCACTAATGATATTTCGCATCGACTCATTAAAGGTATCTACTGGCCCAAGAAAATGTCTTATATGCAACTATTGGAGAACTGCCACAAAATCCCGATCACCTAGCAGATCACGCCTTGCGAGTGGAAAAGGACATTAGTAATTCAAAAGTAAGTCAAGTAATTAAAAAAAATTATATTATTTAATTATACAATCAAATCTTTTAAAGATGATTAGTATTTAAATATAATACTTTATACCAGATTAAAACAGGATTACATTATTTCTGCCGAAGTTTCGCCAGTAATTTCCAATCAGCTGTCACTTACCAGCCGTGACGAAATGTCAGCACAAAGAATATGAATAGCAAATCGCGTTTTTATTATATAAATAATTAATGTACATATTATTATATGACACACACAAGAAACAACGCAAAAATACAAAGTACAATTTTGTTTCTTTTTAAAAACATACCATTGTTTAAAAAATCCAAATGCACGCAAGACAGTGCAATAGAAAAAATTGTCAGTTATGTTACGTAAGAATGTAACGTCACGTGACTGACAAAAGGATTTTAGTATGGTGATCGTATTTCGTTTTAAATTTTCACTCGCAGTTTTTTCGCAGACAACGGATCTCAGCATACCTAAAATACCTTAGTGACGTTCAGTCACCTCGCAACTTAATCAAATGTTTGCTCTTACTTGTGAAATTCAGCCAGCAGTTACTAACTCTATTATATACTATATAAGTCGTATGATGAAGCTGGGAGGCATCAAAGCGTGAGAACTACATTTTAACTATTAATTTCCTAACCTCACGCAGCCAACCCATATTTAGCCATCAATACCAATTAAAAGCAAACAGTTTATTATCATTCGTCACGTTTAAGCTTTAATTATAGTAACAAAGTGTGATTTGCCGTTCAAATTTTCATGTGTTTACAGTGTGCTTAACGATAATAAATACTGAATTAATAAAATTAATGATAGGTTTAAACATATGCATTAAGAGACTAATAATATGAAATTGAGCGAGACGAAATAAATAATAAATATATATGTATAATAAAAAGAGCTTATAAGCGCATAGATATAAAAATATTTTTCTTCATTAAAAAAAAAATGTTATTTCTAAATAAAAAAAAAAATATTTGGGAATTTATATCTTATTTTTATTATAGACAAGAGGGAGTTTAATTTGTACAGATGATCACCAAAAAACACAATTTATTTATTACATCGTGATAAAAATATAATATTTATTTGTTCAAATTTAATAAATGTACATTAAGCCTGAATAACAAATAAAACGCTTAATGCCACCGCCAGACTTCATAAAACTGTGAAAACGTATGACGGTTAATTGGCAAATGTACAATAGAGTAATGTAAAATGCGTACATTTCTGCACGTTTTCACACACGATATATGTACTTATTTAAGTGAATTTTCATTCTTTTTCTTTCTGCACATATGCAGTTTTGCAATAAAAAAGCTAGCTTGATAAATATCCTAAAATATCGCACACCCTGATTTACCTGTACTTAATGAAAGGCCTGCTAATATAAATATTCTGTTCGATTTATTTAATATATTGCTCGAGCAATTATTTAACTTACAATTTGAAGCGAATTCTTATATTTTGCTGGTCATTTTGCCGTTATTTTTTTAAGCTTTTAAATTAATTTGAAACAATTATTATTATTATTATTATGTTTTATTATCGTATTTTAGCATGCAAAGGAAGATATAGATATTCGCTTAAGTAAGTGAAATGTACAGATTACAAGTAGTGGATAATTTCAAGAGAAAAAATAATTACATGTTATTTTTTAATAATGAGTATGCGTGTAAAAATACATTATCTAGACTTGAGCAGCGTTTCATGCGTTATTAGGTACAGCACTGAGCAAGTAAATAAAAAATGACGCCGAATCTATAATTGATCGGGTCAATAAATAGGAAAATTAATCAGGCTTTGTTTCAGCGGTGGTTTGTAGTAGCTATCCGTGGTATGTTCAATGTGCTGTACTCAGTATAACATGTGAAGTAGTCGAACTAAATCCACACTGGACTAGCTGCATTGGCACGCGCTCATTACTCACATAAATACATGCTTTTGATCGGAGGAAATTTTACTGCAGTCTAGTTTTCAGACAAACTTTTAATTCATTTATTATTCTCATACACGTGCTAATTATATATTATATATAGGCTTTAGCGTATATAAAAAGCTACCTAATTTAACAACTCGTATAACTTTTCTTCACACTGTTAATACTTTATTGGATAAAGTTTTAGAAAGGTAGAAAATAGACTGTATATTAAATGTTGTTATTATTTAGTATTATAGATATAGCTTGTATGTTAGTTGTATGTACAAAATATATCTATAATAAAATTAAATTATACAGTTTAATGTTAATATTATAAATATGTATAATAATAATTCATTACAAATTAATTATCATTATATAACAATTAATAATACAATTTAATGTATTATCACATCACTTTCGTTCAAACCACTTGATTCAAAGTTTTCCGTTGTGGATAATAGCATTTTAAACGAGAGACGCGTATGTATCACGTATACAACAAGCCCTGTATTGTACTGCGGTAATTAATGTAAAACGCTGCCCGGAAAATTGTATGTTATGCTGAACCTTTTGTTGCCGGGAGTTAACCCCTTCATCGTTTTATAGTGTAACCGCTTATTTAATTAATATATCTGTATATAATACATAGTTAATATAACTACGAGAGAGCTTTATTTGTTAAAATTAATTAAATTTAATAAGCGTTTTGTCGCAGTTGCATCGTACCTGAAATTGACATACATACTAAGTTTGTATATGAAGAGACCCAATTGTTATGTTGTACCACAAAACATATAAATTATTATATCATTTAGGCCCTTCTATCATACGTATAGGCGACTAGAATCTCGGAAACTAGTTGCTACGGAGTACACATACATATGAATGGGAACTAACACAATTTGAAACCTTTAACCTACGCGTCCTTGACTACTCTCGTGATGCCTTCGCCCGGGCGTAGCCTAAATACTAATAATATGAGGACACATTTTTACACAAAGTCGGTTAACACCAACGTAAGCTTAATATTAACATACTTACTTTTTATAAATACATCTTTATATATAGGCATTGCCCTCAGTTCGGCAGTCCGGCATGATGACCATTAAAGTAAATTTGTGCATTCGATTGAAACCAACCCTTGTTTTCTATTTATACATTACCAGGTTATTTGAGAAATATATCAATGAAAAATAATAACAATAACAAATATAACTGAAAAGACTTGGGGAGAAAATGCAAAGAAATTAAGGTTTGTAGTAATCGTATTATCCTTTGTATCTAGTTTGTACCCAGGTTTGTAAACTGCTAATGCTTTTTCGTCACTGGAATCGCTCTTTAAATCACAATCAGGGAAGAAATTAGGTCGTTTTCCGTTGCGATACACATATCGCTAACTAGTCTTCAACTATTTATCAGTATCATATCTTATGGGTCCTGGAATGATCGAAGAGCTTTAGTATTAAGTGCGTATTATTGACAACGAAAAAGATTTTTTTTTTAAATCTCTTAAAAGCTTTTAAGAAATGGTTTTTAATATTTTTACAATCTCTAAGTTCAAAATGAACGTAGCACAATTCGTTTTATCGGGGATAGTTTGTTTCTAAATTCCTATTGAGCGATTAAGGTACACCTTGAATCGGGTTCGAAACGGATGGTGGTATTAGGGTCGGAATCATTTGGTATGCGAGGTCAGTTGTGCTTAGCATACAGCCGCGGTGCTTTGCTTAGCTATTGTAAAAACTAAATATAGTCAGTACTATACTTTACTAGGATTTTTCTTTATTCTTTATCAAGTCAGATTAAGGCATTTTAAAATAACGGTGAGAATCAGTTTGTAGATGTGGTATTGTCAACATGTATGTCGTTTTAATATGTCTATCTTTCTTATTTATATACCAAATTAAAGTTTATGAACAAGTAAAAAGGAACGTTTTTGAATATAGAATTTTCTATGTTTACTTGCTGATTTTATCGCGTTGACGTATTGGACCCAATGTGAACGGTGAGTGAGCTTTGCCATTACATCTATCCCAAAATTGATTAGTATCGTTCGAGAACTTACGAGAAACCCATATATTTATTCCGAGCATTATTGCTACAGTAAGAAATGAAATTTGTTTGAACCTTTGCAACCTTTCTTATAAATGCTTATTCATAGGACGTCAAGGATATATTATTCAAAAATAGAACGATGACGTCGTCGTATTCTAAATGATGTTGCCATTGAGATCAAAAAAAGGTACGAATTAATCAAGTTTGAAAATAAAGAATTTTTTCACATTAAATCATATTATAACAGTATAACCTAACTCTAAAAAGTTTGTTTGTGTGCACAAAATATTATGTTGTCTGAAAGTAAAATGGCGAATAGTGCACCCTGTTATAAAATTGTGGAATGGAGCTGGAGCGTGTCAACAGTTTCGACCGGCTTCACCGGGTTTACCCGGTTTAAACAATGAACGGGCACTCCGCGTAATCACCGCTGCAAGGGCCCTCAAGCCGCTTGTAATTTTTAAACATTGCACCTCCCGCACTCCAAAATAAAATGCGAACATGTAATTAAGCCATGAAAATATGAATAGGTTATTGTACTTTACTTATGTCGTTAATTCCGTAAATTGTCCATAATATAAGTATTTTGCACACCACCACTACATACCTTTGCAGGTTTAGTAATATTCAAATATTAGATCGCGGTTTTATATAGAGTTATGTTAAATGTGACGAATAACAAAATTATTTTTCTTTCTTCTGTAGAAGAATGTCATGACAATTTTGTAAATGAAAATTATCGAATCATCACGAAAGTTATGTTTTAAGTAATAAAGTTTAATTTAACAAATATTTACAATAAATTCCATAGGAGTTTTGTATTTTATATAACTTTTTGAATTGAAACTTCTTTATGCACGCTTGACTTGGGGAGTAAGCTGGCGAACGCGTGACGTAAGCATTACAAAAAGTGTGATGGGCGAGACAAGTGGGGGAGATAAGTAAGAGAAAGCAGTGCGCGCGCACATTTTCTTTGTCTCCTCTCATAGCCAAATACGTTCCGTATAATCCGAAAATCCGTATCTTATTTCTCATACCATAAGCCTATTGTCTCGGTTTTAAATCAACCACATTAATTACTGATATTGGATACATAATGAAAATAATGAATAAAAATAAAAGTTTTATTCAAATATAATAATTTAAAAGTGAAAAAATAAGACACTGTTTTTTTTAGAATTTTGTATGTATTTATATCCTCTTTAAAATTGTTACAATATATCTCATATTTGTGTCGGTGAAACGCTTTGGAACGTTCCCCAGACACCTGACTCTCATCTCATGCAAGCTATTAGATTTTACGACGAGTCATGACATCATGTGTTCGGAACATTAGGAATTTGAACTTTGAAATGCAGTAAAGTTTGCAAACAGCTTCCTTCTGGGAATACATTCAAATCAAGCGGGAGCAGTTGTCAAAGACTAAATAAGAGATGTAGTTAGTATAAGTTTGTAAAAAGTTGACAATATGCCTTTTAAGACAGCCAACTTGTACAAGAAAGATACGAAGAAGATTCTTTCAAAGCAGTAATAAATGATTCTTTCAAACTATATCAACAAAGACAGTAATTATGAATTCTTAACGTTTTTAAAAGAGAACCCCCTTAGGTAAACATTTTAGTCAGTTCACGACGGCTTCGAGTAAGTGCTACTCCAGACCTGTTGGCTTTCTCGGCAGGAAACAGGAGTGAGGTAGCAAGTCATTTTTAACGTCTAAAAGCGATGCGTAGATCAGTAATATTATTATTTGCTATGCATTTGTACACTTATGAATGTCAATTAAATGAAAGCTAAATTTACATTTCTTACAAGAGCCAGTTAAGGACGTAGAGCGAAAAGAACTGGCAAGAAACTCTCCGCCACTCTTTCAATCGCAAGTATGTTATTTATACAAAAGAGTTGAAGCAAGCGGTACTATTATACCAAGCCCCACTCGACATTTTAGATAAAGCGCTAGTAAAACAAAATAAATCTCTATAATAAATCTCTTATTTATTATAAGAATTTATAGACGGCTAAACTAAAAAGAGAATGATTTAAAATTGTAATATTGATGCAGTTACAAAATGGTTGTTATTATATTAGAAATATATTAATTTTGAGTAAGTATAGTATAAGATAGTTGCTCCCATCGACAGCATTAGCAAGCAGAATAATGTTTTTATGTGATTCTAATTTTTGCCGTTCATATTTTTAGAATCTATATCTACATTATAATCTTTGAACTTCACGCAGCATTTTACACCTGCTACGGCAAATGTGAAAATTTTATTTGGCAACATCTATTTTGTATGGATTGTTAGATTCCTTGGATGCATTAGGTTTTGATGAAAGGTACCTAGTTTCTAGTATTATATATATATATATATATATATATATATATCAAACAAAATAGCTATCTATACCAAGAGTTTTGGAAAAGAAGAGAAATATAATTTTTTGTAAAAGAAGAAACAAATTAATAAAATAAAAAATTAAATAGTTTAAATAATCACATTTATAGCATAGCGGCAAAAGCTTGTAGTAATAAGCGCAATAAAGGTAAAGTTAAAACTCGAGCAAATTTGAACCAACATTTATAAAAGTTAGCGTAAACAGTAGCTAGTTAAATTTAAATTTATTAATGAGTAATAGTTGTTACGTAATGATCCAGTGGAGTTATTTCGGAACATTAATATGTATTATAAGATTATTTTAATCAGTTGCATCATCCTGCAGTTTAGGTAGGTAATGGTACAAAACAATTAGTCCCACGGGAGTTGCTCCGAAATCAGTTGAAAAATGCAATATTTTAACTTTAGCTAGTCAATACATTTATAGCGATATATGTACGGAAGGATATAAGTAGATGTCAGGTTGTCCCTCTCACTAAAAAAGGCGGGCGATGGCTGCCCATGTGAGCTAATTGTAGTGACTAGTCAGACTTAAATTTATGTAAGCGTTGATTCATCTATGATTATAATTATATTAGTCTTTCAAGGGTTGTCGTGTTACGTTCTAAAAAATCACCGACATCATTATTAAATGTATCTTGTAAAACATATTTTCCGCATTGAGTTACATCCCCATTAAAATTATTTATGGTATCAATCCTTTAATTAATAATATAACGTACATATTATCAATGAAACCACAGAATCCCGCACGTGGTGTCAATTTCAGCAATATACAGTTTTTTAATATAGTAATTTAATGGAGTATTGGAGAATTTAATGTATTTAGTGTAAGTTAATTTATTTATATACAAAGGTCTTATGAGTATAATCGAATAATATCTATATATATGCTTTTAATAAAATTTTATTAAGTCATACACGATGTTCATATTCTCTAAGGTGTAGATGATAAAACGTTGAAGTTGAAAAGTTGAGAAGTTTTAGTGAGTCAAAACGTGTCAGTTGCAAAATTAAGTTGGAATGTGCCAAGTTGTTCAGTAAAACGTTGCCTCTGGGAGGGAAAAGAAATAACGTAGGCGTGGGACAAATTGTTACGATTACGAGTTATGAAAATTATTACACATCACGAGCATACAAGCATGTATTATTTTTTCGCGTAAAAGAACTCAAGGATTGCAAATATAAAATGAATAGAGCAACTAAAAATAGTTACCCAATTAGAGATTTTTTATTTTTCAACAACAACCCTTACCACTTTTCCGAATTACGTTATTAATATCTGCTGGTATTTCACACTCTTGGTAAGGAAAATGAACAAAATTAGTACTAAAAAGATTTAGATGATTTATATGTAAATATAAAATACCTGCTGAATGTATTAGCATGATTCAAGGGTAGCAGTGCCATCCATTTATACCATTCTGTGCTGTAGAATGTCATGCCTTTGGTGTTTGAACTAAAATAACTGGGTAAAATCAGAAATAGGATTGAGATATTCACGAGTTTATATCGACACATTTACGTAACTAATTATGTGTGGGAGTACTGGACGAAAAATATGAAATGCCATATCGTTCTTGATCTCTTTGCTTGAGATGAAAATGCCGTACACAATTGAATTCGTATGACAGACGCAATACTAGACGCTTTTATTTTTCTGCGGAAGCCCGTAATTTTTATTGAATTTATAATTTTGTAATACACATTGTAGTCCAATCGTATAAGTGATAGGCACAAGAAATTTTACGAAATTTTGTGGATAAATTGTTGTGTCCTAAGATATATAAGTTATTATAATATTTAAATTAGCCCACGAGAACTTTTTCATTTTCGGCGATGTAGAGTAGGTATATCGCCCATTGGTATGTATAAACTTAATTAATTTATAATTGTATTCCTATTTTTATGTTTACTTATATGATAATATTCATTGCTATTTAATATTTCAATAAAAATACGACCAAAATCTTATTATATTTTCCCTCGAAAATTCTCGGTCGGAGAAAATTACTTTGTAAACAAGTTAGCTTGATAAGTTGATATATGAAAGACGTCAAAAAAATGTGATTTAGACACAAACTTCGAGGACAGTTGGCCTTTAAAATTGCAGTAGAGTGTTTTGTTTTTGAGCTGTATAATTTGCAATTGTGTATATTTAATGCTATACTACGTAAGTGTAAATCCAATCTTGATTAGCTAATTTATGTTGTTATAGCAACATTATTTCATGAGATGCAACTTGTGATACAACCGACGGACAGTCAGACAGACAGATAGTTTTTAGCCTTTCAGTACGGAACCCTAAAAAGGAATAGAATCTTTCTAAAAAAATTAAGGAGCATTAATCGTTCGTCCTGTCGATGACAGTGACAGTTTCTGTAGAAATGTAAGCGGACCGGTGACTAAATTTCGTTGATCATGCTATAAATATAATATAAGCTACTTATAATATGTATTTCTACATAGAGTTGGGAGTTGCGATTACGATTGTATAGTTGCTTTGCATTCTGAGGACCGGCATACCTCTATTATAATCCCGGTACGGCGTAACTAGTTGGCAACTTTCCTCTTGAGAGCGAACTGTATTAGGAATTTTACAAGCGCGGCTGGCACTTTTGCAATTTGCTTTTAAGTATCCTCATATTTATAAGTACTATTTCGACAGATATATAGATTTTTACAAGCGCAGGATGATCCTCGTTGCCCCGGAAAATGTTGCCCGTGTTAAAGGTCGTGGCATAGAAATGGGCTCAAAACCTAACAATACAAAGTATCAATAAGATTAATGCGTTTAATCAAACCCACACAATTCAGATTTTCTTTTATTTTATATAATGAAATTACTGCAGGCTTAAAATTAAAATATATGTCTCCTTATACTTTGCAAGGACAAAACACGACTTGGTAGTTGAGAAACTCAAAAATCTATTTTCATGAGGCACAGACTTAGCTGTGTCAAATAGGAAAGTTTGTAACTCGCGATATTGGGTTTTTGAGAGAACGTTCGACACAATAAATGTTGACATTCTGAAACATAAAAATTATTTATTGTTCGAAATATTATCAATATTATCATCATCATCATTGTTCATCTCATCTCTATATACTGTTACGAATAGCTTTTTGCAGTCATCTGTATGTGTATATTAAAAAACAACGAAATTTTATCATCACAGATGAATTACTAAACATTCGGATTGGGTCCAACCGATAAGGGCCAGCTTGAAACAAATATTCTTCTATTTCTCTGTTTACCATGTTAGGCAATAATAAGATCGGGATCAAAGCGGCCGCGTAACTGATCAAATGAAAAAAGGAAATTTTATTTGCCGATGCTATTTATCTAATAAATATTGGACGATTTCTAATTTGGTGCGTAGTCGCGCAAAAGATTTACGTCTCTTTGATTATTGTTCAAAGTGGAATTCAAACCTTTGAATTTGGTGATTTTTGCGACCCTGTGGCAAAAAATTAAAACGAAATAGGTTTTTATCGATGATTTATTAATGTCAATTAAATTGAAACATCTCTTGCATCTTAGGGTAGTTGACGAATTTGTAACAAGTATTAATACACAATTTGCAAATTCTCAATATTTCATCTTCATTTAATTTATATTTTTCAGAATATTATTATATTATATATTTTTTAAAATTACGGTCGGTAGCCCCAAGCTTGACTTGTACAAATATAGTCGCCGCCCCGCCGCAGCTCTTAACTTTTTATCTATTTATAAACCCTCAATTTAAGTTTATATTAACATTGACGATTCAAAAAAATTTGTTTCAATTTCAAAGGATTAACGTAGGCATACTAATATAATAGGTGATATGTTTATAGACGAAAACTAAAAAACTTAATAGTTCCTTTTTATTGACTCAAATGGTCCACTAAAACATTGATCTCATACATCGTATGAGTCGTAGAAATTCGGTTACAAGATCGTGTTATATGAATTAACAATATATGTTTTTTTTTTGTTTTTGCATGATATTGCATGATTCAAGTGAAATAGACATATACATATACATACATATACATATACTTGATTATTTGATTTTGTGCAACATGAATGAATGAAAAATATATTGTGTAAAAGGGCTTGGTTTCATATGAGAGAAGGGGAACTTAGATTTTTTTCAAGCAGGGCTACCTGAAAATAATTGTAGTTACTGAAAAATTTTCAATTAATACAAAGCTTTTTTGTTTGTTTCGTTCGTCTAATTGAGTAGATATAATAAAATAATGATATACGCAGATAAATTAATTACGAAATAAATATCCATCATATTTACGAACAATGTTATAAAGGAAGCAAAATTAATTTAGCATAATATGGAAAATATCATACCAGCCAAGTAATTGAAATCCATTAGGAGTGATGAAAATGAAGGAGGCCTGGAGCGGAAGAATCAGATGGCATATAAAATGAAAATCGACCTTTGTCTTGCTTCTAGCGGGAAAAGATTCAATTTGTCACGAATTTTCGTTCGCCGTAAGTCAAGAGAAGTTACGGTGAAAAGTTGTCCGGAAATAAAACTTATTCAGAGTAGTCCTATCGTAGTAGTACTATCTAAGTAATTAATATGCCTGAGTACCATATTCTATGATGTAAAGTGTAAGTTCATGATACATCAAAACTATTTTTTAATTACAATGACTTGTTTGAAATGTTCCAATGATTTAAACTAATACGAGTTTACTACTCCTAAAGATAGCATTTGTATAAATTAGTTTATGTTTAATGGGTTATATATTAATTAATTAAACAGCTTTTATCTGTTTGGGTCACGCTGACGCAAACGGATAAAAGGAGTTCGGAGTTTTGCCATGCGACACCTGCCCGGAATATCTACTTTCATGTTTAGGATTGATATTTGCAGTGAAAAGATTTCCTATAAAAATGCCAATACAATAATTTTAGAAAGGGCACATTTTGCACAGCCTTCTAGTCGAAGTCGTCGGTGAAAATTATGCAAACATCCATTCTCAACATAAAATGTTATATTTTTTATACCTTATGTATTTCTTAATTAAATGTTTATCGTGACTGTGAGGGCCGTTTTATGTTTTATATTTGTGATGATAGGATAGAAGTTTTGATCTAAGACGAAACTGGTACATCAGAACGTTTTTAAGATAAAACAATATCTTTACAGTGTTGTACCTACAAGGCAAAAACAATTGGCAAGGATAGCCCAAAGGGGAAATCGAATCGATATAGCGCTCCCTATTGCCTTGTTTTCGTATGGTAAGTGCTGTTATTGATGTTACGTAGTTTTTCCTTTTTCTTAACTAAATGAAATTTTCTTTTGTTGTATAAAAAGTATACAGCATCCAAAAACATTACATGTAAAAATGCAGAAGTCTCACAACGCATTTCTTCTGCACGAATAAGCCATGAAATCTCTAAAGCTGTTATCGTGAAATTAAACGGTATGAACGTTCTTTTGTCGTGAGTGTTTGCGTTTAATAATTAATTTTATTTATAAAAGATTCATTAAAAACCTTAATAATTAGTAAGCAAGGTATATAAGCTACGCTTAATTATATTTTTTATTAACACTTCGTTGCGAACACATTATAATATAAAAGGAAAGTTTAAATAACTAAGAAGGCAACGGGCGAACTTATCGCTATCAAGTGATCTTTTTGATTCGAAAAAAAATATCATGTTATATTATTTTATGAATTAATTCCTAATTCTATCCGCAAACCGTGTCGTCCCCTGGCGTTCCACAACAAAGCGCTTCTTAAGGCACTTTTTGCCACACACCACCCCTTTCTGGAACCAAATGCCATCCAGATATATTTCCGAACTGATATGACTTTGGGGTCTTCAAAAAAAGAGCTTACTACACTATCAAAGGCAACAAAGCCGAGAACGTCCTGGTGTCGCATGAGCAATAAGCTGTTCATTCTAAATGTCCTCTGTGTCATGAAAAAAAGAAATATTTGCACACAGCCTACAAGAAACTGTTAATATAAATACAGTTAATAAAGTCTGAGCGCCTTATCACTGATTTAACAAAAATCAATAGGCTTGATTATCCTTGCTAAGGTAGAACAAATGAAACGCAAACAAAGGAAAAAGTAGACATACAAAATCAAAAGCGTAAATATTGAACATAAAACTCATATAAGTGTTTACATAAATGTATGCACTACGAAATCCATAAATTTAAATAAGATACGGGGTAGACGGTGCTTCGATAAGTTAAAGGATGACTGTAAGGAGGATGGACGAGTGCAATTGGGACGCGTATTTCACAGATTTGTAACTGATATTCTGAAGGATTCGAAAAGATCTAAGCTGTGGAGGGGGGAATATTCAGAAAAAGAGGAGCGTATCGTCATCTGAAGGGCCGGTAACGCACTTGCGCGCTCTCCGGCATTGTGAGTGTCCATGGTGGTATCAGGTGAGGCTCCAGGCCATTTTACCCCTATTTTATAATGTAATTTGTAGGTATAAGAAGCTAGGTATAAATTTGAAATCTTGGGGCTGACTTGTAATAAACTAAACCACCTTAATTAGTGAAAAAAACTAATGATTTCTTTAAACTCATCCATTTAAATATATTGACTTTCGTGGACGTGTATGCAATGAAGGCATTTTATTGAGGACACGAAAAAAAAATAATGGTTCGGCAAATCATGCAGAGCTATTAACTACCATTCCATTTTAAAAAGGGAAATTAACATTTAATATGGTTAAACGTATCTGTGGCGAGATCCAGCTATGAATATTAAAATCGATCACTATTAATAGGTTGGAGCCTTTGTGAATGTCGGAATGTTTTACACCGACTCGTAACTAAAGTATCTTTTGTATTTTTTAGACTTAGCTACACATGAATAGTACTCATTGGATCATTAAAACAAAGATAAGGCGGTGTAGTTACTCAAATTCACCTACAACTGCCAGTTATATTATTACATAATAAAGTACCTTAAATCCTACTGATATTATAAACGTAATTGTAAGTATGGATGGATGTTTGTTGCTCTTTCACGTAAAAAGTATTTAATGGATTTCAATGAAACTTTATAAATAATATAGCTTATACATCAGTATAACACATAGGCCACAATATAAAAAGATATTGTGTGAATTGTCTAAAATATCAAGCAAGCAGGAAAAATCTACCATCTGCTAGCTATTCTGGCTTGCGCTGCCAAAACCGCCAGAGTTACACAAATGTAATGTATAAAGGAAATATTTATCTTAAATAGTCCTACAAAAAAGCCCGCTACAGAATATATCTTACGTGTAAGTCGTATAACCATCACTAAAATAAAAATTAATAATTTATTTCAAATGCATTTGGTAAAAATAAATTGATTCCAAAATGAAAATAGATACTTTTATCGCTTATATTAGATATATTTCATACTACATATATATGTATTTATGTAATGGGTCTCTTTATTACCGCGAGTGAAGCCGTAGGGATCATCTAGTACTACTATTTGGGTAACTCGGAATGTAACTCGACCTGATTTTGACATTGATGAAGTAATTTTTAACGTACTTGCTACATAACATACCTTAATCCAATGAATAATCGTCTGCGCCATTTCCCATTATCCATTATTTGTAAGAATCGGCAATTTGATTAGAAAAGTACTTATCTTTGTTGCTATTATTATCATTAATTTGTTGTTAAGAAACTGAAATCCTGTTTGTTAGATTTTAAAAATTGTTTGTATGTATATGGCAATATTATAATTAAAGATTCCATAAAATAAATACATAAATAACACATACATTTCGGTATAAACGAGGCTCAAAGAATAAACTCCAATCGGGAGGCAACCGCTCCGAACTCTGATAAAATGATAGCGAATAATTTTTCAGTATTATTTATGGAAGGAAACCGCTTTTACGTCGAGATGTGCTTTAAATACTCTACACATACAATAATGACTATTGTAATATATACAGTTATTCATAAGTATGGTACAAATATATCTACTAAAGTAATTACTTAATTACTGCCTAAAAATAAATTTTAACTATTAAAATAACCTAACCTAAACCAAACTTAAACTAAATAACTAAAAATAAGATTTAAATTAATCATCAACGATTATTACGTCAAGGTACTTCCGGACCAAAACACAGTATCCTTGAGGAAAGAGTGATTTAATAAAAATAGCAAGTTCTTCCCTCGTTGCTCTCTTCAGTTTCATGTTATGAGTATAGATTTTTTCAAAACTCAGCGTACTTTGAAGCAATCAAGGTCGAAGATACTTAACTAATTAAATCACCTTTGTGTTGGCCACGACTTCCTTCATCCGCTTCAAATTTACATGTTAAACAAATTAATAGTTTATTTAGAAGTCTTTATTAAGATGTGATATATATACATAAGGAATGTGCGACAAGGTTCTCACAACTGGTTAGTAGTATTTATAAGTATTTATAGTACCTATGTCCATTTAAAAAAACCGCATTCAGGAAACAATCGGTTCAAAGTATTACTGTATACAAATTTGGTTCAGAATTACACGTTGAATGAGTATGCTAAAACTAGTTATTTTAAGTTACACCCATGAATCTATCTAGTTTTGCTATACCTATTCTATACTATATAAAAGCACCGTCGCAAGAAGGCTTGTAAAAATTCCTTAATAAAGCCGGCTATAATGCCGTGAACCCATTAAAATTCACCGCCAAAAGAATCGTGCACCTTCATTTACTTACTTTACTTCCACTCAAAGGCCGTAACTCGTAATGCCATTATTTCCATATTTATAACCCTATATTAGTTGATGTAATTTTCGAAAGCAATTTTAGCAGTACTCACAAAGGTTTATCAATTTACGTGATATTATATGAAAACTCAGAAAATAATTAAACATCTCCACGCTAATTATGATCTTAGTAGATACTTGATTTAGTAAAAAGTCAAATATTTAACGTTGTACCTAAATATTTATTTATTATTTTTCGTTAAATGGTTTGTAATCTATAATTGAGTAAGTTTGTAAATCTTTGACAAAGTTATAGTCCTATAAATTTTGCAAACACATTAATATATAAAAAAAGAGGAAGAGTAATTAAAATGTTGTAAATTTACCAGATAAAGTCATGAGCTTTAATAAGAATTTATCGCTGCAGTTCATTTATCTTAACAAACAGAAGCAATAAACCGATGGGTATGCTATTTGGTATCGGAGATCCGCCCATTCTGGTAAAAATCCTTTAATATGCCATTAAGTTTAATAATCCAGGTCTAAGTGTGTAAGATAAGTGGATAAAATAATTATGGACCAAGATAACATAATAACAAAAACGTATTGCATATGAAGTGATTATAATTTATAATTTTGACAGTGAGACACTGAGCGCTTCCGAACTCTCTAAAATTATAAAATAAGCATGGAAAAAAAAATTCAAAATGTCTGTAAGGCTCGGCGACACTAAAGTTCTCACTCATCTTGTTATCGCTCGAACTTTTACACAGAAAAGTAACATAAATTATTATTAGTACGGACTCTTTGAGAGACCAGTCAGTAAATTAAAAGTAGTCAAAATACAAAAATTATATATTACATATTCAGTAAGAAAATGAGTCTGTTTGATGTATAAGAATACATTGTACATTTGCCGTATAAAGCATTTCATCGTGTACGATGCGCCAACGTAAATGATCATACATCGACAATATATGATCGATATATACAATCGACTCGGACTGGGGAATTTTTTTTAAATCATTATGAAACAATTCAATGCAAGTCGAAACTTGATTGAGAAATAGTCCCATAGAATATTTAATTTTTTTATCTTTCGAATATTTATATAGTAATGAGAATTAGATTGGAGTTTTGAATAGACGATTACGGACGACACAATTACATCGTCGAGTTACGTTTCCTTCGGGTTTTATGTCTGTCAATACTTGCAACAGTTTATTTTGTTTTAACCTTATTAAAATACAAAAGTTAAATTAATCTTAGAAGTTAAAATATGACAAAATACAAAAACAAATTTTAATACATACTTTTGTGCACACACTTGACCGGTTTTTATCGAAATTACACAGAACGCTACTCGGAGCAGATACATTAATTTTTATTACAGACTCATTTGAGCTCGCTGCAATTGCTTAATAATTATGTGAATTTGGATGGTCCTTTATTTTAAATACAATGTTTATTAATTTTATTTGAAACTTTTATTTAAATTGTCTAATGAAATCGTATAAAAGTGATACGCACCTTAGTCTCAACTAAATTAAATAATTTATTGAGTGCGTTGCAAACGAAATATACATAAATTTATGAATTTATAATTTAAGATTTGACTGGCTCATCTCGTACTTGTGTGAATTAAATTTTGTTTATTTAATTATGTGTCAAAATTATACCTACCAGTACCATAGAAAAAGATAGTACTCGTAGTTGCTTCAGATCTGTTTATTATTATAATAATTTAGATTTACGAGTATGGGCTACTTATGAGTACTATTTCAAATATTAATAATAACAAGGAATGTGATTCAACTAAACATTACGAAAGTACCTATAATAGTTGCACACATAAAGGAGAATTTCAAAGTTATTTTAGATTTCTTGACGTTCATAAGTGTGTTACTTACTTAATTATAATATAATATAAGTATATTAGAAACTGCTTAAATTTTATATATTACTTTTGTGTAATATTTATATAATTAGGGATTCAACGTGAATAATTGCGAGTTCCCATTTGATAAGGAAAAAGCATACGTTAAAGGCCGATAAGATCAGACAGACTTACACGCACACTTGAAGTGTTTCTGACGGAAGTGGTAATTAAATACTACCTGAAACTATTTATTATTAAAGTTTTTTTTCGATTAAATTAAATTCAATTTCAGTTTTTAGAAATAAATTAACACATTGCACAAATGTGTATCATGTAAATTAAACATTCAATAAAATCTAATTAAATTCTTACGTGAATAGTACCTGAAAATGTTCATTATAAGAAGAAGTGTGCTATCTTTGATCTCGCGATTCCTAAAGCCTCAAGCACCTCAACCAAAACACTTTTTTAAAGGCTTACTGCGGAAAGAGTTATTCGGAGCCTTCCTATGCGTTCCATTGAAGGGACTAAGTAAGGAAAAATCTGGTCTTCTCTTTTATTTTCGAGCGCTTTTCATGTTGAAAGGGGTTGTCAATATTTTCAGAGGATGAATGGTCTATGCAGTCGAAGTCAATGAGGGCTTAAGTGTGTGGGACCTGTGCCCATAGCCCTAAGACTAGATATTAAGTAAAGTAACATTAGATCCATTATTTATGAAATAGCAGAATTTTTAAATAAAATTTTAACCAACCGAAAGTGACAACAATATTGTCACTTTCGACAAAGTGTAAGTTTTATTAAACAGATGCTTTAAGTTCAGCTGTATTATAAGAAGTACATTTTGTTCGCTTGTTGTTATTTTTACAACAAGCGATTTTTGACACATAATTTTGCTCCTGTATATTGTTGACTTGGTTTTGAATTTTACCTAACCTAACAAGAAAAATTCTAGAACATAAAAGTAATTTACAGTCAAGAAAGGTAGACTTAAGGACTTGTAGAGTAACAGGTTTATATAATGAGTCGCTTGGCTCAGCATCATACTTATATCTTAAGTTCAAAGGTCGTTTTCCAGAAACTAAGGAAACGAGCCCTACAACGTCTAGGCTCCATAAAAG
The DNA here is from genome assembly GCA_963693355.1 of Pontia daplidice. Taxonomy (NCBI): domain Eukaryota; kingdom Metazoa; phylum Arthropoda; class Insecta; order Lepidoptera; family Pieridae; genus Pontia; species Pontia daplidice. The sequence continues at coordinate 8,040,554 of CAVNZL010000138.1, read as the reverse complement.
ATACCTCAAAGCCAATTAGATGTAACGATAACCTGAGTGGTTCCTGTCCCTTTACCATATTACTAACCTTATCTGAAGAACAATACTTATTACGATAAAATTAAAACGAAAGTGTATTTTCAATTGTCTAAGTGATGGTAAGTGTATTTACACAATGTAAAAATACAAAGTTCAATATTATTATTACACTTAGGAAAAATCTTTATTCAATAACTTTATACCGATTTTATAGTAATACTTACTTTATTCAATTTATGATAGATTGTTATTGAAACCTTTTATTGTTATTGATATAAATGCGAACATTTAATAAAGTGGGACCTCACTTTATTAAATGTGAAATAATGAACCAAAGAAAATATTTTAGAGTTATCTTAGTCGCACGCAAAACTAAGTCTTCGTGACATTAATTGGATGCGTATTTTCCCCCAAAGCACTTTGGTAAGTTCAGAGTATAGGGTACATAGTTTAAAACACGAGTAACAAAACCTCTCTCTACCCTTCACTTTGCCTCGCGCTATTGATCATTAGAGTAAATTACCCAACAGGGTGGAAATCTTAGTCTGATAGCTACACTAAACTAGCTGTACTAGATAAACTGCAGCGGGGAACGAAAAAGACAAAAGGATTTATCTATTTCCTCCTTAGTTGAATCATAATCTATTGCAATTTGGTGATTTGAATTATGAAATTATAAAGTATTTTCTATATTAAAAATCAAGCAGTGTTTTCATAACGATAAAAATTGATAGTAATAGAAATAAATAGAAATCGCCTTCCTTAGCAACGTGCTATCGACCAGTTTACTGTAAAACAGAGCAGGTGCACGAAATGAGTATCGTATAGATCCTCTCACTCTCCAGAATTTCCAGGAGTACATAACGATCCAACTAATTTAATAACTCGTTCAATTTATTTTGAATACATTTGTTTATTTCTTCGTTTTAGTCCTAGGATCTCACAATTGAATAAATAATGTCCATTCCGACCACAAACCCTGCGTATTGGAGGTCTAGCCAAAATTAGCACTAAATATTGACGTCGAGATATCCACATATTATCCATATTAGTACAAATTTATTTCTGGCTTAAAACATAAATTACGACATAGATAACTAAACTAAATTAGTTCTTAAGGCGCTATATAAAAATGTACTTTGTTGACTGTTTTACATTTCCTTAATTAAATAAATATATCCAAGAAAGAAATTATCAAAAGAAGTGGAACTAGTTATATGTTGACTGCACTGTTAGTGTGATTGGCTGTGCAGATCTATAAAGTTTGTCTCATTTGAGCTAGCTATTTGGTATTCGCGGCGTAAGACGCCGCGCAACGTCGAAGACTGTCCGGGACTCGAATTGGGTACGTGATAACGTCAAGTGTTATTGCTCTTTATCATCCTGTGTTATATAGAATCTGTTCACTGAAAACATAATTTCACAAATTCGTGACTACGACTTTAAAGGACAATAGAACATAACGGGATATAATTTATTTATATATAAATCGAAAGAACGCTACGCAACGCAGTTATGAAATTTAACCTAAACTAAGTTAGGTTGTTTATTATATATATCTAAGAGACCAACATATATATATTTGCATATTTATTATATTTTGCATATTTTCATTGCATATTTTTTCTCGCCAAGTTGAGCAAATAGGTACGAAAATAGCCCGTATTTTCTAAGCCCTGTAACTTCTTTGTAGTATGGTATGGTAATCGCCTATTTATCTGGCTGCTTGAATTAAAAAGGTTGGTTGAGTTTTGCTAAATCAATTGGACCATATATGGAATGTATACAAAGTGCAGACCTTAATTAGATATGCTTTTTAATCGTTCTATATTTTTTCAAGGCCACTAGTCTCTCAACGTTTTTGTTAAGTGTTAATCATACTGGATACAATAAGTTATGGTTCAAAATAGGCAGTACCGAATAAAAAGTTCTGAAATAGTAAATGAATAGGGACTATTATAATTTACAACATTCAAAACCTCGGTATATAGATTGATACAATATATTAAACCTGATCTAAACTAATTCACAACTTGGAATGTTAACAGAACTCAGAAACAACTTCCGACCAGATCTTAATTAAATTCTTATGGCAATACTTTCTGATTCATATAATAATAGTCTTGGCTTCAAAGCTTATGCATTCGATTCATTGATAATTGTTTAATTAAAAGACCTGGTCAGTCTTCTGAGTCAGCATACATGGTCAATTATGTAAGGCGAAGACATACCTATGTAACGACGTTATTACTGAACGTGTGTTTGCGCACGTGGACGTAGACAAACTTAACTTAATGGCCATATAGAGTTTGGGATCAGAAAGGCTTTCCACATCGATAACTCATATTAATGTCTGGATTCACTTAAGGGGGCGGTGCACACTGACGCCGACTAATGGAGGACGCGAATTTATACAGATACACATTTATCATGCATCGTTCATCGCCCTTGGGTGGTCCGAATATAGGTTTATCGATGTGTTACTGTTTTTTCCTGTAAACGCCTACCTTTAAACAGAAATTGAATACTCACAAGCGGAAGACCAACAATATCTTTCTTTTCCAGAACTAGAAAATGATTTTTTATGAAATTATTATTGGTTGCTTTATGTCCTGAATATAAGTTTATAATTACTTAATTATTATATTTTTCATTATTAATATTGAAAGAAAAATAAATCACCAGGCAAAGCCGCAAAACACAGCTAGTTGACAAAATTATATAACCCCAAGGACCGTGTGAAGATGTAGGGAAGTTTGAGATAACAGTATAATTTTGGATGTAAGTTGCACGTACACTGATCGATCTGAGCTGAGCAAGGTGTAAGCAGTCTCCGGGAGTGGGACAGATAGCGCCACTGGGACTATTATGGACTTCTGAAAATTAGATTAATTGCCCTAATACGTCTTCTTTGTTGTGCGCTTACGAATATCGTTATTCCATGATAGGAAATCAGGACATTCAAGGTGGCACTAATAAAAAAAAGTTGATAGTGAAATATTTATTAACTTATTTTTAAGGACTTATATACTATTAAATAGGCAAAATATCATTTATAAACAGGTTTATCTACCGATAGTCGGCTTCAATGTAATTTTTCGGGCTAAATACATACCTATCCCTACCTATTACTATGGTAACGATGTATCTTTATTACTATTATTATATTATTATTATTTTTATTTTTGAGCCTAGTCGGTTTTTCCCGGGAACAGTCGCTGTTATGCTGTGCTCTTGTGAATAAGTAGCCTTTACCCAACAACGATCAGTCCAAAATTAAGTATAGTGAAGTGTGAATAGTCTCTTCATCATAAGGACCTTAGTCTAAACCTGTGGAGGTAGTCAGCAAAAGGTCCGTGGTTGATCAACATTTAGTTAAGTGGTAGGGTTCGCAAACTGATCCATCTTGTGCGTCTGGAAGACTGTGCAGTAAGACTCAAGTCTTAATTTCCCTCCTTATATATGATGTGTTTCTATACGTCCCTGTTCCAGCAACTCCTTGTCATAAGTGAAACAGAAATTCTTCGTCGTAATTAAAAAAAAAATATATATAGCAAATTTGAAATTATGAAATATAATATGTTATATAAAATATATTATCTATATCTAATTGTATATGTAAAGATTGAATCAAAGCTCACGATAGAATTCTAATTATGTAAATTAAAAAGAAATTAGGGATCAGTTGTAAAATTCCGGCATCTGTGTGTAATGGGAAATGGTAACAAGAACCCTTCGGTTTCTCAATTAACGATAAATCATGAAGGTTCTTGCTTAATTCGAAAAGAAACGGCGAGTAAAGCTGAGAATTATTGTAAATGTACTTTAATGTTAATCTATAAGAACCTGAAGAGTTACTTTGAACGCGCTAATATTTAACTATACTTCAATTTAATCACACAAACGAAAATAAAATGAAAAAAAAAAGATACTGTATTGAATATTTTGCCTTGCGATTCTGATAATCACGTTTCAAACTCACACAGCCGATTCCACTCACAAATCACTCGTGTAGAGATCCAATTATAAATTGGCATTCTTATAAACAATAAAAGGAAAAAAAGCGTCGCTCAAGTGAGATTTTTTCACATTTGAAACTAAAATTCGAAATTCGGGAATTGAGCATGATATGTCCAAGAAATGTCCATTTACCGTCCAATTTATACGTCAGATTAAAAGAGTTTTCCTCGGGGATTTGACTCAAAGGTGATCAAAAGCAATCTCAATTTTTTAACAAATATACCAATATCGGACATTGTTTGTGTAATAAAGCCTTATTTCGTATTAGATTTCGTTTAATATGAGATCTCTCACAAATTCAAGTGACAAGTACATACAAAATATGATATTTTTTTAAGCTGTATGTAGGCAGTGTCTATTAATATTTTAATTATGCTCGTACTGCTATTATATTTTAATATCTGCTTGGACCACACTCAATTGACTTGTAAAATAAAATTATCAAATTCGCTAATTGAGCTACCGAATAGGCAAGTAGAGGATTGAAAGTATAAAATTTCGCGTATCTTTATCGCCCTTCCCCAAATAATGTTAATATAATTGTTCTTTACCATTAGGCATTTTATTCTTCACTTTTATAATTTTATTGCTCGCTTTTGTCTTTATAAAATGTATTCTACAAAATAGTTACATCGCTGGTTCAGAAACCCAAAGTGTGACTTGGCCTTAGATACTAAATTCTCAAATATTAAATTTAATAAGTTCTAGGAGCACTGTCCACAATAATAAATGCCATCAAAACCATGATTATGACATCCCATAAAAAAATCACATTTTCCACAAGAAGCGCGTTGGGAATAATTCTTTTGACGTTATGAATAATATAACATTATGAAATCTTAAGGAAATCAGTTAACGCAGTATATAATAAATACTAATTACTTATAACTGCGCTATCTAATTACTTCTATGAGTTTGATAGACCTAAAATCTGCGGCTACAATCAATACAAACACATACCTTGAATCAAACTAGCGATATTGCCACTGAAAGAATTCTACATAAAGATATTCTGTCGACATAAGTTACTGAGGCGAATCCGTAATGCGACTGGTCGAGTAAGCCCTTAACATAAGAGGATGAGGATCCCAAACTTAGACCGCATATAGATTCAAAAAGTCTTGAATTGTCTGTCTTGAACCTGTTACAATTAAGTCCATCTTTATATACTTTTTCTGTAACTTTAAGCCATAAAGGCATAGTTATAGTCATCCATCATGAAGACAAAATTCGTAATTTTATTTTGTTAGATTAAAAATATATTTATGCGAATTCAACTATTTAAGTATTTGTTATAAATACTTTTTCAAGTTTTTTCTAGAACAATACTCGACTTAAACAATAAATCAGTCAGCATAAGAAATAGCAGTGGCTCGTAATGACAATACTCCGCATCACATGGCTCACCTAATTACCTAGCATACTGAGCACTCAATTTATGGAACCGCCTCCTTGCGGTGTAGACGAATTATCATATACCGCCTTTGTTTTATTGAAATACTAGACAAGCATTCATATAGTTAATAATACTTGTTATACCTCGTAATTGTAATTGGAAATATCTTTAACCGAGAACAAGCTTTAAAAGACTGTCTTCTTTTACTTCAAGATCTCATCATCAGAGCATGGCTGAATGAGCACATGCGATAAATATATTACTTTAAAATAGTCGAAACCTCGTTAATGTATGAAGATTTATACAATACTACAATAAATAAAAATGTGATCAGACAGATGTAACTTCAAACGAAATCGTAAGCAAAAGGCGAAATAACGTTATATTCTCACTAATATAACGTTATTTCGCCTTTGAGAGAGTCCCCAGGTGATCGTTGAACGAATGACCGAAAGAATGAAGGGAATGAATGGGCAGACCCGCTTAATGGCGCACGTCAAAACTTCTTTGTGAGGTAAAACAAATACGAATGTTCACTCGTGCGTATTAATCACTAAATGCTTTTACTTTCTATTTCAGCAGATGGTGCAACTGAGAGGTGCACTAGAGGCAAAACTTTTCAAGTAATTTATTACACGCGCTGAAACGCTGTATCGAATCGATGGAAGTTGTTTTGAATATTTTCAAATAACTGTAGTGAAGTAAGAAAAAGTTATATTATTTCTGATGAAGAAAAGTAAAATAATGATGTGTAGCAAATAATCAATGGCTGTGGCAAGAACCACGCACCGGAAGCTACCCGAACAAATCCAGCTCGTGCCGCCGGAAGCCGGATGCAGTTACCCGCCCGGAAAAACTACCTAAGTCTAGACGAATTATCATTATTACAGTTTGCTCCTGAATTTAAAATATTTAGGATAATTATTCTTTGTTATTTATGCTTACTTTATATTTTTGGTTTTTAATATTTGGTTGTATTACAAACAAAACTATTGGTTTTATTAATTACTTTTATCCGGATGAAGCAGGTTTAACTTATTATTGAAGGCTTCGAGTTTTAATGAATCGCTGTCGATTCGAAAGAAAATTTAACTTGTATTCTGGCCTATTACTGTGACTGCACATGGATCTCCTTTGAAACTATTCAATAAAATAGTTTTTGAGTATCGCAAAACATTTTCCTGTGTAATTAAAACGATATACGGTGCAAAAGGGAAAAAATTTTGATTTATGAAATGATTTTGTAATGGAATAGTAGAATTCATTTTAAAATCGAATTGAGGAATTAGCTCCCTGTAATGATAGAGGTCTGAAAATAGTCAAGTTTCTGTTTTCGAAAGCACAGCAATTAGACGCATCTTGCACAACCAATCGAATTAAGCACAAAGTTCTATGGCTTATTGTGTCTCTAGGAACCGGATATCAGGCTTTAAACTCGTAAATTATGTACGTGAATATCCAATACATTTTGAATATATCAACTATAAGAGATAAAAAATATATATGTAGTATGAGAAATATAAGCAAACGATCTTTAAGGAGAAAGTAAATTAAATTATGGTAACAATAGTTACTTTATTTTAAAAAAGATACACGTAAAATACATTCGAACCATACGGTCTTCGTGAATAATTTTTCAAAACTTAACTCGTGATTTAGACAAAGATATACAATGTATTAATATTTTATTTGATTTGTGAACAAATACCAGAGTTAACGTTTGAATAGTAACAGGAAAATGAAATGAAACCCTCAGTAGTTTTACTCAGAAGTTTATTTACATCCAGTAAATATCATCGAATCCACAATAGAAACCAATGTTATCCCTAATCAACGCTGGAATGGCAATCAAAAGCGAATTAGCTGTAGGGAGTTCTAACAATTTGAAATGGAAAAACTTGTGGAACTCTAGAGACCCACTAGGATTAATTAAAATGGACTTATCCTTGTAATGTTTGCTTCTTTACATCTATACTAAAATCTGCGCTGTTTTAAAGCTTTGTCACTGATATTTTTATATTAAATTTTGATATGAATTCTTTGTAAGTCTTTAGCTTATGTGGTACAGAACTGGTATCTACAAATCCAAGTCCAAGAGGCCGTCATGAACTTTGATGGACGTGATGCTGTTTAATATCAATAGAGTTGTAGGAAAGGGAGATGCTGTGGGCGGCTTTTCTAAAGGGACGAACCAATATTCTATTACAAGCTTACGCTTATTCACTTAATCTAAGCTTTAAGGCGACTGAATAATGAATGTTTACCTTTGACTTAAAATTCTGAGTGCTATTCCCATAATAATTGCATGCAATTGATAGGGAGTTCTAATAGATAAATAAATATATGTAATCTTTGTATCTATATATATCACATCATATAATTGTAAAATTTTATTAAAATAGTTCCCTATTGAATCAATTTTACAAGGAAGAATATAAGGTTTCGTGTCAAGGCAAACATCTTTGGAAATATGAAGAAACGTAAAAAATCTAATACAGTGGTATAACGCAGAGATTCCGGACAAAATACTTGTAATTAATATTTTGAGTTACTTTTAAAAATTGTAAAATGCGAGCATTAGGCCCCTAGTTTGAGCGTGCAGATATTTGCGTAAAACATACCTGTTTGTACGTAGTCTTATTGTTAAATAAAAGACTAGCTGACCTACGGGTGAAAGACTCGCATTCTCAAAATGCTACTGCTGTCCCATGATTTGCGTGCAGGTGTTTTTCTACTTTTACGATTATTTTTCTGTAAAGCTAGTTTTAAACTACGATATCTCTTTAGATATTTATAAATATGTTTAAAATCTGAAAAAGGAAAAATGTTTACCGTAGCAAAATATTATTAAACTACCAAAACAGGTTTAGAAAGTCGGTCAACAACAGATGCAAACAGGCGAAAATGCGTTTACGGTTGAAGCATCATCAATTATTATTTTTTGAAATACAACAGCAGTACCGAGAAAACACTGAACCACATAGAGTATATACCAAATGAGTGCAACCAGTGTGTGGCTGCCACAAAACCACGATTAATTAGCAGCCTTTGAGTTTTAAAACCGCACGCTCTAACGAATAGAATGTTTTGTAAATACATTGGCGCAGTATATTAATTAAATTACGCATTTGTACAAAGCATAATTCATTTGATTATCGTAAACAATTTACAAGGATTACTTCAAATTTAATTTTTGTGATATTTTAAAAATAATAGACTAGAGTATATTTCTTGCAAAAATAACAGGATTAGATATTATAATGTTATTATAGTAAAACTAGTATCATAATTTTAGTTTGTATATCAGTATATTCAAATAAGATGGATGCTTTTAATGGGTCTGATTTATGATTTACGTTCCTCGACTTCAAGGCTTTCGACTTAGTAAATTATAATAATATATGTGGGGAAAATTGAGAGAGGCTGGTGTATCCACGAATTGTACATTTTACATAATTGGCCATATCGAGGAGCTAGGCAGTATCCAGGTTATTGTATGTGTTGTGATGTAGTAGTATGCATCATGACGATGACACGCTGCCACTCAGCCTAACAATAGGTTAAGACTTTAAGTATCTTTTGTCACGTTATCGCCAGTGACCGATAATATATATTTTCGATCGGCTATAAAATTGATAGGGAACGCAATTCCTTATCGGTGGGGAGCAACATATTGGCTCGTAGGTTTGCTCGGTCTACTACTGCTAGTCTTTCCACACGAGCAGCCTGTGAATTCTCCAAAATAACGCTTTTACGAAGGTAGCAGTCCTGTCATGCCTTTTTTGACATGTTTTCTTTTAAACCGATGTCTTTCTTTTGAAAGAAGGCTTCATCATACTGCAAGATACACTGACAGCAGTATTATTAAAGTGATTGCGGCAAAGTCGATGCTCTACTAAGAGGTTAGTGCTTGGCTGAGGTTTGTTTAGTTTTAGATTTATTTTAAAATAGTTTTTTGTTGTTATTTTTTTCCTCTGATATAACTAATTTATTTTTTAAAGATTTTTTAGTAATTCTCATTCTATAGACTTTATCAGTTGTTTTGTTAGCACCCATAATAGAGGCTATAAATAGCTCATCTTGAAGCTAACCGACCGTGTGTCCTGATATTATTATTATTATATTACTGTCTGAAATACGAGTTGAGGACAATCAGATCTGATGATCACTTGGAGACATTGGAGACAAATTTCTTATTTACGCATAACTAGATTTTGTAACACCGGTTTGTTCTCAATCCGGCAACGCACTTCTGAGGTCTCTGGCATTGAGAGTCCATGGGCGGCGGTCTCTTACGAGCCTCTTGCTCGTTTGCCTCCTATTTTATAAAAAAATGATTTTTTTAATACAATGCAAATGTAAAATACCATATGGTGTCGAGATTCACGTAATAAAAAACTTTTCCTATCTCTCAATCCTATAAAATGTATCAAAAATGCAATTATTGCCTTACGTTTAGTTCTTTTTATACATACAAATAAAAAGAGCACAGAATGTAATATAAACTAGACTGACAGGCATTTAAATTACTTGCAAGGCGTCGTTTAATAAGGCACTTATTTCTCAAAGCGATAATATGGTAATTGTGAAAACCTGGGCTGCCGGAGGGCATAATTGCGATAAACCCTTTACTCATCTGATATTATGTGTAATTCTGCATGTTTGCGCTTTATTACTTGCAATCCTGGTGTTAAACTCAACTTAATCATAACTGAACGTTAATATATATGGTATTTATAGTAAAATCATTATTCATCATATGGGGTGGTTGTTTCGTCACTATAGAAGATTTAATTTAGTATTCAGTACTAAATAATATATAATGCGCATTAATTAAAGTAAAATAATACGTCATTGGAGATGTAGCGAATAGTTACTATACTAAATATAAGTAAAATCACTTTGAATTATTTTAAGGGACATAAAGACGCCGGATAGATTTACAAAACTCATATTAGTTACAGTAAAATGCTATAAGTAAACTACAAGTAAAAATCCTCCATACTAAGTTAAGCGACTTGGTTTAGATAAGCTTTCATAACTTTTAAGAGCAGCTTTATTGAAAGACTTGTGCATTCACACATAACATCTTTTTGATGGGATCGATTCATCTTATTATATCTTGAGCTCGGCGAATCGAAAGATTTTTATGGAATTTAGGAATATCGAATGAAATAGAATTCATGTAAATAGGATCAAATAATCTGAAAATCAACACCGGCTCTTCACCGACCTTTTCCTTGTTCATTTTGAAAAATAATAATTTTCTTAGATGGAATTTAAAAATTATTTGTGTTGGGTCATTCATTTATAGCGGTTGGCTTAAGGGTATACGCTAGCTATAGTTGGGATGTGGACAAAGCAACTGTTACTGCGTCCCATCCGAAGCGAGCGATAGTGGTGCGGTGGGGTTTTAGTGGGACCAACAGATTTTTCTGTTGAATGCTTGGTAATAATAATAAATGCAAGAACTAGTAGTAAGGATTTGTTGGCGACACGCCAAGATTATCGTACCCATTACAATGATATCACACAACGATATCAAATATCGATTCCATTGCAATGAGAACACACACACGTAGTACCTAATATCGCTTTCAAACTGTGTCCAACACAGACTTCAGTGAAAGCTGCAATCTATTTTATACAAAACAGCTTAACGTTTTATTACTGCAACTTGTTTTAACACCTTTACTGTAACAATGAAATTTCATTTAACTATATGATATAATTAAAAAATTAACATTAATATTCCAATGAATTTTAAATAACACCTAACCTAACAAATGAGTTCCCACAAATTACAAATTTATTATATTAAGCATTCGTTTGCAAACTGTTGCAATTAAGCAATGTGACGGTAGTGTTTCTTACTCAACCCCTAGGGTGGTTGATAGGGGCGTTCCCCACGTTTTATTTTAGGTCCACTTGTTTTTAATTTGTACACGTCTGATTTAATCAATCACATGCATATATGACACATCTTAGTGATATCAAAATTACATAGCGGATATCGTCTATTCGTCTATGGGCAGCGTATATAATCTAAAACCGCTCGCGCTATGCAGCCAAATGCATGTGCACGTTTTTGTTGGAATGACACTGAAGCCAAGGCCAATACTGTAAAACAGGTAAAACTAGTGTATTGATACACGGAGCGAGTAAAACATAAACCCCAAGACTAAACGCAATGGAACATTACTGCATAGGCAGTCTGCATCATACAGGGGATATAGAACCTACCTTAATAAAACTCAAGTAAGGTTGAGCGCCAAGATTCTCCTGTTTGTAATTTTTGTATGTTTTTTTTAAGTGAATGGCAATATTGGATTTTTAGTTTATTAATTGCAAAAAAAGACAGCAATAAACATCAGTAAAGTATCATCAAATACAAACCAAGTTCAATATGCTGATTTTCAGTATGTAGATTTAGACTCCGTAGAAGAATCAAAGTAATCATAAAAATTCTTTTGTAATATTCTTTAATTTAATAATTGTTTCATTTATATGAATAAGATAAATAAGCACAACGATATAACCATATAAATATGTTTTCTCAAGTCAGAATATTACAAAAAATTGCATAGCACAGAATCAAAAGAACATCAGTTACTACAAAAGCAAATTTTCCATGTGTTTAACATTAGATTAATCCAATTAGTTTTATAACGAACAATGGCATTGCTAGACCTGAAATTCAACTCTGTATTAATGATTCTGGATTAAATTAATGTATCAATGTACATGTCGAGGCTAGGTTATTAAATTTATCACATCATCTTGTGGGCAATAATTTTATGAATTGGCGATTTGGATTTCAAGTATTTGTTGAATAAGTTTACAAATAAATTTAAATAAACAAAATAAACCTTTAAGTTCGTGTTAAAAACCAATTTCTTATTTATAAATTGTTTTTATTTGATTGAAGAGTAATTGAAATGTCAACGAAAGTCCGCTTTTGATTATTACAGAAATAAATCTTTTGTAATATTAACATTTTCGTTTGCTCTAGGAATGGCGACACGTGCTAACAAATTTTGATATGGGCGCAAATGATATAATGATCATATTGTTATTAAAGTTACAAAATATTTAAGATTGATATACATGTGATCACAAAACTGAAGACTTTACCATTCTTAAATATATGGGTAATGTCATGGGCAAGGTTAGTTGAGTTTTAATCTCATTTATCAAAATATAAGGACACGACGTCGTCCCCAGCAAGATCAAGGAAATTTTAGTTTAATTAGCGTTAGTTATTTTTCATGAAAGTAGGTCATAATTATTTATCCAAAAAGGAGTATAACATTTAAGGTGTTTCCATAATGTTATAATTTATATTTGTTGTAAAAAAAGGTATTACGCTGGTATTTCCCGATATGAAAGCCTAGTGTTTAAGTTCTTTGTAATAAAATTTGTGAGTGTTTTATGCTACTCTTGCGAACTTTCTTGTGTAAGAACATCTATCAGTAAAGTGAATTGATTCTGAAACATATTGCATAAGCCGATGCGTTTGATGAAGATTTTGAAGTTTACTAAAAACGTCACTATTGACATCCAAACAGTTTACATTATATATAAGATAATTACATCACACAAAAGAGCTAATGGTCTTCATTTTAGCGTCTAAAAAGGTGTCTGAGCTAACCCATTCTGGTATTTACACTGTGCCGACCACTATGACCTGATCACAAATAGTGGTCTTGAACCATATCTTCTCAATAGCGGTTGATAAGGAAGGAGGTGATAAGTACCGGACTGATATGTCATTCTTGAAGTTTTTCTTCAAGTTTTATTTATAGCGATCTATACAGACTAGAAGCTCGATCGATATTATGTGTATCAGAATAACATAATTATCCCTATGGTTTCGTTTATAAGAAGGGCCCCACAACACATCCATCTCCTGAATCGAAACAGCATAGCACAATAAAAACTACACATTACATCATTTTCTCGTCCTACGATACAGATATTGACAAAATTGAGAAAGAGTTTGTAAAAATGATTGTTATAGCATTAACACTCATGTCAGGGCACACAAATGATGCTAAGTAATGCTAGAAATCATTTCTATTGTGTTTAAGTTAATTCTTATTATATCGCTAACCTTCTACTCCAAAATAGATAGCGTAGTTTTTAAAATTAAAATATTAATTAATTTTTATTTAACAATAATGTTGTATAAAGATAAGCTACTACGCAGACTATATTGCGGACACTGTTAAAATGACAGTTAGCTTTAGAAAATATTTAGAAACATAAATATATATAGTTTAGCAGCAATTCATCGGAGGCGGTGGGTTTTATCAGGACCTTTTGCTGACAACTCGATAAGCACTCAATATCATGTTCATCGAGTTGCATTTGGACTTTTTTTAGCAAAGAAGGATACAATGTGATAGAAGTTCTCTTTCTTATGTTCTGGGAAATACTTCGTTCTCTGCTAATAATTTGTTAATAATTCTTGTTCCCTCGCCTCTATTTGTGATTGTAGTGGGTGGGCATTCTACGAAACGAAATGTTTTGCATTTTCATTTTAAAAATTTAGTGGGCTACCAATTTAGCTAAATTCCGTATTGTACAAATAATCCACACAGTAAATTATATGGCTCGCGAATACTACGTACGAAAGTACTTATGTACGTAAGAGATATTTAATTACACTTGTAAGAAATACTACGAACTATAAGATTAAGTTTCGCTTACCATTCGGGTATAAAGTTGAAAATGTGACTTTCTAAGTGTAGAGCAGCTTAATTTCAAATAAAATGGAATGAAGCAAACTCTATCTCATGACGAGGGTTGAAAGGAGGTTACAAATGGAAAACCAGTGTAAATAAAAATATAATTTTCTCTCAATAGTATTAAACGATATTACAATTTCGGATTAGCAATTCTGAGATAAAGCCTGCGAACGTTGGAAAGAAGTTCTTAATCCTAAATTTGTGAAATAAAGTAACAATATTTTGTTACTTTATTTATTATTATATTAATATTAACGGATTGGACAACTACCGGTTTAAGGCAGCATGCTCGTTATTGCTCAAAATTCAATAAATGTACGGTACATATTCAAATCTACTATTGTATCGATGTCACTAATTAAAATTTGATAGGTCATGAATTTTATAGTACTAATCAAATATGCCACGTTTGTAGAGTTCTTGCATAATTGATCTAATCGAAATTCAAGAACACTGAAGCCGATTTTGCTCTAAGTTATAAAAAATTGGTTCGGAAAAAACCTATTTAAAAACCTACTTAAAATACATGGTTACTTAGTTCTGGTATGTGCGCGTAATATTAACAAATTATCGGTGACATTAGATTTATTGATAGCAGATATCTATTAAGGTAAAGTGTTTTTTTTAAGAATTCTAACCTAAGCCTAATCTCATTTCCTCGATCTTCTAGATGATAAGAAATCACCGATGCACGAATCTTATGAAACTTTTGGAAAACCTGAAGATATATGTAGTCCTTACTTTGAAAGTACTTTACAAAAAGTACTTTACTTTAAAAAAATAAAAGTTTCTGTATAATATTTAAAACTTGTGCTCTAAGTCTACTTGATCAAAGCACGCACAGTAGCAATTTGTCCGGATTTTTTGTGCGTGCAACAGAAGTAATTGTATTAATTCGGCGTTGTGTTGTAATGTCGATCACGCGATACCTCTGTAATTAAAATAAATAATTGTATAGTCTATAGGATTTGTATTTTTGAATCGTTACATGTTTTAAATGACATTTCTTTTTTCTCTGTAAAATTTTATCGTAAATATATTTGAGCGTTTTATAAGCTATTGGACTAAGTCTATATTAGGACTGATTATAAATATAAAATTAAAGAGCTAGTGATTGTATCGTTAAACTTAAAGTCAGAAAGAACTCCTACGAGTTGAATAAATATTTGTCTCTTGGAGTACATTTATCAAGGATTGCTTACGGATACAATTAAAATCGTAAGAAGTAAAACTCGCAAAACAACAGGATGTACGATAACAGGTCAATAAGTAATTATACCTTTATCTGCTTAACGAATATCTGAAAAGAACAAAAACAGTTGTGATATCGATACCTTTTAAGATAAATTTATTACGATGTTGACTTAGCATCTAAAATAATATTACTACACAAACAAGAGCTTGTATTGCTGACATTTTTCCTTTCTCAAAAATGAATGTTTACCCGTGGACTAAACTTCTCACCTTCATTTCCCAACTACATACTACAACTTTTTTATTTGTTTTATTATTCCAGCAATTATTTCATTAAGCGTCGTTTTTAGCGCGCATGTATTTTCTAGTAGGAATTATAATTTCAACTTACATATAGATTATTCATTAATATTTTTGTGTAGCTAGTGGAATACTTTTCTACACGTAAAAAAATATACCATGTTAGCCGCGCGTCAGAATACTTTTTAAGTGTTAGAACTTTAAGTATAAAGTAAATAGTAATTTAAAGGTCATCTAGGCAAAAATTGCTAGAGTAAACCCTTGCCCGCTATTTCTCTAAAATATTTAAAATTACGATAAACAACCACTATTTTTTAGGGTTCTGTCTGTCACCAGACGGTATCTCATGCCATATCATATATAAACAGTAACGTGAACATATAAAACAATTGATAGAAGTTACGAGTAAGATTGTGTAACGCTAAAATATAGTGCCTCTACACAGATATAATTCAATAGTCGTGGGGAGGTAGACAACACAATTTAACGTCGATACCGTCTTGTATACAGTCAGCAAATAAAATAACAATTTAGAGAAAGTTACCCATAATTGTATGTATTGTAAGCGTTCCAGTAAATAAAATGGAATACCTATAAATTTGAATTGATATATCGAATGATAGTTCGTTGTATAAGATCACGTAAGTTATGTTTCTATTGACTATAGTATTTCAAGGAAATACACGATCGGTTTGTTAGCAGCATACAAACGGATCATATTTGTATGCTGCTAGTGCAGGTTTTATTAACCTGCACTATCAGCAGCAGTAAGACACCATAAAAATATGTACAGAATATTATTTGGACAAAACTGATTTATGATTTCTAACAGAAAGCTATCTACGACCAAACAAATAATATAACAATCATTATACTTTTTTTTATCGAATTAAAATACGTTACGCCCCACGCCACGGATGACAGACTTGACGAGGGAACTGTGGGACTGGGTGTTCACTCAAATCCCACTACTATACTAGCCAAAGATAATCATTATTCTAGGTGAGCCCGGCTCAGCTCGGCGTAACCTTCCTCAATAAACAATTGAATGACGGACGCAAAAAAAGAATTATCTGCCTGAATTATTGTAATAAGGAACAGTATTTATAAAAAGTAAAGCGGTTAACATAAACATCTTAACGATTATAAGATCCTAAATCTAACTCTATATGATTTCAATTAATAATTACGGAGCGTCTCACAAAGACATATCTAAGATAATTACCGATATAACTCAATAAAATATAAAGGAAAGGTTCAAAGTCCGACCATTAACCTAACAGCTGGACAAGAACATTATTCATAGAACAAAGCCAGGGAATACGACTGGTTTATAATGACCTTTAAGCGACCTTTTTTTTAATTTTTCAAAGCGCTCTTGTTCGTTATGGATATATTAAGTAATAATAATTCTTTTGTTTCGGAAATACCTCTATTGGCAGCTATACATAGTAGTGGTGCGGGGCAGAAAGTGCTTTCGGAAGCGCTCAGTTGTTGATCAGCGGACATCGAGGTGATATGGATGGATCGATTTTATCATGGAGTGAAATCACTCCATGATAAAATCGATGACCCTTTTATTCAAACTCATAAACTGCAGTTTTAAATAATATCGAAATGAGATTCAGAACAGTCCCAACCACGAAGTCGCGAGGAACAAATTTCAAAGACTTATCGTTTCGTTTTATTAGGCACTTAATCGTCTCTGATTCAACTAATAACGCCAGATTTATATTAGGGCCACAGCAAAAGCGTCTTCAAATACATGTAAATATCTATGTAGGTTTGTGAAACTTATTCAAATGTTTGCCTTAATTTATAAATATAAAGTATTATTCATTTTAGACCCAGTATTATAACAATTTATTATTATAAAATCTATATCGCTTTCTGATTTTTAATTAATATCATTAGGTTAATATTATGTTTTAATACTAAATCGAAAATGTAAGAAATGGCTTCATTATACATATTCTGAACATCGTTTATTTTTTATGTCTTCCTTAAAACGCAGAAACAAAAAAAATATAAACAAAGGTATCGTGGCTCCACAAGCTGATCAGTTTTGTAGGCGTTATGGTAATTTATAGATGTCTTTAAGGAACATTAATGAAGATACTTTTGTTTTATACAACGTGTGTGTGGTAACAATCATACATAAGTATTGTCTTTCTTTATTACTCGTTAAACTTTACGATTGAATGGTAAAGTTAATTACACTAGAAATAGAAGTCGACCAAATAGTTTTACGCAAACAAACAAAAAATACTCCTACTAATCATGTTAAAAGAAGAAAATTAATCAGGCAATTGATTAATGATGTCCAAAAACTAAAATTACTAGGAAACGTGCCAGATATTTCGAAATTTCCGCAGACGAAAGTGTAAAATAAGTAAGGTAAGGGTAAAGCCTTTTCCGTTTTCTGGGAATAAACCCAGATTTTTTTTAATTAATTATAATTAATTGTTGATTTTTTTTGCAAAAAATAAAATAAAAAAATGGCTTTGATAAATTAGAATTGATGTTATGAATGGCTGGCCGGGCTTAACACCAATTTATTGCATAGATGTCCATAAATTACTTGCTCACTTAATTATGTAGCTATCAATTTCTCGATTGTCAGTGCAGGTCGTTGCCGCCTGTAATCTATAGTAACCTATATATATATAATTCATAGTTTCTTCAAAAAATCTATATACACTTACTTATAAGACATCCCTGTTAGTCTCTCTGATAATGCCTACCTGACATGTTTCTAATATTCCACCTGAAGAAACTACCTCCCAATGACCTTGATACAACTCCGTTTTGCCAACTACCTTTGATGTAAAAGCTATTATCAATTCCAAGATTAAAAATTAAATGCTTATTATACAATTATTATATTTCTTGGCCTTATAAAAATTTGATCCGACACCTTAATCCTTTCACAAATTATACTTGAGAAATTACAACTCATTCTCGTCTTTTTTATTAGTAAACGAAAAATAATGAGCTGGCTTGAGAAATTATTTTATAATTTATTCACTATTATAAAAAAGTACCAACCATTAAAACAGCCCAATTTCAAAACGAGTAAAAGTTTATATTTCCCATTTATAAATAATAATCAAAATATGTCCAAACACATTCAAATTGTTCACAGTCGGCTGAAAAATGTTTCAAATTGAAATTCTAGGCGATCCCTAACAAAAAAGCTGGCAAATAAACGGAAACAAGTATCTTTCTTCTGACTTTCAGAGCACTTATGAAAACTCTGGCTAAATCCCATTATCTCTTTTTGTTTACTGAAAGCATCCACTGAGTACTTAAATGGATGTTATTTAACTAACTAATGTTTTGTTTCTTAATTTTGTTATAGTTTTTCAGTACACCGTTATTTCTTTGTTTCTTTCATAAATGCGAAAGCTAAACTAAGCTCACTAAGCTCATGCTATATAAGCTATAATTATATTAATTCGCCTATTGACTTCAATAAGTCAGTTATACGAGCAATCTTATATTATTTACAACTTCTCATATAAGACCTAGGCTGATAAACATATCTATTATTCAATAAAGATTTGCTAAATCTGGGCGCATGAGATTGCGAACAAATTGTGCTTTGTCAATAATTGATATGGTATATTTAAGTATAACGTGTAACAGCTATGTCTCACGTTCACACTTATATACGTAGTTTATATTTATTTAAAAAAATATAAACTATATATAAAGCGAAAAAATGATAGTAAATGTCGGTATATAAGTCTAAACCGTTTGACGTCAGTAGAGACAAACTATTTTGGAGTCGTAAACAAAGGTGATATTTAATCTCACGTATGTTTTATCGCGTTGTCTTATTATAAACTTTATGATCACTGTAAATATTTGGGTGCCTGATGAGATACAATATTTCATTCTATAAAACGTTTACGCACTGTGTTAGTTTAAATGTTGTCGAGATAGTCCAATTAAATCTGCTTTGTGTTTTAGTTTAAGTTTTTTTAGCTAATACAATGAATCTAAACCTAATTATAATCCTTATCCCGAAGCTATCTTTAATTCACTAAACTGTCGTCAGAATAAACACTGAATATAGATGAAAATCCGAAGCCTAGCAACTTTTGCCCTCATCGCAAACTTTAAAATAAACTTTTATAGTAGTTGCATATCAGACAACACTCATCTTAATCTAAAAGCTATCGAGATTGTAGTAACAATCTATCAGTAAGCTTGTTCAGAATTTAACTATACTACAATTTACATGTACAGTGAATCACTTAATTTGTTATACACCAACATATCCTTGATTTGCTGTTTACCGATTCATCCATATAAAAACCAATTCAAATTGTAAACTATGCAACCCATTATATTATTGCGGAGCTGTTTCAAAAATAAAAAAATATTCAATAAAATCAAATGCATGTGTATTGTGTATTCTGGTTGTTCCGTTCGTATTGATTGTATGCAGATGTTAGCAGATTTAAGCCTATATAGCCTCCCTCGACAACTAGATTTCCAAAAACCAGTAGTTCCTGAGGTAAGCGCACTTTACATACAGACTTTTTAGCTTTACAATATCAGTACTCTCATATTAGGATTTTCTTCAACAAACTTCCACTCTATAATTTATTTATCTATTATTAGTTTATCTACCCTTTCTTAATTGGCGTAGTAATCGTATTTCAATAACTATACATTTATATGTGTTTTATTTATAATTTACTTTATATTTCTCCATTGTTGCCTACCAATATACCTATTCAAGGATTTAAATATTATGACGCTTGCTGGTCAATATATCTATGAAAATATCATGTATGTTAGAAAACACATAAGTCGTTTTAGTACTAATTGTGACTTTCATCAATATAATACCCGAAATAGAAACGATTTATGTGCAAAATCCACAAGACTGCATAAAATAAGCAATTCATTTCAAGGAAATGGTGCTCGCTATTATAATAAAGTCCCAAGCAAATTCCGAGAGCTGTCAATAAACAAATTCAAAAATATTATTAAAAGAAAATTGATTGCTAAAGCCTATTACAGGACCGCGGATTATCTGAATGACAGAAGTGCTTGGGACTAAATTGCTCCTGTTCTAAAAATTATAAGTTGTAAGCATGATCAAAAAAAAAGACAAACCCGACTGAGTTTCTTGCTTGTTCTTCTCAGACTCGGGCGCGTTAGTGAACAAGCCTATAAATTTAGTTTTAAGTGACGTGCAAATGTGATCATGTAACGATCCTACTTGAATAAATGATTTTGACTTTGACTTTGACTTTACCTGAAAGATTTTAAGTGATAAGACAACCCATTCAACTAGGCTCTTTGAAAATGTCTATTGGCTTTTAGTGTGCAAAGAAAGAAATGAAAATGTTTGGGAAGGATATTCAATGCACTGTGTAGATGTGTATATAGTCGTCTCGCATAGTGCGTATGTATAGAATGTAAAGTTTTATGTCCCGTCGTAATGTGTAACTACGATTTAAAACTACAGAAATTTATTGCAGTTAAAAAAATTATTCAACTTTGTGTAATATTAGCGTAAACTATTTTTATAGTGAAGATACCTCCATCAGTGATGATTGAGAGGGACACAGAGGTGAACAAATCAAACTACCTTTACTAAACGACGTCTAGTGCTGAGTTTCCTACTTCCATCATTTCATATTAAATCTTTCATGATCACTCTGTGGCAAGTATAAAATAAAGGCGAGAAATAATCTTTTTTTTTAAATATACTGTGATTTCATTGATACAATTGTCTAAAATACAGTGCTATTCTTACCCCTCGTCTAGGCACTCGTCGAGAATATTAATTGTTAGCTTTTGTTTTATTAAAATCCATTGTCATATTTTTTCAGATCTGTAATTTGCATATCACGCCTAGGCTAGTACTAGAATTATGGGCCATTGTTGTAATTTGAATGTATCGCAAACAGACTTATGATGTTTTCAAGATAAGAAAAAATTACGTCACGTATACATGTTCTATCAGAGAACGCAGCCTGACAACTGAGCTCAATGAATGTACTCACGTCCAAAAGACACCTTTAACACGAAAATGCACGAGGTGCGATACGATGCCGAATGTATTGTTCACAAGTAACTGACCGTTATTCGCCTCATACACGAATAAATGATCGCGGAGTAACTCAGTCCACCACGCCCCCGAGTCGATACATATTTAAATAAACATACCAATATATAGGTAGTAATCGTTATGACTTTCCCATTAGAAAGGTTCTCAAGGAGGTTGATAAAAAATACTACAGCAAATGGATCATAAATGCTTACCATTTTATTTGAAAACATTTTACAAGAAACGACTTCCAGCCAACAATGATACATACTTTCAGTGAACCAACGATTGACAATAGCCTAATATGTTGATTTTTACAATATTTAGCACCTTTAGTACTAATTTAAGACTAGATTTGTTTAGTTATTTACATATATACAAAATGTACATTTAATTATCTCATTTGAATCAACAAAATGTATTTAATACGTTAAATTCACATTCAATTAATTCAAATATAGTTTGGTAGTTCAGTTCAGAGTGATAAATAATTTATAGACAATGATACGCTATCATAATACTCAAAAATGTTAATGTTATTTAACATGTAAAATCTTAATTTAAATATAAATAATATGAAAACAGACATTACTGTTACAATGTTGAAATATTTACAAGTACACCTATGACATTACAATTTCATGAGAGAAAAATAAATCAGCCACTTCAAGTATAGCTCTGCATAATAAATGGCCTCAAGATTCTCCTCATTATTTTTAATGTCAACACTCAAGTTGTTCTTTCTATGTTTGAAAGATTTTTATGTTAACATGAGGCACATATATATTCGCCACTAACCGTGAATATACACGTACAGAATTGTTACTAAAATTAAAATAAACTTGCTCAATCTCGTACAAGTGCGAATCGTTGCGATCGTTACAGTAATAAAACTGTATCAAAAACAATTGTGAAAATCCCAACATATTTATAGGATTTTCGATTTCATTATATTAAGGTTGCGTAATATGATACAAATTTAATTTTGAAATAATTGTTTATTCAAGCTTCTACAAGTTCGCAAATTGATTTTACGAGAAGGGCGAAATCTTGTGAATTATTTTTCTATTCTTTTAATATTAATATTTAATAAACACATTCTCTTAAGTTTCGTTAAATTAGATACATTTTTATGTATCCACGTTATGTTCTTATTAATTATTGAATTTGATTTAAAAAAGATTGACATTTAATTCAGGTAATACTTTTCAATCATATATTAATGTTACTAAAGTAATATTATAAGTTTTTATATATAAATAATTTCAAGAAAGTAATGAATTACACTTCTTATATAGATGTCTATGATATGTCTCGCTTGTCACAATATGATTAGCCCTCAATTGAATTTCAGCTAATTTATTTGATTGCTTAACTGTTTGTTCTTATGTAGTTCATATGAACAACGAGTTAATAATTTTAATACTTGATTCCTAATATGGAGGAAACGAATCTCATTCGTTTAAATCCCGAAATCTGTAAAATTTCTTGCTGGAAAGCCCCCGTCAGTGCGATAAGAAAATTCAAATTAATAATCTAGTAATACTGTGTTCATAAATTTTGCTTTTTGTACGTTATACTTTTTTGCACTATAATGAATATTAGTATTATAGAGATTTTTTTTGTATCTATGTTTGTAACAAATAAACTCAAACTACGAAACCGATTTCATTCTTTCAACTTTATAAAATTACATGGGCTGTAACATTTCGCGGATAAGTAGCAGAGCATCAATAAGAACGATATAAAAGTAGTTCATTACTCGGGGTATGCTACGAAGCTAGACTTGACGCGGTTGACAACTACGGCTAAAAACTAGTTTCATATAAATTCTGTTTTCTTTCTAATTAACATCAATTTACCGACTACGACATATAAATAGATAATAGCTATGTCATTTAGATATATACAATTGAAACTCAATTATTTAGTTTGATTATTTAACCGATAGTTTAGCAGTCGTGTGCCTTAAGTCCTAGCAAATTCTATTACCACGGGCCAGGCGAAAGTTTTTTCAATCCGGAATGAAGTAAAGAATCCTCATATACCTGACCTTAGAATTCTAAGTGCAGTGAGTGATTCAACGTAAGTCTGTACTCGGGTTTGAAAATATTGCCGCAATTCCGTGACAGTTCATTGTGAACTCATGACGTCAGCAAACCTATTTTTTGGCCAACACGACTTTAAATTTTGAAAACGAATGCGTTTTAATTTTTAAATATTTTCAAATTGATCCGAACACAAATGAATCGTCAGTAGCGTCTTCGTAAGACTTAACCCAAAAAAGATTATTGTTCGATATATTGTGTAGCTATGTCATTTACTAACATTATTCAGGGACAATTTATTTCACGCACCGTCGGTTAACCCCAAGGTAAGCTATTTATAGCCTGTATTATGGGTGAAAACAGAACTTACTGGTTTCATCAAACTTATAGATGCGGGGCGTCTATTGATAAGTGTTTAAAAAGATATCGGGGTTACAAAACCTAAAACAAAACGTATAATGATAAATGTATTTTGGCAAATGCACTATGGCTACTTATCTCCCTAATCTAGGCTTGCTACTACGGAATCTTACACGGGCGAGTCCGACTCACAATATAAGTGATAAAAACTAATGAATCTTTGGAGCACTTAAAGTAAAAATACGTTTGTTGGGATACACATTATGAAAAAATGATACATATTTTAAATCAATATCTGGAACCTATTTCATACATATCACGCAGCGAATTAGAAATATTTTCACATAAAAACTACTGTTTTCAAAAACTTTTCACCATTAGAAAGCTGAATTTTCACTGAGTGACAGGCTTAAAAAAATAAGGATGTTTATTTTTATGAATGCGGGTGAAGCCGAATCTAGTTCTTTATAAGACAGATTCTTTAAAATAAGCTTCTTATCTTTATGAATAAGCAGAAAGTACTGTTAATTTAAAAGATTTCATTTACTAAAAGGTAATTGGTACGCCACATTAAAGATTATTAATTCAAAATTCTTATTCTATTAACCATTCCGACAAAGATTTTTTACTTGTCTATGGTGTTGCAGTTCTATAAAGATAAACATCAATAATATATGCTTTATAACATATGAACATCTCTATATTAAAAATATCGGTAATGTTTCGGAAAAGTACGTCGTCGGAAGTAAATCGCAGGCTTTCATTTATGTTGTATTTGGCTTGTCAATCAAGTTATAGGTAAGTATATTTGTATTTTCATTTTTAAAAAAGGAATACAGTCAGTTATAACTATCGGCGGGTATGTGAGCATTGTTAGTTATATGATCGAAGTATGATCTTGGTAACTCTCGTATATCATAAGTATTAAGATCATATGTTTAGCTACTTATATAATATTTCTCTAACAGAGAACTCTATAAATCTAACATTTAAACAATAGGAGTAGAGAAAGATTTTTTTTGAAACACACTTTTCTTTGTATCATGTTGATTTATCGAGAAATGTTTGCTTCAAAAAATGTTAACACACACTAACATAGTGAACCCCTTACATAAAATCTATTCACTTTTTTTAAATACATATGGCAATAAACTTGAACCAAATGATTATATTGAGTTACAATTTCTCTGATAATATCTTGACAAAATAGGGTTTATGTTTAATGGTGGAAATAACACCTACTTAAACCTAATTGCTCTATTTAAAGACACATTTTACAGTAATATATTTATATGCAGCTTTCCTGCACGCGGTGCGATGTTGTGACCACTTCAGGGCGCAGGCGGTGGACTGTCAAAGATGAGGTGACGCTACGACCAGTATTGGGGCTTGTTGTTACTCCCTTGTTTGCTCGTCCCAGGCTATGGTATGACTGCTGAAAGACAAATACATATCACGCCAAGCTTGTACACAACGTATCGATCGATTATTTATCAAGCGAGGGAACGATGGCTGGCCGATGCATTCTGGTGCTATTTGTGGTGACTGACCGAGGTTGAATTTGGTCATGCAATTATGATATTAATTTTGAATATGATTAATTTAGGTCTATTTCGTGTTGGCTTTTTGTTCTCACTATAATGTATGTAGTATAAACCTAAGAATATAAAATAAAGATACATTTTTGAGTTTAAATTTAAAACAATAAGGACTCCCTTATTTTAAATTTAACTTTAAATTACCTAACACGGCAAATATATCATACATACTTCTATTGTACTAAATACTAACGCTCGTTAATGGTATCCTATAGTCCTTCTTCCGAAAGTCGTAGAAGCCAGCGCTATCGGCTTCCGATCGCAGGTCATCGTTCTTAAACAATTTGCTGTTAGACAGAGGCTGATGCAAACTCATGTAACCCTTTGAGAGTGGACGACGGTCTGTACCAGATAAAATCATTAAACTAAGTGAATTAAAGGACGACAACTTTTCAATATTTGATTTAATTGAAGCAATGCTTATTTTAACTTGATATTTTTTTAAAGTAGAGCCTTAAAGAATAGAACTCACATAACCCAATATACTTATTTCCCAAAAGGTTTACACATAATATCTCAGATATATTATGGGCTAGCTCTTAATTTACCGTATAAGTTAGGTATTATGTCTGGATCAGCGTCGTCGGCCAGATCTTCTCTGAGCAGCGATCCATTTGCTCCACCTTCTGATCCCAAATTGCTTCCTTCATTACAAACTTCCTGCTTCAGGGGTGGAGGATATTGTTCAGCACGCTCACTACACAATATTACAAAGAACAGGAGTAAGAAGAAAGCGATGAAGACCAAACGTTTATTATGTGTGTCTAATAGTAAACTTACTTCAATGGCGCATGTTTAGCTGGCAGGAGTCTATGTCTAGCGTGCCGACGGTAAAGTACACCTAACACGCCACACACAATTGTGGCGAGCAACGCTGATATTGCTGCTACAGATGCCAATATTGGAGTCACTCCAAAGGAATTACTTTCACCTATCAAAAGTGTTAAATATGCATTAATGCAAAATTAAAGTAAAATAAACCGAATGTTAGCACGGGTTATGTTAATATATATAAATCTCCTGTCACGATGATTGTCCGCGATGGACTCCTAAACTACTTAAGCGATTTTGAATTAAATTGGCACACCGTGAGCAGTCTGGTCCAACTTAAGAGATAGGATAGCTTAGATCTTTAATTATAGTCGCAATTTCATTTTATTGCAAATTTTTCTATAATTAATTGACACAATTATCTGTTCATTCCAAAAGGTTCTAACAGATGTCGATACTTTTTGACTGGGTTGAATAAGTAATCAATAGATGGCACTGCTATGGTAAATCGACAAACGTGTCATATAAAGAATAATTTATTAACCTAAATAAAGCATACTTTTATTGTTTAAAACGCTTTCGATTATAAATATATCCCCGCACATTTAAAGCTGATAATTATTTTTATCGAACTAAAAAAATGATTGCTAGAAATCACATGTATGGCAAAACAACGTTTGCCGGGTCAGCTAGTACAATTATATAATACATAATACACATAAATACACGTCTATGGAGATTACACAAAACTTAAAACACAAACATATATTATTATTGCATATGTAAATAATAGAACAGATCATATAGTAGAAGCATTTAATCAACGTTGTAATAAATATTGTAACTCGACTTGTGCAGTGAGCTTGATCAATAAATAAGTTGATAACACAACTTCTAATTTCCTTTAACATTTGTGAAAACACGCGATCTCAAGTGAAACTTTTTAAAGCATTTTGAATTGCACCAGTAATTGAGCCATAAGTCGAATATACTTACATAATTTATAAATATAAAAAAAAAACAATATGTTATACGTACACAATTTTAAATAAAGATCTTTTGATTTATTTAGTTTAGAACTGTAAACAAATATGTTTTAGTTTTTACTCGATATTTTATAATCGTTGATCTGTATTAAATGTTTTGAAGATAAAATATGTAAACTGCTTATTTTGTATACCTTGCCAAAACCAACAACCTATTATTACTTTTATCACCATTCAGAACGAGTAAACCCTCTGA
Source organism: Pontia daplidice (assembly GCA_963693355.1). Taxonomy (NCBI): domain Eukaryota; kingdom Metazoa; phylum Arthropoda; class Insecta; order Lepidoptera; family Pieridae; genus Pontia; species Pontia daplidice. Next base: position 8,012,784 of record CAVNZL010000138.1, on the reverse strand, counting down.
AAATTAAGTCATTCCTTATTCTTTAGTGGCGTGACTTCAATGCTCAGATTACAAGAAAATTCACGGCTTTATTATTATTGGGTAGTAAATAAATTGTTCCAGGATTAGAAAACTTTTTCACATAAAAATACACTCATTCTCAACTTACTAGGGTTCAAATTTCCTTCAAGTATGTGTGTGAACTAGTTTAAGGTTATTTTGTAATTATAGTTTTATTGAGGAAAATTGCTTGAAGATTTTTGTTTGTTACAATTGAGGTGGAAATTGCAAGTATATTGTATACACTTACAGTAACAAAAATATGTCCTAAAGGGTTGTAATGGAAATGTCTTACTGAATTTGTAACTTTCACTTATGTGTCAATTTATTTTAGGCAACGATGAAGATATAAAAAAATATTTATATCATTAATTCATTAAATGTTTTGCGAACGAAAAATCTTCATAAAAACTTAAAAAAAGAAAATTATCATTGTATGCTTGTGTATCTGTGTAAGTGAACACTAAAAATCATATATTTGAAAAGACGTTCTATTCATTATTTTATTACGAGTTGCTTTCTGTTAGGCTATATCAAGTGCAGTATTTTGTAACATTTTTTCCCCTATTTACATATCGCTCACCTGTGTACTTAACTTGTCCTTTCAATATTACGTGTTCTATGGTAGTGACGTCGCTCCTGCCCTTGGCATTGATGGCAAACAAGTCGATTCTGTAGCTGACACCTGCCGGTAGGCCGCGGATTTCGAAGGAAGGTGGAGTTTTGTTTGTTGACACATTATAGCGGACCTATAAACAATTGAATATAAAAAAATAAACATTAGATAAGAAGACCTTAACCCATCTCTTAAACCAAAAATAACAATATTTGTGTTTCTGAATTAATTGAATCATGTTTTCACGATTTCCTAGCTAATGTTTTTGTAACTCCTTATTAATTAATCAAAATTGAAATTTATCAGTTTCCATACAATACTGATAAAATACTTGCATACAAAGCAAAGACACTTTATGATACGACGAATGATCTCTAAATTTACACATTCCATTTGTTACGAGAAACTTAAACCACGTACAGTCAGCGACGGTAGCTCAAGCAGCTCCATAAGGAATGTCTGCGGGAGACCACCATCAAAGTTCTCGACGCAGTCCACAAACAATGAATCCAAGCTCTGGTTAGCGATTGTGCAGTTCTGCAGTTGAAATGGCCGACCTGAAAATAATTTTATTTTACCCGGAACCTATCATACACATTGACAAGAAAAAGTGGTGTTATACAAAATCTCGAAATGGAGTAGTACAAATTTCTGGATTCTTTTGTTCTTTGAACGTCCTTTTAAAGTTGACAGTTCAGTCAGACAAGTTCAACAATTCATTCACAGTTCAAGCACGAATAATTTATGCAGATAACGATGAACTCGTTGGCCGGGGTTTACAGCCATTACCTAAGGGTTAAGACTCCACCTTCCTAGTTTTTAACCATTTCACTACGGGAATTATAAATAACTGTAAGAGTTATAGAAATGTTATATAAATGCTGAACTCATGATTTACCTGCAGCCACTAACTGAAAAACGCAAGGAACCTTTTGTTGCCCTACTGAGTTTTCCCCGTAGCAAGCTAGAGTCCCATACTCCATGTCAGTACTGGGAGTATAATTAAGTGTGGAAGTGTGCCCAACAACGCTGGATAACCTGATCAAGTATAAATAAAATTAATATTTTCAAATTGAATCCGAATAAGTATTTGTGTTACAATTTATTATATGTATTAACATTTGCATCATTTATCTTAAAAATAGCTCGTCTCAGAATGAGCCAACGAGTTTAACATGAAATTAAATTAAATTTAATTAGTTTCACAATTCGGGAATATTATGAGAACATTTTGATCGTCATTAGTCTCAATAGATTTAATTAATAACATTGTAGTTGGCCTACGCGAGTTACTTGTTCTAACGTCTTTGTTTGAGGACTAATAAATTACCGTGGAGGTAATTCAGTCTGTTCGCCAGAGTTGTTGAAGGTCCAATGGAAAGAGACGACCGCAGGATTGGCGTCAACAGTACAGTGCAGCATAACAGTCTCATGCTTTAGCGCGCCAAAAAGCTCGTTATCACGACGTTCCACGCACACGGGTGCATCTGAAAATTATATTTATCATTAATCAAATAAAACAAAAGTGCTTTTTAATATTTAATGATAAGCTGGATAAGTCTGGGCGAAACAGCTGTCATGTATGTCTACGCTGCGTGACACAAATTAATGTGAATAATTAATGTTTACGCTATTGTGAAGAGACTATTTTATAGTAAATTAGAAGACGGCCGTTTAATAGCACGTCTAAACTCTTTGACCCCTGATAGCTGGAGGTTTCCTCGATCGCATATCAGCGTCACAGCGCGGAAAATAAAGTACCCTACCACAGGGTCCACACTTATCAGAGTAGTTTGTTTTATTGTTCGCTTTTTTATTTGTATTGTTACTCTTAATGTGCGGCCAGGATTTATTAATTAATTATAATTATATTATTAAGTTATTTGTTTTAATATTTCAACACCAATATGTATACTTTATAAATTTTGTAAATGGTTGTTTTAGTGTAGATCTCTTTGATCGAATAGATTGAATTGAATAAAATGTGGTGAAGTTAACGTAGAACGAGTTCCGCAGACATAGAATAGTAAAAACACCTGACGTAATCCAATTAGGTCGAATCTGGTTAGAGAATGAAAACAAACATTTAAATTGGGATTCGTATCAGCAAATCTGTGCTCGTGGGAAAATCTTTCCTAATTGTACCCTAATAATTCTATAGGAAAATTGAAAATGCTCTTTTCGATTCACATAGTAATAATATTGCTTTAGGTTTAACTCGGGTGTATTAATTAATAAAGACATCATAAAAGTTTCGTAAGTAATATTTTCTGATCTCCGCAGAAAATCCTTTTTTATTTCATATATAATTTTTTTTTTATACTCAGTCAAATATTTAAATGGGACATTTTTAGATTGACTTTCATAACATAAAATCAAATTAATCGAAAATAGTTTGTTTTAATGTAATACTCACATCGAACCAATAATGATACAGGATTGCTAGTTCCCTTGCCTTCGCTATTGGCCGCCACACATGTGTAATCTCCCGCCGCGCTTCGTGTTACGCTCTGCAATACTAGGCTTTGAGAGCTCAATATTACTCCGGCACTTTCATTGTGGAATATTTCTTTACGCTAAAAATTAATATAAATATATACACCATGTTCTAGAAAACAATACAGATTTACCAAATCAGATATAAAATCTATAAGCACTATTCTCTCTTTGTTCATTTAAATGTTACCTCCCTGACAAGTATATAAGTATAACCTAAATGAGTAAAAATTTTATTATGACACTGATTTAGTTTTCATAAATATAAAAACTATCGCCCTCAATACTTGAAGAGTAACTTATGTTATATATCTAAGTAACATTACCAAATTTACATTCAATTTACGCTAAAGTTTTCATGACTAAAGGATAAGAAGATATTTTTAATATTAACCCACTAATATTTTATTCCATACGCCAAATCGATTGGGATTTTTAGCTATAGTTGTAATAGTGTTCCCAAAATGCCAATGTTCGGCTTTGTGTAACCTGTATATGAATATCATGTATTTATTTTTAGTTTAGAGTGTTTATTCGAAGTAAAGATTTATTAATATCACTTTCGTTTTAATATATATATACTTACACCGTGATACCAAACTAATCTGTGTGTCTTCGGGTTCGCTTTAACATTGCATTCGAAATATACATCAGCACCTTCCTTTATTTCATCTGGATTCAAATTTGATCCCAGTTTCAAATCCACAATAGGCACGTCTAGACAAAATATAATGGTTTGACTAACAATAGAATAAAAATTATTTTGTAATACTATAATTATTCTGAAAATAATTTTCGCAAGCATGAAAGCTTTTGAAAGCTTTAAGGCATTGTGCACGATAGAAATCGTGACTATTTAAAATTCTTATTCGTATACGGCAAACAAAAACTTTTTGGTTTTTGGTTATGTTTTACCCGCTAGTCAATATTATAATAAAATCACTTTCAAATAGTTTGAAAAGTTTTATATGAAAACTTGTGATACTGTTGATAATAGCACACTAATAATGTAAACATGAAAAATTTATTTCGATTCTAATGGATAGCCTTAAAGTGAACCATTTAAAAGAAATTACCAATATTAAACTATATTATAAACTATATTATACTATAATCAATGTGATGCAAAATCATGTTTGGCCGAATTTTTGCTCTTCAAATTGTCTAAAAATGATGACGAATCTATCTTTAAGAGTTGACTATTACAAGAAAAAGCTGAAAGCTTAGATACCTCGACCGCATTAGTTGGACACACATTGTATTACTTATTGACCGACTTCAAATATGTTATCGCTAGGCTTATAATAAATGAGTTGTTGCACTTGAATTCAACCGCGTGAATAATAAGTCATTGTAATGCGCAAAATTATAGCTCATTTACAATATTGCTCTGGTAATTTGATAACGTAGTGTGATGTATCTAGCAATAATTCCGCAATAACTTCTATCCGAAAATCAATATTCTTTTTTATGTTGTACTGTTATTTGCACAGGCATATAAATGAAGTAGTATATTAAGTTCAGCCACTCTTTTTTCATACATTATTTATAATTCGTGATTGAACACTTACAGTGCACGTTGAGCCTCCATTTGTCTTCAATAGCCGAATCAGGGATGTATTTGTTTTCAGCGCGGCACGTCAAGTACTTTCCATCGTCCTCCACACTCGGTACTAAACTGAGCACGCTTAGTGTCTCATTGCTCTCAGAGAACTAGAATAATAAAAAGATACCTTAACATTTGTTTACAAAAAGTACGTTCTTTGAGAAAACTTAATGGATTCTTCCATTTATTTTTACTCTATCATAATATTAACTTTATGTAAAAATCACATATATAAATAAAAATACACGCGAAAAATGTTCAAGCATACAGTAAAAATATTCTTAATATTATTTTAAAGTATGTAATTAAGAACCATATTGAAAAAATGGTGTGGTCTTACATCCCACTATGAAGAATTGTATTGACACGTGCTTGCCAGTTGGAGATAGAGCCTATATCATAAAGCCATTGATTGCTTACAATCTTATTTAAATGATATTTTAAAGTATTGTCACGCAAAACTAGTACAAAATATACTCGACTATTGCAACGTACCGCAGAAAATGTCAATAAATGTATCCTGCATGTTTATGATTTTAACAAAAACATTTATTACCATGTGTATTAAAGGGACTCTAGTCAGCTATTAGAATAGGGAATAGGAGGATTAGGAATGATATTAAATATATTATTACATTAAATAGAAAATCAAAGTATGATATGCCTATTATAGCAATTATTAAAGGCCCACCAGTTTCTTTGTGAATTCGACTTGCTTTTAAATAAAAAGGAAACTTCAAGCCTTCATGGAATAACAATTATATACTTAAAATATTTATTAACTTTCAAGTTCATTTAGAACTAGAAATATTGATAGGAGGTGTTAAATACTGTTTAAATTTACGGTTTTTTCGTGTTATACCTTCGGACAACCACAACAAATTTTGACAAGTATCAACTTCTGATCCTTAAAAGATTAAATTATTGGTTGATATTTGCTTAGTCACTTCCTCACAACGTTTGTGTACTGTCTTTTAATCAGTTCGAACTCAAAATGTAACCACAGAATATAAGACATTGAATTTACAATATTTTCAAGTAATTCATACAGACTATCATAATTTCATATTATATTTTACATTTCTTATTTCTTGTATAAAAAATAACACACAAAAAAGGTTCTATTAATTAAATTAAAATGGACAACGACAAAGGCTCACATTTTTTGCCATCCGCTTCAGTTGTCTATTGTTCTTCCACCAGGAGACTGACGCTTCGGGTCGCGAGCCGGTCGTCTTACACTCTATTTCGTATCTTTTGTCGGCAGACACTTGCTTTTCTTTGTTCAAAATGTTCACCGTTATCGGTTTTACTACAGTTTAAAATTGTAATTATTGTAAAATTTGGGTCAATAGAAAATAATTTATATTTAAGTAGAAAAATGTATTATTTTGATATAATATTAAATACTTTACGTTAGCTTCATGTTTACTCAGTGTTTTATAAACCACTGCAAAAACATGTCGTCATCTTTCAATATTATCGAACTTTGTAAATGATAATGATCTTTATGTCTTTGTAAAATTAAAGGTACTAACAATTAATATCTAATATTAAAACTTTGGTCTCCGGTGGCGCCAGATTTGTATTAGAAGCTTGGCAAACCAATCTCGCATTTAGATGCTGTCTTCCGACGTTGGGGAATGTAAGCGTGTTGACCGTGATGCCGTCAGCTCGATGATCGAATGAATCATCTATTACCACGTTCTCAAGGTACCACGTAACTCGTGGACGTGGCCGACCTGGTGAAACATACAATTATTAAATATTACGAAGATCGTAATCAACCGAAAAAACCTTTAATTATGATTTTGATTCTCATAAAGTTATAAAGCAAATAAAATTATAGTGTTTGCAATTAGACCGGATATAGAATAAGTAAATTATACTTATAAAGCTAAAGACTTTGTTTGGTAAAACGCGTACATCTAAAACATTTGTTTGTCGGATAGTCCATTTATCGAGATAAATTATACGGGGCGAACTCTTATCAAGCAGGCACTGCGTAAACGGCGTAAATCTTTCGTTATGCAAGACTTATGTATAAGAATAGATTTTCGTTTTCTAAAGTGACTTTGAGTCAGAGATCATGGATAATGTTATTGCCAATTGTTTCATAGAAGAGTGTCGCTAAAACACAGTAACACAGTCGCTGAAACATTTAAAAAAATATTATTAAAGGTACAATGACGTAGTAAATGAGCCTGCCCACGTCTGAAGTAACGGGAATTCAAAAATATTTTTCCGTTTTCTACGAAAAGCTGGGCGGATACACTCGGCAGCCTCATTTCAAAATGCACCAATTAAGCTGTATCACGCCTTCACAATGTACAATTAAGCCACCCATTCACACGCATTAGAATTTTTCAATAATAATAAGCCGAGTACTGATCCTCGTCCCTATGCAAATATCACTATATTTTCTAATACAGATCTAAAAGTTCTCGGTCTCTTAGATTCGGGATCAGTAGTTAGTATTATTGGTAATGATTCTCATATTCCGTTACTAAAATATGGATTTAAAATTGTGTCTGACAATAAAATTACGGTAACTACAGCTGGCGGTCAAGTAATTAAATCTTTAGGATACTTACAGTTACCGGTTCGGTTTGAAAATATGTTAGGTTGCCTTAAGGTTCACGTAATACCTCAAATTGTAACACCTTTAATTTTAGGGATGGATTTCTGGGTGAAATTTGATATTTGCAAAAAATATCTGAAAAACATTCAATTTTCTTCTTATATTAATGCCATCGATACTGACGCAGTAAATTCAGGGAAAGACTATCTTAATTCTTATGATAATCTATCACTAAGCCAAAAAGCTATAGCTGATGACATAGTCAATAAATTTAGTTGTATATCTTATGAACAGAAAGGTTTAGGTAGAACTTCTGTTATTACTCACCGGATTGATACAGGTGACGCCGCACCTATAAAACAACGTTATTATCGGTTGTCACCTGAAAAACAGAGACTTATCAACGAGCAAGTAGATGAAATGCTTTCTATGGATGTTATTGAAGCCTGTGAGAGTCCGTGGTCTTCCCCAGTTTTGGTTGTGGGCAAAAAAGACGGTAAACCTCGTTTCTGTTTGGACAGCCGTAAGCTCAACTCCGTAACGAGAAAAGATGCTTATAGTCTACCATATGTTTCAGAAATCCTAGATAATTTAAGAGATGCTAAATTCTTGTCCACTATTGACCTTTCAAAGGCCTTTTGGCAAATTTGTATTAGTGAACAAGACAGGGATAAGACCGCTTTCTACGTTCCTGGAAGAGGCACATTCAGATTTAAGGTAATGGCTTTTGGACTTACTAATGCCCCAGCAACTCAACAACGACTAGTTGATGCCTTATTTGGTAATGAATTTGAGTTAAAGGTGTTTGCGTTCCTCGATGATATCATAGTAATAAGTAATTCTTTTTCTGAGCATCTCTCTCTCTTACAAAGAGTTTTTCATAAACTTAAAGAAGCAAACTTAACTATTAATTTTGAAAAAAGTAAATTTTTTAGAAATGAATTGAGTTACCTTGGTTACGTTATTGATGCTCGGGGTTTAAGAACTGACCCCTCTAAAGTTGAATCGATTTTACACTATCCGACTCCTACTTGTAGAAAGGATGTAAAAAGATTTCTCGGTACAGCATCCTGGTACAGGAGATTCATTAATAATTTTAGTACTATTGCTGGACCACTAAATAAATTGACATCTACGAAAAAGAATTCTCCTCCGTTTAGTTGGTCTCCGGAGGCTGATGCTGCATTTAACAAACTGAAAAATTGTCTAGTTAATGCTCCTGTCTTATCTTGCCCTAATTTTAACTTACCTTTTGAGGTACACACTGACGCAAGCAATTTTGGTATCGGTGCTATGCTAACACAAATTATAGATGGTGATGAACACCCTATAGCTTTCATGAGTAGATCGTTATCAGGACCTGAAAGGAACTATAGTGTTACAGAGAGAGAAGCCTTGGCAGTACTTACAGCTTTGGAACACTGGAGATGCTACGTAGAAAATGGTCATGAAATTACTGTTTATACAGACCATTCTGCATTAAAATGGTTTTTATCTCTTACGAACCCAACCGGTCGCCTTGCAAGGTGGGGAGTCAGACTTTCGTCGTTTAATTTTATCATTAAACATAGGCGAGGAAAGGAAAATATTGTACCCGATTCTTTATCAAGAACTGTGCCCGTTGCTGAAATTCCTAATGCTACAAATCAACTTACCCTTGATACAAGTGATGAATGGTATATTAAAACTTACAAGGGGTATCTTGAAAAGCCGTCTAATTTTCCGAATTATTCTTTACAAAACAATTTACTTTATCGAAAGATGAAAATTCATAATACTCTTACTTCAGAATTTGAATGGAAACTGGTTGTTCCTCTCGAAGAGCGTGAAAAAATTATACGGCAAAATCATTCTGTGCCGACAGCGGGACATTTAGGCATTTTTAAAACCTATAAACGACTTGCACTTAAATACTTTTGGCCAAATATGCACAACGATGTAACAGTTTTTATAAACAATTGTGATGTTTGTTCCTCACATAAACATAGCACTCAAAATTCCTATGGCATGATGGGTAGACCAAAAAATTGTAGTAGGCCTTTTCAAATGCTAAGTGTTGATTTAGTAGGTCCCTTGCCTGTCTCTAAAAAACAGAACACATTTCTGCTAGTTATTGTTTGCTGTTTTTCTAAATATTGTTTATTGTTTCCCATTAGAAGAGCCACAGCAGATATTATTTCTAAAATTCTAAAAGACAATGTTTTTCTCGTTCATGGTGTTCCAAGTACGATTCTAATGGACAACGGCAAACAATTTACTAGCAATGTCATGAAAAACTTATTCTCATTTTTTAAAATTCCTAATGTTTATTATACACCGGTATATACGCCACAAGTCAATACAGTTGAGAGATACAACAAGACCATTATGACATGCGTATCATCATTTATTGTAGGTGATGATGAACATCGATCCTGGGATGTAAATATTAAAGAAATTGAATTTGCTTTAAACAACTCTGTTAATGAAGTGACAGGTTATACACCGTCTTTCCTCGTTTATGGTAGAGAATTAGTAACCTGTGGTTCTCATTATATTGATACTGACTTGGAGGACGTAATTGTTTTTATCCCTCGTGATGAATACGCTGAGAACCTAGGAGTGCTTCGTATTATATTTGATAAGGTTCAATTGGCTCTTGTTAAAGCTCATAAAAAAAATTCGAAACATTACAATTTACGCAAGAGGGACATAGAATTTAAGATTGGCGATATAATTTGGAAACGTACGTTTTATTTAAGTGACAAAAATATCAAATTTTCGAAAAAGCTTGCGCCTAAGTACATTAAATGTCGGATAATTGGAATGAAATCTAAGCTAGTTTATGAATTAGAGGATATGTCTGGTCGTAATTTGGGATTTTGGCATGTAAAGGATTTAAAATTATAGTTTCTTTATCGTACCTGTACCTATACATATATATATTTTTTTTTTTTGTTCTTAAAGATTTTTTTTTTTTTGAAAAAAAAAAAATCTTCTCTGGGAGGGGGGTACTGTCACACTGCGCGTGATTCATTCGCCACCGGGTCAGTCGCCCTCGGACTGTGCTCGAGACACACACTAATTTTGGTTGGCTATTTTTTGTAATTTGTTTTTTTTATAAGTTTGCTGCCTAAATTTCTATACCTTTAAAGAATCAATATTTCCCATACTGGGTAAGTTGCACAAAGTTATAATTACCAATATCTAGTTGTTTATAATGTTTTTCTTAGTAAGTAGTAAATCAATAGTCACGCGTTCATTTTGTGTTTGCTTTCTACCTGCTTTTGCTGTAGTAAAATAAAATTGTACATTTATAAACATCAACATTATTTTCAGTGTTTGCATGAATTTAAATAATTTTCATTTATTAAATTTCTTATTTTTTTGTCTTTCTTGTTATCTTGGCCTAGTCAAACTGCTTTCGCCTTCTCCGCTTGGTGCTTCTAAGGGTGGCCAAGATAACAAATATTGGAATTGGACACGTGCTAAATTTAATGGAACGTGATTCCAGGAACTTCCAGTGGGAATAAAACTTCTATGCATGCGAGTCCTACCGCTGAGCAACCCCATAAATAGTTATTGCTGTTTACCGGCTTTTTACCTGCTGACTGACGACAAGGCAAGGGCCTTGGAAGTGTTGGAAGTGTGTGGAAGTTACCAGGGGAGTACGGTGTCGGTGCGGGTCTTACCGACCTTGACCTTAATAATAAACCCATCTTGATTTTATTTTACTTTTCAATTTTTGTTCCTTCTGGTGTATTAAAATTAAGAATTGTATTTGTTAACTTATATCTGCCGTTTTATTTTAGTATTAAATCTGTTTAAAATAAAACGTGACAATATAATTAAATTAAACAATAACATAAAAGCTTTGATGGTACAAACAATAGACAACACTATAATGACGCCTAAAAACGCCTTACCTATGTCGAATATATAATCATTTGACTATTAAGATGACATATTCAGCTATGATTATAGCGGTGTTCTATTATTAGTTACCTTGTATGGAAAATAATGTCACAAAATGATTATATGTTTTAAAATTTTAGTCGTTAGCTTGATTGCTTTGATAATTAAGAATTCGGATATGTATAAAGTTTTATTTCAAGTAAATAATAACACGCGTGTCTTCCCTGTTAAAGAATATAAGTAAAATATAGTAAAACAAAATAATATAAATATAAATAAATATTATATTTCTGAAAAAGTTTTATCATGTCATGTATTTACGAAGTTATGTGAGCGATAAGAATGAAATATTCAATCAGCCTCAAAAAGTTACACTCGTTTTTTGAATGTCATAAAATACGTTCAATTACCAACCAGAAACATTTTATTATATCTTTAACGGTAACACAAAATATTCATTTAAGTACAGTTTTAAATGTAAGTCGGTTTTATATCTGTTGGAGCAGACAAGAGTCACTAATACGAGTATATAGAGATACAGCAGTTATCAGTCTTAATAGGTTACACTAGTATTGTTGTGATTTGCAATACTGAGAGATCTATAAATAGCTATTCAATTGTCTTAATAGTCATTCCATAATCATAGTTATTATTTAAAATAAAATAAAAAATATTTCGAACATTCCACGACGATTGTTTACTAGTCACCGAGCAGGAAACGTTTCCGATGTTTGTTATTGTCATAGTCAGCTGCCTATAACTCAGTTCGATTGAGCGGCCGAACTAAGTGGATGCCTTTACTTAATAAACTAAAAATATTAAGTAAAATAGCTGAAGCCAACACACTTATTTACGTCAGTCTCGTTTTTACAAATACTTCCTCGAGAACCTGCTTCGTCATATATAACACCCGAGGTGGTCTTTCAAAACGATTATAATGATACTGATAACGATCTGATTAATGTTGAGAAGATAACTCAATGTGTATGACAGTACCTAATTAGTTCTAATATCCTAAATTCGAATGTTAAAATTGATCTATTGTAATTAAAACTACAAAATCTGTCAGCTGCCATTCCGCTGATTTCTGATCTAATATATTTTAATCCTTATCCCATTTATGATCCATACAGCGTATATTGTAATGGATATGTATCATCAATATAATTAATGTATATACATATTTGCCAATTTTCGATATCAGGTTAAGTTTACTGAAATTTCAACGGTCATAAAAACGGCTGTTATAGAATTATCAAGGACAAAATAATATGGTAAAGATAGCGTTTTTACCGTAATATGTAAACTGTAAAACCAAAATAGCTTAATCGGATAGACGCTCGGCTAAACAAATTCTGCACAAACAAAGAGAAGATTAAGCTTGAATTAAATCGCTTCGGTGTAGTGCTTTGTGTATCCTCTTTTATTAATAATAAATGTAATTTCATTCACACCAGTAGTTAATGATATTAGCATGTTCAATCAAACAAATCTTCAGCTATGTAAATTGATACATAAATTTATTACATCAATAGTTACATTGTTATATTCATCCATATTATTAATTGTTATATGAAACACTTACCTCCTTCAACTTCGCAGATCAATAAGACATTAGACCCTTCATTATAAGGCTCCACGAGTTTAGTCCTATCTCTTCTGTTAGCGTCATATATGGCTGGACGGCTTGGAGGTACTGCAAATATATAATATGTATTTATATATATATCATATATCATATCATACAGTTACATATTTTATTTTTCAAATTTTATTAATTTTTAGTTTTGATTAAATTTTGATCTAAAAGTTGATTAAGAAAAACAATTCCATTATTTAGTTTGATTAATGTTGTCTGTTACAAGAACGAAGTTTTCTCGTTTATTTGTGTGAACGATTTATCGAGAAGAAAAGTCGTATATCCGTATGAAGCGGATCTGCGAGGTAGGCATGTACAATTATAGGCGAAACACATATTATTTACACGTATGTTACGAACGAGTCCTTTGTAATTTCTTTCTGATTGTGACAAGGAGATGTCTTTATCAGTTGATTGGAAAAATAATGATATTTTGCTCCATTAAAGATTAAAAAAATTTTACCATGAGGTAAAAATGTTTTCATATTTAATATATCCTTTATGGTGTGTTGCTTAATATAATAACTTCTTATACTTACTTATAACAGTAAAATTAATTTTAAGGTTTCTAGTGGGAGAGTTTAGGAAGTCTACTCTGCATCTATAGACACCAGCATCCGTTGATATGACATTGTCAACGAGAAGGACAGCTGGAGTAGCTGCTCCGCGAAAGAAGGCTCGGTTTCCGAAAACTATTGGAGACGACCATAGCTTTGGCTGGTTATAGGATCGCCCTCGGATGTCAAAACTAAAAAACATAAACATTTGGGCCCTAATACATTTATAACATTATACACATTAGTCCTAACATATTAATAATATAATTTATCACAATGAATATCTGTTAAAACTGTTAGTAAACTAAAGCAATGTGTAAATAGCTACTGGGAGCGTAATTGTTGATACGGATATTTAATTTTTCACACCTATATAAAGGTTCTCCATCTGACTCCTTGAACCATAGCACCATGACAACCGCATCGTCCGAGCGCAGAGGCTGGATATCACAAGGCAGTGAAGCTTTCTTACCCAGCACACCTTGGACATCCAAAGTTGGTACTGTAACAAAATGAACATTGTGAGCAAACATAGAAAATTTACGTATTGTAAGGCTATTTTTATACCACCCAGTATCTCACAATTTAATTAATACTAATGAAATACTTGAGAAATTCAGATAGTCCACGAATTAATTGCGCAGTATAAATACGCGACAAGGAAAATAAAATAACGATGTCAGCAAATATACTTCTCAATATAATTATTGTAATATTAGTATATATTATAGAAATGAATAACAGGGTAAGTATGGTACCCACTAAGTTATCGCACGGCAAGACTGATGTTATTTAAAAGAAACATTTCACTTTTAAAAATGCTTCTCGTGATTTTGGTCAAATTAAATTTATCACATCCAAAAACACATTCAACGATTTGTTAATAATTGAATTTAAATAAAATGTCGGTGTTAATTCCGATTTACGTACGATATCCTTGTAGAATTATATGTACGTGTTGTTTGAATTGTAGCTATTTTAATGAGTTACAATCCGCAACAGATACCGCCTATTAACACCTGTGGTTTAGTGGGTTAAATATTTTCAATACAAAATCTATTTTCCTATAATCTCACAATAATAACATAACGAAATATATATGAAAAAATACGTACTTTACAAATACTGTTAATTTTATCTAACTTTATTTAGTTAGATAAAAATTTAGAGCACTTTGTTTTGATTTAAGTTCCAAGCAATGCCTTTGAAACGCCCACGACACAAAAAAGTTTCTTACCTTTTAAACCTACAATTTCGTTTAATGATCATTTTCTGAAGATCTCACAAAAACAATGATAAATATTAGGTGCTCACATATGAAATTGTAAATTGTACTGCCCACTTTAATCCTAAATATATCCTTTTTTGTTAGACAGTCCAAAGTTACAAATACAACTACTAACTTGCGATTGGTAGCCAGTTACCTTAAATCACCCCAGACGATAATGGTGGATGTCTATCGTCAGCAACCGCTTTTCTGTTCCTCCCTTACAAAACATCAATTTCATATTTGTGGACCGAATATTTGCTTACAATCGTCGAATTTTGTTTGACTTTGTGATCTCTCAATATATTGTCGAGGTTTGCGCTAGGTAAGAATCTCATATGGCAAAATATTTATTGTGTATTACTACTACACAATATTACCAATCAAATAGTAAATAAAAAAAATAGGTACATATTTATTTTATAATTATGTGCTACATAAACAAATAATTAACAACTATATTGTATAATTTTAGTGCAACCACAGTGGTTTAGAAGTACAATTATAATTATTTTTTAACTATAACAACAAGTATTTCTTATTATTAAAAAATAGTAATATGTAGCAATTGTATAAATATCGGTTTATGGCTAGAAATATTACATTTATAACAAACATAAATTAATTTTTTAAATTTTATTTTTCATTAAATACTTTAAAGTATATTTCTTAACGTGCTTTTATAGGGGAAAAGCGGCTGCTACAACATAGGACTTACTTGATCTTACAAATAAAAGCTAACATTTATTTTGATATTTATACTTTTTTCCCCGCTATTTCACCCTCGGCAATTAAGAGATCCGTGCACATCGTAAACACGCGGGTTTTATTTGGATAAGGATTAATATCAAGTTTATGAAGAGCTTGGCAAAGAATATTATTTTTTAATTATTCTGTTGCTAAATTGTTATAGAAATACTAATGAGGAACAATTACGCCCCGCATATATTTTTCATCTGTTTTACGGTTAACGCCGTATACGCAACGAAAGCTTGGAAATAGGAACGATTTTTGCGACTTGTTTTACGTTTTTAACCGGAGTTTAATTACTGATAAAAGTAAGTAAGTAAGTTTCCTATAGCCCTGTTACGATTAGTGGAGACACATATATTCGACACAGTCGAACACAGTACGAAATAATCTTAATTGAAAAAAAAAATGTGTCACCACCAAACAGAGTAGATATTAAGTATATAAAACACAATGAAAACCTAAGAGGCTTTCATGCTAGTTTTGAAAAGCATAAGTTTAAATCCTTGTCAGGCTTACTGTAGCCGTCTGAATAATATAGCAGGGATTCATGTAATACGAAAATGAAACGACATCCGTTAGGCTGATATAGACTGCATATTATTATTGAGATGATATATAGACAAACCGAACCTAAGAGCAGTTAAAGCAACGGACTGGGGGAAAGGAGGTCTTCCAACTCCGGATAGACAGTGATGGTCTGTCTCCTCCGTGATGTCAATCTGATTCATAGAGAATGATGTCAATATCCGGCTAGACATTTTTCGACAGTATCTAAAATAGATTTATAGTTTTGATTATATTGCATTCTACACAAGAAGCAAAGGAGTGTCGTGTGTGTTGTCAACTGTTACAGTTGGTATTTTAGCGATCAAACGAGACGAGGTCATAACTTTATACTAAATAAGACACGGATGTATTTAAAGGTGATGATACATGAATCGAATTTCTTTGAAAAATATTTTCATTACTTTCTCTGTCCAAACAAATTAAATCTTGTCTTAGTTCTCATTAATGTAGAAATAAGCATTGCAAGAAAATGATACAATGGATAATAAATATTAAATATATATGTCGTATCATATCGAAATAGCTGCAATTTCAATAACAGGCCAATATTACGTAAATCATTCTGTTTTTCTTTAATATTATTGTTATTTCTTACTAACATAACCAATTTTGTATCAGCATAAAGTTTTTGCGACAAATCGTATCAATTAAGTAACATACGAACTTTGTAATTTAGACTAGACTAGACACCAGTGTACCGCTACCTCAAACTGGTTTTTATTCACGTGAATGGAGCCCGGACACGCCAATAGGGTGTGCACTTAATGTCTGACATAATGTTTGTTGATAGTAAAACGGTAGTACGGGATATAACGATGTTCAGACGCGCACGAACGTTGAGGTTGTTTATTTTGGGTAATAGGAAGCTTTGACAGATAAACATGTTCACGAGTCAGATGAACTTTTGAAATTTTTTAGTAAAATACTAAAAATAGACTTCAACATGTCATTATATAGGCTGCTATACATTCATTGAGATTATTATTCATACACGCCTCAGGTATTCTCAGTGTCATCCGTTTAGTTGCCTCGAATGGTAGATTCAGTGATATAAAAACAGGTACGGTGCAACTCAGATATGAAATTTACTAATGGATCGGGTTTATGGAAGCATATCGCAATGTTAGACTTAAAAGTAGCAATTGACTCTTAATAAAATATATTAATGACTCAGAGTACAGCACGTACGCTGCCTTCTTGACCGACTTAAAAAAAATCGAAGGAGCTGGTAGGTTTGTTTTTTGTTAAAGAAAGGATATACTGCAAATTGTTTTTCTCAAGCCAACTTAAGATATTTTTTTTTTAATTAAAAAAGGCACGGTAGATATTCGAACAATTTTTAATTTGAAAGCTAGTCCTGCAACAAGTTTGCATACTTTGTTGTCGTAATTGTAAAATTGCTTAGATTTTAGAATACCTACATTATGCGTTGATCGTACAATGATTTTATTGTGATGAAATTGACTAAGCCAACAGGTAATAGTTTTCTCATTGTACTCTAATAGTAGCCCTCAATATTGTGCTACGAGTGCTTATTTTTCCTGTTTGTCCAGCAATATTCGTCAAATAGAGAACTCGAGAGTTACTTGACCAATATTAATCAACAAACAATTCATACACTTGACATACATTTCTTTTATTAGTTTGCATTTTTAAATGAAATATTAAATGTTAATTTAGTTTACTTTAACAAACTTACGTCTTATTTATGTATACTTCAATGCTTTAAGTATACACATCAAATGATTTTACTTATAATTAAATATTAAGTTAATTAATAAACATATGTTTATTTAATACATTAAACATGGATATTAAAAAAGAAACACAAGTGACTGACCTATATAAGAAGAACCGTAAGGTTTATTTTTATTTACTATATTTATACGGCATATTTAATACTTATAGGTTTCTTTCCTATTTAATTTTTTAAAGTATATCTTATAGTTGATTTTCTTTTAAATTGCAATTATAAATTAAGTGCGGCTAACCAGGAATAGTGTCGCCATGAGTACTGGCAGACGTCATATAGTGAGTTGACAGCTGCCATGCGAGGTGTGAGCATGCTAGCCTATTGGCTTTCAATACTGTTTGATCTTGTTAATTTTGTGTTATTTGGTGTAAAACTATAAAGAAATGAAATTTTATGATGTTGGATAAAAAGAACATTCACAAAACACCTCGAAAAAATAAAATAAACGATACGATTGGCATTAATCATGTCTCTTCTATAAAAACACATCCGTTTCATAATTATTTGTGTCAAAAAAATATGATTAATGGGCGCGGTAAGAGTTTGATAGTGACATCGTGTTATAGATGAGTTTATATTTGCTGATGTAATGGCTCATGAATGAATCATGATTTTTGCAATTATAATTGGTAATCGTCTAAGATCCACCTACACACTACACTATACTACGAGTATATTCTTTATATACAGAAGAATATCTTCCAAATGAAGTAGGTATTTAAATATGCAATGATACATTTATATATTAAAAGGAGGTATGCATTCAAGGGAGTGTAAACAAAACAAATAGCTGTAAAATATGTGACATGCACACACATGTTGATTAAATAAATTATATATGAAAGTAAAGGTTATCTAATGATATTTATAATATTTTAAATAAATACTTAATGAATGATTTTTAGCAGGCTAACAGACCCTTTAAAGCGTGGGTTAGTTATATTAGTCAGTACATATATCCCGAATCAAGTAAATAAATCAGTGAAGGAAATATATTTAATAAAATAATATCATGTCACTCAATCATCAATTAAAATAATTGACTTAATACTAAAGGCTTTACGAGTATCAGATGTAAAACAAAGTTGACAGACCCTCCCGGTAACTTTTAGTGGATCCAAACTTGTAAGTTCTAATTTAAATCTTTTCCAAAACACTACGGTTATTTGTCGACTTCTTCACTTCACTATCTTAGTTTCTATGTTACACGTTTTAACTTCACTGTAGAATTTTATATTTCTATTGAAAGTAGAAACCCTTTTCGTTAAGATATTATGATACTAAAATATTGGCAATATGTGGCCGCTGTGAAATAAATAAAAATATTAATGCGGTGAAAGCATGTTCTTTATCAATGTACTATTGGGCAATCCACTCTGTTCTACTCTATAATAAAGTAGACTATAATAAAAGTAACCAAAAACTAATTAGGATAATAAGGAAAGCAAAGGAAAAACACAGTTTAAATAATATAGAGAAGCAAATTTTAGGTCATAATTTATTGTAATAAGGAAAAAAAAGAAGTAAGACGATCATACGAAAGATCCAGGCTACAGCCAGGGTTTTCACGCCTGACCTCGACAAAGAGTCGAAGCTTTTTTTATAAAATAGCTTATCGCATTACTCTTAATAGGCTAGATTAGATTGCTGCATAATCCAGCCTAATGGATATAATATAATAATTGTAAGATAATTTAAAAAAATCACAAGTACTATACTAACACTGCCAAGACTACATTATTGTGTGAATTGAACGTTTCTTGGTATTCATTATTGTCTGATTTAAATGTTTTATTATTTCTATTTTCCTCTTAAAATTAATGAATCCTTTTTGGATTCAATTATCTTGGAGTTTAACCTTTCAGATAAGCCTACCTTATTATAAGGCTTAAAACAAAAATTTTACACACAAAATTATCCTTACATTATTACGAAATATACCAAACAGTTTTAGATTTTGTACGATATCTATAATCCGCAGCTACAATCACAACGATGACGTGGTACCTGAGCATAATATTAACTTCTCGACATAACTCACTGAAGACTTGTTATTGGCCATTCATCCGACTATTTAAGGAGTCCCCATTTGGGCTTTTACCACAAATTATTTTAATCAACATTCTTTCCTCACCCGATGGGGTCTCGGGACGAGGATAGAACGCCTATACATTTACACCGACCTAAATGTTTACAAAAAACTGAACTAAGAAAACTTAATAACACAAATACATTCCGTCAAATTATAAACCACATCATCCACGTCAATATTACAAATCATTGAGTGACTTTATCGACTAGTAAATAATTTAATAAAGACGCGTGTAAGATTTTTTGTTCCATGACAAGCTGCAGGCTACCTGCTCGCTCGTCCCAAACTGATAATTTATTTATATCAGCCCAGAAAAAGATTAATTTCATAAACCGTGTGAAAAAATGTGTCCCGACGTTATTAATAAATGAAATCAAAATTATTATTAATTCATAATGTATGTTTATGTTTTATATGAACTATATACAAAACATAAACATACATATACACTAATATTTCTCTCTCTTCTTGTGTCTCTATATCATTATCAAATGCTGAGAGCGAACACGACATTAATAATTAAGAAATTTCGAACTTAATTGTTAATTTTATGTCCTTGCGCTAAAAAGGCTATTGCATTTATTTCACTTAAGTAATGAATTATCTAACTATCTCATTAATTCATTTAAGCCTGTATGACGTTAGTAAATATAATGGCACGATCTGTATCAACTTAATTAGTGCCACTATCTGCATGCGGCGGAGTATGGTAATCTTCATATGAATGGAATGTAGTTAATTGGTTCGTATAGTTCATTTGCATATAATTAATGTTACGGCTCGTCCAATTTCTTACAATTATAATAAACATTTCAATCAGTATCCATATTGCTCACAAAAATTAATTTTCAGTACAAAGCCACTGATAATTAATTATTAATTTATACTTCAATAAACTCATTGTGCTCACATGAGTCGTTGCCGCAGTAGTAGAAGTAGAGTAGTAGTTAGTACATAATGAATATACCGCAATACAATCAATATAATGCCTAATGTCGTATGTATAAGAAGCGGAGTCAACTAATAATAATTTTATCATCTGTGTACAAGGACGTGATGATAGGCTATATAAAGAAATTGTAGATTCTGTGGAGTCTTGTAAACCTTGTCTGTGGTAAAACCTTCGTTCTACAATTTACAAAATCTTCAAGGCGCCTGTTTTTCTATGTAATAAAGCATATAGTTCTTGTATTTTTTCTTAGCTTTCTTCTCTTCTTTTTAATAACTCTAGTAAATTTAACATACATTCATGAGAGGAAAATATGACTGCAAATATGTGCAGTTCACAGCTTCCATTACTTGTGACGCTATCGAACAGCTGGATGTAAAAAGTATATTTAACACTTTCCAAAACCAATGTAAAATGACATTGGTATTAGTATAGACCGTCTTCTTTGACCGTCTGATTTATTATTTTTATAAAAGCGTTTCCGTATGTCGGTTGGTAACTATATTTCCATAATGAACAAAAAGCTAACTCAAAATTACTATACATATTGCAAAATAGTAAAACTGTCTAATTATTATCACCTCATTGCCAGCAAAACTACACTCAAAGTCACCGTCTTACGCACGTAGGTGTACAATGGCCATTGGTCAACTAGATCGATAGCTTGGCTTGGAAAAATCACTTTTAATGGTGATTAATTTGGTTTGAGGTTAACTGGGCGTGGGAGGGCTTAATTCATGGCTCATATTAATTTCTTTAAATGAATAATTTTCTTTTTTAGAAGATTCCTTAGAAATTTATATTTTATGTAGAGCACAGATTTTATTGAAATATCGCGACATGAGGTCTAATCTTCTTTTGTTGTCAGAAGCATTATCCCGCGAAGTTACTGACTCAGCGTGTCGCTTAAGAAATGTCTCTTTAATAATGTCAAACCCAAGTTCCGCGATACTAGTATCAAGCCTTAACTTCTGATATAGAGGATTATACACAGCTTATTTTTAAAAGAGCTGTGATATGTTAAAAGAGTGATAATTACACTGTAGATCATATTTATATTACTGGGTTTAGCATTTTTATAGCTATATAAAATGCTCTTTGATAGATTTAGTTTGCGATTTTAGTATTAAGTACGTGTAATCCGCGTTTCGTATCGAAGTTGCGTCTTAATTTAAATTTTGTTTCTTTGTACTCTCTTAAGTAAGGCCTTTTAAGTGCGGCTTATAATAAATAACTAGATAGAAGCTTTAAACATTAAGCTTTCGGGAGTTTATTTCTAATTAAGAATTTAACATGATAAGAATACAATATAATAGCTCCGTTCGTACTGAAAACAGATTAAAATGGAAAAGCTCTATACACGTACAGACAGCGACAAGCGACTCTGCTCTCTATTCTACACCTATATATATTTTTCATATAACTTTGGTAAATGTCAAAACTGAAGCGAAAAATAAATATTATATAAGTTGGTAGCCCTAAGTTCGTTGATGGGCCACCCATGGAGTTTACGACGTGGATCTTATTCTGTTGTCACAACAAATAACTTGTATACTTGGAATGAAAAGTTAGGAGCAGAATGCCATCATAAGGTGTTACATTTGATGACAATTTACACGATTTCAATAGAAGAATTATTGTAAAGAAAGCAGTAGTGTAGCAGATGCATTCGATAGAAGTAAAGATTACTATTTACTGATCTAAGAGTCAGTAAAAGCCACCCATGTCAAAATATCAACATATGAAAGAAAGTTTACAGCACCATTGATCACCACATGGTAACAAGCAAGGAAAAGCACCAAGCCTACAAAAATCAAAATAAACAGCGCATTGACATCTCACAGACAGTATATACACATTTTATAATTCAATCAAAATTATTCATCAATTTTGTAAGTGTCGTACACTGTCTGACATGATTACCTAAATTGATTATTAACGTATTAAAAGCATTCGCTAAAGTCGTTCATTTCAGTAATATTTCTATTACATCCTTAGAAATACTGCAATGTCTATTCATTACTCACGCAATATACTTCAGAATTAAATTGAATACATAACTTCTCTTTAACCGTCACAGGTGGGCGGCGGAATCCAAATATCTTTTGAAATACGTACAGTATTGTGCCAATCTGGTCTCTAGTGCGCCATAATGTCAACTTAGAACTCAAAGACATTATTTGATTCCAAACGAATTCTTAATGTTGATTGAGTATTTGCGTGTATGCGATGACAATAATTATATTTTGTATATTATATATATATTTTGTGTATTATAGTATATATATTCTCTATATATCACTGGGGCTTCAACTTCACTCGACTTCGTTTCTATTTACTACTTGTAGAAAACAAAAATTAAAATGAACGATGAACAGCCATATGTGTTATTGTTATACAGCGGGAACCCTTATTAAACCGGATGTGTATGAGGTGTAGCATCTGTAGTTCAAGCCGAGAGATATTTACCATATCAAATGTTATCCTTCGCAATTGTAATGCTCGGCTAGCTTTGTCGCGATCATAAATTTGATAATTCCTATTTGATAAAAATCAGTACCAAAACGCTTCAAATAAAACTTTTTTTAAATATAGGGAACAAAGTTCTGACGAGTTCGTGGACAGCAATTTGTATTTTTACATGTACTGTTAACACGATATGTATCTTGTTCATTGAAGTTGTATGTGTAAAATGTCATTTTTATGGGCTTGTTATCTGACAGCATGTATCCTACATATAAAGATCGTTGAGATAACTTACTATGAGTATAGTAAAAAATATCAGTAAATACGCTTAACAGTAATCGCAGCTTGTTTGAGAATCAAGGGGAAAAGAGTTCATTAAAAAACATAATATTGTGCAAACTACTTCTAAACGACTTCGCTTCAGAATATTAGGTTGTATTGAGTTGACATACGTTTTTCCGTTAACAAGAGGTCTAGACTAGAAATAAAATACTAGATGTAGTGCAATATGTTTGATATAAATCTGTCTTGTATTAAAACTATACAGCTCGAATTACACTGAAAGGACTGGTAAAACCAGGCATGTAAGAGGAATGGAATACAAGCAAATTTTTAAAATTTTTGGTTCTCACTCTGTGGGTCTGTTCCTACGGCCGAATTTACGAAACTCTTTGTATGGTAGTACATTGGGCAACATCTTAAATACTTTTCATCCAGGAATTTAATTTCCAGAGAGCTCCGTGAGATAATAAAAAAAACTATAGTAACTTAGCACACAAATAAATCGGGTAAAACTGACTCCCGCGGTAAATTAAACCACAGCGTCCTTCATACTATTAATTAGGCCAAGAGTGGGAACGACATTTAATCTACTTCAGTTTTCTAATATTCCCAGAAATAAGCCGGGAGCATCAGCTAATATGTTCAATATCGATTCATTTCGTAATTGGTAAATTAATTAATTAAAAACGCCCTCAAAGATTTTTAAGACAAGCTTAAGCTTATTCTAGTAAAATTAAAATAATACCGAGAATAATAAATGATTTAACCGTATGTCTTAACATATTTCATCAGATATTAAAGGCTCTAAACTTTTATATAGGAGATATTATCGTGCGAAATGTCATTCAATATTATGAAAATTTTAATATTAAACTTACGTTAGCTTTATGGTGGTTTACTTACGTTTATAAACGTATTACAACGTATATTTACAAGAAAAATGATCAGTGTTTTAATTGTAATATTTCTTTGGTATAAAATGTCGTTTGATCGTCATCTGTTTGATCACTAAATAAATAAATAATAACATTTAATTTTATTATTCCAAAGGTTACATTTTACACAACTAGTTTTGGGAACCCTTTTAAATAAATTATACTTGTGCTATACAGTTCTAGCATAACAACATATTTCTTCTTCCACATAGAGTAGTAATAAATAGGAATGATATACTCGTATGAAACCATAAATGAATAAATTCTGTATAAATAAAATAATGTTGTTTGGCTTTGGTTTAAAGTAATACTCTTTCAAATACTTCTTTATTAACATAACTGAAAATTAACCCTTTAGCTGCCAAAAGAGGTCTTTCCGAACAATTACGACATAGGAACCTTCAAAAAAAGAGCGTATAAGCATCTTAGAGGTCGACAACGCACTGGTGAGCCCTCTGGCTTCGCGAGTGTCCATGGGCTGCGGTATCACTTACCATCAGGTGGGCCTCCTGCTCGTTTGCCTCCTGTTTTATAAAAAAAAAATAAGCTGACTGCACGGTTTTTTTTAAAGGATTTTTTAAGAAAATAATTTCATTACTATACTTATAAATTTTACTTTACTTTTAATTTTACTTTATAAATTCTATCCATCTCCGTCTTTTGACACAATTTCCATAGATGCTAGCGCAGCCTGATATGCTTGCTTATGATACTCATAGTGCAGGAGTTTTTGAGTTGATCAGTTACAAACATACAAATCTTTATTCTAAACAATAATATATCTAATAATAATATACATTGAATGGATCATCCCCACTCGTATTTACGCTGTTCAAATATGATACCAATGTACTCAAAACTTTAAGTTAACTGAGGATGAGGTGTTATAATTATCAAACAATGTATAAACATATCTATGAATCAAGCCACATACGCCTGCTACAGCAATAAATTAGTTGTTGTTTAGTTAGTATTATTTTGTATTATTCAACCTGCAGTTTAGTGAGGCATTTTGCCGTGACAGATAAATGCAGATATATCTGCTATGGAATGCAAGATACACTCTAACTAGGGAGTCACCTATTACTATATCACCTATCACCTATTACTAAAGTTAGTAAGCGTATAAAAATTATTATGAAATAACTAAATATACTAGTAAAATCAAAACTGTACCAACTTAAAAGAAAAGTTGCTCATATAATATATTTTCCTTTACTTCTTTATATTATTTAGTTTATTTTCTTTTGTAAAATTCAACAACGAATAATATCTTGTATTTAAAATGACCAACACAATCGACTGGTCTTCAATTATTTTGTTGAATAATACAGGGTCCATATATAACATATGAAGGTTTAATATTAAACCTACATTGATATCATTTAGGAACTGCTTAATGCTTGTGCCGGATTGGATATAATATAACATTTGCATATTAATAGTTGTAAGGCGATTAATTGTGTCTATTACGAAACTAACAAGATAGTAAGTTGTGCTCGTTTGAAAACGGGCGTGTAATTTGAATGATTAAATTATTTAATAACAATTCATCGTAGTTTTGGGAACCTGTGCAATATGAAATATAGAAAACATCAGGAAAATTATTCATTTAAATATTAATTCTTGTAAGTAGTATGAGAAAATAGTTTTAATTGAAATGTATTAAAGCTGTTTAATGTAGGTAAACCAATAGTTGTGTACCAACTCGGGGATGGGAACATAATGTTACTTTTCAATAAAGAACATAATACAGTAGATAATATAAACAAACTTAGAAACAAAGTTAGAAACAATAACTTATCCCTAGTAAGAAAATAGTGCACAAAAAACAAGCGTGTTGCATGTTTAACTTAAACGACATCGAAATGTGCAATAGCAAATAACTTATTAAACTAAATTATGAAAAAAGTTATCATTTTTGTTAGTTGCCTACTAAGAGTTCTTCTTCATTTTCTAAAGCGTTATCCAGTCTTTTCGAAATTGAAAATTTAATGATGAAATATATGTGTAATGTGTAAACTATTTTTATATGTATTATGCCTTAAATTCTTCATTATAATTGTAAAAATGTTACTGTAGAATGGCCGAATTTAGTAATAGAAATCATGATATACACAGCAAATCCAGTCGAACCAGACATGCTCAGTCAATTATGAAGATTAATCTCGCAAGAATATTAAAACCCGTTAAGAAACTGACGACAACAATTCCCTTTGAGATACCAGTCCACTAGTTGTACATCAAAACTGACAACAACCACGGGAATAGATCTAATTTATTTTTTATAAAACAGCAGGTAAACAGGCGGGAGGCTTACCTGATAAAATATTTAAAGTATATTTTATGTTATTCTGATCATACAATGTAAGCGTTAAAACAAAGTTATATGTAAATGAAATTCAAGCGACGTAAAAGTATAAAGTTAAGACTTTGTGACATATACTGTTTTCGAAGTTCCGGGGACGTCCGCAGGTGTCAACAGTTCTGAATTAACATCCCAGTCGGGACGGTTTATGAAGAATAACGTTTCTAGGGCAAATAAAAAGTCTAAACTCCGATGTTCTTTCAACTTTGTGTAATGTTCATGGATGTCGTCGTCAGGTGGTGGACGTTATTTTCTGTATTTACGTTACATAATCTTTTGCGCTATAATTATTATTATAATTATTAATAATAATAAATAATAATAATAAAGCCCTTTTATTCAGATCTTTGCTATTTACAAAAAACTTAACTTAAAGAAATCTTAATATTAGGTATGTATTAATCTAATCTATTATATCGAGTTTTTTTATTTTCTGTAGATCTGTTTGCCAATCGGCAAAGGCCTCTTCCAACCTTTTCCATTCGCTTCTCTCTTGGGCTACTCGGCTCCACGTCGTTCCTGCTACCTTTGTAATATCACTATCCCATCTTTTTTGCGGTCTACCTCTTGAACGTTTACCCTCTCTGGGATACCATACAGTTATCATTTTACTCCATTTATCTTTCCCTCGCTGCATATGTCCTGCCCATCTCCATTTAAGCCTTCTGATTGTTAATGTAACATCAATAGTTTTTGTCTTTTGTCTTAATGTGTTGTTTTTTATTCTGTCAGATCTTTTAATGCTGAGCATGCTCCTCTCCATTGCATATTGACAAGTTGCAAGTTTATTAGTGATGTCCCCGGTTAGAGTCCATGACTGGCAACCATATGTGAGAACAGGTAGAATGCAGGTATTAAATAATTTACTTTTCATATTTATGTGTAGCTTCTTATCTTTCATAGCTTCTTTTAGCCCCCAGTATCTCTTCCAGCTGTTAGTAATTCGTCTTTCAACTTCCTTCTTCATAGGTTCTTGTTGAGTAATGATCTGCCCTAAATATATATATTCATCCGCGTAATCTATTTCTGTGTTGTCAAGTTGTATTGTATTTTTGGTTCCATTTGTCATTACTCTTGTTTTTTCTGGATTAAGTTTTAAACCTACTTTATCACTTTCTATCGCAAGTTCTCTCATCATTTTACTTATGTCATTTGAAGTTTTAGCAAATAGCACAATATCATCAGCAAATCTCAAGTGTGTTAGCATCGTTCCGTTTATATTTAATCCATATTGTTCCCATTCTAAATTTCTGAAGATATGTTCTAGTACAGCTGTGAAAAGTTTCGGTGACATAGGGTCGCCCTGTCTTACGCCTCTTTCTATTTGAAATGCTGTGCTTTTCTTTTCTAATTGAATCTTAGCGGTGCTGTGGCTGTACACATTCTTTATAAGTCTTATGTACTTGTGTTCAATGCCTTGTTCTTTTAGCGCCATCCAAATGGCGGTGTGTCGCAGACAATCAAAAGCCTTAGAATAGTCGATAAACGCTGCATAGTATGTGAGGTTGTATTCTTTATATTTCTCTATAATTTGACGTACTACGTGTATGTGGTCGATCACTGAATAACCTTTACGAAAACCCGCTTGCTCTATCGGTTGGTGTTCTTCTAGTGTTCCTTCTATCCGTTTCAATATTACCTTAGAAAAGATTTTATACAAATTTGACATCAGGCTGATAGGACGGTAGTTCCCAATATTGTGTTTATCGCCTTTCTTGTATAAAAGAATTATGTTAGATTCCAACCATTGGTGTGGGATAATTTCAGTGTTAATAATATCGTTAAACATATTTGTTAGAATAGGTACCAGCGCTTCTTTATTTTCCTTGAGGATTTTATTGTTGATTCCGTCCGGTCCTGGTGACTTGTCTTCTTTTTGTGTGTCAATGGCTTTACTTACTTCTGAATTTAAAATTCTTGGGACATCAGAGACATTTCCTAAATCCACTTCTATGTTGGTGCTGATGTTTGTATACAGTTCCTTATAATATGCAGCAGCTGTATCGAGTATCTCCTCCCTGTGACGATTCCAAGTACCTTTCTCATTTTTTATCTTTACAATCCAATCTTTAGAACACTGTAGTTCCTTATATGCTTTTTTTATTCCGCCAGTCTTGCTAATATGCGTCTCGATGATTTTCATCCTATTTTCTTTCTGATCTTTCCTTATGCTATTCTTTATTTCTTTGCTTATCTTTGTAATCTGTTTTCTTTTATCTTGTGTATTCTTTGAATTGATTATATTGTGCCTTTGTTGTAGTAGGTTTATAGTATGTGCTGTTAAATGTTTCTTTGAATTTTTGATTCCTTTCGGTAGAGTTTTAGGTTTTATGTTGTTGACTATCCAATTATATTTGTCTTGTGTTCCTAGGTCCTTTGTAGCGTTTTCAAAATTTGTAAACGAGTCTTTCAAAGCCTTTTTTGTTTGTTCTATGTCATAGTTTTTTAAGTTTTCTCGAACTTCATAATGTCTTGGTCTTACGTTTTTTGGCTGTTCTTTTCTAAGTTCCGTTCGTATTAATTTATGATCAGTGTTAAAGTTTAAATTTTTTATAACATCGAAGTTTGTGAAATATCTGGTTCTATTTGTCATTATAAAGTCGATTTCATTATAATTCTTCCCATCAGGTGTACTCCAGGTCCACATGTTTTGTTTGTTTTTCTTGTATATCGTATTTAGTATAGTCAAATTGTTTTCCAGCGCAAATTGTACCATTCTTTCTCCATTCTTACTTCTGGTCTTGTTGCTATACGTGAAATTTCCTATTATAGACTCTTCTCCTTGGCGCCTTTCACCAATTTGACCGTTAAAGTCTCCCAAAACAATCAAATTTTTATGGCAGTATTCAGTAATTGTTCTATTTAGATCTAGATAAAACTGATTAATAGTTTCATCCTTAGCTTGCTCTGTGGGTGAATATACTAGTACAATTGACCAGGGAGCTTTAACTCCGGGTAGTTCCATATTCATTATTGCAATACGCTCTGATATCCCTATAAATTCTTCCACGTACCCAGTTATTTGTTTTCTGATGATAAAACCCACCCCGAATTGGCCTTGCGTTTCCCCTATATGATAGAATAAGAAGTCTGTATGTTCTTCTATGCTCTCACCCATTCTCCTCACTTCACTGAGTCCTATGATGTCCCATTTGACTGGATCGAGCGCGTATATAAGTTCTGCTAAATTTTCGTCTTCTTTTAATGTACGTACATTTAATGCTGCGACGTAGATATTGGACCGTTTATTGTTTGCTTTTTTTGTTGGAAGGTTGTGGTCTTTTTCCCCCACGATGACCAGTCGGCTTGGGGGAGTCATGTTATTTGTTGTTTCTTTATTGTTGGTTGCCTTATGTGATTTTTGATTCCGTTCGCCGTTATTTAGTTGCTATTGTTTCTTGTTGGAAGCCATGTTTGATAGAGAATTTGATCTAACTCTCATTATGTCAAACGCATCTGCCCTATTAGTCTTAGTTGAAGTGAAAGCCACCTTTTTTGGTTGGCTATTGCTGGTGGATGGTGAAGAGGACATTTCTCTTTTCCTTTTGTCTTGATTGTCGGTATTCTGCTTCACTATTAGTTTGTCATATTTTAAATAAGCAATATTACCTTTCTTTCTTTCCTCTACTAGTTCTGCTTGTAATTGCTTTCTCTTCTGGAGCACTTCTTGTGAATAATCCTCTGTTATATAAATTTTCTTTAGGTTTTTCTTACTTTTAATTATTTCTTCCTTCTTCCAGTTATTTATAAAAGAGCATAGAATGGGCCTCCCTTTATTGCCTTCCGGTTTTTTGCGTCCTAAACGATGAATTTTGTTGATTTCTGTATTTTCTAGACTTATCTGTAGATCTTGTTTGAAATGTTCCTTTAATTTTTGTATTAAATCTAGTTTAGATTTCTCGGTCTCCTCTAAGCCAAATATTACAATATTATTATTGCGTTGTCCTCTTTTTAAATATTGTAACTCGTTTTCCAGTTTTTCTATTTTTATTTTCAAATTTTTATTTTCTTCCATTAATGGAGCTAATTTTTCATCCATTTTAGTCATTATAGTGTTGGTTTGAGCTTCCATCTCGATCTTCATTTTTTCAAACAAAAGTTGAAATTGGCCGTCCATCGTGCGATATTACGTGTAACGGAACGTAATGTAGAATGTTTTTCTCTACTGGCAACACTGACTGTATGTTTGATAGTGACAGTCAGACTAAAACGTCAGATGTCAGATGTTAATTTCACCAATTTGTATTTCTAACCTCAAAATTGCCGTGAATTTTTTGTGTTCTTTGTTGAGTAAATCCAGGAGTTTGTGAAAAACTGATTGATGTTACACACTTCACCGTGTTTCTTCTAATGTTTTCAGTCGGAGCCAGGTCGTGAAATTAGGTAAAAACATTTATTTTCACTCAACTTGAACTGCAGAAAATACAAACAGTGTTTACGAATTGACAACCGGAACCGGAATCATATCTATTAAATTATAATTATTATAATTATTAATGCATTTTTAAAGCATAAAGTCACGATAAATATATTTATTTCATTTTCAGAATTAAGTACAATATAAAATGAATAAAAATATCTCATAATGATATATCCGAGTATCTTGTTATAAATAATATTCATTTCTATTTCATGGACTATTTTTTTGGAAAATCCGGACAGAACGAAAAACTGAATTTTAAGAGTTCTGCCGCAAAAATTGAATTCGAATGGGAAAAAACTAAACAATACTGCTCGGTTCACTGGTCACTATCAGAAATAGCTCCGATTTTGCCTTTCCACTTCTATAAAAAGAAAAATGGTTCGTGGTCTTTGGTATTCAGAGTGGACAAGTGTGTTTGTTATTTTCCGTCTGAAATTTGGCTTACTGCAGTTATGAGCAAATTCCAAATCCGCAATAAAAAATCATCTACAAATTTTTCGCTTTAGATAACAAACAATCCAATTATTAGAAAGTCATGCCACGACATAGAATGTAGAATGTGGGCCTTGTATAATAGAGTAGGTTATTAACTTCCGATATAGCAGACAGATCAAATCACTCGTAGCGTCTCCAACAAAGGACTTCCACTAAATATTCCCTATAAATAAATCGTTTAAACATATAACAAGCAACCGAACGAACATAATTTTAATCGGACAAAGAAGAGACAACATGAACCAATGAAATACACTTTCTAAGAATTTGTTCTCTTGTAAATTTATTTTAAGTTCATTCATAAACAGATTTTATTTCTACAATATTATTAAAAAGAAGGCACCTTTTGAATAAACGTGGCTATATATTTTACGATTTATTTGATAGAAAATCTTACAGGATAAACAAAACTAAAATTTAGTAAAAATAGAAGTAGGTTTAAAAGGTTACAAGTAATTACAACTCATGACTTGAAATATTCTAACATAGAGACTATAGCTCATCTCTAGTTCTTGGCATGACATTTTTTTAAATATATTGTATTTTATTGTTCACGTATATCAATGTAAAAGTATAGAATCTAAAAATATTATCGACTAGCTGATATTTAATGTAAACATTACGAAGACAGTGTCTAGAGCCTTTTACAATTTTTCAATTTGTGTGTGGTGGACATCATTTGACATTAGGAACAAAGAATGGCAATAACTCGACCATACGATATACGATACCGTAATTTATCTTAAAAGTCTAACATATAAAACATTTTTAAATTGTTATAATAATAATATCGTGACACATTTTTACACACGGTCGGTCAGCCCTAAGATAAGGCTACTTATACCCAGTATTATAGCTACTGACACTAATATACATAGATAGTTTATAATATTTTTGTCGCGTCCTAATTAAGATCTGACTGAATTGATTATTTTCTTCTAATAGATACCCTGGGAGTTGAAAAAGCAAACGAGCGTATTTCGAAAAATGGTGACGCCTTTAAAATATTGGTTCTCTTATAAAAAGCTGATTTAAATAAATCTCGTGTGCTTATAATTTAGCATGAATGAATGATGTATGAAATATTTTATTTATGTACATTACGATTTAGTGCTCAAAATATATGTATACCAAGAAATACAGCTAACTCTAAGAAAAGCTTTAAACAAATGTTATTGTTGTAAAAAAAAACAACTTTACTGAGAAAACTTAAACAAGCTGGAATATAAATAAACTGAATTGTTACTAATGCAGGATGTTCAGATCTCGAATGTAAGCGAAATACGTAAACACAAACACAAGTGTTACTTATAGATGGATATCTCGAATGTTTGTTTAAATCAACCGATGACTAATTGTGAACAGCTGGTAAATCTCGCACTTATATGTAAAATAGTTATTTTATAAATTTCATATAAAACGAGAAATTATAAAGAATGAGACAAGAAATGATTACAGAACAAAATAATGACATTCAAAATGGTAATGGACGGTTTCTTTGCTTACCCCGAATCCAAATGGAAAATATCAAAGGATTGCATGTGTAGAACTCATAAACAGATCGTTGTCTTTTCTGAGACCCCGTACGCAGCTGTTACAAATTGAAAAATATATCTATTCCTTTCACATTATCCGACAAAATTCTTGTTACTGCAGAATTTATCTCGTTGAGATTTACCGCTTAAAGTAATCAATTCTAAATATATAAGTACACATGCATGTAATATTTTTGTAATCATTCCATTATTATCATGTCTATTCTCATACAAAAAATTATAGCTGTAGCATATAAATTAAATTGCTATTCAACGCTGAAGTATAGATTTACTGCTTCATTCTATTACGATGAACTGAGCTGGCTTATTTTACGCGACTTTAAACAATAATAAATTATTCCATATCCTTCTGCTGTACGATATCGTATCGGGATGAATAAATGCAGGCTACAATGCCGGTGATAGGATGTTCGATAAATGGGGTCGCTGTATCAATATCGGTTTAGTTTTTTGTAGTTTTAGAAGTAATGGATTTAAGAGATTCATACTTTCGACTGTTTTTGTTTCCCTTTTTTAAAGTTTATTAAAAGTTCTATTCTCGTTGATGTTTTTAAATATTCACAAGACACATTTTTAAAGACACATCTTTAAAAGTTTGATTTGATTTAGCAATGGATAGATAATACTAAAACAATTTCAAAACATTCGAACCTGTAAAATCCAACGGCGAGTGTTTTTATGTGTACAAAGTCAATTTAGTTTAGTTTAGTCAAGTTAAATTTTAAAACATTAATTTTGTGTAGGTTTTATTTATTTCAACAAAGAATTTTTTTATAATTTAAAGGCTACTGATGTTAGAATATAAAAAACGCTCTAGATTTGATATGAAGCCTCAAAGTCGATGAAATTATAAATACGGTTCAACTTATGCTTAAATTAAATCTTGTATACATGGAGCCATACTTAAGCTATAATTACAATGATATAATTCATTACCATTAATATATTCGACATTTTTAAAGGACGGACTCAGCAGGAGGGTATAAAGGATACCAAACCGGAATATCCTAGAACATGTTAAAGTTTATTAAAACTGAAACTCCACGGTACACAATGATGAAGTATCATGTAATTTATGTCTTAAGTGAATTATGGAGCAGTTTTACTATAGTGTGGTTTTCAACCCATTGAATTTGTGAATAACGGCATTTCCTGGATCAAAATGCCGTCGTGTTAACGGCTGTTACGATGGCTTGCAATTATAGAGGACGCACCAGGAGACTAGTCTGGATATCCTATCCTGGTATCTATTGCCCATGCAGCAACTACTTTTCCCACCTATAACAATTCATATTAACAAAAATAACTCACACGATATACAGAGAAATATACAAAATATAATAAATTAATCCAGAGACTGAGAGAAGTCAACAATGAAGATTAGAATTTATGGAAAGAATTTACAATGAGTTACAAATTTAATCGCTTGAAACAAAGTTTTATTAGCTTTTTGTTTCCAATTCTTCATAGACGTTTTTTGTTCTTAACTTAGTTTATTTTACGTTAAGATTTCTTTTTGAATGATTCCTCAAGTTTTTCTAAAAATAAACTCAAATTAATTAATACCACTATAGCTGGTTTCATAGCGGTGGTGCGCGGTAAAAAGTGCTTTCTGAAGCGCTCAGTTGTGAAACGGCGGACATCATGGTGGAATTTCGTATTCTGCCTCGATGTCCGACGATGGAATTCAGCTGCATGAAATCAATCAATCAAGAATGGAATCAATCCGACCAACTGAAATTATTCTATAAGAGCGGCTACAGGGTTTAAATTAGCGGATATACGGGACTTATATTTCTACTTTATGTTATGTACTTAATTAATTTTAAATTTAATTTTGTTTAATCACTTCCGTGCCATAGCTGTGAGCATAAAGGGCGTTATTATTTCGAGGTCATGACCTTGCCACCCGCTGAGACAACAAACTTCGGTTTGTTAGAATAAAAGCGCTGTTCGTATATCTTGTCGAAAAAACAAATAGTCGATGTGAAACGGTCTTGGAATTGTTTCAGTTTCTTCCAACTTTGACGCTCAACGTTGAAGTGACGATTAACGATACTCTCAAAGATTTAGATGATTTATTGAATCAATGTTGTTAGCATGTTTCAAATGTCATCTATAAACATTATTCTTTACTTTAAACTAAAAATAATGAAATAATCACTCGACTGTGTAAAGCCATGTAGGAATGAGTTTTTTACAGGTTTCAAGTTTACTATCTATCGATGTATGTATATACAAATGAATAGGAGTACTGAACCATAATTAAGAAATGTACATCTCGTTCCCAAGCTATTTCAAAATGAGGTTCGTCATAAATAATTGATTTAGTATTAAAGACGCTATGCTGTCTTTGTAATGTTTCGATTTCCGGCAGCATCCAGTTACTTTTATTATTATTTTGTAATACATAATGTTAGTGGGGCAATACAAGATATCGAAACGCCAAATTTTAATAAATTTACGGCATAAGTTGTTGTGTACTAAGCTGTAAAAATAAATATAATTTTTAATTACCTCTAGCTCTTTTATTTATCAAGATGAAAAGTCCCCTTAGATCTTTGGGCATCGTAGAAGTTGCTCAGGAATATAAGTACATAAGGTAAGGTAATGTAAGATAGAAGGAGATTATGCTGAAGTTTACCCCCTACAAGCAGACAAACAGAAAGAGAAACAAAAAAGAATAAAAAATCTAGATGTGTTCTATTCCTCTTCAAACATCCCCCGGCTCGGTTTTTAACATATTTTCAATGTACAGGAATTGTACCTCTACAGTTTTATTATAAGGTCTAATATTGGTCTAACAGAATTGTATATCAAGCTTTAATTAGTGAGCTTCATTATTCTGAAAATATAAAAGGCCGTAAGACCCAGATAAAATGTTTTAAGCTATTAAGCTTGTTATATAATCAACTTAAAAAATTAGTACACAGACAGGAAAATAAACTTAAAATTTGATTACTGAGTAGATTTAGACTCTTCGGAATAACTGTTGGAATTTTAAATGTTTTACCGTCTGACCAATAAAATTTTCTCTCCACATGTGCCAGCTCTAGCCAGTATAGGAATTCTTTAAGTTCCTCAGTCAATTGAACAAGCCTCCATAACTAGCTCCTTCCACTTGATCGTATAAAACGCGGAGCGGCTCGAATCGTCGACCTTGTTATTTCCAATCGGCTTGAACATTTGACTTTGTATACGCTTACTATCAATATCTCCCGCTGAGTTCCTTCAAAGGACGTCGAGGCAAAATACGAAACTCCATTTGTGTTTCAACGACTGGAGTTTGACAACAGAGCACTTAACGAGCTTTCTACCCAAAACCCTTTAGAAACAGCTATAGAGGATACCAGTACGGGAACACATCCGAACTCCTCCCGGCTTAATATTTTTGACTTGCCCCCGGTCCCATAAAAAATAACCTTCATACCTAAAAACCAACGGTGTGAGTTTGCTGACTATCTGCTTCCCTAAAGAAGAAAAATAAATAAAACATAAAAAAATTCAGGACTAAAATTTTTATTCTTAAATTCTTCAAGATAGAGGAGATATTACATTAAACTTGCATAACTGGAAAATTTTACTCAGCAAGTTTGGTTAATAGGCTTATTTCGGCTTAAGTGTGCTCTTTCAGTTGTACTTCAAATTCTTGGGAATCTAAAAACAACGTTTCTTGTTATATTATTAAATATATGCTCACTGAACACACGTAAATATGAGAATGTTTTGAGTAGTGTATGGATAACGTACAAAACATTGCCGTAGCCAAACTAAAATAACGTTTGCGTTGTAAATGACAAAGTATGGAATATTTATAATAATTTATAAACACTTTGATGCAAGCGGACTAGTTTTCAACTAAACTGCTTTATATTCCAACTTAATTGCATTAGCAGTTGGAATGAACAACAGCTGACTTTGTTGTTGCCGAGTTGCTCCTACATTTACGCTCATATAATTATTAATAAAATATAAATATAAACCATTAATTTATTTTGATATTTTTCGATATTTCCATGAAAACTTTAGAAGCATTTACCACATCCACCCTGGGAGGCATATTTTCCTCTCACTGACTTAAAAATGACGTGATCACAAAGACGGTGATATAGCCCGTATTTTCTGCTTTTATGCATTCATTTCAGGCGCCCAAATAGATAAGTACCTAATGAAAACTGTTTTGATTTCTCAACATCTGCTGGTGTCTATAGAATAAATTTAGCGTATTTATATAATCAATTTAATAATTCATCTTTATTCTATTCCCTCTGTATCTAATGGTTTAGCAGTTGCAAGCACTTACAAGAAAAACGATGTAGACAAACTACTAACAGTTAATAGGTAAATATATTATTAATATAATTAATTATTTATGGATGAACATTTGAAACCAATAATTACTTGTTACAAATCAATTAAAAACGTTAAAATATGTTTGAACATGAATGTACTCCAAAACTCTCAATTCATCTCGTCAGGTGGCTTCAGTTGGCGTGAAATTTATTGCTGACTCATATATTACATTGTCGGTTAATGTTGGATAGAAATAGGGCCGAATGGGAACTGCGCGATAGATAGCATCTATCAGTCGATGCACGTAATAATCTAAATTTTATGAATATAAAAATAATAAACGTATGAACACGAATTTCATAGCAATTCACTGGGGATGGGTTATCAATATTATCATAGATAGCATTATGTAAAAATGGCAGGTTATGAAAAATAGTAATTAAAACTTTTAATTACGCCGGAAGCCTTTCCAACTTGGCAAAGCTACGTTTCTCCTCAAACTATACTTATCAATACAAATTTTTCATATAATTATAAATTAAAATAAAAGAACATTACATACGAAACTACATCTTAGAAATACGACTAAAGGGTTATAAAAACTTTTTATTTATCGGTAACTTCACGTGAACCTATGTTTAAAAGTATAAACATTTGTTTCATGGGCGCTTCACAATAACTCAGCTCAGTTTGTTGTTTATTTTTCTCATTGCAATTTGAAACAAAGCTATTGTTCAAATAACTTAAGAGCTATTCATGCTTATTTTATTTGTTGTATAACAAAACATCTTTTCAAAAGTATATAGGTAGGAAATTTGAAATCATTTGTCCCAAAAGAAATTGACGGTTTTCTGATTCCATTTTCATATTTATTTAACACGAATGATTGGTTTTTCCAGTTTTTATTACCAAAAGGCCGTATAATCTATCTTTATATGAATATCAGATTTCGTTATGACAAAACTTTTCAAATTTGGTTTTACGTATTATTAACATGAAACGTGCTTTGAATTCTGCGGTTTGCCAATTCCACCATCATGTTTTCGTATATAGTTAGATTTTAATTAGGACTGATGACATACAATAAAAGTTGTCGTTGGAGTTTATATATTAAATTTTAAACGTATTAAAAATATTTATATGCTATTTTAACTTTATAAAGCTCTTTTTAATTTGTTTAATTATCTCATGAGTACGTTTTAAATCATTTTTGGACTTTGTCAAGGAAGTAACAAGTGCACTAGCTATACTGTTTGAAATATATTTTCCGAGATGTCGGAGAGGAATTTACATTAATCAATTTATGTAAACAATTCAACTTTATAAAGGAATACATCAAACGTCTCTAAAAGTATTGCATGACCACGATTCATATATACGATAATCTGTGGTAATTTATAAAATGTCCAGCGGAAGCACCGTCTTTATTCATACCGACATAAATATGCCAGGAGTTACTTACAAACGAAAATTAAAGACTTCATGTGTATTCATGGCCTGAAGATTCATTTTATTTGCCGTTCAGTTTAATCAAAGTGATGTATGTAATGATGTAAAATTTGAAAGGATGATTGTCTTTTAACTCCTTTCGGTGCAAACAAACCTTAAGGTGCTTCAGTGGGAGATTAATGATTTATGCTGTACATAGCACTAGTCTTCATTTAACTCGGGAAACCACTAGCAAAAAAAATAATCGCTGCATTTGACCATTTTAACTATGAAAGTACTGAACTGTAATTCTTAACTTATTAATTTGTAATCGGGAATTTTAAATGCTTTCCAAATAATATTAAGTATCAACACCGCCCAATACCAAGTTACCTTTTGAATATGTTGATTTAAACGCCATAAGGCTTTAAAGTAGTCATTATCTCCTTCATAAACCCTTTGACAATAAAACCCGGGAAATACCGCCTATTTGAGAGGACAGCTCCCAAACGTTAAATAAATCAAACGGGTCGTAAATGGTAATCACACATGCGATCTAACTTCTCACCTACGCCGAAATCTCACGATCTCTTTGTTATGAATAATAGCTCATATTCATATCTATACTAATGTAAGTAAAGTATTTACATTTTTAGTTATAAATAAAATAAGGCACTTTTAGTTAGAATTAAAAAAATATTTTTGTGTAACAGTCATCAATGGAACATTCAAAGGCCAGATATAATAAGCACACTTTTGTATACTGTCATTGAAATTTTGTAAACAAAAGTTCGTGGTAA
Organism: Pontia daplidice; assembly: GCA_963693355.1. Classification (NCBI taxonomy): domain Eukaryota; kingdom Metazoa; phylum Arthropoda; class Insecta; order Lepidoptera; family Pieridae; genus Pontia; species Pontia daplidice. The sequence goes on along the minus strand of CAVNZL010000138.1, from coordinate 7,972,929 downwards.
AATTTTAAAAATAATATAGTGCTGCTATTTGAAACTGTTGTCCATTATATGATGACAAATTAATAATTATTACGTTATAACTTATTTAAAATTTTCGTAGAATAATTTTCTTCGATTTTAGGTGTAATTTGACAGCTCAACAGGGCATCTCTCAACTTCCAAACAACTTCAAATTATAATGAAGTTTAAGGCAGTAGATTTTATATTTTAAAAATATAAAATATAATGCCTTGAACCACAGAGTGGATAACCATTAGAGGAGAGATACAGATAATGCAGTGATTTTATAATGGCTCTCTAGAGTCTAGCCTCTTTGAGTGTTACTAAAACCTACTTTATATCATCCCGTAGTACGTAAACTTAGATCTTTTACCATACCTGAAATGACAAAAGTAAAAGTAAATAAGATTCGTTCTTATGACATTTAATCAGATATGAATTTCATAATGCATAAAGATTAACATTTTAATCTTATTGTATTATTATATCTTATATATAAAATTATCGTGTCATAGGGTGCGTAATTGAACTCCTCCGAAACAGCTCAACCGATTTTTATGTATTTTATATGCGTAGTAGGTCTGAGAATCGGAGAATCTATTTTTCATCTCCCTAAATGTTAAGGATGGTCCACTCCTATTTTTTTTATTGACACAATTTCTAATTTCTTATTTTTCTATTATAGAGCGTACAAAAATAGATACAACCCCAAATTTTTACACCTCTACGATCAACAGCAATTTTTTTTTTTATTGAAAAATTTAATTCTTTTTGCAAGATTTTTTTTATTTTGACATGACTGAATAAAAAATCTGATTTTATTATCTAAAATTTAATATAAATACTATTAAATGTATAAATACTATTAAATCTAATATATAAAATTCTCGTGTCACGGGCTTCGAACTCCTCCGAAACGGCTTGACCGATTCTCATGAAACTTTGTGAGCGTATTGAGTAGGTCTGAGAATCGGCCAACATCTATTTTTCATCCCCCCTAAATGTTAAGGGTAGTCCACCACTAAATTTTATTTTTTATTTTTTAGACAAAATTTTTAGTTTCTATTAGTTTTTAAGATACAACATACAAAAATACGTAAAATCCTAAATTTTCACCCTTCTACGATGAACCCTTATTTTTTATTTATTAATTGAAAATTGAAATCACATGTATGGCAAAACAACGTTTGCCGGATCAGCTAGTGTTATATATAAAAGCCTATTTGAAAAGGACTTGCTAACCAAAACGGCATTTTTTAAACGCGTAAAAGGGAGACTGCGGTCTGATAAATTGGATTTTGATGTGTTTATACTGAGCTGAGCTGAGCACTGATAAAGCTAAGTTTTATTTAGCGATTCCCCATTAATGAGACACGGATGGAGCATTTTTTAAGTTGAGCTTGTACTTATTTTATAATAAAAATCTTTTCCAAACAAGCCCAACGTTATTACGCAAATTTATACAAGCAGGAGAGACACGATGAACCGCTGTATTAGATATATTTAAATAAAGCTTCTCTAAGGGAATATTTACATTATTACATTTTTGGCCAGGCAGTCTTTCGCTGACAGTGATTTCTGAAAAAGCACTTACACGTTTCAATGAAAACAGTGAAATAAGTTTTATATTTTTCGAGAAATTTTTCCGTCACGTTTAAAAACATTTTATATGCCTGTTCAAAGCAGAATTATTAACATTTACATTACATTATAATGCCCTTAGGCTTAATTTAATTCAACCTTAATTTAAATTCTACTAATAGAGAAATTTAAATTTATTTGTCGTTGCTTGCGATTTTGTTGAATCACAACAATGGTTACAACGATTAAAATTAAACAACGATTTTAATAAAGTAGCTTTTTTCAAAATACAATCGTATGTATTATTTTGTAAAAGTATGAACTAAGAAGTGTTAAGTATTATTTAGTAAGTTTTAGTAATTTAGTTCCAGTAACAAAATTTTAACGGACAATCGTGCGGTTAAGGCAAAAAAAGACCGTATTATAAGCCTCAAAGAGAAGTCAACACTCGTATCGATGTAAAATGTACATTTTGTGTTACAACGAAGGCCATACAAAAAGAAACAGAAAAACTTGTGACCAAAACTTTACGAGTTTTTTGCTTAAAAACTAGAATCCTTCGCCTATATATATATATATATATATAGGCGAAGGTTGAATGACGAAAGTAGGAGTCTCGGACGAGAAAGCTTGACCTGCCGATATACTATTAAAAAGAGAGACATCGCCCATGCATGCATGCGTCATAAATTTGTTTCTTGGCTACACTCAGATTTTCAGTTGTTCGAGCAAAGGTATCCGCCGGTTCAACCGCTTAAGGGAACAGAGCTCCGTACCAAATGGTGCGAGTATTTATAGCAACTTAAATATGAACAAACAACCCCAGCCGACAGCTGACTATGACAATAACAAACCTGAAATGCTACTTGACTATAAGCAAGCTTGCGTGAAAACGTGCACCGCCGTGCCAACTATTTGTCTTAAGATTACTTATACAAATGTAAGATCGGCGATCAGTTTTTAAGCTTTTCTTAAGATAATGATTCTGTCGACTACTGAATAGTCGCTAATTTATAGGTATATAATACTGCAAATCAGAAACAGTTAAAGCAAGTCAACATATTTAGACTGATAACTATTTTAACTTTGTTATTTAGTGACCCCAATATCGCCTCTGCTCCGACATATATATTGCCTATTTAAAATAAAAAAAAATATTAGCTGTATAAAATTAAATTTGTTATTTAACATTATTTTATTGCTATACCATTGTATTATATTACACTTATGTAGACCCTTTTCCTCATACATTAAAAAAACAATATCCAATATTTGAACTCTCTAAGACTTTAAGATTCTATTGTGCGGAATACGAAGTGCTTTGTGTATCTCTGAAAATCGTAGGGTTGGCACAGTAATTAAATAAATCACCGAAACAATATCCAAAATCCCGGAGCTTTGTTTTCGAATGTAGAAAGAAACAAGCAAAGCGAAAACTTACGCATATTCGCTTTATTTTCAAAAAAGAATTTCAAAACAGTGTTTTGACAGCCCTGCATATATAAATGGTGCGCTTATCAAGTTGGATTATGTAGAGATAACAGACCGGCGCAGGCCATTAGAGCGAATTTTGAGCCGGCCTGAATTCGTTAAGCAGCTATTGTTTATGTTACGTGCGTTAATGGGGCTTATTCATCCTTAATTATGTAGTGGCTTATGTCGAAATGCATTGCCCAAGGAATTGATACATAAAACTATTGTTAAACTACGATATAATGTCGTTGCGTAATTCATAGGACCTGTGAGAGAATTTTCCCATTCATTATTATCCAAGAAAGAGTTGCGAGCGGGCCATTTATTAGATGTTATTCAAACAAGCCGTTTTAAAACTTTCTACATCGTCCCACTCTTTATGTGACACTACGATAAATCCGTTTAAAAAATGCAACCAACTTCAAGCTGAACTAAAAGTTTTCAGTAAAATTACTCCGAACGGGCCAATCAAATAAGCACGGCCATATACAATATTTGTTAGAGAATGAAATGTGTTCTTAGTTGAATAATTTCGTCTTCTTAATGTAAAAATACACAGTCCATCATGTCTCCGTTGTACCTATTACATGATAAATATTCCAGTTCCAGTGAGCAATGATACTTTTATCCAGTATTTCTGTAACTTACTGCTAGACTATTTTGGGGTTCTAATTAGTTACGAAATCAAACAATTTTAATATTTTAAAACGACGTTAGACTTATTGTGAATGGCAATTTTAAATGTAATGTTTGAAAATTCCACTTTATGCGTCACAATCAAAGAAATCGCATCTAATTGGATACTGCATACTACCCAAGAAAAGCATTTCTTTTAAGCTTGGGTTCCGAATCATTAGGACTAGTAATTATTCATAAGTTGAAAAATAAATTTATTATAATACATTTGAAAAGGTAATTTTTATAAAAGCCAATAATGTTAGGACTTTTAAAGTATTCGTATTTATTCAGGAATTGAATTGAATATTGTCGTTGTTGTTGAGTTTTTATTGGAAAATGCACGATATAATCTTATTGAAATATTATGTAGTTGATTTAATAATTTCCTTACTCTATATTGTATTGTGATATTTTTCTATTTGCTTTAACACAATTGACTGCATCTCTCTGCAATGAACCTTAATTGTAAGTAACGTGAAGCGTGAGAGAGTTTTTTGTTCGAAATTTTGGAAGAAAAGTTTCATTGCTTGTCTAAATGATAGAGACTGTATTGTATGCTTTTCCATTTCTTAGTAGTTGTAACGAAGCATTCTGCTGCCCGATAGCGCCTAACGTAGTACAACTAAACATTCTATCAAAGGGCCTTAGTCAGTTATCAACAGACGGTTAAAATAATTCCATCCGCCCATTCATTTTAACATGGTCGAAATTTATGTTACTGTTTACTCATTTTTTGTATTTAATTGTGACATACTTAACGCTATTTTGTATACAATCTCTCGATGCTGGTAAATTGTGCCAATGTACACAGTTACAACTGTGCGCTTCCGCAATTTCCGCGCACCATCGCTATTTGGAACCAACTGCTAATAGAGGTGTTTCTGAACCAATAGGACTTAGAAACCTTCGAGAAAAGAACGTCATCTGAAAGGCCGGCAACGCAATTCAAACGCGAGTCTTAAATTCAAAGCATTCTGGAGCAATTTCTGGACATGTAATATAGAGAGTTTATTATTATATGTATTAAGATAATTTAGCTTCAATATTGTACAAGCTGATTTAAAGTTTTTCAGTTTCAATCCGACGACTACACAATGTTTTGTGGCTCGAGAGAGATATGATAAGCATTGGCTTCATCTCTTTGTTAATAGTAGGATACGGTCCGAAGAATGATGATATATGGTGAAGGGATGTAGGAGTCCTTCCAAGATAAAACGACATACATTCACCTTTATAGAAGCCTTGTCCAAGTTTAAATCCAATCCAATGTATAAATTATTTTTTGTTTTCCTTATAATAAATGAATGACAAAATCTGATTTTGATTCAATTTGTATCGATAGTTAAAATTATTGACCTCACGATTGAACTTTTAGCACATTTTAACTTTATGAATACTTTTTTTTCAGATCGCAGAATCTTCTTATTTCACGCTTACAATATTACCAGAAATCAATAGTAAGGGACTTTTGAAGTAATTACTTAGATCTTCTAATAATATAAAAATAAAATAGAAAATATATACTTAATATCGTGGTATGACCAATATTGTATTAAATAATTTTTCATTTTACGTGAAAACATTTTATATTGCGAAAATACATACTTCATTTTCTTCATTTCTGCAGTTCTCCCAACGGCCACCTGTCTTGTGTCGCTGTTAATAAATATATGAGTGAGACATATTCCTATGAACACAACTTCAATAATAACCGCCTGAACCTTTTTATAATGATTTATATACGCAGTACAACGCATTTTGGAACTGGTTATTGCTAATTAAATTAAAATACGATATAGTACCTATGCGTTCTGGGCATAGGTACTATATATTTCAAAAAGCATTTCTGAGTAAAAAAAATACAACCGTTATTAAACACATCAATCAAATACTAAATACTTGGATAAAAGTATTTAGTTTTTGATTGACTATAAAAGTCTTTATACGTCTGCAAAAAGGCTAATAAAGCTATTTGTTATTGATAGGTTTTTTATCGGATGACGCCGTCGTCTGTATTACGTCCTCATCCATCATAACAAGCCGAGTTTGTTATTTTTTCCCACATCACCCGACGACTCTCGATTGATGCGTCAATTACGAAAAATTAAGGGAATCCAAATAAATATTGAAAAAAAAAATAAACAAAAAAACAACGTAGGTAATAATCAAAAACGGCTCTGTCAGTTTAATGATTAAAGTATATATTATATTAACTTATGAAAATTATACCAATAATTTTTCTATTTCAACTTTCAAATCAAGTTTAAGCGGAATTTCGTAAAACTTTCATTTCGTTAATCCAGCATTGGTATTTTCCTTGTAAATCTGTCTTTTCAATTATAATTCAGTTAAAGTCGTACTGCTGTACGACTTTAACTGTAAATATATACCAAACAGTGTGGTAAGACTATGCTATTGTGTTCGATTTGACAGGTATACGAATAAAAGTCCCATGACCCATTTAGATGATGGTTACTGAAATAAAATTATCCAACACTTACAAGTGTAGCCAATTTATTAATTGACTAATAATTGTTGGCGCATTCCACACCAACTTTGCATTAATTTTATTTTCGAAGTATAATAATAATATGCTAAGCAAATATCGGTGAAAACAAAAGTCTCCCTAGTTACATTGTCTCACATATAATGTTTAGCCATGATATGATTACTACGAAGAATGTTATTTTATCTCATAAGAGTTTTAGCTGTAAGAATATAATTATATTAATGCCAGTCTAACATCGACCACCGTATAAGATACTTGTATTTTCACTTAATTAATAAAGTTATAATTTTTAAAATACCGTCACGATTTGACATTTTGACATGAAATGTTTAATGTTGATTTTCTTATCATAGCGGCTACTAGGATTAATGTTTTGGAATAAAAAAATAATCCAACCTCGAAATCGGGATTAGGATTGCATCTCGGTCCATTGCCAATATTAATGAGTTTGAGGATTCAGATCGGGTCGGATTTTCATTCTAATCCACATGCAAATTGACCCAACTCGTTAATAATAATTGAGATGGGCACGGTTACTTAGAGACGCCCAAAAATAACTTGGAGCAGTGGACAGGATAAAAAATGTATTTGAATTAATTGAACAGTCTCAGTCGAATAAATTTAGGAGTTTGGAATAATAGTCGTGACTTTTAAATGGCAGACTACGTAAACGACTTTGAATCTTTTCAACATTATTGTATTGTTTTATGTAGATATATATTTATTTCCATTTTCATAATAAAATTCGTTTAACTGGCAGGGACTACCATCTTATCAATGCCATGGTTTGCGAAAAAAGAATAAGAACAACTCAAAAGTTATAGAATCTAGATAGTGCTGAGGCGGGATTAAAAGTACCGTATTGTCTTTTGAACGACAGTTCTATACAGTTAAATAATACTATACTATAGTTGAATTTTTGACTGACGGCGAAGAAAAATTTATTGTTACGTATCGGACGCCACCTACTTAGACTTAAAAAATAAGTTTTTATAAAAAACTAAGGCCTAGACTCGTCAAGACTTCTAATAAATAATAATAATAATGAAATAAAATTTCTAATTAACCTACTGTTGCATGACGTGTAACGTGAGTGAAACCACACTAAAACAGAAAGAACAGCTGTCACGAAAACATAGTTTGTTTTTTCTACATACGCGTAACAGTTACAAGAAACTGACAGAACCACCGAAATTTTGTGTGGACCTTTTAGGTACCTTTTAGAACATACCTATATCTAAATTGAAAATGCCGAAAGTGTAAGTTGCCTAGTGTTTCAATTAAGACGGCCGTCAGATATATAATTATAATATGCAAAGTCTACGTAGTAATTTAAACGAATCCAGAATCTTCTAGTTTATGAGCTAACCATTTTTTGTTAACTTTATATATACAACTTTATATCATTAAGAGGTAATGAGAACAGTTTCATACTATGTATGTGTTTTAAAACATACCAAATACTAGTATTATATGTCGCTTGAATAGTCTAATTCTCGTTCGTATAATTTTATTTTCCAGGAAACCGTTTCAATTATTGAATAAGTATACCGCATAGTTAGTATCAGTACATATTTGATAAAACATCAGTAAAAATAAATGAGATTGAAAAGCTTTCTTTGAATTTGATTTATACACAATCTAATTTATTAGAACACTACTTTTATTTTATTTTTCTATAAATTTGTTTAATTATGTTTATGTTAAGATTATATATAAGTTAATAAGACACATGTATCCTAAGCTGACTGATGTAAGCTGGCCAGTGTTGATTTTGCTTAATCGATCAAATTCCGTCTAAAATTATAATTGGTGTCTCCTGTCAGCTCGGTGTCGGATTTTATTGTCATTATTTATCGTCATCGATTTGTGATTAGTGACTTTTCGATAACTGGTCTTAGAAATGGACTTTGGAAAATAAATGGATTTTAAGAAGTTAATAAATCATAGAAAGAATAACTATTAATAGCAATTACTGGAATCGCTTTGTGAATGTGTATATATCTGTGAAATATAAAAGTAATGTTAATGTTATTTAGTTATATTACGCTGTTTCCCAACAGAAGATGGTCGCCGATTTAAGCTATAAACTCGAAACATGGTTCCCATTAGGCGCCGAATTCATTGCGATTTACATAATTTAGTCCCCTTGAAAGACCCTATTCATATTGACAGATGTATTTATACCTTCTTGTTCAATTATACCGATATGCTCCTAGAATCTGAATATTAATGAACTGGAAGTGTGCAAATTGATCGGGCTTTAATTGCCACTTATTTATTGATTCGTTATGGAACTACTCGAGTTAATTCACATGTTCATAAAATTTTGTAAAAACATTTCACATTTTAATTTACTTGCCTTCAAGGTATCTCATACCTTGAACCTTTGCTATTTTTCACAGATTTTATTATCTGTGAAAACGCATCATCTCATCGCCTTTCATTTAAATCCATCTAATATCTCACAAATACGATCTTCTAATTTTGGCCACTAATAAAAGCAATACCTCTTAAGTTCAGATAACAAAGCATCTTTAGAAATTGCGACAACCAATAAGGGGTTGTGATAATTAATTTAACAACGGTAATTGTTATCGTTTTCAAGTCTATAAATCTTTGGTTTACAATTAAAACAATGCTCTACAATTTACGGTGTCTGCAAACCCTTGTTTGGATTAGTTTCTGTACCTAATGTATAACCTTGACTTTTCTGATCAGATGTCTATTATAAATTATAAATAGTTACTACGTATATTTGTAATTTAGTCTAGTTTATTATAAATATAATGTAGAAAGTATAATTTGAATCTAAAGGAAGTTAAATCGGATTGATGTCCTTTGTTCGATTAAGTAAAGCTATTTACAAAGTCTTTTAGCTTTTAAACGAATTGATTGAAATTATGTAAAACTAAGTGACAACTAAAACTTAGAAGTTTAGAAAATGCTATCTTTCACCTCAACCGATGTTATACGCTGGTTTTATAAGATCTATATCTTTTATACTGGTCCTCGCAACGAGGTCGTTTGCTGGAAAAAGTTATGAACTCTAATGTAACTGGCAAAAGACTAATCTTTTTATATTGTAGATACCAAAGGCTCTGTCTATTATGTCTTCAGGGTAAAAATTTGTATAGCTCTATTATCATTTCCAAGGAAAGACTTATCCCCTAATAACATTTATGAGCCTACAAGATTTTGCAAAAATTAGTTACAGGGATTAGAAAATACCCCGAACGGCTATGGGAAAAGTATATGTAAATTACGCCCGTGCCTCAACCGGATGCAAAAGTTTCATATTGTTCAAAAAGTTTTGGTGTTTTCGATGAATCTTCAAATGGTTTTCCTAACATTCCATTGCATTAAAAATAATAAAAATAAAGCTTTAATAATTTAACTTTCTTTCTATTAATGAAATACTTTAATGCAGTATGTATGAATTTATAATAATACCTATAAAAAATCGTTGTATAAATTAGAAATAACCGCATTAATAGCTTTCAATGCCAGTACCGGAAACTTGGTTGACAGTAGAATTAATTCTCACAGAATTCGGTAACAAGAACGTAAGTCGTCGCACTGAAGCAGCAGCCGAGCGTAATCTCACTAAATTGACACTCAACAAGAACGCAGCAGGCATAAGGAAATGCAATCTGACTGAGGATTACCTCAAGCTTGCCGATTATAACGCCTCATCTGATAACCTTTATATAGATGTTTATAATGGAGATTTTAGTTTGTAATTTTTATGTGTTATGAGATTAACCCTTAAAGACCCTTCCGTCCAAATTTGTTCTCTATTATGCACCTTAGCGCACTCGCGCTCGCACAGCAATTTAAGTCCACCTGACCTGACGCCGACGCCTAACGGTCTTTTGTTTCGACCAATCAATAGAGAATATCGTATTCATTCTAAACAGGTAAACATCTTCATACATAAGTTGTCTCTAAGTCTATCAAAATGGACTTAATTGCTGTGCGAGCGCGAGTGCGCTAAGTCGAATAATAGAGACCAAATATGGTCGGAAGGGTCTTTAAGGGTTAAGTATATATTTAACAAGAGACAAGTTATTTATTATTTAAATATATAAGATCTTTAAATAAAATCCCAAAATACTATAATAATTCCTCCTTTCTTGGCGAATCTTATTGTATCTACACTGTTAGGTTATGAAATTCACTTCTGGTCTCTATCCGTTTAGTTCCCACTCTAAGCTACAACTTCCTTTAAAACTTTAGGAACCTCACATTAGAAATTTTAATCGTGATATCAATTTCATTTTCTGTATATCTGAATGTTTTAGTTATGTTTACATTACGTTTTACATTACATGTGTTGTATTATTCTACTAATACCTAATCTTTTTTTCTTCTGAAGGTTGCCTGGAAGAGATCGATCATATTGACAAAGCCGCCCGTTGACTTCCTTTTTATTTAAGCCGTTTCCTTTTGTATAATAAAGCCTTTATTCAATGACTTTTTGCAACTGACTTCTTATGTCATTATTGTACATTTATGTAGATTTTATGTTTGATTCCTTTTTTACTTGTTTATTGTATAAAGTTGTCTTATTGATGTATACGGCTAAGGAATTAGAATCCAGGTCAGAAATAAATAAAGAAAAAAGCTTAATTAAGCTCGCATGTATACGTATATTGTCACTGTCACTATACAACTCTTAAATGTTTCCTAGTGACCAGAAACGCTTCCAAGCATTACTTATCCTTATATTCACTTCTTTCAAATATTAATCCTTTATTGATATTGTTATAACTTCATATACCAAAATATATATCAAGGTATTTTATAATGTATGGATTGCAATATCATTAAATCAGTGCTGAGTTGATTTATTAACAAACGCGCGAGAAAGTAAACCAAGGACACAAAGCGCTTTTATGAGACCGTTTACATTTTCGGAAATGTTTTTCGAGCTTTGACATTTTTCACCTAATGACGTTGAGGTCTGGTTATAGACTAGCCTGGGTTGGGAAAGGAAATAAAGATATTAGAGAGATGTATGTAAAGTACCAAGGCGTGTTTATTGTATCGAACTAGCCCCCGTATAGTTATTAGCTTGCACAGCAATATAGACATCACATTTCGGGTTTCGCATACGGTGCTTCAATTATCAGTAAATGCAATATGACACATATATTATTTGCAATTATTTTGTACGATAAGATGATAACGATATTAGGAAGCTTCAATATTATATTCTGATTTACGAGATGAAACAGGATATTCAAATAATTTAAAATATAACAGCATATATTGTGGGACATTAAGAAAGTTTCGCCCTTACGGATTATGGGTCCTTTTAAAACTTTTCTAATTTATCCATACCGTTGCTGTACAAACCAGGCGAATGAATTGTTTGGGAAATCGACCTTTAACATAAAAAAAATGTTTTTCAAGCATGGAGTAGAGTAAGGTAACGACTTCGCTTTGTCCATTGCTATTTTGAAAATTCACAGTAGTAGCAAATCATGGAGATCCGTTATTTTATTTAATCCGAAAGAGAACGTATTACAAGAATTCCAAGAAGAAGGGAGAGATATGTTAGTCCTGTCCTGTCATCAATACAGTCTTTAACGATGCCATTTTGCTATACAATTAAGGTCCTGGAGGGAACTGCAATAATAATTGTACATGTACTGTTTTTGAAGAAAACCCCCTCTCTATAAATATATTTCTGTGGCTGTATGAAATTAACAATACATAATTAACGCATTTGTTCACTAATTTAATGTTTCTAAAATATATACTTTTAAAAATTACCATCAATTAAATATGTGCTTGCTTTTGCATATAATATAGCTAAATCAAAACAAGTAAAGGATCCCTTCATTAAACAAGCGATGATGAACAAGGTATAATGCAACATAATATTGTTGGTTGGTTAAGAAAGCATTGTGATTGAACTAAAATATTCATTTATTTAAAATATTTTTATTCAAAGACTGACAAAGTTGTTTTCCGACTACGTGTAGAACAATTTTATTACGAAGCATACGGTAAGGCCGTAATGAATAATTAATGAATGGCAAATTTGACTCGCTCCTGCTTGACTTGTCAAAAAGTAACTTGTGGTTGACTTATATAATTAAAGCGCCAAAAACTTTCTTTGAAATAGTATATTATTGGTTAATGTTGACTGTCCGAGATAATTTGTAAAGAAAACAAACTTAATTTCAGCCTTGGAGGAATAATAACAGTTTTCTGAACCCATATAGAGACTTTGTTAGACTGGTCATTTATATAGTAAGGGTTTTCATATAAAACAAAAGAAAATCTATACATATAAAAATAAATTGCTGTTCGTTAGTCTCGCTAAAACTCGAGAACGGATGAACGAGATCTTAAAGGCCACGCAACGCACTGGTGAGGCCTCTGGTATTGCGAGTATCCATGGGCGGCGGTGTCGCTTAACAAGAAGTGAGCCTCCAGACCATTTGCCTCCTGTTTTATAAAAAAAAGTTTAGGTCTTTTATGTATCGCTAGTATCTTATACAAATGGTACCTAACAGATCATATAATCAGTTTGTATAGGACTTTAACAAAGACTTCATTTGTATATAAGTATGATTCGTAAGGCTTTTAAAAGTACTATTTTCTCCGCTTCACGATATTTTTATCATATTTAACTAGTATATAGCCTTCCCCGATGCATGGACTAAACAACACAAAAATAATCTTTCATATCACAATTTGTTCCTAAGATTAGCGCGTTCAACCAAACAAATAAACAGAGGTATAGATTATGTGGAATATCAAAACTAAGTATTATGTTTATGTAGACTTAACATATTCCTATGTAAGTTATCCTTATATACAAAATCACCTTATTTACTGTAATGCGTAAAATATCCGTTAAACGAACGAAAGGAGCCACAACTAAATTTCTCTTTTTATTTGGATACGACAATTATTTATATTAATGAACCGTCTCTCGCCATCTCTGTTTGTTTAGATCTTCATTAATTCTCAACGCAAAAACTCGACATTTCAGAAGTTGGACGAAACAAAGAGGATGACTGTCTGTGTATTTTTTATTATTCGTTTCTGTTGTGAAAAGGCATCATGTTTAAAGTACTTTACCTCAAACGTACTTTATTGCTCTTATGCATTTATTGCCCTGAAATTTAATAACAATCACTTTGACAAGTCACAAGTAATGAAATTTCTGAAATTAAAAATTTCACATAGTTATTAATATCTATCCGGTGTAACTAAGATTTCAACTTAGCATTTCAACAAAAATAATTCCTCGTAGAATGCAAACTAGTTTTGTTTGAAACAAGATTAACAACCTCGTCAAACATTTACATCGTAAAAGATCTTTAAAATGTGATTTATGATAATGTAAGCAGCTTGTTGGATAAAAATTATTAAAATAGCATCATGAGTTTCTGATTTAAAAAGTTAGTGAACGAGGTCGTGTCTAACAACTGATTAAAATGTAGTTTTCACTTATTTAAATAGGTTAAACAATGCAACACAAATAAATTTCAGTTTATTGCACATAGACATTTTTTTACTTCGCATGCGAGTAGTATCTCAAACAATAATGAACTTCGATATAACTTTAAGACGACTCTTATTACCGTGATAAGCGTGTCCAAATTATATATGAGCATGGACTATATATATACCTATCTATATACCAGTAAGAGTATTTCACAGCTGGGAAGAATTGATTTTCAAATATTTTTTAAGTAAAGTTTACTACACTACTCTAAGCGAATAACGCTCGTTCGTGCTGCCCTGTAGTTCAATACACGCCCACAGAGCGTGTTTTAAGTGTTTTTGCATATCGATATAGTGTTTTCTATTATTTCCGATGATATGAACGATGTCACACAAATAGCGTGAATAGTGTAGCTGTGTTCACAAGACCATAACTTACACAGAAGTACATGTAAGAATAGTATGAAGAAATGCATCTGCATACACGCATTTCTTCATACTACAGCTTAACGCCCCTAAAATGATTGAGGATATGAATATTCAAATATAACGTAGGTCAATAGTAGTTTTGAGGTCAGGTCTAGTTTCCAAACCTGTATCGACCTTGTGAAGGACTTATATAACAACATTAGCTTGTGATTTATGCGAGAACTAACACATTGGATAAAATTAACATTCATATTTTACAGTTGACGGTTTAGGTGGCGATCTTACAAAAATTAACTAGAAATATGATGCCGATGCCACCATTCTTCTGGCGACATCCATGGAAGATTTGGAAGAGCTGTTCCAAAGACTCGACTTGGAAAGTGGAAATACAGGCCTCGCAGTGAACAGAAAAAAATAGTTCCCTATATCTCAGATGTGTAATGACAGCAGCACGGCCACCGAGATAAAAACGCGCATTGGTGTGGCTAAAGATGACATGACTTCTTTGGGGAAAAGAGGATTTGGACAGTTTGGAGGTTTGAACAAGACCAAAGTAAGATTGATACGATCGATTTTGAGGCAGCTCAGAATAAAGACTCACCTGTCATTATATGCCACGAGCACATCATATACTATTTTGGCCCATACAATGCGCAGAAGTGACGAGAACTTGGAAAAGATCGAATGAAAAAAACCAACCAGGTCGATGAAGTGAAAGACTCGTCATACAAACTTAACACCGCAAGAGAGGCGCTTGGCAGGAACTGGTGGAGACAAATAATCCAATCCAGATGTCATCAGCTGACCACGACACAAATACACAGACATGAGCTTCACACTGATGTTCAGTAATAATTATAAAATTATATATAACATTTAAATATATTGGTAAAACAATAGATATATTTAGGAGATAGATTTAGGTCGAAAGAGTAGTTAATGAATGGAGTGAATTCCATTTTTTATATATATATCGGGGCTAATCGGCAACATTGCTGCGCGTATTCGGGTCGCCCCTCTACCACTACTACCCCACTACAGTAAAAAGACGAGCACTACAACAGTAGACACATTCGCTTGTTTGCACTTGTACAGGGAATAACTATTATTGTGTTACGCTTTATGTAATAAAAGTGATTATTTTATAAACTAAATGTTTTAAATGTGTGTGTGTTCTCAAATAAATGGAATCTTCGAATAACTATGAAGAAAATGAAACTATTTTGAAAAAACCTTACTACGGTGTCTTCTTTGATATAGGTATACATGAATATTTTTGATAAAAGCAATATATCTTACTGTTTCCCACGTTCTTATCCGTGTTGGTTTGAGACGTTGTTGTCAGTTGATTTTTTTTAATCTTTAAGATATTCGATTGTCCCCGTTATTCATCTGCAGGCCAAAAATGATCAAACAGATTTAAATTAACCTAAATTCATAATTAATTTATTCAAATTAATTAAGCTTGGAAAGAGAATCGTGACCTATGTACTTGAATAGTCGTTATAACTAGCCATTATGTAACTAGCACTGCGCTAACTAACTTTTCAGTTTTAAAGGAAAGAAAGAAAAAATATTTGTTTCGTTAAACCAATTTCTTATCATTAAGAATAATTAAAAGTTTGAGAATGAAATAATAATGGAGATAAACACTAAAATAATAGTAAATTATTTTATGTTTAAAATGTAAAGGAAGCAGTGATGAAACCAGATGGGGTAGTACTCGACATTTGCTAAACCAAAAGCTCAGAGCGCTGATTTTCTATGTTCCTCAACTTTGAAAACGAATAAACAGGTCATAAAAAATGGGTACAAATATAGAAAGAAGAAAACACAATAGATAGTTTACTACTCCAAATAATGCAAAAGAGATTTCAAAAACAAATATAATTGTGTACTTATCTGAATATCATTGCGTGAGATCTATATCTAAACAACACCTATTCACTTATCTATGAGATTGGAAAACATCTGTATGCAGGAAAGTTCGTGGGCCGCAATCGTTAAGTTTTAAGATAATTGCCTTTATTACTATCCGGAAGATATTATCTATATTTTATTTGTATTGTTCGGATTATATTGTGCCTATTGTTATTATTTTGAAATGATATTTTCTCTCTCTGTGAAATCATTGCTGATATGTTCTGTGTAAAAAATGTTTGTTCATCATCTAAGAGCCTGTACACGCCATGTTTTTTACTATGCGCGGATATGTTTTTGTTTATATTAAACACATAAAAATTTGGTAAAATGCGGTATTCAAATATATATATATATATATATATATATTTGAATATAAGTAGAAGTGCATATATTTATATATATATATGCACTTCTACTTTCGCCCCGTTCCTTATGAAAAATAAAAATTGGGTGTTTTATTCGTATAAAACTGAAATAGTGTCAGGTTTTGTCTATAACGAAAAATCCAATTCAATCAAGAATATACGACCCAAATAAATATAGGTAAAAAGACTTAAAAAGAAGTATAAAATAGCCTAAGAAGTGACCAAAAAAACTTAACCTTAATTATTATTTTAAAACACACGGTATAAATGAAAACAGGATTTGTTGGAATTTTATTTTATTGGTTTGACGGCCTTCTACACACACAATCAGATTTTATTTGTTTACAAATAGACTTTAGAATGAAACTTATTTTAGAAGGTTCGAAGTGCTATGAGAAATTACAGAAAAGAGAGAAACCAAAATATATTTAAATATAGTCTATACAACATCACACCGAAATAGTTATTCTCATACATATGTAGACATAATATATTAAATGCTTGGAATGACATACGGCCTCCTTAGTTATACGGAATGTAAATTTGCTTACGGGTAAGGGATGCAGGATATATCAAGGGGAAAAATTATGAGAACCCATATTAACTATGACCTATATATATCATCGACCAATTGTGCCTGGCAGCATTAATAAAATGCTATTGTAAGCTAAAATGTCTCATAAAAATATGTTATTATTTAGACAATGACTTCTAATCATCGTAGATCCAACATTTCATGTATCTATAAACGGGAGAGATACTATAAAAAAGTATAAGAACAAATGTTGAGTGCTGCTCTTACAATAATAAATCAGTAGATCATTATAAATTACTAAACGATAGTTTTACCCGAGATAATTGCGCTTATTGTTGCGCTTTCCTACCCAAGACAAAGTATTTTCTATGAGTAAGTATTCTTGTCATCTCTCCAGTTTCTAGTAATTGTGAATTTCAAAATATTATATTTTTAACTCAGATACTAATTATCTCTCTACTCGTTTATTTTGTTACATACCTGTCCGCGTCCGTCCATCAACGGTTTAATTAATGTTAAAAGGGGTAATTAATTCGCTACTTTGTTTCTCTGCTAACAATAATTGCTATTATGTGTTTCAAAAATAAAAATATAACTTCCAATGGAATGTTAAATAATTCTTATTAAAACAGAGAGACTTCAACCATTTCGAAATCAAATATTCAAAAGGTTTACTTGACTTGCAAAGTGTAAATATCACAAAATATCCAATAGATTACAAAAGGGGCTGGGTTGCATAGCTAAACAGTAAGTACCCTTAGAGGTCTCGGCCGAATATTTAGGTCAAAATACAATCCTCCAAAATTACGGCAAGATTCCTCCAACAACGAAACGTGATAGTGCCATTAAGTTACAGCACACAATAGCCTATATATAATTATTTCGTAACTGTTCTCTCAATTTAAACTAGAGAGTTAAAGATATTGGTTTCTCATTTGCTTTTGTAGTTCCAATTTAATACTCGGAATCTCAATATTTATGATTATGTTACTGCAACACAACAACGTGGATACAAACAGTATCCACGTTATTTCCTCTTATGAAAAAAGCTTCAGATAAGCTTATTAATTCAATGCAGTGTTGATTTAACCAAATCAACTACATACACACATACATATACATATATATATATATATATATAATATGTTTCACTAGTAAAAATCTTATAATGAAAAAAGTCGAGTAGTATTCCCTGTTCACTATAATTCCTCTCTGCACGATATCTTGTGGTAAGTTCGTTAATGGAACTAATTTCAAGCTTCACGCCTTTTTCTTGAGGTTTCTAAGTGATTGGTTCAACGCCACTACCCATCAAGAAATATACATTGATTCGCAGTAAACGTCGGCTATTAAGCCGTAAAATATTAATTGTTTTTACCCTGGCGATATCTATTACGGAAGGAATACTTTTTACGATAGATTTAGCGTATTGTCATTGTTGATTGACAAAACTTGCGCAGTTTAAAGTTTGCTAACCATATAAATCTCATAAATTACTTATACAATATCATAAAATCATTCTTCGAGAGATATAACAATATTTTATAAATAAAGACTTATTAGGTACACTCGCCCACATACTGTGTGACAATAATCCTCTTAGAAACGTATTATCGAAATATAAAATGTGAATCTTATAGATGTGTTTGTAGTTTACAATAGGTTGTAAATATCGCTCAATATTAAACGGACAGATTATTTAAACACGAAGAGTAGACCCCTTCTTAAGGATTGAAACGCTTATCTTCTTAACCATATATAATTTGTCACTTTGAGAACCGTTAACATCTCTATTAGCATAACAATAAGTTAACTGCAAACACATTTTGGCTATAAATGTATTTCTAGGTTTTCTTATTATATTTCATGAAGCCAAAAAACCTGGTTCGTACTTGTATCTTTTAAAATAATATAAGACATATTATACACGTTTTTGCAGTATATGCCTAAAGGAATACACAGTGGCATATACATTGTATAGGAAATCGTTCACACCTCTTTGTACTACAAAATGATGTTCACCGTTTATACGTTTAACTGAATACGCAACGGACTTGTCAAGCAAATCGAATGAACTGTAAAGTATTATCTGCAGTGGCATATAGTTCTGTTCTGTCTCTTTCACACGGCACCTTTTTCAAACGTTTTTTTACATATGACAACTTTTTGAAGACTAATCATTTTTTACGTATGTACCATCGGAACTTCCGGGTGATTAAATGATAAAAAATGTGTACATGACATAACGCTGCGTGATTGGCAAACATTAAGAGCTACATGCATAAAAAGTATTTGGATTTTTTTTACAAGGACTGGTAATATAGATTAATTTATAATACCCATTACATCGAGCGAAAACAAACATTTCAAAATAAAATTAGAAGCCTTAAAATCCCTTCATTTGAATGATCTCAAAAATATCAATAGGTACTTCAAATGAATCACAGCAATGAATGTCGGTAACAAAAACTCAACAATATTTCATAAAACCAGAGTAGACAAAGTGTAGGAAAACTTTAATTTTGGTTGAAATTAAAGTTAAAACATTTAGTTATACTTGAAGAGGTTTTTATATAAAGGAGCACTGAAAATTCTAGGTTAATAATACATTTGCCTACCAGATTACGGTGGAAGAGACCTTTTCTAAAATACTAATTTAGATTTATAATTTAGAATTCAACATTTAGATGTTTTCTAATAATAATTTTTTAATTTATTTTATACTCATTCATATTTAGATATATAAAGTATAAAGCACTTGCCTGGCTTGTCAAGATCGCTGAGGAGCTCCTCGGTGTCGCTGTAAGCTTCGGTGAGCCCCAGCGTGAGGACCGTAAGCCACACCCACGCTGGTCCCAGCCCTTTCATAGCCACCTGTTCACAAGCACATCACTACACTACTCAGTTCACTAGCTCTTCTCTTATTCGTTGTGTATCTGAAATAAAACAAAACTTTTCATTAGTTTGTATCGTTTTATCTATATCAAACACCTTATATAACATTACAAAATATATTATTTTATCCTACTTTTAGAATAACACTGGCCAATTCCATGTAAAACTAGCCTTACATGTGAAATATTTGACACGTATATTGTTACCATCACAGATATTCGATATTTTAACATAAATGTTCGCTTTTTCTGCTGCTAAAGTTTTTTTCTTTTTCTTTAAATTTATATTCCGAAAAAAAACATTTGATTTTTCATTGGGTTGATGTATGCTTTGATACAAATGCTATTTAAATTAATTTCAGCCTTTGGAGGTTCAGTAGGATCACGTATAAAAATGTATTTCGATAACCGACTCCTTTTTGGGAATACATTTGGAGCATTGATATAGCAAATATGCTATATCAGTTAAAGGGCCATCTTTATCTGATATAGCAAATTTTGCGCGTTTGCAGCGTTTGCATGGCTATTACTAGGTGGAAGTTGGAATAAATGTTAGGTTAGGTTATGTTAGCCGAACTAGGGTAAGTCACACCTACCTAAAACTGACAATGTGCCCTTTTCTTATCAAGTTCTTAGCAAGTTATATTTATCAATGCACCCTCGGAATATCACAAAATAAGGATCGCCGAACGTCTTAGTTTCGAGAGACGCGTCTCTTCTCAGAACATACGCACTAAGTCTCACCCATGGGTGATCACATTCACTTTGACGAAAAGTTACTAAAGTAATCAACTATTCAGTTCCTCCACAGATTTTTTAATCTATTACAGCCGAAAATCTTTTCTCTCAAGAGAACCTTTTTGCACCCCTAAAAAATAATGTAAAACGCAAGATTCCTGTGATGGCTGGACAACGTGACGAGGGTCGAGACTTGACTCATACGTGACTAACCTATAAAGTAGCCTGATTTAAGCCAAAAGTATGACATACGCTTGGTAAAATAATCAAACTAATTACATTTTCACTCAAACGCTTCTTACTCGATTTTGATCATCGCGTTATTAATTTAATGAGAGTTCATTTTTTGTAGAAAAATAGAAAAAGACACATCAGGTGTTTATGTAAGTTATAATAATTACCAAGCCCCAATATAAACTAAAAAGCTTCTCTTATAGATGCTAAAACAACCTTTTTGATGACCTAGTTGAATGGTTTCCTTGCCAAACTACCGATGGTTCTAATGTTTGTTTGTTGTAGGCCCTTTCGTTTCCTATATGTACAGAACAATAATATATTACATCAATTAATTTATTTACGTTATTAGTTAAAAGTTAAAATAAAATATATAAATATATAAATAATAAAATTTAGAATAATTGACTAGTTTAATTTAGTTTAATTAAGATTTTTAACTGTAACCATATTAAACCCCTCAAATTACTTTCAAACAACATTTCAAGAAATTCTGTTTAATTTCTCTGGGGAGTGGCTTTGCAAAAACCTTATTCGCACTCAAATACTGAGATTTAACTCTAGCGATAAGTCCTTTATTGCTTTAATTAATAATGAATATGCATATAACATACTTCAAAAAACCTTAAGATGACTTTACGCCTGTAGTTCATAGAAGGTTTACTCATGCAAAAGTTTAGATTTGTAGTCATTGCCAGTGGATGATGAAATTTATTATTTTGAATGGAAATTGTTTTAAAACGTGAGAACGTTTTACCTTATTGCAACAATAATACAATTCTTTCTGACCCGCGTATACAACAAAGACTTATTTTTTAAATATGTATTTATCTCCATATTGTGTAAGTGTGCATTGTTAATATTTTTAATATTACTACTTGTCGTATTCCCTGGGTGTACGTAAAGACAACGTGTTAATAAAAAGAAATAAATAAAAAAAAGAAAGTAGATACAAACAGGTGTGTGAACATTAGATGGACAAAGCACGTTTATGTTATCAAAAGATTATCTGATCACAAGTCAATTAGAATTGTATTTTTATTCAGTGTTGAATATGACAGTCCGTAATTTCTTTCAATGTCCGGATGGAGTGCAGATACAAATAAAATTCATTATTTACTTTAATTTCAATGTGGTGGTGGTCAATCCTCTCACGTTGGTTAAACATAAATTTATTCTTTCTCAAAATATTCTTCCTTTACAGAAATGCACTATTTCATCTGATAATCTATTTTTACGGTAAATCATGCCATTTTAATTATACCTTACTGATCAACTTCATTCTCGTTTGTTCCTAATTTTTTTGGCAAAAATATAGTTAATAGCTCAGGGCTGACAGTGGTGTATGGTAATGGTGTTAAAATTACCCACTTTTCGGGGTTGAAAATTTGTACGATAAAAACGTCGCTTTGTCTAATTAATGCGGATGAAATGAGCGAAAGCTGTCTGTCTCATTCATGGCGCTGAAGGGATGGAGGAACAAAAAAACGTGCGTTTACTATGTCCACGAGCCTCTTCATTAGGTTCGGTGAACAGCTGCAGGAAACAGCTAATATTATATAACTTTTGTAGTCGCAGAAGGCTTTATTTAATAGGTTATTAAGAATATAGAGCTATTAAAGTTTTGCCTATCCCTAGAAGAAATCAAGAAATTATTGATGATTTCCTATCACTTTTAGTTTAAGAAATATAAGCTTAATACAACATAAATGCTAAGTTAAATTATACTATACTATACTTGCATGTATAATACTGGCTTTGGCTCGATACTTTTCGAAAAACCAACAAAGTTACATTAATATGAAATGTAACATGAATAAATAAAAGGCAACTAAACTTGGAAGTCGTAATATTTCACCAATAAAATGTTCCCATACATCGATTACGCAATACATTTCATCCGATATACCACCGCTTGATTTATTCGATACGAAAACGTTTTGGTAAGGTAAATGTAATTTTGACTCCTGACAACCCTTGATTTAGATTAAAATACTTTTACCGCGAGGACTCTGGCTCAAGAAAAAAGCATTAATGAAATTTCGGGGCAACCGAACGATGACCAAAGTTGGGTTCATCAAAGTATCTCCTGGTTCGGATGGGCAATCAAGAAATTCAATTTTGTTACTTCCTCCGCGATGAGATTACAATGTGACTTCGAGTTTGTGACTTGTTAATGATTTTCATTATTTTAATACAAATATTAATTCTTACTGTGATCTCTACGATAAGTTTACGTCATCACATAATTTTCATGATTGTCACAAAAACCAAGTTTGTTCGCATTTTATATAAAATTCTAAAGGTTTTTTTATAAAGTTTACTTACATTGGTAAATAAGTGCAATTTTGTTGGATAACTTTTTGCCATCTTGTAGGAAGCGACGTGATCTCATTGCTATAAAAATTTTAGGGCTTCTAAAAACTGCGACAAGTGATTTTTGCAGTCCTCTCATGATTTTAACCTGGCACTCCCTAAGGAAATGTGCGGAGACCGAAGCAGGTGAGAATCTGAAGGTGCAAGGTCAGATGAACAATCGTTCGATGGCGCTGGTGATTTTAAAATGTGTTAAAACATAGATTCAACATTTTTATTAAATATAAATCATCTATATCGCTTTGGCTTTATTAAGCACCAAATACTTTTAGTTTACGAAACGAAGATTTATGGAAGCTGTGTCGACAATCTCCCATCGGTAAAGAAATTGCGAAACGAAAGTGGAAATGGATTGGGCACACTGTACAAAGAGGAGCTACGAATGCCGCTAATGTGGCTTTTGACTGGCGGCCACCAAATGGCGAGCGCTCTCGTCAGCTGGACGCCCTGTCCAAACGTGGCGCCGAAGCGTCGAAAACGAGTTACAAGCCGTTGGACTTAGCTAGAACGAGGCCAAGAGTGCAGCCGAAGATGCCTATCTTGGAAGTGGCGGTCATTAGTGGAGACCTTCAGCACCTCTGGGGTGTCATAGGATGACGACTTTTTGTTTATTTTCTTTACCAACAGTGTGAAATTCACACGAACGTAGTCGCGGACACTGGCTAGTGTAAAAAAGCAATTTTACCATCACACACACACAACCATACCATCAACACATCAACTAAGTATTCATTAAAGTCAGTTATTGGAACAGTCAAAAATTTTCATTAACATATATATTTAAACACATTTAAAATGTTTTAGTTATTACATGTAAGAAATGTTTGAATCCCTTTTCATAGTCGCTTAGAGAAAAATCACTAAAACATGATTCTCTCAGTACAACCTTTTTCATGGTAACTTAATTACAAAAAATTAAGTTAAAAGAAAAATAAAACGATATCAGTGTGGCCTTCGAATAAGGAAGAACCTCGCAAGTTTAAGATTAATGATCACAAAGTTTTTAAGTCAACAAGAAATAAGTGAATATTAGAAAAAGGAGTGTGGATTTTTGATAATTCCATTCTTTAATAAGGGTCTATATAGGCGGTTATATTTTTATTTTTTTGTGAATGACAAGCGATTCGTGACTTGATGTAATTTTTATCACCAACAAGGATTGAAAGTTCCTATTAGTAATTTCTCTCGAGAAACAATTTAATGTAAAATGATGCCAAGATGAGTTGTATAATTCCCACTCTTAAAAAAAGTATCAAAATGTTGGTCTAATTTTGCTAATGTGTATTGAGTAATAATAATTAAGATGTCAGCCGATTCTCAGACCTACTCAATACGCTCACAAAGTTTCATGAGAATCGGTCAAGCCGTTTCGGCGGAGTATGGGAACGAAAACTGTGACACGAGAATTTTATATTTAAGATGTTCTGGGCTTTCTTTACCTTTATCTTTGATTTTATATATGCCTAAAAACGCCACTTGCTGTGATGATTAGAAGTTTGAAAAGCCGTTTTGTTTAAAAATCGGACATAATTATGTGTAAGGGCTCATCTTGTTTGTTTAAAAATCTTACTTTTTAAATACTGTCAATTTTCTATTTTTATATTATCTATTTTAAATTATATTAATACTATGAATTTACTCGGTCTATCGAGAGCCTTATGAAAAATAAAACTTAATTATAAATTATCAGCTTTTTTATATTATTTTCATTTCATTCAACAGACGAGAAGCACGTGCAGTACTCGTAAATGCCTTTTTACTGACATTTAAAACTATCTCAAAAACCTAATCGACCTCATTACGATCAATTTATATTCATTAAAAAAATGAAGAGTTTTATTTCAAAGAATGTTGACTTCCCCTTATTAAAAAAATTAAGCAAAAAATATGTGTGAACTAATTTTGCAATAAGTCCAGTGCAAATCAAAACCCGAACGGTAAGTGATATGATTACTACGAATAAATGTTAAAAGTTTAAAATAAAAGACCGGAAACTTTTATATATTATAACAGTTACTTTATCGTTTCTATTATTGTCAACCCATACTAAAAGTGGTTAAGTTTATTACATTAATTATCTTTATTCTTTAAAAATGCCTAAAGCGGAAACGAAATTGTCTTTACAGATACCTACTGCAGTGGCGGATTTGAATGCTTTTATTGGCACTCTCGTCTAGTATTTATATGAAAGCGAATTTGCAGTCGGTTCAGAGAAATACTCAAAATGAACAGGCAATAAAGGCTCCTTGAAACGTTAGCGTTCAGCAACAAGTTGATTTATTTGAAAACGTGATTGAGTTGAGGGTATTCGTGAAATCATAAAAGAGGATAAATTTCTATGTAAATTATAAATGGTAGATGACAAA
This sequence comes from Pontia daplidice, assembly GCA_963693355.1. Lineage (NCBI taxonomy): Eukaryota > Metazoa > Arthropoda > Insecta > Lepidoptera > Pieridae > Pontia > Pontia daplidice. The sequence continues at coordinate 7,947,358 of CAVNZL010000138.1, read as the reverse complement.
GAGATATTGAACAAGTTATTGAAATCTACTTATTCACGCCATTTAAAAGATTATCAATGGAAATCAAATAATTATTGAGCGGGTAAGGTTCTAGGTCGAATTTAATTAACATTGTTAAAATTGTGGATAGTCCACTGTTATTAGTAAAATTAGTACACAACATGGCCAAATTATATAAAAATAATGACTTTACAAAAAAAACTGTAATGCTTGTAGATATTGATATTTTCATAATCGTCAGAATAGATATTTTTTGTATGTATATAAAAAAGGGGAAGGAAGAAGCAATGATTTCCTTACAATTTATTATTGAATAAGTCAAATATTAAACTGGATATATGTACCAAAAATATTAATTTACTAAAATCATCATTATACAGAATAGATCACACAAAAATTGAATCACAAAAACTGTAAAAACGCTTTACTTTTTTATAATTGTTTCGATCTGTCGAACTAACTTACCATAATCATTTTTACCAATAGACTAACAGGTTTGAGAAAACTTAAGCTTGAACAAGACATAGGCAGATGATATGTAGAACTAAATACTAGAATATCTGTTCGACCTTTTATTTTCGCATATCAATACTAAGTGTCCGTGGTAAGTTAGGTTTCGCGCGGTGCATCGGCAGCCATTACATTGAGAGAAAGTGAGCGCGGGCTTTTGAATATTTAAAATTGTTCACCTAGCAATGCAAAACCAATCTTCTCACGTATCTTAAGGTATGGGTGAGAAGAAGCCAAACAAAGTATATTAAGTTTATGTTTGTGCCTAGATTTGCTCACCGGTGAAGATTAGTATTAATTCCGATTCCTTTCCTTGTTTCTAGAGATCAGATTGCATCTTTCGATAATTAACGACTCGCTTCGCTGCGACTCGCTTTTATTTAAATGCAAATTTTTTATATTACAAAATGTATGTATCAAGTTTAACCTTACTCCTAGTTTGAGTCACGTTGTAAACAGAAAAAATATTTCAATAAGTATTCATGTTGTTTTGAACTGTATCAATTAAAAAGCTCTCTAAAAATACTAATAATAAGGTAAAAGATAAAAAAAACTTTTTTTTTATACAAGTATCAATCGAGATTCCAAAAGCAAAGTTGTCCAGTCCAAGTTTTCCAATTTAAAGTTTAATTGTTATGTTTTAATCGGGAAAGAATCCAGAATTAAGTATTATTTCTGTATATTTTCATTTCCAATTGCTATATTAAAATATTTTCATGCTGGATGATTTCAATTCTTTATTTTACTACTAATGGATACTATTTATGAATGAGGTTAAGTGACAATTAATAATATATAAAAATAATTCGGGTGAAACCGCTGAGATCCTTACTTTGCATTATTTCACCTTTTAGTGGTATTTCCAGCTACCCTCTCAGATAGTGGATCTGAGGCGGATTTCAAAAACTTAGCACCGCATCCAAAGGCTTGTTTGATACGCAATGTGATAGGCAAATAGGTCACCTATTTAGTTGCAGCCTGCTGTTGGTAATATACACCGCAAATTAATTTCTTTGACAGACATGCTGGTCTATTAATCACATTTGATGAAAAGCCATAATACGATCGCATGACCTCATCGTTGAGTTTCCAAAATTTCTACTTCGGTGATATCAAAACTTTGCGTTAAAACATTTCTTTGTGTAATATTAAAGTAAGGATACATATAAATTTAATTCGGAGTGAATTTTCTGTACACGTCAAAAGGTGAAGTGACTTGGTAGCGCATTAGTGACTAATTAAAATCTCGTAGAGGGAACGCGAATCGAGATAATAAAATTAACATGTAGAAAATCATTTCTCCATGGAACTCCCAAATCGTTCGTTGAATGTCGCAGTAATATTAAATGTAAATTGGCAATTTGGTGCGCGACGGTTTCTAAACCAACCGATGTTGTGTATAATTTTGTTCCGTTCGTTGTTTAAGAGACTGGATATCAATATAATATAATACTAGCGACCCGCCCCGGCTTCGCATGGGTGCAATGCTGATACTAAATACACTACAGAAAAATAAACGCGTTGTCGTAAAAAGTAAATGACAAAAAAGAGTTATTGTGGGTTATCCATAAGAGATAGACATATACCATCACGGACTTTTCTGTAGACCTTTTCAATGTGTACAATACTTAGTAGGTACATTATTTTGATAAAACTCGTGGGGTTCAGCCTGCGTTTGCAATGTAAGCGGAAAACACATCACATTAGAAACCTCAAAAATACAACAGTACTTCTCTACTATTTAATGGATGTTATTATACATATAAACCTTCCTCTCTCTATTACCACTCTATCTATTAAAAAAAACCGCATCAAAATCCGTTGCGTAGTTTCAAAGATTTAAGCATACAAAGGGACAGAGAAAGCGACTTTGTTTTATACTATGTAGTGATAATAAGTTTTTATATAGTCGTTAACTGATGCAATTTCATTATTTAACTCATTTGACACAGTCTATAAGAATCAGTGTCGTAGTGAAAATTCACCCTTATTGTAGTCCAATCAGGTATGACTAATCTTAATATATATAAATCTCCTATCACGATGTTTGTCCGCGATGGACTCCTAAACTATTTAGCCGATTTTAAATATAATTGGCACACCAGGAGCAGTCTCGTCCAACTTAAACAAAGAGATAGGATAGCTTAGATCTTTAATTATAGTCGCAATTTTATTTTATTGCAAATTATTTGTCTATAATTTAACCTAAAAATGCTTTCGATTATAAACATATCCCTGCACACTTAAAGCTGATAATTATTTTTATTGAACTAAAAAAATGATTGCTAGAAATCTCATTTATGGCAAAACAACGTTTGCCGGATCAGCTAGTTATATATAAATCAAATTGAAACACCCAATAATAATATTAAACTTAAAATCTTTTTTTTTTTTCATAGTAGGCAGAAATATTTTAAGCTGTAAATGTGTGTAGCGTTGTAAAAAAACAATCCTACAAGAGTAATATTTATTTAACAAGGAAAATCCTTTGATCGCCCGTTTCATTTCATATGAAATATAACGTTTGTTTATTTAGGATTAAATTTTTGAGTTTTTATCGTCTGTTATTGATTTTGTTTTAAAAATAATTATCGTTATAACATAAATGCGGGTTTTGCATTTATATTAAAACTCTAAGCAACTTTACGTCATTTTGTCAAGTTTTAGTATATGTTTTTACTAGCTTCTGATGTCTTGAATACTAGCAATAGATATTACATACCGTTGGTTTCACAGCCAAACAGTCACATACTTCCTTGTTAATAAAAATGTGCGTGCTACATATTGCGTAAATATTGCGGATAGTATATAGCTATAGAATTACTTTAAGTGTGCTGCTATAACAGTTAAAAGTGATGAAGTTTATTAGAATAAAATGAAGTTTAATTCAATTCCAAGCTTGACAAATTTCAAATTACTAACACTACTACAGCACATCGGTAAATTATAAATCTACCCATGGGAATTATGACTCAAGCAAAAAGTAGCACAGGAACTTTTAGTATTTAAGTTCACAAGTGTAGTTCGGAAAACAAGTAATGTAGAGTTTTTGTTGTACCCTTTAGCCCTAAGTATAAAGTCGGAATATTTTACGAGGAATCCAACACAGCAACCAAACAAAGGGATACTTAAGAAGCTCTTATAATGTCCATATCATATTTATTGTATACGATATAAAATCTAAGTGCCAAAGAAATGATTTCTAATTTTAATGTATTATTTATTTAACATACAATATTTCGTAAGAAAAATGTAAGTTATTTTTTCACATTGTTATTATTACCGTAACGGACACAGTTTATATCCCGACTTATGAAAATCACCAATTTTAACACAATCGTGTATTCCTATTAGAAAGAGGAAGAAAAACTTAAAAAGTCTGATTATACGTGCATTTCTTATTCTTTCAATTAATCTACATCCATTGTACTATCAGTTTACTTTAATTAAACACATGTTTAACTATTTCCTAAGAAATACAAGAAAATTATATACATAAGAAATATTTTTATTTGTTTGAAATACGGTCTTTTACGATCTACAATCTTTTTAATTCTAACCCGTTAAACCCAAAACTTAAAATATTTGTTGTAAAACAACTACATATATAGAATCCGGATTCTCCGATACAGTTTCACATAAAGGCGAGTCATAAAAGGATCAGTAATGGACCCACAACTAGCGAATACGGGGGGTCAATAGAAATGTCATAAAGTATATTTACGGCCGACCTCTCAAAACTTACATTTTATACAACTACGTAAAGAGAATCCGCCTACTTGGCATTTTATGTGTTTCTCAATATATTCTTCTATTACCACATTCATTCATTCATGAACTTTCATTTGGAAAACGTATAAGCGGATGCAGAAGGTTCGAAAAAAATTTCATCCGTCCGCTGAAACGGAAACACGTAACAGAATCGGGTCTGCGACTTCGGGTAGAGAAGGTTAAAGGTATCGCGACGGGCCTTCTATCGGGTCGGCATCGGAGTACTTGTAATAGATCTCCCGGTCCTCGGATCCAAGTTATATAAAATGAGAAAGCTAGAACCAATTTCAATTAGCTACTTGGTTGAATTTTTCGTATTTTGGCCAAAACAAACTAAATTGTTCTGAGTATAGCATATAGCATATACTATTGATAAGTGTCCCTAAACTGTAAATATGTTATTTTCAGTAAATATGTGGCCTAGAGGGTAAGAACGATTTTCGACGAAACAAAAATTTACCATGCACTTGTTTGCTTATAAAATTATCACTAAGACAGATGAAAATGGGACTGCCCCATTACGTAAGTCAATAATATTAAACTTAAACTAATCTAAGTTTTCTCTTCCGTCCATTTCATACTTCTACTGATTTAAAACTAAGTAATAAATAAACATACCATCAAAGACATAAAATACAAAAATGAACTCAAAATCAATTTGCCGCCAATAAATAACTTTTTATACTAAAGAGTTAGTTAAAAAACACAGTAATTTGATAAGATACAAAGTCTCACCGTCCTTTGAGCCTTGCTTATTTAATTTACTTTACGCCATGACAACAAAGTTAAGAGGATGAAAACAGCTATTTTTTTATTCGATGTTATTTATTCATAAACCTGTTTAGCCCATCAAATAGATTTTCAACTAGGCATGGTAATTGGGTGGGCCAAATGCGAAACTACGAGAAATATCAAAAAGTTATTGCTTAGAGGCCTCACAGGCCCGATTTTGATGGAAACTAAAACAGCATCATTAGATTTTTGAAAATCAATATTCTTATATAATAGCCAGATATCGAACCCGTTGGTTTTGAAAAAAATAAACACCAAGTATTATTACGCCATGCTACAGTGTCTCTAAAAAGGACTTGTGCTCATAGATACACAATTTCGGAAGGTAAAAAATTGGCGAAGGTTCTACGGTTAAAAGACACCTTTAACAAACAAAAGGCACTGGTAAAGATGATAAAACTCACATTTCATGGCTTTGGAAACGAAACAATGAACCAATAAAAAGAAATAAAGCTTGAAAATTATAAAAACAAAAAAACAGATACAACAATGTATCTGCTCTATGTTCCGTTGAAGGCAAGAATGTTTTAAAATTATAAATAGAGAGCAAGTTTCATCTGATATATCAATCCTCCCGTTAAGCCACGCTTCAAATTTTAATGAAAATAATATATTGTTTTCATTCCTACCCCTCCGAGAACGGAAAAGTAACAATTACTTATTGACACGAATAAATAACTTGGAAAGATTTATGGCAATTTACAGCCTTTTTTAAAGGAATAATTGATGAAATTGTTATATATAGCAACCGTTATTAATTGCTGTATTTTAAAAAATACAACCCAATAACGTATTTACAATCCTTACGTCATTTTCCGGTTGAGATATTCGATTTAAATATAATATTGATATAAATTGATGAAGACGGACAACGATTATCCGATGGTCTTAGGTGCAAAAATGTAATTTTTTTTTTTTGTATTCTTGTAATTCGGCCAATAATCCATTGCTCGAAATGAACGGAAGCCGTTTCGATCAATTTTATTGACTGGTAACATACCTGTTACTCAACGATTCGTTTCGTGATATTACTGAAAAATTAGACCGTTTAGACGTTTTGTATACGCGTCCACCTTTCCTTTTTACTACTTTTTACTACTATATTAATAATTTTTTTATCTTTGCCTACCAACCTAAATAAAAATTTATTTGAAAATATTTTAACACCAGGCGGCATAATAACAACATATTACTTTAGCCGGTGTAGTACTATCATGTACAATATACAACCTTTATAATATGTGTACTTAAACCTCTGTGCTAATTACTGAAAAATATCGTGCGAATAAAACATCAGATCCTTTACGGATCTTACATTCTTTGAAACAAATGATAATTGAACAAATTAAGCTAGAGCTGAGCACTATTAGAAAGATATAAAAGATATACCTAGGTTTCTATTTGACTCACATGACCTGATTATTGACTACTTAGATGGTACTCTTTTGTCAACGAAGTTCAATCATTTCATGCAAATACTTAAGTTATCGCAAATTGCCATGCAGAATAAAAATATACCGCGGACCTCGGATACCACGGATACTGAATCTCACCTGTCATCGCTATAAAACGTATACTTTTATTATTCTCTTCTATTTTTTACGATTCTTGTGGCATATGAATAATTTAGGTTCTTTTTGATGCTTTGTGCGAGGGTTATAAAATGTTATGTAAATATGGAGCAGATTTTTTATTATTAGCCCTTTTATGCTGTGTATGGCCGTCGTCAAGTCGACGGTACCGATGTTAATAAATATGACACATTTTCTTTTCACTTAATTTATGATTTTAGGGGAAAAAAATTGAGGTCGCCACGGATATCGGGCTTGACTGTGAGCCTGGTGCTGGGTCCACTATACTCAGCCCTCCAAACGCGTCTTAGATAATAATTAAACCTAAATTTAACCAAGTTTTACCCAGCTCGGGTAAGAAACTACGGAACGTATTTTATGAACGTACGTAGTTAGGTTTCCTATGTTCACGGGAGGCGAACATTAAAACATTACAGTAAAAGTCTAGCATAACGTCTTTCATACTAAATCAAATGGCCTGTCACTTGTAGTCCATTATTCTCAGAAATTATAATTAGGTACATTCATGCATATCATAACGTTATACAAAACACTATTCACGAGCACGACTCTACGTATACTCAATATATATAATCAGTATTGGATCTAATACATTTAAAAAGAATTCAGAAACGACAGCACTACTTTCCGTTTAATTGGACAACAACAAGGAGCTCTGACTGCGATTCACGTATTCTATTTTAGCAAAATAAAATAATTGTCATTTGAAAGCGCTGATTTTGTATTCTTAAAGATTGACGCTATGTTGGAATTATCCTTTCATTACACTTAGCGTAATTAAGTTTCTGGTAATAATTAATAAAAGTCATCTTGAATTCTGGAAGCAATAATTGCTATACAATATAATATATTTATTTATTTACTAACCCAAACAGCGTTATTAAACATATAGTATAAAATTTAAATGCTATAACTAAAGCCAAAATTGGGTATATATAAAATATTATATATATATAATATAGAAATAATAATATATAATATAAAAATAATATATATAAAAAAACACTAAATAGACAAAAAATCAACAAAAAAAGAAGAAAAAATATAAATAAATTTCACTAATCAGTTGATCTGTTTCCTTAGAAAGTTAAAAGCATGGAAGAAGAGTGAGAGAAGGGCAAGGCCGAACGAAAAAAACATTGCTTGAGCAAGAAATAATTTTAAAATACCAAAGGTTTTGGATACATTTGAATGTTGCTCTTTAAATCGGGTACAGAAATATTTTATATCCGTGATAAAAGTTACTCTCGTAAATAACGCTTTTCAGTATATTTCACGATTTCTGATGAATTTTTGTATTGGCATTAATGAAACAGGAATTCCGGTTTTAATTTAGCTATTTTGAGAATATTATTAATAAATTCTATGAAATCAAATCTTGCAAGACTAGACCTTTATTCGTTGGTTAACATTATACAAAATACAAATATCATTTCAGGCTAAAAATATGTATGAATAGAATATTATTGTACGTTGAATACTAGTTTAATAAAAGAACATCCAAGGGGGCTTCACCTAAAGCTGGCGCCCAGTACAAAGGGTTGCAACGTCTTTGTTTCACAATTGAAAACGGTCTTAAAAGGATATTCAAAACTACTTCTAGTATATTTCAAAAGATATTAGGAAGCCTTTAAAATTAACTTTGAAAACATATCACTTATTAATTAATATAAAATATAATCCGTAAAATATTACTTATTAATTAATAATATCTGTCTAATTAGACTGCTTCATATTTTATGTATGTGTATAATGATTTCAGCTACAATTGGAAACACTCAAACGATAAAAATAAAATTTCAGTTAGTAAATATATTTAGAATATGACTGAATCTTGTACGTTTATACAATTATACGTATATATAATTCATTGTTTATTTTACAGTTTAATGGAAGCTTCTAAGAAAAAAATGAAAAAGCAATTTCAAGCCTGCTGCAAAGTATTTAAATTACGATTTATCTATAGGTTCAATCATCAAACCATTCAATAATTACAAAATTCTCGGAACGATGGTATTGACGGAATCGATCAAAATTGGCTAAGCTATATTGACCTACCACCAATTAACTTGTAGTTAACGACAGGGCCTTAGCGCCAATGTTTGTGCAGATCGTAAATGTTATTCGATGGATTGTCATCGTCGTTTAAATTTATAATACATACATTTTCTAGAAATCCTAAAATGAGTTAAGCAACAAGAAAGTTACTTGCAAAATAGAGCTTTGTATGACTTATTTTTGATTAAGTAAAAGGGCCCCGCCCTTTTACTTAATCAAAAATAAGTTTGTCACTGGAAAGGCGATTTCAATGCATATAAATAATTATTGTATACTATAAAAATCAATGTAATTCACAAGGAGCCAAGCCAAGCAAGCAATATATTTCGAGCGATAAGCGAAAGTTAAATACTGAAAGCAATAATAAGTTACCTCCGTGCTTAAATGTTGCGAACCGACGACTGCGACAGTGTTTGACGCATGTTAGATTCACTCAGACAGAGTTTTGGCCGGTTAAGACAATAAGATTCTAGGCAATTTAAATAAATCAAGGCTAGTGATTTTCGTGCAAAGTATAACCTCTTAAATATCTAGACGAGATCGCAATTAAGTGGTAAAGCTCTTTGCAATGTTTATACCAAATTGGAACTGCGCCCCAACTACGAAAGAGGTTACTGAGAACAACTGAATATCCATGTTTTCAATAAATACTTTTTAAACAGTTCATAATGTACTAAAGATTATAAAAGTAAAATGTTACTTATTGGAATTAAAATATTTAATATTGACAATTTTATTTATATTTCCTGATGATGATTCAAGGATGTTTGTCGTTGCCAACGTACAATGAAATGTGAAGAAATTGAGGATTTAATGAAGTTTGTTAAGTAGCGTGAAAACAACCATTACACAGGCGTGGCGGAGATCAAAGCCAAATGAGAACCTCTCGTGACTCGATGCGTATCAAAATGCCCTTAAGTTTCCAAAGCTTTTATTTCGGCACGAAACCCCCTATCGTTACGATCTTTGGCGATTGATGACGAAATATTTTTCAATGCTATTGTGGATTGAAATTGCGTTATGATTTTTCACATAAGCTACTATATGTCAAGCAGCTTTAAAGACCACCGAAACCGAAGCTTGAAATTGCTTTCATGACTATCCAATTTTTTTTCAATCATTCAAGAGTTTATAAGCACACTGGACTATATGTGAATTTGAAAACCTAATAAAGTATAAGCCTCTTTTCGTGTCCACTAAATTAACTCATTGGATCCATAGACATACAAAGACAGTTACAGATCAGAATTTAGATTTCTGATTCGACTTGCAACCATCAAGTCCATCTCTACTAACAGATGAAGTTCCAATAGTTCTCAAGATGACCTCTTTGTTCAGGAAAAGCAATGTATGCTTTTGTATTATAAAAAACATGCATCAGACACTTTAATTTCGTAGTAAAGGCTTTGTTCCAAAGTTCTACCGTGGATATTAAAATAATAACAAAACTTATCTCATGGGCTTTGCAAGTTATTCTTTGAGCATGTAACAAGTATTGGCAAAGTAAGAATAGAACTTTGTAGAAGAAATTTTTTCCCGTTAAAGTTCTTGAAATATTGAATTCCATTTTAACGTATAGATAAGTTACTAAGAAGCTTAAGGTTTAGACATATTAGCGGAATATTGCAAACATCAACTTGTTGTGGTTAAAATTCAATAAGAATATCATATGATTATTACATATGAAGTCACAGTGGCAAATACATTGGCAGTGTTCAAGGTCGTTAAAGAAGTTTTGTTTAATCGTAACAATATAAAATATTTCATTAAATTTTGGAAAGAGTTTTATTAAATAAATACGTACATATCAGCAGAAGAAGAAATTAATATGAATGACATCATCAATATTTCTGATAACTACTTAGACTATATCATAAAATTAATTAATTAAAATCATCATTAATCTCATCTATTTTGTGCCTAATCATCCCGGAGTCCCCAATATAACTCCCAGTTAAAAATTAAAATTTAAAAATGTGAAATATTAAAAGTATAGGAATAATTATATAATAACTCCGTAATAAGTCACAGAGTTGCTCAAATATAGAGAACGATTTGATCGCAATATACACAAATTTTTACACAGTCTTCTGTCGAGAATTTTCATTTTGTTCAAAGAAGTATACGTAATTTATTTCGCTAACTACCTATTTTTGCCGTTTACATTTTAAACCTAGGAGGATTCCATTAACTATAGCTTTGTTTGTCGGGCTGGATTAATTCGGGCCTATAGTAAATAATAAATATTCATAACTGGTTTTCCAGCGCTGAGGCGAGAGCTCTCTAATAAATTGCTAATGCGATTTATGAAGATTATTTTGTAACTGACTTGCAAAACATTCTGGAAAATTAAGCCATTATTACAAATCGTTCGTTAAGTTTAACGAACTGTAAGAAAATTATTAATAACATTCATTAATATATTTAAATAAATAGATTTTAGAATATTAAATTGTTCAAATGAACATGATATGACACAATTGATTTTTAGATGAGACTGTTTCCCCCAGGAACTTAAAGAAAATATATTATTGTATTATCATATTAGTATCAAGTATTTATAAGAATGCGTAGCCTTATTCAAGCCTGCGACAAGAAATATAAAGCAATAAAAGAGCCATATTATATGGTTATCGGGCTGTATGAAGGGATAATTCTATTAAACCGTATGATCAAAATCATATGTATTTAAACAGTTAACTCGTATACATGATTCTGTTATCGGTAAATTCTTGTCCTATATTATTAACTTAATAAACTTAACCTTTCTCCTATCCTAATCTAATACTAATCTGCGTTAATTTAGGACCCGCTCATATCAAGTTTAACCTTCATTTGAGGCTGTTAGCAGTTGATATTTCAAAAACAAAATACCTTAGATTTCATATACCGTAATTTATAATTTATATCATCTGTGTCAAATTTTATTAAAATAGGTTATAGTATATGGAAAACAGAGAAAAGGAGGCTTTTGTAACGTAATAAAACCCAAATCACGATTCTCTGTGTTTTTATTACTTTACAAAGAGCTTATCCGAATTAGGACGGTTTTACTGATACATTGTAGTATATTTAAGCAGCAGAGATGAACGTTGTATTTAAGCGTATGAAACAGTAGATAGAGCACCGATATATTTGTAAATATCAGGTTTAACAGGATAGATTTTAACGCTACTGTGGTTCTTACTGGGATGAACGTATTCAAGGCTTGAATATAACGTTTTTTTCTCGTAGGGAATGATATAAAATCATAGTGCACTGATATTTTGTGTGTGTTTTAAATTCTTCTGGGAACCGTCAGAGAAAAGTGAGGAGTGAACATGCCGCACAATGTTGCCATATCTTTGGCAACATTTTTACACTAGGCTTAACGTGAATAGAGTCACCTTATGGGAAATATGTTAATGGAGGCCATTTTGAAGTATTGTGAATATGCTTATAAGCCATATTGAAGCACTTAAAACGTCAGGTTACGTAAAACAAAATGATGGGTTTTATTGTTTGTGTTAAAGTGTTGATATTTATAATTATTTCACTTACATTATTATATGACGTTCATTACGACATCACTGAAACCGGAACTGATTATTTTATAAATGTTTGAGATTTATTTATATTAGGAATTATTATTAATGACGCATCTTAATATGCGAGTAATTTCACTTTCAAAAAGAATACGACAGTAACTTTTTGACAGTATAGAACAAAAAGCAGTGTATTCCAATTTAATAAAATATATTAGCTCTTTACACCGATACCCATTACAATTTCCTTTCTAAGTCTACAATTGACCTGACCGCAACCTCCTGACCGCTATTGTGTATGCGGCTTAACTTATGCCCTCTTTGAACAGCGTTTTAAGCTTATATACACAAAAAATTATTAAGAATAATAAAATCGTTCTATTTTAGCTTTGCGGACACAAAAGGTACAAACAGGAACTGAGTCTTCGATGTTTGTCTCTTCATCTATCTCCAGGCTCTATATAGCTTGAGATAGCTCAAGAATCGTGATAGTTAGGAAATTGAAATTTTCACAGATAGTATATTTCTGTTGCAGCTATAATAACAAGTATTATGTCAAAGTAAAAAAAATAGGGGTCCGCCATACCAAATCGTAATTTTTTGCTCGTTTTTGCTTGAACGGTACGAAACTACTTCGTGAGTGGGTACGGCTCGCAGTCTCTCGATTTTGTTACTATTATTTATTGAGCGAAAAAAATCTTTCATCATCAACATAGATCAACAACATGTTAGAGTCGAAAGAACTTGAAAACACAAAAATCATTTTTGGCTGTGTCTGTACACGCTTCAATAATACGGAGTCACCGTATTATTATATATTATTATATACCAAGTATTATATATATATGTATTATTATATACCAAGGTAATTGCAGATTTAGCTTAGGTCGAATTGACATTTGGGCTGTGTCGGCAGTTACAGATATATAGTTCGAACCCAAAAAACGCCTATAATCAGTAGTTCCTACGATAAAACTGGCCCAGGTTGCCAGATAGAATTGGCCAAAATGACACAAAAAATACAACACTAAAAACATTCTATCATACATTTTTTAACTTTTCTATAAACAATTAAATATTTTACGTGCCGTTGCGGACATAAACTAGTTTACCACTAGTTTTAGTCAAGGTTAATATCGTAAAAGTTGCCTATCAAATTTATTAAGTTCACCGGATCGGTTTTCAATGAGTGGTTCTTCAAGTAATCGTCGCTATCACCATGATTAATAACCACTGGCATAAAGATAAAGTAAAAATAAAATGCCAAACTATAAATTAACTAAACTAAAACAATGTCATACAAAAATAGTAATAAAATAATGGCGTGGGCTCCGCTATAAACTGAATAAAATAGTTAAAGAGCTTTAATTAATATTATGTTTATAAATACAAGTCAATAACGCGCAACTTCGAATACTAACGACTTTCATTTTTGTTTCTTAAAATATCGAGAGATGTTCAAACAGGCACTTATTGATTAACTATCGATTCCGGATTCTCAAATTTACATAAACGGTTGGGTCAATGAACTTAGACATCTAGTAGACTAAAACATTAATTTCAATGACATAAAAATGCATTTGAAACTATGTCCATAATATATGTGAAATATATTTCTTTATTAATTTTTTAATTTCATCATACACGCGTCGATTGCTCACAGCATAATAATGAAGGGCATTTTAATTCGACTCATTAGGTAGTAGAAAGATAATAAGAACCGCTCATAATTAATAGAAATAGGAGTTATTTTGCGGAAGTATAAAATTTTAATAGACCAATTTACTAGCAATACTCCTCGAAAAAACTCTAAAACACTCGACTCGACGCAGGTTTCGCCCCGACACCGGAGGATCCTCAGGATGATGCCTCTACGAACGGTACACACTACAGCTTTCTTAAATTTCGCCAGACGATTATGACGGAAGCAATAAAGATCCGCTATAAACGTCAGATTTAAGCATGGCAGCAACTGCAAACCATGATGAAAAAGCTAGCTGCTAAGCTACCGAGACTGGTCAATCGTTCAAGGCCACTTAAGGATACACTGCAAAATAGACGGCTACCAACATAGAGGAGCTTCCTCCAACAGATTACCAGCGCCTTCAAAGACTATTGATGCCCCGTCCGACCGGTTTTTTTAGTAAAGGGATCAATGAACTACCTACCTATGAGATGGCAAAAGTCCATCGTAGAAAGGCGTAGAATAGAAAGAAAGAATATTTTTAGATTAAATAAATATATTCTTATTATATTTTATAGGACCTAGTATAATATAAATTTTGAAAACATCTGTTGTGAGATTTTTGCCATTTATTGCAAGTAAAAATTACACAAATCTCGCATTTTCTCAAAAAGTACACATCTAAATTTAGCGAGTAAGCTAGTAGTAGCGTCAATATGGCGTATACGTAAAACATTTATAATAATCAATGTGAAAAAATGTTTTACTGTACATACTTGTAACTCCATTCAATAAAGATTCCCATCGTATACATTTAAGGTAAATTCTTATTTTTTAAAATTCCGCTGATCAACCACAATTTTATTTTATTAATAACGATATATTTAGTATCGCTCACTAAGCTCATAGCTTTAGTCATAACAGTTTGAACTGTTATGAAACGATGAGCTTAGCATAAAACCTTTTTATATCACCAGTCTGGTAAGACAATAAAGACAAATGTGAAAATGAAAACATAAGCATTTCAAAAAAATAAAAGCTAATATCGTAACAATACATAAGCAATATAAATAATATTATGAATCAACGACTAGTTTGAAAACACAAAAATAGCCGCACAATATATAATTCAAAAAGTTTTATTAAGTGACCTTTCAGTTTTATAAATGCTGTGGCAATTAGTACTAAATAAAATATACTTCGATTAGATACAAAAATCCATTTATTCAAATCAAGCCTTAAATTACATTTTATCGCTTGTTTCTGAATGTTTCATGTTCTAGTTAAAATGATCCTACATGATATCGCTCGTGGACGACTCAAATAATCGAAAAGTTACTTTATCGTACATAGTTGTAAAGGTAAAACCTGCATGAGTAAATTGGACTTGATGAATGTACCAGCTAGCGAGTTTCTATAAATTGAACAGGGAAAATTGATAGATTTTTGATAATAAATGGTGATCTAGTAGAAATTGATTATAAATAGAAATTAAAACCTAATTGACAGAAACTAATTGATTGCTATTCTTTCTCGAAATGTGATAAAAATGACAATCTATAATATAAAAATAAATCGTTGAATATGTTAGGAACACCAATCTCGAGAATGCTAAAGTTTTATTAGAATATTTCTTGAAGTACGTGGATGGTTCTTATGGAGGGAGAATTTTAAAAAATTGCCTGAAAAAGTTTAATAAAAATACTTTCCTATACTCCCATTATACAAATGATTCGTAAAAAAAAACTTAAAACTTAATTTGAACTTTAATAGCTTACCATAAAAACCGGGAAGGCGAAACAATTATTGAGTGAAGTTAGTATCGGATAGTATAGTACAGTTAGTATAGGATTTAAGTATACATATGGAAGTCAATATGACATAATGTAATTGTTGGCTTTTAATTAACTTTCTTTTTGCTTATTAAGATATTTTAAGAAACAAAAATGAAAGTCGTTAGTATTCGAAGTTGCGCGTTATTGACTTGTATTTATAAACATAATATTAATTAAAGCTCTTTAACTATTTTATTCAGTTTATAGCGGAGCCCACGCCATTATTTTATTACTATTTTTGTATGACATTGTTTTAGTTTAGTTAATTTATAGTTTGGCATTTTATTTTTACTTTATCTTTATGCCAGTGGTTATTAATCATGGTGATAGCGACGATTACTTGAAGAACCACTCATTGAAAACCGATCCGGTGAACTTAATAAATTTGATAGGCAACTTTTACGATATTAACCTTGACTAAAACTAGTGGTAAACTAGTTTATGTCCGCAACGGCACGTAAAATATTTAATTGTTTATAGAAAAGTTAAAAAATGTATGATAGAATGTTTTTAGTGTTGTATTTTTTGTGTCATTTTGGCCAATTCTATCTGGCAACCTGGGCCAGTTTTATCGTAGGAACTACTGATTATAGGCGTTTTTTGGGTTCGAACTATATATCTGTAACTGCCGACACAGCCCAAATGTCAATTCGACCTAAGCTAAATCTGCAATTACCTTGGTATATAATAATACATATATATATAATACTTGGTATATAATAATATATAATAATACGGTGACTCCGTATTATTGAAGCGTGTACAGACACAGCCAAAAATGATTTTTGTGTTTTCAAGTTCTTTCGACTCTAACATGTTGTTGATCTATGTTGATGATGAAAGATTTTTTTCGCTCAATAAATAATAGTAACAAAATCGAGAGACTGCGAGCCGTACCCACTCACGAAGTAGTTTCGTACCGTTCAAGCAAAAACGAGCAAAAAATTACGATTTGGTATGGCGGACTCCTATTTTTTTTTACTTTGACATAATACTTGTTATTATAGCTGCAACAGAAATATACTATCTGTGAAAATTTCAATTTCCTAACTATCACGATTCTTGAGCTATCTCAAGCTATATAGAGCCTGGAGATAGATGAAGAGACAAACATCGAAGACTCAGTTCCTGTTTGTACCTTTTGTGTCCGCAAAGCTAAAATAGAACGATTTTATTATTCTTTATAATTTTTTGTGTATATAAGCTTATGTGTAACCGAATAAGTATTAAAAAAATAAATAATCAACCGTAAGGCGGTACGAAGTTCGCGTGGTTAGTTGTAAAATAAAAAAACGTACGATATGCTGTATATAGATCACTATACAATTTATGTGTCTTACGTTACTATAATTTTATGATTATCTAAAAAATACACTACACAACGTGTTAATATGACGCCCCATTTTAATGAGTCAATTTAAGCTCCACCTTAGCCCACAGTAAAGTGTCTGGCCCGGAAATAAGCCGCAGCGTCCCCCTAAAGGGTGACATGCTTAACTATACCTCTATGTATAAGCCCATCTCTGTCAATGCATTAATATGATCTCTAAAATGTATGAAGTTGAAATTGTTTATATAAAACCGGTAACTAATAAAAATATTATCTAAAAATAGAAAAGTCGACTTTACACTTATCATAAACCTTATCATACAAAACTGAATCATAACATTTATTTTTGTGCATTCGATATGTATATTTGTTGTAAACATGGATATATCAGAGATTTGCATGTCGATATGTGATTGCGTGTCATGCCAACTTCTATTTGAAAACGAAGGTTACAAAATGAATGCAACCTAAATATTTGATGTTATCTAAGAAATATAACATAACACCAAGATAATAAATACGGTAATTTAAGGTTATACAAAAAAAAGGGAAAGGATTTTATTGAATAAATTTGATACGTTCAAGTGAAAATGCGTGTAGCAGACAAACGAATAATATTAATTATGTGTTCTTATATATTTTAACTTGAATGGTAATGTATGTAAGCCTTATTTACTATCATGAAGAGAATCTTAATTATAACGTCAAGTACATACTCTTGAAATTGTAAAGGTTTATGCATTAATTCTCTGAATTTAATGATGTTATAAAATTACGTAGTATACGGATTATGCCCTGATGCCCTTTCTTGAACGCAACGCGACGGTGAAAAAGTGATTAATTATTTCATATGTCCCGATAAATCTGCGGATGTAGGATATATCCTAATTCATACATCAATAATAATACATTTGTTTGTGTATTGTAGCATATATACACTTTCATTTATTAGTAAAGGTATACTTAAACAGTATCTATGTGCAAAACAAGCATTATGGCGAGATTTTTGATTCAATTAATCTGCATTAATCCTATTGAAGCTCAATTTCGAAGCCAATAACTGCAACAGGGCAACAAGTATTAGGCAATGGAGAAACATTTCGTTCCTGAATGAAATGAAAATTCCAATGTCAAAAATCGCGTCGAACCTCCTTCGCCGAGTTTCGGGAGTCGCGTCAGTATGTAGATTTAAAAAAATCTCATACTAATCAGCTTACGATACTGACAAAGCTTCAGCATGAGATCATTACTTTTAAGCCACTTTCAGAGCAGAATTTTAATCCTTGAGGGTTGCAGCACTCCAAAGAAACCCCAATGATATATTCAAATCTTTCGTCCCTTGGGGAGTAATCGGACGTCGAACAAAGGATATATGGGATATAAGGTTTAGGATTTGTTAAAATCGATAGCTTATCAAGTTTGCGCTTTTATGATTTATATATATTTACACGTTGTCTTATAGTATGTATAGCAAAACTCGGTACTTCATTTTTGAACCCTATTTAATATTATAATTGTCATCTGGATAACTTGCATATATTTGTTTTTAAACGAAAAAACCCTCAAATATGTATTTAAACTTAAAATGAGTCTGAGGCGGCAACACACCGTGACGGAGTTTAGAACTTTTGCTGATTCTCTTATTTGTATTTAAGATCAAGAGCGGCGGTAAATTGAAACTTTGAGTTTTCGTGGATTGTAGATTTCAAGTTATTATTTATTTTCAGTTGAAACTTTCACAATGTTTCTCCTTCGGCTGGGTATAGCAGTTTTTAAGGCGACCATTAAGGGAGGACATCGCTTTACATAATCTCGTTTGCATCATTCTCTAAGCGTCATTATATATACACCATATTAAAGCTGCAAAGTGCTAGTTAGAGAAATACTAGTTAAAAAGATTCCATTAGGATTTATTATAAGTGACATGCATCGATAATTTGAAAAATAACTTATACATTGATTTGTGAAATACAATCAATAACTGTTCTATATTTAATCGAAATGCGTTTCATTCATACATGTAGATTAGGAAACCATGTAGTCGTATTTCAGCTTCTCAGCTGAATTGCTCTGGAAATTTCCTGAAAATTACTTCATACAAATGTAATGAAATCAAAACAATTTCAATGGGACCGACGCATCATTTAATATCATCCTCGAGATTGGTCCACGGGCAGCCGAGCTCTGTTTGACCAAATATAAATGATCAAGTCGGATATTGGACCTCCTCCTTCGGTTTAATATAATATTAATTCCCCATCAAATACCAATTATAATGAGATTAGAGCAGTATAATTGTAAAATAATAACTGTTCTTTTAACCACACCAGGGATTATTTCGTATTTTTTTAAATATTGTCTTTTATTGACATAACTATTACTCATTTAAAGAAAAACACTTTATTAACGTTAACAAAGTGTTTTTCGTAATTTTTTTGTCATATGAAAGAAATATAGGACAATTGAGTACTTTAGATGCTCGTAAAATTTCAATTGGATCAATTAATTTACTTATTAATAATGAGGTCCTATAAAATTTAACTCATTTGTTCAAATGTTTATGATAAAGAGGAAATTAACTGAAAACATAGTCACAGCATTTGAGTTTTTCTTCTGGCACAATTTTGTACGAAGCCTTTGTGCACAAGAGTTGATTGCTTCAGTCCCTTGGGATCAAAATTTAAATATTTTAACATTTAACTCGTCAAAAGCTTGAAATTAAAACTCTTAGGTTACTAAGTGAACAATGTAAAGTTTAACATTGTAACTTATATGCACTCACAAATCATAAGTCCTACTGCCACCCAAGACTCAAGAGACATTTACTCAAAATCAATGTATTAATAAATAAATCTGACTTGTAACACAGCTAAACAATACTCAACCTCAGGCCTTAGACTCAAAGCTCACAATTTCGAAAATTATCAAAAAACTTTTTTCATAATCAAAAGCGTTTAATTTACGTCGATCGAATGATAGTTATTGAGTCGTGCATGGAATGATATAACAGCGTTTTGATTATTTCACAGCTCTGACCGACTTAAGCTTATAGGATGATTTTACTCATATTCAAACCGAATGGGTATTGCTCTAGTCAATAATGATAGATTGTAATAATTATTTATTTGAAATGATATAAAGTATGTTATCGTAAATTATATTTATGTTAGTTTATATTTAATGGATTCGTAAGCCGTATTAGCCTAAAATAGGTAATGAATAAAATATACCTAACTTAGTTACTTCCAAGTTAGTTAGTTAGTTGTAAGGTAAGCTACTTACTCACACAACTGATTTACATACATTTATTATTTACATATACACAGACCACAGCCAACAAATATCCTCGTCATACAAATATTGACCAGCAAATATTGCAGTCCGGCGTTGTGACCGTTGCGCCAACTTGGTCGTCAAATATGAATATTTTGTGATTATCACATACATGTGAATATAGATCTGCTGACCCGATATAATCAGGGTAACAATAGGGAATTTATGTGTCGCTTTTAATAAAAAAATTATATAACTATATTTAGTTATAAATTATACAATACTATATATATTTCTAAATATAATTTAAGCAATTGCGATGGATATTTCAAGTAATTTTGTGGTAGGCGGTTGAATAACGCAGATACCATTAACTGAAGATAATACTTGAAGAAATAAGCAATTGAGAGTATTATATATATATTCCATTATGGATTCAAAAACAAAACATATCAATAAAAGGGTTATAAATAAACCGGTCGTCGATAGTGGTTTACTCTCTAGTCGGTCCGCATAATGGAGACGCTAAGAGATTATTTAAAAGCATTTCCTTAGTTTAAATTAATAAAACTCAACAATAAATTTAGATAGCAAAAGCTTTTATTTAGTAAAGATTAGGTAGTACATCGAGCTATTTGATTCGACATCTTTAAGGATATAGAAAAGAGGCAAGTCTATTTTTATGATAAGCGTGTTTATAATGCGTAATCCAATATCAAAGAGTATGATAAAGAAGCTTAAAACTAATCTACGGTTATCTTCAGAAATATACAGTAAATGGGAAGTATTAGGGTCCCATCGGGCCTCTATTGATAGAGCTCCATTATGTAAATTTTCTAGTGATATTTTTGAAAGTATGATGATACTTTAATATACCTAGAAAAGTATGCTAAGTTTTTATGTGGATTCGAGAGCATCGGGGTTCTTGTTTTTATTTCATAAGCATAATGTTTGGAAAAACTTGGTTAGTGTTGGTACCTTCCAACTCGCATATTTCCGCTACCAGTTAAAGAAACTAATGAGACAGTATAAAACATCTTTTCCTTGGAGATGCAACCTTAAAAGCGTTGCGTCGTCAATAATCCCCTAAGCTTAAGTGGAACCACGGCGCTCCCAGTTACTATAGGTTTAGTATAAAAATACATCCCTTGAAAGCTTCAATAAGGATCCGTTGATCTTTGACGTGTATTTTTGGAGGATAACGCTTTTTTTAAATATACCTACTTTACCTACTTTTACTTAAAGGTAAATCTTTCAGAAAAATCTGTAATCGACGAAAAGAAGGTAATAGATATACAGGAACTTATATTTTGATATTAACTTTATATTTTTCAAAACGAAATAAACGCAAATGTATCATATGATTACAACCAACGCTATAAACGATGATTCGAGTACTTCGCAACATTATTAATAAGAGATTGATGATGTGGGCATCAAATTTACAAAATATTAAAATCTGGTTAATTTACGTGTAAAAACTTATCAGACACCAACCAAGACAATCCAAAATCAATCCGTGACAAAGTACTAACTTTATATGATCCTTATTATAATGATGAAGCAATAGCCACGATGATGAATTCTAATAACAGTTAACTGATAGCTCGGTTACAGGGGAACAAAGCGAACACCTAAATATAACATATAGCATAACGTATATTTCTGCCTGTTGGACACAAAATACGTGCACTATAAAAGATAGCCCCACTTTGAAACACGATACGCTAAAGGATCGCTATCAAAATTCAAATGCCAGCTGAATCCGTAATGTATTCCATTTACACTTTTAGTGGGCACGTATTACTAGATATAGGATTAATATGGTGAACTCAAAGTTAGTGTATCACTACACTGGTCACAGTATTATATAGGAGCTTTCAACTGTAATCATCAAGAATGTTCACTATCCTTGAAATATGAAACAAAACCGTTTTTATTATATATTATATTATATATTAATAAAAATTATATATATTATATTAAAAAAAATTTAAGAGTTGCAATGAGGTAAACGTTTTAAGAAAATTACTTAATAATGTGTTTCTTCTCCAAAAGCATAAATAATAATATGGGTGTATCAACATTTACCACTCTACCAATTAAGTAAATGAAATGCAAGAGAAAACTTAAGTCCTGAAAATGCTTATCCAGCACGGAGGAGATTCAATTGTATGCAAAAGATTTTGTCTAATGTTCATATCCGGGGAGTAAGTGTTAACCTACTTAACGCAATAATTTGAGACTTCCCATCGTATTCACTTTTAGCAGAATTATTTGAAGGCCAACAAAGGTTTCTCCACTCAATGTTCATTAATTTACCACCAGCATTTTAAGAGAAAGTTCATGAAGCGTCAAAACATCTACATAGCGGTGATACTGAGCAGATTAATGTTTCGTTCGGCAGTTGATAGATATAGCCACAGCTGCGTAGTAAACAAAGCTACTTCCCTAATGATATAGTCAGAAAAGAAGTGCTCTTGTTATTTCAATACCCTGGTATCGACATTTATGGTATTTCAATAAAATATCATAAAATGAAGAATGAAATATTTATTTGGGAAAAATTCGCCGCCTACTTGCAAAATAACTGCTAAAAACTACAGTAAGAAAATCCTTAAATTTTCTAAATTGACGTTATACACAATTCATTTTCTAAATCGTTGGAATCTTTCAAACACGCGCATTTCCAAAATTACAATTATACACATATTTACTCTATTCTACTTGCTTGCCCATATGGGATATATTCTAAACACCTCAGTTCTTGCTAACAACGGAATAGTGTTGAAGTAGCTGAAATTACACTGCGAAAGCTATGTACGCGCTATTCGCTAGAGCTAAACTAATCTATGCAAAACAGAGAATTTCAAATTATGCTAACCAGACAGCGAGAGTAGATTTCATTATACCATGAACGCTTAAATAGAGGATCGAAACATGTAAAAAACATCTCAAAACATTACATTCGCCACCTGCTATAAGATTTCAATAATCAGGAATATATATCTCTAGTACAAATAATTAATACAGAATTAGAACTCTTAGTTTACTCTTAAGTGCCATGATACGCTATACGCGACTAAAACGTTTATGATGGAATAATACAGTTCGATCAGCATTCAAAAGCTATGTGACGAAAGCCGTGTCATCCCGGCTGCTTATATATTGCTTACGAAAGAATTTACTTTATTGGTCGGCTTCTGATTCGATACTGAAGCAAGGAATACATTGTTATTTTCTAATAAACGCAAATACAACCGCGCCATAAATCTTTATATAGCTATTGTATACAGTACATTCTAGTAATGATAACATCTGGACCACTTATTTGAGTAAGTCTTCAATATCAAATTAACTCCAAGGTTCAAAAGTTATGAAGATATTAGGTTTTTTTGATCTAGTCAAAAGTATTTAAAACCACCAAGTTTTAACACTCTGTATTCTTCATAGTCGTCACTATATCATTGTTTTTTTCTTTAATCTTTCCATGAAGCCACAATCTAAGAACTCACAACAAAGTACATCACGCAATGTACATACAGATTAATTAGTTCTAAGTAACACCCAATATAGTACCAGTACAAACAATTAACCGTCTACAGGAAATACACATAAATTACGTCATCCGGATAAAAGAAATAAAAATAAAGACATAAAAGGATATCGCACTAATGTACGCTCCGTTTGTCCGGGTTGCGCGGGTCATTCGAGCACTCGTCCCGGATAAAACATTCCGATTCCACCTCCAATTAAAGGATTTGTCATACTGTACATCAAATATAGAAATTCCAATGAATTTGTTTTGAAGTAAATATGCGTACAACTTTTGTTAAAATAGTTATACGACACGGTGAAACCAATTAATAACTGAAATTAATTTATTTACAACAAGATGGGATAAGAGCACTGCTAGTGCTTTTATTAGTAATTCATAAAATAATTTCATTGAAGCGTTTTAAGCGACTTGAAATCGAGAGACAATTAACAGCTTTAAGATTGTTGGTGGAACAATTGAGCAGTTGTAAGGTCCCTGACGTGTATTTTAAAGAAATTAATTTTATCATATATAATTATTTTTAAGAAAAAAAGTGTAGCTCTTGTATTCGAAACTCTTCTGATTACCTGTGAGTGTGCAAATAATTATTAAATTCAAAGACAATTGTTGAAAACACGCAAAATATTTTTAATATAAATTATAAAAGCGGGATAATCATCGAAATTCCTTATCAAAGATACAGATACAAATCACATTACAACACAATTGCAATTTCCGTGTGCATTCATCATAAATAAATAAAAAGGGCCATGGTCAAACAAACGTAATGTTTAATGAAACCACAATGCTTTAAGAGGGTGTCAAACTAACGTACCTGTGGACCGTCTTTAGCATCATTACCTTTTAATCACACCTGCTCTTTAATTAGGGTTCGGGTCCAAAATTTCATTAAGCTGTTTATGTAATGAATATTTAGGAAAATGGTCTTCGGAATTTTTTCGTTAAATCAACAATGGATGTAAAATATTTTATTTTTTCCTGTAAAATTATTATTTAGTATATTTCTTTTAAGTATATCAAATATAAAATGTGTAACCATGAAGCAGCGAGGTTTACAAATCGATGTATACTTAATGAAGAGCCAGCAAATGGTGCTAGAAAACAGCTGTCGCTTTCAAAAGTGGAATTTTCTCCGGAATACATTACGGTATTACAAAGCTTTCATTGATTAAGTAACTAACATAACATTAAACGAAGCAAAAACTACTTTATTTACTAGTTTTTTATAATTTATAGACTTGTATCTCTCGAAATTGCCGTATACGCGTAGTTAATAAATACTTTGCAAATAATTTCGTCCGTACTAACCATGTTAATTATAATTGTATGTATACTATATATACAGGCACTCTTATAAAGCGGTAATCATTTTAGTCACCTGTCGAATTACATCCACTGTTTTTTGATAACCGAAGAGCGCCGATTCAACCTTTTAACGCATTCCTCGGAACTCAAATCCTACGGGAATATGTGGGACTAGACTCACACCAGACATACTCTCTGCTACTAAGGGAGCCGGGTGAGCAATACCCAGGAAAACACGCATCGGGTGCATCGCACACTTCCGCATAAAGCCCTGTTCTATGCCCTGCTGGTGTTTCAGCCTGATTTGGCTAACCATTCGATAAACGTACTGTAAGATTTAATTACTATTAATTAATAATTTAATTAGTATAGATAAGTAAAGTAGCTTTATGTTACATTTTAAGGAAATGGTCATTATAAAGCTGTATTCAGTTTACTTTTAATAACATTTCCGTATCGATGATAGTTTTGATGTGCTCTAGTGCAATTACATAGAGTTATCTTTACCATACATTTTTATTTATTACCAGATAATGATCGTGGGCTACATACACATATTTTTAGTATAATTAGGTCTGTAATTATACTAAAAACATAAGTATACCAACGCCTTATGTCACTTCCGAATTAATAATAAATATTGCATGCAATATATCGTTAGTTGGAGCTTTTGTGTGCTTGTCAAATTCATGTTTTGATTATAACCTGTGACTCTTGACATTTACCTCGCCGGAAATTGAAAAAGAAATAATGAGACTGACGAAATACGTTTTGTAATTGCGTGGTCTCATGTTTTGCCAGTTGAAGAGTTTGAATTCAAATCGGACTCTTTGTTGAATATCCCTATCCCTAGGAGAAAAAGTGAACTTACTAATTTGAAAATTTGGCGATTCATAATTTTTTCCCGAAAAAATTGTATTATGAATTTTAAATAACCTTAGTCAAGCCTATTAATTTTAATACGGTACTTAAGTTAAATAATCTTATCTTACTAATATTAAAAAAAACTTAGTAGTGATAGTAGTAGTATAGTATAGTATGGTATAGTAGTAGTATAGTGGTAGTAGTAGATAGTGTTAGTAGTAAAAAAAGTTAGTAGTGTTTATGCAGATATTTTGTGCTCATTTAGGATAATTTCCATCAAAATGTATAATGTTAAATTAGGGTCGAGTTCTATCTCGATTGTCTGTTTCTGCTAAACTAACCAGTCAAATCGGTCTAACTGATGGCTTATTTGCGTTTACTACAAGCACACGATTAACTTAGTCGAATTTTAATTCATTCAAATTACAGTTTTGTTTTAAAATTAGCTACTTAAAATTAAATGAGAACTAACTTTAAAAATAATGAACAGAACTGATGAAAAAACAGCGAGTAAATAACACAATTTTGTTTAAACATCTGAACTATAATAAGTCGGTTAATTTAATATACATGTCTGTGACAACAACTGTCTAATTTTTGTTAATAGAATCAGGCGTTGCTTTGTGGAAGGCCATAGTATACATTTCTATTAGACCATTTTACTAGCAATATTCCACGAAAATACCCTCAAACACTCGACGCACGACGCACTCCGACACGGGAGCATCCTCAGGATGTTGCCTCTAGGAACAGCGTTCAATGAGTCATTGAGATTACTCATCTTGTGTGAATAATAAGAAGGGTAGACAAAGTCAAAGATCTAGAGTCAGTCTTCGTTCCTTACATTTCGTAAACATATTTCTTTCTTTATTCATGTTAGAATATAGTGATTTACTGTTTTGCCCAAATCATCACTACATCGGACCGAGGTGAATTTAATATTTCCTAGAATCTGCCATACCTAGTTAATATTATATTTCTATCAAACGAGATTTAAAAAAAACACTAAAATGTGTGAATGCATTTCTACATTTTTAATCACAAAATATTAACCACTTAATAGGTTTTGTGAGATTTTCATGAGAGAATGAAATCGAAATAGAATTCATAAAAAGTATTTTAGAATTGCACACGGAGATGCAATTCACGCAATTAGGTTTGTAACACCCTATATTTAACTGCAGATGATGATGATGAAATAGGGTAATTTACGTTTGCTTTGTATTTCCCGACGAAAAGCATGATTTCATGCAAGGCTTCCTGCCCTGTTTATCTTCGCTACCGAATGTTTTCTTGGCATGAAATCTGAATAAATGCTCTATACGATAACGTTTTATGTATGAAGCTTTAAGGGAGCAAGGCCGTTGTATAATTTGATACTGACTTAATTATTTATTATAGTAATGACGAGCTCGGGAACTACTAAAATATAGCTTTTTGGGAACTTGAGAATATGTTAATTTAATTTATTTATTGACAAAGGTTTTCCAGACATTACACGCATTTAATATCATGCTTTAATGGACTGTTCGACCTCGGACCGGATGAACCCCTAGTATCATATTTACGATCAGCTAGTATTTTATTTACGAGTAATAAATCTTAGTCCATGACTATCGTGCTACAGTAGTTTTATTTAAATATTTTTTTTTAAATCTACAACAGTAAATAAAACATTTTAATTTTCATAAACTACGCGTCTTAAATGCCTCCGATATTGAAGTCGTACTCAATTTGATTTACCACGCATTTTGTTTTCATTTCATTATTCTGTTTACTATTAATGTGTGCATTTTTCAGTATATGATCCGTATACTTAAGTAATCACAAAATCAATAAAGCAAGAAATCCTTTAGAATATTGCGACCCAAAGTGAAAAAATATTTCAGAATGATGTATAGTCCATCGGTATATTTCACAACAATTTTTCAATTCCGAGACAGCTGCTTTGATATTCATTGAAAAATATAAAATAAAAATGGAATTAAAACGTAACGTTTTCAAACGAAAGTATGTATTTTTCTTACTTGAACAGAATTTATACAAAAATATCATTTCGAATCTATCTAAACTTAAAATAAAACTGATTCATCACTATCGAACTACTGTAGATTGAAAAAAAGTGCTGAGGATCCGGGGATTTAATAATCCCCCTGACTCGGGATCTGGATATATAAGCAGATTTTTCATATTTTTTGTTTCTATGGTACATCACATCCCAGGCCAAGCTTTTTGAAACGTTTCAACCCGGAAATTAAAGATATGCCGTGGAAGAAAAAAAATGTAACTGA
Source organism: Pontia daplidice (assembly GCA_963693355.1). Classification (NCBI taxonomy): domain Eukaryota; kingdom Metazoa; phylum Arthropoda; class Insecta; order Lepidoptera; family Pieridae; genus Pontia; species Pontia daplidice. Next base: position 7,918,970 of record CAVNZL010000138.1, on the reverse strand, counting down.
TTTTATAATGACTGATTTAATATTTTAAAAACAGTTATTATTAGATATAAATCATCGATCTTTGAGCTATTTATAGCTTCTATTATAGGTACTATACCCTCTTAGGACTAACCGCCCGTGTGCATTAGATTATGATTTGTTTACCAAGAGTATGAAATCCACGCGGACGAAGTCGCGGGCGCACCAACAACTTAATAATAGGAGAAGAAAATATCTCTCACAGTTAATTTAAGCTTCTGGTACGAGTAATGAATTCTAAAAATAATTTTAAGTCAACAAACCATTCAAATATTGACATCCAGTAAATAAGCGCGAAATAAATTGAACTGTAAAATAATCCATTGTTACTAACGGCTCGTTAATATTCATGCCTTTAACCGATACCATTACCTTCTACAATTATTATTATGGTAATATAACCTTTGATGATGACCTGCATAATGGATCTAATGAAATAATTGAGATCATTGTGCTACAGCATTCTTTATTGATACGGCTCGGCTGTAGTGTTATGCTTTAATCTCTATAAACCGCAAATTAATCCGGCCTCAAGACCCTTATGGTAATTCTATGATATATATAAAATATTCTTTAAAGATCTTGAAGTAAATAAATTTGTTGCTGAGACATTGTTGTTGTGCATAAAACGAACACAGATGATAAAAAACGTCTTAAAACTAAACTCCTCTGTGCCGCGGCGTTTAGTTAATAGCCCCTGTATCGAAATTCCTCAGTTCCTGAACGATTTGTTGCTGTCATTCTAACTGCAGGACCAGCTACAGCAACAGTTTACGCAGAAATACCATATGCATTGTTAAGGAAACATGATACTTGGACTGAAATTTAAAACTGATACTAGTTTCAATTAAAAATTTTATTTATTTAAAATTGTATAATACACAAAAGTGTACCGTAGAAAATCATTTTAAAGATTTCGACATTCTCAAAATATACTCTATTTATTTTGTAAAGTAAGATTACACTTCACTTAATCAATTTCGATTGAAAACAAGGGAAACGTGAAAACAGCCAGATCCCGCAATGTTTTTTATCCGAGGAGCACTAATTTAAGCAATTAATCTCTGGAGATATGTTTGAAGAGCCTCGATAATTACTTTTTTATGTCAATTTTTCTCAGGAAAAAAGGTGCGTAAATTAGCTATAAGCACGTTTCTTCTTTAAATTTAAATCATTCACACTATTACAAAAAAAGGAGACAAAATAATCTAAAAGTAACTAGTACTTATAAACAAATTATACAATATATTCTCAAATTACCTCGAATCTGAAATTTGAGGGAAAGTCGTGTATTTTCACTACTAATTGTAGCATCTAAGCACTGGGAACTAGCCAGATTTTGTACTTGCCCGAGGGATGTAAGTCAATACTGTTATATATTTTCAAAGGGATCACAGACAATCATCCGAATGCGAAAAAATGCGAAATCAGCTCCGTGTGTCTTTAAGTAGTAAGATGAAGAAGGTATATGGGGTACTTTGTAATGCGAAACTTTTTTCAGACCTATTGTGAGAAAACTATATCGCCTAACACATTTTGGCAAATAATGCCTTTAATACCCTATGCCCATTGAAATATCAACCTCAATGGAGATAAATTTGTGTATATAGGCATGTATTAAGAAAATAACCCGCTCGATTGAACTTAATAAGAATTTGGCCCAACATAGTTTCTTATAGTCTGAACTCTCGAACTGAGGTTCATTTTAATTAAAATGTTATAAATTTACTTTATATACGTCGTAATTTACCGTATATTCACTTCAGACATTTATGATTATACATTTTTCAATATTAACTGTATGATTTGAGTGACTTCACCTGTGTTAGGATAGACAGCAATATCCTCTCGAAAGATACAGCCTTAGTAATAAGCACGTCGATAGTGTTCATACATGTAGTTTACATATGGAAAATACACCAATTACATGAAGGGTAATCTAAATCGACGCGATTTAACTAAAAATTTAGGCCTATATTATTTTAATTTAGTCATACTAAAGTAAATGGTAGTTGACTGCTAAACTCAAGCTAAATGTTTGTTTGGTTTAAGTTTGTAGTGTGGTATATCAGAATCGACACCAGTGCCTCCAGTGTTACTAAGTCTATCATTTCCATATCAATTTGGTAAACTGTATTATTCTTTGTATAGATTTTACTAGTTTAGGCACAACTCCTACTCATCAATGTTAGTCAACCACGCGGTCAAACCCTGTTCTCCTTGTTTGCATTGATTGCAGATTAGTTTCTCAAAAAGTCGTTCATTTTGATAAAATTGTTACACATAGTTAATTTTTCGTTTATTACAACTTAATCTACCATAACAACGGCTCTTACATAATATTTTAAACACAAATGTCAGCATTTCGCTGTTTTAGAGCTCCAGTTTTAATATCACAGAAACGTAGTGACCTAGAAAAGTAAAAACTTAAACTTTTCATGAACTTCACATTCTATAAATTACAATCATTTATATGAGAAAAATAACCAAACCGTACCGACCAAAGATAATTACCATATACCGATTCATCATAAAGATTATTTGTTGCTAAATAACATAGTGTCAGAAATAAAAGGAAGAATAAATTTTAAAATAAAGTTAATTAATTTATCATTTACTCAAAATCGGTCCCCTCCTGTTGAATACACAGTCGCACTCTTTTGATGTCTAAGTTCTGTTTTTAGCTCGTGGACGCTTTCATACTGGTTCTTAAAAAATACATTTATTACAAAACCCTATAAGTAACCGATTCTGCCACCAGACGATTATTTATGTCATGTCTTAAAATCTCAGTATTTCTAAATACCTTTCCGTATCAATATGCCCTTCGTAAAATATACAAGGAGGAACCGGTTTTTTACCATCCCACACCAACAAATGAACGAAAGAAGCACTTGATTATTAGTCTCGGAGATTCGTAGGGGATTCTCCTTAGACCAAATACGATCATTCTGTCGCTTGTAGTCCATACCATTATTGCTACATATATTTAGAAAATACTGATCTCGAGGATGAGCCTCGCGTTATTTAATCCAAAAAGCTTTATAAACTTTAAAAACTTTATTTATATCAAATTAAACATAATACATTCAATTACTTTTTTAAATTTCTTCATCCATTTTGTTGATTTTATAAGGAAGACGTCTACTACAATTCTGTTTCGTTACAATTATAAGAAGAAGACATGAATATTACGAATTGGTACCCAAGCGTTACGGAGGAAGCCAACAAATTAGACGAGCAGATGACCTAAAACGCTGAACGCACATCAGGGTATCACAGCCAACACTGGAACAAGGGTGGCGCGTGACAGAGCTAAATGGAGAACGGTAGCAGAGCCCTATGCCAGCACGCAGATTGAATTACGTGATATAATTTAATTCGATAAACTATAAGCTTGTAAATTATTCGATTAATTATTTATTGAATACGTTGTACCAGGCTTAATTTATATTTTATTGTTTTAAATAACAATTTAAAATATAAAATATGTACTATCATTATACAGTTTTACTGAAAATTTGCTAGCTGAATAAAACGAATAACGTACCAGATTCAACTTTTCCAAAGAATCATTTAACTTGAATCTAAATTTTTCACTATTATATAGGTTACGTACCTATCGTAAAAAGGCTTTATGTAAATTCTGATGCTTAACACGAAATATTATATTTTTTACCATATATAAAAATGGTTCAAACATTTGAATATCCAAATCCATGTGTGTCATTAGAATGTGTGTAACTAATATATTAATATAATGTATTAAAAATACACTTACGGCAGAATATTAATTCATTCCTGTATATTCTAAAATCACAATCACGAATAATAACTCTCGACAATTATTGCAATTCAATTCAACACAGAAGTTTTATACACCAAAACACGGTACAGCAAATTCCGCAATCCATAGACTTTTGATAATTTAAATTACACATTCATTTATTAAAGAACACCGCAAATATTGTTCTCATTTCGTAAATTTTACGTAATATTTCAAACACGACTGCGGCGATTATTACGGTATCAGAGCCAACCAAACTGTTACGCAAGCTCCAAGCACGACAACCCGAAGGGTACTGAGCGCCGAATGCCGATAAGGCGATACCTGCAGCGGCACGCACACAGAAAAAAGACGCTACAGGCTACTTACTGTTAGGCGTTAAACGATAAAATATTCGCTGGAGCGAAGCGAACGTCTTCATGATCTTCATATATTATGTGCTTTCACATAGTGAACATGCAAAACTTTGCCAGTTATTGTTATGTAGGCATACTTGACGAAATTTTTTTTTTTTTAAGTTTGGAAAAAATACATTGGATATTTTATAATGCAAGTAATAATTGTTGCTTTTTGTTTACATTAAATTAAGAGTAATTATCAATAATGTGTATTATAAAATATATATTTCCTATATAATAAATATATAAACCATAAATTTATTATATAAATAATTTAATAATACATATAAAAGTGGCAGTGGCGTGCATACCTTCTTCCTAAACTGATAATTGTCGTGCTATTAGATATGATGATAAATTAATTACATTCTTTACATAACTCAACAGACAATCTACCAAAGATTGTGTATTGTTGTATTATTTTTTATTTTAAGTTACTAGTTATTTCAATCGTACTTAAACAATGAACACAAATCCAATAAACAGTTACAGAGAAGGACTATTAAATACGTGTTATTAATAAAGAGATAAATATTTAATAATACGTAAATATGGTAATGATACTTAATTAATTCAAAGAAACCAATATATAATACAAAGTATAACAATTTTAAAATGGTTGCATATACATTTTCGTGGACACAGCATTTTTTTTACATAGGTAACTCAAACAAACTCTTGCAGGTTCACTTCATAGAGTTACTAAAAGCGTTCCAAGACCAGTCCGATTGTCTTTATTGGTATAAAAAGTCAGATTTGCTGTATCTAATAGAAATATGGGGTAGCGCATTTATGAACATTACCCAGTTACATGTGTCCTATTAAAAAAAAACAAAATACTCATCAACATTCAGCTTAACTACCTAGACGTAGCCGACATAACCATAACAACATTATTTTACCAAAAATGACAAGCGAATACGGTTTTTTATGGAGGAATCTTAATTTACTGAAAGTGGACGACGGCGGCTTGATGTTTGTCACTTTTATATTATTGTTGCCATATATTGTAATTTTTAAAATGTGAATATATTTACTTAGGCTACGTAGACATTCAAGGGTAAGGCAAACATTAGTTGTACCTTATCATATACCAGCTCGTGCCTACTGAAGTTTTTCGTTGTTTTGCTTTAAATTGATTTATATTTACTGTTAATTTCAATCAGATAGCGCTATTTTTTTTTAAGATTTTTAAATTCAATATTAAATGTTATCTCTGCAACAATTCAGGATTATAAATTTTACTACGCACCGTATTAAAGTATTTATTTATGATTTAATAAATAAAAAAAAATATATTTAAATTTTTAATTGCAGAGTTTTTAATTTAATAACGAAAAAATTAAATAATAAACAAATATCTTTAGGTATTTATTTATAATTGACTAGCTGTCCAGCCAACGTTAATCTTTATATGACACGTTTGTCGGTTTGCCATAGCAGTGCCATCTATTGATTACTTACTCAATCCAGTCGAAAAGTATCGACATCTGTTAGAATCTTTTGGAGTTAACAGATAATTATGACTGTCAATTAATTATAGACTATTAATTATAGAATTTTATTAGAGTGTCTTTAATTAGAGTCTCGAGTGCAACCTCATTAATGATCCGTAACTAACACAATCTAGTAAGTAGTGATAGAAGGACGGACACACGGACAGTGAACTCTCAGTAGTGGTGTGTCGTCTTTATCCTTTACATGGGTATGGGCAAAAACCAATAAAGTCACACAATAAATTACATAAATGACCAAACCACAAATAACCAAATATTCTAAAATAAACTTAGAAAATATTTATGTGTATTACATAATAAAACTTAACAAATAATTTTAGATTAAAAAAAATAATTATCTTTGGGTAATTTTTAACGCCTGGAAGTGAATTTTAGCAAAATTTCAACAGAACATATAAAGAAATTACAAAAGGCGTCAAAATATCTGTGCAAACAAAAATGTTGAATATAGAAAATAATATTCGTACCTTGCACTGTTGGATGAAAATTAAAACCACACGTAGTTCTGCAATTTGTACAAATATCCAGAGACATCCGTGCTAGTGTAAATTCTTGGAATATGCAACTATTTAAACTAACGTAATCGACAATAAATTACAAATATACGATTACATTGTTATCTTCGTCTGCTATCATTTAAATGTAAAATGAAATTTAAAAAATGCAACATATAATTTATAAAAGTTTGGTGATATGGAGCAATACCTTTTCTGATTTCTGATAATAAAATGTCATCATTCTTGTAATTATCATGCTTAAATCTTTGTAAACTTAATATAATCAAAGTAATCATTTGATTTGATTTACAAGGTCTCATAATTTGGTACTGAATACGGTGTATAAGTTTTTACAAAATAAATATAGTATTTTTCATGTGATTCGCCTTCTTTTGTGTATTCTCGTGGTAAATTATTTTAAAATAAAATATGAACCTGGTATTCACATATCTTTATATTAAATATACATACTCGTGTATAACCGAATTAGTAGATAATTTAAATCTGTCTAGTACTTACATAAATGCTGTTAATTTTTTGCACCAAGATATTTATTTATTTATTACAGCTAATGCCAAAACAATACAAAAGATTCTTAACTATATTCAGGTTATATTTAACATTAAGCATAAACTATTGATCTAGAAACTGCTTGTATACCTCCACTAATATACCTCTACCTTAACTTGACACAAACATGTCGCATTCTGGCACAGAGTTAAAGAAATTACTGAGATGTCTTATCATACACGGAACTGGGCTTTGGTGACGAAGGCTAGTTCGAGAGCAAACTTCTGCCATCAATGGATGCTTCCTTGTCCGGGAGTATTTTTCAGGAGCGCATAATCGAAGCGTTGTTTCAAGTAAGCCACTGCAATCAATTCTGCCCCTTTCAGACACACACACATACAACATTCAAAGCTTATATTGTTATTCACGTCGTATTCAATAAGTGTTCAATGAATAGTTAAAAATTGTATTGAACAAGGATGTGTTATCGGTGTGTTTCCTCGCCGATAAAGAAGCAGGCTCCACCTAATTAAATATAAAAACTGACAATGTGACAAGTATAAGTTCTTTCAAAACAGTTAATTGTAATGAAAATTTCAGAATAACCCGTTAACCTGTAGCATCCGGAAATATCCAGCTAGAAGCAGTTGAAACCGGTTCGCATCTGAACGGCGCCCTAATTGAATCCGCAATACCAACATATATATTAAGTTTTCATACTGCATTTAAAAGTTGCAGAAGCAGCATAATTATATTTATAAATTTATTTGGAACGACAAAACAATATCCGTTTTCATTTTTTTCATTATTCTTTATATATTTTGAACTATTACATGGTAGTTGAAACAAGTTGAATTTAATAGAAATTACTCAATTTTAATTTATTACATTAGTTACCATTAATATGAAAATACCAGATAATATATATCTATGTATGGAGTAGAAGTTTAACATCCCTTATAATAAATCAACAAAGGGGAAATCCTAGAAACCTGTATTGTTTACTTCAGTAAGGAAACATTTGAATACGTTCCCCGGGCGATCAATCAGGTCGACAATAAAAATACGATATAGAAACGTATGTACAAGGTATTGTGATGTATTCAAAGAAGTCGTGAGGAACGTATGGGTGAACGGTAAATTTACGTTTTTTGAGAAAGAAACGAAATGTTTGATATTCGAATTGAATAATGAGCATGTAAAGGCATCAATAAAATATCTGTGATTACATTATTTAACTTCTTAAAACTAAAAAACTTAAACCGAGAATGAACTAACTCTTAAGTCTTGATCATTGCCTTTCAGTTGCTTTTAGTTTTATATTTTAGTTTCATTTAGTCCAGTCCGATCCAGTGAATTTTCCTTGTACTGCACACAGGCCATGGCCACACCATGAAAAATATATAAAAAGTCAAAGATTATCCAAACGAGGTACTCGAAATGTTAAAACATTATTGATACTTTCAAATTGAATAAGTTCTAAATTTAAATCACTGGAAGTCTGGGCACATTTACAAAACTTTTAAAAGTTTTAGTAAAAGTTTTTCTTAAAGTTAAAGTGTAATCTTCCAGCACGTGAACAAGGGTTAATCTGAGCCACTTAACGGCGAAACTTGGGATATTTTTCCAACTTACGAATTGACCCTCAACTGACTCATCTGTTTAAGATCGAGACTAAGAATTTCTCTATGGTACGGGTAGACTTCGGTTTTGTCAAAATTGTGTTTTAGATCCTTAGACCTACCGGATACTAAGAGAGTACAGTATTTGGCAAGATGCGGATTTATATTTATTTACATATCTTTAAGTTAAGGGACCCATGTTGAGAAGCTTACAATGGTCAACGGCGTTCTTGCAATTTTATTTTTGGGGCCCTGTGGATCTTATTAGATAGAGTAGTAAATTTAGAAAGATATGTTTCTGTGTGATTTTATATTTTTCTAATTTAATGTTCACTTAGTCTAGCTGGATTAACCAGATAACTTTCTAGTATGTATTCGTACATAACCGTGCGTGTAATTTAAAAACTCATAAGTTTGTGTCTTTAATGGGAAACATGTTAAATTACACATTCATTTAACATGTTTCATTCATTTAAGACACCGCAAAGGAAATACTTAATGTCAAATTTATTATTTACATAGATAAATTTCCATTAAGATATGCTATTCAATCGATTGCTATTTTTGCATTAAATACTTTACCAGATGCCACGATTAAAAATGAAAATGAAATTACTTAAAAGCACACAGTATTCAAATTCGGTTCTCTCACAAAGTCTCCTCGAAGCTTACTAGTGACAAGCTTATCTATAATTCAAACAAAGCAGGAAATAGCTTCGACTGTATGTTTAAAACGGCAAATTAACAGTAAGAATATTTAATAACTAAAACAACACTGCAGAGAACAAAAAAAAACATTATGTCATTATATCTAGTCAGGTTTAAAGTAGTTAACTTACCTTTGAACTTAAAAGGTGTTTAAGGTGCCACAAGGCTAAAGGTATATCATTAAATTTAAAATTTCTTAAATTCTCTGCGGATTAAAGGATTAGGTGTATTTTGATACTGTCGCGTGCTTCCGGCGGATTTGCATGTATTTTTTAGTTTATAATATCAAAATTTCTCTAATTTAAAAAATGGGAACCAGGTTGATCATGGATCATGATATGATATACCGGAGTGGTAACACAGCCCGTTGTGAAAGAATACCATAATATTTGTTTCCCCGATTTATAATATAAGCAAGTTACAAATCATTGAAGGATGTACATACTATCTTTTGTACGGAAACTCTATATATTTTTAATTATTAGTTTCGTTTTTGTTGAAATAGATTTTGATAGTTTTTTTTTAATCAAGGTCGTGACAAAACTTACCTACTACGTACTACAACCTACTCAAGAGTTTATAATGAAGAAATAGGTTGTTCGCTCTTGTACTAAACATTTTAATAAGTTTACTAAACATCCAACCGTACCATATAACTAAATATATATATAAAAAACAGTTTTTATCAATTTTACAAAAAACGTAATTTATATAAGTTTATCAATTATACCTCGAAGCATTCGCAAGTGTCACTAAGCACCAGATTGCCTAATGACAAAAAAGTGTTTCCTTCAACAACTGTATAATCCTGGGTAACGCTTACTGATCTTTAAATAACTGTACTTAATATAACAGTGTTAAAAAACGTAGTACATATTTCACATAGCATAAAAACGGCACGTTTGCTGCTGGCCCTCTGTCCATGTTTGAAGACTAATTACGAACTCAACAATATGGCTTTGAATCCTTATTAACAGCTTCTCCAAAATACGAAAAACATATGCTAAACAATGCTCTAGCTATAACATACAAATTATTTAATACTTTTCGTTATTAATAATAGGTATTTTGCAAGCGACTGACGGATATGAGATTCTTCGAGACACAATTACTAATGTCCCAAATACATCTTTTATCTTTTATAATGAAATTCCTTATGAGTGCTCGTTACATTTTTTCACGAAGACTTAATTATATGATTTTCTTAAGTATGCCTTAAGTGAGTATAAATATTTAGAATGGTTACGTTGTTACAAATTTATTATTACGGCATAAATTAATATTATTAAAAAAAACCTTTTGTAACTATGAGTGAACTTTTATACTTTTCTATATAGACTACATTATATAACCCATAGTTTATATTTGTTTTTGGCCAGTGCAGATAGTATAAGTCAGATTTTATTACAGAGTTTTTTTAACTTTAGATATTTTTTTCAAGCGTTACAATATCTCTAAAAGAAGGAGAAAGTATAGAAATGTATTATTAAATATCAAAACAACAGGTTTTCAAATTAGTATATTTCAATTTCAATTTTTTTTTTTGGAATAATGTATAAAATGTTAAAAACATAAAATCTTTATCTTTTCTTAACGGAACCGGGATTTTTCAAGTGCTTTTGCATAGTCAACAAATAAATTGAACTTACTTCAATTATACTGAGAGGTGGCCAACAAAGTTACTAAGCTACCAATCTAAAGTTAATATTTAAATTATATTCTGATTTTATCAACAATGGAAATTTTATTTCCGAGTAACTATTGAAAATGTTTTCATGAAAAAGGCTCTTTCCCAATTAAAAATATTGTTTTAGTAAGGTTGTTTAAATCTCAAATTAAAATCACTACTAAGTTTTAATAATAAGTAATTATTAATTGGAAAAGACAATTTTATTAATAACGTCTCGTATTTGTAAAATACATAGTTTTTAAAAGATTTATTTTGCGTAAAGATTTAATACCTGTTGGCGTTAAACTTTCGGTTATGGCAAAATAGAATTCTATCGAACGGGTGGCGCAAAAGTAAGCCCCTATTTCAGCTATAATTTATTATGTAGATTTGAAATACTCATTGAAATTATGACCTCTACAGTTGATGCAAATTTGAGTCCTCTGACATTCTTCATGCCTTGTCGCAACACTTCCTGCGAAATGTACTACTTGATTATTTGATAACTCCCGTATTACTTGATTCATGTTTTCAATTATCGTTGTAGAGATAAATAATCTCTCAAAACTCTCTTTTCAATTCTGCATGTTTGCAACAACAGCAGCGATCTATTAGCTGAATCAACTAGCTGACTTAGCTGAATCAGCTTTAGCATACATGAAATTTACTTGACATCTACTGGATATTCCCTTTTCACTAACCATCGTCGTGTCGTAGATTTAGTGATAATATTAAAAACATGTCTCAATGTATGCAATCTTTACAGCCGAAGATTTACAGTTGTAATACGTAAATTGACATTTTTTTTTTAAGAAATCATTCATAAAAAATTATAATCTTTTTCTCCTTCCAGCTATAGTGAATAATAAATTCACTGAGTCTTTTCATTAACCGATAACCACTAATTAATGAATGTTGACTTCCACCGTAAATCTCTGCAATAAAAGTTCCAGTCCCCTTTACAAACAAAATTCATAAGTATTATATATTAGAGATATCTTTATATATATAATTCTTCTGTGAGTGTGTATGTCACTGAACTTCTCTCAAACGACTGGACCGATTTTGATGAAATTTTTTGTGTGTGTCCGCTGGACAATGTTTTTTTAATTAATTTTTAATTTATTAGTAGTTGTTGATTTTGGAATGTTTTACATTGGATCCGACAGAAGGCGCTACCATCGCAGTGTCAAATTTTAAATAATATTCGAATAATTAATTGAAAATTGAAATCACATGTATGGCAAAACAACGTTTGCCGGATCAGCCGTTAACCTATATAACCTTACACATTTCGACAATCGCACATAGTATTAAGAACATACGACCAACTTTCGACATAGATACAATAAAAACGTTATCTTTAATACAGCAAAACGTACACTTAGGTACCGGATCACGTATTTTGCCAAAGAACCTTACGAATTGTATATAGAAGAGGTAATTCATATTTCATAAGATGTTTATAGAAAAATGTTTTCAACTAAATACATGGTAATTTATAGAATGTTTTTTTATAAATATGAGTTTCACACACCTTTTTTTACTATTGTTATAATTATGTGGACGGCATTTATGATTACACATTTACACATTAAATAAACATTCCCAATATTGTAGCAAGCTATTAGCACTTTTTATTTGCCATAACTTTAAGTAATATTTTGTTAGTTTTAAAATTTCGGATTTTATCAGCCGCATTAATTAAAGTATCTGAACAACGAACGATAACAAACGAAAATATTTGCCTGTTGTCACAACGTCACTTTGTACTGCGCTCTTATTAAACTTGTACTAGTGTGGTTGAACCACATAACATTTTCAGCTTTAAAATATTGGTATGGATAATTTCTATTTATTTATTATCAATTTAATTTAGTGTTAAATTTATTTATTATAAAAATCACAAGAAAAGGACAAATAGGAATAAAAGAGAGGAGGTCATTCAGTGCGTGCTTCATAGCTATACAATATTAACGAAAGGGCGAGGTAACGTAAAAATGATCACAGAAAATACTGTACGAGTAGGTACTTATTTTGAAATTAATACAAAAGGACAAAGCAATTAAATTAGGAGCATCGTCAATAATGATTTTAATTAGAAATCGTACCTAAACGTAAGGGTAACTCATTCAAAATCAAACGTTGGAATAAATTGTAATTGCTTGAAATGGAAATCTTGTAAATGCACAGATAGGAAGCGCAACTAATTATAATAACTAGATGTTCCCTGCGGCTTCGCTCGCGTAAATAAAGGGCGCCACTAGACTCGCGTATTAGTCTATATGATATAAATAGAAGCGATAAAACTAACTATTTTGATTTACGAATAACTCATAACTACCAAATGTGCATTTGAATAAATAAATTATCTATTTTAATTGCAGTTATGGTTAACTACTTTGGTTGTAATGCCTTACATATAAAGGTATATAGATACTGTGGCAGGCTTTTTTGAAGGACTATTTAAGATAAACATTTTTATCATATCATATCTTATGTGTAAACTAAAACATATGTGGTTTTGCCAGAATAGCTCGCAGATGGTAGATTTTTTACCTACTTACTTGATATTTTGGATGATTCTTTGTAGATGCCAAAGAATAACAAACATCCATCCATACCTACAAACTTTCGCGTTTATAATATTAGCAGGATTATTGAAACTATTTAGTTTAGATTACTAAAACTTCAATAGACTATCGCTTTAAATCCATACGTACCTAACACACAAATTTACTCTATGTTATATACCGAAAACTATTACTGAGCCTAATTAGTGCAACCTAACAAAACCTTTATATAACATGACCCTTGGGATTTTATTTTATGTTTCTTCGTGCTAAAAACACAACGTGCTGAAGAACGTTCGTATGAACGCCCGTGGAGACCCCAATAACATACCTATATAAACTAAAGAAAGAAAAATATACGCCCTGATATATGACATAATTATCAATACTTTACATAACACCGCCAGAAGTTCATTATTACAGAGCATGTTAAAATCCGTATGGATTATATTAATGTTTAAATTAAGCTCATCCTAATAATTAGTACTAAATCCATTAAATAATAGCGTTTAAACTAAGCTTAGTTATTTTTATTATCAATTACCAACAAAATAAACAGTAGTTTGATGACGAGCCCTATTAAACACCATTAATATCTGTCACCATACGAGAACCTACCTACCTACCACCGACCGTTCTTACCTCATGAAAAAGAACATTTCCCCACTTACCCTACGATAAACAATAACAATACCAATGTGTAATTCGGCAGTAACAGTTCTTACCACTGTTGCATAAAACTGACATTTCTTTGGTAGAAATTCTTGAAATCCGATACATAATGTCCTCTAATTGTCTCATAAAAGCGCTCTTAAATTTATTGCAATCTAAAGTTGAAGAAGCTATATGCAAGCCTTGTGGTTTTTAAAACTTCAACTTTGCAGAATGAGATGTATTTTAAACATAACTAGCCGAGCATTATAATTATATTGCTAAGTATCAAATTTCTTGTTTTCTATATAAATTTTAAACTTAATACCTATTGGTAGACAAAGACGTATTGTTAGTGTTGACGTTTGTTTCAAATTAAATTTCGAGGTTTCCTATACCAGTTCAGTTTTATACAGCCAACTGCTATAGTGGTTTTGTTATCTCTATACAAAGTATTTAATAGGCGTTAAAAATGAAGCTTTTCATAAAACGTTACATAATAAATGAGTTTAATATAAACCACTCTCAATGGAAAAGTGGTGGCTTATATCTGTGTAAAAAATAAGCCTTCAATCTGTTTGGCCACGAAACTAACGTCTAATCTAAGCGCTAATTTCCACCTTTCTGTCTCATTGCAACATCAAAGTGATGGTCAACGGAGCACCTTCGGACTTTAATTACGTGAATAGTAGGCTGTAGTATTCCAGCTATAGTATTAATAGACCCTATTTATGTGTGATATGCAGAAGGCGTTTTTCTCTAAAAAAAAGGAGGACACTCCTTAAAGCATCAGCCTGCATCTGAGTACTTGTTGTGTTGTACATTGAGAAATCGGACGACGTTAAGTTTCGCGGACATTTGCAAGGTAAGGCTAAATTAGCCTCCAAGAAGCATGATGTGCTCAGCTAGGCGGGACGCAAATTCACAACGGGCCACCGCTTGCATCTTTATAAAGCGCAAAATTGACCCACATGGAATACAGTTCTCACCTCTGCTCCTTCCTCTTGATCGCTTCCAACGAAGAGCGACGCACATCCAACTTTCGAGCGGCTTAATCCTTTGGCGCGGCGTAAAGATGTAAGGTCTCTCATCTCCACAACTGAGTGCTTCAGAAGGCACTTTTTGCGCGCACCACCATCACTATGTGAAAGTAGCTGCCAATAGTAGTATTTGCAGCTGCTTTCTTATTGATTCCTTTACTAAAAACCCAGTCGGACGGAAATCAATAAAATCATCGAAGCCGCTTTGGACTGCACCATCGGAGTTGAAATTTTTCCCTTGTTTTGATTTGCGACTGTGTTTTCTTTTGCGACGCCGACGCTATGTACTTCATTAATTATTCGAGCCGTTTCTACAGCACTGGTGATGCAATGAAACTCGTACTCGTAAATAACCCAAAAGGGGAAATATAACAAATGAATTAGGATTTTTAAAACACAAAAGCACGATTAAATACTTAAAAATTAGGTCGTTGTCACACCTATCTACCTGTATTTTTATAATTAGCAAAAAAGGCAAACAAAATATGCGGCATTCTTAAATCCAAATGCTTTATTAATTCAAAACTGTGTTCACGAGTTGTAAAGTACGGAACCGAAAATGCATAAGTGTGCCTGAGCTTAATAATTTCAAGAAATTTTTATTTATCTGAATTGATTTCATATGGTATTTTACCTATTAAGCCAGTTCAGTCATTGCTACTGTTATATAACTTGGAATTTTGAGTAATAATAAAAAATTCGAAAATAAAAATATAAATATTATTGTATACTATAATAATTCTAGTTAGGGCATGATAATTTAACATACAGATAATCAGGAATGAAAAATAATACCGACTTTATTATACTGAAATGGATGGAACGATAAATAAGCGTCAGGAGGCAGGACGAAGTAACAAAAGAAGGACAACAAGATGGTGGCTTTCGATTTCTCATTAAATTATAGGAAAAGTCTATACAATAATTAATTGCAATCTAAATCAAATAAATTTACATACATAATATGCATTTATTTATTTTCATCACATTCACATACATTGAATGATATAAACATTCTCCAATCATAAACATACACCTCCGCTTCGTTCAATACCTAAGGCACGCACGAACCTGCTTGCTAAATCTCTAATGGTGAGAACCATCCGTACTCTAAACTATGTTCACGAAAAAGCTGATTTGATAACATGTCCGTTGGGTGAATTAGCAAAGACCATAATATATTTTATAAGCTTAGATAATAGTACATTGTAGAATTAATTAGATTAGTTATTATTAGGTTAGTAGATTGAAATTTAGCTTGTTAATTTTAAGGATTTGATTCATAAAATTAGTATTGTATTAGATTAATTTAGTTTAAGTAGAATTAAGTTAGATGTAGTCGCATTAGGGCCTGTCCCTGTAATGGCATAAAATAAATAAATAAAATTTTTGTGACATCCTTTGTCTCGATAGCTGTATATATACTGTGGCCGTAGATGCAACAATTATTAATTATCTGTGATATTAATGTCTCTTGTTTAGTCTATATTAACTAACTTTATTGTAAAAGTTGACAACTTTATACAGCTGAAGAGCTCTTTAAGGATGTCAAATTGAAGCGACATCAGATATGAGAACTGACAACTGACAAATCTACGTTTGAGTTACAGTCAAGAAGTCAGAAACACTAGAAACTAGACTATTTTATCTGATTCGAATTTTTATAAATTAAATACACTAAAACAGGTTTATGAACCTAGGTATTCAAGCAATTAATTGATAGTTGTGCGTTTGAACAATGGCTGTTAGGTATCAGCAATCAAATTCACTTGCTAGTTGAGGTGTCTGTCTGTACACAGTCGAGCTAACCAGGCGGTCTCGATGATTAAAAACAGGATATTATGATAACATGGCCGTGCAATCTGACTCCGGCGGGAAGGACGATGTAAAGACTCAGTTTGTAACGCGAGAGGGGACTTACCGGTTGATGACACTTTCGGAGTACTCGCGGCCTAACCGTGTCGGGTATACTAGTGGCTCTGGTTCCACACACGTTAGAGTCTCTTTGGTGTCTTTGCCTCCAGGGCCCAATCCTGGATCAGATGGACTCACCTCAGAAGACAAAATTTGTTTTAATCATGGAAAAGAGCTATATGTATATGTTTACAGAGGCATTAAAAAGGTATGTTCGATTTGAAAGCTTTAATTACTAAGCAAATCTGATTTATATTAGATACTTATACCAGGTAATGTATGCTACGCAATTTACTGCTTTCTAAAGTAACTTAAATTAGAATAAATTTAATCTTCATGAAATAATAAAAGGAATTGGTTCAAATGAAGATTTCAAATATAATATAAATGTAGTAACTGTTTAAGAATTTTTACATTAAATATTAAATACCCCTAGCATAATGATAAATATATAACAATGGATATCCATTAAATGAAGGTGTTAATATGTTAAGAAATTTTTACATAGAGATTAAGGCTAATAATAATAAAATGTAATTAAATCAAATATAAACTATATCTACACGGGCCGAAACAGTAAAAACAATTAAGATATTTATATAGATAAATATGTACTTCAATTTTTATTTTCTGTTAATGAGTGCAACAAAAATACCATAAAGTTTGTTGTTATAAATTTCAAAATAGAAATTGTAATCTTAGAAATAAAAAAAACTTTAATATGCTAAACATTTAATTAAATATGAAAATAAATGGAATACTAAGACTATCAAGTACTTTACAGTAGTTACTATAAATTAGATTAAAATCTTTCATAATCTTATTTCCCCTGAGATAACTTAAGCGTAAATAACTAATACTGTTTTCTGTAATGCGAAATGGCATTCAATGAAATCACTTCATTTTGTTTGATTGAACACATGAACTTTATGCAACTACATTTTTATATTTGCATATATTAATTAGTTTATTTTTAAATTTTATTTAATTTTTAATTTTATAACAATAAAAAGGAGATGTACTAATTCAAACCTCAGTATATCTATAACTTTTTATAACCCCTCAATTTTATTTCAGGCAGCTGACCTCACAAAACCAGTGGATAAAAAAATGTATAAGGGCACAAATCCAACCTGTCATGACTTCAACACACTCACGATGACACCGGATAGTGTTTCCTTAGTCATAGGCTTTTCTACTGGCCAAATACAACTTATAGATCCTATTAAGAAGGAATTAAGCAAACTTTATAATGAAGAGGTGAGTCTTAATTGTAAAAATATATTAAATACAACAACATAAATTATTATACAAGTCAAATGATTTAACTTTTATCAGTATATACTCTATACTATATGTGTCAGTAAATTTTTATTAAATTTGACTAAAACAATATAAACACTCAGAAATAATAAAAATGTAATCATAGGTTCTGATTGAGTTCACAGTAACAAAAGCACAGTAAAGTAAGATTTGTTATACTCCAGTTAAGGTAAATCGAAAGCAAATACCAAGTCACTAGTGCTGCTCAAAGAAAGTTTTCATTTTGTTTGTGTACATATCAGGTAAATGTCTTAAAATAAAATTTCCAGAGACTGATAGATAAGAGCCGAGTCACATGCATCAAGTGGGTGCCAGGTTCTACTAACCTTTTCATAGCAGCACATGCATCTGGTCAACTTTATGTATACAATGAAGAGTTAACATGTGGGACCACAACACCCCAATATCAACTATTCAAGCATGGTGATGGCTACTCAATACATACTTGTCGGACTAAGAGTACTCGAAACCCTCTTTACAGGTACTGACAATTATCATAGATAGTATTACAGTTTTTACAATATAGCTGACTATACAATGTTTAAACAATGGACTAGCGATGGGTGTATGTATGTATGGTGTACCTAGGATCTTTACTCAAACTTAAGTCAAGATAGACTTAACAAGACTGGCTAGTTAGGTTTAACAATTCAATTTGATGTTTCCATTGATGTAATGATATACTATAAGAAGTAGAAATATTGAATGAATTAAAACTTAAATGAAACTATATTATTTAATATTTTTTTCGAAAATTTGGGTAAAGTCGGTTTATTTAGTGGTAGACTTATAAACTGCTTAATCTTACTTACACGTACTACTGATTCTTACAATTTTTGACTCCCTAATTTCAACTAGTTAACTTATCTACGTTAAAAATAGAGTTGTTACATTTCATATTAACTGGTGCCCACAACTTTGTCTGTGTGGATTTCACACTCTGGGTAAAGAAAATGAACAAAAAAGTATTAGGTGCTTAGCAAATCCTAATTAATTAATTTAATTTTCTGGGATGTAAAGTATTTAAGATATTGCCCAGGGATATAATTATCGCCAAGTTTCATTTAAATTGGTTCAACAGTTTTGGAGATTAGCTCCTACAAACCTGCAGAGATACAAAAAAATTGAAAAAAAAACACCTGAATGTGTTATTCCTCTTTTTATGTCTCCCTGAAATTCGACCTCTACAGTTTTATTATAAATATAGATAAGAATGTAAAAGTTAAATTAATCTGATAGTAAATGATAATAGTAAAATACTTTTTATAACAATATTTCAGGTGGGTAATTGGTGCAGAGAGCTGTATAAACGAATTTGCGTTTTCTCCATGCGGCACGAATCTGGCGGTTGTCTCTCAGGACGGCTTCTTGCGCTGCTTTCACTACGACACCATGGAGCTAGTCGGGCGAGCTCGCTCCTACTTCGGCGGCTTCCTCTGCGTGTGTTGGTCTCCGGACGGGAAATACGTTGTAGTAGGAGGAGAAGACGACCTAGTCACCGTCTGGTCCTTCAGCGAGAGACGGGTCGTAGCCCGGGGCCAAGGCCACAGATCCTGGGTTTCGGTGGTCGCGTTCGACCCGTATATAGTCAGCTTCAGTGAACCGGATACGGAAGATACACGCGAGGATAAAAGTGAAAGTGCACAGTGTTACAGACTAGGTAGTGTATCCCAAGACACTCAATTGTGCTTCTGGGACTTAACCGAAGATGTTCTCAAACCGCCGGTTCGGGCGAGAGCCTCTACCCACCTTTCACCTATTACCAACAACATTTCCTCGAACGGTATTCCCGGATCAAAAGGACTGCAAAAATGTACCAAAAACAACAAAATTGGCCATAAACATGCGGAATTAGGTGGAACCAACGCAGCTGGCGAACCCTCGGGTGCGAAACCAGCTAAATCCAAAGCAAATAATATCTCCACTCTGAATATTAACGTTGGAAAGGCTAAAGAGGAAGCGTCTGGATCGTTGGGTGTTAATTTTACGCAACGACTAGCGGCTTTATCGTTTGGGGAGCGTCGGTCAGACCACCGACGGAACTTTAGCTTAACAAAGACTACAGATAAGTCAACGGCGGGCAATACGGTAGCGTTGAGGGGGAAGTCAGCGGGGGCGCTATCGAACGACAGCTGTGATCCTGTTAAGTTAATAGGGACGCCGGCGTGTCCTCGCTTCGACGAGTGTCCCGTGCTAGAGCCGCTGGTGTGTAAGAAGATAGCGCACGAGAGGCTAACAGCTCTGTTGTTTCGCTCTGAGTATTTTATAACAGCGTGCGCCGACGGGTGCGTGAACACGTGGTCTCGGCCTTTGCGTTCTGCGCCGGGGCCCACCCGCCGCGCTGACCTGACTGACTAGCCCGACCGTGTTGACTTGTACCGACTCTATTGCTCCATTTATTATCCCAGCTTTAGAAACTTCCTCTTGATGACAAAAATGAAGTTAGAGAACCCTATTAGCATATTTCTATCTTCATTTTTATGATTATTTTAACCATATCTTGGAGTGGTAGTGTGTGGTACAACTGATATGAGTAGATAATTTCCAGATAGACAGATGTGGTGTGAATGTTGCGTTATTTGAATGTCTTGCTTCATACAATATGGCAGCTTATACTTTTAACGCCTGGGTTCAGGCCATAATTATAGGGAAGAAGCCCCAGTTGTGGCCATACCATTGCACCAGTTTTCGCCATTAAATTAGTAGGGGCATTATTTTTTATTAGGTAGGTATATAAAAAATTATTGGCAAATTCCCAATGTTTTCTCAATTGAGACACAAAGATATAAGAATCTTCTTTCATAACAACTTGTATAGCATTCTTTTGGCATTAGGTATAGTTTTGGCGTTTTTTTATTTTTGGCTGCTTGTAATTAGTGTGTGTGTCACTTTACTTGCCAAGTAAAGTGGTCATGACTGATTTTATATTGATGTCAGGTTTGACCACCTTCGTCTTTCCAATGCTAAGAATTAGATGAGTCAAAAAATAACCTCAAAACTTTGTTGCTAGACATCCTGTTAGTAGGCATCAATCAATAGCAAAAAATAAAAATAAATGTAAGATATTTATCAAGATTATTTATCAATTTTTTACTTATCAAGTGTCTCTTAAGATTTTCCTTAAAGTACCAGATACTTTTCTATGAAACAAAGTATACTCACAAGAAATTATCTTTAAGCATAAGATGTCTTTCAATTGTTAGATTATACAAATGATTATTTTCCATATACTATAAAGCAAGTCTTTTTTCTATGCCTTATTTATTGAACTTTTAAACTGCAAGTGGCCACAGCTGGGACTGATATGTATTAACCATCTTGATTTCTTAAAGGTAAAAGTGGGTTTAATACGAAACGGCAATATTCGCATATGTCCGACATTTCAGTAACGAAATTAAAAGTTTTTTGAGGATATATTTATTATGTGTGTGTGCAACTTGGAGCAAGATATAAAGTGATAAAGGCGATAGAGATTTGCAATTGTTTGTATAAACTTCTGTATAGTAACTGTAAGCCACTGGCTCATGTAAATATAGGATAGAGATTGCGATCCAAGATTGCAGATTTGATGCTATTTTGGCTGTTAATAGTTTACCGATATATTAAAAGTATGTTTCGCTAATAACCAACATAAATAATTTTACATATACAAGATTTTGTAATAACTGCTCACCAAGTGTTCTGAATAAATATAATTGTTGAAGCGTTAAATTTTCTTGCTTGGGAAAAACTGGAACATGCTTTTAAAATATCTTATTCTTGGAAGGGAAATTTTTGTGACGACCCTTACACAAACCAACACCTTAATTAGTTCGAAAAAGCGAGTTTTAATTTATATAGAAATGCTGCACGATAAACTCTGTGTTTATATTGAAATTATTTATTTTAATAATTGTGGTAAAACAATGTAGCTTGTTTCGAGTTAACGAAGTTTGTTATGCAGATATATTCTGTGATGGTATTGTTTGGCTTTGTGAACATTTGTTGCCAGTACATGAACAATTCTCAACGTGAATTATCAACCGCGTCTTGGTTCGATCTATTTAGAAACATTTGTATGTGCTCGACATGTATTTTTCTTTTTGGGACAAGAAATCTGGATGAAAATATATAGTGTTGCGTTTTTGGATATACAAAAACAAGGTTTCGTCTTAAATTAAGTGTGAGAGTAATTTATAAAAAAAATATGTACTCAGCCTTTAAGACCTTGAAATTATTAATAATAGGTGATCATATTGGTGTAGGTTTCAGAACGTAATTCAGAAACTACTAGGTGGGGAATATTCGCGCATGTACTTTTAGTAGGGAAAAGCCAACTTATTTTCAGTTCGCCTTTGAAGTGATTGCTTTTTGCTTCTTTTGAGATTCACTAATTTATTTAGGGCATTCATATTCCCTCCTTTTATGATGGTGATCTTGTCACTCGTTGAATGGTTTTTCCAACTAAAAGAACTGATTAAACTTGCACGAATAATATGTTTCTTCGACGACATTTTTATCTTTATAACATTGAAGTTTCACCTCGTTATAGTTACGATTAGATATTTAAAATGAATGAATATTGTTTTACTATTTGTCATTAAAGCATTTATTCAGTTGCCTCGATTTATAACAGTTATAGTTTATGATTCAAAAAAAATTACTAGCGTAAAACGAATGAATCATTAAAAAAAATTACGTAAATTTGACTACAAACAAACAAATATTGAATGCTTACAGGTTGTCGTCGGCTTTATTATTTATTACTTTTTGTGCTCATTCCGAAGCAACATCTTTTATTTTGGTGTTAAACGCAAGAACCCTAGTTTTTAGTTTGATAGAAATCTAGTCTAATATTGAATTAATGCTTTAAGAACAAAAGCTATATTGCACTATGTTGTATATAGTTAATAAGAAAATTAAATAGTATTTTTTTCTTATGCCGCATTTATATATTAGTGTATCTTGCGTCATGATTGAAAGGTTTTAGGGGAATATTTTCAGGATAAGAAGTTAATTTACAGCTTCAGGAGATGTCTTGTGAATATCAATGTTGTTGACATAGCATCTCATATAAATATCGACAAACCGATATAGTTCACTCGAGATTACAGTTGGTATGTATAGTAACAAAAATAATGGCGAATATACAATTACACCAGATAGACATTATTATGTATATGAGGATCGAGTTTTGCAATTGGCAAAAACAACACGGTTTTTATTTAATATATATTAATTTGTTTCATGTTTGTTGTGTAACGATAAAAATATTCACAAGATCCCCATAATAGAAGATGAATGTTTTAAAAACAAATGTTTGTTATTTGTATGACGCGTTGAGGTAGTTTGTTCCTGGACGCTTGACTTGTTAATTTATTGAAGTTTTTACTAGTGAGACACGAATTATGAATCTATCGAGTTTATGATAATATAAATAGACGATAACTCTTTATTTTCAGATTTTTTTGTTCTTTACCTTCTCCTTAATAGTAGTTCTGCTTCAATTACTTTTTCTATCAACTAAGACAGTGTCAGTGATTGAAATGTTGAAAATTAAGCGCATGAAGTTTGCAATTTCAATGGTTCCAATAATTTTGTACTCTTTTAACTACGAATGAAAAAATAAACCAGGATTTTGCTCAGACATTAGAAACATTATTTAAGGAGATACAGGAATTAAAACAAGCTTCTGTCTAATATTTACACACTTAACACTCGCTAAAATCCAGGGTCCCATTGCGTTGTGTGTGTGACATCTACGAGTTTATAGCACACTACGATATCTCCGGGTTGAACGTCAAAGCTAATGTCATCGAATCGGAGCCCGCACTCTGTGTCATTCTTTATTGACGTAACTTCGTCTCTGAGATGCTTCATTGAAGCTAATTTACCTGGAAACATTTTAAGGTTATAAAGTTACAGACGAACAAGAATGTTATTCATTTTATATTGTTATTTATTTGCCCACTCACCCTCAAACACGACTTGGTCATTTCTAATCACTTTATACAGAGCCTGTCTCAAAAGCGTTCCTTTCGTACAGCGACATCCAGCCACTGGTACTTTCTTCTTGCCCTCCGAAACTAGGAACTGTTGTAAAACTTTTGCTTCACCTGAGAAATATAAGTTTTTTGCCGGATGTTTCATAAACTAGCTATCTTCCTTAAAACCACTGGACCAATTATCTACGTTCTATTACTACTCTTTTAAATATTGGGCAGATTAAGCGGAAATATCCATACCAAATCAAAATTGTATGTGAATAGTAATTACGTTTTTTTTTTCCGGAGGCACAAGTTTATGGCATAGTTCAAACGTGGATATAAAAATAAAATTGTTAATTTTAAATTCATTATTATTTTAAAGCTGGTTTTAAAATATTTCCTAACAAAGTATAGAAGTTCTTAGGAAAATCGTGACATTAATTTATAGGAAACAATTACCAAGAAGTTCCTCCTGTTGCGTAGTGGGAATCCTCTGATTGATGAGCTGTTTCACCTCATCCACCAATTTGTAGATAACGTTGTGTCTTTTCACTTCTAGGTTTTTTGTCTTTGCTTCTACTGCTAGAGCTGGAGGTATGTCAACATTGAAGGCGAATATAACTGCATTAAACGCTTCTGCTATCTGAAAAATATGCAAGCATTTTATAGCTCTTCTTAATATATATTTTGAATGATAATAAACGCATAGTACACAACGTCTGTTGTCGGTTAACCCCAAGGGGTTAGGTTGGTAAGCTTTTTAAGCTTGTTTTATGGGTGCTACGACAAGCGATAAATGTAACTATTTCTTTTATATCCCATAATTCTCTGTAAAGGCTTTAGTTTGGTTTGACCAATCAATCGACGCCACACCAGCCAGAGCCAATCAATTTGTGATACCTTGTGTATCTTGTATGCTTGTCAAACTTCGTCGACCCTACTTGACAGGCGTCTGTGACCAATACAAACTCTGGATTGATGAACGATTGCCAAATTATCACATACAATGTTTTCAAATTTTCAGTATAAACATATTAGTTTAAAATTGGGGCAAGTGCGAGACTAACTCGTACGTATTTTAAGAGAAAACTCATATCTAGTGGGAGCCTCCTTTATTATTTTATTTTTATTTATTTTATTTAGAGTCTCCAACGCAGACAACACATAACATATATATAAGACTACATATTTATCCTTCTGCGTGCATCTTCAATTACAGGAGAGTACAGCTTGCACAGTTAACAACATAAATATTAGAATCCAATATGAATAAGAATGAAAGTCAGCTACTGAATTAGACTTATGGGTTCCTTTATAAAAAAAATACATAAGAAAAAAACAAATATCTTTAACAATAACAATAATTTTTAGAGAATTAAAAATTATACCAAAAAAAAGACTCCTATAAACAAAATAAAACAGATTTTTTTTTAACCTTAATTTTGGAGCCCTCAGAGATACTTACAAATTTAAACATAAAATGAATATGCGTTCATTATTCATTCTATTATGTTTTTATTGGTATAGCAGCAACACAAATACATCATCTGCGACAACAGAAGCCATCAATTTATAAAAATCCGTACACAAATATTTTACAATTAACTAACGCGGTAGGGTGAGATGAACTAAGGATGTACCCACATTCCTTTCCCTTCCTAATATTAATTTATCCAAAAATGAAAAAGACTTTTACTGACATAATTAGTCATCAGATGAAGCCGCCTACCTCAATGTCATTGGGGGTCAATTGCCCGACTCCAAAGTGTACTAGATCCAGCCTCACAGTGTCATGCTCGTCGTACGTTTCCAAAATGTCGAGTATCGCCTCAACTGAGCCATCCACGTCACCTGCAAATATTAAGAAGATTATACTTTAAATGTTAGTGCGCGAAGGTTTTTATTTCCCACATTCGCGTTTCTTTTAGTCTGTGGTACATGTTGATAATGCCAACACTATAAAATTAAACGTCTAACCAATCATTTGACGTAAGGACTTGTATTCATGTAATGTAAATAAATTTTAAAAAGTCTACGTTTAACATGGTGAAAGTTAATTTTTAATACCAAAACCACCATTTTTTATAGATATACAGACGTAAAATACCTCTGTTTATCAATATTTTTTTAGTCTTGGTCAGTATCCGATACTCATAAATGCAATTTTTTATTTTATAGGCTTGTTCACTGTACGGAGTGAACGTTCTCACCGGGACTTGTGTTATAGCTGTAATAAAAAATAGACCTTTAACTAGAACACTGAGCGTTGGGTGATCGTCGTATTGTATCATCTTGTCCCTTGGCCCGGTGGCACGGTTGCGGTAGCGTCCCATCGCCCGTCGTTTCATCAGTTGCTCCCGGTACAACGCATTATGTTCCGCAGACTTAACCGCGATCACTTCAAGGTCCGATTGTTGCTTTTCCCTCATTAGTTGGTTCTGACGCCAGCGCATAACTTCGTTGGCTCTTTTCTGGTATTATAAACATTATATTATTAAAATATCTGTGGTGATGGCGATTTATTACAAAAAAACTCAAGTCAAGTTTATATATATCAAATTTAAAATTCTATTTCGATATTGCTCTATACAAGTTTCGAGATTCAAGAGCTAACAATTTATTAAAACTGAAACAAATCATGTCGGTTGTACCTCTTGTATATACAACACATATACGCATTCCTCGACAAAAGATCAAGAGTACTGGACATACCTCTGAAGCTACTTCCAGCACAACATCGCCAGCAGCAGGCAGCTCTCTCCAGCCAAGCACTGACACAGGAGTGGAGGGGGGAGCTTCATTAACGGAACCCCCTTCTGCGTTTTTAAGCATACGGACCTGAAACAAATTAATATATTACATAGTATCAGCGACTCGTTTGTTAAGATCTCGATGAAAGCTTGCTATAACGCTCGAAAAGGAATAAATTTCTCCGTTTCCACGATATTATTCATTTTTGCTCTATGACATGGACTATTCGACACAAAAATGATTTCGATTCGCACTACTGCCTGAGATTACCATGGCCAAACACACTCTTCAGCCTTTTATTTGAAAAATGTTTTTTTATTAGAGACACTTACTTTTCCCCACCCAGTGCCAGCAACCACGACACACCCTTTACGTAATGTTCCGCGTTGCACTAAAACTGTTGCTTGTTTTCTGAAACAAACACAGCCTTATATAATTAATAAATTCAGGCGTTACTTGGCGGAAGTCCATAGTACAAAACCCTAATAGACCAATCTCCGCGAAAAACCCACAACCCTAACTCTACGAACATCGTTCGATGAGGCAATATCCTGATGGTGCTCCGGTGTCGGAGCGAAACGTACGTCGAGTGGTTGTGGGTTTTTCGCGGAGTATTGCTTGTAGATTGGTCTATTAGGGTTTTTTAAACACAACCTTATTCCTTAACGTTATAGAAGCAATAATTGCTTTTGTCGAATTATTTTGCTTAAAAATTTAGACTAAAGTGATATTGAAGAAAGCATTCCCTATTTGGGGCAGTGATTCATGTCATGCTTACGAACGAAAAGACGTAAAGGCGTATGTATCGGTATTTAGTGGAACTGATTTGATATTTTTTTAAATCAATAAATAAGATGATGAGCTAATAATTTATATATAGATGTTATACGTTTTTCTAATATTCATAATACGTCACATAGCGTGGACTGACTCAATACATTATTGTACGAAATCGTCTCGTTAGAAAATAATTTCAAAGGTTGGTCTTAAAATCATCATTAAACGTTTCTGTATTTTTTTAAAGTAAGGTTTTGCAATGAAAAACATGAAATCAAGATATTTATACCTAAACGCAAACTATAAATATTATAAATAATCCACTCTTTTTGATTCCAATACTTATGCAATATTTTATTCCGATACAAAAGATCATTTTGGTATCTAGAGGTATATTAAGGTATCTGAGTGCCTTCATAAAAACTTACCCAACTTTCGTATCCACTTGGCTTTCTATCACCACCCCTTCCACAAAGCCGCCTGGGTCGGCCCTCAGATCCATCATTTGGGCTTGAATACTGAGGGCTTCAACTAGGGTGTCTAAATGTAACCTTTTTAATGCTGACACAGCGATGGACTGAACATCGCCTCCTAACGCTTCGCATACAACACCATGTTGTGCTAGAGATTTCATTGTTCGTTCCTAGAATAATCCGACCTAAGTATTTCTAGGTAGACCATAAAAATAATACGAAAAATTGAAATAGGGGCATACCTACAATGTCTACACCTGGTTTGTCCACTTTATTTATCGCCACCAAAATTGGAACTAAAACAAAAATCTATGTTTTTGAAGAAATACTGATTTATATAACGCAATCTTATGACAATGTATGTATAAATGAATATTGAAGTATCAACGACACTATCAGAGTGAAATAAGTCGGTTGTTTGAGAAAACTATTATACATCCATTCCGACCTACTTGCACAACGTCAGACAGAATACCAATTACAAATCTCGAAACAGTGGAGTATAAAACTGTCACTAGCAATTCCAGTGATGAATAACAAATGTTTTCTTAAATATATCACCGTTGGCCTCTCGAGCCATCCGAATGGACTGGACAGTCTGTTCCATGACTCCATCGTCAGCAGCTACGACCAGCACCACAATGTCAGTGGCGTGTGCCCCACGTGACCGCATCGCACTGAACGCCGCGTGACCTGGCGTGTCTAAGAACGTTACCTTTTCGCCTGAAGGTAGCTGAACTGAAATCATGAATAACACTTGTCTCTATTATAGGAACTGCTACAACAAAAAGGGAATATATGGTCAGCTCTTTGTGTGGCATCTGTTTATTTAGGTTATAGAAATACAAGTATTTATTTATTTATTTATTTAATTACAGCTTATAGCTAAAAAAGAAAAACAAACTTAAAAACTACCTTAACCTAAACTTACAAATAAAATCTCCTTGCAGGCTTCACTCATTCTTAACAAGCCTGTCACAAATATATCCTGCTCTGGTGCAGATTCAATAAATTTATTAATCAGCGACACCATTCGTGGTATCGCTAATTTCTGGCGGAGCACAGTTCGCGAATTCCATTGCGCCAATATTGAATGCCCTCGCGACCTACAGTAGTTGTCCGGTACATACAGCCGGAGTAAAGCTTGTAGCAACTCCGGACAATCTACTTGGCCCCTAATAACCTTAATGGCAAATTTAAACAGATATAGCTCCCTCCGCAACTCTAGTGACTCATACCCCAAAGTCCCCAATAAGTATTTTGATGGATACAACAGTGGGTAATAATGAAATTCCTGTTTGTACAGCCTTCTTAAATACTTTTTTTGTATTTTCTCTAACATAAGCGTGTATTTTTGCTCATAAGGCATCCACACGACCACATTGGACTCTAACACACTTCTAACTAGAGCTGCGTAAAGTGTCTTCGTTGCCTTGTATGATAATTCATGAGAAATGCGCATAATAAATCCTAGACGCTTGTAAGCTGTATTAGCCAATGCAGTTATATGCTCACGAAATGTAAGGCTAGGTACGAAAACTACCCCTAGATCTTTGACTTTGTCAACTCTTCGAATCATTCTATCCCCAATTTTGTAAATACTGTTGTTGGGCGATCCGGAAAAAGATAGCCACTGACACTTGTCACAGTTGAAGAAAAGCCTATTCTTAATACTCCAGTTGAATACACCATCCAGGTCTGATTGCAAAAGCATACAATCATCCGGCATTTTAATGGTCTTATAGATCTTAAGATCATCAGCGAAGAGTAACGTTTATATATTATACTAGCTTATGACCCGGCAAACGTTGTTTTGCCATACATGTGCTTTATACGGCTATGGCGGTTTTGTTTACTGTTTGAATTTTTTAATTCGTAATATCTTTTGAATGGAAAGTCCAATTTAAATAATTTAAAAACTATTTTATAGGTAGTTAAATGGTCTTGACCATAAAATTATTTGGATAAGGATTAATATAAACACATAAATATGGCTTGAATTTGGTTAGCATTTTCATTAATGTTTAAAATGAAAAAAGTTGTTGCAGTGACTTAACTACAATAGTTGGACATATGGTACCGCAGTTTTTTGTAGACATTATGGTGTTCTTCAACATTGTTGTACATTATTTTGTTCTATCCCTAATAGTTTTGGCAGCGCATTCGACGAAAGACATTTTAAGACTAATTTTTCAACACCTTCGGTTACATTGTTCAAATTTTACCAAGGATCCCTAATTTTTTTCAAAATGAAATGTAACCTATGTCAAATTGGAAGAATGTAGCATTCTATTGGTGAAAGAATTTTTTAAATCGGCCCAGTACTTTTTGAGCCTATTCATTACAAACATACCATCATACAAAAATAGGTACAAATCTTTCCTCTTTATAATATTAGTGTAGAAATGTATAATTTTAATAATAATATTATTATTATTGATTACATGTTATATATGTGCTCACCTTCAAAAGCACCAATATGTTGAGTGATTCCACCAAATTCTGTTTCGACAACAGATGTATTTCGTAATGCATCCAACAGTGTCGTTTTTCCATGGTCCACATGTCCCATAACACAGACAACAGGGGGGCGTGGTCGAAGGGCTTCTAATAGAGCGGGTGGTGCGGGGACCGCATCTCTACTCTATGTAAATTGTTTTATGAATACAGAACTATTCTATTTTATTCTTTTTTTATTATATTACCGAATTAGGGCCTAATGTGTAATTGGAAGGTTTAGGTTAGCATCAGTTCTATGACTTATATACTTATCAAATTTGTTGAAATTAGATGACAAAATGTTGCTGAAACTGAACAACTTTCCTAAACAAAAATAGTTTGGAAGAAAACCTTATATATAAACTAGCTGATCCGGCAAACGTTGTTTTGCCATACATCTGATTTCAATTTTCAATGAATAAATAAAAAATAGGGCTTGATCGTAGAGGGGTAAAAATTTAGGGTTGTATGTATTTTTGTATGTTGTATAATAAAAAAATAGAAACTAAAAATTTTGTCTAAAAAATAAAATAAAAAATTTTAGGGGTGGACTACCCCTCACTTTTAGGGGGATGAATAATAGATGTTAGCCGATTCTCAGACCGTACCACCGATCAGGTAGTGTTGCATCAAGTTCATAACATAAGGCCCAAATTTGCATCAACTCTAGAGGTCACCATTTAAGAGACATCATCTTCAAATCTTATGCATATATAAAAATCTTTTCTTTTTTTTTCTGCTTTTGTAATTTAGAAAAGAGGTTGAAGCTGAACCAAATACTTTACTTTTCCCCCACCCACTATAAATAATTTGAACATACCTCCTCTTCTTCCAGTTCTTCATTTGGCTTAGCAATAATTTTAAATCTACACCCACATATTTTAACAACATCTCTGATGATCTGAGGATTGTGAATAACAGTGTTCTTTTTATAAACTATATCAGAATCCTTGTCAGCGAATTCCAATGCTTTAAGCACATGATCTGAAATTATATTTCTAAATAAAACAAAGTATTCATTGTTAACACATCAAATATGCTTCAGACTTATATATATTTGATCAAATATATATTAATAATTATATAATAATTGTGATTAATTCAAACAATAATTTTCAATTTATTTGGGTTCATCAATATTTAATCATTTGTAGGCATGTCATAGTACTTGATAGTGCATGGCAACATCTACTTCAAATATAATATAATTGTCCTACTTATCTATGTTACTTTCTATGTAACAAAACTAAAACCTACTACCTATACTCACCCACATCTTTTTTTAACACATCAGCTATTTCTTTAACAGTCATATTTCTCCATATTCCAACAACTTCAGTACCCGCTTTTGGTGCATATCTTATTACCCTTCTGCCTTGGTTTTCTATTGCCTGTACATTTAATACACAATCAATTTTTCTTTACTTGCAATAATTACAATCATTGTGGTTTCATTGAATACAGATTTATTATGTTTAATTAGGAAAAGGATAAATGTTATATAAAACAAATCATGGTGGAAATATATTTTACCCTTTCTTCAGGACTTTTCCGTTTCTTATAATTGTATGCAGATAAGGATAAGACTCGTGCATTGATTACATTACTTTGAAGAGACTTATATGAATTACGAACTTGTAAGAAATCCTCCTTAGAATATTTTGGTAACCTAAAACATTATCATTAGTTTATCAAAAGATAAAACCATATGTAATATTATGTTGCAAATTTTGCCTACTTACAATTTTAAAAATACCCTTCTGTACATTGTCTTACAAGAGGATAAAGGCAGTAGAAGAAAAAGAGTATTAAATTAATCAACTAAATATTTAGTATTACTGAAACATTATTCTACGTATTATTGGACACTATTTTATAGTCTAGTAGTAATTGGCAATTGCATTGTAAAAAAACAATTTTTATAGTTTTGGTTTTTTAAATTAAACGTGGTAAAAAATTATTTAATTTTTTAAACCGCACCAAATCTTACTCAATCACAGATTACTAGTGGCTACTCAATTTAAGTATATGTCGTATGTCAGACAGAGATTCATCGTTTCAGCCTGTCAGTGTGTATGTAGTCTTCAGATGTGAACAGTCACCTCGGCCACAGATTAATTATTAGTTATTACGCCTTTGGGTGTTGCCGTGAACTGCTGAATTGGTTATTGTTATAGTATGACCAACAAGTTTCTAATAAGATGTTATTTTTTCACTGTCTATTATGAATTGTTTATGTCATGTCACTCACTTTTACGTTAAAATGAAAAATACAATTTTTAGTTATAAAATTGCCAACATCATATTTTTGTGAAATAAAACTACAGTACTTACGTGGCTATTCTGCTAATATTGTCATGGAATTAACCTAATCAATTATAATATGATTGTATAATATAATACTATGATAATATAATTTAAAAGAATTTAAAAATATAATCTGTGCCTTGTGGGAATGAAAAATTTACCATAGACAATAGCTATTTATGTCCGCTGCCGCTGATCATTCTTTTGAGAGATGTACATTTTTCGTTGTACGTTTTACGAAATAGGAACTATTTCATAAAGAGCACGATTTGTCATCGAGTTCTAACATCTACGCAATTTTGCATTTTGGAACACATAATTGTGTTATTTGTAATAAAGTGATTGAAATAGGTAGAAGCAAATCAAACAGCTTTATTGAGGATTAAAATTTTTAATTAAAAAAGTAGATCATTTGACAGTCTTTTGAGGTTTCTCTGAGGCGAGATCATATTATCTTATGTTCGGTGATACTTCTTTTTCCCGTATAACGCTATTGTTCGTAAAGTTGATTTGAGTACCTGATGGTGCAGAAAGTATGTGTGGTTAATGAAACCTTAAGGAGGGAAACAGAATGGGGGCTTTTTTAAACAAACCTGAAACTAAGAAATACAATGAGAGCGGGGAAGGTAACGGTCTGCGCTATGGCGTGGCGTCAATGCAGGGCTGGCGCGTGGAAATGGAAGATGCTCATCACGCTCAACTAACACTGAATGGAACATTATCAGATTGGTCGTATTTCGCTGTGTTTGATGGCCACGCCGGTGCCCGAGTGTCTGCACATTGTGCAGACAATCTCTTAGAATGTATCTTACAAACTGAGGAGTTCAGACGGGACGATATAGCCGAGGCAATTCGTGCCGGATTTCTTGATCTCGATAAGAAAATGAGAGAACTACCGGAGTTGTCCAATGGAGTAGAGAAGTCTGGGTCGACAGCAGTCTGCGCGTTTGTATCGCCGAAACAGATTTATATAGCAAATTGTGGAGACTCCCGAGCTGTTTTAGCTCGAAATGGGGCACCAATATTTGCGACACGTGACCATAAACCCGAGTTACCATCAGAAAAGTCGCGAATTGTTCAAGCGGGAGGTACAGTAATGATACAGAGAGTAAATGGAAGTCTTGCAGTGTCTCGTGCTTTGGGCGACTATGAATACAAGAAGGTTTTGGATCGTGGACCATGTGAGCAGCTCGTCTCACCGGAACCTGAAGTATCATGTCATGAACGCCTGGAATCTGAAGATGAGTTCTTGGTGCTGGCTTGTGATGGAGTATGGGATGTGATGAGTAATGAAGCCCTCTGTGCATATGTGCATTCACTTCTGCAATTAACAGATGACCTTGTTGCTATCACAAATCAAGTTATAGATACCTGTCTCTATAAGGTAAATACAGATATTTCTTCATAAGTTGTCAGTGTGTAATATAATTCTTTTGTTTATATTTGATTCTACCTAAGTTTCAGAACAAAGAATCCAAATAAAAATCAAGAACCTAATTAATTAAAGTAATAATCTTATTAGGCTTTTTGTAAGGCTTCATATATTACACTAACATACATCATATTAATGAATGTTTAGAAAAAATACCCAATTCATGCTAAAGTTTTCTTCTTTCAACTTATTACCCTTACAATAGCAGTAAAGGTACATTTTTCATTCACGCTTAATGTTTAATTGAAATTAAAGAGATAAATATTCAAATAATGGTTGGTATAAAAAAAATAAATTGTGATATAAGGTTAAAAAAATTGTAATAAGCTTTCAATGTATATAACTATGCTCATTTTTATGTAGATTGTATTAGATACCATATATGCTCAATCTGAATCTAAATGGAAGTTATGAGTATTTAAACACTTTCTACTAAAATATTGTTTTTAATAAATTCAGATCTTAAGTTTATAACATATAA
Source organism: Pontia daplidice (assembly GCA_963693355.1). Taxonomy (NCBI): domain Eukaryota; kingdom Metazoa; phylum Arthropoda; class Insecta; order Lepidoptera; family Pieridae; genus Pontia; species Pontia daplidice. The sequence goes on along the minus strand of CAVNZL010000138.1, from coordinate 7,884,057 downwards.
GAGTAACCACAAAGGTATTGTATTTGACACTCATAAAATTTCAGGGGAGCAAAGACAATATGAGTATTGTGCTGGTTGTCTTTCCTGCTGCGCCAAAGCCGAATCCTGAAGCTCAGCGTGCTGACCGTGAACTTGATGAAACTCTTCGACAAAGGCTCACAGGTTGTTACTACTCTCTATTGCATGCGTGCCAAGCTCCAAAAAAGCGTACAGACCAACAGATTGACGAACAAAACAATGCTAGCAATGCCAATGCATAAAAATGATTACAGTTCTACATACCTTAAAGTATACTATGAGATAAAAACTCTACAGTAATTTTTTTAAAGACTAATGAAAACAGGGATTTAATTGTTTTAGTCTCCTTTTTTGGATGGTAATCTACAAGACCTGATAATTTGATCATGTAATTACCAAAATGGAAAAACTTTAACTTTAAAAAAAAGTTTGCTATTCTAAGTAAAATAAAACAATTACACTATAATTAGGGAGGCCAAGTGGCAATATCACGATTAAGTTGAATGTGTCAGAAGATGTTCTTGCACCTGTTAAATTAAGCTCTAAATATAACGCCTCTTTATTTATCGTTTATCGGTTAGATTCGTGCTGTGTTAAAGTTTAGTTAAAAGTGTTAACATTGTCATTGACATATCAAAGTTCAAAATATTCTTATAAAATTTACTACTAATTTAGTTAGTCTACTGTAATGGGTATAAACACATTTTTTTTACATTATTAAATTAACTTGGTTTTGCAAGAGCTATAAAGCAGTCGCGAAACACGATATTTATGCCGGCAATGTAATAAAGTAATATTGGCTAGAGAAGCTCCAAATTATCCAATTTAACTTATTACTTATTGGAAGACATTTCTCGGGCTTTATTGTATTTTTACAATGACTTTATTATGAAGTTTACATTAAACCAGAGAAATATATAATATTAATTACACTCTAAAATTCCTTAACTTGATTTTGAGTTATGACTTTTGTGCACTTAATGATTATATTTAGTCAATTGGGCTTGTAATAACCAACAATCAACAGCAATCCTAAAAACTAAGCAGCAACTAGCAAATTTAGGGCAGTATTCAAAATAATACAAATAATATTACAGTGTGATACTAAAGTATCAGCATATAACTTCTTTCAGAAATGTTCTACAGTGTATATTTAATAGTGACAATTAAATTACATTTAAGATTGGGATGAAGGAACCACAGATAGCTTAATGTTTGTTTTGTTGGGTAAATGTTAGTACAAAAATATAAGTACAAGGTAGTAAGTAATTATAGAATAAAATTAATTTCATATTACTAAGAGACTCTCTCTACAAGAGACCTCTTTACATACTGTAGGAATATTTAGCTGGTGAATCAAAAAGGCCAAATAGTACATAGAAGAGATACAGTTTTATACCAAATATATTCCATTGTAGAATACTAAATGGAAAATGTTTGTATACTAGTGATGAATTATCATTTCTTCTAGAAATAGAACCAATCAACACTAAGATTTCATAAATTACAACAATACATATATTAAATTATTTTTGTCAAAAATCAAAAAAGTCATCAATTTTTTATGGTAACATGTTGAAATACCTCACTCTAACCATGTTTAAGGGTAAAAATCCGTAAAAGTGTTGTATCAAAATCTTTAATATGCAGGAATTTCAATAAAGATAATGTTTATTGAACTTACTCTAAAGTAAACTTATTTATATAATACTTAATTAAACGTTACACTTGTGTATACAATTATTCAAGGGTATAATAATGTGTTCACCTTGTTATAAACAATTTTTGTGATATCTAAGGTATTTCCAAATAGCTCTTATTTTGGTGATTATTCCATTATTATAAATTTTAATTCATTATGCAATTGTAATTCTTATCTGGTGCCATAATATCTAAGGTTATCAATAATTTATACTTGATGGTCCAATAAAAAATCCTTGTATATAAGCCATAATATAGACAAATGTGCGTCCTGCAATGTAGCATAGTTTTGAAATATCTACTCATACTGTTTACCAATCTCAAAAAGTCAGAACTCTAAAAACACAGCGATTCAATCTGATTGCGAACCACAACCATCACACTATAAAATATATTGCTTGCTGCTGTTCGCTTCATAACCTACTTAGTGCGTCCGTCAGAGCCTATTTACTATTATCTCATACTTAAATAAGATTATTCTGAGGTTTCACATAGCCAATAAAAGTGCCAAACCATATAAATTTATAGCTTTTGTGTATGCACCTAGCATAGATTTCTTCTTAGTTATATTGCGAAGAAGTCTGATTGTATGCACATGAGCATCTAGTACAATTAATCAATCATTTGATATATCAATAGAAACAAAAAAAGTTTGCTATTGATGATCGAATTGGCCGACCATATCATTGCTAACAATGTTCTAAGTGAGTAAACCCCAAGACTATGTACTTGCCGTTTCCTGACTTTGCACTCGGTGCCCGGGATTCTACGTTTATGTACACCTAGATTGACCACACAGTCGTTACGAATAGAATTTTCTGTATATTTTATGCCGAGTTAGTAGGCAACGCATGTCTTTGCTTATTGTTCTATGTGTGATTCTCAAGCATTTCATTAGAATTACTATTAAAAGCTTCTTTACAAAATTAGGTAAACACATATTACTTGAAATATTGAAAGACACCCCTGATTTAGCAGTGTTGCATTAGTACTGTGTTTTTCAGATGTACACATACGCTAGATATTAAAACAATCCATCACGCAAAATTCATTAAAATAATTAGTCTTTATACATGCGAGTTTAATGCATTAGCATTAAAATTTACATATTTACTTGTACAGCTTAATTGAAGGTTTTTTGTTATTTATGTTATTTTTTTAGATTTCAATTATATTTGTTAATGTTACACATACATTTAAAGAATAATAATGAATTATATTTTTGTTAACTGTTACGTTTTTGAAAAGATCTATTTTATTACTTAGCACCTACTGTATTTTTATAACGTAGATTATTATCTGTTTTGTTTACATTTACTCAATTTCGATATTCAAAAAATGAACGTTTTCAATACAAATATTGTTTTTCAATGGGATTTCCCATTGAACAATTTTTACAGGATGTTTCCATTATTGCAATCTTATCAAATTGCAATAGACAAAGAGCTCACTCTGAGCACTTGTTGTAAGCAGCAACAAGTGATTATACATACTAGGTTCTCCACAAAGCTATAATTATTTCTATATTTAAACAGTTCTGTGTTTTTTAATTAATCGAATTCAACATAAGAACTCTCAGATACATTTAGATTTAAGTACAAACTAATGTATTCATACAAAATGTGATTCACGTTAAAATTCTAATGTACCTTTAATGCAATTAAATTTTTGAAACTGAACGCATCGTTTCATTGCTTTGGTCCTGGCCCCCTATAAGGAACGAATTTAAATTGGCGGGGAATTAACATCGGAGGGTTAAAGCAATGAGCGTGTGGTCACTCTTACGTCCACCGATACTCTGTAGTCACTAGTCAGTACAATATTATGGTGAAGCCTATTGAGTGATTTGTGACGTGAGGTCATATATTTCCTAAAGGCTTATCGATTGCACGTTTTACGATTTATTATAGATTATGTGCGCATGAATGTTATGCATGTGTTGCTTTTTTAAGATAAAGATTGTGCTGGAATTGTTCTTAATAATCAAATAAATCATTAAATAGGCTACTTCGAAATTGAGCGTAATGTCTGTTAGAATACACGTTTTAGTTAGCCTTGACACTATCTTTAGCCACAGACTTTGGTTTAACCTTTACACTCTACGGCTTAAGTTTCTCTAATCTTTATTTATACATCGTTTTTCTACTGTATTTATATCAATTCTAACAATAACTGCCTTTATTTTAAAAAGATTTGAAGTTCCCTTAACCCATCTGGGGATTGGTGTTTTATAGTTAAAGGGGTTTATCACTAATTTATTGATTGTGATTAATTTCGATTTAGTCGTGTCAAAGATTAACAGAAGGCTCTTTAGCAAATGTGCGACTTCCGAATTGAATATTAGGTTATTTTGGGTCACATAGTTCAGTTAAATTTTAGAAAATATTCTCGTTTAGCGATAAAAATGGGTTTTACTTCCTCCTTTCTACTTCTCTACAGATTAGGAAAGCAAAAAACTCGGTGCTTTGTATTAAAAATAATAATGAACAACGCAACATTTCTTTCCTTTGCCCAAACCAAATTTAAGGATGTTTGTATGATGTTACAGCGTTTATTGAAAGCAACGCCGGTGCTGATGATGACGACGCCTCTTTGCGTTTCTCCCGAGTTCTCAAGCAGTTAGTGGACGAGAACATCCCAGGCCTACCGCCGGGAGGCGGCTTAGCTGCTAAGTAAGTAGATTCACTACTAAGCGACTGCCCCTGAAAATGGGGCTTCAAACACTGAACTGAATACTCATTTGCTTTCAACGCGTATTTCTAAGTAAATCTCTTGATAACCATACATATTCCTATTGAACATTTTTTATAGATATCGCAAAGCATTTGCGTTTCGAATACTAGACATAATTATTTTAACCTAACCAATAAAAACATTCAGTGGAATTGTGTTTATGCGGTGCTATGAGACTGATTTTTTTACAAAATATAATAAATTTTATTTTTAGGCAAGGATTATTGGACAAAATCTACAGGGAGTTCTATCCGGACCATACTGACAGCTCGGAGACATTCGAGTGCCAGGCTGAGATCGCCGATTCTTTGGGGTCAAACTAACGAGGCACCAAATTAGCAGTCATTTATTTACATTACCTGATACATCTGCTGGTCGAATTCAAAATTTTTTCTTTCAATATATATTTTATACAAATCATAATTTTAACCATAACTACTACTGTATAAAAGCTCTAACTCGTACTCAAATAAATGAACGTCACGAATAAATTATATTACGAACTCTCAAACTCAAATGTTTGTGCCGTACAAAATTTAATGCGCTTCTAATGTTTATTTTCGCAGAACCTTTATTAATGTATATAGAGTTAGACTACTTTTGTTACGGCGAGATTGCTTCTGCTAACCTTACGTGACGGATAATTTGGAAGTCCCCGCTAAATGGTGAGGCAATGAAACTAGTTATAACTAAGAGCATTTACACCCTGCACACGCTGCACACGCATTGTTTGTTCAAACCAGTTCTTTCAAAACTTTTAATACCATACCCAAGGAAATTTCGCTGTTTCAATAGAGAAAATATGAAATATATAGAAATTTAAATGATTTATTCACTGTCATATTTTACTATAATAGATGAGCACCTATCTTCTTTAAAACATATACTTATTATTCAATAATTTATTTTTTTAAACATTTGTAAGTATAATAAGCTACTAGCGCTAAACGTAAACACTTTCAACATCTATTGAGACAACGAAATTTCGAATATGTATAATAACTTTTCAAATTCTAATTTACTAGCAATACCCAGCGGAATAACCCTCAAACACAATTTGAGTGTTTTTTCGCGGAGAATTGTTACTATGGACTTCCTCAAAGTAACGCCTGATTCTATTAATTATACCAACATGTTTGTAATATACGTAGTTTTTTGAGACAAACTGTGCGTGGACGGCGTATAAGCTCTATATTATCGTGCAGTTAAAGATACTTCAATATATATATATATATTGTCCTAATTCTCTATTAATGATCATGCTGTGGTCGGGTTCATGGACAAGTTGTGTGCGGTCTTCATTATGACCTCTCCACGGCAGAGTTGTAAGAGATTTGTAAAGTGTGTGGCACAAAGTTATGGAATTCTTCCAAAAACCATTTTCTTTGTTATTTTATGACAGCACATGGTTTTTTTTATTTTTTAATTTTTCATTACGTAGGTAGTTCTTTGTAATAGTACTTTTACTTTCATAAATGTCATAATATTAGATGTAATATAAAAGGATGAATTATAAAGAAATCGGAATATTTACATAATATTAATATAATAGTCGTCAAAATCTGTTAGGGAGTTGTAATTATACATAATTTCCTTATTTTCTGTCACAGGTCTTTTATAATAAAATGACTTATAAATTCTGTATGAGGGATAACATTTTTAAGGCGATTTTATTAGTTCTTATAAAGTTAATTTTATAACTCACTACATAATGACCTTGTCCTCCTAGTCCTTGAAATATTAATGTGTTAATGTCTGAAAGCCTGTCTGATCCAAAAATAAAATTTCCTTCGATGGTAATATAATCTAAATCAATACAAAATTAGAGGTCATTGTATTACCTAAAAACCTCTTATTTTTCAACATGGCATCTTAAAAGGTAGGTAAATTGACCACTGTTTAATCTGTAAATAAACTTACAACATAGTGAAATCCAAATTTTTCGTATACTTATAATTTAGCTTAGTAAAATTCACAATTGAAGCACATATTTCTTTTATGTTTAAAAAATCTTATCTGGTATGGTAGATTGGTGTAAATTGCTTTGTAATTAATATACTAAATTCAACCATATCAAATGTGAGTAATTTTTTTAATTAAATATTCTCAAAACCAATATATTATTGATTTAAACCGTTTCACACCTTTAGATAGCTCTCGTAGTTTTCCTCTTGCGTGTAAATAAAATATATACTTTTGTACCTGCTCCAGCGGAATATTAAATTCTTAAATATGAACTAGTGAAAAATGTCTATTATATAATCTCTATGCTATCTATTACTATTTTGCGAATTTAATTCGAGTGTATCGGTAATTTGATTTTAGAAAACTTTTTGTAACCTTCACGACAGATAAATATTCTCGTCTGACTTTATGGGATTGTTTGTTTTAGATAGAATTTCATTGGTTTTCTCTCGAGGAATATTTGTAGTAGTGTTTGTTTTGTTGTCCATGCAATACGTGTTCGTATTGCTTGCTTGTACGCGGCTGAGAGATGACGGGTAAAATGCAGGATTGTCTAATGAACCATGAGTGCTCATGAAATGTTGTGTTTAATGTAAGGCTATTGGGCAGCGAGCTTTTGCATAGAGATTATTGAGGTTCATTTGTATACTTTTAAAGCAAACACGTCATGCAGAATTTATTTTAATTTGTCTATTTAATGGTTGTAGTAAGTAGTATGGTTTTGTACTATAATTTTGTTTTTGTTCGAAAGTTATTGAGTGTGTCTCGTTATATCTAGTAGACGCTTGAACAATAAATAAATACCTGTACGTACCTTTGCGTGGCTTTTTATTTAAATTACAATTATTGAATATTTAAAAAGGTTTAATTGAAGCCTCGATGTTTGTCGAGTCTTATAATTATGTAGTTTATTAAAGGTTTTTATATACATTATAGTTTTAGTGAAATCTAATATGATTTGTTTCGTTAGAAAGACTAAAAATCATTTGATAGTATCTACAAAAAAAAATATTAGCTCTAATTTTCCAAAGATTTTATGAACTCCTGTTTAGTGACGAAAGCCTCGTAGGCAAACCATTCCTCAGAAGCGTCACACGCCTCGGGCTTGCAAGGTTTCAGTTGCTTTTCTTTCCAAGCCTTTGCTAACTCTCTGGCTTTCTGAAACGATAAGGCAATTGTAGGACTACTACCAGCACGGGTCACAATAGACAATAATTGAACTGTATTTAAAAATATCGCAGTGACACAACTACGAAAACCTTTTTCTGTGTATAAAACTTTATTCTACTAATACTATAGGGTCTAGACTGTATTAATAATTTAGTAAAAATATTAGAGAAATAAACGGCACCTCTTCACGTTTTTTGAATATCTGCTCACGATACTCTTGGGCGTTTTGTTTCTCCTTTTGTATTTCGATGGTAGTGCGTCTATATCTGTTTAAAATTTGATGTTAATTTGGGGAGATTTTTTTTCAAAAGGAAAAATATACACATACACAAGTTTAATATTAAAAGTTATATTTTGTTAGGGACACGATTTTACGTTGTAAATGTGGTGCGCGGCGCGACTGCGTAAGCGGGGTTATTAATGTTTTAAACTCACTTGTGGTAAAGCAGTTTGTGTGCCAGAAAGTGAATAGGATTTCTAGGCTGTGTCTTTGCCACATCATGTAATGCGTCTGGCAAAATGTGACCGAAATGACTCCACAGGTAATTAACGGTGTCTTTATCAAGTTTCTCTGCGACCAGATATGAACACAAATGAATTAAGCATTTTAATAAAATTTAGCGTTTAGTAAAAATAATAATTGTATAATATACCTTTACGTGTGGTATTTACAGGTTCAGGCAGAATTTCAAAATCAAATGGATCCTTTACTACCATTTGACACTCGTTGTTGGATTGCTCCGAATGACCGCAGTCTTGTGTAACTTTAACTCTTAAATCGTTCTCTAACTTATATAGACTACTACACGGTGCAATTTGGTATAATTTTTCGCCATTTTTAATCGTGTAACGGCCGTAAGTATCGTAAAAGTAAATGTCGTTTTCATTCGTTTGTAGCTAAAATTATCAATTATTACATTGCATGGCTAATTAATGAAAACATTTTTTGTTCATATCAAAATATGTACTACATACGTCAACAAACTGTCCTGTACAATCGATGTGAAACATATTGAGCCCGTAGTCATAGAAGTAAACTTTATGTCCATAGTCGTCCAAGTAATATGTACCGATCCGGTCACTATAGAATTTTCGGTTTGGGCCTATTTGATACAATTATAATAAGTGTATAGAAAAAATATTGAGATGGGATATACTTATATATACTCTGTAGGCTGTATTACACTGTTTTCTTTAATAATTTAGTAAATAAAATAGAAATAATCTAAAATTAAAGAAGAATACGTGAATATAATAAACCTTTTACGCTGAAGAAAGTGAAAAGCGATTTAGCAGCATTCATCCTCAATTCGTGAAGTCGCTCCAAACGTTGACGCACATGCAACTCTAAAGGCTCTGAAGGCTCATAAGTTCTCTCTGGATTTTCTAAAACCCTGCGACGTTTATTTAATCAATTATATTACTTATAGAATACTTTTGAAAAGTATACCAATTTATGCCCTTGGAAGCAGTGATAATCTACAGGATATAATACATAATTGTTTCACACTGAGATTTTTTATGTGTAAGTATTGGACTAAACTGCAAAAATTTCAAACTTATCATCGTACTCTATATAGGTAACTTCAGCAGCTGACAAACGGTCTCTTTCTATATTTAACTTCTTTATCGTCTTGTAGATAATATTAAATTCATCCATTTTTTCCCGCCAATAAGCCACTTCATCTTTTAGCCGCTCTGATGGAACATGCTTAGAGTCTTCGATTTTGTCTTTTATTATCGATATACTACGTTGGACCTTTAAAATAGATATAGTAGATGATAAAAATATGAGGTAACATGTCATTTTATCGACGAGTATTAAAGCACATTTTTAATATAATTTAGATCATTCCAGTAGTGAGTAGGCTCTAGAGGACGTGAAAGGTGCAAGGATGATAAATAATATATATATAATTATTTTAAATACAATATACCACGTCAAATTTATAGTTATAATAGAATTACTTCAGCGATTTCCAACGACGAACGAATATCTTGTCTAAATATAGACATGTGTTCTTTGTTCTTGTCATAAAGCTGATAAAGCAGATTGGTAACGCTGGCATTGCATTCGTCTTGAATATAAGTTAAATTTGAGCTTACGCGCTTGTAAATTTCCTCAAGGCTGATTCGAATTTTTTCAATCTATAAGAAGAAAAGATTTTTATTGAAATAATGACCTTAACATAAGTCTATTACATATACGTGCCCCACCAGTGTTTCAATACCTGGCAAATCTGGACTACTGGCTGGCCACTCTATAATAGGGATCTGATACTCTTTACTTTTATTTTTTACATTTTACTTTACTTTTAATGATTTATGTAAATGTAGTTCAGTTGAAAACAGACAACCTTTGCAATATATTATTGGACGAACTCCTTTGCATTAACTCGTAAATTGCAAGAAGTGAGTTTGAACATATAGGTACGGAAAGCGTTATTTTTTTTTATTTGAGTGAATTTTTAAGATGCAAGAAGCAGTCGAAGCTCCGACGTCTGTAATATTATTCTCTTCAGTTTGTATACTTAATTTTAGTATATTTTTAAAATTCTCTATATTAATATTTTAAAATGATAAAACCCAATTGACCCAATCTTTTTAAATAGGTAGGTATTTGTAAAATGTCGACTGTCTAGTTCACTAAAAATTGAACATTCGATTAAGGGTATTAAAATTTAGCTGACAAGAAAAAACCAATAATAGTTTTCTAACAGTAATATACTAACGTTTTTAGCCAATGCTAATGCAATATATTCATAGGTAAAGGCGAAAATGCTATTTTTATTTTGAAGAGATAGCGGAAAGTGCTCATTGACAAATTTTTGAACTCTTTCTTGCGTATCGAAGCATTGGAGCTTTTCTCTCAAATGAAATAAATTGACCAAAGCAATATTATAAGTTTTTTCTATTTCTTCATATGTTTGTTTTTCTAAAGGTGATTCTATAGGTAAAAAATTTCTACCGAAATCTACTTGCTTCGCTTGATGCATATGAATCGTGCGTTCCATTATAAAGAGAAGCTTTTCTTTGTCAATATTATTACAGAGTTCGTCCGCTACTCTGATAGATTCGTCCATAACATCAATCCAGTGGAAAGAATAACTATTGACAACTTTTTTCAAATCTCCGTAATAGGTATGGTACGAGCCATCTTTAAATTCAGTAGAGCAAATAAGTTTTATATAATGCTTTAGTTTTGGTACAATGTCTTCATGTAATATAAGATAAACACTTTCGATAGACCATCTTCTTATCTTTTGTAAATAATCCTTGTAAAAATTCATTACATATTCCAATAACATATACCGAAAAGTAGAATATTAAGTAATAATTAGAGATGCCAATCTGGCAGTATTATATCGTAAAAATGGGTTGTCGTATGTCAAATTCTGATTTGACGTATTTTAATGGAAAAAATAATGAATTGCCGCATATCATTTAAAATGTTTATTATTCATTTGTTTTTTGTCCATATAGATTTCATATCGTTTTAATCACTTATATTCATGGTATGGGTACTTCTAATAGGTACCTGAATGGCGTTTCGCAAGGACTGATGTCTACGTTTGAAAACAAAACCATAACATACGAACGAGCTCTGGGTATTATTTTCCTTGCGAATGAGCTATCTAAGTAATTGAAAAGTCCAATGTAATTTTGTATGTCGTCTCATTCATTTCGAAAGTCTCACGGTATCGCCGGCTATGCGTTGTACGTTTCGTTTCGCTGGTTTTAAAAAAGGTTTCACTTATAATAACTTACCGTATTTATTGATACGGCATTGAATGCGACAAGCTCTGTCCTATATCGTTTATTAAAAATCAAATCCGTTATTTTTCCCGTATTGTCCGGCAATTGCCATATCAATAGCACTGCGCTCTGGGTGAAAATTGAAGTTTTTGGTATATCTCGCCTTGTTTAGATATTTTGTTAATACATATTTGTTGTTTAATCCATTTGTATTTTTTATAAGATTTTTACCCTTAAAAATAAGGAAAATATTAATAAAAATAAAAAGCGAAAACCTCGATATAGTATTTCAACATAATTTTTGCGGTAAAAATGTAAACAGATGACCTTCTCGAATCCAAACATTATATAAATAGAGCAGTGAACGATATGAACGAGTGATGCACGAAAATACATTTTCCAAAATTTTCTTAATTTTTATAGTTTGGTTAGTTTATAATAATAATTACTTATTATTGATTTAAGTTTACATTAAAGTTTTGGATATGGAAATAATATGGAAATAATACTTAATTAATAATATTGTTCTTTATTTTCATCGACATTATTTATATATAAAAGATTATCATTTATTGAATGATATAGACATCCTTTTCTTGATTCCATTGATTGAATTTCTTGATCTTGATTGAAATTCCATGCCACGTCATGCCATGACGACAAAAATGGATCAACTAATCCAAAAGTATTTTTAAATATATATTGTATTACAATATCTTTTAAAGTATTCATCTAAGTATTTTAAATAAAATGTCAAGTTTCATTTTATACTTCAAACATATGTTATATCAATCGATTATAGTTAATATAGATTATAGTTAGTTTTTAGTTTCGAACAATTGAAATCCCACGCGACGAAAAACTAGCAAGTTGGTATCACTGTAAGACATCCTCGGCAATTTTATGTTTGATTTTTAGTTGTTTCTTGTATAAAGTTGTTTTATTGATGTGTACGGCTAAAGAACTAAGAATCCAGGTCTGAAATAAATATTTAAAAAAATCCTCGGCAAAAGTTTTCGACAAGTAGTAAGTACTACACGTATGACGTCACACTGAGAGATGCGAGTCTGCGCTCTGCCGCTGTCTCAAGTCTTAATACAGACCACTTTACTCATGACTGGTTACGTTCTCGCGGTTTCGCTATAAATTCAATTAGGTTTCATAAAGTGAATCAATAAATTTATGTTGTAACATTGTATTTTATCCATGTATACAAACTTCAGTAAAAACATCCATAAATTGTCTTTTTACCATATTATTTAGAAAAAGTGCTTAAATGTTTATGTAATAGCTGGAATTTTATTAAGTATCTGTGACCATAGATTGCTAATTATAATCGATTAATGTACATAGATAACCCATAGAGGGTCAGAAAAAATACCTATTTACCTTTATTTTTATCTGATTATATTCAACATTTGAGGAACAAAAACTGTGAATTAATTTATCAAGTTCGTTGCTAATCGAATTAAATTCATTTTAAAAAATAAAAAAAAGTTTTTATTGTTTTCAGACTTAGGTTTATTGGCACAGGTAATTATTATTTTTAGAATATATGTTTGTTACTGATATATTTTATTGGAGTATTGTTATTATTAAATAACTATTCCTCATGAAATACAAATATATTAACTTAAATCATGTTGTATAAATCAACGCAAATATGCTTCCTCTTCGAAGTCTTGATTTGCATTGTGGTTATTATTTTTCATTATTTACAATATGAAATATACAGTTCCTTGTTAATATAATGATCCTGTACAATACATTGATATCAATATTGTGTAGACGTATTATGTAATACTTAATAGATGGTGTTTTAACAGGTATAATATAAACCATGATGCAGTGAGGTCATTATTTTGTCAAGTTTCCGTCTTCAAAAATTTAAAATGGCGAGATATTTTGAAAACACAACTGTTTTCAATTTTAGTTGGGATCAAGTTGCATTAGGATATTGGAGAAGATATCCTAACCCTCAAAGGTATTATATCTCTCTGGGTTTTATAATTGTAATATGTTTTCTTTAATGCAAATAATAATATTATAGAAATTTGTATATTTCAGCACACATGTCCTATCTGAAGATACTTGGAGTAGATATGTTAAAGATGGATGTCTCTACACAAAAAGATTGCTAACCAAAACTAATAGGGTACCAAAGTGGGGAGAAAGGTAACACTTGAATTTTCATAAATAGTTCACCTTTTAATCAATATTTTCAAACTATTTAAGTAACTGTGGAAACAATACATAGGTTGTCTCTCTGAACATTTTCACTTGATTCAAAAATTGCATACAAGTTCCTGAATACATGAATACTATGACAGAAATTATAGGAATTTTTCTTTTGCAGATTTTTTAATGCAAAATCTGTAAAAATTATCGAGGAGAGTATTGTGGATCCTGAAAAGAAAATTCTCATCACATATACAAGAAATCTAGGCTTTACCAAAGTTATGGTCAGTATAATACTATGTACGATGTTATGGTATCGTTGGGAGGCTTGTTTTTCACTTCAATATTTATATAAAACTAGGGATTAAAGCTTAAGATTTTTCTGTTATTAAAATTAATATAGGCAATTTTTGATCAATATATTTTTTCTTACATTAGAGTGTGGTTGAAAGGGTAGAATACAGACCTTCAGGTGCTTCACAGACAGTTGCACTTAGATCTGCTTGGGTTGACTCTCAAGTTTTTGGATTCTCCCGAGCTATACGAGCTTTTGGAGTTGACCGTTTCCGCAAGAATGCTTCACAGATGGTAAGTTACACTTGTAATATAAGAATAACATTTCAATAGACATGAATTAAGTGTTTTACAGACTGTTTGATATAAAAAAGAATTTCAATTTCAGATTAAGGACAACATCTGTTATGTATTATTAACTACTTACAGGAATAAATAATGAATACTGTGGAGTGCATGTGAATGTTTAAAATTTATTGTATTGGTTATATTCTAAGGATACTATTTTTTATTTCCAGGTGAATGGTTTTAATTATGTGCTAAACAATATGTTTCCACGTCAAGTCCCACAACACACTGTGTCCCATGCTTTTAAAGAAATGCGTGATGCAGCTGCTGCAGCTACTGACCGGGCAAAGGCAAATGTCCTGTCTTCTGTTAACAGGACATAACAGGATTAATGCCTTAAGGCTATAATGGTAACACATGAATTAGCTTGAGTACAAAGGACTACTTATTGATGAAAGACGTAAATTCAAGTTTATTAGTGTTAAAAATCATCTTTATACTATACTTAATATAAGAAAAATGAATTGTGTAAAAATTTACTATTTTTAGATACTAATGCAGTTTAAATTTAATTATATTAGGAATATTTATTTTTTTCAGACCTTAAATTTGATCTTGTTTGAAATCCTGGTATAAAAAATTATTGCAGCAAAAACAGGAGAACATTACTGAAACAAATAATTATTGTTTTGTACCTTACCATCTAAATTCTTATCTGGAGGATTTATTTTTAAAAATTACAGTGGGAACACTTCTTAAATTCTATGAATGTTGCCTCAAGTTTTTGTAAATAATATTATTTTCCAAAATATATATATGGTAATATTTATAGTTATTACAGCAGTGTGAAGGTGAATTTTATGTATTAAAAATGTAAATATGATAATTAACCACAAGTTTATGATGTCATTCTATTGTAGTATTTGGATGTGTAAATAGTTAAAATATTTGAAGAATAACAAAATGTATAACAATTAAGGTTTTTAATGAATTGTTACTATGTATTTATATTCTTATAAAAGCCATTTTGCCATTTGTTGCTATGAAAATAGTTTTCCAATAACTTTGCTGAATAACTCACTGCCTTATTATTTGTAAGTTGTATCTTAAAAATATTGTTCTTGAACAACATTCCAATGGTTAACTTAAAAAGAGAAATTGTAAGTAAAGTTTATCATAATGATACCCAATATAATTGTCCCTTAAAATTCTACCCATTGCATTTATTTTAATTATTTATTTGTTTTTTTTTATATCAGAAAGGAACAAATTTGATATGTAGGTAATAGAATATTAATTAGTTGAGCATTTTCTTGTATAAATATTACTTACTTCCTTAATGATAATAATAGCTATTTTAAATTACTTTTTATTATATAGTTCCAATTTGAAGATATTAAAACTATATGCAATCTATTTTCTTTTTATTCTTATTTTCCAGCAGCCAATGTAATTTTATGTATTAGTATCAAACTTAAAGTTTGAGGTTTTTTGGTTTAATTAGCTCAGGTTCAAAACTATTTCCTTTGCATGTGTGAAACATTGTTAAGACAATGTTAACCCTACTTTAGAATTTCAAAACAACAAACTAGAATAAAGCTTTACTAAAACTATCTACATATACACAATTCTTTACTTGATTTTTAATGCAGCTCGTAGCCTAGCACTTCTACTTCTGGGATTTCTATGAACTTCTTCCTCAGATGGAACATCAACATGCTTATTTATCGCCTTCCAAGGAGTATCTAAGAAACTATTAATGGTATCTTGATCTTGTACCAGCATTGGATTTATGAATCTTAGAGGAACAGGGTTGGCTATTTCATTGATAATGTTGCCTGCTATATGACGTTTGACAATGGTATCTTCAAGGGAATGAAAACATATTGTTATTAATCTACCATTCAGTTTTAAATAATATTTAGCTAAGACCATGCCATAATTCAGTTCATTGAGCTCATTATTAACAAAGATTCGAAGTGCTTGGAAAATTTTTGTGGCATTTGATTGTGGTCTTTGAAGTTTATCTAAACGATATTCATTTGGGCAGCAGGAATCGACTATTTCTACCAATTCCTGAGTGGTATCAATGTTTTTAATCATATACCTGGCTTGAATAATAGTTTGTGCAATTTTAGCTGCATTTTTTTCCTCACCATAGATCTTAAAAATTTTATAAAGTTCATTCTCATTGGCTGTAGCGAGCACTTCTCTTGCTGTGATTTGATTAGGATCTCTTCCTGCATCCATTCTCATATCTAAAAGGCCATTTTTACTTATTGAAAAACCCCTTTCTCCAGTATCTAATTGCATGGATGAACAACCAAAATCAAACAGTATTCCATCAACTGTAGACTGTTTAATGCCTTTTTCTTTTAATAAAGCTGGTAATTCACTAAATCGACCTAATAAGGGTATCAATCTATTTGGGAACTTTTCTGCTAATTTAACAGCCTTTTTATATGCATTGGGATCTCTGTCTAAAGTAATTAACTTGCAGTTAGAGGATTTCAATATTTTTTTTGAATGACCACCTGCACCAAATGTCATATCAATATAAATTTCATTATTACAAGGTTTGAGGTATTTTAAAACTTCGTGTAACATAACTGGGATATGGTCTTTATAAGCTTTAACTTCTGTTGATAATCGGCATTTGTGAATTGCCCACTGATATTTAAATATATGTCTGGAAATCATTTTGAGTCCTTTTGAAATATTTTTTGAAAGAAACTTTTGTTTTCCTCTTTTAAATAATCTAATATTTCATTGGAAAGTATGACATTACACTCCTCAGTATTCAGACCTGTTGCAGAACTATGTCGTATTCGCTTGTATTTCTTTTTGTAATAGTTGTCAGCTAGTTTATTTAATGAATTGTATTGTTGGTTGCAAAGCTCTGAGTTAAGATCTTGTGAATTGGTCAATTCAAAGGCACTTTTTACTCTTTCCCGAATCAGTTTTCCGAGATCCCTGAATAACAAAAATTAATTCAGACATAAATAAGCAGACTAATATATAGATAGATAGAATAATAAGGATTTGTAAGAATGTAAAGAGTAGACAATAGAAAAATATACATGTAACAAAAAAATAGTGTAACTTTTTTCAGCTATAGGATGATTGAACTACAGTATATCATTTCAAATATATTATTTCAAGTGGCGAGTTCTATTTATATTTGTTGATTTAGTATGTATGGATTCTGGACTGTAGAATATTTTTTTTGAGAAAAAACACTACTAACCTATCACCTTTACTGCTATCCACAGGCCACTTGGATATTAACCTTGTAAACTTTTTATACTGCGTTGACATTGCTATATCACTTGCATGTTTTGCCCTCAATGAGTTGTTTTGTTACTGACGTATTAATTAAAGGAAATATTTTTTTCATA
Organism: Pontia daplidice; assembly: GCA_963693355.1. Taxonomy (NCBI): domain Eukaryota; kingdom Metazoa; phylum Arthropoda; class Insecta; order Lepidoptera; family Pieridae; genus Pontia; species Pontia daplidice. The sequence continues at coordinate 7,866,556 of CAVNZL010000138.1, read as the reverse complement.
AATACTATATACGAAATTAGAAACCTGATCTATGGAAATTGCACAAAAAGTTTTTTCTTGTTTGGAAATTTGGTCACAGATAACGTTATCGTTTCCATAGAATAAAATACTGCTTCTAATTGTCACTATAACCTCTTGTTGTTGTTGAAGTAAGTTTTGTACGAAAAAATCTCGAATTCCAAGCAGTACCCGCAGCTTGCTGTAAATCAGTGCTTTGAGGAAAATTTTGACGAAATTATTTTTCTAAATCCTTTTTTTTTTAATTTTTCAAAAGATCGAATCAAAGATTTAACATTTAAAAAAAACTCAAAGATTTTGAGAAAAAAGATCTGATTACCTCTGGATCCAGTGATTCATTTGTATCAAACGGACAGGTTGTACTTCATTATATTTATTCTATTGTACCTAAGTAATAATAATTTGCCATCTTACCCAATTATTGTTATTATTGCAAAAGTTGGTTGTAAAGTGATCTTAAACTAAGGTGTGTGGAACACGCCAGGAGAAAAACGCCCTCGCTAGTCAATTTTTTTTTCATTAAGATGTTTTTTTTTTATGAAAGGGTTAAACTAGCAAGTCAGTTAGACGTGCTAACGCGGCCCCTGGACACCTACAATGGCAGGACGCTAATAGGTGTTGCCAGCCTTTGAATCTTCTTTTGAAGGCTCCCAAGTCGTATCGTAAGTCAGAGCAATTCATCAGAGCACTCCTCATGGTATATGCGGCAAAACAGAGGAAACCCTTATCTCTACGCCAAGAGAGAGAGAGAAGCCAGAGGATCAAGCCGATTGGAGAGAGCTGGTTGTCGAAGATTTGAGCTGCTCTGCGATGGATTTTGACATATCGGCAATTTGGTAATAAAATAAATTAATTTTACTGAAAACATTGTTACGTTAAGAAACAAGTTCCAACAATAAGAACATTGTTAGCAGAACTGTTGTTACAGAGTTTAAAACCAACAAAAATGGATAGTGACTTCTAATTGAAAACTTTTAAATATTTGGTCACAGGTACACAGTTATCTTAGAGCTATTCATAAGAAGCGGCAAGAAGGAAAGACAATAGTTTACCTTGACGAAACATAATATGTCCACCGAAATTCGAGCCACAAAAGTTATAGCAAGGACCAACTGTTAGTGGACTAACGGACAAAATCTCTAAATTCTTTCTTTTCTAAATATTTTTTGTTACTTTAATTATTATGTTTCTTTGTTTTTAGATAACAGATACATAATAGTCCATACTGTCTCTGGAAAGGGTTTTGTGCTCAATGCATTATTGGTACAGCACAATCTAAAATGACTGATTATCATGATGATATGGGCTGAAAACTTAATGAAATGCATGGAAGAAATATTGACATCTTGCTAGTTCAAACACAACAATCAAATACGTTCCTCGATCGCCACTTTTACTGGTAATGAAAATTGAAAACATAAAAAAAATATGGCTGTGAAGTGTGAGCCGCCTGCGGCCTGACCACATTAGCATTAGGAAGTTTTTACGAAATCATCAGGTAATGACACTAATCCAACATTTCGCCTATTCCATAGTTTTGATGGATGCCAGCCAGGATGACAGCCGTGCGTACCATTTTATATCTAAAATTAGATGGATTAAATTAATTTTCACGTAAGCGTTTCATGTATGTCCAGAATTTTACAAGACAAAATTAACGAAAGGGTATTGGAAAATAAATATTTCAAGCTTCTTTTACACAATCTTTACGATTAGGAAAGAAAAAATATAATAGAATAAATTTATATTATATATTGTTTTTTTTTGCAGACGCTTAAAAATTCTGTATTACTTTTACATATTTTTTATATTACATAACTATTAGAAAAATATTATTTGTAGGATTTTAATATTCGTAAAAACGGTGTATTAAGAAAAGGCCTGTAAAATTTTGTTATTATGATGAGTCCAAATCATCATAATAAAAGGCAAAAAAATGTAGAAAAATTTCAAAAAAATAAAAAAATTAGGCGCAGCGTATTCAAGAGAAGAATAAACAATCGCGTAGGTTGAATTTTTAAAAAGTACTTAATGCACTGAATTTAATCTGAAAATACTTTGAGGTAATCGAATCGTCTTCTAATATTAAAAACGAAATTCATTCTATAGGCGTCCTCGATCAGTCTCCCAGATTGTATGGCAAGGAATCTCGCTGTATGCTAGAAGTAAATTAAAATCTAAGCTTGGGCTTTGCAGCGAGCAAACTTCTACAGTGAAATATAAAAGTTATGCCGTCACTGCATAACATATGGACGTATATATAATATATAGCAACCTTTTGCTCTCCTGTGAGACCTGTGATTTTTTAAAGATAGTTGTCGCTATTTCTAACTTCATTTATACTTTGTAATTGGTTCTTCCATTTATGGCATTAGCGAGGTCCCACATGTGATATTTCCATGAAATCAACGATTCATTCAAGAAAATGTAACATAAAAATAATTGATTCTAGACGGCAACGTTGATTTCCACCACCTCTAGAAAACACCCTTGTATTATCTTATAATACTCTTATTTTATAGTTTTTTTATTTGATTATGCTATTAATAAGGATCTGTTAATAGGTACATACCTAACACATTTTTACAAGAGACTGATTTTAAACATTTGCACAGCTAAGTATAATTAACTATTTAAGCAAAAGTTGATATTTTTTCGAGTTTCAGGTTTAGTAATAATGCGTATTACTTGGATGTCATTGTTAAATGATGGATTCGGGATGGATGGGTGGATAACGGATTGGTTACTTGGGACCAAGATTGAATCCTTCAACTGCATATTAAAAATCAATTCTAAACTAATTTTGATTACGTCATCTATTTGTTTTAAAAGATCTGGGTGATGCCCAAAGGAGCACCATCGGAGCACATACGTAAATTTTGTGACGAAAATTCTGACTTTAAGATGAAAAGTGAATAATGTGGACAATATGTCTATAACAGAGAATTACTATAATAAATGTTTTTTAATGAATTATATTATATTATTCTTTTCAGCATTCTCATGCCGCATCAACAATAGTAATCCTTATGTGGGTATATTTCTAGTTCTTCCGAAATAAATGACAGGTATGAAAAGGATGCACTTTCAACGGGCATTGTTCGCAAGAATCAACGTTTTCTTTCCCGATTACTTACTTTTCAAGTATTTAGTATAGGTTGACTTATCGCTTGATTGATATCCATTGCAGGAAAGTCTATCCATATATAAAAAATGTCATAACAAAAAAAGTAATGGATCACGCAGTTGGGGTAATGTTGGGAGAACGCTAAGGTTTACAAAGTGTGCGCCTTTTTTTCTAAATAAAGGTACGTTTAAAAGCGCTGGCTTGGAAAGGATTTAGTATTTAGAAAACTGTCCTAATGGCTCAAAGAAGTCACGTAATTTTTAAAGATTAAGCCGCATTATATTTATTATTTATTATAATAGTGTGGTCTTTTTAACTCGCAATGATTTCTTTTACTGATGTTAATTATAGAGATAGCTTAATTAATAGAGATTAGCAGACATTAATTTCATTCTAAATTTGTCATTTGCAGGATGAAAACTTTTTACCAATCAAAACTCATTACCATTGCATTGTCATGTACCAAACATATGGATGGCGGTTATTAATTTTGAAAATTATTTCTTTGAACATAATCACTGAGTTTGAATCATTTGAGTTGATGGATAAAAATGGCTATGAAAACAGCGCCTTAACTGTAGGGCGGGCGGCGCGCGCAACCCACCGCCATTTCTGCCTGCAGTCCGTTACTGTGCGTCGGTCTCGCGCCATGCTTCCGATAACATAACAAAAATTACATAATTTGGAACCCTATATTATTTTATTAATTTCAAAAATAGCAGTGGTTAGTGACTTGGGTGAAGTGTTTTGTTATATTTACGCGGTGTATGGTGTAATTGATGGACAACGTAAGTAAAACCTATCTATACCTATCCCGTAGCGTAGTGTATCGTATACCATGTCCTGTTCCGGAGTGCTACGCTCTCTGTCATTCTGAAAATTTAAATTGACGTTCCTATTTGGTAAGCTTTCATTGACGCCGTTTCAGGGACATACTTTTTATTGATTTTGTCTTTAATTACTCCAGTATTTAATTGGTTTGGCGTAGACTGTTATTTTCTTGCCTAAGCGATATATAACTACAGGAATGATTATGGGGATGCTCGAGTTAGTTGTAATATGGCTATTTTAACTTTGTACGTACCTTTCAGAATTGATTTACTTTTATGTAGGAACAAACGGGATCAAAAATACCAGAGTCAGTGTGAAAATCTTTATTTAGTTTAGTTTGCAGTGATCATTTAAAAGATTATATTCAGCATGCCATATACACTATACTATAACTATATCACAAAACCAACATATATTAATATAATATTATATATAGCCATAGAAAGGGTATTATTACTGAACTTTGAGTCTCACATACTTGTGAAGCGAATGCAATTGGGACAGCTCTCTGTACGAATGGGCCGCCGCCGTTCCTGTCGGTCGGATTATAGGAAATCCTACAATGAACATTCCTTCTTAAAAATTATATCTTGAATAGGTACATTTTATACATTAAAGAATTATATTTTCTGTCTGAAAACTTATTCACCGGGTACAGAAAATGTACGTAAATGCGCGAGTGAAATGTTTCATCTGGACCTGGATGGCCGAATCCGAAACTATGCGGTCTTCAAAAAAAAAGAACTAAAAAAAATGGAATAATCAATATTTCTTGCCACTAATCGAACCTGCTGTTAAAAAAATAAAAAATAAACGTTATGTGTTGGCCGGTGAGAATAGATATATATTCTTGAGAGAAATAAAACAATACCAATATCATAACACGATCAAGATTATTTGCCCAATTTAGTTGAAATATTCGAAGTATTTAGTATTATCCTATATTAATAAACTCTCCACTCCACTCTATTAAATACCACAGGCGTACTTCTAGCATACAAATCAGTTAAACCTTTCAATGGAAGTTCTACAGATTAATTAGTTTATAAAAGATTTTTCATTTCTTTTTTTTATTTCTAAATTAATACCTTACTGTTGATATATAACGTGTATATAACGTGTGTCAAAGCTTCTGTGGTGTTGTACCATCGCCAAGGACGGTATACTGAAACTTACATATTATTAAAAAGATTTATGTTTAAACAATTTACCCAATATATCAGTTGTACAATTGTTTGTTAAGCTGGAATACACAGCAGAATACGCAGCAGCGAATTCCAATCGCCGCTACGCTTCAGTTTGTACATTCCACTAGATTTACTAAGTAAATATACGCCTGTAATATTGTCCTGGCTTTGTCTACGTACTCATTTGTTCGAACTCAAGCACGTCAATGTTTGAATTCATGTAATTATGTATCTCGCTTAATTTGACCAACATGAGTTCGGTCGTAAAGTTATCAACTAGTCTATTTTAAACTTTTACCAAATTAAAAAATCTGGATACGGGAGATGTTTAGATTTTTCTGATATTTTCAATGGATTTTTAACCGATTTAAAAGTTTACGATTACGTAGTTCTAAAATGTAGATTTAACCATCTATCTAACAGTTCTCTAGATTGTAAAAGAGTTCTTGTACATATTCATTATTTCAATATTGTATTTTTCACTAAGCTTTTGATAAGAAGCCAAAGAGGTCGCCTGAGATGTACCTAAGGCCTACTTTTGAGTAAGGCACGTTCCTACGGTAAAGTAGACACTTCATAGGACTTTGTACTCTCATCATAGCCAAGATTAAAGCTGGCTAGATTACCTGGAAATCATATAGTGCTTTAATATTGTGAACAAGTCAACCAGACAAAATACTCATATTTAGACTATGCACCTGTTACAGTGAATGCATTATTGAGAATTGGTAGAACATTACGTTATGATTAAACAAAGGAAAGTATAATATGTTGAACATCTATGAGATTACATTATGTATGCAAGAGCATTGTTTAGCCGATTTGCAGTGAGTAATGGAAAGACGTGCCGCATCGCTAGATTAATGGTTGCAAAATAAATCCATCATTCTATTACTATACTGTATTTATAAAATTGCTTACATACTAAACGGCTATATGAAATGATTTGAGTATAGGACAAGGTTATAATATATATCAATAAAGTTCTTGAGGAAATTACACCTAAGGTATTTTTGATTAAAAAACGCTTATCATACTTACTGTTAAACAATAAGGATGACGTATTTTTAGGTAGGTACTTTTATTGTTTAAAATAGTGACGGTATCCGCTAATTTTGAGACGGTTGATGGCCATGTTTAATTATATAACTTGTTTTTCTGCTTTCACTTGGTAATGGTGCTAACAATTTAAAATGAAGTACATGTAAAATACGCCTTCCAGTAATAAAAATACTTTTTGTATTTTGTGCGTGTACCGTACGATACGTAATCTTAACCTGATGTTCCTAGTCAATCGTATTGTATATACTCGTATTCTCTTTCTTCTTGTGAGGCTATCTAAACATTCCAGAGACACGGATCTTAGATTTGCGGTTGTTTGTCCCTCTCGATGATAATTATTGTTTTGTAAAATATTCATCGGTGGTAACAGGATCTTTTTTTTTGATTCACGAAACGGAATGTAATGTACGATTTTTATTATATTTATTTCCTAACCGTAGATAATTACTCAATTCTAAAAGTCTTTTTAATATAGGCTAATAGTGCAGCGTGTATTCGTAAATTGTAAAATACTGAACTCGAACAGTGCGGATTAATTAAAAACTAGTCAAACCTGGCGCGAAGACTACTTGAAAAGTGGACAAAAAGCATGAGTCGGCGGGAGGTTGCCAAGTTGTGGAGCTTTGGAGTTTGTACCTTCGTTAGTTTAAGTGATTAACTATGAATAAGCTGCGAATTGAAGCCTACTTCAGCATACTGCGTTAGCCATTGCCAAATAATGACTTTTTTATTTAATTCCGTGGGAAAGTGAGACATTAAGTGTGACTCTTTAGTAAATTTTACAAACTTGGCAGAGAATCCAGAGGTTTTAGTGAGAGTTAACAAGTATAAGTATTTGAAACATCGTGTCGTTCTCATGGGATGATTTTAAAATAAATCCGTAACAATTTACGTTCCATACTTAAAATGATGTAAAGCTTAAACAATAATACTTTTTTTTATATGTTTTAAATTTCCGTAATTTTATTCTGATTCAAAATAAATATGGACCTCTTAACTGTTATGATGTGATTATATATTTAAAAATAAGAACAACTATGTTAAATAGTTGTTCTTATTTTTAAAGCTCTTTGTTATTACGAGTGCCTTTTTCCTCATTACAAATACTTACAGATGTTCCATTTTTTGTATATTACCATTATTACCACTCGGAATGTATCGACCACTTATGAATAACGTGGTACCATGATTATTATACCTTTATAATCCAGTTTAATATTTCCATTGTCCTTATGAATATATATTTTTTGAGTCACACACCAAATCAACTTGGCACTATTACTACCCGATCGATATCACGTTCCAACATTTTATCGACAATGTATTTAGTAAAAGTTTAGATCGAACATCAGACCACAGCTACAGAAGTTCAACACCCTTTTCCAATATAGCTTGGAGATAAGTTTTTATTTCCACTCATTTCTAAGAACTTGAGCACGGTTGTGTAATAGAATTATCATGACTTTCGTGTGGTACATACTATTTTACATAAAACGAACAAAAAAAAAGTACATATATCAGTTTGACGTAATAAATATTTCTCGTTTATTCCAGGTAATTAAGAAATGAAACGCAAAAGGGCGCATTCATCGGGCGTCGTATGATAGCTGCCGAACAGACATGTACCTTGCTATCATGAAGATGCGTTATTTCCTCTTTTGTCTCGTCTCCTTTTCCCTTCACATTAACTTCGCGTTTGTTCTCGACAAGCAGAATCCATATTCGCAGTTCCGAAAATGGAATGCCGCACTGAATGGCACATTAGAACTTGAATTCAAAACGGATCAGCCGAACGGTCTATTGCTGTATACAGATGACGGCGGTACTTATGACTTTTTCGAATTGAAATTAGTGAACGGTGAGTTAAGATTGCGCTACAACTTGGGTGGTGGTGCGCAAATTATAACTGTCGGGAGCAATTTGAACGATGGACATTGGCACAAGGTTCAGGTGAGTTTAATTGTGTAACACTTGTTTTTTTGTGAATCTAGTTGGTTTTTGTTATTTATTAAAAACTTTCTCTTGCCAATGCTTGAAATCTGACTAAAATTATTTTATATCTAAAATAAAGCTGCAGTGAAACTTTATGCATGCATTAAGTAAAGTTTTTAACAGGTTTGGGGCAGGCGAATATGCATATGCATTGCATCATACAGCAGGGTTATGTACGTTTGAAACATTGATTGTTATGTATGTACGCGTGATATAACGCTGCAATGCCTTTGTCTTTTTAAAATTGCGATGACTCATCAACGTTATACTACTGTAATTACAATAAGTAATTTGTTAGTGTTGCAAGGCTTGAGACGTACATCTTGGTATTTATTTAAAATTTCGCACCTTCTAGTTTGTCTCTTAATGTCATATGTTTTATTGTATCTGGGGTATCAACTATGTGGTATTGAACTGCCGTCGTTCTATTTTACATTAACATCGTGATTATAATGATAACTAGTAAAAGTTAACGATATAATTCTCTAATGCTTTTAAAAAATGTGATAATGTCAATCCACACTAATAACGGGGTTGGCTATACAAATATGTGATACTTCTTTATTCTTATTTTCTATATATTATTTTGTGTATGTTATTTATATTATGGAAGCCGTCCGCGCATATTATCGAGACTACAAATTAGGTTCTTTGTGTTTTGTTAGCGCGGTATAATAAATAAATAAAACCTTTTTTTTCTCCCAGGTGGCCAGACGCGATGAACATACATCACTTACAGTGGATGGGAGCTCGCAGAGCAAAACATCGAGAGGAAAAGAGTTTAACTTTGGCAAATTCAACAGCAATTCCGATGTCTTTGTGGGCGGTATACCATCTTCGTGAGTATTTTTTATACATAACATTTGGCACTTCATATTAAATAGAAATATCATAATAATATATCATCCGTATCACCTCGATATCCGCCGTTCCACAACTGAGCTCAGAAGGCACTTTCTGCCGCGCACCACCGCTATGTGGAAGCTGCCAAAAGAGGTATTTCCGAACAAATACGACTTAGGGACCTTCAAGAAAAGAGCGTATAAGCATCTCAGAGGCCGGCAACGCGCTGGTGATGGCTATGGCATTGCGAGTGTTCATGGGCGGCGGTGTCGCTTAACATCAGGTGAGCCTCCAGCCCGTTTGCCCTCTGTGTTATAAAAAAAATAGGTAATCGAGATGTCCTTTGGTTCAGTTATACGATAAGTCTACTCTTATTGATATTTCATGCACATATTATAAATCAGCACATACAAATTTTGCTCTGCTTTTTTGTAGACGGTATTATCGATTAGGGTGTTAGTGGTGGTCTGTGGCGTATATAAGTGTAATAAGATTTCTGAAATGAATTCCATCTGGTATTCATAAGTAGTAAGGAGCTATTCAAAATATATATATTTAATAATACGCTTTATTGAAGATAAACGTCGTTCTTTGATTTTATCGTATATATCGTCTTTTCACGAGCATCACACATTTAAAATATATAAAAAGTTATGCGAATTATAAATGCGTTATATAAGTTTTATTAGTTAGCTGATTTAAACATACTCAGTTAAAATAGTTATAACTGAAAATTTTCAGGTAAGTGGGGTTTTGAGCTTCGCATCGGCTATTTGATGTTAGAGCTGCGGATCTGTATTAACTAAAATTCTACTCCTATTATCTATTACATTTGACTTCACTTATTAGTTCTAGTAGCAGTAAACCTAGTCCATCGTCTAATATTCATGACAACTGGTATGACGATCTTGCTCTACGGTTTCTAAAATAGTATCAATTTTATGCAACAGGTCGACGATAAGATTATTCCACCTACTCATTATTTATTAGTTATGCGTGTAGTTAGTTTCCTAAGAACAGATGACATTATTTAGATTTAGATGACATTATAATCAGATATCAGAAAATTTACCCTGTAAGAATGAGGTACCAACCAGAGTTTCAAGGTACCCCAGAGAAAACAATATTGAGCTAACTACGACATCCCTGGAGTGGGTAATACATCCCACTGTCCCGGAATATCAATGACAACGTGCCTTGCATGCCCAAACCTATAATAGTGCACTGTCGCTTCTTAGAAATTGGTAAAACTTTCGATACTTGTTAAATTAAACTTAAAATATTTAATACAAAGAAAGAAAAATGTTCAATACCATAAGCATACCGAAGGTGTTAAATATCTATATTAATTTATTTCGATTTTCAGTAGTGCTTTAAAAATAGTAGGTTAAAAATATATGCCACTTAAATTGAAGTGACTAAAATATTAATCAGACATTACTTTAGGGAGATTACCAATCAAATTAATAGATTGCAATTTCTGACACACAAAATATTTATTTTATAAGGATTATATATAAACTATATAATATAAACAAAAATCGAAAATATTTGAACGAAGAATCTTTTAACTTTATATGTCCTCTGCGTAGCATAATGGCTACGGCACACGCAAACTTTCTTACATGTAGCATAAGCTCATAACTCTCTACGCTATAATCTTTTAGGCTTAAAAATGACTTAAGACTACAAACGTTGTTTGATATTCCAATATTTCGTTGTAAAAAAAGTCACGGCTGTGACGACCCAGTGGATGGAATGGTCACCATGGCCGACTGCCTATGTGTCCTGATATATATTATATTATACTCATGCCCAAAAAAGAAGCAAAGTTCATTCAAGTGTATATGTTTGATTCGAATTTGGAAACATATGTAGAAGAAAAGGAATACAGAATTTTTCCCTGGTTTCCATTAATATTCTCAGGCCCATGCACTGAAGATTACTTCAAAGTATATAGGAAGGTCATAAACTCGACAAAACGACAAAGAAAATAAAACTTCGCTTGTATAGAATACCAGCGTGACAGCTGGACAACCACACAAAGACCCATTCTATTATGTTTCATATGAATTTATGTTTTGATACACTGTTATCGAGTTATTTGTTGGTTTATTGTTGGCCATTGTTTTTTCGCCCAGATAACGAATTTTAACAATTCAATATTGTGACGAATTCAGCGTCGACTATTCAATATTTCTTACTGCATATACGAATATGGAAGTATGAGTTTCTGACATTTCGATAGTCAGATAAGCTTCAATACATATTTGATTAGGAAACAAATTAATTTTCATTCTAATAAAGTTGAATACTCCGTCACGAATCCCTATTTAGAAGGCCCATTATAATGTAGGTATGTCTAGGGCGAGTAGTTATGTTAAAAGTGCGGCCTTGACATGTGAAAAACCGGTGCTGCAGTCGCTGCCAAGGATATTTTACAATCAAAAGGCTGGTGTTAAATAAAAAATTATATTCTTTGGTAGTCGATTCGTTTGCTTTTGAAAAATACCGATCTTGATAAAATTGATCTTGATCTTGTAAAATTTTGCGTGTCTTATAAAATTACACCCTTAAATGTAAACATTATAAAGACAGTTTCAAGCACAGCATCGGTTTATTTTATTCTAAGGCAAATAGTGGAAACGATATTTTATTTCTTATTTTTTTTAGACATAATTAATGGGTCAAGTTAAGGAATTCGATTTTTTAATTACGTCTATTCTATTAATGAGTTCATACATACATCCACATACTTAACCTGATTTAACAAACCTGTGAAAATCTCAACCCTAGCTGCTAAGAAAAACCTCAACAACATTAATTCAACAGTTATTATAAGATAAAAATAAAAATAATATAGTGTTATTATTTATGACTTTGTTAAGCACCAAATACTTTTATTGTTCATTTTCTTTACCAATATGGTTAAATCCACGTTGACGAAGTCGCGGGAACCAGTTAGTAATATTTTACATAAAACAAAACAACTATACGAGATATAAACCCAAATATAAACGGATCAATGTCGAGCCGCCAATTTTGCTCAAACTAACTTACCGAGCGCTTGCATCCGTTATTGTTTATACGTAAAATCTCGTTATATTTCAGGACGTATTTCAACATTGCTTAATCCAGAGACATTGTAAAAGCTTTGTTTAATTTTTTCACAGCAGTTTTGGAATTCTAACTAAAGCATTTAGTCAACTAGAATATTTTGCTCAATGTTTGACTTATTTAGCTAAATTATTTATACTATTTATTTTACAATAAGAAAAGCTACAGGAACTACAATCCAAATACTAAATCCAATAAGAAAATGGCTTAGGTACGGACAGTCAACATTCGAATTAATAAATAAAGTACATAATAATAAATGTATTTTATCACTATTAATTTAATTTTGTTAAAATAGATTTTACTATAACTTTTCTATAAGACTAAGGTCTAAGTGTTCAGTGTTAATTAAGACTAAACAGTTGTTTTAAAATATTGATAAGATTTACGCATACTAAAAAGAGTGTTTCACTTCCCTATGGTTGATAAGATGATTAATAGAAACATATATATATATCAATATATAATATGTGTATATATATATAAAATAATGTTTTATATTGTCTTTGAGTACAAGACGTTGAGCTATGAGTACAAGAAATGAGGTCATTAAAAGTTATGTCTGGACAAATCTAGTTTCTAGAGGTACATTAAAATTATTTAGTATGAACCTGTTCACATATAGCGAAACCAATACTAAAATGATTTTTTTTGATATGGTGTGGTTTTCATATTATTATTTGAGACTATCACTCGTGTTATATCATTATCATATTGTTATATGTATTATAAGAATCTTTAAATGGCACGTTAAATACTAAAAAATGTTTCGATTTCTTATAAGACTGCATGTCTTTCAAGATTTTTTTTATTTAAGTGTTTTCTACTTTGAATTCTTAGTTCTTTTATTTGAGTACCATCTGTTGGTATAAATGTTTATACCTCTATATATATATAGTTATAATAGATAATTCAAAAATCTTAAATGAAACGAAAACATATTTCAATTAATACTATTAACAGAATCAGACGTTATTTTGTGGCACCGTTAAAAGCAGTCTGTCTGGTCTAAAGAAATATATATCTAGTGTTTTTCATTCTACATACTATATGATGTATGTATATTGTATGTATACGTTTTTAATTTCTCCTAGTATAGTATAATAGTATTTTTCCTAGCTCGTTTACATAAAAAAAATATTGAAGGTTTTTTCTATTCGATGCCACTTTTAATTTCAAACCCGCATAAACTGTTATTGGCTGTCTCATAAATAGCGGAAAAAGTGGGATTTTCAATTGAAAATGTTAAAGCGTAGTTGAGGCAAACAGCGCGTACCGGTTGAATGCGCTGGTTATGCTGTTTAATAAACCAATTACTTATTTAATAATAGAAATGAAACTAAATATTTATATTATTTAATATTAAAAAAAATTGTTTTTACTGGAATACTTTTGAAAGAGAATCAGTGTTATTCTATTCTTTATATATATGTAAATTATTGATTTGAAAATTAATGAATGCAGATACAGGTGCATTTTCAAGCAATATAATCTAAATACTTATTGTTTGAAATAACGCATTTAAACTTGAATAATATAACCGTGAGTAAACGCCGCAATTCTTATGAGTTTTTTACCAATTTGGTCGCGGGCTGTCAGTTTAGTTTTGAATTGATATTTCTTTTTCGCTGACTGTTGCTGACCTATGGTACCTCGGTGGTACAGAGGGCCTTCACAAGAGTGCGTCACGCCGTCCTCTCTTCAGCCACTGCCCTGGCTATCCAACTACCTATCCCTGTGCTCGTAACTCACCGTCAACTGTACGTCACCTAAACTCCAACTATGTGCACAGTTGGACCGCGTCTGAGTGCAATACGTCCTTCATTTTAATTTCTATTATTAATAATATGTGCTCAGACGGAGAAATGTCAGCACTGAACCGCTGTATCAACGATACTGACTGGAAAAAGAAATATTATGATAGGGTATGGCTCTTTTATGCAATTTACTTTATGTAATGAAATAATTTTAAAATACCATTTCGCTACTCTGCCAAAATAAGGGTATCTGCAATTTTAAATAATAGTGCTTGATTTTGTTTAAATTGTCGATATCCTATTGAACAGACGAGATACACCAATAACAATGTTAAAGTAGCTTTTGTTATATGCGAAAACTGAAATAAAATCGTTGCAAAATTATCAGAGAGGTATCTTAAGGATGTTGCTAATGTAGCAAAATTCCAGTCCTAAAACTGGGATAGCGGCGTGTCTAAATCTTAATGGAGTTCTTATTAATTAGCCCAAATGCAAATAAGGCGCTTTAGTGATCTGAAAAATAAGTAATTAAAAAGCGAAGTTAGAAATAATAATACCAATGCGAATAGCAATAAAAATTATCTTGTAATTACCAATTAGTCTCAGTAGCACTCTCCTTAATTGAGAGAGCCTATGCCTATGTGTTTATTTGATGTATAGGCTATATGATTATTTGAGTTATAAAAGTCAATTCAGTAACAAACATACAAAGTTTAGCATGTATAATATTACTAGGATCGCTCGTTTATATGTTGCAACGGCCACCTCCACTACTCAGATTTTCAATTCTTCTCCTTATTTCTCTTCCTACATTCCATTAATTAATTTTGTATTTCTTTCAAATACAAGAAGGTTGTATAAGAAAAATTATAGTTTCATGACCTTTCAGTTAGTTAATTAAAGAGTAATTGGCTTTAAAGAATACGTAGCCAAGATTATTTATTAATCTTGTTACGAGCAAAAAATTATTTTAAAATTAAAGGCAGATAGCGGCAGATACATATAAAACATATTAATATTAACCTTTTTAATTATATGACTAAACTAAAGCACAAGCACTTAACTCAAATCCTGGGATCGATGCTTACACTTCCTAAACGCACGCGGTTTACTTCACCATTTTGTTGTACTATTATAAAACGATGTTTTTCATTCGTGACTCAATTGTAAATGATAGATACATGTCGACGCTTACTCTTTTGTAGCTTCACTTGATCAATAGAAGGGGTTTTGTATTAGTCTGTAGCTTTCCTCAATAAATGTACTATTCAACGTAAATAGAATTGTCCATTACGAATTACTACGACTTTAACGCAATCAAATAAAAAATTCTTGGGCTTTTTAATGTCAGTATAGATGAATTATATCAAATACGATTATTTGAAATATAACATACTCGTGTACGATAGCCTTAAAACAATGAGGGAAAATTATTGTTTTATTAGGGTTCTGTTTCGGGTTGACCTAAATGTCTAGCTGTGTTGTTGCCTCATTATGCACAAACATTGCCCTGCAATCATTGTCTGGCTACATTAAAACATTTTGTGTCAACACTGAATATTGTTAACAGATAGGTTGAGAGGATTTGTTTGCATTGTGTCAACAATTTTTTTCATTTACCATTTAAACATTAATAGCAAACTTTGATTTTATATTTTCAATATTTCTATCACAGATTTATAATGAAAAAATTATGTCATTAACTGTCATTAACTGTCATATATTCACCTAAGGCTTTATAAAGTATTCAATTTAAAAATCATTAAAATATCATCACCTATATAACAATGTCATTTTATATAATTCATCGGGTGATATTCTAATGAGCTCTTTTCCTCTTGTCGATTTACATTTGCATAGCCTCACATTATTTAATAAAGATTTTGTATTAAATAATAATAAATATTATTTAAATAATAATAATAATAAAAAAAGATGAAAGATGTCCCGCTACCGTACGGTGCCATGGATTTATAGTCGCTTTGTGTGGTTGAGCAAAAATCTGATTTTAAAACCAAAACAAAACGTGTGGTTTACAAAAGCAAACAAAACTTGTTTCTGTATAGCCGTTTTGCAACATAAGGTATCCGATGAGAATTAATGATGAATGAGAAAGATGATGTTGAATTTCGATGAATTGTTAATTTTATAACCTTTTTCTTTGTGATATTGATTTTAGGAACATTTGTTCAGAACGTTTGTTATTAATGGTAAACCCTGTACATAATAACAATTGACAAATTATTTCTTTAAATTCCTAGGCAAGCAAGGCAATGTTAGTCCTAAAATCAAAGAAAAATATACATTTGTTAGCGTTTCTGAGTAAAATAACGCTAAGCGATATCCGTACGAAACAAGGCAATCGTTCGCAGTCAAGTCGGGGTTCTAAGCGGGAACCAGGTCATAGGATCGCGACCAATGAGGGATATTGTTGATATATATCATCTATTGCGCTACGTCGCAATGCCGGCTAAAACGATTTAGTCGACTCACTGCCGACTTACTTGTTTTATTGAGCATTCATATTTTTAACTGTAAACAATACATTTTGTGATTACACGAAACGCATCGAGTCCGTGATTAATTACGTTTTAAAATTTCTAAAAGTAATATAACGAGTTAAAAATTAAAGCAAATAGTTTAAAAGCGTCCTGTATCGCAGTGGAAGTGTT
This sequence comes from Pontia daplidice, assembly GCA_963693355.1. NCBI lineage: Eukaryota > Metazoa > Arthropoda > Insecta > Lepidoptera > Pieridae > Pontia > Pontia daplidice. Next base: position 7,849,950 of record CAVNZL010000138.1, on the reverse strand, counting down.
ATCTCAGACTTGCATGGCATAATACCATAATAATTTAAGGCATTACAATCAACGTTACCCGAAAACTTGGAGTGTGAAAACGTGAATCTTCTAATCGCGAAATAGTGCTAAATACAAGAAGATAGTGGTGTGATTGGGATTACAAGTTTCATAAGTGTTTGTTTGATAGTGACCTTCTATTCTTTTCTTTACAATTACGAACAAAGAAATACCAAAAACCTGACTCACCGAGCACATTGTAATTGTTAATATAGAAATTTTCAAACTATGCAATAAGTGACTCGTGGCGACGTTGGTGACAGTTAGGACATAAACCCTTAGAGTTGAGGATCAAATCTTCGTAGGGACGTAAACATTTTATTCATTTAATTTATTTTTTATTTTATTTTATGTGAACAATATTATTGTTATTATTTTTTAAATCTTTATTGCATAAGTTTAATTTGTGGTACTTGCAAAATACTCATAAAATGTTTTGCTGTAAATGCAACAATGATGCCGATGCTAATGAAACACTAGCTTGTACAACCTGTGATCGCAAGTTTCATCACCAATGCCTCAATATTGCTTCTGCTCACTTTGATAAATATAAACAGGATTTAGATAGGATGTGGACTTGTCCTGTATGTAGAAACAGTGCAGTAGATTTAACAGCTCATTCTCCGGTAAATAAAGACTTACCTAATATAAATATAACCCAACTAGATAATTCGACTACACGATGCTCCGGAGAGCGTCTTTTTGATCAGGAATCTTGTCCCTCTTTGTCTGTTATAAAATCGGAGCTGCGGGAGATGATTGAAGATATAGTTTCCCGAGAAACCCAAAAAGCGATGAGTACCCTCATGGACAATATAGCAGCAATGTTGAATAATACGATTGGAGTACTTAATAGTCGACTTACAACTTTGGAACAGGCTACTTTGAATGGCACGAGCCCCCAAGCCTTGGAACCTAAAATTAATTCACCTTCTAATCCAGTTTTCAAAAAGCCTAATGCCAAATCAAAGCTGAGGCCTATGCAGAAGAAGACGAATGCCTTAGCTGCTTCAAATTCCTTAGTGGACACTTGCCCTGCATCCACTGATAATCAAGATCAGAGGGTCACCCAACCAAGTCATGCATATGAGCTTACTTTACAGTCTAATACTACTCCTAAAGGAAATACTGGTGAGATGGCTTGGACCGAAGTGTCTCGGAAAAAAGCTGACCGGAAAAAAGATGGCCGGGTCATAAATAGGTTACATATTGTACAGGGTACATCTCAGCCTGGACTATCAGGTCTTGTAGCATCTGAAAAGAAAAGCTTCTATCATCTGTTTTATGTAAAGGAGGGGACTACTTCGGAACAAATTCGTAACCACCTAATGAACATAGGCATTAAGGAAGATATATCTGTTGAGGTTTTAAACCCTCGTGGAAATTATGCATCTTTTAAAATTGGAGTTCCTGCGAGATTTGGTGATATATTAATGGTTCCAGGGAATTGGGCGTCTAAAATCTGTATTAAACCTTGGCGAACCAATTTTCGAAGCTCTAAGATACACTAATCTGTCATGTAAAACAAATAAGAGACCTTCCATTGGTATTTATTATCAAAATGTAAATGGACTTAAAACTAAATTAATCAATTGGAGAACTTGTCTAGAAACGGCCCTCGACTGGAATCTCATTGCAATTACAGAGACGAAATTAGATGATTCTATCCATGATGGAGAGGTGGTCAGCGAAAGTTGGTCTGTTATTCGCCGAGATCGTGGTCGCCCTGGAGGTGGAGTTATGATCCTCTCTAGACCGCCGTTAACGTTAACGCGCCTAACGTGCTATGAATCTTCTGACGTGGAAGAAATATGGGCTCGATTTCAAATCTGTGAACACTATATCTATATATGTGTAATTTATTTTCCACCAAAAACCCCTGACTTTTTGTACTTTAAGTGGTTTCATAACGTAAGCAATATTTGTAAAAAGATCAATACTAATAGAATAATAATTATAGGTGATTTTAATTTTTATAGTTGTACGGAAGAGTGTTTAATGTGTTTTAATAGTTTTTTAATTGAATGTAATCTTAAACAATGTAATTTTAATTTAAATAAGAATGAAAGGATTTTGGATGGTGTTCTGATTGGTGCAGATTTGAGTAAAAACGATATCAAGGTGGAGGCTGTTAGCTCTGGAGATGAATTATCTCGTATTGATAGGCATCATCCTCCGCTTAATATTAATATAAATTATACGTTTCACAGTAAAACTCAAATATTCGAACCGACAAATATTAAAGATACGTTAGATTGGAACTTCGTTAAGGGTAATTTCTCTTTACTATGTAATCTAATAGAGGGTGCAAACTGGTCTAATCTATACGATATTCATGACGTAGATAAAGCAGTTAGTTACTTCAATAAGGTGTTGTACAGTGCATTTGATAAATGTTTCCCGCGAAAATTAAGAAAAGGTACTTGTCAAAGAATTTATCCGGAGTACTTTAATGGTGACATTATATCTAAATTAAAAGCAAAAGCACAACTTCACTGGCGTTATAAATATCTTAATGATATCAATGCATATAACCAATTTAAGTGTCTTCGAACATTAGTGAAACATGATATACAAACAGCACGGAGAAACCATATGGACATCTTATCTAAAAACCTAAGAACAAAGCCGTTAAATTTTTGGAGGTTTATTGATTCGATGCGAAAGACGAATGGTCTTCAAATGGCCGTAACTTATGAGGATACCGAATATAGAGGAAAGGATATTGCTGAAGCCTTTGCAAAATATTTCCAATCAGTATTCTTACTAGATGAGCCCACTTTAGATATATCTTCAGCAGCACAAGGGACTAACACTAATTCTAGGGATTTCGATATTAAATCGCTGACCAAAGAAGTTGTTCTTAGAAATGTCAAGAAATTAAAATCTAATACTTCTCCGGGCCCTGATAATATTCCCTCTTACGTCGTCAAAGGCCTTATAGATTTCCTTATTGAGCCGGTCACGTACATGTTCAATCTTATTATTTCAAAGAGTTCCTACCCGCAACAGTGGAAAATCTCACGAGTGATTCCAATCCCAAAAAAAGGTGACAGATGTATTGTCGAAAACTATAGGCCCATAGCTATTCTTTGTTCTCTGGCGAAAGTATTTGAGATGTGTTTACACTCACTTATCATGCCTGAATGTAAAGCTTTCATTACACCACGCCAGCATGCCTTTATGCCGCAAAGATCAGTTGCCACCAATCTCCTCACTTTAGTGGAAGACGTATCACGAGAAAAGGACAAAGGCAACAGAACTGACGTTATTTACCTAGATTTCTGCAAGGCCTTCGACAGAGTTGATAATGATGTTCTTCTACTTAAATTAGCGAATATTGGCTGCGGTCCTAGCTTGCTGAAATTTTTTTCAAACTATCTATACGGTCGGCAACAGTTCGTCAAGTACGGACCTTATACTTCTAAAATTTACCCAACACGTTCTGGTATAAGCCAAGGTTCGAACCTGGGACCATTGCTCTTTCTCATTTTTATTAATGATTTACCAGAGGTAGTTAAGTCATCTGGCACGTTACTCTTCGCTGATGATCTTAAGATCTATAAGACCATTAAAATGCCGGATGATTGTATGCTTTTGCAATCAGACCTGGATGGTGTATTCAACTGGAGTATTAAGAATAGGCTTTTCTTCAACTGTGACAAGTGTCAGTGGCTATCTTTTTCCGGATCGCCCAACAACAGTATTTACAAAATTGGGGATAGAATGATTCGAAGAGTTGACAAAGTCAAAGACCTAGGGGTAGTTTTCGTACCTAGCCTTACATTTCGTGAGCATATAACTGCATTGGCTAATACAGCTTACAAGCGTCTAGGATTTATTATGCGCATTTCTCATGAATTATCATACAAGGCAACGAAGACACTTTACGCAGCTCTAGTTAGAAGTGTGTTAGAGTCCAATGTGGTCGTGTGGATGCCTTATGAGCAAAAATACACGCTTATGTTAGAGAAAATACAAAAAAAGTATTTAAGAAGGCTGTATAAACAGGAATTTCATTATTACCCACTGTTGTATCCATCAAAATACTTATTGGGGACTTTGGGGTATGAGTCACTAGAGTTGCGGAGGGAGCTATATCTTTTTAAATTTGCCATTAAGGTTATTAGGGGCCAAGTAGATTGTCCGGAGTTGCTACAAGCTTTACTCCGGCTGTATGTACCGGACAACTACTGTAGGTCGCGAGGGCATTCAATATTGGCGCAATGGAATTCGCGAACTGTGCTCCGCCAGAAATTAGCGATACCACGAATGGTGTCGCTGATTAATAAATTTATTGAATCTGCACCAGAGCAGGATATATTTGTGACAGGCTTGTTAAGAATGAGTGAAGCCTGCAAGGAGATTTTATTTGTAAGTTTAGGTTAAGGTAGTTTTTAAGTTTGTTTTTCTTTTTTGGCTATAAGCTGTAATGAAATAAATAAATAAATAAATAAATAAATAAATTTTTTTATGTGTAAATTCTCACCTGTATTTTTTAGCCATTCTATTAGTATGACTTATAGAATTAAATCACAAAACTTCAAGTAAATAGGACAACGAGAGAGACCAATTATTATTTTTATTGTCACAATCTCATTCAGAGACAATGTAATTGCACTTAGCTTATTGGATCTTACGCTCTCTCAGAAATATCACAACGCATTAAAAAGAAACGTCTGGTAAATGTGCCCAACTAATACAAAAAGAAATCGATTTATATCCTCGAGTTTGTTCGTCGCTATTCGTAATCAATCAAATATTAATCAATACTCTACTTAGAATACAAGTTCTTATTAATAAGTCTCTTACACATTTATGTTGGAAAGTTGAGTTGCGGCTGATGATATTATCATATAACTGATATCGATGGCAAGTTGGCAAGTTCTCAAGAAATTATCTCGAGATGCCCGAAGCACTCAAAGGGGTCAAAATTAAATTGGAGGAAGCAATACAACTCAAGTTGTTCTTTATCTGGGTTATTTTTGTCAGTTAGAAAATTGAAATAGAAATTATTGGATCCTTTTGTCAGATTACAGTTTTTCGAGTGACGGTTGGTGACAAAGGATTTTTTTTCGTTGGGCGTATCGTTAGCTTTGTAGTCTCGTGCCCAAGTAAACTCATAATATGACAATGAAACGCGAAGAAACTGTTCTATAAGTATCCTTTATCTTTCTTTCAATATCATCATATCAGTATATCAATTTTTCAAATCAAAATTTAATCAAAATCCGTGAAGGTATACCAGACTGGCGGTTACTTTTGCTGTAATAATAATTTTTCTCCGTCAGTTTCTTTTATTTTCATTTAGACCATTCTCGTTATATATGTGTGTTACTTCATAGATGAATCTAATCCGTGTTGAAAAGCAATTTCAAATTACAGTGGTGAGTTTGTCAAGTCCAAGATACATTGCCTCTCCTGTTATAAGAAGACTGCTGATAAATTGACCGTCCCGCTTGTGTCTGGCGTGCGGTTGTTGCGGTGCTAGTTCTTGTGGATGTTTCTTTGAGAATGAATGAATTGTTTATGTTTTTATATACTTTAACGGTATCAAGTATTTGGAATTAGTTACATACCTTTTGTTGAGGTATGTTGATTTAGAACTATACAGTAATCCATCGTACAACCGTCCTCGCATTTTTTAATTTAAGCACTAGTTAGATGAGCAATAGCTCTTTGTGCCGTTATTTAAAGCCAAATAATATTCATAATAAATATGTAAAACGTGGCCTCTAATTAAATTTTAAAATTAAAGTGAAAATTTTAAGACTTAAATTAAACCTCTGATTAAATTGACGTTTTTCTTCCAGATACAATGCAAAGCTAACAGCCCTGGCTCTTCCATCAGTTATCTTCGAGCCCAAGTTCCGTGGTGCTGTGAGAAACCTGGTCTACTCTGATCTCCCTGGACAGCCACCGAGGAGACAAGAGCTGAGACATTCCAGAGATCTAAAGGTAAATTACGCATAAATTGTAAATTATGTACACATTTATTTTAGGCACTCTACACTAATGAATCTTTTTGTTTGATTGGACATTAATTAACGCGCAGCGAAGCACAGAAGTTTGTAAGTGATTCATGATTGAGTACATGCAATTTTTTTATCACATAATTAAACTTGAATTGAAGGGAATTCAGACAAAGCTTAAGATCTCATATTTTTTTGCATGTATTCGCTTTGTTGAATATATTCTACTTGAGAAATTTTTAAAAAGAGTGGTGTGACTACTGAATTTAATACTATAGCATTTAAATGTCATGAAACTCTTAAAACAAAGTAATATCTCCATAGAATTTGTTAAATAATAACGTTTGCGAATAGAGCCTGCTTGATATTTTGTTCAAATTCTCTTAAATCAATTTAGCTGACCTTTTTCAAATATCACATCGTCACTATTGTTCAGTTTGCTTCATAAACGATCGTTTAATATTTCATACACTGCACTACTAAATGAGTTTTAAAGTATTGTTTGTATTACGTTGGATCTTCATTTGGCTTTTCATGTTTCAAAAGATAACAAAAAGAAGTTATAGAGAAACTAACTATCTTAAACTATTTATATCTTATTTTAAAAATATGCGGGGGCTTATATTAATAGACTAAAAGATTTGTGATGACCTCAACAGGTAACGTCCGCCTTAGGAAAATAAATCTTTGGTAAGAAAATCATTGAACGGGTTTATAGCAGTTCCCCATAAAAAGATATGAAATCTAAACTAAATCTAATCAGATAATTCATTTTTCCTATATATCAGAGCAGCTCTCCGACTACTTTATTATAGTTGATACTTTGCTCGTCAATAACAACATTATATTGTAACTAAAGCAATCTTTCAATATCTGGTAATATTTTCATTCTATTGATTTATTCGCCACAGACATGACACCTTCAAAGTTTAATATGATTAATATGATAAGTTTTGAATTAATGTTGTTAGCGCAATTTCAAAACTTCGGTAAAAACAGAAACCCTATTACTGACGCTTCGCTGTCCGTCTGTTTGTTTTTCTGTATGTCCGTCTGTCGCCTCTCATATACCGTGATAGCTATAAAGTGAAATTTTCACAGATGATGAATTTTTGTTACTACTATAACACTGCTATAACAATAATATGTGATTTTTTGCTTAAATAATGTTAGAGAGCCCTTCGCAGCGTGGGTCATCGAACCCGCACTTGCTTGGTTTTTTTACTCGGCTTAGAAAATCAAAAAGAAATCAGAAGATAGGGTAAGATATGGGTTTATAAGATTACATTTATGTAAGTTGTCTAAGAACACTAATTAACAGATGACGTGTCGTTCTTTCCTGCCTTAGGTCATAATTACCTCAAAAATGTTTTCAAGATTTTTATTTTTAACGAACAAAAAGCATAATGTTCCAGTATTTTCTTTATTATATTGGTAACAAATGTGCCATTTTCACGCATTTTAGTACTTTATGTTGCTTACGTGAGATTGTAATACCGCTGTTATGCGATTAGCCCTAATTTATACTAAAGAATGACCGATACTGAGGAATGATCTATCATTCCTTTTTTAATGCTTCTTTCATTTCACGTATTCACTTGCTCAGTGTGGCTTTGGAAATAAATCCAAATCATGAATAGACCTCCTCCGTATTACTTCTCATATATAGATAAACAGAATATAGACTTGGACAAGTCAGTCGGTGAGTTCAATTTTCATGTTCGCTACCAACTCGAAGTTTTTCTTTTTACTTGTGGGCATTATATATTACTTTCATGTGGCATTAAGTAAGTATTCAAAAATGCACTTGCTCCTTCGGTATTTTATTATACTGAATCGTATCTTTAAGAACTAGTAAATTTCCGAACAAAGTTTTATAAAAATTAAAATGAGTCTAGCAAAGGACCAAGTTTTTTTTGTAACTTCAGGTATTTTTAAAATTTAAGTAACCAGTAAGCTTTCAGTTTTTTTCTTGTGGATGAATACCTACATACTTTACTAGACAATACCTATATAATAATAAGTAAAGTATATTAGTACACATAAATACATAATGGATGACTTTAATAGCCGTAAAACTAACGACATTCAGTTGCAATGACGTTTCGTGGTCTAAGTGACAATGGGATAAAATTATCTTTGAATTTTTTTTATAAAAGTCCTGATAGAACTGTATTTTTATAACCGCAGGACTACCACGCAAAAAAGCCAGCAGGACGGCCAGGTCACGGACCTGTTTTCTTTTATCTCTTTGATAAAAGTATGATCTGGTTAAATGACTGTGCATGCAGCAGTTGTTGTATATGTTGTTTGTTTTTTCCTTCAGTACATTCCAGTCATATTAAACATTCAATAAATTTTGAGTGGCATGCCTCTATTTTAGAGCGTCTCTTACTCGACAAAAGCTTTTATACCCTGAAATACTTCAAGGCTTAATATTAAAAAAGTTTTCGAACATACATTACATTTTATATAACGAACAATACAGTAAAAAATATATGGATTAACCGTTTAATGCTGCGTATATCGGCTTGCAATTCTTTAGATTTGTGTGTCCATATTAGCTAATAGTTCATTTGCGTATTCAAAATATTATATGATATATGCAATTTCATTATTTCCATCTACAAATGTACTCGTCATTTTTACTAATTTAGACTTCAGACAAATGTGGCCGAGACCCATAAAAAGGGTTGTAACGCCACTGGATAAAAATATTTTGAGTTTTAAAAGATATTTCATTTGTTCGCAATTTTATCTAGAGTACTAACCACCTTGCCAAATGGGTCGAAAGGCTTTACAAATAAAAACATTTTAGGACACGTACTATTTGACAAGTGTGTCACTAAAATGTGTCATTGTATTGAGTCCACGAAACTGTTTATGTTCAGCAGATCGCTTGCCTTTGGAACAACCCAATTTTTTTGCCTTAAATAGAAATAACAGCTTATCGTGCAAAAAGTTATTTTAACTAGCTAATCGAATACAATTAATTGTTAGAAAACACATTAATTTTATTTTACTATACGAATGTTATGAAAATAAAATGTCCAATTGATTACTAATCAATAATATAATATCTACATATGATTGTAAGGATTGTAACAACAGCCTACGCAACGCCTACGTAAATTGTAACAAGCTACGACGGGTAGGTACGCGTAGGTGGATGGGAACGGAAGTACGATATTCATTCCTAAATCGTAATTGGATTTCCAAATAAAAATTAGAATAGTTTTACTAGATGATTTTGTGTTAAAATAAAAAAGCACATTAATGAGTTAACAAAAACATTATGGTGATGCTGTGAGCACAATCAACTACTAGCTTATTAAAACAAATTACTGATACCTTCAAATTAAAATTATGAGTCCCACACGCTATTCGCGTCACTTTTATAAGTAAGTTTACATTAAGCTCAGGTTAAATAATCCGATAATTGTAATAAATCCGAAATTATCGTGGCACGATGTAGATTAGTGCGTTAAATTGTGAAACATGCTATGCAGAGTAATTCGTAATCCAATATTTTCAACAGAGCTTGTAGGATTCCATAATATGTTGACATTTTTCAGCATTATTTTATATATTGTCATTTATAAGAAAACATGAATGCCAAAGCTCTCTGATCTGTAATCAATTTTTTTCTGTACCCACTCTATTTTCTTAAACAAAACAAATTATAATACCGGAACCTCTAACCTTGTATTATATAATTATTTAGTAATGTAGCAATAACTTAAGTGAATCATATTATGTAAATAAGTCACTACGTGGAATACTTGTACTAATTCTAGGAAACGAGTCTGTCTTTCATGACGTCAATGCCAAGGACGATCTTACGATACTTTTACGATAAAATATTCTTTTTTTTGGTTATACTTTGCTGTGGTTGCAAATATTGCACTCGGTTTACATAATTATTGGTGCGTTACGAAAATATGATAATAGGTAGGGTTAAAATATTGTTGCAAACACATTTTTTTTATTGCATTTGACGTTAAAAATGTTTCACAAAATCTAAGTAATAGAAACTGATGTTCTTGTTCCAGTCATCAAGAATAAATGCTAGCGCTGACGCCTGCGAGCGCAGAGATCCGTGCCAACATGGAGGCGTTTGCATTAGCACAGACGATGGACCAATTTGCGAGTGTCGTGATGGAGACTATGAGGGGGCATTTTGTGAACGAGGTAATTCGCAATATAGCATATTATTTATAGTATTATGAGTGGATTTTCTATCTTATTCATGACAACATCAGTCTAATTTCACGCATTTAATTAAAATACCCTTTTTCTCACTGTAAGATATTTTGTTTACGCTGTGATTGGAGTTATATTAAAACGGTGCGGTTAGGTTAGATATGATATTATGAATGTAATGATTTCGATTATGATGTCTATCCAATCAAATAAGTAAGACCGTTATATAAGTAAGAGTGTTCCTATATCATTTGGGATCCTTACATCAGAATATATATTGATATTTATTTTATGTCATAATAAATAGCCTCAAAAATGGTCAGATCATTGGGAAATTAATCTGATAATGGAAGCACTGAATCTTACAAAGAAGTTTACAAAGAGGAAATCTCATTGAGACATATAATATTGTCCTAACAGGCCACTATGAGGTACCCGGTATTGATAAATTTTAAATGAAAACAAACTTCTGAGGGGAAATTCCTTAAATCTACAAGCCAAGCCCTTCAAGACAAATTTTCTGAAGAATTTCTGCCGCACCGAGTAGTGGCTGACTATCCGTAAACTGTTTTGAAAATGGACTCAATAATTTCTTCAAATCTACAGACTTATTAATTAATACAGTTCCATAGTATGTAACTATAGAGATTTTTCTTTTGTCTCTTAGGCACTTGTAGTTCGTTACCTTCGCTGTGCATTTACAGCTAGTGTAAGTATGTAGGAGTGGATGTTTATTTTTACCTGTCTGCGAATCTCAAAAATATTGGTTTAGCCAAGATAGAAAGATTTTATGTTCTCACATTTTCTGCATTTCATTAAATATATATGATGCTTTCATTCTAATAACCAAGCTATATACCATGTTACAAGTAAATGCAGATAATTTGGCTCGCCTATTACATGTGCTCAAGTTCAAATATGTACCTGTTACTGAGTAATTATGACTTCGTATGGTTTAAATAAAAATTTTACTTTTGAAAGTGATATTTTAGATAACTTGTTTTTTTTATTTACTATGACTGTATAGTTTGACTTATTTATAAAGGTTAATAATTCATACATACAAAGATAAACAGATGTCTGATTCATAGTATTAGTAGCATCGTACGTACGATAGTTTTAATGGAGGTATCTAATGCTACAGTGTAGTATCTAGTATACTTCAAGATGTACTTTTACGTAAATGCACTTAATAATTTAAATCTTAACTTTTTAGATAAGTTGATAGTGGCTTTGGCTCGTATCAGGACTATGTTCTATGTTTATTTATTTGAGTTTCGATACATTTGGTAAGATTATTAAAAATTATGAAATTCTGATAACTTATCAAGAAAAAATACTCAGATCAATGATGATTAATATTATTTTACAAAAAAAAGTTTTGAAGTATTATTTTCTCATTTAAATGAAACTTCTTTAACGCATATAACTATAAATTTATAACGACGTCATTTACATTTCTCGACAATTGGAGTGCCCTCCCAGTACTCGTGGTCAGAGACTGCCACTTAAAGTTATTTACTTATTAATAATATTACATTGTACAAAATAACCTATAACATCATGAAATATTATAGATTTTTGTTCACTGTGTTCAATTTAGTGCTAATCTCACATATCTACTACTAATTGCGCGAACAGAAAAATGATTTTTGGTTAAAGTATAGACTTATTATAGACACATCACACGTCTTTGAGTAAATTGTAAACCAAAAATGTCGTCAAACGGGGATAATTAACGATTTTCACGGTGGGATGAAATCGCGGGCTATATATATTTTAAAATAAATGTAATAATCGTCTGAAAGGCACATTAACTATTATAGGTCGAGGTCACGGCTAGGGTTATTACTTATTGTAAATGTGGAGCCCATTCGAATGGAAATAACTGATGGCTGAGATTAGTATAGAACGGCACTCTAAATATGTACAATAGCCTTACTGGTACAAAGATAAAAAGTGCTCAATCTGTTATTAGGATTATGAGAAAATATTCATATATTTTACATTGATCTTATCTTGTCACTCAAGAGTAAAACGAAAATAATCGCCGTTATATCTGTTTGAATAATAGGTATGTTTAGCTTCAGTTCCATTTTAGGTAGATAAATTCATTAATATAAATGTAGTTACATACATTATATACACTTAGATGTTTTTAGAAATAAATTTATTATAATACTCATACCACAACCAACAAATATGCCCTGTCCGTTCCGAAAATCGAACCCATAAATCTCTGCTTGGTAGTCCGGTATGGTGACGTAAAATCTTATCTATAGAACTTATAAAAGTATACTTTATTATATATTATATTACTCTCATTACGGTTTTAATGTGCAGAGACATGTTGCTTACGGTTAAATATATATATATTTTATCATCATAAAAAAGCGTTTAAAAAATAAAGCTTTTCAGTTAGAATGTTACTCGCAATTTCGATCTGAATCGATTCCAACTAGGCAATTTAGCTTCCACCGTGCTTTGCATATATCGATCAGGATTATCGAAGTTTTCCACTAAACTAGAGAATTTTAATGCATTGCTAAATGTGTATAGGTTTGTGGTTAAAATTACTTCATTTTAACCACAATAAATTGAACTTTATTAGTATGTACTAATAAAATAATTTAAATTAAATACATCATCTTATTCTAAATGTGAAAAAAAGGACGTATGACGTTTTCACACACATATAATATATCGTAAAATGGTTGAATTAATCTATGTGGTTTCGAAATTAGAAACGGTGCTATAAAACGAAGAGATTTCATACTATTTGAACCGTAGCATTTCAATTTTTTCAGCAAAGGAAGTTATCACTAGTTAACAATCCAGTACTAATTATATTACACTGTCTACTACTGATTATTGTAACAGCATTACGTATTCATTTTTTTTTCATATAATCAATAAATTTGCGCCACCCGTTATGAACATTAATGCTTTGTCAGCAAAGTGATAAGATCTAAACTTTGAACCATCTGACAGCCAAAGAGCGCTTGATATTCGATTTTTTAATATATTTTTTAGATATTTTTATATATATATATATAAAAATATAATATAATATATATAAATTTTATTATATCACAAAAATACAAAAAACAGAATATAATAAATATTTAAGGGTCTGATAAGGGATAAGTACTTTTTATTTTTGAAACGTAACTATAAAAAATAAATCAAGAAAAAACATTTAAACCTGACATTCAGTCAGGTTTAAATTTATATGTTTTTTCAAAACCATTTTAAAGTGGCTGCAGGACAGGTATCCGGGCGTCAAGTTCGCGCCATTTCCTGACACGCCATAACGCGGGCTCACGGAAACGGTTCAAGTCAAATGATTGGGAGGAAAAAGGAAATTCGAGTTTCATTTGATGTCTGAACACCATTACGTTTTGAGGCAACTGGAATTAGCTACTCTCTCGATTTTTTCAAAATACGTCAAATAATTGTTACACTATCAAACATTTTTAAAATTTTGTTATTATTTTATAGATAAACGTTTAATTTAAGGTAAGAAATTATTTAAGTAACATACTTATCTCTCATGAGGTTTCTTTACATGTTCTGTCTCTGCAATAGACATTAATTGACATCCGCAAGTCGACCTCCATTTCTATTAGGATGTCATGCCTGCCAATATATATATAGTTAGGGCCCTAGAGACTTTCGGAACTGTTGTTTCGGTTTCTTTCTGCCGAACGCATTTCGGCAAGACGACGAAGATTGATTGAGTTTACGATACCAATACCTTTTACCCCATGCTGTTTCTCTAGGATATTGCAATTGCAGTTGACATATTCGCATGTTCGATGAGTGAGCTGACAAAAGTGTAACATATGTTTGACTTTACTTATTATTTTGTTGTACAAGGTTTATTTCTTTATGATTTTAATGCACCGTCATGTTAGTTTGCGATAAAGAAAACTCGCTATTGTAGGATGAGTGGTGTATTTCCTATTTTTTACCACTGTCTTTCATTAACTGAAATGTTTTAAATCTCATTTCGTACAAAATCCGTCTTTTATTAAGTTTATATCTTAACGATTGCTATAAAATAAAATGCGTATTAAGTCTCGTAGTTTCAGAATATACTATAATGAGATAGTAAAGTAGATAAAAATTAAAAACATGTTAGCCTATTAATAATATACAAGTGAATATGGGCTGCGCGAATCTCAAAGCGAGTCCCGCGATTCGTATAATTGAATTTTCAATACGTATGTTAAAAGAACAAATTTATCTTTTTAAATTTAATATTTGGTTAAGCATAATTAATTAAATTAAGATAGAAAGATAGGAAGGAGCCTTAAATTATAAAAATATAAATTGGTCTCTCATTTAATGAATAACTGACATTACTGTTACTTAACAAAATTGAAAATCCTTCCAAGAACTGGCTTGTTTGTGTTTATAAATACGAAAATATGACACCATACGTAAGAAGATGTTATTATTATTCTCGAAATCAATAATATTGCATTAATTAATTACATTCAGACTCATAATATTGGACATGAGAACAGCACTTAAGATTTAGGCTAAAGGCAAATTATTGCAAGTAAATTTAAGTTGACAAAGTACTGTCGGAGCTCTATCAATAGACTATCAGATGTGGCTTTAAAGCACAAGTTTCAATAAAACAAGGTATTTAGTACTACTTAAGACCTAATTAACAAAATTTTCCTTCCAATGCTTACTCCATAAAACTCAAACAGCTTATGTAATATTTAATAAGCCAATATGTATTGTATCGTCCTGAGTGTCTATTTTTTGTTAGTTCTAACACAAACCTAACGTTTGTATATTTATTAAGAAAATTATATAGTATTGTGCGGTACAATTTGATTGAGTTACAGACCGCATAGCTAGTTTTTGGTGAAGCTGTGCTTTTGAACCCCGAAAGTATTTTATTTTAGCGTTCCGTAGCCAGATTCTTAGTAAGACTTTGCTGTCCAGCTGTCACTAGGCTGGATCTCATGAACCGTGATAGTTAGACAGTTCTCATGATAAACTTTTATCAGGTATTCAAATCTGATAAAAATGTGTTCTATGAAACAGTCTTCAATTTTAATTCGTTAAGTAGCAAGTAAGCAACATCGCTCTACCTTAATTATAATTTATTAACTAAGAGCACTTAGTCTATTTATTTTTATTTATCTAACTTGACTACTTAATATGTCGGAGCTGTTTATTTGTGTTGATATTTTTCAGTTTGGAGCTACAACTTATAAATGCTTTAACGCGGAATTTGTTAACTGTAATTTATTTTCGTGTTAATTTTTTAATCCTTAACTTTTATGACAGATATATTTCTCTTATTGTCTTGTTTAAATTATAACTCGTATTAGTAGTAAATAGATGTGAGAGGCGATGGCAATTATCTCGTAGGTACTATCCGATGTTTATCATCGTACGAGTATAAGCAAAGGTCAACGTGTATTAATTATTTACCAGAAACCTCGGTGATAGTTGGAATATCTGCCCTCAAAATAGAACTTATATTATTTATAAATACATCATAGGTACAAAAGCTTTTTAATAACCTCAAATTTTATCGGTGATTTATACTGAATTTATGTTATAACATTTGTGTCAGATAAAGCTCCGTCGGAGGCGACATTCAGGGGAGCAGAGTTCCTCTCATATGATCTCACGCAAACCGGAGGTGAACCGATAGTCAGTACTCAGGACACCATATCGTTGTATTTCAAGACACGACAGCCGAACGGACTCTTATTTTACACTGGTAAGAAGTTTATAAACGTTATGACGCTAACAAAAGCCGTCATTCTTAATTCAAATTGATAAAATCAAGTAGTACGCTCGTGAACGTTATTATGTTGATTAATATTGGTAATTTAAATATACAAAATCTTATTTAAATTTTAATTTGAAGTAAATTTCATTTCAACTGAAACTCACTCTGATAACGAAGTATAATATAAAAAATAAGAATCTACATTAATAAATAATAAACTATCATGTTTCCATAGGACATGAAGCAGATTACTTGAACCTAGCCGTGCGCGATGGAGGACTATCTCTTACCATGGGTCTTGGTAACGGCAAGCAAGAGATGCATATCAAACCCACCAAGACGAGATTCGATGACCATCAGTGGCACAAACTTACTGTTCGAAGAAAAATCCAGGAGGTAGAACGATAAACTTTTCAATCTACTTAAAGAGATTTACATGCTATCAATTTATGTGTAAGTTACAGATCTTTGGATGTAGATATTGCAGGCCTATAGTAATTAACAAAACATCATTTCGACACAGTTATTCATAAAATATTTTTTCAAAGTATTATTTATGTACCCAAAAACTGATGTCATAAACCAGTACACTGCAACTGTTATTTTTAAAGGGTTGATATACTACGAAGTAAGTGGTATGCAAATAACTTGTTACCTAAAGTCACGTTTAATGTGTTAGAAGACTGGTTATTTATAGAAGCTCGTGCGTAACGAATCGATGCCTTCAATATTTGATTGAAAACATCAATTCTATGTCGAGTTGTTCATTATTATTCTGCATTGTGATGTTTTCATTCGATATTCAAAAGCTTTTGTGAAAATGAGATTTAGTATAGACTGAGTAAGGATGTGATATATTACATTCGTAACTCTTTTTAACATAATTTTATACCATCGCGAATTGTATGTATCAGTCAAGTCAATGGAGTTATACAAGCACTATAATAGATTTAGTAATCAGTAAGTGTATTTATATTACGATTCAACTACATAATATTTGATCTATAGAAAACTTTATATTTGCTTTACTACCTTCTCCATTTTCGCTTTAAATTAAACGGCATTAATAGCGATTCAGGTAAAAAAGTAACAAAGGTAGAATATTATATTAAAAGAACTTCGCTGATGTGACTTAGAATTTTAACACTGAGCTTCTTGTTTTAGATAACGCCCTTCACCAGTTTTTGTCGGGTAAGTAAAATACTTTTAATAGCTAATACCTAAAACTAGATTATTTTCCTTTAAAAAAATCTAAAAAAAAAATGCTTTTCTTTTCTTTCTTACAACCAAATCAAAACAACGAGGAAAATTAAAAACTTTTGGATATACATATAACCAAATCAAGATTTTCTTTCACTTCAATCTGCGGATCGCTAAGCAAATGTAGTGGTATCGTGGTATCCCACGAGAGATCAACTCTCTTATGCCAAGTTCCCCGTGCAGGATTTTTGGACAGTGGTCCCTGAAATGCCCAGAGATGCCTCTATTTCACTGTATGTGACATGACGATCTTCGAGGATTACTTGTCGCACGGGGTTAATATTCTCTTGCGTCATAGCGGTTTTAGGACAGATTTCACGTGGCCTGTCACTGAGGCTACAGTGCCCACGTTGAAATTATAAACACCAGCGTTTGACAGTCCTAAGACATGATCTCCTTAAAGCAGTCGCGACTGTCTCGATTGTAAGTCGTAATTACTGTACGCAAATTTTCCTTGATATTTACATTTTTATAATCGACTTGTCAGGTTTGAATATACAATACAATAAAATTATTCGAATGATCTGAAATATTTTTTTTGTTTTCCAATCCTAAATTCAAAATGCCATGTGTTTTTTTATAATCGCGGGAGGTTGGCAAACAACACGACTTAACGACGGCAGCCCTCGCATCTACTTTTTTGCTATAAATTTTCCACTTCCCTTAAGAAAAATAACACATGTAACAGAAAGAAATGTATCAGTATATCATAGTCGTCCCAATATCTACTACTGCTGATTTGCTTGTCATTTAATTTATTCTACTGCGAAAATAGTTAAAAAAAAAAATTAACAATATTTTTATTTTATACGTATGCTTTAATGTTCTCAGTTCAGGGCTACAGTAATAACCAAATGAGCTTGGTACCAAACACAATACTCTATCAAAAGATAAGTACTGTATTGTATTTGATAAACAAAACTTTTGACAAAAGTAGGTCATGGGCCGTATTAGATGGGTTATATATTATACAAATTCTTTTCATTAAATTTAGACTTGAATTCGTGTATATGAATATAAAAAATACACTGGGCATCAATATTATAATCTCTGTAAATTGTTAAGTATTATTAATACTTATTGGTGCTCTAAAGAAGAGACTGAAACATAGTAAAAAAAAATATTTGTTTGTAAACCATGACATAATAATAATAATCGTGTACTTTTTGTAATAATATTACTCACAAGGTAACTAAGGTAACCGTTTCTTTAAGCCAATACATAAGATACATTATGAGCATTGAAAATATGAAGTGAATCTCTTTTTGTAATTTCTTCTACCGTATGTACTTAAAATAGGGAAATGATCAGATTTATGTATAGGGGCAACTGAAATCCGTCATTGGTAAAAATGCCCTCTTAACACAAGGATTCAGAAAAAAATGTGAAACTGTTGTTTGTCGACTATTACAGAATTTAAATTTAGCCCATCTGGATCATTGCAGTAACATGTAATGGTCTAGGTTCTGAATTGTTACTTTTTCGTTTAGACGTAGCGTTTTGCGCCGAAAGCGGGGTAAATAAGAGTAATTTGTGGAATTATCAGTCTTCCACCTAGGTATATTGTGGAGGAGGATTGAAAGCAATGACTAGTCTTGCTGCAACATGCTTGCTTCATCTTCAGAATTGTTACTCCTATCAGAGGAAGCCTCACATTCAGGCGCTACAAGTGCAAGTTTTTTAACCCGTGCTTATTTTATTATAGCCTAAAGCAGGTGAAAATGCAAAGAAACAAAAAAATAAGCACAAACGAAATACAATAGAGCATAAAAAATTTAGTAAAAAAAGCCTTTCAGAAATTCTTGTCTTGAGGAATGCTGAGTATGAAGTGTAAGCAACAAGCTGGCTTATGTTATTACTCTTTAGTTAATGCAACCCCAATTAAAACTGCATGACATATATATAGCATACTCATTACTGATTCCAAGCTAAATAAAAAAATTCTACAAATCTCATGTTACAATTACGAAAAAAATAACTGACCTTGCATCCACTTGGCATGAGGCGCAATTTTTATTTCTTTGCATTGCAATTTCTAAAGTAATTTATTGAGTTGCAACTGTACTCTCAATAAAACAAGCATGATACATTCACATAAGTGAAATAAAAATCTTATCGCGCTTATTTTTTAAGCTCCGTTGTATCTAAAAGATAGCATCTTTTATCTCGTATTTTATTATATAATCTTAGAAAACCAGTAGTAGCACTCGACAGTTTAAGAGCTATTCAATAAATGAAAGAGCTTACAGAACTAAGAACCAAATTTTATGGAAATTGTCGAAAAAAATATTCCTGGGGCGTTGAATATTGCTGTGCTGAGCATATTGGTGTATTAGGCTCATATAGTCTAGTAATATTATAAAATACAGACAGCGAGATATATTATTTCCACAATTCTGTGTGCTAATAATTCAATATTGAAGCAACTTTCCTCTTCCGATGCGTAGCTGTAAATCAGCGCTCTGTTATTGCCATTTGGTGAAGATGGAGCAATAGCTGAGCTCATCTCTACTAGGGACTAAATAAATCCTTTCAGGTATCTGCAGTAGTAGACGACGTGTATTCTGATCACGCACACGTCGCTGGTTCCTTTACGATGCTGGCCAGCTCGCGGGCTCATGTGGGAGGATCTCTTAATACTAGAGCTTTACCTGGTGCAAGAGTTCACACCAACTTCATTGGATGCCTTAAGAAGGTATATATAATACTTTACCTTTTATAATATGTATTTTTTTACTTTATCTATTATATTACTTCGTTGAGTCTTTTGTTTGAGTTCCAACATAAGTTGACTAGTGGTTATGGTATTTACCACAGAAATTTCAGCATACTGGCTGTGTCCACCAGTGGCAGAGGAGAAATTACAAATTATTTTATAATTATATGAAGTCTTTTCAGAATTCCGCTAACCATTGCTATATTTTATACATTAATACAATTTAGATAAACAACTTTATTTAAATGTAATTGCTAGTTGTTAAATACATTATAATTTTTGCCTTTATTAATTATTTGTTGAGAACTGGACTTGCCATTCACAATAACTGATATATCGGTCACATACCTGAAGCGGTTCCATTTTGATAGGTGATTGTCGGAATCAAGTTTTGATTCTGTTGACGCTTTAATTATTTAAAAGTAGAATGTGTTTTTTGAGGGAATTTATATTTTTAATGATAATTGGTGGATATTAACTATTTCTATTTGTGGTTGTCACTGGATCGATCTATTTTTCGTTGAAAGCTATACGTGCATTTGGAGCAAAACATTGACTACTATGATGGTATCATACAGAGCCGGCGAGGCTTGGTACGAGACTTGATTATAGTGATGACATTAGAATTTGTGCGCAAACGTCATCCATTGGGCTATCTATGGTACAAAGTTCTGGGTCACAGTGCAGACATTCTGAACATAATGAAGCATTCCGGTGGTTTATCTTAACAGTATCTAGATCCCTCCTCCCCCATCCCCCCTCGAGCTAGTGGATATGTGAGCTTAAGCGCAATGGCGAAGGTTACGCCGGCGAAGATAATGCATGAACGAATTAGTGCTTTATAGAGTGTCCTTGTGTCTAAGTCCCATCTTAATCCTCTCTGAAAATAACTGATTGGATTAAATCTTAAATGAAATTATTTAATTTAATTCGTTTTAAATAACGCATCTTTATAAATTACGAAAGTGTAGTTATACTGGTGTAGTTAGTATATAGTTTATACTAACTCCTTCCTAATCTTATATACTATATCCTTCCCAATATCAGGCGTTTACTTCAAATAAATGACTTCAAAGGTCATCAGTTAAACCGTGACTGTGTAAAAATTAAGTATATATATATATTATGTTACTTTGGTGCTCTATATCTTGTTTCGTAGTAAACTTGATTAGTGACTGTAATTGCACAAATAGTATCTCTATACTCTGAAGACCTTAATTGGAACGATATTAAACCCCTCTCGTGGGTTGGATTTCCATACGTTATGTAATATATATTTTACAACATAAACATTATAATGCATTTGATTGAATTGAAATTATTTATAACTAGCTGTGACCTGCAGTTACACTTGCTTTCATTAACGGACACATAACGCGCAAAAAGGAGCATTTCTACATTTTAAGAAAATTTTCCATTTATGTTCTTTTTTGATGATATGTAGAGTATATCCTAATGTATGTGATTACCGCGTTCAAGCAAACAAACAGCTTTAAAATATTAGTATAATAAAACTGTTGAAGTCGAATTACTGTACATAGTAAAATGATTAAAATAAGAGTCATATGAAGAGATATAGATCATATACAACTTTTTTATTTCTCTGTCTGTTTTGGCGGAATCTCGAAACCGTTACACCAATTTTAAAATTTAAAACCTAGTAACTTATACGCTTATAATTCAATAATAACTTCCATAGCTTCCACAAAAACTTATGCACATAATTTAGTGAAATTTTACGTACGTATCTTGTATCTACTCAACACGGCAATATAAGATATATATGGGAAAATGTGTTTTTCACGGGAAATTATTACATTCGAAAAATAGTGCTAATTTTCATACTTAATCAAATGTGTGACGGGCTGTGTTACATTAAGTCCAGTGTTCCTTACAGACATAAAAAATAGGTACAAACAAACATATATTCTAAACTCTTTAAATCTTACAAACCTAAGCTTGTGTACACAAAACAAGATGAGACGATTCGATAAGTTAATTAATATTAAGTAATAGGCAATACTATATAAAAACATCATTCGTCTTTTCCCTCCAAACAATAGTTCTGTATGCTGTTCGTATTAATTATAACCAGGTCTCTCTTAATGTTAAGTTTAAATTATAGTTTTCATTTTATATATTTAGTGTAATGTTAGCTTTAGTTCTATTAATTGTGTGACACACCTCCTGCAAAAATTCTCCTTCAATACCTTCCCTTCACATGGGTTGTCTGGAAGAGATCGCTCATAAGCGATAAGACCGCCCTTTGCATTCCGTAATAATTATGTATCCTCTACTCTCTTTTCTAATTGTATCTTCTGTGACTGTTCAATTGTAAACATTTGTTATTTCATGTATGTATGGTGTGCACTAAAGTGTAAATAAATAAATAAATAATTGGATTGTTTTTAAAGGGTAACCTTGATTCTTAACATGTCATTTAAACTTCAAGAAAATTTATAATTGCAATGTTAATATTGTCATCATTAGCCAATAATTTATTATATCAGTGTAACATATTCATTTCAGTTTAAAAACTTTACAAAGAGGTATTAGCGATATCTCCACGAACTTAAACGATGCTAAAAATTTGAAATATATAATATTTTTTGATGGTTAGGTGGTATACGGTATTACGGTACAAGTCACAGAACGTATACAGATCTTATACAGATAAGAACCCGCTGAACAAGAAAAAGGAAAAAAAAACATTTTAAGTAAATAAAACAATAAAAACTAAATAAACGAAAAAGAAATTAACCAAAGCCATAATTACATCCGAATCGCTGTTATCTCTAAAAGAAACCGATTTAGTAGCTTGCAACAGAGAAAATAATTTATTATAATTTGGAGTAATGACCTTATAAATCCCAAGGTGGAGTTCTCAGCGGACACGCTTCGTTTGAACCTGATAGACCTGGCGCGGACTGGCAGTAAGCTGATAACAGTCACCGGTCGGCTGGAGTACGCCTGCACCGCTACTGACTCCGCTGATCCAGTTACTTTCACCACCAGAGATGCTCGTTTGGTGAGTTAGAATAAAATAGAAGAATTCGAACATACCCCAGGAATTGTTGGGGTATTTTCAGCTTCTATTACTTGTACGCTGATGGTCAATTAAGATGGTTTTAACGAGTATACGATTTCCTTTCCACTGTGTCGCAACGTATTATAAGCTGTTTGTTATACGAACAGTTTCAAGTTAAACATTTAAAAATGATTAACGAATGCAAATGATCCATTTGACCCTAATATTGGTCATGTAAACGTTTATTGCGGTCGCGCACTGTAATTCGTGTAAAATATCGACCGCAAATTATATAGTAGGGTGCATTCTCACAACGATCCGTTTAGGAAACCCGTTTAATCTGCGTAGTTCTGCTTATACCAGTGCTTATGCCACTGTATAAAATACTTTTTTATTGAAAAAAAAAGCATAAAACGCATCCTTTTCTTTTTAGTCGGACTTTTTGTTGTTAAACTCGGGGTCTTGTAGTTAAACATTTATGCTCATCACTCAGAGTACCGGGGATTAAACCCGGGACCCCCTGTTCAGCAGTCCGGCATGGTGATTCCCATCCACCATCAATTTTAGCATAAACTATTTCACTTATTATGATGTGAAATTAACTTATTGTAAATAAGGCTGTGGCTGTTTTTAACGAGAAGTATCCATAAATTTGTCTATGATATTAACTGAACTGAAATGGTTTTTGGATCGGCGGATCCCGAAAGCCGCATTAAGCGTGGGCTTTTGAATTTAATCAAGTGCTTTCACCTATTTGATTTGATCTGAACTTGACAATAAATCGGTTTACCGCGATTCTAGTACATATGACATTTAAAAAAAATTATTGATTATTGATTTAAATGAAATTTTGCTTGGTCGTACTATATATTTCTAATAATATATCTCAAATACTTTTCATTCTAGAAAATTAAATAGATCCCGTGGGATAATTATAAAAATATTCTTTCTTATACAAAAACGTATGCAGAATTTATATAGCCCCACAAATAATATTTAGAAATCTCATAAAAGTTACGGACTTTTGCGAAAAATTAAAACATTACAAGAACAAGGTTAAATTAAAGACAATTAAGATTAACGTTAAAGGCAATTCTGATGTATACTCTCTAAATTATAATTCTCTTAATATAGTTTAGAGTCGTGAACTATCAAACAAGCGTAACGTGTGTTAATAAAATGATAGGACTAAACCCGACCGGTCTGAAATAATTTAGCTAGTCAATTTAGTCTAAATATTATTCTGACGTACCATTTTATCTCTAAAATTAGATGGATTAAATTTATTTAATACCTAAGCCTATGTGTGGGCTAAATTTTAGAAAGCTTAAACATCGAAGGTTTAGTATTAATTTCTATATGAAAATGTTTTTTATGACTCTTTTTACATAATATTTTCGATTACATTGAAAGAAACAGAAAAATATACAAATTAAATTAAAAAATAATCTGTTATCACAAACTTATAAATTAATTAATGAATATTGATAAATCGAAATATGAATTATGTTAACCGCAAATTCACTAATTTAGTATTTATTTATGTGACAGAATCATACAGACACATATAATGATGATTGATTGTACTAATGATTTTTTATCTATTTGGACTCATATTGATTTTATTATGCTATGTTATAAATTATTTATTTAAATTCACTACTAGTAGTACTTGGAAATTATGAAAGTATTACGTACTAGTAGTACTTACAATTTTATGTCATTGAGTTTTAAAAACCACAAAGCAAAGTATAGAAAGGTATAGGCGACTTCTATTATGAGATTAACACGCAGGTAAGGTTTTTGCACCTCAATAAAGAGTGCAACACATTTACACGAGGGTGATGACATTTAAGTACTTTGAGTATTCTATGTCTAGTACTCAGAAATTTAAAAGTATATTTTCCTCAGATCCTACCAAAATGGGAAGCGGTGAAAACTGGCACGATTTCGTTCAAGTTTCGTACAAACGAACCGAATGGCTTAATTATTTTCAACATGGGCGCGAAGCCTCCAAGGGTAGGTTGCACGGTAAGGGGTGAAGCTTTTGGGGTTCGACCGTCACTAAGCGAGTGATCATAAATCCTTAAAAAATATCATCTTCATTACTATCTATAACGTCATATTTACATGGTCATTTCCACAGAAGGTGATTGCATTACATAATATTGGGGTTTTATTTTATTTAGGATAACAATTAAAAAAATTAAAATGCAATCCCCATATCTCAGTGGATAAGTAAGAGTCTTGAGATAAATCCTCGTTGCAGACTCGTTCAACGACTTTTGGTGTAAACGCGAGTCAGTTTTATTATTATTAAATCTTTATCCACTTTGAGATGAAGCTGCATGACGAGAGATCGAAATCAAACCACGAGAATGTAGGGGAATTTGTGTATGGTACCTTATAAAGTTTCACCCACTTTAAAACAATGAAGTGTTATGTTAAAGTTATCGATGTGCACGTAGAAACCTGTACACGACCCGAGCTACCTCGCACCAGGCCTAAATTGCAGCAATGTTGTTACTTGTGTTATTTTTCAGCTAAACATTAAAGGCTTTATTAACTACCTACACAAATTCACACCGAACTTTACGAGACACTACCCTTTTATTTACTATAAACATTACTTATAGATTCGTATTTCTTATAGCGTTAACGACAAGCTACGGGCTTTTTCTTTGTATTTTAAACCAGCTTTTTGCATGCAACCTCTGTAAGTGAATTATGCGAATTTGTTGTAAATTGCATGCATCTCGTGCAACGCTTGATTTTTTTAACCTTTGATAATAATTAATATATTTAGTATGCACTTATTTCCGAAGGCTGCAATACTATAGAAACATATGTTAATTGTATACATCTCTTAATATGTGACGTGTCTATTTCCTTTTCAATAAACCCACAGGAAGTAATTTCCTCTTACAAATCGTTCACCTTATTCATAATATACATATCTGTGATAAAGTAACGCACATTTTAGGTGAGCCAAAATGACAACTTGTAACTTGTGTTGTTTTGAGCTTTTGAGTTTTCTTTTCTGTTTCATACAAATAGCATTTCCAAAATAATATAAATTTATTGTACTGATTTTTATTTTAGTTGTTAGTATGATACTGTTGAGGCAAGAATTTATGTATAAAACTATAAAATATTTATCGGAGCACAGAGTGAATAATAGTTACTCACTTTTGAAAGTAAGGATGGATCCGCCATACAAGCACACGTGTTAGAGAAAATCTGTATTTTCAGGCCGATCTGTTCGCAGTGGAGATGTTGAATGGTTATATATACGTGCATGTCGACTTGGGCTCCGGTGGAGTTAGAGTTCGGGCATCTCGGAGACGAGTAGATGATTCCCATTGGCATGAATTTCTACTTAGAAGGACGGGTAGAGATGGCAGAGTGACTGTTGATGGAGCAAATGCTGAATTTAAGACGCCAGGTAATTATTTTAATAACCGTTAAGTAAGTTAAAGATTGTTTTAAATATTGTTTAAAGTTTATACTAAAAAATAATACAGAAACGTATAAACATTATACTTATAACAAAAAAGTAAAAATGATATGAATTTCAAAAATGGATCTTAAACATAGTTCTTAGTTTATTGTTTTGTTTAATGATTTTCTATATAAATTTGTAGGAGAATCTAATCAGTTGGAGTTGGACGGTCCCTTATATGTCGGTGGATTAGGGTCCGATTACTCAGCCGCAAGGACTCCACCGGCTCTATGGACTGCCGCGCTAAGACAAGGCTTTGTAGGATGCATACGGGATTTAGTCCTCAATGGGAAACCGCAAGACTTAACCGCTTATGCACGACAACAGGATTCTGGTTAGCTGATGCTTTTTTGATGTGCCACTCACATTATAACACTTTTGAAATTCTACATTACCTACATCACCAAAATACAAATTCTACATCACCATTGGAATTCTACATTATCAAAGAGTACCATGGGCTATATAACATCTCACTACGATCAATCTGTGCGAAAAGGTATAAAAACTGTAAAATTGAATGAAAATCAGGGCATAAATAACTTCACTAAGTATTATATATTATAATAATGCATATTTGAAAGCTGTATCTATAGTCTGTATCTTATGTCTTTAGTACGACCATTATTAAGACACATCTTCTATACAGCATCAGTCCGACCTGCGTGTCACGTATTGATGAAGCAATGTGTATCTTCACCATGCCAACACGGTGGTGTGTGCTCTGAGGGTTGGAATCGACCACTCTGTGACTGCTCCTCTACCAATTACGGTGGACCTACTTGTGGACGAGGTACTTTTCATATTATTAACGTGCTGGTGCAACAACTTCTTCTACCTGCACTTTTTTGTAAAGATATTAATGAAGTCATTCCCTTAAGGTTGTTTATACTACCCGCACGTATTTTGGCTGAAAACTTTTATGAAAAACACCGACAAACCAAATTTACAAAAATCAAAAACAGATCTTAGGAAATATTTAGATATTATTTGGTGATTTAGGGATAAGTTTCGGGATACGACAAGTATTAAAATATTATAATAGCTTAAAACATTTAAAACGTAGTTGGAAATGTACAATGGTTTATTTTATTGTTATAATAACAATAAAATAAATAATTGATTTGGTTTATAAACTACTAATTTTAAAATATCCCGTGCAGACTTTAACGCTCTTAATCAATTTGCTCTATATAATTGCTATACTTAATGATCGGAAGAAGCACATAATTAGTAATGTTGACAATTATCGTGGTTATACTGATAGAAAACATCCCCGTTTGCTGTTTTCTTATTGTTTTTTTAATCACTCGTAATGATTCTAAATGCACTTAGAAGACTAATTTATTAACATTTTTCGCTGAATACGTTCAGGTTTTAAATAAAATATATGTAATTTTTTTTTTCAGAATCACCAACTATATTTGTCAACGGTAGCCAGCACTTGACTGCTTCTCTTGGTCCAGAACACATAACTCAGACTGAGGAACTGCTGCTGAGGTTTAAAACTAATAAGGCTGGATTGTTGCTTCGGACCGCGTCAGAAAATTCTGCTGATCGGATAGAGCTCGCTGTGGCTGCTGGCCGAGTCAGAGCTAGTGTGAGATTGGGAGATAGAGAAAAGGTATCTTTCTTCTTTAACTCGTAAATTAAGCTTTTTAGTAGACCGATGTTTAAACGAAATCGATGAAATCTACATTCTCTTTTATGGTATGGTTTATATTATTAATTAAATATTCGTCAACATTTGTGTGATGAGCATATATGTTGGCTATGATCTAGTAGAGTACGCGTTCGCTCACCTATCAGATAGGAAAATCTTGACGCGTAAACGTACTAGCTAAAATTAATGCAAAAAGCTTCAAACCGACCGCGTTCCGATAATATGTATTATTTATACCGAGTGGAATATTAACACAACTACCACAATCTGTTTCCCAACATTCATACGAGTAAATGCGAGTAAATATTTAGTATTTCATTTCAATAATATATCACTTGAATTCCAGAATCTTCTTGCTGGCACCAACGTGGCGGACTCTTTATGGCACACGGTGCGCTTCTCTCGACGGGCGTCGAACTTAAAGCTGCAGGTAGACGGCGGACAGCCAGTGCGCGGTACGTTATGTACGTATGCACGGGACACCACCCGCACTTTTGATTTTACCCTTATATATTCACGGACTAAGGTTGGTTTCCCTCTTTAGTTATGGAGTAGGTGAAGATAAATATTGTAATAACCTTGACGTTTGTAGCAAAAAGTTAAGTAAACAATAATAAGGCGTAAAAAATGAACTTAAAGCACAATATATCTTGTGTTGAATAAAAAAAATTCTTGTGTTTACATTGAATATTCTCTTTATCTAGAAAGAAAGTTTGACAATTATTTTATAGACATAGAACTTAAAGTAAAGTCTTATATCTTCTTAGCTCTCTATCTTTTTAAGACTTGTACATTAAAAATAAATTAATAAGCGACCTTCGTTGTTTGATGTTCCTATTAGATGTAGCATAGAAGCTTTTCTGTTTCATTTCCAGCTGGCACTGTATCTCACTCTTTTGTTCTATTTACGCTTTTTATTTGTTCATTTCTGTAGTTCTTTCCCTGTAGCATCTTGTAGATAGTTGTATCTGTTTGACTCATAAATGACCGAATGTATTCCCTACAAGTATTGCCATTAATGATTATATATACAGGAAGTACATATTATATTAAAGTATGAAGGTATTCATTATTTTATTATTTCAACTGTTGAATGAGGTTACGATAGCTTCCTTAGGTTATATGTTTATAGGAATCATTAACGACACTACATTTGTCATGTATATTTTACGAATAAATTATAGAATGTCGAAAATGGAATTGCATTCACGGTGTTTGAGATGGAGGTGTCATCAATATTAAATGATCATATTCTGGTATATTTGATTACATTTGCAAATGCATTTTGATGTCATAGTAGAATAAACTTTACACGTTATAATTCTTCATACACGCAATGAACTTGCAAACTACATGTTATTTGGTTGTTTTCAGATCGTTTATTAATTTTATAATAAGATTTAACAATTTGTATCACTAAATTATGGTCAGACGGGTCATACTGCGTCTGTATGTATTTTATTTTGGCGACTCTACTCAGCTTTGCTCTATCAAAAATCTATGTGCTCATTAGTTTTGTAAATAGGTGACAAAGGTTGAGGATCGATGGAGTTTATTTTTGCTATATTATTTTTTTTTATTGTCAATGTTGTGTTTTTACCTGTGATAGGAAAACACTTTCTCATTTGTTTAATTTAATTTCCAGCCGAGACTATTCTAGGTAAAGCATCTACTCTAGAAATATCTTCGCTACACCTTGGAGGACTTTATCATCCCGAAGAAGAAATTCAAATGACGTCTACACTACCAAATTTTGTCGGTTACCTCCAAAACTTTGTGTTTAATGGAATAAAATATATAGATCTTGCTAAAACTTTGGGGATTGGTACAAATGAAGACAATAATAGTTATGATACGTCAAATATAATATTTAACGGGATATTTACAAAACCAGATTCACTCAATGTTTACAAGGCTGTAACATTTAAGTCTAAGCATACGTACGCTGGGCTACCCCTTTTGAAAGCGTATGGAAATACTTACTTAGACTTTTACTTCCGGACAACGGAAATGGATGGTCTCTTATTCTACAATGGAGGTAAAAAGCAAGATTTCATTGCAATCGAGTTGGTAAACGGACACATTCAATGTGTGTTTAACTTAGGCGATGGAGTAGTTACTATGAAGGATAAATTGAAGAATTTTTTGAACGACAATAGATGGCATTCAGTGTCGGTTAGGCGGCCAACGCCGAAAGTACACTCGTTGCAAGTTGATGACGACATAGAGTTGCACACAACAAGTAAGTTTGTTAATAATTACTTTTTTATTTATCAGCATCGTTGGTTTACATTTAAGTTTGGATTTATATGTCATATCTAACAAATGTGATCACTAATTCATTTACTGTAGATAAATTATTCAAAATGAAATATTTTTCAGGTTCAAATCTAATGCTGGAATTAGATAGTGTTCTTTATGTTGGTGGTGTACCAAAGGATATGTACACATTGCTTCCTGTTGGTGTATTGTCAAGACAGGGTTTCGAGGGATGTATGTCTAGTTTGGACTTACCCGGCGAGTCACCGTCTTTGATGGATGATGTGGTAGTCCCGAGTTCATCACTGGTATCTGGATGTGAAGGTTAGTTTTAAAACTAAATTTATAATCCTTCTACAATACAATGTAGAGGAAGGCGACCTCGATCGCGTGTCTCGTCAGTTTTAAAATCCATAATATATTGGACTTAATTTTCTATTATTTTAAAATTTCTTGTTTGATTTTCTGAATATTTTTTTTAATGAATTTTTATATGATTTAAAGAAGTTGGCATCGAAATAAAAAAGGGAGTCAGAAGTTTTATTTGTGTCATTATTCGTGCAAATCTAAGAGTATTAAAATTGACTTGTCAAAACCATATAGTAAACACTAAACTTAATCTTCAATGCTTTCAGGTCCCACTAAATGCACTCACAATGCTTGCGCCAACAAGGGTGTTTGTGTGCAGCAGTGGAATACATATGTCTGCGATTGTGACCTCACTTCGTTCACTGGACCAACCTGCTATGATGGTATGTATTTTAATAAAGATCATCCGCAAAAGATATTAATTTAGTTGGCCGAAATGATAATACAAATATTGAAATACTTACAGAATCGATAGCGTACGAATTTGGACCCGGTCGTGGAATAATCACATACACATTTCCACCAAGTTCAGTGGTAGATACAGAGACAGACAAAGTTGCCGTTGGTTTTGTGACTAGCAAAGCTGATGCCGTTTTATTGAGAATAGAGTCGTCCAACACACAGGATTATATGCAAATGGAGATTGTGAGTATTGTTACTATTTTGTAGAACAGAGGGTAAATAGGCTGGATGCCCACCTGATTTAATGTGATACCGCCGCACATTGATACTCACATTACAAGAGTGCTTATTTAAGAAAGATCAGAATTAATTTAAATTATAATGATTCTTTCTACACTTTCCTTCGAGCGACTGGCACTCGGCACCACATTGTTTCCCGGGAGACACATTAGGCAATCTCCAAAGGTTAGATTAGGGTAGCATTGTCCATATCAATTAGTACCGATACTATTTAAATAGTTTATCGCAACTTCATTAATAAAACTTTTCTAGATCCGTGGAAATCTGTTTATGGTATACAATGTGGGAGACGGCGAGCACCCGGTCGGCGATGAGGCTGCTCGAGTAGACGACGGGGCATACCACGTCGCTAGCTTTACCAGAAACGGAAGCCGTGCAGCCCTACAACTTGATAACTACGCAGTCAATTTGAGACACCCACAAGGTAACAATATCAAATAAGTATCGGCTTTATTATAACGTGGAATAAATAAAATAGGTACGGTATTTGTTACCATGTTTAACATTATATATAGACCTAGGACATAAAATTCGAATCTTAGCAACCCAGTATGTTCATAATAAAGCCGTATATGTTTATTGTTTTTAATCGTGCGAGTAGTTCACAGTAAAAAAGTAGCGTCATAATTTATAACGCTGTTGAAATTTTACTAAAAGTATAAACGTTTATAAGCATGCACATTATAATAATAAATAAAAAAAAATAATTGATATCATAGTCTAAATAATATAAATATTAGAACGTAAGTTGTTTTAATAATATACATAAATGTTTGTAGAATTTATGTCAATGGTATTCTTTAACAAATACTTAGGTAACTAATGTTTTCATTGAAAGTTGAAATCTATAACGACTCACACACTCAAAAACCAGTTTTACCATGCTTTGAATTTTATGAAATATGTTTCTAGCCCGACTCACCCAGATTTATATTTCTTTTTATAAAACTGGGGTAAACGCGCTTCAGTCTCACCTTATGTTAAGTGACACGACCGCTTATAGACTAACAGAAGGATCGTTAGTGTGTTATCAGCCTTTCAAGTTTGCACTAGAGTTTGACGTTTGATATGATAATTAAATGTTATGTCCAGTAAACTCCATAGTTTTAATACGATAACGCTTTACGACGTAGATTTTATCAATTATGTACTGTAAATTGATTGTATATAAATTATGAAATTTTCAGGTGGTCAGCAATCAACAGTTTTCAACAGTATGTCAAAAATAGTTGTGGGTGGTGGCGCTGGAGGTGCCAGGTCATTTAGTGGTGTTCTCGCTGGTGTAGTGGCTGGAAAAATCAGGGTTCTTGATCTGGCTGCTGCTGGTGATCCAGCTGTTACAGTGCGCGGTGATGCTAGAAGAGCTCAGACACCGCTCGATAGGGATATTAACAGAATGCAACAGGTGTGTGAAGTAAATTTAACAATATCGAAAGAAATATATCGTTTCAATTTATTAAAAACATCTAGAAAACTTATTACTTTATTAACTCTTTCAGACACCGCCATCAGGATATGCAGGTCCTGGAGTGCTAGATGAACTTGTTTATTCTGGCGCAGGGTCAGGTTGTCGTGACGATGATGAAGATGCTTGCGTGTTGCCAGATTCTGGCTCAGGAGATGATCTCATCACGCCCGTTTATGTACCGTCTACGAGACGACCACCAGCCATGCGTAAGGTATGATTATTCGTTTTATATTACATTTTTTAATATTGGTATATTATTAAAAATTCTATTACATTTTTGTCTTTTAATAATTTTTACTAAGGGATTCATAAAAGACACTCTCAAATTACAATCTTTGAATTGTGCTTTGAATTTGTGAGATGAATGAATTTAATAGACTAAATTATTTCGAAATATTTTACCAAACAAATTTGATAGTCGTTTTGGCCTCCAATATATATCAGTTTTACGAATGTTTCAGGGTGACCTTAGTGGTAAATTAATGAAGCCTTGTGATGATGAAGACTGCATTGAAGGTTCCGGATCGAACGGAGAAGAGATTACGGAACCAGAACATCCAATTACTACGTAAGTTGTAACGTGGAGACCTTATATGGTAATGAATGAATATTTAGTTAATTAATGAATCTTTTAAGATTTATATATATATGATACATTTAAGTTTTTATGTCATATGTTGGTTGCATGTTTTATAATCATCACATACCTATAATTTCTTCATTTTTCAGCGCTGGTGTAAGTACCACGGTCAGCATGACTTCACCTACCACATCACTAGCAACAGAGAATGTGGACAAAGCTATATCGGGCTCCACGGAGGGACGGACAGAGACTACAGGAACTACTAAGAGCGACCGGACCACTTTGCCAGATCATGACAATATGCATGCGGGTACCGTGGATGCTAGCACCCCCATGAAGGGTACCACTCCTTCAGAAGGTAGAACAATACATGTTACTACTGTGCTTATATTACGAGCCCTGTTGTTAAATATGTTCTATACTATGCAGTATTATTGACTACCCACTTTATTGAACGATTTCAAAACCTTAAAGGGGTGAAACAGGTTCGGTAATGTGATGGATATTAGGTGAAATGTTTCATGTTTGCTAAGAAATTTCACCTCGTTGCATTCTTATTTATTAAAATTAAGAAGTAATACAAGGATGATCTAACAAATTCGATCAATTTCATGACTTTCAAATGTTAGTAATAAGAACTTCTTACTCCTTGTATATTAATATTTGAAGTTTCAATATTTTATTTTAGTTTTATTTAAATTTCTTATAATATAAATTTAATACTATTTAATTTAAAAATATATAAAAAAAAACTAAAATGTTAACTTTCCTCAATAAAACCAATCATTACATTATTACACATATTTACATATCACACATATTTATTATTGTATACTTTTTGATGAATTTTTTCTATACTTTTTAAGAAATATCGGTTTGGAAAATATCTTAATGTATCGTACTTATTTGCGGACTTACATATATTCCTTCCAGATCATACGCACACAAGCAACCAGTTTACACCCACAGTAACGCGACATACAGAAGCTTCGCACACTACTGAAGAACAAATTTCGGACTATGAAGATCACACTCACACCAAGATGGCGACGCGCTCACCTTTCGGCATAGATGAGGGAGTACCCGGGAGCTATCCTGGATATAATGGCCACGAGCCTGAGATAACAACGAAATGGTACCACCCTAAATCAACAGATAATAGAGTAGTACCACCAGAATCCGAATTCTTCGCAACTATTGTTGGTAAGCAATATTCCATAAAATTTTATAGTTTTTTAAATAATTTTGAAAGTAAAGTACAAAAATTATGCACATATAAATATAATGCACACATATATCTTTATATATATAATTCTTCTGTGAGTGTGTATGTCACTGAACTTCTCTCAAACGACTAGACCGATTTTGATGAAATTTTTTGTGTGTGTTCAAGGGGATCTGGGAATGGTTTAGATTCACAATATTATATAAAATTCTCGTGTCACGGGGTTTGTTAGTTATATATAAAAACTAGCTGATCCGGCAAACGTTCCGCAGATTTATTATAGTATTTATTTTTCTTTTAACAGGTATCGTTGCGTCGGTGCTAATAGCAATAATACTCATAGTGATAATCGTACTGAAGCTGATGTTTAGGTTGGACCCTTCCTACAAGGTGACGGAGGACAAGAGTTACCAGCAGAGTGCTAGCGCAGCACTACTTGCAAACCAGGTACCTTTTATGATAAAATGTTTAAGGAAGGTATATATTTTTGTTTAATCTTCATATTTGAAATAGAACTAAATGTTGTTTCAAGATCTTAGACAACAATTGACAAATAATGAATATCATCTATGATCAAGGTTGTGTTATTATTAAATAGTGTAACATGACATTCATGAGCACTGCCTGGAAGCTTAAATTATCTAAGTAAGGGAGAGGCTTTTTTAAGAACGCTGAAAAGCGTACATTAGGTACGTACCTTTACCAAAAATTTAATATTTAATATTTTTTCAGGCTCACTCAAGTTACCAAACTGGTTCTTCAAGTGTAGCGACAGGTGGCGCTATTCGAAACTTACAGCCACTGCCTCTGAATAGGAATGGTACAACGCCAATTGCACCGATGCCACAACCGGTTAAGCGCGATGGTATCAAAGAATGGTACGTCTAAGTACATTGCACTTGCTGGTGCCATGGTACGTTTATAGGTAGCAAGGAAATTCTTATTTTATTAAGCTATGTAAAAGCGAAAGCAGACTAGTAGCCGTACTCAAGTCCATTTTTATATTAATGAAAAATTAGTATATTTTACAATAGTACCCACAACAATAACAACAACAACAATTTACCATAGTATAAGGGAAATATTATAATAATATCTAAAGCAAGGTTCTAGTCGTCAACTTTATTTCATGGCCGAATAGTTAACGACTGATCTTGCGAATTGTGGGGAGCTTCGATCTACTATGAAATAATTTAAATGTTAGCATAAAAAATAGTCAATCTAAAAACCATATTTTGAAATGTTGCTTATAAATGTACCACAAGTGTACTTGTATAATAACTGAGCCCTAAAGGCGGAAATTCGTAGGTCATTTTATCAGATACCTCGATAAATTCGCCTGGAGCATTTCCAAAAAGAATTTCCAGGTATCTGCAAACGTGATCGCCCTCTAGATTTCGCTCTTTACAATCGCGTGTCCATACAATTCTTATCGGACATATCAGCGTAGTTAATTTTATATACAATAGTCAATATACCCGTAGTTGCTTATTAGCTGGTTGTAATTTGGTAGGTGTCTCTATTTGCGATTTGTGATGTGTTAAACCACCATAAATTGTACTAGAACTACACTTCTGCTGTGTTTCAAACTTAAATTTTTATTTTATCATTAACATATTTATAGTGAAATATCCGCAAATGGAGACATCTTTGTCAAGTGTGAATTTTAAGGCATATATAGTTTGTGTTGCATAATTTTAGTGTGAAATATCGACTGATTCGCAAATGTTAATGTAAATAATGGTACTGTTAGACGTCATACGAGTGATTGAACTTGAGCCAGATATTTTGATGGAATATGGAATTGCTTTTTACTAAAAGAAGTTTTGTCTGATAGGACATTCTATGCTTATTGGTTATAAAATTAAAGACTATCTAAATAAACCGACCACCAACCAAGCTTCTTATTTTTGGATTTGAGAATTCCCTGATGTTTTTGTATGTTCTGTTTTAACCAATGTTTAATTAATAATACAATATCGTTAATGTTAGAGCTGCCAACACAGAAAATAAAGCATATCGTTCAATGGAAGACTACGATAATATTACGATTTTCTCTTTCCTATATTTAATAAATCTTTTACAAATATTTTACCAATTAAAAAACTATAGAGTAAGGAATGGTGTAA
The DNA here is from genome assembly GCA_963693355.1 of Pontia daplidice. Classification (NCBI taxonomy): domain Eukaryota; kingdom Metazoa; phylum Arthropoda; class Insecta; order Lepidoptera; family Pieridae; genus Pontia; species Pontia daplidice. The sequence goes on along the minus strand of CAVNZL010000138.1, from coordinate 7,813,065 downwards.
GGTTGGCCATCATGTGGAAAAATTAGTCCACTGTAACTAGAATGTTAAGGGTCGATAATTATAATGCCGGAAAATTTAACGTGCATTAATTATATCTATTATAATTTGTTAAGTTTTGTCGTAGGTCACTTTTTTATAAACTACTTATTTGTCATTTAAAAGTTTAATGTTATTGTATTTTTTTTCAATACCATTTATTTTAATCACATAGTCTATTAAATAAAACAGATAAAGCCTGTATCAATCTGCTTATAAACGTAAGCCATATAAAAAAGCCCATTCAAAATCAGTTTTGCCAACATATCAAGACTATAATCACAGTTAATGTCATTCGCTGCAAGGAGAACAGAAGAATGTATTTGCATTTAAATATTTATTATTTTATTTTTAATGAAATTTGTATAGAAGGCCTAATTGATATGCAATATCTACAATTTTTATTTATAATAAATTCTAATACTCAACAAATTATATCAATATAATATGTGGTGTAAAATAATTTGGACATATTTTGTTTTAAATAATGTAATCTGAACTTAAAGTAACTGCTGCAATTTAATCTGTGTAATGATTGATTAATGAATAAACGTACTATATTTACGTTTGGGGTGATAACATTATAATTATGGTGTGCAGTTGTGAAATTGTCCAAAATTTATAATATTTTGATATCTCTCCTCTAGCTTCTGCAATTGTGCAATATTTTAAAATTCTTCAAATTACATTATTGCTTAAAAGTTAATATTCCATCCACTGTCCCGTTTCCTCTTTCCAAAACTCAATTAGCTTTAAAGGAATGTCATATTTATATAGATTGTTATAAAGCACAGGTTCTAGGTTCTATTGTATATAGTAATTAAGTAATAATTAAAAGTACTGTAATGCCACACTCGTTTTACGGCACAAAATGTTAGAAAAAATTATTTCCCTGTCAATTTTAGAGTTAAATGTGTTAGCAATTTGTATTGAATTATTTAAATGTAGATAATATTTTGTTTGGAACGAAAATTAATTGATGTTTATCAAATAAGTCTGCTTCTGATAAAAAATAATTGTTATAATCCAATATTGTACAGTTTATAGACGACTTCGGTCGGACCAAATTTTGTTCTTAATAAATGCGATCAGATTTTCAGATATAATAATACAATGTAATTTCCATCAGTTGTTGTTTTATTTACAGTATTTTTTTCATAAATATTTTTCATGCAACACAACTTGCCAAGTATTTCAATCAATTATCATTATTTTTTCATATATTTTACCCTTGATATTATGTCGTAGAAAGTTCACTTAACCTATTATATCATGTAGAAAGCAAATTGCCCTTATTTGTTGAAATTGTTACAAAATGTCAAAAGAAATCAGTCTATACATATGATGAACATTTTTTAAAAGTCCAAAATTTAACCCCAATACAATCGAATTTTTAAATGCAAGATGGCTGCTAGCAACAAATGAATGTATCATAAAATAAATAAAAGAATAGAATTTTAAAGTAAAATTTTATTTAATTAATATTGAATTAATTTTGTGTAAAATGCTGTACTGATAATACGATAAAAATAACAATACAGGTAAAATCAGTACTCTTGGCAATTGGCTTTGATCAGACGCATAAACTGAATAGTAGCTCTCTGAATATAAACTCAAAGTTGCATACCCCTGACTGTGCCACGAATATATAAGCTGGTTCAAGCCGCAAATTTTTCAAACGAATGTAAATCGTTTCGGAACTTATTCATTCTGAACATGATTTGTATCCTATTTCGGTATCATATTTTATCCATCATGATGTATTCAGCGTCATGTGTAAATCGCTTACTGATGCCAATGGGCTTGGAAGAAAGCGTTAAAGCATCCCAATGTGTGCTAAAACTCTCTGAAAAATATTTTGTTGAAAAAAAAGCCCTCAGCGGTAGCATCGTGATTGTGGGCATAAATACTTACCAATTCACAAAAAAATATCTCTTACAAACTGTTCACAATGAAATCACATATTCAATTATGGTCAAAACTCCGTATTATCCACATGCAAATGCTTCACACTTTCGCGAAAAGGCCAAAAATTATATGATGGTCTTAGAAAACAAAAAGGACCTCAGAAATTACCTTAAACTATTGAGTAAATTACCTACTTGGAATCCATTTGCCAAGACAATTGTATTGTATGAAAAACAAAGAAACGAAGACAACAAATATTTGGCTATAATGTTTATTAACGAACTCCACGAGATGAAGTTACTTCAATCAATTGTTCTCGTATATTCCGCGTTAGATGAAGAAATTATTTCTTACTCTTGGAATCCATATAGCGAAACAAATTGCGGTGGTAAATGTGAATCAGTATATATTTTAGACAGATGTAAAGATAATCTAATAAGTCAGATTGAAGTTCAAAGGGAAATGTTTCCATTAGACTTGAAAGGATGCCCTTTATTAACATATGTCGTTATTTCGGAGCCATACGTGATGCCTCCCGTACGGAAACTAACAAGTGCATTATGGAACGACGCCTACGAATTCCAACAAGGTAGTGAAATAAGTCTGGTGAAAATCATAAGTCAATTTACGAATATGACATTGATTACTCGTATGTCTGAGAACGAAGAAAATTGGGGTGTGATTTACTCTAATGGAACAGCAACGGGTGCTTACGGTTTATTAAGAAATGATTCTGTTGATCTTGTGATTGGGAATATTGAAGTAACAAGAACAATCCGTAAATTGTTTAGTCCTACAATAAGTTACACTCAAGATGAAATGACTTGGTGTGTACCTCGCGCACGTCAAGCAGCAACGTGGGATAATGTAGTTACAATATTTCAATGGTCTACTTGGCTTGCTACTTTCACATGCCTAATTATAATAAGTTTGCTATTTCATTTTATAAATTACAAAGAAAATAAGGATAAGGTATCGAAGTGGCCCACTAACATGATTTTAAAAACATTTGGCATGTTACTCGGTTGGAGCATTGTTTTAGATGCACGATCAGCTACTTTCAGAATTCTGATATTTGGCTGGCTTTGTTTCAGCATCAACATGGGTATATCATACGTATCTCTTTTGAGGAGTTTCTTAATGCATCCGCGATTTGATAAGCAAATAAGTAGCGAGGCTGATCTCATTCAATCTGGCATTCCTCTGGGGGGCAGAGAGATTTACCGATCCTATTTTGAGACTAATAACGCGAGCTCATTTTATTTGTATCGCAAATATAACTCGACATCGTTCTCGGAGGGGATACAGCGCGCGGCTTACGAAAGGAATTTTGCCGTTATTTCTTCGAGAAGACAAGCAATGTATAAGGATCAAAGTTTTGGTAAAGGTGAGTCGTTGATATACTGTTTTCCTGAAAGCGATAACCTTTATAAATATGGCGTTGCGCTAGTAGCTAGAAATTGGAATCCTTTATTGGAGCGATTTAATAATATTATTCGAAGTGTTTCTGAGAATGGTTTGATAGAAAAGTGGAGCGACGAGATGGTTAACCGACAAAGGGGCGGCAAAGGGACGAGTACTATTGTTCCGCTAGGTATGCAACATTTGTTTGGAGCGTTCTTGCTGATTGGAGTGCTAGATCTGATTTGTATCATTGTTTTTATTGGAGAATTTGTATTTGTTTGTATCCAAAGAAGGTTTTTATTACATTGTGATTAAAAATTAAATATGTTGAAAAAAAAATTACAATATGATGATCTTGAAGATCAAGATTCATGATCTCATCTCATGATCAATATTTATATACAATCTATAGTAACATAGACTATATATGTTACTATGTAATATATTTTATAGTTACATTTAGGCCGCACTATAATTCAGCGCGCTTAATTACATCCCAGCATCCATATTGCATTATCTCTAGATTAACTAACGTCTAGTTGCATAACGATTACCTACAATTAGTACTTACATACATATATCAATATTGAATAAAAATTTATTAGCGTTCTAATATTTGTTATTGTGTCAAAATTAAATTTACTAAAACCAAGCATCTAAAAGCAACCATTTTCTCTGACTACGTTTAGGACTGCTGCTAAGCATTCGAAACATCGAGTTTTTATAAAAAATGCTTTGCGTTGCGGAATGTGCTTTAAAATAATAATAAAAAAAATGATAATTCCCTTCTAAAAATTCTACACCAGTGTATAGAATAATTATATTAAGCTATAGTGTAAGAATTAGAAATCTCAATAAAATGAGATTTTGTAGGAACGTAATTTGTATTGAATAAATACTAGAAGTGCGCGAGTATTTATTGTAAGTACCATCTTAAATTTTGACTCAAATTAGTGAAAAGAGCACGGTCGTTGGACCACTCAATTAGTATATGAAGTTAAACCGTCACTGTCTCTGTAACTTTGCATAACAAATGGTGGCCTTTGTTACGTGCGTCAAACTCAAGCGAACGCGTAAGATAAATCGTTACGGAGGACAGTTGGCACACAGAGCGGTTAGGGATTAATCGTAGTTTAATCACTGCACAGTTTAATCTTGAGACGTAATCGATTACAATGAGATTCATATAGTTAAAATAGTTTATTAACAGTGTGAAGTGATAACTTAGTTCATTGTAACTACTGGTATAGGTGTCCAGAGGGAATAGATCATTATTAGAAATATTATCACATTGTTGAATGAGCTTGAAATTTTTTATATATTTATTTTGGCGTAAGGCCATTAATATGATATGACGAGTATTGGTTGATTATTATGAGATACGCTTCTCCAGCCATAAATAACGCAAATTTATTATATTATTTAAATAAGCATAATGTATATTAGCGACTGTTTAAATGTTTTCCGTGGAACTGTGCTCTGTAATACAGTTGTCAAGTGAGACGCGGCGTGAGGCCCATTTGACTTCCTCGTCGTACACATAAATGCTAAACATAATTATCCATAACTTGAATTTGTTCCGACCTTGTTAGGACTTTATGTTATGTAAGGAGCTAAAATTTTAATGGTTATGCTGGGTGCTTCTTTGTGCTTCTTTGGTGGTGTTACAAAGTTATTATATACTGTAGTCACAGTTTGTATGTCATATTATTGAAATCGTGGTATGTAGTAATAATAATATACTTTTATTTTATATTTGCATCATGTTTTACACGTTTTATGAGTTAAATTTAGTTTAATTTTTCCTTTATTGTTCACATAATAAATTGTAGTTACAAATAAAACAGTATTTTCGATTTCCAAGCAACTTAAGAGTTTTTAATCATTTCCTGAAATAATGAAAAATGGAGGCTGGTTTGATAGAGCAAAGTATTCATTTGACGCTGAGAGTTGCCCTCGATTCCCGCGAAGCGCTTACGTCTCTGCATTTAAAATTAATGCACTTATAACAATAAAAATGTCATAATTTGTTGTAACTTCGAAAATAAAATATTAAATATTTACCAGTTTCATAAACTGTTCACAAATATAAGTCGTAAAAGTTAAAAAAAATACTAGTAAGATCGAACCTCGATATGCAAGGGCAAGTAATGTTCAGTTTTTTTCTATAATACAATTGTAAGATTCGTATTTTGAACGGGTTCACATAATTCGTAATAATTTTACTGTCACAAATGAATTCTAAAAAAGGCAAAAATAAAATAAAATATAATATTCAAACAATTTTTTTATTTTAAATCAATTATAATATATTACTAGCTGATCCGGCAAACGTTGTTTTGCCATAAATGTGATTTCTAGCAATCATTTTTTTAGTTCAAGAAAAATAATAATCGGCTCTAAGTGTGAGGGGATATGTTTATAATCGAAAGCATTTTAAACAATAAAAGTTTGCTTTATTTAGGTTAATAAATTAATCTTTATAAGAGACGTTTGTCGGTGTTCCATAGCAGTGTCATATTTTGCAGTCGTGAATCTTTTGGAATTAACAGATAATTGTGACTGTCAATTAATTGAGGACAAATAATTTGCAATAAAATAAAATTGTCGCAATATATTTAAAATCGGTTAAGTAGTTTAGGAGTTCATCGAAGACAAATATTGTGACAGGAGATTTATATATATATATATATTAATATAAGATAATGTAAACCTTAATCTATAAACTTTACCAAAAAACAACAAAAGCAAATAAAAGCAACTTAATTCAAATTATGTTAATCTTATTACTATGTATGGGTGCCAAGAGGATTTTGTTTTTAACAATTCTGCCAAACCTTTTCCTTTTTTATTAGATATTCTTCCTGATGTATATATATCTTTTATATGAATATTAATTTATAAATAATTTCTTAATATAAGACTTTTTAAGGGCGTTTCCAAAAGCTAAAACAAAATAACTGATGATTAGTGCTGATAGTAATATTTAGATAGAAACAATCTTCTCGTATAAAAATCCAAAATTTAAATTTAAATCAATCCTCACCTTGTAAAGCGAAGAAGCGAAGAAGCTAAAACAGAACCCATAAGTAAAAAAAAACACTAGAAAAAGCGTGCTTCTTTGTACAATTCCTAAGATCGTTAAAAATCTAAAAAGAGGCAAATACGCAAACTGTGATGTATGATTTAAGGAGCATCTGTCTGTCAGGGACCACCTAGAGCGAAAGATAATTCATCTTTAGATATCTCACAACATTTTATGTACACATATATTCACCTTTACTGCATTTAAATAAAGATCAAAATAGAACATCGCGCATCTTAATTACTTTGCTGAAAGAAAGATATTTTCTTTTTTAAGGATCTTATTACCAACTTGTACGGGTGATATTCGCACGAGTAATGAATATATGAGACGACGCGGTTTTTGTACCTACTTTTTAGTTCAATGACACTTAATGCACTCTTTCGTTTTGTTACAATCATTACGATTCCCCTCTTTTGTGTTTCTGCTTTCAGTCTCTTTATAATTTGTTTATCAAATATAATGATTTATTTTTTCAATCATATAGGTATTGTATTCCCAAAGCAATATTTATATAAATATTTCAATGATAAATCTGTGACACATATTCTGAAATGGGAGACCCAACCTGAAATCCAAAAAACCCCTGAAACCCCTGAAATAGGGGGAGATTTCAGGTTGGGCTTATGAGAGTTGGCGCCCACATTCGTCGTCTATTTGAATATGTACCAAAGCTTTATCCTTTGAGCATGTGCATTCTGAGTAGCAGTATTGTCATCACGTTTCATCAATCCATGGAAACGTGGCATTAATCAATCATACAAGCTCTGTACTTACATTACACAGCCAATGAAACAATATCTATACACTATATATTTAAAAACTATAGAAAAAATGTTATCGAAAAATTCTTTTCTGCTGAATTTTGATTTTGGAAAATTTCTAATAATTTGATGAATGAAAAGGAAATGATATTCACTGTTTTTAGAAATATATATAACAGATTAATTCAATTTATAATAACCATTAACTGATCTAAAATGTAGAACAGTTTTAAACTGAAAAGTATGTGATAATGTGAGACGTGTGTATAAATGATTATTCTTACTTTTGTATACTGAGACTGTACAATAAAGAATTTCCACAAAAACGCAACCCATACAAGTTTGCTGGCTACGCTTTCACAACGCCTTTGTATTTCTGTTTTTGACCTTTGAAAACGTTCATTTTAAAATTAAATGTTTTTGAAATAAAAAAGTTTTTACAACCAAGGAATTGTACATACGACACTTATCGTGTTTAATAGAAAGCTGGGCATGGTTTTTTATGTTTCGTGTTCTTAAAATATCTAAAAATTTTAGTTGTGTGTTTATGAAAGAGTATGGGGTCTGACGTCCATAGGATGTAGGTGTTATAAGAATCACAGCTATAAAATTGATTTCATATTTGTAAGTAGAAAGAAAATTTTGTAACAAGAAAAGGTTGTTATTTGCTTACAACTTGTTCTGCGACAAAGGCCTAAATTTTCCATCACTAGTTCACGGGTTGTATCCACATGAAACGCAACTTTTTTAACTATACTTGAAATAAACTTTTTAACTATAATAATAATTCGTTTATTACTTTATCTACTATTGAATACTCATCACCCAAATGTTGAACGTTTACCGATCGACATTCGTTTCGTCACAACATAAACTAAATTTATAGAACCTGTTTATGTCAAACAGTAAACTTTAACTTGAGGAAATCCTTTGTACTTTAAAAACATTTTTATTCTGCAAATTGCATTTTGGAAATTGCTTATTCCCAGATATATACTTAACTACAGTTCTAAGTAAAGGAACAATATCGATTACATTACACGACATCTCTTACTAGGTTCATAAATGAACGCTCTTGTTCGTAAAAACAAATTTAGAGATGGATCAGGCTAAAAAAAGTGCAATCTTCAAATGGGAACCAGATGTAATACTAAGTATTAAAAACGTTCATATGTAGTTGCTACGTCTGACGTAGTACGTGGAAAAAAAGTTTCGGGCATTTCAGCATATTTAAGATCTAAAATTTAAAGAGATATTCTCCAATAGAAGACAATAACTTTTCTTTCTGTTTTAGGATGAAATTGGGGAAGCCATATTTCATATATTCAACTTTTCCAACATAAGCTATAAAATTTCGATTTTGTTGTTTTGTTGTCTGGATACACGGTGTGTCGGTTTTCCGACCACAGTTAACTTAATTTCAATAGGTGCCGTTTAATGACATTTTGAGGATATTATAAGTCGCTCGGTTTTCAATTTATAAAACAAAAGAGAAACACAAAAAGTTGCTTGCAAACTTGCAAAAGCTGTGTTGATCATAAATGGATTTTGTTTACTATTGATATTTTAAAATACCTTTAGAGGTTACCGACTATTGAACTTTCTTCCTACCTACATGTTATTGTTCACGATCCCAAATTATCCCTTATTAATATGATTGGTACGATTATGTAACTCATATATAATGTTATAGCTTATTACAGAATATATTCGCTTCATAGTGTAGTAATTGAATTTTATAGTATTACGTAATGGGCGCCACGTGTGGCCCAGTATTACAGCATTGTCAGATGTCTTTAATGGCTCAGTTATTAACAATGATCTGAATTCAGTAATGCCGAATTAATTATATGAAACTTGGCATGCCATTCAAGTTGAAATTTGTATTCGAAATAGATTAAGAATTCTAACCTCAACAAAGCCGTTTTGTTGTTAAATCTGTAAATATATGTGTATCTATACCTCATAGTTTATTCGAACGATGTAAGAACAGGAATAGAACATATCCAGATTTTTTCCAAACTTTTGTTTCACTGTTTGTCTGATTGTTTTTAATCTCCAAACAATTAAATCGATACATTTCATCTAGTATAATTTAAAGAGATTCCGTGGGATAATTAAAAACCTTAGTAAATTATACGAGTACGAGAACTGCTGTAACTTATATACCTAATTTAGTAAAATATGCGACTTTCTAACTAAAGCAATAGTTAGTGATGGACGTAATTTTCATCCGTGATGAATAGTTCTCAAAAAATCGATGGATGGCTCTGTTAGCTTTTAAAAACATTGATTCAATAATTATTATAAGATAAATTTATATCTTAAAGGATGTCGTTAATCATTATTGTAGTATTAGTTAATTATGGCATTGATAAGCACTAGATACTTCTTTTGTCTTTGAAATCCTCGCGGAAGATGTCGCGGGCACTGCCTAGTCTCTAAAAATAACATTATAATTCTACTAATATATTTCTTTTATCGAAGACCATTAAGTTTGATTAATTGATTTCAAATTTTTTGTTTCACCACTCAGTTTATGCTGTAAAATTTAACGGTTTACAAATATGCGAAATTTAGTCCTTTGTCCACATGTGCTCCAACACATTTATATAGACTGAGCTTTTATTATTAAAGCCTACATTCCGATCTCCAGCAACTAATGAAAATAACTTATCAATATAATAGTTTAATAAAGCAAATAGTTGTCGTTCTTTAATCTCTGATTATGGTAACAACGTTTTTGTTTAAAACAATATTTTGCATTGTAGTAACTGACACGTAATTTTAATTCATTTTTATCACGTCACCCACAGATATGACAAAAAAAAGGGTTTATTTACGATATGCTCACCATTTTAAATTGCACTTGCTCTCGTAAATATTACGATTTTAAACAATATTGGGTGATTTTCTATGTTCAGAGATGGAATATTACTTCATATGCAGTCAAATAAAAATTTCTCATGAAATTGACGGCATATGAACGACATCTGCGATTTTCAAGTGAAATACAAATTTAACGTTAATGTATTTGAGGTACTTTTTCTCATTACTTGTACGTTTTGTACATACATGTATTATAAAATTTCAGTCAAAATTACTTTCTTTAATACTGGACTTGCCGTTTTGGGAAACCATTTAGATAACAATTGAAAGGATGAATTAGACTTAATGACGGTTTTTCGCGTAATATTGTATACCCGGTATAATATGTGTCTCGGGGCAAATCTCTTCGCATAAATATTCAGTGTGTTCACAAGTTGCTGGTGGCCTTTTTAATTGAATTTCTCAATAATTGAAAAGTATGAGTATTAAAATATTTGGTTTTGTTTAATGCTTTCGTATGGTTTCAATAGACTCCTGTTACCACTTGTTATTTTTTTCTTTTCTTTTAGTGTCGGATTATTAATTTTGCAAATAAGGAAAATAAATACCTATACTAAGACATTTATTATGAACTATTAAAACACTTTTTATTGTATAATTATTGTGCTTTTTTGTTTGTGCGAGAATGAAATGCTGGAGTGGAGAACCGATCCGCAAAGGTGTAAATAGAAAGGTGAAATGAATTCACTCCACAGAGTGCGTCCATAAATTTACTTACCTCAGGAGCATCGTGTCTGTAACTGGAGGTACAGAAGCGGACATCACTTCTTAGATTGCCAAGGCCCGAGCAACTTTCGCCCAGCTTCGGCCTATTTGGCAGTACGGAAACTGACGCGTCGACTAAAAGTTAAAAAATCGGATCCAACGTCAAATCCGTGCTGCTCACGTGTGAAACGTGAAAGGTCACTAAAGCACATCTCGCATCGGCTCCAAGTCTTCGTGAACCGTGAACTTTGTGAATATTTGCTGAACAAATTGTTGCAAGTAGAATTGGATGGACCACACAGTCCAAAGTGATTCGAATTACATCCCGAAACTTATTTCGCGCGAGACGCTTGATTGAAATCTCTATATTACTTGTACCCTGACCCTGATTAGGCAGCTGTGCTTCTGACACTTTTTCGACATATTAGAAAGTTTAGACAGAAATATTTTTGCAGACATGGGTATATAACTTCTGAGTTATGAATTTACACCTATCAATGAAAAGAAATATTAAACCATATTTATTTTATACGAGATTTAAGATATAGCTTTTAAAACGTATCTGCAGAAAGCGGTTTTATAATTTCGCGAGTGTTTACTCGCGAAATCTAATACCGAGTCGATGTAATCCGCTTTAAAAGCAAGTGAATTCATATTTAAAGTCATATGAAATAAAGTTAGTAAGATTATTATTAACTAAAATTTTTTATACCTTTAATTAATTTTGGAGTCTTTTTTTAAAATTAATTTAAAGTAAACACGAGACACAACTTTTTTGCATTACTTACAAACATCGCATTACATTGATTTACATAGTCTTTTATTAGAATTATTTGTAATTTTTTTAGAATTATATGTATTCCACATAGTTAAATAATAATTTGAAACATCTGCAGACAATGAATATTAAAAACTCCGTTTTGTAACAGCAATAGGGTGGATGAAAAAATATATCTCATTTTAGGATCAAAATTTCTTTTACTCTATTATGTCGACCCGCATACGTCTCGCTAGATATTTTGATAAGTCGCTGGTAATGAGTTTATTTTGACCGGAATTATTCAGGATATTATTCAGTTTCTGTTGTTGCATTGTTTAAGAACTTATTTGTAAGCTCAGAGAGACTAGGAATACTATGTATTACAAGATGACGATGTTACTCGGATTAGAAATTATGTTCTACCTATTGTATACTTATATATACCTTTATAGACATAGAGTTTATAAAATTACGTTTAATTTTCAAGCCGATAAATATATACATAGTTTTCTGTATTATTTATGCCTGGACTTCGAGAGACAATAATAACCAGATGGCGCTAGTGAAACGTGTACCCAACGTATCGTTTTTAATCAGTTGAACTTTTTTCAACGGCCCTCCCACCTTGCGATCGCCTTCATAAGCAGCCGCTCGGTAGGAACGCCCCTTCTGATCTGCCTCTTTGTGACTATTTTTTATTGCCTCCCACCAGGCGCAATGGATAGAGGCTATTGTAATTGGAATACACGAGCCGAGCAAGCCCCCTAACTTGCCCCGTCCAGTTACCGCCTTCTCATTGCACCGATCAAGCTATCCGAGAAGCTCATGAAGAAGCGCCTCCTAGATTTTGCCCTAGACAAGGGCCTCATTCACGATGAGCAGTTTAGACCAGCCCACGGAACACATAACGACTTGTGCCTAACACAACGGCTTGACGAGCTTCGCGGGACTTAGAAGTGATAGAGCTTATAAAGCTCTATCACTTCTAAGTCCTGCGAAGCTCGTTCATATCAAACATATCTTGTTGACAGATCGCTCTATGCGTTATCGTGTGGAAGGAACTCTCTCTTCTCCATGTTCCATACGGGCTGGAGTCTCTTGAAAGGCTCGAGCCTCACACCCCTCCTTTTCACGCTATTCACTAGCGAAATCACGAGGTTGCCCTTTATGCTGACGACACCACTCTTTATACTACCCACAGACAGACTCCAATCCGCAGCCACGATCCTAGATAAATGGTTTTTGCAATGGGGCAACCATCCGCAAACAGCTGGATAAAATTCCATTTCAGCTTTCATTTCACCTCCTTAGGAGGTGAGGCGTCACTCTCGACAAAGGGTTGGGTAACACACTAACGCTGTTCTCAGCAGCTAGATTGATGAGAATCGCGCCTGACTATATTCGGAATGTTGATACAACGAAATGTTGTTTTTAGCCCAATGGCTAAAAACCCTCCCTAATCCTTGGTTGCGAAGAATCCACTCCGTTCCCTACAACTATTATTGCGTTGGGTCCGTGGACTTACAGCCAGTACCAACCTGTGTAACCGCCCTTAGCACGGTTATGTACCAACAATTAAAAGTTATTTAGTTCGTCTTTAAATTTCTCAATTAAAATTTTTTTTCGTCGCTTGGCAGCTAATATTTTGGGGATACTAGCTTGATCATGGCAAAAATAATTCACCAAAGTGAAACTTAATAAAAAAACTTGGCGGAGAAGGATAATTCATTTCCTTTTTTTTAATTAATTACTATGTAAATTATAAATACTACTAATTTAGTCAAGAGTGAAGAAAGTATCGATATGTATATAGTTCGTATACAAATTTAGGAATATTGTTATGGAGGCTCTAATTAGACTAAACTCTTAGTTTGATTAGAGCTTCCACGTTGGTCTTAACATTTCATTTGGATACACTTTCTTTGCTTTTTTTATATTTGAGCTCATAGTTTAACGTTTTTAGCAACTCAGTGCCCACTTTTAAGTTAGATGTACAAATACATATTGTTTAAGTTAAGTTTATATGAGAATTAATAATAATTTTACATTTAGTTGGTAGGTTAAATAAATGATATATTTCATAGAAAATATTATCTCTATCATATACTCGTTCGCTGTTCATTTTACGACGGAGCAGGTATATATGACGAAGTTTTTAAAACGGAAAAACGTTACAGTTAGTTAACGCTAGTGACTTCGTAAATTAGTTTGTTGACTTCAGCCATTTTGCTTTCAACTTTTCAGTTTATTATGAACGGATTTACCTGGGTCGACCACTCAACCGAACTGAACTCCCTTACAAACGTAAGCGTTGAAAGATATCGACTATTGATTATTTGTTAATTTATAGGTTTCTCAAAAATTTAATGTTTTTAGAAACATTATGTTGATTAAATAAAGCCTACAACATCAATTAAGTTTTATAGTTCAATATGAAACCAAATTCCATACTAAAAATAACTCCTTTTTTGAGCTATAGTCTCTCTATTCTATAATTGTTTACTAATTTTGCTAAGTAAAGAAAATTGAACCAAGTAAACAAGCGTTTAATTAACGCTTATTTACTTATTTATCTTTCTCTAAACTCTTCGCAGACAAATTTATGTGTAGGTTGTGCTTTCAAATACAGTAAAAATACTCGGATTATGTCACTTTAATCAAAGCATCTGCTATCCGCCGACGGGCGCCTTCAATTATCACGGAATGAACAGAAAAAAACATAGTTATAAATGAGAGCAAAGCTTGTGAGAAAGTTGTGTGGTTTAATGACTGCGTAATAATTTTTATTATGCCGTTTCCTAGTACCAATGATTTATATACTAAATGTGAACATACTGCGGCCAGATGGCGTTTGTAAATAAATTTCGGGGAACTGAGTTATTGACGTTTTCGTATTGGGATTGCTGTGATCTTGACCAGACTTCAGTATCAGGACATTTTGAAATATTACGTGTTCCTAATAAGTGATATCTCCTTTTGCTGACTATTCGAAAACGAGTTGGGTGACCTCCTTGATCCAGCACAGTACAGTTATCATAGTGACTAATAGTATTTTTGGAGACCACTACATTTATACTCTGCCATATAAACTTATGGCCTATATAAAACCAACCACCCTACCTTAAACCAATATTAAATAAGCCCTCAAGAAATAACCAAATAAATGTATTTAAAGGGGGAAGTACTAATTGGAAAATTAATTAAAGTAAAACATAGATCAATCAGTCCCACACAGTATGGCGGATCGTTAAACCACCCTTTGATCTCAATAGATAATAACCACTACGAGCCAGTATTGTTTAACTAATTTAACATGTATCCTGATTAAAAATATATTGATTTTTAATTAGAAAAATAATGTTTTATGACGACGTATATGTAAAGAACCTTTTGGTTGCAGTTAACTGCACAGCTATTTGATGTGTGTGGAATTTATGCATCTTGCACTGCCATCTTCAATTTCAGTGAAAGTTGTATACAGTATATTATGTTCGCTATACTTTTCGCCTATAGTTCAAGCAACATAGCTACCATAACCAAATCTTATAATGAATAATACACACAGATTAATGAATATACACATGTATGTAAAATAATAAATGAGTCAAGACGCTTTTAGTAAAAAATAAAAATATAAAAATATCTAATTGCATTTCATACACTTACTATTCGTATCGCTGCTTGTATATAATATTTTTAAAGTTTTAATAGATGATGGAGCGGCTTATCTGGCACTATGCTGATCGTGTACAAATACTTTACGTTGCATGTTTTAGCAATAGCTACTTGAATAGGCATTAGCTTGATTATGTGATTCATTTTATATATAAAAAGAATAAATAATAATATGTAAGTGTACAAAAAATGTGAAAATTACTAAAGAGAATATTTTTTAAAATAATATATCATGGAAGAAATTATAAATTTAAACGACTCTGGGTTCGAAATTAATCCCTTCGATGGGGATTTAGTCAGGACCCCGTTAAATTGGAGCTTAAAGTTTATTATGGGACATGGAACTATTTTTATTAAAATTTCTTAACTGTTTCAATACAATATTTAATAATCAACTGTTGACCGTTAGCAAACGATTTATCAATACATATTATAATTCATCGTTTTTTGGATGATTTGATGCATAAATGCGTATTTTCTATTTTGGGTACTACAATTTTGTTAAACTATTTAACGTTGTCGCTACACTGGTATATTTAAAAAATTATAAGGGCGGAGAATATAATTTAAGCTTAAGGTGACTTGGGGCGTAGGTAAACTTTTTCATGATTTCTAGGCTTTTAAAATAAATATTGCGTTATAGGAAAATTCGTATAGATTGCAATAGCTCTTCCATTTTATATACGTGAAATTTTGATCACACTTATAGGTTGTTACTTAATCCAGGGTACAAATTAATACATCATAGCAATTGTTATAAGCCTTCTAACGGTGATCAGTTCAAGTTGGATAATACCTGCATAAATCAGGTCTAAAACTTGTAAAGTTTCAATGAGGAAGTTCCCCTGGAGTGATGCCAACGACATTATATTAAGTTTCGAAAGTGCGGTAAATTCTGCTATCAAATTCAATTTATATATTTAGATATAATTTATATATTTATATTTATATATGCTCAAGGCTCCCACCTAACCTCACCTTCATCGAAAAAGTAAACCTTACAAATTCAGAATCTTCCAATTATTCGAAATTTAACCAAATATATATTTGTATTATCGTCAAGGTACGATCGCTAGTCGTGTAAACAGTTAAAATGAAAAGCTTAGTTATTTACATGCGGTTTACATAGTAACAAACGAACATACTAGCTACAAAAACAAAAGCGAAAAGTGTAAACATTCTTCTTCAAGCTTTTATAAAAACATTTCAGTTATTTTTCAACTTTATTCAAAATGACTTTTACAACTAACGTTTTGTATCATAGAAATGAACATACGTGCCGCACGAACATAACTAGGACACTAATGTGAGAATATTATAGGCAATTTTGCCTGAAATAAAGACCATTATTATTATTATAAGCAAATAAACAGAGCATGAATTTCAACCCTGATGTTTCAACCTAATCAAATTACTTCGTCACACAATTCTGACTTTTATGAGCAATAAAATATCAATGAAATTTCTATATATTTAAACAGTATATAAGTTTTCCTCTGTGAAGTTATCTTTGTCAATAGAAAAATTTGCTGAAAGAAATTGATATCCTATTGAGATGGTGGTAGAGATGGCTTAAATTATAAAGCAAAATTAGTCCTCTGTATGTATTTATTCAACTACGTTTTTCTGCTTTCACAAGAGCAACAGATAAAAAAATTTTCAACTGCCATACAAATTTTTTTATTTATAACGTAGTAAATATCTTTTGCCGAAGTTCACGGTGAAAATGGCCGATAATGGATGTGTCGTGTCCTCAAGGCCGAGCTGAGCACGCGATTGTTTGAACTAATAATAATTCTTAGGTGCATTCCTCCTATAAATAAGCATACTGGGTGAAAGAAAACGAGACAGATATGGTATAATTCCAGTTCCAACCATTACTTACGATTGGTTATTCCAATCGTAATAGTTGGAATGATTGGAAACTATTTTGCCGTTTATCATCGGAATGCAAATGCATCGGAAGCAATTCAATTATTAGTCTAAGCTTTTGGTAATTATAGCTATATATATATATATTTATTAAATTAGTATTGTTGATTTTTACTGTTTTTGTTACCACAAAATATATGATTTCAAAACTGTATTACCATGTTATATCTGCATTATCTTTGAAACTTCAACCCTTCACAAATCCGTTGTTAAGACAATCATTACAAAGAAATGCCTTAAATATTTATTGAAGTATTTTGGTGGCGAGACGTAAATTGTTTTTGGTTTAGATATAAATACATCGAATGAAGACGGACGAGTGTTGTTAAGTTTCCTTTAACGTATTCTGACGATATTAGCTAAAGACACGATGTGTTTAATATTTATGTCTGTAAACGAAACTTTGTCTTTCCCATTTGGACATTTAGTGTTGAATGTACATTTTATTTTCAAATTCGTTTTTGTGGGCAAGTATTGTAGATATATTCAGTAAAAACTCCTAAAGGAAAAAAATATCACCGTTGTTCCTGAAAAATGTCTAAAATCTAAACAATTTTATGATGACGTCACATTTACGATTCCTGTTTACTAGATTATATTTGGCTGCCCACATTCACATTTCAATATTTTCCCCGTCTACTACTCATTATATCATAATTAAATTAAATATCTAAATAACATATTAGGACGAATAGGGTACAATCACAGTAGACATGCGATACGATCGTTATGCCCTGCTTTGTATTTATGGCATACATACAGATACCCTATATATATTTCACAGCTGTTTGAGGTTTATTTAATATAGCTCTATGCATTCATAATTACCTATCGTACTTCTTTTCCCTAATATTTGAGTAGTCTTTCACACCACACAAATAAAGCGTCCAGATAAACTAGGTACATATATAAAAATAACATGTACCTTATATTAAGGCATGCGAATAATTTTTAACGTACAACTTTTATATCATAAAGGAAAAATTACAAAGAGTTATTCATACCAGTTCTCAACTTTATGGAAATATCTGTAAATTTATCTTGTTTATGAGCTAAGCTCAAAAATCCTTCGAAATCAGAATCAAAATCGATACTTGTGCAAAATGTTTTACTATATCAACAATATTGATCACAATCAAATAGCAGATGGCCTCTATAAAACGAATATAAACTGACGATAAAAGAGCATGTTAACACGTTAAGAACAAACGCAATGTTGTGTTTGAAGGATAATTGACTGAAGGACATACGGTGTTTGAACGTTTTGATCTAATTTAACTAATATAAAATAATAATATAAAAGCTGTTATTTTTGTAAGAAACGAATGATATTTATATTCCGACGATATTTATAGTGATATAAATATCCGACGGCGATCCATCTCTCCAAGAAGACGTAAATACCAAACCTCATAATAGTAATATTTACGGCGTACTATCGTTTTATATTAACGCGAGTATCACTCTTTAAATAGAATAATACTGTGTAACAAATTTGAAAATTACTCTAAATATCACCTCCGTAATAAGAGATGGCGTTAATATGTCAACTTTGAGATAATTTCAAATCCCCGGATACCTGTTAGAATGGCCGTGACCAAGGTTAAGGTTACGGTTAAATAAAAGTAATATTAACTAAACATTTGTAAAAATAAACAATACGTCATGGGTAATTTTGGACATAAAGAAAGAAATTCAAATCGTAAACTGTTTGTGGAAAAGGGCAGAAACATAGGTCAAAAATGGCAATGGCAAAAAACAGCAGAATGTTTTAGGAAAGGCAGAAAGAAGATAAATATATTATTAAGCACACTGTAAATGTTACTTAAAATTATGTTAAAAAATTAAGGTTGCGTATTTAAAATGAAAGGAAAATAAATATTAAAACAATTGGAACAAAAGAGCCAGGACGAAAGAAAACTGTTCATTGTGAAGAAAGTTTAAATGAGGCTTTCATATATTTATAAATCAACTTCTTTTTATTTCACCCCATTGAAACCAAAAAAGTGTGTTTCAAGAAATTTTAATAAAGTTAGTAAAACAACAAGAGCTTTAATTCGTTATAATGAGCAATCGAGAAAAATGAATATATTAATTTAAACAGTATGGAGCAATCGTGAACATTATTAAATCTTTACCTAATGTCTAAATAAAGAGAACTTTAAATAACGATTCTGAGGGTCTGGATAAATGTTATTTTTCAACAAAGAGTAATGAATGATTTTCCTATAACCGTAAGTACATCTTACATACATATATTCCCGAATTCAATAACAATCTCTTTGGAACTTCTAAATATTGCTTGCGATCAATGTGAAATACTTTTTTCAAAGCAAATTATTTGTTTTACAAAATTCACGTAGATTAATATGAGCCTATATCAAAAATAAATTTAAGATATTAGAGCATTTGAATTTGAATATGTGGGGGAAATTATGATGAATTGAAATTATATTAATGCAAAGATGTTTTAATATTTTCAGTCTGGGATAATGACACAAATTTTAACGGGTCATGGTGGGTTTACACATTATCTCCATAGGTTTCACTGCAAGGAAGATCCCTCCTGCCCTTGTGAATAATGCACATTATTCTGGAATGTCCAAGGTACAACTTAGAGAGGTCATCGAGCAGGAACTCTGTCGAACTGGGGGTAACTCGATTAACTCATAAAAAAAATTTCACTGGTTAAATCGTAAAACTGTTTGGATGCACAATGTATTGGGTTAATAGCGAATAGTGATGTTTTTGTAAATTCAATAGAATACTTACGTAAAGTAAAAGGTATTCGTTTGGAACGGTAGAAAATAGTTTTTCTATAACAAGCTAGATCAGGTCCTTAGTATACTTTCAATGACTTTTGTTTTGGATCCTAAATAATTATAATATATTAAATAACATTATAATTCCTTTTAAACCTGCAAATACTTAGAACTTATTATTCATCTAGTTACTATTATTCTAATTTTGTTTTTAGTATAATGACTTTAACAACGTCATATGTTCTAACGAAAAATATCTCCAGAGAAAACAGAATCTATTTAGGAAAATAAATGTATTCTTAAGAAACGTTATCATTTGATAAAACAATTGAAGAAAAACACTTTATTAACTGATATAAGTTATGAATTTTTGCAAAATTAAAATATATTTAAACACATATATACATTATTTTAAAATTTCACGGTAGATTGAAGACAAAAGGTGTTGTACTTTTAAAACAATCTTTAGTAATCTGAGGGCTCCAACTGTTTAACAAAATCTTTATACGAATACTTCAATTCACGGAGGCATCCTTTGTTGTTTGAATAGATCTACGAACTATCTTCCGCCAAAACGGCGATGCCGCGAATAGTATCAGTATCAATTCCGAACCAAAGCGGGATATTATTTGTAACAGTGAGGCGGACTGAAACCTCCAAGGAGTTTTTACTTCTCAGTAGATTTATATATATTGTATTTGGTATTGTACCAAATGATTGGTCATAACACTTATACAAGGCACAATGCAAAATGCAAGAGTGCGTCCAGTCATATTATGGGGTATACCCATTTTCCCCCCTAAAATATCCAACTCTCTTCGTACTTGGAATGGTACGTTACTGCGAGTTGAGAGTTCGGAGGGAATTCTCGATCGCACTTTATTTAATAAGAATATTGCGAGGTCTAGCTCATAATCCATTAGTTCTAGAGGCCTGTCATTATCAGCCCCGGATGGCTATATTTGGAAAAGACATAGACCTCCGCTTCTTTCAATACCTAAGGCACGTACGAACCTGCTTGCTAAATCTGTACTGGTGAGAACCATTCTTACTCTAAACTCACAAAAAAGTTGATTTGATAACATGTCCGTTGGGTGAATTAGAAAAAAACATAATATATGTTATAAGCTTAGATAATAGTACATTGTAGAATTAATTAGTCGCGCTGTATAAAGGTATGTTGAAGTCTTACAATGATTGAATCTTTTAGCTTGTTAATTTTAAGGATAAGATTCAAAAAGTTATGTAATGTATAGTATTATCACATCATAATGTCTAATACATTAAGTAGAATTAAATTATATATAGTTGCATTGGGGCGGGTCCCTGTAATGGCATACAAAAAAATAAAATAAATAAATATATTGCAAAGATTGTCTGGTTTTAACTTATCTGCATTTAAATAAAACAGGTCTTTGATGAAAAACTGTATAGAGTAAAATTTACCATGTTCTTGTTAATAGTCAGGCATTTATTTTACTAAAACAATGAAGAATGTTAACTAATTTTAATTATTAGCACTCCATATTCTCTGTCAAAAATAAAAAATACTAGTGAAAGAATTACTTGTCAATGTCAATTTGTTTCCGATTTAGAAGTAAAACAAGTTGTAACCATACGGTTACGGTGTGACGTCATCGCACAACACGCTCAGTCTGGCTCACTCAATCAGCTCGCGGTCGCGCGCCCTTGCCGTTGAAATTATACCTAAATACTTTTAAAAATGTCCAATCCAAATACTAGGAAATCATGTGTTGTGTCTAAATGTAAAAATACAACTATCACATCGCTGGAAAAGTAGTTTTTTAGTTCCAAAGGACGAAAAAAAATTGTGTTTCATCGCGACTTCCTTTTCTAATATTTTTCCTTTTTTAATTATATTTTTCGTTAAAAGTTACGGCACCAAATATTTCTTCAACTAAAGCGCCAGCTTTTGTTGTACACTTAGCATCTTCGTGCATTTTTGAAGCAGTTATACGTCCGTAGCGCATCTCAAACCACAAATTTGATTCTGATTGAGATATTGTACCCTCTTTTACTTGAAGATCTTGATTCCGTCATTTCGTTCTTACTGTTACTGTTAAATGTTATAAAACCGTCGACGTACCCACACAGGATTTTTTGAAACGATTAATTAAATAATGCATAGACATCTTTTCAACTTCTTTTATTTTCACATATAAAATGTGAATGAGAATACTGTAGTAGCATTGAAGGTCTCTAAGCTTTAATGCTACTTTGTCAAAAAAAATATTTCCATTCTGACGATCTAAATGAAGTGTTTTACAACTTGTACCAAAATCTTAAGCTTTAATAATTTTCAGTGTGGTGCCAATACCTGAGAGCTTCCATTTTTTCCAATAACACTTCCTAGCATTCGTTGAAGGCTCCTCCCTTCGACGATGTAGCCACATTAAAAATGCTATAGTATGTTTACAGCCACCGCTGCTCGCGGCACAATCTAGGCAGGTTACATTTAAAACTTCTTGATCCTTTTCAGTACATCTGTAACGTTCAACCTACTACATCTACATAAGTACCTATCCTACTTTCTACTAATATTATAAATGCGAAATTTTGTGTGTGTTTTGAGTTATACATTTAAATTAAGAAGAGCAGTACGTACATATATATATACATACATACCTACCAATAGCTACAAAGCTATAATACATATTTGTAGTCTTTAACGTAAAAATTTAATGGTAGGTAGGTACTTCTACTATTTGAGTTGCATTCTCCCATTACGACATTAGTTGGGTATTTTGTTTAGATAAAACGATTTAGAACAGATAAACTGTTAAGTATAAGTAGTAGCACGGAAAATTCACTTACTTTTGCAATTTTATTCCTCGCATTTCGGCGGCAATGAGAACACTATTTGTTGATAAATAATGTGCAACCATTAATCCATCTATTTTAGGTAAATAATGTGATTGCCCTTTTTCGAATCCTTCATCGAATAATATTTACTATTATTAGACTATTAACTTATACGCGAACGAAAACCAACACAACAAAACGCTGCGTAGACTATTTATTACACCTACTATAAAAGCTCACCGTTGGCGACTTCATACTAAGCGAACCGTCGCCCGCGGCGCGTTGTGAAATGACGTCACAAGTGGTCACGAGACTCGATATTTTTCGTAACTTTGAATGCCTATAAAATCAAAACTACTAAGTATTTTTGACTTCAACAAAAACTAGTGTGTTTGCATACATACAGGCTTTACTGAAACAACATTTCAAGCGATTTGGCAGACCTAGTAACATTTTCTATTGTGGTCGCTTTTTGTCTATCTAATTATTACACATAATTACACGAAAAATTTAAATTCATTTTATGGTATTCGTCATTGTAAATAAACATCTATACATCGCATTTTCAATAAAAAGGATTTTAATCAAAAAGACCGTTGTACTTTATTGTTTTTAAAGTACAAATTTCTCTTTCCACAGACCCAGCTTTAACATATCGACACAGCTACAAATAGCATTGTTAGTTTTTACCGAAACCAAATAATACTTTATTTAGTTACATAGCTCTATTTCAACGGATGCATTAAGGAAACATTTGAGTCAAACAAAACAGAACTCCCTCGAGGCACATTAGCGGTGTGTTCGACCGTGACTTGCCCTTATCTCCACGCTACTCTATTATTTTTAGCAAAAGCGGAATTTCGTGTCTTCTCTCTACTATTTATGAATTTTATGGTACGAAACTTATTACTCGTGTTCTTATTTTGTCTATTTGACAACCAATCCTATTACGAGTAGATGCGTAGGATAAAAGTTGATATTGGTCTGAGACAGGTTTTTTATTTTGCTTTAAGTCATTCATTATTGTCTGTAAGCTGCCATACTTACTTCAAGTCTATGAATCGCAGAGGTAACGTAATCTTTTCAGTCCAATTAGGTATTTATTTGCAATTAGTATTCTTGTGTTATAATATTGTTTTACTGGAATAATAAGTGACTGTAAGTGTTTCGGTTAAGGATACAATATTTTTTATAGTGATACCTACGCGGACGTGTTGGTATTGTAGACTAAAACGTGTTTACTCGTAAATTGTCTACAGAAGTCAATAAATACTATATTAATAAAAAGAATCGAATTTGTTTTCGCGGCATAAGACATGTATTAAAAGTCATGCATAGCTGAATTGTAAGTCCCGTCCGTTTATTATAACGATAAAGTATAAGACAGTTAACTTAAATCCCCGATTTAATAGTTTTTTTCCGTTGTTTAGCTTTCTTGGTGGCGATGATAGCCTATGAATTGTCTCGTATAGAGAAATAAATAACAATAATAATTGTTTATTTACATAAGGATTACACAATAAAGTTGAATGCCTGGCTTTTTAGATAGGAATAACCTGTGTTTGAGAAGCCAGTTTTTACCCCGTAAAAATACGATTTAATATTAATTTATACATATATATCGTCGTTTGGTGGTAATATCCAGACTGAAAACTTTCTGATTTGAAAATCTTACGATGCCATATTCTGCTTAATTTATATTTATTGCAATTTTCCTTAATGTCGTTTACTCACTCACTGCTAATTACTTAGCTTTTCTTGAAGCTATTCAAGCCTTTTTCAAGTGAAAAAACTTACAAATATTTAGCGAATTTTACAAACATAGTTTAAGAAATAGAAATAACATTGTTTATAACAAATCAGTTCTTTTACTTTGTTATTCACTAATATATATTCAAAATTTAACAAAATTTTCTCTTTGTGTAGGGATCTTATGAAGTGAAGATGTGTCTGCAACATATGAAGTACATTAACAAGATATAATAATTATAATGATATCGTTTTTTACATCTTAATGAGAGCTGTTACTTGATAAACGCACGCGGTAAAAGACTTTATTATAAATACAAAAGTATCAAGATCTGTCCTGTGCCTTCACACCTAAGCCACTGAATAATTTCAGACACGGACATTTTATTCCAAAAGTATAGTATATAGTTGGTACACACGTATATGATGTCATGTGCTCCATCTAGCGTCTCCTTCTTATTAGTGTGCTCGAAGAAATTACGTTAAACATTTATAAATAAAATATACAAATAAATATAAATAAATAAATATAAAATAAACATAAAAATTAATTACTAAAATACGTTATATATTAATATCCACTCTTAGCGGTTTGGTATTTTACATACTTCAAGTATGTCAAAAATTAACTTAACTTGTAAATGCTTCTCAACGTGCCATATTTGAGGAACATTCAAGATCAGTATTTGCATATGAAACATAATTAATGTAAAATTTATGTTTTCATTGACTGTGTTTAAAATTTTGAAACGAGAAATTGATCATGTTTGTTCTAATTGCTAACGGAATATTTGTTTTATAATTTAAAGTATTTTTATCTAACGGGATAAATTGCATGGAAGATCGCAGAAGAAAACAAATTATAAAAGTGTGTCTTTATTGTTATGACTCAGTATTTTATGTAAAATGAATTAATTTATATTCATCACGGAAATTGAGAAAATCATAAGCCACAAATGTGTGGAAATGTAAAATAGGAGTAATGTAAAACCTACAATGTCCTAGAGACAGTTAACGTTGGGTGTATGGTAATTACGTGGAAGAATTATTAAATTCCAATAAAATACATTTTTTAAGAGTTTATTATGATAGAAATTACCTGATGGAGATATCCTTATTCTATATTCCTAAGCCAACTTAGATCAATAAATTTCCTGTCTTAGGATTCCAGTGGGAATTGGACCCATTGCATGATATAAAATAGACGATTTTATGATTTGCATGATGGTTTGTGAAAAAACTCGCAAACTAGATGATTCTAGTTTATGCAGATTAACAGTTTCCGCTTAAACGTCCCCGGTTTAGCAAACAGTCACGAATAATTTAAATAACATAATTTGTAGACTGAGGCATTTAAGAGCTATTATATGCTTTATACAATATAACGTCATCGTCCACAATGCTCCTCGACCGCCCCTTTGCAGTGGTAAATAAAAAATGGCACGTTCTTTTTAGTTGTATTTAAAACATATTTCAGTGAATTTTTAGAATTTTCAAACATCTAACTGAAGACCTTTAAAATAATTATGTATTAGAATTTTTCATTTGTCCTCATAATTAAAACAATATTTTTGCAAAAGTTTTCTAAGTATGGTATACACATTGAAATCTCTTTTTCAGATCGGTTTGAAGGAGTCAGCCCGCAAAGCGACAATTTATTTATGGCGATCAAGTCACTAATCAGGAACAAGAACAACAGTTCTAGCTGGGAGATCAGCGTGCGCGCACGTTTCATGTTTGTGGCTACTCGATCGATATTAGTTTTTGTGATTTTGTGCTGTGTGATTAATGGATATTAGAGAGGGTTTGTAGTTCCTATTATATTTAGTGTAGATAGTATAACAATATTATTTATCTAGAAATATGTAACAATAATTTGATTTTTAAGACTATTTGATCTTTCAATTTGCGTTAGAAAACTATTTTTAACTTTTGTGTAAATAAATCTGAGATGGCACATAATCTGTGCAATATTTAATTATATATTAGTTTTTAGGGATTTTTAATAATTCATATTAAAAGAGAGCAGTCATCTAATTCATAATTATATAGTTATATTGCATTATTGACATACAGAAATTTAAAAAAAGGCGAGTGGCAATCGCGCATGAAAGGTGCCCAGCATTGTTTTTGCTCTATTAAAGGTAGGTCCCTACCATTAATAGAGCAAAAACAATTTTTGTTGGGTGCCGATTTAAATATTAATTTAATTCCGTTTTGAAGTGAAAATTTTAGTATCTTATGATACAGCCCGGTGAAAGACAGACATTTGCCAGAAAATCTTTTTCACAATGCCCCGCTAAAACAGACATTCAGTTTATTGAGTATAAAGTAAAAGTCGAAAGGCGTCTCGACCCCACTCGAAGCGTTTGCCTTGCTTCGCTCATATCATTCATATTTTTATTGCATGACAAATGTTGTGAAGATATTAAATTAAAGTTAGAAGAAATCGTATAAAAAATAAAATATATTTTTTAAAGAAATCGAAACTGTTAACAATTAACTTAAGCCACTAAATTAGGTAATAAATTAAATACATATTTAAAAGGAACGGAATTTCACGAGAACTCATGAAATATCGGAAATTGCTTTATTTACGATAAAATTACTTATTTAAGATGAAATTGGTCAGGGTATTTAATAGTAAACGCGAAAGAAGAAAAGCACTCTTGCAAATGTTTCTCTCAAATATAAGTTGCAAGTACAAACGGGCCAATTAATGTTGAATATGAATACATAGTGAACTATTTAAGGGTGACATATTTAATCGAACAAATAAAAAAAGAAATACGAATGTAATGTATGTTGCCTAACATGACCTGCACGTCTGTGGCTAAAGCTTAGCAGTAAAACAGTGCTGGGTTGCATATGCCCATTAGCTTCTAACTTATGAAACTTAGTGGTCTACGACCTACTTGTAGTCTTCACAGTGTTAAACATGTTTTAGTATTCATATTGGTACATACACAAGTTGAGTATTTTATAATGTCGAAAGGGCGTCTTTGGTATGTTTTGACGTAGATACTTGCTGTTTCAACCGCCGCACAAAAATGTCAATGTCTCTAGGCTGATTTGCAGTAATATCCGAGCTACGCAAAATAGATCTAGTTCACAAGGGCCGCGGTCCCACCTGCCTGCCATATTATTCACTTCCTCCGCCAATCAATTTGCAGCCACTCTTGACACTTGATATTACAACAATTTGCTCTATAAAATGATTTGAAAATGATTTATGATAATGACCAAAGCATAGATGTAAATCCAGAGGTTCCAAAAACCTTCTTCCCCACGAAGAAGGGAAAAGAGAGAGTGTGACAAAACTCTGTATGATATTCTTAGCAGTTCGTGGATGTACGTAGAAAAGATAAAAAAATGGTTGATGAATAAGAGTATGTTTCAAAATGAATGGAAATTGTGCATTGCTTTAAAAATAAGTTATCACTGAAGTTAGATATACGAGTATTATACATCTAGGAGTAGGTATTTAGATTGGATTTGATAGCAGATGACGTTTAGACGACCCCTTACTGACAAAGGTCAGTAAGGGGTCTTTGTTAGGTAAAACGAATACGTCACACAAATATCAACTAAGTGTTGAATCAATCTTGTAACTCTCTATACCTATATGTTTGTATATATAACGTCAGTATAACGTTGTAATATAGGCTCACCTTTCTCAAATATGAATATGGATTGGCATCATGCCATGGGCGTTATAATTTTAAATGTTCTTTTTAACTTAGTATGTTAAAAAGAATTGTTATTGTTAAGTTGAAGTGACTGAAGGTCTGTCCGTATTAAAATTGTTTTTCTAAGCCTATAACGATATAACAGTACGTGCACACATATAATTAATATATATAATAATAATTTGCAATGCAAACACATTTTCTTAAACTATTCATTTTAAAGGTAAATCCTAAAGGATTAAAAGGAGAGCCGATTCATGGTGGTATCCTTTAGGAAACATTTGTGTGATGAGCTGTTGGCTGTGCTCGGGGTGTTATATGTATTTATAAGTTGTGTTGGTACCCAAAACCAATAGTAGTAGAATTCTTTGTTACATCTCCTAAATAAATACTACAATCTGTAACTAATAATTTACTATATAAATCATTTATAAATATATACTATATATATAAATATTATATATACTATAACTTATTCTTAAAAACTGCCCAGGGTGAAGGAAAAAGAACTTCACATGGGCATAGCTCAAATTCTTTTATGTGCGAAGTACTGCTGTTATCCACTGATAACAGCAGTACTTCGCACATAAAGGCTCACTAGCCTCTGCTGCCAAGTGTCACTTGGGTGCCTTAGATGCTATTCTGAGGCGAGCTAAATGAATTATAAACGATGATTCCCTTGTTCAATGCATTATGTTAAGTCTTGAATACAGCCATGTAGTTCATCGCCTCGTTTGCTAAAGACATCGTGTAGCTGCTGCTTGGAACTGCACAACTTGATGCAGTTCATCAAGAATCATCCCTGATTACATCATCGTTTCTTGTTAAGACAACGAAAGAATGGAAATCCTTGCCTCCTATTTTCTCCAGTGAATATAACACAGCCTGTGTTATATTACATACAACAGGCATTTTTACTTTAGGGTCATCAACTGAGATTGCGACCAAACATTTGTCCAAACTTCTTAAAAAAGGTGTAGGTACACTATCACGGAAATATGAGTGGATTTATTGTTTATTGGATAAATAAGAATTTAAATGTATATAAAAATGTACATTTAAATGAGATATAATACAGCAGCTGATGAGTTATTAATAGCGGATTATTTAAGCAGTTACATGGCTGTACAATGAAATCGGTATTATTTCGAATTTAGTTTTGTCGTCTAATCGCCTAACTATCTCAGGCTAATGAGTCATAACGATTCAAATTCCTTACACAAACATACCTCTAAATTGGTGCCCGCAATTACCATTCCGCGTGACACATCTATATTGAATTAATTCGTTCGTCTAATCATGATGGCTATAAATGAGCGTAATAGATATTCTAGCTTCTTGTACTATGACTACCAATATGGTCTGTTTTAGTTTACAACATCTTATATATATTAAAAAGTGGGTACTTCTTATTATCCAGCAAATAAATCATTATTTATTCAAATGATTTCCTCGACAATTTTAAACATTTAATGAAATTATTATAGCTAATACTTACAAATCGCTGTAATTTTTTTTACTTGCTAGATTACCTTAGCTTAAGATTTAACAAAGGACTTGTTGCATAGCAATTAGCTCAGAATATAACAAAATAAAATCATCGGAGCGCGTACTTACAGTTTCTATGAATCCATTCAGTAGCTCAAGTAAAAGAATAATATCGCGTTTTTTATTTATAAAATTTAAATCATCGCCAGAAGGTGTTAAAAGGTTAAAGTTAGTTATAATTATATAATAATAATTAACAAAAATTCATATATAATAACTTTAATGACTAAATTGTTTTCAGCGGAGTAGACGAAGAAAAAATATAAGTATAATTAAAAATTAAATAAATATAAATATAATTAATAAGTAATTAAAACAAAAGTAACGTAACAAAACAAGTACTAGATAGATATAAAAGTAAAATAGATAATGTTCTTACCATAATATGATCGAAGCCAATTTTGCCCATTATTTCAGTGAAGAACGTTTCATATTTGAAAGATACTTATTTCAGAATGTAAGCAATAAGTAACACTATTTTCCAACACACATTCGAAGCCAAGAATAGGTGTACATCACTCATCGCACCATAAAACAAAGCTAAATTCATTTGTATAATTAGTTCGTTTAGGCAACGTACATATTGGAGTTGCTATTTTAAGTTACTAAAGTGTCATTCACTTTAGTACTAATTATGAATTATATTTGAAATATGTTTTGTTTTGTCCATATTTGGACATTATTCTAAGATCTGCATTATTCAATATGTATTGAATAAATCCTGTGGTTATTTATTAGATTAATAATTTTAATTATCAGGAGACATTTGACCCACGGTTTGTTTGCCTCAAGGTAAGCTTTATAGCTTACGTTATGGGTGCCATCTTGTTTGTAGTATGCTCATCTTACAAGTGTTGACCCTACCCGGAATATTACTTTCGTTGTCGTCTTTCTCTGGACACATCCTTATAACAATGCGTGCTATATCATTCCCAAGAGCCACCACCCATGGCAAATCACTCCCAGTTTACAAAATGTCACTCACATCAAAGACTTCACACATCAAAAGGTATTATAATGACTTACCATATTGTCTTCATAATTTTTTTTTGCTTCCATGAGGCAATTTTAAGCTTGGTATTCTTACGAAGATGTTAACATTAACTTCGTTTACTTACTACTATATACTTCGTTTTATACCAACTAGCTATTGCCCGCGTGATTCATTTGCGTGAAAGCAGCTAAAATACTATACGACTATACTAGTCGAGTTATAAAAAATGTGTTTTGCATATATATTAATAAGATACGAGTACCAAAGTTCTTTACATATGTCTTTGTTAGAATTGATTTATAATAAATCTGTTAAAAACTTTTCCAAATAATTTTTCTCTAAGCCATCCGTGACTCTCCGTTTTCATAAGCCGTCAGTTGCAGTTTAAACTTTGTCAAGATACGCATCGTTAGGAGTTAAAGGATCTTTTTTTAGCTGTTGACAGAATTGGATTTATTTTAAACCCACCCCTAATAATGCAGTTAAAATGTTGTGACATTTCTTAAAAGTTGTTTACGATTTTAAATCACTGTCGATAAGTTTTTGGTCTTAAGGACTGTTTTGTAATTTTCATTTGTGCTTTGTTTGATTCCTCCAATGTTATACTGCAATAATATTCAAAGTCATCATCGGAACCAGCTCTCTCTAGATTTTTTGTTGTGTACTTAAAATAACCCTTAAAAGCTAACAAGCCGCGCCAAGTACATTCTTTTTTGATATCTTACATAATCATTCATACAAAATAAAAATAAATCAGAGTTTCATTATAAAATTTGTCGGAAAAAGACGAAACAGCTATTTAGTTAAAGAACTGCAATTAGAGATTATTTTATTAATGAAAATGGCGCTCTGATAGGCTTTATACAAAAAAATAATAAAATTGTCTTACCTTATGAATTTATTAAAATGTGAACGATTTATTGTTTACGATTAGATCGCCCTAATTTTATTGAATCAACATAATTACTTCCCTTGCAACAAAGACTAATTCATATATTTTTTATCAGTCATTCTAATTTACGCCACCCTCATAATCGGTATTTCCTTTATTAACGGCATCTCCTTCTGATAGAAATCTAAAAATTAATTGGATATATTTATTTAATGTCTGATATGCTAGTACTATATATACTACCAGTTGTTATGTAATTACTATGATTTAAAGGTCTTACAGATTATCCCTTATATTTCATTTCAGTATAATGTGTACTAATTGAAGTTATTATTATTACAAAATGTTCCTTAATAAATTTATATGCCAAGGTCTTTATGAGAGTTAAATATTTATATCATCTAATTACTGCTACCGGTACTAATTGGATCTGACTATTTTAAAGTCAAAGGAAGCGAAACATCCGGAGGGATTTATATTATTAGTCTGACGGACGCATGACGCACGTCCAAAATATCCTGACCTTTGGGTGACACAATTACATTGTAAAAACATCCTAAAAATAGTCCAACATATATGGTTTATTAAAAATTTAAAATTAAGTTGAAATTATTTAAAAAAATACAATCTAATTAATAAAATAAATAATAAGTCTCCAGAATTATTTGTCACAGAATGAAAACTGGTAGATTTCGTCGTGAATAATTTTAAAGTTCATTGTGTACACAGATCTAGATTATTGATAGAGCTAAAAATATTCATATAGTATTTGAAGTTATTATTTACTGGATGTTTGTTACACATAAGTATCTATTTCTAATCTTCAAGTATAGTGCTACTTGAGGATGTTAAACTGATATTTTATGTTACTGAAAACTAACAAAAGGAGACCTACATCACTAAAACTCGAACGTTAATCATAAATACACCGTGTCTGAAAAAGAGGATTTGATTTTAGGAATAAACATTTACATTTTGATAGAATTCAGTCGTTATGGTGTCTGATTGAGTGAATTATGGGTTCCGTAATTTTGCTGACTTCATAGGCTCGTAGTAACTAAATAAATGGTTTGACAATTCTCGAAACTAGATTTATGTATAAGCGACATTCTAGAATATGGGCTGTAGTCTAATAGATAGCGCCATATGTCGGATATATGTTTTGAATAATCCAAAGAATGCCATCTGCCATTTGATTTGATTTGAACGATGTGAAGCCCATGTTTGTAAACGTGTCAACGACTGTGTTGTTTATTTTTTTCAATGTGATTGAATATTGAAAAAATTTTGTTCCATTTCATGAGTTGAGTACTCGCTCGGCGCAGTATGGAACAGCAGTGACGGAATTGAATTGTTTCAACACTTCACTCAAAAGTGCTGAGTTCCTGTGAATTTTTTTATATCGATAAAAATCCTAAAGCCGTAGCGCTCGACATATCTTACCCACCCCTCCCATCGCTCGTGTTTAAAAAGCGTTCCATATAAATTGAACATGACGTTTGGAATGTCTGAATGACCGATTAAAGGCATTTTATTAACATTTACTAAACTTTTCTTCCAGATATCAAGTTCCAGATTTTGAGGTGGAAAAATTGGCCTGCGACCAAAATATTATAACACTGAAAGAAATAAAAATAGTTCCTCATTATGAAATCTCCGTGGTGTAAAAAGGAAATGACTGACTAAGAAAACAGCTGATCAAGTATAATGGCAAATATACGAAAATAAATTTCAAAAAGTTGCATTTTCTGTACACACATGGATAAGAATATTTTTTCTGTGTATAAAGAAGATTGGATTCGTTATATTTCGAAAAATGGTTTAAGTTTAAAAGGCAGTGACAATGGGAAGGGATTTGTATGTGTTTGTGAAAGTGTTGGTGATATTGACAATGATAAGAACGAGCTTGGAAGTTGTGGAATCTAGTAAGTATATAATATTATATATTTTAGGCAATTCATCGTTCATCCAAAAATAGTTCTTTTTTTATATTATTTTGTAAGAATAATGGTGATGAATAGCAATCTCATGTTAGACATGCTAGACGTCACATTATCTCATTAATTGACTTTAAACATATTGACATTCTATAATAGTAAAATATGGTATTGAATCAATATTAACATATATATATATTTTTTTTTTAATAAGGATGAATTGCCTTCACAGAGACAAATCATTTAAAAATTACGATCTAGCCTAGAGAAAGACTAATGAGTAATTTACATCTAACTTAAATTGCTAAAGTATATATAATATAAGAATAGTGTCCACTAACACTTCTTACAGTCTCTAATAAAGGTCTGACACTTTTTTAATGTGTGCTTAAAATGTTTAAATATAATCATAGCACATCACTAATGACACTAGCACTAAAACACTAACTCGAACGGTTTTTTCCTTTTTAATCTTCTCACTAGACCGGTGGTGTGTAGAAGCTGGATAGCCTCAACATTCACATGATGGTGAAGTCTTCGGTCGTGAGCTCCAGCGATCTTTTTAATAACACTAGTGACGTCCTCTATACTAAGGTCCCGATGAAGGTCGTCGTTTCTAATATACCAAGGAGCATTGACAATTCCTCTGAGTACTTTGTTTTGGAAGCGTTGCATAATTAGTATGTTGTTCTTGTTGGTACAGCCCCAGAGCTGGCTACCATAAGTCCATACGGGCATGAGGACTTGTTTGTACAAAAGTAACTTGTTTTGTACTGATAGTGTGGAATGCCTTCCGAGCAACCAGTACATTTGACTGTAGCGAAGATCCAACTCTTCGCGTTTTTTTTTTGACGTGAATCTTCCATCGGAGTTTGGTATCTAGCGTCATACCTAGATACTTTGCCGAATTATGGAATGGTACTTTTACTTTTTCTAAAAATACTGGCTGGTGTTCGTATGAGGTTTTATTAGTAAATACTACTCCACTTTTTTGTCCACATGGTTACTGCATCGAGGGATTTTTGAAGTTTTATTGCCGCCTCCTTTTGAGTAGCTGCTGTAGCCATGATAGCAGTATCATCAGCAAAGGTGGCAATAATGTTATCTTCTAGTTTTGGAATATCACAGGTGTATAATAGGTACAGGACCGGACCTAGTACACTCCCTTGGGGTACCCCAGCTTTTATTTCTTTAAGATTCGAATATTCATCATCTTGTCGTACTCTAAACATTCTCTGTGTTATGTATGACTCCATTAAATTTGAGAATTGCCTTGGCAGTAACTTTCTTAATTTTTGGATAAGGCCTTTGTGCCAGACTTTATCAAAGGCTTGAGCCACATCAAGAAAAACTGTGGAGCAAACATTCTTTTCTTCTAGAGCCTTTTCAATATACGATGTGATTCGGTGAACCTGATAAATGGTAGAATGATTTTCCCTAAAACCAAATTGGTAATCTGGTATAAGATGCGTTTCGTTTTCGTATTTTAGAATAGGCTTCAGTCGTTTCAGGAAGAGTTTTTCAAAGAGTTTAGCTATTATGCTTAATAACGAGATGGGCCTGTACGATGTGACTTCGTGGGGCGGTTTACCAGGTTTAGGAACCATAATTACTTCCGCAACTTTCCACATGTCAGGTACATGCTCGAGTCTGAATGAAGCATTGATTAGCGTGGTTATTTTAACAATGGCTTTTCGAGGAAGATTCTTTAGTACTTGGCCCGTAATTAGATCATAACCAGGAGCCTTTTTACTACATAGATTTTTAATTTCATTGAACACTTCTTTCGGTGTAACTGGTTTGATTTGTTTATCTTCTGCTAGAATTTCTTCAAAAACAGTTGCTCCTTCCTCATTAATTCTGAATGTCTTTTCTAAGTGTTCTGCAAATATTGCTGCTTTTCGTTTATTACTTGATGCCCATTTTCCATCTTGCTCTCGTAGTGGAGGGATATGTGATATTGGATTTTTTACGCTTCTTGCAGCTTTCCAGAGGGAATAGTTGTTGGAACGATCACAAGATAATTTGCTCAAGCGATCTTTCATTGCAGCATCTCTTTGACTTTCAATCGCTCTCCTTAGTTGTTTAGTAAGATTATTGAGTTGCTTTTTATCTTCAGGACATCTTGTAGTGTGCCACCTTCTTCGTTGTGCTCTTTTTTCAGTTATCATTTGTCTTATGTTTTTTGAGAGATATATGTTTCGGGTCTTTTTCTTATATAACGGCGTATTATCCCAAGCAGCTTGTTGAATATTGTTCACTAACTTGTTTACTTCTGTTTCAAGTTGTTGTTTAGTCTTCAGGGGTACTCTTAACTCTACTGAATTATCTAAGCTACATCTGAAGCTATCCCAATCTGTATATGAGTTCACCAGAGTTGGAGCGAGTTCTCTATGAATCGGTTCCTGATAAAGATTCAGTATTATTGGAGAGTGATCCGAGTCCATATCGTAGCCTTCTTCTATGCTTACTAGGTTGCGAGATACTCCTCTGAATATAAAAAATCTATGAGATCTGGTAGTCTATTTTTATCTGTAGGCCAGTATGTAGGTTTTCCTGTTGAGATAACATCACAACTCATATCCTTCAGAGCATTAAGTAGTTCCTTCCCTTTAGTTGTTATTAAACGTGATCCCCAGTATGTATGTTTTGCATTGAAGTCACCCCCCAACACAAATCTATGTCCAAGGCCTTCTAGTAGATTTTTGTATTGTTCATATTTCAAGTTATGTCTCGGTGGGCAGTATATTGAAGATACTGTTATAGGATATCTTTTTGTAATAAGGCACACAGCTACGGCTTGGATGTGTTCTTCCTCATATTTGTACACCTCATGGTGTTTCAAACTGTCCTTTATTAGGACTGCACTTCCCCCGCTTGATTTATTATTAGGGTGAAGGGCGTGGTATGTTTGATAACCTTTTAGTTTAATATATGACTCTCTTGTGCAGTGGGTTTCTGATACTAAGCAGATATCAATATTTTCAAGGTGCAGAACCGCATTAAATTCTTTTTGATGCTTCGAGAGACCATTGGCATTCCAGGCCATTATTTTTAAGGAAATCATTGTTTAAGACTAGATGTACAAGCTGCTTTTTTGGTGCAACTTTCCAAATTTTTAAGTCTTTCATCAAAAGATGTTAGTAATGTTAGAATAGTATTTAACATTTTATTTGTATCCAAGTTTGCTGCCTCACTACTGAGTGACTGCTGCACTTTTTGAAGCTTGAGTAGCTTGAGCATATGATACGGTATTTGATACTGGCTTCATACCTTTAGCAGGTTTCCTTGTTTCAATGACATCTGCTGTGTTTTTGTTAGGGTTGGAAATTTCTACTTTATTTTTAGATTTTACAGCATTATTTCTAATTTTTTGAAGTTCTTTAGCCACAATGCAACCTCTGTAGTTAGCCGGGTGTGATTCTCCACAATGAACACATTTAGGTTTCACTTCACGTGGCTTATCACAATCCATGGTGAGATGTTTACCAGTGCATTTCACACACCTTGGCTCCTTTGAGCAGTATTTCTGTATATGTCCATATGCTTGACACCGCTTGCATTGAGCAATAAGCTTTGCTGATTTTAAAGGTTGTATTTCAATCTTGCAACCGAGTATAGACATGATTTCATATATATTTTTAATGTTTTCTTGTTGGTGGAATGAAAGAATGAACATATTTAATGGTTCTCTATTTTTCACAGCTTAATTTGACATCAGCGTTTAAAATCTTGAATCCTTGAAAGATTAGGTCTTCCACTATTCTTTCTGGCTGACAGGTGGCATGTAGATTTTTTGCCATTACCCGGATTGGCCTGCTCTGCTTGTTTTCGAATGAGAACCATGAGGCATTTACTTCTTTTAAATATTTCGTGATACTTCGGTAACTGGTTTCACTTTTTGTGTTAATTTTGACGGTTCCATTTTTAAGCATTTTAACTAAGAATGAGTCTTTCTCTATTTTTCTATCAAGAAGTGAGTCGTAAAACGATTGGTACTCTTTTACGTTTTCGATAATTATAGGTGGTGGCAGGGGTTCCCTTTTCGGCTTTTCTTTATTTAAGTAATATTAACATATACTGAAATAAATTATTCATCACAAAAGGAGTTCATTAATTAATAAATATTATAATAGCCAATTAGCAAATTCGCAATCTTATTGTCTATTTCATTAAGCCCAGAATTTGGCTAAATTAAATATTTGCTAGACAGCTGCTTCTGTTGAGCAGACATTGACTGACATTAAAATTTCAATGAATCTGTGAATATAATTAAAATTAATGTCAATAACTCTAGCAATAATGGTAATTTAATTTCTGGTTCTCATGTTCCGAAAAGCAAATTATAAAAATCATACACCCAAAATAAAGATAATATTATAAATGAAGTGCATCGAAATGTACAGGGTATGTCAGAGAAAGACTTAGAAATTGAACTATTCTTGAACTGTCACAAAATTGTTTAAACACATAAACAGAACATTGACTAAAGTGCCCCCCGTTTATGTTTGATTTTACGAAGCACCAGGTTGCAAGTTCGTTCACCATACAGTATTATCTAAGAAACTATTTGAAATATAAAGAACGCGGGCATGAAATTCGTATACATAGAAAATACTTGTATGTGTATACAATGGACGAAGCATAGCCCACTCCCAATAAAAAATATTTGATTGATGAGTTGATTTTAATGTAGACTTACTGAATAATTCCATACCTTACCTACCTTATTAAGATAAGCCCATATCATCTTTAGTGACTAGGCTGAATCAGGAATCCAGAAATGGAGACGCATGACTTTGATAATTAAAAATAACGTATAAACGGTTTTTGAATTATGTAAAAAATTAGTGAAGTATATTCATTATGGTTAATGGTGAGATTGTTCAAAAGCCTGCTGAGATAGGGCAGGGAAAGGGAATGAGTATGAATGTTTGCGGGTGATACTTTCTTACTCCCTAAAATGAATCGGAATAAAACAACGTATAACGTAAACAATGCTACCTCTGCTGTGGTAATTGGTTTACTATAAACAATCTTCTACTCAATGAAAACAAAACTAAGAGCGTATATGGATGTAACAATGCAACTAGGTAGGTTCGCTAGGTATTCCCTAGGATGACAAATTGCAGTAGAGTCCACAATTTTAATTAGCAGATTTGTTCAGTTCTGCAGCATACACAGTCACACTAAGAAAATCCTTTGACGAAGATACAGAGTTTTCGGTTTATTTTATTTTATTATAGTATGCTATTGTAGGGTTATGCTGTAGATGTAAACCTAATTTTTGTCTATTCGTGCAATTTATAAACTACAAGCCATTTAAGTTTTAATAATATATTTTAAAGTTCACCTCGCTGTACATTTACGAGAACATAATATATGTGAAGAAAAATTTACTTTATTCAAAAACAAGCATAGCTAGTCATGCTACAAGGCTTGCAAGTGTAAGAAAATCATTTTCGTGTCATACGGTCTAAGCTTTTGTATGGGGTTGGTCCCCACCAACCCCTGCACAAAAAATGCACATGAATTAATCACAAGTCACAAGAGCATCGTTCTAGGCATAAATGCAACGTGAAATAAAGATTCTAAATATTTCTTTCACATAGCAAAAAATTTCAAACTATCACGATTCATGAGATAGATGGAGAGAAAGGCAGATAATCTAATAGAATGACATCGAAGTCTCAGTGATGTCTCCCCTTTTTACCCTTTGGCTACGGAACCCTAATAGATACTGCCGATTGCAGATAGAACAAATAAAAGGATTAGAAGTAGGTTTTAGGCGCATCGCTTCTTATTTACAATGCAGTATTGAATTTTCTATATCTATGCGAGCGTGCAGTGTCGCATTCAGCCTGGCGGTTCGCCAAATTGAAATGATGTTTTGTACACGAGAGCTCTAAATATTACTTGTCAATAAGAATGGTAATTGATATATTTGAAGTCACGCACGTATAATCAGTCACTGATATTATAATCAAATAAGAACTGATATAAAAATATGTCTATGATAGTCAACATGACAGACTGCCGAAATGAGGGTGTGGGACTGTCAACAAATTTGTTTTAATGTTCGTCGAATGAGATAGCAAAAGAATGCATATAATAAAGTTCTTTTAAAATCTACATGTAACATGAAGATGAATCTCAGACTTAATGAAGGTATAAACTAAACTAATCCTCAAAATTCATAAAGTAGAAGTGCATTTGCGACCCTGTTTAAAGTATTAGATATTATGAAACAGCACTTTCAGATAACGTAGGACTGGATTCGAACACTTATTTGTTATTGCTATTTTACATAAGCGCTTTAAGCTGCTATACTCGATAAATTGCACGTAAATATCTCGGTATACGGCTATGGTATTGTCTATGATTTGTGTTATAATTAGGGTATCTTATCTTGTATATATATCCTTTTTCTATATGTTTTTCAATTACTAACAAAGGAAGGCTTTTTTATTTCATAATAATAATACTGTTTATTTCAGTATTCATTTTCATTTTAAACCCCACATACGAAAGATTTAACGCTAGCAACGAATGCTAGCGTTGCGCGTGTGAATTGACACAATGTCCAAACATCGGCAGACACACATTGTGATCAACAGTCTGTATAATTTTATTTTGAGAGCATTCCATGCCGTCCCAAAAACGGTGGCGCCCTTTTACGTAGTACCGAATTAAAGTCGGGGATCCTCGCCTCCACAAACATGCTGGACGCAATGTAGAACCTACGCAGTTTCATTAAAATCCTGTATGCGTCAATAAATTCATTGTCCTTTTTGCAGAAGGAACACCACAGATGGCACGTATACATACATATAAAATATGTTTTAAATAGAAGGTTTTTGAATCAGACATCGAACAGCGATGGTCCTTCGTTCTCGAGTAGGAAGTACTTTCTATTTATTCTACGAGTATTCCCTTTATTATTATTATTTTATAAATCTTCAAATAAATAGAATACTGACATAGTTATTACCTAAAATTATCCGTAGCTCCTATTAATAGATATAATGAGATATTAAGTAAATCTTAATTAAAGACGGATATATAAACCGGACGGATATTTACAGAACTGGCTCAAGGTGTCCTCCATTTTCCCGCATTGTTTTTCATTAGTCGATACCATCTCCAGGGCATTAAATACAGATAATACACAACCTCTCTGCAGCTATAACACCTATTTTGATAATTAACACCTTTTGTCTTCAGTCTACCGTGACCAAGCACGCTGCAAAGCACGCGAAACGTCGGAAAAAATTAAAATAATGTGAATATATTTAAATTTTGCAAAAATACATAACTTAAATCCTTAATAAAGTGTTTTTCTTTAAATAAGTAAATCTAACTATTTGTATTCTGTATTATAACAATTGAATTACGATCGTTAACCCGATTATTTATGAGTGATGAGTGCGACGTACTTTATACTTTACGCAATATTTTATAAAATTATACTGTTTATTAAAATCTATGTCTATCGAAGATCAAATTTACGCATGGACAATTTCTATATACTTTCACTATGACGCATTGTAATTATGGCCTCAATCAAACATTTTACGAGTTTTAGCCTTAATTCCAATTTATAAGCTTAGATGAAAATAGCGCTAATAATAGTTAATCCCAATACTTAAAAATTTAATCACACTTGTCTTTTAATAATCTTTAATATGAGACAGTTACTCCTATTTTCCAAACATATGTTTATTAATACGATTAAAATAATTTTATTATTTACAGTGTACCTGTAGCTTTTTGAACCCCGGCATAAAAACGAATTTGTAAAAAAGTGTTTGGTCATAACTTGTACACATAACGGTTTCATACAAATTGATTTCGTTGAATGTAAGCGAGTAAGAAGCGGATTGAGGATTCAAATCGGATTTAAATTCACTTCAACTAAAACCGGCGCGGTGGCCGAAGAGTCACCAGAGCCCTGTTGACTGGCGACTCATTGGCTGCCTGATGATCCATGGAAATACATACAGACGGGTGAACAGGGAAGTTGTAGGATGTTTTCAATTTCGCGCGTTAGTGATGTTTTAAGTATATTCTAGCAGTAAGCCACAGACGAAGAAACATTACTGTTACTGGTATTGTAAAACGAATCGCAACGTTGTTAGTGTTATTGTAAAGGAAATTTTAATTTGAGTGTAAAGATCTCTGGAACATAATATATTACTTGTTTTCTTACTTTTTAGAAGTGGAAGCCTAATAATATATTACCTCATATTGATGCAGGTAAAATTGTATCTAAACTATGTGAAATTCTACTTTTATTATATCAATACAACATTTATTGACATAATAAAAAAATAGAATTTCAATTTTCGGGCGGGCGGCGTTAGCATCAGCGCCAGGCTGTAATTCAAAACTATTTTTAAATAAGCACTAATTTGGCCTTGTAAAAAACAAAACTATTTAGTAAATAATATATTGAATTCTAGTTTCGGTTACTTTTTTATAATATTAATAGGAGAGTATTCTGAGATTGATTGGAAACCTTCAGAAACTGGTGTATGTACCTTTAAGTGTTATGGCCATTTTCAAAGGCAGTTTAAATAAAATGAAGCAAGAAAGGAAGGTAAAGATATACGTTGCTGGCACCTAGCCAAGCGGTGACAGTTTCAGAATCGCCGCGTGTCAAGACAATTTTGTTACTTCTCCACATATTTTTTATCAAAAGAGTTTTACGGATAGCCAAAAAGATGCTCCGATTGCACAAGTTATCACACAATTTTAAGAATAAACAGTGGTTTAATCCAGTATATCTTGTATAGATATATAATA
Organism: Pontia daplidice; assembly: GCA_963693355.1. NCBI lineage: Eukaryota > Metazoa > Arthropoda > Insecta > Lepidoptera > Pieridae > Pontia > Pontia daplidice. Next base: position 7,770,708 of record CAVNZL010000138.1, on the reverse strand, counting down.
TCCGTTTTCATGCAGACAATTTTTTAATCAATTTAATTTATTTCTCAAACGACAGACAAGCAGTTTTGCCAATTTATTACCTCACATAATACATTTCTACACAATTATTATATAGCATCAGATGCCATATTAAATAAAAATGGGTAAAGATATAAGCCGCTAGTAGCTAATGTTGTGGTTTTTAACTATCGGCGCTTATTTTAACTGATCTTTGGCGCTTGTCCAAAAGATGCCGATCCAAAAATATCATCTGTCGTTGCAATTCTGTATTCAGGACAGTTTTGATGGGGGAGCATTTTATTTTTAGAATAGTTAAAAGAATTTTGTTTTGTTGACATCGATGGTAAAGATATATACATTCCAGAGAAATATGGAAGGACGAAATATTATACTATATACTGGTATGGTATTCAGTAAGGAAGTAAAATAAGTCTACCGGTAAGATTGTTGTTGCGTTGAGCTGAGTTAATAAATTAACTAACCCATACAGAGTTGTAGGGAATATAATTTTACTCTTACTCCACACTCTACTTAGATGTGCCTTGCGGTTTCATCCGCTATAAATATAATTCCCGTGTATGAGGTAAAATTATTCCTATTTTCGCAAAATATTTCCTTTATGATCCGCTTTTAATGACAGTAGCGTGCTGTTATATAACCTTCGTCAAAAAATTACCATTACTATCCAACACAAAATTATTGATTATTATTATTATTTCTAGCAGTTTTTAAGCGCGTCAGTCAACCAAACAAATTATTTATAGATAACTATAGTATAGTATATCTAAAGTATTGATTATTAACCTTCCATTAACGATTATTTCTTGAATTAGCCTGAATTCAACTTAGGTATATATTTTTTTTACGACGACCGCAATGACAATAGGTTTTCCGACACGTCACACATGTAATGTCGCAAGAATAAGTAGTGTAAAGTAGTCAAGTAAGTGAAATTCTAAAATTGGCACAGAACGCAAGTACCTGTGGCTAATTTGATTCATATTTTTAATAGGTCACGGTCACCAAATTTAAAATACAAGTGTTACCAACCGAAACAAGTAAAGATGTTAGTTTTATATAGATATAATCTTTATTTACAAGCATTGGTAATAATTCAAACAACGCATCAATGTTTCAGAGGCAATCAAAATCGTTTCCTGTATCCCATTGAGGAATCCCTTCGAAACAGCGATACAAGATATTTGGGAGAAAAAAGCTAATATCGGACTCTTTATTGTAGGGTGGACGCCGCATACATAAAACATATCCTCTGCGGCATAACACCGTCTATGATCTAATAACGCGTCTAATTTATTTCCATTCTCAGATATCGTTCGACATTTGAAATGTATAAAGGGTTCGTAAATCAGTAAGTTCTAGAATTTGAATGTATGATTCTCATGGCTCGTCCAAATGATTACAACATTTCAAATCAATTAATTTATATGATAAGCGCAAGCTTTGTAAATATCGGCCTCGGAAAGAGAATGATAGAATGAGTGTTCCGGAAACTTCTTTGGAGTCCGTTTATATGCACACATTATATTGATGAGGTTTATTTTAAAAGTAAATATAATAATAAACAATGTGTGCTTGATTCGCGTCAATGATGCGATTTTTGGGGTTTACAAATGCCGTTTTCCTCATAATATTCTGTCTAAATACGAACAAGCAGGACACTAAAAAGAAATGTATGAGAAATATACACAATGGAAACAAATACTTTCTAACTCAATTCCTTGAGATCCTTTGATGTAATACTGTCTTAGCGGCTTTTGTAAAGAACCTCCGTGCCTAGCCTGTTTTTGTTAACTTTAAATTAAATATTTAAAATAGCGTAAAACATTTCTTTTTATTATATCCCATGATTACTATGCAATTAAGTTTTTATGTTGTTTGAATTTTTTTATGCGATAAAATTTTTTAAAAATAAAGGCATATTTAATGAAAATCTCATACTAATTATTTGATTATTAATTATGCCACGGCACCCTACTGCCATTTGGATGTCGGCTCCTTAAAAAATAATTTTCCAGCCGATTCTCCCACCATAATATTCACCATGTCGAGAGAGGCTGGTAGAGGTTTTTTACTTGGCCACCCATATGCCACTTTAAATGATACTAATGCCGTTGTTCGATACTAAAAAAAAACACTCAAGCCATTTCAAGCCACAATTCAGCCATAGTTAGATAAATTGCTTCAAGATATCACCTTAACTTACTTTGAAGCATATTTTTAGATGACAGAATTTCTAAACAAACCACACACTGCGGTTATACTTCTGTTAAAGGAAAACCAAATTCCAAATAGCCATCATCGTACTTAGGATATTTCCGCACTAATTCTTTTCCGCCAGTAGTAGATAGTTTATTATCGCCTTGTTAATAACCGGCTTGTTTATTTATTAAAAATCTGTTCATTTTGTTTAAAATATTTGACGGAAAACAAGCCACTCTTAGCAGTGGCAGGTAAAGAGGACTTACAAGCTTTATCGATACATGTGCTAAAACAAAGTACCCGCGAGTATTTATAATGTCAGGTAATGATAGACAATCGACTCACGGCCCTCTGTACTTGCTGCGTCGCACTTTGGGACATTTTGGCACAGGGAACCCCTGAGCTAGGGGTTTTAATAAAATAATTAAAAATAATAGTTACTATACTAACTATTATTAATTAATAAATAGTAGTTAGTATAGTAGTGGATAGTTACGAAATACACTCATTAAATACATGAATTTAAAAATTTAAAGGAAATAAATGGACTCATCTAGGCTTATGAAGTTGTGACATCTGAGAATGTGTGATGAGTGCACATGTACTGCCTTTTTTGGCGAATACTATATTAATGGTGAAAACCAACATATCATACAGGTTCCTTCAGTAGCTAGTTGTTGTATGCAATATTTACTGCACATCTAATAAAAACTATCGCAATCGATAAAGAAAAAATAAATTCGGAAAACAATAACACAAGTGACAGACATATTTTGGCAAGCTTAAATCTTCAGAAATGGCAATAGCATCAAATTAATTATGCTGAAAGTGCTCAAGCGACTACAATGAACATTTGCATGTGCTAACACTGTGAGTAAATCTAATGGGACAAAGCATCTTGGCTTACATTGTTGATTATCTAAATAAATTGAGACTTGAGATGCTTTCAATGTTATTGGTGCCTTGTGTAGAATAAAGTACCTATCACTACATAGTATAAAACAAAGTTGCTTTCTCTGTCCCTTTGTATGCTTAAATCTTTGTAACTACGCAACGGATTTTGATGCGGTTTTTTTTAAATAGATAGAGTGATTCAAAAGGAAGGTTTATATGTATAATAACATCCATTAAATAGTAGAGAAGTATTTTTGAGGTTTCTAATGTGACGTCGTAAATAATTTCATTTTTTCCGCTTACATTGCAAACGCAGGCTGAACCCTACGAGTTTTATCAAAATAATGTACTATGTATTGTACACATTGAAAAGTTGTACAGAAAAGTTCATGATGGTATATGTCTATCTCTTATGGATAACCCACAATAACTTTTTTTTGTCATTTACTTTTTACGAATGGCTAATTTTCGAAGCGATTTTAACCAATACAGCATTAATCCTTAACCAATTCAATACCTTAAATACATTGTTCATTTAATACAGATCTATATGGCCATTTACACCCTATGATTTAAGTAAATATTTTCGAAGATATTACAGATTTAAAAATTGCGGGACGTAGCGTCTGAGGCCGCGGTTTTCCCTATAGCACGTTGAATTTAGCAGCGATCGGACGCGTTTATTTTTCTGTAGTGTATTTAGTATCAGCATTGCACCCGTGCGAAGCCGGGGCGGGTCGCTAGTTTTGAAATAAAATATAAATCGCTCAAAAAATTATTAAACTAATTTAATAATTATTATTGACGTAATAGTATTGTTTATATGTTTGCAAAAATGGTAATTAAGCCGTGCACTTATTAGACAAAATTTTACTGTGAGTTATTTCACTGTTAAACAATAATTTAATTTTATACACTTAAATATCATGTAATATAATGTTGCTAAAATGACAAAGAACAAAGCTCCAAATCACAGATAAGGAAAAATTATTTTATGTTGCCGTTTATGACATTTCATACAGCTGTATGATTGGAGAATGTAATTCATCACCAGTCTTCAGTTTGTTGTTCTATAATATATTATTCATGAGCACAGACCTAAAATTATCGAGTCTGGCTTCTAAGAACATTTACGATTTTTACAAATTATAGAAATATGAACTATAGCTACACACAAACTCAGCGGTAATTATTTTTTTTTGTGAAATAACATATTAAATTAAATTTTCAAACAATGGAAAATTGTACAAACAAAACAACTTAAATTTACATTACATTAAATTAATTATTTGTTAAACATACATACCCACGCATTAGAGAGGCCATACAATTAAAATGATTATATTACGCCAAGAGAATACCGACAGCTGTTTGTCATGTAGAATAATTGAGGTATTTGCAATGTACTTGCAGCGAAGTTTTTAAACTGTTTGTTCTTATTCCAGTTCGCGCGATTGATATGGATAGAACAGCTTATGAGTGTTTTTGCTAAATTTCCCGACTGTAACTTGATTAGTGACAGTATTGAAAGTAGATGCGTGGCTTGTAAACCCAAAGTGAAGCTAACAGAACTGGCGAGCTGTGTAATATTAACACAATTTAAATATATGGATACTGGTGAGATTCATATGTGCTCCAAGCATGTTGGGATTTTGCTCGAATTTCACATTCATGCTTCTGATGGCCGAATCCAACGTTTTTAGCAAGCTTTTTAAACAAGTAGAATTAATAGCTATATTTTAGTAAGCTTTATTAATTTTACAAAATTCCACGTGTCGCTTTAGAGTTAAGCTTAATTTGAAAATTAAGAATTTATATGAGATCATAAATTTCAAATCGTATTTGGAAATATAATAAATAGGGCGCTCTTATTAAGCTGGCTTTAGACGGTGCGAATTTGTCTCGCGAGGCAGAGCCGCGAGGCTTTATGACGAGGAGTGTAGCGAAACTGCTGCGCGAGTAGAACCTCTAAATGCGAGGGAAATCGCGAGCGCTCAGTTGCCGCGAGGCAACGATTTCCGACAGGAGGTCCTTCTCTATTCTCGATTAATCCGCTAGCTGCCGAAAGTTTAACTATCATCATCGCTTTATGATTGCTTAGCAGAAGAAGAACCGCAACCGCCGTTGGTGGATGAAGGAGCTATTCTGCCAATGACACTTTTTTCCTTGTCCATCTTCTCCTTCAATTTTCACTTCGATTCGAACAAAATGGAAAATAAAACAATTAACTAGGTATGTGCGCAACAGTCAACTAGCATTTACACGATCCGAATCACCCGACGCGAAACTGCTTTGACGCGCTCTGGAAACCGACTGAGGAGGGGCTCACCCTGCATCAGCTTCGCGCGTCGTGATTTGGACTCTGGAACCTTTTACACGGTTCCCCACGCATCAAACCTCGCGAGGCAGATTCGCACCGTCTAAAGCCAGCTTTACGAAATTTAATTTGTTGCGGTTGTACACAGAGTGTTTGCACAGAGAAGGTAATAGTGTATACCCACACTCTTTTAGGTGCTCCACCTCTGAAATAATATGAATTATCTCACCATAAGAAACGCATTTTAAATCATAATGAATTATTTTATTGAATTAAAGGAAACCTATAATATCATTTTTCATGTTATAACACACGTTCTTTCTTTTCACAAAGCAGTATTGAAGCATGTGACCATTGACCTTGACGTCATTTAAAACTCAGGTTCTACTTATGTATTTGTATTTTACCATCGTAATTTCACTTACCTTCGTTGGTGAAATTTAGGTTAAACGCCAATAATTACATTTAACCAATACGGTCATCGATAATGTAAATGACGTGCGCCATCGAAAAAAAGAGTTATGACTTACTTCCTCATATATAATGAGAAAAAGTATCTCCGATGTCAATCTGATATATAAAATTCTCGTGTCACGGGGTTCGAACTTGAACTCCTCCGAAACGGCTTGACCGATTCTCATGAAACTTTGTGAGCGTATTGAAGTAGGTCTGAGAATCGGCCAAAATCTTTTTCATCCCCCTAAATGTTAAGGGTAGTCCACCCCTAAATTTTTTATTTTATTTTTTAGACAAAATTTTTAGATTCTATTTTTTAATGATACAACATACAAAAATACATACAATCCTAAATTTTCACCCTTCTACGATCAACCCTTATTTTTTATTTATTAATTGAAAATTGAATTTTCGTTCAAATTCTAATAAATTTTTGGGTAAAAATAATTTTGTCGAACATAAGGATTTGTCAGATTTACAATTCAATACTGGAACTTTGGGGCTGTTATGGTCGCCTTCGTCCGATTTATTTTTGTTTCCTATAAATATTTCTTCTAACAAAAACATTACAAAACGGATGATTTTATCAATGATTGCAAGGATTTTTGATCCGTTAGGTTTTTTGAGTATATTTATTGTTAAGGCTAAATTAATATTACAAGCTTTATGGAAATGTAAATTGGGATGGGACGAAATTTTCTAAGAATAAAACCAGCCTCCTCTAGTTTTTTAATAACTGCATTACAAATATACTCAATTTCTTGTTCAGACTCACCACCCGACACAATATCATCCATATAAAAATCATGCTCAATTATTTCCTTAATACGTGAATCACTACACTCATTAGCTAGCTCCAGTAAACAGCGAGTACTTAAAAAAGGAGCAGACGAAAAACCATAGGTCAGTGTATTTAATTTATAGAATTTTAAAGGTTCATCTTCATTTTCCCGCCATACTATCATTTGCCATCGCTTATCCTCTTCACTTATCATGATTTGCCTATACATTTTAGCGATATCTGCGGTAAAAACAAAATTATGCTGACGAAATCTCACTAAAATAGAAAATAAATCGTCCTGTATCACCTTACCTACAGCCTGCATATCATTTAATGACTGCCCTGAGCTAGTCTTCATAGAAGCATCAAAAACGACTCTAAGTTTAGTAGTTTCGCTTTTTTCGCGTAATACAGGATGATGAGGTAAGTAGCAACCAATGTCTATTAAACTCGACTGCGTTAAATGCCCTAATTCTTCGTATTCCCGAATAAATTCTATATAACGCGACTTAATATCCGGTTGTTTTCTAAATCTCCTTTCTAAGTTAAAAAATCTCTGCTTCGCCGATCTTAACGAATCCCCTAATAATAAGGGTGAGGTGTGAAAAGGAACCTTAATACAAAATCTACCGTTTTGTAATCGATATGTATTATTTTTAAAATGCGTTTCACAAAAATCTTCATTTTCTTGATTACGTTGCCTTAAATTGTTAGGCGAAACTTCTTCCATAGTCCAAAACCTTTCTAATTGCTGCCTAACATCAATACTTAACTGACAAATCACATTGCTACCACTACTACTATCACACTCCTTAATTCCGATCGGTCCACAAACTAACCACCCTAAATTAGAATTCTGCAATGTAGGTTTACCCCTACCTAATTTAAGTTGATGACCGTAAACGATGTCCCAATATAAATCGGCTCCGATTAAAATACTTATTTCCGCCGGATCATAAAACTGCGGATCTGCTAAATCTTCCAATACATCTTGGGGAATATTAATACTACTAACATCTACCCTTGCGTTCGGTAACATACTAGTTATGCGCGGCACTATCATACTATTAACCTTAAGTGAATAATTACGCTTATACGATTGCAATACAAAACTACAACTATCCGCAATACATAACTGCATGTTTCCGACACCCGAAACCGTCATCGGCCGCTTGTTCCTTATACTACAAATACCTAACTTGGCACGCAAGGACTCGGTAATCAAACTAATTTGACTCCCGCTGTCCAATAATGCGCGCACTACAAACATTTCATTACTTGAATTGTTTATTACTCGAACGAGCGCCGTCGACAAAAGAATACACTTATTTGTAGAAACCGATAAGGAAACCGGTTGCATCGATACGTCATCACTCGCGCTACGTGGATTATCTTGCACGTCTATCGCTTGGACGTTACTACAAGCTACAGGATTCTGAACCTTAGTCTTATGCAATAGAACATTATGCTTAAATTTGCAAATCCTACACGGTTTATACCTACAAGTTTTTGCAAAATGACCACTACTCAAACAATTAATACATAATTTTTGTTTCGACACTAAATTATGTCTATTTTCGATGCTCATATAAATAAAACTATTACACTCGTATAAACGGTGAGATTGTTGACATAAAGTACATTTTAATTTTATTTTAGAATTGTTAGATGTTTGATTTACTACCGCAATGTTAGAATCATTTTTTGCAAAATTATTTAATTTAACTGTTTCTAAGAAATCCGCCCGATTACGTAAAAAGGTTGTAAATTGGGATAAAGTATTTATTTCACCTAAAGTACTCTTATGCTCTTCCCATAAATTATACGTCACCTGATCGAGTCTAGATGATATTATGTAAATTATCAATACATCCCAGTGCTCGACTGGTAAGCCTAATATCCTTAGCGCTTGCAGGTTTTTAGAAATAGTGTCTATTATATACCTTAAAGATGTGTCAGATTCCTTTACTAAGCATTCAATAGAAAAAATAGCCTTTATATGATTATTTATCAACAATCTTTTATTATTAAATCGTTCACATAAAACAGTCCATGCCTGACTGTAGTTATCTCCAGAAAATTGTATTGAGTTTATGACTGATGACGCATTCCCCTCTAAAGAAGACCGTAAATAATGATATTTGTTTATCTCGCTTATTTTATCATTATTGTGAATCATCGAGAGGAATGTGTCACGATACTCAAGCCATTTGTGATAGGACCCATCAAAACTCGGTAACTTAATTGTAGGTAGGGCAATATTACTTAGATTATTACTATTACAATTACTACAATTACTATCTTCCATACTAGATTGCCCGGCACTACCAAAGCTTACCGATCGTTTATTTCCCTTGCTTACTGCATCTAAAATTGATTGAATGTGAGACATAAGTATGAAAAAGTTATTTTCTACTGACTCCCGTTCTATAAACTGTTCAGAGGCATCCTCAAACAACAATTCAATTTCCGTCTGTAAATTATCAAAAACGTTTAAATTTTTATCAAGCTTAGCCAATCTTAATTTTAACTCAGAAATCTGCTGATTACTTAATTTAGAAGAAGGTATTTGTGTAATTATGTCTACATAGTTTTTACATATGGTTAATTGACCCTTAATACTACTCCGTTTCTTAATAAATTTATCGAGTTTTTCTTGGTCAACCATTGTTTTCGCTTAATACTACAAAAAATATCGAATAAAGCAATTTGGCTACAAACTATTATAAATAATAATTGGAATTTGAACAATTCTTTTACCCCAACAATATGCACTCACACGCCACGTTTTTTCCACATGCACGCAGTTTTTATTTATTTTTCTTTATGTCACTAGCGCCTCGTCCTTTTTAAAAGGCAAAACAGTCCTTGCTCGTTTTGGCCGAAACATCCTCCCCCGTTGGAGAAGCCTCGTTCTTCAACAATATACAAAGGCTGGACAACGCTCGCCGAACAACTCCCGTGCTAGTGCGAACGTCGACTACTCGGACTATGCCATCGCTACCTGGGAAGAGTGCGTGGATTCTACCAATCCGCCATTTAAGAGGTGGTTGATTCTCTTCCTTGAGTATCACCATATCTCCGACTTGTAGGTTTGTTAGTTGTTGACGCCATTTTGTACGCGTCTGTAACTCCACCACGTACTCCTTGCTCCATCGATTCCAAAAATGCTGTTTCATCTGAAGCAATTGTTCATATCGGTTCAAGCGGTTCATTTTAACTTCCGTAAGAGGTTCGGAAGGCATACCCGTCAAAGGTCTTCCGATTAAGAAATGACCCGGAGTGAGCGGGGTTAAATCTGCAGGATCTGACGACAGTGGACATAGAGGGCGTGAATTTAATATTGCTTCTATTTGATAGAAAAGTGTAGCCAATTCTTCATACGTCAAATGTCTGTCGCCCAATACTCTCCTTATGTGGAATTTCGCAGACTTCACTCCTGCCTCGAATAGTCCTCCAATGTGAGGTGCATATGGGGGACTATGTACGAAAGAAATACCTTCATCCGAGCCAAATTGCATTACCGAATCATTATTATAACTAATCTTATTAATTTCATTTTTGGCCCCTACAAAATTTGACCCATTATCACAAAAAATATAACGAGGTTTACCTCTTCGAGCAATAAATCTCCTTAAAGTTAGCAAAAAAGCTGCTGTGCTTAAATCACTGACAGCTTCGAGGTGGACGGCCTTGGTTGTAAAACACACAAAAATACACAAATAACACTTACTTATTTTACAACCACGACCTTTTCTATCAGTAATGAAAAAAGGACCTGCGTAATCAACACCCGTCGACTCAAAAGGAATACCAGGTGCTAGACGTTGCTTAGGCAGGTTTCCCATCAATGTTTCCAAAGTCTTACTACTCATCCGTTTACAAATAATACATTTATGTGGAACACTTCTTGCTAAGTTTCTACCATTTACCACCCAATAATTTTCTCTTACACTCGCTAATAAGAGTTGAGGTCCCGCGTGTAACAAATATCTATGCTTATCTTCGAATATTAAAACTGAAAGACGATGTTTAGAGTCTAAAATTACCGGATGTTTTTTATCATAACTAAATTTTGAATGTTCTATTCTACCACCAACTCTTATTATACCAAGATTATCAATAAATGGATTTAATGACAATAATTTTGACCTTTTAGGTAACTGTTGCTTACTTTTTAATAAATTTAATTCCAAAGAATATAATTCAGACTGTGCTAATTTAATTAATACATTCATACTGTGGGATAACTCCTGAACAGTTAATACTCCCGAATTTTGTTTACTATTAGGATGTCTACAATTATTAATAAATCTTAAGATATATGCTGTTACGTTTTTCAACTTATTTAATTTAGAAAATCGGTGAAAAATAGAAAATAATTCATTATCTTTTTTACCATAAATTATGTTACTCATTACATTTACAATATTAAATTCATTCTTCGTGTCATTATTACAAAAATTATGTGGTCCAAATTTCTCATTTGGCCACAATGACTCATCTCTAGCTAAATATTGTGGGCCTCCCCACCAAAAACTAGATATTTTACTATCAAATGACTCTACTCCTCGCGATATTAAATCTGCTGGATTTTCCTTGGTTGGTACATATTTCCATTCAGCATTAGGTACAAGTTCCTTAATTTTGTTAACACGATTTGCAATAAAAACATTTAATTTTTTAATGGAGGAAGTTCGTAGCCAACCAAGAACAACCATTGAGTCAGTCCAGTACACACAGCGAGCAATATTACAACGTAGTATTTTTGATACTTTAGCGCCCATCTCAGCCGATAACAGCGCACCGCATAACTCTAGTCGAGGAATTGTCTGAGTTTTAATTGGTGAAACTCTAGATTTAGCACACAATAATTTAACGGTGACATTTCCCTCATTATCAATTGAACGAATATAAGAGCATGTGCCGTACGCCGCCTGAGAAGCGTCACAAAACAAATGTAATTCGATTCTTACTACATTTTTACACAGTACATGTCTAGGAACAGAAATACAGGTAAGTGAATCAACTGACTTAACAAAATTATACCACATACTACTAATATCCTCCGAAATCCTTTCGCTATTCGCTATTTCAGCTATATTATATACATATTTTGCATTTGCAACATAAGTGCATCACACTCGCATAAGAATCTTAATCAGTAAATTATGTACAGCTGAGTGTGAAGATGTCTCTACCGTATAGATTTGATTGTAGGTGTAATGTATTCCTGTTTCCTACTTGTATCGGAACACAGCTGCGCCTAGCTACACAACTGGAAAATGTAACTATTATTACGTGTATTCAATATGAAATGCACAGTCCTACGTCCTACTATTGTCGCGTTATTAATGTCTTACTTTACAACATTTTGTATGTTTTATTAATTCACATTTTTATTAACGTTCCAATTTCACTTACAAATGATTTTGATCATTCGTACATTTATACTATATAGTACGTATTCTCTTACGTACTATATACGTACGTATTTACGTACTATATTTAAGCTAATGATGAAGATACAGTTGAGAGATATATAGGTATATTTCAGAGCATATTATCTACAATATTTACTTATATAAACCGATTAATATGATAATATAGATTGTTTTTTATGATAAATAAATTAACAAATTTATAAACGGGGACGCTTAACAGACTTAAAGTAGAGAATGAATTAAAATATATATTGAATTTTTGTGAATTTTCATTATACTCACGCATACATACTCTACGTATATATGCATGTGGTCAAATTAGGTATTATTTTCAACTGTCATTTATATATGAATGTTCAACGTTCAATATCAATTTCGTTCAGCGTTTATGATTAAATACTTATTGATATTTAATTTGTTTACTATATTATAATCCTGCCAATTTTGTTTAATTAAATATATAATGCCTCATGAAGTGATACATTCCAAGGTTTCTACGACATAATACATATCGTCAAATTAATGTATCACTAGAACTAAATTATAATAACGGATGACAAGGCTTATATTATATTGTAATAATACGACCACCGTACAAATTAATTCGCCTGCGTTCTGATATTAATTCAAATTTAATGAGATTTTGTCCCTGGTTCGCAATTTGGCTACGGGATCAGTATTATATCATAATGATCTTAATGGAATTAGTGTGGCAAAACGATAGATTTGCTACTAATCTGATGATTGATATCAATTTGATTTCGAATATAAATTTGTTTAAGAAAAAAATTAAAGATATGTTCTTACATTAAGCTTATTACACAGTTACTGAATATTTGTTTGTGATTTATTAATTTTAGTTTTTTATACATTTAAATGTCACGTAATACTTGCAGTAAGTGTACTCGTAGTTTGCATGCCTTGTGGTAGAATATGGTTTATGTACTTTGTTAAGACCTTGTTTTTCTTGTACCCATATTCGCCAACGAATAAATGATATAATTTATAATAACTTTTCAGTTTTCTATTACCATTGACTCCTGAAATCTGATTTATTAATGACATAAGGATAGAATTTCGTTTAACATCGTACCATAGACGTCACGCAATTTATATTTTAAGAACTAAAAATCTATATAATATAGAATCAATAAAATCACATTAATTTAAAAATTACATTTTAAAATTCATGCTTTTTATGTGAGAATAGAAAATCTTTGAATGCAAGCACGACAATGTTCGCAAATGGACACAATGACACATCACACAATAATCATGTACCACATTCACACATGTAATTGCACACACTACACTGGTTCATGATCAGTCAATACATCATCAATAGAATCGCGTTTCTATCCATGTAACTGAATTTTCTTATAAATGTTTATTTCAAATGTTTAAACTTAACGACTAGCAGTGGGTGTGTGAAGTGACCCCAATGTCCTAACATCGAACTGCCACACACACTGTGATTAACTGCCTGTAAAATTTTATTATGAGAGCGTCCCATACCGTCCCAAAAACTCGCCACCCTTTTACGTAGTACCGAAGTGAATTTGGGATTCTTCGGTCAGGTATTTTAAGTTATATGACAGGCTCAGTAAGACCATGTCATCGGCATAATTGAGATTATTTGCACATATATTGCCTAGATAACACCCAATTGAGGTTCTCCTGAGCCTAGCAATCCACCTTGGCGTCAAAACAGTCGGAGTACCGGCTGCTTCTATTTTTTCAAGAGAATGTCGCAGTTCACAAGATCAAAAGCTTACGTAAATCTAAGCATACGCTGACACGCTTCAAACTTATAAAAGCTGAGTCAGTCGAGAAACCCGATCGGAAACCAAACTGCGCATCATCAATCCTTAGGGATCCTAAAACTACTGTATAGATGAGACGCTTACCCGATACAGTGCAATTTATTCTTCATTATAGGTACAACTATTGTTTTCATTTCTTCAGTATTTCAGTAGTAGTTCTGTACTTATATTTCATACAAACTTCCCCAAATCAAATGCTCAACACTGACTCCGTCGTGCCACCCTGAGTTCGTACTTTAATACTTTTTAATCTGCTCTGGGGTAAAAATAATATCCCCAGATTGGAACTCACATTGGCTCTCAGAAAGATACTCCTCTTAGATGCTTATGTTGCATGTTTACTTTGCACAAATCTTTTTGGTTTTGAAAAATGCTGATTATCCCTGTGAAAAGCAGAGCTTTCAGAATAAAAACATTTATTTTCCTACTATCCACTTAAATTTTTTTGAATATCAATAGGGAATTAGTTTATGGATTTCTGAAACTATAACGAAAACTTTACATTCTCGAATCCAAAACGATCTAAGTTAAATCCCAGAGAGCAATTTCTTAAAGAAGTGCTGACTCGGAATTATCGGAATTGTCAAGTAATACAATTACAGCGTAGACAGAAGGCGAGTGCCTAGAATGAGGTTCATTTACGGAGATAGCATTCAAACTTACTCAGTCTTCGATATCTTTGTCCTGGATGCAGATAGAAAGTTGCATAGATCTCCTATTCGTTTGAATGCAGTCTATACTACATATTATACACGAACGATTTAATAAGCTTTCTTTAGCTTTTTGTTAGTCAATTATCATTTATAGTAAATAATATAGTCAAAGTCAGTAATATAATATTTTTATTTTTGTACAGTCTCATCATAGTTGCATTAAACTACAATTTTATAGAAAATATCGTTTGCTTCCTTCCTATTGGTAGAAATTTCCTCGCCTAGTCTATAGCTTCAAAGCTCTTCGCTGCCGATACGAAACGAACGGAGCACTTTCAAGTTGCAATGTATTTGCATTCAACAATACTGCGACACTCATTTTTGCTACTTAAGTGGGACATTTCAATGAATCGCCGTTGAAACCGTATCGATTTGTTGTTTTGTCTTGTTGATTCATTGTTTGGAATGACGTGCTTTGTTGCACTTTTGTTTTTCACACTCCTCACTACTGTTTTGTTTCTTGAGACTAGAATTCATTTGTAGTGCCAATAATTTAACATTATATATTTATTTGGAAGTATATTTTGTTTGAAGCGCTAAGTAATTCGTGTTTGAAGTAATACGCTTTGCAAGGAAATATACTTTGTGATATTATTAGATATATTGATTGAAATAATAAATATTACTAAATATAAAACCAGCACGCATTTTACATTTTACACACGGTTGGCTAGCACCAAACCTGCACGTAAACATATGATGACATATAAATTTGACATATAAATTTGACATATAAATAAATTGAAGCCGATACCCGCTGTTTTATAGTCTAGCATGGTGACCATTCCGGCAACTAGGTAAATTAAAGCCGTACGTTATATTGCGTCATAGAAAATAAACGTTGAAGTGTTTGTATATTATTATTTAGAATTACTACTTAAAGGTCACATGTCCCGAGTAAACACAATTAAGTAGCGTTTGTGATAAAGTTCCTACTAATTTTCTCCTTCAAACCTTAAGGGCCGGATTCATATGTCTTATTTATCTTTTGGGCCCGAAATATAACCTTGGACTGTTTTGTGCAAACTACAAACTAAAAATATGTGTTAAAATTGAACTGTTACTATAGAACACTTTTCAATAGCTCAATAACTTTAGTTTATTTCATTTCAATGAATATTTGTGCTAAAATTGATGCCATTCAAGGATCAGCGTAGGTTTTTACATATTTATTTTTTAATTTACATTCAAACACAGTTATTTCATATATATTTTTTTCAATAACTGCAGTACAGTAAACGATATTTTTAAGATTATTATTATACAATGCCTATTGTTCCATTAAAAATATTATTTTGATATGGGAAATATGATGCACGAAAAATAATATATATTGAATTAATTTAATTACGTTATATTCTTTTTTTGTCACAGATGATCATAATTGAATTCGTTATTGAATCATCCGATTATAAATTTTTAGTACGTCCCCAACTAACTACGTAATGAAATAAACGATGACGGCCACCTAAATTGACCTTAATGAGAATCCCTTATTGTTGAAGGTAAGCATACAATTGGATATATTGTAATAAATAAAAGAATATACAAAATAAACAAAGGCAATATATATTGCAAAGTTCCTCCATATTCAATTGTGATCAAAATCATTTTAATTTCCATTTCTATAAAACTAAAACTATTATAGATATACATCTAATTTACAAATAAATCCTAATTATTTGCAATATTAATATACCTAAGCTATAGGTCAAGAGCAAATGTAGCGGTGGTCTCACGGGAAATAAGCAATATTTATCGTTAGATACGGAAAATTAATCAGCTATACCAGAATAATGTATGTAAGTTTTCTGAGGATTACCCACTACTACTACCTTGTGTTATTTTACCTTTTAAGAAAACCTGGAGTATCCATCTATTTTGGTCAGGCAATGCTATTCTTCAGATGGATAGATAAATGATGAGAAGAGATTCAATAAAACATGAAATGAAATAAAAGCAAGATACAATCACCATTCAAGATTCATTGATTTGATTATGAAAAATGGATCCTATGACCTCGCTAGAAAATACGATGACTTATTCAGGGCACGGACATAATTAGCTCTCTCCAGTGGTGAGACGAACAAACAGTTAGATCTGCGAACGACTTTTTGCTACTAATTTGAATTTCCAATGTAAGCGGCTTACGATAGAGTTATAATTGCGATTGGATTCTCGTTTAGACTTTCATTTTAGAACTATAACTGTATAGTCTAAATTTTTCAATTGTAGATACCTACAAATTGTACATGCGGTCGTGCACAGGTTTATAAAGAGTGCAAACAATAAAGTTTGCGAATCAGCGGAAACTTGAAGACAACGACATTTTTGCAGTAACGCAATAGGGACAACATGATGTCTCAATAATACTTAATTTGTTTTGAAGCCTGCGGGTCAGCTGGAAAATTAATAACCGTACCGTACCAATGGACACCAATTTTCTTGATGTGTTATGGAACAATCCAGCATAAAAATATAAAGATAAGATAAAAGCCGCGTATAATAATTTTATCCATTTGATTGTTTACAAACAGGGAAGAGAGAAGACAATTTACAAACAAAAATTCATTAAAAAAGAGTCACCAACAGGGCATATAAAAGATTCATCTATTATTCATTTTTATTCGTCATTTAGTAAGCGTGAAGTACAGTGCCTGTTTAGTCCAACACTTCTCGAGTCTAAAATGGGTGAGCAGCAATGTATATTATGCTTTACAGTTTTATATGTTGAAAATGTATAGTTATTAAGGGAGGATCAACAGATTTCGATACGTCCACTCTGTATAGTCACTGGCGAATGCACAATTTACATACAAACCAGTGGCATTAATCCGCAGTAAATTGAGTTTGTATTTTTCGAAAGTTCCCCAAGCTATTCGCTTGATTAGAATCAACATAGTTTGGAATAACATCACTATGTAAATTCATATTCGTTTAGATTACTTACTTTCTTCTATATATAATAAGTGTTGGTACGTACCTATTATAATAATTAACGTTGGACTTTATAAACCAATAGTAAAATAATAAAAATCTTTAGATTTGTAATTGAAAAAAATGCCTTAATATTGAAATCCGAATAGTTTATGCAATAATAGTAAGATACTGTTTTACAAGTTAACCGTGTAAAATATGCGGGATCTCGAAACAAACATTTTTGCACCATTGTATCATAGCATCATTAATTAAAGACATTCCTTATATGATTGAACTGTCTCATAAGGAAGCCCTTATTTTACATACTGCACGGGCATAAAACTATAATATTTCAAAGCTAAATTAATATGTTAATATGATGAAATACTATACGTATTATTAGATATATAAGCGAGAGTTTTTACATGATGTACCATATCTATGGAATTGGAGCAATTCAAACTTAAACATTTTTATAGTCCTCAATAATTATTGTCTTACAAAATAGCAAAAATAATACAAAAAGGGTTTTCGTTTTGCTGTCTTAAATATTATACGGGACAGTGGAAAAACATATTAAAAATGTTATAAACAATTTAATTCGAATACTAGAAACATGTATTCAACATCTATGGTGACGTAACCCCATTGAAAGCTGGCTTGCCAAAAATTTAAATTCAAAATGAACATTTTTAGAGAAGCGATTTTGGGCATGTACCTACATGAATAGTTTTTAAACTTGGTAAGCTGGACGGTGGAAATTCATAAGTTATAATTTGCATTAAATGGTATTGTTAATTGCTTGTTACAATACCTTAATGTTAGACGTAGGCGTAATGGGTCCACATTGCAAGTAAGTTTACGATCTGACACGAGATGCGCAGTGCGTGACTATTGTTAAAATGATCTGCCAGAATTGGCAATCAACGGAATAAAGCTTGCTTTTATTTGAATGAAGATTAAGTTACCCATGTGTGTTGTGTAAATAAATGGTGCATTTTATTTCAAATTAAAAATAAATATGGGAGTAAATTGATAAACAGTTGAACACTGTATTGACTGTTTAACTGTTTCTAATAAAATATTCGATGTTTACTTTATTGTTTAATAAAGTATAAAGTTATTACCTATTTTCACCTTTTGTTATCATGTGATTATATTAACGTCTTTATATCATCTTATTGTTAGCGCCATCTGATGACGAACTTTGTCAAGTTGCGCTATTGAATTTGGTTATTAAAATAAATTCGTATAATTTGTGTAAAAGAAATCTTTTGGTGTTGTATAGTGTGTATAGTTGTGTATGGTGTTGTATAGTGTAAAATTCATTATAATATTAATGTTGATTATTTAACTTTAATTTATAATATATAAAATGGATCGCAACTTACGCTTATGCATTCTGTAGTTGTTCCGTGTGTTTAACGGAACCTGGACCCAATAATCCTGGCGTATCGCCGACATAAGTAGATCTATCGATAACTATATTGATTCTCTCTAGTGCCTACTGCCTAGTACTCGCGATACTCGACCCAATTCCAAGCGAAAAAGACCTTCAGCCTACGAGAGTTTTGCAAGGTCTCGAGTCTGAGGGTCGAACCCCTGACCCTGAGACAGCGCCAACGCTGTTACTGTTACTGTTTTGCGACGTCACAGTGCTTCAAATACTTCTACAACTCCTATGGGAACGCCGACTGTAAGCGTACCCTTTCATGAGCCGAACCGCCAGCATGCGTGCTTTGTGGGTAATATGGCAAAATTCCATCTCACTTAAGAGGTAACCCGAAACGGTAAAACAATCCCGTGACGCAGCTCAGGTTTGGCAAACACGTGCAAGCCGTTCGGAGCAAGGCGTCGTTCGCGTTTGTTCTCACCCGTCTCTACCTACTTCTGAACGAAAAGAAGCATATACCACATAGATACAAGGTCACACTCTACAAGGCCTACATTGGACCATACATGACCTATGCCAGTGTAGTCTTCGCGAATATCGCTTTCTACCATATCCACCGCCTAACGACAATCCACACTGTGTTCAGTTAAGAATACACACTTTATTCAAGTCTGTGTACTATTATATTTAACTGTATACAGCTAAAACTGTTGAAATAATAACTATCAAAAATCCTAATCGATCAAACTGTTAATTTCCATCAAAACCTCAATTATTTTTTATTTACGTATATTATAGCAACTAAGTAACTAACTAAATTACAATAATTGTTTTAAGCACTTCGGTTCAGACCAGCCAATCCATCCATTTACCAAACCATCCATGTCATCCAATATTCTCATCACTTTATGTCATTACTGACTAAGCAAGCATGGATCGGCATCTCATATTATTACCACTTTGTCATTCACATTATGACATACTCTTAACAATTATATATTGCACATCGCATGGAAATAATTTCCTATTAATGAAGGCAGTTTTTTACAAAACTATATAGTATTATATTTTCGTCAAGTTTTTGTATTTTAGAATAGTCCTTTTACTACAGCGGATACGAAATATACATATTATATGAAAGCATTTCTTTTCGCAGTTACGAGAGTATTTTAAGTGTTATGCAGAGGTTACATTAGTAAGAGCTTATCTTAGTACGAGTTTATTCAATACAGAGGCATAATTCTCGGAAAGTTGTTAAGAACAACGATCAACGTGTGAATTATGTGTGTGAAGCTGAATGGAAATGACAAAGCATTTGAGGAGTCCTTAAATTCAAGATTTTCTTGTATATAACCGTTTATATTTATAAGCTGGCACAAAGTCTCAATACTCTGGCCTCAAGTAGATTAACTTATGATCAACACTCATTAACACGTTTAGGTACTTTTAAATATTTGAGACGTAGATTACATAGTGTTAAATGTGTGACAACTTTATTTCTACAATATTAGTTATAGGCTAATGTGATATTAAGGTTATTTGTAGAAGGTATATATGATAAAACATGCTACTGCTAATATATGCAATAGCATCTTTACATCACGGATTCTTCTTCTGTTACATTTCCACTACTGCAGGTTTCACGAATTGCAACGGATTCACCCGCATTAAATTAAAAACCATCCATACTATTCCCTAATTTAGCCTCTAAGAGCCACCCCCTTTCAAAAAAATGTATATTTTATTCAAAATACTTTGACGTTAGACGAGAGAGTAACAAACATCTAAATAGTGAATTGTTTTTGTTTGTGTAGCTAATATAAATATTTTAATGGAAAATGTTGTATATATTTTTTGTCACTCATGCAAGTTCACGTCGTGTAAAGGAAGCGTTAATGCCACACTGCCAGCAGACAATAGACACTTCCGAGCTCACTTGCGATATTCTTGCGCCTCTTTACAGTCTTTTTGACTTTAAATTTTCCTTTGTACGCATTTAAAAACGCTGAGTATTTTGAAACTAAATTTTGACGAGCACCTTATTATTTTTTTTACAATATCTGTCATGTGATCATTACAGATGTGATTCAAGTATGGTCGGTGCCCGGCGGTGAGACTCGCCTGCCTTGTAACTTGGCTTCATCAGTGAGGGATGTAGCCATGACTATGTGGTTCAAGAACAACGACAGGATGCCTATATATACGTAAGTCATGTACTTTTTCTAATTTAAAGTTTAGTTTTGTCTTGAAATAAAATATAAGACGTGTAATTTATTATTATAAGCCTATATTATTGTTGTGTTCACAATCTTAGAATGCCAGCTTCGAGATATTACTTCGTATCATTGCACGCGAGTTTCGATATTTGTATACTAATGGTTAAAACAGGACTGAAATATATTTTATACCAACGCGTATTTAACGACGACCTCAATTAACTTTATTTAAACTGTAATTTTGCTGTTGTAGTGGGAAGCGTACTAAAATATATAGTGTTCACGTAGGTAGACAAATAATTTGGTAACACTTGTGCACAGCACTGTACAGGGAGTCACAATAAATTATCACAGAAGGCGTTGAGACGATGTGAACCATCTATCTATATTCGTGTTGACAGTTTCATATCTTTATTAATTACAGTTTTGTACTATCATGCATAAAATTGTCAAAGAGATATGATTCTTTCGGTAAAAAATTATTTCGTAATTATTTAGAAGGAGATGTAGTGAGAAGCAAAAATGTAGCGTGATGATATTGTATTCTTGATTTTGAAAATGGACTAGCTGATGCAATATATGTTGTATTATATAAAAACAGTAAAAAACAAATAAATTGGTTAGTTACCCCAAATATGATAACAAATAATGAAGTTAGAACGTGGTGAAAACTATCGATTATTATTGATAACCTATGCTATGAGCATATAATAGATTACAGACTAGAATTCTATTTTATGCCCGGTTGTACACATTCTTGAGGTCTTAATCTGCAAGATGTCACAAAACGAAGCTAATTAATAATGGACGTGTGTACATTAATCACATTAATATTATCTTGACTTACGTAAGCACGGAATTAATCATAAATATCATAAATGTAAGACTTAAACAGTGAAAGTATTTCGCCATCAAGATTTGAAGGCACAAAAGTGTCACCTACCAAGTCAAGGGAAAAGCCACGGCCGGATCATACTTTTCTTGATGCCACTCGGGTCATTTTCAAACGCTTGTAGTTTCTTTAGGATGATTTTTAGTAATATGAAATAAAAATATAAAAACATGTAGCGAATTTCTTGCATAAAAAGTTTTGATACTTTGTCCTCCTATAATTATCATATTTATTTATAAACAAGACAAATAACTCAAACACTATTTTTACTATGTTTTATTAAAAATAAGCCTTGATATACAAACAATATTATTATACATATTATACCAATTATAAAAAAAAGGCTATACCGGTAAAAGGTACGTTTTTTTATAAAATAGGGGGGCAAACGAGGTTCTGGATGGCCTAAGTGGCAACAGGCGCAACGCATAAACATCCACTTTTGGTGTTCGAAACATTATTGCCCGTTTGGTTTGCATTTTTATGACACTAAGTGTCTACACTTAATTATCCATATCTTTTAAATATAAGGCAGGTTCTACATAATGTTCATAAATTCCCTTTGGCATTGTAGCAGGCGTGTGAAGCCATTTCTACGTCTCGTAAATACAAAGGTAATTAACTATACCTGTCGACTCTCTCACGATGTGGCTAGCTTCCAATTACATAACCTATACAGGTTCAAATCATTAAATATTTTATTTGGAAGGATTTAAAACTTTGTATTTCTGTTAAATTCAATAATATTTTTATATAATTCGATAAAAACCATAAAGTAAATGTTTCATTTGTTAATGATTTTAAACATTATTGAATCAGTATTTAATGAAGTATGTGGTTTTTATTTTATTGTTGAATAGTTTTTTCTATAAATTCTGTTTTCATTTCACGGAAATAATATATTAAAAGCCCCTTGATGCTTGCTTCAATACTGTATTGGAACCATATTAAACTAAATACCAGAGATATAGAAGTGTTTTATTTTGTAACTTAGCTTTACTTTGATACAGTATGTGTTCCTAATTCTTGTATCTGGGGTTGATACAAAGAGTAACTTATACAGTACAAAGAGTAATATTCACTTAGTATATTATTCACTAGATAGTTCACTTAGGAGATTAACACCTGAACACTTATTATATTATTTTCCCTAGATAGGGCAATGTATTTTTCTATGTGCGTAAAATACAAATTTAAATGAGTTTAGTCATAATACGGAAAATTAAGTATATGTCAGCGTCACGCCAGGAATAATGGGTCCAGGTTCTATTAAAACATACACATATTAACTTATTTTCAATTACAGACGATTTCTGGTACAGAATGCATGAGCGAAAGTTGCGATTCATTTTAACTGCAACTTCCTTTACATGTAATATTACAATTAAACTGCACAATTAATTATGAAATAAAGTGAAATAATCAACATTAATATTATAATGAATTTTATATTATACAACACCAAATGATTTCTTTTAAACAAATTATACAATTTATTTTAATAACTAAATTCAACAGCCTAACGCCACTTTACAAATTTCGTTATCAGATGGCGCTAACAATAAGATGATACAATAAAGTGAACATCAAATGTTTTACAAACAGTTAAGCAGTCAATACAATGTCTTATAATGTTTAGAATATTAAATTTCTAAGCTTGGTGATCACCAATGTTTTTTTAAATATCAATATTACATATTATTAATACTTTATTAAAATATAATCCATATATATTAATTTGCGCCCAAATATACTTACTACTTACTACTACAACTACTTACTGTACTACTTACAAATTGAATATTGCAATATAAAGAATATTGTTTATTATATAATATATAAAAAAAAATTGAATCTGAATGTGACCTTGTTAGTAATATAACGTTATATTTAAACATTTTTTGTTCAATTAATTTATGCTCTAGTTTTAACTGTTTATACACTTGCTTAAAACTTATATAGAGTTATAATTACTAGCCTTGCACAAACAAAAGCTATGGTGGTATTTCCAACCGACCATGGATTTGGACAATGCAAAGTAGCCGCGTAACTAACTTAGATACGGATTTATCGCCAAAAGCCATAAATGCTGTTTATAACAGTTAAATCAAAACATTATATTTAGAAAATTGAAATTCACATAGCAGTTCCATCTAAAAACCTATCTGATTTCATACCTTTTGACGACTAACTAATTAGTCATAATATTCCATATCTGTGTTTTTTCTTAGCACGGGTTGTCTGGAAGAGATCGATTTTAAGCAATAAGGCAGCTCATTGTACTTACTGTATTTTGTTTATTTATTTATTTATTTATAACTTTATTAATATATACCAAATGAAAATATATTTTAACTCCATCCAAAGGTTAACAAACAGGCATTAACTATATACATTACTAGTTTAGGCTATAGCTTATACTAAAAATCTTTAATAGTTAACACAACTTGCATTTAAAAAAAGTAGACAAAAATATGTTGCTTAAATATGACATTGGTTATTACTAAATAAAAATTTAAAAAAATACACATAATAAAAACTTACTAAACCAAAGCGGAGGTCAACGCAGAAAGCGATATTTAAAATAGGGATAAATTATTTATAATACTTTATATACTACTTGCTAAGAATGTACCGAAGCTGGGACGTGGATATAGGGTTTGCGCTATCAAAGTCAGACTTATATTTATTAACAAATCTTAATACGTGTGGTATATATGAGTTGGCAACTTGGCCACCTAGTTGGGAAATAAAGACTTAATCTGCTGTCGAGGTGTATTCTCGAAATGTTGTGTCTCGGAATGTATCCGAACGTTTATTACAACAATATTTATAATTAAATGGATATATTAATGTGTAACATCCCTTCTATGTTTACATATACCCTACTCTTGCGTCTCAACGTGCAAGAGTCGAGCTTGAATTATTTGTTCAAAGAGACTCTGTTAAATTTAGAGGATTACATAGAATTCACAGGAACCATCTCTGAACCGATCACCTTAACAATGTCGGTTGATAGAAGGCGGATCAGATAAAAGTCCCAAACTCACAGATGACCATACATACCCTATGCACAAGGCACAAGTGACTTTTGCAATCTTATAAACGCTATTAGATTTTGGATTGAATGGATATCAATTCAATAATTGAACGATAATTTCAAAGAAAAAATGAGTGTTAGCGATCACATATTGAACACAAAATTTCTTAAGAACTGATATATTTTCACAGTTAACTAAATTTTCTATGTTTCTCTATATTTTGAGACTGTTTATACTAAAATAAATACTGTTTATATTAATTTTACACATTATTAATTAATATATAATATCTATATACTCTTACAAGCAATAGATGTTTCTTTAAATAAAAACAAACAAACTAAATTTCAATGATAATATGTTATAACTGAAACCTAAACCTTACTGTAAAGAAAATTACGGTAATAAAAGAAAATGTTCGCTTGCACTATGACAGAAAATTAAGTCTCGTACCACCAGTCACTTTTATGACTTCAAGACCGTAATTTATATTTCAATTACTTTATTTTCATACCGTACATGTATTCATGAATATATACTTTCATAAGAGAAGTTTTCTAAATATTATCTATATAGAAGAGTTTGAAGAACCCTTACCGAAATAAATGATAGGAAATTATAAATCTTATTATTTGAATAATGATGTACGTAGTGTGTATACGTTTTTTGAGACATTTAAACAATGACGTTATGTGTAGCACGCTACTTTGACATGACAAATGCACTGGGATCTTTAATAAGTAACTTAATTTATTTAATTACATTTTTATCTATAACTGGGCAAGCATGAATGTTTTAAAATACGTTATGAAATTGAATGCGGTTTGTGTGCCTTAATAATTTTCTTAATCATTTCACAAATTTACTATATTTTCATACAAAATCTTATACGTAAGATTGCAATTTTAGATTATAACGAGTTTCATATGATAAGTAATTTACATACCGCCACCAGATTTTTAAGAATTTCAATGAATATAATTGAAATCAAAAAATAAAGTGGCAGTAATATGGACATTATTTTTTAAGTGCACTAAAATTGTCTAGCTCAGCAATCCCAGTGCCCAGTTTATAGCCTAGATGCGGCATTAAAACAGGTAACTTTACGACCCCACTCCCCTTTGAGGTATTATTGCTTTACCTTTGTCCGCAAATTGAACTCCCGACATCATACAGCGATTTTTGATTACTTTCAACTTTAACGACGGAATCATTGTAAATACTATTATTCCTTTTATAACATTAGATTAGGATATTCTGTGCGTCTATCAACTTAGCTGAGCATCAAAGAGTTCTGATAGCATGCGCAATAGTTCTATAGTTCCTGAGAGTATTCAGAAATAGTTCTGGTCATTTTGGTATGGAAATATTTTTTTTATAAAACGGTAAAGAGCCCTGCCAGCTTCCTGTATGTAGCAGAGCACTTCTTTTTACACTCTACAGAGTTCCTCAGAAGTT
Organism: Pontia daplidice; assembly: GCA_963693355.1. Classification (NCBI taxonomy): domain Eukaryota; kingdom Metazoa; phylum Arthropoda; class Insecta; order Lepidoptera; family Pieridae; genus Pontia; species Pontia daplidice. The sequence goes on along the minus strand of CAVNZL010000138.1, from coordinate 7,744,141 downwards.
TTATGTCAACATTATTATTTTATATAATAAAAAACAAAACTAAATTGAAAATAAACCTAAATTTTAAGCAGTTTTAAGTAGAACTTCACGGTTTCCATTAAACTTATTACGTGTCCTGAACTCTTGAAAAATCGCATTTTAACCATCAGATTTCAATAATTTCAAATAAATTACCAAGGTCCTCTATATATGAGACCTCTGCGGTCTCAAGTGTATAAATAACGTGTCTAGCCTTGAGAATTGAAAAAATTAAAATAAATTTACAAAATATTCGAATGTTACAGTTTACCTCTATTTTAAAAGAGTGTTTTTTTTTTGAAAAAGGCGTATAACAGCAAATATATATGAAGGTTGGAAAAATAATCAACAGAACAAATACAAATACAACAATAAAATTAGTTATATCGCCAAAGCTAACTGCTAACAAGCTTACACTATACACTTTGTCTAGAGATCTTAGATCATTAACATGTCAATATTAAATGAAAATTCCTTTGTTTTCCGAATATGTATTGCATATAGCTTGGCTGGTACCCAAGTAGCGGGCATAACAAAGGACTTTTAGGATTGATATACATGGGCGACTATTAAACCAAAACAAGACCAGACATTTACCGTAGGTAAAAGTAGCATGAATGGTGGCAAGGTTTTAAAGTCTGGAAAAGTTTGAAATGTGAATGATTATTTGCTAAACGTTATATTTTCTTGCTTTTGATATAGTTAACTTTCTTGTATAATTAAATGAATATAATTACAATTAATTGCCATACACATATACAGTATAATATTTAAGCTCAAGTAAAATCACATTATTTAAGGGACTCAAAAATTAAAAGCGTTAGTTTATTGAGGACCTATATAAAAGAGATATTAGAATGCATAAATGAATTTAAAACTTTGAAATAACTCGACGAGACGACGGAATGACGAGCGTTTCATTTTAACAGTTTTATTTAAATCCAAGAAGTATATTAAACTCCAATGTCGCAAGATTTATGTTAATACTTTTCTTTGAAATAATGAAAACTTGAATTGATGATAATAAGAGATTGAAATAGTTGAAACCATAGGTAGAACATATCATGAAATACGTCATAAATATTGAAAGTATGCCATGCGGTCATCGTTTTCTGATAATAAATATATTCACAATGAAAGAGAATTCACTGATTATATACTTATAGATAATTGTTGTAATTTTTATTATTATTTATGATATATACATTGTAATTTCATATATATGAAGTATTAATTAGATCGCTTAGGTAAGGACTGGCGAATGCACGACTCAGCTTAACGATATGAGTAACGTTTTTGACAGCATCTTTTGAATATATACAAAAACTATTACATAACAGCTATACTGTGTAAGAGCAATAGCTGTAAAACTGTAAAGACCGAGACTATGCAATATTGTTTGAGTATAACTATAATATATACCCTGTCAACAGACTTGCGTTAAAATATACGTTTCAGTTAGAAGAGTAATATTAATATGTAGGTGGGTTTTCTCAATTTATCGTTGTTATTGTAATTTGCAGGTGCACTACCTGCAACATTTTTGCAAAAGAATACGTCGTCGATGACGATGTCACTGAATTAACATTTCGTTTCTTCGGAACGTAATTAATTATTTTCCTCACAAAGTGACTATTTTACAATTAGATATCAAAAAGTAAATAGTTCTTCCTATTTTATTACAAATCTTTATCAAAGCACAAGTTTAATTAAACAAAATATAATACCTTAAACGAAGCCGGCATCGACTTGCAAAATAGTTCAAATAATTATTTTGCAAGTCGATTCCGGCTTAATCCATTTACAGAATGTTTAAATCCTACACTGACTACTTTTAATGCAACTGCAATCAATTTATAGTTCTTAAGCATAAATACGTAAGACCAATATCGATATATCGATATATATACCAGTTTTCTATATTAATTTAAGAAAAATGAATATTTTAGGTCACTGTTCTTTAGGAGTAGTAGTTTATTTAGTCTAGGGGAAGTCTCATAAGCGACTCATAAATAGATAATAGTTTAGCTTAATTAAATTTAGCTTAAGATATATACTACTACTACCGTATATACTATCTACGTATATTAGAAGTAATTTTGGGCATTTAATTTTATTTTATTAAACTTTCGTCATAAGTTATAGAAAACGTTACCAAACGTACTTTTATATGTTTACCAATCCACTATGCATTATTTTTATTGAAACCGGACTTAAATACTTCTGATAAAAAACAAATAGTCCACCTATTTCGTAAATAACCTTTATTGATTCTGCGAGTAGTTTAGATCAAATATTTTCGTGGCTCCTTGGAGCGCTTCCAAGTGCAGGGGTGGTATTGAATTGCTTCCTTCCGAAAACCATAGCATATATAACTTAAGTGGTTCAAATTAGTGGTTCCTTGGGTCAGACAAAATAATAGTGGATTAACCCAGTGGTCTTTTTTAATAATTACATTTCCTTTCTTTTTCGAAAATGATAGATAAATTTATACCTGGTAATTATTAAACCAATTGTGAAGGTCGTCGAAAAAAATCTCCTATTTATAATTCAATCTTACATTACCATCATTGATTTTGTTCCCTTTAGAACGTTTCGTGTACGTAAACAGACGCCAATAAAAGACCTAACTAGGCGGCTGATAGACAGGCGAAGCGTATAAGCATCGCAATACAGGGAGGAAATACAGCGAGCATTAGGGGATCGGTCTATTTTTCCTATATATTATTGTAGTTTTATTATTGTAATTGAATAAAATTATAGTTTTGCAAAGTCACGAACTAAATTAAGATATAAATAAAATAATATAGTATAATTTTATTCAGATAAAAGTTTTCATACATAGCTATACTGAATTTAGTTTAGATAAGGGCTAAAGAACTGTGCTGCATGGAGTTTACACGTAATGTTTTGACAGAATCGCAATTGTCTTACTTATAAAGATTATGTTATTTTAACTCTAATAGCTTAGAATTTATATTAGCAGGGTATGAAACATTAATTTTTTGGTTAATTGGTATTGAACAAAATATCGAAAATATTACATTGTACTATTGTACAAATGTAATCACACACAAGAAATCCTCGAAATAATTTTTGTTTAAAATGATGTGTTTCAATTGATTTTGATTTTTAAAATGTATCATGATTTCACTGTGCGTAAGTAAACTTCACGTAGATGTAAAGAGTTGTTTTAAAATGAGTCAATGGCGGAAGTGTGCACAATTTGGCATCACTTGTGCTCTATGATTCGGAAAAAAATACAGCCACATTTTAAAAATACATTGTATACAAAGAAATCTTTGTATTTATTGTAAGAAGTTGATTAGAAAATTTGATGAGTTTAAAGGAATAATATAAAACGTTAAAGAAATTACCAGACCATAATGACAAGGTCAAATAATTTTATTTCTTTCAAACAGCTTCTAATATTATTCGCTTTATTTTTACACGATTTCACGACATTGCACAATCCCAAGGGTCCGTAACACTGTCATAATAATACTTAATGCTTAGTTCCAAAAAAAAAATTGTTTCAGTGTAGACTTTAGAAATGGGCCACCAACTCACTGGGCTCTAGCGGGTGATTTTGAGACGAGAGCTCATTTTGTACTCAACGAGTCAGATACCACTGCAGCCCATCTGATCATCCAGAAGGTCACACAGTATGATGAAGCCTTGTATAGATGTAGGATAGACTATATTGATAACCCTACCAGGAATTATAAAGTCAATTTAACTGTAGTCGGTAAGTTTCAATTATGTGTAGATTCAAAATTGTTTTTAATAAATCCGTAATTTTTATAACAATTCATCCCGAAGTTATTGTCTTTGCTCTTTCTATTATACTCTTTGTATTAAACAAAGATCTTATGTTTAATGATCTCATTAAAACTAAGCACCTTCGGTAATAAGCTTAAATTATTTATTACAGTACCTCCGGACCAACCCAAAATATATAATACCGAGGGGCATGAAATTACTGGCAACTTTGCGGGACCTTATCGAGAGGGTCAGCAGGTCAAGTTGACCTGCCTAGCTCAAGGTGGTATGTATAACCTCTACTTTTAATTGAAAGCAATGAATTTAGACTTTGATTTACATAACTCGACGATTCGAGTGCTTTTCAGCAATCGTGGTCAGAAAAAGACACTATAAATAATTTCATAGAATTGTTTATTCGTAACTTATTTGTATTAATTAATTATTAATAAGTATTATTTAGTTTATAAATTAAATTTGGAAAGTCCAACTAGTAATCAATGTTGTATTAATTCGTGACGTCGAGTAGCAATGACTGGATCCGCTTAGAGTATTTAAACACAAATAATAATTCCAGGTTTCAAGAATTATATTGCTTAATGTATGATATTAGCGGCAAAGGTCTTATATTCTGAACTTCATAATAAAACTTCTGTTTGACCGCCGCAAAGCTTTGATCGGTATACAGATTGAGGGGTTATGGTTAACATCCTCGTTTGTAACCTAATTGAATGTCAATCATTTTCGAAATCGGTTAATAAGCAGACCTTATTTCCTAATATTCCCACATCTAGAACGAACGCTTGAGTATGTGCACATAATAGTAGAATTAGTTTTTTGTTATTGTATGTTCAACAATTTTTAGGTAGGCCTCCGCCTGATATCACTTGGTACCATGGCGATGAACGGCTTGGCGTTGCTAAAGACGCTTCTAGCTGTCAAGTGCACATAACAAGCTTGTCACGTGAGTTGAGCGGAGCGAAACTGCAATGCAGGGTTGACCCGCCTTTATTGCAACCACTGGTCAAAGAAGTTACCCTTAAAGTGTATTGTAAGTGTGGAAATTAAACACGTACAGAAACACCAAATCTTTACCTTTTCCAAACTCCTTACGGCTTGTTACAATTGCCGTAAACCGTGAATTTAAAAAAGTTTACTTTCGTGCAAATTAAGTTACACATCTATATCACTCTAGATAAAGATAACCTAGTAAATATTTTTTTGTTTTTTTTTTACCAGTGAAACCTCAGTATGTGAGGGTGACAGGAGGTGGAGCGACTCGTGCTGGGCACGAGAGGTCATTTGTTTGCACAACTCGTGGGTCAAAACCAGCTCCCAATATCGACTGGTTTATAAATGCGCAGAAAATCGACTCGGCACTTACACAGGTTTTTTAATTATAAAGTTTAATTTTAAATTATGAAGATATTAAAGCAAAGTGTGAACAATTATTATTAGACATAGAAAGAATTTTCGCGAACCTTGTACGTATATTTTTGTGACTTTGTAGGTGGAAGTTGATGGAGAATTAACAAGAAGTGTACTAACGTGGCGCGTAAGACGAGAAGATAGTGGAAGGGAGCTGGTCTGTCGCATTTCCAACCCTTGGTTTCCAGCCTACACTCTAGAAGATTCCATCAGACTCGAAGTTATCTGTAAGTTTAGATTTGAAATAGTCCTAACGATATTTCAGTATTCATAAAAATACTTAAACAAATCTTTGTGAATTCTTCGGAATACAATAATCATTGTAAAAATTATTTTCCACAAATAATTGTTTATGCCATATATTTCAGATATTGAACATTATTATTTTAAGCAACAATTTGATCTGCATTGGTGTTATATTCTGTCACTATAATATTTACGAACTAATTTAAAACAATTTTGGTATGTCGCCATCGGACAGATGTGTAATACCGCGCTCAGAACATGAAACCTCAACTTTTATATCTTTATATATCTTGTAAATATTATGTTTGTGTACATAAATTATATTTTTTATTTCAATGAAATGCAGAAACGCGGTTGTAAACAGTTTACAAACGCACGTACTGTGCGAATAAACAAAGTTACAATACAAACAACGTGATAATTGTACCATTGCATACTTTGTGCGGACTTGTCGGACGCGAAGTGAATGGACAATGAATTTAGACTTATTCAATTAAATTTTAACTTAATCTAAAGAAATGTAATTTTATGAATCTATCAAATAAAATACCCATTGTAGAATAGAACCACTTCTCGGAAGTAACTAATTACTCTACAATACTAATAATTAATTGCATAAATACGTTCTGTTATACCCTTAGTATGTAAGGGATATGGCTAACGTCTTGATTATCTAATGTGCGAAGTAATCAAAGGGAAAGCATATAAGCATTCCAAGCGGGAGCAGGGTCAGTCGATTGTCAGTACTCATTAAGGTTGCACTTATGTTCTTAATCTAAATAAATCATTTTTTAAAAAGATTATTTTAAGTTTCCGTATAACATTAATGGTGGCAGCGGTGGGATACCGAAAATCCCTCTACCCGAATACGACTCCGAAGATCCGTTAACATTATCTTCTGTGTGTTTTGTGATATAATTAAACACATAATTTTATGGCCTTTTAAGTGAGTGCAGTGAAGTGCTACAAATATATATAGTGAGTTATGCTGTTCAAGGTCACTGCGATCATCATTGCGCTGTAAGTCCCAAACATTTATCAGAGCTCAGAGTTAGGTAGTCTAAGAGTTAGTGACAGTGTATTCTTTTATATTTATATCTGCGACTCGTTCATTTCTATATCCTATTGTATGTAAAATCATATGTCTAAAAATCTAAAATCCGAAGATAGTACTTCTGGCAAAATGTCAGAAATTGATCTAAATATTTTACTGAAATTTATTACCACATTCGATGGGTCTCGTGAAAAATTAGGTCCATTCATAACAAACTGCCAAAATGCGATTAGTATGGCCACTCCATCGCAAACCGATGTCCTTTTAAAATTTATTTTGAGTAAGCTGGAAGGAAAGGCAGAATCAGCGTGTTCGATTAGAGAATTTAATAAATGGTCTCAACTTGAGGATTTCTTGAAAGCCCAGTTTGGCGATAAGAAACACTATTCGTATCTTTTAGCAGACTTACAAGATTGTAAACAAGCCCACAATGAAAATATTAGTCAATATTCCCTCAGGGTAGAATCATGCCTATCAAAACTACTAGCTGAAATTAACATTTCAATACCTACAAAAAAGAAAGACGAACTCGTAGGACGCGTAGCAGCAATGCAAGACCTTGCATTAAATATTTTTATGACCGGCCTTCAGCCACGCCTTTCCACTATAGTAAGATGTAAAGATCCATCGACACTCTCTGAGGCAATCGCTTTCGCAATATCGGAAGAAAAGATATTAGGTATGACATTTAGAAAACATAACAATATTCCACGTCCTAATTCAACACCTAATCGGTTCTCGAGACCAAACTTTTCGCCAAGTAATAATACTACAAATGTGATAACTTGTAGATATTGCAAAAACATCGGTCACAGTATGGAAAATTGCCGTAAGAGACAATATAATAACAGCCGAAACTCTAACCGTAATCCCAACTCTTATCCAAATCGGAATCAAAATTCGACTCAAAATCGCGCACAACACATTGACACACATTATAATTACCAAGATAATAGTGACGAGTATATCTCCCGAGATCATTTAAACTAAATCGGTTTCCCGAACGGTATCGCCCGGGAAATAAAAAACTAAATCTCAAAGCCGATACCAAATTTACTAACGCTGTATCCACTGTATTTTCTGTACCACACAGAAACGCTGTTTCCACTGCATCATATAATAACACCGTTTTAATTAAATCCTCTGTATCGCCAAGAAATGCTATATCCTCTGTATCCTCTACATTGTATAGAAACGCTGTATCCACCGAATCCTCTGTACTATACAGAAATGCTGTTTCCACTGAATCATATAAAAACACTGTATCCTCTGCATCATGTAATAACACTGTATTCATTAAACCCTCTGTATCGCGAAGAAATGTTGCATCTACTGCAACCTCTGTATCCACTGCATCCTCTGTGTCCACTGCATCCACTGCATCCTCTGTGTCCACTGCATCCTCTGTATCGCGAAGAAATTCCGCATCCGCTGCATCCTCTGTATCCACTGCATCCTCTGTATCCACTGCATCCTCTGTATCCACTGCATCCTCTGTATCCACTGCATCCTCTGTATCCACTGCATCCTCTGTATCGCGAAGAAATTCTGTATCCACTGCATCCTCTGTATCCACTGCATCCTCTGTGTCCACTGCATCCTCTGTATCCACTGCGTCCTCTGTATCCACTGCATCCTCTGTGTCCACTGCGTCCTCTGTATCCGCTGCATCCTCTGTATCCGCTGCATCCTCTGTATCCGCTGCATCCTCTGTACCCACTGTATCCTCTGTACCCACATTATCCAAAACTTTCGCATCTACAATATCAACTATGTCTACCATTTCTAAACCTATAATGACCACTGTGCCCACTGTTTCACTATTATGTAATGATCCCCGCGAAAAAGTCTATAAAATTAATACGAATTCCAAAAGATATTTACCCTGCGTTGTATTACAAACTTCCAAATCCTATCAACCTATCAATCTCTTAGTAGATACTGGATCTTCTATATGTTTGCTTAAACACTCGTGCTTATCTCAAAGTCAAAAAATTAATAAAAATAATATTGTTACCATTAAAGGAGTAGATATTAAAGACGAACCAATCCGTAGTCTCGGTACTACAAACCTCGAGTTTCAAGTAGATAAACTTACTATTTCCTACGAGTTCCATATTGTTGAGGAAATTTGTCTTCAATATGACGGCATACTAGGCAACGATTTCTTTACAGCTTTTAATATGAAAATTAATTATAAGACAGGACATTTAGAAGGATCGGATGGTAATAAAATCAAACTCCACTTTAATGAACCTACCTATGAAATACCTCCCCGATCAGAGACTATTGTAGAATGCTCCGTCGTAAATCCCGAAATTAAAGAAGGCCTTATACTAGATGAACACATTTCTGATAAACTATTATTTGCCAATTGTATCGTGAAAGTCAAGGAAAATAATAGAGTAAACGTATCTATTATTAATGTGTCAGAAAATCCAATATCACTAAATCCAAATATGTTAATAACTCTGCATCCAATTGAATATCATCCAACATCCAATCCTAAATATTATCCCTCTGAATCTGCCATTGACCGCTCGAGAAAAGTGATTGAATCGTTGCGCACAGCTCATTTGAACAAAGAAGAATCTGAGTCCCTCTTTGAAATTTGCTCCCAATACAGTGATATATTCCATTTCTCAAATGAACCATTGACAGCTACCGACACTCTACAACATGAAATAAATACCGAGTCAAACAATCCCATAAGTGTTAAAACATATCGTTTCCCAGAGGCACATAAAAAAGAAGTACAAACACAAGTCGAAAAAATGCTACAACAGGGAATAATTAAGCCATCTTCATCACCATGGTCTGCACCTATATGGGTGGTACCTAAGAAAATAGATGCCTCTGGAATTCAAAAATGGAGGATTGTTATTGATTACCGTAAATTAAACGATATCACAATAGGTGATACTTATCCTATACCAAATATCACTGAGATCCTTGATCAATTAGGTAGATCCAAATATTTTACAACTTTAGACTTAAGCTCAGGTTTTCATCAGATAAAAGTTAAATCACAAGACACTAATAAAACGGCATTCAGTGTACCTCAAGGACACTATGAATTTACTCGCATGCCATTTGGTCTTAAGAACGCACCGGCAACGTTTCAGAGGCTAATGAACAACGTGTTAGTTGGTCTTCAAGGTGAACGTTGTTTCGTATATTTAGACGACATAGTAGTATACTCATACGATTTAAAGTCACACATTAAAAATCTTAAGGCCGTATTTCAAAAACTTCGAAACCATAACCTAAAACTACAAGCCGATAAATGTGAATTCTTAAGAAAAGAAGTAGGGTATCTAGGCCATATCATTACTGAACAAGGTGTGAAACCTGATCCAAAGAAAATTGAAGCTGTACAAAATTTCCCAATTCCTAAATGTGCCAAAGACATTAAGTCATTTTTAGGGCTTGTGTCTTATTATAGACGGTTCATCCCTGATTTTTCCAAGACTGCTAAACTACTAACAAAATTACTGAAGAAAGACACTGAATTTGAATGGAAATTTGAACAACAGCAAGCTTTCGAAATTCTAAAGAGTAAGCTTATCTCTCCTCCCGTCCTAGCATATCCTGATTTTACTCAGCCTTTTATACTTACCTGCGACGCGTCTAATTATGCCATATCAGCTATTCTATCTCAAGGTTCCGTGGGTAAAGATAGGCCAATAGCTTACTCTTCACGCACTTTAAACAAAGCAGAATGCAATTATAGCGTCACTGAAAAGGAATGCTTAGCCATAGTATTTGGCACCCAAACTTTCCGACCTTATATTTATGGCCGTCGGTTCACCATAGTTACGGATCATAAACCCCTTCAGTGGCTATTCAATTGCAAAGACCCCGGATCCAGACTTGTGCGATGGAGGCTTAGATTGGAAGAGTTTGACTATGAAATAGTTCATAAAAAAGGGAAAATTAACACAAATGCTGATGCACTGTCTCGATTTCCAGTAAACCCTTTACATACAAATCCAAAATCTCCAAATTCTCTCTTACCAAATATCGACGAAAATTCAAACAATTCCTTAGACGATCAATTTTCTCAATTACCGTCTCCTATACCACTTTCTTTCAATGATCAAGAAATCCTTCAGCCAAATCAAAATCCTCTGAATCAAATGCAAAATCCTGCTCAAAATCCTTTACCTAATTCCATACCTCGTGTTACACCAGATCAAGATCAATTACCATCTCCACACTCGGATTTAATTGATCTAGGTCCAATTGATTTAGATATTACAGAAGACGACATTAATATAGATTTTGACTCACTCCAAATTCCGTCGCCTAATGAATCCAATTCCAATAATCCCAACATTACTCGTGATGACTATCCACAGTTTTTAAAATCAAATTCTAAAAAGGAAATTATTTATAATACTACATTACAAGAACACAACGAACATCTATTGAAAACAACAAACAAAATAATTCTTATTCCAACATCCATAGACCTTGATGAAAGTAATCCATACGTATCGGATGTTATCCTTAATACAGAAAATAAAGATGATATATTGAATATGGAAAAGGAACTAAATTCCTTTCTTAAAATACAATGTCAAAATAAAATTATTTATTTGCTATTTACAAAAGTCCATCATTTCGACGAAACAACATATCCCTCTATATTCTGTGTCTTGAAGAAAGTGAGAGACGATTTACTACAATTCCCCGATTCATCAAATATTTCTATTTCTGATTTCCGGAATCCATTTGATAAACTATCTTATACTAAAATATACAATATAATCATCCATATTTTCCACAATACCAACATCCCTATTGATGTATATCGTAATAAAATAATATATCCGACTTTAAGCGAAAGATCCAAAATATTACGTGAAAATCATGATATTCCAATAGCTGGTCACCTAGGATCTGTCAGAATGTACAACAGAGTTAAAGAGTCATACTACTGGAAAGGAATGAGGAGCGACATAGAAAACTATGTAAAAAAGTGTAGATCTTGCCAAGAGAATAAAGCTCTTAGGAAAACAAATAAAGCTCCTATGGAGATAACAACAACATCTACAGCCCCTTTCCAGAGAGTAGCTTTGGACATAGTCGGTCCTCTTCCTGAATCAGGTACTGCAAAACTCAAATTCATCTTAACTATTCAAGATGACCTTACAAAATTCTCAATAGCCTATCCATTAAGATCCACGACTGCTGAGGAGACCAGCGATTGCTTAATACATTTTATCTCGCTTTTTGGCATACCTAAAACCATTCTCACGGACCAAGGTACTAATTTCACAGCTGATCTTTTCAAGAGTACATGTAAGTTTTTAAAAATAAAACAAATCTGGTCTTCACCATACCATCCTCAAACTCAAGGTGCGCTAGAACGCAGCCACTCTACTTTAAAGGAATATCTAAAATCATTCATAAATAACAACCAAGATAATTGGCCCACTTATGTTTACACTGCTATACTCACATATAATATAACCACTCATACAACTACAAAATACACACCCTACGAACTCATATTCGGACACAAGCCTTATATACCAAATTCCGTATTTGAAGAAGAATCTACAACCTATTTAGATTATATAAAAATGTTACAACATAAACTGAAACTCTCAAGGGAAATCGCATTGCAAAATATTACAAAATCTAAAGAAACATCAAAATCTTATTACGATTCGCACACCAAACCTCCTCCGCGTTATAAACCTGGAGATTATGTATATATTAAAAATCACTTAAGGCTAAGAAAAGCTCTGTCTCCTATTTGGAAGGGACCTTATAAAATAATAATGGTTAATAATAATCATACAGCGACACTTTTAATAAATAGAAAACATGTAACACATCATTTCGATCAAATGAAACCGGCGCTCTTACCTAAATAGAATTCAAAGTATAATGCATAGTATATTTTATTAAACTTATTATTTCCATCAATTAAATGAACGTCTCTTAAACTATGTCTCCTATGCAATTGCAAACGCATGGGAAGATAAGAACTTATTCCAGGTATAAATCCATCGGTTAATATAAACAAAACGATAAGCAACGAACATTCTTTTCTATACCGACTCAAACGTATAAATAAATGTTTATATGATTAATATTCTATTATTCTAATTTAAGTAAGTACTATGTATAGTAAATGTATATAATTTATATGAATAAATTATATAATTCCATTTCAGCGCCATGGGTGAGGTGCATACATCCTCTGGCTTTATTGAGCCACTCCCTTCTAGTTCCGGCATCCTTTTCGATGGTCTGGGTAAATTAAAAATAAGAAAGGGTCAACTAGATATAATTAATTACATTAATATTTCCTATATCGGCCCTCATTTGTATAACCTAAACGGCATATTTACTACTCTGGGAGAGATATGTAAACGTAGTAGTTTTCAATCTTGCGAGAATACTCTGTCTTCCCTACTAGTTCGATTTGAAGAAATCAAAAGTGAATTCAATTCTATATCTCATCTTATTTCAAATCGCAATAAACGCTCGGCATGGTTTGGCGCTATAGGTATCGCATTTCGGCATATTTTTGGAACTCTCGATGAAGATGATGCAATAAAATACGATCAGGCTATAGAGTCCGTTCAGAAAGATGAAAAAACCCTTGCTAAACTAATTAAAGAAAATATTTTAATAACTACAAGTACATTAAGTTCTTTTAAGGAAACGATAAAACAACTTGAACTAAATGAAGAAAAACTAAATAAAAATATCTATAAATTCTTTTCTAAATATGAAAACGTAACAAATAAACTTATCATAAACTCAAGCCTAAGCTCAATTATTAGCAACTTAGAAAGTTCCTTACTTACTGTGTCATTTGAAGTTCAAGACCTTATCAATGGTATATTATTTGCCAGTCAAAATGTATTTCATCCTAATATTTTATCCCCCTCTCAACTTTACAAAGAACTTGTTAACAACATCAGACATTTGCCGGAAGATACATATATTCCTGTACCCTTAGATATAAGTAATATTCATTTAATTTTAAGTATTTCTAGTGTAGCATGTTATTATTATAATCATAAATTAGTATTCGTATTACAAATCCCTTTAGTAACCAGGGAAACATACGTATTATACAAAACCTTAGCTATTCCAATCCCACATAATATGAACGACCCGATTTCTTTTAGTTTTATTCTACCGAATAATCAATATATTGCTATTTCTAATAATAAGAATGATTATTGTATTTTTGATAATTTAAGAAAATGTAGTCTTGTAAACTCTGAGCTCTATATCTGCGAAACTCGGGCAATCCTTTCAACCAGTGGCAACCCTACGTGTGAAACAGAATTGTTGAAAAACCCTCATAGTTCACTTCCACAGCAATGCACAACGAAAACTCATGTTGGAACACTTGATGCATGGGAACCCCTAACGAATAATAGATGGGTGTTTATTCAATCACATCGAAATAAGATCTCTATAGATTGTGGTGTAAATGGCCTATCCGAAACCACAGTATTTGGTACAGGCATATTAAAAATACCTAAACATTGCACTGTATTCACCAGAACAATGAAAATAACGGCTACTCAAAACTTCAAGGTTAATATTTCTACACCTATACTGGATTTCACGTTGACAAACGATTCTTGCTGTAATATGATTCCCGAAATTAAAAGTGAACTCAGTTCTGACTATAAGACGCCGAAGGTTATAAACTTAAATAAACTAAAACTTAATAGTGAAAGTGAAATTAAGGAATTAGACAGTTTAATTAATAAGGAACCTTTTATTGTAAAATTCCAAACTTATTACTCAGTTTCTATTACGATTATTTTTATTATTGCTATTATAGTACTAGCCTATAAGTTAGTTTATTGTATTAAATTAAGGAAAAATGTTAAACTCCAAAAATCCACTGAACCAGAAGATGTGGAAATGAATGTAAGCCCTGCTCCACTTAGACACTTATCTTAGTTTGATTACCTTCCGAAAATTCAGTTATATCCCTGAATTTCGGTCTTATGCGGGGGGTTGTTATACCCTTAGTATGTAAGGGATATGGCTAACGTCTTGATTATCTAATGTGCGAAGTAATCAAAGGGAAAGCATATAAGCATTCCAAGCGGGAGCAGGGTCAGTCGATTGTCAGTACTCATTAAGGTTGCACTTATGTTCTTAATCTAAATAAATCATTTTTTAAAAAGATTATTTTAAGTTTCCGTATAACAGTTCGCAATCTGCGAAGCACTCGTGCTTTGTAACAGGTAGCGTTTGCAGTATTATATCATTTCTATGTCTTCAATGCCTAATAATAATAATATGTAATTTACGTTACTTTACGTTATCAAACTCTATATTTTTGTTCTGTAACTATCTGGTGTCCGAGACTTCTACCGCATGTAAATTTAGATCTATAGTATGGCATAGAAATAGACTATATTACCTATAGCTATTAAACCCCGGCAGCGCGTTGTAAATCCATATAGAGGCCCTATTTATATCTATCGATTTAAAGAAAACTTATCTGTAGTGTATGATTGAACCGCGATTTAATAATCTTTATTAAAAGAAAATATATTCAAACAGATATGTTCTTACCCTGACTCTGTTTTTAGATTCTTTTTGTATGTACTTACTTACATAAATCAATCGATCAATCTATTTTATTATAAGGCTACAAGAGATTAGCTGTTCAGTTGTCGCCCGCATTGATTTAAATACCTTGCACATTGTAACGCGAAAAAGAGCAATTTTCCCCATTTTGACATCATTTCCATTTATCCACCCGTAATTATAGTAGCAAAATGTTATATAAGGTGTAAATAATAATAAGTGGTATAAAAGATATACACCTTTGTGTTTAATTGCTAAGGGCTATGTATATAGCCTAAAAATAAATTTTCAATTCGAGATTAGCGACAAATAAACAAACAAACCCTTTCTATAAAAAAGTATTGAAACGCTGTAATGATACAGATTGATGAATAATTTTAGTTATCATGAATAATTGGGTAAATGTGTCATATTCAGTCAGATATTGAATCAACATATCAATTTATTTCAATAGTGAAGTAATTTCAAATATCATGTAATGAGATTTTTCTTGAGAATGAAGTTATGAAAAAAAATGTATTAAAAAGATTACGTAGCACTTGGTTAAAAATATTTTAATGAAAAAAGCTTTTCCAAAAAAAATATTACACATAAAATGTTATTTAAAAATAATGCATAATCATTTCAAAACTTACTTAATGTTGGACTATAAAAAAGAAAATCCATACCCCCGCTCTCACTTGAACAAGCAACAAAAAGTTATTTATAGTGAAAGCGCTTAGTATTTTCTATCAACGTAATTTAATATTTATGGCCTGTATTCTTGCGACTTCATTCTTATTTGCTTAGCAATAGATCAAAATAATTAATAATATTTTATCAGTATCTTTACAAAGTTGTTAATCAAATCTGTTTTTTTATTTGTTCTAGACCCACCGATACCTCAAATCTCTCTAATCGAACCGAGGGAATCACGCCAGCTTCGTGAAGACGAAGATGCAGTACTTCTATGTTCTGCTGATGCGTCACCATCCGCTTTTAACTTTTCATTTTATAAAGGATTTGAGGTTAGTTATGTAAGTTTTATGCAAAAAAAAAACAATCAATATATTTGTATTCACTACATGACAGATTTTTATCAAATTTCTTCAGCTGCTAGCATATATCTATGATGGAACTATATTTTTAATATTTAAAACAATAGAGTATTTGTTAATTATCTGTTGGTCCGTCACTTCTTTCACAAGTATTTATGTTTTTGAAACTCAGTACCTACCTAAGCTAAGTGCGAAATAATTGTGTCTAGTTGAATATCAATATTAAATAAATAAATAAAACGAAAGATGTAGACAGATCATTTTTACTAAAGTAAGTAGATTTATGAAAACGATACGTCTTTCGTAATTGTTATGAAAAGGATCGGTTGCGTTATGGTAAAAACGCTTCACGCTGCATTTTAATGACATGTTTTATAAACCAAAGTTATAACATGTGTTTTTACTTTTTAATCCCGCAGTCCCGCAATCCCATCTGTGACTGATGATGCAGCTAAGTCAACTTTTATGGGCTAAAATGTTAATGAGCGTTTTGAATTAGAAATCTTCATGGGCATTTCATCAAATAGAAATTATCTGAAATTAAAGTGTTACGAAGAATGAATGAAAGAACAGTAAAAATAGATATGCATTCATTAATAGTATTGCAACTATGTTGTAACCATCTGGTTAAGTTATCAAGTATATTAAACGACTAGTCTATTGATTGACCGTCAGCATCCAATTTAATAGCCTCAACTACTATTCTATAACTAGCTAAGTCAATGGGGAACATTTAACAAGCTTACATCTAGTCATTTAGTTATTTATGAGTTTGTGATGTTTGGTATCTACAGCATAAATTTACAAGTTATTTTATAACTAATGTACGAACCTTTCAATTAACGACTACAACTAAGCTTATAGAACTCAAAGTGTTATTCCAAACAAGCAGAGCGTAACGTTATTTAACTACTTGAATGTTAACCTCCAAAATAATCTGGAAAAATAATGATTTCATTATTTTTAAGCGGTATGGTACCACGATTTATCTACAGTTTAATTTCTTCAATTAATCTTGTTGTAATGTCACTGTGTTTAAAATTTTACTGACATAAAATTGTAAGAGAACACATCAAAAATATTTTTAATGAAAGTAATACAACTTGCGTTGTGGAAGTTTTAATTTGGTTTGTTATAATAAGATACATTTGAGATAAATGAGCATGTGAACTACCTAAACAAATTTCATCATATGCCTTCACCTACTTCAAGTACGTAGTTACTTCATATTATCTTGCTCTTGGTGAGATTACATAATAATTACTAAGCTATATTTCATCCCTTTCATGTTTCGTTATAAATTATGAATAATTTTATTGACTATAGCAAAATTATAATTTATATTTATTATTCATTATATCAAATTATTTATTATTATATTTTATATTAAGTGGTGAAATATTCCTTTTATATAGTTAACATTTATATTTTGTTATTTATTATTTAGATGAAATTAAACATATTTGATTAGTACGTCTCCTTATTTTTATACTGGCAAAGTCGTAGGTTATACAATAAAACAATTTGATATCTTGCAAGTGAAGTCGTTTCACGCAAATTGAAACTTAAGTCTACACGACTTGTGTAGCGTGACAACACGTGACCGGGTAATTAGTATTAAATTAATTCAACATGAAAATTCAATTTATTATGCCGTAAAAGTAATAACTTTATAATAACGCTCCATTAACTGAGTCCGCTGTTATATTAGTTTTAAGAAACACTGCTCTTGATGAGAAATACGCTAAAAATGTCTTAATTTATTATTGAAAGCAGAATATCAAAATTTTGACTACCACTATGAGTACTTTATGATTAAACTCAACTTCATGTAAGTAGAATATTTAGGTTGAATTTGTATCTACTACGGGTATACGGGAGATTTGTATGATGAAACCACGGTATCTATCAAATCTGCAATCGGAATATAATTAATAAAATGTGTAGCTATTCAGAATGCTAGTTTGTATTTGAATAAATTTCATAGTTTAGATAAGGGTTCGTCAATTAGCTAAATATGGGCCAACGTTTAGTTTTAATTTCATGCTTACTTATTTTCATATGGTTCTTAGTTAGTTTTTACGCTCGCATGAGTTAATTTTACTTGTATGTAATAAAATGCTTATTTTTATAAAGTGCACATAAAATGTTTATTCGAGGAAAAGTTGATATGCAGGTTTTAGTTTATTAAATATGTATAAAAACATTTATCCGGATTTCCTCCAACAGGACCACTTAATCCGTGATGATCCCGTTGGCGGGATATCTATAGAAGGTCAAAAGCTGTTTCTCCATAGTTTGAGGAGGCATCACTCAGCTAGATATCGCTGCAGAGCGTGGAATTCTGAAGGCAGTGGATTGAGTGAACCGCTCAGTTTAAATGTATTATGTAAGTGCAGAGAATAGATTGACGCATATTATTATAAATATTGCATATTATATTGGAAGAGTTACTTTTTATTTGAAAAATATTTCTAAATGTGAAGGCAAGATATAAATAGGAAGATTCGATTTGACAGTTAAATATTTTTCATATTGGGCCAGTTGGTCACTTTTAACGGATTACCAGACCAAAGGTCAAGCTAACATTTGTGTGATGAGCATATCTGTTACTGTAGTTTAGGTATTATATAATATGACCATGGATTTATCAGTTGTGTTAGCACATATAGCACAAGCTATCCTTGGCTAGTCGAGCGTGAATGAAATGTTTCCCGATATTGTTATAATAATAATAATTATTATTATTGTTGGCTTAGCTCGTCCAGAATGCTCCGCCGGAAATGTAGTTCAGCAAATAGCTGGTGCCCCAGGCGGTGAAGTGAGGGCCCGCTGTTCTGTTAGTGCTCCCTCGGCAAGGGATGCTGGGCCGCTAAAGTTTTACTGGACTTATAATGGAACCAGAGATGTACTTCCAGTGAGTTCAATTTTGAGTTGATATTAATAATGTGAAAATACCTTTATTTTTATTACTAATTTTGGGTAAATTGTACCAACCTACAGAGAGGATTACATAGTTGATACATAGCTTGTAAATATCTTTTCTCCTCCTAAATTTACTATAAATTTGGCTTAAAATGCTCTAAACAGTTATTTTTAATTTTAAGATACCTGTTTCAAATGTGACGACAATGGGTTCCAGTAGCACTGCTATCCATGGACTCCCAAATATTGATGACGAAGACTTAGGTTGGCTTGCATGCTGGGCAAGGAATGATATTGGAAACCAGAGAGAACCTTGCTTGTTTAGGATTATGCCGGCTGGTGAGGTGACAATTATTATATTTATATATAGTATATACTTACAATGAACTAAGATTGAATTTTATTAGATAGAAAAAATTATAAAACCTGAGTCAGGGGAAACCACTTGTGACCCCTAACACCCTAAGGAGATGAATATAACATATCGAGAATGTTTTAAAAGTTTTGTATGTGTCTGTTTGTCTAAATGTACGCGCTAATTCTCGGAACAAATTGGCCGATTTAAATTAATGCATAGTGGTTATATTCTTCGTCAACATTTTATGTACCCTTTAGATGACTAAAAACTTTTATAACTTATACAGCTTAGTACACATCAACTAATGTGTATTTTAAACCGATTATTATTTTACCAGCATATCCTGAGCCACCAAAGAATTGCGAAATAGAAAACGAAATAATAAGATGTGAGGCTGGACACGATGGAGGTCTACCTCAGTGGTTCGTAATGGAGGCTCTTGGAGTTAAACAGCAAGAAATCCAACGAAATGATCTGGATTCCGCCATGAACGATCAAGTATGCAATAAGTTAAATGATAGTTATTTACTTTAGAATTTTGATTTTTCTTATCACTTAAAGTAATGACTATGTGTTTAAATAGTAATCGACGTTCCGTTTCGCGGTTATTTGAAAACTAGGGCTAAACTAGCTTTTAAGAAGCTTGGTGTACTCAGCAAGGCGAGACGGTATTTCACACCGGGTCACCGCTTGAAATACAGTCCTCTTGATCGCGTTTAACGAAGAGCAGTTTACATCGTTGACGAACGTTGATTTTACGAGTGGCTTGACCCTATGGTGCCGCGTAGAGATGTAGAGTCTCTCTGCACCCTTTATCGCATTTATCACGGAGAGTGTTTGGAGAGGTTGTTCTCTCGCTTTGATTGGTAATTTTACTACGCAAAAATAATCATACAAATTTTACAGGATGTCTCGGGGCGCGGCTTAACTGAAACAGTTTATAAAACAAGCAACGATGCGTCACCTCAATTTCCTCTTGACGCTCTTTCACCTGGACGTTATACATTCCTGATCTACTCTGTCAATCCTCGTGGCCGATCTTTACGACCGGCTGCGCTACATAGCGTCCCTGTTAAGACTATTGAAGATCTAGATAGGCCAGGTACGTATAGTAAACAATATCTCCTCAAATCCTGCAAAAATGTGCTCCAGTCTCAAAACGCAGTTACGCCCTAAGTTCTGAAATATAGTTTTTAATGATTCTTAGATAAGTGAACTTAGCATATATATATCGTTTTTTTTTGCCCGGGAACTCGATATGAAAATCAACTCTAATTTATTTAATTACATTTTTGATGGGAATGGTGCTATTTACAAACATATAGCAAAATTTATGGAAGAAATAAATTCATAAAACCTATGATCGGCACCCTGAAGATTAAACTGGAGAATATATAAATGATTCCCATATAATGATGCGAACGTGACGACCAAGACCTGATCAGACCACGAACGAAGATATATCAAAAATTTCCGACATATTTCATCTCACACAAAGTTATTACATAATCTTCGATTTAGGGAAGAAGGTATTACGTAGCTATTACAAATGCAGCGTAGCGTCGCAATGCAACGGAATATCACGCGGAGCACGTTGCACCAGTCAGCAGACCTAGCCTCTTGAAGCCTTGTACATTGCAAACTATACACACCGTATTTTATTATCGTTATGCGATTCCATCCTTAAAGGCTTTGCCTTCATACATTTTATGATAAGTTAGCAAAAAATTTTTTTTCAACAGGTTCTCTCCAGACCATGACACCCTCTCCGCCGCAACTAAGTCCCCAAGACAACAGCGTGCCGTTACTAGTTGGCGCCGTTCTTGCCTTAGTTATGTTGACTATTCTCACTACTCTTTGTGTCACTTTAGTAGTAATGTGCAAAAAGAAACCGCGTTGTACTCGGGACACAGAACAAAAGTAATTTCATCTTATTTAAATAAATTAATAATAATATATTTAATGCTAAATTTATAGTGATACAAGATTATATATACTAGCGGACCCGACAGACGTTGTCCTGTCTACACGTCTTTAATTTGAAAATTTCAAACTTTTTTTAATAAGCTAAAACATTTATGATAACAAAACTTTTTTTTTAATTTGATGGCAGCGCTAACTGTCGGGACAGACTAAAATTAAAATTCGAATATTATTTAAAATTTGACACTGCGATGGTAGCGCCGTCTGTCGGACAAAATTGTGAATCAAAACCATTCCCAGATCCCCTTGAACACACATAAAATTTTTTATCAAAATCAGTCCAGTCGTTTGAGAGAAGTTCAGTGATATACACACTCACAGAAGAATTATATATATAAAGATGTAATCAATTTATCTGTTTGACATTAGTGCCCTGACTCGGAATGTTGGAGTATCTATGTATAGCGAAACACAGCTATCGCCCAGTATAGTACCGACCGTGGTGGTGCGCGGGCATCGTGGATCGAGAGTATTGGCTGCTCGATGGTCAGGAGTGTTAGATGATGCTCCGCTTGCTATACTTGCCCTAGATACAAGGCCGCATGGTAAGTTATTGTAAAATTTAAGAAATTAAAGCTTTTAGAGAAGCCAAAATAAATTAGGTAATATTTCAAATAAAGGCTTTTTTTAAATATGGGAAAAGTGATATCCTACATTCGTTCGATATTGTTGCTATTGTCTTAAAATCATATAAAGACCGCCTTATGTGTCTGCTTTGTTTGCAGACTCACTACTACACTACACTCAATGTCTGTTAAGTTACTTTTTTGTAAAATCATGTTATATCAAATTTTGATCTTTTTTGTTGTGTGTATTTGAATTTTTTGTTCTAATTGTTTTATTGGATAAAGCGCAAGAAAACTGTATGACTATTAGAAACTACATATTACTTCCACAAACTATGAAAAATTTCACTTTTTACTAAAAGTATAAAAAAGTATAATTTCATGTCTGTAAAAGTCAATCTTTATTATTTAAAGGATTGAATGGAAAAAGTAAAAAAAATGTTTTAAGTCCCGTACTCGAACACATTCGGAACTGCTTCAAAACTTTGTTCTATGGCGGGCAAACTAATAGTGTCGAGCTCAGAGACCAAAGTAATTTGCATTTATCCCACCCAGTTAAGAAGATATAAATGACATTTATTTAAAGCACAGATCTGGTTGTGAATTTGACGTACATATTTTGTTCTTCCCTAAATAACATCTAAATGTAAAAAAATATGAAATAACCTGCAATTAGAGCAATAGACAGTAGTTATATAGTAGGATAGTTGAAACTAATAATTAATAAAGAAATTTATTATCAGCAGATATCGATAACCACAGCGAAGATGATATTCATGAAACTGAATTAATAAGGCACGGGAACATGGAGACACAAACTGATTACTAAAGAAAAATATTGAGTTTGCATTGTATTTGCAATTGTTATCATATAATTCTGAAAACATTGAATTGGGTGAGTTTGTTGGGCAAAATAGTGTGAAATGATGTCAGCCATCAACTTTGTGGTAATATTATATTACTATATATATTGTAATGCCAAGTGAAAAAATGACCACTTAGCACTATATTAAATGCTTATATACAGTATTATTTAAGTGATATATTAATTGAAGTGTATCTATAGTTCATCGTAGTATGCAGTTTTTTGTGCTATTAATATATCGATATCTATTTATAAAAGTTATTTTAAAAATCCACAAAAAACCAAGAATTTCTTTGGCGAATGGTATTAAAAATTACACAATCTATATTCTATATAGCATCTAGTTATTTACTTTTGTTTTTACGAAAGGAGAAACAATATTATTTTCGCTGTTTTCTACTTATCAAAAACAACGTAGTTTTAATTAAATATATTGTAGGTTCACACACCAAAGATTCTGAAATACCAGTTTCGGCTTTTCGTATAAAATGGAGTCTTTCTTTTTACGGGTATATTTTTAGCTTTAGATACCTACATATATGATTTTGTTCATTATTATTACTTTAGAGTAAAATTTATTATAACATCGAAATATATTTTAAATGAAAAATCTCAAGGAATAATAATTTACAGCAATTATATTGTAGTAGACAACTTTTCCACTAAAAGTAGGTTTTAATTAAGTTAACCACATTTGCAATGTGGAGTAGACTATTTATTTTATCCAAAGCTTTAATATGTAGCATTTAATTTATTACAACTTTGTTTCATTTTAAAGCAATTTATATAATACAACATTCATTATCATAATTTTACAAAACGTATTAAAACAAATTACTGAGTCAAAGCTATTCTTTCTTAATATATTTACGTTAGTACGTTACTAAGAATTGAAATGTAATAATTTTTGTTGACTTGGATTGAACTTGTTTGTAAGCTTCATATCAAAATAGAATTGAAAAAGTTTAATATAAACTGTATTTTTCAAATTCAATGCGCATAGAATTATATTTTGCTGTATCGAAATACACATCACATTAGAATATATAATTATGTGTTCTTTCTTACGTTTAATATAACATCGATTTGAATGAGGTTACATATAAATATAATATTTTTTACATACGTTTTTTATTTTATTACACCCAAGAATTGACACGTTTCTGTAGGACTGATTTTTTTTAAGGGACATGAGGCTCACCTGATGTAAAGTGTCATCGTCACATATGGGCTCTCACACTACCAGAGCGCCTTTATGCTGAATTCAATCACTAGTATAGTTTGAAATATTTAAGATAACAATATATACCAATTAGCCACAATGTTTTATTTCAGTGAGTACACCTCATAATAGATTAAATATACAAATTTAAGTACTCCACTACATATATATATATATATATATACTAATTTAAAGCTGTTGATTAAAAAAGTAAATATGACGGCTTGAATTGTGGTTTTCTCATAAGCATAGTTATTTATCTGTCCTAATAACTCTAGCCAAGTATTAAGGTTACTTAGAACAGCAACGAAGCAAAGATTTTCTAAGTAGTAAGTAAATAAAATCAGACCAGTCAAAGTTGAAAGCTTCCGAACTGAGTTAAAACCCGTGTAGTTTTAGTTTCGCACTTGTTCTTTCTTTATGTATTGACTAAAGTTACAAAGTTGTACACTAAAGTATTTATTATAACCAGCTTTTAACAACAAAACGAAACCAATGCGCGTGTTTTATAAGTAATTATAATTCAGGAATAATATTACAAAACTCAGAGAACATCTCTTATGTAAGTATTATATTGGTACATTGACGAATAGACACGTTGACATTTTATTTATGATTATGGGGTTTTTTTAGACAAGCATTTCCCCTCAAAAATAAAAAATGTAAAACTGACCGCCAGATTACTCGTTTTTAAATATTTTTACGAAAAATTTGGCAGCACGATAGCAGTTTTGGCACTGATATGACTGATCTATTATTTCCAATATGATGTAAAAATAACTACGTTTCGCAGAACAGGAATAATACGTAGTAATAATACTAGCATAGGTTAACATTGGAATGGGTTTATCCTCTTAAACTTAAAAGATTTTGGGTATATTACGAAAGTTTAAAATGGACCATTCATTAAACGTTTCAATATCTTTGAGTCATATTGTGTACTTTAAGCATGGCAAATCTTTATATATATAATTCTTCTGTGAGTGTGTATGTCACTGAACTTCTCTCAAATGACTGGACCGATTTTGATGAAATTTTTTGTGTGTGTTCAAGGGGATCTGGGAATGGTTTAGATTCACAATATTATATAAAATTCTCATGTCACGGGGTTCGAAATTGAACTCCTCCGAACTTGACCGATTCTCATGAAACTTTGTGAGCATCGGCCTAAGTAGGTCTGAGAATCGGCCAACATGTATTTTTCATCCCCCCTAAATATTAAGGGTAGTCCACCCCTAAATTTTATTTTTTATTTTTTAGACAAAATTTTTAGTTTCTATTTTTTTATGATACATACAAAAATAAATACAATCCTAAATTTTCCCCCTTCTACGATCAACCCTTATTTTTTATTTATTAATTGAAATCACATGTATGGCAAAACAACGTTTGCCGGATCAGCTAGTAATTATATATAATTAAATAGTTAATTTAAATTTGAACTAATATTATGTAAGCAAGTCAAAATTCAGTCATAAAATAAAGTGGTACTTCCCGTTAAACTAGTAACCACAAATTGAGTAGCCAAATATAGTCTGATGAGTACTTTATGGTTGTGTACAAAATTGAAGGTCTAGAGTACATCTAGTCAAACCTCACAGTACCTACAGCTATCATAGAAATGTCATTAGTAAGGTTTTAATCTTTTTTTAATAACTGAGTTATTAGACATGCGGATTTTATATTTAATATTTTTGATGAAATTTATTTGTCTTTAAAAATCTCATCTGCGTTTTGATTTGTAGGATTGTGTAAACTAAATAAAAATAATTAAAGGACAGTGTCTGATAGTATAAAACGGATTAATACCCTTGGGTAAGTAAGCTTTTAGTAATATTATTATTGTAATATTAATATAATGAAGTCATATTATTATATTTCACCAGGAGATGGCATGTGCTAACAGCCCAGACGTGTCCAATAAGCGTTATGTATGAACGACAATGCGCAAACTTCATTTTTGAAAGCGACAATTTATTTTCTTAACGTTGGGCCATGAATCCCAGGAAAATTTTATGGAAAAAAATAATATATATTACGTAATGTGTCATTACGTAATACTGTGTAATTTATCGCGTATTTTCCTATAGATTTATTTAGCTGTATGTCTCGTTGATTTATTTTTTAATCAAATTAAAATCTATGTATAAAAACTTTGAACATTTCCATAGAGCCCCTTGTGTCATGGCAGTGGTGACCAAGACTAGCCTGAGTTGGGAAAGCCGTGAGAACCGTTTCTCTTAACTGTGTCGTGTATAATTATATTTTACTAAGACCTTTGAGAAAAATTGGATACTTCAGTTCTAAAAAGAAATAGTATACGCATTTTTACTTGCCTACCCTTACACAAGTCACGACGTGTTAGTAATGCGATGCGGAGTGTGGTCTGGCGGGTTTCGCTTGACTTTTCTCATTCGCCTTATAACTGACAGCCGCTTGAGATAACTAGATCAGTTTGCGACTTCGATTTATTTCCAGCACATAAAATTACGTACTTTTTAGAATATCTCTGCTAAGGTATTTTCATAAAGTGTTAACAAAGCAATTCTGGCATAGGAAACCTACAAATTAAATTGCAACTATGAACTACTAACGCTGTAAAGAACGTGTTGTTCAAGTTAAGGGTTTAATCAATTATAATCACGATCTTCTTAAAAAGTTTCCAATTTGAACTGGCTGATCTTTGAAGAGATAGTACGGTACATATTAACAATAATATCTATTTGGTACAGGTTTGTCTTTTTGTATTAAGTTTAAAACACAAATACAAAATTCATTTACAAATAATACTTATGAATATCAAATAAATTAAGACTAAAGTTACATTTGATACCGACGAGAAATTATTGCAATCGACAAGTTTATTTTTTTACATTAATACTAAATATGATACCTACAAGCATCAGCTAAATAGGCCTAGCAAAATAGAAGCGACCACGATCTTGCGCAAAATTGTTAATTTTAAAACGTATATTATTATAAATAAAATTGGACATTCAGCAATTTAATTTCAATGATCGCCTAGTCCTAAAGCTATGTTTGAATGACTGCTCATTCTGCAAATTCGGGACATTAAACAAGTTTTATAAACCATCAAAAGGCTTGCATAAAGCATCTTCTAAGTTATTAACTTTAGATTGCAATAAACTTAAGAGCGCTATACTTTTATGAGAAAATTAGAGGACATTATATGGAGGGTTTAGCAAACATTTCATGGACTTCTGCCAAACAATTGTCTGTTTTAAGCAGCAGGGACAAGAACTATGCTGCTGTCGCATTACACATTTGTTTTGTTTTGTTTATGGTAGGGTTTAGTAGGGAAATATCCATTTTTATGAGGTAAGAATGCTCGGGTTTCGTATGGTGACGGATATTAATAGTCTTTATGTAGGCTTGTCGTCAAATTACTGTTTATTTTGTTGTTAATTGATACAAAAAAATAACAACCAAAGATTACTTTAACCCTTACCATTTTATAGATGTAGTAATAATTAATATGATTACAGGTGTGGTGCGCTCTTTTTTTGGAGGGTCCCAAAATGTATAGGCTCGGAAATAGTCCGCTGGCAGCTGGTTCCGCTGCAGATAGTGCCTTCGAAACCGTTGTGGTAGCCAGGCGCTGAGGTGATATAACATAACTTACAGCTTTACCAAAACATTTGTATATTTTTTAAAGTTTTGTAACGTCGGATGTATTAATAATGGCGATTTTAGGAAATTATTTTCTCACATCCTACAGAGTTGCGCAATCAGTGAGTTTACTCAGGGTTTGGTTTTTTAATAAGATCATCTAGAGCGATTGACAGTTTAATATTTCGGGGAAAAAAAGCCAAAAACAACAGGAAATTTAATAAAAACGATAAATATTTGAAGATATATAAAATTTTGCCGTGCCAAAATAATAATAAGTTCATTCTCAGCTGCTTGGAAGAAAGATTTAAAATGATTTATGTGCTTATAATGTTGGCAGCAAAATATTATTTTACTTCCTGTATGACGTTGTGTTCGTATAATTTAATAATATACTTTACAATACAGGTATAGACATATATATAGAAAGAATATTTTTTGTCTATGTAGCCAAATTGTCACGAATTACAATGGGTTATTTATACACAAGTGAGATCTGACAAAATATTTATTTTAGATCATCGCCTTTTCAAATGTTCTCAGTTAAACAAAATGGTTTAACTACGTAAAAAAGGAGCATAAACAAGAATGATTAAAAGGACGAATTAAATAAATCACGACCTTAGAGAGATACGATATGGTTGAGAGGTATTGTTAGTATCTAAGCGAGGGTTTTCCAAGACTGATCAAAAACATAAATATTATCATAAAAAAATGCATATGATATTATTATAGAGATAATATTTTATTTCGCTTTAATTTGAAATAAGTTGTCCGTATTCAAATCTGTCTCGATAGAGTACGGTACGTCTATATAAAGTGAATCCAATTATCTATTGCCAGTTCAGTTCTCGTGGAACGAATTGTAAATACAGAACACTTGATGGCTTTCATTTTATTAAATTATTTTAAAATTAGTTTCATATATATTGAAATTACTGAACAGATCTACAACTTCGCCTAAAGAACCCATTAACTGAATAGCTCGCCACTAAAATTAGATATATAAACTACGAGTATTTACTGTACACAAGGAAGAATATAAACAAAGTGATTAATTATTAGTATTAAAATTCCATGTTTGATCAATATACGGTCGGCCTTCCACTACGCAAGGTTCAGCACTTTAAACTATATTTACCCAAAACAGATATTTCATATAAAAACAAGAAAAAGTGTACAAGGAGCTTGTATTTAAAACAAAGCACGACTTGTACGATTTTATACACAGCAGTTAAAACAGCTTAAATTACAAATAAAAAAGAACGTTTGATAAAAACTTAAATCTTAAGTAAAATGAGTTACCTATCCCGAAATAAACTTTACAATTTCATCAAGACCCAGACATATAACTTAACCAGAAATGTTATATAGCTGAATCACCGTAGAGATGGGAGGAAGCTCTTGCGTACGTATCTCGTACGATATCGTCCCAATAATTCACAATTGCGTCTTCCTTACACTACAATCCCATCAATTCTTCATATGTTGCTGTTAAAATGCCCTTTTTATATTTCCTTAAATGGTCTAGGGTAAATTATTAAAGGCGTTACATTGTGGTACATTAGCTATGCACTACAACCGTCAAACTGCATCTTTTTTTTGAACATTTTTATATTTAGGTACGTTATAATTAGGGAAATTTTTGTATGTTAAATATGTCTCTTTCCTGAGAATGTAAGATAAAGAGCTTATTATTGACAGACAATGAAAAGTTATAAATGCACTGTCATCGATGAGTGGAGAAAATGGCAAATACAGTTTTTAACGAATATAATAAATCTTTCTTAAATTCCTCCGTTTGCAATGTTTGCCAACTGGCAATGGAGGCTCCACTCGGTTGGTAATAGTCAATGAAGTTTTATGAATATCCCTTATACTAATTTCCAACATGTATATACTATATATATTATAGGAATAAATATGTATTAGGTATTGGTATTTTATAGAGATAAAAACAGGTCAAAATATAAGTCGTTCAATGATATTTGCTGGCCAAATATGTTCAAGACACACTTGCCCATAGTGGAATAATTTAGTGGAACATATGCCTTCATTTAAGTTACATAACATACTACCTTAAGTTTAGGTAGGTTTTTTGTTTTTACAGGTAAAAATCTAATTTATGTTTTGTCGTTTCCAATTATAAATGGATTACACAAACACATTTTCTGTCCAAGCTTCGAAAAGTCGAAACTGTTTAGCTACAGCATATAAATATCGAGAGGGCGGATGTTATTGCGTCTATATTTTAACCACGGCACATGCCGATATTGTATCACGACGTTCTACCAAATTTCTGATCTTCGAGTATGTCCTCTCTGCTTTGTGATTGATGCTTTTGCAATGTTTACAAAGGAAAAATAATTTTATTAGCTTTTTGGTTGAACGTTGTTTATTTAATGTATTAGGTACCGTCCCTTACCTAAATTAATATATTGATTTACTGTTGGTAAATCAAATTGATTAAAGTGTTATAGCTAGAATTTAAAATAATAATGACACTGTTTACAAAAACTGACCGCTAATGAGTATTCTTAAAAATTAAATTTAAATTGTTAAATATTATTGTTATTAAGATTATAACAGTATGTAATCACCATAATCTTATACAGCCGATTGTTCATTTAGTCGTTAGCCTATTAATTCAAAGCATAGTTTTTACGATTATACTCGTATAAAAAAATTATAAAACTCCAAGTTCATGTCAATAAAGGCTTATTTCAAAATTCAGCAGTTTGGCATCGCGAGTGATCAGACGAGCCATAAGCTCGTTGCGCTAAAACGTAGTGATTTATGTGCTGAAGGCGACTCGCAATCCGCACTGCACCCGTCTGACTCTTAAACTGGACACTAATGCTTTGGCTGCGATCTAAGAATTTATTTAATGTGATCTCGGGCAGTTCCTTTGGCCTGCAATGAAATACGTTTAATCTGTGAGACCAGGGTTAGTTCGTTATGTTGTTTTTTAAGTGTTAGAAGCCGCTGGGTTATCAAATATTAAATACTTTGCGTATGAAATAGTATAAAGTGTTATCGTAAAATACGTGTCAAATATTTGTATAAGGAATAATGCTTTGCGCAATTTGGGAAGCCTTAATGCATCACGATTTAAAGAAATGTTTTAAATGAGAGTAATAGAGTGTCACCCCATTAATAGAGACAGTAAAAATTGTTATTAGACTTTATTAAGTTACTTTTATATTAGTAAATTAGGTAAAAGATAAATTACATAATAGACTAAATTGTAATATCTCATGATTGTTTCTCTCAAGAGACAAGTCATTAAAAAGAGTCAATATGAGTATGTTTTATGAAATGCCCTATCCATTTGCAATGCAATGCAATTCATGGCAGACAGTGGACCACGTAAACTGTACATGGTCCACTGTCCACGTAAACCTTACATTAAGATCCTATCAGATACCGCACCTTTAAAGTATATCTATGTATATATCTATATATTAAATTTTACGTTTAAGTCTACTAACAAGATATTGTTACGAAGTTATATTAATAGCGCCAAGAAGCCAGCCGCCGATTATTGTTGTGTTACAACATTATTATATTATGGTTTTCAACTCCAAGTTTCAAAATCACTTTTACAAGTGCCACAGCTTAGTGTATGGCACAAGGTATATTCTGGTATATCAATATTAATATAGATCTTTAATAACCTAATATTAAAGCAGACTTTTGCACAGCTATCCGTCCGTGACTTCAATTAAACTAATTGCTAAAACATGAAACTTATATAAAAAGTAGGCTTTCCAAACTAATTGGCTAACTAACTAATTGTGGTGTTGAAGTTTAGTTCTAAAAATAATGGTATCTGTTGTAGGTATTGACTGTGAGATTAGTGTTATTTTCTGTTCTTTAAGATCTTGGGACTCAACTCACACCGGCACACTCTCTGCTTCTCAGAGAGCAGAAGCACCCACTAAAACACTCCTCGGGTGCGTCCCACACTTCCGCATAAACAGAGACTCCCGGGGTCGCTTTCGCATTCTACCGGGGCCTCCGCGGCTTAGCCTGCTGGCTACCAGCAAAATATTACGCTTAGGATAGGAGAGGAGCTCCTCTTCTCCTACGCTGGCCTGCCCTTCCTGCCCGGATGGGATTTGTGGAGTAGCGCTCTCTCAGTCGCTCCTCGGACTCCTTAATCAGCATTACCGCCTCACTGAATTTTACAACAGCTTTCCACGCCTCACTACTATTGAGCATTTCACGAATTAAACAAGGCAGGGTAAGGTCGTGTCCCACTACAGATGTTAGGTCATGACGGAATTGCGACCACTTTGGACACTCCTCCAGTGTATGTTGTGCCGTATCTTGTTCCGCTCCGCAGTTATGGCACCTTGGTGATGGCTCGCTTTGGGCAATCTCGTGAAGATAACGCCCAAAACACCCATGGCCAGATAAAATTTGGACCGAACGAAATGTGAGGGCTCCGGTCTTTCAGCTTACCCATTCATTTAATACAGGACGAATAGCCTCCACTGTTCTGTGGCCAGCTAAAGGAGTAGCCAGGTCTTCCAACCAACGTTCCATAGCAGAACTTCTTATCCGCTCAATCTCTTCACGTGTGGGTAGAATACCGACCGCCCTTCGTTCAACCCGGAATTCATACACCTCTGCAAGACTATTTGCTTCACACTCCCATGGAGGAGTACCCGCTAAAACACAAGCCGCAGTAAATGATACTGTTCTATAGGAACGAATTGCCCTACGAGTAATAATCCTCTGAGGCCTACGCAGAAGTGTTTTATTATACTCCGTTAAAGAATAATTCCAGATGGGAGCCCCGTAGAGCGCCATACTGCGAATTATGACACAGTAAAGCTTCCGAGAATTCTGATTCGGGCCACCCAAATTTGGCAGTAAGCGTCCTAGGGCACCTGCCACACCTACTAGTCTTGAGTCTAGGCATTTAAAATGTGCCTTAAAATTCCAACGACCGTCCAATATGAGGCCCAAATATTTCATTTTTGAACTCACAGGGATACGCACGCCATTGAGTACTATAGCCGCTCCTGGTGGTGGACCTCCCCGCGGCCCATGAAAAAGAAGGGCGTCAGTTTTTTCCAGAGCAACTTTTAGACCTAATTTAGTAATTCTCTCTATAACCAGACTGGCACCAATCTCTGCAACACGCGCTGTCATATGAAATTACTCACTATGGGCCACGACAAGTGTGTCATCTGCGTAGCAGAAAAGTCGCATTCTACCGAGAAGGGTACCTCTGAGGGCCCAATCAAATCCAATGTTCCAAAGTAAAGGCCCCAAAACTGAGAGCTGAAATTGCGTCAATTGTGGATCGTCCAGCTCTAAAACCATACTGAGCCTCTGAAAGATCTGGTCCCTCTTCTAACATGTGATGTTTAATACGTGACACAATGATTCTTTCTAGTAGCTTCCCCGCTTCACCAAGGAGTACAATCGGTCTATACGCCGAGGGAGAGTCTGGTGGACGGCCAGGCTTACGTAATAGGCAGAGATGGCCCTCCTTCCATATATGTGGGAAGCACGCTGTTTGAAAGCACTGATCGAATAGCGCCCGTAATTCCCCCTCCAGGTACTTTAAGGCGATACATAGTACACGGCCGTGTATTCCATCAGGACCTGGGGACTTTCTATGTGTTTTAAGTCGCTTAATAAGTAAATCATATTCCAGGTCCGTAACTGGTGGTATCTCGGCTGCGTCGCGACTTACGGTATCATTCGAAGCCATTTGGTGTGGCTATATTTGGTGCTGTTGGAAATAACCCTGACACTATTTGAGTGACAAAATCCGACTGTAGGGTCTCCGTCAATGGAGGACCTCCACCACTTAACTTATTTCGCACAAGTCGATATGGACGGCCCCATGGGTCTTCATCAAGACTTCCGAGAAACTCCTGATATGCTTTGTTTTTGGCTTCGCAAATTGCAATTTGCAAGGCTTTTTTACGTTCGTACGTACGTAGCGTAGGTACGCCCTACGACTTCTATTGCTGGTTACTCGCAACGCAACAATGTCTTGATTCCACCAGTAAACCGCCTGCCTTGATGGACGACGCCTCCATTTCAACATCGCCGTGTTACATATATTTGTCAAGACACCACGAAAATAGCTAGCTCTCTCGTCTGTGCTTAATGCAGGTGTATTTGGCGTGCACCAAGCCTGTACAATAGCCGCTTCTTCTGCCAATTCCCTATTGAGTGAACTCAATACCCATCGCGGAAATCTATGCCTGCTATTATTTGCATCGTTTGGTCATTGAGATGTGGACAAATGGAATGCGATATATTGATGATCAGAGAGCGTTTCCATGTCTACTACCCTCCAATTTCGTACCATTTGCGCAATAGTGGAAGAAGCAAGTGATAAGTCCACTACTGACTGCCCTTGTGGGCGCACACATGTTGCAACACCGCCACTATTAAGTAAAGAGAGACCCAATTCAGCCATCCATTCTTCTAACTTATCACCCCGTCGGTTAGTTATAGAGTCCTCCCACACGTGTGATCGGGCATTGAAGTCACCCATCACTAACACTGGAAACGTCTGACTCGTCTTATCGCAAGACCCAAATTATCCAGAAATGCCTCAAACTCCAACATTTCCCTGTTAGGGGAGAAATACGCACCAATTATAATGAGTTTTCTCCATTTCGCCACTACAAAGCCATTTCCACGCTCCTTTAAGGTTAAGGGTGTTCCCATAGAACGAGAAACTATTAAAACGTCGTTATTAAGATCTAATAGCCAATGCGACGGCGGAGTTATATACGTAGATATATAAGGTTCAGCCGCGACTGCTACGTCAATATTGAGCTCCCTGATAGTCTGGAGAAGAAGATCTTGCGCCCTGGCACAATGGTTAATATTAGCCTGTAAAAAATGTATACCCAAATTGTTATCCATCATTCCAAAATGTTAGAGATCTCCATATACTGATGCTGCTCCATAGTCCTAGACGGTAAAGCCGTCCTTATTCTAAGTGGTGGAGGATTGCATTCCTTTCCTTTCATCGTATGGCCCGCTGGTAGTCCGGCGTCACTACACACGGCACAGTGTAACTCGTCAGTACACGTTGCTCGTTTGTGTCCATCTTTTCCACACCGGTAACACAAACCGCTGCGGTCCACTTCAGAAGGACACTTTGAACTAGTGTGGCCCACACCATGACATTTATAGCAACGCATTGGGCGCTCTTCCATAATCTGTACACTAGCCGAGCTCCAACCCACAAGTAATCGATCTTCCAAAACCTTTTTTCCACCGTGACCGGACATTGCACATAGACTATTCCGCAACCATCGTAACCTTTGTGAAGTTCACTTGCTTTTATACAGTCGGGCTGGCATTCTCCCTTAGTAGCTATCGCTGTCACTACTTCTTCTATAGATACGGAATCATCCAGGCGTCCTACCCGAAGTACAGCACGCTTCACCGGTCTGTCCACCTTAGCAACTTCAGACAACACACCTCCAAGTTTGTCTGCAAGCTTCTCCGCTTTCTCTGTATTTTCATTTCCTGATAATTCAATTAAGCGTGCGCCCGTTGCAGTCTCTCGAATTTTTACCTGGGTAACACCCAAGTCCGCCAGTGCTACATTTTCTCGCGCCTTTCTAAGTACCGCCGCATAAGTCACTCCTTTGTCAACCGCTTCCTGCTGTAGCGTAATTACGACAGCAGTAGAGCGCGGCGTCGTAAGTTTAACCGTCTTAGGAACTCGTGCTTTGGCTATCGGCTGTGATGGTTCAGAGACAGCTTTATTCGAGGCAGTCTGGGCCTTTCCTTTTTTATTTGATGTAACATTGGTTAACCAATGGTTAACCAAAGTGGACCAATGTCCAAGCTTCGCCCCCGTTTTGAATAGGTTGGTGAGATTGGGAGTTATCAGTAGTAGGAATCTGCGAAGCCGCTTTATTCGAGGACTTTTTTCTCTTTTCCTCGCGCGCACTACCTGGCAATGTCAAATCGGTTTCCAACCTTGTTTCCTCACTGAGTTTTGTGCCCCTTAGAGGGGGACGAACGACTGATGCTGGTAGCAGACGATCTTCTAATCCCGCCAATTTTGCGTCCATCATTTCTCCGACCGAACGCATTATCCCTCCTTGAATCTCACTTATGAGCTGTTTCAAAGAATCTGGCCCTAACGAGACTGGAGCCACAGATGGCGATTGCGGCGCAGTCTTTTCAGAGAACTCCCTTCGCAAAGCCTTCAAGGAAGATTCCAGATCTACAACATGCGCCCGGAGGCGATCATTGTCCGCCTTGAGACGCCGGGTTTCCTCCGCGTGCGAACGGGATGTCAAACAATGAATCATTTCCTGCATATCTTTAACCGCCATTTTTAGGTCCTTTACAGAAGACTCGGTAATATGCCCCGATTGATGAGCAATTTCCAAAACTTTTGCAACCCTCCTTTCACCCCTCTCTCGAATCTCTAAGGCACCCAAGGACTCGATTTCCTCATTTAATAAGGACACGTCATCTAATGCCGTCTTGGATGATGTCTTACGCATCGTCTTACTTCGCAACTGTCTCTCAAAGGCTAACTCTGCAGCTTCATCTTTTGCTTCTTTTAACGCCTTTTTAGCCTTGGAAATGTCAGTTTTATGGCTACCACCCTTTTTTTCACTTTCTCCTTCCGTAGTACGGATTCCTCCGTTTCCGTATCGGAAGCCGTTTTATTATCGACCGCACAAGGATTTTTCATGAACGACCGCTTACGAGTCAACGCCTCAGACAGGCTTGACTCAGAGCTACAATCATCCATAGTTTAAAATAAACGATCATGGACTGAAATATTTATATATATTGACTGAATTTTATATATTAACTGAATATAAATATTATATTCTCAAACAAAGAAACTTAATAAAGAAACGAAATAGCAATTAACCAAAAAGTGCGGAAATTAATCAATGCAAACACCAATAACTGCAATATGAAAGAAATATCAACACATTCCAACGCAGTGACGCAATCGATTATTACGAGTCGTATTCACTCACGCAGAAAAATAACGTACGCTCTCGACACGTCTGCC
The DNA here is from genome assembly GCA_963693355.1 of Pontia daplidice. Classification (NCBI taxonomy): domain Eukaryota; kingdom Metazoa; phylum Arthropoda; class Insecta; order Lepidoptera; family Pieridae; genus Pontia; species Pontia daplidice. The sequence continues at coordinate 7,707,418 of CAVNZL010000138.1, read as the reverse complement.
TCCGCCAAGCGCCCGACGGCGAGTAGACCACGTACCCTATATTATTATGATTATCTCACGTTTCACCCAACAGCTTATTTCAACTTTAAAATTCGATGTAGTATTAATAGTTTTAATCCATATTTTCACGGTAAAAATGTAATAATATGTTTTCTTCTTCTTTTGATGAGATTTTTTATAAATTACCTAAATTGTAATTCCTGGCGTTGACACCTGTGCCACAGCTGGAGCTACTACAGGTGTCATTGTTTTTTTTTATATGTAATTAGTTATTAAGGTAATAATAAATCAATGTTCAATTACAATATGCAAGCTGGAACGATCATCGTGAGTCCTGGGTCGCAAAAGTGAGGCGAGTAAATCGGCCAGCCCCTTGGGAGGTTGTTTTGAGCATAGGGCATTAGCGCCCGCTAGTCCCTTGCCAGATGGAACGATCGTAAGATTGCAGAAGTGCAAACAAGGGTCCAAGGAGAGCCGCTCCTGACCGGCTCGTAAGAATCTTGCAGAAGGTGGCAGTCGTCTTGAACCGCCTAAGAGAATTACGTGTATTTCAAGACGCGCAACATGCGTGGGCCGTGAAATTTGTTAAGCACGTATATGGTTATGGTTCGCTGAGATGGGATCCTGATTTCTTTATTGGGTATGGAATACTGGAGACCCTAAACGCCACACCCCCTGCGCCATTTCTTGCCCCGCCGTGGAGGCACTTAACTGGGTTTCCCAATTAAAGTTAAAAAAAATAAGATTGAGTGTAACCTTATACTCAATTTACACTCACTGGCAGGTTTAGGATAAGGTAGTTTTTAACGATAATGTTTTGGCAATAAGCTGTAAATAAATAAATAAATTTAAAAAAATGAAAAAAAGGTAACAATATCATCAAAATATGATTTTATAACTCACGTTTATTGAATTCTGGCAGCAACCGTAATTCAAAAACTTCGCCTTATTCTCATATCATGACGGAGATAAACCACTTCCTACTTTTTACGTACATTTTACGGGCGACCCTCGGATATAATAATTTAGATGCAGACTAAGCTATGAAAGGAAAACTTTTCATTTCTAATTTCGCTTTTCAGTGTCGGGTATGATGGGGTATGTTCATACACATGAAATTATATAGAGCACGTTTACTTATTTTGCACCTGTGAAATGTAGCTTTTATTTGTACTCTGAGAGAAATGCGCTAAGTCTGTTTCTTTATAACGCTAGCAATTGTTATTTCAAGATCCGTATTTATAATAATGTGAGTCGAAATAGATACTCATTTTTTGTTAAGCTTTTTTTTTAATCAGTGGAAGCGGGACATGTTTGGGTCAGGTAAATCCAAAATGGTGACATAATAAGCGCCATTTTTGGCATTTGAAGGTACAATATTTGTTAAAACCTTCGCTTTTTTCGACTGTCCGACAAATTGTAACTCACATTTTGTATTAATAACAGTGATTATATCTCAGGTTTTAACATGCGATGAATAGATAATCTCAGTCTATAGATAGAACATATCGTACAGTCACGTACAATATTACTTGTTTGACAACCTGGAGCTAACCTCAACGTTTGTACACGTGTTCATAAACCGACGTTCATATAAATTAATAATGTAATTTTTAAATAAGATGTCACTAATAAAGAATTCATTAAGAACTCACATACAAACCAATTCCAACCACCCGAATCCCATCAAGTCGTTGCGATGCCATCGCCCGCTTTTTTCTTTCAATCTCCACTTTTATTTTCTTTCCTCACTATATTAATAAGGTATAAGATTCTATGAATGGTCACGCTTCGATTTAGTTTCATCGTTACTTATGTTTTCTGTACAAAATATTCTAATACCAAATTGCATAAATATATTTTTTTTTTAATATGTTAACAATCACGAAATAGCGAGATGATACAAATCTATCTCTACTATAAATTTACTATTATATTTATAACACTATGTGTGTACATTTATTATAAAACATGATATACAGCGATTCTAGCTGTTAAGTGTTTTTGAAAATTCATTCTGAAACAAAGATAAAACTTTCCCTAATTAATTGAGTAAGGTTCATCTTCAATCTTGTTATAACTTCTTTAAATATTCGTTTAGTTTGAATTTTCTCAAGTCACAAGTAAGAGATTATACTGAATCGACTTTCATTGTTATGAAGTAAAGAGAGTTATTTTATATCCAGTTCACTATCGACTAGAATACTAATTTAATAAAAAAATATTTACAGGATTATCAAATCAAACAATATATATAACTATTCAGGTGTAGATAACACATTCATTGAAACTTTGAATTTCAACTTAATTGTATTTCAGTTTGTGATAAACATAAAAAAATACTACGAATTCCCAAAACAATTACTTGAAAACTTAATTGAAAATGTTAGTTTAAACAACATGTATACAAAATCTACAAATCTCAGCTGTACTAAACTTATTAGTAAAGCTTTAATATAATAAAAACGAAACATTTTAACTATGCGTTTCAAATTTACGCATTGCAGTGGATTCCTGTGGTGTATTTGCCAGGTCTGATAACAATATGCTGTATTCACTCGCAGAGCATAAAGGTGTGTCGACCTGTTGAATTTCTGATAGCTTCGAAAAATCGACATCATACATCAGCCTGTTCGTATCATATCCAATCATCGCGGCGAATCTATGACCCCAAAATATATCACTCTCTATAAAACTCGACCGCGCCTGCACCGATTGACCAGTTGATTCTATTATACCCTCGAAAACGACAAGAATTTCTATTTTACTGCACAACAGATCAGCAGCTGATAAACTGTAAAAAGGACTTTTTTCGTCAATCTGATGGATCACTGTAATTGGCCATAGAAAAAACGTTTGTTCGCATTCATCAACATCGATATTTAATTCAATTTGATGGTTAATATCCATCTCTTTATACTCAGTTTGCAACCTTATTACGTAGGCCTGAGGCTTTATATTCAGAATTCTAGACTTTCTAATATCACCGACTCTGAATATTAAACAGAATTTGTCATTCCTCAGATTTATAACGGCGTGTCTGCTGAACAGAATTGTCTGCGTCCTAGCACGAGGACGAGTCAACTTAGCGAAAAGTATGCCGACCATTATTGCTTGGAATATTGAACTCACAATGCACTGTAAGCACATTGCAGTTATAGTTTGAGGACATTCGAGTGTGATTGCTCGCTTTCCGTAAGCGACCGTTGTGTGTACTTCGATGCTGAAGAGAAAAGCTGAAGTAAATCCATATAAATTTTTAATACATGGTGTGAACTTTGAAGCATTTTGATAAACGGGCTCAGCCTGGAAATCTTCATGGTTATAGGAAATCATCCAATAGATCGTTCCAAATAGTAGCCAGAGACAAGTATGAGCACTAACAAAATTTAAGAGGGTCCACCTCCATCTCGCTTCAACAAGAGAAACGATGTAGTTAGAAAAAAATTGTCTTTGTTTGGATTTGCTTTCGATGTTCAGGTCGCCATTCTTGAATACGGCACGGATATTTTTCCTTCGCACATAAGAATTGATACCGGGCACTCCTGAAACCAATTTTGACACTTTTGATAGATATAACTCTGAACTATACCTTTGTGCACTATATAAGCATACCAACCATGTAGGTACACAATTGTGAGCAATAATTTATTACTTTTGCTCATAACTAAAATAATTACCAAGTTTCAAAAATAGAAGGAACATTGCAAAACTCTGTAAATAAACCGGCAACCTGAACTTCTATAAACAGTTATTTAAATATTTAACTAAATACAACGCTTACATTTACTTTCAACCTGTGAATTAGAACACTTAAATTTATTCATTGGTTTAATTTTATTTTGTTGTTCTTTTTATTAAAGCGTCTGTGAATAATTGCGTTGTTGTTTCTGACCCACTTAGATTTATTGTATCTATGACACATGTAAAAGACATCAAGTTTATACTTCCTATCTCCCATTTTTTTTCTCTTGAGAAATAAATACATTTAATTATTTCAAACGATTCAATACGCTGATTTATTCATTAAAATCTTGTAACATGAGTTATATAACCATCACGTGGGTGTAACTACTGTTAGTATAGTGAAAGATAATCACAATTATCAACGTCTTTTTTTTATAAATTACATATATATGTTCAATCGTAGCTATATTTAAATGTTACTAATGGAACCCGCGGGGGATACACTTAGAAAGAATACCCTTTAAGATGCGGCTGTCCTCATCCAAAAAGGAAGTTCTTATTTAGGCGAAATAAGTTACATAATAGGAAACATTTGATGGAGCGTACATAAAGATAAGAATCCGTATGACAATTCTCCTAATTTCATGAAATTATAATTGTATATGTTTTAACAGCAGTTCTTGAATTGAATATATTTTACTTTAGTTGGGTTGTCTTCTTTATTACAAGGATACCTTCTACTTAACTACAAATATGAAAACAATAAATTTAAAATTCATTATTTTATATAAAATTCAATTTTACTCACGATTGTTTGGGCGATATATTCCTGGCACTATTGGAGGCCGGTTCTCATCTGTATTCATAGCTACCATTTACTTCCGAAATCCACTTCTTCCTTTAATGAACAAGTTCTTATTATATATTTTAGGCCAGTGAATAGCCTATTCGTTAATATATAGTTAATGTATATACATACACCATATTTAACTTCACATCTCGACCACATCGTTATTACCTTTGTATAGGATATTCATATAATAAATACATGGTAATACCATGGTTTTAACATTAATTGACATTCACATTAGTAAATAGTTTTTAAAGCTAAACAAAAGATTTATTAAAAAGGTATACATACCTTTTCCTAAAATAAATCATCTGGATTCATTCAACAGCAGAATTATTAACACGACAATGTAAAGTAATTAACATGATTAAATGTGTGCGAACGCAGTTTATTATGCCTTCAAATGAGCGTTAATATAAACATGCCACGATGTGTTGATAAGATAAACTTATTACATTAAAAATAAGGCATCGCTTGTTTCTAGTCTCGATTTGTAAAGATTTGGCAAATAAAAATGGTAATAATTTACTACAATGTTGCGAATGTTTGTTTATGGTTTAAATATCAAACTCGTATGTCATATCATTGTTCAGTCTAATTAGTAACAGAGATAATAATATATGCTAATTGTAATTGTAATAAAATGCAATCGTAAATGTCTTCCACACATAAGATATAATTGTTAAAAAACCTTAATTTTGAGAATTGCACGCAGTTGTGAAATTTGTATAAAACGTTCTAGAAACTACCCAATTTATTTATTTATCACAATTTTCCTGAAAACATCTAATTAAATATAAGAATTTCTTGGAAGGCAATTTCGGCGAGATAAATGATCAGGTGGCTAAGTTTTGCTGTATCAAAGATAACGTTTTTATTGTATTTGCCACAAACTGTATGTAAACTGTATATTCCATGCTACTGTCGCAATATATTATTTAGGATACAGTTATTGTTTTTTTGTAAAAGTAAACGATTGAATATCGTCTTGATTTACTAATACATTCGAATTAACATTCTATACCATTAATAGCAAGGTAGCAAGGGAATATGAAGAATCAAATATCTCTACAGCAAATACACCAGTTGATTGAGATAATAATTGGTGTTATGACCTGCTATTGTTGCAAACATGCACAAGAGGGTTTAGATAACCATAGATGAAACTTTAGTAACTTGAATTTTTGGGAGTCATGACGTTTCTGAAGTTTCTGATTAAAATTCACCTCACATAATGTGTAAAAGGATTTATAATTTGTGATTTGCTTTATGATTACAATATATGATTCCTTAGATTACTTAAGGAATTATTTCGGCTAGAACTAAACTTTTAAAAATGTCCCATTTAATTATGTTAGAGCTTTAACAATTAACGGACCTTTTTAATTATGCGTTGAGTAAACTGGCAACAGTTGTACATTAATTAGTAAATAAGATTTAAGATACACTAATTATGTTACGTATATTTTATTTTATAGTTAGCAAATATTCTCATGATACTTCTCCTCATCGTACAAGCAAGTGTTGAATAGACATAGTCCGCATAGACGAAATTGAACAGATATATAACCGTTATGATTTTCAACGATATCAAGCCAAGATTCCTTTTAATTAACTGTATAGTGTTCAAATTATGACACGCTATTGATAAAATTGTTTTAAAAAAGTCTTCAAACGACAACAATCCTAAAGTCTAGCACGTACATTTAAATTTGAACTTAAACTTACTTAATAACGACCGTTCTACGAATATATTTTAAAATTTTATGTTTAAGGATTCCTTTAAATATTCAACTTTAGATTGGTAAAACTTACCTAGAAGTTTGTTGGCCACTTCTCAGTATAATTTACGTCTGTACAACTTCCTTGATGACTATTAAAGTCCTTCAAAAATAAACCACCTTAAATATAAAAAACTTGTTGTTGTATTATTGTTGTATCATCGTATCATTACAAGTTTTAAGGCTGAGGTTTATCATTTTTCCAAAAACTTATTAAACCTGCTGCTTATAAAGTAATTACTACTTGTAATGAGACTGTGTAGGTCGGCGTTTTTGTTTACTGTATTTATTTGTCTGTTCGTACGGGCTAATGTCTGAAAGTGTTCGAATGATATAAATGATTTTAATATTGTCTTTTATTCACATAACTATTACTCATTTAAAGAAAAACACTTAAATTAACGAATTTAAGTTATTTATTTTTGTAAAATTTAAATATATTTTACATTATTTTAATTTTTTCTGACGTTTCGTGTACTTTACAGCGTGCGTGCGTGCGTCTACCGTGACAATTTTTGTTAATCGTTACAGTATTATTAGTATAGTCTAGAGTATGAAATTCACACGAACAAACGACGACGACGACAAGAAGAAAATTTTCATAACAATTGTACCTAAAAACTCATACATTTTATACCAAATTTCTAAAAAAAGGTTACCGTAAACTCGTAAGAAATTTCATTACAAACATAGAAGTTGTATTTGGGACATCTGACATTGTGTCTCGAAGAATCTTATATCCGCCAAAAACGGGGCTAGGACAAACTTATAATGGGTAGGACATTGATTATGGCTCATTATTGTATATATATATATATATGTGTGTGTGTTATCGATTTGAACTTAGTGTAAAACACTGTATCATATGCTCAATGATTGTGACTTACTTAACAAAATAGACTGCACAATGTTAATCCAAGCTTTAGTAGGGAAAGCGGTAAACTGAAGGGCGTATAGTTTACTACCTTGGCATTTTCTTTTGCGTTATATTATACCTTGAATATGAGAAACGTTGATTTTTAATAACATGATGCTCGTATAGGAGTGTGAATATTTACTTAGAACAAAAAGTATCTGCTCGTGTTTTGGCAGATTTGTGTCACAATGAAATAAAGGTACATCATATACATTTAAACAAATTACTAAGGTAAGTGGCCAGTATCATTTGAAACTTGAATAATTTTTCATTAGATCTTAAGAATTTCCTTAGTAGCAAGCATACATTAGGATGAGGCATTGATTAACCAAGGCTGTTATAATTCATGATGTGAATAAAGTTGTATTTGCAGTTTTTTTCAAACATTTGGTGCAGATCGTTGTGTGATTATTGAAGTACAAACCATTTTTTTTTGGTTATATTCATTTGGTAATGTAAGAAAACCTTTAGTGACATCGGATTGAATCTATGGTAAAATTATTTGAATCTTAAGTACAGACATAATAACTTTTTATTCTTATAAGAAGGACGCTCAAGTAAGTACAGCTTTTAAAGAAGATTTGCCGCGTATTACCTTTAAGATAAAAGGAACGTTTAACAACTTCTATGAAATTTATTGAAATAATAACAAACAAGTTTTCTAATCGTTCTGTGCTTTATTTCGTATTAATAATTTAGCAGTTAAGAGCAGCCAAGTTTTAAACTTAATGCTAAAGATAATTTCCTGCCTTGTTTGAATTATAAATATTTAAGACTACTTAGCTTCGAAGAGACTTGTGCTAATTCAGGTACTATAATATATATGTACACTAATCGAGTATAATAAATAATACATATAATAATAATGTCTTTCATGTATTTAAATGGAAAACTTATTTAGTTTTATTTAACGAGTTCAACTAACTAGTAAAAATTCTTTAATTTTACAATTATATTTGGATTTTACATGTGAGTATAGTGTTGGTACTCATACATAAATAGAACAGTTCACATTTTGCACTATTCACCGACTTCTTAGAAAATACTTATAATTGATAAATTATTATATTGGTTAATATTTAATAATTTATATAATATTAAAATATACTAATTTTCATATACGTTAAAAATAAAAATAAACTTTATTTATCATTATAATAAATAAAGTTAAAATGTGTTAAATAATCATCGAACTTTGTGTTAACTTTGTACAGATTTTTATTGTAGATCAATATAATTACATTTTGACTACTAACGAGTTTATTTTGACTCCTAACGTGTATGTTAAGTGAAATGCAGCTCTTTGTTCACTATAATGATGATTGAAATATGATGATAAAATGTTTTAAGGTCTTGAATCATTATAAAAAGTTACATAAAATTATGATTCAAAATTATAAATATTTATATATATAGAATTCGCTAGCAAAATAAATTATAAAAAGATACTATGTTCAATCTAAAACTGTCTCCGACAGAGTTCAAATTAATGCTGTCTGACGTGACATATATGATTCGCAGAGCCAAAGAACAAATGCAAGACGCTATTGACTATTGTAAGTTTCTCTTATAATGGGTCTCTTAACCTTATAAAATACTAGCTGACCCGGCAAACGTTGTTTTGGTATAAATGTGATTTCTAGCAATAATTCTAGATAATTCTTTCTTCTCATAAATCTAATAATAAATATCAGCATTAAGTGTGCAGAGATAAATAATCGAAAGCGTTTTAAACAATAAAAGTATGCTTTATTTGGGTTAATAAATTAATCTTTATATGACACGTTTGTCGGTTTACCATTTCTTGTACCAGATCAGTTGGACCAGACTTCTCACGGTGTGCCAATTTAATTTAAAATCGGTTAAGTAGTTTAGGAGTCCATCGCGGACAAACATCGTGACAGGAGATTTATATATATTAAGATTGTGATATATTGTGACAAATGTAAACAATATTTCTTGTATAAAGCACAAGTCACAAAGCCCAAAACCGAGAGGAATTCTTTGAGTGAGTCTTACAAAGATTTTGAGTTATCTGCACCGTGCAGTTAATAGGGCCAATTCGTAAGTTTGAAAAATATCCCAAGTTTCGCCGTTAAGCGGCTTAGATTAGCCCTTGTTCACGTGCTGGAAGATATTATTTATTACACTTTAACTTCAAGATTTGTCTAACTTTTGAAAGTTTTGTGGATGTGTTCTGACTTCCAGAGATTTTAAATTTTAGAAGATTTAATTTGTTTTAAAGTAAGATATTATTGACGTAATATATCCGAGTTAAAATAATCTTTGAAACTACCATAGTTAGGAAAGGGAAGACGGTAGTGGATTGCGCCGTCCTAACTCAAACAACAACCAAATATTGTACGGAGGAATGAACGGAGAATGTGATTGTAGATATAGGCCATTAAGATTAATTGATGTAATTAGTTCATCCCGTCAATTCCAAGGTATCCAGATTAATTGTAAAATTATTTGTAGATCTAGGTTTGATGAAAAAAAATACAAATCATATATTGAAAATGATACTGATAGATAGGCACGGCTCTCAGAAACGATACAGAATGTTTAAATTTTTTTTTAAATATCGAATCTTAAAACACTTTTCATTTCAATATAGAATCTGAAAATTTTCTGTTAACTTCCAGCCAAAAATCCCAACGAACCTACCCTTTACCGTTCACCCATACGTTCCTCACGAATTCTTTGAATACATCACAATACGACCCCGTTTGGATATCGTATTTTTATTGTCGACCTGATTGATAGCCCGAGGAACGTTTTCAAATGTTTCCTTACCGTAGTAAACAATACAGGTTTCGTGGGTTTCCTCTTTGTTGATTTATTATTATTGACATGTTCTGCACACATAGATATACAATATTATTTTGTATTTTCATATGAATGGTAACTAATGTAATAAATTTAAATTGAGTTATTTATATTAAAGTCATCTTGTTTCGACTATTATATAAAACATTCTAATAAATATTAGGTACTTCAACTATATTATCATATATTGTATTAATTCAAAATATATATGACTAATGACAAATGAAAAAAGGAACTAAAATTGATATTTTTTTGTTGTCGTACCAAATAAAAATTAGCAATTTTGCTGCAAAACTTTTAAATGCCGTAGGCATTATACATATTATGCTGGTATTGCAGATTCAATTAGCGCGCCGTTCACATGTGAGCAATGAGCATGTTTCAACTGCATCTAACCGGATATATCTGATGATACAGGTTAATGGGCTATTTATAAAATAGAGGAAACACATTCAGGAAACTCATCGGATCTAAAGTGATACCACCGCCACCATTTTTTGAAGGTCCTGTAGTCGTTCAGAAATATCTCTATTGGCAGCTGGTTCCAAATAGCGGTGCACGGTAGAAAGTGCCTTCTGAAGCGCTCAGTTGTGGAACGGCGGACATCGAGGTGATACGGATTGAATTTCGTATTCTGCTTCACTGTCCGATGATGGAATTCAAAAGGTATAAATCCGAACAAATACGATAGAAGATGCAGGGAGACCCTACATATATAAGCAGCGTCAAAGGATCAAGCCACACGAAATGTGACTGGTCAACGACGATCCGAACGGCTCTGCTTTTTTATTTAAGTCGGCACCCCTCTTCCCTTAGCGGAAGAGTCTTATTTCTATCTTATTTGCATATATTATTTAAATATATATTTGCGGAAAACGCGCTGACCTGTGCCGTCTTGGAGTTAAATTCAACAAGATTCAGTCGACCTTAGTTATAATTATTAATTATTCTGAAAATTTCATTACTATTCCAACATTGGAAAGAACTTAGTCTAGTTATAAAAGTTGTTTATAAGGGTTGAAAACGGGACCCTTTTAATGAGATTTCGCTGTCCGTCTGATCCGAGACTGTATGAACCGTGATAATAAGACAGCTATAGTTTCACAGAAAATTTATTTATATTGGCGCTATTGCTAACAGCAAATACGGAAACGGATATAAATAAATATTTTTATTCCGTTCCCATACAACAAACCCGATCTTATTTCTAATTTAATGGTACAGAATAGGGCTCGAATATTGGTACGGACATAATGGTTCATACGCGAGTCCGACTCGCAGAGAGCTGCTATCTGACTGTTTTGCCGTGGTCGAGACCTAATTACTTCACTAATAACGTTTTATTGTATAACTATACAAATTTTACATTATTTTTATGACTAAGAGTGACTAAGCGAATGGTATCATATATAATTTTGAATACTGAATGAACTGCTTAGATACGTAACTTTTCGTGGCACTGCAACTGTATTGTGAGACTTGGGCATTTTTATGAGTAGCCGTAGCCATTTGCTACATGCTGAATTTTGGTATCTATGAATCTATACTGAATTGCTAAGGTAGCATGTTAATATGTTAACTTAATAGTATCAATTACTCCAGATTTTCGAGTTTCAAAATTTTAATAGTTTTGCCGTTGTGTAGACGGTAATAATTAGATATTATTTTTACCAATTAAGCTTAACTGGATGTAGCAATTCAATTTTAATGAAACAAAAGTCAGAGATAAAACTCATTCAACTTTCATATACAAAAAATCCTTAAATTTTACCTCTGTTCCATTTTTTACCTGCCAGAGCATTATTATTTTCAAACTGCTGTTCTCAAAACTATTATCGTCTATACTACAAACTACTTCCCTGCTAAATTTCGGCTTTGTACGTCAAGCGGTTTGTAATATTTCGTGTGATTAAAACATACACATTTATATCATATATATTTTATAAGCATGAGAGAAAAGTGCTAAAAATAACAATTCGAAAAATAAAAGTAGATTTGTGAACAATTTAAGCATATAACTGTTACTGAACGTCGAATAATTCATTTTTAATAGTTATAAACCATTTCAGAAAAATAAAAAAATCACAAACTATTCCAAGAATTCACGCTAATTCAGACATCCCTGGAGCTATGTGAGCTTTTTATTTCATCCAACGATACAAGGTACGGATATTATTTTGTATATTCCACATTTTTGTGTGTAACAAGTGTAATTTAGCTTTTAATGCTTTTTGTAATTTTCTTTAAATTATATTTTGTTGAAATTTTGCTAAAACTGTTCTCCAGGCGTAAAGTTTGATAAAACATTTTGTAACATAATTTTTAATTAGTTATGTTTATAGTTTACAAATAACTTATTTACTTGATTATAAATCTTGAATATAATACAAAAATTGAAATTTTGACTGATTAAATAAGAGGAAAAAAATATGAATACGACATGATAAAGAGGTGAATGAGTAAGAAGACATAATATGAAGCAGTAACTAAGCAGTTTTGTGCGTTGTTAATGTTACAAAACAGTTTCAAAACAGTTTGGACATTTTCAAATATCTCTTCCTAGCAAGTTAAATAAATTTATTACAAACGAATATAAAAATCTTCCATTTTAGCCCGTTTATCTTGTAAATATTGGATTATTCCTAAACTTAAAGTTTAACAGTATTGAAATAGGCATAGCAATCTCTGCTTATTCTGTTTTTTATTAAAGCGATGGGCCCAATTATATATATTCACACACTATATATGATTCACTTTATATTTTGAAATTTAATCATGCATATTTACAGAACTTAGTAGTTCAATTTTTATATTCTATTATTATTAAGTGTATTATAATATAGGAATATTATTATTAGCCATTCGTCGGTCGACAACAGTACGATACGGTTGTATACTCGCGATCTACCCGTTATTTTATAACTACCCTCAAAATGCCACCAACGAAACTCCCCAAGTGTGATAAGTGCAAGAAGGCAATAACGAAGAAATCGCCAGGCCTGGAGTGCAATAAGTGCGATCTTATCGTACACGCAAGCAACCAATGCGCTGGTCTTTCGAACAAGCAAATAGCTGCAGTACGTGCCAATGACAGCCTGGAATGGAACTGTGAGGAATGCCATCTTACTACTTCAAGAAAGAAGTCATTTATTATACCGGAAGATGAAGAAGAGTTAGATGAAGGAGAACAAGAAAATAGCACCCCAAAGGAACGTTGGAAAACCGCTTCATCTATCGATATAAAAAAACTTCTGCAAGATATCGCAAGAGAGGTCGAAAAAACGGTTAAGAAACAACTCGGAGAGCTGCAGCAGGCTGTGCAATTCTGCACCGATAAAATGGATGAAGTGGACGAGGATGTCGAGAGCATGAAAGTGAGGTTGAAATCCCTAGAAAAGAAAAACGAAAACCTTATAAATGAAAATAAACATCTAGAGACGAAAATAATGGCACTACAACAAAGATTCAATGAAACGGAACAGAAAAACCTGAGTAACAAGTTGGAAGTAGCTGGAGTACCCCACAAAAAAGAAGAAAATCTTCAACTAATTGCAAAAAATATTGCTACTAAATTGAGCGTGGACAATACGACCATAAAATCAGTAAAAAGAATAAAAGGTAAGGGAGAGAACACAGAAGGAATTCTTCACATAGAGATAAAAGAAGAATGCGATGCAACATCCTGGACGCAGACGGCGCGTACCGCGAACCTGGTGGTGTCCGATGTGCTACCTACCTACTCAGGAGAAGAAAGCAAATCTAAAATCTACATCCGTCGTGCTCTTACACCTTACAACAAGACACTGCTTTATCAAGCAAAAAAAGAATTGAAGGAAGTATACAAATTTATATGGTGTAACTATGAAGGAAAAATACTGGCTCGTAAAAGTGAAAACAGTAAAATTCTGTGTATTCGGTTCCAAGACGATATAAAAAACCTTCTGAAATGAAGGTAATATAATATCTTACTTCATTAACTACCATAACTAATAAATACTCTAAAATGACTAATCAACATTATATAACTGAATTTTTCGACTGCCCTAATTTTCAAAATTATCTATCTAAAATCCCTAAAACACCTAACAAACTAACATTCGTGCAAATTAATATTCGATCTACTATAAAAAACTTCTCAAAGCTACTCCAGTGTATCGCCGGATATAAAACCCAATTAGACGTAATAGTACTAACAGAAGCTAATATCAGAGAAAGTATAAGTCATCTATATAATGTAGACGGCTATGAAATGCACACAAAATTGCGAAATAATCGTAAAGGTGGAGGTATAATTGTTTATATCCACAAAAAACATAAATTCGAAATGTTAAAATGTAATACACTACACTCAGAATCCTTATTAGGAAAAATTACAACCTCTAAAAATCACTGCGCGACTTTGTTTGCACTATACAGGCCGCCCGATAATAGTAAACACCTTTTTCTAAAAGAACTATCACAAATAATAGATACCAAATGCAATACTAAAAATATTATAGTTCTAGGTGATATTAATATCGACTTACGATCTGAAAGCATTCTTAAACAACATTACTTAGATGTACTCTCGGAGAGAGGCCTTCTATGCGGAATTTCGGATTATACACGGATTGAAGAAAGAAAAGGTATAATCTCTAAATCCTGTATCGACCACATATTCATCCGTAACAGCACAGAAGACCTCTTCTCCGCAGCGCTTGGCACAGTTCTGGCCGACCACCGCATGACTGTACTCACGGCGGTCGGGGCTTCGAAGATACAGAGTGTTCCCAAAACTATAACATTAATTGATCAGAAAGTGCTACTCGATAAATTAAATGAGGTTGATTGGGATATAACTAACGGATTTCAATGCCCAAACCAAATCTATAACTTCATTAAAAATTGCTTTGATACTGCATATAATCAGGCAATGTATAAAAAATATATTGGATATTCTAAAAGGAATAAAGAAAAATGGATAAATAGAAAAATAAATACTGAATGTAAAAAAAGAGATACATTATTTATACAATTAAAAAAAGACCCTACTAATAGACTTATAAGATACGAATATCATAAACATAGAAATAAAACAAACAAATTAATCGAAAACTCCAGAAATACCTACTATAAAAATCAAATAAATGAAAATAAAAACAATCCGAGAAAATTGTGGCAAATTCTTAACAAATTGTCAGGCAGGATTGTGAATTCGGTAGACGAAATTTTAAATAACGCTTTCACTATAGATCAACACAATGAAAAATCAATAGCGAACCAATTTGCCATTCAATTTGGCAGTGATGTGCAAAATATTGTCCCAAACTGTAATATATCTATTCTTAACAAAAACGATACACATAATCAGATAAATAAATCTATGCTCTTTAAGAAAGCCTCAAAGGAAAATATCTTAAAAATTGTCAATAGCATTAGTAAACGTAAAGCTCCGGGTCAAGATTGTATCAGACCAGTTGATATAAAAAATATGGGACACAAACTAGTAACTGCGATTACTAATCTAATTAATAAAAGTATCACATCAGGGATATACCCCAATGAACTAAAAATTGGTGTAGTTCGGCCTATATACAAAAAAGGTAAATATGATTGTTATTCAAACTATAGACCCATAACAATACTGCCTATACTTGATAAAATATTTGAAAAATATATAGCTGGAATAATTCATCAGTTCCTTGAAAATAACAATGTCCTATCAAATAGGCAATTTGGCTTTAGACGCAACAAAAGCACAACTCTGCTGCTATCAGAGTTTACAGATGAGGTAAACAAGTATCTAGACCAAAAAAAGCATGTAGCATTAGTTCTCATTGATTACAGCAAGGCATTTGATACTTTAAGACATGATGACCTTATAGAGAAATTGAATGATTCTGGAATAAGAGGGCCTATACTTACTTGGTGCAAAGATTACCTGCACAAAAGATATTACAAAGTAAAAATTGGAAATTCTTACAGTGAAAACGTAAACGTAACAATAGGTACTGCACAAGGATCAGTTCTTGGGCCTTTGCATTATTTGGTATATGTCAATGAGGTAACAAATGTTGTTCAACACTGTTCACTTTACCAATACGCAGACGATACCTGCCTTATCGTGGCTGACACCAACTTATCGAATGCAATGAAAAAGCTGCAGGAAGACTTTACGGCAATATACAAGTGGTCACACGATGCTGGATTAGTACTTAATGCGCAAAAAACGCTAATGATGCATATTAAATCTAGCCACAACCCTTCTGATACAGCTTCGGTTAACCTACTTTCACACTGTCACCAGTGCCTACACTCACCAGTTAATAATTGTACTAACTGCGTGCCAATTGAACAAGTACGTCAAGCAACCTACTTAGGTCTTATAATCGATGACAGATTAAACTGGGGTCCACATATTGAGAAAATTAGTGACAAGTTACGTGCATTATTGGCTAAATTCAATGTCATAAAATATAAAGTTCCCTACAAAATACTCCTTAACATGTACAAAGCTCTAGCGGCATCCATTATCTCATATGGCATCACCAGTTACGGTAGGACATATAAGACTCACCTTGAAAAGATCTACACTTTGCAAATAAGACTGCTTAAGGTAATTGTACCCACTAAAGTAAAGCAAAGCTGCCGTGGCAAATATCACAATTTGTTCGAATACTGCAAAATATTGCCTATACACGAACAAGTATCCTTAGACATACTAGTAGAACAACTGCTTCTGGGAAAGCTAGATCAACTCAAACCCGTACAACATGAAATAAAAACGCGTCAAATTACAAACAAAGAATTAGAAACAATTAGCTGCACAAACAACTATGGACGCAGAACTACGGACTATATATTTCCAAGAATATATAATACTATCCCAACTACACTACGTGAGAATCTAAATATAATGAACTGTAAAAATACATTAAAATCATACTTTCGTAACAAAATTAATAAAATAAAATAATATTTACTTATACATATACCTACCTTAATATACTTATACATACACCAACCTACAACAATTATTTACATCATATGTATTTACGAGTTTATCATATGAGTATACTTATTTATAAATATTTAATTTACTAACAACCACAAAAACTTTTTATTTTTCTATAATGTTATATTCATGTTACTGCTTTGTAGACCACGACTGTATCTAGTGTCAAGACAAACCCTTTAGGTTTAATGGCACTTAAACTTAAAAACATAGCTGTGTTACACCATACTTTGTATAAATAAATAAATAAATAAATAATTAATAACATGCTATTCCCCGAGCTTAAATTGCGTTAATGTAGAGATTTACATGGGCCATATCATAAACAAGCGTTGTAAAGGGTGGTGCAAATGTAATGACCCTATTTGGTTCAGCTACAACTTATTTTCTAAATTATAAAACTATCATTCGTTTTTTTTCTATACGTATATTTAAATGGTTGGTCAACAGCTAGAGATGACGTATGTTTGAGGTCTATTTATGAAATTCTCCAAAACTTTCCGGAACACCGGGAATGCTCCGTACTATGTCCCGTATTTCTTGATAAATGTTTTCTTTTAGGGCTCTTTCAATTCTCTGGTGTATGTGAACAAGCCATGTAAAGCAAGTACTATTTAACAGACATTATCTCTCGAAAAATAAATCTAATTTTCTAAATTAGAAAAGAAATAGTAGCTGAACCAAATAGGGACTTTAATTTTTCGCCTCAAGTTACTTTCCTAATATTATGTTGTAGCTATTTCTACAGCATAATATTACATAAAATCAAAATATAAAACAATTTTATTCAAAATATGTCTGTGTTGAGTCCGGTATTTATTAGGATAGGGATTTTACTCATGATCATAAAAAGAGCTTACAGAAAACAAATGTGATTGCTATACAAAGGTTTTAGTGGTTTAACCTTCAATGATAAACATGCTGTCATGAACTTTATACAAGAACTATTCAAAAGAAACATTTTCGACAACACATTTGCATATGCTTTACTGTCACACCAAACTTATAACAGTGTACCTAATGTATCATTACTAATTATAAGGCTAGCAAAATAAAGTAATATTAATAAAAACGGAGTATTAAGCTTGCAAATAAACAGAATTCGCAACACTTATAAGATAAGAAACAGTGGCACACTTCAGAACGACCAGTAAAATGTTATCGGTGTCTGTTTTAAGAATATTTGAATATTTAATTTAACGTCGGGGACGCTCAGTTAGATTCTTATAGTGTGCTTATTATAATTTCAAATGCGCTGTAATGTTATTCGTTTCCATTTTTCTTCATCGTTTCGAGAAGTGAAAATGTTGCTTTTTAAGCGCTATATTATAAGGAGTGATAGAGACGAAAATTTTAGAACTTTTAGTTAATTTGTAATTGAAACTAAATAGATAATCAGCTCACCTCATATATAAATGTTAATTAACAACAAAGATTCATTACGCTAGGCATATATGAATAAATAAATTAGGATTTAAAAAATAAATTGTATGGACTCTGTACCTACCCAACACCTCCCATGGTATTCCAAAAATCCAAAAATATAACATCTCAAACGCCTAAAAACAAAGTATGGGAATGTTCCTTGAAATCGAAAAACGTTATTTATCAACGCTTTAAACATATTTTTAAAAAACCATTATTTAACGCCAATTAAAAAAGTTTACCGTGAAACAAAATCAATAAATATAAAACAGCTTTATAGACTGGTATCTTAATTCTCAAAATTATTAATCTCTCTATCCATAATAGTATCACACTCACAAAACCTAACCTAAACAGATAACCGGTCGTCGAATGCGATGAGCTGTGACGTGACATGTGACCCAAATAGCGTACGCTACGGCAGAACAAGCCGTGCAAATTTTTTACGATCTATCCACAAATCTAAAAAGTATTGACTATTCCAACATCTAAAAAACACTTAACACAATTCATTATTAGTAATATTTAGATTTAGATATAAAATAAGTAATTGTACTAAAATATTTACTTATAATCACGTTAAATCCTGCAATTTAATAACTACGTATAAATATTAAGTGACGAACGACTATAATTTATTATATGTATTTATTTTTTGTCGACTGTTAGCACGTAAGTAACAATAATGTCTTATGTTAATACAGTTAATTAAATGTTAATACAGTTCTTTGACCATAAACCATATGTGATTGATAACGTATAGTAATAGTTTTATATGATCAATCAATCATCAAGCAATAATCGTTAAAATCAGTAACGTGATTTTGACTTCTGATACAAACTTTCATACTCCATATAAACTCATCATCGGATGATGGATGGATGGCCTATGTTTAACCGTAGGTCTTCAGTAATATTTTCTTTCAAATTATGTATACCACATCGGTGGTATCATGGTTTAAATAAAATCAATCAGGTTAACGGTATAATAATTATCATATATTTTTCAAATTATTTTAACAAGATACTTCAAATATTTATTTCACTCGACACATGGGTGACATAATCTATTTTTCTAATGTTTATATTATCACCTACACACTTATAAAACTTTTGTTTTATCTTTTAGTCAAATTAATAAAGAAAACAAAATATATGTTTTTTATTCATACGATATGAAATATTATTTGGACATTATGATAAAATAATAAATAATAATTTCGCATAACGATGTTCACTTCGCTTTATCGTAGAATATTTTATATTATATCGCTCAACGCCTTTTGTTTTGTATCTGTGTGAGTGGCGCTGCAGGTATCGCATATAGTGGCGCTCGCCTCTCAGCTCAGTACTCAGTACTCAGTAGTCAGTTTCCTTCGGGCTGTTATGTTGTGAGCTTGTGTTAAGTTTGGTTGGCTCTGAAATCGTAATTATTGTCGCAGTCGTGTTCGAAATACTTTGCAAAATTGAAAAAAACGTGAACCTAATTTTACGGTCTTCTACGGATTGCGGATATTGCAGTGGCGTGTTTTGGTGTATTATAAAAATTCTGTGCCGAATTGTCTCGCAATAATTTATTGTAACAGAAAGTGTTTATTAGTGATTGTGTTTTGGAAATTTATAGAAGAGAATAAGTACTCTGCGGTAAGCATTTATCAATTATATTATCTTAAAATATTATTATCAAATAAAGTAATTCTTGTTCGCCCGCATCGCTTTGGATTTTGGAATTGAAATTTTTGGATCTTATTTATTTGCGTATTAGAAAACGTTAGCATTTAATTTATTTTATTTTTATATACTTGATTAAGTGTTATTAAAGCTATTTATTAATAATATTTTATGTTGAAATGTGGACCGTACGATACCAATTTATAATAGTTTTGGTAAAAATGTAATTGAAGAAATCCATGTGGGTACAAACTTCGTATTTGCGTTTTATTCTCACTGATTCTTGGAAGTATCATTTTCGGTAGCCCTCTTGTAAAAAAACATACTTGACGATTGAAAACAGTGGCGGAGTTCCTTGCCATTTCTTCTTGTTCACTCTACGCCATTGTTTTTCAACCTGTGGGTCGGGACCCCCTGGGGAGTCGCGAAGCTTTTGTAGGGGGGTCGCCAGAGGTCGAAAAAAATTGGTACTTTAGTAAAAAATACAATAAAGACAAGTAATATTGTTAATAGTAATACTGTAACATACACATACATAGATGATAAAAAACCGAAGAGTCAAAGGGGGTCGCGAAATATTTTTTTATACCAGGGGGGTCGCATCATGAAAAAGGTTGAAAAACACTGCTCTACGCCTTTGACGCCATGGAAATGATGGTAAATGTATTTTTTTATGAATAAAGATTTTTAAGTGTGAGTTGCCTGTGGACCAATTTTAATGAGTGAGTTGTCGTACGCGTATTTCTTAACATAAGGTTAAATTATTCTTTATCGCTCTGAATTTATTATTACCTCGTCGACTTTATTTACATATACCGACATTTATTTGCTTATAAATTGGTAACAATGGTTTATAAATAATTACATTTTTATATTAATTTAAAATTATTAATACCATGATATAATGACCAATACTGTATTATGCGGTAAAAAAGTCAATATTTTTTTAATTTTAACCGCTCATACTAATAATTACACCAAACTTTTCCTAAAATAATAAATTTTCCAACGTTTGTATTTATTTCTTGAAACAGAGCAATAAATATTAAATGGTTGATTTTATAAATTTTATATTGTCAGTTTCAGCTTTAGATAGAAGGACATAATAATTTATGAGCACATTACTTAGTCCCAAATGAGAACCTGGCGTACCGAACATTAAATACTGAAGTATAGTAATAATCTTTTAATGATTTACCGATAAAAAATCTATGGGAGGATTCTTCTTCTTTTTACCAAAAAAAATCTTTTTTCACACGATTAACAAAACAATACAGACTGAAAAACATGAAAAAGTGAAAAACACTACAATAAGTAGTGCACAGTGTTAATATGGCCTCATTCAGCACACTCGCAGTGAGCAATCTGGCTAACCCTGTGTTCACAGCACTGATTTTCAAAGAGTACATACAAACAAACAATGTTAATTAGGAAATAACTAATAAAATAAGATAATTTTAAAATAATTAAATATATTTTCTAGAGATTAATCTCATCAATGAAATAGTCTCATAAATCAAAATCATATTTTACATATTATTGACTAACTGGTAAATAAATAAAAAAACCCCTTAAATTTCATTACTATTGGAACCATAGTTTTGGTGTAGTCGAAGATTATATCTCAGCATAGAACAAACCAGTTGATTATAACTCCAGCATGTCTAAATAGAGTTCAAGGTTTATATTGATATTGATGAAGTTAGCTGTACTGACTTAGCAGTAACTGATCTAAGTTTTATAGAGTTGGTGATATAGATCCCACAATCAATGGACTCAAAACAAATCCAAAAATAAGTCTAGTTGAAATAGTAAAACCTGTAAAAATGGTTTGCTTTTAAATTTCTTTACGACTTTTTGAAAATGGCTCTTCAAGCTAATTCAGGTAAGTGAGGCCAATAGCTCCAACTCATAATTAGCCGATTAGGAACATTTGCGAAAATTATTAAAAGGGGTTACATCTTGGTACGTGCAGACAATTGTAAAAAAGTACCAAGATTTGGAAATATTTTATGATTAGGTTATTAATGCCATGAAAAGCACTTTAGAGACCTTCAACTACCTATGTGTGTTTTGTTAACTTTGGAACAATTAAAAGAAATTATTTCCTTTTTAAGTTACGCCGAGACAGACGAGCCGTCTGGTTTTTCCCCGAGTAGTAGTCTCGACCTCACCTTTGATATCTTTTCAAAGATCACCCTGCACGTTTCGGCTTTAGATACGTCTTACAGTCGACATAGTCGTCCATTATCTCAAATGGTAGATTATTAATTCCTATCTACGTCTAAACATATTTTTATGTCGGATAAGTCGACATATTCCGATTCTTTGGCTTCGGATTAAATGGAGAGTTTCGTTTCTATATTTTCAAAAAGTCTTAAGCCATATCAAATGGAAAAAATGTTTTTTTTTTTAAATATATAAAATAGATTTCAAGTGTTGAATTTGGTCTATTGAAGTCGGACATGGATTTGAAAATATCGTTTTCTTGTTTTTTTTTTCTTATCACTACACATAAGAGATTATATAGAAATAATTGGGCCAATTATAGTACAAATTATTAAATCGTTGTGTTTTTGTTGAAACATTTTAGTAAAACAGATCAAATAAAATCCAGTCTGTTGAATTTCTCTTTCGAAGTAGTATTTAGAGGTTGCTCTTAAAGACTGATGAATGAACTTTACTAAATCAATCACAAATAAGATATGAAAATTAAACAGTACTCGGATAATATTTATAAGGTTGCCACGTATGAGTATATGATACGAGAATTTTGAGATCACAGGAAGAAAAACCGTAGCCATATAATCAAATAATATATAAACTACCGTGACCACGCACACTGTAAAGTACGCGAAACGTCGGAAAATTTTAAAATAATGTAAAATATATTTAAATTTTTCAAAAATACATAACTTAAATCCGTTAATAAGTTTTTCTTTAAATGAGTAATAAAAGACAATATTAATATATAAATTACTACACGATATTAGAGTACTGTGTACTTTTTTTGAAGTTATTGTTCTATCTTCTCTCTCTTCCTACTTCTTTGGGTTTATGGAACGTTGTCAAGTTTTAAACATAATTTTTTTTAAAGAAGTAAATAAGTGAAATTTATGAAGAGCATACAATGTTGGTGGGATAAAATGATAGTGCAGCGGTTTTAACTCTTCAAATGACAAAATATTTTATGCACATTAAAAACCAAACCTGCAGTATCAGCCCTACTGTTATTAAATTTATCTTGTTGCAGAAAATGCTCATTTAAAACTGCTTTTGGAATAAACTCTGGTGTTCTTTTAGGTTTTCATCATTAAATATTTTTTCCATAGCTTCGATAAAACCCGTATACCAATCCTAGGATGTAATCATTCTTTTTGTGGCAGTAATAATGCTACTAATTTCGGCTTCCTTGAATATTATTTAATACACCTGTTATTAAAAAATACAATGTGAATAGTCATAGTGTATATTTAAATATTTATATAATATTCTACATTTAGGTAAAAAATATGCAAAATAAACGGTGGTTTTCACCATTATATGCGGAATTTAATACAAAATCCAACAAGGCTTCAGAAAGTGAATTCCTTCTTCTTCACAAAATAAACGTGACTTAACATTACACAAATCTAAAAATCTGGGCAAGTGCGAGTCTGCATGGCGCACGAATGGTTCCGTATCGAGCAGATACAAGCATAAAATCATGTTTGTTGTATGTAACCCCTTTAAATATTTATCTTATTCTGTTTTTTTAAGTTTATAGCGTCAACAGATGTATGTTCAACTGTCTAACAATAAGACACACACAGACATACAGCGAGATCTTAGTAACAGAGCTGTAAAGTTACATGATATCTAAACTGTATTTCTAAAACATTTTATAAAGTTGAAGAGTGCTTAAATTATGCCAACGCTTGGGTCTAATTTGTCCCATAGTGGCGTGCACAGTTAGAGTGTCGTCGTGCTCACTAAACTGTCGTTGCTTTTGGTGGCGTCTTGTCTCTCACTCGCCGCTCTCCCTTAAAAACTTGGTAATTCAAAAGTCTCTTGCCAGTTCTTCTCGTCTGCTCTACGCCGTTGTATATTGATAAACTTTGTTTTGAGGCAAATAAATAAATTCATAGGGGTTCACCTACATGAACAAAATTTTTTGATGTATATGACATTTGCTACTCAAACAATGATTGTAGCAATGACGTCAGCGTTTTCTCGGGTAAAAACCGAATCCGAAGCTTGAGTCTCACAGGAGGCTCCCTTGCGCTAGTCGAGGCACATCGAGCGAATACATATATTACACTTATACTTAAACTAAATGGACGATTAAACGAATTGATTTAAGTTTATACGACAACACACCTTATTTGGATAACATAAATTTTATGAAAACTTTTAGTTTTTACTTTTCTAGGTCACCACGTTTCCGTGGTATTAAAACTTGCGCTCTAAAACAGCGAAATGCTGACATTTGTGTTTTAAAATATGCTGCAGATTTAGTTGTTAAACACGAAATTATGTTTCGTTAAACTTTTAACAAAATTCACTTGTATTCAAAAAATATGAAACGCGGATGAAACTCATCTTTTATTTCTGAGACGGTTTCCACATCATGTTTAGCTTCAGCAGTACAGCCATTGATAATTACACACATACAATGAAAAAATCAAATTAATCAAAAGACAGACCACGAGAGTTTGTTTACCTAAACGATCATAATGTGATGTGTATTGAAAACTAATCCCCCCTGGATTAGCCAGACCGGCATTTAAGTTGAATGGTTAAATATTCAGAGATGGATATGCGGAGAGGATATTGCTTTATATCCTAACCACACACAGACGATGATATTATACTATACAGTAAATAATGAAAAAGTTATAATTACAAAACTTTGAAGTGAACATACGGTAGATAATATGTGAAACATAACGTATACAGTGACTACGTTCATGAAATTTTAATCAAAATGAACATCCAGTATATGAAAACGAAGATTTCACGTGTATTTGTAAAAATATTATTACAACGCCGGCTTCACCCGCCTCGATGAACATGGTGGACGCATACGTTTTACCTATTTGACCATAATTTAGTATTTGAAGACCGATGACATAGGCCTCTCCCTACTTTACCACCCATTTAACGATACCACGTCCATGCCACCTCTGCAGTCAACACTACAAACTTCCATCCATTTTAGGGTTTATTTTGTAAGTAGTGTCATCAATCATTGTTTTTTGACTTATAATCAGCTTCGTACAAATTTTCCTTAATACTGATTTAGTAATTTTCTTTATGCAAACTTTCATCCCTATAAATTAATAGCATGAAGATATAGAAAATTTGTGTAAGTTCTGTTTCTTGTGCGCGTTGCGTAACACACAGACATAATTACTTTCGTATTTATTTTTATTAGTTTTGTTTGTCTGTAGTCCATTTGGCAATGGTATTGGCTCTGGTATCGGATGCTACTTGCCCTAATCCCGACTTACATCCCTCAGGCACGCAAAACTTCACCAATAAACGGCAAAATACTTTTGTTCAACTTTATAGACTGAGCCTAATTTCAGAATCTAATTATTTTAGGTTTAAAGAATTTATTTTCGACTAGCTGACCCGACCACGCGTTGCTATATAGTTAACGTTTTATACATTGTTACATTACAGTGTTGTAAACTAATTAAGGGGAACGGTAGGGGAACATCAGACATGGCCACCGCCATGTTTTTACATAGCAAATTTTTTACATAGCAATTTTAAAAACATGGCAAACTTCATGACTGATTTTTACTACCGATACCCCTTATAAAAATGAAATTATTATTTACGAACGAAGACGAAAACTTTAAAGGTGGTATAATTTTACTGGTTAGGGATTTGAAGGGGAAGGACTTTGATCACAATTGATAAAAAATTCGTTTCGTAAAAACTTCGTGTTTTGGTAAATAACATGTAACACTTAAACTTATAAATGAGGTAGGTAGGGTGCATAGTTTAAAATCTTCTAAAAATGTTTAGTATTTTGAATTATAAATACTTTGTGTACAATATTTTTGGTTAACCGGTCTTTAGCTTGTTAGCTAATTGTTTATTATTATTTATAGTTTAATTACAGTTTTGAACAACGCAGCACGAATAAATGAAAGGCAGAAATAATTTAAAAGCAGGAATAATTTAATATATATATATGAATGTAATTTATACTTCAGTCTGGGTAATATGTGGCTGACTATGCTAACACCAAAAATTAAAAAGTAAAATTCACTGTATTTCGTTTACTACAAAATAAATTTGACCTATCTTTAGCCTCAGCAATGAGGTGGTTGCTATTATTTTTTTGTATTTATTTAGTTTAAAAAATAAAAAGTCCTTAATGACGCTTTTCAAACATAATCTCCAGAGATTAATTGCTTCAATTAGCGATCCTCGGTATAAAGAAATTTCCAATTTGGCTATTTCATGTTTCCCTTGTCGATTATGATTAAGTGAAGTGGTATCCGTAATAATATTTTGTAAGTATCTGTATTGATCATATTTAAAATATTTTTCTCCAGTATATTTCAATGTATGTATTACTAATATATATTCGTAGGTGCAAACATAGTACGATTTCATAGTAATATATGATATTTACCTAGTCGTATAGTTCAAGTTTCATGTTTTTCTAAATGTATATGGTATTTCTGCGTGAAGCTTTTGTCTAAGTAAGTTGTGCCCCTGCTGTTCCAATGAACCAGCAACAACGGGATTTGCGAACGGAATTCATTTTGGTTTTGCCACAGATATTCGCGGGTAATCGTGACGGCCGCGGAACTGGATTGCAGTTTCATTGGGTTCATCAATTGGGTTTTAGATCCAAAATGAAATAATAATCGATTGAGCATCGGAAATGGCTCATAACAACGCCTATCTACTTTTACCAGACCGCTATTCAAAGATTGTTACATAGATAAGCCATATAGGGCACGCGGCTTTCACATACACGGATAATTTTGCGCTTCCAACGGATGAAATCATAACACTACAGCTGAGCTTTGCGTCAATAAAGAATGACGTAGCACAACGATCCCAATTATTTCATTAGATCATTATACATGTCATCAATGGTTAAATTACCAATTACCATAGCTGTTATGATAATGGATCGGTTTAATATTAACGTGCTGTTATCAACAATGGATTATATTATCTTTCAATTTATTTCGCGTTTATTTAGTGGCATGTCGACATTTGAATAGGTTTAAAGAACTTTATTTCTCATACAAACTAAATAGTTCACTTATAATGAGATACAGAGATTTGACTTAAGTATAACATATAGCCTTTAGGGCTTTTTAAGATAAAAGTTAAATATTTAAATGATTAGTGTGTTTGTACATATTTCTTTAATCTATTTTTATACATATTTATGCTATCACACTCTTTAACACTATTTGGTAACTTGTTGTACAGCAGCGCTCCTTCAAACAATATTGTTTTCTTACCATAGTTAGTTCGTACGGCGTTAAGGGGTAGTTTAAATTTGTTTCTTAAAATATATTTGTTTTCTTTATGTTTTAAATGAATATTTGATTGGATGGAATTAGTAGTAATATTTTTAATTAGAATGCAAGTGTAATACGTGTAAAGTTGTTTTATGTTAAGTATTTTAGTTTTTTCATATAAGTTTTTCGTTGGTGTTAGGTAATTGTAGTGATAAAGTACTTTTATTATTTTATTTTGAGTTCGTTGCAGTGGATTTAGGTTAGTAACAGCGGCTGTGCCCCATATTTCAATTAAATATTCAAGATGTGATTTTACCAGAGAGTTGTAGATTATAGTCCGTGCGTTAGCTGGAATACAGTTTGCGGCTTTATGTAATGCTCCCAATAGTGACGTCAGCTTAGTTATTATATGATCGATGTGCGGTTTCCAAGTCAGTTTGTCGTCTATCCACAACCCAAGATATTTTTCTAGTTTTGATTGATTAATTAAAACATTATTAATGGTAAGAGGTGTGAAGTCAGGTATAGGTTTATTTTTTGCAGAAAGTATCACGAAAGATGTTTTTGATGTGTTTACTGTGAGTAAATTGCATTTTAACCATTCATTGAGTATATTGAGGTCTTTTTGAGCATCAGAAATAATGTCACGGATAGATTTATCGAAATAGAAGAGACAAGTGTCATCCGCATATAATGTTAGATGGCCATTAAGTCCTATTTTATTTATATTATTAATATAAATCAAAAACATCAACGGGCCGATTATTGATCCCTGTGGGATTCCATATGTGACATTCTGGACACTACTAGTAAAATGTGAATGTGAATTGAATTCACATTTTTTTAAAATTTCATTACCACAAGCAAAAATAAACAATTTTGTATAAATTCTGTGTGATAAAAAGACATAAATTCGTCTTAAAAACATTACTTTTTAATTAAACCCTTTTTAATACCACTTGGTATGTATTTAAAAAAAATTCAAGCTTTCCTTTTACTTTGTGCACCAATTTTTCAAATAGGACTGTCAAATTACAATCAGAATGCCATGTTTTGACCATGCCAAAGAAAGGATGGGCGTAATTTTATTAAAAATCTTATGGGGATCGTGGTATCCCTTAGATATTAATAAAAAAATATTGTAAATATACAATGTTCTTTTATTAAACGTGTTTTTGTTTGGTTCATAATATATACAGCAATGAAATTTATTGAAGTAGTAACTATATTAGAATTCATTTAAACGGGATGTTCTATATATTTTCTTATCTTACTATGTATATATGTCTCACTTTTGTTTATATATTTGTTGTGTTATTCATGTATGTGTAAATAAAGGTTTTTTATTTCTTAATATACAGTATGACAGTACCAATTTCAGTTACAAATAAATTTATTACAAAGTAATTTAAGTATAATGGTAGCTCCACAAAGAGCAATTGAATTATAAAAAAGAAAGATTAAGAAAAGCGCGGCAAAGTGGACTCTTAAATGGAATATGCCTTACAAGCTAATTCTCCGCGCACCTTTGTTTGATCCACCTGCGGGCATATGGTTTTATTTTTGTGTATATTATATGAAAACATCGGCGTTTCCCTCGACTCGACAGGAGCGCGATTACTTTTTTGCGTGTAGTGCTTGCGGCGCGGGTGACACAATTAAAATCATGGTTATTTGATGTGCAGTTCAGGCCGATTGGCGTTGTGGCTGTTGTGTTGCGAGGTAAATATTTAAATCAAATGATTGATTAAAATTTTTATAAGTTTGGCACTACTTAAGATATCAAATAATGTGGTGTGGTGTATGTAAAGGGATAATCACATGAATACATAAATATAAAAGTTATTATGATTGGCGTGGTAAATCTAAATAATTTTTGATTCAATATATTAGGTCATTACATATGAAATTGGCGTTTTGTCGTACTGGCCACTTTGATCTTAAATATATCCTCTTTGGTTAGGAATTCCAAATTCAAATTTAAACAGCTTTACTCGTGTATTTGTGTTTAGAAAACCGTAATTCATTTGTTTTTTTCTCTTTTACTTTCTTTTCTGCGTCATTCATTTCACAAAATGCAAAACTTAAACTATCGTATTATTTACGAGTACGAGTAATGATGAATTGAAGGCTATTGTGGAACAAGCAAAATCTTATCCCAAGCGAAAATTGACTCAAAAAAAGTTACTTGTAAGCGTTTGGTGGCTAGTCCAAACGCTTACAAGTAACCCAAGTGCCGGTGTCGTACACTATAGCTTTCTTAAATCTGGCCAGACTGGTTTTTTTAGTAAATGGATCAATGAACTACCTATAACATGGCAAAAGTGTATAGATAGCAATTGTAAATACTTTGATTAATAAAATATATTTTAATATGAAAAAACGCCTTTATGTTCCTCCCATACAAAACGCCAATTTCATATGTCAGGACCTAATAGTTACGCAATAAAAGCTACTGTTCCATGTAAAATGTAATCAACCTTCATTCTGCAAAGCACAGCCCGGCTATAAAATGCCAATTTAGCGGCAGAATGTGATCTCAGAATTACAACCAAATTAAGTAAAAAAACATCCCCCGCGATTGTACCCGGAATACTAAGGTCAATAAAAAAATCTAGATGAACCTTATGGTTGCACATAACTTATTATAATATAAAAACATGTCATCAACAATCAACATCACTAAAATAGAGAATTCGTGGTTCTCGAGTAGTAGAGTATGAAACGAACTCACTTAGCTTCACAATATTAGTATAATAAATGATTAAGTGGGTATCGAATGATAGAATTCGCGGGCTCCCTTAAAGCTTCATACATTTAAAACGTTTTCGTATAGCAGCAATTTATTCAGATTTCATGCCAAGAAACCATTCGGTAGTGAAGATAAACAGGGCAGGACGTCTTGCATGAAATCTTGTTTTTCGTCGGGAAATACAAAGCAAACGTGGGAAATTACCCTCTTTCAAGAAATATTGATGGTTGACCGGACCTCTAAGAAACCTGTTAACGTTTGGTATGACGGTGTAAATACTTATTTTTGAAGCTATTTCAAAGGAGTCTTTCTTTTAATGTACTCAGTATCAGCGACGGGTTTAGCTTATATATGTCAAATACTATCTCTAAAAGTTTCCGGAATTGGAATATTTATAAGTAATTGCAGCATTTGAAAAAGAAACTCTTTTGCTTCAGACAAATAAACTAACTGCATTCTACAGAATGCAGTTTGTTTCATCTAATTGTAAATCGTTTTTACATTTGGCACCATTTTAAAAATTGCTTGTTTACATTAAAATGGATTTAACTCGGGAAAATTTTCGCAGTTAAATTTTCTACGATTAATTTTTTTTCTTCAATTTATCCCTTATGGGAAAGGTAAAGGAATTTTTTCTACGATTAAGTGTAATTTGACAGCTCAACAGAGCATCGTTCGTCTACAATCTGTTTTTGATGATTAAGCACCATGTAAGACAAATATTTAAAGCTGGTTTGCAGAAGTCAAACGCGGTCGTGTTAATCACATTGAGGATACTCACTATGGTCACCCGTCCACAGATGTGTACAACAAGAACATCGATGCTGTGCGCCGTATGGTTGAAACAGAGAGGCATTTAATCCCCCGTGAGAATCGCGTATCCGGTTTTATCGAATGAAAAATTGAATTTACGCAAGGAAAGTATGAGTTGAGCGACATAAGTTCACGTTTGACCTTTATTAGAATTTTTTTGTAACTCATTCCGTAATCTTTGTTCGCTCTACGTAATCAAACTAGTACTTTAAACGTTTAATGGATATAAGCACTATCAGAATACTGTACATTAAATATTCCTCGCCGTTCCGTTTATAAATATAATTAAACAAATTTCAGAATGTGTGTAGATACCACACTGAATTTTATTATAACAAGTAAGCTCAGCGTAATCGCTACAAAATCTTTAAATATTTTATTGAAACAGTTCTCAAGAGCAATGAAATTTCCAAAATATATTTGCATTTCATACATTTTCGCACAAGTAACAAGATAAAGGATGAATAGACGTCAATTCAAATAAGTGTATGTCAAAATGTCGGTTAATTCTAAGGATTTTTTCACAGGAATTATTCTGGTCACCAAACCGTGCTACCATGATTATGTTTTTATGAAAAAAACTGTTTATTTTCCAAAACCTTAAATTCACCAAGAATTTTTTTATATGTATTATTAATAAATAAGAAACAAAATAAATATCCAATAGCATACCTCCTCTTAAATTCAGATTTAATTGAAAGAAAGATATATATGAATTGGATTTTTGAGGTTCCGTTGCCAAAGGGTAAAAACGAGTCTATTTATAAGACCTCGTTTTCCGTTTGTCTGTCCTTGACCAACCATGTATCTCAAGAAGTTCAAAATTTTTACAGTTGATTTATTTTTGGTGCAATAACAAACAATAAATACTAAATAATATTTAATGGCATTCCCAGAACAAATGCGTTTTTTGTTTGGTTAATGGTATTTCGTCGGAGTCGAACTTACCCGACTTTATTCAAATATTACATGTAAATTATGTAGGAATCTATTGTGACGTAATAATTTTCATTTAAATTAATCGTAAATTTGTTTGCTTTCTGCAGTTACTTTTTAAACGACAATATGAACTCCGAGATTTTTAGATAAATTAGTATCCAAAACAGTTTGCTATTGGGCATAATAGAACTATAATATGTAATTTATATCACTAAAGAGCAGTTATTGTGCTACAAATGTGCTGAAAATGTAGTAATTGGTGCCATGTAAACTGATACTGTTATTTAAAAATCCATTACTTCAGAGATATGTTTGAGATACTTATGATGTAGAAAAGTCAAAAGCGCGACATATACAATTTACAGTGGAAAGAGGCTTCCAAGATGTGATTATTTAACTTATTAAGAAATACCGCGTGTGTTTGCTTACAATAACTAAAATGTTTATAAACAATTTGATACTTTATTTGTTAAATACTAATTTGAAAAGTGTATTTTTACATAATGTGTACATAAATTGTTAATAGTAGTAAAAGGCAAATAAACCGTGAGTTAGGCCAATTTAACTGATTAATTTAACAGCGACATAGACAATCGAGCTAAAACTCGACCCTAATTTTAACATAACCCATTTGAACGGAGATTGTTCTTAATGGGCACAAAATGTTACTCCTTAATTAACATAATCCGTAAGGGAGTGTTCAGCCTTAGTCACACTTATTTATATGTATGATAAACTATTCATATTAGTTTATCTATTGAATATGAGGGTACATTTGTTTTATTTAAACATTTCTATACATAATACAAATCAATACACAAGTTTGTATCGACAAACTTAAGGTTGCTGAGTACTCCTTCATCCCAGGTTGGGGAGTGTCTGTAAATCCTGGGTGAACCTGGGTGAACCCAAGCTTATTAGGAACAATACGGATTATAATTGAAATACGTATTAATTATACTATATATACCATTCATCTATAGACTCAATTGTGGATATTTGTCGTTCATAATTAAATGTTCTTCTGGAACAAAGTAAATGAATGAGTTTCTACATATATTTAATCTGATTATCCTCCTAAATCTTTTTATATCCCTTTGTTACAAACTAAGATTTGAATTTTTACTCTACAACTAGCACAAACAGTCTTTGATCTCGCAATAATAAATTACAAAGCGTATTTTCGTTGCCGTCTCATTATTTCTATTTCAATTTCCGCCGTGGTACATGTTAAGACTCACACGTTATAATCAAAAAATGAGTTTGACAAGCGCACAAAACCTCCAAAAGTGCACATATAATCATTATCAACGTTGGACATATCAGCGCCTACAATTTATGACAATTAATTAGACTTAGCTCCATTTAACGCACAGACAAGTTTAAAAATATCAAAGCCGCTGATAAAAGAACTCACAGGAAGAGTAGTTCCCGCAGTTGAAACAAAAATATGTTATCTAAATATTCCTGTTTCATGATTATTATTCTAATAAAACGTTATTAAAAAGGCACCTGGCAAATATTTATGTTTTTTGTATACTTACTCGAATATCTCTGAATTATTTTGAAATATTTTCTCTTCTAATATTTTCTCGCTCTATTTGCTGGCTCTTTCATTGTGTTGGAATAGATTTAAATCCCAATTGAAAGAAAAAATCTCGAAGAAAAACCCGTTCTTTAAACATTAATTACAACGGCATAGCGAAATCATAGACCCAAACCCTAATAAAAGAGAAGGTGTGATTAAAAAGGTAATGGTGCTAAAGACGCTTTAACCATACACTGATTCGACCCCCTTATTTAATGAAACCACAAGGCTTTAAACTATTTAAGCCAAAAGGATTCTCGAAACATTCATATCATGCAAGAAAGTATAAATCATTCAATCAGTCTTTGAATTCATTGAATTTGTACACCCTGAAAATAATTACATTTGTTAGTATACCGTTGTTCGTAAATCAAGCATATTTCGTTTTATTAATTATTCGTGTTTTTTTGAGAAGCAGATTCAATTGATAACATACCTAGTTCGCCGTTGAATATTTACGCCCATGCGTAACTGGTGGTTGTCATTGAAAATAATGAGAGCCTCGTTATTTATCGTCAAGCGTGTCAAGTGGCAGCAAACGTAGTAGGTCGCAATGCAGACGCAGCTGTTACTTACATTTTAAGGTCTTAAAAACGAGTAATTTTTGTGTGTTAATATGTAACTTTATGATTAATACAGTAATGTGTAATGTTGGATGCAGTTTTCAGTAATATAACGTATGATTTTATTGCTGATCCGGCAAACGTTGTTTTGCCGTACATGTGATTTCAATTTTCAATTAATAAATAAAAAATAAGGGTTGATCGTAGAAGGGTGAAAATTAAGGATTGTATGTATTTTTGGATGTATCATATAAAAATAGAAACTAAAAATTTTGTCTAAAAAATAAAATAAAAAATTAGGAGTGGACTACCCTTAACATTTAGGGGGATGAAAAATAGATGTTGGCTGATTCTCAGATCTACTCAATTCTCTCACAAAGTTTCATGAGAATCGGTCAAGCCATTTCGGAAGAGTTCAAGTTCGAACCCCGTGACACGAGAATCTTATATATTAGATTTTAAAATCACGTTTAGGAATTATTCGATAAATTATTATCAATTCTTTCCAAGTCCAATTAGGGTGGGAAAGTCATGGGCTATTTATCGTCACACTACAAGACGCAACTTGATACCGCTGGGCACAGCTATATATTTATTGCACATTTAATTATCAGTTTTATGTTATCTAACTTTTACAAAAACAGATTACACACCACGCTGAATCCATTACTTGTTTAATTTTCTTATGTCCTTTATATCAATAAATTAAGCTTTTTAGAATACAAACAGTCACTTGAGCATAGAACACATACGCTATCTGATTTTCTCGACAACTACTTGCGGTCACAGCCGCGCGTTACGTTGCCGCAACTTCTGGAACCCCTATGTTTAGCCCATGTACAGTTAAGCGAAATTAAAAAAAGACAAAATGAAAACGCTGATTTCCATGGCTGTCCAAATTCGCGCAGTATGTGTATGTATAAAAAGTATGCGCTTAATAATTACGTGAATGGTAATTATTAAGCGCATACTCTGATTTATTTCGATAATAACGCGCTTTAATTAAAAACCGGATACTACCTAAGAACAATAACGATTAACGATATCCATACCTGACGCTCGATTCGTCAGTTGCGGTAAGCTAGTATACCTGTCGTTAGTTAGTATACCTATTAACTATATCTGCAAGTATTGCATCAACAGTAAGAAATAACATATCGTTCCCACTGTCTGCCTTAAATCAAAATGACATCCACCATACACAATTGATTTAGTATGAAAGCTTTCACTTTTATGGTATTTGTAAATTTCACACGTTTGTCGGGCTTTATAAAGTATCAGCACGCCAAATATTACTAAATTATGTGCATAAATTGTGTACTAAGTTGATCAGTATGAGTTACCAGAATGTAAAATTTCATTAAAATCGGTTCAACAGTTTTGGAGATTAGATGTAGAAACAGACAAGTAGACAGAGAAACAAAACATTAAAGAAAATCTGGATGTGTTGTATTTGTCTTCTTACATCCCTGGATAAAAAAAAAAGAAAAAAATAAGAGAATACTAGACTACATAGAATACTATAATGTATTTTGTATAATGTATTTATTTATGTAAGTCACGCATGTTTCCCATTGGGGTAGGCAGAGACCACAGACGGGTGTTTGCTACGATCCCTGCATACCTCCCTCGTTTCATCCTCTCTCATTATATATATATATGTGGTAAAATGATAATAATAATGCTAATATAATAAAATAATGATATTTTTTTACTACTTACACAACATAGTATATAAATTATGCTTTATAATTATATCGTAAGTAAATAGCGGCGTATACGGTATTCCAAAAAACCCTGATGTTC
Source organism: Pontia daplidice (assembly GCA_963693355.1). NCBI lineage: Eukaryota > Metazoa > Arthropoda > Insecta > Lepidoptera > Pieridae > Pontia > Pontia daplidice. The sequence goes on along the minus strand of CAVNZL010000138.1, from coordinate 7,671,320 downwards.
GTGTCTCAAATATTTCTTGATTCGAATATTGGAATAGTTAAGTATGTTGTAACAAGCTAAACAAATCAATTTAGAAAATGAGATTGTCTCTCGATATCAAGTCGCTTGAAACGTTTTTCGGTATTTTCAATAGAGCGGAATTTCCTTTCGAAATATCAAATTTCTAAGAAAAATATTAGCAAAGCCCTTATAAAAATATTTTTTTAGGGGAACACATTGATTTTTATTGATACAATACGCGAAAAATTAATTTGCGAAATGTTATATTATCAAGATATTAAAAAAAAATCTTTTCAATAATTCAATTTTGTTTCAGAGTTGAAAAAAGATTCGTCTTTTTTTTTATTTCATTGGCTTCTCTTTTCAAATACTGACGTGACTGTAGTATTTTAAGCAATACGGCAAGAATCCTTAAATTAAAGCTGACGGAAAAAGTGGCCGGAATGATTTATCCGGGACGAGTGCTCGAATGACCCGCGTCACCCGGACAAACGGAGCGTACATTAGTGTGCTATCCTTTTATGTCTTTATTTTTATTTCTTTTTTCTGGACGACGTAATTTATGTTTTCCTGTAGACGTTTAATTGTTTGTACTAGTACTATATTGGGCGTTACATGGAACTAATGAATCTGTGTGTAGTTTGGACGATGTTCTGTTATGGTCAGCTAGAAAATTTGAACTTTCAAAGGTGGATGAAATAAAGTGGTGACGATTAAATAGAATACAAAATACGACACGCGTATTAAACATACAAATAAAGGTTTATTTTTTAATTCAGTTATATTGTGTTTTACTATTGTAACATTTAAATAAAATATTAACTTTATTTTTATTTATTCCGACGCTTCGGTTGGTAAATAATAAAGTAATAAATTATATTTCAATATTTTAACTTATTCAAAAAGACACCAAACATAAACTTTTAATTCAACTTGAATTGAAAGTAAAAACATTTGATTCAATAATGTTTTTCATTTCCAGCGGGTATTAATTATTCTAGCCGTATTAATAAGAATTTAATATGTTCATAAGCTACATATGTAGTTATATTAAAACATGCGCTTAGAGATAGGAAATAATTATGCCACAATAAGCTGCGACGGCGTTTGTTGCGTATTTTCAGAAAATCGCAACATGTATATTATACACCTCGGTTTAGTACTGACCTACGCTTTAGAAACCGACAAGGAAGTAAATTCCTTCGTAAGTAAGCCACCGGGTTGACACGGGTTACGTCACGTACAGCTTTTGCTTATGCTGATCGAACTATATTATTCCACCATAGATGTTTTCTTCGCGTATAGCGTATCTCAACTTAAACCGTATCGTTTTACGTTGAATTCAAATTCAGAGATATTTGAAACTATACTAAACGTACAAATATAATATAGAGACTAAATGCAAAGTGAATAATTAATAAAGTGTATCGTCCCGACATTGTTTAAGCACCCAGCCCAAAGTTACTCGCACAATATAATTAAAATTGACTAGTAGTTCCGCGCAATACTAGCCCGGTTAATTTTAGAACGGTGTGAAAAAAAACGGTGTAAAAGTGCACCGCTCGCGTTTCGATTTTAATTTTGCATTTTTGACTTAGGGAGCTAACCCTTTATGAAACTTTTATAATTGAATTTATGCAATGTTTTATGGTGATTTTATTTTTAATATTGTTTAATCTATCAGTAAAAATTGTTGAGTCAAGTCCCTATTCAAACTTCCCCCTTAATTAAATGTATCTTAGTTGTGTGGTTAACATAATTTGACATTTCCCGTTTTGCATAGATTAGTTAAGCGAATAACGCGTACCGAGCTTACCCTGTATCTGTTATCTTACCTACTTAAACGCCATTCCGTTGTATGCAAAATAAAGGTGGCTTTATAGACTGTCTAATAGTAGTAGTATTTGAAAGAGTTAGACACACAGATACAGACAATGCAATATCGTGTTGGAAGGTATCATAAAATCTCAAATTTCTATTCGCGTAGGAGCAAGCACCCAGGTAGGAAGCAAGTACGTTTGTCGTTTATAAATAATTATTTATAAACATTACAAGAGCGAACTTTTTATGTTCTATCGAACTATCATAAATATCGCCGCCAAGCTATCGAAATAGATAGGTACCACATAATTTTTGCCTATATAAGAAAATGGTTCAACAGTTGGTAACGCTAGCTGTGAGTACTAACCAGGCAACACATTTCTTACTGCTTGATCCAGACAAACCAAACTGTGACGTATCTGGTTGGTGTAAGATTAAGTCGGTAAGGCCGAAGCAATCGTTCATAATAAGCGCATGGACTTGCTCATGCCTCTTACTACCTTTTTAAAAGGACGAGCGGCTGCCTGTATCACTAAGCTAAACTTAGAGAAAATGTCCTGGAGCGTTGTCGAACAGACACTGTTAGCCAAATTTTCAAAACCAAGGCTTCTTCAAGACTATTTTGACGAGATATTGCGATTCCAAATAGGTTAAGGAGACAACTTCAGAAGCTGCCCTTCGTTGTGTGGATGTGAGTGTTGACTGGATTCGTTAGTTCTGTTCTCTGTCAGAGGGAAAACCTGATACGACGCGAATTGATTGTGCACAATATCACAACTCGCACTCGATTATTCCGAATCCTGGGAGACATATCGCTTAAGCGGCGTTCAAACAGTGTCGAAGCTAGTGAACCTGAGGCGAAGCGTTTCCGTGCTACCGAAAGGTTCACTGGCAGATGTAACTCTTGCGGAATATTGGGGCATCGTTTTGTGGAATACCGAAAACGTCGTGATGCGCTGGGATCAATCGAGCCTCGAGACACACCAAGTGCTTTCCGTCCGTTAGAGAGGATGACCAACGTAACCTGCTACACTTGTGGCCAAATAGGTCATGTGACGACTAACTGTCCCGGTAAAAGGAACGGTGTTAGAGCTACAGCCAAGGAAGTCCACCATTGTGAACACCGTCTTTCAAGAGGTATCTTGACAACATCTTCCGGTGAGTCTGTACCTTTCCTATTTGACGGCGGATCGTCCTGCTCTCTTATGAAAGAAGGTTATCGCGGTAAACTTTTGCATACTGTGTGTGAGAGTCTCGTCTATCTGCGGCATTGTTGGTATATTGGTATTGGTATATTGGTTGGCATTATTGGTATTGGAGCATATGCAGTGTGCGACTGAAATCCAGGCCGATATTAAAATTAGCGATCGCTTGATTAGTTTACTCTTTCACGTAGCTCCCGAAAATACTATATCCGAGCCTATAATTATTATATACTATAGTAGAGATATTTTTGGTCAGGGGTTAAGTGTAGAAATTGATAATGATAATCTTGTTATATACTCTAAACAAGAGTCTAATCTTTGTGTTGCGACTTCAGATCTCCCAGATTAAAAAAAAAATTGACACGGGATAAAGACATGTTGATTTCTATTGAGAAATTAATCCCAGATCAGGGCCGTTGCTACATTAGCTTAAATTTTAAGAGCTTTTGTCAAGAGCATAAAATATAGTCCTCCATTGCATTGACTGGTACGAGTAGGGCAAACGGCCAAGTAGCATGTGTGATGCGTACTCTTAAGAGCCTCCTTAACTATCATTGAAAAAGACTAACAAAACGTGGCGTGACGAATTAGGTAACATCCAACTTGCTCTCAATAGTTCTAAATCTTCCGTTACCAAATACTTCATGTACATTTTGTATATAACGAAATAAATTCCATATGAATTCCGCCATTAGCCAGATTTGATATTGCCGAAGAATAGTTAAGCCAAACATCTATAGAGAATATGAACAATCATTTGTTTATTTAGGTAGTCTTGTTTATTAAGGTCCGATGGTTCGCGTGCTTTGCTTGTATGGCTAAGTTTTTAGGTAATGTGCTTTGCATTTGTCGCAGGTTGAGAAATATTTAATAAACAACTTCCTTTCCGCAAAAAAATTGCTATTTTTAAAAGATGTATCTATAAGTAAAAACCTTTTACGCTTCCCAAAATATCCATAAAAGATGGCATCAGCGATCCTTATTAAGGATTTCAAAGGATAAGGGACGTATTTTTATTACAAGCAACTCGGAGCTTGGTCCCACAAAACCCTAGGCGATTATTGAATACTTAACGCTTTAAAATTTGCTTTAAGTAAAGAACTACTAAGATGTTTATTTGCTTATTATTATTTCATATTCTTAGTTTACTCATTATTAATTACCAAATTTACAAAATTTAAAATAAGCCTTCTCAATATAGGTCGGACGAGACCTTAATACGCTCCTTTAACATATACCATTCACTATATTCGTGCCTTTTTGCTCAACAATATTGTATACAATATTTTCAATTTAAATATATTTAATGAATAAAAGCTTTTTGGTCTATATTTATTTTATTGCTAGTTTAAGATGGAAATGCTTTTAAATAATCTACAATATCCTTCGAAACTTATTGTAATATCTTTGTAGCGTGAATCAAGACTTATATAATATTTTTATAGATGTATTTATATAAAACACGCTTGTTTCCCATTGGGGTAGGCAGAAACCACAGACCTTCAATCGCTACGTTCCTGGCATACTTCTGTCGCTTCCACCACTCTCGTTTTACATTCATTATACACGCTCATCGATAATGGATTCTTTTGACCTGCCCTTTTGTATCCTGATTACTACATTCGCTTCCACCCCACATCACTTCCTTTTCTCATAATTCCTAATTTAATCCCACAAACCGTTCGTGAAACACTTCACGAACTGTTGTCGGCCACTCACTTAACAATATAGGCCCGCATCCAAAATTACTTGGCTTTAAGAGGAGAATATCACTGACAATCCTATCGACCGCCTTACAAAAGTCTAAGTAAACCACATCAATTCTATTTTGATTGTCTTTTCCGCAGAGACAGAGCATCAACTTTGAAAGTAAATCAATATTACTGTATAGTTATTTAAAAAGCTTTTATTGTTCAGTGTTATTTTCAATAGGATCGTTATTTTTCAAATTATATATTTATGAACAAAATTCGTATAGAAATGAGCAGGATTTTACATAGCACTCAGAACCATTGCAGACACTTCGATAATTTCGAACACTTCGTTATATTCCGCGGGAATCACATTCCGTTTCAGTATGATCTAATAAACACCTCTGGGATAAAACTAACCTAAACTAAATCTTACAGGTTACAGATTTTCGCTGATTTTCACTTTGAATCAAGAGAACATGTTTTTGTTTTTTTACAAACTGAAAGAAAAGTTGCAGTAGCCTTAAAAACGTAAATATTATAAAATTACAGTAGGGAACTTAGACAAAAAAAAAATTATTTGGTTAATTATCTACTTAAAGCGACAAAAATGTAAGCAAGAAAATATTGTAAAAATATATAATAATAATATGTATATTTCTTTACTCAGTTAACACTCAGTTAAGTTGTTAACCGACGGTGGGTGAAATATTTATTTATTCCTATACTAACCAGGATATAAAAAATACGCTTTAGGATATAAACGTATTTTTTTAAAACTAGTATATACGAGTACATAATAGAACACAAAAACTAAGCACTTTAAGTATATGTAGAATATTGAGGTTGAGTATTGTTTAACCAATTTTGCCAGACAGTTGTGTTTAAAGAAATTGATTCGCCACAAATTTGACTTTTATAAAAAAACGGGTCCTAATTCTTTGGTGGCAATAGAACTTACGCTGTGACATAGAATGTTAAACTGAACACCGTTTATTGAGTAAACTTTAGCATTTAGTTCAAACTTTTGACTTGGTAAATGTTAAAATATTCTTCAGATCTTGATCCCAAGAGACAGAACTCTTAGTCAGAAAGGTTTCGTATAAAGCTGTGCAAAAATAAAAAACGCAAATCCGGTGTCTTATTTCGTATTCGGTTGGTTAATGCTTAGTTAAACGACTATTTATAATATAATTATAATGCTGAAATTAAATTCTAAGTCCTAAAAATCAAAAGAAATGAACTGTTAAATAAATATAATACAATTTGTCAAAAAGTGACTAAATATTACCTACTACATTTACAAGTGTATAAAGATTCTTACGAAACCCTAATAGACCAATCTAATTGTATTGTAAATTAGTTAATAATATTTTTAAAACAAAAATAAAAAGGACTTGGTCAGGGGTTTATACGCAGGAATATTTAAATTTTGCAAAATACATAACTTAAATCCGTTTTTCTTTAAATGAGTAAAAGTTATGTTAATAAAAGACAATATTAATTCTGAATCGTGTTTTGTTATTAATATATTTGGGTATGCGGGTTACTATTGTAAATTACTTTAAATATTTCATTACATACTCGTAATACCAAACCGTTTAAACAAAATATATACATATATATATATATATAATTTAACGGTGGGCTTTTAATCGTAAAAACGCAAGTTGGTGTTTATTTAAAACAATGGCATTCTGAAAAGGGCTATAAATTATGCCGCATAAACAATAGCGGTTAGGAGGTTGTGGTCAGGTCAGTTGTGGACTTAGAAAGGAAATTATGCGGTAATGGGTATCAGTGTAAGAGGTGGGATATCGTGTTTTATTGCATTACATTTGTGTGATTTTGTTAATTGTACTAATGTTGACAAATCGCATTGAAATCGTTTACATAATATCACACATTTTGACAATTTTAGACAATTCAATTAAAAGTAATAGCTAGAAAAATAATCCTAAGACAATTTGAAATAATACAATTTACTTATTTAAATTAGTTCCAAAAGCCTTCAGTGAACTCATGGTGAACGTCTGTAAGTACAACTAACTATAGGTAAAATAATTAAACATCATCACTCATCATATTCATTTAACGCAATCTGTCGTTACAAGGGCTTCATTAAACGTAATTCCATATAGCTTTTAAAATGTGCTTTATCCAAAACACTTCATTAAAAGGCTTCCATTAAGATATTTCCCTGAGGGTATGGTAATGGTAAACCATATGTAAAAACATTGCGATATTTTTCCAAAGATAAACTCATCGTCGGTGCATCCCAGAAGAATATAAACTGTACACAAATAATATATCTGCTCAATCAACTGTATCATACACTTGAGTACAACTTTCATTCCCCTGCTGCGTTAAAATCTGTCATATTCAACCTGAAGTTTCACTGACGCTAATTCATAGCGTGATGACGGAGGAGATAGTCCTCCGATTCTTGGACAATGTAGCATACAATAATTTAATTAATAACCAATCACAATAAAACCATCATATTTTTTAAACAAAACAACTTTTACTAAAAAACCGTCACCAAAACGGATAAGCCGTGTCTAAGACACGGCTTCTGGATAATAAAGGACAGGTCTGCCAACGGGCATTGGAGTGCAGCTTACAGTCAAATAAAATCATAAAGATAGTAGATACTCAAAGCAAACTTTTAAAAATAAAACTTATCTTGAGTTATAGACTTTAGAAAGAAAGAAAAAAAGGACATTGGTAAATGTAGCCTATTTTGAAATACAGCAATTCGTGAAGTTATGATAATTTTTTTCATATCTTATTCTGGTATTTGGTTTTGATGGCACTATAATCTGGGGTGGTTGAGTCATAGAAATGCTAAGGTTTAATGTTCATTAAAATTATACTATGTATATTTAATTGTATATAATATTTCAAACAGTTTGTTTATACAAGAACACTTTTCCTAACCATTTGCAATCAAGACTTCTTTTTCCAGAATGCTTTGGAAGTCAGTACAAAATAATCTTCATAAATCGAATTAGCACTTTAGTACAGAGCTCTCGCCACAGCGCTGGAAAACCAATAATGAATATTTATTGTTTACTATAGGCTCGAATTAATCCAGCCCGATAAGCAATAGCTATTGACATGCCCAATCATTATGGGAAAAATAACGCGCTATTAACACTAATCAGATAATCTATTCAATTATGTGTATTGATTATTAAAGTAACTGAGCACAGGTCATAGAAAACAGAATGTCAACTAATGTATACGTCTCGTAACGTAGTACGTAAAGGTAACACTTAAAAAGTATCTATAAGAGCATCTATTTCATTACTTTGTGATATTGGATATTATAAGTATAAATAGCATACCACATACATTTCATTGTATAGACATCGAAATTTCATTTTCACGTCTGATTGAATAGAGAAAAAACTAAATTAGCCCCACAGGTTTTGAGAAGCATATAGTTGATTGCCTTGCCTTCTGCTCGACTGGGAGGTGTTACTTCCTTGCCTCCACATACATATAAAAAATTAGCAGACGCATTTTAAATCTTCAATATTAAGTTAAAGAGAGTTGTGACGTATTCGAGATGATAAATAATGCTCTCAATATTTGTTAGCGACTCTTAACGAAAATTTATAATATTATTTACAGAAGTCGAAGTTTTAAAATCATGCTAGATTAATAACTAGCATGATTTTATTTTCAACGATAATAGTTTGATATTATGATAAGATTTTAAAGATTAAAGATGCAAGCAAGATTTCTTCGTAACAGACAGAATTATAAAATGGTAATACATTTTTCAAGAACTTATACGGGGAAAAAATGCTTCTATAAAGTTATGTTTAAGCTTGGCAATAACTATAACATACTAAAAGAATAACTTGCAAAGCCTATGAGATAAGTTTTGTTATTATTTTATATCCGGAGCAGAACTTTAGAACAAAGCTTTTATAGAGGAATTAAAGTCACTGGTGCATGTTAATATTAAATTGCTTCGAGGATTATTGCATTATAAATTACGAAAATTTTACTCATGCATTCCTTAGTTACTTGCACTAACTCAATTTAACGGGCGGGTGGTGGGATTTCTAATGCTTGGTTAAGTAACAATAATTATGTTCGCTATCCACGTTAAGATGTTGAAAAAGCCTCTAAATTTAATAAAAACAAAAATAAGCGGATGATTTTTTAAATAAAATAATAGTATATTTTAGTAGGTGTACTTTTCCTCTTACGCTGTTATTAACGAAATTCATATTATTCTTAGTAAATATGTATATTAATTTTATTGGCCTAACATTATGTAATTGAATAAAAAAATTATTTTAGTATTTTTTAAATCTACACATATCGTGTGAAATGGACTTTAACAATATCAACATTAACGAATGACAACATTATCATCAACAATAACAACATATGAATGACCGAATTAAAAATCGCTTTAATCATCAACCAACCGGCGTGTTTGTTTGAAATCCTATCTTTTAATTGCCTTTTACACTTTTTAAATTGCCAGTGCGTTTACAGTATAAAATAATACAAAGAGGATTAGAGAATATTGTAAACAATTTTTGATAGTCATGACAGAAATGTAAAGCTGGCTGTTCGGTGGCCTTAAAGTGCGTGACATAAGGCTGCATATGAAAAATCATTAAAGTTACGTAATTCAATACACAACAGCGTTCAAAAATGTTTCGTCATCAATCGCCAAAGATCGTAACGATAGGGGGTTTCGTGCCGAAATAAAAGCTTTGGAAACTTAAGGGCATTTTGATACCCATCGAGTCACGAGAGGTTCTCATTTTACTTTGATGTCCGCCACGCCTGTGTAATGGTTGTTTTGACGCTACTTTACAAGTTTCATTAAATCCTCAATTTCTATTGATTCCATTGCCTGTTGGTACAAATATCCTTATAATCCAACCACTGATCCTTAACACCGTATCCGAAAATATTTATACGTAGTAAATAAACTATGCAATACTAATTATTTTAATTCAGTTTAGTTAGAAATGTGTTACTTTTATACTGGTTAGTGCATTTCGAGGAGTTTTAGGTCACCTCTTTCGAATTATTTTTATTTTTGTAATATTAATCCTATTTTTACTCTTTGAACTGAAAATAAAAATTTAAGAAAGCCTAAAAAGTAATAATTTGTGTTTTGAGCACTGAGATGCATAAGTATGTTTATTAGATTACAATGGAAAACTATGTCTCCGACGAAACTAGGCAAAAAAATTTTTCATTGTTAATTTTGAATTTGATTTTAAGTAATGATTAGACTGATACATATATTATTTTGAGTTTTCTAATAACATCTCAGCACTATAATTATCTTACTATCGCGCTTTTATGACAGTGTGTAAGAGTCTCATAGCAGTGACTATCGGCTACAGGTGGAACAACATATTTCAAAATAACTCTTCTATGACTGCAGCATACTCTTGCAAGCCATACAATATTTCACCGCAGTTCTAGTTTACACAACCATAAATCCTCGTTCATATATAAAGCGTATCTCTAATGATGAGAAAGCAAGAATATTAATTAAGTCTTGAGTCTATTTATCTGCTCAATTAGAGTGAAGATGGATCTTACTTTTGATTGAGCAGACAAATAGACTAAAAGTTATACGTCGATATAACTCCTAAGTTATTTTTTAATGTATCTCTTCGTCTCCGCAATTTACCCCACACAGCACGAAAAGGAAAGCTGCAGTTGAGGCTGAATATAAATTATGACAATTTTGCAAATTTTCGTTTTGTTGTCCTAAAATCCTCCTTAATAATTACTTAAATTTTAAATGAGAACAGCCTTCGGAATTTGATACGATTCGTTGTTGTAGCTATAACTTACCTAATGAATGCCCCAAAAGCATAAGCAGATATCGAAAAAAAACTGAACATTAAAGTACGGACCTGTTGGATTTCCATTTATTGAAGAATAAAATCATGTATGAAATTTGAAATCATGTCGCCTATGTCATTTTATTTGAGTACCAAAATCATACTTGGAATTCAAGGGAATTCCAACTGCATTATTTCTATAAAACTACCAGGTTATTGGCGGTGGGTCAACAAAGCTTAGCCAATTTTGATCGATACCCTCAATATCTTTATTCCAAGAATTCTGTAATGATGGGATGGTTTAATGATTTAAACTGTAGATAAATTAAAGGAATTACTATTTGTCCTAACTTATCCATTAGACTTACACTAAAAAATAAATAGTTACTTTACCTTACATAAAAGGTTAAATAAATATAACCGGTGACACAAAGCATGAACTAACGAGTAAAAGGGCACTAAAATTATAAATATATTTATTAATAGACAATGAATATAATCGTTCAAGTATGTTTGTTCTATTTTATCAAATGTTCTGTCTGTGTTAAAAGTGTAATGAAAATAAACATTTCAGTACTTTCTAATACATACTTAAATATTCTAGTATTGAATTTCCTTATAATACTAATGAAAGGAATGATATACTCAAATAAATATAGGAAAAAGCGCATAGCATGTCTCATTACTGCAAATACACAAATTCATTAGTTTCATGAAATATATCGAAAAGCATGATTTACGAGAGTAACTTTTATCACGCGTCAAATATTTCACTATACATGATTTAAAGTGCAACATTCAAATGTATCCAACAACTTTTGATATCATTAAATTGTTTTGTCACGACATATTTATAATTCAATGAATGTAGAAGAAACTATACTATGATTTAAATAGTAATTGTAAATAAATTATTGGTTTCTGCTCGGTAGCTCTGCATTATAAACAGCTGAACGATATTTTAGTTAAAAAATATCAGAACACCTGATAATTGAAATTTAAAAAAACACTAAGTGAAGCGTATAATGATCTTTCCGACACCGTGGTTGTCGTAGCGAATGCAATATCAACGCTATCAAATAACAATTATTGTATTTTGCTGAAATACAATACGCAAATCGCATGGAAGCTGTCCATGATGTAATTGCTGTCCAATTAATTGGTAAGTGGCGCTGTCGTTTGCGAATTTGTCTTTTTAAATTTATCAAATCCAAGTCCAAGTATACAGATGATGAATGGGTGAATGATGACCGGCCATGAATTGTGCTCGTGAATGATATCAATCTTGTACTAGTGGAACTTTAATTTTATATATGTATATTTTTTTATTTTGTAGACTGATTTGAATACAGTCAAATCAGTCTACAAAACATTATAAACCTTATTCCACTTATAAATAAAATAATATAAACACGCTCCTATTCTACTATGCATTAATCTATAGATAGATTTTAATTACTTACTTACTTTGTGCTTGTTTTGATTAATTTCTTAAATGTGCCATAATAGTTTCTGCTCTTTACGAGCGTTTTGTAAAACACAAAATTTGGCGATAAAAAAATGTGGAAAAGAGTTATTCAATTATTTTTTTAGGGATACCATTTAGGGTAGTATATTTCTTGTTTCTTTACTAGGGGCTAAAGAGACCTAATATAGACGAATAAATTGTATAAATTATTTTAAAAATATAATATATAAATAGTAAAAAATATACTATTTGACATTTGAAAATAAGATGGTTTGCCGGAGAATCATAATTCAAGTGAAAAGAAAATATGTCATATTTAACATCAGTACCGTCGACTTTACTACGGTCACACACGTTATAAAAAACCTAATACTATTAAATCTGCTCCACATTTACATAACATTTTATGACCATCAAAAAGCACCTAAAATGTTAATACCAGGAAAACTTTGAAATAATAAAACTATAGTTTTTAAAGTGCGCGATGAAAAGTGAAAAGGCTTAGTACTCGCGGTCTTCCAGGTCCGTGTAATATTTTTTATGCACCGTGGTAAACTGCGATAAAATAAGGATTTGTATATTTCCTTATTTTATTGCAAATTACCATGGCGCATGGGTAGAATTTCATTGAAACAAGAGTATGGTCTAAATATTCAATAAACTGCATCGTAATTAGATAGATGAAATCGATCGATATTACGATAGATGAAATCGTGTAAATGTAACACCAATAAGATATTTGGGATCAAATAATACGTCAGCAGAAAATTTACTCGAGCGGACAAGTAAATTTTCTGCTGTTAATGGAATGGAATTGCAAATTATTTGTATATAATTAATTGACAGTGACATAAAAGATTAATTTATTGACCTAAATAAAGCATGCTTTATTATTTAAATTGTTTTTATTGTTTAAAACGCTTTGGATTATAAGCATATCCCCGCACTCTAAAAGCTGATATTTTTTTTTATTGAACTAAAAAAATGATTGCTAGAAATCACATTTATGGCAGGACAACGTTTGCCGGATCAGTTAGTAATACTATAAAGATTTACGATACCCTCAAAGATTTGACTTCTATCTAACAATAACTGTTCTAAATCAATGTTGAGAGTGTCAAAGTCAACTGCCGCCATCTATCTATCTATTCTACACTGGAAAATATTATGTAAAGCCATTACTTAGTTTGTTTCTGCCGGTGAATGGAACGGAGTCCTACCTCACTGATGTCTTTTCACTCTCTATTTACGTATAATCTTACGTTAATTAAATCATCACTATTTCCAAGTATTCTTATTCTGTCCTCTTTACAAGTAGTTCATCTTAAATACATAATAATAAAAAATAATAAATTTAACACTATTACTAATATAATTTATTGTTTTACTGTCTTGGCAAAGTTAGAAGATAGTAAAGTTATTTTCAAAGAGTTTTAAGATTGTTTAGTATGTGTGGATATTTGTATATATATCTATTCATTATTTCAGGGAATACTGGACCAAAATTACGAAATGGTGTTCCCACTCTTTGCTCTAAATGAAAATGACGCCCGTCCATATACAATTTATTAAGTATGAAAACGCTAGGCTAAACTCTGCCTTTGTAATATTTTAACGCATGAGCCCGTTATACACATTGTTTGCGGGTTAATAAGGTATCAGCACACTAAATGTGCTGTGTACTCAGCTATTGAAGTTACTATAGTTTCGTAACTTTCCCACGGAAAGTCTTGAGAAGTATTTAATATGTTGTGTAGGAATATGATGTACCACCAATTTTGATTGAATAGTTCGACAGTTTAAGAGATTGCCGTACGAAAAGACCGAGAAACAAAAAAGGAAAGGAAGAAGTCTGACCAGTTCAGACTTCTTCCTTTGGGGTTTTTTGTATATTATACGTAATGGCTCTTAAAGCATCGTTAGGGTTTGTTTGTGGACTACCAAAAAAACTCTACATTACTTGCCATTTGTGAAAATTGGTAAAAATTTCAATGCTCTTTTTGCTCGAATCATACGCTACGCTGGCGAAAATATAATTCGCCAATGTATCTTAGTTATTTATTTATCTTGAATAAATAAAGTAGAAGTACAGATAGTTTATTATTATTAGCTTAAGTGTAAAGTTTATACAAATAAACACAATGTACACTACCAGAGGGGTGAAATTTTACAGACGATAGAAATTTTATAGGAAATTAATTTTAATGAAATCGCTTTAATAAACGAGATGATAAATATAGAAAAATACACTACTCCAAACCATATTGATATCCAGTCTCTTTAAGAGAACAATATTATTCACAAAATCGGTTCGTTTAGAAATCGTCGCGCACCAAATTGCCAATTTACATTCAATATTACTGCGAAGCTCATTGAACGATTTGGGAGTTTCATGGAGAAATTAATATCTACATGTTAATTTCATTATCTCGATTCGCGTTCCATATATGAGTTTTTAATTTTTTACTAATAGTATTTGAGCTTCCAAGTCCTTTTGACGTGTTCAGAAAATTTCAGTCTAATTAATATATAATAATAATAATAATGGATGTGTATAGTTATTTCATTTAAACAATGCACACAGCAATTTTAGACGTACAGTTTTCATATTACCGAAGCAATCATTTACGGCTATGCGCTCGATCCTCAACCTCAGGCCGTTCAATTGAATTGCGGCCTTGCTCCCATAGCGGAATATTCTAAGTACATGATATGTTTGCTCAAACACTACTGCAATAAATAATGCGGATATTAGATAGTAATGGTGTCTAATACGCTCAAAGCAAGGAGCCCCAAGTACATCAGAAACGTGAATATTATGTTTCTCGCTTTGTCATGTTCGTGTTCAGATGCGACAGAACGAATAAACTTTCTGTGAGTGTCAATATTGAATCTATTATATACCAAGGCTGTAAGGGGTATAATGGTCATAGTATTTTTTTTATGAGACAGGGGGCAAACGTGTAGGCACTTATAGCAGTGCTCACCACATGTTTATATCCTTTCAGATAGTGGTTTCTGCCGAAAAGAGCTTGCATAAAAACCTCCTAAAAATAAATAATAGAAAAGAAATATCACAAACTATTTTAATAATCTAGTACATTCTTTGACCCTTGATATTGACTTTTGATAAAAGTACATTATGTGTACTAAGAACTATCTAAATTTCTAACGGTCTAGTCGTCGGAAATAATAATGTAAATAAAAAACGGCGTTTTAATCTGTTACATACTAGCTACCTAAATTCAAAGCAAAATGAGAGAAAACTTCATTAGGCCTAATCTCATAGGCAGGATATGACCCGAAAAAGTTTTCTTAATGCGCGTATAAATTAAGTACCATTTCCATTTCTCGTATTATTTTTATTTTTCTCTATAAATTACAGGCTTTTTTTATTTGACTTGTTTTATTTGGGTTTGTTGGTTTTTATTTATGTGTTACTTTAAATAAAACGTGACAATTTTAAATAATAAAAAAAAATTCGTTCTTCGTCTGTAGCAATCTCCGTCAGACTGTCTTTTGAGTTGTTTTATGAACGTCAGAAATTCGCGTTTATAGCCGTTAGAGATGTTTATATGTTTTGTACTCGCAAAGACACTTTTAATAAATAAATTGTGTTTTGTAGACACACCATCCGCTTTTATTTAAATATGCAACATACTTGATTAGTGTATCTATTATCATTTTAGGTATAGGTACTTAAAAAATTCGCACACTTTGCTCGCCACTGTTATATTTGTATACTATTCTGATGTAAAAACTATATTTATTAAACTATATTATTGGGGTACGAGTCACTAGAGTTGCGGAGGGAGCTATATCTGTTTAAATTTGCCATTAAGGTTATTAGGGGCCAAGTAGATTGTCCGGAGTTGCTACAAGCTTTACTCCGGCTGTATGTACCGGACAACTACTGTAGGTCGCGAGGGCATTCAATATTGGCGCAATGGAATTCGCGAACTGTGCTCCGCCAGAAATTAGCGATACCACGAATGGTGTCGCTGGTTAATAAATTTATTGAATCTGCACCAGAGCAGGATATATTTGTGACAGGCTTGTTAAGAATGAGTGAAGCCTGCAAGGAGATTTTATTTGTAAGTTTAGGTTAAGGTAGTTTTTAAGTTTGTTTTTCTTTTTTGGCTATAAGCTGTAATTAAATAAATAAATAAATTACTTTAAAGATTAATAAAAGTACAACCCATTCAGTAGTTATTTTCTAATTATTGTCAAACATCAATTTAAACCTGAAAGTATGGAATGGGTCCATACTTTCAGGTTTAAATTAATAAGGCTTTTAACTCAAAGATAAAACCTGGACAGGACTTTCAAAATTTTTTTTTTAAATCTCTAATCGGCCTACCTCCCCCGGCTTTGTCACTGGGGCCGTGGTCTAAGCTAATAATCAATCCGTTCTTTCATCCATCATCAAAATGAGTACCCACAGCGTCTTTATTTATTTAGGGTTATTTACAATAATTGTTTATATCATACATTTTAACATACTTTCCTGCATTACATTACATTTTATTCTTATTACTACCTATCACAGGACTCAGCCGCGATGCGGGCGGCCTTCACTTTTCCGTGAGTATCCTTATGATATTCATTGGTAAGTGCGCCCCGTCCGCCTCGCGGTCCTCGCCCCGGCTTTTCTTCCATTGAATCTCGCCGTCCTGTTTATTATTTTTCTACAAAATTCCTCCAGGTGCGTCCTGTTACAGGCCAGCATGTCGGGCAATCCTTCAAGACTAAGCGACATGCCGGTGATCTGTTCCAGATCGCACCTGTAGGAAGCAAATATGGGACAATCTATTATTAAATGTTGGACGGATTGTTCCACCCCTCTTTCGCACTCGCAATCGGATTTTTCTTTCAGCCTGAAACGGCACAGGTACTCGGCAAAGGGTCCATGATCTGTGAGGATCTGTGCCATCTCAGGACTGAATCTTCTCTCTATTATAAGTTTATGCGCGTCTGCGATATTTTTTAGGAGTAATTTCCTAGTTTCAGCTGTTTGACCTTCTTGGTATCGTCGGTCCCATTCCTTTAGTGTTTATTATGATATAATTAGAAATGTTTGTTTTCATTTCGTGATAATAGTCTATTAATTTATTTAATTTATTTTTAGCGTAAGAAATAAAATCGTGAAACTAGCCAAAGCTAGGAAGCTTTGTCTTAAGCCCACCCACACTATTCATGAAATGTTTTCCCACTAAATGCTTTTAGCAGCGCTATTGTAAAGGAGTTACTATAGACTGTAGTATACTTAAGCTTTAATTGAACTGGGGCCAAAAAGCTGTGTCTAAAGAGAAAAACAGCTTTGTGTTATGTAATGAAATTAAGAATAAAAGTTGTTTTAAAAGTATTTTTTTGCAAATTTGAGCAGTTTTACCACCTATTACTTGTTATTACGCTGGTAATATATATTAGTAGTACCCATACTTAATGTGTGGCTCCGATTACAATATCTTATATAGATGTTATATATTTAGAATTTAATAATGTTAATTTCAACATTATTAAATTATTTTAAATAAAATAAAATAATTCAGTCTAATGTGAAGATTTAGTATTAAAATCATTCAGCGTGAAAATATTTCAAAAAAGCGACTGTTAATGAAAATATACGGAAATAAAACTTCATATCAGATTCTTTCCCAATTAAAACATAAAAATGAAAGTTTAAATTAGAAAAGTTGGACAACGTTGATATTCTATTGAATATTGATAGATACTGGATTTGTATTTAAAATTTTGTTTTTGTCTAGAGCATCATCATTTTTATTATGTTTCAAGTTTTAACTTATTGATATATTTGTGAGAAACTTTTTTTAGTTTAAATCGATTTTGAAACTTATTTGAAATATTTTAAATTTATGATCTTAAGGACAATACATTAAACATAATGTCTGATAGAGTGAATTTTTACAATATTTATGCTTAACCAAACCAAACTTAATCAGATTAGAGCATAAGCGAAGAAACCGATTATAATTTTACATGCTTCTTTTTTTTAGACACGACTAGGGGAATACTACTGTTTCACAAAGGGAAAAAAAGCGGCGTAAAGTGATGCAATAGGTTTATTGTTATTGTACTAGCGTTTCGTGCGGTGAATGAGATTCCTCATTCCCCCCTCCTTTTTATCATCCCTCCCTGTCCCTTCTCTTTCCTTCCTTACACATTCTTATCCCTTCCCCCATACATAATACTTTAAAATTATGAACGTGCAAAACAAAGAGAAACCTAGGTAGTACTACAAGCCATCACAGTATGATTGTCTTCTGAACATCCATAGAGGTAAGGCGGAATTAGTCTCCAAAAACCTTGGTGTGTTCAATAGGCCGAGGCAGTATTTCATTCCGGGCCGTCGCTTAAAACTTTATAAAGGACAAATCCGGCCTCACATGGAGTAACAGGTTCTTCCATTGGATGATGTTCCGAATCGTCGACGATCACCACCCTGTTCTTTCCGATCGACTTGATACTTTGAATCTGCGTTGCTCGAGATGTTGATTCTGTCTGAATTTTCTACTGCATGTATCATGCGGAGCTCAATGTCTGGCCTTCCTACATCGAGCTCTTCTTGAGGCACTTTCTGGCGCGCATACTCCTTTTGTGGAGCCGTTACGACCTATGAATCTTCACATTACTATGTATCTCATCTTGTATGATATTATACATAACATACGAAATTGTATAAGAAGATAGCTTAGAAGCTGGGAGAAATCAGAAACTTTATGGTGAAGAGAATAATTCGCATGTACTAAGCTAATTACTAAGTACTAATATTATAAAGCTGAAGAACTCTTTTTTTTTTGTATGGTTGACCGCGCTGAACTCTGAAACTTATTAATGCGAATAATTTGAAAAATAAAAATAAATAAAAATTGAAAAAATATTATACTATTTTTCGAGGAAGTAAATAACAAGTACGGGTCTTTTAATTAACGTGGATGAAACTGCGGAGAACATCTTGTTATATTATAAGAAGACTGAACAAATGCTTTGAAAATAGGAGATTCTTTTTAGAGTTAAAATAATGAGCACGTCTGATTTGTAGAGGGAAAGAGTTTCAAAACGGGATACTTTGTACTATAATTGTTTGGATAGGCCAGAAATTATAAAAAAAATGATTATTTGTATTATTATAGTTTTTATCAACACTATGTTGTATGTTTTATTTTAAACTGCAAGCGCTTCGACACTGGAATCACTCGACATTGATGACGATGACGTCATTTTATTCACAAGGTCGTAGGCAATAAGTGAAGAAATTAGTTCATTTTCAGATTCCATTTGTTAGGTGTTGTTATGTATACAAAAATAAACGAACTTGCAGAGTGCTCTGAATTAAATAATTCTTAGGCTTTAATTGCTTAAAGCCTAAGAATTATTTAATTCCTATTACTAACCCATTAAATAGCGTGAATAATTAGAATTCAATAACTTGTTTGAAACCGCTTTAACTTGATGTTACTTACTAATAACATAATTAAATTTTACGATTTCACGAATCCACTCAACTCAATCACGTTTTCAAATAACTCAACTTGTTGCTAAATTTTAACATTTCATAGAACTCAAATTTGATTGTGTTACCTGTTTATTTTAAATATTTCTTGTAAACGAATATAACATCGCTTCCATATAAATACTACTTAGTCGTGAGTGTCAGTTTGTTGACTCTCATTCACAAATCTTCGCTTTTGTAATAAGTATGTGTCGGTTAAAAAACATTTGTTCGTTTCAAACTATATTGGTATCTAATATTAATTTATCAATAACGGATTAAATTAAATAAAATTAAATAATGCACTTGTAACTTTTATTAAAGGAAAGTTACTTAAAATATTTTCAAAATTAATTTTAATATATATATATATATCGAAACAGCCAACCCTGTCTTAAATAAGTCGCTTTGAATTTTACATATCGTAAATAGGTCGATTAATCTTGACATAATAATGACAACATTAAACGTCAGTAAAAGGGCATTTTATGAGTTCTTCTTCATTTCATCACAATTCACCTTAGTTCTATTGAAATATCAGTAGTTCAATCTTTGTAGTAGTTGGGATCCTTTAATATGTTTCAGAACAGTTAATATTCTTTAAGTGATCGTAGTTTATCTGAACCATTATTATCAAATTCATACTATAATGAAGGGTTTGTACATAAATTAATAGATAATTCACAAATTTGAAGAGTTACGTTGTGAGATCTGTGCATGTTTTTCATGAGATTAATTATTTTTGAATGATATTGATATGATTATTATATATTCCTGATATATAATTTCAATTATTAATATGATACTCTCTCATAGAATCTCTTGTATTCTTAAAACCTGAATTCACTGTTACTGTATTAAAATTCCTGAGAAACAAAAGAGAAAAAAAACCACCTGAGCCATATTTTTCTTTTAGGAAAGAAAAGTTTTTATTGTACATACTGAGTTTGAGGTTACTTTGTAATATTTATCTACAGCAAAATTTTATAGAATCACCGTTTAGCCACTCAAGGTAAAAATAGATTTGAATAAAATATTTAGTATATTTTTCTATCAAGGCAATCAAACCAAAACGTCTTGATTCGCATTTGTTGCCAAAGTTTTAATTAATAATGATTTAAAAATAGTACTCATACTCAAACATTCAGCCTATCTCGAGGTAGGTTTAATACAGATTCAACTTTTCATCCCGTTTATTTCCCTCAGGATATTCACTCAGATGAAGACGTTGCCAGCTCCCGTGATTAAATAAAACAGCTGGAAATTAAATGCTACAAAAATCCGGAATACTTTTGCTTAGAGTTAAAACTAGTTTTTTTTTATAAGGTTCTCAAAAAACTGTAAAAATGTAGTAGCGTTACAATGCCATTTTGCCAAAAGTGTATTTCTATATTAATTTTTGTATGTATTTTTATATTATATATTAAAAAAAATGTATTTTAAACAATTCAATTAATTCAATTTTCGCTTGTGTAGATAGATATTCTCATTTGGTGTCAATTTGAAAGATTAAAAAAACATTTTTATAAACATTGTTGGATGGTTAAATAATATCAACTAAGCCTAAGAGTACAATCTAAGAAAAAAATAAAAACAACAACAACAAGGAACAGGTAAGTAAGGAATAATAAGTCCTAATTAATTAAGTTGTTAACGAAAATACCTTTTCAGACATGACCTTTCCGGCAGGCACAGCAAGTACTACGTTTCTAGGCCTATTTATTATAAAAATTATTAAATAAAATTAAACAGAGGTATAGGATAAAGAATGCCCAGAATAGAAATATAATGTATTCAATAGTAAGTTCTGTCTTGTCTGCCCAAGCCTGGGGGCTTTACTAGCCTTCCCAAGAAGAACGGAGCGAATCTGAACCTACCAATCGTTCTTCTTCGTTTTCACAGGTTTACCACATAAGAATAATTTAGAGCCACAAATTGGAACTGAACTTTTTGACAGGGCGATCTATATTGCCTGGTCTTGGCATCATTTAATAGGATAACTCGATGGCCAATACCGCTAAGGAGAAAGCCAATCTTTTAAACTCTCTCTTCCCGAGAAACTCTACACTGGATGATTAAGGACATCTACCACCGACGATTAATCGATGTGATACCTAGATGCTAGAAATTGTATTCCAGCTATCTGCTGTCTGCAAAGTCCTTGAACATTCTTAAGTTGAGCGTCCACCTTACGGTGATGCGCACCTGTGCTCTATAGTTGTCTCCGTTACTAACGTGTCTTTTCCGACATTCTTACTTACGTATTATCCTGAAAGCCTTGATAATCGCCTAATTACACTCTATCCCTAAAAAAGTTGATACGTCCAACTAACGCCCCTTTGGCGTCATTGTTCACTAAAATAATGGAGTTCATTATCAACAGCTAGCTAGCTCCTTCAGTATCTTAAAGAGTACCAGTTGATCTGCCACCGACAGTACAGTTTTCGCCGAGGTTGTGCAGCGTGTGATCAACTAGTATACCTCACTCATAGATGAATTGAGGCGATAGGGTCCAAAGGGTAGGTGCTGGCGGTTAGTTTGTATTTAGCGAAAGCCTTCTATCGGATTTCGCACAAGGCACTTCTTTCTAAGCTTCCAGCTTATGAGCTACCCGTGATATTATACGAATGGATTTCCAACTTATTGGCCGATTGGCATATCAAGGCTTTCGTTGACGGAGAAAGTTCCGACCTAACACCCATGGTGTGCTCAGTAGGACGCGACAATATTTCACTCCGTGCCATAGCCTGCAACTTAATAAAGCACAAATCCTACCTCATATGAAGTTCTGTTCCCACGTCAATACAGGGGCTTTTTTATATATTTAATTTAAACAAGCTGTTGGACGGTGCACTGCAACAAGCGAGTCATGTAACTTATTAATTAGAAATTGAATTAGAAATTGGTCTAATAACTTAAATATGATAACATATGAAAGAACACAACTTTATAATACAATCTGCACAAAAATAAACATTATAAAAGCTATGTGAAAGCGGAGATGAGATGAGTGAAAATTAGTCAAACGTAGTTCAGTTTTTCACTTTTTCATTGTATTAATCACTTATTATTGCTCAAAAACTTTGTGATCGTTATTTCTTCAACTTGAGAGATTCTTCTTTATGTAACTTTCCAAGTCCAGACCGATATCGTTTTCTTTATTTTTCCTTATAACTCCATCTTTAGACATTTAGTTACCATGAAGTGTTTGTAGTTAGAGAATCAAGTACTCATGTGACTTTTCTAAATAATTTTTATTGTAAAGTTTTTATATTATACGTTAAGTATATTTTAGTAGTATTTAATTGTCTTAAATATTTTTATTTGAGATAAACCAATGAGAATTTTTGAAGATAACTGTAATAACTCTGTTTATTTGTGTAATATTTATAATATACTTGAATAATATTTGAAGTTGTTATATTATAATTATACTTTAACATTTAAAAGCTTAAAAGGTTCTCATTCATGCTACTCGTATTACAATAAATATATGATGACAAATTGATTCCAGATTAGAGTAGGAATTGATAAATATCAATTCTATTCAATATAATTATATACAAATGTATTGAAAACATAAAAATGGTTAGCGAGTCACAAACTCGAACTCGCATTGTAATCTCATCGCGGAGGAAGTAACAAAATTGAATTTCTTAATTGCCTATCCGAACCAGAAGATACTTTGATGAACTCAACTTCGGTCATCGTTCGGTTACCCCGAAAATTTTCATTAATATTTTTTTCTTACGCCAGAGGCCTCGTACGTAAAGTTTTTTAATCTGAATCAAGAGTTGTCAGGAGTCAAAATTACATGTACCTTATCCTACTAAATGTTTTCATGTCGAATAAAGCAAGCGGTGGTATATCGGGTGAAATGTATTGCGTAATCGAAGTTTGAGAACATTTTAGTGGCGAAATATATCGGTTGCCAAGTTTTTTGCCTTTTATTTATAACATTCATTAACGATTGTTTCTAGGTTATAGATTAGGCCTATATAGGATACTAGCTGATCCGGCAAACGTTGTTTTGCCATACATGTGATTTCAATTTTCAATTAATAAATAAAAAATAAGGGTTGATCGTAGAAGGGTGATAATTTAGGATTTTATGTATTTTGTATGTTGTATCATAAAAAATAGAAACTAATAATTTTGTCTAAAAAATAAATATAAAATTTAGGGGTGGACTACGCTTAATATTTAGGGGGGATGAAAAATAGATGTTGGCCGATTCTCAGACCTACTCAATACGCTCACAAAGTTTCATGAGAATCGGTCAAGCCGTTTCGGAGGAGTTCAAGTCCGAACCCGAGAATTTTATATAATATTGTGAATCTAAACCATTCCCAGATCCCCTTGAACACACACAAAAAATTTCATCAAAATCGGTCCAGTCGTTTGAGAGAGGTTCAGTGACATACACACTCACAGAAGAATTATATATATATAAATATAATATAATTGATTTCATCCAAGCCTCGCTGCAACAAAATTAAAAAAAATGGTATACAAGGCATGTTTATGGAACAAACAAGAGAATGGAGTAGGTAAGTAGGGTATAATTGAAACGGCATGATTTATAAGTACCCTGAAAATATTGCAGTTGGGAAGGGTTTCGTGGGGTAAAATATTGCCTTTTAAATTCTTTTTCCTTTATCAAAATTATTTCGTGACAGTGGAGATTACGGCATCTATCTTACGGGACGGTTATTTGGTTTATGTAGATAGCATATTTTGTTAGACGACTTAGGGTGAATCTGCATATTATCATTTTAATAAGAAAAGCATGCAGTCTAGATTACTATATTTAAAAAAATGCCTAGTTAATTAAACTTGTATAGTAACTAAGACAGTCGGAAATTTACCTCAAGCACTGGCGTTTATTTGTTTATTTATTTTACTTTATTGCACTTAGATACGGACATATTACAGAAAAATATATTTATGTTTATCTTAGGAATTTATTGTCGTATAAGAATATTCATTTATTTTACTGGCAACAATTGATTGTGGAGACGCCAGCGCCGGTTGTGCGCACTGACTTACGAAGTAAAACAAAATGGTGGCAGTCGTAGGGTAGGCCAATAATAATAATAATAATTATATGTATATATAATTGTATTGTTTCTGTAATATGTCCGTATTAAGTGCAATAAAGTAAAATAATTCGAAAGCATATGTGATTGAATTTCTTGAGACAGTTCTATTACTAATTATCCAGACCGCATTCCCGCAAGGGAATAAGAGATGACCTTTGGGATTTGTAAATTTTATGATACACATTGGGTGTGATTACAAATTAGCTTACAAAATTTTACTACATAACGTGCATAATTTGTCTTAAACTAAGCTGTATAGATAGAGAACTTTAATTTTCAGGAATAAATATTATTTAAGATGTTGTTTAGGGATATAATGTAAATTATATTTTGCAATGCAGTGCAATTTAATGCAAAATTATAATCGGTGGAACAGTTTCGGAGCTTAGCTTGAAATTGAAAAAATCTTCTTACAAAATATTTTTTTATTTGATTTTAGAGTTTCTTTTTTTTTTCAGTATATAGAAACTCGACCTTAACAGATTAACAATAATATTTAAAACATCTAATATTTTTCTAAGGTCATTTTCTATTTAATTATCTCTACACTCAACACCTTTTTACAGTCATAACTAGTTAATCATGTTTCTGCGCTTCCAAAATCTGCACAGGTGAAGTGTTAAAGCAAAAGATTGATGGTTAGGTTTATTATTAAGGCTGTGTTAATTAAAAATGTTATTTATGTATACATAGGTTATTAACTTTTTTGTTATGAACTTGAATTACGATTAAGTACAATTAACATTATAGCTGTCAACTAGGTTAATAGACTTTTTATATACCAAAACTGGTTCACATTTCTGTCTAAGAATGCCAATGCATACTACGTTTAAAAGTAACTTACCTATCAAGATTTGTCAATGAAATTATTCAAAAGTATTAATTATTTTAGGCTAAATAAAATTTGATATAGGTAATGTTTGGATATTGAAACATTTTTCGTCCAAGCAAATTTGACATTTGTTTCTTCTGACATCTGTATTATTTTAATGGGGCCGCAAAGCTGTTAGAATATTCAAACGAATAATGTTACACATAAACACAAATAAACAAAAAATAATTCCTTATTTGATTTAAATAAATAAATTTTTACGCAGCTACTTTGACGCTTAAATAATAACTTATTAATTGCAAAATATACAAGAATTAATATATATTAATTTTAATTTAGATAACGCAATACAATGACATAACGGGCTGTCGATTCAAGACCGAATAAATTATAATATAATTGTATATGATCGGATAAGCTGTTAAGTTAACCGCGCTTTGTCAAATCTGTCAGCTCATAATTTTCATACAACTTTTATATGTACTTGTTTTACATACTTTAATTCTTCATGATATCATGACCATGAAGTAGAAATTACGACTCAGTATTTATGCTCCAATTATATTTTGCTGGAGTAAAGGCATTCTTCAGTGGACAGAAGAGTCTCTGTGCCAGTGGGAACAAAATCAAAGTTTGTTATTTTCTACCTGCTGTGTGACATTTCGGCATTCCAAACACATTTGTCTATAGGGCGTCTAAAAGGGTGGCAGTCATTGAGATAACGTGGTGAATTCTTATAAATGTGAACGTTTTAATATTTAGATTTACAAAGGGGTTCACAACAGATTATCTATTTTATTATATGTAATATTATTTTTCATGAAATCATTAATACGTATTAACTACCCATTTGGCGCATTGATCACCACGCCGGACTGCCAAACGAGAGGGTCCTGGTTCGATTCCCTATACGATCAACATTTATGATCACATTAATGTCATCAGACAATGTTTGTTGACTGGATATTATAATATAAAATTGATGATGATATTATAATATACTTAGTTTATCAGCTGTAAGCATCTATAAGACGAGCTTTTAATACCTAACCTAATCAACCTTGAATTGAGCTGTGTGCAATAATACTGCCTTTATTATAACTCTTACATGCTTTTTATAAATAGATTTAAAGCGAAGTTTTATATGTGCCTTTTGTGTACCTCTGCAAATGGAAAAATGAACTTTCATCAAATAGATAGCATGATGTGTTAAAGTGAAAATATTATTAGTTTGATTATTTAACCGAGGGTATATATAACCATGCGCTTAAATTTAGCTAGTCTATAGGTCAGTCACGTATAAGGCAAGTTTCGACCCTCGTCACGCTGTCCATCTGTCAAAGGAATCCTGCGTGTTACATTATTTTTTTAGTGGTGCAAAGGTTCCCTTGAAAGAAATGATGGTCGGCTGTAATTGATTTTTGAGTTACCTGTGCAATTTTTTTTAAAATTGATGTATTTGGAAGCTTTTAATCAATGTGAATATTATTAAGCGTGGGATTTAGAGCCTATCACGATCGACGCTAACTCCTCTGTGGGCCATAGATTGTTGATTTATTGTATTAGTAGCTAGCTTCTCTAGTTTCTAAGACACATGGTGAGATTCGTTCCTTTTTTAACATTCCAGCTTATACATTATATTACAACACGTTACGCTTCGTCGTTTTTTGTTCGCAGTCCTAAAAAGTGGATCTCTCTCCTCCTCCTTTAATTCTTCCAGATAAATATCACCTGATGCTTTTTAAGAAAAGAGCTAACTGTCACTTTTAGATAGTAGTCTTATTCTGATTAGTAACCTTAATGTATTCATTCATTCTTAATGTCATTCCATCTTCCACCTAGTAAGCTTATCGTGGCTTAAAAAAATATATAGATATTATCTTTTTATTCCCAAAAAAAGTTTTTTTGACTAAGAATAGTTCTCATTTAGGTTACATTTTTATATGAGATCCTACTGATACTCATAAAATTTCTAAAAAAAGCTTCTTTGGAAGTATACCTAATATAGAAATTCAACTAATAGGTGTCCAATAGGCTTAGGTGTTTCAATAGTGAAAAGGGTTGAAATGTGATATAAGTATTAAATTTCTTTTATTTCATTCCAGGTACACAATAAACTAGTGAAGTGTGATAGTAATAGTGAATTTAGTTGTGTAGTGATGTGCTCGTGAAGAGGCCGATATGAAGAGTCGGGGACCAGCGTGGTTCTGGCTTACGGCCGTCATGCTGCGCCTCATCGCAGCTTACAGCGACACCGAGGAGTTACTCAGTGATCTTGATAAACCAGGCAAGTGCCTTATACTTATTACTCGTTAGTTATTTTTGGAAGAGGTATAGAACGCGAGACATTTTCAAAATGAGAATAGCCTTATAAAATACATGATAACTTATCACATCTATTTAATATATGTTAGGTAATGGTAAATAATAAAATCTTCTATCGTAATCTCGTAGGAAAATTTAATATTGGCCTTGAATTTTCAGAGGTCCTTTATATAAAAACCTTAAGTAGTATAAGTTTATGTTATGAATTTTAACCAAAATAAAGTTTTTACTTCACTTTTTTCAGTAATTAATTAATTGTAATAAAATCTATATTTATTTAATACCTTCTAAAAAACTCACAGTATACAACTTCAATAAATAAAAATAATTGATAGAAGGAAATTACATTTATCTGTATGTGATATTTCCTAAAGTCTTTTTAGATAGCAATACATGCAGCTCTTTATATTTACGAATCACGCAACGTTATTTCGATCCGTAACCTGTTTACGTTACATGTCTACAATAATGTCCTGCAATTGGTCGCTACGATTCTGTACACGTTAATTATGACTTAGCTACCTCTATTGCTTAGATCTATGATTTTAAACTGAAAGCCATCGAATGTCCAAATTCTTGCTATCTACCAATGTACTGACAATATATATATAGGTATATATTAAAAATCAATATCCAAAGAAAGCAAACCCTAGACATACATTTAACGTCAAATTAATAGTTTTTGCAGTGAACTTATTCTTATGCTAATAGAAATTTAAACAGTCTTCAAAGTGACAAATTACGAGTATATATGGTTAAGAAGATAATATATCAGTGCAACATAGAGCTATATCAAAAAACATAATGTATAATACAAGCAAATATAAAAGATTCACATTTTATGTATCGATAATATTTTTGTAAGAGATTATTGGGCATTATGTGGGCAAGTGTACTAAATAACACATAAATACTCTTTATTGGATAAAATATTGTTATAAGAGATATAGAAAGATGATTTTATGATATTGTAAAATGTTTTAAGTAATTTATGTGATAGATAGCTAGCAACCTTTAAACTGTCAATTGAATCCATAATCGCTAAATACAGAGTAAAAAAAATGATATTTTACGACTTATATAGTATAATAGCCGGCGAATCAATGTATATTTCTTGATGAGTAGTGACGTTGAAGCATTCACTTAGAAACCTCAAGAAAAACGCGCGAAAATTAGTTCCATTAACGGACTTACCACAAGATATCGTGCGAAGGGAAATTATAGTGAATAGGGAATATTACTCGACTTTTTTCATTATAAGATTTTTACTAGAGAAAAATATGCCCGAATTGATTTGGTTAAATCAAGACTGCATTAAATTAATAAGATACTTTTGTCTACTGTCTGATGCTTTTTCTTTCAATAAGAGGAAATAACGTGGATAGAAGGACGCTTTCGCAGTTTAGATTGGTCTCCGTCTGTACACTAACATCGTTCTTATATATTGAGATTGCGAGTGTTAAATGTTGTTACTTGTCTAGTATTAATTAACAGCACACTTCAGAAATAGTTAATAATTCCATGAATACTCGTAAATACGAAATATATAAAACTTAAATGCGAGTACGTTGTAACTTAATGATCATCATGTTTAATTGTGGGAGGAATGTGAGTAAAATTTTTGAGTGAGGATTGTATTTTGACAAATATATTTCGGCGAGAACTCTAAGGGTCCGGTATACCTACAGCGATATATATATATATATATATATATTATACAAATAAATATTGTGTAATGTATTGGATATTTTATGGTATTTACACTTTGCAAGTCAAGTAAAGTTTTAATAGTTGAAAATTTGATGTCAAAATGGTTAGTCTCCCTCTCTTAATAAAAATAATTAAGCATTCTAGTCTATTACAAATTTTTTTATTAAACTAAAATAAAATAATGCAACATAAAAAAATATAATTATAAGCATAAATTGCCGAATTAACTTACCTTAATAAAGTTTTGTTAATAGTTATTTAACCCTGTGACCACAGACAAATCTGACGGGCGGACGCAGACAGATTCGAAACAAAATAAATAGTTATATATAAGTTATATAAAAAAAACAATTCAGTATTGTGCAAAATAAACTTTATACCACTTTTCCACCTGAACTCCAAATGTATATTGCAATTTATATCTTATTATTAAGATATTTTATGAATTGTTTTGCTGACAATAGTATTTTTAAAATAGATAACTATAATGCTTATTACCTCTTGTTATATCCTGCATTTCTTACCCTTGGCCTCTTTAGTTATACAGAATGTATAACTATGGAGGCCATATGTTATTTCAAGCATTTAATACATTATGCCCAAATATGTATGAGAATAACTGTTTGGATGTCATGTTGTACTGGATATTTTAGGACTATTTCAAAGTTGTTACAAGTGTCTAAACAATGGTTTACTTAAATATATTTGCTATTATTGCTTTAACTCTCACTTTTTTACGTATCTAAGTATACTTACAATCATGAATGCATGATTAAAAAATAATATAACTAAATTTGGAAAATAAATTAATATCCAGTTATTTTAATCTAATCTACCTTAAATTTTATTTAGATTCAAATAGATTTTGTGATAAATATCACCAAATTACAGTGTGGTACACAAAAGTGTGTGAAACTTTACTTGCTTTCCTTAACAAAGCTTGAGTTTAGTTAAAACCCCTTTTTTGTAGTTTCTAGAAATTCGGTTCTACTTAAAATAACTTTCATTGTAGACTTTTTGTGATCAAAATAGATCTTTTTGCGTACTTTGTATTCGAGAAAGATGCCGTCAAATAAATGAAAGCAAATATTCCAAGAAATCCTGTTTTCAACCATACCGTCTATTCCTAAAATGTATTCGTTGTTCACGAGAGTTGTAATGATATAAACATTTCAAAAAAAATAATAGGTCACAGTGAAAAAGAGATCCCATATCCTCATATAATTAATTAGTATAATTATGTGATAATACTTACATGTATATATTTTATAATTATATAATTTTGAATAATGAAGCACAAATAAGTAAAAAGCAGGAATAATTACACTGTAATATCGTCACTATAATTTGAATTTGATTTACACTTCGGTCTACGTTACGTTCGGTAACACGTGGTTGGCTATGCTAACACCAAGAATTAAAAAATTAGAAATAATTGAATTTCACGGTATTTCGTTTACTACAAAATAAATTTAATTTATACTTTAGCCTCAATAACATGTGGTAACCATGATATTGAATTGTAGCTTATATTACACGTTTGTCGGTTTACCATAGCAGTGCCATCAATTGATTACTTGCTCAATCCAGTCGAGAAGTATCGACAACTGTTAGAATTTTTTGGAGTTTAATTGTGACTGTCAATTAATTATCGACAAATAATTTGCAATAAAATAAAATTGCGACTATAATTAAACATCTAAGCTATCCTATCTCTGAAGTTGGACCAAACTACTCATGGTTTGCCAATTTAAAATCGGTTAAGTAGTTTAGGAGTCCATCGCGGACAAACATCGTGACAGCAGATTTATATACGTTGGATGTTTGGAGGGTGAGTAGCCATAGGAAAATGGTCGATAGGTGATGGTGTTGGCTATGTATTGGGCCTAATTTAATAACATTTTGCCTTAAGGTTAATGAATAATATTTTTTATTAATCATTAAAATGACAAAAAATGTTTGAATTTGTTAGTCTAGTCATGCTTCATTCAGATTTAATGATAATTTCATACTAACAACTTCAAAATAAATAAAAGTGAACTTTCAAACATCAATAAAACGAAAAAAAAAGTTCTTATGTCAGCTTTACACGTTAAAAAACGATCGTTACGATCTCTGGGGTTTTAAAAAGTGTTTTTAAAATCTTTTCTAGTTAATACTCTTTCGAACGGTATGTAGCATGAACCATACATAATCATACATAAGTTACCTACTTAACACAAAAGCCGGTTTTTCGACACGGAAACGTTAAAAGGGTGACGAGCAAACTATTCAATAGAGAAGGTAAAATCTAACATTATTACATATTAAAAATAATGTGCTATCTCTTTCATCGGTTGACAATATACTCACTAATATTGTCTTTTATTAACATAACTACTACCCATTTAAAGAAAAACACTTTGTTAACGGATTAAGTTTTTCGTATTTTACAAAATTTAAGTATATTTTTAAATTTTCCCGAAGTTTCGCGTGCTTTACAGCGTGTGCGTGGTCACGGTAGACCACGCACATATATATATATATGATGTTGATGAGTCAATTTTCGCTTGGGACAAGATTTTGCTTATTCACCAGGGTTCAGCCATTGCGATGAGCGTTTACGATTATCGTACAGGATCCACTTTTCATCACATGTAATGATCCGATTTAAAATTCCTTCATTATTGTGCCAGTTGAGCAATGTAACGCAGCAGTCGACGCGCGTTTGTCCGTTTGCCTTTCAAGCTTTATCAAGATTAAAACGGTTTTGTCACTAACACCGGAGCATGCAGCTAACTCTGATGTGGTTTGCGATGGATCTGCTTCCACAATAGCCTTCAATTCATCGTTATCGAGCTTGGTCTCCGGCCGTCCACGGGGCTTGTTCTGCAGGTCGAAATTTCGAGAACGAAAGCGTTGAAACCAAAAATACACCGTGTTTTCTTTGGCGACGCTACCCCCATACACATCATTAATCCTTCGAGCTGTTTCTGCAGCACTGGTGCCACGGTGGAACTCGTACTCGTAAATAATGCGATATTTTAAGTTTTGCATTTTGTGAAATGAATGACGCAGAAAAGAAAGCAAAAGAGAAAAAAACAAATGAATTACGGTTTTCAAAACACAAATACATGAGTAAATAGCTGTTTAAATTTGTATTTGGAATTCCTAACCAAAGGGGATATATTTAAGATCAAAGTGCCCAGTACGACAAAACGCCAATTTCATATGTAAGGACCTAATAAAATAGTAATACAATAGTAACTTTACATTGATGTAGGTATTGTACGATAAATTGGTTGGTGGACGCGCATTAGGAGTGTACCATCATCTTAAAGGTCGGCAACGCACTTGTGACTTGCGTGCACTTGTGTGTCCATGGGCGGCGATAAAATATAAATGATACATTTCCGATCAGATGAGCCTCCTGCCCGTTTGCACCCTATTTTATTCCGAAATGTGAAATACTGTTAGTGTATCGATGTATATTGTAAAGTCCGTGTTGTCCGCTTTCGACACGCTTATCGTGGCAATTGGGGTCATCTTCAAGTTCATATATACTATATAATATATAACATAGTAAGCAACTAATACACATATTAATAAGCAATAAACTAATAATTAATTATTTGTTTTGCGTTGTTTACCTTAACAGAACACTGAACAACTCATCAATTAATGCCAATATCAAGTCAACCATAACAAACATCTACGAAAATATGTTTTCGCTAATCTTTCCTCGCTTTGTAGGACATTGAAATAAATGAAAATTACATTTTAATTAGTTGTTTAACCCGACCTCGTTACCTGACTTGTTTTATAACAGTGATGACGTTATTTTCGTATTTTTTTTAATCCAACAAACTGCTTACATTATCATAAATTAAATTTTAAAATATCTTTTACGATGTAAATGTTTGATGAGATTGTTAATCTAATTGAAACAAGTTGTTTTTCAATTCTAGAGGAAAATACTTGGAAGAAATGCTAAGTTGAAAATTTTAGCTACATTCTTTCGTTTCGTACAAATCTTGAAATGTCAAGATTTTTCGTTGAGAATGAATGAAGACAAGCAGAGCTGACGAGAGACGGTTCATTAATATAAATAACTGTCGTATACTTTTAGTTACTTTGACGGGTCACTTGAAGGAGCTAATTAAGAATATTTAAAATGCATGTTTAAATCTAAATAATATTTTTATTATAATGAAACAATTTAAGAAAGAAAGTAGACATCCTATGTTAGAAGAAGACTTCAAAAAGCCTCGTTTCAGTGAAAAAAGGTTAACGTTAAAATAATCGAGTGTCATTATTCGACTATGAATAAATTACACAAGCTCTCGGTTCTCTTTTTGCCATTGCCTATGGTATAAGGTATGAGCGATAAGCTACTTAATCTAACGTAACATAAATTTGCTCTATTTTTTTATTCCGGGGAGCCACATAGGTATAGATAGATAGATAATATAATCAATTTAATTCGTTAAGTATCATTTGTATGACCTTGTTACCACCAGTCCTTCTAGCATATGGATAATTGATAAAAAATATTTTATTGATTTATTTTTTAATGCATTGCGGGATTACAATATTTATACTCATATGTAAACAACATTAAAAACACAATATTCTTTTTATATCAGAAATGCTTTCGTGCCTTTGGGAGCAGGTTTCTATAATCTAGCGCTAAAAGTATATCACTAAGACCACAAATTACCTTTCGGCACAAGCCAAGCAAGAGCGAACAAAATTTGCTATTATAACCGTATGGTTAGCAATAAAATTGTTCTTCACGTTGTTGGCAAATAAACTTAGGTCTTTGACTTTTTTTTAAATATTATAAAATTTTAATTTTCACCGTGTTTTCTTAACCGATCAAAAATATGCAAAACATTAATGAGATTAATATATCAACTTCACCGGTATATTTTTTTTAATATTCTGACTTTTTGCAAAACCTTATAAATTGTAAAGTATGATATTATATGTATGTGGCGTTATTCTAAAATACATTAGCTATATTGAAATGATTATGGATACATACTTAATTAGAAAAACGTGTCTTTAAAAAAGGTGAATTTACAATTACAGTAAAGTATAAAGAAAAACCGAATAAAGTAGTTACAACCTCAGTAATTAGAACTTGCGGCAAAAAAGTATTATAAATATTTTATATATAATACTTAACTCAAATAAAACAATTTACACTTTTACGTTGGGCACAGTAAAAGTTTCCAGAATTAAAACCGGCCAAGTTCGTCAGACCCACCTACAAAGGGTTCCGTAGTAGCAAGTAACATAATATAAAAGTTCTTGTAGTTAGTATTTTAAGTTAAGTAATTTTTTATAGAATTTGTTTGTGATAATTGGCTATATCATGATATTATGATGATGAAACAACTGTGAAAAGCGTGTGTACTTTTTTACTAGGTAGAAATGCATTTACGCATCCTCTGCAGCAGTAGGAGATGGTATGTTGGTGGTGTGGTTGAGTGAACTATACCCACTGAAACTGCTTAGGTTATTCTCTGCTTTTAAAGAGAATTTTGATTTTTGTATTTGTAGTCTCTTAATACATACCACAATAAAAAGTGTTACGTATTTATTATTTATTAAAATATCTATAAAAAAAAACTTTTTACTATTGCACCCATAATACACTATAATTTTATTATTTCAAATAAACATGACTTATTACTTTTTAAGACCTCTTTACACAGGTGTGTATAAAGAGGTCTTAAAAATCATTATTTCCTTTCTACAAACGACGACGTCACTAGGTGAAAAATGATAAAGCTCGAAAACCCCGTAATGCCTCCAATCCTTGCCCTTGTTCCCAGTGTGACGGTGTAAAGAGTCTTATTAAAGTCACGGACTTTAATTAGACTCTTTGAACGACTTGAACAAAATACGTGTTGTCTTGAGGGTGACTCACAGCTGTTTCCTAAGAAATGTGACAACTCAAAAATATATTTTTAAATATGGTAGGTATATGGTGTTATGGTGACCCTTTGAAACAACTACTTTTGTTCCACCTCTTTACCTTCTTAATTAAAAATACATGACTATCGCTTTCATTTATACCTAGAATCCATTTATATCTTTTAATAAAATATATTTAATGTGTTTTTGGCATTCGTTATTCACTGCGTTCAACGGATATATCAATGTTACTTGCATATATGTATATAAATATTTGTTTCCCTTTGACATTGAAACTTTTTTTACAACTAGTACTTCGTGGTATGTCATAATTATTAAGACAATAGTCATCATAAAACCGAATACTCAACTTTTTTTAAATACCATATCTACAGACTGGGCAATGGGCATTCCTTAACAAGAATTCCAAAAAAATAAAGAATTTCAAAGTTTTTATATTTTTATGACTCGCGGACAGCAAATCCGCTATGGGTTGAAATATACACAGGTATCGTTGACAAATTTCGCCGATCGAATGAAAGGTATGAAAATATTTTGGAGCATGTACACTGCTACCACGGCTGATCAATTCGACTCGAGGCGGAGCTTGTTCCGATTTCTCGCCCGTCTGCCCGAATCTATAGAAAAAATATAGCATCTATTGCGTTTAAAAAAATGTAAAAAAATAAAAACAAAATCCGACATTGACGAATGAAATTGCGGTATGAACTTTCTAATAATTACCAATTAAACCAAAACACATTCTCTGTTAAGCCGCACAGTCTACTGCAGAACATCGGCTATCCAATTTCTACTATCTTTGTATGTATGGTTATGCCGGGTATTGGCCGTGAAATCGGTTTTGTATGCATACAATATCAGTTCAATTTTGGTGATACGTGAGTCTGTTAAAAAATTAAGCAACTTTTATACTGGAGGCGGTGATTCGATTTACCTACGAGATATGGTGCTGTTTGTTACTATGGTACCCTCAACTTTGATATAGTAAATTCTTTGCTGTTATATAATATATAATAATATGTTCTAAGACTCAAGCTAGTCTTGTGGATATTACCGTAAACTACAAATTCTTTTTATCTTATAAAGTTGTAAATTTATAATCATTTCAGTCAGATATAATAAAAATTATCCTTTTAATAGCGTTTATAAGTTTAGATACAATGTGTTTTGTCAAACGAGGGTTACGTTAGCTTAAGTACGCTAGTTTAATAAAATTGTAATAATTCTTATTAAAAAACAAAACTTATAAATAAAATACATGAATATGACTTACCGTAGCTTGAATTGACTAAATCCAAGATCTGTATAGTTATCGAATGAGGCGTTATAATCGGCAAGCTTGAGATAATCCTCAGTCAGATTGCATTTCCTTATGCCTGCTGCGTTCTTGTTGAGTGTCAATTTAGTGAGATTACGCTCCGCTGTTGCTTCAGTGCGACGAATTACGTTCTTGTTACCGAATTCAGTGAGGGCTAATTCTCAACTAGGCACTTCCGGCACTGACATTGAAAGCTATCAATGCGGTTATTTCTTAACTATCCAACGAGTATTGTTCCACAGTAATTATTCTATTATGACGTATTATGAGTTCATGGTTTGTTTTTGTAAAAACTTTATTAATGAAAATAATTTTCGCGCATTAAAACTATTTAATTTTCAGAATATTGAATATTGAATACTTATCCCAGAGCCATTCAGGTAATTTTCAAAGCCCTGTAACTTATTTGTGAATTAATTTGTGTTCGTCTAGAAATAAGTTATATAAAAAAATTATTTAATCGACTTGGCTTACATAAGATTTAATGACTTGTTACGGCAGAAATACTTCGTTTGCATTTGGATTTTTTATAAGTAATGTTTTTGATTATCTCATTGAGATACAAGTTCTCCAAGACACCGAACAGCCACTAGTGAAGAACATTTAAACAATACATAGGGGATTATCAAGGTTTCTTTTCTTTAAATGTTAATTATAATCGTTATTGTATTTGTTTTTATAAAATAAAATAATAAAATCTACCAATAACATATAAATACTTGTCTCCATAAGTTTATAACATTTGTTTTCCTCTCAAGTTTTCAAAATGGATTTATGAATCTGTCTTCATCTATTCGATGGATAAGTTTTCAAGTGAAATAAAATTATTGAGTAACCATAAGTTTTCCGAAAAACTTTTCGATTTTGCAATGCTAATCCACTTTTAAAACGATAATTAAGCCAATTAAATACCAAAGTTTGATAATATAATTATTTCAGCTTTTCAGTTTCTACTTTCTTTTTCCCATGCATATGTATCAATTTGTATTTTAAAATGGCTATTGAAACTGAAACGTAGTAGTTCTTTTGAATAACACTTTAACTTACTAAAACAATGCTCACATTGAGCATTGTTATCCTTGTAAACGATAAAAATTAAAGTTGTTGAATTGATTATGGCAACCCCTTTATTGCGTGTTGCGATTTCTAAAGATGCTTTGTTATCTGAACTCGCCCTTATTACCGACCTCAATTCGTATTTAGAAGACTTTAGATTCGAATGGATTTAAATTTGAGACTGACGGGAAGATATTTTAAAATGTCATGCCAATTGTATATTATGCAAATTCGTTCATTTATTTAAGTAATTTTTTGTTGAATTTACTCGAGTACTTCTATAAAATATATGTCTTTAACTGCCTGATCAATTTGCACACTTCCTGTCTGGTGCTATATATAATAGATATATTTGATAGAATCTTAATATTAAAATATTCAGATTCTATCATATGATATCGGTATAATTGAACAAATACATATAAATACATCTGTCAATTTGGATAGGGGATTCTATTCTTCATCTTATAAGGGGATTAAAATATGTAAATCACTGCAAATTCAGTGCCTAGTGAAAACCATGTTTCAACTTTATAGCTTCAATCGGTGACCATCTTCTGATGAAAATTTCAAACAGCACAGTGTAATTTAATAACATTGTCTTTAGTTCTTTTATTTTCATAGGCTTTATCAAATCACTTCTAGCAATTAATAGTATTTACCTTATATAAAAACAGTTAAATAGAGTATGCAACATATTATAAATTTACACTACGCGCATATTTTTTATTTATGATTAACAACCCTACAAATTCTATTTAATCTCCAAACTATACTCTTAGCCTTATCAGAGAACCACTAATGACAGATCGCTGACGCTGTGTTCGATAAATAATGACAATAAATTCCGACATCGAGCTGAGAGAAGACACCAATTATATTAGCAAAATCAACTCTCGGGATCACAAACGTAAAGAATTAAAGGCAATGCAGTATTTTATTGATTCTGTAGAGTAAGCTTAGGATACATTTGTTTTATTAACACTATAATCTTAATCCAAGCTGTACATTTACAAATATGACTTGTACAGTCACCAGTACTGTCTCTCCAGCGCCTACTTTAGTCTACAATTCTTATTAGCAATAAATTGGTCTATTAAAAAAAACCCTTAAACACTCGACGTTTATTGAGTCTATCTCAATGAACGCTGTTCGAAGAGGTAACATCCTGAGGATTCTGCGGTGTCGGGGCGAAATGTGCGTCGAGCGTGTTTTCGCGGAGTATTGCTAATAACTTGGTCTATTAGGATTATATACCATGGACTTCCGCAATGTTTGGCCTGATTCTATTAATGATATTTTAGTCTAGTTGTTTAGTTATGTTATTATTACGTTTTATGAAAATAACTACTACTGTACTAATACATTTATGTAGTTGATGAAAAGCTACATATGAACTGGTTCTAAGCATACGCGTATACAGTATATTTTAGAACGTGTACTAAGAAACTGGTCTACCTTTTAACAATAAAATCATTCCATAATATTGGCAAAAACGATTGACTCTTAAACTAGAAGATTACGGAAGGGCGTTTCAATTACTGCGTAGTATTTGTGTATTTTAATTATTTATCTGTCGGCTGTCTTAATTGCGGAAACAACTCACTGTGCTTGAAATTTTCCCTTTCGGCATTTTCAATTTAATTTATATTTATTTATATTTTTTTTATGTTATATTTTTATAAATATAAATTGTTATCCTTGATGTATAGATAGACAAATATTATTATTAATTAAATAGATGCTGTTGTATAAGGTTAGGTCGATATAAGTGACGTGTCGATATAAAATTTGATTTCTCTTTTTGATAAGTGATTGATACTATGATGACGAAAAATGTTAAGAACAAAAAAGAGGAATTGTGTACGGCGTGTACACAACTTCAAGTGGAGCTACTTTTATGAGTTATTGATGAACTAAGTTGTGGTTACAATTGTAATAACTTTAGAGTATATATTTATTTACGTCCATATGAGACTTCCATTGTTCGTGATAAGTAAATAGCGGAAACTTGGAAATTAAATATTACAATGTAATTCGTCTAAGCAAATATTAAATAATGAACAGAGTATTTCAACCGTCTCAGAGATAATCAATCTTTCTCTTGTGAGGATTTTCGGTTGGTCGACATATGTATATACTATCGACATCTTATATAATAATAATTGATGAACTGGTTCCGTTTGAATGTGGGCCATAATTAAAATTGTCACAATTCCTTGCTGTAATCCGAACTGCCCGGTAATCCTCGAACTCATTAAAGTTGGCAAAAGACCCGGATCGAGATCCTTTATCCATCAGTAAGGGTAAATTTTATTTTTTTAATTTAAACCATTTATATTAGAATCCGCAATTGTAAGAAAATAAATGCTCTTTTGTTTTCCAGCGACTTTTGCTGAGCGTATTTTTAATGCATTGAACTTTTTCATATAAAATACAGTGAGCATCCAGCAATTTTCG
Source organism: Pontia daplidice (assembly GCA_963693355.1). NCBI lineage: Eukaryota > Metazoa > Arthropoda > Insecta > Lepidoptera > Pieridae > Pontia > Pontia daplidice. The sequence continues at coordinate 7,631,054 of CAVNZL010000138.1, read as the reverse complement.
TACAATTAATAAATTGGATACACTTATATGTCTGGTAATAATATGCTGTGCTATAAGCACAGATACAAAAAGATGATCTATGTTATGTTAAATCCATATATATTTAGGCTGGCCATAAATACTGATACATAAACTTTTTTTTACAATTTGAATTATTTAGTATAGAAACAATGTATGAAATAACAACTGAATATTTACACTTACAACTTAATAACAATCAAATAAATATACTATTAGGCCACAAAATATTAATCGTATACGTTGTACGTTTAAATATGATAACTTACAATGCGAAACGTCTTCTAGAAGAAGTTTCAACCACAAAGAAGTTACATTCCCTTATTTAAACAAAAATATCCCAATAGCATTGCATTATTTATTTTTACATATTATTGTATGCATTGTGGTTTTATTACCCTAAAATAAAATTCATCAAACAACAGTACGACTTTAGCTGTATTATAATTAAAAAGAGATTTTCAAGTTAAATACCAGGTAATTCTGGGTTTACAAATCTATAGATAAAGATTAGCTCGCTTAAACTTGATTGGAACATGAACTTAATTGGAAATATTCTTGGTACAATATTTTATTGTATATTTAATATTTTAGTTAAAATAAATATTAAATTGGAAGTACTATCGAATCAATTAATTGATTTATTATTTTCATTTGATTAAATATAAAGACATAGAGTTAACAATGCATTTTATATTTATACTGATAATGCGACTTCATCTTTAGATGATGCCTATTGGTTTCGTGTTTTAAATTAATTTGTAATAACTTGTTTTATGGTGCATATTACAAAACATAAATAAATGTTTAAGCGGACGTTTTGGGAATATTTACCTAACTTGTCTGAAATTATATTTACAAAAATTGTCTAACTGATTTTTATTGATGGTGACACATGACAGGTAGCCTCTGGGAGAATCGATGCAATGACAAATAACGAACTACATATTTTACACAATATAAATGTGCCACTAACGACATTTTAACTTGAAAAGTGTTCAATAAAATATTAGTCATACATAATATGTTTATACATTTAGGTTTTATACCTTATTAATAAAATAATTAGCTAATGTTTGTTACTAATCGCTGGTATTCTTTTGTAAAAAATATATTTTAGTCAAAAAAGTAATTTTTAAAACACAGCCGACTTCGGTCCGATTAAAATTCAAAAATCCCAATAATTATGTCAGCTTAAAAGACCATAAAATAGCTAAATTCCCTTCAGTCCGGCTGTATATTAAACGTCCAGTAATTTATGACCACACCCACTACCGAATAGCGAATTTTTTACCCTTTTCCGTTTAATTTATTACTACGTGTAGCTATTTGCAACTCGTAAATAATTCATTTTGTATTTTCAGTTTCGTCTGTGGTCAAATTGTAGAAGTATATTTTCTTTTTTCGTGGCGAAGAAAATATTTTTACATTTTCCTCAAGTATACGTATATTATCGACCTTAATGCGTCAAGGGTTTCGAATAAATACATCCATTTTTTCAAATTAAAAGCTATATTTAAATAGTTATATTGTTATGTGATATGTGACAAATGATGCTTAACCGTAAATCTAAACATTTACGATGCATACATTTAAAAATAATAATAATTTATTTATTCATAAGACTATTATAAATCCATGTTTTGAATTATAAACAATATTGACTGTAAAATATGTTATTAGTACCTATTACTTATTTTCAAATATTTAAATTTAATTATAAAATGTTGTTTTGTAACTGTCCTATCATCTTGAAAGCGTTATTATACTCGAAGGGTACGATACGATCATTTTTGTCGACATGCTACAAGCATAGAAAGTAACAAATTCACGCGGATAATTTGGTTTCCATACCAATCTTCATCTTACTTAAATATATAGTATATCAGATGCTATCATCTTCCTCCATAGAATGTGGTAAGTGGTAAGGTGGTAAATGTGGTAAGGTAAGTCAAAAGCTTTTTTTTTTACTGAAGTATCGTATTTGACAGCACTCTTTAAATACAGCTTGGCCCCGGTAAGCCCCGGACGATAACTAGTAAATAGTTATTTCCATATGTACTAAGTATACTTTCAATCGCTTTTTTATCTGATTTAGTTCAGATTTCACTATGTTATAGCGGACAAAATTGAATTTCTTAAGTGTCCTAAATAGTTTCCTCTATGGTGCCTCTATATTAAATATTAGATGACCTCTGCAGTTTCACCCGCATTAATTAACATTTCCATAATTAACAAATCAATACATGTGTACATATGTGTAACGCCAGATTAGCTAGCGTTTGCTAGATTTTTTCCTACTTACTTGTTATTTTGGACAAACACACAATATTTTACAAATTCGATAGCTTGTGTGTTTTTCTGATGCTTAATCTTTTTAGCTTCATAAAAATCCATTGAATAGATTTTCCTTAAAGGTGTATACATACTTAGAAATTTTCGACTAGCGAAAGCGAAAATCGATTATACAACACGAATTTTGGTGTTTACATCGCGTGACATAATTTGTAGATTGGCACAATTTACAAGCATATAGAGATTTCCCGGACTACGGCTTGAACGCCACCGCGATCTCTGTCGTTCCATTAAATGTGTTATAAGAATTTTTTTGCTGGAAACCATCACCATAGTATGTAGTCTTTTTTATCATACAAAAGATAAAAATATCACAACAATTTATATTATATTCGTAAAGTATCTTATATTTATTAAAAATAATAATTAATATAGTCATTATTTGCTAATCCAATTGGTTTGAATTATTTATTTAGGAGTATTTACATAGATAAATCATAAGTTACATATTAGATCGTTATATCCATATCCTTTTTTTTTTTTTTTTTTTTTTTTTACCTAGTGGCCTACCCCCGGGCGAGGTTTTCCCCGGGCCGTGGAATATCTAGCTAAATTAAAACACAACATTTTAAATTTTTATTAACAAAATTACAATAAGTAATTATTTGCTATTTACATTTTGATCTTAAAACGTTATTATTCCGTAGCTTTGCAATTATTAATATATAATTATTATAAATTCGACTTTATATAATGTTTTCATATCCATATGCTTGGAACACACGCGATTATACTGTTTGGTCATCAATCATTTTCAAAGGCCCTTGATGTCGAATATTTCTTGTACTATGCTGGTTCTTCAGATAACGAAATTTCGTTGTTCATTTCAACAAAATGTATATGATCCGTGAAAAGTACGCCTACCTCTCAAGAATGAGATTTAGATTTTAACAAATAGTGAAACATTATAATTTATATGTTATAACAATATTCGACTTATTAACGAGACAATTGGCCAACCAATTTGGACAATTTAGAAAAAAGTTTGGGTTCTTGGGCACTTTCTTAATTACATCAGACACCTACACGAAATGACACATTTTGAGCATTATCCCTGAACTTATCCACAGAAAGAGTGTAAAACGTATTTATATATATTTTCATTTTACGTATTTATTTTTACTTTGCCTTAGTAGTACAGATATTAGTCCAACTGGGATTACAAATATAATTTATAATTTGAGCTCTATAATTTCTAAAATGTTTACTATGATATAATTATTTCAATTTCGTTCCAATTTCGGTCATTTCATATATTACTAGCTGTTCCGGCAAACGTTGTTTTGCCATACATGTGATTTCAATTTTCAATTAATCAATAAAAAATAGGGGTTGATCGTAGAGAGGTAAAAATTTAGGGTTATATGTATTTTTGTACACACAAAAAATTATGTCTAATAAAAAAATAAAGATTAGGGGTGGACTACCCCTATCATTTAGGGGGATGAAAAATAGATGTTGTCCGATTCTCAGACCTCCCAATTATCCACACAAAGTTTCATAAGAATCGGTTAAGCCGTTTCGGAGGAGTATGGGAACGATCAGGTCAGGTCCTCCTTGGCGCCGATGTCGGGGCCTGGCACAGCGAGACCTTGTCCAGAATTCTCACCTGCCCTTGCCGAAAACTGGCTCTATACTAGCTGTCCACTCGTATCACAATAAAATACAATTTTATATATATATGGATGCGGATGCTCCGTCCATCGCCTGCGCATGGATGGAGAAAATATATCGGAATGATACGGTAACCTTAATTGAAACATTGAAAATGCTTTTCTACAAAATAACTAAACACAAAACTCTTCACAGCCGTTCTTGACAGTTAGATTGAAAATATGGCTATGGCTTGTTAATCAACGGGGAAAATCTTTGACATTTGAAATTTGTGTATGACCTGATAATTCTTTCGCCAAATAGAGATATAAACTATAAACAGAAAATTCTGGCTGAAATTCGTAAAGTTGGACTAACGACAAACGTATAAAAAAATTAAAACCAGTGGAAAGCAAGAACTTATTAAAAAATAAAACTTAATTATCTACATTGATGAATACATTTATATTATATAAATTTTCTTAACTTCAAATAGAGTAAAAATAAAGTAATTTCTATGCTACTATTTGTCACCTTATGGCTGCCAAACTTGGAGACTTACAAAGGAGCTCTATGGACAACTTTAAATTTCTTCAGAACCCAGTAGAGGAGCATGGTAAGGAAAAAGTTATCCCACAAACTGACGTTACGGATAGACACAAAATTGCGGGATATAACAAAAACTGTAAAAAGGTTAAAATGGAAGTGGGTCATATGATCCGATAAAAGAAGCGGTTGAAATTAATAATTTCATGGGCACCAAAGACGAAACCGAGTTTGAACATCAGATGTTGGAGTGGAAGTCGTTTGAGGAGGCCTTTGCCACATGTGAGCATACGTATAATATCAATATTTAATTGTTTAGTAATAAAATATTGATTTTCTGGCCTAAATAATTCAAATAATTATAAAATGCGGCTTTTATAATAACTTATGTGGGTAATGGATAGAAACTTCTGTTTCTATGAAAATTTTCAAGCTTCCGGTGTCGCGTCTTTATTATACGAGTGTTACGATGGTTTGTCAACCTATATCGATCGTTTTCATTAAATTTAGTAATTTGGTTGCATTTTTTTAATGAATTTATCGTAGTGTTGTCAGGTTTGTGAAATATTGTAAAAACTGAAGGAGCTACTTATTATCTTATTATTTATCATCGTTTTCTATTATTTTTGTTATATGTAATTAGTTATTAAGGTAATAAATGAATTTCAATTTGGATAACTTTTAATGAATACTCATTGAATGTTTATCATGTTTATGCCTATAAACAATACGCAACAGTGTTCTACCTTCATTTCACAAAAGTTTTTGTACTGGAAATTTTTTACATGAATATTAATACATTGTTATTTTATAAACAACTCTTTTACATCGAACATTTAACTGTTAAATTATGAAATCGTACTGTATATATCGATAATATAATTGAAAATAAATAAGCCTCATTAACGCACGTAACATAAACAATAGCTGCTTAACGAATTCAGAGTGGCTCAAATTTTGCTCTAATGTCCTACGCCAGTATTGTATATCTACATAATCCAACTTGATAAGCACACCACTTAAACGTATATGTGCAGGGTTGTCAATATTTTGTTGCTTAAAACGAAATTCCCTTAAGTATGAGCTTTATCTTGAATTTAAAAAATAAAACGTATATTATTTGCTTCTTTCTGCTTTTGAAAAAAAAGGTCTGGTATGTATTTTGATGTAACCGTCAGATTATTTCAATATTGTATATTGTTTTAATTTAATTAATAACTGTGACAACCCTACGATATTCAGAGATACATAAAGCACGACGTAGTCCGCACAATAGAATCTTAAGGTCTTAGAGAGTCCAAGTAATGGATATTATTTTCTTAATGTATGAATAAAAGCGTATTCTCTACTTAACAGTGTTTTATAATGTGAATTGTATAATAACAATTGTATAACAAAAGAGTAACAATTCTGCTTGTTTTTTCGATTTTGAAGCTAAATATGGCATTTTTCATTAAAAAAAATACAATATATAATGCCTTATTTTAGTTTCAGAGCCAAAATAATCATTAAGGTCTGGTCGCGTCCTTGGTATGGCGTTGGCTTTCGTACAATACAAAATTTACACGATAAATCGATATTGACTTCATAATGATAGAAATTACATATAATTCCGGGCTTTTTGTAACTTAACCGCACGAGAGTCCGTTTAAATTTTATTCAGACAACTGAACAAAATATTATTTTTAAGCTGAGTTTTCGTGTATCACGAAATATAGACAATTTATTTAATTAAAAATTTTATAAAAAATATTCTAACCATTTTTAATTCAATAATCCCAAAGTACTTTAATACGGCTTTATTAAATTAAACCTACTAACTCAAGGCTATTCTAATGTAAAGAATTACTAGAGTGATCCTTCGATCCTTCTACCAAAATGTGTCTTGTGAACGAGTAAACTTAAGAAATATTAAATTGGGCTGATTCTATTAGCAGTTCTACCCATTGTAACGTTCATTGACAAGTATTTCCATAATTTTATGATGATCAGAGTACCAGGATTTTTAAGATAAATTTATAAAGGATATTTACACTAATATAAACATTAATCGACATTTCGAATGCGTTTCAGCAATTAGTTATCGAAAGACTGCCATGTCAGTAAGTTTTATTTACACATCCTAATCGTGAAACAAATGTAAATTTCAATGACGTTAGGGCTGATTTGTAAAGTACTTTAATAATTTGTATTGTTTTTATAACGACCAAACTCCTATCACATTACAGGAAGAAGCCTGCTTACGTATCTCATTAACAGGGAATAAATAAATGAAACAAAGATTTATTAGGGACGTAGGTCTGTATAAATACATCAGAACTCAATTTATCAGACCGCAGTGTCCCTTGGATGTGTTTAAAAATTGCGGTTTACATTAACAACTTTAAAATAGGTTATTCTTTTTCCATTTTTTATGTAAAGTTCTACAATATTTAATACAAGTAAATATGATAACTAGTAGAACATGAAACATATAAATTATTATGTATACCTAAACTAATCTGTATTTCTTTCATGAAAATGTACTTTGCCATATTGATGTTAAATATATTATATTTATTTCATTTTCATTAGAAAAAATCTTCTTATTTTTATAATTTTACGTATGTTTCACGTTTTATTAAAAAGGATAATGGCCAGTAGATTTACATTGGTATCTAAGTTATTTCTAAATGGTACAAATTCTAACCTTCGGGACTTACAGTAGGTTTTATAAACACTCCAAAAGGCTAGACTCTAAAGAGCCATTATAAGATCAGCTTACTGCGTTATCTTTATGACTTTCCTCTAGCTAACCTCTCCGTGGTTCCGGAAATTATATCGTATGTTTTTAAAATACGTTTTTTAGTTTTGATTATACTATATTTACTTATAAATGTAAGTAATATAACTCACAACTTACCCGTTTATGTAAATTTATAATTTATTATAATTTGGATTTATAAAAACATTGTATTGTAATTATATCCTCAATTGGGATTAACATATAAATCTTAAGTATAGACGTCCGCAGAAATTTTGTATTTCGATTTAAGATGAAACACACAAAAACGTATCCCTGCCACTCGGTTTCATTCACCGTTAACTATGTAATTAATATTGAATTTTATTGACATAACTGTTACTCATTTAAAGAAAAGCACTTTAGTAACGGATTTAAGTTATGTATTTTTGCAAAATTTAAATATATTTTACATTATTATAAACTAATATAAGCCATCCATTGATGACTGGATTATGCTAAACAAAAATACATTTTTGATTCACTACGAATATTCTATGCTGAAACAAATGAACTCTTAAGCTGAACGTTATTAGTATAAACATATAGGTACGCTTCAATTTAAAACTTGAACCACTTGCACTATAAAACAGGGGAACGATGAAAAAGACATCGTGAGATTTCGGCGTAGGTGAGAAGTTAGATCGCATGTGTGATTACCATTTACGACCCGTTTGATTTATTTAACGTTTGGGAGCTGTCCTCTCAAATAGGCGGTATTTCCCGGGTTTTATTGTCAAAGGGTTTATGAAGGAGATAATGACTACTTTAACGCCTTATGGCGTTTAAATAAACACGTTGGGGTATTAAAAAGCTTACACCGCATTTGACGTTGATACTTGTTATTTTATGAATTTTAAAAGTATTGTAAATACACCATTACAATTTTTGCTTCATGATATAGATCAGTACTTTAGCTTGTAAAATTGTGCAATACGATAGTCATTATTTTTCTAGCTATTTCCCACGTTATCGCGCGTGTTAATTCAATATCGTGCACAGCATAAATTTTTTTTTATTAAAATTTAATACTATGCACGAAAAATACTTACTTACTTAAAATTACTTACTAAACTCTTAAAGCTTTTATGGAAAAAAAGAGAAGAGGCTTTCTACTAGTACTAGTAAGGGCCGGCAACGCAACCACTAGTGGATGTTTATGAGTTGCGGCTGTTTCCACTTAGGCTACCTGCAAGCTCCATCCTCCTCCATGCCATCCATATTGGTCCTGTAGGTAATTTAGCTGTGAAATCGCCACGACAAATAGAAGGACATTTATAATATTAGTACCTATCGTGAATATTGGGTATGTATTTTTGACAAACTAAAATTTAAAATTCATAAAATTTTATGTAAATAAAAATAATTTTAAATCGATTGGATAGAATCGCTCGTTTATAAATATCGTTAAAAAATTCATTCCGACAATGCCACGATCAATTTTATATACATATTTTCCGCGTACCCATACCTAATGGATATCGTGTTTCTAAGTACGTAGCCATACGTCACTTTGATTAAACTGAACGCCAAATAAAATTAATCTTCAGGCCATGAATACACCTGAAGTCTTAAATTTCCGTCCGTAAGTAACTACTGCCATATATTTCATGTCGGCCTGAATAAAGACGGTGCTTGCTTTGCGCTGGACTTGTTATAAATTGCCGCAGATTCTCCTATCCGTCACTAAACCTTCTTTTTTTTGTTCTTGAAAAGTATTGACTTTCAAAGAACACATATGTTCTTTATAAATCATTGCCTTCATATTAGAAGTAATAATATAATAATTATAGCGGGATACATTTAACACAGGCCCTGTTATCCACAATATTAAGCTTGTGTTATGGGTGCTAACACAATTGATAAAATAAATCTTATTCCACATCATATGTACGTCAAGTTCCCTTTTAATATACATTATAAACAATTTAATATGTCAGTTACTATCGATTGTTATAAAATAATATTCACACTATCATATATATTTATGACAATATCCTTAAATAAATAAGTTTGTCCTTGAAAGGCGACTCCAATTGTCAATTTCAATCCATCTCTTGCTGTCCTAAATCAAGCAAATAAGGATAAGCATATACTTACAGATAAATGTTTCTTATATATATGTAACATGTAGACCACGGCCAACAGATTAACTCATCATACAGATGCTAACTGTACCGAGGACCGAATCCGAGACCCTCTGTTCGTCAATCCGGTATCGTCGATCATTCAATATCAAATGTGTCTGCGATTTCTTACAAAATATTTATTTAACACAGCATAGTACCCAGTATACTATAAATCATGCTTGTAAAAATACTAATTAATTCAATTATTAAAACTCCATTTTTTGTTATTTTTCAGCCTGTGCGTGGAGTTCAAAATTTTTCAGAGATTTTCATCAAAGAAATACATGATTCATTATTTTTTATCATAAATGAAACTAATGTTTATTTTTGAATTTATTATGTGTAAAACTGTACTTAAGGTACAATAGCTAAATTTCTTTCGGGAAAAACATTTTATATTTTCGTACCCACCTACGATCTTTTAAACCGATGTTTTGCTGTTAGAAAGAATAAAATAAGCTTGAATTACTCTACGTTATTTGAACAAAATCTTAGTTTCAAACAACCATATATAAAGTACAAAAAACAGAGCTGCTTGCTGAAGAAACATACAATGTCTGTGTGAAGCGCAACAATAAAACAGCAGCTTAATATAATATACATCAGTCACCATTTTCAAAAATCGATTTCTTATAATCCTTAAGAAGTAAGGAAAGGTAGGATTTTAATCGCATCTACAAGATGGATAGAAGTTTCGCCTGTAACCATTTATATTATGATAGTTTGAAACTTATACATAATTGTGAACAGGAAAATTGTTCGTCTATCTTAGCTTATATTTATATTTAAATAATTTCGGTTTTTTACATAATTATAATAGATACTGTATATAATAATCTATCCAACAATCAATATTATATATTTAGTGTTCAAAAAAAGCTTGATTCTCAAAGGTATTAAGAACAACATGCTATTCTTCCCGTTCCTCCATACGTTGTTATATACAACATAAACCGACAATGTAATATATGAGGCAGCAATAAATTTTATGCCAACTGAAACCAGCAGACGAGATGAATTGAGAGTTTCCGAGTACATGCATTGTGCAAACATACCATTACATATCACAAAATGTTATGAATAATATTTTTATTGCGAATTACGCAAATTTAATAGATTTGTAAAACATTATTTTATTAATTTTCAAATGTTTATCGACAAATGATATCTAAGATTCATATTGCAAGTAACGAAAGATTAACATACCAATATAATTTAACCTTGAATATTTTATATTTAACCGTTACTTTTTAATTATGTACATAGAATCAAGCAGAGCAGAGGGATATTTCATTACAGATAAACAATTACACTTCAGATGCAGGCGTATGACAATGTACCCATGCGCATTGCTAAGAGGAGCGCGTTCTTGACCTGCATGAATTTCTTTCCCGTAAGAAAAAACTGATTTTTTCTTAAGATCTGGCTTAAAAATTATTGAGAGATTACTTTATTATAAAGACTACTTTGTACTCATTACATCACTACATAGTATAAAACAAAGTCGCTTTCTCTGTCCTTCAAATAATGTACTAAGTATTTTACACATTGAAAAGGTCTACAGAAAAGTCCTCGATGGTATATGTCTATCTCTTATGGATAACCCACAATAACTTTTTTTGGCATTTACTTTTTACGACAAATAATGGCTAATTTTCGAAGCGATTTAAACCAATACAGCATTAATCCTTAACCAATTAAATACCTTGAATACATTGTTCATTTAATATAGATCTATATGGCCCTTTACACCGTATGATTTAAGTGAATATTTTCGAAGATATTACAGATTTAAAAATGAGGCCGCGGTTTTCCCTATAGCACTTTGAATTTAGCAGCGATCGGACGCGTTTATTTTTCTGTAGTGTATTTAGTATCAGCATTGCACCCGTGCGAAGCCGGGGCGGGTCGCTGGTTTTTTATAAATATGGAATGCATATTAGAAAACAACTTTTGTGCTGAAATAAAAGCTCGAAATATTAGTAAAAAATATTTCTAAAATCATTTAAAACAATTTACATCACTATGTATTTTTTTGCACAACCATAGCTTAAGATAAAATATAATTCTAAAATTATATAATTCACCGTGCAAAAAAAAAAATTCTGGTTCAGGTACTGTCTTCCTTATTTATCTTTATAATATTATAAACGAGAAAGTTTGTAAGTATGGAGGGATGGATGTTTGTTACTCTTTCACGTAAAAAGTACTAAATTTATTTAATAGTTTCAATTAAATAAATTTAAATTTACAATAATATAGTTTACACATGCGAATAACACATAGGCTACATTTTATAAATATATTGTGTGAATCGTCCAAAATATCAAAGTAAGTAAAAAGAATGTACCATCTGCTAGCTATTCTGGCGTGCGCTGCCAAAAAAGTCCTACAAAGAGCCCGCCTCAGTAAATATCAATTCATATGTATAAGCCATTACAGCCGAACGATAATTTATTTCAAATGCACATATGGTAGTTATAAATTGATTGTTCCACATAACAATAATAAATACGCATAAAAAATATATACTTTTATCGCTTCTATTTACAATAGATATATTACGAACTATATGTGTCGTGCCGGGTCTTTATTACCGCAAGGATGATGTGGTAAATAATAAATCTCTCTCAATTTTATACATTTTGTCTCGTGTATGTAGTGAATGATTTGATTATGTAATTAACGTTCGGTTCTTTATCGTAAAGCACAGCTCTTGTTATTTATGTTTTATATGTAATGTCGTGCCGGGTCTTTATTACCGCAAGGATGATGTGGTAAATAATAAATCTCTCTCAATTTTATACATTTTGGCTCGTGTATGTAGTGAATGATTTGATTATGTAATTAACGTTCGGTTCTTTATCGTAAAGCACAGCTCTTCTTATTTATGTTTTATATGTAATGTCGTACCGGGTCTTTATTACCGCAAGGATGATGTGGTAAATAATAAATCTCTCTCAATTTTATACATTTTGGCTCGTGTATGTAGTGAATGATTTGATTATGTAATTAACGTTCGGTTCTTTATCGTAAAGCACTGCTCTTCTTATTTATGTTTTATTACTTTTAAACTAGGACGCCATAAATTAACCTTAAGGAGCTCAAATGCTCAAAACTCTCTGTGATAATAAGATATTGAGAGGAAAAACATTTCCCAACATCATCTTGTTCATTTTAAATACATTAGTAAATGTTTCTCTAGTTTTAATTGAAATATAGATTATTGTTTAATACGGTATCCAGGGAGTTTTTTTATAAAATATTGTTATTAGGTGTCATCATGGTAATGGATTTTAAATAAGAAATATTATATATTACATACATATAGTCATATGTTATGTTTTTGTATTTGATTAATGGTTTATATTTACATGATATTATTTGGAGTTTTTTTATAAAATATTGTTCTTAGGTGTCATCATGGTAATGGATTTTAAATAAGAAATATTATATATAACATACATATAGTCATATGTTATGTTTTTGTATTTGATTAATGGTTTATATTAACATGATATTATTTTTTATTTGAATATAAATGTAAGAGCAACTCGGCAACAACAAAGTCAGATGTTGTTAATTCCAACTGCTAACGCAATTAAGTATAAATTTGAAGCAGTTTAGTTTAAAACTAGTCCACTTGTGTCTACATGTTTATAAATTATTATAAATTTTCCCTACTTTGTCATTTACATTGCAAACGTGATCTTAGTTGGTGATTTGGCTACTGTAAAGTTTTTACGTTATCATACATATACAATGCACAAAATTATCAATATTTTCCTATATATATAAGGATCACATATTCGCATACGGTCCGTTACTCCAAGGTAAGTTAACATACCTTTTTATAAATACATTTATATAACAACCAGACCACAGCCAACAGTTATACATTTCGGCAGTCCGGCATTGTGATCATTGCGCCAATTGGGTCGTGAAATCAATGAAAAGGTAATCCTAGAAGTACACCTCAAAATTGCTGAATAAAATATTTTTTAGGTTGATATAGTATCTTCTTTGACACACTTCATTTACCTAAAAAGTATCTTAGCCTGACATTTTGGCTTGAAAAATTTATCTGAATTCTTTATAAGCAAGCAGATGGTCAGAAAACTGTGCCAGACACACGTTGCCAGTTTGTAGGTCTACATTTCCTTCAACATTCGAGCAATTGTTATTTTGTTTAGGGACAAACGAGCAGATGGGTGACTTAGAATTAAGTGCTAACCACCGCCCATGGGCACCAGCAACGCCGGGAGGGCATTGGTTGAGTGTGCTGTAATCCTAAGTTGTATAGGTAGACAGATACCTATACTGGCAGTTGGTTACACAAAACTACCCCTTTGCGGATTGCATGCATAGCAGATTCGGATGGAGTTTCTTACTCTCATCAGAATCTCTATAGCCATCTATAGTGACCATATCAAGAGTTCTGAAGTCTTGGATTCAAAATGGCCGCGGAACTTACACGTAATTCGAATTCTACCTGAGTCTTTTAGTCTTTTACTGCTATGGTAAAACGACTATAACGACGTGTCATATAAAGATTAATTTATTAACCTAAATAAAGCATAGTTTTATTGTTTAAAACGCTTTGAATTATAAACATATTCCCGCACACTTAAAGCTGATTATTATTTTAATTGAACTAAAAAAAATTATTGCTAGAAATCACATTTATGGCAAAACAACGTTTGCCGGATCAGCTAGGTTTTTTATAAAATTCTGATTTTAATCACTCACTCCTACTACCCAAAGTTGATATTGACCTCCGAAATGAAACTATTCTACCATTTCCTGTCCTACTCTGCTTTCATAATTGAAATTTAGTCATCCCTATCCAATTAACAATTATTAACATAGACTTAAAATTAATGATATAATAACTTTTAAATATAGCAAAAATTCCGAAAATCCAACGCATACACATTTCAGTTTTAAGTTTAGTTGATTTTACAACGAGCTTAGTGGATTAATGAATTTGATCTGGGTCTTACGAGAGGCGCTCTATATTTTCGAACGTAAGAATAATTAAGCTCACTAATGAACGCTAAATGTTTTAATACGTTAGTCGTGAAACATTCACTCCACTTATGATATGATATATACTTTCCACTGAGTGCCAAAGTAAAAAAAAAGCTCATACAATTCCGAGAGTGTATTACTTCGACATGTTTGATAACAAAGTATACGAACAGCATTCTCCGTCTGTCAAACCTTAATTTCTTTGATTCAGTTCGTTTTGATCACAATAATAATTATTAATAGTAATTGATATGTGGACTGTTATATATTTCTGATAGTTTTATGCATTATATACGTTTCACAACTTATCAACAAAAAATAAAGCTATTCACTTTTAATACATATTAAAAATATTATCAACTTTTTCATGTCTTTTTATTTCCTTATACCTGTTAATATTTAAAAATCACTTAAAAACAAATCTTTCAGTAAATTATAGGAAACGACTTAGTTTCGAACAAAAAGCTGTTCAAGAGTAACATTAAACAAAAAAGTGATCAAACTTTGTTCCCAGCGATTCAATTTGTAACTCATTTTATTTATAAACTTTTTTGTTGGCTTCTTACAGTCTCTAAATTTTTGTGACAAGAATTCCAATGCATATTGACAAGGATCGCTGTTGATTTAGAAAGTAAATATATTTAAAAGCTTTGAAATATATTTACATTGAAATAATAATTTATAACACATCCACATGCATTATTATTTGTAAGGATGTCCTTAATGCCATCATTTCTGAATTAAATTTTGTTAACTCTAGGTAAAATATAGGAGTTTTAATAATAATATTAAAACTTGTATATTTAGAAGTTAGAAATATATAGTTTATAAATAGTTCGCTGTTTATTATATCTAGTCTCTTTTAATAAACAATCAAAAGGAAACAAAAACACTATAAAGTATTTATCTCTTAAACCTTGGGACGAGGTCAAAGCAAGACAAGACAAGCTATTTTTTAATTTGTATCAGCTGCACACAGGTTGATCTTAAAACTGTGAGACAAATGATCTATTTATTAAGTCAATCCATTGATATATTCAAATTGCATTCGAGGTAATCAAGGAAAAAGTCAATAGAAATTTGATAAATTTTTAGTCTGTGTCTTCATATAATTTCATATCATTTAATAAAATTACTATTTTCTATACCGTAAAGACCGTATAGTAAGGTGATTAACAATTGACCACATACATATTTGAACTATTGCTGATACTCCTCATACTGGTGACTATTCGTGTTTATGTAATTTGGGCATGTAGCGATGATATTATTATTTAATATTATTAAATTTCCGCTACTTCGTGTTTGCGTTTAATTCTCACTTAAGTGTGAATCGGCGCTCCTTTTTCCCTAGGTTGATACTTGGACATATTATTTTTAGTATTCATGTGTACATCTCCTAAATGTCAAGTAGATCTTAGTATGAGGGTACGGGATCCCTACAACTCTCTTGTAAAAAAACACACTTAGCGGTTGAAAAGAGTGGCGGAGAGTTTTCAGAGAGAGAGAACATTCAGTAAATGTAAATTTCGCTTTATAATTTTATATAGTATTTTCATACTTTTAAATTTAAGAATTCGAAAACAATAACTACGAGAATAAAAAAACAAGAATGTTTTCAGATTGCTCGAATAGTTTTATTGTATAGTCTTTTGAAAGGTCTATGTATGTAAGGAAAATTTGCCTGCAATATTTTTCTATAACTTTCAAAGGGGTTATGGTTACTTCAGAACTTTGAACTATTGTATTTAGTGATACAGCACCGTGTCTTAGGACTATAGAACGCTGGTATTTAGAATTTCATCGTGGGCTCTCTAGCCTCAGTGACAAGCTACGTGAAGTTCGTCATGACGATTTCATGTGATGAAAATCATCATATGACTTAACGTCAAGTAGAGGGATTCGTGGATATTTCAGGGACCACTATCAAAAAAATCCTGTACGGAAAACTTACCGTAAAAAAGGTAATCTCTTGTTGGATACAAAGCAAATGTACGCAGAGCTACCACGTTATGTATGTATTAAATTTCGCAGAGAATTCTTTGAAAAAAAAAAAATAGTAATGATCTATTATATTATCAATACTTATGCATTTCAAACGACACAATTTAAAATGTAGTCCTCGTAGTTACCCACATGAATAAAGATTTTTGCATTACAAATAATATCATTGAACTTTTTAATTTTTCAGTAAAGTTAGATTGCAACATATACCAGCTGTTCACTATCCATCATCCGTCAACAAATATAGATAGCGCCATCTATAAGTAACACTTGTGTTTGTGTTAACGTATTTCTCTTAGTCCTCAGTTCTAAACATCCTGCATTACAATTCAGTTTATTTATATTTAAGCTCGTTTAAGCTGTTCTTAGACTACAAACAATTGGTTAATACTTTTCTTAGAGTTTCATAAATATTTCATGAAATGAAATGTAGAATGAGTATCTATTTACACCTTAAGTTTGAGCTCTTAAGTAGTTAATAATCTAGATAACAAAAGTAATTTAATCTTACATCATTTAAAAATTATTGGCACACTATTGATTATGAAATATTGATAATATTTTAAACATGCAACCATTTGAAGTAATGTGATGCTCTTTTTTATTGCAAAGAACTTTTTCATATTCAACCATCTAGAATTGTCTTTCAACTGAGAAACTGTATATTACTTCTGAACTTTCATATCGAAAGCTGTAGTGAGTGTGACAAATTATTATATACTTAAAACGAAGCTTGGTAAAGCTTGGTAAAACTTGACAAACCGAACTTTTTAATTATTTGTAATTTTGTTTAGACTGTAATAGTTTTTGTGGATTAAATAACAAAATCTATGAGCACGAAATTATGAAGCACTTATTATAATTCTAAGCATGAAAGTGAATAATTAAATGTATGTTTTCAGTATATTAATATTTTTCAGTATGTTACTTATTTTACTTAAATTTGGAATGAAACTTATAAATTCTTAGTATTCTTGTGTCTGGTAGCCCACATTAAATGATAACATTGTTATTAATAATTTTAATGATTCTATCATTATTACACATATAATATATATCTGGGTGAAATTAGCTTCAGGTTCCTTGAATACTTTATTCTATTGCTATATTTAATTATAGATTTTTTTTTGGAAACGGCTTGATCGATTTGAATGAAACTTTATGAGCGTATTGAGTAGGTCTGAGAATCGGCTAACATCTATTTTTCATCCCCCTAAATGTTAAGGTTGGTCCACCTCTAATTTTTTTGGAAAAAAAATCTTATTTTTTATTTTTCTATAATACAGCATATAAAAATACATACAACCCTAAATTTTTACACCTCAACGATCAACCCCTATTTTTTATTTATTATTTGAATATTGAAATCACACGTATGGCAAAACAACTTTTGCTGGGTCAGCTAGTATTATATATAATTAACAAAAAGTTTTATTCACGTTACATTGTAGTGAGTAATAAAAAGTACTGCTGTGAAGAAAGCAATTAAAATATTTAATTTTAATCTTTACTTTAAAAATTATATATTAATTATATTAAAATAAAAACCGAAAGATTATAAAATTATGCATTTCAAACTCCGATAGTAGAAAGTAATCTAGAAGTAAAAATTAAGTAGCAAAAGTGTTGAATCCCAACACGTTACGATGTCATTTATATTGATTGCATAAAGTTGAAAGAGAATCGGAGTTTAAACTTTTATTTGCCATAGAAGCGCTATTCTTCATAAACCGTCCCCACTGGGACGCTAATTCAGTACTGCTGACACCTGCGGACGTCCCCGGAACTTCTGTCGTAAAACAGTAAATCTCACAATGGAAGGCTTAACTTTATACTTTAATCAAATACTTTTACGTTGCCAGAATTACATTTTCATATCTGGTTTTCTTAAAAATACAGAAGAATTACCCCATACAAATCTAAATTAATTATTTGTATTAGTGATGTAATTATAATATGCATCTAGAAATGTGACACTTTAAATTATACTACTTTACTAATTTATTAAAATTAAAATATTGGAACTATTTATTAATGTTTAATTAGGTCTATTCTCGTGACCATCTGTGGCTGCTTTCGGTCCACGCTGTGGTACTTTTTTAGTTGTTGTTGTCGGTGGAGGTATTGTTGTTGTTGTTGTTGTGGTTGGAGCAGGTGTTGTTGTTGTTGTTGTGGTTGGAGCAGGTGTTGTTGTTGTTGTTGTGGTTGGAGCAGGTGTTGTTGTTGTTGTGGTTGGAGGAGGAGGAGGTGGCTGTGTTGACGTCGTCGTTGTTGGCAGTTGAGATGTTGATGACGGGGTTGGAGATTGCATTGGTGGCGGTTTCAAGGGCTCCGTTGTTGTTTCTTGTGTGGTTGTTACTTTAGGAGGTGGTTCTGGTGCCGCAGCTGATGTTGACGTAGTTGTTGGTACTACTGGTGGAGACAAGATTGGTGTCTCCGATAGAATTGGTGGTTTTGTCGTCGGATTGAAAGTTGTTGTTGGCTGATGTGTAGTCACAGAGGGATTGGGTACAAGTTTCTTAACAGATTTTGAGGTTCCAGCGAGTATAATCTTCATAATACTGAGTGGTACCCAGTGACCGGGCATGTCTGCTTCGACTGGATTTGCTATGTATATCAGGGTGTCGTTTTCTGAATTTGGCCATTTTGCAGTAACCATTTTTACAAGTATAATGAATGGTATTATTTTAGAGCTCACTGACAAAAGACATAAAAATAAAGATTCTATCCCCATATATAAGAAATAATCAGAATTTCAGTTTTAGAAAATCAACAAGCCCACTTAATTACTAACAAATATAAAAACTCACTTTGTTCACTATTTTATTATTAGAAATTAAATTTATCATGTTATTTGATTTCACTGTTGCACATGTGGATAAATATTCTCGTTGCATAAGTTAACCACGTAATTTTCTTATTAAATTAACCGCGAATTTAATTGACTTTTATTTTTATCGAACTACAAAAGATGCAAGGATATGTGAATTTCTTACAGATTATTCTCACTTTTGTTTCAGATTATCAATATTTGCAAGTTTTTTATACTCGAATTTTACTGATTGTAGTTATTGAAAAGTATAATCCCGGCCCTCATACAAGCGAGTATTATTTAAAAATGCAATTTGTTTAACTTATTTTATAAGTACCTGTCATAATCGTGATTTATATACTTTTTTTACCTTTAGTATTAAGTGTGTTATTTTTTTTTGTTTCACACTTATTGCACTTTACCTAAATTTTATTATTTTACCTTTTGAAGGTTGGATAAGGCCTCCCGTTGCCCTCTACTTATGCCATTTTTGTATTTATAGCAACAAAATGTTAAGAAATAAGTAAAAAATAATGGAAATAGATAACGTAATAACGTAGTTCACGTTATGTTATACGTAAGTCATTTTATGTTCACTATTCTCGTTTTCAGGGTAATTTCAAATTTACCTTACTTTTACATTTACAGTTTTACCTTACATTTACAGTTAATACTCAAGAGTTATATCTTCCAATCAGATTAATGTTACTCGGGTTGAATGTAACACTGAGTCTTAGTTTTTTAACTTTAACTACTTAGTTAAAGTTAAAAAAATATCTTTCGTATTTTTATTTAGTATCCATTTTTGTTTACTGTATTTTTAGAATTAGATTTTGGTAGAGAATATTGTCTTCAATCCACGATAGTTAAAAAAGCGGGCAAGTGGGAGTCGGACTCACACACAATGGGGTGGACATTGCGAGAATAATGGTACGCCATTAGTTAAAATAGCGGCAAATACATCATCATTGATAATTCTATCACTTTTCCTGTGACAGACGGACAGCGAAGTTTCAATAATAAGTTTTTTAACCTTAATCCTCAAAATATGAATTTAATAATCTTAATGAGTTTAAGCTTTTAATGACAATTTATAATGATCATTGAACAGTATGAAAAGATAATGAAACTAATTGAACACACGACGATTTATAATATAATTAAGTTGTACAATTATATATATAAAAAAATAAGTTTTATAATTTAACCAAGTACAAAAAACCTGTAAATTAATGTTTTCCTCGTAACTTGGTTTTAATGCTACTATAATATACCTGTATATTCTGTTGTAAGTGTGATCCTAATATTTCATAAAATTTTTGACTCGATTTCTGGATAGACCACAGCATATAACCCTGTGGCAGCTTAAATCTAAGAACTATAGAACGCTGGTTTTTAGAAATTTGAGGCTCAGTGACAAGCTATGAAACATATACTACATCACATATATTGCACTAAAACCAGCATTTTATTTCGTCTAGACATCTTGTTATGCGGGTAAAACGTAGGTTGTCAATTGTGCAAGAAATATTTTTGAAACGAAGCCGAGCTGAAGTAGTTTGCACAACATTCAATTTTTGAGTGAACTCTTCCCCTTGATTTTCAAACTAGATACGCTTCCGCTCGGCATATTTACTGATGTTTCTTACAATAGTAAGTTATCTCAACGATCTTGATACGTAAGAATACAATAAATGCTGTCAGACAACAAGCCCATAAACATGACATTTAACACACACAACTTCAATGAACAAGATACGCATCGTGTCAACAATAAAATACTTATTTAAATGCAAATTGCTCTGCACGAATTCAGAACTGTGTTCTTATATTTAAAAATGCTAAGTTTTATTTTTAACACTTGTACTCTTTTAAATAAATAATGTTACTGAATTGTTTCAATTAGATAAAGAATAAGGCTAAAAGAGATAAATACATCGGCCCTACAGATGTTATGAGATGATTGATGATATATGGTATTGGGTTGAGAAAATGTCATATATAATATAATATATACGAAAAGAAACATGAACCATCTGGCTATGCTTTATAATGTGTGCTTCAAACATCAGTAAACTTGAAGTAAGGTATAAGCACTATAACAAATTACTAATTTTATTGCGTAAAGATTCATCAAAATTAACTATGCCTCTCCTTTTCAAATCAAACATAACTCCAAAGCGCCTTATCTTTCAAGTTATATGTCCCAGTTCTAAGATGACATTATGGGATTTTAGTTCTATGATTGTCGTAGCATAAAGGACAGTATTTCAAAAGGTATTCGAATTCTGCCGTCCACCTGTGACGCTTAAAGAGAAGTATAAATTTTAAGTCAAAGCATATTTAGCATCGTGTCAGTAATGAACAGCATTGCAGTAATTCAAAGGGCAAGATGTAATGAAAATTTAACTGAAATTGGAAGTCTTTGGGAAACGTTTTTGATGCATGAATAACACATTTTGGTAAGTATGACAGACAGTTAACGACGCTTTCGCTACTAAATTGATAAATAATTTTGGTTCAATTTTACAATGTGAAAATATTAAGCTTGATATACTGTCTATCTGTTGTGTTATGAAACTGTGCCATTTACTTCGATTTTCGTAAATTTCTTGCTCTTTGTTCATTTCATGCTGTCAATTTCTGAGGAGTGGAGCTCCAAAAATAGTGACTGTCCTAGATATGTGGTTATTTCTTTTTAGTATCTAATCAATAAGTTGCATTTACTGCAAATGTATATGGTGTCTTAACTTAACTAATATATAATAATCTTCAGAATCAATACATCAATTAACGAAATTATTAAAGAAATAATAACATTTGCCTTATTGATTCGCTCTTGATTCTATTGAATATATAACTAGCTCTCATAAAAATTTTATGTTTCTGAATCAGATGTTACCGGTACTTGATACTATTATCGTTGGTATATAATCACTTGGGTTTGACATTATTAAAGAGACATTTCTTAAGCGACACGCTGAGTCAGCAACTTCGCGGGATAATGCTCTTGACAACAAAAGAGGACCGACTGGACCTCATGTCGCGAAATTGCAGGAATTTTTATTACTACAATAATTTCTATAGCCCATAAAAATAATACAATTTTGTAATGAATCTTCGTAGATTCATTACAAAATTATATTATTTTTGAAGAAGACAATTTATTATGCGCATCTTAAAATGTGTACTAATGTTCAATTAATAATTCGAAGAAATTAATATGAAAGATGATTTAAGTCTTATTAAAAAATAACTCTTATTCTTCTTTCTCTTATTAAAAAACCTTTAGTCTTATTAAAAAATAACTCTTAGAGAAATAAAATAATTTTGCCTATCACATCATCAGATCTATGAAAGAAATGGCAGAACTAAATGGAATAAACGAAGAATGTGAAAACTCATCGATACGCTGATAATAAAATAATAAAAGCTTCTTTGTCTTGGCGTATAATTTCTTTGATATTATTTCAATTTTCTTAATAAACATTTTTGTCAAACTAATTATTTTTCGCATCGAAGCATTCGATCGCGTAACAACTCTAGTTCCTGGAAGCGGGGCCGTGTGTTACATATACGAGTAATTGGACAAGAACTATGTTATATGCTTAGACAGACAACAAAATAAAGCTTTTTAAAATGTATCAATGATATTCCATAAAGTTCATTTTCATAAAGGAATTTATTGAATAGCTATTTAAGCATTAAAGTTTTGTCATCATTTAGGTTAAATAACAAGACATGCATCTACAATTTTTAAAATTGTGTATAGCATATTGTCACGACCTCTCCAGTCGAGTATACAATTCTTAATGCGGAAAATCAGAAATTGATGTCTTCATGAGGATTATAAAATCATTATCAGTTGACTCCGCTCCTTCAAGGTAGTACATAAGGCATAATATTGATTGCATTACGGTAAGTTCATTATGTACTTAGGCGGTGTACAGCAACGAGTTCATATCTGATTATGCACGATTCATGTGAGCACAATAAGATAACTACATATTATGGCATTAATTAAGTTTAATAATATATTCTGATAAGTTTCAGTGTTTTTATTGTGGATAAATTTGAGGGCACGGATTCTTACTGAATAAATATATATTATTGCAGTGCTACTAAAAATATCAGGTAAGGTTCAGCTTAGGTATTGGGCCACATAAATATACAGACACGAAATTCAGAGAATTGGTTTATCGTTTTATCTGAACAAAATACCAAAATCATAAAAAAGTGCCTACCAATAAGTAATAAATAATTATAAATGATTATAAATAATTATAAATAATTATAAATTATAAATAATTTTGGATTATTTTGTGAGTTGACGTTCAAAGTTTTAGGCGATTTACATACATATTGTATTAGTATAGTAACAGACTAACGTTAAAGATAACCGTTGTTAGCGGATTGTCCTTGCATGTAGATACATTTGTCTCAATGTATTGAGAAGTCCTTTTGGGTTATTTTATGTTGGAGTTTTAGTTTGGGTTTAGACTAATTTTAAATACATACATAAGATTGCACAGTTTATGTTCGGGTTATTTGGCGTTTATATTTCCTGTATGTATATGTTGTTTACTTAACTTCCTTGAGGAGTAGGAGGAGGAGTTGATACTTATTCGGAAAAACCTTTTAAGAATCCCAGAAATTACCTCAAGTATTATAAATTCAATCAATAATTTTATGGATTATAAGAAAATATATGTCGAATAATGTGAAGTCAAAACTTTAATGACAGATCAAAGAAATTGGTTATAGCACAATTCAATGCGAACTTTCTCGGGAATCGTGGTTTGAGGGACTGAATATTGAAAGGCACAATTTCGTTACACAAAACTTTGGTCTGTTGATATGATTTACGAAATCACTAAATTGGTTGTAATTATTTAGAAGATATGCATAAGTTTATTATAGGGCGTTATTTCTAACGTCGTAGGGAATTCTCTTCTCGGCCCAAGGCCCAATCGGGTGAGGAAAGAATGTTGATTAATATAATTTTGAATTAATTTTAGGATAGTTTAGTGTATTTGAATATTTCTTGTTATAATAAGACTTATGTGGGTGGCCATATCTCAAAGAATAAACCCTAGGAAATGAAATTGATCTCAAATAAATTCATTATTATTGATTGAACAAAACGATGAATTATCTCATCCGCGGTCATGAACCGTTTGAACAATGGCAATGAGATATTTTTCACGTATGTACGTACCTAAGAAATCTTATTTAAAATAAATAAAATAACATTTCTTTATTTTATTACACTATATTATTGCCTTAATTTTATTTGGACTAACTTTAATTGATTTGAGAAAACTGTTACTTTACTAATATCAAAGATGTAAGCTTGCACATACAGGCAGTCAGAAAAAGTTAAAAACATTTTTTTTACAGTGTCAATAATTTTTATATATGTATATGTATATTATATATATAATATTGCCCAATGTCTATATTTGTTTTACTATAAAGTTTCTCATTATTATAATATTCAATAATAACAATAATACTGATACTGTATTTCAATTTATTGTTTGCTATTGTTTGAGCTTAAAATATCCACACATTTGTTGTATTATAAATATTGATCATTTTACGATGTATCAAATTAATGCGGTCACGCAAGCTTAAGAAAAAACATTTTTTTTTCTTATATATTGTAAAACTAATTTATAAAGCAAAAATATCTAACGTATTTTGATAGTGAAATTTGTCAATTAACTTTAGTGTTTTGGAGGAGATGTAAATTACAAAGGACACGTTTAGATCCATCCACTAAAGGTCACCGGTCTGGTAACTTTGGTATTTTGTGATACTCGAAAAACCTTTCTGCTATGTCAATTATTTTGATTGATGGTTGAGTGACACAAAATTATTTGATTCAATTTATTTAAAGCGAAATAAGTGAATTAATTCATTGTTTTGAATCGGGTTATATATGTACTCCCGTAACTATCTATAGTGCCTGAAACACCTCGCCTTTTGGGAATTAACCTTGTTTCCTCACATTCTTGTCACCTTAATAACAAATAATTAGCTGCAAAACCAGAATGCTAACTCCCACGGTTGAAATAGGAAAGCTTTTAGGCCAATTATTTAGGCTTCCATTTTGCCTGTTTGGCTTGTCATATGTCTTTAGTCCCTCATTAATCGTTTTTAACCCTAAACCAGTGCTAGTAGCAGTAGCAGTATCCTGCAACGTACACTATTCTATATCTAGCCTTATAATACAACTGTAAAGATCAACTTGCAAAAAAGTGTTAAATACCGAGTCAGAGTCATATTTTAATTTAGATAACTTCTAAATTTTCAACTGACCTTATTACGATAGGCATTAAATTTGGGACTTATTCTTCTATGTATTATTTGTTGAAAAGTAGTCCACGGATTAACAGACGTGAGTAGTTAGTTTTTTTCGTTCTTTCTGAACTGTTAGCAAATATAATTACAAAAAACATGAATCATTCTTGGGCTATTACAGCAGTTATTTATAGACTAATTTAAAACAGGTTCTCACTGTCAAATAAGTATGGATCCTGTGTTTTTTTATAAAGACGTTTACGTGTTACGAATATACTCGTAACATTAAATAGTTGCGCTTATTGTGTATCGAGGTGTTTTCTAAACATATAACTTATATATTGTTTTCAGGGATTTGAATGCCTCAATTTTCAATTCGTTTTAAGCTATATAATGAATAATGTGCCGATATATTACATATCTATTTGCTTAATGTCGGTGACAGTGAAATTAATCTAATGAAACGTTTTAAAAAGGTGACGGAGTTTAGTAAACTTCTCATCGGAAAACTATATAAGTATAAGAAATGTATATTAATACTATATCACTATTAACTACCAGACCGATACGTGTGGAAGCGACGGCTCCCGCAACTACTCCAGGTACCAGTTGCCAGAACCAATTTACTTGCGAAAACACCCGTCACACGGATAATTAAAATCATTAACGAAACTCATGACAGTGTAGACATTTTCTCAGGCGCTTTGAGTGAAATCACAAAGGTTCTATTATGTATAATTAGCTACTAGTAATTAGTTAATAATTGTAAATATAAATTTTTAACTTTTTTTTTTAATGATATTCATACTTAGGATTAAATAGCATGATAAAGTAAAGCGTCAATGTTGCATTAGGTTTTAACCTGTAAGATATTGTACTGCGTGTTGAAATAAATAAATAAATAAATAAATTTATTTTTAACTCTGTAATCCTAGAGAAACGTAATCAAAATTATTACTTTAGTGAAATTATTTATACTTGAAGCATTAAAGTATACAGTACGAGTAGGTAAGACACACCGTTATAGTAAATACTTAAATCTTATTTCATTTTTAATTTTTAAAGAAATGTATGTCAAGTATATGGATTGTTTGGTGACTTCATTAATATTGGTCAAGTAACTCTCGAGTTTTCTATTTGACAAACTGAAAAAATTAGCACTCATTGTACAATTTTGAGGGCTACTATTAGAGTCTAATCAGAAATTTATTACCTGTTGGCTTAGTATATTTTATCAAATTAGAAATCATTGTATAATAAACGCATTCAACATTAGGGTTAGAAATCTCACATCTTATCTTATCACATCGATGATTATTAAAAACCAATCATGTCACGGCACCAATAATTGTGTAACCAATTTATTTTAACACTACAAACGTATACGAAACTACCATACCACATTTACCATAAGTGATAATTTAATAGACGACTCTGAGAACAAATATAAATTTTATTCAAAGACATATTGATGTACATTTTTAGCTAAAATGCACTTAAAACATATATCACTTACATATTTATCTATCAAAGTTTCCTGTTACCAAAATAAACAACCCAATAAGCGTTCGTGCGCGTCTGAACGTCGTTATATCTCGTACTACCGTTTTACTATCAACAAACATTAAAAAAAAAATAAAAAAAAAATAAAAATAGCCTTTATTCTAACACTAACTAATTTATATATTATATTAACTATACTAATTTTTACATTTTTAACTTAAAACTAAACATTAAACATTTATATGAAACTATAAACTAACTTTCTTATTTGTCTTATCCCTTTTATTATTGTTTATTAGTGTTAGTCGCCGATGTGGCGTAGGCCTCCCCTCGTCTTTTCCATTCATCCCTCACTCTTGCTTTCTGCATCCAGTCAGGTCCCGCAGTTTGTAGGAAGATATCAGCCCATCTCTTTTTAGGACGCCCTTTGTTTCTTTTATTAGTCCTAGGTATCCATTCTGTAACGCGTTTAGCCCATTTTATATTCGTCATCCTACATACGTGACCCGCCCATTTCCATTTCTGTATTCTTATGTGTCTTACCGCATCCTTTAGCTTTGTTATTGCTCGCAGTTTCTCGTTACTTATCCTGTCTGATAACTTTACTCCTATCATACTCCGCTCCATTTTCCGTTGACAGATGGCTATTTTTTCCTCTTGTTCTATTTTGAGTGACCATGTTTGGCATCCATACGTTAGGCATGGCAATATAACTGTATCGAATAGTCTCTTTTTTATTTGCAAGGAAATATCTCGGTTTTTCATGAATTCTCTCATTCCCCAGTACTTTTTCCATGCGAGAGTAATCCTTCTTTGTATTTCTTTGTCTATATTGTTTTTAAAAGAGACTAGATGGCCGAGATAGATATATTCTTCTACATACTCTATGGAATTATTGCTGCAATCTCCAATCGATATAGATTGTTTTGGACCGTTGGTCAGTATCTTTGTTTTAGAGTCATTTATTGATAGGCCCACCTTGCGGCTCTCTGATGCCAGTTGTTTTACCATAATTTCTAGGACTTTTGCATTTTCAGCAAATAAAACTATATCATCTGCAAACCTAAGGTGATTTAGTTTCTCACCGTCTATGTTTATTCCCATACTCTCCCAGTTAAGTTTCCTGAATACACATTCTAGTACTGCAGAAAAATTTTTTGGTGAAAGTGGGTCACCCTGTCTTACGCCTGTTTGGATTTGGAATTCCTCACCTTCTTGCTGTAGCCTTATTTTTGCGAAGCTTTTCGTGTAAACGTCTCTTATTATTTTCACGTATTGACCGTGCACACCTTGCTGGAGTAACGAGTTCCATATGCTATCATATTTTAAAGAGTCAAATGCCTTTTTATAGTCGATAAAGCAAATATATAGGGTTATTCTATACTCTTGAACTTTCTCTATCAGTTGTGTTACAGTCTGGATATGGTCGATGGTTGAGTAATTCCTACGAAAACCCGCTTGCTCTCTAGGTTGGTTTTCGTCTAAAGTTTTTGTGATGCGATTGAGAATTATTTTTGAAAAAACCTTATATATATTTGGCATGAGACTAATTGGTCTATAGTTGGCCAAATCACTTTTATCACCTTTCTTATGTAGGAGTATAATTGTTGACTTTCCCCACTGATTAGGTACAGTTCCTGAGAACAGTATATTGTTGAATAGCACCTGCAGGGGTGTAAGCAACGGGTTTTATTTTTTATTTTTTTTTATTTTTTTATACGTAATAAACATTAATGAGCACTAATGACAGTTCATTACAATTAAACATCAAAATAGTAATCTACATAATATATTCATACCTATATATAAAATGAAACAATTATTCTAAATGTCTGGTGCTTTTCCAAGGTAACACGCCATGCGCCACCAGAAACTATGTATAAACTTTATAGAATTTACTGGAATACAGTGTTTTAAGTAAGTTTTGTGCTTTATTTGTAAAAATAAAGATAATAATTAACTATTTTTTGTATAGGTAATGTGTCATCATACTTTTAGTTTTAGTAAAATACTTCGTTTTTAACCATAGTAACATAGTAACAGGTTGGAACAAACAATACATATTACTCATATATTTTATGTATATATATATATGTAATGTAAAATTATTTTACATTATTATTGTTATAAACCATATTAAACAATAAATACTAAAGTAACATTTTGTAATATTGTAAAGTATAACTATATCATAATAATTAATATATAACATTTATTTCTACGGGAAGGTTTCCTTATTTTTAATTATTTAAGGAAATTTCCTTATTTAGATTCGAGTCAAAATTCGCGTATGCCAAAATTCAATACGTTCTTGACACTACATTTATACGTAGCGTATTTTAGTCTCTACAAGATCTGTTGAGAGATCGCAACGTCAAACAAGAGTTCGTAGTAGTCGCTGGTTTTCAGAAAATATTTATCATTCCTTTTGTGAGACTTTCAGAAAGGGATCATTACAGAAAAACTGTAGGTTTGAAATGTAAGACGTACGTTTTTGCCGTCGTGGATGTTTCAAAGACATTGCTTGAAACCTAAATTTTATATTATGTGATTCTTAATTCACGAGAGTACGCAATTCTTGTGTTACAAATTTCAATTTTAGAAATATAAATCTTGTCAATATAATAGAATAAACGCCAAGGAAATTTTTATGTTTTTTATTCCAATTTTAATATGCAGTATTCAGATATAACAAATTGTATTTAATCACCATATGTATCACTGTATCACTCTGTATAGTAGTAGTTCTTGGCCTATTTTTATTGGCCTCTTTATTTGATATATCGGCGCAATACAGCATACCGGCGTAAAATGGCAACATTGTTGCGCGTATTGGGGTCGCCCCTCTACTACTACCACCCCACTACACTTGTTATAAAAAGACGAGCGCTACAACAGAAAGGACATTCACTTATTTGGACTCGGACAGTGTAGAACTATTATTGTGTTACCCTTTATGTAATAAAGGTGATTATTTGATAAAGAAAGTGTTTTTAATGTGTGTGTGTTGTCAAAAAAAAGGAATCTTCGAATAACAGTGAAGAAAAATGACGTCAGCTGAGCTGACGTCACTATTTTTAACAATTTACTTCGTCATCAGAAGTGGGATGGCAAAGGCCATCCACGCAGGCCACATCCTCACCAGCTCGTTTACCACCTAAAGAAAAGGAACCACTGGTGGTACAGCAGCAAGAGCCTGTGTTGGTTAATGCGCCATCGGAAGCAATACTGCAGTCAAGACCTCAGATATATCCGCGCCATGGGATACAGATGGATGGAGTACCACCACCATTCCTGATGCAAATGATGGATGTCATGCAGAAAATGGTGGAGCGGTTGTGTGCTCCTCCTACTGAATCGAAAATAAAGATCAAGGACGTATATCTACCATCCTTCGACCCGGACACACACATTGGTGTAAGAGAATGGTGTCAACATATAGACCAAGTTATATTAGCGTATAAACTAAACGATTTCGACGTACGAAAGTCTGCAGCCTGTTGAAGGGCACGCCCCAAAGATGTGGATCGATGATTGGATGGTGACCACTACTACATGGGAAGAGAATTTCTGTGAGAGTTTAAAGACTTTTGTGACCAAGTAGGCATAAACATCAATGCTATAGCTCCAGGAGTTAGCCGAGCGAATGGCCAAATTGAAAGGGATGTTGCAACTCTCAAAAACGCTTTAGTAGACTTTATTGGTGAATTGGAGAGTTTAATAAAAAGTATTCGGAGTACATACAGTGTGATCCTGATAGGCGATATAAACATCAATATCGACAGATCAAGTTGTCCTGACACTATATCATACTTAAATATGCTAAGTAGTTGTGGAATGCAATGTTGTATAAGATCGACGACGCGTGAGGAGGTTCGCGACGGACAGCTTGTGACGTCATGCCTCGATCACATATTTTTGCGTACTGGAGCGGGCGCGCGCGTCGACTGCGCGGCTTACACACTTACCACTAAATTAGCGGATCATTATCCTATAGGGCTGACGCTCGGGTGTAATAATGCCAACAGTGGGTGCCTCAAACGTACAAAATTTGTATTATCTCAAAAATTAATTAAAAGTCAATTAGATAAAATTAACTGGGAGGACTTACTAGATTTAAATTGTCCTATAATTATATATAAAAAACTTACTGAGATTTTTAATAGCATTTATGAGTCTGCAAAAATAGAAGTTAAAATTAATTCGCGGAGAACAACTCAACCTTGGGTGAATAATGATTTGTTACAAATAATAAAAAATAAAGATAATCTTTTTAAAAAGTGGAAATCACAACCAACTAGTATAACATTAAGATTAGAATACACGAGAGCTAGAAATAGAGTAAACAAACTTATAAATGCTGCTAAAAATAAGTACCGACGCGAAGAATTAATAAAGTGTAAGGGGGACATTAGAAAGATATGGCAAAATATAAATTGTTGGCTAGGAAACAAAAAACCAGACATAGATACTTTGATAAAAAAGCATATGTCTCAAGAACAAGAATTAACTGATATTTGCAATACATTCTGCTCAACTTTCACAGCTGAAATTGAATCAACTAGGCATAAATGTAATGTATTATTTTTAGAACGAAGTCAGTATATAAGCAATTGTGATGTAACATTTTTATATCGTAGTGTAAATGATAAAAATATTGTTAAAATAATACAAAATATGGATAGCAACAAGTCACCAGGCTCTGATGGTATAAGAGTTACTGATTTAAAATACATCAAAGAAAAAATAAGCCCTATTTTGGCTAAATTCATTAACTTAAGTATAAAATCAGGGAAATATCCTCAAGAATTAAAATTTTCACAAATTAGACCCATATTTAAGCATGGCAGTCATAAAGATTATGCAAACTATAGACCCATAGCTAGGTTAAATACTATAAATAAAATAACAGAAAAAGTAATAGTTGATCAATTAACAAATTTTCTGGAGAAAAATCGTATCCTTTGTAATAATCAACATGGATTTAGGAAAAATAGAAGCACGTCCACAGCTTTACGACAATTTACAGAGGACGTAAATCATTATCTTAATGATAGAAAGGTAGTAATAGCTGTATTAATTGATTTTAAAAAAGCATTTGAAACTTTAGAGCACGGAGGCTTGTTGCAAGCGATGGATGAGTGTGGCGTTAGGGGGTCTGTTAATAATTGGTTTAGAGAATATTTGAATGATAGACATATGACAGTTGTTATTGATAAAAAGAATAGTGATCATGGTAAAATTGTTTGTGGGGTGCCGACTGGATCTGTATATGGGCCAGTAGGATTTTTGATACATGTAAACAGTATATCAAACGTTGTCAAAACCTGTAAAACTTATATGTATGCTGATGACATGTGTTTATTGTATGGTAGTAGAAATATGAAAGAATTAGAAAGAACAATTCAAGACGACTTTAATAACATAGTTAAATGGTCCCATGATAATGGATTAATATTAAATTACAATGAAACTAAATATATACGCTTATGCTCACCATACAATAAACGCAAAGATGAAAGTATAAATATAGTCGGGCACACATATGAATGTTTCCATGTTAATGCAAATAATAGTATATGTAATTGTAATGCAATAGAGGAAGTAATTGAGGCCAAATATTTAGGACTAACAATAGATGTACATTTCTCATGGAAGATTCATATAAATAATGTATGTGATAAAATAAGAATAATACTAGCAAAATTCCACCAGTTAATTAGAATAGTAAGTAGAGGCACTCTGTATGCAGTTTACCATGCTTTAGTAGACTCAATAATTAGTTATGGCATAAGCTGTTATGGCCTTACATTTAAATCACATTTAGAACAAATAAGAAACTTGCAAATCAGATTTTTAAAGAGAATAGTAAGTAAAAAAACAAAAGATAATTTAAATAAAGAATATGAGAAGCTTTTCCAAATTTGTAATATAATGCCAATAGAACATAAAGTTAACTTTGCTTTCATTTTATTAGAATACCAGAATTTTGAATGTACAGACAATTTAATAAACCATAATCAATACAGTATTAGAAATCCAATTAAGATTAAAAGTAACTTTAAGCCAAAGAATTACTATGGTGAAAGAACAAAAGAATACATTCTACCAAAATTAATAAATACCATAAATGATAACAATATTTTTGAAGAAAGTAAAGTCAGTATTAAAAGAAAACTTAAGCAAATATTCTCTAAACTACTAATAAATAAAAACATGAACTTATAATTACCTACTTACCTTATTGTATAATTTCTAAAAAGTGTAACTACCACTGCCTACAAATTGCTTCGCAGTTTGGCAGTTTCTATTTAAATTTAAGGTTTATGTATTTAAATAAAATTAAATTTAAAATAAATAAAAAATAAATAATATTAATTAAGAATTATGAAACGGAACAGTGGCATATGATACTTGAGTAACTCCAATGGGCTATGAATTGTACAGCTCATCGTGTTACTGGAGTTCCACTGACAATTATTACGAAACGGAAGCACTGCGTACCTCCTCAGCTTCTCAGCTTGGTAGATATTGATATCCAAAGTGTGGATATCGAAGCACTTACTCAATATGTACAACAGAAAATGCTTTGCTCCAGCGAACAAGATAGACAACGCTTTAATTTACGGAAGGCTAAAATCCATCTATTCCAAAGAGGAGAGTACGTGATGATTAAGAACAATCCCCGGAATCAAACCTCTTTAGATCTTAAATTCAGTGAACCATACGAGATTTGTAGAGTTCTCGAAAATGACCGTTATTTGGTACAGAAAGTTGTAGGTAGAGGTAGACCACGCAAGGTTGCCCATGATCAGTTGCGCCGCGCTCCACAACCCGGTGAACAGTTGGCCGTATCGGCGGAACATGATTCACCTACTCACAGAGACGAAGCTACAATATCAAATGAACCTGTCCCATCGACATCACAACAAGAACCACAACTACAATCAATAGACAATTCATCAAATTAAAGGCAAGCAAATTAATTTCAATTTTCTTAATAACTACAAATTATTTTCAACAGCCTTTAGCAGAAGCTTCGAGAACTCTACGAGACCCTCCGAGAACCCTACGAGACCCTCCGAGAACCGTACGAGACCCTCCGAGAACCCTACGAGACCCTCCGAGAACCCTACGAGACTCTCCGAGACCCTCCGAGAACCCTACGAGACCCTCAGAGAACCCTACGAGACCCTCCGAGAACCCTACGAGACCCTCCGAGAACCCTACGAGACCCCCCGAGAACCCTACGAGACCCTCCGAGAACTCTACGAGAACCTTTGATAGCTTTCGTTAGAAATCACCATAAAATTTCATTTAACAATGGTTTTTGAAAACACAAGTGCGCAATAAATGTGCGCTTATAAATAAAATGAAACAAAAAAAAAAAACTACACTACACTAGTGGCTTACAGATATCCGACTCAGAGAAAATACTTTCTATGTTCAAAGATCAACGAGTCAACGAGTATCACAACAAATATCGACAAGAAGGCTGGTGCAGAGCGCGCACCGCCTGTCAGTATGGCCGTATCGGCGCAATACAGCATACCGGCGTAAAATGGCAACATTGTTGCGCGTATTGGGGTCGCCCCTCTACTACTACCACCCCACTACACTTGTTATAAAAAGACGAGCGCTACAACAGAAAGGACATTCACTTATTTGGACTCGGACAGTGTAGAACTATTATTGTGTTACCCTTTATGTAATAAAGGTGATTATTTGATAAAGAAAGTGTTTTTAATGTGTGTGTGTTGTCAAAAAAAAGGAATCTTCGAATAACAGTGAAGAAAAATGACGTCAGCTGAGCTGACGTCACTATTTTTAACAATTTACTTCGTCAGATATTCAAAGTTTTTTTTTACAATAAATATGATTTGCATGATTGATGATGCCTATAATATGATTATTGGATGGTTGCTCACAATTTTCCTTGTGTTTCAGTGCCAACTTTGGATGTCCAAGGTGTGCTGGGTAGGAAAGCTTCACTGCCTTGTGATATCCAGCCTCTGCACTCGGACGATGCGGTTGTCATGGTACTATGGTTCAAGGAGCCAGATGGAGAACCTTTATATAGGTGTGAAAAATTAAATATCCGTAACAAAAATTATGCTCCCAATAGCTATTTACACATTGCTTTAGTTTACTAAAAATTTAACAGATATGCATTGTGATAAATTATCTTAATAATGTGTTATCTTACTAATATATATAATGCTAGAAATGTATTAGTGCCCAAATGTTTATTTTTTTAGTTTTGACGTTCGAGGGCGATCCTTTAATCAGCCCAAGTTGTGGGCTTCTCCACTGTTGTTCGGAAACCGGGCTTTCTTTCGCGGAGGAGCTACTCCAGCTGTCCTTCTGGTTGACAATGTCATAGCAACTGATGCTGGTATCTATAGATGCAGAGTAGACTTCCGAAACTCTCCCACTAGAAACATTAAAATTAATTTTACTGTAATAAGTAAGTATAAAAATATACTATATTTTGTAGCTACACACCATATAGTATACAATTTATAGTTGAAATTGTTTTTTACCACGATACAGTAGTTTTATTTCTTTTATTCTTCAACTTTCACTATTAATAGTAAACAATGTGGCCGTATGAATCTACATGAATTCAAATTATATATTTGCAGTACCTCCAAGCCGTCCAGCTATATATGACGCTAACAGAAGAGATAGGACTAAACTCGTGGAGCCTTATAATGAAGGGTCCAATGTCTTATTGACCTGCGAAGTTGAAGGAGGTAAGGGATTGTCATTTAAAAGTTTTACTAGCAAAAAATCATATAAGTGAGTTGGTCTGCTGGCTTACAAACTTTTGTTAGAAATAATCAAATTTAGTTTTTAATTCTTGTTTATGTAAAAAAACATGAGAAATTTTTGTTTTCTGTTTGTCTGTTTATACGGGCTTATCTTCGAAACACTTTTAATTCTCACTAGAACTCTCATCGCACTTTAGTTTTCACCCCGGAAATTCAATAGTTATCGTGGGATAGTTAAAAATCTATAGTAACTTATCACTACATAGTATAATAAAATAATGTCGCTTCCCGCTGTCTTTATGTTTGATATTTCTATAAAATTACGCTGCGGATCTTGATGCAGTTTTTTTAATAGATAGTGTTTCACGAAGAAGGTTTATATGTATAATACACGCATGATATAGTAGTGAAATACTGATAATTTTAACAGGTTTCAAAGTGAAGTCGTAACACATTTTATTGCGCTTAATTTGCAAGACTGGCTGAACCCTATGAGATGGATCAAAATAATGTTATATAGTATTGTACATCTTAAAAATCTCGAGATGGTACATGTCTTTCTTTTAGGGATAACCCACAATAACCATGTACGAGGAATAATGGCTTATTTACGAAGGGATTTTAAACAATACAACATTCATCTTGTGCATTAATAATAGATCAACATAGATTTTTTCAATATGTCATTTAAATGAATATTTTCCAAGATATTACAGCTTTAAAATGCATGTACAGCGATTGCGGCGGTACACTCACATGGCCAATTATATGTCGCTCTTTCAAGTGTAACATCTAAAGAAAATTTATTTGTATTGTCTATTAACAAAAATGCTCTGAACGTTGTACCCCTATATAAAGACATACTGAAATATATTTATTTAGTTGAAGCCGGTGTGGGTCGCTAGTACACAATATAACACAGCAACTTATGCTCATAATTTACTCAAATTTGGCGTGCTCATGCACGAAATTTATAAATCCTCTAAAAAGGACGGGTTTCCGTGGAAACTTAAAAGATTACAAAGACAGTGTCTTGCATCGACATATATTTTACCTAATACAACAGTAACAGCAATACCTAATACAAAGTCTAGTTCAAAGTCAAAACACGCATTGATTATTATGGTGAATTTAACGTGATTTTTTTACTCTTTCTTTTTCTTTAAGGGCTGCGAGAGTTTCTTTGATGTTCTGGTCTATAACACAAACAGTAAAGCCCTAATAGAAAAAAATCATCAAAAAGTACGGAATATATCGTAGGAAGGGTTGCGATAAGTTATGGAGAATTTCATGAATAGGGCTCAAATTTGTATCAATTCTAGAAGTCTTAATTTAAGGGAATTCATTTTCAATTCCTAATGTGATATAAAGATATAAAGAAATTAGTTTTATTATAACATCATCCCAATATAATTTTTATCTTACTTTTCAGAGGGCTTACCAAAATTGCATTAAACATGTGTTACTCATTGCAACGGTTTGATATATATTTGGCTATACAAATCAATTTACTACTTCAAAATGATATAATTTGCAGACTGATTGGAATTATTAGCTAACCAATTGTTTTTGCTCACCAACTTAAAAATACTTTGCTTACCATTTAAATCACAGCATCAAGTAGCGATAAACAATCTCAAGCCCAATATTCAGTGACATTAAAATAACTAGACACAAATAGGAAATTAAGTATTATTGATTGCCCTGGAATTGCACCTGACAGTTATTTTCGTTGTATTACGATGCTTCAATATTTGAGCACACTTGATGGATTGAGCTTGTAAATAGTGTTTTAATTGTAATCAAAAATGTTTATTCAAACTTCAATTAATCGTGACATTTTATTCAATTTAGCTTTGTGCTCTCTCTCATTATTATATTTAAAGCTGAATCTTTTCCATATTATTGTGTCGTTGGTATTAATAAAGATAATATCTACTTTATCGTTAAGCTGAATTATTACTATATAGCGGTAATACATAATTGAAACCGGTTTATTGCCCGTAGAAATTATTATTATTTATATCATAGGAGGCAAACGAGAAGGTGGATCACTTAAAAAGTATTTACTGTGACACTTGCTTTTCGCTTATATATTGAAGAAAAACGGGTGGAATTTAACGTTCTACCTCGCCGACCGGTGATGAAATTCAGCTACAGGTATTAATTCGAAAAATTCATCAATTTGGACCGTCGTATGGATCCGATCAAATCAAGACATACGCTAGAAGCTTAGAAAGTAATGCCATGTGCCACATTCGATCGAAGGCTTTCGCTATCCTAAAACCACCACCGCCTCCCTTTCCCTTTCACATCACTTGATGCTAAAGCTTGAACCAAAGCTTTGAAATACTCAAGCTTTCGGCGTAAAGCCATTTGGCAAGAGCGTTAAAATCAAGATTGGTACTTGCCCCCTTGCCCCTGGTGGCACCATAGGCCCATTAAACATTGGTGTATAAACGATCAAATCTTTTATGTTATTATTTTAATAACATTTCAACGTGTAAATGGGCGGCTTAATTGTAGATTGTAAAGGCGCGATAGAGCCTAATTGGTGTTAATTAATTTTTCAATGAGCTCCCAGGTGTATTATCCACCCAGGTTTTTGTAAAAAAAGCGGAAAACAAGGTTTTTAAAGTCCCCCAGCAGGCTCATTATTGCATGATTATGTTTTTGCTGAATAATTTTTCTTATAAGGTTCTTATAAGAAAATAAGGCAGTAATTGATTCCAAGACCTCTGACATATGTGCATGTTAGTTAAACGCAGCTATGTAGAAATGAAAATTTAAATCTCAATATTTAAATTCAACAATAATAATACGAGTTTGCGAAATTGGCTTCATAAAACGTAAACTTTCATTGTTGTTAAATAATTGTTAAACATGAGTCTTGTTAGCTTCCGCAGTGTGCGCTCAAAAAAGTTAAATAAAGCTTTATATACTAAAGAACTGATTTTCGATATCCGGCATAAATGTTCTATAGGTCTATAACTTTTATTAATAGGTCGACCACGACCGCGAGTTATATGGTACCTTGAAAACGAGGTAATAGATGATTCATTCGACCAGCGAGCTGACGGCATCACGGTCAACACACTGTCATTCCTCAACGTCGGAAGACAGCATCTGAATGCGAGATTGCTTTGCCAAGCTTCTAATACAAATCTTGTGCCACCGGAAACTAAAGTTTTAATCTTCGATATTAACTGTAAGTACCTTTAATTTTCAAAGACATAAAGATTAATGTCATATAAAATGAATTTTTTTGGATATTGGAAGACACGACATGATTACGCAGTGGTCCATAAAATAATGGGTAAACATAATTTTGTCTTTTATTAACATAACTATTACTCATTTAAAGAAAAACACTTTGTTAACGGATTAAGTTATGTATTTTACTAAATTTAAGTATATTACATTATTTTTAAATTTTTCCCGACGTTTCGCGTGCTTTACAGCGTGCGTGGTTACGGTAGAATCTAACGTGACCACGCACGTCTACGTTAACAAAGTGTTTTTCTTTAAACATAATTTTCAAGTGATAATCCAGTTACAAAAATCAAACCTCAAGTACAACATATTACATAGTACCATGTATATATATATGTAATAGATATTTTACGAATATAAAAAATAACGAACCCTATAAATATTATTTATTTTCTGTTGACCCAAAATTTACAATAGCTAAAATTTTAAACTGCAGTGAAACCAATAACGGTGAATATAATTAACAAAAAAATACAAGTGTCTGCTGACAAGAGATACGAAATAGAGTGCAAGACGACCGGCTCGCGACCCGAAGCTTCAGTCTCTTGGTGGAAGAACAGTAGACAATTGAAGCGGATGGCAAAAAATGTGAGGTTTTTCCATGTCCGTTTCATTAACTGATAACTGATAGATTCTTTTTGGTTTTTGTCGTCTTTTCATCTACTTTTTTCGTTACTATTTAAAACTCAGTGTCTTATATTCTGTAGCTACTAGATCTTGAAAACAATTAAAAGAAACATTGTAAGCCGAAGGTAACCACTGACATAGGTATTATACTGACATAGTATTGGTATACAATAATCGTATGTAAGGATCATAAGTCAGCAACGCGAAATTTTCTGCGCATGTTCGAGGCTTATAAAAATAATAAACTGTACTTATTAAGAATATACTTTCTTTTAATAGTAGTAGTACCTGATCTCAAGGTGGGATACCTGTTTGCCTCCAATATTATAAGAAAATTAAAGAAATGTGCCGATAATATGTCGGTTCCGTTATTCTTCCGGTCAAAGTGAGCCTGCACTGAATATAATTATTCTAAACGAAGGAAAGTATTATTGCTTAAAATTTACGAAAAACATCCGTACCTATTTCATAACTGTCGCTAACCTAATGAAATTGCACGAGTTTTCTAGCCTCGTTCAAAAGTATATTAGGTCACAGTACCGAAATTGCAATTGAAATAGTTTTATTCTTTTTGAATGATTTTCGTTTTACAGATGTTTTGTACTTAGTTTGTTTAGAAATACTGATTTGGCTTTCGTGTTCGCATGTTTTAAGGACAGCACCTGTTTTCATTTTACTATATTAATCATATGTAGTTGTATCATGTGTATATCCTATTTTGTGGACTATTTAAAAGAAGTAGTGTATTATTTGAATATTAAATAACTTTATGTGCATAAAGTGAATTCCTTCAAGACTTGAGATA
The DNA here is from genome assembly GCA_963693355.1 of Pontia daplidice. Taxonomy (NCBI): domain Eukaryota; kingdom Metazoa; phylum Arthropoda; class Insecta; order Lepidoptera; family Pieridae; genus Pontia; species Pontia daplidice. The sequence goes on along the minus strand of CAVNZL010000138.1, from coordinate 7,590,496 downwards.
TAAAGTTTAAAAAGGTATAAGCTGTATCACTGTCGAATGTATGAATTAAAGGGCTTTTAAAAATTGCTTTAATAAACAGAAAAATGTTTATAAATGTGAGCACCTCAAAATTAAACTCTTGTTCATTTTTTCAAAATTATATAATAATACTTTTCTAGTTTAGTGTGTTTCATAAGTATATAGCTACATTATCCAGTCTCTGATCTATGTTTTTTTTTCTACGGTAAAGTATGAAAATAAAAGGATACAAATGCTCTTCCTAGTGAGTAGTGGTTACTAACAAAATAATATATTATAATAATATTAAAACTATGTAATCTATGATGTAAGTTGCCGATTTGGCAATATGTACAATAAGATTGATGGAAGAATTAGTTTTCTGAAAGAATGTATTTTTTGTAAAGAAATCTTAAGGTATCTTTTTATTATTGTAGTTCTCTGAGAGCAATGAGACACTAAGTGTGCTCAGTTTAGTACCGAGTGATGAGGACGATGGAAAGTACTTGACGTGCCGCGCTGAAAACAAATACATCCCTGATTCGGCTATTGAAGACAAATGGAGGCTCAACGTGCACTGTAAGAGTTAAAATCAAGTATATTTTGGTTGAAATAGTGTATGGAAGAATTGCCATTATACGCTAGTGTTTTAATTTTTTATTTTATATTTATATTTATAAGACTAATAGACCATAGTTTGTACGTATAGTTAAATTTGAAATGCGGGGTGATTAAATGAGTTGTATATGAATTCTACTGAAAAAATGTTGTTAAATAGTTGGAGAATTAACAAGTTGGCTAACTCTATCGCTAAATACTTTATATTAAAACTGTCATTATAAATCAAACGCAATTTTGTTGCTATATTATAGATAAATGAAACAAGTAGTATTTATTAAGATATCATTAATATTTGTATATTAATTCCAACATAATATGTCAATTTGATTAATATTTAATTATAAGTTACTAATTCGATTTCACAAAGCTATAGAAGGTCCATTATTAACGAAGTATATCTATTCCATTTTTTATAAATCTTTAGATGTTTTATTTGGTTCTTGCGATGAAAAACAGTCCATTTATTGAGGAATAATCTGTAAGCTTATGCTTATCTTAATAAGCGAGGTTATACCAAGCTTTTTACCGTGTAATACTGCTCAGAATCTTTAATAAGATTGACTCGATTAGTTCACAAAAAAATATTTTAATAATAAACAATTTGTGTTGGTTGTCAAACAAATTTTTCTTTGTCTAGATGTGCCTATTGTGGATTTAAAACTGGGATCAAATTTGAATCCAGATGAAATAAATGAAGGTGCTGATGTTTATTTCGAATGCACTGTTAAAGCGAACCCGAAGACACACAGATTAGTTTGGTATCACGGCGTAAGTACATAGAAACGAAGCGTTTAAATTCATTTATAATATATCTCCTTTTTGCACGGTAACCTCAACACGATATATTTTTCAAACAGAACGAAAATAACGTTTTTCCAATAATATTTAAAATTAAATATTAAGTAACATCATGAACGCGCAAAATTCTTACAAATACTGCTACGAAATTTATTGTTATTGGCATCTTATTACACTTTTCTACTCGCCCGGAGTTATTCGATTGGGTAAGCTGAATTTCTTCAGGTGCCTTAGCTTTAAAATCTAAATAAAACTTATTTATTACGATATACTTAATGGCCTGGTCCAGAGGTCGGGTATGCGACAATAATTTAAAAAATAAACTTATTTGTCACTCTAATGTCAACAATATTTAAATATTGACAAATTGCGTTTTTATCTTTATATATATAATTCTTCTGTGAGTGTGTATGTCACTGAACTTCTCTCAAACGACTGGACCGATTTTTATGAAATTTTTGTGTGTATCCAAGGGGATCTGGGAATTGTTTAGATTCACAATATTATATAAAATTCTCGTGTCACGGGGTTCGAACTTGAACTCCTCCGAAACGGCTTGACCGATTCTCATGAAACTGTGAACGTATTGAGTAGGTCTGAGAATCGGCCAACATCTATTTTTCATCCCCCTAAATATTAAGGGTAGTCCACCCTTTTTTATTTTTAGACAAAATTTTTAGGTTTTCTATTTTTTTATGATACAACATACAAAAATACATACAATCCTAAATTCTCACCCGTCTACGATCAACCCTTATTTTTTATTTATTAATTGAAAATTGAAATCACATGTATGGCAAAACAACGTTTGCCGGATCAGCTAGTATATAAATAGATTTCTTTGATTTCCCTCGATCACAGAAATTTTAATATCAAATTCTTAATAATGTAATTAAAAAATGATATCAGGATTCTCAGTTCATGAAAAGTCTAAGTCAGTCTTTTAAAAAAGGCTGCACGTGATCTGGACCTCAGATTTCTGTATAAACAGATACAGATAATAATTTTTTTATATTACTAGTCGAGGTGATAAGCCTCCTGTGCCTAATCTAAGGCGTTAGGCCTTACATTTATGAGTCTAAGCCGGTTTTCCTTGACCGTACGAGATAGTGTTAAATTCCGCACATAGAAATAAAAATTGGTCCACAGGTGGGATTGAAAAGCAGGACCAGTCAGGGTTGACTGTCGTATTGTTACATACGGTTTTATGCATATATTGCTGAACCCTGAAATGATTGCCAATCAGCAATATACGCCTATATAATCCATCAATTATTTTCCTTTTTGGAGCAGTCTCTATTCAAACTCGCGACGCGGAATTTCTGTCAGTGTATATAAAAGTAATCAGTGGTAAAAGTAGTGGCTATTTATTATTATAATTATAATTATAAAAATATAATAAAGTACTTTCGTCGAAAAGGTATTTTTTAAACACATAGAAGCGACGAGGCAACAGTACGTTGTAGTAGGCCAACAATGCTTGCAAATCAGTCTTACCTCGTCACAATGAGATGAAAAAAAGTGTATAGAATAATCGTATCTACATCTTGCTTATACTTTTTAGCGTAATGAAATATTCCACAATGAAAGTGCCGGAGTAATATTGAGCTCTCAAAGCCTAGTATTACAGAGCGTAACACGAAGCGCGGCGGGAGATTACACATGTGTGGCGGCCAATAGCGAAGGCAAGGGAACTAGCAATCCTGTATCATTATTGGTTCGATGTGAGTATTACATTAAAACAAACTATTTTCGTTTAATTTGATTTAATGTTATGAAAGTCAATCTGGATACGTCCCATTTAAATATTTGAAATCACTGGTGTGACGTTAAAAGATGATTATAAGATAAATGATTTGACATAAAAAAGTATTTTCTTCATATATCACAAGGTACCAGTATTACTTTCAAGCAAACACAAATAGTTACAACGTTAATTCGAAATTGATTTAAAAGTCAAGATCATATAGAAATGTTAATAAATATGTTTTTGGGTATTGGAAATCCTCAATTTTTTCATAGAAAAAACACATTTATAATAGAATAGGAAACTTTTTCCGAAGAGCACAGATTTGCCCATGGAATCACAATTACATGTTTGTTTTCATTGCCTTATTCGATCCGACCTAATTGGATTACGTCAGGTGTTTTTTCTATTCTATGACCCCGGGACTCGTTATACGTTTACACCACAATTTAGTAGTTTAAAAACTTTCTGAAGAGATTAGATGTGGCTTGCCAGATTGTCTGTGACGGTTCTCAAGATCTTCCCATTTTTGTAACTTCGTCCGTAGGAATACTTTGTTTTAAAATTTTAAGACCTTTAAGAAATTTTGTATGCAAATGTGATATTAACATTCATATCGTATTAATCGTAGTGTAGACTACAAAAACAAAGAAGTTAATAAAAAATAAAATAAGTGTTTACTAATCTTAATTATTTAAAATTTTCCTTTTAAAAACAATCCATATTTCTCATAAAAGATAAATCAGTTCAATTGAAACTACGACTATAAAGAGGTACATTAGTTCCGTCCCTTCCGTCTCCTTCAACCATTGGAAAAATCTATTAGATGTAGATATGACGATGTATTAGATGTAGTATTCTTGGTAAAACGCTTATTTATATGACATTAAATATTGCTTCAAGTATATCTAATGTTAATATTGATGACAAGAAAATTTTTCTGAAAATTAAATCTATAGAAAATTGTATTCAACTTCAGCAGGATCTCAATAGATTGGAAACTTAAAAAAATAAGCTTTCCGTAAACATTGAAAAATGTAGTAAACAAAAGAAACATAAAAAATTGAATTTATGTATAATATCAGTGGGAAGACAATTAGACAGGTTAATTTAATAAGGGACCGAGGAATACTATTGGATGATAAAATGTGTTGGTCCGAACATATAGGTTTTGTTACAGATAAAGCATATAAACAACTTGGCTTTGTAAAAGTACATGTGAACCTATTAAAAATATTAAATGTATAAAATGTCTTTACTTTGCCTTTGTTAGAAGCACACTAGAATATACATGTATTGTTTGGCCCCTATAAGAAATACATTGAAGCAATTGAGAACATCCAAAAAAAGTTTCTGTAGTTCTTGTGTTTTAAGAATTACCAACACTTTAGCAGCTGTGTCGACTCTTGCGAGTACTTTGGTATAGAATCCTTGGAAAGTAGACGTAAGAAATATGACTTGGTGTTTAATGGCTTAATCGATTGCCCTGACTTGCTTTCGCTTTTATGTTTTCACACCCCATCTTCCTATAAAACAAGACAAACCAAGTTGTTCCAAAATCTCGATTTAATACAAATTATTTAAGAAACTCAGCTATGCATCGCATACCATCAGACTACAACTCACATTTTCAACAAATAGATACATTTAATTTGACTAGAACGGGTATTAAGAACAAAATTAAAAATTGTGGTATCATTTGTCATGATGCCTTTGTCCTTGACACATAATTGAATTGTTTTAAAATAAATGTAATTTTGTACTGTTAACTGAGTTTTGTGTGTGTCTAAATGTGTATTCCGAATTTGACTTATATATTATAATTATTATTATTTTTAAAATGTTTAATAGATAAGCTGTAGGAATACCTAAAATATAAATAAATAAATGTATATTATTTTAATTCTCAATTGTCTTTTTTGCAGTAATTAAATGTCTTTGTGTCCAAATGTGTATTCAATTTTATAATACTTATATGTTATAAATATTAAAACCAGCACTCTTATATATTGTTTGTTTAAATAATTTCTGTAAAAACTGGTTACCTATTAACTCTATTAAATTTGCAGACGCACCAGTGTGCGTGGCACGTCATGATAACGAGCTTTTTGGCGCGCTAAAGCATGAGACTATTATGCTGCACTGTACTGTTGACGCCAATCCTGCGGTCGTCTCTTTCCATTGGACCTTCAACAACTCTGGCGAACAGACGGAATTACCTCCACGGTAATTATTATTTCCTAATCGAACACGCTTAAACAATTTGACGTGTAATTTGGTAGGACAATGGTGTCAATTCTGATGATAATGCTGATACACTGTCTTAACTAAAATTCTCTAAATTTAGCTTAGACCTGTCAAACATGCGTACTATACCGTACCGCATTACAGAGTTACTAATTTTTGGTTTTATAATTTTTATGACATACGTTTTAACATTTAAATACAATTGATTCAAACGCGATTTATTCTTACATTTATTTATGCTGTATACGTTTTGGGTGCTTTTCAGAAACCGTGGTCACGACACGTAGTCACGTATATTATGATTTGAAATTATCACAAAGTTGCAATATTAACGCCATCTATTTCTACGGAGATGATATTATAATTTTCTATTTTCTGACTAACAGTGTCCTCGTGTGTATTTGTATATTTTCTTTGGGGGTTCCAGGTGTGAGAAGATGGTTATCTTCTCGGTTCAAGTTTGTGTTCGCTTCGGAAAGAATTTACTTTCTTGAGGATTTTTATCTATTTATTTTTATTATTTTATTATTTCGTAGGTCAACACGTATGTAGCGGTATGCCTTGTCAAAACTGTGTTCACATAATGCTGAATTAGAGGGACGTCTATGTTTTTATTATCCGCGTATATGTGTTCCTTAAATCGATTCGAAATGCTACGTTCAGTTCTCCCAATATAGGATAAACCTCAGTCACAATCAACTTAATAAACACTTACAAAGGAATATTTCTTTTGTTCACACTATGCGGCTTGAAAATTTTATAAATCGAACGTCTTAGCGTTTTAGGTCTTTTCCAATCATGTCGTCTGTAACATCCTTTACATATGGTGGATAGGCTGCTTGTGGTATGTTTCTGCTTCTGTGATGCTGTGACGATAATTGTCGCGGAGTGCTCGTTTGACATCTTGACCTGCTGCAGTTCAATGTCGAGGTGGGGAACATCACAGTCGCGTTGGCAAGGATAATGGTGAATGGTGAATCCATTGAGATATCTATCGGTATAGATTATATTCCTAATATATTCCCTATAGATTATATGCCCTACTGTGACAAAGTATAAGTGACCACGATTCTATCACCAAATCGCGTTTCAATCCGTTATAAAGTTCTTTATTTAAATGTTTCATACTCGCGTAAATAAAGGACATTATTACATAGATAAATTATTGATAGGAACGGATATTTTTGTAAGAAATTAAAATATTTTGTAGAGTTGATCATCGGCACCAAAGTTTCTTGCAGTAAGTAGAAGTATTTTATATGGGTGAGCTCTAAGCCTTAAAAATATAAAGCTAAAGATTTCATAAGTCACAACAATTGTACAAATTAAAAAATAATCCGTTATCAAAAAATTACGCGTCATGAAAGGAATGAATTTAACTCGTAATATTGATAATGTAAACCGCAATTTCACAGATTTAGTTTTTGTTTAAGTATTAGTTCTATTAATCATGGTATACTTGATCAGGTTATCCAGCGTTATTGGGCACACTTCCACACTTAATTATACTCCCAGTACTGACATGGAGTATGGGACTCTGGCTTGCTACGGGGAAAACTCAGTAGGCCAACAAAAGGTGCCTTGCGTTTTTCAGTTAGTGGCTGCAGGTAAATCATTAGTTCAGCATTTTTATTACAATTCTATAAGTCTAATAGTTATTTATAACCGCCGCAGTAAATTTAAGTTTCATAAAAAACTCTGAATTCGGTCTCATAAAATTTTTTTATTTAAAAACTTTGGGACTTATTATAGTGAACTGACACTTGACCATGAACTCAGGCAAATAAATTGTAATTTATTTACTTGAACTAGGCAAGTACGTAAAAAACAAAAAGTCGCGGAAATTTGTAAATGAAACTATATATTATTGTCAGGTCGGCCATTTCAACTGCAGAACTGCACAATCGCTAATCAAAGCTTGGATTCATTGTTTGTGGAGTGCGTCGAGAATTTTGATGGTGGCCTCCCGCAGACATTCCTTATGGAGCTGCTTGAGCTACCGTCGCTGACTGTACGTTCTATAAGTATATTAAATTAATTAGCAATCACCGCATCACGTTTGCATGTATAATCTGTATATGTATAGAAAACAAACAAATCAGAAATAGTTGCCAACTTGTGACTTTAATCGTTCTTTATAATACAATAATTTCATTTCATTAAAATATTCACAGGTCCGCTATAATGTGTCAACAAACAAAACTCCACCCTTCTTCGAAATTCGCCGTCTACCTCCAGGTGTCAGCTACAGAATCGACTTGTTTGCTGTCAATGCCAAGGGCAGGAGCGACGTCACTACCATAGAACCCGTAATTTTAAAGGGGCAAGCTAAGTACACAGGTGAGCTTTAATATAAATAAAGAAGAAAATACTTAAGAGTAATTTAGCATAGAGTTTTACGCTAGGGTTGGCCGTCAGTAGATAAGCATTTGTCTTTTTTAAATTTTTATTACAAAACTTGGCTACCTGAAATATATAAAAATATGTTTTGAGGATTCTAACCCTAAACACACATAACATTAGGTAAAAATTACAAATTCGTATGTTTTCTAAAATTCAAATTTATTTCAAGCTTTTACTCCCGTATTATTTTTAGTATAGGTGTATATTATGTACCTACAATTTTCTACCTTAATTGGGACAAATAAACATCCTCAAGCAATTTTCAATAAAACTATAATTACAAAACAACCTTAAATAAGTTCACACTGAGCCTTGAAGAGAAATTGGACTTTACTGAGTTGAGTATGAGTACATTATTATGTAGAATGTATTTTCTAATTCTGGGTCCATTTATTTAGTACCCAATAATAAAAAAGCCGTGATTTCCTTGTAATTTGAACACTAAAGAATAAGAAATGGCTTCATTTTCAAGCAAAATGCCTGCGTTTCGCTTGCGATTTCGGAAAGCGTGCCAAACAAGCATGTTGTTTATATGCAAATATTTATTACAAAATATCGAGATTGATATCTAAAAACTTTTTAATTTTATAATAAAATGTTGTAAACTTGGTAGTGACAGGCCACACAATGCTTTTTATACATTATAAATTATATAAATGTGTATGAACGTAACTATACTCGCATTATGGCTCAATTTCTTGTGCAATTTAATATACTGTAAAAAGTTTCACTTGAGATCGCGTGCTTACACGAATGTTTAACTAAATTAGAAGTTGTATTGTCCACTTTCTTACTACTTTATTTATAAAGTAGAGACCACTACACAAATCAAGGTAAAATATATAATTAAAACTTATAATTCAGCATAAACAATTTATAAATATATTTTGCTAATTATACAATGATTAATGGCCTCCTAAGCATCCTATCTGCTTCGTAAGCATAGTTCCGATGTTCTATTTCCAGGCGCTTGTTTAATTTGAAGTTTCGTACACACTTTTTTGACAAGACATACACGGATTTTTGCCAAATATGTGTATTATCGGTTGATGCGATATTATAGTGCACACGTATTCAAAGTAACAAAAACATTAACGATCAGTAAGAATGTTAATAGACATAATTTTATTTAAATTTAAAGGCAATCAAATTAAGTTAGTATAATTTTACCTATTATATTTTATGTAATATTTCTTCTGTTATAGACTTAAGGTATAGATAGAGAAAAAAATTACATTATACGCTAGAGGGATTCGAATATACACTGAGCTATGTACAAGACTTGTATAAACTAATTGAAATTTTCCAAACCGACATATACAATTATACACGCATCCTTATGTCATCCTTGGCAACATAAACTAGCGGCTTTTCATAGTTATATACATAGATTAATTTCCGTTCCACTTAGCAAAGAAAATTATCAAAATGAATTAAACATAATTTACCAAATCGCTGGGTCGAATTATTTTTAGTAATTGTAAAATAGTTAACAACATTTTGAAAAACAAAAAAAAAAGAGTTGATCAGGTTTTTATACGCAGGAACCCACGTTAAAGATTTGATTAGTTGTAAGTCCAGTTTGACCTACATGGGTGAGGTATCTACACGTTTATCAAAAGTAATGAAATATAACAACATACATGTATGTCGCCTTCAGAACGAACAATTCGTTAAAAAATAAATTGTGTAATAATAAAGATAAAATCAATACAAAATATCAGTCCGGGATTTACAAACTCCAATGATGATGCTCCGGTGTCGGAGCGAAACGTGCATCGAGTGGTTGTGGGGTTTGCGCGGAGTATTGCTTGTATATTGGTCTATTCGGATTTTGTACTATGGACTTCCACAAAGTAACGCCTCATTTTATTAATTATAAATTGAAATTTTGACAGGTGATAGTAATTCCTTGGGAGTATCCCCATTGTTGGCATCCATAGTAGCAATATCAGCGTTGCTCGCCACAGTGTTGTGTGGCGTGATAGGTTTACTCTACCGCCGGCACGCTAGACATGGGCTTCTGCCAGCTAAACATTCACCGTTGAAGTAAGTTTATTATTAAAGTTAAACAACTATATTTTATTTGCCTGCTTCCTAAGATTCGTCTACAGGAACAGACACATGAAAATCTTTTGGCCATATTTTCCCCAACTCAATAAAAACAGCAAGCTGAATCGCATCCTAATAGATAGCATAGCTTCTCTCTTATACTTTCCATGATATTTTAAATAGTGAGCGTGCCGAACAATGTCCTACACCCCTGAAGCAGGAAGCTTGCGGTGAAGAGAGTAATATGAGATCAGGTGGGGCAAATGGAGCGCTGCTTAGAGAAGACCTGGTTGATGACACTGATCCAGATCTAATACCTAACTTATACGGTAAGTAAAGAGCTTGGCCTCTGACAGAAAAGAGATTTGTATGTGTTAAATCTATGAACTAAGTGTTTCCGAGTAATGAAGGTGAATATCAAGTTTTCGTCCTATAATAATGACAATCATATCACGACGACAAAGGTGACTCTTATTCGTGTAATCACATAGTTTAATGACTTTATTTTGATACAGAACGACGTCCAGTCTCAAATGGATACATGAGTTTACAACAGCCTCTATCAAACAATAAATTAAACAAGAATGATGACTTGAGATTGGAGCCCATTAGCGCTGGCTACTACGACTTCCGGAAGAAGGACTATAGGATACCATTAACTAGTGTTAGTATTTCATACAATAAAGGTGTGGTAAAATATATTTCGTCGCGAGCAAATTGACTACTTGAATGTTAATATTGTACCATATGATCTAACGTCTGAATATATTATTGGCAAGTCTGTCTAGAGATAAACCGCCGTGTATAAGTTACCCGGGACCGCATTACACGATTCAGTAAAATGATGGAACAAAATGAATACTATGTGTCTCATGCATTTTATACTAGTATATTTACATAAGTAATTTCATCTGAATAGCACAGAACCACCGACTGTGACCTATCACGAAATGCTTGAGAAAACTTACGTGGCGGGGGGGCATAAGTTGCAAAAAGTATTTCACATTTTTTTAAATTAAAAATATGTAGTACAACTAGTCCTTACGTCATCCCTAGAAGTTTTGAGATTCAATATCACTAACACAAACTTCCATTTACCATCGTGCAATTATAAACCTTCCTTTTATATGTATTTGTATTTCAGCAGTCATATTATAGCCTCGGACGAGCAAACAAGGGAGTAACAACAAGCCCCAATTCTGGTCGTGGCGTTATCTCATCTTTGACAGTCCACCGCCTGCGCCCTGAAGTGGTCACAACATCGCACCGCGTGCAAGAGAGCTGTATATAAATGAATAACAAAGAATTAAGATGACAACTTTTAAATGGTTATTGATTTGTGTAAAGTGTACTATGTAACAAAACCATGTTACGTCGTAGCTGTTCGAAAAAAATCGTAATAGATACAATTAGTCAAGTTTATTTTCATAATATGATCGTTTAGGTTTATATTTGTATAAAAAATTTGCGCATTCCCATTTTATATAAAGTGTTTGCTTATTTTTGATGTTGTTGTTAGTGTACATAAAATATTTATTGAGAAATGTTTGCTTCAAAAAATGTACTTTTCGCTCCCCCCATTATATTTTTATTATTTATAATAGTATTAGGTTTATGTGCATACAATAGAAAAATGTGACTATGTAACTAGCCAGACATTTTTCGATCTAAATACTCAGGATATATACGTTAATCTAAATAATGCTCAAAATCCCTCCGATGTCGTATTATAACTAATCTGAATGTGTTCCTTTTATATAAATGAATATATATAATACTTTTTTACTTGTCTATAACTTTACGGACGAACCATACCTTGCTGATATATAAATACCCTTACTTTATTAAATAAATAATTCTAATCGATTTTTTTTTTCTTTGTCGGCAAGTATTGTTAGTAAAATAAGAATTTTAGATGTGGTTTTACATTCATTAATAATCTCTGATGTGATTATATAATAATTTTTAGCAGATGAAATCCTATTGTTATATTTAAATTCATAAATAGAACGTTGCTTATATTTTAATCTATCAGTCTCGTAACAGTATCAAGAAAAATTACGGCCACCCGGAAACAATTACTACCAAGCTACCAAATGCAATTTCCTGACACCGGCGTATATTGTTTAACTATCATATTTGTTCTTAGCCATGAAATTGGTCCCGAGAATTCAATTTAATTTTTTTTTTATATTTTGCATTCCAAACAACAAAATTTTCCTTTAGATTGTACAGACAAGATTCTAATCACATATGTTCAATAACTAATTGCGACCACTGCGGAATCGCCCATGGTCCGTAGTAGCATAGATTAGAAACAGATGCCACTGTACTTTACTCAACCAAAATGACGTTATTACTTTACGCCAACAAAAAAATGTATTTTTAAAGGTTGAAAACAATTGAATTTGGAATGAATAAACTGTTAAAAATCAATAATGAGCGGACCAAGTAGGGAAAGTTTATGAAAATGTTAAAACTCGTTCTTCTTTATTTTCGGTTGTTTAATTTTGTATTTATGGTAGTGCATAGTAGTATCTGAAGTAAGATAATGTTATCGATCTCGGGAGTTACACTATTTTAGTCTCGAATACGGAGGTCCGATGAGTTTGGAATTGAATCTATAATAATTAGTCATGCTACTTAATATTTTATATGAAGTTAGTCGGGAGCATCCTTTGCTTTGTATAAACCGGCTAGAGCCGGTTTATACTTATTTTTGGATAAAATTAGGCTGCTTGACGTGATTCATTTTAACCGACTTCTTAATGTTTTGTATTTGTGTTTGAATATTTGTGAAATTACTGTAACACGTACAATCGTATTAGTAAAATCTTAAACTTTTTGTGTAATTTTAATACATTTTAAAAACTTGAACGATGAATTTACTAACATCTTAGATACACAAGAATATGCAAATTGAAATTTGCTTTTAATTTGAATGAGAACATGAAGTGGTGTTAAGTCTAGTCTAGTAATATCCTACGCTTAATTTTCATGTTTTCATATAATTTTTCACATATATTTCGCTCCTATTATATCGTCAAAATGGAAATTGAAATCGGTTTAGTATTTCTTGAGTTTATTCGTTACAAAACTAGGTTAGTTTAAATTATAGTGTTTTATAGGCTAAATATATGAGAACAGTATTACTAGATGATTAGTTTACATTTTGTTGTTGTTGGTAGATTTCAGAAATCAATTCTATCAAAATCGCTTTACCCATGTAGATTCCATGAATTTAATAAAATTAATTTAACAATGTAATGGTATTGAAATTAGTTATTTATGTTATAAAGAATATTTTGAAAAACAATTATTATTTATAAAAAACAAATTTTTTTAGTACTGAAAAATAGATTGATATTCAACCTTTGACTTAATACACATTTGCATACATGACAAACTATAGACGTTTATGTAAGAAAAACCTCGTAAAATGGAAATGAACACTCATAAATGCAAAACAACTTTTTTCATCAAATTCTATAATTTGGAATATAACGTGGCATACTGAAAATTTACCCAATTTAATGGTACTTCACAGAAAATGGTTTTAACGTAATAATTATGATTCATAAAATATTTCTCAAGATCGACATTCTCGCAACATAAATTTGCGAACTTGTAGGAGTTCGATTAATTATTTCTTACATCTTTTTTATTACATTACTTGAAAGTGCCACATTTGTCATCTACGATGTAATTATTTATTAGTAATTTGTAATATCATTTATAAATTTTGATAAAATAATAATACTACGGAAAGTATACGTATTAGTATTATATTATATGTGGATACTTTCTTATATTTTATATTATAGGTAAAAAGTTGTCAATAGAATCAGTTAATTAATTAAGATATAAGAATTGTAAGGGTGTAATTTATCTAATTTTGACTTTACAGTGGCGCATTTTCCAATAAATTATTTACTAAGGACAACCAAAATTGATCTATTTAATTAGTTTTATTGATTCTCAAAGAGATTATTAATGTACATTTTGTATATATGTAAATAACTAAACCTATCTAGTCTTAAATTAGTACTAAAGGTGCTAAGTATTGTAAAAATTAACATATTAGGCTATTGTCAATTGTCGGTTCATACAAAGTATGTTTCAATGTTGAATGGAAGTCGTTTCTTGTAAAATGTTTTCAAATAAAATGTCAGCATATATGAAGATTTTGCTTTTATTTAGTATCCAATAGGAAATATTTCTCGACCATAGCCGTTATGACCTCATAGAATTCCTAGCTTTAACAAGAGAGATCACTGTCAATGGCAAAGTCACAAAATTTATTATAGAAAAAATAATATAAATATTATTAGATCCTCAAGCAACGACCAGAGTCTGGGACGTATTGAAACTGATTAAGAATTTGAATGCCTGATGTTTAAGAAAATTCTTAAAATTTCAATAAAGAGTTTTTATATTAAGGCCAATTGTCATTGAAAGATAGCTAATTCATTATATATATCACAAAGTGATCGATGCAGAAATGATATTTTTCATATATTATTATTTTAAATAAATATAAATAAAAATATAAATTATATTTTTATTTTCTTTATTTGTATTCGTAATAATGAGTCACATAGTTCGTACAAATCATACTGAAAGGTACCATTTCGCATTTTTACGAAATATATAAAAGATATACGATATTTTGATCTGCTCTCCGTTGCAATATTGAGAAAGCCCGATGGTGGTTCGTAGTCGCACGCACCCAGACCCTGCTAATGTATGTGTGATATAAATTCAGTAGTAGGTATTATCGGTCCGTTACCACAATCCATATTGAGTCGAGCAACCGTTTTTGGCCCACTTACTGGGCACTGGTGACCTTGAAAATAAATTGTGAGTAAAGTGATTATAACCTTACCACGGAAAAAATGGAAGACCTGAGTTATAATAACGAAGAGTCGCGAAGAGACGGGTGGCCACGGCCTTCGAAATATGCTCAATCTGCCTCACATTCGATTACAGAACTTGCTCGAGTTGCAGAAGCGATATTACGACTTCGATTTAAATTTGAACTGTGGTTTCTGAACATTTTAATATTTTATCACTTCGGATCAATTTCATTATGTAGGCCATAATGGGTTTTATTTTGTTCAGGCCCAACACCGCTCTCGAACGATATTATAAATTTATTAACTACCATAAAATATACCATAAATAAAATATTTTTATATGGTTTTGTTGAACTGACTTAAATCATTTTAAAGATTCAAAGCGAGTTTATGAATTTCTTTTTTTGTTACGAAAACATTCAAACTTACTTGAAGAAACCGAGGAGCTGTATCGCTTTTTTTTTGTTTACATAAACAAAATTAATACCTTCGATTTTTATTGCAAATATTATCGGAAATCCAATAAAAACAAGCATCAATAATGGCTTCGTGGAAACTGCCTAAATCGGTTTTAATGTGCTTGAGAAGCTGAAGTGTGCCCAAATCGATTTACCAACTACTAAGTAGGTTTTTCTCAGAAACAGCCTACCTTATAGCCAGGAAATAATACTTATCATACACATCGTTCGATGTGGGTATTCGAGATTCAGAACTTGTCCAGAAGTTGTTGTTGTTGAACTCCATTAATGGAGAACCGCTTTGTATATTTATCTTTTTTTTTAATCTTGTTTTTCCAAAAATTCATTTAAGTTTTGAAAAATTCTGGATGGCTTTTGCTAGTAAACCACACTGCTTAGATGAACTAGACTGAAGAGGTGTCCAACGAAGGTTTCAAAGTCAGAGGCTAGAGAATTTAAGACAATCTGTTTTGGCAACGACATAATGCCTTCAGTTTCTCGGGACAGTAAACATAACGCAATGTTCCTGTAGAACTGCGCAACGCTTCGCAGTGCAGTACTATCTGCTCTTTCATCAAGCTGGCGGTAATATCTCTCAACAATATCTATGAAGCACAATGTCCTTAGAGGCATACACCTAAGTGAAACGTTCCAACACCTGTCCCAACAACATTGTTATTGGCTTCACTCTTTTCTTCTTCGATTGAACCACCTAGAGTGGCGATGGCGAGATGACGCAATGTTCACCATGACATGAATCCGGACACCCGAACAAGTGGGTACCATACCCGGTGCGATCAACAAATGTGCGATGAGCATATTTGTTGGCATGTATATTATCATGAACAGCTCAATTACAACAGGAAAGGAAAACATATTATGGTGTTGGCAATAATAACAGACATGAACATCAAATATCACACTTAAAGTGTAAAGTCGAACACCATAACATATCTGCCCAAAAATCTAATTTCTGCTCTTTCAAGCATTACTGAGCCTTTCAAGAATCTGCGTTTATGCTTAGTTTTATGTTCTGCTCAACGAGTTACTTGCCATATATACCTGAATTGTAATAATAGAAAAGCTCAAGGAATCGTTTTAGTCCATCAATTTGTGAAATCAACATTTACGGATCTTTTTGGATCCCTAAGATTGCTCATCACACACACATACCCTTAGATTACTTAAATGGTATTTTAAGGTGTTTATATTTCTAAAATATCAGAGTCATCAGTAAGTAGAAGTGTATGTATTATTAAACCTAATTTTTAAAATTTTAATGTAGTTGAAGTAAATACTAGTTGTATTTAGTCTTAAAGATCATCCAGCGTCGATGCCTCTCCAGGCACTGCTGGTTAAGCTATAGTAATAAAATACTCGAAACTGTTAACTGGAAGGCTGATATACATACCTTTCAAAAATATTACGTATACTTAACCGGAATACAGCTACTTGGTGCATCTCGAGTGTCATAATGAAACTTCTCCGGCGCTCACGCGGGCAATAAGTAGCTCAATAGGGCAATAGTTAGTTATATACAACTGGGTGAAGCAAAAAAAACATTGTATTACAGATTTCCTTCAGGATCCGTCAGTATAAAAAAAGGCACCCTTAAAAATGTTAAAAACATATAACAAAATTCAAGTTCATTGAAGTAATTAGCGGATGCTTTCAGTAAACAATAAGAGGTAAAATTTGCCAGTTTTGTTCACCGGTTTATTTCATTGTCTACATTCTACAATATCAATATCATTTTACTGTGTACTGTATACAGGTTTATTTATCTGTTCTGCTATTATATGAGAATGCTATTATTGTAGTAAATGAGATATACAATTACCTTGATATATATCCTATTACAATTTAATTACTAGTAATATTAGCTAATTAGTATACAGTACATCTTGTTTTAAAGTATCCGTTTAATCTGTAGGTACATGTGATAAAAGTATACACAGCAAAGGGAACATAAATACAATTTATCCAGCCAACTCATTAATATTCGTTTATCAATAACCTTAGACGAGAATGACTTGTAGTTTCACGAGAATAATTAGTTAAGGGATTAAGGTGTCCCATCAAAATATGTTAAGGCCAGGAAATATAGTAATTTTATTATTTTAAACTTTAATTTAAAGCAGTTTTTATCGTAATTAGGTGTCAAAGTCGCGTCAAACTTTTATCAAGGTAGTCATGATGACGTCCTTTCTTCTTCTGACATATTACAAGCACCTCGGATTTGTTATGTCAATATTATTGTCATATATTGACGTCAGATTGGAGTGTACCCAAGTCGACATAATAGTGATTGCAAAATTTAAATATTATTATATATACCCTTTCTTGTACCCGAGTAATTGGCATATATAGAAATGTCTTAAACTTGAATCGCGTTGTTTTAACTCGCATGCAATTTGTTAAATACTAGCAACAATAACATACATCTTAGTAACATAAGAGTATTTCAGTAGCTGCTAACATTTATTTCGATTTAGTTCATAAGTAGCTGCTATGAATTATATTTAAATATTATTATTGACTATACGACAGCTACCTACACTGACAATCGCGAAATGAATGGCCACATAATTAAGTGAGCAAGTAATTTATGGGCAGCTGAATGCAATAAATTAGGAGTTAAGCCCGGGCCCATTCAAAACCTCAATTCTAGTGCAATAACATAGAATTACATTTTATCAAAGCCATTTCATTTCTATATTTTTAATTTGAAAGGAATTCCATAATTAATTATATGGCTTTCCATAATTTTATTATACTGATAAAAATATCCACTGCATAGTCAGTAGTATTTTGTTGTATAATAATACCTATGGGGTCCCATTATTGTGATAAGATCGTCTGGTTGAAATCAAAAAACTTCATATGGACATGGCAATAATTCGGGTATGAAATGACTCGTACATGGATTTTTTCATTATAAATATCTAGAAACATTCAAAATGTTTGTAATTAAGTCTAAGTAAGTATGCAAAAAATATTTGTATTGGCTTCTATAGCGTTAAATTTAACGAGTAATACAGAAAAACAATACTTATGCATGATCATTGACGTTGTACAAAATAAAAGTATCTTCATTAATGTTCCTTAAGGCACCTCAGGCCAACAGCGATTCAGAACAGATTCCTATCAAAAAAAGGGCGGCTCGCATTTCGTACGGATGCGTCTTGGTGCAGGGATCACGTGCAGGAAACAAACGGTTTCGACAGTCGCTCAAATAATTGGAACTTAATACGGTGAGTGCATGGAACATTATCTCTAAAAAAGCTAGCTTTGTCCTTACTGCCTTTACACCAAACTTCAGAAATAGTTATTTAGTTCATCTTTAAATCAATTTACTTTTATTTTTTAATTAATTTTATAAGTTACTGATTTTTGAATATAAATACATATCTCCATATTATATCTGTGTGTCTCCATATTTTAATTATTGTTACTGTTCTGGCTTCCTATTTGGTCTTGCTTTCCCTACTATTTCTCCTATCTCACTCTCATCACCGGTGCTCCCGCGCTACTCGACGACTTCTGATTCACGATCTAATCTAATTGACGAGAAATATTCTCGATGTTCGCTGTTCCACGACTGAGCGCTTCAGAAGGCACATTCTGCCTTGCATCATCGCTATGTGGAACCAACTGCCAATACTGGCATTTTCGGAACAATACGAATTCGAGAGCGTATCATCATGCGAAAGGCCGGCAACGCACTTGTGAGCCCTCTCGCACTGTTAGTGTCCATAGGCGGCGTTATAATGTAAAATATCCACATAAATACGACATAGGAAATTTCAGGACCATATTATTTAATTTATTCAATTTAAATATACCAAAGTATACGGTCTTGTAAACAGTACTTGGAAAATATAAGTTTAGTTTTATTTCTAAACTCCACAGTTATTTATTAACAGTACTTATTTATTCCATGAATTAATAAAATGCATACCTTGGCTAGACATAAGTGCTGCAACAAATGAAAATGATTTTTTAATGAAATAATGTAATATTATTAACAGCTTAGCTCAGGCTGCGTGGCGAGTGAAGCTCTGCAAATAATGTCGTTGGTTATATATATTTTGCAACATGTGTAATATCAGAATTGAGGTGAATGACCTTCAAAAGTCGTTAAAAAGATTTTAGTTCAAATGGAAATTAAAATTTAATTTAAAGACGTTTATTATTCTAATTTATAGACAAACCCATCAATTGCGTTGAGTTTATAAATAGAAATAAAAAGACTGACTTCCGAGTCCATATAAATGGGATGCTTTGGATTCATTGTAAATTTTCCCAGATACTGCATATAAAATTAATATATGAGAGATTTAACAAAAGGGTGGCTCTTGTTTTTAACGATATCTGTAACATGCTCAATAGTCGTTCTAAAAATATGACATGCAGTCAATGACAGGTAGGCAGGTTAAAATTTGGATCATCGTAAAAGGCATTAAAACAGGCTACATAAATTAGAATTCGCTTGTTAGAGAATATGCTTTTTCGTATTATTAAGTAACCTTTTTTTCCTACTTAGCTAACATAAAACTTAAAATATTTAATTTAATCTTTTAAGTTTTATAAAAACTTAAACTACAAGTTTTGATGAATTTATGTTCGATTTTTAACTATGGATACATACTGACATATTATTAAAATATAAAATTACGTCATGCTTATTATCGCTTGTTATTGAACACACCAGTATTATCACTACATAGTATAAAACAAAGTCGCTTTCTCTGTCCCTTTGTATGATTAAATCTTTGAAACTACGCAACGGATTTTGATGCGGTTTTTTTTAATAGATAGAGTGATTCAAGAGGAAGGTTAATATGTATAAAAACACCATTAAATAGTAGAGAAGTACTGTTGTATTTTTGAGGTTTCTAATGTGATGTCGTAAATAATTACATTTTTTCCGCTTACGCAAACTCCCTACGAGTTTTATCAAAATAATGTACTAAGTAAATAATGTACTTGTACACATTGAAAAGGTCTACAGAAAAGTCCATGATGGTATATGTCTATCTCTTATGGATAACCCACAATAACTTTTTTTTGTCATTTACTTTTTACGACAAATAATGGCTAATTTTCGAAGCGATTTTAACCTATACAGCATTAATCCTTAACCAATTAAATACCTTGAATACATTGTTCATTTAATATAGATCTATATGGCCCACCTAGATCTATATTACACCGTATGATTTAAATGAATATTTTCGAAGATATTACAGATTTAAAAATTGCGGGACGTAGCGTTTGCGGCGGTACCGGCCGGCCGCCCGGTGCGGCAAGAGCGTGCCTATAAATAGCGCGTCTGAGGCCGAGGTTTTCCCTGTAGTATTTTGAATTTAGCAGCGATCGGACGCGTTTATTTTTCTGTAGTGTGTTAAGTATCACCATTGCACCCGTGCGAAGCCGGGGCGGGTCGCTAGTAACAAATATAAAATTACAAATAAATTTTTTATACAACAGTCTAACCATAAGTAACATAATTTATGTTAACACCAAGTAAGAAAATATATTTTTCTATACAACATTACCTAATTAATTTTACATCACTTTTTAACTAAGTTAAGATATAGTAGTCCAATGAATCGGCGGTTTGGCACGCCGACAAATGGACCGATAAATCAACTCCCCCTACCGTCTGATTTATACCTCGTTTTAACTGCATTAGCTTGCCCTCTATCATCTCAACTCTTGGTGTTGCATTCAACAAGACTTCTTCAAAAAATAACCGCTTCATACCACACTATGTCTTCACAACAGAAACTAATATAATTTTAGTACAGCAACTGAAACACATCTATTCAACAGAATTTGTAAGACAAATATGAATCAGTGTTTGGATAAAATAATGTATTTACATTTTTAAAACCGTTTAATTATGAATTTGGAGGCATATGTATTATGAAATGTATTATAAATTACTGAAGTAATACAATATAATTTAGTGTACACAACCAACAATATATCTAAGATTTATTTAATTTATTAAAGGTTTATTTATCTTTTACTATTTTGTTTAATTTATATACCAACATAGTTAAGGCAATAAAATGTATGTTTCGTCGCCATAATATGTTGTTTTACGACAGTTTTATATCCGTACTCCACCAGTCGAGACAATGTTAACAAGTGCAAGTATTTTCATTATTGCAAATCGCATTTAAAATGATATTTGTACAAACGCAAATCGCAATTAATTTGTAGGTATATTTTGCGCGTAAGTTTCTAATTAAGTCAGACCTTATCTGGTAGCTCAGCTACACGATCACACAATTCTACATATGTCGCGTTATCAAAAGTTTGTCCTCGTTGATTGGATCCTGCCTTACATTCTAGAATAACGCGAGAGACGCGTCTCCCGCTGGTTCACCCTCGTCTTTCATTTTACATATTCTTAGTCAGCTTTTCTTGCTACGGTGTGTTGTAAACTAACTCAATTATTTTTGTACTTAGTAAAGCAGGAAGCGTACTGTTTAAACTTTATTTTTCCGGGTGTGTTGTTAATACAAAAATAGATTTATGCATTACAAAGTTTAAAAAGTTAAATTTTTATTATACATGCGTGAGTCAGAGAATTATTTTATTAAATTTTATGTAGCCGAATGTTTATCTCTTACAATTTGAATTAGAATCTAAAATTTTAACAAATAAATTAGATGAATTTGAAAATAGGCGCTAGTGGTTATGAGAAAAGTATG
Organism: Pontia daplidice; assembly: GCA_963693355.1. Lineage (NCBI taxonomy): Eukaryota > Metazoa > Arthropoda > Insecta > Lepidoptera > Pieridae > Pontia > Pontia daplidice. The sequence continues at coordinate 7,568,589 of CAVNZL010000138.1, read as the reverse complement.
GTGTGACTGTACCTTTGACTCAACTTGGTAAGGCCACTTCAGTGGTGTTATTAAATTATCAGCATGTAAAAGCACATAATTGGCAACTTTAGCAATAACATTGAATTATACACTGAATAATAGAGTTTTATCCTTTAATATAAATTAATGTATTATTTTGCATGCGTGTAGTAAGGGCTGTCAGAGATAGTGGCTCACGAACTCATCGCAATAAGCACAGTACTAACAGTACTTGTGTTAATATTCCACGTCCAATACTGGGCTGTACTGCCCTTAAGTGAAATTTTCTTCTACACATTTTTCCTACTAATATTTCCTACGTGAACTATGCATGAGCTGCTGAAGAATGGGATCGTGTAGCATTTTTTTACAACTAACGATATCTGTAGCGTTGCCACTATACGATTACTAAGTGAAGACAGTAGATTGAAAAACTATATATCGGAATTTATTTTTATTCATAGGCATAATGTATGTACATATAATTGATATGGAAAGCAATATAAAGAATAATAATAAAAATAGTTGTGTAAATTAAAAATACATACAATCGTGAATGTACATACAATTTAGTTTTGGGTATTTACGAGTATTTTATAAATAGTCGTTTTCTGTACAATTACCCGCATTAACCACTTTGCAACATTTAAAAAGAAATGTGATTACTATAAAAAAGGTGCTTGTGACTAAAAATTCAAAGACTTGCTTATCGACTTATGCTCTTGCGCATCTATGTTAAAAGTTTTAAAGAGCAACAATTCTGCTACATCAGAATGAAGGTTCGTTAAATAGCTGAACCTTACTAATTGTTCATACAACTTGCATAGCTCTACTACAAGTTGTCCATATATTAGTTTCGCCAAGGATATAGTATAACAGACGATATCGTATGGTCTCCTGAAGAGGCAAGTATATTTATGATGCAGTGTGAGTGTACACGGCGTCAACCACCAGCCATGATTAATATTGGAATTACCGACGACACTGTGTACTCTCCACGTAAGGACGCTTGTGTGTGCACTGCCTAATTTATCAGCATCAACAAACTAGCCAATTAATAGTTTTATTTGGCTCAGCTATGTTTTCGGTTAGCTTACAAGAAACAAATGGAATTCGGTTGGCAAAAATTTTTACTTTCATTTAGAAAAAATTGTCGTTTGAGATATCTATTGTTTCATGAATCTGGCTCGTCCTTTGGCATTCTCGAATTCAATTCAATTCCAACAATTCCAAAATTAAATTGAAGTTTTCACATAAAATTCACATCAATGTGCCATGATAGTAATTTTCTTAACTTAGGTTTGAGCTACCTCGATCGAAAGAGAAAACATAAGGTTTGTAATTCACATGTGTTTCAAATATGAAATATTTTGATTGCTTTAATTTGATATAATTAATAATAAGCCCGAAAAAAATGCTAGTGAATTATGAAATGGTATTGATTGAGTTGGTAGTTGATTCTAAAAATATATTTTGCATTCAATATGCTATAAATAGAGCTGAGCATTTAATAAATACGGGGAAATCCCAACAATCTTTAATATTATATATATATATATATATATATATATATATATATATTTAGTATTGTTAGTTATATACTAACAATACTAAAAAAAACATTATTTTATCACAAAAAGGACATGGTATTGCAATAATTACAGTTAATTTTACACACAGTAAGTGCAGTTGGTAACTGTCTGCGATAAATCCTCAACTTGTGCACTCAGAGACTCATTCCGGTACTGTAAGGTCCCTTTATACTTTCTATGACGTAATTTGTCATTATAATTTTTGTGGTCTTATCGTTCTATATGACTTGAAGATTTTCTTTGGATAAAAAATATTGTTTATGTTAATGACCAATTTTGGAAACTATTAGTGTGACCTATTAATTTGCTTTTACGAGTATTAAAGAAGATTTTTTTTAAATAACATACTTAGATGTTACATTATACAATAATTTCATTTAATGATTATTAAAACCATAATTAATTAATAAACTCAATGCGGTACCTTCAAAGTTCTATATAATTTATATGATATATTAGAGTGTAAGAACAATTAAATGTAACTGGCAATGTTAACGTAAACCTTTGTGTCGTTATATTGATACATGCTTCTAGGAAATTTTCAAACAGTCTCTTTCTACTTTCGTTTATTCAAAAATTCATTAAAATTACGTATAAGTTATGTTTTTTCTAGATTCCGGATGAATCTAGGAATGTAGGTGACTGGTTGCTCCTCATGCAGATTTTCGAATAATAGAAGTTCATCCAGCAGTTACTTCCTTTAATATCAACGATATAACTCTTAGTAGCAAGATGTGAGACATCAAGGCATGAGAACTATGTTTAAGATATTAATTTATCAACCACATCACCTGTGATCGCTTTACGCTTCTTGATACTTAAGAAGATTGAATATGACATTACATACGCAGCCAACTGAATTTCAACTAAAAATAGCAAACAGTTTATTATCATTCGTCACATTTAAGCTTTATTTATAGCAACAAAGCGTTATTAATATCCATAAATCATTTGCTGCTCAGCTTTTCACTCGCATTTATAATGTGCTTAACGATAAATACAAAATTATTAAAATGAATGGTAGGTTTTATAGTATTGTATTGTATATGTATTAAGGGGAATTAATACTACAGTTTCATTTCTCAGTTCAATCTATTTTGATTTAATTAACAGGAACGTCCTATAAGTTTATACTCTAAAGTCTAACATAATATATAATACACTAATCATATCTAGTAAGTACGATTTTTTTATAGAAAAGGGGGTTTGAAAACGAGTTGGAATCTCACCTAGTTAAGTGTTCCACCACCCAAAGATACTCACTCTGGCAGAGGTTTCCTGAGTGTATTGCCGGCCTTTTCTTCTTGAAAATATTTAATATGTTAAAATGTTAATTGACTATCAACAATTTTTAAACAATAATTACAATCTTAAGTTAGAATATACTTTACATATGTGTGTATACGATATATACATCTAAAAAATTGTCCACATTATACTTTAACAATTATGTTAAATTTTTAACTAAAAAGCTTTGTTTGACACCGAAAATGTAAGTTAACACACACAACTTTCGTTATTCGTTCAAATCAAGGACTGTAAAAAAATAAATAACTTAATAATTAACTTAATAAATTTAATTAATACTAGAGACTCGTATGTGTCACTTATAACACAACAAGCCCTGTATTGTACTGCGGTAATTAATGTAAAACGCTGCCGGTTTTAACTTGCCCTGAAAATGGTATGTTATGCTGAACCTTTTGTTGCCCTTCATCATTTTGTGTGCAGCCGAATATTTATAATTATTACTATGTAGCTTTATTTTGGCAAAACGTTTTTACGTGTTTTTCAGGCAGTTATGAAATTAAATGGAAAAATTATTAAACAATTATTATTAACATTAAATTGAATCAGTTATGTGTTCCATTTGTTATGGTGTTCCAAATAAACGAGATCTTCCTTTGATTTGATTTAATTTATTATTATTTTTAACTTACAAGGTAGATTGTTGGTTGAATTTAATTAAAGTAACATTGATAAGTTTAGCATGTTCCAATATATATGACAAGTTGTATATTCGTTAATACAGAATATAAGCACATTCCATTCTTCAATTGTTGATAAACCACGCATTATATAATATCAACGATGGAGCACTGGACATTTACATTACATTACTGCTATGTACAAAACTAAGTGGGATTTGAACATTACATAAAATACTAGTTGAGGGTAAATGATTAACTCATTGTTTTTCTCAAATAATAAAATTTAAATTTTTTCTTGAATTTGAAAAACTTTTCCGTAAAAAGCCAGTTAATGTTTCTGAGAAAAAATAAACGTTTTAAATATTCCAACTATTACAATATGTCAGCTCGGATGAGTGTAATCGCACCAATCGGCACAATTCGTTTTATCAGGGATTGTTTATTTCTAAATTCCTATTGAGCGATTAAGGTACACCTTAAATCGGATTCGAGACGGATGGTGGGATTAGGATCGGATTCATTTGGTATGCGAGGTCGATTGTGCCTGGCATACAGAATCGCCGCTTAGACTTGCCAAGCTATTGTAAAAACTACGTATACTAAATATACCTTATGGCTTATTCTATATCAATTTGAACGCAAAAGCAATTTAAAATAACTATGTGAATTAGTTTGAAAATATATTCTGCCAATATGCATTTATTTTTAAATTATTAAATGTGTACCTTTCTTATTTGGTCTACGCTGAGAAAAAAAACAAAAGAAATTCCTTTCAAATAAGATTTTACTTGCAGATCTTATCGAGTTGACGTATCTGACCCGATGTGAACGTTGAGTGAACGTTGCTATTACATCTATCCTTAAATTGATTAGTATCGTTTGAGAACTTACGAAAAACCCATATATTTATCTTAAGAGTTTGCTACGGTTAGGAAAGAAATTTATTTCTTACAACTGATTTTCCATAAGACGACAAGGATAAATAACAAAAACATAAGATGTTGATATTCGATAAGAGAATACTTTCGTTTTGTGCTGAGTATAATCTACAAGAGGATCTGAAATTTTATAAAAATTTTAATCAAGCATCGTCAAAATGAAGGATTCTTTTATATTAAGTAACCTTACTCTAAAATGGATAAGGTAAGTAGATAAAAGAATACTTACACAATATTATGTAGCTTTGTTAAAAGAATGGAACCAAAATGGCCAATAGCGCACCATGTTTCATAATTATGGAATGCAGCTGGTCGGCGTGTCAACAGTTTTAACTGGTTTTAACAATGAAACGGGCACTCCGCGTACCGCTGCAAGGGCCCTGAATCTACTTGAAAATTTTAAACATTGCAGCTGCCGTGCTCCAAAATAAAATGCAAACATGTAATTAAGTGATGACAATATGAATAGGTACTTTAGTTACATCGTCAATTCCGTAAATCTTGCAAAATACGACTATTTTTCACTCCACTACTTCATAAGGTTGTATATATCGGCGTAACTGCACTTATTTGTCCGGAAACAAATAGATATTTAAGTTTAACAATCTTTCCATTGTTCCACAATTAGTTTTAATAACGTGATTTGATTACTGTGTGGTTATTAAAATGTAAAAGTAATTTGATAGTTGTAATTTCAATACTTAACCTAAAAACTCGTAACATATTGTGTACGAACTATAAATACATCTGTTCTGTGAGCGAACGCGGCAGTCTCTCGCAAGTCGTCGAACAGTACATCTCTCTGTTATTTGTGTGAAGTGAATAAACAAAGCTTTGAAAGTGCTCATGAAGTTTTCCTTGAAATCTAAAATGAGTGATAAACATCGTGACGTCGCACATTTTTAAAATTCTGCAGTGGTTACTCCTTCGTTATATATTTTCTAAAAGAAAAGTAGTATGCGAAGTCAACGTTGAATTGACAATAATCATATTACCTATACATTGAAAATACATAGGATACACCTTATAATTCTGTCGCTTTGACGCTTTGACACGTCATTCCCCAGACATCTGCCTCTCGTCTAGGCTATTAGATTTTACGGCGAGCCATGACATCGTGTGTTAGTTCGGAACATTAGGAAATTCAAACTTTGAAATGCAGTCAACTTTGTGAACAGTTTCATTCTAAGAATATATTAAAATCGGGCGCATTTGACTAAAGACGAGATGTTGTTGGCATGACTTTGTAAAATGGATAATATTCTAAAGTAAGATTTGTTCGAGGAATAAATAAGAGCATAGTTAACTAAAATGTTGAATAAAAAAATTTGCATAAGTACAAATATAGCTCTACAATTGTGTCACTGATTCACGTATAATCTAAATTTTATTGGTACTTCCCGTTTACCTAAAGAACTGAAATTTGGTATATAATTTCCTCATCAAACGAAAACCTATTCAAATCAAAGAACTGATGTGCTTTATGGACATTCCCATAGAATAGCCACTGATAAAGAAATTGCGTCACAACAAAAGTTATTCAGAATAATGCAACCAGTCTAGGAATATATAAAACAAATTATGAATTGGAGTACAAAGCTAAACCAACAGGAAGACATGTAGCGAATTTTAAAAAGTTTGTCTAAATTATCGGACGCGGATATAAGACAATTAATTTTCATGTCATTCAATTCATTCATTCATACATTCATTCAGTTCATAGGGTTAGGTTAAAATATCGTCCAGTTTGTAGTTTTGTTACTTACTCCATTTTGTATTCGCTATTATAGATAGGTATACTATTTTTTTTTTTCCCTCCTGGAGGAATCGTTTTACGACCCCGCGCCTGGGCTGTGCAGTTGCGCGGGAGTGTGGGACTCGGCCTAAAAAGCGGCCCCTACCCTAACTAAACCATCCAGGGCCCACACGGAGCCCCCATATGACGTATCCGGGATCATTGTCAATATACACCGAACACGTCGGGGAAACGAGAGCCTTAACCCCCGCCATGATAGCGGGAGTCGATGACCCTCTCTCGGTCTCCATGTTCATCCCCCTCCCGCTCTTGGGTGCGAGTAGGGGACGCCATCGTTCCCCCCCCGCAGCCCCACTTCTTCTCCAATGGTCCGTCGGCGGGGCTGCTGCCCCGCGTTGAGCCATCTGGACCACGGCCGCGACCTGTCGCTCGACGCGCGCCTCCACGTACCACCGGCACCCGCCGGACGCCGCCGCCTCTCTGCTGCCTCACCCGACCTGCAACAGAGCTGCCTCTCCACCGCCGCCCGCCTGGGACAGTGTTAGAACACCTACCCCTGCGGGCGGCACCTCGGGAGCCACCTGCCTCCTTCTCTCGACACCTTTCGGCTTCCTCCTTCTGCGACATTACTTTTTCGCAGAAGAGGGAAGCCGCCTTCTAGGCCTCTTCGCCGTCGAGCATGCTTTTTACGATGCTCGACAGCGAGAGGCTAGGACCCAACACCGACCTGAGGTCGTGGCGGAGTCTTTCCCAAGCCACGCACCTCAGGAGGGTTTGATCTGCGTCGTCCTCCTCGGCGTCATCGTCACAGTGATGACACCTAGGAGTCCGCTCCTTGCGAACTACCTTGTGCAGGTACCACCCGAAGCATCCGTGTGCGGACAGTACCTGCGCAAGTCTGAAGGATATCGCACCATGATGCCGCTTCCTCCAGTCCTTCAGGACCGGAAGAATGGCGCCGATAGTACGCGTCCCCGCAGTAGCACCCTGCAAAGACTCTTTCCACTGCTCTTCGAGAATGGAGTCAGTCCTCACGTCTGATCTGCGCTTGAGACCGACTCCATTCCTCGGTGCCCACCTCCATCTTCGTCCTATATAGGGCGCCACTCATCCGGGCCTCCAAGCCCCATGGCAAAGTGCCCGCCAACACGCAAGCCGCATCGAACGACACCGTTCTATAGCATCTCGCTATTCGATTGGCGATTGTACGCTGCGCCCTGCGAAGGCACCTCTGGTTGGACCTCTTGTCTAAGGTGTCCTCCCAAATCGGAGCACCGTAGAGGGCTATGCTCCGAAGAACCCCACTGTAGAGCCTCCTCACACTCTGTGAGGAGCCCCCGATGTTGGGCAGCAGTCACGTAAGCGCTCCAGCTGCCCTTATCACCTCGCCCTCTAGGGCCTTAAAATGGGGTTCGAATCCCCAGCGGCCATTCAGTATGAGTCCCAGGTACTTCATACTGGTAGCCACCGGGATCCTCACTCCCGCCACTTCAATGGCCGCCCCCGGTGGTGGAGCTTTCCTCGGACCGTGGAACAGGATGGCGCCGGTTTTTGCAACGCCACTCTTAGTCCCAATCGCCTAATCCGGTCCACCACCATCGAAGTCCCCTCCGAGGCCAGTGCGGCCACCTCCGCAAATCTCGATCCATGTGCCACGACCAGGGTGTCGTCTGCGTAGCAGAAGACGCGCATCTTTGGTAAGAGCGCGCCTCGCAACACCCAGTCGTGTCCCATGTTCCACAGCAGAGGCCCCAACACCGAGCCCTGGGGAACCCCACTCTCCACGTGGCAGCGTCTCAACTGGCCATCGGCCGAGATATACGCTACCCTGCGTCCCACCAAGTAGTCCCACGATGCGGCGCAAATACAGAGGCACCCCGAAAAATTCGAGGGCATCAGATAGGTATACTATACCCCAACTATACCCAACTTGGTTTAGATTACAATTTTTTACGACACTTTATGCATTTATTTATATGTTACGTTTTGGATGTCTAGTCTTGGAATATAACGAAGCACTTACAAAAATTTAATTTGTGCTCCATCTGTTAGGCTTGGAATGTTAGATATAAGTTATGCCTTAGTTTTCATATAGGGTACTGTGCAGTTTGTGTTTGTATCTCACTCTCGGATATAATCTGGTTTTTATATATTATATTAGGTTGGGGAAAAAGAAATCCATTATTTTTACGTGAACTTCAAGACTTTATTTAACATGTTTTGCATTGTCCGATTTAGGTCAAATATGCACCATTTTGTTCTATAATTTGTTGCCATTTTAATGGTAGCTTCATTATGCCTCTCTCATAAAAGTCTTGGTCCTTATTAGCGAAAAACTCCAGCAATTGATTTTCACACTCTTCCATTGATGCCAATTTCTTATCACTAATAAAGTTTTGCAATGCAAGAAAAAGATGGTAATCGCTTGGTGCGAGGTCCGGACTGTATGGTGGATGCATCAAAACGGCCAGAATTGGCCAACAAAGAGGTGTCGTGTTCCATCAGGACAACGCCAGGCCACACACTTCTATAGTGACTCGTCAGAAACTCCAGGAGCTTGGTTGGGAAGTTTTGATGCATCCACCATACAGTCCGGACCTCGCACCAAGCGATTACCATCTTTTTCTTGCATTGCAAAACTTTTTTAGTGATAAGAAATTGGCATCAAGGGAAGAGTGTTAAAATCAATTACTGGAGTTTTTCGCTAATAAGGACCAAGACTTTTATGAGAGAGGCATAATGAAGCTACCATTAAAATGGCAACAAATTATAGAACAAAATGGTGCATATTTGACCTAAATCGGACAATGCAAAACATGTTAAATAAAGTCTTGAAGTTCACGTAAAAATAATGGATTTCTTTTTCCCCAACCTATTATATACTGACCAAGATTTATTGAGAAGATCGGAAATATAATGTGATAAGATTTTAATAATATAAATGCATTTAAAATTTAAAAATAGTAGCAGTAACAACCTGCAACATTTAGCAGAATAAATATAAAGTTTATAATCCTGAGCAGAACCAAATTGGATAAAAGTTACTGTTAATAGCAGCGAGTTAAAATGAATATTTGAAAAGGTTTATAATGAGCAATAGCTACAGTTATGAGTGAGTAGATTAGTCTCGGAACAGATTAACCAATTAGCCCGTAATATGATTTAATTATTATTATTATTACAAAACCATTTTACTAGTAACTTCAGCGCGAGTTTTATAAGTAGGTATGACTTACAATAATTGTATGAAAATTCTTAGGGCGCTTTACCATTTTAGAGGAGAGCTAATTATCTACTTGCCTATAAAGAAAAACTATCAAAGACGCAATATGTAGCTAAGGCAAAATAGACACATATAATATTATATATATAAGACATAAACAGATAGAAGGTAAAAAATTATTTAAATAAATAAAGACGCTGTGGGTACTCATTTTGATGATGGATGAAAGAACGGATGGATGTTTAGCTTAGACGGGGGAGGTAGGCCGATTAGGGATTTAATAAAAATAAAAAAAATACACAATCTCTAAGGTGTAGATGATAAAACGCTAAAGTTGAAAAGTTGAGAAGTTTTAGTGAGTCAAAACGTGTTAGTTAGTGAAATGTGCCAAGTTTAGTTGTTCAGTAAAAGGTCGCCCCTGGGATGGAGAGGAACTAATGCGGGTTTGGGACAAATTGTTACAGAAATTACTAAGGAAATTGAATATTATTACATGTCTCATGAGTTCTTGTATTCACTTAGTGCGTGTATTTGATGTTCTTTTAATAAAATAAATAATTTTATTGATATATAAATTGACACTTAGTTTATTTTTTCACCAATAATCCTGGACTGTTGCTGAAACAGCGTATGGTACAGCCATACTTCAAATAACTAAATTTATATATATTATTTAAATCTATATAATATTCCATGCGTGTTGTTTCATATTTATACATATAGGTTGTATTAAATATTATATGTTAAGGAAAATATGACCAAGATCTTATTATATTTACCCTCGAAAATTTTTGGTCGCTCAGAAAATTACTTTGTAAACAAGTTAGCTTGATTTATGAAAGACGTCCAAAAAATGTGTTTTAGACGCAAACTTAGAAGACAGGTGTCCTTTAATATTACAGTAGAGTTGACTAATGCAATTATTTAAATTTTATGCTGCTTTTGTTTCTCCGTAAATCTAAATCCCATCTTGATGATAAAAGATTAACTTCTAGCAGGCACACATTTCTGCGACTGTTTCGTAGATATTTATACCAATAGAAGCCAATGGTGAACCGTTTTTTTTTTATTTTAGTCGTTAGACAATTCTTTCTGGCTGAAAAAATAGTTTGTTGGTATTAGCCATTTTCTTTACAACTTCTTTTTTTAAACTGAGCTCCGCACCAAATAGCGCTGTAGCAAATAGCAACCCGAACATAAAACAAACAAGATTTATTGAACATCATTATATTTCTCATTACTGAGACTATAGAAAAAATCACATAGAAACCTAGAAAATGAGCCTCGTGATCCCAATAATAAATGCTTTAAGTGGAAAATATCATTTGTATTTAGAAGGGGTCAAAACTTCTTATATGAGGCGAATATTTTCTTAAATCATATAATAACAAAATTCGCCTCATATATTTCGTCCATTTTGTTATTTAAGTTATAGAATTATTTATTTATGTTATAAATTTTATTTTAATAGACTAAGAGATTATTTTTAAAAAATTGATCTCATAAGGTTTTTATACTTATTATCATATCAACACTCATGCTAATAAACCAATTATATTATAAAACGTATGGCCCCAAAATTGTTCACGTTAATGTTATTATGATGTTGCTGTAATAAATTAATGCCAGGTGCATGTTTGTAACCTTAAGCAATATAATTGTAACTTTAAGTTCATTTTAAGTACTTAAACAATTAAATTTCAATACTAGGCAGTTAGATACTAGGCGATATAAAGGAAAATTCAATCTATTTAGTGTATACATTGCGGTTGGAGTAACAGACACTCAATACAATCCCGAGGAATTGTATTAATTGCCTAAGTAAATGGACAATTATATTTATTATACAAAATGCACTACCTGGACTGGTATTGAAAAGAATAAAGAAAATGTAATCTTTCTAATAATTACGAAACTATTAATTGTTTTTAAAAACGACGTTGCTGTGCTGACAAAATCGAATTTATTCTGTTATAAATATAAGCCCGTTTTGATGAGTTTAGCTACTCCATTGTATACTCGAAGTTGCCCTGTATTTTGTTGGTCTACATAGCTCTATAATAATCCCAGTACGGCGTAACTAGTTAGCAACTTTTCTCTTGAGACTAAACTGTGTTAGAAATTTTATAAGCGAGGCAGGCAATTTTTACTCCTATTACGACGATATTTATAAATTAATCAGATCATAGAATATAATTAGCCCAAAACGGGCACGTTAATAAGTTGTAGAGTGTAAAAGGATTCCATCACCAAAAAATAATAATTTGAAACACACAAAAGAGCTTCAGCTTTATAATATTATGTATACGTATAGTACATATATATTGTTAAACTTACATAAAGCAGTTCTTTCTCTTCTTTTACATGATAACATTACTCTAGGCTTATAATAAATAAACAATTATTTATAAGCAACGAGTTATTTTTGTAACGGGAGGTGAAAAAGTATGGTTTTTACTACTTAAATTAGCAAACTAGATCTTTTTTTTATATGTCTATTTGAGCCATGAAATTTCGTCACATTAGGATTTGAAGATGATATTCCTTAACTGATGACTAATGAGTTTTAAAGTTAAAACTTTAAGTTAAATATTCGATTTTATATTAAATCTTGGGCACATTTATCCGCTCGACATAAATATGCACGTTTACCGATCGAGATCAAAGCGGCCGTCTAATCTGGTCAAATCAAAAAAGGGTATTTTGTTTGACGACGCTATTTACCTAAAAAATTTAGACAATTTGTAATGTGCTAGCAGTCACGCAAAATAATTTAGTTTCTTTAATTATTTATGATTGATTCCTGCGATTTTCGCGTACTACACATTTACGCTGCTTGTTTGTTACAATAATCAATTCAAATAGAGTTTTATCACTGGCTTGCTAAATTCAAAAATATATAATATATTTCATTGTATTTGCTAAGTTGAAGCATTGGCATGACATGCTTACACAATTTTCAAACTTAACAATATGTATATAATATGAATAAAGGCTATATATATATTTTTATCTTTATTCAGATCAACAAAAAATTCATACTAAATAACTTATTCGAATAATAATTCCATATTGTTTATTTTCTACAGATCTGTTTGCCAATCGGCAGAGGCCTCCTATATGGAGGAGGAGGATAAAAACCCAAAATCTAGTTTTCTAATTTAGAAATTTTTTTATAGCTAAACCAAATAGGGTCTTTACTATCAGATGGCAAACAAAATGGGAGTCGACCTTTGTCTTGCTTCTAGCGGGAAAAGATTCAATTTGTCACGATTTTTTATAGGCTGTAAGTCAAGAGAAGCAAACTAAATTCTATAGCCAAAGAGTGGAATTTTCAAATATTGTAATTACGTACGTGGCCAGTGGTGGAAAGTTTTAGTGAGACCTGTGAAATAAGTTATGTCTTATAGATCTGGAGACTTACTCTATTAGTCTACTACGTACATCGAAGTCGGTGAAAAATTTGCGACTATTTATAAAAAAATAATAAAAAAAAGCTAAAAAATATTTAAAGCTGTGTTAAAAAAATATATCTATAAACTATTTCTATAGAAGGAAATGGAAAATCAATCCATTATACAGCTCCCAACTGCCTTGTTTGTATGGTAAGTGCTGTAATTCATGTAACGCAGTTTCTCTTATTAGAACTAATAGATTTTCTTATAGTATTTCTAAATAATATATCGGTTATTTATATTACAATAGAGTCTATTGAATAGACTAAATACATATGTTTGAAAGATATATTAATGCCCCGTTTCTTAAAAACAGTTCGCAAAAAAAAACACACAATGCACATTGCACAACTTTTGCAACACAGTTTAACTTCAGTTTTAAATCACATTTGATTACTAAATAATAAATAGCGTGATATGTGAAGAGCCATCATTAAAACATTGGACGTTAGAATAAGGACAAGACTTTCAACTACGAAGAATGCGATTAGAGAAGAATACATAAACAAGAAAGTATATGAATGTTTTTGTTACAATTTCCATAATAGAGTGCATAAAGTACCTTCTTATAATCAAGATAGTTTTCATAATCTCATTAAAAACTACTACAGATATTCCAGTTACACAGAAAATTCGTTAAAATGCGATACATATTAAATTTATATCATAAATTAAATTATGCCTCTATAGAGAAGCATTTCAATTGGAGACAAAAATTACAATTTCTATAAAAGGCATCCAATTAAATATTTTAAAAGAGTATTATGGGAGCGGATTTAATGAAATAATTATATTAAGAAACTCAAGAAAGCAAACTCAAATAAAGATTGTGTGAATTGCCGAGCCATTAATTTATTTTGCATTATAAAGAGGCGAATTAACATTTAATATGGTTAAACGTATCTGTGGCGAGATCCAGCTATGAATATTAAAATATATCGATTATTATTAATGGGTTGGAATTTTTTACACCGACTTGCAACAGCAAAACAACAGGTATATATAATTATGTCTTTTAATCATCTTATAAATCTTAGCTTCAGCGTTGTGTTGTCATGTGTGCCACTAACTGCAGTTTCTTGTCCTCATGGTGTTTTCTATCAATATAAATTGGGTACAGGCTGTAGCTATAAATCTTTCTGTTTATAGGACTTATTTATTGGTACACAAAGAGATGAGAGTGTGCATGAGGCTCACCTGATGAACACTCACAATGCCCGGGCTCGCAGGTGCGTTATTAACTAAAGTATATAACATGACTATAATAAAAGCACATTGTGTCCTTCTATTTTTGACTAGAACTAGTCGAAAAGTCTAGTCTTATAATAAATTATATGATAATAATTATAAAGCTTTTTTTACTCCAAATTACATATTTACAATTATATTTTAATTTTAGTTTGGGTAAGCAGTGTAAAATTTTACTTAAATTAGGTTAGCAGTGTTAATAACTATTATTACTCCAATCCCATTTTGGGTGAAAGCCTCCTCCGTTGATTTACAGATGTGTCTGTCCTTTATGAGTTCCATCCACAATCTACCAGCTATATCTACGATGTCGTCTGCCCACCTTTGTCGCCGTCTACCCACGTTTCTATTTCCTAATCGGACCATCGTTGTTGTCTGTTAATCTGCCAATGTGCCCTGCTCATCTCCATTTTAATTCTAAGGCTTTTGTTAGTCCGTCTGTTTGTTTCGTAATACGTCTGATTGTTTCACTACGTATTTTGTCTTTTTTCGAATTTTCAGCACGCTTGTTTCCATGGCTCTCTTTGAAACTGTAAGCCTACTGCGGATCTTTTTTGCATAGGTCCACGTTTGAAAGCCGTATAAAATTACTTTTTTTAGTTTTAAATTGTAGTCGCTTTTCAGAATTCCTTTCAAAGACCAGAACCTATTTCAAGTAATACAAATTCTTCGATTAACTTCATTATTTTATTTTCTAAATAATACTTGTTTTCCTATAGAAAATAATGACTTTATACCCCCTTGTATATAAGTAACCATTATATACTTAAAAAGAGTATCTTTATAATATAAAAACAAATCATTGAACACAAAAAAATCATTTAATATTATATTTTTAGTGTTTTTTTTTTATGAGCTGCCATTACTATATGTAAATAAATTCATGTCAATAATTATTAAATTTAATATATCTCTCCATGGTACTCCGATTTGTACTTTTTAACACGAAGTTATAGACACGCCATTTTACACTAATTATATTAAAAATATGGTATATGATCTCTTTGTGTAATTCAATAAAAAAGGTACATATGTCGTGAAGAAAAGACCCAACCATATTGTCGTGAATATTTATAAACGTCACTGTCATACTACGAACATTCGTAGTATGAAAGTGGCGTTTCGCCAAAGTGGCAAGTTTAATCTCAAACATTTGAAATTGACTCTAAATTTACACACGTTTGTTTGGATATTTCCTGACTCATCGGAGAACAATGGCAATTGAATAAGGATCAAATAGTACTTGTCTACTTAACTAGTATGAAAAAGAGATTTTTTTTACTGGTAATGAAAAAATGAATTAACCGATTTTAGCAATTCTTTGTGAGTTACATTGTTTATTTGCTGAGAAAATAACTATGTTTATGCGGAATATAACCAATGATATTCGAAACAAAAAAATAAATGAGTTCGTCCCGCAATTACATTTTGGTATAAACGAGGCTCTAAAAAATAAATTCAATCGGGAGCTAACCGCTCCAAGCCCTATGACCTGATAGCGAATAATTTTTCAGCGATATTTGTGGAAGTTAACAGGAATGAGTTTTAATTAGTTTAGACAAACGTAGAAGATGTGTATCTAAAGATAATATCTTAATAGTATTTTAACACAACAATTTTACCATTCTTACTGCAGTATCTAGTAATGTATAACTTCACCATTAATCATCGATAATTAATTTATTAGCTCAGTATGTGTGGTTAGCGTTAATTAAGATATCTATGCATTATATATTCCGAAGTCGTTCTCAAAAAGTGAACTAGCTACTACAAAAAGATATTTTGAAACTGAAGTGTTTCCTGAATTGAATGAATCAAGCAAAAAACTAAGTTTTCATATCATTAACATAATTCACCGTGACAGCTTAAAGTCAGGTTCCCACTAAATATTCGCTGCCTAAATACCAGCTGCTTTATCCGTGTCAAATTAACACCCTTGTTAAACATTTGTAATTATTTATTGAGAATTACCCAGTCATTTAGCTTTGGTTGACACAGGTAGCCTGGGGGCTTGACATTCACAATTGGAAATGTTTTCAGGGCACACCGGAATCATAAAAAAACTATATAATAAAACAGCAAGAGAACAAACGCAGTGATTTATCGTTATTTAACAATTTAAAATATGCTTATAAACTTATTTTTCGATTTAAAAAATCCACGATTCATCGGTTGTTAATTTATCTAAAGTAATAATAGATTATGACTAACTTGATGCAGTTACGTGACAGTTTATATGCCACTCTAATGGACAAGCCTAGAATAACCCGACAGTTGTTGTTTCTAACATGGTGGAGAGAAATGTTTAAAGCTTTCGAGAAATTTACGTATTAAGTATAATATCCGACTTTTTTCCGGACATAAAATTTCGACAAATTAAGACCTCATTATAAACTCTATGTTGCTCCGAATTAAGCTTAATTTATTGGTGACAAGCAGGTCGAAAAACAATCTGTTCAGTTTTTATTAATATTTTAAAATCCTCTGTAAGTTTGAGACCTACACGTTTAATTACTATGCTAAAACTGCTAATACAAATTCATTCTAGTTTCGAAGCTGTACCTATTCTAGACTACAAGATACGTCGCAGAGAGGCTTGCTAAAATCCGTTATTAAAGCCGGCCATAATAGAGTGACTCCATTAAAATTCAAAGCCAAAAGAATCGCGCACTTGCATTTACCACTCAAGGGCCGGGGTAATGCCATTATTTCCATATTTATAACCCTATATAAGTTTAATAATTGATGTAAATTAGGTAAGCAATTTTTAGCGGCACTCATGGGTTATCAATTTACCTACTTGATTTATATTACGTGATTTCTGAAAAAATAATAAAGTATCTATACGCTCTCTACATACTTATTACTTGGTTACTTAATTTTATACGATGTAATTCATTCGGTATTATTACATATCTTATGTTGTAAATTAAATCAGGGATACGAATGTAGTAAATAAATAAGTAATATATATTTTTTTGTCTTTGAGAAAATTATAGTCCTGTATATTGTGTGTACAACTGCAACTCTACTGAAAATAGATCCATAGATATATTGGCGATAAGTGTGACGCGGAAGTGTTAATTAAAATGTTGTAATTTTACCAGATATAGCCATGAGCTTTGACAAGAATGTATCGTATGTATATTTATCTCAACAAATAGAAGCAAAAAGCCGATGGGTGTACACCTACCGATGTTGTAAAAATTCTATAAACGTAATTTACATTTATTGAATAAATATAATGTTGATGAATCGAATAATTGTATAAAGCCAATAATACTCTTGGAAACAATATATCTTTTATTGTAGTTGACATCCTGTAGTACCCTGCACATTTTGAATCCTCTTTTTTTAAAAACACCGAAGGCATGAAATTCCTTGCTTGCTAGGTGACATCTCCTGAGCTCCCTAATAGGCCGAATTTCACTTAAGATCAGATGAGATTGAAAATAAAAATTTGTCCAAACTAATTTAAAAAAAAAGTGAAAAACAAAATAAAACCGACTCCAAACTGGTAAATTTAAATGCTCCAATTAATATAAAACTAAATTATGTGAAAAACGTCTATATCCCTAAACCTATAATATGAATCTTTGTGATATTTATTGTGTATCTGATATAATACCTCGTTCTTCACCTTTGCATCACGTAAAAAGTATATTTTTTTAAAACTTTGTCAGTGTACAGTCTGTCAGTTAGTGGACTGTGTAGTGTGGTTATATGTAAAATGTCAGGAGTCTGTAAAGTAATGTTCTGTAATGAGCTTGGCAAACTGCACTAAAAATGACTAAGTATGTAAGAGGGATCCCTAAGAGCTATACAGTCGTACCCTAACACATATATAGTGAATATATAAATATATAAATAAGTACGTGATGTCTGCACCATGAGACCTAAGGTAACAGAGCCCTATGGGTAGGATCAGAGGTTCAAGGTGATGGGATTTTCTCAAAGCTATCGGGCAGCCTCACCACGATATAACACTTTGAGAGGACACGAGAATGAATAAGCCAAAGCAATATTCAAATCTGATTTAATAAGCTGAAGATACACTTTAAATATAAATCACATATATACACACATATACAATATTTCTTATATGAGTTGTTGGTGTATCGCGCATCTTCAACAATAATATTTAGAACAACCGTGTCAGAAAAATGATTAATTTAATTGTATCTCTCTTCCTCCATTTTTATTTATGACTTTTAATCCAGGTGAAAGGCGCTTTGACTTTATGAAGCCAAACAATTTATCTATTAGTCCATTGCAAACAAAGGGAACAAATACGTATATTTTTTTTGTCACCGTCGGCTCTTGCCGGCTTGTAACGTTTGCAATGTTGATTGATTATTGTACTATGTTATAATTTAAAGTGACTTGTGTCTTTTTGAGTATGGGTTGAAGATACTATTTGTAGAACAATAATAATTAGATGGGACCGAATCCCTTGCATCTATATATTTGTACAATGTTTATTGGTTATTGAATTTGTTAATGAGATTTTTCATTCACTTTTTGTCAAAACAAAACAGGTTTTCATTTGATAAGGCAAAAACATAAGTTAAAGGCCGATAAGATCAGACAGACTTAAATGTACACTTAAAATGTTTCTGACAGAAGTGGTTATTAAATACTGCGTGGAACTATTTATTATTTAAGGTATGTTTTATTGAATTAAATTTAACATTAAGTTACAAATTTGGCATTAAAAAGTCAAATGAATATATTTTTTTGTAAGAGAAGTTATACATAGTTGTACATAACAACTCAATTGCTTGTTGCAATAGTAAAGCAATAAATTAGTTCCTCATATTCAGTTGCAGCGTACGGAAACATAAAAGACTAGCTGCTAACTCCGGCAATCGTAACTATATAAAACAACTGAGATGTTGGCAGGTTAAAAACTTCTTAAAATGAAAGACTGTCAGCTTATTGTGACTTCTGAAGGGCAACTGCGACGCTGGAACTGCGCACTTTAAAGAAGTTTTTCGACCCTCGGCTCTGACTACGCCAGATACTACGCAAGACATTCTGCCATACCGCCAACGAGGTTATTAGACATCAATAACCACTACCGTTGATACTCTACCCTTGCCTGACCACCTTTAATTGGTAAAGTCTGGACCATTGAGAGGCTTCCAGAGGAATGGAATGGCCTTCTTATACCTGTGCCCAAAAAAAATTGATCTAAGCCAATGTAGCAAATGGAGAGGCATCAATTTACTATACCAAGGTAGCTTTGCACTGAATACTGGCTTTCGCCTCTTGCACAGACCAAATAAACACTCGATCAGACATCACAATGTTAAAGGGAGATTTATCTTATTTAATCCTTTGATACGCAGCATATGATAGCGACTCTCCGACAATGGTGTCCCTCTAAAGATGATCATCCTTGTTACGGCCAATTTTTCAAAGACATTGAGGTGTACGCAGGTATCCTCTCTTATTTTCCTGGTCGTTTTTGATGGGACCATGCATCGCAATAACAAGTGCCGTGACATAGAGTGAGGATTAACCAAGGTCTTGGAAGACCCAGATTATTCCGATGACCGAAGACATTAAGTCAAGTCAAGTAGCAAGTCTTATTCAGTGTTAATTTTAAGAATAAAAAAACACTACATTAGAATATTTATTATCTTTGTATTGTGATTTAAAATACGCTGAATCCCAATTAACATAACTTACATAAGTAGTAGTTGAAAATGTTCATTATAAGAAGAAATCTGTTATCTTTGATCTCGCAATTCCTAAAGCCTCAAGCCCCAACCAAAAACACTTTTTTAAAGGCTTACTGCGAAAAGAGTTATTCCGAAACTCCCTATGCGTTCCATTGTAGGGACTAAGTAAGGAAAAATCGGGTCTTCATTTTTATTTTCGAGCGCTTTTCATGATGAAAAGAGTTGTCAATGTTTTCAGAGGATGAATGGATGAATGCAGTCGAAGTCAATCAGAGCTTAAGTGAGTAAGGACGTGTGCCCATTGCCCTAAGACTAGCTATTAAGTAAATGTTGCCAAAAGTATAACACTTATAACATTTATAATACATTTTTAAATTGAATTTATGAGACTTTGTGTCACTACAGTGGAGTCAGGACTTAAAGAGTTAGAAACGTGGCTCTACATGGGATCTGATAACTTGTATGATAAGCGACAGGTCTGGCCATGTATGGTGTAAAAATTATATTCAAATAATTCAAAACTGTGGAAACCAGCTTTAATACGCCTAGGCTCTACAAAAGATAATTAGATGCAACGACAATCTGAAGGGTCATGTCCCTTTGCTTGTGGTGTATTAACCATGTAAATTACTATAATGTCTCAGACGTAACTAATTACTTCTACAAATAGTTGAAGATAAAGACTAAATACGAATAATTACTGCGTAATCAAATTAGAGGTTTTTAGCTTAAAAAAATAAATACACAACATTTAAATCATTACACAAACTCAGAATTATGCAAAAAATATTTATTACACTTCAGTTCAATATATGAAAAGATTAGTTCTTGGAATAAAAAATTACCACGAAGTCATAAAGTTGGCTCTATAATCTCTATCTCAAATTTTAATCTGTTTGACAATTTTTTTATTAATATGTATTAGAGTTATATAAAGCTCATTAATTAATAAAAAAAATAATAACTCTATTGATCATTAGAGCAAAATACTCTAGCATCAACTGTATTAAAATCTTTCTCTACATTATAACAACCGTTAATATCGACAACAACAATATTAATAAATTGGTGAAATTATATAAGTTTAAACCCGCAATAATTAAAATACCCGTACACATCGAAACGTGTGAAAAAGTTAATTTTCCTTCTTTTCAAAATATTTCTCATTTATTTTATTATATTCGCGGCTACTCGCGTGCTTACAATCAGTTGGCGATGTCCATGTCGGGACGTAGAGGAGTACAGAAATCCAACGTGGTTTTGCACCAATGATTTGTGGCGCACATCGTGTACCGAGAATATCGTCAGCTACGAGCGGTAATCTCAACCGCAACGGCTGTGTAGCCGAGCAAATAACTGGTCCCATGAGTTTAGAAATAAAATCGCAGGCCTGGTTATAAGGTGGAACCTTTGACCGCTCCATGAGTTCCTAGCCTAATGAAAAAACTCAGTTAATTTAATTCCAATTTTTTTTCAATGCCTCGCCTCCTCGGCCTACCTCCCCGGCGACTCACGCCCCGGAGCCGTGGGCTACGGACCCACCCTTGATTTTTTCCTATCAAGAACCTAAGTTGTCTTTTTTTGATAAAAAAATTTACAATTTGATAATCTTTACATTTTTTCTTATTTTAAAGCATATTCATAGAGTGTTACATTTATTCCTTAAATACATTTTGAGTTCGTTTTCATTCTTTTCTATAAGTTCATATTTCTCTTACATTTTGGCAATTTACAATTTACTTTTATAGTTTTACAAATACAATTACAATACATACAATAAATACACTAACATCTTTCCTTAGTAGTAGAGTAGAGTTCCTTAGTAGTAAACATCTTTTCAGTCATATTTACATATTCTGTGATCTAGAACCACCTTTCATTCAGTTCTTTTTTTTTTCTAGTTCTTTTATCATTTCTTCACCAGGATGGGACGGTGTGTTTTTTGTACTTTAGATTTAGTATGTATGATTTATGTGTGTCTGTAGCTAGCTGTGTATATGACTATAGTGTTTTCTGAGTGTAGTGATGTCTTAGGTGTTATTGTTGCGTGGTGTGAGTTATTGTTCGGGAGGCAACTGTCCGGCTTTCTAATGAAAGAAGGCCCAGTTTGTCTTCCGACGTCGTTTGTTGCAATTGAGTTTGCTCTGTTAGTGTACACCGTTGACGTCCCACCCTGGTATAATCCGGAGCAGATCGGCTCCGCACTGGGCCCTACCGGTATGTCTAAGGACCGGGCAATTGTTTTCGGGCTGTGTACTTCGGAGTATTGCTTTACGAGGATAATCATCATCATGTAGAACAATAGCTGTAGCCGCTTTGGTTTGGTTGCCGGCCTCGGCACGTTGACCCAGTGCGACGGTAATACTTGCTTGTGCCATCCGTAGTTTTGCAAGGGGAACTTTAGCAGTATGCCACTGACCTCCTGGCCAGTGCGTCCCACTTCTTACGCACTGGGCACTCTGTGCTAAACGCGCTGTGGTCCGTACTGTCCATTCCTTCTCTTTTGCAATTTGCGCACTCTGGTAGCTTGTCTTTTCTTGGGCAATCTGCCCTAAGGTGCTCACCTGTACAATGGGAGCAGGTCAGTTTTCCCTCTTGGCAGTGCTTCCTCGTGTGCCCGTATCCGAGACACGTGGCGCACTGCACAAGAGAGGACCGGTCCTCCACCCAGACCCTCTGGAGGTCAATATGTACCTTCTCCGTCCGGGTCTGCGCCTTCCACATCCCCGGGGTGACCTGTACGATGACGTGGCACTCATGCGCATTTCTGGCATTTTGGCGGTGCTTTTCCGTCATCGCCCAGTCCTCCCCAGATAGGTTTCCGGTGGACGCCCTGTTTTGCGTTTTGAGGGCTTGCTTTATGTCCTCAAGGGTGTTGTACCTTAGTATATTTTTGAAGCGTACCAACGGGTCTTTATTGTTGAATTCCTTTACTGTTATCCCATTTTTTCCTTGCGTGATTCTTTCTCTGACCCTTGCTCGTTCCTCCTCAGTTCCGCAGCCAATGACCACTTTCCCTCCTTTTATCTTTTGGAGTTTTTCAATTTTAAAACCATTTTCTCTTGCGTTGAGGGTGCTTCTAATTCTATGGACTGTATCCTAGGCCGTTTCGGTCTCTTCACCCGGCTCTACAATCAGTGAGTACAGTCCTGGTGCCCTTTGGTCATTGCCTGCGGTTCTACCTTTGTCATCGCTCGGCGGAGTCTTTGTTTCTGCTGTTACTTCAGCATAGCTTCTGATTTCTCGCCATGACCCTCTCTTCACTTTCTATGATCATTTTTTCCAAGCCTTTACTGATTGTCTCGAGTTTTTCCATTTTTCTGTCCAGCTCTCCTTCCTTGGCTGTTTCCTTCCTTTCTGGATTTTTGGCTTCTCCTTCTTTTACACTTTTTTCTACTTCTTCTTTCTCGTTTATTCCCAGATTTTCTTTCTTGCTTTCCTTTGTTTCAGCTAACAGTTCCTTTATTATTTCCTGCAGTCTCTTAGCTGCTGCTTTTACTTCCATTTTTATCTCCGTCTTCAAGGTTCTTTTTCAAGCTGGCTATTGATTTTCTGGAAAAGTCCCTTTATTTCCGTATCTCTTGTTTTGTATCTTCTCCCGTTTTCAGTTTCCGGAATTTTCATATCGAGATTCGGAACGTCTCTTCCTTTTCCTTCGCCTTTTTCCGATGTTTTTATTGGGGGTTTTTCTCTGTCTTGCTTGGGTGGAGTAATTGAGAAGCGGGCGACCAGGGGTTTAACCAGTCCCTGCTCACTACGCCTTTGGGTTTTGTTTCCCTGGTTACTGACCGAGGGCTTCGTTATTCCGGATTCAGCGGCTATTTGGCCGCTCGTTTTTCCCTGTTTTTTAACTGGTGTCCTAAGACCTAATATCATTTTGGTTAAATGTTTTGTTTTGTAAATGTTATGCTATATGGTAGGCCGAAACGTTAAATAATATAAAAAGTTAAAATATTTCTATTGTTTCTTATTATTAATTATTTATGTACAATAATTGATAAATAATAATTGAGTAAAATATTATGTCAGAATTTAAAATGTTTGTCTAGTAAAACAGTCGTGGTTTTTTAACAATAGAAGATCTACCCCAAAAGGGTGGTAGAATAGTCACTATACTAATCCTAAGGTCTACCCCCAATAGGGTGGTAGCCGAGTCAGTAAACTAAAACTAGGGTCTACCCCCAAAAGGGTGGTAGCCGTGTCAATTACTTATATCTAAGAGGGTATTTCCAAAAGGAGAACCCCAGTCCCTTAACCTAGTATCACAGTCCTGGTACCCTTCGGAAACGGTGTATCTCTTATTAAACTAAAAGCGCGCGAGAGGGCCACCTGACCTGCGCCTTATATCTGTATGTGCGTGTGTGTGCAGTGTGCCTTAGCACGTGTGCACCTACTCGTGGCATCCGGTGCAATCAGCGGAGTCGAGTAAGGTGCTACACTTGAGTTCCTGGACGAGTATTTGTGTGTGTGTATGCCTGTGTGTGTGTATTTATTCGAATGTCAAAGTAGATAGCTGCAATCTTCTCCCCGAGTCAAGAGGAGTTGAACGATCCGTCACACTTGTGTGTTTGTGTGTGGATCAATGTCTTTGTGTGTTTATGTGTGTTATGTGTGTCTGTGTGCGCGTGAGTACGTTGCGAGCGAACTCAATTGACTCGCCTTTTTACGGGGAGTCGATGGAGCCGTCACACGTGTATGTTCCGTGGGGTTGTAATTTTACTCCCCCAGGGGGTGTGGTGATAAGGCGGGGGGAGGGAGTCCGTGGTACGGTGCACACGACACAACCCTATAACCCTTTTCCAACCTAATTAAGCCGGTAATGGTGTTGTTTTTAACCTACGGTGCACCGTTCTGTCCAAAAATGGTTTAACTCTAATTTGTTAGATATTGTCTTAATTAAATTATGAAAAATTTAAGTTGAAAATTTTGAATTTTGTTCCCGGCAGGGTTCGACCGGGCGGTCAAAATTCCAGTATAGTATACTGGATCCGACGTCAAAATCGCGCTAAAATGCACCGTTTCCGAGTTATCCCGCACTTTTCCCGTTTTTATTCCCGGGCTCCTGGAACCGCCAATATTGGTCAAAACGTCTAAGCGAATATATGAAAATGATCGGCTCACCGAGATATATCCCATGAGCCTATACGCGGTGCAAAATACTGGCGGATTCTCTGAGATACCTTTGATGAGATACCTGAGATCGATACCCTTAAATAGATCTCCGCGCGGCGCTTGTAACGATGTAAAAAAAAAGGTGGGGTCCTCGATCTTATTTTCTTATATTTCTTCTTAAAAGGTGTTTTGTTTTTCTTGTTTACACTTCTCCACCTGTAGTATTTGTTCCCGTTGATGAAGCAAAGATCCAAGACCACCTCCTTATTCATCTTTTCGCGGCGCTTCCGGTGGTGCTATCGGTATGTCCAGCTTTTGCTTCAACGTGCCACGTGGTTTTTCTTAATTTTCCAATTATCTCCCGAGTTCGTGGTGATAAATATGGAATTGGTCTTAAAAGATGCGGCTCGACGAGCTCTTTTTAGTTGTGTCAAAAAATATATATGTCGTCGATGTTGTTTCGCTGCCGCACGCACTTTTATGTTGAAATTTTTCGACTTTTCTTGTTTTTTACACTTATTTTTAACTAGCTATTGTTAACTAGCAACATTTAGCCATACACTTCCAAGGAACATTCAACGGAGTGCAGTCTACTGTATAGTTAAGTTGCACTCTGTGTAGATAGAATCCTTAGATCACCTAGAGGTGATGTTGGGTAAAACCCAAATGGTGGGTTTTGGGTTATTATTTATTTGGTTTATTCAATTTGGTTGAAAGTTAAGGGTATATGAGGCTAGGCTCCAAGCACATCACTTGATTTCCTCCTCGAAACCTCATCGACGGCTATGATAACTATTCTCTACATTTTATTACCAGCGCATATTTAGAAACTAAAGCAAGAGAAAATAGAAAAATATATAGCAGGGAATTATCTTTAAAATATGAGTATCATAATTTATTTTCAACTTGAGAGCTTCTTATTATAATAAGATTTTGATGAAAACCAAAAAATATATTTACTTGTAGTTGCCGCGTGTCTATGCATAATGTAATTGAGCTATTGAATTAATTTTATAATATTTTTAATATGGACTTGGACCATACTTATTTGGCTTCTAAAATAAAATTAACAAATTAGCTGATAAGGCTTCCGAATGGGCAATTAGAGGATTGAAATTATAAAATTTCGGGTATCTTTATCGCGATCCCATGCCATCTGGTATTTTATACTCATCCTATCTTAATTAATTTATAATTTTGATCCTGACTTTTCTCCTTCTAAATTGTATTGGGCATGTTACATATATTATATGCTTATGCTTCACATTACATTGAGAAAAACATTGAGAACAATATTATGTATTTACTACCTAGTGTCCGCGACTTCACCTGCGTGGATTTCACACTCTTGGAAATCTAATAATACTGAAATGGTTAAAGGTGTAGATGATTTACGAGTATATCCAATAATAATTGTTGAATCCATTTTTAAAGCTAACAGCGCAATCTATCGATTTTGTAGAAAATTAAAAGTATTTTGTACCGTGCCCACTCTTTGACTTGATGACACACAAATTACTGAGTTTGAAGGACGCTATGCTAGACAATGTTTTATGAGATTTAACTTGTTGATATAGTATAGCTCTACGTTAATAAATTAACTCTTTTATAAAACAAATACATTTATTATTATTTTAAAAATATAGTAATAGGTTTCAAAATTATTCATATTTTTTTTAACAAATTGACAATAGCAGTCAGTTTAAAATAGTGTAAGTAACGACATTTAGTATTTTAACGACATATCCTTACGGAAAGAGCACAACTTCATTCCTACATATTGGGGACCCCGAATATATTATATATATATGTCGGCAAGGCTGCGTTAAATCGATCATAGAAGTCGTTTTATTAGTTGTTTAAAAGCGTCAAATGCTGTCTATGTCAGAGATGACGTTTGAGTGAGGTCTGTGTACGGTTTCGCACGTCAAATCATTTTGCCATTCACGTTACATCAACAACTTATAGTGGGGACGGTACGGGTCGACAGGCGGTCGGCCATTCTCGTGTCGGCATCCAGCGGACTCGTACGCAGAACTCACTGCGCTGTAAATCTATTTGCATCCGCATATACCGTGAATAATTATTCAAAGCTCTATTTAGTGGAAGTGTTTAAACTATTTTTAAACAACCCGGCAAGACTGGTGACCCTGGTGAAGAAAGCGACAGCGAACGTTCTTACGAAAAACACGTAGATACCCACACTGCGACATCTTTATATATATAATTCTTCTGTGAGTGTGTATGTCACTGAACTTCTCTCAAACGACTGGACCGATTTTGATGAAATTTTTTTGTGTGTGTTCAAGGGGATCTGGGAATGGTTAAGATTCACAATTTTGTCCGCTGGACAATGTTTTTTTTAATTAATTTTTAATTTATTAGTAGTTGTTGATTTTGGAATGTCTTACATGGGATCCGACAGACGGCGCTATCATCGCAGTGTCAAATTTTAAATAATATTCGAATTTTAATTTTAGTAAAGAATAATTTAACCTAAATAAAGCACACTTTTATTGTTTAAAACGCTTTCGATTATAAACATATCCTCTCACACTTAAAGCCGATACTTATTTTTATTGAACTAAAAATATGATTGCTAGAAATCACATTTATGGCAAAACAACGTTCGCCGGATCAGCTAGTATATTTATAAATGTTTAATTATATTGCAGTTTGAAATAAAAAGCAAGCAATTACTATTTTATTATGTACAGGGAACATTCATGTACGAGCAAATTTTTATTATTAGTAAAAAAATAGTAAACGCTACTTTCAAGCTGCCTAGTTTAGAACAATACTGGACTTAAACAATAAATCAGTCAGCATTAGAAACAGCAGTGTCTCGTGGTGGCATAAGCTCCGCAACACAAGGCTTACCTAATTACCAAGTACACTGAGCACTCGATTTATGGAACCGCCTCCTTGTGGTACAAGACGAATTACTATTTACCACTTATATTTTATTGGATATACCTGACAGGTATTCATATAGTTAACAAAGTTTAATACATATCGTAACTAACTTCATATTTGACGGACTACCAAAAAGGTGGCGAATAATGCGGTTTGCTTGAGTAATGGTCCCGTATAATTTTTGTAATGTGATGGATACTTTTCAGGATGTTAGCTGAAATGTGAAAAAATTGCATAGAAATATTTTGTCACCCTGCTGCATAAATTCGCTAATTCTTCAATAGTTGAAATAATTTTATATCGAAGATTAACGAAGGCAGCGCATTATATTAGTATAATATGGTAAAGTTTTAGAGATAAAAAGAATTAACTTACAGAAATTAAAAAAATCATCATTATATCTTTACCTATTTATTTATTCATTAAAAGCTACGCCAAAGAGGACGCAATTAAGACGCACATCTCAATGGAGAGCACGCGAAACTTCGCTTAGCTTTATAACTATAAAAACCACGTTGCCGAGCCGTAGTAAACTTTTCAAACAATGGAAAACGAATTTATACACATAAAATATATTGCTAGATTTTTTAAACTAGTATGTAAGGTATAAATATAATAGCGATCTATCTATTATAGTTATATTAGTATATATATTATAGTTCTTATTATATAGTTCTAGACTATTATCTCATAAAATAATTAAAATTTATTTATCAACCCAAACAGCGTTATTGAAAATATAGTATAAAATTTAAATGCTATGACTAGCCAAAATAGGGTTACAATATATATAATAAAAATTGTAATATTTCAACTCAAAGTATTCGAAAAAATCATCACTAAACAAACTCTTTATTTATTTTTTACAATTAATTATTTTATTGCTTACAATTAATTAAAATATTTTATACTATACTAGTTGACCCGGCTGACTTCGTACCGCCTCATCGATACAGAAATGACCTAAATTGTTGTATAATATTATTTTAAAACAAACAAATCGAATCCGTCTTTAAAAAAATCATTTTTTGATTAAAGCATGATTTTTATTAATATTTTCGACACATCATGTTGCTTACTTACAAAACAGAGTTTTCATCAGTTTTTTTAAAACCAGTCTTGTTCCATTGCACAGTTGCGGTTGATTAATATTAGGCAGCATGATGACATCTGATTCTACTAACTGCAAATTGTGAGGTGGTAATTCGGACAATCCCAGTGAATTTAAAACCTCTGTGGGATTGTTTACTACGGCATCCTGGTTCATAACGGTGTCGACTGATTTGAAGGAAACCAACTGTCCTTGAAGAAAATTCTTAATGGTCGCATTGGGATCCTCGACATCTTTATCAGGTCATCAGTGTGGTTAGCACGTGAGGTAGCTCTTCGCACATTTGATTGACTGCGACGACCTAAGTCAGGTCGTCTTCTCCTCGGCATCGTAAATTATAATTAATATAAGTCAGAAAATTTCTCGCCCATTTAGCAGTAAAGTGTCACTCTGACAAAATATTAACAAAAAAGAGCACATTACTTGGAATGTCACTATCACAAAGGATCACCAAAGTAAAGAAAGTTCTCGCGCTCGTAGCCACGAAGATAGAAGAATGCACTCTTAAATATCGTTACACATTAAATCGTAACACTTGTTTCCGTGTTCTGAAATGCAACAAGGTGGATTGATGTATTGATTGTCAAATCTAATGTCAAATATTTTGATTTCGTGCAGAAATTTAATTTGTGACAAAACGTTTTTCTGAATGTGACATTAGATCCCCCAACGCGCAAGCCAATTTGAGCTTTATGCAACGGTGATAAATTACAAAGTCACTGTCCATTGTATTTAGAAAACGTTTATAGGGGAAATAGAAAATGACTGTTTTGAGGGTTTTCCCGGCAATTATTCGAAGTTTTCTCACCTTTAGACCTTCCCTAGACATCAACGATCATTTCAAGACCAAGATGAGATAAATCCGTTCAGCCGTTCGCGAGTTTTAGCGAGACTAACGAACAGCAATTGATTTTTATATATATAGAGATACATGTATTTTTACTGGTAAATATAACAATAATAAGTGTTGACAATTTCACAGAAGAGTAACAGGAAACTAACTCCATACAGGTACATTAAAAAAATTACAATAAGGTAAACTAATTAAGTTAAGCAAATTAATAAACAACAATAATTAAAATGAGAGAAAATTTAAACAATTATAATTAATGGCTCTTGTTTATTATCTTGGTTAATTGCTATTTGAGTAAATTCCATTTTGGGTGGACGAACTATCAGCTATATCTACGTTTTTTAGTGTGAAGTTGTGGTCGCCTTTCAGGATTTATTTCAAAGACCAGAACTTTTTCCACGTAATACAAATTCTACGATTAACTTCATATTAATTATTTGATTTTCTAAAGAATACTTGTTTTCCTAGAAAAAGTATTATAGTAGTCCTCAACATATTCCATCGCCTGTTCTTGTAAAGGTGTCTGTAAGATGGTGACAAATGCCAAATGACTCAACTAAGTATTATCTATTTTTATACCCTCGTTCTTCCAATTAAGTTTTTGATTATGTTTGCTAAAACTGCAATGAAGAGTTTTGGTGACATAGGATCTCCCTGTCTAACGACTCTTTCTATATTAAATTATTTTTCTCTGGATTCTTGCTTTATCTTAAGAAAGGAAATGCTATATTATTCAGTACCTCGATATTTTCTAGGTCTAGTCTAAGTTTTGTCCTTAAAATCCTTTAATTAATAAAAAAAATCTTACTAACTAGCTAATGGCTGTGTCTTCCTCCGTGTGGATTTCACATCCTTGGTAAAGAAAATGAACAAAAAAGCATTGCTGGTGCTTAACAAAGCATAACGTAACTGTTAATACAAAAACTTTATGAAAAATTAATACAAGAATTTTGTATATTTAGGAACGACTACTCTGCAGACTTTTAATCCACAAACCAACAAAAATGTAATCAGGTAGAAGTAATTTGAAATAAGGCTTCAAATAAAATCGTAAGCAAGCGTTTCATTACTGAAAATATAGCCCCAGGTGATCGTTGAACGAATAACCGAAACAATGAAAAGAAGGAATGGGCAGGTCAGCTTAATGACACATATCAAGACTGCTTTGTAAAGTAAAACAAATACAAATGTTTCACTCGTACGTATTAATTAATCACTGAACTTTCTATTTTGGCGAGTTAAAGTGATTTGCTTTTTGCTAACCGTAATGAAAAACGTTAATATAAGGATAACTAAAACTCTTCATCACACAAGTGTAATATTGTGCACCCTGCAGTTTTAATATTCATACCACTTAAAAGCTCTTTAAAATAGACAACATGAGAAAATAAGTCGAACAAATTGATTTTATGAAAACTTGTTGGGTAGATGCTTAGAATATGAAAAATAATACTATTATCATATATAATAATATATATCTTGATTAAATTTTATTGTTGAATATCATTTATTTGACAATTCTCTTTGTTAGTATTTGGTTAATTTTATTGCAGTATTACAATATATAAAAAACAAAACCAATCAATAAAGCTTAAACCATATCTTATAATTTTATGAATTGCAGTCGATGTGAATGAACATTTTACTTGGATTCTGAACTATTACAGTGGCTACAAATGTATCTCCTATAAGATCTAGTTTATTGTCCACTGATGGGATTGGCATTAGCGATTTTTTATAAAAAAAATAGTTTTCTATTTGCATTTTTATTGCTTATTTGTAATAAGGAAGATAAGAGAACTTTATTTAACAATTTATTTAAAAATTTAACTATATGATATACATATTGGTTACAAGTATAAACTATGTATTATGTTTTCGGGTCTTTTCTATTGTTTTAGTATACTAAAACACTTATTTTATAAAGTAAGTGTAAAAATAGGAGATAAATGAATATATAAATTAATTAATTAATTAATCTCATTTGTTAATATTGAAAACACAGGCAAGAAGGTAAGATTTCATATAAAAATAAAATTTAAGGAATAAGATTCATGAATGAAGGTCTGAATGTAGTCAATTTTCTGCATTCGAAAGGAAAAGCAATTAAAGGCAACTTAAGTCAATAAACAACCCCTCAATTAATTGAACTTAGCACAAAGTTCTGTGTTAGTAGCTTATTGAGTCTCTAAACCGGATATGAGGCTTAATACATAAAGATATACGTGATAGTCAATTTGCTTAAATGTTAACTAGCTGGATTGAAGAAACAGAAGTTTTCGAAGAAATTTAAAGTAAATGAACTTCCTGGAGAAGTATATTCAATCACGGCGTTAAAATTTAAGTAGTATTTATGTGAACGTTTAGTTATTCGTAATACAATCCATAATATAAACCGATTTATCAAATCAAATCAGCGCTGGAATGGCAATCAAAAGAGAATTAGCTGGAGTTCTTAAAATTAGAAATGGAAAATCTTGTAGAACTCGAGAGACCCAGTAGGATTAATTAAAACGGACTTATCCTTGTAATTTGTGCTACGTTACTACTATGTTACACTGTTTTAAATATTCGTTACTGAGATTATATAGAAATTGAGTACGAGGTTTATTGGAAAGCGTCAAACGCTTAGTTAAAATTTATTAGGGTTTATCTTACGTGGTGTAGCGGTATCCACAACTTATTTTACTCAGAAGCGTCCGAGAATTTGACTTTGAAAGTCGTCACGCTGTGTCATGATCTTTAGATTAGATCTTAAGACTAGGTAGAGAAGGTATCTTTAGATTTTCAGCACTTCTGTAATGAAAATCTAAAGATACCTTCTCATAGGAGGAGATACTGACATTCCTTGCGGAATGTCAGTATCTCCTATGAACAGATAATTTTATTATTGCGAGTATAAATATAAAAGTCCATATATTGGTGGGAGTGTACTCTTGTCACATATTATAAAATACGACATGAAATTCGGTGCTTAGCGTCGATATACTGAACATCCCCCAAAATATATTTTCAATAAAAGAGAGTGGATCGATCAAAACACCTTTTTCCCGATGCGTAGGTGGAAGGCACAGAAATATCCAGTTCACAAAAAAAAATGACGAACACTACAATATACATACAATATGAAAGTTTGTATATGTGTGCAAACAAAATATATTTAAGATTTATACTAATAATTAACAAATAATAATATTTAAGATACGTTTACGTTTACGTTTACGAACTGTAAAGCCATGTTTAGCTTTAATTTGTGTAAAATAAAACATTTGGTGGTATTTTTTTTATATAATAGGGGGGCAAACGAGCTTGCGGGTGGCCCAAGCTGGAACAGCCGCAGCCCATAAGCACCCATCAATTAATGCGTTGCCGGCCCTTGAGGAAAGAGTACGCTCTCTTTTTGAAGAATTGTAGGTCGTATCCCGTGGGGAAGACCTCCGCTGGAAGACGATTCCACCGTTCACATGTTCGCAATAGAAAATGCCTTGTAAAGCGAATTGTGGAAGACTTCCATGCATCGAGATGGTGCGGGTGGAATGCAGAGTTACTGCGGCTCGTGCGATGTTGGAACGATGCAGCGGGGATCAACCCAAACAGTTATATTATATATATAACTGTGTTGTATATTTTGTAAAAAACGTAGAGGGACGCGAGGTCTCTGCGTAAGGAGAGAGGGTCAAGCCGATCAGCAAGCGAGGGCAGATTGACAATCCGACAAGCTCTCCGCTGGATTCGGTCAAAAGGAAGAAGCTGGTATTTTGGGGCACCGGCCCAGAGATGGGAGCAGTAGTACATATGAGGACGTACTTGCGCCTTGTAGAGCTGCATACGTTGAACTTGAGTGAAGTATTGCTTGGCCCTACCCAAAACACCCAGCTTTTTAGAAGCCAGCTTGGCTTTGTCTTCCATATGACTGCGGAATTGTATTTCTTTCTTTGGTATGTAAAATTCATTATAATATTAATCTTGATTATTTAAATATATTTTATAATTAATTCTACAATTATTTCAGTTATATGTAAAGGAATTTGCAGTTGTTAATAGTTACATTTGATGGCGGTTAGTCAATAGCAAATGGAGCGCAGCAGGCAATTCTGTACTAGAAATCGTCTGGAAATGAACTAAGTGATTACGTGTGTGTTATTAATGGAATCTGGATGTAATAATCCTGACATATTGCCGACATATACGTTTACAATTGTATATGTATCGCTCGTACTAAAATATGTATTAAATTATATATATAATATAAAATATATTTAATAATAATATGAAACATACTATCATGTATGGATATATATTATATTAGTCTAAATCTTTGCGAGTGTCACTTCCAATGATACGTCACTTTCACACAATACGTATGAAATTTAAAGAATAAAGATCATAATAATAGTTATCATATGTACGAGTATATTTATACATTAAATAATAAAATTACGTATAAAAGTATGGCACTGAGGATATTTGAGTCTATTAATATTAATAAAATTATGAAGTTTCTTTAGACAAAAATGCGTTTAGATAAGAAAATAGTAAATTTTCAAAAGTAATAGTTCTCACCTCTGGGCGGGAGCTCCCCAGTACCAGCTCCTTCCTTTTGATCGCATCCAAAAAAGAGCACTTCGAATCGTCGATGACCAATCACTTTCTGAGCGGCTTGATCCTTTGGCGCTGCGTAGAGATGTAGGGTCTCTTACCATCTTCTATCGTATTTATCACGGAGAGTGTTCTGAGGAGCTGTTCGGATTGATATCTGCAGCTGAATTCCATCATCGTACATCGAGGCAGAATACGAAATTTCATCCGTATCACCTCGATGTCCGCCGTTCCACAACTGAGCGCTTCAGAAGGCACTTTCTGCCGCGCCCCACCGCTTTGTGGAACCAGCTGCCAAAAGAGGTATTTCCGAACAAATACGACTTAGGGACCTTCAAGAAAACAGCGTATAAGCATCTTAGAGGCCGGCAACGCACTGGTGAGCCCTCTGGCATTGCGACTGTCCATGGGCGGCGGTGTCGCTTAACATCAGGTGAGTCTCCAGCCCGTTTGCCCCCTGTTCTATTAAAAAATAATCCGAGAAAACACTTAACCACATAAAATATACCAGATGAGTGCAACCGCTGGCTGCCACAAAACCACGATTAAATAACAGCGTTTGAGTTTAAGCGGTTTTAATACTCTAACACTCTAGAGTATAGACTATAGAGGATATAATTTTTTGCAAATATATTCATAGTTGCAACATATTTATTTCTGATAAAGATAACATTGCAAAATTTAGTATATATCACTTTTAACTGCAAGTCGCTTAAAAGATCGATTGATGGGATTCGAGACTTATGCAGGAACGCCGACATAGTGGCCTTACAGGAGACATGGCTACTTCCCCATGACCTACCGCTACTTAACACAATCGACGACGACTTCGGATGCGCGGGCGTGTCTGCAGTGGACGTGGAGGCTGGTCTTCTGAGCGGAAGGCCTTACGGTGGAGTAGCGTTGCTGTGGCGTAAGTCTATTTTCGATTCGGTATCGGTGTTAGAGTGTGACAACAATAGATTGTGTGCTATTAAAGCTTATTTTGGAGATGGAAGATCCATAGTGGTCGTGTGTGTCTATATGCCTATAAACTCATATGACAATATATCTGAATTTAATTTATGTCTGGGCGCTATTCGGGCCGTAATAGAATTAGAGGAAAGCAAGGGGATAGAGGCTTTTTACATACTAGGTGACTTTAACGCCCACCCCTCCTCATTGTTTTGTAATAATATGCTAAATTATTGTAAAGATTTAAATTGGACTTGTATAGATTTAGATATGTGTCCTAGTACTACCTATACATTTTGTAGTGAAAATCACACTAATTGTTTAAGATGGTTGGATCACTGCATTGTCACTGACATTTAAAAATCATTTCACGATTTCACCCACTTTAAACTCACAGTCTGAAATGGTGAACGATGCTGAGACCATCTCTGTCGGTTACAGATTAAAAATAAACGCGAAAAGGGTAGAGAAAGTAATTAAGAGTATGCAGCGTGGAAAATCTCCGGGACACGATGGACTCAGCATCGAGCATCTCAAGTACGCGGGTGTTCATCTGCCACGACTTCTCAGCTTATTGTTTAAGTTATGTTTAAGTCATTCGTATCTGCCAAGTCAGCTAATGAAGACGATAGTAGTCCCCATAGTTAAAAATAAAACGGCGGACACGTCAAATGTTGAGAACTATCGACCTATCTCACTTGCGACCGTAATAGCGAAAATTTTAGATTGCTTATTAAATGAATGTCTTAATGAGCACATGAAGCTGTCGGATGGGCAATTTGGGTTTAGAGCGGGTCTATCTACGGAGAGTGCTATACTCAGTTTAAAGCATGCTGTCAGGTACTACACCGGTAGGGGCACGCCAGTCTATGCTGGTTTTCTTGACCTATCCAGGGCCTTCAATCGTGTCAAGTATGACATACTGTGGGAGAGGTTGAGAGAGGAGCAAGTGCCAGACGAATGCATTTTTCTCCTAAAGTATTGGTATTCTAACCAAAAAAATCAGGTGAGATTGGCCGATACGCTCTCTGACGAGTATGGCGTAGAATGTGGAGTTAGACAAGGGGGGTTAACCTCTCCTTTGCTGTTCAACCTGTACATGGATCACCTGATTGAGGAACTAAGAGGGACTCACCTAGGCTGTTTCGTTGATGAGCAGTGCTTTAATAATCTCAACTATGCGGACGATGCTGACCTTCTTAGTCCTTCTATCAATGGCCTGCGAAAATTATTAAAAATTTGTGAGAGATACGCCGGGGCACATGGCTTGTGGTATAACCCTATTAAGAGCAAATTACTTATTTTTAGGGCTCCAAAGAAACCCGCTCGCTATGTTCCACCGGTGTATCTCGGAAATATAGCATTAGAACAAGTTAGTTCTTTTAAATATCTCGGGCATATCCTCACAAGTGATTTGAAAGATGATGAGGATATCGAGAGGGAGCGTAGGGCGTTGTCGGTGAGGGGCAATATGCTGGCTCGCAGGTTTGCTCGTTGTTCACCAACTGTAAAAACCACGCTCTTTAAAGCGTACTGTACATCGTTTTATACGAGCAGCCTATGGTTGGTTTACACCCGTGCCGCCCACAACTCCCTACGTGTGCTGTACAACAATGCCTTTAGAATGCTGTTGGGGTTGCCGTGGCGCTGCAGCGCGTCGGGGATGTTTGCTAATGCGCGTGTTGACGGCTTTCTAGCGATAATGCGGAAAAAGGCAGCATCCATGCTGTAGCGCTTACGAAATTCGAGCAATGGCATTCTCAAGGCGATTGCGGCTCGGCCGGACGCCCCACTACCAAGGCGGTGGGTAGAAATAACCTTGGCAATAATATAAAAATGATTTACTAACTCTACTATCATAATCTAAGAAAAATTGTTACTAATCCCTTTTTTACTAACATTAAATTTATGTAAAGTATGGATTTGTGTCTGAAATAAACAGTGTATTATTATTATTACTGTCATTAAAAATAATTAGTAAGCGTGATCACGACAGTGTAGGGTAGTCGCCAGGTTGTTGCAGTCAACGTTGCAAAGAGACGGCGTTGCTGTGATATAATTATATCAGAACATATAATATGTCAACCCTCTTTTACGACGCTCTTGTAACTGTCGCGTTCCAACAAAGAAATGCTCGTGCTTTCTACAATGAAACGAAAATTCTTTTTGTTAAGGCAAGGTAGGGTGCATAAAATAAGCGTAGTCGAAACAAACTTCAGAAATAAATCGAAACAAATGTTTTATTTCCGGTTTCAGGATGGACGATAATTTTGTACTACTGGCGAATCTCGTTAATTGAAGTGATTATTTATTTAATGACACTTTAAATAGAAGTCAAGTCTTATAATTATTATTTTCTATCTATTATATTTCATATTCTATTATATTTCATAAAACAATTCGCATAAAAAACGTGTAATCTGGTTTTATTTTAATATCCAGTTATAATAGTTAATATGGTGCAGATACCTTATTTATTTGTATTCACTATAATGCTAGGACTTTCTCAAAGCTAACGGGCAGGTTAACACGATAATTAAGGTTTTGAAGGACTCGTTGCTTTGAGACGATGCTTGAAATAAACATGACAAAGTAATATTCAAATCTAGTTTTTTAAAAAAGTTTTTATATAAGATTTATTTTTATCCTCGGTCTAAGTCTAACTTTTCGAGACATTTAAATTTAACTTTTTTTATAAAACATACCCGATTTCGGTTATCAGCCTAGATATTTTGTGTAAGTAGAGTGTAAGTGTTTGTGTAAGTTTTGTGAGTTCGAGATAATAATTTGACTAAACTTTCAAGTTTTTTTTTTCAAAGCTCATTTATCTATTTTTATCATAGCGTTACCACAATTTTTTTAAGCAAAAGCTGCAACATCAACAAGGATTGTCAGACAAAAAATACATTTATAGAAACAAATTAATTCTATAGGCACTAAAAACCATTGAGCACCTGAAGAGAAAGCCATGTTGAGAAATGTCGGAAAAAATATAAATGTAATAAAATATAATCTTTATTTTAATTTTTGTTGCTTAAGCTGCAGATTAAAGAAAAGAGCTTTTTAATTTTGTTTTGCGATAAACTCTGAATTAAGTTAAACATAAAATGATTACAATATATCCTAGTTAAATAAAGGATTTTACTTAATTTTATTTCCTATAGAGAATATTACACATAGGAGTAGGTTTCTTCTTATTTTTTACAAACTGGGCACAAAAACCTATGATTATATTATACACCAAGCTTGAGACAGCTATTCTTACATATAAATGTGTGTTAAGAAGAATACTGTTTTCCTTCATTCTTATAAAGAAAAATACATTCCTTGCGGATTTAGAAATCATACATTAAATATATCATATATTTAATATGTACCACGACTGAATTATAATGCCTTTAATAATTAAATCTTTCATTCTTCAAGTAACTTAATGATTTCTATTAATCTGTATTCAACGAACAACATTTATTAGTTTCAAACCCGACAAAGCAATGACGCGTATAAAATAAATTGTAGTCTAAATATTTTAGGACCAAATTAGGCGTGCCTCTGAGGGGTAATCGTTCGGAAATCCACACTAATCATGCTAATATAATAATAATTTATTTGTAAATCACTTTATTACACATATTAATAACGGTGACTGAGTTGACCTAGTCGAAATATTCGAAAGTAAGAGTAAGAAATATTCTCTTCAATAGCTGTTATATAATTTAATTAATATTTTTATGTAAAATGTAAACAGTGTCGGATAAACTTTACTACGTTAGCCGAGCTGAGCTGAGATTGATAATTCAAATTACCTACATTCCAATATATACTAAACTAGCTGGGTATTTGGTAATTAAATAAATGTGTTATATTCATACCAATATTACACAGTCTATTTGTTTGTTTGAACGCCAAAATCTCAGGATCAACTGAATAGAAAAAGTATTTTTCTGTTGGTTCTATTGGACTTGTTGGTCTCCTGCTGTTATACATTATCATTACAAAACTATGAGTGGCACACAGGTTAAATTTGGTTGTCGGCTAAAATTGACTAATTCATAGGCCACACCATGAAGTAATAAAGTAAACAATCGGACCTTGATATGTACACAAACGACTGATACGTATATGGAATCCAGAGGGATTTTTTTTTTTTTTTTTTTTTTTTTTTTTTTTTTTTTTTTTGCCTTGTTTATAATACAGAGTTAATGTTACACGGAGTTTATGGGAGAGGCAGAGGAATAAGCGGCTATTTGATACCAATCTTATTTTCCTTTGTCTCTTATGAGTGGATAACTAATAATTACATGGTTTACAAGAAAGTTTCTTAACCTAGGAGTCGCAGTAATTATAGGTATATTACAATGTTGCTCAGTTATATAAACTTAAAAGGATGACAATTTGACTATGATAATTTGATTTGGCTAACAATGGTAAAAGTATACATTATCTGGGAACAGTTTTACATTGATTTGTATAACATGTTAAAAAGCTTATGTTTGTTAGTTGACTAATATTGCATTTTTTAAACGGAAATTAGCAAGCTGTTGGGCATGAAATGTGGCTGTATTTGTGACATAATAATATTTAAAAAAAAATGGATAATCTAAGTCGAGCCCTTTGGTGACATTCGCAGATGTCCCGAGTACAGAATTTTTGTTTGCGAGCTTCATATTAATAATTATCTATAATTGGATCTTTATGTTGAAATGCGCTGATGTATTGCTAAACACTGGAGACTAAGTTTTGATCGAGGGAGTTTCGATGATTATAATTTATGAAGCTCGTGTGTGTTAATTATATTACTTAATATTTACCTTTTGGAGGCATACGCAGATGCCTGAATAAATATATAAATTTACAAACAAAGTCTTATGTTATGAGAGATTTACATGTTTATTGTTCACGTAGTTCGTGAATTAATGAACTAGAGTACAGTATTATTTCTTGTGAAGTTTTTAAGAATATGGTATATACGTATTAAATGACATTGG
This sequence comes from Pontia daplidice, assembly GCA_963693355.1. Classification (NCBI taxonomy): domain Eukaryota; kingdom Metazoa; phylum Arthropoda; class Insecta; order Lepidoptera; family Pieridae; genus Pontia; species Pontia daplidice. The sequence goes on along the minus strand of CAVNZL010000138.1, from coordinate 7,528,226 downwards.
TTTACGAACTTCGTAATAATATTTTATTTTATTTGAAGATTTGGTAGGCGTGCGCTGATGCATTTTAGTGAAGAACTGGAGGAAGATTTCTGAACGTGAAAGATGAGTGAATATTATTTAAGAAGTTCGTGTGAGATAATGATATAAATTTAGGGTACTGACGGCATGCGCAGATGCCTGCATTAATTCTAATAGGTATGAAATAAATGTCTTTTACTTACGAAGTTCGTGTGAAGGCCTGTGTCGATGTCTTGGTGACATGTTTGAGTAATTATTTTGGTCGTGAGACTTAATGGCCTTTGATTACGGAGTTCGTACATAAATAAACTTGTTTTGGACTTTCTGATTGTATTAGCAGATGCCCCAATTTTTGAGAGATGCAAAAAAAATTACTCTTGTGTATGAATTTCGTAAGTAATATCGGCCCGAGTGGTTAGTAGGCATGTGAAGATGCCCCAAAGAAATGTATTTAAGTTAATGGCTATTATTTACGAAGTTCGTTTGAGTTGGTGAAATTAATTTAAACCTTTAAGTGAGATCTGCAGTTATCTTAAATGATCATTTTGGAACAATTTATAGAAGTGAAAAATTAAATGATTATCCTTTGCGAAATTCGTGTCGTTAAAGATAGGAGTTGTCTTAGTGCAATGGTTTGAGGTTGACTCTGATTATGAAAAATTGATGAATACAATTTACGAAGTTCGCATGAATTAATCGCTTTAATTTGAACAATATTTTGGCCTGCCCAGCGGCTTAGTGGAGGACAATGTTTCGACGGATTGTATAACTAAAAATAGTGAAACTAATGTTGCTGTCATGTGCAGTTTCTTTACTATAATAAATCTGAGAGTGAGAAGTGGTGTGGCTGCTTGGGGATTTATTGATTGGTTACAGATTTGACTGATTGATCTGTACTGGTAGAGTTTGTACGTAGATGTACGTAGAGCGGTGGATTGTTTGGGTTTGTTTACTTATTTGTTTAATTTGCCGAGTGTGTTGGTTATTAGTTTTATTTCAATGAAGTTCTATTTTGTGTATTTTAGATGCGTGGTGTCTGCAGTTGCGGCGATTAAATTTGGATTGTGTTTTTGTTAGGGGTAATTAGCGTTGTTAAGCATTTTCCGGGATCTTGTTTGTTAGAATAACTTGTTTGTTTAGAGTTTAATTTGTGGCTGTTTTAGATACGCGGTGTCGTCTGCAGGTGTGGTAATAAAATATTGGAAGTCGTTTTTGTTAGGAGTAATTAGCAAAAGTTTTAGCGTTGATTATGGTAAGTAATATGAATAAATTTTCGCGAATATAAGATGTATGTTGAATTAATTTTTTCGTGTGCCGTTGAAATTGTTGTTTAGAGGTTGTGATGGTTTTACTGCTGGGTGCATGTTGTTGTTATGAGGATATTTGAATGGATTGAATTGTTGTCTATTTAGTGTGAAAGGACTAGTTTAATAATTGATTTTTGCCTCGATTCTGGCGCGCATAGCCTTAACTTTTGGGCAGTCAGGACTGTCAGCTCTATGGTTGGTTTTGGTTTGGTTTTTGTGGTTTTTATTTTGTTCACTGCAATTGATGCAGCACAGTTTATTGTTTTCTGGCTGATCGCATTCGTTTGTGGGGTGAGTTTGTGCACATTTGGCGCAGGTTGATTCTAACGCTGGGCATCGGGTTTTAGTGTGTCCGAAACCTTGACAATTGCGGCATTGTATGAAGGGAGAAAAGTTCTCGCAATGAACTCTCTGATACGATATAGAGATACGACCTATTTCTAGAAATTTCCTCCACGCGGTCGGAGATGTACTAATCACGACATTGTATAAGTTTTCGTTTCGATTTTTCCTAAGGAATTTAAGTTTGAACTCTTCGTTGTTAAGTGTGTAGTTTTGATCTTTGATAATTTGTATCAACTCTGAATCGGGAATGGTTCTATCGATGCCTTTTAGATGTATTAATGGGTCAATCCTACGTTCCTCTTCTACGTGTATTTTGGCGTTTTTATTATTGGTGAGTGAGGTGAGCATGTGTTTTTTATTTTGGTCGTTTTCGAGAGTGAACCGCACTTTGCCTTGAGATAAAGGTGTTATTTTAAGAGGAGCGTATCCACCCTCTCTGAAATTTACGTTTTTCCTGACTGTTTTAATTAATATTTCCGGCGACATTTCCTCGTGCGTTCCGCTGAGGATCAGAGAAGGGCCCTTTTTAGCGGCAGCCGCGATAGTGGCGTATGAGGTTTTGGGGTTATTGAGGGTTTCGGGGTGTGAGGGATTTGCTGGAATATGAGTAGGCTGTGCTTGGGTTTTGTTCAGCGCGTCCATGAGTTTGTTAATTGTCTTGGTACTCTCTTCCAAGAGTGCTGAGTGTTTCTGAAGTGTTTCGTTCGTGGTTTTTAACTGTTCTACGGTTGGATGAGGAGGAGGAGTGCAGGGAGGGTCGCAAATGGTGAATGTAGTGCTGTGAGTTGTTTGGATAGGGGTGTTTGATTTGTCTGCTATTGTAAGTTTGTTTTGAATTATATGGCTAACGTTGTCGAGGGATGTAGTAATAATTGTTTTGATCTCTGTTTTTAGATTTCTTGGGGCACCGGTTGCCTCCAAAGCCCTACTGATCCAAGCCAGTGCTTCCTGAATGGGGTCCATGTCGTCTAGTATCGGGGAAAATGTCGGTATCGCAATGGGCTGTTTGGTTTTGGCTTGCGTTGGTGATCTAAGCATTTTTTTTTTTCTATTGCCGAGTGTTCGCGAAAACGATAAGAATTTGGCGGCGGGTGTTTTATTGCACTATTTTTTGCACGTGTAGTTTATCAGGTAATCGGTACCTGCAGCTGTGGAGTTTAGAGAAATAGATATTCTGAACAATGGGTAGGAATTTAGCGGCGGGTGTTTTATTGCCTTGTTGTTTTGTTATGGGCTTAATTTTATGGCCGGTTTCTGGTAATTGGTCCCTGCAGCTGCAGTTTTATGGATTATTTGTTTAAAATAGGTTTACCAAATAATGGGTTGGAATATAGCGGCGGGTGTATTAAGAAAATTTACCACGAGATTATTTTAAGTTATACAAAGGTTTTGAAATTTAAAGATTTGAACTTATTTTATGATATAAAAAATTTGAAGTTTAAGGACTTGACTTTAGAGATTTGAATTTCCGTAAGGAAAGAATTATATAGAACCGGGGTCTGTTTTAAGAAAAAGATATTTAAATTGAGTTTCTTTCAGAAAAGCCTGATAAAAAAAAAAATATATATATATATATATATATGAGCCTGTTGTTGCTTTTAATGTTAGAAAGAAGAGATATGAAGGGTTGCTCAATTATGTATCTCGAAAAATAACCCAAATATTAAAGTAAAAATAATTTAGTTTGAATTTTCCTTGGAAAACCTATTATAAAAAATATTAGCCTGTTGTTCTGGGCGGTATAATAAGAAACCGGGGTTCTGACGTTGAGTAGAAAAGATATTAAAGGTTGCCGGATTTATTTATTTTTACATATCTTGAAGAAAGAAGAAAAAAAAAATAATGCAAATAATGAGAAAAAAAAAAAAATCTGCCGCTGTATCGTAAGAGGGGCGGTGGTGCTAAATAGATAAAAGCTGTCCAAAATTTTTTTTTTTTTTTAAATTAAATAAATTATTTAAAGTTTAATTAAAGCAGAGACTAAATTTTATGAAAAAAAAAAAATGACCATAGGTCACTCTAACTGTTTCGCGAAAATAGCACAGAAATTAAGAGAGGGAAACCTGCTGTCTCGAAGTCGGGGGATTTATATTTATATTATCAAAGAAATGTGTATTTATGTTTTTGTTTTTATCGAAGAAAAGTGAATTTTCGTGAAATGAATGAATTTAATTTAATTTAAAGCTGTGTAAATTAAAAATAAAATCGGGCGATTAATATAATATATTTATATATTTATATTTATAGTATTTATGTATTTATATTTGTATTTATATTATTAAATGAATAAGAATTTACGTTATTAGCAGAGAACCCTCAATAAGAACAGAATTACTCTAATTTCGTGTTAAGAAAAAATGCAAATGTAGTTACGTTAGCAATACCAAAAAAAAAAAAAAAAAAAAAAAATTACTCTAATTTTGCGTTAAGAAAATGCACATGAAGTTACGTTACTAAACAAAATATAAATATTAATAAATTAATTACTTTGCTTGTAAATCTAGACAGTCCTGGTGAAACTTGAATCTTCAACTCTGCTCCGGGTGTAGAAAACACTTCTTAGCACTTTAATTTTGAGATAACTTGAGAATCTCTCACTCCTCAGAAGAACGAAGGGCACCAAACGATTCGTCTTTAAAAGGCGAATCGTAAATATATATAACACTACTGGTTAAGGTAAGTTGAAAAAATTGATAAAAAATAAATAAATATTGATTCACTGTGAGGACCTCAGGACACGTCCGTACGGCTCGGCGTTGCGGTTGCGAATCCATCCAGAGGGATTAATACTAAGTTCAGTGGTCAGGTCACGCAAGTCTATTATTCGCTGTAAAACTAATTAAATAATAATGCGTTAAATATATGGAAAATTGAGTTTTGTAAGTCAAACAGACTATAATCCTTCGTAATTAAAATTTTAATCCGGTTTTTGTGCTTCGTATGAATTCGTTGAACCTTTGTTAATTTGAATATTACTTTGTCATGTTTATTTCAAGCATCCTCTCAAAGTAACGACTCCTTCAAAACCTTAGACTAATTGCCAAATCTGAAACCTTTACAATTGAAATATTGCCAATAACTTCAAAAATATAAAGAAAATCACAGTTCTAGAAAATGACTTATTTGACTTGTCCAATGTTCGATCGCAGAAAGTTGCTGGATTTATTCCGTAATCTTCGATTCTTTTTGGTTTTGATTCGTATTTTACCTCGTTCTATGTATCCTGTTTTTTATTCACCGTTCACATTAAATGTCTACTGATGACTTAAAGATCTTTCTAACAATTGTAAGTGCTACCGATTCGGATAAAATACAAAGTGATCTTATTCGCCTACAAGATTGATACTAAGCTAATAGAATGGTCTTAAACATTTAAAAATGCGGCGTGATTTAGTGTACCTGAATAAAATTACGAATTCCTTAATAGACTGTCCATGTCCAGCTGCTGTTAATTAATATAAATACATTTCATCACTGTCGTTGAGCCAACTCGTTTGAGCTAAATGGCTAAAAAATGGATAAAAAGAATTCAATAAAAACTTCCATAAAAATAATAAATTAATTTAATTGAATTCTTTTGTATTGAGTTTTGCTTAACATAAACTGTACGATTTTTTTATCAATTGTGTTCAAAGTCCTTCCCCTTCAAATCCCAAACCAGTTAATTTATGCAAACTTTAAACTCCGTCTTCGTTCATAAATAATAATTTCATTGTTAAAAGGGGTAACGGTATTAAAAATCTGTCATGAAGGTCCCCATATTATTTTACAAATGGCATCTATGTAAATAGCTTGGCGGTGTCCATGTCTGATGGTCCCCTACGGATCCACTTAAATAGTTTACAACAATATAATCACTACATAGTATAAAACAAAGTCGCTTTCTCTTTCCCTTTGTATGCTTAAATCTTTGAAACTACGCAACGGATTTTGATGCGGTTTTTTTTAATGGATAGAGTGATTCAAGAGGAAGGTTAATATGTATAATAACATCCATTAAATAGTAGAGAAGTACTGTTGTATTTTTGATGTTTCTAATGTGATGTCGTAAATAATTACATTTTTTCCGCTTACATTGCAAACGTAGGCTGAACCCTACGAGTTTTATCAAAATAATGTACTAAGTATTGTACACATTGAAAAGGTCTACAGAAAAGTCCGTGATGGTATATGTCTTGTCTCTAATGGCTAACCCACAATAACTTTTTTTGTCATTTACTTTTTACGACAATTAATGGCTAATTTTCGAAGCGATTTTAACCAATACAGCATTAATCCTTAACCGATTAAATACCTTGAATACATTGTTCATTTAATATAGATCTATATGGCCCATTACACCGTATGATTTAAGTGAATATTTTCGAAGATATTACAGATTTAAAAATTGCGGGATGTAGCGTTTGCGGCGGTACCGGCCGGCCGGCCGCCCGGAGCGGCAAGAGCGTGCCTATAAATAGCGCGTCTGAGGCCGCGGTTTTCCCTATAGAGTATAGCACTTTGAATTTAGAAGCGATCGGACGCGTTTATTATATCGGAGCTCTCCAGCGAGGAAAATAGCAATATATAGGTAATAAAAACGTGCTTTTCAGCGCGACAACTTGCCGCTATGTTTTTATATACAACGTTCACAGTTTTTCTGTAGTGTATTAAGTATAAGCATTGCACCCGTGCGAAGCCGGGGCGGGTCGCTAGTATGACAAAAGCGTTAACCACAGCACCGCGCGGCGGGGTCAGCTAGTTTATTATACTGGGTGGCGCCAAAGTAAAGATCCTATTTGGTTCAGCTATAACATTTTTTCTAAATTAGAAAACTAGATTTACGTTTTTTAATGTATATTTGTGCCATTAAATTTCGTACCATTAGGATTAAAGATGATATCTTTTAAATGGTGACCTCCAGAGTTGTTTCAACGCAGATTTCGCTCTAAGTTATAAAAAAATGATTCGGAGTTTTAAAAAAAAATTAAGCTTTTAAAATTCAGTCAGTCATTTTATGTTATGTGTTTGAATTTTTTGCTGTATATTTTATAACAAACTTGTAGATATATTAACGATACGTGAAGTTATTTTATTTGCATTTCATTTGTTTAAATTTTTTTTAAAAATCCCTTTATATGAAAAAATACAAGTGTCGTACGTAGCTCGTGTCTTGTTCCTACTTGATCAAAGCACGCACAGTAGTAATTTGTCCGGCTTTTTTGTGCGTGTAACAGAAATAATTGTTGGCGATGTATTATAAAGTCGATCACGCGATACAACCTCTGTAATTACAATAAATTTATTGTATAGTCTATAGGATTATATTTTTGATCTTTACATGTTTTACATGATAATTTTTAGTACTCTTTAATATTTTATACAAAATTAATTTTGCAATTGGCAATGTTTAACTTTCGTATGTCTGTCAACCATCTGGAAATCTGGTTCATTCAAGTTCAGCACTCTCCGCGACACAATTAGAGTCATTTCCAGTGAAAATCACGTCAGTATTATATACGAAGACTTACATTTTTTTGTTTTCTATATTATTTATTTATTATAAGTACAGAACGTTGTTGTTATAAGCCAAAAATGGTTAGTTCGTACCAGGTGTAGAGTCCTGCTGGAAAGTCCAAAGTATATTTTTTATAAGTGTATTGCTGAGAGGTATCACAGGATACGTTTAGGGTGAAGGTTCACCCCCTTTTCACAAAAATTAAGTTTTGATAAGACATGCCTTTCACCAGCGTATTGTGACAGGTACATTGTAAGTTTTGATCGATCAAGTTCAAGTTTTGTCTTAACAGAGTCCTAGCGGAAATTTCATTTCTTGCAATAAGAGTTTGCTTCCTAATGGGATTAAAATCAGGATCAGAATTTGTCGAAACAAATTCTGGCTTTAACACCATTAACAGCAAATGTAATTCTTACAGCACGCAGAAGCCAGCCAGATCAGCCACTCAAGAGCCCTAAATATACCACTGTTATGCTAAGAAAGATTAATAAACTTGTAACTGTTACTCATTTACGGCCGCTTTCTATACTCAATCCCAATCCAATTTTTACTACTAGAGATTGATATATCAATCCGTTTCTCATAAACTGCTTTTCAATAACCGATCGGTGGCTCGATAGTCAATTTTTTTTTATAAACCATCCTTGGGAGGACCGATCGCTACTTTTGGATTGATATTTGTAAGGAAATGACAGATCGATGCTTTCTATAAATTATCTTTGAATTCGAGAGATCGAATTTTGACATATATCAATCTAAATTTGCGATCTTCCCATTTTGACCGATTCACGATTTTTGCGGTGCTGTTTTTGTGTATTATATTCGTGGAACATGTTAAAAAGTATTTAAAATGGAGTTATTTTCAAGTGATAGTGACAGTGATCTTGAGATGCTAGCTCAGTTATCGGACTGGGATGGCAGTGAAGGAGAACAAGAAAGATTTGTGATTTCAAAAAGTATCAGCGTATAAACTTTATGATTTCTCTGAACAACGCTGAATTCGTATTCAGATTCCGAATGAGTAAGGAATTTGTTGAGGCTGTTTTACAGGAAATAATGCCGTTCATTAAAGTGAAATCAAGAAGGTACAGGAAATGAAAACAAATTAATAACTTATACCTATAAATTAAGCCTAATCCTATTGTTTATTTTCAGAAATAATGGTATACCACCCCTCCATCAACTTTTATTGGCACTAAGATTTTATGCCTTGACCACAATGCTCAACTCAGTCGCTGACATTGAAATGAAGACAGGCAAAGCGATATAAGTAATAGAGAAGATTTAATTTTAAATTTCTTTTAATTACTTATTAAAAGTATTTACAAACTGTTAAAGTTCTTTTATTTAAAACATATATATAACAAAACAATCATACTACAACACAAAGAAATTAAATAATAAAACAACGCAATCATTATTAGTATTAACATTTTTCATTCTTGAGTTTCTCAATCTCTAACTTTAACTTTTCTTGTCTTGCTCCATAAACAACATAATTATAAGTTTACTTTTATCAACACATGATTTTTTTAAATAGAAACATATAAATACGATAAATAATTATTACAACTTAACATTTACAGTTTCAGGCTCCATGACTAATCTAAACTATAAAAATGAATCGCAAAATGTGTTGGTAAGCGCATAACTCAACAACGCCTGGACCAATTTGGCCAATTCTTTTTTTTAAATGTTCGTTGAAGTCCAAGGATGGTTCTTACGGCGAGAAAAAATCTAATAATTGCCGGGAAAACCCTAAAAATAGCTCTTTTCTTTTTCACATACAAACGTTTTCTAACTAAAACGTAGAATCAATTTGAGCTTTATTGCTATTATATAAAGTTCATATTAAATTACAAGCACTCACTGTTATCTAAGAAATGTAGGAGTATTCCTAACGTCAAAAAGTAAATTTGCACTTTCTTACCGCTATACAAAGTTCAAATTCAATCATATCTATCAACACTGTGTGTGTGCGTTGGAGCACAGAATACGTTGTTCGAATATTTAATGTCGCGTTGCGAAACTAAAAAAAAAGTGATCGCGGACCCGACTAATAAGCAGGAGATTTTCGTTAACATTGCCAGTGATTCCACGATCAACGCCAGCTGATGAACTCAACGCATGTCTAAAGTCATCCAATTTGTGACTCAAAGTTTTTGTCATAAAACTCAATCAAAAGAAGAACTCATTCAGAAGGTATTTCCAGATGTTGCTCAAAATTACAGAAACCATGATTGGTTAAGCGAACGAGCTACATTGACAGCCAAAAACATTGATGTAAATGAATTAAATTTCAAAATTCAAGAACAAATTACAGGCGAATCGAGGATATATAAATCAGTTGATTCGGCAACTAACCAAGACGATGTAGTTAACTATCCACCGGAATTTTTAAACTCGCTGGAATTGCCAGGATTGCCACCACACAATCTTCAATTAAAGGTTCGATCGGTAATTATAATGTTTCGAAATATCAACCAACCGCGCCTGTGCAACGGCCCACGGTTAACGATAAAAAAACTACTAAACAACGTGATAGAAGCAACTATATTGAAAGGAAAGTATAAATGAGAAGATGTTCTCATACCGCGCATCCCAATGATTCCGACTGATGTGCCATTTGAGTTTAAACGACTACAGTTTCCAGTGAGGTGACCATAAACAAGTCCCAGGGGCAATCATTAAGTGTTTGTGGTATTAATTTGGAAAAACCGTATTGGAAAACCATCAGATTTGTTTGTCTATGCGCCAGGTAATCAAACAAAAAACATCGTTTATCACAAAGCACTACAATGAAAATAGAACTGTTTTGTTTTTTGTTAATAATTATGATTTACATGATTAAAATTACTTACTTTTAAATGCTTAAAGTTTTATTTAATTTTTTTCAAAAAATATAAAAAAGGTTGGAACAAAACACTGCCACATTACAAATTTTTTTGACAGGACGAAGACTGTCGGGTTAGCTAGTTGAAATATAAATTGTGTTAACCTTAGTACTATCAAAATATATTCAAACAATACAGTTCAAGTGTAACAAAAATCAAATTTTCGTACATCTACGGATGACATTTGCTTGACTCATTGACTCATTGACAGTTGCTTGCACGTTCCATTTTTCAAGATTACAACGACGGCACCATGCAAAACGAATTTGTGCTTTTAAAATGTACTCCCGTTAAACGCAATTTAATAACGTTGTATAAAAATAATTATAACTTTATTATAAATCTTTACGTTATATATAAATAATGACGACTTTAAGGAGTAATATAGTCCCTCACAAATAAGGGCAACACGTAAAACGAAACCACGGGAGGGAGTTCCAATCCGTTTTTTACAAGGATTGCAAAACAAGGATTGTCATATAGAAAGGTAGATTCTCGATCGATCGCTCGATCGCAAACTATCTGGATTGGACATAACTGAAGATTTTAGATCGAGTATAGAAAGCCGCCGTTAAAGAACAACACTTTATTAACGGATTTAAGTTATGTATTTTTACAAAATCTCATGAAAAACAATCCGGGAAAATGGAGGACACCGTGAGCCAGTTCTGCAAAAATCCTTCCGGTTTTAGTCGATACCAACTCCGGGGCAATAAATACAGATAACACACAACCTCTCTGCAGCTGTGACACTTATTTTGACAATTAACACCTTTTGTCTTCAGTCTATCACTATCAATATGACCACGCACGCTGCAAAGCACGCGAAACGTCGGAAATTTTTTAAATAATCTAAATATATTTAAATTTTGCAAAAATACATAACTTAAATCCGTTAATAAAGTATTTTTCTTTAAATAAATAAAATTGATTACTGATGCGGTTACCTCATTCTTTTCGAGTACAAAAGGAAAAGTAACATTAGTGCGTGTCAGGGGCAAATGCCTCATGATTGACTGCACTACATCCGCGCGAAACCAAACGTAGATGTCACACTAACCTACTACTTGGCTTAGCTATTACTATTACTTTAGCTATTACTAGTATAAATAAAGCTAAAATTAATTATAATATTTTTTTTCTTTTATTACAAAGTCCTTTCATATCAATTTCAAGAACCATAAATATTTACAAGGTTTTTGATTTCATAATAAATATTGAACACATACGACTTAGGGTCTTCTTAAAAGGTTTTCTTAAAGTCCGGCAACGCACTAGTAAGGTCTTCGGCAATGCGAGCATCCATGGGCGGTGGAATCACTTCACATCAGGGGAGCCTTCTGCGAGTTTGCCCCCTGTTTTATAAAAAAAATTCAATTGCATCAGTTTTATTGACGTTTTTATTTTATGATTCTCAGGCATCTAAATCGATCTCAGGTTATAGTTTTAAAATACAAAACTATTATGTGCTGTGCTGAATTTCATAAGAATTTCATTAATCTCATAAATAATCTGTAAGTTAAGCTTACAAATAAATTAATTTGAAATCGATGAATATAAATAAATGCGCCTAATTTACACCGCAAATTCATAATTTTAAGTTTTATGATGATGAAAATATAGAAATATATTTTGGTTGTTCCTCAGTAATTTAATTTACATTTACAGTTATTTTAATTATTCAACTTAATTTTCGAATAAATTTTAGTCCTATTTACGTTCTAAACTTGATTCGATGGAATAACATAATATTGAAAACGAAATAACGTAAGAACACTGTTCTTGTCATTAGTAATTAGTGTACAGAGTTGTATACCGAAATCGACATTTATTTTATCTTATATTAGCTTGATATAATTATAACTGTTGATAAATATAATTTAAACTGTTAACATTTAAAGAAATTTTAAAACATTTAGTAGCTATAGTTAATACGAACAAAGACTGGCAAAGCAAGTCTGTCAATAGTCGCTAATGCTGATCAAACTACAGTATGCGGGCTCTAACGACGTGTCCAAAAGGTATTAGTAGTAAAGGTAACAGTGTTTTTCCTAAACGAAATACATACATTCAAAGGTAACGTAGAAATACGGTTTTGAAGTAATGTACAATTAAAGAGACAGATCAAGAATAGTTTCGTGGTTCCAAAAGGATATATGCGTATAGCCAAATAAAATAAAGTCAATAAACAAATGCTTATTGATGAAGGTACGCCCTTCAAACGCTGATTTCAGCAACTCCACTATTAGTTGACAATTGACTGACATTAGTGTTGACGTAACAAAATACCATGTCAACCATAAACTGCAATGATTTTATTTTGAAATTACTTGATACGAAAGTATCAGTGATTGTTTAATATTGGACCTTATTGTGTACTGAGTGATTAAATAGTACGAATTTAGGGATTCCATCATTCCAGTGTGCCTAGTATTTTGTTGTCAGTTTACTTTTAAACTAATTATTAAATAAAAACGATACTTTTTGTAGACTATATAAATAGACTATATGTTCTGTTTTTCCTTTAATAAAAAGGGACCTTGCTAGCATTGGTTCAGGCTTGGCATCTCCCGCTGAGCCCGGACCACGGCTACTCCGGAGATATCATTATGATATTTATGGGTGAGTCAAAGCCCGCTGGCCAGCGGGACGCATCTTGTCTGCGTGTTTTGTGCTATTTATCTTTTTCACGTATTTGACAATTCCGTCGCAGAATTTATCAAATCCCGACCTGTGCTCGAGTAGCATGATAGATAGCCTATTCAGGGCTACCTCCATGCCAGTCTCGAGCTCCAGATCGCACCTGGCCCTTGCGAACGTTGTACAGTCGACAAGTAAGTGGTCAACCATTTGGTCAGTTGTTTCGTCGCAGTCGCACACGGGGCATGTTATAAGTTTAAATTTGTGTAAATAGTGTCCAAAAGCCCCATGGCCAGTCAGGATCTGCGCCATGTGTGGTGCTAAGCGCCTTGTCTGGACCTGTTTGTATGCCGCTTTTGGATCTTTAAAAAACATTTTTGTGACTGTGGCTGTTTCGCCACCCACATAGCGGTCGGTCCAGGTGTCTAGCGTATTGAGTCTTGTCAGCCGTCACAAGTAGGAAAGTGGATACGCGTCGTACCCCATTTTCATCCCCACATCCTCGATGGCATCCCTCGCGAAAGAGTCTGCTCTCTCGCGAGTCCCCGGTGTGCCGATGTGAGCCTTCACCCAGAAGAGTTCAATTTAAAACAGGAGATTCATCTGTAATTGATAATTATAGACCCATTTCATTAGCTACTATAGTAGCCAAGATACTGGATAGACTTCTTGATGATTCTTTAGCCAAGTATGTGGCTTTTGATCCGGCTTGTCTACGGAAAGTGCTATTTTCTGTCTAAAGCAAACTGTACAATTTTATTATTATTTATTGTTATACTAAGAGAAGAACTTCTGTGTTTGCGTGTTTTCTGGACTTATCAAAAGCTTTTGACTTTGCGTCTTATGATCTTCTTTGGCAGAAATTAAGAAAAAGAACGAGTATGCCCCAAGAAATTGTAGGACTTTTTGATTATTGGTACAGTAACCAGGTTAACTGTGTTAGGTGGAGAAATGTTGAGTCCGACACATATAGACTGGGGTGTGGTGTGAGACAAGGTGGTCTATCATCACCACGACTCTTTAATATATATGTCAACGACCTTATAGAGCTTCTTAAGAATAGTGGAGTAGGATGTTCAGTTGACGGAACGTTTGTTAATAATATTAATTATGCAGATAAAATGGTTCTTTTGGCTCCTTCAGTAAGCGCCATCAAGAAACTTTTAAAGGTATGTGAAAAATTTGCTGCAGCTCATGGACTCAAATACAATACGGATAAAAGTAATTTATTGGTGTTTCAGTCACGTGGAAACAAAATTGGAACAATTCCACCTGTGTTTCTGGGTGATGTACCTCGAAAACGAGTGACTCAGTATAAGTATTTGGGTCACTGGGTTGCAGAGGATATGTCAATAAAAGTTCAGTATAACATCACATTCAGGCTGCTATTGGGCTTGCCTACATTCTGAAGTGCATCGGGCATGTTTGCGGAGATGCGAACGGATAGTTTCAACGCTATCGTTCGTAAAAAAGTGGCATCGCTGATGAGTCGTATTCAACATAGCTCAAATGGTATCCTGAGTGTGTTAATATCAAAACACGACACCGAATTAAAAAGGTGGCGTTCCATTCATGCCCCACCTTAGTTTATTATTTTTTTAATTGTTTATTAGTCTTACTTATCATAACTAACATAGCACCTAAGTCTGAATTATTGTTACTAACATATTAACCTTTTATAATTAATTTATATATGGATCGCTGGTCTGAAATAAAGTTTATTATTATTAAACGCGATTTTGATGACACTCTTCCAATTTCCGGCGGATTTTGGCAACTTGGGGATCCTTGGTACACAGTACAGTATGAAGCTAGCCTCCACTTTTGGTTCTTTATTTCGGTCCCGTCATGCCACTCAGTCCATGCCGCTCCCACCCCCGCAGTCTGTTCTGTTTGTATTTGTGGATTGTGTACTGTGTATGTGCACCACCCCTCATTATTTAATAAGGTATGTATTTAAGTCTTTGTTGGTTAAGTCGGTTTTTGTGGTATGGTTTTTATCCCAAGCACAATAAACCTACTTAGACTTTGAACATAATATTATGAAGCTCTTTTAACAAAAAAAAACTTTTCATCTTTATGATTCTAGATATAGATTAAACCTATTTATCCAGCTGTATTTACTGCATTCTTTATGAGCTATAAAGAATTAGGAAATGAAAAACCAGGAATGTCCCCACCACGACACGGTGAATGAATTTCAAATAGTTATCATTTCGTTTTATTAGTGAACCGAGTTTTATTTTATTTTATTTTATTTGAGACTTAATCGTCTCTTAATCTTTATTACTTTTTAGATTTTAAATACGGCTGAATAGCGTACATTGTTTGTTTATTCTCGGGAAATAAACATAATAAACAAGAAAATGAACTAACGTGTGTTTCACCTATAAAGTTCGCCTTTGACATCATTTACCATTAGAATATATATGAATATCCTTATAAGAAAAAAAGTTTTTATAAGAAAACGTTAAATTCTATAGTCACCTCATATTTATGGTAAAAGTCTATTTTATTACAAACGACTAAAAATCCTTTTCTTTTAATATTAAAAAAAAAAATTACTAATTTACATCTAACATCTAAAAGTTTGAAAAATTCTCTTATACCTTTTATTTTGTCTTGCTTTCAAAACACGTTGTTTGTTTTTTTTAACAGAACGAAACATTATGGAATAAATAGTTATCGTGGCCCAACCTGATTAGTAGGCTTTAAGATAAGTTATAGATGTCTTTAACCGGACAGCCCCTACCTATTTAAAAAAACCGAGGCGCCAGGCCATTTACCTTTGCAATAAAATTATTTACTCTGCAACTAAATCATATTTTTACATTGTGTAAACGGCAACTTACTAATTGATAATTATACTATCAGCTAGATATAAAATCTAATATTAACAACAGTGAGTTTTTTATAAGTGATAAAAATTAAAAAAACCTATTTTGTGGGCTAGATTTTACGAAAATATTAGAAAATAAAATATAAACCAATGAAAAAGGATCTAAGCTATCCATAAAATGTAAAAATATCTACATCATCATTTAGGATGTATGTGATAAAACCATTTGACAACAGACATAATGAAGTAAAAAATCGACTAGGGATGTTCGTTGAACTTTCGTGGTTTTATCAATAAGTTAGCAATTAGTTTATGTTGGTCATGAACTTGGGTTAGGATAATTTGAATGCAATTAAATACAATAAATCAGATGTATATTTATAAATTTTGTACCAATTATTTACATGTACATGCATGTATATATATTACCTAGGTATCAACACGAAAAATTAATGAATAGAAATATCCGTAATAATAACTTCAACAAACGTCATCTCCGGGCCGGTCGTCTCAAATGAGCCAAGGCAGGGCAGCAATTTCCAGGCTGGTTTCACCCTAAATATAAAAATCAAATTTTATTATACTGATAAATAATAGAAAATTATAAAATATCTAAATGTGAATACTCACAATATTATCAATAGAATTCACATCTGTCATCCGACATGTCTTCGTAATCTTTTACTCTCCAAGTCGATCGATAACTATATGAAATAAAATAATTTTATATAATATATGTATCACATTGGTCCTATATACAAATATAGTACATGCTACCAAATTTTCCATCTCTATTACTAATATAAATAACAATAACGGAATAAACAAAAACAATATAAATTTCATCATCAAAAAACATTATAAAATGTAGTCCCCTTTATCGATATAACGATCGACAGTTCTCGTTTCTATAATAATTACTGCCAATAATAAATTAAATACCGTATCTGTAAAGAAATAAAACCCAAAATGGCTTGGTGCTTGTCGACGCGCCAGACCGCCATTATGTCTTTTTTTCTATGAAATTTGTTTTTCAATAAAAATCATTATAAACATTGTTACACTACTTGTTTCTGTTTATTTATAATATTATATGGCTAGCTTTAGTCTTTATACTGCATAAAAATAAGACTTTATGGTATTTTCATAATAAAAACCGTTCCAAACCTAACGGATTTCTCGGCATGAAAAATACTATTATTTCTATATATTTTTGGAAGTTATTTGCGCAAAAAGATAGCTTATATTTACACAATCCCTTTCATATCAAATAACATAATAAAACAATCCACTAACCATAGAAAAATCCAAATGTTGCACTTCGTTTACCCAAATACACCCGCACGACAATGACACAATTTGTGACTGGCATAGAGGAGTCAATCCGACGCCTAACGATCTTTTCTTTCGACCACTCAATAGAGAATTTCAAAATATTCTATTCAAAATAGCCACCTTTGGCTTTAATCTGTTTGGCCTTTTTTTCTTGTTTTTTCTATTGATTTACGCACTGTTTCCAAGAGAAACTTTGCCACTGCTTGCTCCAAAGATTTGTGAAGAGATGTCGCTGTATCGTTCAGAGCAACAGGCTAAGTTCTAAAATTGACTATAATATGAAGTCTATGGGTCTTTAACAACCCATTCCATGTTGTAATTTGATAATAAACACGAAAAAATATGTGAAAAGGCGCAGTTTTTAAAATAACATACGTGTTTCTACTTCCAAAAATTCCAAAATAATTAAACATTTGAAAAAAGGAAAGTTTCACGTACATTTACTTATCACCAGAATTAGTATATTATTATTAACCCGATGTATACATAATATAAGTTTTCGACACAATCGTTGCGGTGAAGACAACTGATAAAAAATATTCAAATTGTCAAGTATGCCGGTAACTGTTTGACTTATCTTGAAATTAGTCAGTTTAACCTACTCTTAGTGTTTCACTAATTAAATCACTACTATGCTTCAGGAAGAAAATAATCAATTAGTTTATAATGTTTAAATCTTAAATCAAAAACAATTTGCATATTTCATTAAAAACAAATTAAAGGGCAAAGTCCACTCAGCAAATCATAAATTTGGCTAAGTGGGCGTTGAACAATCTATTATAATTTTGCTCCTTCATATGTCATAATTTTTTTGCCATAATTAGTCATAATATTTTGTAGGACTACGAAACTAGCACCACGGTAATTACTTTGAGGTAATTACTTTGATTACATTAAATATTCCTAATCTGTGATAAAACTTGTCAAAACTTTTATTATGATGGTAATCCTTCAAGTTGTGTATTATTTTATTAATGCGTGAACCGGCAAACTATCTCGCGACAAAGGTGAGTTGAATATGATGAACATACTGATATTGTATTTGGTTAAGAAGGGCATAAAGAAATAAATGTACTAGTAAGCTATAACCCTATATTGATGTCGTCTGTTTCGTTGATTTTTGTCTTTTATGTTTCCCTACTATACAGAAAAAGCTACGCAACCGATATTTTAATGCATGACTAATTCTAATTCATAGAGATTAGCCCAACTGCCATGCCGTCAATTTTAAATAACAGGACCTACTGCGTCAAATTAAGATATTTGTTCAAAATAACAATCTCTGTGACCTATATTCTACAAACCTTTCAACAGTTCTATGGTGGTAACAATATTACTTCGTAATATTACAGTATTATTGCATATAAGCGAAAACACCTGTGAATTGAGACCTCGTTTTATAAATCCCTTAAAATAGATGACAAATTGCTTAATCTACCCACCATTTTTGTTTGAAATATCTTAAAAAATACTTACGAAAACTATTCTGTATACAGATACGATACTTAATAAAATGATCTCGATTTACAGACCATTTTTTGTGACTTCTATTTATATTCAGTGTTTTAAGTAAATAGTAATTATATCAGGTTTTCCTCTTGTTCAAAATGTTGTTGAAAATTAGAGGCGCATATAAATCAAGCTTAATTTAAATGATTACAGTGTTAATTCAGGTGACTTAGCCATTTTAATTGTAAAAAAATGAATTTTTTGATGACTTAACGTCGTGCTATACCAATCTTTATTGGGAAAATCAGATTATGCACAAACAACGCCAACGTGTTGCTAAGACTACCTACAATGTCTCGAAAGTTCTATAATAAAATTTTACACGCTTCATACTTAAGAATCTTTACCACAGTCTATATACATAAAACACAGTTATATAGTCTGTGTGAAAAAAAAAGAATGAAGCGTAAAGGTCGTATCTGTGCATAATCAGTATTATACTGCGGCATACTCGATAAGAACATACTATATATTAAAATCTTTTATTAAAAAAAATATAGAATATTATGATTATATATTATATTAAATTCTTCTTTCACAATTATTTTGGTATAATTATGTAACTTTAAAACGTGATTGAAAATAATTACAACTGAATTTTATATGCATTGTAAACTGTGTGAGTACCGCAACGCCATCTAGTTTCATGCAAACAAAGTAATAAGGTTAGGGTGAAAGGAACGACCCGGTTTTAATTACTGTGTACACGAGCTTGTAAAGCTTGTCCTGTACTGGAACATTGTTTAACTCAAGCTTGGGCGGGTGTAAACTGATTCCAAATTAGTGTTGTACATATATTTCCAATTTCTCTTCAGTGATTACGTCCTTGTGTAAGATGATGTAGAAGTTATGGTTGTTTGAAGTTATTGTGTATTCTTGTGTGTTATAGTGTAAATAAACAACAGAACACCTGTAACAACATGTACAAAATAAACAAAAATTTAATAAGTCTACAAAAATATAAGCTGTCCAACAACATGGAGAACGACAGTAAGGGACTGAAGCCAGGATTCAGTCCCACGCTGTCGTGTGTGTAATGTAAAGTCGTGTTTATATCCCTCTAGGAGGATCTGCTACACCTAAGACAGAAATTTCAGGAGGAGAGGGAGACTTATTATCAATACGGTGGCAGTTTCTGGGCGAAGAGCCAGAGGAATAAATCAATAAGTTTTTATATTCTTTAATGTTATTTTATTTCAGTATATTTTTTAGTCAAACCTTAGTCTATTAAATATAATGATCTTTTGACATTAATTACGGCCTATATTTAATTTTTTAACAAAATTTATTAGGATTGACGTTCGAAGTGACAAATTGTATAAATAAATAAATAATAATTATTTTATGAATAACCATTCTAAATTACATTTCATGTTATATCACCTCTACTTTTTATAAGTATTAAATTTTGTTTTTTAATATGTGTTAATTTGTTCATTAGGTTTATTGTATTTGTATGGTAATAAGAAGATTCTTATTTAAAAGTGAAAAAAAATGTTCACTTAATATTTACTACAATATTTTTATTTGCTACGTGATTACATATGTCTACAGACATCGTAGATTTGAAGAAGAAATTAGAAGGTTCAATCAAAGGCCCATATTCCAATCGGTACTACCTCGACTAAAGGTTTGCAAATAGAATTTTTAAAGTCTAGTAGATACGTAAGAACTCGAATAGACAATAAAAAAACAACGCGCAACTAGTAACGGAAGTCGTACGGGTGATTACACCGTCTCCACACTTTCTAGTCAGCAATAACAAGGCAGTAGTAAGTTCTAAAAGCTTATTAAACAGCTATACGGAAGCAAAATGTAAATTATCAGGCCAATTGCGAGCTGCCGGAGCTAACGAACCTTAAACTTTATGTCGTGCTCATCGCGATTCTCGCACCAAAAATTTCCTCATAGCACAATTAATTATTTTTCTAGCCGTTGCGTGGTGTGGCGGTGTTTTCAATTATTTTTATTTTGAATTTCCGCTCTCTACTAATTGCTTATGTTGACGTTACGCAGTCCGAACACGCTGGGCTGCACGTAGTCCCCCTGGGCTTTAGGGTTTGCGGTGATATTCTTTAGGAAAAACAAATCATATCCCGAAGGACCACATTCTGCAATTGCAAGACCTGTGTAAGGTTAAAATGGCTTCCAACACAGAGTCCAGACGGTTTCCAGTCTCAGCAATTTCTTTATATTGAGATTGCTCTGGGATGCACGCAGCCTGCGATATGGGGGCCAAGCAGTTAGATTTATGAGTTGTTATGAGTGAATTTATGAGAGATTTGACTCAAAGTCCACGGGAAATGTATAGAAGAATTTGATGAAAATTTTCAAAGTTCTCGGAGTCCCTGCCCAAATATCATGCCGCAGGGTAGGTAAAAATAACACCTCTACTTTCAATTCCACTTCATTTAGTATCACTCCAATACTTAGAAATTGGCCGTTCCGCAAAAATGGCATCTCATTGCATTAAATTTTTTCATCAATATCTCAAAAACTCAACCAGCCCTAAAAGTGTTTCAAAGTTGTGGCACACACCCCAACTCTACGATTTTGTCTATCACGTTTCCGCGGGCCGTTCAGTACATTGTGTTGTACGTAAACTGGAACCAAAAAAAGTATATAGTTTAATATAAGAGTTGATTAATGGGTTAAAAAAAATTCTCAATCACGCGATAAAGATCAAAGGAGTATACTTTCTATGGTGGTCTTATTTTTTCGGCCTTTATTAATTTTTTCTTATAATAACCACCTGCCAAATCTATCAAACTGCTACCAAACCGGAAGCCCGATCCCGCTAGATGATGACCGTTTCGATGGGCTGTTGAAATTTTTTTCGGACCTTCAGACACTGGGCTTGGCTATTTTTGTATCATAGTCACACTCTCATATTAAAAGAAGTATGAAACGTACACAATATAAAGTGTTACGCCGCCTACATATTTGTGTTCGTGACAATCAGCGGCGGCACTGTACATATACGTGCAGTGTTTGTGTAATCAAAAAAACTGCCAAAAAAAATCTAAATATTATCTTATCCATCTGCTTCTTTATCTGAGGTCACACTGTCATTATCCAGATTATCCGCTCATAGAGGAGTAATACTTGTAAACATATATAAAATATACGTGAAAAAAAGATGACCGTGAATTTTATCTTAAGTTAAAATTAAACTTAAGTATATTGTTTTCAGAAACAAAAATTTCACGTGTGCACATTTTGCGGACTATAGACAACGCCCACCATTATCTGCGCATAGTTTCAGGTAATGGTAATCCTGACTATGACCAAGCAGTATATGTAGAAAATTACTATGGTTTGTACACACGTAACAAGTGTCGATTTTTAGCTAGTTGCAGGTTGCTCACTAATTCGCTGATATAGTGATATGATGCTTTTAAAAAGCATTATAAAGCTAATAAAGAAATTTTATATTAGGCTTTGTTGGGCTGCATCGCCGTGTTACTCAAGTTAATTATTATTTTAATATCCCTATCTATGTACAATATTATTCCTGCTGGATATTAGGCCTGCAGTATGTATATGCATGTATATCATTCCAATTACATATATTTACCATGTACATGTATTTAAAATGATCCAATAGAATATTGCTAAGAATTTGGATTTACTTTTTATCAGAACATTTCGATAAGCTTCCTATGTCCTTAATTGTTGTAAAAAAAGTATAAGTGCTACAAGCGACTCCATTTTACAGCCAAACATTCCTTATACCTACTGTCAAAAAATCCATTAAGCCTACAAACACGAGCACATCAATCTTCATTCAAAGCGGACCTTCTAAGCTCGAATGAAATAAATTACATTTTATTGTGTGACTCATCACATATCACACATTAAACTAAAGGCATATATGTCAATGTAGTGCAGATTTTAGTTTGGTAGTATATATTACAAAATTATCGATTTGACGAATACACATTGTCCATTACAATAAATTTAATATTATGTAAAGGTTACACTTATATTCATCTTGACTTCGAAAAAATTCAAAAATAATCAGTGAAATCGCTCAAATTTAAACGTATTGAATTAATCGCGACAACTGACCGTACATTTTCTATAGAATTTAAGAATATTTCTTCGATATATCCCTTTAATAGCATCTTAATAGATACTTTATGTGATAAAATATCCCTAAAGCCACATTGATAAAAAGCAAAAATTACGTCCCTGACCTACTTGTTTAAAGAAAAAATACTACGTGATATAAAACATTAAGAATTTTTAAATTTCTCGTGTTGATTTACTGCAAGGCCGTGTGGGATTTAGCATTGTCGTGGTGCAAGATGATACGACGTTTACTGTTATTTTTACGGAGTTTGTCTGAATAATTTTTGACCTTCGCTCATATTTTTTGAGATCCATGGCGAGAACAGCTTTCTATATATATTACCTAAATGTTTGTCTAGGATTGATGATTGTACTTGATTCATGCTTATGTCTAATGATACAGGAATCTCATGGTAAGTCACATGCCTGTCTGTTTCAATCATAAGGCGCACAGGTCGACAGATCTTGTTGTTCACAGCGATGTCCGGGTGACCATCGCGAGATACGTTACTGAGATTGAAACGAGCATGAATTTAAAGAAAAACACTTTGTTAACAGATTAAGTTATGTATTTTACAAAATTTAAGTATATTACATTATTTTTAAATTTCCCAACGTTTGGCGTGCTTTACAGTGTGCGTGGTCACAGTAGACTCACACTAGAGCATGTATTCTGAAAACCGGCTACAAATAGTCATCTTGCAAGTCATCTTGCTTGAAGCACCATGCTTCACCGCCAAAAGCAAAATCTAAAAACGATTGACAGATGAAAAATAGAGATGAATTTTCAAATATTATAACCACTCATTGAGGGTAGTGATTACACGATACGCGTCGAGTCCGCGATTAATTATGTTTTAAAATTGCTATAAGTAATATAACGAGATAAAAATTATAGGAAATAGTTTAAAAGCAAATGCAGTGCTTTAATTGATTTTTGATTTTATAAATTAAATTTTCTACAATTATTTACCGTGCTATAAATATTTAGAGCAACAATAGAAGATTATTGAATAAGAATTTTTGAATATAGTGTTTATACGGGTAATTATTAAGAAGACTATTTGAGTTGTATATTATTATGTCGAGGCGCCACTTACACGTATACATAGTCTCCCCATTATATTAATTATTAAAATTTATAACATTAACTAACATAGTTGTAAGTGCATTAATTATCTTCAGTAGGATTTCTAGTACGTAAAAATTAACTTTGTGACGGTAGTGTACGCCAACAAAGAAAAATTTAGAAGCAACCGAACTGAAGAAATCTCATGTGCGGGTTATAAAACCAGTGCAGCGTACAACCATCTACCGATGGCCGTTGGCCGAGTATAATCCATAATAATAAAATCGATTCCTATTAGGCACTAGAATAACTAGATGGTACTATTATAACAGCAGCCTATTATTTCAAATTTGTTATTGCATCACAAAACTTATTATACAAATCACAATACTTAATAAGACTTACTAATTATGGATGATTATATCTCAAAAATGCTGAAAAGTTTATGTGAAGAACGAAAGCTCAATAAAGTGACATGGAAAGAATTAAATAAAAATATTTATTTAAAATTTGAAATAATGGAGAATAAATTCAATCAATTGGAAAAAAACTTTGGAATCTCAGCAATTATCAATAGAAAAAATCGAACAACAGTTGAAAAGGAAAAATATACTGTTTTTTGGTTTGGAGGAAAAGATCAGAAAACTCATAACCGTAATAAACCTTGAGGAAAATATGTGCAAGTTTATTACAGACGAATTAAATGTACCATGCGACAGAAGAGATATAGAATTAGTGAGAAGAATAGGTAAAAAATGTAAAGGCTACAGAAGACCAGTTGTGCTGACTACTTCAAGTGTGGGTTTGAAACTAGAAATTTGAAATAATAAAAAATATCTTACATAACCGAATACATATATATATATAGATTGGAGACACTTGGAGGACGCCTTCACCCACCATGCATAGAAATTGATACAAATGTCATTTAGATAAACATTTTTCGACATTCGACATAGTAAATTCTATTTAATTTTTAATTAAAATATATATATATATATATATATATATATATTTTCTTTTAATTTAATATACCATATGGCATTATGAATTTTCATTGTAACTGTAATTTTGCATGAAATAATTTTTATATTTATTTTTTAATTTTATTTATTTATAACCATTGGCCAATCCTGAAAATTATTCCGAACTCAATATATGAGTTCTTGATAAATTTTCGGAATAAACCGAAAATTAATCAAGAACTTATGCTGACGTTCCATTACAGACTTACTCGTAGCAAGTTTTCGGACATAGGTAGCCGCAACAGTGGTGCCGTCGAGTGAATTCCGACGCTGGCTTAGACGGCTAATTAATTTCGACTACTCCAAAGTACAACTTAGATACTCTGTAATAATACACTTAGCACCTCAACGTTGTAATTAATAGAATCAGGCGTTACTTTGCGGATGTTCATAGCTCGTAGATTGGTTTATTAGAGTTTAGTACCTCAACGTTGTAAATCCGGCACTAAAAACAAGCTTATCTGTACACGGGGCAGACATACAATATGCATGCACACAACAGAAACTACTGGGTCGAATTCTGCGTCTATTTTTGAATTCACTTTCATTTCTCGGATTTCATGTGCATCGAACTCAGCCACGAAGAGCGTGAAGAGTACGTAGCCAATTAAAATATGCTTATTTCACTCCTACCTAAGTCAAGGCTGGATCGGAAATCAATCAAAAACGAGATGTAATAAAATATTTTATTTAATTAAAACACTAAAATTGAACATATTTTGAAATATGAGTTATTGTATGTATAAGTCCGAGTTTGTATTCGACCTGAAATCTCTTGCAAAGTTCAAATATACATTATTATCTTTAATATAATACAGCCGATATTGTTAGAATAACGATGCATTGTCCATCTCTGATTGAAACGCGGCTCATTACCACGCCGTAACGAATGTTCATACATTCGTTTCAACAAGTCGTACCAAATATGGCGTTTTTATTTAAATTCACGATAGAGAAATTGAGAAATGTTTAGTGATATCTATCTAAGTAAGTTACTATATCGCTGAAAAAGTGGCCTGAAATTATTTTATATCATATTTACTAAACCAAAATGACAAGATCGTGGTCAAAAAAAAGGCGTATTTATTTTAAATATTCATGAAGAACAGATTAGGTAAATACCTTACAAATACAAGAAAAGTGCGAAAGTTTTTCTAAAGCAAAACAATTCTTAAAATGTCGAAGGGCTTCAGAAACTAATTTTCAATTTAGAGAGTTTCTAACTATTTTTTGAGGCGCGACAGCCAACGAATGGTTCGAATTCGAGCAAATTCACGATTTCTGTATGTGGTAATTTTATTCTAATAATTGTTTTCCTTAAAAATCCTTATATAGGTATATAAAGTTTGCAAAATTTTGTCTCTATCCTATATAACATAACATTTATATTTAATACTGCTGATGTTATCTGTGTAATTTCTATCGTTTGAAGTTTTTCTGAAAAAAAACATCGATCAAAAACTGATTTCGGCATGCATAATCGATGTTTTATAATGGTGAGTCGCGCTAGATTGGTAAGTGGAGAGAAGTGTGAAGGCAATTTGTATGCAAATAGCGATAGAACTCACTTCACGGTTGCAAGAGATGACATATAGCGTTTCACATAATTAACGATAAAGAAACGTACTAAAAATTTACGACCTTAAAGGCAGTACATTCCAGATATTTTTAAATTAACATAAAGGTGTTTAGCAATGTCTCTTTTAGTGCCTAACTCAGAAAGTATTCACAAAATTATACTCTTAATTAAATACCATTTAATCGTCATACAATTTTGATTCCCTGAAATAATTTTTCTTTCTTAAATTTAAATATATGAAATAAAAATATATTTTGTAAGCTTATAACCTAGATCAACATATTACAAGATAAACTTAGTTCAGCACTCATATATTTCAGCAGTGAATTATTGCGATGAGAGATATCGAACATTAGTACTAGAATTTGTAATTTAAAAGTGGTAATAAAAACCCAATATTATATAAAAGATCTATTAATTATTTTTTATAAATAAACGTTGTCAAAGGACTCCATAATATTTATATATTTTGTATTTATTTAGAAAATATTTATTCTCGAATCTTATCTACGTAATATGCCGATTACGTATTAGTTAATGTCATAAGCAATGAAAATTTCTGTATGATTCTGAATCGTAATATTTTGCACATTTAAACCCCGCCTCTTCCCGACTTTAGAAAAATGTCCTTTTTATGTGCACAATTCCCACATGCCCTGAGAAACATGGTAATATGTCTCAATATATCGATTATAATTTATTATTTATATATACATGTATATAATAATTAATTATATTATATATCCGCCCTCTGTCCTATTTATAATTAGTGTAACTGATGTGAACTTATGGGCTCCAACTTTGGCTCAAAAACTGTAATTTTCAAACCTACACTAGGTTTCTTAACCACTTACTACTTATACTAGAAATATGTTTAATGTTAATTACTAATAACG
The DNA here is from genome assembly GCA_963693355.1 of Pontia daplidice. Lineage (NCBI taxonomy): Eukaryota > Metazoa > Arthropoda > Insecta > Lepidoptera > Pieridae > Pontia > Pontia daplidice. Next base: position 7,501,199 of record CAVNZL010000138.1, on the reverse strand, counting down.
TAAGGAAATTACGTTGTATCTATAGTTAAAATAGAAAACCTTTCGAATAATTGAGTTTTTGCATTCTATTTTTGTTCAAAAGTTTGTCCAATAATTAAAGAAACCATTTGCTTTAATAATACAGTGGATATTTACAATCTTATTGCTACGTGGTATGGTAGCACTCTATTAACCGTAACAAGAAGAACACAACATTTGTAAACACTTTCTAAAAGCTTACTTGATGATAGGTTAAAGTAGTCAGACCGTTGCAAACAATTTTTTGGTTGACATTAATATTCAAAAATAATACATGGCTTTTATTCAATATTTCATATCGAGGACATGCATGGTCAGTCAAATTGGGGGTCTAACTCAGAATTAGGTGATTACTCGAAAAACTGGAGTTTTCCTCACTCGCATTGCAATACAATAAGAAAAAGCTGCCAGCATGAATGATACTCAGCCGCAGGGACCAAACTTTTAAATTTATTGTAGTGATTTGGTTAAAGTTTCACTAAGTGCTTGGGCTATGACTGTCAATGTATCTCATCTGAATCAACCATTTGCGATACCTATGTGTAATAAGGTGTGTTAGCGAAAACCAATACATTTTGATCTAAAGTGCGCCCTCGTTGTAGCTTGCTTTGATTTTTCAATTAATATTAACAACTTACGAAACTGTCTAATAATCATCCACCATTAAAGGCTCCACACATTTTACCTCGTGTGAACGGAATAAGTTGAGGATCTTCGTAATTGGAAGAGATGGCGACGGGAAAATACGATCGAATGTTTGCTTCTAATTAATTTTAGAAACGAATGGATCAAATGAAGGGCAGATTAAGATTCAGGCTTTTTAATAACATATTAATAGATTTAATACCTTATCATAAGAGAGAGATTATATTTATAATCACATAACTTATTAAATTCATTAACTTTTGTATGATGCGATCCGACTTCTTCCAACTTCGTAATAATTTAATCTGCAAGCAACGAAAAGACATTTATTTTACCTTCTATCAGCTTTTTTCTTTAATCATTTTGTACAAAATAATTTGAATTTCTATGTTATCACTTTGCTCACTCAAAAAATGTGTGTAATAGGAAAACCGGTTGACGTAAAGATACAATCTGACTGTGAGGCAGTCTTAGTACTGTAATTTTAGCGTGTATTGATAAATTAAATTTCTTCCTAGTCTTCTCTCTTTTGTCTCGTCTTCATGAGTTGGAATTGAATTATAGAGGAGCGAACGGAAGAATAAATGTTAAATCATTTTTGAAAATTATCAACTTTAACAGTTACCTATTCATTATTCGTGAATTTGAAGTATGCTGTTTGTCAGTGACTTTTTGACTAAGAGCCCAATAAAAAATAAATATGTGTTTTTCTGATGCAACACGTTTTGTTTGCCATAAAGCCAAGAGTGAAAAGTTAACTATAGGATCTTCGAGTCCAATAGGATTTAACTTAGTTCTTCCCAACCAGATACAATCTCCAATTCTTAGAGAGCAATTCTCCAGAGCATAGTCCTCGCTTAAGGGCCGGCAACGCAAACAGTAATTAATAAATTTTTATGGGCTTGCCCTCCTATTTAATAAAAAAAATTAATTTGTATGTAGATTTACGTATTCAAGTTGTTTTTGAGAAAACTCGCGAATTAGTTTGGTTTCTATTCAATTGCTTCTCCGTAACAAAATTAAATTGAATGATTGCTTTTTGTGGGTAAGTACACAATTAAACGTCTATTGAATAATCTATTGAATACTAGTTTTTTTCTTAAGCAGGACAATTCGGAGTTCCCGACCTTCGTACATTGAGTATGAACGTGATAACATTAGCAAAGATCCGGGTGCCGGTGCTCGGAAGAGTGAGCTGATGTCATCTATGAGCCGCTGATTTTCGCGTTGGTTCACTCGGCACTAGTATAATCACTGCGTGGCTACACACATTACGGTGTGATGACGAGCAAATAAGTGACAGGGCCAATTATAAATAAAATGTATGACTGTACTGCCACAAAAAATAATTAGCGGCGACACAACACTATACTGTACCAGCACTCAAAACAGTAAAACAATTGCAGTAGGGGTGCAAGCGGACTAGAGGCTCACTTGGTGTTTAGTAATACTTCCACCCATATATTCACACTACAAGAGACCTTAAAAAGCGGTACGCTCTCAGGCAACTGATTCCACATAGATGTGATACGTGAAGCTCAGTTGTGGTACGGCGAACATCGCGGCGATACGGTTGGTATTCTGCCCCAATGTCCGATTATACCTCGTATGTTCATAAGTTTTGAGACGAAATAAAAGATTCATATTTTTTTTGATAATAAGCATTTATTTCCAAATTTTTCAGTAAACTATTAGTAGATAATAAGCAACAATAAAATGTTAAACAATAAAATTATTATTCAAAATGACCACGCCTGCAGGCCATACAGGCCCTTAGACGATTGGGCCAGTCGTCTATGGCGGCACGAATCTTCTCCAGTGGAATTCGCCTTGCTTCTCGGACAAGGGCCCGCTTCAGAGACTCCAAGTTTGGGTGGGACTTTCGGCAGGCCCTGAGCTCTAATTCAGTCCATAAAGAATAATCTAGCGGGTTGAGGTCGGGACCAGGGAGGGCTACTCGTCCGCCGCGATGAAAGCCGGTACATTTTCCCTCAACCAAGCTTGGGTAGATTTTGCCTTATGTGATGACGCCGAGTCTTGCTGGAAAACCCAATCTTTGTTGTGAAATAAAGTATGAGACAGGGGTTTCACAACAGGCTCTAAAATGTCACTTTGATAATTCTTGGCTTTCACCTTGACACCTTGTTGGCAGAAATGGAGCGCAGTGGCACCTTCATAGGAAATCCCCACCATACCATCACACCAGCAGAATGATGGGTTCGCGAGACATTCCATGCTGAAGCTGGGACATCTTTGCTACTTTTGGCATACACTTTATTGTTTTGTCTGTTAAACTTTTCTTCGACAGTAAAGATTTTTTTCATAGGTGAAGAGTATCTTCCTCGCATCGTGTCTCCTAAGAAGTAATGGACCACGTTCGCCTCTCAATTTACGAAGACGATCGTTAAAAAAGTGAACTTTCCTGCGGCTATACGCCTTTACCTTAAGATCGTATTTCAGTATTCTATTGACTGAAACTCGCGAAATCTTAGTCTGCAAAGCGAGTTTCTTCTGAGTGCGACATGGATTTCGGCGAAGTCGCTCTCGGATGATCTTGATATTCGCAGACGTCCTTACAGAGCGTGGCTGACCACTCCTTAGGCGATCTTGTAAAGAACTTGTCTCCTTGTATCGTTTGATGGAGTAATACACAAAGTTACGGCTAACACCAAAAGTTTTCACCTCACGGAAAATTTCCATTGGCTTTTTTTCCAGCCTTAAATAGCGAAATCAGAGTCGCGCGTAATTCTTTTGTGCCCTCCATCACGAGAAATTTTAAGCATATGAATTTGAAAGTCGAACATATTAAAAGATAACATTCTAAATTAAAATTTGAAAAAGAATTAAATACCAGCAAGTAATATTTTATTGAGAATTTTACGTATAAAGTTTGTCTCAAAACTTATGAACACACGAGGTAGAATTCAGCTGAAGCTATTAAACCGAATAACTCTCCCAAACACTAGTAGAATTTGGTCTTCGCACCTATAGGTGAGAATAAAACTGTATGTGAGGTCGAACAAACAACACAACAACAATCCCAAAAAAAAATTGAATAAACAATCCCAAAATAAGAAAATAAATAATATTTTAATAATAATCGCTCGTTCCGGCACACTAATGACGTTTTTATATCAAAAATATATCCTTAGTGATATTTTTTTGATAAATTTTTATTATTGATAAATTGTATATGTACCATACTTTTAAATTTGATTTATTTTGGTTTTCATCTTTATTAGAATGGTTCCAATATACTTTACTACATAGCCGTATGGTACGATGCCAGTAATCTATTGTTAAAATAATTTACTTAGGTCGAATATAAGCTGATGTATCGCATCACTATAGTGTACGCTGGATTGTTAATGAAATGTGGATTCAGAAGCCAAATTCAATAGGATTTTATATGTCGCCAAAGGTTGTTGAGATTTTTCGTTTCGCTAGACCTACTTTTCCTTTTATAATACAAAACATTTTATATGATATTCACAGTCTTAAGTTTTATTAAAAGGAGTACAGAAAAAATAGAACATTGTGAGTGTTGTAAATTTAGTGACTGATTAGTAAGTAAGATTAGTGATTTAGTAAGGATCTGGAACATGCGTTTAACAAAAGGTAAATCATTTTTTGCAGGTCGAGTTCAGATTAAATTAATCAAATTCTAGAAAAATTAAGTAACAACATTGCCTAATCGTGCAGTTTTTAAAATAGTTCTAAAATTTAGGAATCCCTGAGAAATCGCATCACGCATAAATTGATCGCACGGAGATACCGTCTCCAATTTTAATTTGCAATTTGAGTAGCAGGTTTATGGCAATGTTTACTTTTGGCATTAATAATATAAATCAACGGCTTTATTTTTTCATAACAGTTAATTTTAATCACGGTGAAGAACCCCGTGTGTGGTGGCAACTCGGGTCAGTGTGATTTTAAAATCACATATACGTATGGCATATATCAATGTAACTTGGATCCTAACGACATTTTTCTGTTTATGAAGAAATTTATGAAGTGTATTTAATAAATGTTAAATATTATTCCAGTAATAATATTTAGTAGTTGTATATAACGATACACGACAACATTCATTGCTTTTTGTCAATTGAAAGACCATAGAATTAATAGATCTATTATACAAAACTATGATCCTTATTATCGCAAAAATTTATTTTAGTTAACTACGAAGTAGGGTCTGTGTGGATTTAATTTATTTTTAAGAAAAAACCTGGTCTTTTTTTGTGATAAAACTCATCATCATCTAATTATGTCTTGTTTACATAATAATATTTAAATTGTTCTTAAAAATATAAGTCATTTAATTATTAGTCTTTTTGTTTGATTTTCTATTGGATATAAATTGTACCATGGTTTTATGGCATTTTGTTAAGAATATATAAAAGTATAAAAAATAATGGAAACAGAAGAAGAAAAAAGAAGTGGCCCAAACTCAGACGCTTGAAGTTAAAATTTTAAATTAAAACTAAAAATTAAGGCATATAGTAAAATCCAAAGCAAATCGCAAGTGGTTATTTAAATTTAATAAATTTTTAATTAGATTTGATTCCTGTGTCGTTTATTTACAACGCAAACCATCAATCATTATACAGCGCAAAGATACGGCCATATGGGATAACAATAGGACAAAGAGGTTTTATTTAATCAAAAGCAATGCTAGCCAAAATTTTTTAAAGCGTAGCAATATGGAATGCTACTGTTCGTAGCTTTTGTAGCAATCTCGTAGCACAGAAATAATGACAAGATCCTTAAATGTCCACTTTTTTTAAATGCATGTTGTGTTAACTATTAAGGTGAACTATAAGTAAAGATTTCTTAATATAAGCTTTAGCCTCATTTAATAATGTATATAGCTAATGCCTGCTTGTTAACCATTAAAATAAATAAATAAATAGATGAGCCAGTCTTCAGCTCTTATAAAGTCCGGAACGTTGGTTTCAAGCCAGGCTTGAGTAGTTGTGACTAAGTGCAGAATCTTGCTTTAAAGTCATAAGTACATACATATATTTCTAAAAAGTTGTGCTAACACTAAGCGATTTCACAAAATGATTTACTGTATCTTCATACACTTTGGCTGAAGTTTTCACTCCTTTTCCAGAAATAATGAGTTTCATTAAATAATGTAACGTCTCCTTGATGAGACACACCAACCCATCATTGACGCAGGATGATGACCACGTTGTACCTTTCCGACCACCTGAGCAGCATCTTTAGGGCTGTTAGCGTACACTTTATCATTTTGCTACTTGTAGTGTTCCTCCAGCGTGAAAATTTTTCATTGTAATGAGGATTTTTCTTTGCCTTTCACCTGCGTTTCACAACCACCTTTCAACAAAAGGCGTTTTGATGTATATTGACGATAAGCACCGAGCTTCAAGTCTCGTTTTGTAGTACGCGACAGAGTCCTAACGAGAATCTTCATTTCTCGCGATAAGATTGTTGTTATGTACACTTGCAAGGCAATCTTTGCAATGTTATTTTCTTTAACATCCCATTCCATATTGTAATATGATAATGAACAAAATTAAATTTTAAAATACACGTTCCAAATAATTAAAAAGTTGAAAAAAGAAAGGCCTTTACGTCACAGTATTTATGGCTAGAATAGTTAAAAAAATACAGTTATAATAAATAACGAAGAATTTAAAAATAAAGACGCTATTTTTAAGAAAACTTAAGCACTTTCGTTTGAATGAAAAAAAAATTCCGATGTAACTATGTATTGTAACTAGAATATCACGGATATTCGATAAGAGCGCACTCGGGAAACTCAATATTTGAAAGCTGTAATTGATCAGTTCAGTTATTGAAAGCCGCTCCAATTTCCTCGTTCACGTCGTTTCGACTGCTGTATTGAGGTAAGTTATATTTTTTATGTAAAATAATAAATACACACTACAAATTATTTAATGAATTCTCATTTATATCTGTAATCCGTCGATCCCAAGCGTCGACATCTATCATGTATCTTACATAGAACGGTCACAAACTACGGAAGAAAGATAGATGAACAATGAAATATACGTAGAAATTTTTGTATAATCCCGTAACGAATACTATAATGAAACACAAAAAAAAAATCTTGCAGATTACCACATAACATCCCAGACGAGAAGTACCTATCGAAAGTTTAATTAAAACGAAACGAATAAGGATATTTTTCATTGGCAATATTGTTCAACTTCTATTGCTATTTAATAAGTCGATTTCCATCATTTGTGTGATATATACGAAAAAATATTCGAATATTTGTATATCACAAAGTAAAGAAACTGTCGATAAAAATATTATTATTTATTATAATAGAATAATTCAACAATAATACTGGACAATTTTTTATTGATCTTATCTAGTGTGTTTTTAATTAGATTTAATTCATATTATAGGAAGATAATATTTTTTTCGCATTAATTCCTTAAACATTTAATAATATAAACATGCACATTTGTTATTGTGCCTACAATACAACTGTAATGTTTCAATTTCAAATATTAGGCGAGTCTTCTTTGCGTTTGTTGTGGCGTAATGAGCATCTCTTGTTGACTGTACTCTAAACAGTTCTCTGCTAACGCCTAAGCACACTACTGTCATTTTTGCCTTTAGCAAACAAGTTCAATTTAGTTAGTTTAATTTTATTTTAATTGCTATTTATCTTTTAAGGTAATTAAGCGCTTCAATTCTCTTCAATATATTACGAGTAAGATAAAAATTATTATCATTGTAAAGTAAGAATAGATTTAATCGCGTATAAAAAATATGTCCAATTCAAATTACTTTGTAAATGAAAGATCGCACTCATATTTCTGCGTCATTGGCCCCACCGAATATAAATTTGAATAACCGTGGCACAGGATTTGCTCTTAATTTGAAATTCAAATTCTCCAAAGAATGTAGGCACCAGCATCCGCATCAGGAACAAAAAATGTACCCACACAATATGAACAATATTTTGGTTTTACTATATTTTTCTTTGCATATAGATTTATATACGTGTAATATATACGTTTTAAAATAAATTTCAGTACGGTAATCAGTAATTAATTAATACATTCATATTATTATTCATAGTTTATCTTTTTATTTTTTCAGATAATTAACCACGTAAAAAAGCTGTCAAAAAGCACATCAAGATCTCAGTTAAGAAGTGAACGCTTCGATTATATTATAATCCTGTATTAAACATATAAGAAATATTATTCGTGTTTTCTTAATATTAACAAATAAACGTTGTAGTACTAAACTACAAAGTACAAACCTTATAGTCCCTGTTTAGCTCCCTACATATTATTTACAAAAACTAAATTTGAATCAATTAAAATATCCCTCCCTCTTAATAGCGTGTATTTAGTCCCTCGAAGCTAGATTCGCGAAGAAAATCACACTGTATTAACATGTAACAAATTTTTTAAACTGTAATCGCTCTTTAAAACATTTACTCCACCTATACATCTTATCTAACTTATATCATCTATAATATTTTTGTATAAGTATAGCAAACCTTCTGAAATATTTTAAGTAATAGGTTGGTTTATTCGTTTTTGATTTTGTAGTTTAAGCATAGTTGCAGGAATGAAATAATAGCACATTTAATTAATTACACTTAATGTACATTTTAAAGAATCCAGATAGTCAAGTAAATAATGTTCGTCTTCCAGCATATCTAATCATAAACTATTTATTCCCAGTTATATTGAACAATTATTGCAATTTTTGTGTTCTGTTCAAAGAAGTATAAAACGGAGTATCATCGGATCAAAACGCTCTATTTACAGTATTGAGAAAAGATACAATAACCTATCTCTAAAGTTTAATTTTAAAACTACACGTTGCATTTATTCAGCTCGAGTGTGTTTTAAACAAATGGGTTTAACTGTTTAGTTAGTAGATAAATTTTACAACATGTTCAACGCCTAGGCTGTTTGTATATATAATATTTGGATAAAAAGCTTACACGCTAAATTAACAATTTTCAAACGCTTTCACATTAATTTTCAAGAAAAATTGTATTAATTTTGCTTGTCCTTAGCCAAAAACAGCTAACTTGGAACTATCTCGCTTAGATCTAATAATCAATTAACAAAAATTTTTAGGCTGTAGCTTAATTTAACCTACCTGTTAACTTCCATAATTAATCGAAAATTCCATCTATATATATAAAAATGAAACTCGTTTCGCGTTGTCACGGCATCACGTGTGAATGCCTGAACCGATTTAGATAATTCTTTTTTTTTAAATGTTTGTGGAAGTCCAAGGATGGTTCTTACGGCGAGAAAAAAATCGAATTATTGCCGGGAAAACCCTAAAAACAGCCCTTTTCTTTTTCACATACAAACGTTTTCTAACTAAAACGTAGAATCAATTTGAGCTTTATTGCTATTTAATAAAGTTCATATTTAATTACAAGCACTCACTGTTATTTAAGAAATGTAGGTGTGTGTGTTCCTAACGTCAAATAGTAAATTTGCACATACAAAGTTCAAATTCAGTCATATCTATCAAAACAGTATGCGTGTGTGCGTTGGAGCACAGAATTCGTCGTTCGAGGATTTAATGACGCGTTCCGAAACTAAAAAAATGTGTGATCGCGGACCCGACCAATAAGCAGGAGATTTTCTTCAACATTGCCAGTGATTCCACGACGAACGCCAGCTGATGAACTCATCCAAAGTACTTCATTTAAGCAAGAATATGCGTGTTGAGTTGCAAAATGACCAATCTCGAAACATATTCTCTAAACAACTCATTGACATTGGTAATGGCCATTTTTACTATTGACATGCATACAGCATTAAATTTCCTCAAAGTTTTTGTCATTTAACTCAATCAAAAGAAGAACTCATTCAGAAGGTATTTCTAGATGTTGCTCAAAATTACAGAAACTATGATTTGTTGAGCGAACGAGCTATATTGGCAGCCAAAAACATTGATGTAAATGAATTAAATTTCAAAATTCAAGAACAAATTACAGGCGAATCGAGGATATATAAATCAGTTGATTCGGCAACTAACCAAGACGATGTAGTTAACTATCGACGGGAATTTTTAAACTCGCTGGATTGGCCAGGATTGCCACCACACAATCTTCAACGAAAGGTTGGATCGGTAATTACAATGTTGCGTAATATCAACCAACAGCGCCTTTGCAACGGCCTACTAAACAACGTGATAGAAGCAACTATATTGAAAGGAAAGTATAAAGGAGAAGATGTTCTCATACCGCGCATCCCAATGATTCCGACTGATGTGCCATTTGAGTTTAAACGACTACAGTTTGCTTACTTTTGAATGCTTATAGTGTTTTATTTATTTTTTTTAATTCACACCAATGGTTACCAGGGTGACGGTTCTGTTCAGGATATTTATTTGCAAAAATATAAAAAAAGGTAGGAACAAACACTGCCACGTTACAAATTTTTTTGACAGGACGAAGTCTGTCGGGCCAGCTAGTAACTAATAAAAAATAATTAAATATATTAGGTCCTTACATATGAAATTGGCGCTTTGTATGGGAGGAACATATATTTTTATAACAGAACAATATATTTTATTAATCAATTAAAATATACTTTATTAATCAAAGTATGTACTATTGCTATCTATACACTTTTGCCAACTTATAGGTTCATTGATCCCTTTACTAAAAAAACCATTCGGATGGGAATCAATGAAATCTTTAAAAGCGGTTTGGACTTCCTCATCAGAATTGAATTTTTTTCCTTGCAAGAAGTTATCCAAATTTCCAAAAAAAATGGTAATCTGTTGGAGCAAGGTCCGGAGAGTAAGGATGTCTTAGACATTCCAATTGAAGCTCCTCTAATTTGGTAGCCGTCTGTTGGGCGGTGTGTGGTCTAGCGTTGTCTTGAAGCAGCAGTGGCGTAGAGCGATTGACAAGTCTCGGTTGTTTAACATCGCGCTTTTTCCATTTTGTGAAATGAGTGACGCAGAAAAAAAGCAAAAGAGAAAAAAATCAAAAGAGAAGAAATTCTACTTGTAGCAAAGCCACTCGTTCCGATATACCAATAAAATTGATGATGTTGTTTTTAAGATATTTTTTTATTATGAATCCTACTCCGTGCTGTCCCGGTGTTTCTCCTATATAGCAGAGTATCCCGTTCTTCTTACTTCTGCCAGCCCTATTATATCATAATCGACATGCTCTAGAGTGTGGCTCAACCCAGATGTCGTTCAGACGATACTAAGAACCACACATTGTAGGTGGATTCTGATTGCGGTTTTATTTGGTGGGTTCCAAATCCTTTCCTCCATGATGACCAACTGACTTGGAGGTGCTTCAAATAGTGGTTGTTGTTTTTCGAATCAAGTGCTCCAGAAGTAAATAGTTTTGTTATATTTGATTTGGAGCTTTGAAAAGATATTTTTTTAAATTAGTTATTTTGTTATTTGTTGTCCACACTTTGTTCTTCAATGGTTTTCTCTAGAAGCTCGTTTTTCGATTCAGGATTTGCAAATTTCTCGTTAACCTTATTTATGATTATGTTTTTTAAATCGTCCTTCATATCTAGCATATATTGTTTTTGTTGTTTAATACTTTGTTGCATGTCTAATAACATTTGGCGTATTTCCTCCTTTATATGTCAACGCCTTCTATCCGAGGAGTTAGCAACTGAAGGTGATGGTTGGTTGATTTTAAATGATATATAAACTCAAATTACGCCGATATTATAAAAAAGGGGAATATAAAGAAACGTAAATGTACTTCGAAATTACTTTAGACAGTTAATTATAGGGCAAAAAAATGGTAATTTATGTAATTAAGAATTTACTGGAGTTGTGGAAATACATTATTTAACCTACTTTCATTTGTATAAGTGGTTCCTGTTTCCTTAAAGGAACCTTCGCTCGCGAATATATATTTTTTAAAGTATGGGAAAATGAGGGAGCCGATTTACTGTGCCGCATCATAAAATTCCAATATAAACAATATGGCCAACGTAAATGATAACATTGCACTATCGATAAAAACTAACGAAGCCGAAGGTGCCGATAAACGTATTTCTCGGTAAATATTTCTCTTTAAAATATTGAAAAGGAATATTTTATTCAGAACAATTTTGGGGTGAAATGTATGGTATGTGCTTTATATGAAAAAAACACACTTAATAAATACGAGATTACTTAGACGCAGAATCATATAATACTTCAAGTAGTAAACGCGCACTTTTATTAAACACAATCCATTATATATTATTATATAATAATTAGAGCCCTTATTGTAAACACAAACAGTGCATAAATTCTTTTTAGAATACTACTGTCCTTATTTGTAAGGTGCAGTATCTAGTACAGACGCAGCCCTTTGCTGCCTTATTGCGTAAGGTGCCTGATTAAAAATAAATCATAAATTGTGTGACCGATGCAAAAATCTAAGTTACCTTGTTTTTGATGTTTATTTGGTATCTCCTACGAAGGTAACAACGATTTATTCACTTTGATACTATTAGACAATGGAAAAAAGAAGTGTAATATTTTTCACTTTTATTACTTCAGCAGTATTGTAATAATTAAAAGAATTATATTATATAATATTAAAGCGTCAACAATATATCAAATTGAGTAGAATCGCTTATTGAATCCCTAATAAATTTTTGTGAATCGCGAGTTTAGTAATATAATTATAGTAAGTTTTTGAACAAAATCTTAATTTTCCGCAACTTTGGAAAGGTTAACGGAAATCTAAGGGTAACCTGGTGACCCTTTACAACAGGACATATCAAGTTCTATTATAGGCATTAGCCGATCATAGTTAAATAAATATTATACAAAGATAAAAATAAATAAAATATTTTATGTATATTTGGTCTTTCTACTCGTCAAGTTTAAAGGCACGTCCCGTATCAAGAAGTACAGTAACGAGCCTACTCCTCTTAATTTACCTTCATTTGGTCACGCGCGAAACGACGCCACGCAACGGGCGTGACTTCCACCTTCATCTGTAAAAAAGATAATATTAATTCGACATTAACAATATGTTAATGGAGAAGTTACACTGGTTAATAATACACCGTTGCCGAAGACAAAAATAAGAATAGAGAATCAACTGTCGAATCATTTCTAACAAGTCAGTTTAGATGATAAAAAACACCATCACTTACCAGTCAGAGGACTCGGTAGTGCGTTGATGGCCTCTCGGGAATCCTTAAGCTTCATTCTCATAGTAAGCTGCAATATTAACTTTAAATTGCTTTCTTTTCACTAAAGCACTATCACTCTTAACAAATAATATTGCTCAAAATGATTGAAATATTACATTAAACATTTTACTTGAACTTGATTTATGCTGTCGCCTTGAATAGCCCTAGCCTGAAATGTTTATTACGATTGAGTGTTTTACTCTTGAAATCGTATGATATTGTCATTTTAGGTACGGACAAGTAGATCGCTACTTTATATACTATATGTTTAATACCTTACATACCGTAGTACCTGAACTGACGACAGCACATTGCAATTTTTCCTCATTTATTACGATAGATATTTAGATAAACAATAAAGTTTCACATGTTCGGTGATAAGCGTAAAATTATAAAATGTCTAATTTTTAATTCGTTATCGGAGGAAATCTAGTGATAATTAATCCGGCAGATTTTACTTTTATGCAATTTAAAAAAACAAGTCGCATTTATATTGGTTGCTTTACACTTAAAGTCACAGCTCCACACAAAAGAGAATTCTCTTCACGAGAAAACTTAATTATAGGTTAATTTGATTTAAACGACAAGGAAAGACTGAATAACGTATTTAGTTATTACGTATCGTTTTTTTTTTTCATTTAAAAGAATCATGCCGTAGCATACTTTTCTCGAAGCTATTATTTCCATGTTTAATATGTAATATTACTTCCATGGAATAGATTAATCTAATTTATTACAAGATTCAATATTTTGTGACACGGTCAAAATAGTTACAAGCAATCTGGGTTGAACGCGGTTCCGACAAACGTACGTGACGTTCATTCTGGTAATAAAACGGCAATATTTCAATATTCTCCAATAATATTCAATGCAAACGTGACTTAACTCTTGTTTTATAATACGTATGTCGAGGCTAGATTCATATTTATTGTGGGTGTAGCTTTAACACGACACGATTCTTTTTCGTATAATATTGTGTTTATTGTGACAATGGCAGAGGTATTGCAATAAATTTCACATTTTTTTTTGCAATATATTAATTAAATTGACTTCTAACTCTAATTCTATATATTACTAGCTGACCCGGCAGACTTCGTACAGCCACATCGATACATAAAAGACATAAACTTTTTTTTTATATAAAACAGGGGGCAAATGGGCTGGAGGCTCACCTGATGTTAAGCGACACCGCCGCCCATGGATACTCGCAATACCAGAGGCCTCACCAGTGCGTTGCCCGCCTTTAAGATGCTTATACGCTCTTTTCTTGAAGGTCCCTAAGTCGTATTTGTTAGGAAGGACCTCTTTTGGCAGCTGGTTCAACATAGCGGTGGTGCGCGGCAGAAACTGCCTTCTGAAGCGCTCAGTTGTGGAACGGCGGACATCGAGGTGATACGAATGAAATTATTCTGCCTCGATGTACGATAATGGAATTCAGCTGCAGATATCAATCCGAACAGCTCCTCTGAACACTCTCCGTGATAGATGCGATAGAAGATGGAGAGAGACCCTACATCTCTACGCAGCGCCAAAGGGTCAAGCCGCTCAGAAAGTGATTGGTCGTCGACGATTCAAAGTGCTGTTCTTTGGATGCGATCAAGAGGAAGGAGCTGGTACTGGGGAGCTCCCGCCCAGGGGTGAGAACAGTATTCCATGTGGGAATTTGCGCTTTATAAAGTTGCAAGCGGTGACCCGGTGTGAAATACCGTCTCGCCTTACTGAGCACACCAAGCTTCTTGGAGGCAATTTTAGCCTTTTGTAATATATTATTTGAAACAAACAAATCGGATCCGTCTTTAAAAAAATAATCATTTTTTTGATTAAAGCATGATTTTAATTATTATTTTCGACACATCATGTTGCTTACTTACAAAACAGAGTTTTCACCAGCTTTTTTACAACCAGTCTTGTTCCATTGCATAGTCGAGGTTGATTAATATTACGCAGCATGATGAAAGCTGATCCTACTTTTAACTGCAAATTGTGAGGTGGTAATTCAGACAATTCCAGTGAACTTCGTGGGATAGTTTACTACGGCATCCTGGTTCATAACGGTGTCGACTGATTTGAAGGAAACCAACTGTCCTGGAAGAAAATTCTGAATGGTCGCATTGGGATCCTCGACATCTTTATCAGATCATCAGTGCGGTTAGCACGTGAGGTAGCTCTTCGCACATTTGATTGACTGCGACGACCTAAGTCAGGTCGTCTTCTCATCGGCATCGTAAACTGTAATTAATCAAAGTGAGAAAATTTCTCGCCCATTTAGCAGTAAAGTGTCACTCTGACAAAATATCAACAAAAAAGAGCACATTATTTGGACTGTCACTATCACAAAGGATCACCAAAGTAAAGAAAGTTCTCGCGCACGTAGCCACAAAGATAGAAGGATGCACTCATAGATATCGTAGCACATTAAATCGTAATACCTTTTTTCCGAGTTCTGAAATGAGACAGGAAGGATTGACATATTGCTTGTCAAATATTTTGATTTTGTGCAGAAATTTAATTTGTGACAAAACTATTTTCTGAACGCGACATTAGATCCTCCAACGCGCAAGCGAATTTGAACTTTATGCTTTTGTGATAAATTACAAATTGACTCTCCATTGTATTTAGAAAACGTTTGTATGGCAAATAGAAAAGGACCGTTTTGAGGGTTTTCCCGGTAATTATTCGAATTTTTCTCACCTTTTCAACCTTCTCTAGACCTCCTCGAACATTTCAAGACCAAAATAAGATAAATCCGTTCAGCCGTTCTCGAGTTTTAGCGAGACTTACGAACAGCAATTCATTTTTATATATATAGATACTAAAGCACTCCTGGTAATTGCAAGATGAGAACATTCGGTAACTGAAGTCGGATCGTTCGCCGTAAGTAGTTTAAAATATTGCTGACGCGTCTCTCACATGCGTGTGCTTTATGAGGGCTGGAAATATCATCCCTTTATTTGAATCGTAGTGTTATCATTCTCAGATTATCGCTATATTCAAGGGTTCTCGTTGAAAAATTTATTCACTACTTCTGCCTTTGACAATATGGAATTTAGGGATAGAAAGGAAGAAATTGATTTTGTAAAGCTGGCGAATGTCTTTTGGCAAAAATTAAAATAACGCAATTATTATTATTATAATTACGGATATCACGTTATTTTGGACAGATTATATATAATTGGAAATTTCATCGGTTTATATATTCAAATATATACTTATATATATATATATATATATATACACATCATTGTTACTAAGTGACGATAACAAACAATAATTCTCGTGTTACGTCAAACAAAATATTTTTGTAAATACTAGTTGACCCGGCAAACGTTGTTTTGCCATACATGTGATTTCTAGCAATCATTTTTTTTAAATTGAAAGTAATATCAGATTTTTTAAATTAATTCATGGCAAAATAAATATCTTTTAATTTTAGAATGTTATACATATATAAGATTTAGAGGTAATATCCCGATACTAACTTTCATCAAATAGACTTACGTATAGGCTGGTTAGATTAAGGTAAATTGTGAGAGTTTGTAAAATTCCCCTTAATCCGAATTGGTTTTATCTAGTTTTTAAATACTAAAATAAAATATTTTAAAATACATTGCAATATTTTAGTGCACTTGTAATCTTTATTTTTATAGCTTTCCACGAAGAACCAGCGCAGACATAAGTTCTGTTAAAAGAGAAAGTACATTTTTTTCAATAACTTAATACTATTACGTATACATCCATATTTATTAAAGTTTAACCTAAACAAAAAGAAAGGTTTGAATTGACTGTTTTTGGCTTTTATGCACTTTTTTCAAGGTAAATTTCGCCACTACTTGCTCCAAAGACTTTTTAAGAGACTCAATTTCGCCGTATCGATTATAGCAGACCTGTAAAGATTTAATATAAGTACAGATAGATAGAAAACAGATATAACCAATACTATTTATTTATGGTTTTATGAAAAAGTTTGTCACTCATGCATTCATTTCATAATTATGTTACAAAAACGTATCATTAATGCTCTTACAGACAAACACTTCCACGAAATAATAAGGAACAACGAAAAAACAAATATTAAATTATGAAATCAATTTTGTTGGTGAAAATTGTTGATGCGAGCTTTATAGCCAAAATGAGTTGCATAATTGTCTGGTGGGAGACCAGACAATTAATTGCAATATAATTTAGTTTTAACGTGTCAGAGTATGCCTTATAACGAAACCGAGAATCTTAGATACTTTTATTGATAAATTCCGTCATCTTCCTATCAAACCAGGACTTTTTGGCCTTCATTTGCGTTGGAAGTGCACCATATAGTTACTCGTTTTCGACTGAAGCATTAAGCAGGCTCCAAAGTTACCATTAATATGACAACACTTAAGATCATCTGAATAAATATATTAAATAGTTTTAGGTAAAATTAAGTTGTTCCTCGCAAATATTATTATTGCCTTGATTATTTGCTTACATTGCTCTTTATTCAAATAAATTACTTACTTACACCGTTACTCATGGTATTGAGTAATGTAAAGTGTTTCTTAAGACGTATCTCTACTATATATCTATACTCTAGATAAATGTTATATTCAATCCTGACCCGCACTTACACGAGAGGATTGTTTACCATTAAAAAAATAAGTTTATTTCAGCTCCATGAATATTTGTTGTTAGATGCAATAAGAGAAACAGAAAAGACATACGGGAGTATTTTGCGTCCAAGAGCAAAATTCGCTCTCTTGGACGCAATATAATATTTTGTCAACAATAACCACATAAATTCAATAAGTATGACTCGATGCAGGACGTTCTAAAACTCTCAGTAGATGTAATTATTTTGAATTAATTACATCTACTGAGAGTTTTAGAACGTCCTGCATGCACCATTACGACTTAACTTCCTCAATTAATATAAATGCGTGTTACATAAACCGTCGTATTTTATACAACTTATTATTATAATCATTCCCTTAATTATTTGGTATACATAAAGTAGATATTTTACAACAAAATCTCACTCTTATCCACGGCAACGAAAGGAAACTTCACTGGTCAGTTTTTGAAGATCGAATGCCTGGCGGCTGCTTGCCGCTGGTTATTTAAAGACCGCGTTTGTGATCAACTAACTGATAACAATCAACTGGAGGGGTTAAGCTGTAAGGCGGTAGACTACAGAGACAGATTACTAGATGTTGTCTATGGAATTGAAATGAAGATAAGTTAAATATGATTAATATCTGTAACAGCTCGGCCATCCGACTTCCAACGAGTGCCTTCGTTGGCTGCAACTTAGCTGAAACAGAAATTTTCAAAAAACAGAAAAAAAATCTCAACTTATTGTTTATATTGTAAATAAACTACAAATGAATGCATTCTTCAAATATTTTCCCAATCTATTATTACATATTTTAGGTGCGCGTTAGGCGATCACCAAATATTTTAAAGAAAAGCAATATTCTAAATTAATTAAACTAAATAGCAAAATCGAAAGCGCGGTCGCAGTTTTGGTCGGTTGATTCGTTGACGCACACTGACTGTCGCTCGCGCTGCCACCAAAAAAATACTCCGGGAAACGAACGCGCCGACCACTGCGTGTACGACGATCTTCCATCTCGGTCGGATTAGTGGAGACTGGTTCGGGCGACGACATAATGAATGCAGGCTTGACTCTGTCAATGGAAACATTTAGAGTTTTATTCTTAAATATAATTTTTAGCGTTCTGTCTCCCCGTTCCATCACCTTACAAGGACCCTCATAAGGTGCTTGCAATGGCTTCCGTACACCATCTTGCCGCAGAAAAACATGCGTCGCTGTTTGCAAGTCTTTGCTGACGAAAACTGGTGCACTGCCATGGCGAATTACCGGTGTCGGTTTAAGCGATCGCATCTTATTCTTAAGTCTTGAAATAAAATCGGAGTAATCAACAGCCTGCTTAGGAGAATGTTGAAAAAACATACCAGGCAGCCCCAACGTCTCACCATAGAACAACTCTGCTGACGACGATGCAATATCTTCTTTCCAAGCCGTAGACTCCACCTACCGCGCCGTTGACGTCACACATAACTGCATATTCACCGACGCGGTAGAAAGAAGAGTAATGTGCTACAATATAATCAAGTTTACACAGTAGTACTATTTAGACTAGGGTAAAAGCTGATCACAATAGAAGTATTTTCAATCAAATCACTATATTAAAAATTTATTTAACATTGCTTATTTTTTTAATTAGAAATACTTTCCTTTGTTTGAGCGGCACATCATTGTGCCCGGCCCTCCAAATATAGACTGCACATTGCTTCTCATTGGGCGGCATATCATTGTGCCCAGCTTGCTCACAGCATGAGCTCCATATAAAATACCTTTCATAGGCGTCGGTCATCCTCTGCAAACTTGTTGCTTCTCATTGGGCGGCACATCATTGTGCCCGGCATGCCCACAACAAGTTATAAGTCGCTCACTACTCACTATTCGTATATAAACTGCACACTGCTTCTCATTGGGCGGCACATCATTGTGCCCGGCATGCCCACAGTATGCAGGCTATCTCAAGGCTATATTTTCTATATAAGCGTCAATCATTCTTGGCTCAACACGTGGACTTATCACGTCACGTTAAAGGAATATTAAAACAGATTAAACACTTCATCGATTTGGAATATAATGTACACAGAGAATTTTAAGTATTTTGATTCCCAATGGCATCAGAACAGTCACTACCATCATTCTCATTATCACTTTCCGAGATAGGTTAACAAATTAACCAAGGCCGCATTTTAATCGCTCCATACAGTCTTCCTTTTCGTGATTAAGTGATCTTCAACCACGTAGCGGTCATTTGGTAAACTTTTGATTACTCGATAGTTTAGGCTCCAAATTTGTAGACTGCCCACTACTGGATGTAACTGTTCTCACAATTCGTATCAGATCACATTTATATATTATTGCCTCTTTCCGTTTTCTACTATACCATTCTTCGTTTTCTTGCTCGATTTTGTATCAGTTCGTGTCCAGACGTTAAAACGTCTGAAATTATGTCTCTTAAAATACCTGTATTGTTACTCGGAGTCCAAATAGTAATTTACTGAGTTTCTTTTTGATGTATATATATATTAATTTCTAACTGTACATCAAAACGACATAGCTCATCGCTCCCAAGGATGCTAAAACAGTTCTATTTGAGATTCCAACTTTGAACTACTGCATGATGTTTTATGCCCAAGGCCTGGGTAAATTTCTTAAACTTTTACTGTTATTACCTCTACCTCCATTAATGATGCGAGTTGGTCTACCAAAATTCACAATAAGATAAGATCTAACTAAAATATACGAGTTCCACTTCTTACTTAAAAGATCCTACATATTCACATGAAACGTATGAAATGGGCATAGGGAATGTCCAATTTTCTATGAAATACAGGTGACCCTGAACTTGTTTAGCGATGCTATTACAGCTAACGTTTCGAACTCAATTAATTAGAGTAAAATTCTTTTCTTCTTCAGTAGTTTGACGACTGTAATCTATATATATATAAATGTTTGTCCGCGATAGACTCCTAAACTATTTAATCGATTTTAAATAAAATTGGCACACCGTGAGTAGCCTAGTCCAACTTAAGAGATAGCTTAGATCTTTAATTATAGTCGCAATTTTATTTTATTGCAGATTATTTGTCTATAATTAATTGACCGTCTCCAAAAGATTCTAACAGATGTCGATACTTTTCGACTGGATTGAATAAGTAATCAATAGATGGCACTGCTATGGTAAACCGACAAACGTGTCATATCACTACATTGAAAGTCGCTTTTTTCTGTCCCTTTGTACGCTTAAATCTTTGAAACAACGGATTTAGTGATTCAAGAGGAAGGTTTATATATTATATAGCATCCACTAAATAGTAGAGAAGTACTGTTGTATTTTTGAGGTTTCTAATGTGATGTCGTAAATAATTACATTTTTCGCTTACATTGCAAACGCAGGCTGAACCCTACGAGTTTTATCAAAATAATGTACTAAGTATTGAAAAGGTCTACAGAAACGCCCTTGATGGTATATGTCTATCTCTTATGGATAACCCACAATAACCTTTTTTTTGTCATTTACTTTTTACGACAAATAATGGCTAATTTTCGAAGCGATTTTAACCAATACAGCATTAATCCTTAATCAATTAAATACCTTGAATACATTGTTAATTTACATCTACGAGTATATGATCTATATTGCCCTTTACACCGTATGATTTAAGTAAATATTTTCGAAGATATTGCAGATTTTACACACACTTTGAATTTAGCAGCGATCGGACGCGTTTATTTTTCTGTAGTGTATTTGTATCAGCATTGCACCCGTGCGAAGCTTTAATTCAATTCATGATTACCACGTGTTATTGAGGCTAAAGTATATTTTTTTTTTTGTAGTAAACGAAATACCCTGAAACTCAATTATTTCTACTTTTTCTAATTCTTGGTGTTAGCATAACAAACCACGTGTTACTTTGACCGAATTGTAAATTAAAGTCCTAAGGAGACGAAGTCACGGGCACCGACTAGTATATTATAATATCCTATAATTCTACATAAATAATTTTTCTGTCTTTCTGTAGAAAAATATTTGGGCGCAATAAATATATGCGGATTATATTTTTGCTACTGTATTAACGATATGTAATATTGTTAATGATATGATAATTAATTGTTCAGTTTAATCAATTGTAAAATTACATGTAAAGGAAGTTGCAGTTGTTAAACGTTACTGTTGATAGCGATTGTTCTGTATTAAATGAATCACAACTTACGCTCATGCATTCTGTACCAGAAAGTCTGCAAATATAACCAAAATATTACGCGTGTGTTTGTAACAAAACCTGGAGCCAACATTCCCGGTGTGACGCCGACAAACACTAGCAATGTAAAACCTAATCCCATCTGTATGCAGCTGATTTCAGGTTATTATCGGGCAGTGCAAGCATTGGTCTACTGGCCAAACAATTTTGAATCTCTGAAACGCAGTAGCTTTTTTCCAAATTCCATTTCCAGAGTGCATTTTTCTTCAACAAAATCAATTCTGCATTACAGAGTACTGTTTTTTTTTTCGTCCTACTTTTCAGCACGTTACATTTTATTACAACAATTAAGTAAAACGACCTGGTTCGGATCTATTTGGCATATTCACGGGCCTAGACATGTTATTTGCGTTTATCCGTTATGGTACTGATATATCAGTATCCTATCTTCAATTCCATAAATGAACACTTTACCGGGTTCTTGACATGATACCATGATTTAATAAATTGTAAATTAGTGTAATAATAAAATTTGTAAGATTCATTAAATCACACTTTCTTTAATTATATGAATTAATTCATTTCATTTCATTTAATTACCATAATTTTAGGTCAATATAGACCATGAATTAAAAGTCTGTTCTTTTGCCATTGGATCAAAATCAAATATTATGCAAGGATCTAAACTTTTCGTTAGAACCAGAATTCATGCGCCTAATTGCATCAATAAAAGAATTTATTAAACTACTATTGTTGTCACTCGCCACTTATCCGAGGTGTTGCAGTGTTTCCGACTTTTAGAGTCTCGATCATTATTCTGCTGTCATCGCGGTTTCTTAGCCGACTACAATGGTCATCAGCTTGTTGTTTATGATGCTCAATACTGCGTCGCTCACCCCGGTTCATATTGCAGCCATCTGTAGGGCTATTCCCCTATTTTGATGTCGCTGGCGTGTCGTTGAAGTTTGGATATCGTTTAGCTGAAGCGACGTTTTGAAATGGTATTCCACTAATACCTTGATAGAACGTTAGCGACTTGTCAAGTACTTTATAATAACAATTGACAAAATATTCAGTGTTGCCATTTTAAAAGTAATAAATTCCAATGTGAAGTTTAATTAAATAAGTATTCTAATGAATTATCACCATCTAACAATTATTTAAGGGTATTTTTATGACTTAAAATATTTGCAAAAGGATAGTTTATTTATTAATTCTTTATTAATGTTCACTATTCATGTAATTTTCTTGTAGGCATCATAAGGAAAAATCAATTATAAAACAATAGAAGTTATTTTCCAGATATTTGCATTTCTAATTTAAGGGACGTTTTCTTCGACTTTGTTCATTTGTTAAGTAACATTTTAAAAGTTCACATTTTTAATTGGATTATTTAATTATTAGTTCTTGAAGGTCAGTACAAAATTTATTAATAATAATAATTTAGTGTATTCTACAGTAATTAATAATTTTAAAAAGATTAAAAAACATATTAACTAAAAAAATGAATGATAACTGTTTTCAAAAATGAATTTTTGCGGTTGTAATTTTGAAATTATATGGGATATTGCTAC
The DNA here is from genome assembly GCA_963693355.1 of Pontia daplidice. NCBI lineage: Eukaryota > Metazoa > Arthropoda > Insecta > Lepidoptera > Pieridae > Pontia > Pontia daplidice. The sequence continues at coordinate 7,478,011 of CAVNZL010000138.1, read as the reverse complement.
TCTTGCAATCGGGCTGGCAGCACCACTCGTGACGTCAAACCGTTCTATTGAAGCTTTAACTTTACTAGTATTCTGCTGTTGAATTGTTGTGAAGCTCGTTCGTCTAAATGTCAATTTTACCGATTGAGATGCGATTCAACTAAAGTTCGTTTTTCTTAGCTTTCGGCTAACTTTTACAACCCAGTTTTAGCAAACTGCAGAACATAGTTTGAAACCATTTAAGATGGTGTATAGAGGGACACAAAGTTTATTAAAACCTACGGTTTAAACAAGAAAAGGTTTTAATAAAACACCAAAACTAAAGATACGATGTAGTGATTTACTGGAGAATATTATTAATTACTAATGGCCTTAACGTATACTATTTTATCTGCTTGCTAATTGATATTTACAATAAGTTTAATAAGATGTGAGAAGTTTTATCAAGGACTTTTATACATATAAAGACTCTTTATGTATTATTTTTATTTATGCTGTACATAATATGACAATTTCTTCTGTCAATAATAGAATACTTTTCCTATGAAGATAGATATTAATTTTATAATTTTAAATGATTTTTTTAATGTATAAATAAGTGTCTTAAATGTTGTTTTCTTTCAGGTAAGTTAATTAAATTTTTATTTACTGTACATATATAATTATAAGTAATAAAATATGTTTATAATAAATTTACTTTCAGAAAAAAACGCACCTGTTATTTATACTCTATACTAATATATAAAATATATCATTTAAATTACTAATATATAGAAAAATAGAGATTTTATTAGAACAGAGCATATGGTAACAAAATTTGCGCCCAAGTATCTTTTGGAAGGTAATGATGTTAGCATCTTACATCTGAAATTAAAACTTAATTATACAAAAGAAGATTGAGGTAGATCCAAGAACTGCTCTAGAAAATACTATGATATCATACAATTATAATAAAAGAATATTTGACACAAGCAGAAGTCAGTATAACTACAAGATTGGAGACATGGTCTAAGTAGAGAATGGCAATAAATTAATTAGAAATAAGCTAGAAGAATGGATAATTGGTCCATATACAATTATTGAGAAAATTTCTAATTCAATTCATAACGTTAACACCGGACATAAGAAAGGGGAATCAAATTTATTTCATATCACTAAATTATATCCATATGGACTTTAACGATTACCTTTCAGATACTCTTCCAGATAATCATTTCTGAGGATGGGAGATATAAAGACTCTTTATGTATTATTTTTATTAATATGACTTTTCTTCTGTCAATAATACAATATTTTTCCTATGAAGATAGATATTAATTCATTAATGTATAAATAAGTGTCTTAAATGTTGTTTTTTGTTGTATTTTTTTAATTTAATTTTTAACTACTGTATATATAATTGTAAGTAATAAAATATGTTTATAATAAATTTACTTTCAGAAAAGAAACACAACTGTTATTTTAATTATAATATTATTTACATATTAAATTATGTATTTCACCCGACAGCAATAGTATATAGTGAAATTAATCAAAATGTTTCATGGATCGTTATTTTGGCTTTTTTATCCAATATTAAAATCTCTGCTACTCTTTCTCCTATATAAAACCTCTTTACTACTAAAACTGTTTTTATGATCCGACTTAGCTGCGCTCGTGTGGAGGACAATTGTTTGTTCAACAGCTACATATTAATCCATAGATATCAGTTGAGGAACTAATTATATACAATAAAATAATATTGCGGCCATAAAGTAATCTAAGTAAAAATAATCGTCTTAAAAATGAATTTAATACATATTTTTAACAATTCTATAATTTCCTCCCCCGTTGTTTTGAAGTCATTACTGTTTAGTTCAACTTTTGATCCTATTACGCTAACATTCTATCGAACGAATAGTAGAATACCAAATTGTATCCTTGCTTCAATCGAACGACTTCAAAAGTCAATGATTGGAGACCCACAGACTACTATGAAAAGAAATTAATATAAACATATCCTCTGTTTTTTATGAAAACACATCATAAAAAATATTTTAGCACATTAGAATATTAATAAATACGTATATATAATAATACGTTATGTTGGGGCATGTTTGTTAATTTATATAATTATTTCATCTTTAGATTCTTCCAAAGGATAGTCTGTGCATAGGTATCATTTTTAAGCATGTTATCCTGTTGTTGTTATTCTAATCTATGTAACTAAAGGCGATAATTATTTAATTTACTTCGACATTAAATTTTATAGTTAAAATGTTACGACAAAAGAAATTTGTTTCTGTAAGACAGCTAGAAATTCTATGACAAAAAATTTTAAACCTCAAAAATTAAAAAACACTTGAAAATTTTGCATCACAAACATCAATAATCTCAATCATTATATTTGACATTTAAGCAAACGAACAACTATATCAATTTGTTGTCAACTTCAACCGAACTTCGATTGGATCGTAACTGAACGTTAATGGTTAGTAGAATACGAAACACGGATTTTGGCTCGGTTACGCTGCGATTACGTTGAAGTTTTGCGATGGGAATTAGGGCACTGATCTCTTTTCGGTGCGACGCTTTCTATAACGCCGACTACCCTGTTCACTTCTCTCACCGCTGCGTGAAGGCAACCGCAACCAATGACCACAAGCCATCACTAATCTGAAATAATTAATTAAAGCCCGCATCAAGTTCCTTTATTGTAAGATGTCTCTATATGAACGCAGTATGAGAATAAAATAATTCTAGGTATGCTACTTTATCTCTTTTCCATATATATATAATATGTCGCCCGCTCACAATCGTCGCTGTGCGACTTTACAGTCATGTATTTCTTTTGAATAAAAATCTTAATATGTGTGTCACGAGGCGTATCATTTACAAGCATATATCATTTCTAAGCAGTTTAAATAACTATGCATATATTATGCAGATACAACAGAGAACATCATAATATTTATTATTATTTTTTTCAAATAGTTTAGTCACTCAACACTATTACCAGAGAGTAGCCCCGGCCAAATACTGTCAAGATTCCAAACCATCCAATTGGCATTTTGCTAACACTATCAGGGAGTGCCCCGACCAAGCGTTAACAATTCACCTGTGTACATATCATGTAAAGGTGTGCTACTTATATATCTCTTCTATATAAAGATGCAATATATATATTTTTTTTAAACAGTTTAGTCACTCAACATTATTACCAGAGAGTAGCCCTGGCCAAATACTGTCAAGAATCCAAACCATTCAACTAGCATTTTGTTAACACTATCAGGGAGTGCCCCGACCAAGCGTTAACAATTCGCCTGTGTATATATCATATAAGGGCGTGCTATTTATATATCTTTTCTATATAAAGATGCAATATACATATATACATTTTTAAACAGTTTAGTCACTCAACATTATTACCAGAGAGTAGCCCTGGCCAAATACTGTCAAGAATCCAAACCATCCAAGTGGCATTCTGCTAACACTATCAGGGAGTGCCCTGACCAAGCGTTAACAATTCGCCTGAGTATATATCATATAAAAGCGTGCTATTTATATATTTTTTTTCTATATAAAGATGCAATATATATATTTTTAAACAGTTTAGTCACTCAACATTATTACCAGAGAGTAGCCCTGGCCAAATACTGTCAAGAATCCAAACCATTCAACTAGCATTTTGTTAACACTATCAGGGAGTGCCCCGATCAAGCGCTAACATCAACGCATTATTACATGTGCAACGAATAATTACATATTACACTTGTGGGCAAATGGACGATAACAAGAAAATATATACATATATACTTATTTCATTTTTAGTATAACTAGTACGTCATATCAATATTGAAAATCGTGTATTTTAATCTGATTCGAAGATGTTTGTATGTTATAGTCAAATAATACAAAAGAAGGTAGTAAAACAGAAGAAAAAAAATCACGTTACTTTACCTTGTTATCGTTGTCCCGCTTCTGAAGCTGTTACATAAACCGTCGTATTTTATACAACTTATTATTATAATCATTCCCTTAATTATTTGGTATACATAAAGTAGATATTTTACAACAAAATCTCACTCTTATCCACGGCAACGAAAGGAAACTTCACTGGTCAGTTTTTGAAGATCGAATGCCTGGCGGCTGCTTGCCGCTGGTTATTTAAAGACCGCGTTTGTGATCAACTAACTGATAACAATCAACTGGAGGGGTTAAGCTGTAAGGCGGTAGACTACAGAGACAGATTACTAGATGTTGTCTATGGAATTGAAATGAAGATAAGTTAAATATGATTAATATCTGTAACATGCGTTATGAGAAGCATGATTAAAAGGCTAGAATGCACTCATTGGCGTTTTAAACGTAAACAATGTCTCTATCAGATGCTCTCATAGTTATACTTAATTAAGCAACTTGGTTTAAATTAACATTTCATGTTTGATACGAAAGAAGAACTGAGTCGAAAGATTTGTACTCTTTTATTTTTTTGAGGGAGGTCTCTTTTCTTGACCCAATAATTGATATTTTTTAATTGAGTAGGTATTCTGTATAGCGGTTTCTATATAGAATTTTTTAAATATTCTTTCTATGTTACAAAATTTAAGCCCGTACGTTATGATGATCGTCGATCCAAAGCGGCCAAAGCAATTCTTTTAATTGGTCTACGTCTGGAAGGGAAACGGGCTTAAATTGGGATCAGTTTATAGTATTTCTAGTTTTCATTCGCTATTTCAACGCTATTTCAGTTCTTATATTGCAATAAAAAAGATTCAAAATGCAAAAAAAATAAAAATCAAAATGCATCGGAAATGTATAACATTCATTCGCATTACTTGTAATCGTTAAATAAGAACTATTATTGTTTAATATAATTTCCACAAAAAAGAATATAGACCAAATCAAAAGTGCGAAATATAAGATGTAAATGTCTGAAAAAAGTTTGGCATTCTGTGTTTTATGTATAAGGTTTTATATATAATACAAACTTGTCTAGCAAGGAGCACACTTGCTGTCTTAAAATATGTGGGTTTGTATTTTAAAACTAGAAAAAAACAAAATCTAAATAACTATAAACATGAAAGCAACATATTCTATAAAAGTAGATCGGGATAAGGAATAAAAGATATTCTCTATACCGAATAACGAATTGAAAATGACTCAACTTAAGTAGACACGTCCCATAGCATAGTTCTCCAAACCATTTGGCCAATTTTTGATCCCCTATAACTTCCTGTTATAGATCTATAATAGATCTTAAATTAAACTACATTTACTAGTATTAAATGAGATAAGCGTGTTCAAAAAAATTCAAATTCAATATTCAATATTCAAATTCAAATTCAATTCATACAAATTCAAACTTATTTTTGTGCTGGATAGTTCACTTATCGAGGAAGGCTAATACATAATAGAGAATATGCGCTATGAATTCCGCTATTATCAATAAAATAAAAGAGGAAATTTTGAAAATACGGCAAAACTGAGGTTTCTGAAATAGGTTCAGAACTACCGGTGCGTACGTTGGGTAAATGGTAATTAGAGGAAGAAATTTGCTCTATAAATATCTAAAAAAAGTCAATAACAAGATATGATTAAATGACTACCCAGTTAGCGCAATGGTGACCACCGGACTGCAAAGCAGAGGTTCCTGGGTTGAGAGAACAATAAGATTCTAGAATCTAGATGAATATAATGACACATTGATATTAGCGCCACCTAGCAGAAAGCTCAAATATTTCGTCACTTACGAATGTTGCCATTGTAATGGTTGTGATTTTACATTAATTGGAATCTCCAACAGACTGCAAAATATTGAAGCTGAAATGAATATTACGTACATTGCTCTTTATGCAAATAATTTACTTACTTACACCGTTACTCAAGGTATTGAGTAATTGTAAAGTGTTCCTTAAGACGTATCTCTACTATATATCTATACTCTAGATAAATGTTATATTCAAGCCAATTAAGTGTGGGAAGGTCATCATATTAGATAGATATGTGGAGTCATGAACTTTTTAAATGTACTGCAAATATTTTTAAACATCATAAAATTTATTGTAGATTTTTTCTCTCTATACAAGCAGAAATAGTTAATACGCTGTTCGGGTATCCATACCATAGCCTACGAACACGTTTGCAAACAAACTACCGACCAAGTAGGTATAAACAGGTAATTTTTTTACAAAGAAATTGTTTGTGTATCAATCTAGTTGTGTCAGATTGGATTTTAATGATTGCTAATTAATTTAATAAATCAGAAAATGAATCATGCAAAAAAGTTTAATAATTAACTATAAAAATAGTGCAAAAATTATACAGGGTTTGTTAGAACATAAAATGTAGAGCAGTACCTGTAATGTTGAGTAGTAGGTTTACTCATAATTACCTACAATACAAAATAATATTTAATAAGCAATTTTAACACTAACCACCTCTTATAACAACTATGGTAATAAAAGCATTGTCTAGTATTTTTTGTGAGAAATAATTAATGGTTGTGTGCATAAATAAATCTAAGGGTACTAAGACTCGATTATAAACTAAAACAGATTTTCGAAAGACGAATTAAATGAAACCTTAAACATTGAGGGTACTTAACGATAACTATTTATAAACCTTTTCATCAAAACATCGTCATGTGAACCTTCATATTCAGCAAACATTATTATAATATTTGGTTTAGGGAGAGTTGTTATTTAACAATTATTCCGCTTTATGAGATAAAAGTTAACGCCGCTAAAATTTTAGATAAATATATCCTTAAACTATCGTTAGAAGCGCGTGAGAGTGTATTAATATACACGCAAAGTGTTTAAATAGTAGCGGTAGTTAAATTGTACTATGTTAATGTTAGCTTAAAATAGTATAGTTGTACATACAGTCCACTATTGATTCGTATAAACGACAAAATACTAAACTATTATTTATATTATTATTTCGATGAATTTCATAATATATATATATATATATATATATATATATATATATATATATATATATATATATATATATATATAATATTTCTTATTAAATCTATTTATTGCTGCCCAGTCATAAGCCGCATTTATAATGGACTCTCCATTTGCAGAAGTTGTTGGATTGATACCAAATGATAGGCCTATATACTTCAAGAAAAGAGCGTATCGTCATCTTAAAGGCCGGCCACGTACTTGCGAGCCCTCCAGCATTGTGAGTGCATGGCGGTACCACTTATGATCCTAAAGAAGGAGGTGAGTCTCCTCCCCTTTTGCATCCTATTTTACAAAAAAAACTTTATTCAGAAAGATGTAAAAAATGTATACTGCTATAATCATAATAAAAATTGTTTAAAAACTAAAATCGTTTCTGTTGTGACAAAGTACTACTATAGCTGCTCTCATAAATATTGCCTTAATCAACTTCGTTTGGATCAGGTTTCTCTACTTTTAAGAAACTGTGTTGCTAACTTTGCGCTTATTTTGTAATTCTTTAGAATGCTTGTGAACTATTTTTATAGGGTTCTATAAATAAGAATGTAAACTAGTATCATTAAGCCTAACTGCTTAAACTTGATTACGTCGCGTATGTTTATAATTCTTAGACATTAAGTATATCCTACAAAGATAAAGGAATTCATATTAAGCTCCATTGGATCAGGGCACACGTCGGCATACCGGGAAATGAGAGAGCTGATGAACTTGCAAAGTTGGCAGCGATTGGATTCACATCTAGATTACTTTCTGATTCCTCTTTCTTGGCATAAAACAGAACTTAGAAGCAAAACAATTATTGAATGGGATAAAAGATATAAAGAAGGCGAAACAGCAGGCACTACCAAATTGTTCGTCAATAGTGTTCGTAACGCTTATAAATACATTAAAAAGAGACGCCCCAATCCGGATATTATTCAAATCTTAACTGGACACGCTGCGTTCGGTGCATACCTGTATAGATTTAAACTGAAAGATACACCGGGGTGCGAATGCGATACAGAGTTATCCCAAGATGTTCTACAATTGTTAAAGCACTGCCCGATTTTTGGCTCCGCTAGATACGACCTGGAACAGAAAATTGACAAAAAACTAACGACTGTAGTATGGACAGATGTGATAACTAGTGCTAGTTCCAGGTCGTACCTAGAAGAGTACTTTGCGAAGATTGTGCGAGTAGTAAAAATCATGAATGATAATCGTAGGGAGCGCAGGCTCACAGAAGGGGGCTTAACTCGCCCATAAATATTGTTGAATATTTCAGGAGGAGTCTCAATGGCTACCTCCTGTGTGTGTGTGTTATCTTAAAGATATAAAATGGCCTGGCCCAGAGGTCGCGGTATGCGACAATAAATTTTAAAAAAAAGTATATCCTACAAGGTTTCTCTTTGTGTACAATAAAACTTAGAGTATACCAAATTTCAGCCTGAGTTTATAAGAAACTGTAGTTATATTTTGATGAGATATAAGGATATAAGATGATATATACTTTAGTCTTAACGCAATTATATAATATATAAATAACGCACATTGATGATACCTATAAAAGTTTACAGGTATTTATAGCAAAATCCTTGCGATTTCCCGAGCTGCGGTGCACATTATTATATCAATATCAATTTATGGAACATTGATGAAAAAATGTAATTAATAAAAGAGAAAATTATCACGAGCCGGGCACAAATATTGATTACATACATTACATACTTTCTAACTTACAAAAAGGGGCTTTGTGATTAAAATTATGTCGCGTGTAAAATATATAATATTGCGAGGCTGGTGGAAGAACTTTTAGAATATTTATAGACTCAATTATCTCATTATTAAATTTTTGTTTTAATGTATTCTATTTTTGTCATATTAGACCCAAATAAATTCGATATTTGCTACAAGTATCAAATTATTAAAATCGGTAGTTTCATAGCATCTCGATGCCCTGCATTCCAGCGTACGTAAAAAATATAATAATTAACACACTCATAATTGTATGAAGTTTCAAAATGTATTCACGAAGGCTTTTTAAAGAAGAACTGCAATCCTGTATGAGAGATAGATTAAGATGTCGAAGCGATAGATAAATGCTTAATAAAATGATGCCACGGTTTTTTCTTGCAAACGTTTTCTTTCAAGACAAGCAGTTGTGACCTATGGGTTCCAGAGCCTGAGATTTCACGCAGCCACCTTTAATATTCCATTAAATTGTTCTAATACTTACATAAATAACGAAGCTGGTTTAACCGCACATTCGGCATTGCGTCAACGACAAGTTAGAACAAAGTTAGCTCATTTATCGTGGTATGTAGTTACTCACGCAATCAGTAGTGAGCTCATAAAATCTCAAGTGTCTATTACTGGCAAGTATAATAAAATATTATAATATGAAGTATCTGAAACTAGATTTACTTTAGTATGAAATATATACACACTGCCGCGCTATGGCGTTCTAGCATTCAATTTGATAATGTTAGTATTGCTTTTAGTGACTTTCTTTATATACAAGCTTACTTATTCAAAATTTAATGTACATTGATCATGATCTTGGTGTGATAGAATTTATTATTCTAAAAAGGTTTTAACTGGGAAAAACACAATACAATACATAATCAAGCCATTTTCTTACTGATTTTTAATTGGATCAAAACTTCCTTCCTTAAAGTAATCCTTTATCAATAAATTTACTTAATAAACATCGTCGAAGATGCGCGTGTAGCGGCAAAAAGGTCAGGAGGCAGGTCGGTCGATTACCAACTTAGAACAATTTAAGCATTATGTTTATATAGAGTTGGAAATATATGTTATAATATTGTCTTTTATTAACATAACTATTAATCATTTAAAGAAAAACACTTTATTAACCGATAAGTTATGTATTTTTACAAAATTTAAGTATATTAATATTTTAAATTTCTCACGAAAAACAATCCGGGAAAATGGAGTTCATCGTGGGCCAGTTTTGCAAAAATCCTTCCAGTTTCAGTCGATACCAACTCCGGGGCAATAAATACAGATAACACATAACCTCTCTACAGCTGTGACACTTATTTTGACAATTAACACCTTTTGTCTTCAGTCTACAGTGACAGTCCATAGTACAAAATCCCAATAGACCAGTATGAAAACAGTACTCGACGCACGTTGTTGTAGGAGATGTTGCCTCTACGAACAGCGTTCGACTCAACATCTCTGATGATGCTCCGGTGTCGGAGGGAAACGTGCGTCGTTGTTTTTAATCGCTTTTAATAATTATTGAGCCACATCATCTCCAAAAATGGGATAGTAAATTTTAGGAACGCTCAAATAAATAAAAATACATGTAAATGTACTTATCAAAGGCAAAAAATAAATATATTATATGAGTCAAACCCAAATAGACGTAAGTGGTCAGTCAATTATTTGCCCTTTAATTAAACATGTTGTCACAAAACAATTACTACACATACGGATTCTGTCTCATCTCTGCATTATTGCATCTAAGTTAGATAATACTTGTCGGCGTCAGGCCGGGAGTATTGGGTCCAGGTTCCATTACAAACACTCACGTAATATCTTGGTTTTTATTTAAGACGATTTCTGGTACAGAATGCATTAGCGTAAGTTGCGATTCATTTTATATAGTCCTAATACTATCCAAAGTAACGTTTAACAACTGCAACTTCCTTTACATAATTTTACATTAATTATGAAATAAAGTTAAATAATCAACATTAATATTATTATGATTTTTACACTATACAACACCAAATGATTTCTTTTAAACAAATTATACAAATTTATTCAATAGCCTAACGCCACTTTACAAAGTTCGTCAACAGATGGCATTACCAATAAAGTGAACATCTAATGTTTTACAAACAGTTAAGCAGTCAATACAGTGTCTTATATTGTTTAGAATAAGAAGCACCTTCAGGATCTCCTTTCTCTGTATCTATATGTTTGAAACCAGATATATACATGTTTAATAAAATAGGTACTAAAACCAAGAAGACAAGCGTAATCCAAATTCATTTATATGGGAATGACATTAGCTAACGGTTGGTTACGTGACCATTCTCTTCCAATTCGTTTTCCAATACTTTTGGTCACGCCTGTCGACAATTATGTATTTTGTATGTTGTTGTTGTTGTTTTCCCAGAGGTGCAGAGGGTCTCCACTAATGACCGCCACTTCCGCCTACCTTCGGTTGCACTCTTGGCCCCGTTCTAGCTTAGTCCAACGGCTCGTAACTCGTTTTCGACGCTTCGGCGCCACGTTTGGACAGGGCATCCAGCTGACGAGAGCGCTTGCCATTTGGTGGCCGCCATCAAAAGCTATTTTAGCGGCGTTCATCCTCTTCGTACAGTGTGCCCAATCAAATTTCCACTGTCGTTTTGCAATTTCTTTACCGATGGGAGATTGTCGACACACATTCCTTCCATAAATCTTCGTTTCGTTTACGTTTACTCTCTACGTTTCACAACCAAAGAGCAATACGGACTTCACGATGGAATAGAAGAGGGAGATTTTTATCCGCCTTGTGAGCACATTCGAGTCCCAAAGAGGTTTGAGCTGAGCAAATGCAGCTTTCACCTTCTTGATCCTGCTCTGTACACCCTCGTCTGCTCCTCCTTGACGTGTGACAGTGCTTCCGAGGTATGTGAATTTGTAGACACAAATTCAATCCAAGCATTGATCATCAAGTATTAAGACGTCCGAGGTGTTCGTCTTGATACGCATATCGAATGTTTTGCGTAGGTTGATTCTCTCTTGCAGGTGCACGAGTTTCGCTTGTAGAGAGTTGGCGAAATTAGCACGATGTCGTCCGCGTAGTTTATGGGTCTGCCATCAGTGCATCCATGCCCGCAGAGCCAGGCTATTTAAGGGGAACCCCAATGCTTCTGGAAGCCTAAGTGGTTTCATACGGAGTGTCCTTCTCCGGCCTGTTGGTCTGCAGGAACTATTTTATTTCGTTCCACGTGCTACAAAGTAGACGGGCGTGCCCCTATCCGCCATCTAGGGACATGTGTCCTAGGAATGAGGCTCTCCCGGAGAATGAAGAAGAATGAGAAATCTACCTGTAATTTTATGATTATAGATATTTATTTCTCAAAAAAGATTACAAAAATCACACAATCAGGTGGTGCCCGTATAGAACCTTAAATCAATTTACGTGATAGGTGCCCTCTAGAGACTTAAGTATTGATTTCTGTTTTCATCCTTGTAAAGTATTGAATGTAGTCGCGTTAACTGGGTGTTTGTTTTAGCTTCCATAAAAAGTAAAAAGAATAAATAATTTCAAAGTGTAAATAATGAATATTGAAACAAATTCTTACTTAATATGTTTAGTTATAGTTCAGAATCTTTTTGGAATCAATCGTTCATTTCTAATTAACAACTTTAAATGTAAATTCATATCATTTTTACTTTTCACTCTAACCTTCTTATTCATTTTGGGCTTTATAATTTACGATGAAGTTCTCAAAATTAACGGAGTCTGGTATGTCTACTCAGTTAAAGCATTGACTTTATTTGAAGTTATTTATTTAAATATATTATTGAGAAAAAATAACTTTTTCTTTCGTTTTCCGAAAAAGATACCTAACAAACTTCAAGATAAAACCAAAGTGAGGAAGATTTTCATATTTCTAATATCTCTTTCTTTAGTTTCGATATTATTTGATGTTATCGGTATGAATATTATTCGCTTACCGAACAGTGTTATATTCATGGGTGCAATAGCATTTAGTGCAACTGATTCTGAGTTAAGTCTCTATTCCGCGATTACGGATTTGTTTAATATCCAAATAGAGGCACTGAAAGAAGACAATCCAGAAACTGCCTCGATTGTATACAAACGCTTGTTACTTATTGCTAACTGTTTCTCTCAGGCCTATCGTAAACAGGTAATTATTTTTTTATACGTAGCATAGTTTAAACGTGTATGTTCCAGGAGCCAAACCCTACCATACTAATAAATACATACGACTTTCCTATTAATAATAAATTTATTAAAGAAAAATATTTATATCACATTTATTTTATTATATTTTAGATCAAAACCATGCATTCCAATCATTTTGATATCATTACACACTTTTATGAAAAATATGTTAGTTAGAAAATTTCGTTAAACGACATACTATATTGAATAAAATTTTAAATTTCGAAAATGATACTCAAGGGAAAATTAATACAACCCCTATTGTATTAATTTTCTTAAATTTAGATTTAAATTTTCTTAACTTTTAGTATTGAATCTTGATAGAACACATAAATATTCTATACATCGATATATAAACATTTTTCCTATATATATTAACGATTGAGAACAAACAATGAAATTTCCTAATATTATTACTAATTGACATATTTCTATGAAGCGCGAGTCGGACTCACGCACGAACGGTTCCGAACCATTATTAGAGATTCAGCTTGGTGTCGGACGGACAGCAAAGTCTCATAGTAATAGGATCCCGTTATTAGTCTTTGGGTACGGAACGCTAAAAATCGACACATTAATTTGCTATCACAGACCCTATTTCTTCTGCATATCAATGAATAGCTGCAACTTACAGTATTACGCCTGTTTACCACCTATTTTAATTAAAAAAATAATTTCAGGTGGCGTTTCTGGTGTTTATGACAATTCTGATGAGCGTTATCTACTCAAGTACTTCCGTTTTAGCTAAGGAATTGGTAGTGAGTTACTGAATGTATTGATTATAACAACATAATAAGCTCCAACAGCTTATTAACATATAAGTTTTTAGGTTTTTGTATACAATAAATATGAAGGCCAAAACAATGCCCTTATCTACACACTTCTGCTTCAGTAATTACCGCAGTAACCCTGAATTTAACAAATTTGTTCTTTTTCTATCTGTACTTATTTATTTTTTCTTTATGTAGTTAATTTAAATAACATTGTCGCTAACTTATGAAGCTATAAGAGTTGCCTCAAAAATAAATGCTGATTATTATCATCGAATATATATTTAAAATATTTATGTGAATTATTATTATTGTGCAGAAAGTGCTACGTATTTTTTTCATATGGCGAGAGCTAAGATCGCTATTTTCGATATGGATGTATTGTGCTGCAGTAGAGAGAACCAAAGTCCTCTGTGAATGGCTCCATTTCAGACTTGCTGAAAAGCTTGCTTTTGACAGTTTCGGTAAGCGTATCTAAAAACATATTCACATATCTTTATATGTCGCTATGTATTTTATTTAATGAATTACCACACATATAGCAGTACCTACAAGCACTGAGCACAATCGACGCGTTGTGATAGATATCTGCTATTATCTTCAGCTAAAAACAGCTTTACAAACCTGTTATGATAATTTCATTAAAATCTCGTTATAGTGGGTTTCTCATATCTTTTGGTTCATATTTTTAATTAAAACAAGAATTGCATTTTAAGGCAACATGGCCTTGGATGTCGAAAATAAATTGTATATTCGTTATCTAACAGATCTAGCAATATTTAATTCGTATTGGCCCTTTTAAGCTCTGTATATCAATATATCCAAATTTGTAGCTTTTAGTTGCATTGCCAAGTGCAATACGCTCATCATATTCAAAATCGGAATTATCTTCCGGCGAGCTGTCTACTACGCCAATTTATCGTACAAATACTCATAAATATTGTATTATCGTATATGTACATGCGTAATATCTTATCCAAGAAAACCTGCCACCAATACACATCAATTAAATACAGGCGAGAATATTATGTACTGAGGGGTGTAGTAATTTATCGAGCAGAATTTTTCGTTTTGTTCAAGCATGTAGCGTGGCCGTACCTGTGTAGATTAACTATGTGACAAAGGCGGTTTGGGCGTATAGGAACAACTACAAATTATTAAAGAAAATAACAATAACAGACATGCATTGTTGAATAGCCAAATTTTCTCACCGCCCATAAATTTATTTGGTGGGGGCCAACAATGTATGAAATGTGGCGGTTTAGTTCGTAGCGTTCACTCAATAAACGCCACCCGTTCGTATAAACAACATCCTGAGGTTTCTCCGGCGCGGGCGTCGGTACGAAACGTGCGTTGAATGTTTGAAGATTTTTTCGCGGAATATTGCTAATATATTGATCTAATAGCATTGTACACATTGTATATAATAGACTACCAAAAACAACATGAAACTTAATGGCTACGTTACCTAGCTAATAAAATTACTATGCTGTAGGTCTATTGCACTAATATTATTGTAATTGTCCTGAATGAATTTAATATTTCTTGTGGCCCTTGCTGTGTTTTACGATTTTTACTGTAGTGAAGAAATATCGTCTGTAAAATCTAGAAGAACTCTTTACTTTTTACAGATTCAAATTACGAGATTCTCTTGAAACGTTTAATCCAATGTATCAAATCAATGCAGTTACAGAAATTGGTTGGTTGCATACAAATTGTTACATCAAAACTACCATTCAAGATATTGGATTGGACACTTGCTTACCTAATAATAATTGTACAAGTTAGTATGTCAATGAAGTCTCATATTGATGAATTTATTGTCTAGCAGATAAACTGTTCTACGTATTTCTTGCATTCGAATTCAAGCACATTAGAAGCCAAAATAGCAGAACTACTTTTTTTACGACAAAAAGACATATACGAATAAAACTTTATATCTCTATATTTAGAAACATTAGTATTATTATCATTTTATCGATCTTAATTACAGGTGTATATGGCATATAAATAATTTGTCAAAATTAAAGGAGCGAGCCTAGATGACCGGCGTTATGTACAATAATATGTACTACTACTATTTTATAGGTAAGACAACAATCGATAAATCACAAATACTTCGAAAATATATATTTCGAAGTATTTGTTATTTACAACGATATGAAAATCCTTTACATAGTTTTTAAATTCACATGAATTTACTTGTTGAGAAAAAAATTTATGCTTGGATTTGCCTTTCTATTATTGTTAGACGATAGTGATACATTAAAGGCTTTAATATACCTTTTAACACGTTTTTAACAAGGTGACACAAAAATGAGAAACTTTCATTTAATATCAAGTTTATTCAAACTCAAATTCATATTGGTAACTGGTACTCATGTGTACATTAAATAATTATTATGAATAAAAAATTTAATTTTACATTTACCACCACTTCCCAAATCAAAGTGGGACGATGCACTATGAAGATGAACTACCATGAACTTTTCGCCTCCCTTTTTAAATCTCCATTTTTTTCACCACAAGTAGCACCCGTTTTTGAGTACGACACATGGCCAGCCATCGCATCTTTCGCACATTGCAGGAAGAGGGACGATCTGACGATAATTCACCTCTACAAGCAATAACATTTTAGTGAGCATGACGACATGTTTGTTACGGTTTGTGCATGAACACGAAAATACTTGAACTGTGCAGCCTACAGATAAAAAAAATCATTAATATTCTTGGCTTTCACTTTACTTTTCTTGAAAATATGTCATCGAAAGTAATTTGTACTTAAGCAAATTAGAGTCGAGCACTTAGGTTAACCCTATGTCGTGTGAATGTTGATTTTAACATCGTTTAAGCAAATGTTAAAACATTGAAAAATATATTGCTGTTATCCTATTTTACTTTTTGAATTTATCACAGACCAACTCTCGTGGTGAAAGAAAAAAAACATATTCCTCGGCTAGCCCTATTTATTTATTAGTAGGAAAACAAACAAAAATTCTTATATAATAATATAAAAACTTAATATAATACAATAAAGAATACACATAGGCTTACATTCTATGTGTATTCTTTATTGTATTATAATTATTTTTTCACGGATTGCTCAGCCGTTCGCTTTTGCAGCGACATGTTCCCATAGGAAGTATTTATTACGAAATAATGATAAACACTTTACCAAAAACTCCATAATATGACAAAAGTAAGTTTGTTACTCGCCCACTTGTTTGTAAAAAAGTTTATTACGGATATATGATATCAAAATTATCTGTCATGCTCCGCCAGTTTAACTCATGGTAAACTTGTCAGGTTCTATACCGTTATTTCTCAATCCGTCGTCGTTCGACGGATAGTTCAAATAATTATCACCTTTAAACATGAAATCTTCATACTGATTAAAATATTTCTTAATACCAGGTAAATGTCGTTAGAAACATAAAAAAGTTAGTACATTTTGCTTTGTACAGAGCACACATGGGGAGCGTGTTTAGAATACGCTTTAAAATCATTATGTTAACGTAAATAAATTATTAAATTAAATATTAGTATTTGTAAACAATTTACAACAAATTATGAATTACTTTCAAAAATATTTCTTCAAATAACCTCCACGGAACACTACTCCAGACTAATCATATATTACAAAACAGACTTTACGTATATCGCATGAAATGGATTTACTTGAAAACCTTATACTTTATAAAATCTTATTTTCTACTCGTAAAAAACAATTTTGAAAATTAATTATTATTAACCAAATCGAAATATTTCAATATTAAAGTGTTTCGTGTTTATATAAGTGTTAAAATTCAAGCAAATTAATACTATAATCTCGTTGTTGATCACAAATCCTTTGTTAATGACAAAAGTTATCTCGAATGCGCTCCTTGGCCCCAATTAAAGGAAATCATTGTGAAAAATTTCAATAAGTAGTGGAACAATGGATATTGAAGAAACTCGCAATTCACAACCAGGCAGTAGAGAGTAGTTAGAGTTTTCATTGTGGAAACAGAGAATATAGATAAAAAACAATAATTATAGTAGCATCAAATTCTGTACAGCGTATCAATTACTAGAAATGCTCCACCTGGAGGAAAAACCATTTAATACGAGATCCACTCTTAAAATAATTTTGTGGAATCAATCCGCAATATTGCTTTACTGCACAGAAAACCTTTTTTGTAATTAAATAACCTCTCGGTGTGTAGAAAAAAAAACAAAATTATTATTTTCAATTATTTATTATAATCCATTATAATAATACATTTATAATGTTAGACATCTTTGTCAAATTTATATCCTTATAATTATTTATATTTTTTTATTTTTTTATAATTTTATTTATTTAACAGAGAGATATTAACTCGCACAACTTCCAGTTAACCTTAAATTGATAGGAATAATTGTTACTTAGTGAAACACTTAAAAATAAACTTACTGTAACAACAATTTAACATTAACACCTATTTAATAATAAATTGATTTGATATAACTTTTACGTTAGACAGTGACAACACTGAACAATCCAAACAATAGCGTTAAATTTCGTTATCATATGTATTCCTTGAACTTTATAAATCATGTCAAAATTCTTTTTCTATATTAAATCAGCCTTTTAATTCGGATATAGGTTAACACATTATATATTTACAAAAAAAATATTTAAAATAAATACTAAACCTATTTGAAGGAGTGGAAAGTAATGAATTTTTATGGTACATAATAGTTTTTTTTTCAATTCCAACCTCGATAAGATATAAAAACTGTTTACCTTAAATTATAAAAACGACTTGGCACAGTGAATCATTGGTCAAAATTGTAAAAATATAGTACCTACTTCTGGCGTACAACTCACAATACGTAAACTGACCTAAAAGTTAGTTAGACGGATTATTTTGAAAGTTTAAATACAACTCTCGTGTATGTCTGACCTATAGCTTGCTGCGATATTCTCGCTGCGCGCAGTAACACCACGATCGACGACAGATATGCTCTGTAAAAAAATATGTACCTTCAATATAAAATAAATTCATGAGTATATTTTACGATTATACAATCAAGATTAAATAAAGTGCTACAAGAATCTTGAGGAACTTGGATTAATAGGAGGGTGTGTGTAAAAAGATCTGCGACTGCAAAAAATCTCCTTTGTTTCTCCAAAAAATCTCCAAATTCCTAAACTCCCTAAGTTTGGCCATTAAGACAATCTTTATAAGTCCCAATTTTCGACTATGAAGAATGGAATGCGATAGGTAAAATTATTTTAAGCAAGGAAAAATCTATCCGCCAAAACTTTGTCTAGTGATTAAATACAATTCAATTCATCATCTTCTTGAATTTCACTATCAATAAACTACTCGTTCTAATGTTTCCTAAATTTTTCATCAAATTTATCGAATATCATTTAAACAATTAGATAGCAAAAAAGAATTTGATCAAAAAGTAACTTCAAAAAAGTGGATGTTTCTCAATTTGACGTACATGATTTTTTTATGTGTAAGAGCGGTTATGGTAGGTATCGATCCCATAGGATTTCATGTTGGCATCCCAGAGAAATGGAAGGAAGCGTACTTCCTGTTTGAAGTCGGTTTTTATCGAAATTTATATTTCACTCAAAAGACAGGAAATAGGTAATAACATACAATAGGGAAACATCTCTAAAGAGCAGCAAAGTTACTTACGTAGGTAGTCGGTGTGCTATTAAAACCCCGCTTGCCATATATTTTCAGAGTGTCGCTCTTATCCACAAATGTTTTCATTTCTTCTATTTTTTTACCTGTATAATAATATTTTTTTCTACTTCAGGTTATTCCCTTAGTGTATATAATAAACAATGGGAAGCAAATGGTAACTCTTGATTGTCCATTGAAAAATACCTACACATATATTCTAATAGTTTGAAAGTAACCTTATACTTATATGGTAAAAGTTTTTATATTATATTATATGAATAAGTTTACTCTTAGTAAATACGAAGAAGCCATATATTACCACAGTTTATAGATATAAAGTCTGGATCGTTGTTCGGATCAAGTTTTAGCTCGAACTCACTGGTATAGTCGATCTTTGGAGAACCTGTGTACATGTCATTACGTTCCGGAAACGCGTCCACGCTATTACTAAGAAATAAACAATGGTTTACATCATGCACTACAATAAAAACAAGAATAATTTGCCCGTTTCAGCTGCATTTATAATTATTTATGGTTCGCTCCTATTAATTGTTATGTGATATAGTTTTTCGATAAATGCAACTTAAACTATTTAAATGTTTTAGAGACTAGCATATTAAACCATTGTTAATTATTATTTTAGCTTCACACTTTCTAACAATCTGTAGCAAAAAGTTGATGATAATTATTCATACAATTTTCCATACCCTGTTAGCTAAATAAGAGTTTCTACTACATACGAAACAAAAACTTGCTGATAATGTTAATTTCGGTACTTTTTAAAAAATTGACTTCAATAATTAACCTTACTTGGAGGGACCTTTAACGCTATTCACGTGTCGGCGGTAGGCTGCCATGAGGACTGCACAAACTGATGCAGTTAACAAAGCCACAATCGCAACAATCGACCCAAGCATCGGCGATATAGATATAAAACTGTACGACTCTGTAAAATGAAATATTACCGACATCTAATCACTCAAGTGTTAAATTATTAAGCTTTGCAATGAAATGATCCCACAGACTGAATTTAGACTACAAAGTTCACTAGAAATGGAAAGTTTAACTAACTTCTGTTAATTTTTTAACTAAAAATATTTTTAGCAAAAAAAAATAGTTCATAATATTTGTATTATTTAAATATCGTGTTCGGAGTTATGATTGTTTTTGTGTTCAAATGACCCATCAATGACATGAGCCCACTCTTGTCCAAACTGGTAAATGAGTGTGACGCCTACTAGTGATTCCCTTTGAGGACACTTGTTTATGTAATAAACATAACTAAACTAAACCATTATATATTCTAGTTTTAATACAGATGTAACTTTAATACGGCTCTTTTATTAATCTCAATAGTTCAATAACACTATTACAATTTACAAACGGAAAGGCTTTAAATTTGGTTGTTAAGTTTGTTGTTAAGGTCTTGGAACTTGAGTCCAAGATAATGTATAGATAACAAATATCTTACGTACCTGTATATCGATTACGTGAAATAACAGTGTGCAAAGTTGAAATGTCACTCCTCCCCTTCGCATTTGATGCGTACAGATTAAGTAGATAATGGGCTCGGACGCGTGCCGGCAAACCATTTACCGTCAAAACTGATGTATTGGATGTAACGTTGGACACTAACTAAAAGAATATTTATTGTAAAGTAAGCTTAACCAAGTTAGTATTGTGCGTAAACATTGGTATATATGTATGCTGGTGCACAGCTGGATTATTCTTTATTTGTCTAATAATAGATACAGGATTAATCAAAAATAAGCTCATAAGCAATCAAAGTCTAATTATTGAGGGAAGTTTAGAACTTTCAAAAGACATCACATAGTTTCCCAGTGGATCTATCCTTAAATTATTTCATTAACCGTGATGTCTTAATAAAATATTTCGTCTGTGGCTGAAAAGGAAAAAAATATAAATAACTTTAATAATCTTACAAGTGTGTTGTTAGGTACTAAATACCAATATACTCACGGTCATGGAAGGTAGTTCGAACACTTCCACGTGGAATTCCTGAATTAGACCCCCATGAAAACCTTCTTGACACTCCACTTGCAAATCCGTGAGGCTCTGGTTCACGACTGAGCAGTTTTGAAGCGATGTTGGTAAAGCTGCAAGACAATTGGTAAATTAAAAACTAATAGCATCAATTATGCCAATTTTAGATCGCCTAGTTGTTTGAAACTATAAACGCTTTTCTTACGTGTACGATAAAATTCAATTGTGCTTTCGTATTTCTAAAAAAATTGTGTATTTCTTGTAATAGGTGAATTACCAATATATAGCTGCTGAAAGAGTTTTCTAATTGTTTTATATGACCCAAAAAAAATTGTAGAAATTTTCGCAAAATCAAAGTTATATGTTTTAATATTTTTTTAAGATTTAATATACAATTAAATATAATTTTATTGAATAAAAATAAAAAATAAAACAATTTCTACATACGATACGGTAAAGGTAAGTACAAGTATAATTTTAATGATATGTCGCTCCGTGGCAAAACAGAGGAAATTGGACTCAAAATCCCTAAACATTAAAATATATTTGCCTATGTATTTCCGTATTAATCTCGTAAGGTTTGAACTTGATCAAGAACAAAGCAGTTATAAGGGTTTGCAAATTACCCAAAGGGTTTCGATAAAATAATGCTACCTTCGGGCCTTGCTTTTTTGTTTGACCAGATTATAGGGCATCAATAGAATGTTTCCAAGTATTTTATGCAAATATTCATATAATGTGATCTATGCGCATCGCAATTATTCTACTTGAGGAGTTTCAGAAATACGAGTAGGTACATAATGTCGAAACACGACTTGTTTCGTAACTATCTTCCTCCAGTCCAAGTTCTTTATAAGCACTTTTGAATTGTAAGTAATTAACAATTCACTATCGTTCATAAACTTTCATAGAATGAATCAATAAATTTTCTATCAATCTACTATGTATTATCTTTAATAGTATTTCAATAACGACTTACTAACCAAGCCTCATATTTTTAAATATATACTTACTTAAAATGTTATTTAATTGTAACAACGGAGTTATATAGTTAAACGTTAATCAAACATTCCTTACAAAGAATACTCTTCTTCATACTGATAAAGAAGGAGTTCGTATTGCGGTTGTTAACTTTACGGGATTCTTGGTGTGAATGAATTGTGTGTAAAACTTTAAGTAACTTAACGATGTAACTTACTGTCAGGAAAGAATGTTAGACGCCTTACTTAGACTTTTCCTCCAGATGATTTTGTACCCTACTCTCACAAATAAATTTTCTCCTGACACAAACTCTATGTATACAGGTAAAAAACCACAAATGAACAAAATGGGAAGATCTAGGGGAGGCCTATGGCGCAGGGGCGAGTAC
Organism: Pontia daplidice; assembly: GCA_963693355.1. Taxonomy (NCBI): domain Eukaryota; kingdom Metazoa; phylum Arthropoda; class Insecta; order Lepidoptera; family Pieridae; genus Pontia; species Pontia daplidice. The sequence continues at coordinate 7,455,347 of CAVNZL010000138.1, read as the reverse complement.
AGCATATTTTGTAATTAGCTTAAGACTATATATGAAATTAGAACATTAGAAATAAAGTTATTTTTATATTATTTTATTACTTTTTCCACCTTTCCAAATAAACTCTTCATTTATAAATTATTAGTAAACGAACTTAGTATGACAAAACAGTGCAGCTTAAAACAGAAGAGAAATCACTTGCCCGGTCGAGCAAATGTGCGTTTTCTCCAGCAAGACTGAATTACGTAATTAGCTTAATGTTTTTATTTCTTTGTTTTTTCGAAAGTGCCTAAAGAAGCATTCAATTTTGGAACTGCAGACATCGAGGTTGTACGTGTGGAATTACTACGATGTCCGATGAGCACACCAACCTCTTGGAGACTAGTTAGAGTAGTTAAAAGTTAGCTGGAGATTACGAAATATAAATTTAGGAACCTAATTAGTAAATAATTTTAAATTTTTTGACGTTCATAAGTGTTCAATGTTACATATATCTTGACTTTTGATTGAACTGGAGCTACAATTTATCAGAAATAAGTCTCACCAGCAGCCACCAATGTGAACTTGCAGGGCTCGCTCTGCAGGCCTGCACTGTTTAAAGCAAAACATGATATAACGCCAAACTCGTCTCCTGTACTTGGTGTATACAGGAAACTAGATAAGGATCCAGCTGATTTGTAGTATCTGGAAAAGTAACAGCCTCATTATGCGTTCGATGCTTAACCCTGGGTGATTCTTAAACGTGCGTTTTAGTGCCTGTCTAGAACCAATTTTTTATGGGGCGTGGGTAAACACGAATAGTAGGTGAAGTGCGAGACCTTTAAGAAAGAAATATGAACTTATCTAGAACGCCTCTACATGCAGTGGCAGATAGTTCCTCAAAGTAATGGTGATTACGGTAATAACTCTCTTCAAAAGCTCATTGAATCTCAAGTGCGTTTTGCATTCTTCCTTGATGATGAAATTTTGCTGCTGGTTTAATCCGAATAGTGTCCAAATAGGGCAGAAAGGGGAAAGAGAGGGATAGCACAATGTGCGAGAACAACAATATAAGAAACTTCGTTTATCATTTCAGGCCGGTCGTGCCTTCCCATTGGGCTGTGGTCCACTTAGTAGATCTTAAGTGTTCTTCATACTTGTGAAGTGTATAACTTTACACAGTTTTCTGTATCTGTAATACAGCTAAATATTTTTACACACAAACATTTTATAAAACGTACTTTGGATCTATATCCATATATTCCTTGGAGTTATTGAACGACCACATAAAAATATCAGGTGGCGGGCTAGAGTCTACTTCACACACCAACTCAACCGTTTCCAGCACTACAATCTCTTGGCCGTTTTCCACTGAGATGCACACGGGTGGATCTAAAAGGAGTAATTTCACATACATGTTCTAGTTAATAGAATCAGGCGTTACTTTGCCAAAGTCCATAGGATACAATTCTATTGGAACATTTTACTAGCAATATTTCGTGAAAAAATTGACAAACACTCGACAAACTATTAACCCCGACACCGGAGAATCTCTTGTGTGTCTTGTCTCAATGAACGCTGTTCGTTGAGGCATATTCTGAGGATGCTGGTTTTGTCGCAGAATTGCTAATAAAATGATCTAATAGAACTGTATACATACATATGTTTTCTATTTTGTTTTCTATGCTTTATATTTTTTGTCACATATTCATATAACTTAAATATAATAACTCCGTTATTTACGACCGATATTTTAAATATTTATCAGTGCTCCAATAATAATGTCAAAATAAGCATTTTAAAGTTTTATCACTTCAATCCATGATAGTATGTCAAGTTCGGAAAACATAATAAAATAACCTAATAATTAATAATTACTCTAACTAAATTGGATAGATTTTTTATATAGATAAATTTTTGTTAAAAGGTGAACCAACAAATTTGTTAAATTATGATACAAACCATCCTATGAAAGTGTTTTTATGCAACTAACTCGAAAATATCAAGTTCTGTAAATAAATCTATATTATAATTAAATTACAGGAATTTGTTTGTTTGTTTTAGTTGAATATGTTTATCTTAGGAACTGCAGCTCAGAACCGAATATTTACGTTTTCGCTCAAGTCTATTTATCAAATAATGTTCGATAAATAGACTATCGCCTCAATCAATATATGTGGTGCACTTATGAACGAGTTCGAAATATTCATGACTATGTTGCAAATATGAGAAATTCATCAGTGAGTACCCAGCGTAAACTGTACAAAATAGACATAAATGATGTTTCTGCAAAGTTGTAATGAATAGCCAGTGACAGCTTATCTCTATCATTTAAAGTTGAATCCCTATAGATTAATGTGTCTCATATGACAGGGGTAAAGGAAAAAAAAGGAGTTAGTTGCTGAGATTTATGAACAAAGAATGAACAACGATTCATGGAAAAAAGTGGGAACATCGCCAATCAGAGCTTTTTTAATTCATCCACGTATGATCCTCGGATTGGCATGAGTTGATCAGCCAATATGGTCATTCCTTTATACGCCGCAAGCCCCCGGCCTTGAAAGCCGTATTTTTTGAGCGACCTCTTATGCAAATGGACATATTTTATTTGAAATCACGCACGTCGTATAACTCAGCATCGGTCCGTACATCAGCAACCCTTGAAATCCAATCTTTTCCTGGAATATATTTTATAATCCTACATAAGAGCCATTTCAATGGTGGTAGTTTGTCATCCTTGATAACCATTAGTGTACCAGGTTCAAAATTATACCAGGTTTTTGTCCATTTACTCCGGATCTGTAGATGGGAGATATATGAACAGAGTTCATACGTGAAAATTGCGAAAATCTACTAAAAGAGAATCCAGATTCATAATTTATTTTACGGTAACAAACACAGATTTGAGTTCAGTTAACTGCTTTCTAACTATGTAATAATGTTAGTATTAATAAATTACTTACTTGAAAAACAAGGATACCTTAAAAAATCTGGATCGTCCCACCATAAACTCGATGCACAGAGATCATCTAAGCTGTAGTAGCTTAGAGGTAGTAGCACGGGACAAAATATCGCAATTAATTATATGAGTATAAAATCATGCTCCGTACGCGGGAAGCGACGCGCCCGTAAAATTCATTATTCCTATAGCGTGGCGTGGTACACGAATATAATTTACTACGCAAATAATAAACCAGTTCCTAGTGGGCGCGACGTCATTTAAAAGTTTTCTAGTTCTAGTTTTTAAAAGTTGTAATTGCTGACTTTTATGACAATTAGGATAGGGCCTAATGGATTATATTTAACATGTTTTTGATAAAATTATTCTGTTTGTTACATTGTGATTTGAAATAGAAATCGTCCAAAACGTTATGATATCCTATTCCTGTGGCTTTAGAACTAACTTTAGATTTAATTCCTTTGAATAATTTGAAACTGAACTAATATTACTAGAATTTAAATTAAAAATCCACTTTCAGCCATACACAAACAGCCAGAATTAAGTGTTTCTGAAAACTTATTACACAATTCTAACAATTGAGCCTCATCGTCAGATCCGAAGATTGTCAACAAAGAACCCATCTTTAATTATACTCGCAATATCTTTATTAGCTGACTATTAGGATACTATAGTATTTTGTAAATAAGATCCAGACGATAATTGAATTTTACCCAATAAGTCCCAAAACTTATCGGCCTTGTAAGAATGAAATTAAATCACTTAACTTATATATTAAATTTTAATCGTTACTATGCGAAAGTGAAGTACATTTAAACCTATCCCAGTTGCGTTCCAAGATTTTATCCATTTTCGTCACAAATATATAAATTGAATGTATCCCAGGAGTCTATAGGCTGAGCTGGATTTAAGGGCACGCAAATTCTCCAAAATAATGTCAATCAAATTTTGTAATTATTGTTGCGATTTTTTTAGAGAAGCAAAATATTAAATTGTAGAACTCCAAAGAATCTATTACAAGTTTGCACTGTTTGCACACAAAATCAGTTGTAATTCTTCTAAAGACTCCCTTTGGTCAAGCTGCTCAGCTAAATCACACTCAGACGTATTTTCTTCAATTTGGCTTTGGATAAAGGATTTCCACCTTATGCAAATTGTATGCGTAATTTCAAGTCAAAACGTTTTCGCGAAGTGATTTCTTCCGATTCTAGTGACTAGATATAATTAATAAACCTTGTTAGGCAAGCTTTTACCAAGCTCTTTTATTAAATATTTGTTCAGTATTTGCAAATTATCACCTCAGACGGCCAACTGGACGTAATGGGAGCTTTATCGCGGGTTTATATAAAGGCATTTCATTTAATTTTTGCATATGAAAGGTGGGAAAGAAGGTGGGTGGTGGTTGGTTACTTGGCTCCAATCAAAATTATGTATGATACGATAAGGGTTATTGAAAAGTAAAAAAAAACGTGTTTAGTTGCGGAGATTTATGAACAAATAATGAATGCTTATGGAAAAAGGGGGAACAAAGTATAATGCTAGGATTGGCTGGTGATGATCAGTCGTTATGATCGTTACTTTATACACCGCGACATCATACAATTTTAAAATATTGCTACAATTAAACAAAACATAATCAAGTACAACCTGGGCATTAGGGAAGCTCACAAATCTCTTAATTAATATAGGTGAAACCACACGTAGTTCTAAATTAAATAATTAATTAATTTATTTTAATTAATTTAAATATTTAATTAATTAATTAATTAATTTTATATTATTAATTAAAAGTTGATTAATCATGCATCGCTTTTAGCAACAGCTAGTCTAAAATACTAGTCTAATAATCTGTGCTTTTTTATTGACTGCTGAATATATATTTTAACTTTGTTGAGAATGAAAATATTAAACGTACAGGTCAATAAACTTTGGTGAATTGAAAGCGCTTTCTCAATCCTTCGTTAGTTATTAGTTCCTTAGTTATTCAGTTTTACAAAATTTGTTTTTTTATCATGCATATATATTATTAGTCTTTATTATTATTGTTATTTTTACTAGAACCTACATCTCACTTGTAAGTTAACCGGCGCGCTTTTAGATATCCCTTCATCGTTCTGAGCTGCGCAACTATATTCCCCGGAGTCGTTGCGATGTACGTTCTGCAGTATCATGCTTTGCTTGCTCACAAAAGCTTCTGCGCCGACGTTATGCGGGCGTATCTCTTTGCCCTAAAAGTTGTTCCCATTATTAAAGTGAAATTAAGTGGTCAGATTTAAGTTCACACTTTTTGATTTCCTCATACACCTAATACAACTAGTCAACTAGTTATACGTTGATCATTGCTTCTATTACCTTTTAACTACGGCAATACCAAGCATCCGAGATTATATGGCCCAACCGATGTGGTTATCCCATTACTATAATGCTATAATTAAATCAATAAATATGGAATTATATAGTGTTATATAAAACCATGCCATGCCTTATCTTTATAACTGAAATTAAGTTTTAATTCAATGTTAAAAAAATAAACAGATTTAATTAAAAATCTAACAATATATCGACCTGTTTGAACCACAAAAACTTGCTCGGGTCAGGATTAGCTCGTGCGCTGCATTCGAAGTAAGCATCATCTCCTTCCGCGATGTGAAAAGAGTTCATGTTCGACCTGATTTTGAGGGATACTATTGGAGCATCTGTTCGGAAATTTCATATATTTTTATAAAATAATATACAGTGCTTTCACATACTATCTATATTATTTGTCTAAACCTAACTGCGTTTACTTACACTGGACAGCTAATTTCCAAGTATCTTCAAGACTGCTAGCCCTGAGAAGAGGGTTCTCAGCACGGCATATCAACGTTGTCTCGTGATCTTGTGCTTCTGGCACCAGTCGTAACACACTTCGCGTCGAGTTAGACCTTGAGAGCTGATAAAACTCATATCATTTTTCGTTCTTGTAAATAAGGAGACCGTATGGGGAGCCCCTAGCCAGAGGTGAGAACTCCATGTGGGCCCAAACTTGCGGCCCGGTGTAAAATACTGTCGCGTCTTACCGAGCACACACGCACGCGCATGAGGCTAATTTAACCTAAATGTCGCTCGGTATTTCGGCTCCGAGTATTCCGCTATTTATTAGGACAGTGTCGTGCAATATTAGCGATATGATAATGGTATTACTTTGACCATTAACGCACGAAATTCTGTTTTATTTCGAATTAAATTCGACTAAATTATATCGCTACAATACGTAAAAGGATCTTTATTTCAGACACTAATTTTTTCGACTCTGCTCGACATCAACATAAGATATATTTGCTAAGCAGGTATAAGAAGCATCCCATTACTGTCATCCGCATAGCATTGAATGGTGCTAAATATCATTGGTAAGAAACAGTGTACTTTTACCGTATACTTTTTTATAAAACAGGGGGCAAATTGGCTTTCCGCTTACCTGATATTAAGTGAAGTCCGCCGCCCATGGGGTACTCACAGTGCCGAAGGGCTCGCAAGTGCGTTACTCCCTTTCAGGTGACGATATGCTTTTTTCTTCAAGGTCCCTTAGTGAATTGCTTCGGAAATACCTCTATTTTCAGCTACTTCCACATAGCGGTGGTGCGTGGTATTTCTACCACGCACCTGTGTGCCTTCGGATGCGCTCAGTGATATCCTACAACTGATTGCACCCGAAGGCGGACATCGAGGTAATACGGGTGGAATTTCCTATTGTGCCTCGATGTCCAATGATGGAATTCAGCTGTAGGTATCAATCCAAACATCTCCTCTGAAAACTCTTTATGAAAAAATGTATACATCAGGGTACATGCAGGACATCTTCTACAGAAGATGCAGAAAAACCCTACATCTCTATGCAGCGCCACAGGATCAAACCGCGCTTTATTATATAAGATCAAGAGGAATACTATTGAGGGATACTATTATTTATATGGCTGATATATTGTTATATTACAGTCCATTAGATTAAAGATCAAAGTGATGATGAGAACAATATGACGAATGCGAGGCGATACCTATTTTAGCTTGTGGATTGTCTACCGGGAGGTCACGACAAATATTCAGAAATATGAAATCTAAAATTCAGGTCGTTTTACACAATTGAAATATTTCTTTATTTCAACGTTAAAATTCAATGGTTATTTTAAATGTATTAATAACTCAATAATATTCATAAACGTAAACATTTAATAAATAAATGACGCCCTCTCCTCTCTCCTAAGCCTTTGAAAGAATTCTGATTATTCGATCGTAAAAATCTATCTTATTCTATTAAATTAAAAGAACTGAAATCGTACAAAAAAGCTTTCAGACTCATCTACTTCCCTCATATCAAACCTAGGCTTTTTACTTAGACTAATTTAGTGTGGCCGTTAGTACAATTTGGTATTTGTTCTTGAGGTCATTTGTACAGGAACATTTTACCATGAGCTCCTTAAAACTGGATCATTTTTCTATTGCACGAATTGAACGAACGAGACGGGTCTTTAAATGACGGTTCTAATTTAAAGATCCTAAAAAAGGTGTTCACTCTAATCCAGTCAACTATCGCCCAATAGCAATAACCTCCTTGTTCTCAAAAATAATGGAAACCATTTATTAATCTGTTGCGGTACCTTGAGGGTCGCCAGCTGATTAGCGACTGCCAGTACGGCTGTGGTGGCTCAACTGGCAATCTTCTTGTATACCTGACTAATTGAGGCCAAAAGGAAGACGCTAGGAGTAAGTTTGGATTTTGCGAAAGCCATTGCAATTGCAACTCTTATCCCCGACCTTATTTCTTCTACATATCAATGACATTCTGCAACTTAGCAGCATTCATAGCTATGCGGATGATAGTATTGGGGAAGCTCTATATACAAGCCATGCTAATATTTCTCGGCATTAAGTCGAGGCATTACTTTGTAATGTCGCGAACTGGGGTGGACTAAATCTAGTCGAATTTAAGCCCAAGAAGACGTTTTCCGCGGAGGTTTTCCGCTAAATAATCTCCCTTAGTCGTTACTCCTCTCTTTGATAACACTCCCCTTAAAGCCTCAGCCAACATGGGAATTATTGGCGTTGACATATTGACCGATATCTATTGATCGCATTCAAGGAGATCAATTTTAGTCGTCAATAATAATCAATCACTTTTCAAGCGGCTTGATCAGCTGGTTTTAACTTATTTATATCTAATATAATAACAATTAAATCAATGTTGTCAAACGCTAACTATATCGCTATCTATAGATTTTTAGATATCTGTTCCGTACCGTGCCAACAAAAAACTGATTTAGTATGAAGGATGTTACGCTGCACACTATTTTTGTATATTTTTAATTTCCCGCCCAAGCCTTTCATTTTATGCGTTTTTAATATACATCGGATATGTACATAACTTGTATTGTATTGCCTCGTTGTTCATCTTTATTTTCAATGAACATAAATTTTACCACTACAGTTTTATTCTTAATACATTCATCAAGGTGACCCCAGATTTTTTTATCTATTACAAAGTACATTGCATTAATTATATAAATATATACTATACTTAAGTTAAGTTACTTTAGTTGAGGAACTTAAGTAACTTAACTTAAGTATAGTATTGAAAAGTCCAGTTACATTAAATATTACTTACGTTTTTGACAATTTTTCTTAGATACTTAGAACGTTTGAACCACGTGATTTGAGCTGGAGGACGAGACCCAGTAGTGATGCATTCCACCTCATAGCTATGATTTGCCGAGAAAGGTCCTTGCTTTTTTATTATTTGAACACTTAGAGGTCTCACTGTAAAGGATAAATAAAAACCCAAAACTAAAGACTATTAATTAAGGGGACTTTTATCAGCTTGCCTTGTGCGTTTGTTGAATTTTAGTGCCTTAGACTTGAAATTATCTTACTTTCAGCCATCATATTCTTATAATATTTGTTATTATTCAATTCATCTGATTGTTTTAGAATAAAATAAAACTCGAGCACACAAAGTTTAAGCTTTTATGTTTTAACAGTGAAATCGTTGAAAACTTTAACTACGATTACAGTAGTCCCCCAGGTTTAACTACCATTCTATTTACCTAAATTTCGTACAAATTTTACTCTTTTTAATGTCTAGTTAATCATATAGGTCTGTTATATACACAAAGTATTACTTAATTTATAATACACACCTTTAAAAGTATTGGAGAATAAAAAAAGGTAACTTGTCGCGAAATTATAATATTTATCGTCTACTCACAGTTAATGTCCAGTATCATAAATTTGCTCTGTGGTGCAGTCAAATTTGAGTTGGAAGCCTGACAGATAAGCCTAGCATTAAGGTGCTGTCGTTCCACTCGTGAAAATGTTAATTTATTGCTAGTAACTCCATTATCTCCCTGTTCATATGACTCATCTATTATTGTGTTTTCTAAATACCATATCAAGCGTGGTCGTGGAATACCTATTAAATTAAATTTACTCAATTAAACCCATATAGCATAATATCTATCATTATAAAGATAAATCTCATCAATGTTGTATTACAATAACGCTGTGTATTGTTAAAGATTACACATAGTAAATATAGTCAAATTCTGTTTAATTTTGTATTGTATACACTTAATTATTAATCATATATAGAAAGAAGCCTTGCAACCATTGATAACAAAAAATAGAAGTTGTATTCAAAATAAAATATTTATTTATAAGTATTTGTTAAGCTATTTATAATCAACTGAATCCTCGCTGCATTTCTTAATAATCAGTTTGCAATCAAATTATAATTTTTAGACTGCTGGGCCAAAATATACTTATTATTTTAAAAATATTTTAAACGCATGTCTACAACTATATACAAGATATAGTTATGGACATGCGCTTAAAGTATTTTAATAATATATATACTATAAATAGTGATTTCGTGGCACCTTTGTCCATGTCTTTATATTGTATGTTAAATATGTCTCGAGTATCCGAAGACTGATTTTGAGTCAGTTTTCACGTAAACTCTACGATTTTTTGTGATGTTATTAATCTCGGCTTTCCTATTTAACTTATAGTAAATATTTGTTTGTTACCTCCATATACTTCACATAGCAGTTCTATTGTGTCTCCTTCATTATAAGGTTCCAACAAACGGGATGAATCTAGCGTCCTAGCGTCAAGTATAGTAGGCCGGTTTGGTGGAGCTAAGAAACGAAACTCACATTTAAAAAAAATTTACCTAGTTAGAATTTTTGATATTTTTTGACACCTTAAAGGAAAAGTATATAATAGAACCTTGAAACTAGTGCCTAATTCGAGTAACATCTATTGATGTATATTATTTTTTTATTTATAAAATAGTAGTTAGACACATCCGAAAATTATGGTCTTTACTTATTAATATTTACATAAAATTATCAAATTGGGAAAAACAATAGAAGACGATACTAAACGTTCAGGCTAAATTTTGGTAATTAGCTTTTTCCAGATTGATAAAAAATCTTGTTTTTTGGTTTGATTAGGTAGTCGGAATGCAAAAAACGCGCTGTGCGCGACATGATTTTCGGTTTGCATAGCTGTCTGATAGAGGCACCTATCCTCGCACTTTACGCGACGAAGCTTGTTTCTTTTTGACCAAGTTACAGAGTTGCGCTACCCTACTTTTGTATTGCGAACTACGCGAGCGATCACCCATATCGGAGAATGATACAAATAATTTTCCACATATCTTTTTTAACATTTTGTATAGGATAAAACTTTTCATAAGTAGCATAATTTCAGCAGTCCAGCAAGGTGACAATTACGCCAACTGTGTCATCAGAAATGGTTTTGTAGAATCAAGTTTTAAACTTGATTCCAAGTCAAAATATATTTTTTCTTAATCCACAGGAAATATTATACACTTATGGATGTCAAAAATGTAGAAAGTATTTAGTAGTAGTTAATTTAATTTCCAAATTTACATTCAGTGCCAGTTCACAAATTAAGGGCGTAAAGCGGACGAAAAGCGCTGTCAAGAAAAAGTCACTTTCTTGAATCGCCATCTTATATATAAAATTCTCGTGTCACACTTTTCGTTCCCATACTCCTCCGAAACGGCTCGACCGATTCTCATGAAACTTTGTATGCATACTGGGGAGGTCTGAGAATCGGACAACATCTATTTTCCATCCCCCCTAAATTAAAAAAAAAAAAATATTTTTTTAGACAAATTTTTTAGTTTCTATTTTTTTATGATGCAGCATACAAAAATACACACAATCCTAAATTTTCAACCTTCTACGATCAACCCTTATTTTTTATTTATTAATTGAAAATTGAAATCACATGTATGACAAGACAACATTTGCCGGATAAGCTAGTGTTATTTATAAATATGTACTTGTAAGGCTGCAGCAATTACATCATCGTGACTCTTTAAGCAATTAATAAAAATCATTAAAATCCCTTAAATGACACTGAATGGCATGCATAATAATATACAATAAGGGGATATAATTGTTTTTTCCTGTGGGTTATACGGTGAAACAATAATCTGGCCTAAATATCGAGAATAAAATAAATAATACAAAGAAAATAAAATATAAACACACCATTTAGCCTCAAATATCGATACAAAGCTTGGCATAATAATACTTTTGTTGTTTTTAGCACATATGATAATAACAAAGTGGATTGCTGTGAGTTTGAAATAATTAATCATACACGAATCACTGCATACAAGAAAAAATTAAAATAATGAGAGCTTCCATTCCACACATTGCATAGAATGCGGTACACCTATTTTTAAGCTCTAAGAATTCCCCATGGGCAAGTATTTTCCGATGCACAGCTGATAACACAGCTGTATTATTCACAGGGCATACTTGGAATGAATTGAAAACGGCAACTGAATTAAGACTTTTTTTTGCGAGATAATCCTCTGTATCTCTATAAACTATAAACATAATGCCTATGTAGGTAAGTATTAATGTAGCCCTAGTACGATGCCTAGTACTCATACAAAAAAAATACACGTCGAATTGTAAATTGTCTTACTTCTGTTTTTTTAAGTCGGTTAAAAAGAGATACAGCTATAAACATAGATAATATGTTACACAAAGGAATTTTCGTTGAATGTATGAATTGAAATGTGTTATTTTTGTTAAAAGGACGACGTTAATCTTCGTTAAGCCTAGAAGGAAAAAAAATATGCTTATCAATGAGAAATACTTGTCTAGATAAAATTTTAAAAGGAAAATGTTTAATATTCGTAATCGCATATCTACAACTACTTTCAATTTCACGTTTTTTATACACGTATAATCAGCTATTCCTATGATGTGTAAGTGTATTACCTTTTTATATGTACAAGTTAAATTTTTAATTTATTATTATTTCTATCTCTATGTATATATATAGGATTGTTTGAAACTCCTATAGGACAATATAAAATCAGATCAGATCAAATAAATCAGTCTAATTGCATTCTTCTACAAAAGTACTGTTTTAGATCTTTATTTAAAATACCGGGCATTTCACCGTCTTAATAAGTGCTCTTGTGAAGACGGTGCAATTCGATAAATTTATTTTTTATAAATAATAATTTCCATCTGGATTTTATCCAGATTAGACTCAACATTTAGATACTTTTATTATTATATGTATACTTACTGATAACTGTCAAATTAACCCTAAAATTCCTCGATGGTGAATTTTGGAAGTCGACCCGACACCGATAAATTCCAGTGTCTGCTGAAGTCACACTCTCGAGTATGAGAGTAGCAGGCCTGACTGTGGCACGGAAGGATGCTCGAGTACGTGTCGATGATGACGAGAATTTCGGCTGATGTAGTGAGCGCCCGCGCACATCGTAACTGTATGATGATGATGATTTATTTATTCAGATGAAGTAAGAAGTAGAAAATTAAGTTACATTATTATTATATAAATAGACTCTTAGAGCTGACAAAGGCCAGGCTATTGTACCTTTGTTATTTCTAAATAATTGTATACTCTTGTATTACAAGATGGAACTATAAGATATATATTATATTTATTTCGGAACTCAAAAATTACACCTCGCTAAAATTAAAAGGATGAAATTACATGTAGATAGGTTCACCATCTGTTTCTCTAAACCACAGCACCATCTCAACCTTATCCTGTGCCGTTAGGGGCTGAGTATTACACGGAAGAGACACCTTTTTGCCCGACACCCCCATTACGTGAGCGGATGCCACTGAAATGAAACAAAAAAGGTTATGCAATTACATACGGTCCAGCACATACACAAGTACATAAGTGGTATATTAGAATTCACCAAAAATGTATGCGTTAGATTTGGTTTATGTTATTTTTTTAATAAGTCATATATACTTTACAAAAAAACTTATAAATATCCAGCTTTTATTTGATTTGTAAAATTAATTAAGGTCTCATTACTGTTAAATGTCTTTTCGCTAGCATGAGCAAGAAAATATAATATCCTCAAAAAATGTCTGTATATATACATATGTTGGCTCACGAAGCATTGGATTTAAAAACGATAGAGTTCGGTGTAGTGTGTTTGCTTCGACCATTTTACTTTTAATTCGTCAGCTTATTTAACAAGGGCATCCACCTTTACGAACTTGGTGAACCATCCAGGTTCGACCGCTCAATCAAATAACTCAAATATGAACAAACAACCGCATCCAGTAGCTGACTTTGACAATAAACGCCACCTGATTGGTGACTCGTAGCCCCGCTTAAATTCGGCAACATGCATCGCCGTGCCGACTGTTTGCCAAACCATTACTTTAAAATTAACTAAGAAAAACTTAGACAATGATTCATTATGTAATTAGTATTACCATCGACTATTCGATAGTCGTTAACTTGTAATACTGATAACGGGGAATTCTATTAGTTTCAACGTTTTTGACCCAAATATTGCCTCTGCTCTAACACATATTTATAGTTCGGAATATTTCATTTCAATGTATGATACTCGCGTTATTAAAAACATTGTTAAATTTATACACGAGGGCGTAATAATAATGCAAAACTAACAGAATATAATAAATTTTTATATATATTATTGCGCGTAGATTATTTTAACATCTATAAGAAGTTTTTCAGGTATTGGATGTATAGGGTAACGATTAATGTAGAAGCATGACGTTCCCACGGAGCTTTATTACGCCGGACGTTGACACGTATTATGTTTCTTTTCTGTATAGAGAACTGTCTGTGTGATGATTAGTGAAAATAATCGAAGCGTAGCAGGTAGTAAAGTAAATTAAACATAGCCAACTATGAACTTTGCAATTGTAATCGGTTCGTAAACTTAGAACAACAAAATACCTATATGATTATTTTCAAAATGAAATTTTAGAATTTGAAATTATGTATACAGGAAATATAAACTCATAATGTAACTAGCCGATGCGGTTAATAATATATATAAAAATTTTGATGCCTATAGTATGGTGTAGAATGAAAACAATTCTATAATATTTGCATCACACTGCACACATCATACAGTGTACACAAGAAAAAAAAGTGAATTTTCATATGCAATACAAAAGGGCGGTCTTACCGCTAAAAGCAGTCTAGGACCTACAAAATCAACCAACAACTCGAAAATGACTAGGACTAACCACTAGTAGTAACTTCCTGACCACAGTACTGAGCGCAAGCACACACTCGCTGCGTATGCCTGCTGCGATGTATCTACAAACAATGCAATTCTGTTGATTTTTATCAATTTTATTATTCGATATAGATTTGAAACTTAACTTAACCATGTACCTATAAAGTAGTTAATAAAGGCTGAAAGGCATTAACCAAGTACTTAAAAAAGGCTGATCTATAGGATTCTCCTTATTCAATTTGGCACTCCATAATTGTTGTAAAAAATATGTGTCATAACTTAACCCCAAAGGCTGAAACATTTTACAAATAGACAAAATGGCACCTTTTTTCATGTGCTGTGGGCCAATACCTATAAAATCTGATCTTGAAGAATAATTTAAACTTAACAGACTCTACTCCTTAGTTAAATCAATAGAACTGTGGACCTTGGTATTGCTTGCGAACGGTTGTTAATAGTTGGTTCGAATTTTTCTTAAAGGAAACCCAGCAGAATCTAAAAACGTTTAGTTAATGAGATATTTGTATTGCTATTGAGATACATCCTCAGCTCC
Organism: Pontia daplidice; assembly: GCA_963693355.1. NCBI lineage: Eukaryota > Metazoa > Arthropoda > Insecta > Lepidoptera > Pieridae > Pontia > Pontia daplidice. Next base: position 7,440,296 of record CAVNZL010000138.1, on the reverse strand, counting down.
TGTATAAAGGTTTCTATTTAGAAATAATTTTCAATAATTTCAGAAATTATCTCAACGTCACATTCTTTCGTGAGTTGCAGTGAAGAGAAAAGGGGCCGAAGCGTTAACGTACGTTAGAGTGAGTCCCGTACAAGATGACTCCAAATAAATAATTGTAAATTGCACTCGGTTGTAACATTGTCTGTTTGTCCGAATGTTTACAGAAGTAACGTTATACATATACAAAGGAACTACATAAAAAGGATATCGTATCGATAGATGATTTTTATTAATCACAACACAACAGAACGGGATATGCACCACTTTAGACCATACATTTATTAGGTTTTCGCGTTCTTTTATCACAGCGGTTAGGCCGTAAATATTTAATATTGCCACCGTTACTTCTTGCTTCTTAAATACCTAAAATACTTTATACGTTGACCTTCTAAATTCATAAATTTGGAGGTGTTTAAAATTCACTTTTGCGATAACAATTTCATGAAAAATAATGCTTCAAAACACAAAATTTGCGCTAGTAATAATGCACTTTAAGAAATAATTTACAGAAACTTTCAAAATACGCGAGTGTTGTGTAAGAATACCGTTTCGATTAATTTCACGCGAAGACGTTTCGACTTAGGCGTCGACAACTGCTCTCAATTTCCTTGTATCGCTCTTACAACGCCATGGTGTGGTATAAAATAATACACATTTTATATACCACATTTAGGCTTTTCTATTTCAATTAAATGACCTAATTCCCTAAATTAATTATTAAATTTAGTATACGACTCTTTTAGTACCTTTTCTTGGCTAAGTTCTACGAATTCCCGAGTTTTGTTTCGGATTCCTTCAATGGTATATAAACCCAGAACCATCCATCATGTAACCAATTAGTGTTTTCTATAAAATGATTCTCATAAAACTTTTCCTTTAATGAATTTTTTTTTACTTCAGAAAGCAGTACTTCAATCTCCCAGAAAAGCTTTATAATATTATCAATATTTTACATTTTATTAAAATAACAATTAACCAATTGAACCAGCAGTGAAGCAACCCAATTCTTGTAAGGTGGGCACATTAGGCCCTAACTTGATTTGATTTCTACCTACCTACCTTTTTTTTCAATTTCTATGCTAGATAAAATAAAACAAAACCCATACCATACAAATTATATGAATTAATATCATACACAATACTCAATATATTACAAATATTTTGAGAGAATTAATCTTAATATATATAAATTACGTGTACTTTGTACTCTTAAACTACTTAACCAATTTTAATCAAATTTGTACACCGTGTGCAGATTAATCCAACTTGAAGATAGGATAGATTACAACTCAATTTATGATCGTAATATTATTTTATTGCGAATTATTTGTCTATTATTTCACAGTCACGATTTTAGCAGATGGCGACACCTGTTGACTGGATTGAGTAAATATTCAATAGATGGCGCTATGTCTAACGTTTCTTATAAGCTACGAACAATTTATTTCCAATTCGTTCGTCATGGCCAGCTATATGCTGCATGTTGCAAAACCGTCGAACCTATGTGTTAGCTAAAGACAGGTTAACCAAAAATATTTTGCACCGATTAGTGCTAAATTACATTGAAATTAAAAGTATTAAAATAATAAACATTATTGTTAGAATATTCTAAACTATCCACCCAACTTCTTCATTTATAAGTTTAAGTGTACATGTTATTTCCTAAAAACTTTGTAATACACTCATTTGTTACAAACTTGAATAAAAAAATAATAATAAATTTAATTATTTTGTATTGATTTCTGCTTTACATCACATCCCAAACCAGTAAATTTATATACCATCTTTAACGTTTCCGTCTTTAAAGTTGGTATACAAATTGCGTTCTGTTTAATAAATGATAATAATTGCTACTTGTGCCACATGGTCATATATGAATTCATAAAATTGTCAATATCTAAGGATACGATATGACGCCACGATTCTGGTACATTATTCAGGGTTTAAAGACATGATGACTGATATAATAAAATGTATAATAAAATGACACTACATTTAAGGTATTCTCAAGAAACGATTGAATTCATTTTCTGGGTACAAACAAAATACAGATACCTCTAAAACTGTAGGTATAATAATCCGATAGTCAATAAATACTTTAACTTAAATCACAAGACTATTATTTATTCTATTTCTATTATTTATTCTAAAAATATTTTTTATTTATTTATTTAGTAACAGCCTAAAGCCAAAACATATTTAAAAACTACGTTAACCTAAACTTACAAATAAAAACTCCTTGCGGGCTTCACTCATTCTTAACAAGCCTGTTACTAATATATCCTGCTCTGGTGCAGATTTAATAAATTTATTAACTAGCGACACCATTCACGGTATCGCTAATTTCTGGCGAAGCACCGTTCGCGAATTACATTGTGTCAATATAGGATTCCCTCGCGATCTACAGTAGTTGTCCGGTACATACACTCTCAACTCCGGAAAATCTATTTGGCCCCTAATAACGTTAATTGCAAATTTAAACAAACATAGCTCCCTGCGCAGCTCAGCGATTCATATCCCAAATTCCCCAATAAGTATTTGGATGGGTAGAACAGAGTGTTATAATAAAATTCCTGTTTGTACAGCCTCCTTAAAAACTTTTTCTGCCCTTTGCTAATATTAGCGTGTATTTTTGCTCATAGGGCATCCACACGACCGCATTGGACTCTAACATACTTCTTACTAGAGCTGCGTAAAGTGTCTTCGTTGCTTTGTGTGATAATTCATGAGAAATGCGCATAATAAATCCTAGACGCTTATAAACAGTATTAGCCAATGCAGTTATATGCTCACGAAATGTAAGGCTAATACTATAGCAAATTTCATAGTATATATACTATAGTGGTAAAGCAGCAATAAAATCCTCGTCATTGCTGCACTTCTCTTAAATACCTATTTTACTTATTTATATCAATTAATTCAACGTTGTTATATTTTACACTAAAATGGGAACATAACTTTACATTAAAAGTAAAAGAGGTAATTTATATATTGAGTAGGACGTGCTTATTTCAGATAGTACTGGTTTGAATTGAAATTAAATTATTTTCTTCTATTAAACAGTCGAGGATTTATTGAGGAAAGCTACTAAACATCTTATATCATTCAAAAAGTAAAAAGTGGAATACTTATACCTCATATCAACTCACAAACAATGTGTATTAAAAAAAATTTAAATCTCATAAAAATGACGCGTTGTCACGGAAAACTTTCAAACGTTATAAAAAGTGTGTTTAGCATCCACCTCTCAGACTAAATCAATTTTGTGTAGTGGAGTCTTAAAAATCGGTAAATGACGCTGTTAGATTTTAACATAATTGATTCAACTGTGATAAGATATAAATCATCTAAATCTATGATCTAGGCTTTGATAAGCAGCTTTACTTCATTAATAAATCCTCGAATTATAGTTTTCAAAATTCCAAACGCAAACCATAACCAACATTCAGTAATCCATCATTAAGTAATAAGCATCAGGGTTTTTACCTAATTAAGGGAAAATATTTCGATGAAAAGCACAGTTGAGAACTTGAGTTTCAAAACAGATTTTTTTTACCGGGTAAATAAATAATAAAAACCAGTTAACGATACTTTAGATTTTACAGTGTTTAAAAATACAAGACGGCATTTTCTATCATTAAGTAACGCATCACTTCAACACATATAAGCAGTACGATGCTTCGGTTGTTTTATTTTAGGTAGTTTTTTTATTAGGTAAGATATTTTATATAATGACAGTATGGACGTGCATATTACATAACATCCTGAATTTTCTTCTTATTATGAATTGTAAAAAAATATACATGAAATTTTAACAATATCTTTTTGTCATATTGTAATAATGGCACTTACAAGGCTTATCCACGGAACTGGTGTATTTCTTATTGTTTATGAGACCCAGGATCATAGTTGACATAGCAACCAGAAAAAGGAAGACGTGGAAAATATGCATTTGCTCCTGGTACTACTCGTAAATTCTATTTAATTAGCCTTTCAGAACATACAAACTGACTATCCACACAACACTTATTAAGTACTGAAGTATTTAATTATATAGATGAATAATTTAATTTTGACGAACGTTGTTTAAAATAAGTTTAAAAACGTGCACGTATAAACAAAATAAGAGGCGCGCGACGTGCATACTTCAAGATAGCACGCGACAGACTGATACTTGGTCGAAAACTGGAAAGCTCGCCGGGAATAAGCGATAGGTAAATTAATGAATAAATATATATATAAATAAAGTGTTTTTGTTTGTGAGTGATTTAATCTGGAAAATTAATATTGAAATATTAATAATATGCCTTATACATCAGAATTACACATAGGCTACAATTTATAAAGATTTTGTGATGTGTTCAAAATATCTACCATCTGCGAGTTATTCTGAAAGCCGTTAGAGTTACACACACGTAATGAAGATGGTAAGCTTTATCTTACATAGTCCTAAACAAAAGTCGCCACATTATATATATAAAAGTCTTATGTGTAAGCCATATTATATCATATGTTAATACTATTAACTTAATAGTAATTAAGAGTCTTGTACCATGGTTGCTCATGCCTATATCAGGATAATATTATGTATATACATTTAGTATTTTCATTCATCATGCTACAATGATACAATTTGGATAGGTTTTATTTAAACTATCACTTTCATCCGCCACACCGGGAACATGACATGGTTACTAGTTCAGATCAGTTAGTGTGGAAGTGATAACAATTATTGGTTTCGCAAAGTATAATTAAAAATTTTAGTTTTAAACTATCCCACCGGAACTATAAAATTTAATTAAGCCGATCTATACCTCTTCTTAAATTCCCCTGACTAAGCACCCTTAGAAAATATTTAATATTAAAAATAAATCGAAATTATAAAATGAAACTATTCGGCTATATATCTATATATCTTGTATAATATGGCCTTATTAATAAGCTTGGCTTTATAAAATATAAATAAGATTTAAAATATTTATGTTAAGTGCAATATAATTTTATTGGCACTGAAATAAAAATAGATTTATAAATCAAAAATTGTTTCATTATATTTTTTATCTTGAGTGCTGTTTTATGGTATAATTTCTTAAAACACTGTAAAATAGTAAAAAATCGGAAAAACGAAGAATAATCTCCGTTCCTATGGAAGTTTATATACTTACTCAAAATTCAGGTCTATAAGTTTAAACATGAAAACAATAAAAGATTGATAACAATTATTTTTATTTAATAGTAAATAATTACCGACTTATTCGTAAATAATCCTTTATATTGGATCTCTATCTTTTCAAATAAGATCCAATTAAGATTGGATTAATAGCAGTAGTGTCTGCTGTTATAATAAGCTTACACAATATAGCCTCCATTGCTTGCCTACGTTGTCTAATTGTAATTTACTAACATTCTGTATATTCTCATCATTATCTATTTATTGTCTAATATTTTTTTTACAATTCCATGATAGAATTCCAAATAGCTTCGTAAAACCTACATACCCCTTAAATATAAGAAAATTAACACTAATTACATTTAATCTCATAGTAATACAAAACGAATTAATACTAATAAAAAAAAAATACTTTTTAGTGATTTTAGAGTTGGTTCTATTATTTATAAAATACTTTCTACGAAAAAACCCCTTTTGCTCCTTGGGAATGATAGAATAAACTGGCTTAATGCGTTTGTGGTTTCTAAGCTAGGTAGTTAGAAGGGCATTAATTATGTCAATTAATACGCTTATATGAACTAGGAAGAAAAATATGTGAGGTTAAAATATTATATTATACAATACACCTATAACATTAATAACAATTGAATTCCTCTTACGCGTGATACCTAAACTTGGATGGGACAGATATTTTAAACCTTCAACACTTTAACCGTTTGATATCGACGGTGAGGTATTTACACTGTATACTTGATATCCCTCACAATAATTATTCTTGTCAACGATCCTTACAAAGTCATCCAAAACACAAATAACTGCTGGATTAAATCGCAAAAGTTACAAATTGCTACAAACCGCAACGCACTTAAAGAAGTTATTTAAAGATTTCTTGTTGTAATTATTTTGACTTCGAATTTGAATTTCATACTTAAATCATACTATAGTTGGAACTGTGTTTAACGTGAAGATATAAATTAAAATAAAAAAATATTATCAATTCTCATTACACTAAAATAAATATAATAAAGTCGTAACCAACTATAATATTAAGTAAGATAGTATTTTAGAGTAAGAGGCGTTATTTTAAAAGATTTTACTGGAATACACACTCGTATATACTTAAAAGAAATCTTTTATATGGTAATTCCTGAAGAGATGACCAATACCAAAAAGATGAAATAATATATAATAATAATAAGGCACTAGTATGAAAATAGTTCGGCACCGACTACAACTAATTTGAGATCCAAAAAGTATTGGAAATGTACATATTTATTTGTTCAATATTTTCTATGGGTGCCTAATCAATATGAACAAAAAACGGCTGCTACACACTGAATATTTATTCTTTAAAGTATAAAATTGGGAAAAAACGCTTTAAAGGGCTTAGGGCATTTTTAGAAAGCTATCTAACAGTCGAAGAATGACTACGGCAAAAGATATTATAAAATGCAAAAGTGAAAAAGTCAAAAAGAAATGTCAAAAGTCTTCCTGGACTGAACGAAGTTTTTCAGTGGCCTACCTGGAATGCAGGTCGATTCCAGGTAGGCCACTGAAAAACCACACGGCACCACACTCTCCACGCCATTGTTAGCACAGTCCTGGGGACCTGTAATCGGGTGTTCTCTGCTAAAAATAAATACTTATCACCCAATCACACAATTTTGCCTGTTTTATAACTTCCAAATCCGGACATTCATTAAAAAAGCAAAATAAGAATATACTATTAACATATATTATAATATAGCAATGAGAAAATAATAATAAATAGGAATTAGGTAATACATAATTATACACTAGTTAACCCGGCAGACTTCGTACTGCCTCATCATACATAAAAGACCTAAACTTTTGTACAATATTATTTTAAAACAAACAAATCGAATCCGTCTTTTAAAAAAATCATTTTTTGATTAAAGCATTATTTATTTTCGACACATAATGTTGCTTACTTACAAAACAGAGTTTTCATCAGCTTTTTTATAACCAGTCTTTTTCCATTGCATGGTCAAGGTTGATTAATATTACCCAGCATGATGACAGTTGATCCTACTTTTAACTGCAAATTGTGAGGTGATAATTCAGACAATTCCAGTGAATTTAAAAACTCCGTGGGATAGTTTACTTCGGCTACTGATTCATAACGGTGTCGACTGAAGGAAACAAATCCTCCCTCTCCAAAATCTCCAAAATCTTTTCTTTTCTTTTCTTTCCAGAAAATGTAAAAGTTAAGAAAAAACTTTTTGTACCATTTTTAATTCCATTCATTATTTTTTTAAACAGTAATTTTAAAATAATAACCTTATTTATAAACACTCATATTTTATAAACTACTTATATTTTCTTATCTTCCAAGAAATATTAGTAGTAATTCTGTAGATAATAAAGCCGAGGGCAGGCTTATTATAAATAATAATTTATTATCAGATACAAAAATCTTGTTTTTATATAAAAATGTACTTATTCGTTCCACATCTATTTCATCGATTATATTTCTACAGCAAGCAAGTCGGCCAATTTCTATTTAATAATTATATTCTATCAGGCGAAATCCCCACCGTCATAAGTCGGATATTTTATTGTCTCTCCGATAAATTGATAGCAACACTTCAGTCAACCAATAAGTCAGAATGAAAACTGAAACGGAAAACAGATTATGTCACTCTTACTTACAATAATTATTTTCATTTTATATTCCAAAATAACAATGTTTTCTAACCCAACCCAAACGACGGGCCCCGTAGTTGGGTTTCCCCCGAGGAGAAAAAAAAAAGGCTAAACATACCCGATTAGCAGCGGGTTCCACCATGATGAGCAACAAAAACGCTTTTTCACTTTATCTATATAACCTTAGTTCAAATATGCTATATGATTTATTTATGTATACTGTTATCCAGTCTCACCCAACTCATTTAGTCTCATTAAACCATGGTTGAACTTGAAATGTTGTGTATTATGAGGCATATCAATTTACTAACAAACATAATATTTCCCAGAACGTACATAAAAGCTGTGTAAGCGACGCGCGGTGAAAATAGAATAAAAAGATGTCCATTTTAAATATATTTTCTAATATTTTTAAAATTCGTACATTTTATCTATTCAAATATGTACGTTAAGTATATAGTAATTATTATTTTAAAAAAGTCATCCTGAGGTATTTAACTTAATAAGAAATAATACAACCACATAGATTTATACTTTATTATTAGTACTGTTATCGTAAAAGCAACATGCCAATATAAAGCTGAATTTATACTTTAATTTATAAATATACTAGCTGATCCGGCAAACGTTGTATAAATGTGATTTTTAAAATAATTATCAGCTTTAAGTGTGCGGGGATATGTTTATAATCGAAAGCGTTTTAAAGAATAAAAGTATGCTTTATTTAGGTTAATAAATTAATCTTTATATGACACGTTTATCGGTTTACCATAGCAGTGCCATCTATTGATTACTTACTCAACCCAGTCAAAAAGTATCGACATCTGTTAGAATCTTTTTGAGTTAATAGACAATTGTGACTGTCAATTAATTATAGACAAATAATTTGCAATAAAATAAAATTGAGACTAAAATTAAAGATCTAAGCTACCCTATCTCTTAAGTTGGACCAGACTGCTCACGGTGTGCCAATTTAATTTAAAATCGGTTAAGTAGTTAAGGAGTCCATTGCGGACAAACATCGTGACAGGAGATTTATATATATTAAGATATTAGGTTCTTACATATGATATTCACATTTTCGTACAGGCCACATTGATTTTAAGTATCACCTCTTTGGTTAGGAATTCGATGAAACAATTCAAATTAATGTGGCTAGTTACTCATGCTTTTAATGTGTACAATGAAACACGCTCGATCGCATACTGAAGCCTTTAATACGTCACATTGAGAATGATTTAAATCTAACTTGTATAATTAAAGTCGTGCATTAAAATTATTTTCTTTTACGAGGTCTTAAACGCATTATTATAGTCATGGTTATCGCTTCTTCGGATGATGTTACTTACCTTATCTTACCTTATCTTTTCATAATAATATTCTCAGCTGCTTTATTACTAGATGGATGATAAGAAGCAACCAAAATTTTCTTAATTCCATTTTTATTCAAATAACAAGAATATTCCTTGAAGAAAATGGAGTGCCATTACCACAATACTTTTAGCCAAGCCAAACCGACCAATACGTTACCTTTATATCTAAAAGAAGAATATAATATTTTCCTTTTTAAATGACGTCATCACGCTGCAAACAATGATGAAAGCTCATGCTCACGCAGTGCAAGCAGCAAAGGTCTTGCTTTAATAAATATAGGGGTCTTTTTTAGTAAAGGGAGACATTTGAGGTGGCAAAAGTACATATAAAGCAGTGGTACTTAAGTGAAAAAATCGATTTTATGTTCCTCTCTCAAAAGAACACGAATTTCATAAGTACTAAGTAACTAATATATCGGTTTTCATGTAAAAGGATACTTACTAAATACTTTTACGTTACTATAATTGAAAATCTTATTTATTGAAAGCATAACAAATGAGAGTGCGTATACGAAGGGAAGGAAAAGCCGTAATTAGAGCACATCGTTATCTCGGACAGCATGCACGCGTCCTTTCATACAACGTGAATAATCGCGTTTTGTATTTTTGCGTTTGACGCCGTCTCATATTTGCGTATTTTATAATTACCGAGGAAAGCAAAGCTAGCTTTTAAAAAAGTAATTATTTTGCTATTTAGCGCACTGCGGTTTTTATTGGTGTAAATAATTTATCTGCTTTTATAGTGGTAATAAACATGGTCAGCTATGTATCATAAACTAAATTTGAGTAATCGGTATATATTAAAATCAAAATGGCTAAGTCTAAACCTGTAAGGATATATTAACCTCGGATTTGGTACAATTTCAACTATATACAAACTTGATAATTAAAAAAAAAACAAAATTAAGTTCTATGTACCATGCTGCACGATTAAGTGGTTAATGCAGACGTAGATAGTGTTGGCCTAGTGGTTAAAGCGAGTTACAACTATGGTGCTTTTTTTTGGTCATAAGGAAATCAACAACGCGCAGAGCTTTATTCAACATTACGATAACACTTCCTATACTTCGGCACGTCGAATTTTTCTCAAAATTATCTGATATTTTAATTAAATAGTAATAATTACCCGACGTTATAATTGTATTAGGTTCGGATTACTAAAATTCTTGCATAATTCGCTATTCAAATATGTATTAATTAAAACTGGCATTCACAACAACAGCTGTTGATATCTTGGTAATCGGAAACAAACAGCGGTTCTATCAGGTCAGTTTGATTTTAATGCAACAGTCCGTGAGATATTTACTGTCGGAATTCCAAATTTGATGCTTTAATGAATTTCCTATAATTGTTATTTATTTTTTAAATATGGTAGCTCGTATAGTACTTTACTATTTTTTATTAATTTTAGTTACTAGATCGATCTATACTCAAAGGAAAATTGCGTTTGGTGCGAAATATATTTTTTGTAAATAATAATAATAATATATAGCTTTTAAATATTAATAAGACTAATTAGAAACTCATTAAAGTTATATTTTTTCAGTAACAACAAGTTACCTTGTGTCAATCGTTAAGTGTCTCGGAATACTGAATAACCATAGAGTTGCGAGAGCATCTTTTATCTATAAAATAATTTCAATAATTTTATTCTGTAACGGTTTAAACTATACAACTAGCTGTTGGGACCTCCCTTTAAACAAAATAATGGTCTTACTGGGATATCCCACCTAATCCAAATTGAATGCATTTAATTAAACGCAGCATTTTAAATTGTGGTCGTAAAAATGGAGCTAAGTTTGTAAAAATAGAATGATATTTTTTGTCTTTAAGCAATATAAATTATTAAGCCCAAAAGCAAACTCTTACATATCTTGCACACAATAGGGTACAGTCATTGTGAATCGTGACAACACATTATTTGTAATCAAGTGGCATGCACATTTTGCGGCTCGACTTTTTCATACCAAACTTTTTTACTAATTACTGTACTTTATTGATAGTATAAAAATTTTACCTAATTTACCTTTTTGTACCTGTGTGGTATGCCACTTGATACGTTATAATGATCAAGAATGTGTCTGACTTGTGAAGAACAAGCCAAGATATTTTTTCGGTTAATTCATTCAAACAATAACATAGTGATTCGAATTCCTTTATTCAAATTCATTTATTTATTTTATATATCTATTTTATTCATAAATTCACCCTGAGCTTATAAAAAATAACTAGTGACGAGAAACATTCACGCATTTCTCGCTGATGCAAATTCCTTTCTGCTCTTGGTAGCTGCGATAAATCAAAATCCTTTTCAAATTATATTCGAATAGTTCTTAAGCCTGTTGAGATAAAGATGAGAATTCCATACGTAAACTGAACAATAAAATGGTAGATAATAAGAATTTCTTCAAAGGAATCGGTTGTGCTCGATAACTATAACGTTTATTGCTTGTCTGATAAGTCACCGCATTATTTATAGATAAAATTTACATTTTCAAAACTGTTTAACTGTTAAAATGTATTAATTGATAAAACATACCTGCAATGCCAGGAGGCTTACAGGTGTGATGCCGGCCTTAAAGAGACTGGTCTCTCTTTATTTGAAGGCTTTCAGTCGTACCGGTTCTGAAACAAGTTCAACAGCTGGTTCCACAAAGTTGTAGTGCGCGGCAGAAAGTGCCTTTAATACCGCCCTGTTGTGGAACGTCAGGCGTCGATGTGATACGGATGGAATTTCGAATTCTACCTTGATGTCCGATCATGATTACACTTACTAAATGAGATGAAAACATCTCAGTGAAGAACGAGAAACTTGTGAAATTTTCGTTAGAAAATCGGTTATAAACTCATGATTTATGAGGTAACATCGATAAAATATATGTACATATTTAGGTTCGCTACTAAGGTAAAGGATAGCATAATATTATATATTTTTGCTTTTTATATATTTTTTTACTTACATAAAATGGTTATTCCATATTACATTCGTTTCTTTGATTTAAACAATATTTAATGTAATTTTTGTGCTATTTTTTTTATAAAATAGGGGGGAAACGAGCTTGCGGGCCGGCCTAAGCAGGAACAGCCGCTGCCCATAAACACCCATTAATGGTTGCTTTGCTGGCCCTTAAGGAAGGAGTACGCGCTTTTTGAAGAATTGGAGGTCGTGTCTCGTAGGGAAGACTGAGAGTCGATTCCACAGTTCACTTGTTTACCTTGTAAAGCGAACCATGGAAGATTTCTATCCATCAGGTTGGTGCGGATGGAATGCAGAGTTAGTTCGGTTCGTGCGATGATGGAACGATGCAGCCGATCAACCCAGTTCAGAAAAACATTCACCATCGTACATTTTATATAAAACGCCGAGTGACGCAAGGTCTCTGCGTAAAGAAAGAGGGTCAAGCCAATCAGTAAGAGATGGCAGACTTAAAATCCGACAAGCTCTCCGCAAAATTTCTTCAAAAGGCAGATGCTGGTATTTTGGGGCACCGGTCCAGAGATGGGAACAGTACTCCATATGAGGACGTACTTGTGCCTTGTAGAGGTGCATACGATGAACCTCAGTGAAATATTGCTTGGCCCTACCTAAAACACCCAGCTTTTTAGAAGCCAGTTTGGCTTTGTCTTCCAGATGACTGCAGATTGATTGTACTTCTTTCGAAATGCCAACACCGAGAATACTGAGGTACTAAGGAAAGTGCCATCAAACCGAGGATATTTTGAAGTCGTTTCTTTATTTATTATCAAAATTTAGATTTTGATAATAAATCTAAATTTTGAGATTCCTTTGAATATTTTTTGATATTCCTCGTAGTTTTAAATTTGGCTTCAACAATTCAATTCAAATTATATGTATTGGAATTATTTTACATTTAATATAAGAAACCTTATTATTTTTCATAAAAATCCCGAACTTGTTTGATACCGAATTATTATCCTGCGCAAATGAACTGAGAGTTTATTTCTCAAATGATACCTCGTTTTGGTGGAGCCATTGTTTTCATGGATAATGGATGCGTTTAAAAGCTTTACTATAAACAATGAAGTGTTTTAAGAATTTATTCAATTTCATATGAATAAGTCAGTAAGGCAATTTTTTGCTACAAAGTGCTCCGTGTCCGGTGTCCGGAAAGAATTTAAACGAAAAAAGTTTATTATTTACTCTATTTCACAAACGAAATTTAAAGGATTTTCTCCTTAATAACAATTGGAAAATTTACAAACTAAACTAATTATCTTCTGCCCGCTTTGCAACTGTAGCATCTCTAATAAGATTAACACCTCGCAATAGCCAACCTTTCCCCGGCTGTGATCGCTCACCGCCAATGGGATTATCGTGAGGGTCATACAGCTGTGCTAAAAGCATCCGACGTGGCCGAGTGGATAGGTTAGGAGTGCTTCCGTGCAGTGTCAGATAGTTAAACACCACCACATCTCCCGCTTTAACGATAACTGGCTTCGCTTTTTCGATTGGATATTTTTTCTAAAAAAGTATTATTAAGTATTATTACAAGTATATGAAAACACTTTATGTTCGCTGCGGCTTCATACAAAATAAACTTCATACTGAATATTTAAATTTTCCCGTGCCATTTCATTTTCCCATTTTAATTAAATAAGTCACATATACTATGTTCCAGCCGTTGTTTTACTTTATACAGCCTGGTCAACAAATGAGAGATCATTTTCAAGAAATGATCCTTAACCTCAACCTTTGACAACTTTAAGGACCTTACAAATAATAATAGAGCAGATATAAGACACCGTTCCTGAGATAAAAACATTAAAAAAGTTGTAATTAATTTCCTTACAAGGAAATTATGACTTTTTACAAACCGTTTTTCTGATAATCGTGAGGAGCTCTTTGCCATAAATAAATAATACCTAAGAACTTTGTAGATTTCATTGACAACGGTGTTATGATCGTACCAGCTTGGACGTGTGATTTATTTATTTATTTGACGTTGATAATTTAGCATTCTACTAGTGAAATTATTTTTTAAATTGCTCTACTAGAGTTTTTTCTCTTTACATATTCGATGTAAATCTTTCCTTCTTTATAATACTAGTATAGAGAACCAAACCTGATCGACGTAATGGAACTCGCTTCCTTCTTTCGGTCCAAAGTCTTCAAGAGGTCCAAACTTGTGGGAGCCGGGCCAAACAAAGAGAGTGCCATTCTCTACGTCAGCATCATCCAGGAAAAGCACAGCAGCTGTCATGGTGTCCTTCTCATATGGGAAATAGTGGTAATCCTTAATAAAAAAAAAACCTAGATTTTTACAGGTTCTCTGGCGACTAATGATTCAAATAATTTAAGGTTTATGATTCAAGTAATTTAAATTATTTTTACCTGATGCATGGGGTAAGCGGCACCTTTTTCTGGTGGCTTAAAGTGTGCTTTGGTATGATGAAGAGCTATGTTGGGTGTACCCATTAAATCTTCCATAGCATCCAGCAGATCATCGTTAAATAAGTATCGCCCAAAAACTGCGTGATGCATTTGTAGGTTATGAATGCCTTTGACCTAAAATCTTAAATTGGGTCAGGTGTGTAGTTCTCTGAGAAAATTGTCATGCCAAAAATATAATTATAAATCTAAACAGCTCATTTTGTTTCATAAAAAGACTCTTAGTGGTAAATTCATTATGATAATTATTTGTGGATATCGTCATCATTGATAATTTATTATGTAATAAGTATTTGTGGATTTTGAACATAAATTTTGATATAAATGTTTACATAACAAAGTTAACATTCATGTCAATTAAAATAGAAATCCGAGAAATATAACTTTTGTTTGTACAATCAAATCACGAGCAAAATATAGGAAAAATTACATCCGAAAAATATCTCTGAAATATTAATTACCGACCGTTGTTGTGAAATTAGAATAAGTTCCTGTAGTTTTATAATGGGAATTCTTTTTATTTTCCGGAAAAAGTAAAAATATTCAAGAATATATTAATATTTTATCGATGGCAGTACCATCGATAAAATATACTGACTCTTGTCAGTTGAGTAAGACGAGTCGAGATTTAATGCTTATTATAATTAATGATGATAATGATTTTAAGTTTCTATTTGTATTAATACGTACTGTATAGGGGCTATCACTAGCTCTGTGGTTCTTTTCACTGCCTACCCAAGAACTCTCCGTCTTGAAATCATTTTTCCTACGAAATAGATCATCATACTCTTTAGTTATCTTCTGCAATTCGTTGCCTTTAATCACCTCCTTCAATATGGTGTAACCATTGTCCTTGAAGAACTGGACCTGATCTTGACTGAGTCTACCCATCCTAACGGTTTTTATCAAATGAAGTTCTCTACAATCTCATTTTGGTTTTATGGATGAAGTAAAGGTCAAGACTCGAGATAACTCGGGTTATAATATCCATGGAAATGTTTACGAATCTTTATTAGCAGCGATATTTATTTGTCATTTATCACAGGTTAAGATAAAATATAGCATTATTTTAATATATTATAACTATAGTACATTAAATGTACTGAATCAAAGTTTTCAAAAAAAACTCCATGTGAAAAGTTATATTTAATGAAACATAATACTCATACTATAAAGAATTTTGTCTGAAGATCGTATAACGTATAACGAAACTTAAAAAGGTCAGAAAAAGTACACTAACAAATTATAAGTTTCGAAAAGCAAGATACAAATGTTAATAAAGTTCGGTACATAAACACGATAAAGCACCATGATGCCATGACTTCATATAACATTTAAAGTTTACACTTCGTTTTATTCCAAAATTAAAGTTTCATAGTTCAAAAATTCAAACTGATGTGGATACTATTTATACTTTACTGTAGGTTGCTAAAGCGATCTATTGAGATGCGATTTCTAAGAAAATGTATAACTGAACTATATACATAACGCAGCCCACATTTCTTGTACACATTTGAAGGAGCAGAGATTGCTTGAGTGTTTTTTTTTAAACTCGACCGATATTTTTATTTTTAACAATAATAATGCTACATTATCAACCAATAATAATACAACCATCACAACACTACCAAAAGCGGTGAATATATGATCTGTGTTTGTAAGAAGTGTACGGCGAAACAAAGGCAAATAATAGTTTACTTATTAATTGTGCGTTGTGTTAGTACTGTTTTTATATACTTTAATAACTTATATTATTCTATACATAAATGATTAAGACAGAACAATTTTAGTAAACCCAACCTTAAGCTTACCAAAAACCTATATTTCTAAAAATATTAAAAACATCTTTTATCATAGTTCGAAGAAAAGGTAGTTCGTATGAAGCACAGGTTGAAATGGATCGATATGATATCGTGTGAAAACTATAATAACAATGTTTTTTTGCAAATATTAAAAAAACCTTTAAACTTGAAAAATAATATTCCATCTCACTTAAAAATAGCGATGGTAATTGGCGTGAAATGAAAATCTGCGCAATAATTTTCAAACAAAAGGCCTTGTCGTAACTATTCGTAATAGTTGCCCTTAACGATAATGATATCTGATGAACGAAATATGAGACCTTTACGAAGAGGCTTCACAAAAGCGAGAAATTGGCCGAGGTTAAGGCCACTCCGTCTCGATAAGAAAAACAAATGACCAACTGTTACTCACTCTTTCACAAAGAAAGAGAAATTATTTTTAAGTGAGAACATAACCGTGCCATTCAGGAACATTGGATGATATATGCGAAAGATAATAATGACTATTTGAAGGGCACAAGCTTCCCTTATAAATACTGGCTAACCTTCATAATTCTGACATTTGTGCGAATCATCACTTTTGTTCCTTTTTTTACTTTTTTGTTTTAGGTAGCAATTGCAAAAAATAACCGTTTAGATGTTTTTAATTGGAGTTTAAAAGAGCAGCAACTGTAAGTGAGTGGTGAGATGTAAAAACATTTGAATATAAAGAGCCGTAAATCGGCGCTCCACCTGATGAAGCATTAGCTGAGCACATAATGAGATACTGACTTATTCAACGTCTATAACTTCTGTATCTCTTTGGTTTTTCCCTGAGGAATAAAAGTTCTTTGTTTGTTTGTGGACATAATATCTTAATATTTACCCATAGACAAGGATAAACACTTCCGCCTTGTGTTTTATTACGATCTTTAAAGTTTGATAGTGAAATTTAACTTCTAAATTTATTATGTGTCAATTACGTATTTTAACGTTTATTTCAAATTTACACTTTCACTCTGATTTCCTAAAAATAAATCTCTAACAAAATTATGAATATATTGTTTGATCGTATAAGGGAGGGACGATCTCTGAATATAGCGATTCCTAGAGGGGAAAGTTCCAGGGTTTGGCTGTTCCATATGCAACATCTGTGGCAGGCCCGCGGAGATTGATCTGCCCATAGGCGGAGATACACCAAGTCTCTGGCGAAGGGGATTCTCTAATCCAACACTATGGTAGTTGGTAATCAGCTGCGTAAAGAAGGAACTCAGTCTATGTATCGGACCGTATGGAGTATGAAGTGGCCGAAAGTAGGTATTGAGGTCATGAGAACATTCTCCTTCGTGTACCAAAATCCACCCTTAAAAATAATTGATTGATTTAAATTATTATTTAAATAATTAACTGCCTCTACAATGTGATTTAAGATATTTTAAAACATGGATACAATTTCTGCCTTGTTCGACAGTAATAAGATCTAGGGTCAATTTTTGCACTTGATAACTATCAAGCAAATGTTTCGTTAGTAACTTTATTTTGACGAGACGCCCTAAAATTTCCTGTACGAAACCTCTTGATTGTTTTATCTCACAGAGGTAGTAAGGATAAAATATGGCGAACAAGAGACTCTCAAAAAATGTCTGTTTTTTTGTGTAATCACAAAATGATGGAAATGGAAAAATATTTGCTTTAAAAAATGTATCGTTCAAACTTGAAGTCCCATTCTTCCAATATGCATCGATGTGGAATTCATTTATTTGCATTCAGGTAATATCTACAAAATTTATTTGATACATTTTCGTGATAGGTTATAGGTACCTTGATTTAATTAATGTTCATAATTTAACGATCTTAGTACAGTAAATAATCCTATGCTTTCAAGTTTTGCACACAGAACTTTCTAGTTAAATACAAACGTTTGCTATATTCGGTCCTGCATTGGGCATCTAGAAACTTGCAGTAAGTCTCGAAGGTGTAAAATCCTCGTTCGAATTCGTCGCGCCACCAACCAATACAAATTCCGAATATCGACGTGCATTGTTGATATTCCTTATTATCCACTGTCCTCGCGCATACCTTTCCAACCCTTTTAAAAACACTCATATTCAGTTAGGTATGGATTCTATAACACTTCTGTTTTTTAACGAATTGAGGCCATTACCGTGTATATAAATAGTTGCATTCTTCTCCACAGACAAGGGGTGTTTTGGTTGTGGTCTCGTTTGGCCCAAGCTGTTTTTCCAAGTAAAGCCAGTGACCTCCAGGCCAATACGGCTCATAGCCATGATTTGGGTTATAGTCTGGCTGAAGTTTAGGAACATTCTCCTCAACCCAACTTTTAAACATGCTACGAAGTGTATAATAATATATTTTACTGTTCCGGACTTCTTACATTTTTTATGTTGTATAAAGTAAAATATTAGTATGTTGAGGGGATAAAAGCATGGATGGATACTTAATAAAAGACTTCATTGAAAAAATCAATTACTAGATTGTTCCATCTATTGATTATTGCAAGTCAAAAATCTAGGTAGATGAATTTATAGTTGCAAAATTTAGAATTTAAAACAGATCTTTGCAATGCTGATGCCGTATATTTGCATACTCGTATTACTAAGTAGTACTTATTTGTTTTTACGACGTTTTAATATTTACCCTTTCGAAACTTTCCTTGAATCAATATGATTAAATAAACACAAAACTGAAACATAAGAAAACTGTATGTATGTATAATGTGTAATAACTGTTAGTATAAAAATTATTTTTATAGAATAAACAATAAATACTGGTAGAGGAGTACATAAAACTTAACTAAATAATACTAACAGTGCACACAAAATAAACATTCCCAAGGCATAACTGCAAAAACTAATTGAAATTATCGACTGGCGCGCTGTAAGAGGAACGTTTTGTAAATTTCTGATTCTCTAAATGGAAATTGAATTTCTCATTTAAATTCATTTTCGTCTGTCGCTTGTAATGCCCATTAGTTTCATTTAAAATATTATTATTATTATTATTATATATAACAGGGGGCAAACGAGCAGGAGGCTCCCCTGATGTAAAGTGCCACCGCCGCCCATGGACACTCGCGAAGCCAGAGGGCTCACCAGTGCGTTGCCGGCCTCTAAGATGCTTATAGCTCTTTTCTTGAAGGCCCCTAAGTCGTAATTGTTCGGAAATACCTCTTTTGGCAGCTGGTTCCACATAGCGGTGGTGCGCGGCAGAATGTGCCTTCTGAAGCGCTCAGTTGTGGAACGGCGGACATCGAGGTGATACGGATGAAATTTCGTATTCTGCCTCGATGTCCGGTAATGGAATTCAGCTGCAGGTATCAAGCCGAACAGCTCCTCCGAACACTCTCCGTGATAAAAGCGATAGAAGATGGAGGGAGACCCTACATCTCTACGCAGCGCCAAAGGATCAAGCCGCTCAGTAAGTGATTGGTCGTCGACTATTCGAAGTGCTCTTCTTTGGATGCGATCAAGAGGAAGGAGCTGTTACTGGGGGGCTCCCGCCCAGAGGTGAGAACAGTATTCCATGTGGGGCCGAATTTGCGCTTTATAAAGTTGGAAGCGGTGACCCGGTGTGAAATACCGTCTCGCCTTACTGAGCACACCAAGCTTCTTGGAGGCAATTTTCGCCTTACCCTCCAAATGATCGCGAAATTGGACATCACTCGATATGTCAACGCCAAGAACTCCGATGCTGGCTGAGGCTTTTAGAGGAGTGTCAACAAAAAGAGGAGTAGCGACAAAGGTAGTTTTTTTAGCGGAAAACGCGCAGACCTGTGTCTTTTTGGGATTATATTCGACAAGATTTAGTCGACCCCAGTTCGCGACATTACAAAGTAATGCCTCGACTTCAGACACAAGATTGTTCCGGCACTGCTCGACAATAGCCCGAGAAATATTTGCACGGCCGGTGTAAAGTGCATCCCCAGTGCTATCATCCGCATAACAATGAATGCTTCCAAGCTGCAGCAAGTCATTGATATGCAGAAGGAAAAGGGTCGGGGATAGGACACAGCCTTGTGGAACCCCAGAATTCACGAATTTAAGGTCAGAACATGCTCCATCGACGACGACCTTGATGTTCCGATCCGCTAGGAAACTGGAGATCCACTTGCATAATTTCTCAGGAAGCCCATATGCTGGAAGCTTATGGTATGCAAGAAGATCACCAGCAGAGCGGCCACGACGAAAACCGTACTGGCAGTCGCTAATCAGCTGGTGACCCTCTAGGTACCCTATGAGCTGGCCATTAATAAATAAATAAATAAATAAATAAATAAACCTTTATTTCAGATGATAAAACATCCATAGATTGTTAGTATGTTAGTAACAATTTTTCCTTAAATATTAAGTTAGTAAAGTTAGTATAATAAGATTGAGTTTGTTAACGTGATATAATTATTGACCAATAGCTATCTCCACACAGTGGCGTAGTATTGGGCAATCAAGCCTGACAGCAAATACCTTTAGGATGCCGTTGCTGCTGGTACGCAGACGCTTTATGAGTGACACCGCTTTGTTTCGCATTATTGCGAAAAAGTATTTGGTGTGAGCGTCTGCGAACATTTTGGAGGCACTACATCGCCACGGCAACCTCAACAGCATCCTAAAGGCATTGTTATATTGAACACGCAGGGCGCTGTAGGCTCGGCGCGTATATGTCACCCACAGTCCACCGGTATAAAAAGACTGACAGAACGCTTTAAATAAAGTTATTTTCACGTCTGTAGTGCACCGAGTGAACCTGCGGACAAGCATATTGCTCCTTACCGCCAACGCCCTGCGTTCTCTCTCAATATCCTCATCATCTCCTAGGTCACTAGTGACAATATGACCGAGGTATTTAAACTTCTCCACAACTTTCATAGGTACACCGTTGAGACATACTGGCGGCACATGGCGTGGTCGCTGTTTCGGTGCCCTAAATATTAAAATTTCACTCTTTTTAGAGTTATATTTTAAGCCATGCTCCGCCACATACGTCTCGCAGATGGAAATTAGCTTCCTAAGCCCTGCTATCGACGGACTGAGCAGCACCATGTCATCCGCATAGCTTATGTTGTTGACACATATGTCATCGATATGGCAGCCTACATGTGTGCTGCTCAGTCTTTCAATAAGTTGGTCAACATACAGGTTGAATAAAAGTGGAGAGCTTAAACCACCCTGCCTCACACCGCACTCCAGCCTGTATTCATCCGACAGAGCACCAACCCACCTCACCTGGTTTCGTTGGTTAGCGTACCAGTATTTTAGTAGAGCCGTGTACTCCGCCGGCACACCCGAGTCCCTCAGCTTGCCCCACAGTATATCATATGAGACCAGGTCAAACGCTTTCGATAAGTCGAGGAAGCACGCGTACACCGGCGTCCGCCTTGCCGTATAGTACTTAACAGTGTGTTTCAAACAGTAAATGGCGCTCTCCGTCGATACGCTCGGTTTAAACCCAAATTGTGCATCATTTGTTGAAACAAATTTATTGAGATACCCGTTTAACACACTGTCAAATACCTTGGCCGCAATGGTCGCAAGCGAAATGGGTCGGTAATTACTCATATCGGATGCGTCCCCAGTTTTATTTTTGACGATGGGCACTACAATAGTCCTCATCAGCGGTTCCGGTACGTAAGAGTGACCCAAACACAAGCTGTAAAACAGTGAAAGGACTCGCGGAAGATGTACTCCAGCATATTTAAAGTGTTCGATGCTGAGACCATCATAACCAGGCGATTTTCCTCTTACCATCTCATTAATTATTTTTTCAATGCTCTTTGCAGGTATCTTTACATTACGTTCTGTCACGATGGTCTCAGCTTCGCTAACATTCGAACCCGAACCTACATTTAAGGGCGATCTTACAGTGAAATGACACCGAAATGCATCCGCAATATCCTTATGACCACAAGCCCCCCCAACACTCACCGGAAGACTCGGCCTAATATTCATTTTATTTGTGTTCTTCCAGAAGCTTTTAAAATCTTTGGTAGAGTGGTTCGACGCAAGGATGTCCATCTTAAGTTGTTCTTGTCTGTTTTGACACCATTTTAGTTTTGCTTTAAAAACTTTCCTAGAAACTGACATCTCTTCAAAAATGCGACCGCTGGACGGCCGCCCAGCCATCATCCACTCCCGAAATTTAAGCCGAGCCTCCCGATGGGGTCCCGCGACGTGCTTATTCCAGCCTGTCACGTGTTCTCCCTTTTTTCTACGCCTATCCCTATACGTACGAATTGCTGCAAGTGACAAAATATTTATAATATCACAATACATATTATAAAGGACTGCATTATGTTCTTTGTTACTACAAAATTTATCGCAACAATCTCTGAGTTCATCTGGGAGATTAATCATCCTTAACTTAGTGTGACAAAGATCGTGATACAATTTAATCTGTTGTGGTAACCTTTCACCCCATGCAACACGGTTTACAGGTTTCACAATTACCGGTTCCTCAACCTTAGGCTTAAGTTTATTTAAGTTACATTCAACTACAAGTGGGTAGTGATCCGACCAAAGCACATCATAATTTACAGACACGCTGGCTACTGTTTCCCGCGCTGAATGAGTGACTAGGCAGTGGTCCAACCACCTGTCACAACCATGAGCCTCACTATGAAAAGTTAACGTATTTGAATCACACATACTTGCGTCAATACAAATCCAGCTCTCTTCATTACAAAAATCTAACATTTCAGTATAAAATAATTCTCTAGGATGAGCATTAAAGTCCCCTAATATGTAGAAAGCTTCAATTCCCTTATTTTCCTCTATTTCTACAATTGATCGAATCGACCCGAGACACGCAGTAAACTCCGCTAAGTTGTCATAACAGTTCGTAGGCATATATACACTAAATATAACTACCGATTTACTACTTACAGTTACTCTGATGGCACAGATTCGCACGTTGTCACACTCTATCACTGACACTGATTCGAATACCTTTTTACGCCACAATATAGCAACTCCACCATAAGGCCTCCCGCTCACCAGGCCCCCCGCCGTATCAACCGCAGAGATCCCCGTAGACCCAAAATCTTCACTGATCATACTGAGAAAAGATAGATCGTGGGGAAGTAACCACGTTTCCTGTAGGCATAACACGTCGGCTGACCTGCATAACTCTTTAACACCTTAATAATGGTTTCCATTATTTTGGAGAACAAGGAGGTTATTGCAATTGGGCGATAGTTGGACGGATCAGAGCGATCGCCTTTTTTAGGGATCGGGTGTATTGAAGCAGTCTTCCAGCAGTTCGGGACAATGCCGAGTGAGTACGAGAGCCGGAAGAGGAGCGTCAGGACCGGAGCCAACTCTGGAGCACAAGTACGCAGCACTATGGAGGGAATCCCATCAGGCCCGCTCGCCTTATGAATGTCCAAGGAGAGGAGAGTTTTGCGGACAGCTCGGTGCCGAAATGTTTTATCGGGCATCGAAGTATCACACCGCGGGATAGACGGTGGTGCCTTACCCTGGTCATCCAAAGTCGAGTTGGACGCGAAGAGGTGGCCCAGGAGATCGGCCTTCTCTTTCGCGGTGTGGGCCAGCGAGTCATCCTCCCTGTGCAAAGCTGGAATGGATGGCTGACTGAAATTCCCTTGGACAGCTTTGGCGAGGGACCAAAAAGCGCGGGTCCCCGAAGGGTAGCGAGCTAATCTCTCACCAAAACTGGCAATGTGCTCAGACTTTGCCATAGCAATCTCACGTTTTAAGGACCTGGAAGCCGAGTTGTATGCTTTTCTGAGTACGCCGGAATTCGCGTCACGAGATGAAACTGCACTTACCCAGGCTTGAAAACACTCTCGCTTTCGACGCGAGGCCACTTTGCAAGAGCGTTTAAACCAGGGTTGCGACCCCCACAATGGTCCGACGAACCCAAAGGAGGGTCGACGGAGACTTGGTAATTCTCCGGATGTGAGGTCAGCAGGAGGTCCAGCAAAGAGGGATTATGATATACCTTCCACATCTGGTATTCGCGTAAACGCAGGGACCATTTGTGTCAAGTCATAGGCCAAGGCAAAATCGTGAAAGGATCTTCCCGCGTGATCGGTAGTGTTAGAGCCAAGCCATTCGGCGTGGTGGGCATTAAAATCGCCTAGTATCACGATTTCAGCGGTCGGAACCCTTTCGAGCAGGGAATCAGAAGCCGATTGAAGGTGCTCGATGAGTCGGTCAGTTTCGGTATTTCCGCTATGGAACCTATACATAAGGTATAAGGTAAACCTATAATAAGGTAAACCTATTGCATCACTTCACGCCGGTCTTCTGTGAGACAGTGGTACAGCCCCGGCCGTGCCTGCCCATTTGGCTGAAGCCCTAAGACAACAGCGTGGCACTCCCACTAGGAAGGGGGTTGACTGATTGCGCTGGTGAAATAACCTCTTTCACAGGTTATTTCACCAGTGGGCGGTGGGGTCGACACGTCCCGACGCCGGAAAATATTAATATTTTATTAATAATTATGTTGAAAATTTGTTTGTACTTAATAATATATATAAACTTAATTGAAGCATGCTGATCATTTACATAATGTAGTTTTTATTTGTGTATTATTTTTCCGTTTGTAATTACTCAAGTGCTTTGTAGTTTCAGAGTAAAATGGAACACGACTTGCATTATACAAAAGGAACATAAGACCCATAATCAAGTAGACATGAGGAGAGTATCATATTCTCGTTACTGTCAAAGGCTCTAACGTTTTTAAGCAGTAATTTATAACAAAAGGTATAGCGTACATTACGTCTTACTTTGTACCGATATTAGATGATGTGAAATGTGTGAACCAATTTTGATCGAATTTGGTACGCAGGCAGCTAGCAATAGATTAACAGAAAGGCTAATTAAGTTATCCACCGCCGATGACTGAATGATACAATAGTATAATTTATGCCAACGTTTCGGATGCTTTTCAGCAATTATTTTCAGGCTGGCCGTAAACACGGCCTCTAATTAAAATATTCGCATTAATAAAAGACAATTTTAAGTGGAATACTTTTTTTCTCCTATATAGTTAAAATACATTGGTCAACTTAATTAAAATAATGATCCAAGTAATGAAAATCAGCAAAATGAAAATATACCTAGAACAAGCATGCTTCGTGCATACATAAATGTGCTGTAAAGTGTACTTTTTATACACTTGGAACTTTATTTTGAAAAGATCTACATTTGATAACAAGCACAAAAAGCTAGAATATTGTCTAAATATTTGACTAATATTATAAACGTGAAAGTTTCTATAGATGTTTGTTACAATTTCATAGAAAAACTACTGAATGGTAATCCATTTAATCAATGATGACAACACTGGAATATCGAAAAAGTTAATTCTTTACCTCGCCCTCCCAGTAATTTACTCCGCAGAGCACGAAAGGGACAACTGCATTTCGGGCTGATTATGAAAACTTAGCTAAATATTTCTTTCGTTTTCTTTAATTTCCTCCTATAAAACAAAACCAAACTTGCGATAGTAGAACTTTAATATATTAAGCAACATCATCATACGTTAATGATCTAAGTTGCCCAAGTTCCTCACTCGGCGAATACGATTGTATGGAGAAAATGCACGCCAGTTGTCCTGTTCATGCTCATAGTAGCGTGTAATACCTATAACTATACAACATCAAAAATGTTAATATTGTATAATGATTAATATTGTATTATAATTATTTCTGGTAGAAAATGAATGACATACCTTTGTGTTTATTTTCTGTCTTCCTGGATAAATATGCGCACTAGGGTTGTTTTATAATCGTGCGATAATGTAAATGTTTGGTGACTGCCAATTTTACCGTAGTAGGATTTTTCTTATAAAATTCGGTTTGATACTTCTTTGCTCTATCAATGAAGTCTACACGCTTCGTTGGGTACGTTTTCAAAGTGCCATTCTGACACGGGCCACGATATGCAATCATCCACTCTGATACAAAATATTTAAAAGATGTTTTCGACACAGAAAGGGACATTTCTAGTTTTCTTATAAGGTCTTAAAATAATAATTTATCGCAAAATGATAATTATCCAGAATTTCACTATTGCATTCAGGATAATTACACGATTATGCAGTATCGCTGCATAAAACTTTGTATTATAAAACCACGGATTAAACTGCACAGATAAGATTTTTAAACATATTTTAGACTTTCGATTTCAACAGCAATCTTTTGCCAATTTATATTAAAGTTTACTCATAAGCTAGATTACCAACACAAGCAAATCATGAAAAATTACGGGTCATCAAATTTTGAAAGGTACAAAAATGATTTGCATATGAATGCATACTGCGATTTAGCTAAAACAAACTCGCGGAAACTAATAATTAACTAATGATTACCTACTTTCACGTCCGCTGCAGTCCTGGTTCAACAACTGACAGTAGTTCTCAAACGTTTTGTGAGTATAGTTCTTTCCCCTACCGCAGACTTCTCCATATCTAAAAAATATAATTAATTTTTTTTTATATTTTATTCATAATAGTTTTTTCTAAAGTTGATTTTTACTAATGACATGAAAATGTTTACACATTAAATTACTTGTATTTAAAACTGTTGCCGAATTTGCGCATACGTGTATCTTCGATCAATTACTCACTCTATAAACATAAGATGACACTCTTCTCCACAAGCGTATTTTTCTCCAGTTTTCTTTTTTTTCTCTTCCAGTTTTTTCCCATACCCTTCCCAGTAAGGTTCATAACCGTAATGAGGATCAGCGCTTTGTCTAAACTTCTTTTTCTTACGCCTAAAACACCAATAATTTTATATAGAAATTACCTTTAACGTTACTTTAAAAACTCGCTTTATAAACCAACGTACATTTTAGTTTTGTAGTAATTAAATCATAATAAATGTTGCATTGATAAAATTCTTAGTAGTTCATATAAAAAAATAAAAGACGGATTAATCCTCAATGGTGTTCGCAAACGGTCATAAGCTTATCTATAATAAATGCCACCGCCACCTATACATTAGGGACCGGTCCTTATATAAGTACCCTCTTCTCTTGAAAGACCTTAAAACTTAAGCCTAATTACTTAAAAAATGTGTGTGTTAGTTAAGTTAGCTGTAGACATACGATTAAATAAATGTATGTCATAGAATTCAGCAACGGATTTCGGAACGGAAATTCTGTAGGCCATATGTGTATGTGTTCCTTACGAAGTAGTACTTCTCGTATGCAATGGGTGTGTCAACGCTTGTCGGCGAGCAGTCCATTCCATAGGATGCCATCCGAACATGTTCGGTTCAAAAATCTGAGGGAGACCAGCATAAATTCCCGAGTCTAGCCAACACTGCACTGCGAAACAATATCCAATTTTAATTTTCACTTTGTTGCTACAATTATTCACGCTTCAAAGATGCATTTTATAAGTTCGGCGATATAAATTTTGTTTATTGTATAGCGAGGGATTGAGATAACATTTACAAATTGATCACAATCACAAAATATATGAAAACTGTTATAAACTCACGCCATATAAAAATTACGTTCATCTTTACATTCGTGCATAAAGATTGTAATGAAAAAGTTGAGTATAATTATTATTATCGATTTCGGTAAATATAAATCGTGTAACGTTAATTATTCAGAATAGTAAAAACAAAAACTTAGGCAAAGTTTATAATAAAATTCCCTTTTTATGGAACCATTATTTTGTGTAAATTTACTAGTTATTACATGATTTATTATACTTTAGTATTATTTATTAATAATATTATGGCTCATTTTGCAAATGGTCCGTTAGCCCTGTAGCTATGTTATTATAATATTGCTTGTTATATGGGTACACAACTGATAAACACGTAAGTGTATATACTTTATTTTAATATTTATTATAAAAAACACAACAAACACATCATATTTACATACATACAATAAAGTCAAAGATACATATAGATGCGTTCTTAAACGCGTTTCACAAATAATTATAGTGAATAATTAAAACGGGACACAAACACAAGACGTAACATACAAAAAAAAATCAAAATACGATTCAATGAAAATTAAAATAATACTTACTATTTAAGTTTTAAAAATAATTCACACCTGAATGAAGCTGTGGAGCACGAAAAAATGTCTATATCTATGAAAAACTTATTATATGCGTAACACATTGTGTATATTGGCGCACGCAACACGATATTTGTGCTAAAGGACGGCAGCTCAAATGTATTACACGAGCATAGAGTCCTGGCTGGAACGTAGGTCTAAAAAACTGAGGAGCCAGGTAAAGATAACTCACCACTGCATATATTTTTCAGCGTTACACAATCTGTTATGGTACGGCGCTGAGAAAGCTCAAGGAAGGAAGTATTTGCGCAATAAGTCAATGTAGTTAAATCGGTTACCTTCCATCCGGTAATTTAAAATACGTATTAACTTTTTTGTACTCTCTCGACTCTATATTGATGTACCGCGTAGAAAGAATTCCATATAGGGCTACTCAAGGTGGGCCGTACAAGGGACTTATAAAGTTAATGTACCTTAAACTATATTTTTACATTTATTATATGTCGATATATGTTCTGGCTTCCTATTTGACCTCTCTTTCCCTCCTATTTCTCCTGTCTCACTCTCATCATCGGTGCTCCTGCGCTACTCGACGGTGAGACTGCAACAAACTATCGCGAGTGACGGATGTGTAAAAAAGTGAATTGTGTCGTGAAAAGTGAGTACCTTTAAAATTCCTTCTTCCTATAGCCAGACTCAAGTCTTATCATTTAAAATTGGTCCAATCGAGCGCGAATCCTAGGGGTTACAGCTATTTTTATAATTTTTTATTATTTTTTTTTTGTTTTTTGGTTGTAGGTAGTAAAGAATATCGTACGTATTTTATTTGTATTTGTTTTTGTATTCGTAATACTTTTAATTCTCTTAATATGGCTGAAGTAATTGAACGACAGCTAAAATTATTATATTCCCAGCGGGAATAATATGTTTTTAGAGACATTCAAACACTATACAATTTATCAAAAGATGTTGTAAAAAACAAAACGAGTTTCAAAGCGCGATTGAAGAATGTAGATAGTCTTCGTAAAGAATTTCTCGAGTTATGTAGTAAAATAAACGAAGCAAAATTAAAACTTAATCCCGAGCAAAGTATTGAGATGAAAGCAGCTCAATCATTCGATGACTTATATTACGCGGTGATTGAAGCGGCTCAGAGCCTAAGTGACACGGCGAGCCCCACAGGGGGCACAGAAACCCCGTTAGAATCTTCAAATTGTGAGGTTAAAGTTAGTCCTCAAGTTCGTATACCTAAACTTGAATTACCTAAATTTAACGGTAACATTGAATATTGGCAAACATTTTATGACACATTCTTATCGCTTGTTCATGAAAACAATAGGTTGACCTCAATAGAAAAATTCCATTATCTTTTGTCATGTCTATCGGGAACTGCGTTATCGGTAGCAAAAGGAATACCCGTTATTTCTGACAATTATTGTATAGTTTTTGATGCACTTATCGAGCGATTTCAGAATAAACGAGTTTTAGCTATTAATTATTTAGATAAAATTTTAAATTACTGGTCATTGGTCCTTCGAGAAAAAGAGAAAAAAAACCCTTCCCCCTTAGAGACTGACAAAACTGACTGACACTTGGGTGATCTTCGGGCTGGTGTACGCCAATCGCATCAGTTACGTAGTGATCTTAAGTACTTGTACTTAGTCGTATTCTGTTGGAGCAGTACGGTAGCGAATCGGTGGCTGGCCTTCCACAAGCGGATCTCACCAGTGCATTGAGAAGTCGCATATACCGTATGGAGCGCGCAGATACGCTAGGTACATAACTTCATTGGCTAAGGTTGGGATCGGGATAAAGACATTTGAAGACATTTTCAAGACAAAGAAGACATAAGAAGACATTTGAAGACATTGTAAGACATTGAAGACAAGAAGACATTTTTAAAACATTTGAAGACATTTGAAGACATTTTGAAGACATTTTTAAGACATTTCAAGACAAGGAAGACTTTTTGAGACATTTTAAGACATTTAAAGACGAAGAAAACATTGTAAGACAAAGAAGACGTTAGAAGACATTTGTGTTTTGAAGATATTTCAAGACAAAGAAGACATTTGAAGACAGAGACTTCCTTTTTCCCCCTTAGAGACTGACACTTGAGTGATCTACGGGCTGGTGTACCCTAATAGCATCAGTTTGTAGTGATCTTAAGTATTTACTTGTACTTAGTCGTATTCTGTTGGAGCACTCTTACGGTAGCGGATCGGTGGCTGGCCTTCCACAAGCGGATCTCACCAGTGCATTGAGAAGTCGCATATACCGTACTGAGGACGCAGATACGCTAGGTATATAACTTAATTGGCTAGGGTTGGGAAAGGGAAGAAGACATTTCAAGACTTAGAAGAATGGACATTCAAGAAATAAACGTTTTAATACAAAGTCAGGAGACCGACAGCCTGGAATTAAAAAGATTGTTTACAAATATAAAAAAGGACTCAAGTTCAAGGAAGACTGGGAGCTACATACAAGACAGAAGACGGTTGCTAAATGACATTTACGTACGAGCAAATAAGAATCATAAAATTTGGCACAAGAAGACCTACTCTCGTCACATGACTACATAAAAACTAATTAGTTTTTATGTGTGTAAAATAATTATTTTAACAAAAAAATTCAACAAGTTTATGACGCGGCAATGGAACAATTAGACGCTGATGAAATTAAACTGCAAGAAGTTCATGAAATTTTCAACTCCTCAACATCATTCAAGACCGACGACAATAGCAAATACAAAATTCAACAATTCAGAATTAATCAAATGAAAATCAAGATCAACCAAGCGCAAGCTGCGATTCGTGAAGACAAACCAAATTGGCATTTACAGACTAATCTACAAAGCTTACAACACCAATGGCAACAAATTGAGGCCATGCACGAAGAACTGTTAATAAGTGTAAACACGCCCGACCATGAATATTTTTCCAACAACATATTTGAAACTATTCAACGTGAGTACGAGAGCATCATCGAATTTGTTCAGGAAAAAAATACATTCCACCTCTATCACACCGATGTCTACATCTTCAAGATCTGGAAAGCTACCACAAATCAAAATACCCATATTTAAAGGAAAATATGATTCATGGGGCATATTTAAAGATTTATTCACGAAGATCATACACGAAGATAATTCAATATCATGTTGAGAAAAAATTCAGTATTTAAAAACGCAGGTGCAAGGCGACGCAGCAAAAATTATTCAATATCTGCCAATCAGCGAACAAAACTACTGACTGAGCGGTATGACGATAAACGAAGAATAAGCAGTGAACTACTGGATAAACTATTAGATTTACCTAAAATTAAAAAGTCGGACACTAAGAGGTTGCAAGAATTGTATGACACCATTAACGAATGTTTGGAATTGTTGAAACAATACGGAAATGAAACGACATTATGGAATCTTATGTTATGTCGTTTACTAAGTCGTACTTGGGATGACGATACCAACACAAAATATGAAGAACAAGTGGACAATAATTCAAGTGAAATTCAAGATTTCAAACAAATGATGTTATTTTTACAAAAACGTTTTAAAAGCTTAGAAAAATTCGACATATCAAACTCCTTGGTTTACAAAACATCATTTGAAGAAAATAAGAAGCCGTTCTACAATTATAAATCGCCGAATAAGAAGCATGTTAATTACATGTCAACAAATGAACCTAAACATAAACAATGTTGGTATTGTGATACTGATGGACACACGATAAATCATTGCCCCCGATTCATAACATTAAACGCCAGACAGCGCTGTAAAGTGATATATGAAAGAAATATGTGTCGACGATGCATGAATCATATAGCCACAAAACAATGCTTTACGGAGAAATATAAGAACTGTGACAAGTGTCAACGAACTGACCATAATACTTTATTGCATGTAGACAAACAAACGCAACAATTTTATAAACCGAGAGATAAATATCAAGTTGCCAACAAGGAAACTAAAACAACTACTAATGTGACGAGTAACGTAGCATCAAATGTGCCAAAAACCACAAATAATACCGTACTGTTAGCTACAGCTATGGTAAAAACTACCTCGTACGACGGGATGCCATATTTATTGAGGGTTCTATGTGACCAAGGATCTGAATCCTCCTTTTGCACAGAAGAAGTTGCACAGTTACTGGCATACCCAAAGACTAAAATATGTGCTGAGATTAAGGGAATAGGAGATGAAAATCCAGCTGCAGTATAAACATTACCTTACGACCAAGATTTACAAGTGATTACAAATTACCTGTATCACTTATTGTGCTACCAAGACTTACGACTTCGCTACCAAATAAAGACGTAATACAATTGCAATCACGTTTCTTAGAAAACAAGGTGATTGCAGACCCGACATACTGTAAGAAGGGGCCAATAGATATTATATTAGGTGCCCAAGATTATAGCAAAATCCTGTTACAGGGTTTTGATAGACTAAACGACGATTTAATCGCCCAAAAAACGGAGTTTGGGTGGATTTTATCAGGCTGTTGTTCCAATAAAAATAAGGAGTCAACGGTATTGTGTCATATGACACGCACCAATGTGGTGCATAAGACGAAGACTAAAGACAAAAAACATTTGGTAAGCGAAGAACGTTTTAGACAGACTGCAAAACGAAACTTAGGTGAATCTTATAAGATATATTCACTACTTATTGACAGAGACTTGGATAAAGATAAACACTCGGGTGAATACTACCAGGCAATTACAGTTAACAAGGGAACGAATAGTCGAAAAAGAAGTAAATTCAAAACAATGAAATATGTAGCATGTATGTAGACTACAAGATTTACTAAAGACAAGGCTAAGTGTTCGAAGGGAAGAACAAAATTATAAATAGACTTAGCTCTTATTTAAATATTCAACGTATAATATAACTTACATTTTAATCACATCGTATTTCGTGGGGGGAAAAACATGCAGTTTATCAATGATAACTGCATTGTTATATACATTTTATTTAAAAAAATATATATATTTTGTAATATATTAATTAATTTAACAGTTAGCAGCAGTTGAGCAGTTAGTCATTTATTGATATTTTGTAATTTGTAATAATTAATTAACATTTATTTATTGGACTAAAGTTGTCGGTGAAAACTTTCTTATTACACTTAATAGACAAAGACATGAAGCAACAGGAGACACGATCATGATGCTGTACCAACAGGGACGGGTCTACGATCATCAAATGCAAGTGAAGATTAGACTACGACTACAACCGGCGCTCCACATTTCCCTCACGCAAGACACTGGGTCTGTTGCTGCTGCAGACTCTGTTGGCAGGTGCCAGAATGTTCAGATGTCATTGAACATGGAGCAACCGCTGACACTACTGACACGGTTGTTCTAAATATTGTTGCTGAAGATGCGCGATACACCAACAGCTCACATAAGAAATATTGAATATGTGTGTATATATGTGAATTATATTTAAAGTGTATCTTCAGCTCAATAAATTAGATTTGAATACGGCTTTGGCTCATTCATTTCTCACGACCGCTCAAAGTATTATATCGTGGTGACGCTGCCCGATTACTTTGAGATACTCCCGTTACCTTGAACCTCTGATCCTGTACGGTCCCACTTGCTCAATTACCCTCACCTAAAAAATAAAAATGTTAATGAGTTGCGTAATTTAACTTGTGTATTAAGTGAGTCCGTTAATGCGTTAAAGGCCATGAAAATTCAGAATTTAGAGGAATTTATTTTATTTTATTTAGCTTCTCGTCTTCTTGATAATGAGACAAGGGAACGTTTTGAGTGTCAAAATAAGGATATAATACCTACTTTTT
Source organism: Pontia daplidice (assembly GCA_963693355.1). Lineage (NCBI taxonomy): Eukaryota > Metazoa > Arthropoda > Insecta > Lepidoptera > Pieridae > Pontia > Pontia daplidice. The sequence continues at coordinate 7,406,017 of CAVNZL010000138.1, read as the reverse complement.
CTAATTTATTACAATTTTTACAAGACTACGTTAAGGTTTTAGAAGCTAGTCAATCCGGTAACCATTCTGGTTCTAGCAGTATTCAAAGGTCTACTAACAATAATAAATTCAAGTCGACATCCTTGGCATCCAGCACTTCTGTTGCGGTAAACGCTGCAAATAAATCAGCGGAGTGTATTTGTTGTAGTCTTTCACATTCTCTTTTCAAATGTTCTAAGTTTTTAGCACTTAGTATTCATGAAAAATATAGTTTAATTTTAAAATATAATGTTTGTTCAAACTGTTTGCGTAGATATCATACTGCTAATAAATGCTTTTCTAAAAGTACTTGTGCTTCTTGCTGAAAACGTCATCACACCTTGCTGCATGAGCATTATGTCGCTTCAACCTCTACGGTTCCAGGTCCAACCTCAGAGTTGCCTGATCGTGAAGGGCAGGCGAACACGGCTACTAGTAGCACACATGTAGGTCAACGAAATTCCCTCGTCTTACTAAGGACATGCTTAGTTCGCGTAGGAGGGTCACACCCTCAGTTGGCCAGGGCTTTAATTGACAGTGGCGCTCAGGATTGTTTTGTCACTTCATCATTGGCGCAGCGTTTGGGCTTACCGGTGCGACGTTGTAATTTAGTCGTTGCTGGTCTAGGTCAGAATGTTGTTCAACAGGTTAGAGGGGAGACTTCTTGTACAGTGTTGCCAGTTGATTCTGAGAGTTGTAATTTTTCAATTAATGCTATCGTAGTCAACTCCATTACTAGCAAAATTCCTAGTATAGCAGTGCCTTCACATGTTCGAGCTCAGTTCAAACATTTAGTTCTAGCAGATAAAAACTTTGATAAACCTACGGATATCGATTTATTATTAGGCGCCGAGCTGTTCCATAAGATTTATGACGGCCAGCGTTTAGAAATAGGCCCGGGCCTACCGGTCGCCTTACATAGTGTCTTCGGCTGGGTGATAACAGGCAAGGTTGATAATTCACTTTCGTCTTCAGCACTCGTTGTTTCTTCTCTCGTTGCTTCCACACGCTCTCTCGAAGAAGTGGTCAAGCGATTTTGGCAGATCGAGGAACCGCCTCAGAAGACTTTAATTAAACCCGAGGACGCGAAGTGTGAAGAGGTTTATTCTAAACTCGTCACACGAGAAGCAGATGGTCGTTATGTCGTACCTTTATTATTGAAAGAACCCCATGAGGAGCTAGGGAACTCTTTTGATTCGGCAAAGTCTCGCTTTGTCAAACTTGAAAAGCGACTAGAACGTAATCTAGTCTTAAAGCAAGACTATTCTAAATTTATGTCAGAGTATGGTGACTTAGGCCATATGCAGCCTACTGAACTCGGCTCAGGAAAATTTATAATTCCTCACCATTGCGTCATACGCCCTGATAGTATTTCCACAAAACTACGCGTTGTCTTTGACGCTGGTATGAAGACAACAAACGGTAAATCATTAAATAATATTGTGTATACTGGGCCTAAACTTCAAAATTACATTGTGGATATATTAACAAAATTTAGACTGTCTCCAATTGTATTCACTGCTGATATATCTAAAATGTATAGAACTATTAATTTACGAAAAGAAGATAGAATGTGGCAACATATATTTTGGAGAAATTCACCTTCTGATCCCGTCCAAGAATTCGAATTGAATACGGTCACTTACGGGGTAACTAGTTCTACGTATTTAGCCATTCGTACATTACATCAACTTGCGGTCGATCATGGTTCTGACTATCCATACGCTGCTAAAATCATTCTTCATGACACTTTCATGGATGATATTATAGGCGGAGCAACTTCTCTTTCCGAAGCTCTTCAATTGAAAGAAGAACTTATTCAGCTTCTTAGTTATGCTCAGTTTGATCCTCGCAAATGGAGCAGTAACTCACCAGAGTTTCTCGCTACGTTGCCTGACAATTTTTGTCAGTTGTCAAAATCTTTCTGCGATGAAGATCATAAACACATTTTGAAAATTCTAGGTGTTCAGTGGAATCCCGCAGAAGACTTATTCACCTACTCCACAACGAAGCTGAAGTCAGGTTCAACTAAATGCGACATGTTATCTAATATAGCTCGCTTCTATGATCCAGTCGGTTGGATTTGTCCAGTAATATTGATTGGTAAACTCTTGATGCAAGAGTTATGGCGTCTTCAAATAGGGTGGGACGATCAGGTTCCTCCTGCAGTCTTTCTAAAATGGCAAAATTCTGTATCTGAAATGGAAAACGTAAAAGACATTAAAATACCTCGTAAAGTAACACATCAAAAAATTCATAGTTACCAACTAGTTGGATTCGCCGACGGATCCACTCAGGCTTATGGGTGTGTTCTGTATCTAAGAAGTGTAGATGGTAATCAGAGTAAAACGCAACTACTTATAGCTAAATCTAGGGTAGCTCCCGTTAAGCCTTTAACCGTCAATCGTCTCGAGCTTTTAGGTACAGTTCTTTTAGCTCGAGTTCTTAAACATATGTATAATTTACTTCGAGACAAGATACCTCTTATCGAAGTAATTGCTTTTACAGACAGTAGTACTGTTCTCTCGTGGTTACATACGGAACCGCATAAACTAAAAACATTTGTTGTCAAAATACTCGAAGATGTCGGATTAGATAGCTGGAAACATGTCTCCACATATGATAATCCTGCTGATCATTGTAGTCGAGGTTTGAGCTGTTCGCAATTAGCTTCTTCTGAACTTTGGTGGTCAGGTCCTAGTTGGCTTTCACAAGATTCCTCCACTTGGCCAGTAACAAACCAGTGGGAATGCAGTAAAAACGTACCTGAGTTACGTTCAGTCAATCATCTAGCTAATGATGAAGCATCCCGTGACCTCGACCTTATAAATCGATTGTTAGAGAGATATTCCTCATTGAGTCGCGTTCAACGTATTTTAGCCTGGTGTTTACGTATCGTGTCTGCGTTCAAACACAACCACACAATGAATGCACTGAGTGTAAAAGAACTCGATCAAGCGATTTTACTACTAGTCAGGCATGAGCAAGACTTGTTTCTTACGTCTGAAGTCTTAAATTCTAAGCACTTAAAATCTCTAAACCCATTCAGGGATGAATCGGGTCTCTTGCGAGTGGGGGGACGATTAAAATATTCAAATTTAAGCGTTTCTTGTAAACATCCTTTATTACTCCCTAAAGTTTCTCGTTTGTCAGCCTTAATAATTGACCACTTTCATGTCAATTATTTACACTGCGGTCCGCGAACCCTTCAGTCGATAATTCAGCGTAAATTTTGGATTCTGGGAATCCGTAACTTGATTCGATCACATCTTTCAAAATGTGTCACATGCTTCAAAGTCAAGCCTATTCCGATTCAACCAGAAATGGGTAATTTACCTTCTTCTAGGGTTAGGCCAGCTCGATGTTTTCAAAATGTAGGTATAGATTTCGCAGGCCCTTTCACTCTAAAGGAGAGTCGTAGAAGAAACTCTCGTACTTATAAGGCATACGTTTGTGTGTTTGTGTGCCTTGCTGTTAAAGCGATCCATCTGGAAGTTGTGACAGAGTTATCCACTGCAGCTTTCATTGCTGCATTAGAACGTTTTGTGTCTCGACGTGGCCTTTGTACATTTATAGTGTCAGACTGTGGAACTAATTTCATAGGTGCCAAACGCTATCTAACTGAGTGTCATGGACTTATTAAACGTAATTTTGAAGAAATAAAAGGTAGTTTGGCCAACCGCAATATAATCTGGCGTCTAAATCCTCCATCCGGTAGCCATTTCGGTGGGATTTTCGAAAGCGGGGTTAAGTCCATGAAATATCATTTGAAACAAGTAATAGGGCTTCAAACTTTGACATTTGAAGATATGAAAACCGTATTAACAAAAATCGAGGCAGTACTGAACTCACGACCGTTATGCAATTTTTCTTCGGACCCTAGTGAAGTTGACGTTCTTACTCCAGGGCACTTCTTAACTAACGGACCTTTAGTTGCGTTACCGGAGCCCGATCTTGCGGATGCGTATGTAACTCCGCGGACTCGTTGGCAAATGCTACAGAGGTTGACTCAGTCTTTCTGGAAGACCTGGAAGATCGACTATTTACATACACTCCAACAGCGTGCTAAGTGGGTGCAAAAAATAGAAAATGTTAAAGTAGGGCAGGTTGTACTTATACTCGAAAATAATCTGCCACCGCTAGAATGGCGGTCCGGCATTGTGACGGCCGTCCACCCCGGTGGAGACGGCGTAGTACGGGTTGTAACATTACGTACGGTTCTAGGGAGTCTGAAAAGACCTGTAACAAAACTCTGTCCCTTACCTTTATCAAACTAAGTTTATTTATATATATATATATATATATATATCTATTTTTTTTTATTTTTTTTTTTCGTGTATAGGTATTAGAATTCACTTGTATTTATTTTTTCTCTTTTTTTTGTGTGAAATACTTAAACTATTTCAAGTGGGGGGAAATGTTCTGGCTTCCTATTTGACCTCTCTTTCCCTCCTATTTCTCCTGTCTCACTCTCATCATCGGTGCTCCTGCGCTACTCGACGGTGAGACTGCAACAAACTATCGCGAGTGACGGATGTGTAAAAAAGTGAATTGTGTCGTGAAAAGTGAGTACCTTTAAAATTCCTTCTTCCTATAGCCAGACTCAAGTCTTACCAATATATATAGAAGTAATTTATTACGTTTGCAATATGCATCAAGCCTGTTGAGGTCCTCCTGAATTCCAAGAGCATCAGTTAGGAAAGTGATTATTTTGAAGAGCTTCACATACGAGTAATCAATATACAGCAAAAATTTACAGTTTATAAAAATAATATTTATTTACTTTTTATAAATACATATAACACCCATGACATACAACAAACAAATGTGGACAGTACCGGGAATCGTATCTGCGACTCTGTTCGACTGTCCAGTATTGTGACGATTGCACAAACTGGCTCTACAAAATAGTATGTCTCATCTTAAAACTGAACATGTCATAGAATCTTCGACGATATAATATTTTTTTAATAGTTTTCCTCTAAAGCAGTGTATGTACTACTTTATTTATTTTAACCACGCTTTTTAATAGTCTTAAGAAAGTTCTAGGTCGGATATACAAAGGTGTACTTACTCTTTCATAATGTGACTACGAGTATGCAAAATAATTAGAAGTGTAGGCGACCTATAAAATATTTTTTTAAATTTTTATTCCATAAACCTAGAATGAGGCACTATTTCAATAATAACGTGTTCATAGAGTGGTTCTGCTTTCAGAGACTACTTATTTATTTTCTTTAGAATTGTATTCGATGTAAATCGCTCTTTGATCTTCTATCGCATTATAGGATTTTTAGACATATTATGTATCCTAATCCTATTGTGTATATCAATACCAAAATAACGTATTTTACATAAAGTGATATGCCATACCTGTTTTACTAATTGAAAGTTACTTGGTGTGTATAAGTTAGTGAATGTATTTGGTTTCGGCCCACTAGCCTTCATGGGAAGTAAATCTGAAATTTGGAACCATTTCAAATGCATAAGGTAGATTTGCATCGAGAAATTTGTAACGGATTATTTCATCTCCTAGTGAATATGATTAGTTTCATAATTATTATTTGCCTCCTATCCTTATTTATGAATAGTTATTTATTATCACAAGTAGGTATTCAACTTTGAACAAAATAACCCGTGATATTATTTCATTTTAATGAATACCTTAGGATGTATCACAGTTTTGAAACAATTCTGCAACATAATTTACGATGTTCATAAGGTTTGTTAGGAGACAAACGAGCAGCTGGAGAACAGTTAGTACTCTTAACCTTTGCCAAGGTATATAAGCAGTGTATATAGTGTTTTTTAAGATGTACTAATAGTCACAAATCCATAGATTATTTACAAAATACAACTAAGGTCGGTAATGTATTAATCACCAGTAAAATTACAAAGGGACGAATTTAGGTAAATGTAATTAATGTAATGTAATGAGGGTTCGCTTGCTCAGAATAGCGAAGATTAAGGATAGATCTTCACGTAATTTTGGTCGCACACATTTTTACTTGACAATTTAACTTTATGGAAAAGTTATGGCAATATAAAAAGGAGCTCGTTGCTCGATAAATGACGTTATTCACGGAAGATTTCATTTATTCCGTTTATAAGAATTTGGCTCTCAGCGTCTAGATATCGAAATCGTTACTTATTAAATCGTAGTTAAAGTAGCACCAATAAAACTGTTAGCTGTAGTGGCTGATATTAAATTGTTAGTCTCATTTCCCGGGGGCCAGTTGAGTGAATAATTTTATAACTTGAGTAATGGAATTTTTAAGTCCGAACTCTGAACTGCCCTTCATTTTTCGCTTTCAAGCGACTGAAATGGATATAAAAGTTAAACCTCCTAGTTAAACAACTGAATAGTTTCTACATAGCAAACTGTAATTCCGCGTTTCAAAAATTAAGTTGGCTATATTCGTTCATATATCTCGTTACGTTAATTGTATTATATCCTTTAAATGTAGATGATTTAATATGTAAAGAAAGAAAGAAAATATCCTTTATATTTTATTCATGCATACAGACATGCATTGGCTCCATTATTATCACGTCCATTTAAAATATGAAAAGTAATTTTAATTTGAAATAATAAATAATAATATTCTAAAATATAATTGGACACGGCGTATCATAAACATCCACCATGGTGAATGAAACACTCTATGGGTATTTAAAGGTTAAATTAAGACATTAATTTAATTCTCTTGGTTCTCTAGGGTTCGTCGTCTCTCTCTTGTCTCGGCGTTTATCTCTAATGGGGATAAGCTTATTAGGCTACACAGAACAATTGTGTGTCTCATACTTTATAAACCTCGTTAAGGGACTCCGTCAGAGCCTATTTGAACTAGAAGTTGGGGTGATGGAGATACATCACACTTTTCTGTATCGAACAAGTATGTCACACGGCCGGGTTAAGGTTTCAAACTTTACAAATTAATCACAGCAGTTGCCATTTATATTTTACATTTCTTAGCAACGTTTCTTCTTTAGATCGGAAATGTAGAATTCAGATGAAAACTTGAATATTCAAGATATATTCATTTTTGGTGATTAAAATATATAAAAAAAACACACACACACAAAACGAATAACCCTTTGTAACGTTATAACGTTGCGTTGTTTATTGAATCAATCATCATCTCGTCAGTTTATTACTATTATAATGGCCGGACGTTAGTAAACTTTATTGCGAAAATTAATTACTTTTTCGAATAAAATGGGAGTTGCGATTAAAAGCTTGAGCTTGCATAGTGTCGTGTCAGGTGTTTTCTAATTGCTTACATTCACATATTTATATGAAAACTTTATATTAATTGTTATACTCAAGTAATCAGATATATATTTAATTGTGTAAGCGAAAACACGTGCAAAATATGGGAAATATAGTATCACACATTCATATATAAATATTCTCCTGAATAGTTTTTTTTATTTTTTACAACAATTACTTCCACACACACACACACAGTCACAGTCACAGTCTATGTTGCTGCTTTAAAATCGTTAAATACTTTTATATTTTATAGGGCTGCGAGTACATACTATCTACTATCTTACTAAAAAAGTCAAATCATATGTAATAAGTATTTATTAATATTTACAATTAATATAAATAACAATGCATTCTCCAGTCTCACCGCCGTTGGTTAACCGTTCGTTGTACTGAAGACATACCATCAACGAATCGAGTGCGAAAGAGAACATTCGCGTTGTTAAACATTCCATCTTTCAGCGATACTATAATAAACTGAAAAAAGAAACAACGTATTACGTGGGAAATAATAAAATATTTGATCCCCCCATTTTTTATTATATATATATATATATATATATATATATTAATATCCCATAACAGCCGGCGCTCGCTTGGGGGTATTTGGGTCGGCACTCTATGTCTACTATTTTTGTTATAAAAAAAGACCTCTATAACAGAAGACACATTCGGCTGTTTGACTCTATATATAATAAAAGTTATTATATTGACAAAGAAGTGTTTTTATTGTGTGTGTTTTCAAAAAAGGGAATTCGAATAACAATAAAAAAAGACATCTCTATATATAATACAAACCAAATAAAAAAAGACTATATCCAGAACAAAATTTTACTTTTTTTCCCTAACCCTCAAAAGTTAAATCATTTTAACAATGGTGCACAAATCCTTTCAGATCAGAAAAGGTCATACCTGCGAATGGCGGAAGTGTTCCTTGAGCATAATACCGATGTTCTGCGTATGAGATAGGTCGAGGGCGGCATCTACCTCGTCTAAGATGTACAGCGGTGCTGGTTTGAACAACAACATGGCCAGTACTAAAGATAAGGCTACAAGCGATCGTTGCCCTCCACTCAGCTCGCTGAGCGATTCCTTCCAAGTGCCATTAAAACCGACTCGTACCTGGCAATATTTTTTTTTTCAATATTTTGTCTTTCATACAATTAGAATTATGTAGGACGATAGAGCTGGTTAAAAAAAATATAATAAATTTATAGTTTAATAATAGATAATATTTTAGTGCCTTTTCTTTTGACTAACTAACTGCCTGTAATGTCATAATATTGTTTCTTTTTAATCATATTACTTATTACATTTAGGAAAAATGATCGAAACATGAGATTCATTACCTCAAGGCCATCGAGGACACCCTGCCCCGGTGGTGGTCGTAGCTGCGCCTGCGCACCTGGCAAAAGGGTGCTGAATATGGACGCAAAGTCACGGTTAACCTGCTCACACGCCGCTACTAACGTTCGACGCTTCTTCTCGTCTAGCTCACCCATTACCTCCACCAACTTCTTCCGGTCTTGTTCTACAACCTGCTTTTTCCGCAGCACTTCTTGGTACTGTAACAAGAGAATTGTTGCAAGCTAAGATCACTTTATGAATACAGTAGTATTTGAAACGACGAAATTTAATTTTACTAAGGTATCTTTCGAAAACAAAAAAAAAGGAATCTATGATTCGTTTCTATACATCAGATGTATGAATTTATGGCAAATATATTTAAATACCGTTAGCTTTAAGAGTAAAAGAATATTTTTTCTGCATTGTATCACTAACGAAGTTAGTAATGATAATATTTCTAAAAAAGCCGTCACCTGTTGTTCCTCCGAGCCAAGCAAGGTGTGGGCCCGCGTATTGAGTCCGCGTGCGAGCCTGTCCCTGCGTTCCTTGAGTTGCGAAAGGCGCGCGGCCGTTTCTGCCGGCACCCGTCCGCCCCAATCGTACGCTCCCCCCGCGAGGCCGAAGAACTGGCGCTCGGACGAGATCCATGTGTGTTCCTTCTCTAGTGATTTTATCTAAAAATTTACAACACTTTTATGTCCGTGCTGTTATGTTGGAAATTCTGTAAATCATATAATTAATACATTATATCAGTCTATTGGCCAGATATGTGCTGTGGGGACGGTTCACATTGATAGTTTACAAGTTAGTATATTTTTAACATTAATCTCGTTGTGTAATTAGCAAGAGAACAGATAGTGTTGTTTACGGATATAATTTAAAACTTTAAGATTGGATACGCTTATTCGCATTTTTTTTTATAGAGGGAGGCGAACGGGGCAAGAGGTATATCTGATACTTAACTCACACTATAAGAGGACTCGCAAAAAACCATAAATTATTTGGTACGCTCTTTTCTAGGTCCTTAAGTCCTATTGGTTCGGAAATACCTCTTTTGAGCAGCTGAAAGCACTCACTTGAGGAACCGCGGATATCGAGTGTCCAAGATAATCAGTGTACCTTGCTAAATCGTGTAGTACTAAATATTTGTTTCGTACAGTACATTGTTGACCATAACCTACCCTTTTTTCACAATTGGCAACTTCTGTTTCCAACTCTTTAATACTATAGTCCATCTCCTTAATCTTGAGTTCTATCTCACTATTTCCCTTCAACAACTTTTCCTTTTTCTGCACCAGTTTTGCGACTTCGGAGCTGCGGCTTGCTATAGCCGCTTTTTGTTTCTTGATTCTGCCTTGAAGTTCTTTAACAGCTTCCTGGAAATGTAATAAATTAGTAGAAAAACCCTTCATTGCATTTTCTTTGAAACGTGATTCCGTGATGTTCATGACTCCACTTCGCCATTTTAGGTCCCACTTTAGTTTCACTATGACGTTAACTATTCTAGTTTTCAAGTTAACAGTAACTCACAGAGGCAGCAGAGTGATCCTTCTGGGTTTTTTCCAATGCTTGAACAAGGTCTGTGGTATTATCTGTGGTTTCCTTAAGCTGGGCCTCAGTAGTATTGACAGTATTTTCCAATTCTTGTATTTCTAAACGCAAGGTCTCAAACTCTTGTTCCCGCTGCTTCCATAAACTATTGTGCCGCTCAGCTTCCTGTTTTGCCTTCTTTAATGCTTGTTCTGCTTTCTTATATTCTCTGGAATAGGATTATTTAAAAAAATGTATCTCAAATATAGATAGAACTATGGAAGAAGAGAAATAGAAAACTAATTTATTTCTTTTAAAGAGGCGTAGAAAAAATTGTATATACATATATGATGCTTTTTTTAATACTTTTAATTATTGAAACAATCATAGCATACCTTTCTCTATGACCCTTGATATCCTTGACTTTGGCTTCGAGTTCCTTTGCTTGTGCGGTGGCTTCACTTTGCTCTCTCTTGTCCCGCTCTAACGCTGCGCTTAGCTCTTTCACCTTAAAAGACACATTTGTACTTTTTTTATTATTCAATAATGTCTGAAATTTCTAAAAAGTCATTGTGGAGAACAAATCACTTCAATACATAAAAGTCCTATTGATAGCCCAATTAGCAGGTCAAATACAGTTCGCTACTATTTCAATGACTTCTTTTCAGGGGAATAGCTCGATACTAATTATTTGAGATGTGCTGATGTATGATGAAGTTTACCTGTTCCCTTAAGGTTTGGATCTCATCATGTAGTTGCGCGTGCGCAGTCGCCGCCACACGAGACTTCGCGACTTCTAGCGAGTGCCGGGACATCTCCAACCTGCAAAAGATGTTAGTAGTCAAAGCCATTGAACATAAGGCTTATTTAAAAAGTCAGTCTTATTGAACCTTCTAAAAATATACATCTGTCTCTTTTTAACGCAGCGTAAACACAATTCACAGAAAGAGACGTAACCTGCTTTATTTTCATTGACTATGGGGGTAATTTTATACAATGAATAATTAAACAACTTACAGATTTTTTTTGGTGAATCAGTGGGTACCTAATCTTCTTTTATTTACAATAAATAATGTAAAACTGTAACTAGTGACAAATGAACTAGTGACAATACATAATACATTTTAATTGACTATGAGGGTAATTATAGTTTTCTCTCACTTTTGTTGCAACGCCGCATACTTGTCAGCGGCAGCCTGCATACCGGCGAGATTTTCGCTGTATTGCGCCTGCTCCGATTCCATCTGCTGCAATTGCTGTTCCAGTTGCTTCAGCTCGCTCAGCATCACCAGCACGGAACCTCCCTGTGTACAACTTGTCCATATTACTGGCAAATAATAAATATATATATATATATATATATATATATATTAAATATATATAGAGGTGAAAAAAATTAGAGGGGGTTTTTCAAGTCAAGGGTTTGTTATTGTCGAATAATATTTAGATATTTGTAAACATCTGTTTTAAGTGATAGATATAGACTGAAAAAAAATATTACCTTAGCTCTTGCACCGCCAGAGAGCGTTCCAGCAGGGTCGAACACGTCGCCATCTAGCGTCACACAACGTGTTCGTACTCGCGGATGAAACGTTACGCGCTTGGCTGTTTCAAGGTCGGCGCAGACGAGCGTCCCACCAAACACCCACTGCATTGCTGAACGGACCCGCTCGGGGAACTTCACAAGGTCCAGGGCTAATTGGACCTTGTCGGCCCCACCACCCTGAAATTTGTGGTAAAATCACTTTAGAAGATATGAATCACGTAACGCAAAATGCACGTAATTGTTATATTAGTTTTATAAAATATACCTCCCAACAGTTAATTTATGATTGACACAGATATTCGTTGATAATTAGAAAAAAATAATTTACTTATGCTCACATATATTGTATAATTCACAATTTGTCTACTTTAAAGGGAAACTGGACATTTGGACTTTTTTTTAATTTTTAGTTGGTTTCAACACCTATATATTTTCTCTGTGAACTGTTAGCGATCATAAATATACTCACGATTTCCTGTGCGATCCTAACTGTCTCGGCAGGCAGGCGTGCAGGAGAAATCTTGTTAAGCGGTATGATAGTTGTACGAGTCTGTAGTTGGCCCCGTTGCAGCAGCAGCTTACTAGTCACCTCTGTGTCTACCACTACGTTGTACAGCTACGGAAAATGTCTTGTATAGTCTTTTGAAGGTACAGAGCTAAATAACGACTTGTTAATAATGGCTCCGACAGATTATTCTTGTGCTAGTCTTAGGTTTGATATATTTTTTTATATAATGTTCGGTTTAAAAAATAGATTAAATTTTAAAACTATAGGCTAAAGCTTAAGCTTTTTTTTTAAATGTATTATATGTATTTTTTTTAAATGTATTTGTTATGTCAGTCATATACATTGGCCCTGCCACTCCTTTGCTCGTCATCACGATCTGACTCGTAGCTCATGGCTAGCGTCGAGCGAGCCAACGTCACTAGAACGGACCGAAAATTGAGCGATCGCCATGAAAAAAAGTGTTAAAAATAATGTAAGAGCCCTCACCCTCCCACCAGCCGCAGTCTCAAGCGCTGTGCAGTATTTGTCATGAACGACGTCTATCAATCTGCAGACCGTGCCTGAAATTAAAGGTTTAAGCTAATATTAAGATTATTCTCACATTTGATAAAGATAATAAATTATTAATTCCAAATTTGGGTAAACAAATAACTGCATTTAAATTGTATAGCAATCTCTCTAGCTGTACATTGTGGTTTGAATTTTTGCAGAAGAATTAGATCTAAAGCCTACATACATAAAAAATACAAAATGTTGTTAAGTGACTAATGTTGACTTAAATGCTAATTCACAAAATTTCACTCATGCATTATTAAATCTGTTGAGGCAATTTTTTGTAATCAACGTTTCAGCAATCCCAAATAAAAAAAAGATTTCCATACCAGCAACTCTATTAGGGTCGAAATTAGGTTGCGGTGGTGTGTAGCGGAAGTTACAACGCTGCAGTCTCGCGGCCAAATCATCGGCGCGATCGCGGGCACTGCGCGTAGACTGTTGTAACGTGCGCAGGCGTTTTCTTGTCTCGGTGCAGCGGGACTCACTAAAACTCATCTCGGACAGCTGACTCTATAGAAATGGAATATAACTTTTTTATTAATCTCACCCAGAGCAGGATATATTTGTGACATTGTTAAGAATGAGTGAAGCCTGCAAGGAGATTTTATTTGTAAGTTGGTTAAGGGGGGGGTTTTAAATTTGTTTTTTTTTTTGGCTAAAAGCTGTAATTAAATAAATAAATAAATAAATTTTTTATTAATTTCACAAGGATTGATTTATCCAGTCACAGATCATGTGTCAACTAGAACGTCGCTGATACCTCCAGCCGGTGGACAACAGCTTGCTGTTCGGCAATGGTTTCCAGGTCCCGTCGGTGCTGTGAGCTACTTGAGCTGAACTCACGCTCCAAGCCCTTCAGCCGATCCTCTGCGTGTTTCTTCTCCATCACGCTCTGCGAAATTCTGGTGGACGCCTCAGACGCTTGCTGTTTCGCGGCTATCAAACAATATGTACTACTTAATACAAGAAGAATTACTTAATGAAGAATATATATATTATTATTTTAGAGAATATAAATTAATTATGTATGTCCATCAGTTGTGTTAGCATATGTATACAAATCATAAATATATTATTATTATATTAAATGTATAAAGAGCGCATTTATGGATGCATACAGTCTATATAGGTTATTTATGAAAAATATACCCATAAGCTGGTTTTGTAAGGATTCTCCTGCATCCTCTTGTCCCGTGCTGACCGCGAGGAATTGAGCTTGTGCATCTGCCAGAGCCTGGGTTTGAGTCTCGCTTGCACTACGTAGATTCTCGAACGTAGAAGATGCCTATACATTGGTATACTAAAGTTAACTATATAAAAATAATATAACTAAATAATATGGTACCATATACTAGTGCAAGATGTAATAACCACCACACCACAAATCTCTCACCTCTTCGAAGAGGCAACATCCTGAGGATGCTCCGGTGTCGGGGCAAAACGTACATCGAGTGGTTGTGAATTTCTTCGCAGAGTAATGCTTGTATATTGGTCTATTAGGGTTTTGTACTATGGACTTCCGCAAGGTAACGGTATGTTAAAGGTGTGATTAATCGCTATAGGCTAATAGCTAGCTAGTCACAACACCTACTAAGCAAACTGGTTAACCTAACCTTAACGCGCGCGCACACATACGGCGGAACGGACCTGACCAGTTTTTGGTAGTTACAACCAAGAAATCGATATGTCGATATACAATTTCAATGTATTTTTGTTGTTATGTCATCTACATAAACAAACTGTAGTTTGTTATATGGTCTTTACGTCGAATTACGTTTAACGAATACAGATGAGTACAGTTCTGTAAAAGCGGTGGTTATTTTTTATAATGGTATTAAACTTTACCTGAGTAAGCACCGCCCGTTTCTCAGCGAGTGCAGTCTTATCATCAGCCAAAGCGCGTCGCAGCAACTTGGCCTTAGCCTCACTGGCAGCGACAGCTTCCTTCGCAGCGCGGTGTGCTGCCGCCGTATTTGCATCAGACTTCTCTGCCACTTGTAATTCCGTTTCTAGCTCTTTTAATATATTCCCACTTTCCTAAAATAATCCATTGTGTTTGGTGCTGATCAAAAACAACAAAATGAAAATGGAAAGAATGAGTGACAACTTTACACTCTAGGTGTACTTAACGTTCCCATGTTTTTGAATAATAATTGTAGAGAGCCTTTATTAAATGATCAATCAGAAAGATAGAAATGTGTCTATTTAATGGTTTGAAAAATATATTCAATTTACAAAACGCTCTAAGCCTACTTAGGTATTAAAAATCCCTAAAAATTCTCAATTGTAACAGTATAGACCTGAAAAGTAATTTTATTACGAAAATCTACCTTTTTTAGCAACTCGAAATTTTAAAGACCAGTGTATAACGAAAACATAATTATTTTTATTAAGGCAATATCCATTGAAATTTTTATGAAATAATTTCTTTTACCTCATCAAGTTTTTGGTTAAGCTTAGCTACTTCTTGGTCAACTTCCTTTGCTCGTACAATATTGGCCGCAATGCTTTCTTGCTTTTGCTTTATTTCATTTTTCACTTCAGTCACTTTATTGTTGGCTTCCACCACATTCTCTTCAGCTGTTACATACCTGATATACCATAAAAAAGTTTTTGTTGTATTACCATTTTTATTGTCCTTTGTATATTCTTTATTATAGGATTAGAATAAGCTTAGTTAAATTGTAGTTATAGTAAAACTGTAGAGGTTGAATTCAGCAACTTTTAATAATGTGAATTTTAAAATTTATACATCCCACAGGATGTAGTGACAGGGAAATTAAGCCTTGCAGGAAATGTAAACATTACAAAGACAGTCTAAGATATAAAACCGTTCAAACAAATTGTTTTTGTGTTCATCATCTGTGTTCCCAGATATAATTAAAATATCCATACTAAACTTATTCATACAAAATACATAAAAACTAGACATTATTGTTTTAATAGAGCTAAATTTATTTATGTTATATTAAGAATAAAAAAAAATCTAATCTATCTAAAAACTACATAATTAGATAGACTGTGCTATATGGCAAACCCTATTTGTTAATTTCCTTTCCCAAGAGTATATGTAAAGTATGACTTACTGCCAGGCAACATGTAGACGTGACAAATTTTCTAGTTCTCTTAAGACCTTCTGATACTCTTGAAACTGGGACCTTTCATCTTGTAGCTTTTGTAACTTTGGTGCTATGTCTTCACGTATTATCTGGAAAAAAAATAAGGGTATAATAGAAAAAA